>CAWUFW010000037.1:0-2491536 GCA_963921515.1 Calotriton arnoldi | reverse complement strand
CCAAGCCGCCCCCCCCTCGTACATCACAAACCCCATAACCCAAGTAATTACTGAGGGAAAGAACCCCTTAATTCGAGAGAGAGGGGACTCTAAGGAGTTCCTCCAAACCAAACAATGACCCTTAAGGGAGAAGTACACACTTCACTTGGAGGGACAACACAGGCTGTCCAGCCTAAAACAAAGCTTTGAGACTCATCTAAAACCCTAGCCATAGTCAATGCCAATCAATAGCATTAGATGAAGCACCTATGATCTGATCAAAGAGATACAAAGCAACGCTTACACCGAATGCCCTATGTGAAAAGGAGACCAGGTTTAGTTTCTCTGACACTCAGACTAGCTATACTAGTTCTCGGAGAATCAATCCCTTCCCCAGCTGCAAATCAGGACAATAACTCAACAACAGCCATAGGAACCCAAACTGAGGACCCATGTCTCTGCAGCGCAGATCCATCACTAGAGCCTGAGTCGGTTCATGCTAACCCTGTTGGTCTCTCCTCCGGTCATACAGTGAAGCCCAATGTCCAATGGACAGATTACAAGCATCTTCAGTCCCAGTAGAAGAATCTGCATTTAGCATGGATGAGATAAAACTGCAGCTCGGAAACGAGAGTAGAAGCTTCACAAGATAATGAAGGTCTGCAGAGTTCATTTCTTTGGAATATTGACAAACACTGAGCTGAACACAAAAATCTATCCAATCTTATCGATGCAACACAAGGCTACAAAGGCAATAAAGGGTTTAGGCTCATGAACTCACCCACTGAAGAAACACACACAAAAATTGAACGTAACAATCAGTTAAGTCACAGGAAGGGGTTTGTGCCCTTAGCTTGTCCAATTACCAAAATTGAACTACTATAAACCCCGCTTTCTTGGTTAAGCCATCTTCACTATTTTCTAAAGCTAACGTCCTCCCCCCCAAATAAAGGCAACCGATTCAGCTCAGTGTTCTGTTTCCTCTACATCAGAGGCAAAACTAACAGTGGCCTTTAAACCAACGAAATATGATGCAGCAAACAATTTGAGTGGAAGTGACCTAAAAAATTAATCAGCAAATCATTCAATCCCCCAACGTCATTTTGAAATTCCACCACAAGTGTCATTCGTTCGAAGACTGATTCCAAAACTTATGAAACCCCTGCACATCTGGCAGTGAAGCCGTCTCTGGACCCATTTACCAACACTACAGAAGTCCTGATGGGAGAACTGCAAAAAAGGATGAAAATCTTCTCTTCTCTCCTTTCCTGACACCTCAACACAGCTCCAGTGGCCATCATGACATCTTGAACTGAAGAAATATGCTTAGGCTGTCACATTCCCCTTATGAACTGACATTAAGACTACAAACCACATTTAAGGAACACCATCTATAAAGGTAGCTACTTCCACAGGGAACAAGTCCACAAAAGTCATCCGGGCCGATTAGGTAACAGCCAACTTGGTTTGGATCCACAGAGGTACCTGTGTGTCATGGGGGATTATTCTATCCACACCAACAACTGATGGACACCTGCAACCATTTACTATCAACACCAACCCGCAATCTACTGCCTCAACTCCAAGTCTGATTTGGAAGACCCACAAGGCCCGAACACTCCAACATATTTACCAACAAATTAGTGATACAATGGTGCCCGCGAACTGTCAGACAGACTTACATATGAGAAAACATTAGCCAAAAGCTTTGTAACAGAGGGCTGGAGTTGCCTGGCCATAAGACTGAGCGATATCTCTAAGTTAAGGTGATGCTGAACCAACGTTTACCACTAGGACCACAACCCATTACGCTGACTTCATGGAATATAGCAGTGGGCCTTGCTTGGCATTTCAGAGATGAAGACTCCTGTTCCTTTCTGTTTTGTAATAACATTATTTTTGTTCATGAATCTTGGTGTTGTGACCTGCTTCTTTTCATCAGCTACCACTGTTACCATAGAAGTGCCATCAGAAAAGGTACAGGGGTAGGGCAAAAGAGTGATTTGTATTGAAGTTTGAAATTCTCTTAAATGAATAACACTATTGATTTAGCATATGAAAAGATAGACAATTTAGCTTAAATGGAAACACAATGGTGATGGCTTCAACTCACTTCTCTTTTTCTCTTTGGGAAGGACTATTTTAACTCACAAGCAAGTCTAAGCAAAATAACATTCTAAAATTGACCTCGTCTCTTAACATGCTTCTAGGGGTGGTGGGCTTGGGCGTGGGTGGTGTACCATGATTTTAACTTGAATTTGGCATACAATCTAAGACAAGTGTGCGAAAACTCTATGTGGAGCATGGGGGGCAGTTTATTAAGGTGTTCATCTTTCCTAAACTTGCGCTCACTGAATGGTCGATTTCCAGCTGACAGGCCCAGAAGTATATAAACAGTATACACACAGTTCAAACCAACACAATGCAGTTTTAGATTATATCTTTGTTTCATCAACACACTTTAGATACTTTACTACTTTTATACCAATAATCAAGAGTGATCATGCTCCCCAACACATGCATTTCACAACTTTTCCTCAAGATATCAGATGTTTACAACAATAGGTGAATATAACGGGTGTCCTCCGTTAAAACGTCTTCTTGGGCCTCTGCTACAACAGATAAAATCAATAAATGACTGGCTACAGAAGAATGCACTGATTTGATTCAGAAGCTCTCTCAGAAAGGGCGCTTAAAAAGGAACGTTGTGCTGTATGGGAACAAACCACGTCAATACTTATTTAACAGTGTTATACAGAAAAAGAAAGGAATTAAAAGTAGCAATACAGACATCAGGTTTGAGAAACAAGGAGGGCCTACACAGATTGTGGCTACAAATTACAGAATTTGGCATGTCTACTTGTCCAAAAATATTCTGGCACTATATAAACAGCCTTAGATCCCATTGTACTGCTGAGTTGGATTACTTCATCCCAGTGCAAAGCTGGGTTGCCCATATTATGCTGTTGTGTGTTGATGTTTAAGTGGAAGTGTCCTTATACGACAACTAACATTGTAGCTGCTGTTGATCCCAGCACATTCCAAGCAACATCATACCGCTCTGGGTCTCAGTGGTCTTCCAAAAAAACGTTTTAAGTCTAATCCTGATTTTTGGGCACCCACTTTTACTACCCTTTTTTAATCAGTTTTTGAAACCGATTTCATCCCTTGTTCTTCGCAAAGAACCTTACTGCATCGAATATACAAAACCGGCACCCCCACTCATGTAAACTATAGAAAGAATACACTCCTTGATGTGGAAGCCAAACAGCATGGAATATTTTACTAAATGAGTTTGCGACATGGGCTGAATCAAAAGATTTTATTCCACTGACACAAACTGGCTTCGGAGGCAACACAATTGATAATATACTTTTTCTACTGATGTTGATATACAAATCTCTGAACGTAAAATAAGCAGTTTATCGGTTTCATTGATTAATGTGTGTCTTTTGATTACTGCCGTAGACCGTGCTTCATTATGGACTAAATTAACTAAATGGGGCATTCCTCCCGTTAGTGAGGGCCATACGATCTTTGTATTGGAACATGTGGTTCCAGGTTAAACAAGCATACAACAGCCACATTCCTAGAAAGATGATGACAATTAAATAGCTAAAACAGGGCTGTGGACTGGCTTTGCTGAATTTTAGCTTACACAGCAGATTTATTAGATGCTATCAAAGTGCAGGGATGCTATCCACCAAGATTAGGAATACTTTGATTTCATATCCTACAATACACAGATGACACTATTATTTTATTAACTTATTTCGCCAAGAAGATGGGACGATCTGGGTTTCAAAAACTGAGCAAAAAACGGATAGTGAGAATTGGCTTGCAGAAGACTCTGGCAACCCTGAATAACGATAATATTGGCAAAAATTTTTACAATCAAAGTACACAAACCTACACTTCAGGTTTTTAGCAGTACACATTTTAATGTGAGGCAATGCTATAGAGGTGATACTACAGTCGAGAACCTAAGGAAGTACACTCATTGGGGAGTATGGAGTAATGCTCGGGAATCTCTCAATCAACACTGGGAGCACTTAAGAACTATATCTATCTCTTTGACATATGCTATACACAGCTCTGAAATAATCTTGAAGCCACATCCATTAAACCATTGCTTTCAGTTATAAATGCAAATGTTCTTCCGTCTAATGATTGAGGCCTGGCAGCCATTCCAGAGAAGTGAAGTTCAACTGAGTGCAACTTATTTAGGCAAATTTTTCATTTGCCCAACTCAATTAGCCAATCTCAAATTAGGCTGGAATTTTACTCTGCAGCAACCATAGTTAACATTAATGCTTCTATACCTGGTCAGCTGCTTCGCAATGCCACATGCCAAGGAAAACTCTCTAAGAACTACTCTCTGGCATGCAATTTCAAGCAATCACTCTAGATACACCTCTAGGACAGCAGATCTAAATAAGGCACTGGACACTTTAAAACTGCAAGCATTATAGGATCTTTCAACATGCCAAGGGCACTTTAAACAGTTGACAAAAAAAAATACTTAAATCAGTCTCATTTTTAAAGGGACATTAAGGCACTTAACGGAAAAAAATATTCAGATTACACTGAGGTCAGTTTCTCTGAAAAGAAACTATTAAACTATTTAAAATGTCCTCAGGCTAAATCAACAACGACCACTGCATGCACATTGGCTTTTTATGTACCCCTTTACTGGAAATCAGGCGTGATTGCTAAACATATTGATGTTTTTCCAAATGTCGCTGTCTGGGCTGCTATACGTTTGAATCACCACAACACATTTTCTGTGTTTTTTCATCATTATTAGTGGATTGAGGGCTATGGCTTGGACCACTTTCTCTTAAAAAGGGATTGCCTCACCCCCCCACCTGAGCCACCTCCCCCTCCTCCCCCCCACTAAGAATGGCTGTGAAATATGGAGAAACTCCAAACGACAGCAAGGGTAGGATGATTCATGGATGTGTCCCTTTCCCGTCTGAGTACAGAAGATGACAACAACAACAAAAAAACAAACAATGGCATTGAAATTTCTTCTGGGAAACTTTTTGTTTTAACTGAAGCTGAAAAGTGGATTTTAAATTTGTATCCCATTTTATTAACTGAACTTTTTAAACAATTTGATATCTATGTATTAGATGTATTTAATATGAACTGCTTTGTTCCAGTATTGTATGATTTTAATTAAAGCACAATAAACTACAATTCTGAATTAAATGTCGTATGAGTGAGTAAGTTACCAACTACATGGATAATTAATAGGTGAGTGCTACATTCGTGAAGACCAGCACTGATGCGCAACTGCAGACTAGCCTTTCAGAATAACTAGTAGCAATAAATAACAAAAATACTAAACAGGAACAAATAATGTCCAAAAACAGTTTAAGTGCTCACTGGCTAAGAGAGAGAACCGGAAACAGGTCTATAAGATATGCAATATTGTTCTTCTCCACTTTGACAACAAGCAGACAGTAAATCACAGATTTTGCAACAAAAAAACTTTAAAAAACAGAGCGATTAACAAAAATTGCAAATCCTCTAAGAGAAAACTAACCGAAAGGAGTATTGATTACCCTGTAGCATGTGACAGAGATACACAATGACCTTCATAGAATATATAGAGACGTCACAATAATGAACCCATTCTATTTCCTTCTTCAGCGTTTAATCTATAAATTATATCTCGAAAATATGCAACAGATACAGTATAACTAACTCACTCATACAGCCAAACCCTCTTTATTATTTATGTGGCCCCTCTTGCTGATCTAGTGCGTCCATTTGGGTTTCAAGTGCTGTCATATGCAGACGATACTCAAATTATTATATCCATTTCCGACCTGCCTTTGGTGGCGGGGAGGTTCAACCAATGTATGTCCAGCATCATCTGCTGGATGAAGGACAATTCCCTGAAGATTAATGCAGACAAGACTGAAGTGCTTGTGTCTGGCTCTGAAAACTCCATTTGGTCTAGCACATGGTGGCCAGATACCTGCGGACCTCTCCCCACCCCGGTCAAGTCAGCTAAAAACCTTGGGGTCATTTTTGATAATACTCCGAGTTTTGATGCACAGTTCAGTCACATTATCAGCACTTGTTTTTACATCATTAGGACCATGAAAAAGATCTTTCCTTACATTCTATCGGAATTGCACCAGACAGTCACTATCGCCCTAGTCACCTCAGGGTTGGACTATTGTAACGCACTTTACCATAACATCAACAGCTCCTCCCTGAATAAACCAAAGCCGGGAGGACGAGGATAAGTCTAGGCGAACGGCCGGGGGAAACCCTTGATGAATGTGTGACTAATGGGAGCCCCACCCTCACTCCTGAGACATACGACACCCATCAGTTGTGGGTGATACAACAGAAAAAGAAATAAAAAGATGGGCAAGTATTAACACTGGCCATACAAAAGTGCATGACATTACGCAGCAATCATTTTACCAGGGAGGTGTTTATTTGATACCCTGATGAAAGCCCCGTACCTCTTTAGGCCATGTCGGTTAACAAAACCTAGGGTCATAGGACCATAATAGTCCACATTACCCCTTACCTTATTTGAGCTTTCCCCACCATCTCCACGAATAAAGGGATACCTGGGAGAAGGTGAGGGATTTTTAATCTCTAGTTAAGCCCCCTGGTCACCCTCTATCCTTAAGTGCTCCCTGAAACACGGTCGAGCCCACCCTGACTTTTACCAGTAAGGGTGAACCCGATGATGAAGCATGACACTACTAGAGTGTGTGAGGGTTATATATAAAAAAGGACTTTTTTCCTTCCCCGCACCAGTCATGCGGAGCCAGCATACCCACTAGGGGTGTACTTGACAGCCCCCCTGCCCGTGCCTTGTTTAGTATACACTACTATCCGTGCAATCTCAGGTGGGATACTCTATTGTTGTATTGGGTTGGCCACAGGCCAGGCTCCGTCGCTTACCCTCTGCTGTGCATGACCAAAGGCAGTGCGCAGCATGGGTGGGTTGCCTGTGGGGGGGGGGGTTTGCTGCAGGGCCTGGGCTCAGTCCAGGCCCTGCGTGTAACACCCACCCCTCCACCCCCCACACCCCACCACCGTGGAGGGTTGGCTTTACATGTGGCAATAAAATATCACAAAAAAAACTAGAAATTCACTGAAAAAAACCAAAGGTTAAAGTTATGTGATAGATGGGTGCGATAAAAAGATCTGTTTTTGTTTTAAAACAAAAATACCTTAGAACTTCACTGAAAAAAAACAAAGGGTAATGAAACAAAAAAACACAGGAATTTACCAGTTGTGGCCTGGGAGTCATTTTGAATGTCTGCGGACCATAGATGATTGTGCTCATTTTTTAAGTAAGTGGGCCTGCATGTCCAGGTCTGCGCAGCACGTACTGGTTCCTGCGTTCTTTTGGGAGGGGATATTTTCTTATACATGGACAGGTGATACGTACATGGGCACAGCCCACCTTGTGCCAGCATGCATTTACAGTAGTCCACAAAATCGCTCAAAGGCAGATAAGGCAATAAAATCTCAGCCATTCCGTCAATCAATCATATTCGGGTGGGTTAACAGACTTCTAAACAAGCCAAAAATAATGTTTGATTGAAAAACATGTTAGAAGACTGGTTATCAGTATAGCCATATTTATAATTAATTAATCCCTTTTTTTTTTTTTTTTAAATCTTTGAAATAACTCAGAAATTATTAAACAGATTTACACCAAACTACAAAAAGGATATGTTCTGGCACGGCTCTGTCCTCATGTCTGGTTTGGTGTCAACATGTCCAATACTTTTGCTGAAGCGGAGAGCAAACATGAGCATGGGTAATTCATATACACCTTTCCAAAAGTGAGGTCCATTGATACATTTATGGCCGTTTGATAAATCTGCATATAATTTGACAACAAATTTATACGTACACATACACACTCGTATTCCAAGGATAAAAGTCAGTTGATGGGACCTTATGGTATGATCAATACCCTAGCAAGATACAAAGACAGATGTAATAGTCGTGTGTTCTCTCCCCTTTTTTTGATATATTTTCTAAAAGAATCATTTTATTGTGCATCAATTATGGTCGTTTTTATATGGTTTTAAATTGATGATTTTAAGTGACCTGGGGTCACTCATGTACAGTCCTTGTATATGCTTCAAATGCTATGTGTAAAGATTTTATATGAAAGAGTTGAAATATTAAGTGGTATTTGACTTGATCAATATTGGGGTTGTTGCAGAATGGTGTATGAGATCCTTGCAGTGAATGTCTGAAAGTATGCCTGCAGAAACATAACTGTGGCTGATTTTAGTCCCAAAGGGAGTTTTCTCGACTTTTACATGATCAGTAACCCTACAAACCACAGGAATTCCCAAATTACATTGCAGATGACATCATCGATGTTATAAATAAAGCTGCAAACGGTTGCCCTTTTTCACATTTGTTTACTGGAAGTAGAAATATGCAAAGTACCTGCTAGGACATCTAGGTGTTAGAGCTACTGCTGCCTCACAACTGCTGTTGATATCTGTAAGGATACTTTCCACTTGTGAGTGGGCCTGCAGCAGCCTTTCTGCTCACCACACTCCCTGTAAAAACATCTAGTTCCCGGGCATGGGAAGACCACGTTACAACTCCATTGGATGTCTGTGAATATCTATCCTCGTGAGTGGAAGAGCAGCAGTCTTTCGTCTCGCTGTATTCGGTGTGATGAAATCTAATTTCTGACATTGGAACTTCCAACTGCACTGTACAACTCCATTTGATGCATGTGAATATCTATTACTGGAGTGGAAATGCAGCTATCTCTCTGGGCGAGGAAGAAAACTGACCTTTTCATCCTTTCCAACCTACATAGTCTGTGAGGACATCTTGCTAATGCTGGCTGATACCATATGTGACATCACAAGTGATATCGTCTGGATAGCCGCCCCTGAGGTACTTACCAGTGGATCGGCAACAAGGAGTAGTTATTGTGGAATACCAAACAATGGGTAATTGTGGCGGCTGTTGGTTTAGGAGCATAAGCTGAATTTCTTCTCTATGATTCTACAGAGATCTTTTAAAATCCATCCTGAAGATCCCATGTTGACCAGAGTGATGGCCTCCCTCCGCCTCCTCAGTGAGGGCTACATTCACTCTGAAGCATCAAATCAAATAAATGACATAACTTCTGGGACCAAAACCCAAGGCTCAGTGAGGAGGAGTCCTTACCAGGAAAGCTTGGTTGGCACTCTCACTGATGCTGGAGTCGTCTGGACTATCTACGGGAGTCTGTCGTGTAAACCGCGTGTCAAACTGGCTCACATCATCATCTGATTGCTGGGCAGGAAAACAAAAGGGTATGGATAAGACACTGTAGAAATTAGGAAGGAAAGGAGAAGAGGGCGGAGAGTGAGTGACAGAGGAGGAAGGGAGGTGAAGAGTGGAGGGAAGGGAATAATGGCCGAAAGGAGGAAGGGGTGGCTTGGAGAAAGGAGGTTGGCAGAAGTGAACCTGAAGCAAAGAAGAAGAGGCAGAAGGGTAAGAGGAACAGGTGAGAATAACATGTAGGAAAAGAAGGCAGGGATGGAATAGTCCAGCAGGAAGGAATAGAGAAAGAGGCAGTAGTAGAAGTGACAGAAGGAGGAAGTAGTGAGAGGGTAAGTAGGAAAACTGGATTGAGAGAACATGGTGTTAAGAATAGTAAAACTAGGAGAAAAACAACCTTTGGGGGATACAAGCGGTCAACTGATAAGAATAGGGCCGGAGGAAGGAAAAGTGTAAATGCAATTGGAGGAGGACTTTAGGAGGTGAAACAATGTTGTGGTTCACAAAGGTGGGAAGTGACAGATGCAAAGGGTGACAACCAGATGGAATGATAAAAAGGTGAAAACGGGAGAGATGGCAAGAGGGAGATGAGAAAGGGATGCAGTAAGTCTGTATGCAATTCCATCTGTACATGTAAAAAATGCACCAATTAACTTATTTCTAGTTAGTTTACCATCTTAAAAACATTTGTGTGACTGTGCAATTCTTTAAAAGAATCTTTACTTGAATGAACAGGAAGATGAGGTAGGGTTGGGAAAGAGTGAAATAAGAGATAAAACAAGGAGAGCAATAAACGAAGGCTGGCAGAGAAATAGGAGGGTTGTAAATGAGCAATAATAGAGGCAGAGCAAGTGGAAGCACAAGAAACAGATATCAGACTGTGAAGCAGAGGGAGGACTAAAGCAATAAAGTTACAAAAAGACAGACAGGAATGGAAACAGCAAAGTGAAGCAGAAGAAAAATGAGCTACTGATGGAGAATCAGAGGAAGAAAGTAAGGATAAATCCCGGGGAATGTGAGAAGCAGAACCAGAGACCGAGATGGAAAAAGACCGATGAGACCAAGGGTTGCAGTGCTTTTCAGAGCATCACTGGCCTCCACAAAAGGACCCGTCAATGGCCTCCACAAAAGGACCCATCACTGGCCTCCACAAAAGGACCCATCACTGGCCTCCACAAAAGGACAGCTAAAATACTCACCAGGAATGGTTTGAAGGGCGGGTCAATCCTTCTGGCCAGCAGCTCGTCCCAGTTTATGTGCCGGAAAAAGGGATGCCTCTAGGGGAATGTATGTAAAATGGATTACTTTCCTTCATCTTTACTACGCTTCTACGTTCCCTCATTTAGATTGCATCACATCCCAGGACACGTTAGAACTACACAGAAGAGCTTTATGGAGGCGAGCAGTCGAATGTAAAAAGTTACTTAACTATTTTGGGTCTATATGCTATTATATATTCTTATGCGCACCATAATCCTGATATCTAACATTTGGGATCAGAAAAATATCAGTTTTCATGTGTAAATGCAGAGTCAGTATGCCTTGTAAGAGCATCAACGCAAAGCAAGCTAGTTCAGATGTACTTGTGCCCTCAGACACTAGTGAACAGCAGCCGCCTGCGCATGCAACCTGTTACACTAAACTACCCGAGTAACACAGTGAAGGCCACGTGCACGTTCTGCACAGCCAGACCACGAATAGTTGAATCGTTTTTACTCAAAGTAAGGATTTCTATGCCAATGGTGTCATTTAGGTTTTGATGGAGCGGGAGGTCCACTAGAATTCAGCAGATCGCCCTCTTTGCCAAACCGCCCGTTCCCACACCCCATTTTGAGGTGGAAGAATTGCTGATTTTTCACTGGCAGAGCCTCTGCTGGTTTAACTAGTGGGAAACTAACTGGCGGTCTAGTCACTACAACACAGCTAATGAACATCAGAAGACACCCCCAGCATGGTGTGGGGACTTCTGGTGTTCATGTTTACTGCCCAAGTACATCATGCAAGTCACACTGACCCGGGCAAGAAAATCAGAAATGGTGCTCACGTGCTGGGAGAAAATTAGCAGAAAGTGATGGCTATGTGTGTTTTTATTCCTCTTAACCAAACCACCACTAGAGAAAAACAAGCATTTGCAATGCAATCGGTCTCGCCTTTGGGACCTTATAAGTGTTTAGCTATGCAGCACAATATCCTGGATGTTTTGCTGCCAGGGATTGAATAGCTATACAATTACTACACACTGGGTGATGCAGTGTTACACTGCAATTAATATTTAAGAAAAAAAAGTTTTAGCCTTTTTTTATTTTTATGAAAAGGTAAAACGGAGATCAGCTCCGGATGAGAGGAAACATTCCTATTCTCATCTCTGGCCCTCCATTAAGATAAATGTGCACCTAACAAACTGCAAAATTACTGGTGCTGTTTTATGCAGTGGTCACAGATCGAGCTATTAAGGTAAACAGCTGTTTTTACCTTCACACCCTATAAGCAAGATGAATACAGGAAAAAACATTTTTAATCTTGGATGAATGCAGAGAAACGGGCATTTTTGAAGTTGTAAGCCATCATACAGATTCAGGCTCATGTTGTTTTCTGTGGAGTGGCTTTAAATGTTGAAGAGTGCGTCAGACATTCTTTCAAAGAAACAGAAGGAAATGCAATTAATATCACTGGAGTCGCAAGATTGTCTTTAACAGAACTGTCAGCACTCTTTAGCTTCAGAAGCAGTGGAGAGTGCCGAGCAGACAGTCTAACTTTGGTAATAAGACCCTGGTTCAGTGGCTCTCCCACAAACCCTTAATGCAGTGATTAAGCCAGCCTGGATGTGACATATGTCCTGGACCTTGCTGCTTCTGTCAGTCGGGAGATGAATGAAGCAATTTTTGGTGAAGCCCTTTGAGGAACCGGAGCCAATGACGCGCCAGTGTTCCTTTTGTAATTAAAGTTTGAGTGTTGAGTCCCACATTCTGCAGATTTACAAGTTAGTTACAGCCTAGCATGGAATGATCCGACTCCGTCAGGGTCCAGGCTATGCGATTCCACCACACCTGACGTCGCCGACTGGATGAGGAACAGCCGCCTTAAACTGAACTCAGACAAGACGGAAGTCCTCATCCTGGGCTCATCACCCTCCGCCTGGGACGACTCCTGGTGGCCCCCGGCCCTGGGCACCGCACCCAAGCCAACGGACCACGCACGCAACCTGGGCTTCATCCTGGACTCCTCCCTGTCGATGACCAGACAAGTCAACGCCGTCTCATCTTCATGCTTCAACACCCTGCGCATGCTCCGCAAGATCTTCAGATGGATCCCCACTGAAACCAGGAAGACCGTCACCCAGGCACTCGTCACCAGCCGACTGGACTATGGGAACACCCTCTACGCCGGAACCACAGCCAAACTTCAAAAGAGACTCCAGCGCATCCAGAACGCCTCCGCACGACTCATCCTGGACATCCCCCGACACAGCCACATCACCGTACACCTGAAAGACCTGCACTGGCTCCCCGTCAGCAAGAGAATCACGTTCAGACTCCTCACCCACGCACACAAGGCCCTCCACGACCTGGGCCCAAAGTACCTCAACGACCGCATGTCCTTCTACACGCCCACACGCCAGCTACGATCAACCAGCCACGCCCTCGCCACCGTACCACGCATCCGCAGAACCACCGCCGGAGGAAGATCCTTCTCCTACCTGGCGGCCAAGACCTGGAACTCCCTCCCCACTCACCTTCGGCGAACCCAGGACCATCTCGCCTTCAGGAAGCAGCTCAAGACCTGGCTGTTCGAGCAGTAACTTACCCCCTCCCCCAGCGCCTTGAGACCCTCCCGGGTGAGTAGCGCGCTCTATAAATGCCGTGATTGATTGATTGATTGACCTGTCTGCAGACCTCCACTGCGGTCCTGACTCACAGGTTTGAGAAACGTGCACTCTCTTCTGACGTCACAAGACCTCCAACGGTTGTGGAAGAAGTTATAGTGTTCGGCTCTAATATTAAACTGGAGAAAGCATAAAACACTCGCTTCCAAGAGCCTTTATCGTAGATATCTGTTGTCTACTGCTTACAAGGGCATGTGTCCAATTCTCAGCCCTCACTCCAACAACCCTAGTCTCCCTCCATCCAGAGTATTCACTCTCTCTAAAGTACATCACCGCAAGCATCCACCACCCAGTATGCCCACTGTGCAGTGTACCTCTGGCATGGCATTCCCTCCCAGCCCTGCATACTCTCCACTGATGGCCGTTTTTCCCACCCTCAGCACAGACTCAGGTGTTCTGCATCATATGCCATGTCCCTAATCCTGCATACCCTCAGCCATGTCCTAAATGCATATTAAACATGCACACCTTCCCACTACTCTGCATTCCTACGGTCTACTACACATATCCCCAAGCGCTGACAACAAACTGTTGCAGCCCTGCATGCCTCTCATCCCTGTGCACAGCAGTAAAGTAGCCTTCACATGAATGATACAGCTGTTTCCCACACTGTATGCATCCAGTCCAATGGAATGTGTGCGTTGAACCAGCATTTCGACGTCGCAGGCGCTGTGGAGCCCAAGACCACTCCATAGAGCCGCGCTATAAAAGTGCTTCAGTTTTTGCATACAAGTTAAGAGCTGCGTCCAAGCATACATACCCACCCTGCCCTGCGTAATCTCACCCCAAACCCATTCCCTCTTACTCGCCCTGTTGGTCCCGCAGGCGGCCTGCTGCAGCAACACCAGGACCGGGACCAGCAGTGGCAGTAGCGCCATGGGACGGGGGGTGCTTTGGCTGCGCCTCGGGTATTGTGGCTCTAGACAGAAGTTGATTGTAAGCGCACTTCTCAATGGGGCTCCTTGGGCTGTACCAAAAAAAAGGAAACACAGGGCCGTAGGGGTCCCGAGTCAGACTGTGGTCTACCTGTGACTGCTCTAGTGCCATTCGTGCTTGCCACTGTGGTGGAGGGTCTTCCTCTTCAGTCTGCCATGCACAAGCCCCGCCCCCTCCGTCTGGGTGAGCCGCGCACCTCGTTGCGCGCGGCCGCCTTTATTTAGCAGATAAATAAAAACAAAAAAGCATGGACAACTGAAGCATTTTTTCCTTTAGAAGGCACATATAAAATCGGTGTTAATTACATATATACTTGTGTGGAATAATCGGTCTTTAAAACGACTTAATCGTTTGGTTTGTCCCAGGGGTACACCGTGGTAAGCCCATCTGGAAAAGTGGTTAAAGGTAGGCTTTGAAAGTCCTCCCCTTCTAAAAGTTTCATTTTCACGATCAATCTCTGGCCAGAGTGGCGAGGGAGAGCTGCAGTGACGCTGCGGACCAGCGGTGACCATACGAGCATCCTCTACACAGGAAGAGCCTTTGAATCTCCCAAAACATAACCATCTTAGTTTGTGCATATTAAATCAGAATAAGCAAAATCACGGGTTAAACAGACAGGGAGAAATGCATCAATGTCAGCGTAATCATGGGAGATAAATTGATTATTTATTTCAAACACATAGAACATCTGCAGTCTATAAGACAAAGAAACAGAAGAAAACAAGCATTGGCATAGCCAATAGGTCTCGCCTTTGGGACCTATTAAGTGTTTAGCCATGCAACACTTGATGTTATTGCACCAAGGATATTGTACTGGATAACTAAACACTTTTAAGGTCCCAAAGGGGAGACCTATTGGCTATGCCAATGCTTGTTTTTTTTTTTAAAGGACAAGCAGTGCTATCAGGCTCCGGCTGCCACTTAGTCCACCGCATCCCACGTAGACGCTGCAGCCATCTTTGAATGGTTTTAAAGCCAATTCAAAAGCGGTCGCCAGTGTATGTGAATCCCTATCTCAACTGTGAAACTGTTCTCCTGCTTCCCAATTCTATTAAATACAAATTATGTAAAAAGAACATCCCTTTCTGAGCTGCACGGCTCATCCTACCCACGTTTCACGCGCAGATTTGAAATACTGATGGTTTGGGCTTCCCGGAATTCAACTGGTTGAGAGGTGGAAAGAGGTAGAGAGAGAGAGGTAGAGAGAGAGAGAGAGAGAGAGAGAGAGAGAGAGAGAGAGAGAGAGGTAGAGAGAGAGAGAGGTAGAGAGAGAGAGAGGTAGAGAGAGAGGTAGAGAGAGAGAGAGGTAGAGAGAGAGAGAGGTAGAGAGAGAGAGAGGTAGAGAGAGAGCGGTAGAGAGAGAGCGGTAGAGAGAGAGCGGTAGAGAGAGAGAGGTAGAGAGAGAGAGGTAGAGAGAGAGGTAGAGAGAGAGAGGTAGAGAGAGAGGTAGAGAGAGAGAGGTAGAGAGAGAGGTTGAGAGGTGTAGAGAGGTAGAGGTAGAGAGAGATGTAGAGAGGTAGAGAGGTGAGCGAGAGAGGTAGAGAGAGAGGTGTTGTGAATCACTATGTTTATGTGAATCAGGTGTGGTAACTTCTGTACTTCATTTTTACTGAAAGGTATATTGATTAAAGGGGTAAAAGAAAGAGAAATAGAGAGAAGAAAGAACAAAAGCGTGAACGGAAGAGCAAAAAAGTGCAAGATAACGAGAAGCCACACAAAGAGATCCCGGACTGACAGTAACTTTCATCATTTGGATCCCAAATTATTCCATTTTGAAAGTCAAGCTGATAACGGAATGTGTCTTGCAGACCAGAACAAAAGGCAGCAGGCGACCAGGCGGTAGCAAGAGCTGCGCGCGCGAGAGAGAGGGGGAGCAGGAGGTGAGCCCGGGAGTGGTGCGTGCGTAGTCTGCTCATTCTCAAGCACTGCACTCGTGCTTGTGGCGCGCCTCTGCTCGCTCCCGCAAGGTGGATGCCGCCACAAGCACGAGTGTGTGCTTGAAAATGAGCAGAGCGACGGCTAAAGGCCCTCCTATGCAGCGCATGCGCGCTGCGTAGGCAAGACCTAAAAAGAAACAGCAAAAAAAAAAGTGATAATAAAAAACGCCCGGGCTTAAAATAAACTTTTGTTTGAGGGAAAATCTGGGGCAAAGAGAATAGTCTCTGAAGTCAGGTTACATTTGTTGAAAATGGCAGGGAGCGGACGGTGATGATGAAACATGAAATGGCGTTAAACTAGCACAGTGACCGATGCCGGGCACAATAGATCACAGCGGCTGACTGTGTTGTCACTTGCACTGGGATGCACACAAGACGCAAAACCAAAAAGTCCATGTTCGGATCAATCGGATTAAATAAGTGTTTAATGCACATCTACTCAGAGGATGAGATTTTAAAAGCCAAGTGATTCTAGAGCCCGATGTCACTTTTTCATCAATATATTTTAAAAATGCAAGAGAAGGCTGTAAACACTATTCGGAAATAGAAACTGCAGATAGTTACATGGGGGATTTTGGACTGGGCATTTGTGTTCCTTGATTTTTTACAAAAAGATACATGGTCACTGGAGTTCGACATACTGATATCCCTCTAAAATCAATATACGAAGACACATTTAAGAGAAGTATTTGATATCCAAGCATAGAATCGGACTAAACACAGATTCAGAAATAGATTTTTTGTATAGCGATCTCGCAAGATTATCGCTCGTGTACAATACTGGCCAAGCCGTTGTATTTATATTTTATTATTTTAATATCACTGTTACAACTTTTTTTCGGTTTCACATGGCTGTAAAAATGCCAATCAATCCATGCGGGTGAAATAGTGAGAAACCTGCAAGAGTAAGAGCTTTCTCACATCTCTCCGGCGAGGACAGTGACCCGCTGAGCTATCTAGCCTACCTGCCAATTTTTTTGCTGCTTCGCTGGCCGCCGCTCCTCTGAACAGGATGCGTAATACAACCGAGTGCTGGATAACTTCCTTATTTTAGCTGATCACACTCGTCCATCAGCTGATTGTGCAATGCTCGCTGGAGGTGTATGCATTCCCTGTGTAACTCCTTTGTGTAAACTTCACATTGTCTGAGAGCTGCTTCCAAAACACCCAGCAGCTATTATTTAGCTGTCGATAAAGCCATAGTAATGATTATGGACCCCACATCAGCATTTGTCAATAAAAGAAGGCACCACGGACAACGGGAGGGCGGCCGGGGGGAAATAAGGCACAGACAACAGGAGGGAGGGGGGTAAAGAAGGCACGGACAACGGGAGGAAGGGGGGTAAAGAAGGCACGGAGAATGGGAGGGAGGGGGGTAAAGAAGGCACGGACAACGGGAGGGAGGGGGGGTAAAGAAGGCACGAACAACGGGAGGGCGGGTGTGGTTGTAAAGAAGGCACCACAGACTGTATGTACGCAAAGCACGTCCTGTCGGCACTAAGAGAAACTCGATAAAGAAAATAGTGCTTACAAGACTAGAAAACACATACCGTGTAACAACCGAAGTAAAGGGGCCAGTCGCCATGGGAGGTTACAAACGAAGACAAGGCGGTACTAAGGAGGGACTAACAAGCCTATTAATGAATCAGACGCCAGCGTTTATGAAGGACAATGACAAGCCAATGGAAAATATGGGCAGAGAGTGGGCAGGGCTTCTATTCCATTCTCCACTACAAGTAGTCTCCCAGAGCAGCGCATGTGCGCTGACTCCAGGCTCGGCCTAAAAAACAGGCCTCCATGGCACAGCAGCTGGGTCCAGCAAACATTTTTGAAGAAAGTGCTCAAACTGTCTCAGTGAGAACTTCTGGGTTAGCAGAGGAGGGGCCGCTTCCACACCAGTAGAATGGCCACTGCATCATAAATGCATCTATGTTACCAATATCCGAAAGTGGACCCATGGAGGTGGTAGAGTTTAAGGGGTTTCCATGCAAGAAAAAGCAGTTTAGTATTAATGCAATTCAAAAAGAAAAGAAGTTAGGCCCCAAACAAATGCAGCGAGCTAACAAACCCAGGTCATCTAGAGACACTAGAAAAAGCAAGACAATCCTCTTGGCTTAGGATCACTGGCTTTAGGACTGTAATGCGGAATCTGGTCTTCTACAGACTTGTTGATGCCACATGTTTGTACAGGCAGTTCATTTTGCAAAGAAGGAAACTAAAGCAGAGACTGGTCAAGCTGAGGTCTGGTATCCACTGCAACAGAGCTGAATCCAAACACATAATACCATATGTGATTGATAAACAACTGCTTAGTGCCCAAAATGAGCACAGAACATGTGTGGCATGTCCCCACATCTCTATAATTGGAGGAGGAGAGAAAAAAAAAAACAACACCATAATCATTCACTTTGTTTTGGACGTGGGTCCCTTGCTTACTGTGCCACTGGAGCCAAGCTACACCTGACTGAAGATCCCCCAACCGGGCAAAAAACCGGTCATGGGCTGCTTATGTTCTGGTTCAGGGAGGACTTGGCTTGGCAGCTCGGTATGGACTGTTCTTATTGGAGCAGGGTCAAGACTGATTTGCATATGGCTGGGTCAAATCTGAGGTGGGATGGTGGGCGAAAAAATTATGGGTTGGAATGCTACCCTGGGCGATTTCCAGTGGTTAGATTTATTGCAAGTATCATTCCATGAACTTTGTGTCTTTCTTGAATCCTTACATGACTGACATTTCGAGAACTAGGTTTTCTTTTTCCTTTAAGCACTCCAGGGGTGTGCGTGTTTTTAAAAAAAAATCTTTTCCTCATGTCTTTCCTCATCCCTTACATCCCAATGCTCCCAATGCTGCTACCCACTTTGCCCTCGCCCTACCTTTTCTGCTGCTTCCATCACCCTCAGATCTCATTTGTTTTCTTTTTAATTTGATTTTTCGGTCACCCCATGGTCCTCTGCTGCTTACCTCTCTGCCCTTTTTTGAGATTTCTAATTTTCTAACCAAACAGGTACAATTAGCTTTCGGGCCACTCCTTTCATCATTATGCACTTTTGCGCTATTTTTTCCTATCTGAAAATTAAAAAAAAAAAAAAGCTAAAATGGCCACCTCATCATGACATGTGTGGCCATACATCATGCTGAAACTGCCAACTATGGCCTTTTTTGTGTTCACCAATGCAGAATAGCATTGACAACAGGATGAATTTTTTTCTCTCTTTGCCAATGCAGTAAGATAAAAGCAAAAGGACAGCTGTTGAAGGCGAGATCTACTGGCTTTATCAGTGCTTGTTCTTTAGGCCACTATAGCTCTAGTAAGCAGGAGAAAGTGCATGAAGGAGGTTTCATGTTTTGACAGAATTTTATTTTTAGCTGCTTGCACCACTGATGGCAAATTATTGCCTACAATGAAGAAGAAAAGGGCCTGGTTTATGCACCGGCTTCGCGATTGGTGAAAAGATAGGTATGCAAGTATCATGTCTGAGGCGGGGGCAGTACTTAAACATGTGAATATAGATCTCATGCCAGAGAAACACTAGTACTGGACACGAT
The DNA here is from genome assembly GCA_963921515.1 of Calotriton arnoldi. Lineage (NCBI taxonomy): Eukaryota > Metazoa > Chordata > Amphibia > Caudata > Salamandridae > Calotriton > Calotriton arnoldi. Next base: position 2,471,963 of record CAWUFW010000037.1, on the reverse strand, counting down.
CGGTGACTTTTTCTGGCTTGATGTTGCGTACTGATCTGAGTGAAGGTGCAGGATTCCTATTGTACGTGTCCTTACACGGATTTAAGTCGGCCCAAGATGGTGGGAGTTAATCCCAACAAAAACAAAAGCGTGGGGTTCCGAGACTTCAAAATGTGGGCTAAACATCAACAAAGGCTTTCATCACACCATCAAGCGAAGAACACAATCTCCTCTCTCCAGCAGCAGTGCTAAACACTTCCTTCCAAAACAGAGAAGCGTCATCTTCTATCCCCCGACACATCCTCTCTCCTTCCCCTCTTTCTTTTCTCCCTCACCTATTCTTTTTCGATATCTCTGCGTCCCTATGCCCTCCCTCCACCTCTCCTAAAATGTGTCCTTCAAGACAGCAGGGAGAGCCCGTTTCATTGGAAGCGCACTGCCCATGAAGAAGAGAGGGGTCATACTCCCTGCTTGGTCTTGGATGCCACCAGGACTGTGGGTGCCTGAATCCAGCCTTTGCTCCTACGATGCTCGAGCAGCCTGCGGTGTGCTGCTGTCCGTGCCACACACATGAAAGAGCCAGACCTGATGCCAATTTATGTCATTGCCCCTCGCAAGCTTGTTATGGTACCATGCAGAATGGACATTTCATGCCACCCTGCATGGGTGGTTTGTGCCAGAGTACTGTTATCATTTTACAGCGCCCTGATGTGGGGTCTGTGGCAGAGTGCTGAAGGAGCTGCAAATGATGGGAAGATGTTTCTCTTCCAAGATAACAGATGTGGGCAGTACTGTGCCATGAATCTGGGAAGTGTTTTCATTCTGGCGGAGCATTTGGGATGGGGGTAGAGGGTTTCAAAGGGATGCCTTTCATCAGACCCATAGTTACCTTGTGCAGCATCTTAATGCACACTTCCTCACATGCATCGCTTGCCTCGCACCGCTAATCAGGATGCCACAGCACATTTAGGGGACTTGGTGTTACTTACCGCTCTAAGCCGATCCAGCAGGATGGCTCAGAGAGTTCAAATCCGGCTGCGGCGAAATGGCAGCAACAGCAGGTCACAAGTTTAAATCCATGCAAGGCAGACTCAGTCTTCTATCCTTCCCACATCAGTAAATTGTTTACAATTACATTTGCGGCATTTGTTATTTACAGTCCTTAGAAACCGTAAAAGCGCGTTATGAAAAGCAAAATAAAACAATCAAATTATTATTATTCGAAGGCCACTCTTTCTTGTGGCGTGATGGCTGCCGTGTCCCCGGAAGAGTATCCCTGAAGGTTAGTATTCTCGGTCCGGTATTGGGCACATGTGCATTGGATACATCAGTCTCCTGGCAAAGCACTGCAGATGGGCATTAGTCCCCTAGCAAAGCATTGCAGATGGGCATTAGTCCCCTGGCAAAGCACTGCAGATGGGCATTAGTCCACTGGCAAAGCACTGCAGATGGGCATTAGTCCCCTGGCAAAGCATTGCAGATGGGCATTAGTCCCCTGGCACAGCCTTCCAGATGGGCATTAGTCCCCTGGCAAAGCATTGCAGATGGGCATTAGTCCCCTGGCAAAGCACTGCAGATGGGCATTAGTCCCCTCGCAAAGCACTGCAGATGGGCATTAGTCCCCTGGCAAAGCACTGCAGATGGGCATTAGTCCCCTGGCAAAGCACTGCAGATGGGCATTAGTCCCCTGGCAAAACATTGCAGATGGGCATTAGTCCCCTGGCACAGCATTCCAGATGGGCATTAGTCCCACTGGCACAGCATTGCAGATGGGCATTAGTCCCACTGGCACATCACTGCAGATGGGCATTAGTCCCCTGGCAAAGCACTGCAGATGGGCATTAGTCCCCTGGCACAGCACTGCAGATGGGCATTAGTCCCCTGGCAAAGCACTGCAGATGGGCATTAGTCCCCTGGCAAAGCACTGCAGATGGGCATTAGTCCCACTGGCACAGCACTGCAGATGGGCATTAGTCCCCTGGCACAGCATTCCAGATGGGCATTAGTCCCACAAGCACAGCACTGCAGATGGGCATTAGTCCCCTGGCAAAGCACTGCAGATGGGCATTAGTCCCCTGGCAAAGCATTGCAGATGGGCATTAGTCCCACAAGCACAGCACTGCAGATGGGCATTAGTCCCCTGGCAAAGCACTGCAGATGGGCATTAGTCCCCTGGCAAAGCATTGCAGATGGGCATTAGTCCCCTGGCAAAGCATTGCAGATGGGCATTAGTCCCCTGGCAAAGCATTGCAGATGGGCATTAGTCCCCTGGCACAGCACTGCAGATGGGCATTAGTCCCCTGGCACAGCACTGCAGATGGGCATTAGTCCCCTGGCACAGCACTGCAGATGGGCATTAGTCCCCTGGCAAAGCACTGCAGATGGGCATTAGTCCCCTGGCAAAGCATTGCAGATGGGCATTAGTCCCCTGGCACAGCATTCCAGATGGGCATTAGTCCCACTGGCACAGCATTGCAGATGGGCATTAGTCCCACTGGCACAGCACTGCAGATGGGCATTAGTCCCCTGGCAAAGCACTGCAGATGGGCATTAGTCCCCTGGCACAGCACTGTAGATGGGCATTAGTCCCCTGGCACAGCACTGCAGATGGGCATTAGTCCCCTGGCAAAGCACTGCAGATGGGCATTAGTCCCCTGGCAAAGCACTGCAGATGGGCATTAGTCCCACTGGCACAGCACTGCAGATGGGCATTAGTCCCCTGGCACAGCATTCCAGATGGGCATTAGTCCCACAAGCACAGCACTGCAGATGGGCATTAGTCCCCTGGCAAAGCACTGCAGATGGGCATTAGTCCCCTGGCAAAGCATTGCAGATGGTATTAGTCCCACAAGCACAGCACTGCAGATGGGCATTAGTCCCCTGGCAAAGCACTGCAGATGGGCATTAGTCCCCTGGCAAAGCATTGCAGATGGGCATTAGTCCCCTGGCAAAGCATTGCAGATGGGCATTAGTCCCCTGGCACAGCATTCCAGATGGGCATTAGTCCCACAAGCACAGCACTGCAGATTGGCATTAGTCCCCTGGCAAAGCACTGCAGATTGGCATTAGTCCCCTGGCAAAGCACTGCAGATGGGCATTAGTCCCCTGGCAAAGCACTGCAGATGGGCATTTGTCCCCTGGCAAAGCATTGCAGATGGGCATTATTCTCCTGGCACATACTGCAGATGGGAGTTCTTCTAGCAGAGCACTTCTACTACCCGGCACTCCCTGCCATTTAAGTGCCAATGGGCCCTCCTTCTGATCAGCACGGTTTCTGGGCAGAAACCTGCTCTATCTGGCATCATTGCTCATGGTGTACTATTCCTGCTCGCTCTGTTAGTTTTCTAGTACTTTTGAATGAAGCGCTGCATCATAAATCCCTATTACACACTACCATCCATCAGCAGTGAGCGCCTGCATCTTCATGCCTGTGCCTTTGTTCACAAAACAACATTCGAGGCGGCTCATCCCCAGACAAGTAAAGCCTAAACAGGACATCTTTAGATAGGGAAACATGGAGTAAATAGGCTGGCTGGTTGCAATCTGAAATCATTTTCTTGGTGACTAGCAATGGGGGTTTTGATAAAATGAGAAACTGCTAATATGCAAAGGGGAGGGGGTGGTTCCAACATAGAAACGTGGTGCAACTAGAATCAGTGGTAAAAGTAAAAAACAGCTTCATACTTGATACTAAGTTTGCACCACTCCTAGCTCAACATGATCACTTGGGTGGCTGTTCCCCAAATCACTTCTATTGGCTGTTGTGCATATTCTGTGGATCCCATTTATTAGGGCTGGCCTAGAGGCAGCTTAGATAGCTCACCATCCTAATATAATCAAAACAATTAAGATCATAAATAAAAATACAAACATTTATATGTTTATAGAAGAGGCAGACTTGCTTTTAGACACCAAGTGTTTAGGTTACCCTAACTCAAAGCAGATAGAACCTTTTCTTTGTTACACTAACAATTACATTTTATTGGTATGTGTATTAAAACTAAAAAGTTTCTGAGCCTGTTCTAAGTACGCCTTCCTCCTGGCACATACAGGGTATTTTTTAAATGCAAAATATTTATAGCAAGCCAAGTTTAGGCGGCAACATGTTTTCAGGTCTCTTTTCTCTTATTTTAGTGGCATAGGCGTGCAGTAAAAAATGTTAAAAAAATTAGGCCACTTCAGTAGCCAATCAATGCCAAATCTACTGGCTTTGCCATTTGCTTGTTTATAAAGGGGTTACTTCATAGTCGATACTTTAGCAGCGCTAGATTATCCAAACAGAAAGAATAATTATCATGGTCCTGGTTTAGTTTTAATAGGGTGCAAGTTTCTAGGATTTGTGCATGGTGCAGATATTGCGATTTTCACTCTGAGTGCCAGTAAAGTGCCTTAAGGCACATTTGTCCGGCTCATAAAGTCATTGCTGAGCAATGATGTATCACAAGCCCCTTGCTTCAATGTTATGGAAGGGCAGGTCTATTAGCCAAGTAGGCAGGTTCGTAAATAGCCAAGTAGGCTGCTTCGTAACTAGGAACTCTGAGTTTTAAACCGAGCTGGAGCAATTAACCAAATGTGGTGAATTTGGGCAAAACAGCTTATCCATGTACCCTGTTTGTATCTGCAAACACCTCATATGTGAATCAAGTATTGCCGGTGGGTCTGGCTTTAATGTGCCATTCAGGTAAACAGAAGCATTTACATATGCGGTTTGTAGGAAACTGGGTTACTGGTTGAGGGGTGTGAAACCCTACTAAGGCAGCAACCACAATTTCTGTCAAGGTGACACACAAGCAAACCCCAAATTAACCTGTGCCTAACCCTCTGGTAGCTTGGCTCAAAAGAAGTCAGGATAAACTTTGAGGCAATGTATAAAGTATTTATGTGGCACTACAAACCGTAATAAAGTGAAAACACCACACAATAAAAATGCCTCACACCAATTTTGAAAAATAGAGTAAAATTTACTAAATTATTTGACCCCAAAATAACAAAAATCGATTTAGTAGAACCAGAGATATGCAATTTTAAAGATTTAAGCAAAAATAGTGATTAAAAACACAAAGAGCCGGGGGCGTGGCTAAGACACCGAGCATGGCGGACGTGTGAGCTTGGACCTCCGTCCCGGCCTGCCAAGTATCCTGCATTGACGACGTCTCTTACCTGCACAGCAGCGCTGAAAATGGCCCCCCCGGCAACCTGAGTCTGGGGGGAGCTTAGCGGTGGCCGGCAATTGCAGAGGAGTAGCTCCGGGGCCTGTCATCGGGGAGAGAGTGTAGGAAGCATGGCCCCGATTGAGTGCACGCTGGGCCTGGGAAGCGGAGACGTCGCCCCGGCTGGCCTTCTCTCCTGGACTCCCGGTGTGATCGGCCCGCTCGGTCGATCTTGTGGCCCCCTGGGGGAGGGGCGGGGGGTGATTGCTGCCCGGAGTGCTGGCGTAACTGGGCCTAGAGCAACGCTGTCACCAGTCGGAGGCGCCGGACGAGGGGAGTGACGACCCGGTCCGGAGGAGCTGCACTTGCGGGGGAGCCCTGGTGAGTGCGTCATCGGCGGAAGTGGGGGATTTCTGGAGGAGCGGGCGGCCTGGGCTGTGCCACACGTCGAGCCCTGCCCTAAGCAGCTACTAAGAGATCCCGGGACGTGACCGGAGGGCGGCTGAGACCCGGCTGCATAGCCGGAGAGGGGTCGCCTGCTCTCTGCTTGCGCAACCTTACATCGCTGGAAGAAACTGTGCTCTGGTTGTTTTGGTGCTGGGTGGCGGACGGAAGGGCCCTGGTGACAACAGGGGGCCCGCATGCTGAGGCCGGACACTGGTTCGGGGAGCCTGAAGACCCGGTTCCTGTTTGCAGGGCGGGGCTGCACTGGCCCTGCTGGACTGTCATGCTCTACAGTGCACCTTGGGGGGAGGCCTCGAGGTGTGCTACGCCAGCTGACGTGCCATGTAGCTGCGGTGGCCGGGGTGGGCTGTCATAAACGTGCCTCAAGACTGAAGACTCGGTCGAGCTGGCCTCAGACTGCGGACTGCAGACTGCATGGCGGACTGAGTTGGAGGTGAGCTGGGGCCTCCCTGGCTTTGAAGAGGAGGCAAGGCAGGGCGCCAGCAAGCATACCACCCATGTAAATTATACCTGCGGGGTCTAGTGCGGAGGCCTCCCTATCTCTGGGGGACACCCGGGAGCCGGAGGTAGAGGGAGTGGTGCGGACGTTGGTTCTGGGGCCTGTGAAGAGCGGGAGTCGTCACGGACGCTGTGGAGTCCTTCTGATCCCGAAGGCTGGTAAGATAGATCCCATAGCTCGAGGGACAGCGCGATACCAGGAAACGGTGGCAGTTCTCCCCAATACCCTTGACAGAGCCGAGGACTGCACCTGTGGGTAACCGGTGTTGAGGGGGGAGAGTAGAACGCGCCGAGGTGGCTAAAGTACGAAGGGATCAATCACGGACACTTCGTGACCGTCTGGGAGAAGCCCTTCGGTGGATACACTGGTAGGTTCGGCACGCCAGGTGTGGTCAGAGGTCAGGATGCCTAAACCGAAGCAGAAGACGGGGGGCACTCAGCCTGCCACCAGAGAACCCTCGCCCGTGGCCCTGGAGAAGGGGGATGGGGAGATTGCCGGAGGCGATGACTCTCTCCATTCACATATGGACAGGGCGTTGACAGCCATCGCTGACACCAAAAATGCCTTGCAACAAGACATTGGTGCAGTCTCTGTGGGCCTGCTCCAAGCGGAGCACCGGAAGCTAGCGGACCGGGTTAAGGGAACGGAATCCGCCATCAATGACCTGCAGCCGGACCACAGATTGCATGCTTCCAAGATTGACGATCTCTCCACCAGGGTATCGGTCCTTGAAATGCGAGCTGATGATGCAGAGGGCCAATATCAGAGTGATCGGTTTACCAGAAAGGGTGGAAGGCTCTAACATGGTGGAATTCCTAGAGAGCTGGTTACGTTCTATTGTGGCCCCAGGGCTCCTGTCCCAGTTCTTCGCTCTGGAAAGGGCGCATAGAGTGCCGGGTCAGCCGCCTGCCCCGGGGAGCCCCCCACAACCAGTGATTGCATAGCTGTTACATTTTAGAGATAGAGATGCGCTCCTCCAGCACTCCCGCACCTATGTGCTTGAAAACAGTAAAGTGTCAATATTTCCGGACTTCACTGCTAAGGTGCAGGCCCAGAGGGCATCCTTTCTCGCGGCGAAAAAAAAGCACTTAGGGACGAAGGAATACAGTACTCCCTAATATTCCCAGCCAAGCTGAAGATAATGGTCGATGGCACCTCGCATTTTTGTGACACCCCAGAGGAGGTTTGGAGTTGGCTGGAAGCGTACAGGAAGGGTGCACCACTACCCAAGAAGCAACAGCGTCCTGAATCGGGCTCGCAGCCGCGCAGACCAAAGCGTCGTACAACACCTCGGGCGAGCAGGCCCACGGCTTCACAGACGCACCAAGATAGACAGGCTGCACTGCAAGCGGTGGCACAAATACTCTCACCCATGTGCCAGAGTAATGCACCGGGGACATCGTCGGCGGATGCATCAGATGACTCTGGGGACTCGGAGTCTGATCCCCCGCTGCCGAAGCTCACACCGCGATCTGCAGACGATATCGCTTAGCTGTGGCAGAGGTTTGGGGCGCTCTTTGCTCTGGCCTTTTTTACTAGGGCCCCCCAGAGCACTCACAGTGTGGAAACTAGACAGCCTTTGGTTTTAATACTGGGGGCGCCTTGGTTTCTAGACACGGCTTAGAGTATGGACATTGTAGTTTGAGGGCATCACCATGTGGAGGGGCCGGGAGGTGGCGTCTCTGCTCCTTCTGAACTTTGTATCCACCCCCACCACACCCAAGAGTACCGCCTTTTGAGTTGGTGGCGGCATTCTAAGAGTGATGTTTTCTTACAGGTTTGGGCAGCTGACCGTTGTCAGTCCGCTCCAGGGATGGGGAGTTCTACAGTTGGGTTTGTTGGTTTTCAGAACGGGGTCCACTGCTAGCATTGATGGGGGGGTTATGGGTCGGGAGGGGTGGATTGTCTTGAAGCACGACCGGGAACCATGGCCAGGCCGAGGAGTTTAAGCTCCTGACTTGGAATATTCAGGGTATGGGTTCTCCTTCGAAGAGGTACAGCATCCTTAACTATATAAAGCGCAGAGGCGCACATATCGTGATGCTCCAGGAGACCCACCTTACAGAAGTGGAGGTGACGCGGCTACGGCGTATGTGGCGGGGGCAAATATTAGCAACTCAGTTTTCAGCATATGCTATGGGGGCGCTTGTCTGGGTGAGGCCTGGGGTCCCATTTCAGGTGTCCCGTAAGATAATTGACCCTGAAGGGAGATTCGTGCTTGTGAAAGGCATGATGAAAGATAGGGAAGTGACCTTGGGGGAATGTCCTTGAGGAGTGTCTATGCTCCGAATCAGGAGCAAATTGCCTTCTTGACACGCCTTTCTGAAACATTGGCAAGACTGGCAGGGAGTGATATGCTCTTGGGGGAGATTTTAATTGTATTTGTGATTTGGCCTTGGATAGATCCACTCCCCCACTGACGGGCACGGCAGCGGCCATGACAGCCAAAGGCCGGCAGGGTTGGATTACGGGGTGGGAGTTATTGGATATTTGGCGAATACATAACACACAGAAGAGGGAATACTCCTATTACTCCTCGCTTTATGATTTGCACACCAGATTAGATATGTTTTTCTGCTCAGCCAGATTTGCCCCGATGCTGGCTGAATTTTATACCACCTTCATAGATATTTTGGCCCCGAAGCTGGAGCAGATGTATGCTGCAGCGGTTGGAGAAGCACAGCTTCCATTATCGGTCAGGAAGGCACTGGTAATCCTGTTGCCTAAAACTGCAAAGGAAGTCATGGAAGCAGCGGATTTCAGGCCGTTATCGATGCTAAACCTTGACTTTAAAATTCTTATCAACGTAATGGCAGCCCGGCTCCTGCCTCAGATGCAGAGGCTGGTCCACACGGACCAAAACTGGTTCATCCCATCACGATCAACATCCAATAATTTGAGGAGGTTGTATCACGTGATGTACCATCGAGACTTAGGGTTGTTCCTAGAGGCGGTAGTGATGGCTGTGGACCTGGAAAAGGCCTTTGATTCCTTGCGGTGGGACTTCCTTTTGGCGGTGATGAGCCGGATGGGGTTGGGAAATGAATGGTTGAAATGGGTGCGTCTTTTGTACACGAACCCGAAGGCTAGTGTACGCACGGGGAGCGTGGTATCGGCCCAGTACGCTATTCACAGAGGAACACGTCAGGGGTGCCCCCTGTCACCATTGCTTTTTGCTCTGGCGATGGAGCCATTAGCGGAGCGACTCCGACAGGAGGGCAGGAGCACCGGACTAGTGTTAGAAGGGACTGTGCATATGGTCTCACTGTATGCGGTTGATACCCTGGTATATATGTGAAATGAGTCCCAAGGGATCCAAACGATGCTGCGTATCCTGGGGAGTTTGCGGAGATGTCGGGACTCCGTGTCAACACGAAAAAAACATATATATTCCTGCTGAGACCCGACCTCAATAGGCCACTAGACCTACCTCTGGACCTGGAGTGGGCACCGAGCACCTTTAAATATCTTGGTATACGTATATACCATAAGCAACTAGACCTGCTGGAAGGGAATCTGGGAGGAGCCTTGCGAGCCCTGCGGTCGAATGTGTCATTTTGGCGTTCGCTTAAACTGCCTGTTATGGCTAGGGTGGCGTTATCCAAGATGGTGGTGCTCCCGAGACTTCTATATCTCTTTGTTAACCTTCCGGTGGTGATCCCGAAGAGCTGGTTTAAGTCTCTGGACACACTGTTGAGGGAACTGGTTTGGGACAGAGGGCGTAATAGGGTGTCCCTACGCACCTTGAGGATGCCTTTGACAGGGGGAGGGCTGGGTGCTCCCAATTTCGAGGCCTATTACTTAGCGGCACAACTTAAGTGGCTGGCTCGATGGCCGCGGATTGGAGACATTACTGTTGCCGGCCAACACTGCTCGTGGAACCTTACTTGCCAGGATACTCAATCCCGGTCAGAAAATTTAAAATATGGGGGTACTTCTTAGGGTGGCAATGTGCTGCTGGGATAGGTGTGAAAAGCGGGCCCTAGATGTTCTTCGGTATGCGCCGGACCTACAACTTACAGGGATACCACAGAGGGGAATGGGCCCTCCCCTCACGCGAAATCAGTTGCAGGGCTGGGAACAGGCAGGAGTCTTGTCTGTCGGCGATTGTTATCAAGATGGGGTGTTGCTCCCCTTAGAGGACTTTTTGGAATACCACAACCTCCCACCAGGGCAGTTTTTAAATTATCACAAGGCGAGGGGGGCGATCGCTGCACTGTGGGGAAGGGGTACGGGAGAGCCCACCGCGCACGCAGCCCTGCAGGCAATGGTGACGTTGGGATCTGCGGGACACCTGGTGAAATGGATCTATCTGGCCATAGCCGAGATGTCGCGGATACCTTTTCTCCAATTACGAGAACGGTGGGAGGACACATTAGGTAGACAACTGACCGAGAAGGAGTGGTAAAAGGTACTGGGCAGCCCTACGAAGGTATCAAGGAATGCGGCCTTTAAACTGGTGCAGTTTAATATTCTGCATAGGACTTACCTCACGCCGCACAAACTGAATGTTATGTATGGGAGAGATGACCTGACCTGTGCCAGGTGCCTAGCGGAGGATGCCACTTTTGATCATATGATGTGGTCCTGCCCGAAGCTACAGATGTTCTGGGCCACGATCGTAGAGACGGTGAATGGGGTCTTGGCTCGCACTTTGAGGTGTTCCCCGGAAGTATGTCTATTGGGACTCTTCCCACAGCCCAAAGCCAAAAGATTAGGACATAGATTTGTTGACCTGGCCTTCCTACTGGCGAAACGGAGAATAGCTCTTAGGTGGAGGACAGCAAGGCCCCCATTAATAGTTGATTGGGAAAATGATGTCACCTGTTGGGCTAGAGTGGAGGAGAGGGCACTAATTCGAGAAGACAAGGTCACGAAAAGGCGTAGACCTTTGGCAGAACCATGGGCTGAGATACTGAAGGCATGGGAAGCACGTAATACATCTGAATTGGAATCTCAGACAGATAACTCTGTAACGGAAACAACACCAGAGGCAAATGATGACCTGACGCAGGTCTAGGCATCACTGGGTAATTGGGTGACGGAGCATACATGCGGAGGGGACGGAAATAGGTCCATTACGGTATGGAGGTGTCCTGGGTGCCTCTCTTGTTCTCCCCCTTTCTCCCCCTCCCGTCCCTGCCGCCTTTCTGGGACCCTTCTTTACCTCCCTACCCCCAGTCCCCCTGGAACTCTCTAGATCGCTCATGATGGACCGCCACATGCAGGTGGGAAAGGCAACTTAGTGCCATACTTTGTGGAAGGTGGAACCCCGGTTGACTTAGTTAAGTATAAGATTGGTTTGACATTTATAATGTTTAGCTGTCTTAAGTTTTTGTTAATTTTTTCCTCTTTTCTTTACCTTTTCGAGTTCTTGGCTTTCTACTGAGACTTGTGTAACTCACAAAAAGGCTTGGCCGAATAAAGGTAATAGTATTGACGCTGAAGGTAGTGACTCCCCATAGTCTATATCAATGGCTGTATCTTGATTCTTAGAGACTAATTATTGAATCTTGAATTCTGTGTTTTTTTTTCCTTTTTTGATGATGTTCTTTACGATTAGCATTGAATGTTCCCGACATAAAAATGTGTATCAACTGTTGAGATGGTAATGTATAGATTACGTGGTAATAACTTATATAAATGCCAATAAAAACGATATTTAAAAAAAAAAAAAAAGCACAAAGACCCAACTGTGGTTATTTGATTACGCCAGACCGGGACAAAGTCATAGGTTCAGGCCAGCGGCGATGGAGCACGGGCCGGATACAGGGACCAAGTTAGGCCTACTGAACAAAGTACCTTAAATCCAGGTTGCGGAGTGTTGAAAGATACCTTGTTGAAATGCAATGCACAGCGGCGGTTGATAGGCTGCGAGGCAAGGTCCTGCGTCGAGGAAGCATCGCGCAGTGATGGTTCAGAGGAGTTGCAGAGCTGTGATGCGAGATCCTGCATCGAAGAGGCATGGTGCAGCAGCAGTTCCAAAGAGCTATGGGGTTCTGCATTGGGGATGCGGCATTCAGTGGCAATTCTGATGCGGCGCTGCGAGGAGATGGATCGTGCTGCGTTGGTTCTGCCCAAAAGACCACAGCTGGGCAGGCAAAGCACCTTCAGGCTCATTTGCAAGGGTCCAGGACTGGCGTGGCACCACTTTGGGGACAAGACTCACAGCAGACAGAGTCTAGATGCAGGGTTCAAGGTAGTTGAATAATTTTCTGTCCCTGAGGCTCTGATCAGGCGGCCAGCCAACTAGCCCTTGGAGTCACTCTGGTAATCCTGGGTTCAAGATGCAGGTCCAGTCCCTCACACTCAAGCGGCAGGAGAGTAGCAGTCCTTCTTGCAGCACAGCAGTCCTTCTTCTGGGTCTTCCACAGGTCCAGATGTTTACTGAAGAGTTGGGTCGGAGGTTCTACTATTTATACTTGGTGCCCACTTTGAAGTGGGAGAAACTTCTAGAGTCCTCCCTCTACCGAGGTGTCTGGAATTCGCTGCCTCTCTGCCCTGGCTCCAGCTTTTCTTGGGGCACAAAGGACTAGTGTAAAACCCTTTGTGCTTGTGCTGATGTAGGGTCTTTGTAATGTGCAAGTGTGGTAGGTGACAGCTCCATCCCACTCAAGTCGGAGATGGCCCATCCAGACAACACCTAATCCCCACTTTGTCTTATTATCTGGAAGCAATACACAAAGACCAGCTACACCTTGACATGTGACCCAGGATACAGGCTGCAGGCACCAAAAATGGTTAGGACAAGAAAATACCAACTTTCTAAAAGAGGCATTTTCAGAATTGTAACTTTGAAAATGCCTCTTTTAGAAAGTTGGAATCCTACTTTACCATTAAAGAGGGTTTCAAATTACAATTCTTTAGACACCAAACTCGATATTTCTACCTGTGCAGAATTCAAAATTATCGCTTATTACATGTAATAAGGTAACCCAATGTTATTCTATGGGAGAGGTTGGCCTTGCAGTAGTCAAAAACAAATGTAATTGTTTTTTGACCACCAGGACATGTAAAACATAAAAGTACATGTCCAACTTTTGAAATACACTGTGTAGTATTTCCCCTTATGGGCCCACTTTGGTTCTCCCTTTGGTACTTGTATTATCAGCTTTCGGCTGCCTTTGCTTCGCACAGCCACACCTAACATATTTGTTTTTGTGACATAATACTGTTTTAGAATACGCTGCACATATTTGTTAATCAGTGACTTTTCTTGGGATTCAGTCTGAACATTTCATACAAGGTCGAACACATGGTGTACTTGTGCCCGGTGAGCAACATCTCCTAACGTTTTTAGACACAGCACAGTAGCCCAGCTGCAGTCTTTCTAACACAACAGTTCTTAGAATATAAACTATGTCGCGATCCCTTGAAGGTTAGAGGGGAGAATTCTAGCAAAGACACCAGTCTTAGAAAGGAGGCAGCAGCCTTGCGTAAACTGAGTTTATGCCTATGATACAGACCACCTAGCCACACATGCTAGGTATGGGGTTTGGCGCTATTCCCAGAGATCACTAATACATCCCTGTGTTCACCTGCTGAAGGTAGGCTTAGATAGATATATTAGTTGCCGTGGTCGGGTTATTCATGGTCTACAGCCTGTTAGTAATGTTAATTACTTTTCTTAGTTGTATATGTCTACTAATCACAGCAAACCTGCTTTTAACTAGACTACGGTAGTTTCAATAAATAAATTGTAAACTTCCTTAATGTCTTTCTTTTGTTTACTATGGGCATGCATGAGTGAGAACGAAAGGTGATGATCTGTTTCCACGGTTCCCTTGGGGACTAGAGGTTCATGTTCTAGGTTTATCTAAATCACCTGTTATTCTGGAAAGGTTAGGAGTGCAGGTGAGGCACTGTGAGCTGGTTGGATTTGGGCTTATAGGTAAAGACGTGGTGGAGAGACTCAGTCATTACATTCTGACATCCTGCTCTCCCAAGGTACAGTTATGTTTCAGAACAGAATCCCTGCAACAACTACACCCTGACCTCTGGGCAGTGTAGGGCCTAACCTATGTATTAAAAAGTAAAGTATGGATCTGGCTAAATGTTTATTTTGCCAGGTCAATATGGCAGTTTAAAACTGTACACACCGGCTGCCATGGCAAGCCTGAGACAAGTTTGACTGGGCTACTTAAGTGAGTGGCACAATAAGTGCTGCAGGCCCACTAGGGACATTTAATTTACAGGACCTGTGTTGATGTAGTGCCACTTAACTAGAAACTTACAAGTAAATTAAATATGCCAATCGGGTGAAAGCCAATGTTACCATGTTTAAGGGAGAGAGTACAAGCACTTTGGCCCCGGTTGGCAGTGGTAAAGTGTGCAGAGTCCTAAGAGCCAACAAAAATGGGTTCACAAAACAGGTGGCAAAACGTTTGTGGATGACCCTGTATACAGAGCCAAGTCCAACACTGTTTTGTACCCATCATCAAGGCACAGATCCCACAGAGGGTTAAGAAAGAACAGAATTGGATCCCCTCAGAATCACAAATACGTTGCCCTCACACCATGGGCTCCAAAAGCTCCTGTTTATAGGCCTCATGGTAGTCACACTTGACCAAAAGATGGTGCACATAGTGTGTCTCCAAGACTACAGAGCCCTGATCTGGGTCTCAGTCCATGTTACAAACTGTCTCTAGCCCACACATGTGATTGTGGTGTATGCTGAGGAGAGGTTCGAAACCTTCAGTGTCCTCTGGAGAATTCAAGGCAGGGACGCAGGCTCTCCAGATGCATGCAGGAAATCTTCACCAATCCCAACATTGAGGCATTCTAGTTATCCAGACACCTAGTGAGTAAATGCACAGCGACTGGCCAGACGCCACTGGCCTTTTGTGGTTTCATGGAGCCATGTGACATGAAACTGGAATGGGTGGAGGCTTTGTACTTCTATATATAAATGCACACAATATAGAATCATCAGAGAAAAATACAGGCAGACCTAGAGGTTTTGTCCATACTAGTCAGGTAGCGAACGCAAGGCAGTATCCAGGAAAAACAAAACACTTCAAGTGATATGTAAATAATACTGAGCGAGAGATGCAAGTGAGCCTGCTACTCGTTTTGAGGCAGTGGGGGCTAGAGGGAGGGGGCTGTCTTTTCCTTTCTTCCAGCTCTCGATTCTTCTTTTTCCATATAGCCATCTGTCCTTTCTTTACTTATCTGTGTTTTTCCATACATCCTTCTCTCGATTTACCTTAAGTCTTTTACCATCCTTAATTCCATCCCTCCATCCATTATTCCTTTCTACATTCATCCATCTCTCCATCCTTTGTCTCATCCTTCTCGATAACTGCTCTTCAGTTCATCACCCTTTTACCACTCTCTCCGTCCTTTTCTCCATTTGCCCATCTGTCTATTCTTCTCCATCCACTCTACTTTCCATCCATCCACTCATCTCTGCATCCTTCCATCCACCGATCCATTCATACTTTTATCCATCCATCCCTCTTTTAAATCCCATCTCCAACTACCCATTCATCAATCTGTCCATCGCTCTCCACAAACACATTGCTGATCCTTCTCTCCATTAATCCACCCACCCATCCCCCGTTTACCCTCCTCCTTTGATTTTGGGCTCTCTTGTTCCATTTGTTTCCTCAGCGACCATCCCATAGAACCAACATACTATTCCCTTTCAGCGGTATTTAGGAGCTACTAATTAAAGCAGTGGCAGGGTGGTGGTGTGGCGAAGGGGGTGGTGGGGCAAGGGGTGGAGGAGGGGAAAAAAAGAAAAATCTCTCCTACGTCATCTATCCTCCGCCCTCTTTCTGGCTTCTGTGTGAACAGGAAGCATCCAGGCTCCCCTAAGCCAATCACAACGTTGCAATACAGTGTTGATGTGGGCCTGAGCGCCATGGTTCCCCTCTCAGACAGGTACAGGGAGCCTGTGCACAGGTCCCCACCAGGCTGTGCATTACAGCTTGGTGGGGAACATGCAAAGTGCTTATGACTGTTTGGCCGGGCCAAGATGGCCAGCCAAACCGTCATGCGCACTTTAGAGTGCAGCAACCACTCCTCCTCCCCGAAGTCACGGGAGCCCAGCCCTACCACGTCCCGCCCTAACCTGGCTGATACTAAAAATAAAATGATAATAGCTTTTGTTATTATCCTTTTATTTTTCCTTTAACACTGCTCCGAGAGCAGTGGGGAGACACTCCTACGCCTTAGCCAGGGAGGTCACCACTGAATTAAAGTCAAAAGTCCTGTAAACAACAATTTAAATATTTGACACCACACAGAACTGTGATATCCACCACCTCCCCGCCCGTTCACGCTGCTATGGTGGCGGCTTTATGATGCCCCTTCACACCCCTCACAGGAAGCATTAAGGCTTCTAGAACGGAATGCACTGTTTTCAAACATACAAACAGATGTCCCTCCTACCTGAATGTCCAGTGCGTCTGCTGGACCCCCTCCCAGTCTCTGGGTTGAACTTCTCTTCAAGAGCTGTACAGGAGGAAAGGGGACATACATGGTCAGCAGAGAGATTAACTACAAACCCCGGCAACAGAATCTGGTACAGTAAATGCTAGAGTACGTGAGAGGGCAGATCCTCTGGGGCATGAATCTGCAGTGACTAAAGACTTTCGTATGAGGTTATGCTCATTGTCAGATTCATAAAGTCAGATCTGATGGCGCAGGATGACCAGGATAATGTTGTAGAGAGTGACTAGGACTTGGTTACAGAGTATGGCCTGTAGATCGTTCTAGAGCGTGGTGTGGATTCTGTAGCAGATGGACCTGGATATAGTTCAAGTGGGTGGCTTGGAAACTGTGACAAGAAGACTGTAAACACAAGGAGATGATGGACGGAGCGCTGAAACTTTTCAGACACCCACCCCCAGTCACAGATCTGGGTTGAATCCATCATCGTTCTTTAGCTCACTTCGCCACCCCAGTTCAGACACAGCTATATGCAAATCGGTCTTGACCCTGTGCCTCATGGGAACAGTCCAGACCGAACTGCCAAGCCATGTCTTCCCTGGATCAGAAACAAGCATCCTGGGACCGGTTTCGGGCTAACATCCCTCATCAGCCAGGCTAGCTTGAATCCAGTGGCAAAGTGAGCAAGGGACCCACGTCTGGGCATACCCTGCCAACTTAGGGAGAACAAAGCAAACACAAGGAGATGATGGACGGAGCGCTGAAACTTTTCAGACACTCACCCCCAGTCACAGATCTGGGTTGAATCCATCATCGTTCTTTAGCTCACTTCGCCACCTCAGTTCAGACCCAGCTCTATGCAAATCAGTTTTGACCCTGTGCCTCATGGGAACAGTCTATTGTAAAGTTTGCAGCTGAATGGCAGCCAGTTTTCCCAGAGGAAAAGGATGCTTATAGGAGGACTCTAAGAGGGCATGTGAGAGAACAAGTGCCTGCAAAGTGTTGCAGTAGACGATGATTGGAAAAGATTATTTTGATGCAAAAGACTTATAAATACCAAGCTGTTGGGTAATTAATGAAAGACTCTTAAGCAAAATTTTAAAGCCTTCCCCTGCCACCAACCCATAGACCAGTAGTAAGACTGGAGACTAGTAGGGCCACCCCCCACTCATGCAGCAAAGTCCGAGGGGATTCGAGATTCAACATGGGTACAATGCTCCTTGATCCCCTTGGACAAGTAGTCAGTGCATCCTTTGCTTGCCGGGATAGGATGGTGTGGAGAATAGCTCAGAACTTCCCTTGGGGTGCTGACTCAGCAGTAATGATGGTTTCTCTGTTCTAGAGAACTAGTAGGCAATTATCATTAGAGAATTTAAAGCTGAATAATATGGCAGTAGTTGGCAAGGCTCTTCTGGAAGACAGGGGTGGTTGAGGTTTTTGAGCATGAGGGGAGATGCCCCGTGCAAGGAAGGTCCTTTGTCCAGGATGGGTCGGAGTGTTTCTCTAGAGGAATATTGCTACAAGGGAGGACTTCATCTTTGGATATGGCAGTACTGATGGGGGATGTAGTCTTTGGATGTGGTGGTACTGATGGAGGACGTCATCTTAGGATACAGCAGTACTGATGGAGGACGTCCTCTTTGGATAATACAGTGGTACTGGTGAAGGATGTCATCTTTGGATAATACTGTGGTACTGATGGAGGATGTCATCTTTGGATAATACTGTGGTACTGATGGGGAATGTCATCTTTGGATAATAGTGTGGTACTGATGGGGAATGTCATCTTTGGATAATACTGTGGTACTGATGGATGATGTCGTCTTTGGATAATACTGTGGTACTGATGGAGAATGTCATCTTTGGATAATACTGTGGTACTGATGGAGGATGTCATCTTTGGATAATAGTGTGGTACTGATGGATGATGTCGTCTTTGGATAATACTGTGGTACTGATGGAGAATGTCATCTTTGGATAATAGTGTGGTACTGATGGGGAATGTCGTCTTTGGATAATACTGTGGTACTGATGGATGATGTCGTCTTTGGATAATAGTGTGGTACTGATGGGGAATGTCATCTTTGGATAATACTGTGGTACTGATGGATGATGTCGTCTTTGGATAATACTGTGGTACTGATGGGGAATGTCATCTTTGGATAATAGTGTGGTACTGATGGGGAATGTCATCTTTGGATAATACTGTGGTACTGATGGATGATGTCGTCTTTGGATAATACTGTGGTACTGATGGAGAATGTCATCTTTGGATAATACTGTGGTACTGATGGAGGATGTCATCTTTGGATAATACTGTGGTACTGATGGAGGATGTCATCTTTGGATAATAGTGTGGTACTGATGGATGATGTCGTCTTTGGATAATACTGTGGTACTGATGGAGAATGTCATCTTTGGATAATAGTGTGGTACTGATGGGGAATGTCATCTTTGGATAATACTGTGGTACTGATGGATGATGTCGTCTTTGGATAATAGTGTGGTACTGATGGGGAATGTCATCTTTGGATAATACTGTGGTACTGATGGATGATGTCTTTGGATAATACTGTGGTACTGATGGGGAATGTCATCTTTGGATAATAGTGTGGTACTGATGGGGAATGTCATCTTTGGATAATACTGTGGTACTGATGGATGATGTCGTCTTTGGATAATACTGTGGTACTGATGGGGAATGTCATCTTTGGATAATAGTGTGGTACTGATGGGGAATGTCATCTTTGGATAATAGTGTGGTACTGATGGGGAATGTCATCTTTGGATAATACTGTGGTACTGATGGATGATGTCGTCTTTGGATAATACTGTGGTACTGATGGAGAATGTCATCTTTGGATAATACTGTGGTACTGATGGAGGATGTCATCTTTGGATAATACTGTGGTACTGATGGAGGATGTCATCCTTTGGATACTGTGGTCCTGATGGAGGATGTCGTCTTTGGTGGAACTGATGGAGGATGTCTTTTTTGGATACAATGGGATTGATGAAGGGTGTCCTCTTTGGTTAATATGGTGATGCTGATGGAAGATGTCATCTTTGAACAGTGGTACTAATGTCATTTTTCTTATATGTTGGTGTAGGAAAGTGGGTTTCTGTTGCAGTAACCCCCCCACCTTTTGCCAGACCACTGATGCACTTTCACTTGATGTGCCCTGGGCCCCTGCCAATAAGGTTCCCAGGGTTCTTTCCCCAAAACTAACACAATTGGCATCTCTGGCCACAGGTCAGCCCCTGGTAAATGGTACCACAGGTACCCAGGGCAACGTGACCAGGGAAGACCTCTAAGGGCTGCAGCACTTATTGTGCCACCCTTAGAGGCCCTGTATATGTGTATGTATATATATATATATATATATATATATATATATATATATATATATATATATATATATATATATATATATATATACATATATACATATATACATACATATATATATATATATATATACACACACACACACACACACACACCCCCCGCAGGCTGCGTGTTTTGGTGCAGAACAAAGTGAAGAGTCGACATGGCACACATCCCTCTGTGCCATGCCTACAACCCACTGCCCTGGCATAGGTCAGTCACCCCTCTAGCTGGGTGCCCTATGTCAGTGGTGAGGGTACAGGTGCATGAGTCCTGTACCCCTACAGTGTCCAAGTCCATTCTTAGACATTGTAAGTGCAGTGCTGCCATTAAGAGTATATGGTGCTGGGAGTTTGTCATAATGGCTGCACTGAAAACTGAGACGTTTGGTATCAAACTTCTCAGCACATTAAACCCACACTGATGCCAGTGTGGGATTTAATGAAAAATGCACACAGAGGGCATCTTAGAGAGGCCCCCTGAAAAACGACCAGCCTCTGGTGGGTTCCCCGACTGGTACACACCAGCCTGCCACCACGAGACATGTTTCTGGACCCATAGGGTGGGAGCCTTCGCTCCCGGAGCCCAGAAACAAAGCATTTCCTGGGCGGAGGTGTTCACACCTCCCCCAGGCCAGGAAGAGCCATCTGTGGCAGGGGAGCTTCAAAGGCCTGGCAGCCTTTGTAATGCAACCCCCAGCCTCTCCTGCTATCAGGAGCAGGCCCCCTTCCTGTCTCCCCTCCTTTTCAGCGGAAAGACAGGCGGGAAAAACTAGCCAGCCCAGAAGGTGTGCCCACCTCTGCCAACTCCACCCCTCAGGTGGGGGAGGCGAGGTGAAGCCCACTCTTCAGTGCCCGCCATCTTGCAGATGGCAGGCACTCCCCAATCAGGATTAGGGATTGTGCTCACTCCCCCACGTGGGGTGAGCACACCAAGGGTGTAGTCACCCTAAGGTCAGTAGCCTAGTGGCTACTGACCTCAAGACCCCTAAAACGCCCCCTAAATACAGTATTTAGGGGGCAGCCCTGAACCAAGAAAGCAGATTCCCGCAACCTAAGAAGAGAAAGGACGAAAGAAGACGCCCAGCAGAGGAGACTGCAGAGAACAACTGACTTGGCCCCAGCCCTACCGGCCAGTCTGTAGTTTCCGGAGATCCTGCGCCAAAAATCGTCTTGTCCTGCAGCCAGCGACCTCCAGAACACCTGGGAGGACTGACTGCCTTCAACAAAGACCGGATCTCCGGTGAACAGCAGCCCTGTTTAAAAGAAACTCCGAAAACAGACTCCGAGCCTGCGGAGGACAAAGAAACCTGACGCCTGGAACTACCACTGCACCCGTCGCCTACGGCCCGAGATCGAGAGGCCCACCGGTCCCAGCGAGGTCCCCCAGCGCTCCAGAGTCCGAGCCCACCGTGGGTTGACCCCTCCAGGACTCCCCGACGTCGCCTGCAGCCTCTGCATGGAGACCCCCAACCGCAAGTGGCCCGGTAAGGTGAAATCCGACCTCAAAAGACACCCCTGCATCCAGCCGCCCTGCGCCCTGGAGAAAAGAACCCGAGGTGCACCTACGTCCCCGAGCCCTCCAACTTACCTGCCCAGCTGTTGGTTCCTCCCGGAAGTCTTCCTGGACCGAGCCTGCAGTTAAAAACAAAAAACGAAAATCCCCATTGAAAACAACAGGGCACCCGACGCCAAAACAGCACCCTGCACCCAGCCGCCCCTGCGCTGCTCGGGTGCACTTTGTGTGCTAAACCGGATCCCCCTTTGCCCTGAGCCCAACACCAGGAGTTTGGCTCCCACAACCAAGTGGCCTGCTCGTCAGCAGCCACCAACCGGAGGCCCCCTAGCCCCCATTGGATAACATTGGGCCTCAACACTCTGCACCCGGCCGCCCTAGTGCCGCTGAGGGTGTAACAAGAGTGCATCACTGACCCTGGGGGACCCCTGAGTCTACCCCCAGAACCTCAACTCCCACTGCCAAATACTTACCTTTAAACCGATAACACTATTTTCCTCCATAGGATAACATTGACTGTTTTTCTTGGAAAAGTTTCTAAGTGTGGAGTTTGAAAACCTAAAGAAATTCTTTAAAATTGTGCTATTTACCAAAAACGATTTTACTTACCTGTTTGCAGGAAATGTCCCAGAGTAGTATCCAGGTATACTACTCTGAGTAAGAAAAGAAATCTAAAAAGTAACTTACCTGGTATTTTACTGAAAAGCCCATTCAAGTCTATGTACTGTATTTACAAAGCATTGCATTTCTCTGAAACAATACTGTAAGTCAAAACAAAGTGCATATACAATTACCAATCCAAACTGTATTACAACTGTATATTTACTGCAAAGTATTTATCACTTACCTGTGCCAGGCTTGCTTGGTTCTAGGAAATAAAATAACTAAAAATATTTTTATACAAAAATAATTGGGCTGAAGTTCAGTCTTTGTGTGTGTGAATTCATTTGCTGACGGAGTGTGTACAACAAATGCTTAACACTGTCCTCTGATAAAGCCTTACTGCTCGACCACACTACCACAAATAGAGAGTGAGGTGCTATCTAACTTTACCTCTGCCCACCTTTGCGGATCCACTGGACTCTGTGCACACTATACCTCACTTTGTTATAGTATATACAGAGCCAGCTTCCTACAGTTGGTACTGATGGAGGATGTCCTCTTTGGATAATATGGTAATGCTGATGAAGGATGCCGTCTTTGGATACGATGGTGCTCATGGAGGATGTCATCTTTGAGTAGAGTGTTAATGATGGAGGATGTCGTCTTTGGATAAACGGTGGCACTGATGGAGGATGTCATCTTCGAACGTGACGGTGCTGATGGAGGATGTCATCTTTGGATCTGGCGTACTGATGGAGGACGTCCTCTTTGGATATGGTGGTACTGATGGAGGACATCATCTTTGATTACGATGGTACTGATGGAGGATGTCATCTTTGGATCTGGCGTACTGATGGAGGACGTCCTCTTTGGATATGGTGGTACTGATGGAGGACATCATCTTTGATTACGATGGTACTGATGGAGGATGTCGTCTTTGGATAATATGGTGGATCTGATAGAGGATGTCATCTTTGGACCTGACGGTACTGATGCAGGATGTAATTTTTGCATATGGCCGTACTGATAAACAGACATCTTTGGATATGGTGGTACTGTTGAAGGAGGTCATCTTTGGATACAATGAAACAGAAGGAGGATGTCATCTATGGACAATACGGTGATGCTGATGGAGGATGTGATCTTTGGGTATGGTGGTAACAAGGGGGGTAAGGAAGTCAGAAAGGTCCATAATGAACAGCGCTTGACGACAGACCATTTGGATTTGCATTGGGATGCAATCTGTGGGATGTCATTAGCTTGCTTTGTACTGTCGATCTAGTGCCTAACAGGATTACACGATGTCATTAGCTTGCTTTGTACTGTCGATCTAGTGCCTAACAGGATTACACGATGTCATTAGCTTGCTTTGTACTGTCGATCTAGTGCCTCACACTATTACTGTGGCGAACAACTGGTATATGGTGCTGCACTTCACAACTCAGTGAGGTATTTGTGGGTCTAGAGGGTAAATGATGAAGTGTTGGAGTCTTGTGATTGATTGAGTAACGTATAAAGCGCGAACAAATGCCAGAGGGCGTCAAGACGCTGAAGCAGTTATACTGCCGGGGGCGAGAGCGTCATCCCTCTACCAGAAAGGCAATTACAAGGCAAAAATCCAGGTCTTTAAGGCCGTACGGAACGGAAGGCGGGCTTCCAGACAAGAGATGGATTGGGGGGAGAGTATTCCAAAGCTTGGAAGCTGCCACAGCAAAGGCTCTTCCTCCCCATCTTGCCTTCTGAAACCTAGGAAAAACCAGCCGATTCTTATCTGCAGATCGCAGCTGTCTAGTGGGAACATAGCATTGGAAAAACTGTTTAATTCACTCTGGGCCCGAATTATGAAGTGCCTTTTGAACAATGCATAGGGCCTGAAATACAATTTGTTTTGCAGCTGGGAACCAGTGCACTTTCTGAATAGTAGCAGAGATTGACTGATATTTCGGAAGATCCAAAACAAGACTTTCTGCAGCATTCTGGACAAGCTGCAACTTGTCGATGGATCTATTGTTAATGTCCAGGTAGAGTGCGTTACAATAATCCATCCTGGACATCATTAGTGCCACAGCTGCTTGTTTACGTGCGGGGAGAGAGAAAAACGAAAATATCTTTCTAAGGGTCCTTATAACCCAGAAACAAGATGATACTGTCTTATTAACCTGAAGATTAAAAGACAGATTGTTATCAACTAGGACACCAAGATTCTTTGTCGCGTCAACAGGACAGGGACATTGCCCAAGCATTCTTGGCAACCATGAATGGGTCCAAATAGATTGTTGACTGCCAAAGATCAAAACCTCGGTTTTGTCCCCATTTAGTCGGAGGGAATTATTTACCATCCAGGTAGCCACGACCTGCATGCAGTTGTTAAAATTGACGGCGGGAGCCTCTATATCCTTTGTGATAGACACAATTATTTGTATGTCATCGGCATAGGATAAAGCCTGCAGCCCAAAGGATCTAATCAGCTTGGCCAGCGGGGAAACATATATTAAACAGGGTGGGGCTCAGAGATGAGCCTTGCGGAACTCCACAAAAGGTAGATTTGGGGTCAGAGTAGAATTGGTCAACCACCACTGTCTGTGACCTATCCGTCAGGAAGGAAGACAGAAGCGTGTGTGACCCCAATTTCCTGTAGGCGGTCAATCATCCCTGTGGGAGAGATGGTATCAAAGGCCGCGGATAGATCCAACAGAATCAGCACTGCAGTCTGCCCAGCATCAACCATGATACGGATGTTATTGACTGCAGATATTAGTGCAGTCTCAGTTCCCTGGTTGCTCCTGAATCCATACTGAGAGGGGTCAAGCAGATACTGTTGTTCCAAATAAGTCATCAGCTGGGCATTTAGGTGTTTCTCCAAGATCTTAGCGGGAACAGGTAATAAGTTTTGCAAAAGAGGACTTCTGGTTGGTGGCTTTAGTCATGTTGATTGTTTCTAAGAGCAAACATTTTCATTTTTTTTTAGAATGCCGTAAAAGTGTTTTTTTGTTTACATTTCCTTTATTTTTTGTGGATGGATCACTTATGATCAATAAGTTCTTGGAAGTATTAGGGTGCCATGGCGCTGGGTTTCATAGACCTCAGTTTCAGGAGGAGTGAGGGTGAACAATGGACTTCACAGTGAGATTATGAGATAGACCAGAGATGGACATTTATTTTGGATGTGGTCGCCATAGAACTGAGGTCTTGTTTGAGTGTGTTGGAAGGGTTTCCTTGAACCGTG
This sequence comes from Calotriton arnoldi, assembly GCA_963921515.1. Lineage (NCBI taxonomy): Eukaryota > Metazoa > Chordata > Amphibia > Caudata > Salamandridae > Calotriton > Calotriton arnoldi. The sequence continues at coordinate 2,446,743 of CAWUFW010000037.1, read as the reverse complement.
GTGGCTCAGTGGCACATGGTAAATGAAATTAAGGTCGGGAACTACTATAACCAGTCCAGAGGCATCCAAGAGAGGACACTGAGGTGAACAAGTCTACTAAATTCCCTTTGGAATTGGTAAAGAAGCTTGAAGAGAACCTTCTTTTGTTTCTTGGAGGCTGATGGGCGGGTGTGTGTGGGGGGGGGGGTTGTAAACAAGTGAGTTTTAGGTTTTAAAGAAACCTGCCCAGAACATAAATCCTTCACCTTGGTGGGTTGGAATGCCTCAACTGTGCACCATACTATATATGGTTCTTTCACTGGAAAAGGGCAAACACAGAGTCGATGAATTGGAATTATCAGACCGGCAATGATATTTTCACTGGACCGAGACTAGACTATTGCTGCATTGTTAGTGGGTCCATACAGGAAGTTACGGAGCAGCTTTGTAACATAAAATCGTCTGGTTGTTAGCACTGTTTATCTTCTTGGACCCCACTGCCTATAATACACTCAGAAAGGAATTAAAATGTGCCTTTAAAGGACTCTCACTGATCCTAAGAGCCTTAAGAGGAGTACAAATCCGCTTCCACGATGGGTGCTAAAATCTAGCTTTGCAGTGGAGATTATAACATAATTTGCAGTATTTTCAGAGAAAACTAAAACGTCTTTTTCCTCAGATTACGGCGCTCTGTGGGCAGAACCGTGGTGCATCTGGTGAAGAGCATGTATTGCCAACTCTGACTTTAGCACTATAGAGATTTGATCAAATCAAGAAGTTAATGATTACTAACTACAGGTAGTCTACAGATCAGTCAAGGTGACCACGATGGAAACTCAGAAGCGGGGTGGAGGCTAGTAAGGGCAGGTGCTACAGGGATATGAGGGTCTGGGGTTACTAGAGTGGAAGAAAGGCAGCAAAGCCTCCTCCAGCCTTCTCTAGCAAGTTGTTGTGTCATATGTTGTAGGCTTGGTGGGTCAGAATAACTATAATCTGACGTGTACGTCATTATCTCTCTGAAGAGAGTCTAGATTCTGTGGTATGAAGTACTTTGAAGTGCGTACGATACCACATGAGGCAAAGTGGTTAGTCAGGAGGTGGGCTGTATGTGGTAGGGAGTGGAATAATGGCACCCGCACGAGACTGCAGCATTAAAGTGGACTGTTTGTGTGTGCAGGTGTGGGTGCTGATCGGAATCTTCTACAGGATGGCAACTAACAATTTGACCTCACCCACCTTTGAGCACCTGGCTACACCTTTTACTTGATGCAGGATTGAGCCATCGCAAGCAAGAGGAATTAACAAAGATTGCATGTTAGGAATATCTGTCTTGCATTTACTTAACCTCCCTAAGAAAGAAGCTGACAGTGAGCGAGAGGAGGTATACTGTACCTTCTTCAGGAGGTCACGTGCGTCTGGGGTGAGGTAGGGTGGGAATATCAGCTTTCCCTTCAGTATCTTCTCAATGGTCCTCTTCCGATTCTCTGCAGTAAAAGGCGGCTGAAAGGAACAAAGGAGACCAGGTTAGCTGAAATAGCTGTGGTAGTGCCAAGTGTATGACGAAGAGCCCAATAGTACACCAAGGGAGGGAAGGCGGGTGTGGTGCAGCAATGACACACCTGGATACAGTCAGGGGAAGGTGGAGTCTTGTGGGATTCTCTACTAGAGCAGCACCTTGTACTGTCACTTTCAGCCATACTACTAGCAACTCCCAAACTATAGACTCAGGAGCATCATTACTGTGTCTGCACATGGATTCTAAAGATCCCATTAGCACAGAGGCTTGAGGATCTACTATTTAGTATAATTTGTTATCACAAACCTTTGAGAGCATTTCACTTCCCAGTGGCTCAAAGAAAATGCACAACTTGCAGCGTCAATGCCCAGGAGTGTGCCGAGCATGTGACCTACCGTAGCATCTGGTGCAAAATGTCACTTTCTATTACGGCTTGCAGGGAGAAGCATCTCATGATGTCACTTCTGATTATGGCTGCAGTGAGCAGCATCTCGTGATGTCACTTCTGGTTATGGCTGCAGGGAGCACCAACTCATGAGGTCACTTCTGGTTATGACTACAGGGAGCAGCATCTCATGACGTCACTTCTGGTTATGGCTGTAGCAAACAGCATTTCCTGCTGCATAGTCCAGCACCTGTGTTGAGGAAGCAGCTTTTCATCTACTGGGTGTATCCAGCCACTGAGAGGGTCCATGTACTGTGGTACTGATGGATGATGTCGTCTTTGGATAATACTGTGGTACTGATGGGGAATGTCATCTTTGGATAATAGTGTGGTACTGATGGGGAATGTCATCTTTGGATAATAGTCCAATAGCCCCATTCTCCCATGCTCTAACATGCAAGGTGATTCAACACCCAACACACCCAATCAAGTCACTGGAGTCTTGTGATCGTGTTTCTCTCTAGCAGTACAAAATACCTGTGAGATCACTTCCTCCCATAGATGGGCACAGAATCACTTATTAGTGACTTAATCTGGCTTGTAATGTCACTTTCCTGAGATCATATCAGTTTGTTTCAGTCTGTAGGGTCGATAATGCCTGGAGAGCGGTAATACTGACAGTCCTATCACAGGTAAAAGAAAAACTAATGTGATTGCTTTTGGTATTAATGAGTGACAATTCATGCCACAGAATTGGGCACAGCATCACCTGATGCCAATACGTTTACTATTTTGAGATTCCTAATTGATGCAGTTTGTGGAGCAAAAAGTCATGCGGTGCCACTTTCTCCTATATTCGGAAGCAAACAATTTGCGTGACCTAACAACTTTCTGTTTCGGAATGACACTTCTTTCTGCGACAACTACATTTTCAATCTGAAGCACAGTCACGTGCGTCTTAAGTAACTTCCGGTCTAAAGGAGGCAGTGCGGCCATTACTGGGATTTGACCTTTCGATTAGTCTAAAGGAAATGGGACTGTCTGCTATTGATGTTACTCAATAACTGATGGTACTTCCTTTTGTCTATGACGTCACTTCCTTTTTCAATCAGAAGGTGCACCACAGCGCGCAGCCAACTCCCTTACAACAGTCAACCAGGGCAAAGAGCGAGCTGAGAACTTGCCGATCCCGTGAGCATGTCGTACATGAGCGCCCCGAGGCTCCACCAGTCTACAGCCCGATTGTGCCCCGCGTGAACAAGAATCTCCGGGGCCCTAAAGAGAGGAGAAAACACATTTTATTAACACACAAAACAAGGTCCAAAACTACAGTTGTAAAGAAAATGCCCTGCTCCAAACTTCACCAAGCTGGTGTGAGCGAATGTGGCAGCACGTGCACTGCCGCCTGTGTGCGCGCTTTACTGTGTTTAGTGTAATACGGACAGGCACACAAGTGCCTTACCTACATGTATTCAATCGTCCCACAGAAAGTGTGGGTGACGGACCCATCATGGATGGACTCCTTGCACAGCCCAAAGTCTGTCAGCTTCACGTGGCCTGTGAAGAGAGAACGGGAGATCAGATGCTGCTGGAGAATGTGTCAGCAGCTATCAACGTGCTTCGAAGTCTTGCTCTTCTTCCCAAACCACACTTCACTCTCTCCAAGCCGCCCATCTCACTCTACCCCCCTTTCCCCACCCCCGAAACCTCACATTTCAAAGACCCCCAAAGGCATACATACCGCTCCCCTGTAGTCCCCTTTCCAAATCTCCTGCTCATATAAAGTTACTTGTTTACCTCCTCTAGAGCCACAGCTGATCTACAGCTCCCCTAAAAGCTTCACACAACCACCCTCCCCCCCCCATCAACAGCTGCCCCCTAGAGGCTTCACACAAACATCCCACTCCCCTCCACCCCCTCATCTACAGCTCCCGCCCTAGAGGCTTCACACAACCATCCCACTCCCCTCCACCCCCCTCATCTACAGCTCCCCTAGAGGCTTCACACAACCATCCCACTCCCCTCCACCCCCCTCATCTACAGCTCCCCTGGAGGCTTCACACAACCATCCCACTCCCCTCCACCCCCCTCATCTACAGCTCCCCTGGAGGCTTCACAAACCCATCCCACTCCCCTCCACCCCCTCATCTACAGCTCCCATAGAGGCTTCACACAACCATCCCACTCCCCTTCACCCCCCTCATCTACAGCTCCCCTAGAGACTTCACACAACCATGCCACCCCCCTCCACCCCCCTCATCTACAGCTCCCTTAGAGGCTTCACACAACCATCCCACTCCCCTCCACCCCCCTCATCTACAGCTCCCCTGGAGGCTTCACACAACCATCCCACTCCCCTCCACCCCCTCATCTACAGCTCCCATAGAGGCTTCACACAACCATCCCACTCCCCTCCACACCCCTCATCTACAGCTCCCCTAGAGGCTTCACACAACCACCCCACTCCCCTTCACCCCCCTCATCTACAGCTCCCCTAGAGGCTTCACACAACCATCCCACTCCCCTCCACACCCCTCATCTACAGCTCCCCTAGAGGCTTCACACAACCATCCCACTCCCCTCCACCCCCTCATCTACAGCTCCCCTAGAGGCTTCACACAACCATCCCACTCCCCTCCACCCCTCATCTACAGCTCCCCTAGAGGCTTCACACAACCATCCCACTCCCCTCCACCCCCTCATCTACAGCTCCCCTAGAGACTTCACACAACCATCCCACTCCCCTCCACACCCCTCATCTACAGCTCCCCTAGAGGCTTCACACAACCATCCCTCCACACCCCTCATCTACAGCTCCCCTAGAGGCTTCACACAACCATCCCACTCCCCTCCACACTCCCCTCCACACCCCTCATCTACAGCTCCCCTAGAGGCTTCACACAACCACCCCACTCCCCTCCACATCCCTCATCTACAGCTCCCCTAGAGGCTTCACACAACCATCCCACTCCCCTCCACCCCCCTCATCTACAGCTCCCCTAGAAGCTTCACACAACCATCCCAACCCCCAAAGAAATCTCCAATTTGTATAGTTTACTGTTCTACTTCAGGTCCCCAAAAAATCGTATCCTCCTCTTCCTCAAAATCAAATTTATTTCATTTAAAATAATTCCATGAAAATGCTGTACACAGTTAAAGACAATGTCTACTAAAGCGATATCATGACAAAGGGCACAAGAAGGGATAAGGCCAGCAAATGATCCTTTAGAAGCTTGTGAACAAAGAAGAAGGTGAGGCACAGGGGGCAGAAAAGAGGGAGTGCTCCAGACCTCAAGAGCAATCAATGATAAAAGCCAAAACTAGAGCGGTTTAAGGTTGGGTGGATATGGAGTGGGAGGAAAAAACAGAAAAGTGAAATCAGAACCGAGTGTCAGAGTGAAGTCTTCTTCGATCAAGAACAAAGACAGTGACCTTAATAGAAAGATGGGGAGAAGCACGTACAGGGACTTGAGAGTGCAGAGGAAGTTACACTAGAGAAGAGAAGGGGCGCAGCAGCAAGGTATTTGCTCTGGGTCCTAGATAGATTGAGAGTCAATGGGCAATTACCATGGTGAGCACTGGTCTTCACCACAGATGTCCTAGAGCCTTCGATGCTAACGCCCTCCGTTGGGAGGACTAATTTGTCCGTTTGTAGACCCAACACTCCAGGAGTACTGAGGAGGACTTCAATGTCCATCCAGAATTATTGTTTTTAAAAACCAATAGCCCACTTCCTTATCTCACAGCTGCACTGCTGCCAAATGGTGTAAATGTCGGCAGCTGGGTTGCTGGGCATCTGAACAACTTGGGTGCATTTAATCAAACCTGGCAATTTCCAACTGTGAACCACCTGCTAAAGGCTCCCGGTAACTCCCCCTGGCTTCTTCCAATAGAAGAAAATGCTGAATTTACCAGCAGGTAATTATGAAGATCAAACCACAGTGGGAGTCTGACTAGTAAAGGCCGGGAGTACAGAGCCATTTAAATGGATACTAGTCAAAGATATAAGAAAAAGGTGAGACAGTGAGGGTTTGATGAAGGGAAAGGTTGAAATCCCCTAGTATACTTGTACAAGCAGTGCTGGGGAGACTGGGCTTCAACAACGTAAAAATCAATGCAAAAACTAGACCAGTTGTGTGACATGGGATTTCCACAATAAAATGAAGAGTGGGAAGTGGAAGTGGGATAACAAAGATACCAGTATCACCACCAGTCCAGAATGTGAAGTGCTCGGTGAGACTGCATTGCTCCTGCTAAAGGAGGTGCTCGAGGTTCTAGTCTGGGCACAGTAACTGCAGGGTCAGCCAGAGAAACACAACATACAGGACTGAAGAGATCTTATGCTTAAAAGACTGCGATAAGAGAAAGGATGAGAGTTGATATTATCAACACAGCGAGATCAATTGATTGAAAATGAGAACAGGGTTGTAAATAAGAGAAAGGATGCAAGCTGCTATTATCCAGACGTCGTGATCAAGTGGCTGTAAGTGCGGGCAGGAAAGGAACGTAAGCAGTCAGGATAGAGAGAGGTAAGTGGAAGGCTTATTATGGAGAATGTATGGGGAGAGCTTGAACAGCGATATTGCCTGACCCGATACTTGGATGCAGGCAGTTGTTACACGTACCTTAGTGCAAAAACAAGGGCACATGGATGAAGTGTGCAATGGGACAGGGAACTTTAAAGGACATTGTTAAATATACATGGGCACATCTGACAACAAATCTGGGGCACAGGGCCGCTGCATGGTATAGAAAGGCCGGTGTGCAAACTCCAAGCTGCCTTGGGAGAGTGGCCTTTAGTAGGCCGTCTCTGTAAAAGTGGGCTCCCTCTTCAATGCTTGTAGTTATCAACTGGGGGAAGGAGACAAGAGTCACCTGGAAGGATAGATGGGTGGATGCATCACTCTTGCATGATCAGCCCTACAGCTGCCGAGTTAAAGACACAACTCTTACCGAATGGAATCGTAGCTGAAGGTCAGGGAAGCGAGAAGGAGACCAAGACTCCCCAGCAGGATGGAGCAGCTGATGCAGTGACCCCAAGGGGCATTCACGGAGTAGTACCGTAGCAGTCCATGTCTCCTGCTTTTCCTCGAGCCTCACAGCTCTGTGACCATCCACAAAACTTTCACCCAGATTTAAAGTAGCCTCATCTCGCTCTCCACAGCTTGTAGCGTCACGGAGACATTATTGCCCTCATCCCCAATCTACCCCCTTCATTCCTACCTGCTCTGGACCACAGACTATCTTTGATGCCCTAGGCCTAGCACTAGCAGCATAGTGCTTTGCAATGTGCCTCCACATCTCCCCACCAACACCACCTCCTCGATCCTCACCTTCCTCCTCACATACCTTGATTGCTCAGCATGATGTTCTCTGGCTTCAGGTCCCGGTAAATGACGCCGTGAGAGTGCAGATGACCCAGGGCAAGCGTGATCTCACCCAGGTAAAAACTGAAAAACAAAGCACACGGCTGAAAATCTCAAGAGCATAAAAAGGCAAATCCAGCAATACTGAACGTGGCACAACTGAGCAAGGAAACCGTATTAGACTGCCTAATGCACATTGTGCCAAGGAACACCAGAAGCTGCTTGATAAAGATGGCTGGGGAAAATGCCCGCAAAACTGTACACAATAAATCATGGCCAAACTCGGCGGATGACACAAGTATAATCAGTATAACAAGGTTCGACAACAAGCAAGACAAGTAGTAACACATTCAACCCTACTGGACACAGAATGGGGGATGCTGCCTGAGAGAGCACAGTGCAAGAGAGTAGGCTACCTGGAGCAGTAACAAAGCACCCCATCAGATCAAGCCTGTGCACAACAGAGCTCTGCATGCACCAAAGACAACAGCTAGTGCTGCGTAGAAAACATGGATACATCTATGACAAAGTAACGAGTCACGCAGCAAATGAAGTGCTAGAACAAACACTACGAGGGATGTGGTGACAACAGCACAAGGGGCGCAGAGTCAACGACAGACTAGTAGCTTTGCAATGAGCAAACGCACACGGACAGTAAAAGCAAAACAAGCACAGGGTGCTAAAAGGTCATCTGAACAAAGAGCTGGATGCTACATGAAGAACCACACTGGGCCCGGCTCAGCCTGATCTGGGCACTTGTAGGGGTTAGTTAGCAGTGGTTAGAGTCACTACTGAGAAGCATCTGCATACAACAGACTTACCAAGCGGTGTCTTCCAGGAATATTCCTTCCCGCTCCAGTTGCATGAATAATTCCCCACCTGTGGAGGGAAGCAGCAGAAAGGAGATGAGCCGAGCAGACACAGAATGCTGCCGAACAGAAGACAAATCCATGTAATGTCCTCTCGAAACTGGAAAAATCCCACTCTTAACAGAGGGGGGAAGCAGTAGCAAACCATCATCTTTCATCAAAATATGAATTCTCAAATTGATTTCCCAAGACTTTATGGAGAAAATACACAAGTAAGCATCTTTGTAAAACATTAAAAAGGGGGTTGCTTTAAAAAAGTGAACGGGGACTCACAAATCCAAAGAAGGAAGAGTCACTGGATGGGCTGTGCCAGTCTAGCATGGTAGGGGGGCTCCTTACTGCAGTTTAACATAACAAACAGTAATGTTTTAACTCAGCCTGCTTCCCGACTGAATATCACTTAGGGAACATAAAACATAGAATGCAAACAGATAATTAACACCAGGTATGGATACAGGAATGCACCACAAATCTGTAATGTGTCATAACCACCAAAGAGTGCACGTGCCAGAGGGCAGGAGACAGTGGTGGTCAAAAAGACCATGTTAACAGATGAGCTGGACTGGGAGTTTGTGGATTCTACAAGAGCTACTGCCATATTTTATTGCCCCTGTTACTACCTGATAGCATTCCTGTTACTACAAAAGGACTTTGGGACCAGGGCTGTAGAAGGCACCACTCTAGTACCATCTACTCAGACAAACAACGGTGACGTTTTCAACTCTGTACTTACAAATGTACAGGTTCTGGACAGTCTTAAGGGTTGAGTCAGAATTAAACAACTCTTAAGATTTGTTTTAGGGACATTTTCAGATCAAAAGGAAAATCAAGATCACAAACCTGGAGAGCTGGAGGAACTCTACGCCCTTGGTATCTGGAGAACTACAGAGGACCCAACAGAGATATTCCCTATACTAGAATGCTTCTGGCCGTAGTGGTGTGCAAGTCCAGGAGGGCTCTCATGCAAAGAGGAAGTTTGAAGTCACAGACCTCAAAGTCCTGCTCAAGAAGAACCACCTGCTGGGTAACACCCGCACAGACAGATGAAAGAGTGTCATGGCCTCAGATGGCAGATGCACAGAGGCATGGCTGAAAGACTGATGATCACCGAGGGACACCAAAGTGTGTAGCACTCATCAGGTCATGTGCGGAGATGCCTAATCATTACCTGCTGATGTGTCACGTCAGGAAAGATTCAACGCAGCACAGGGCATTTCTGGATACTCCCAACAAGCCCCTCAAATAGCCATGGAGAATCCCTAGTTCCACACAGCAATGCCTACTGACTGAACCAACAGACCTAGGACTTCAGATTCCCACTCTGCCTCAGGGACCAGATCTAAAGCTTCTCTGGGCGTTGCTTTTAAGTACGTTCACTTGTTTCCAAAGACTTAAGTCCCTGGACCTGGCAACTCCTGTGCTTCAATTTGCACACCAACTAACAGTATTTCGTCAAAGCCTGTGCTGGTTCTGTGCATGCCGACCTTCAGACACCACACCCCATCTCCTCATCGGCCACACTGATGGGAATTTCTGCTTTGCAGTTTGACGCTCCTCCTCATCTAGTCTTCAGCGTTTATTTAATGGACTCCTTCTATTTGGTTATTCTTACTTGGTTTTGGTTGTCTTGAAAGCAGAGGAGAAAGAACACTTGACATTGGTTGTTTCTCATCAAAAGTACCCCATTGATCAGGACAGATCAATAAATGATATATTCACCAGCTCCCGTCCACCCTCTCCAACCATTGCTGTAGATTTACTTTATTAAGAAACATTATCTTCTTAAAGAGCCTGGGACTACGGCTCACAATCGATAGGTGTTTTTTTATAGCGGTGTTAAAAATTTGTGGACAGATAGCCACTTGATTGCACTTGAAACTTGGGTATGGTTTTACCCCCGTTACCTTTGATTAATTTAATTATGTTTTAGTAGGTCTATGCTCACCCATCACTGTCTGCTATGTTGTCCTACATGACCAATAATCCACATATTCCCTGCACACCTGGATCATATACAGAATTGGGCAGTTGAATAGAGAGAAGAGAAAGAGAAAAGAAGTCAGAAATCGTGTATTATTTACATGTTGTAAAATGTATTTGCATCTTTTCATCTGATAAACTAATATCAATCCTGAAACTGTGTGATGCATGTGAATCACAAACTATTAAATTACAGAATGAAGGAAAATGTTTAGAATAAAGAGGATAATGAATATTCTACTATGACTAAAAAGTGATATCCTGTAGGGCGGCCCCTCCACAAAAACAATCGAGTGCTAGCCATATAGGTGTGATCAAAATGTGGGTGAAATCTACCCAAGCTTCCCCATAGTGCAGATATGACAGAATTAACATTCTGGACCACAAACCAGTCAGGAAGATGACAATACCCCAGCCATGAGGAGTGGCTGCCCAGCTCTGCAAATCACACGGAGCGAAACGCTAGACTAGTTCCGTATTTTGATGGGCTGCCTTTCGACAAATCAGAACTGGCCTCTGTTTCTGCCATGATGATTGGGAGTCATCAGAAAAGATGGGGCAGCAAGCACCTTCCTGGACTACTTTGTGGTTCATTTTGGCACACGCTTTTCTGCACAGCGAGTGTGACAAAACAAGAAATTGGCATTCGTGCAACTGTCTAGGGATGACTGTGTGACTTTAGATCTCCAAGTAATATATTTTTCCAGGCTTTATAAACCAATCCTAGAAAATAGCAGATGCACTCAGAGATCAGAAGACAAAAACAATCTGAATTTTTCCAACCACCAGCAATGAATGCATTTCCCTCCAAGTCTTTTGGATATCATGATAGGTTTCCTAAGCGAGAGGTTAATACATCCAAGCAGTGATGGCAAACCAACTCTAAGTAGTTTACTTCATCCTACCCAAGTGGCCACAGATCACCGTGCTCTTTCCCAGTGGTCCCCGAGACAGTCTGGGTCTTGTTTTAAATATAGTCACTAGTACTGTCTCTGTAAATGTATTTGTTCTCGTTTTAACCTCTAGACCGCTCAAAGCATTACTGTTCAGGAGCTCCCATATGAGGGAAAGCTTTCCTGCCGGACACTCCAGAACATTACTGCTCAAGGACCTCAGGATGAGTTTTACCCTCTAGACCACACAAAGTATTACATCCAGACACCGACTAAAGGCAGCCATACAACATTCGTCAAAGCATTAGTTTTCGGGCACTCCAGGGTGAAAGAACCACTCAGAAACTACTACTGCTCCAGGACATGGCTGAGGGAAAGCTCTTTAAGGATCACCTCGTATCGCATTTGTATTACTTGGTTGTGCATTAAGGCTTAAGACCACATAAGTCATTATTCGTTATTGTACAACAGCGCATATTACAGTTATCATGTGTTCTGATAGTATGCTTCGAGTTCACATACTCATATATTGATTTGGTCTCATAATAGTTTTCTACTGGACAGACTAAATTTGGCCTCGTCTCACAGACGAGCCCCGCCCTGCATGAATGTGAAGTTCAGGTACAAATGTGCGGCAACTATCGAAATACTGAAACCGCATTGCGGCAAAACCTTTTCAGGCTTGAAAAATAGGCTAGAAGGTATACTTTAGAATGCACAGTATAATATGTTGTCTAATTCATATTATAGTTACATTCTTTGCTTTCACTCTCGCTAAGATTTTACTGATTTCTGCATATCTCTTCATTTATTCTGCACCAAAATAGACTTAAAATTAACATTGTGAGTTTTGTGTGTTTGTCCAAGTTGTCATAACTCAGAGCAATAAATTAAATATGCCTGATATGCCCCAAAAAATGGGACCGTAAGTGGGCGGCATGGAATACACACAGGGGCGAAATATGCCTGTCCCCTACGGTTGAGCTACGCAGGAGGGAGGAGAGGTTGCAAGACTTGCCAAATGCAGAGGGGTGGATACAACACTGCAGCAATGTTCAATATGGTCGCACCGAAAGTTGTTAACTTGGCCCAAACCTGCACTTCCAAAGGGCCAAGAAGCATCTACCAAGTCGTATTCACAAACCTTGAGGTACTTGCAGAGAAGGTTAACCTTTTCCTCCAAACATGCTCAAAGCATTATCACCTCTGGATGAGGCAAAGCTTACCCTCTAGATCCCTGAAACCATTACCACTCAGGCACTTCACAATGATGTAAAATGTTCACCCTAGACCCCTCCAAAGCATTACAGCTCAGACCCTCCAGGATGTACGAAAGCTTTCCCCCCGATGCCGAGAAGCATTACCGCAAGGGCACTTCACGAGGAGGTAAAACTTTCCACCTTAGACCCCGAGAAGCATTACCGCTCAGGCACTTCACGAGGAGGTATAACTTTCCCCCTACACCCGAGAAGCATTACCGCTCAGGCACTTCACGAGGAGGTATAACTTTCCACCTTCGACCCCGAGAAGCATTACCGCAAGGGCACTTCACGAGGAGGTATAACTTTCCCCCTACACCCGAGAAGCATTACCGCTCAGGCACTTCACGAGGAGGTATAACTTTCCACCTTAGACCCCGAGAAGCATTACCGCTCAGGCACTTCACGAGGAGGTAAAACTTTCCGCCTTAGACCCCGAGAAGCATTACCGCTCATGCACTTCACAAGGAGGTAAAACGTTCCCACTAGACCTCGAGAAGCATTAACGCTCAGGCACTTCACGAGGAGGTAAAACTTTCCACCTTAGACCATGAGAAGCATTACCGCTCAAGCACTCCAAGATGAGGTAGAGTTTCCCTCCGGTCTGGAAGGCATAGATGAGATCCACGATGAAGGGGTGTTTGATCTCCTCCAGGATGTTCCGTTCTGCCTTGGTGTGAGCCGTGTCTTTTGCGTTGCAGATTATTTTTGCCTACGGTACAAGAAACGAGGTAACATGGTAAGTATCTACTCAGAAGTGGCCGGTCAGTGTCATAGGACTCCAACAGTGTTGGAGGATCACAGCAGGATTCCTATGTCAGGGAATCATTAGTTCTTTAGGCCTTCAGAATTTAAAACAAATATATATCATACATACCTTCTTTAACACTTTCATGGCAAATACGTTTCCATTGTTTGACCCCTGTACTTTACGAACCTGAAACACCTGCAAAAAGACAGCATGTAAGAAGTTGGCATCACATGTGTGTACATAAAAAAGCTCAGCCCTATGTCACTGCATAAATAAGTACAATCGGCATGCTTTAAATTAGTAAGTGATGGTCTCAGATTTTGACACTGGTGAGGAAAGACTGGCTCTCCAAGGGTTGGTTCTGCAGCCTGTCCACCTGTAATTTACTTTCAAGGTATTGACGGTGGTCACTGAGCTACTGACCTAAACCATACAGCGCCCACCTCAGCGCAACATCAATTTCCATCCATTTTTTCTAAGCCTTCGAGGCAAGTGGACCAACTGATATTGGCAGAGTGGTGCTGTACCAAAACTGACTTGGGATCTTATCAACTTTCCCTAAAAAACATTCATCAGAATAGGGAGGGGTTGGGGGGGGTGGGGGGGGAGGTTCAATGAGGAATCTCAGTTAGATAGAGTATCCACCAGAAAGATAGTTACTGCAGGTAAGTAGTTTCTTCTTATAATGGATAGGTTGCCTGCAGATTCCTCACCTGTAGGATTGATTCCAAAGCAATAATCCGCCCAGGGGGAGGGTTGATGGATGGTTAGATGAGAACATTCTGTAGATGGGAGCTGGCAAAGTGTTCATCCCTACACACTTCAAAATCCAATCAGAAGTGCTTGGCGAAGGTGTGTAGGGACGTCCATGTTGCTGCTTTGCAAATCACTGCAACTGGAACTCCTCTGGCAAGAGCAGAAGAAAGGATCCTGATCCCTCCCTGAGGCTTCTTATTGGTCAGATCAGAAAAGATCTTAATGCAAAGGATGATCCACCTGGACAAGGTCCTTTTCTGTATCGCTTTACCTTTTTTGGCACAACAATTACCCAAAAAGATCTTGTCATCCAATCGCATGTCCTTGGTGAGATCCAGGTAATAGTTGACTTTCCACTTAGGATCCAAACTATGCAACCACTCCTCCTCCTTTGTGGGCTGGGATGATGGATACAAAGAAGGAAGGGTGATGGACGACTGAGGTGAAAGGAAGTCATCACTTTCGACAAGAAAGCAGCCTTGGTTCACAACACCAACTTGTCTGGATAAAAGGTGGTGAAGGATGGGCGAGAACAGAGCTTACAACTCACTTACTCATCTGGCTTAGGTAACTGCCACTAAAAACACTGTCTTTAAAGTCAACATTCTCAAAGGACAACTATGCAGGGGCTCAAACAGAGTCCCCTTTAGAAAAGTTAAAACTCTCATTGGGGCATAACAAAGGGAAGTGGAGGATAAAGAGTGATCATCCCCTTCAGAAAACGCATCACAACTGGGGTCCTGAACAATGAAGGCTGGACTGGAAGACAGGAATGCCGACAATGCAGCCAAATAATCCTAGACAGTGCCTACTGCACATGCCCGCTGGGCAAGGGAAAGTAGAAACTGCAACACCTGGAACAACTGAGCATAAAAAGGGTCCACGTTGTTGTCTCTGCACAAAAAAACAAAGTTAGCCATCTACCACCTCCAGTGGTGATTGAAAGGAGTTCAGATGTCCCGGCTCAATCTCCCGGCATGAAGGTAGAGGCCGTGGCAATTGGGGTGCAGAACTATTCCTCCTGACTGGGAGAGAAGTTCCAGATGGCATTGCAGCTTCAGCGGGGGACATATGGAAGAGTGCTAAAGGTCTGCAAATAACACCATCCTTGACCAATCGAGGGCAGTGATAATAACTTGGGCCTGGTCTTGGAGTATTTGGGAAACATCCTGAACGACGACTCCGGAACAACGAGTTCCGGAGTCACGCAAGCCGAACAACGACTTGCCCGAACAACGACTCAGCCTTAACCACGCATGTGCGTGGTTAAGGCGGAGTCGGTCTAGTGTTCGGGCAGGGCGGAGTCGGAAGAGCGTCGCAGAGGAACAGGTAAGAGGGGTTAATTGTGGGGATGATCGTGATTATTTTAAGGGAGGGGGAAATTACTTATACGGGGTAGTGTTCGTTTATTAAGGGGTGTGGGTGATCGTGTATGTTTTTAGGGTGAGTGGGTGAACGTGTATATAATTAAGGTGGGGGGAATTGGTTATTAGGGTTTGTGGGTGATCGTGTATAATATTAGAGTAGGTGAATTCGTTTATAGAGGGCGGGGGGTTTGGGGATAGTATACAGGGGTTGGGGTATTTGGGGTTAGTTTTTAGGGGTTGGAGGCTAGTTTATAGGAGGTGTGGGTGAACGTGTTTGTTTTAAGGGTGTGTAGGAAATCGTGATTAATTTTAGGGTGGGGGAATTAGTTTAGTGTATGTGGGTGATCGTGTTAATTTTAAGGGTGGGGGAATTAGTTTATAAGAGGGGGCTTGGGGGACTAGTTGGAAAGTATTTTTAACACGCATTCCTTTACAACGAAAAATTGTGGTAAAGGAATGCGTGGTAAAAAAAATCGTGGTTTAGACGAGGTCGTGGTTGCGACCTCGTTGTTAGGGAAGTCGTGGTTCGGGAAGTCGTAGTTCAAACATAAAACCGGAGTATTTTCCTCAGAATTCAAGGAATCAAGGGTATTGGAGGAAAATGTGTAATGCGGCTGAAAGATGCACCTCAATTGAAATGCATCCCCCAAGGTCTCCCTCAAAGGATACCGGAGAGCGCAGAATTGCTGGCATTGAGCATTGTCTGAGGAGGTGAACAAGTCCATTTAAGGAGTACCCCACTGGGTGAAGATGTACTAGACTGCTTCCAGCAGAACACACCACTCGCGATCTGCAATATAACGCCAGCTCTGACATTCAGAGACCCCACTGGGTGATTGGCTGTTAACCAGAACCCTTGACGGTGTGCCCAAGACCACAGTTTCTTTTTTTTTTTTAAAGATTCTTTTTATTGATGACATTTTAAATACAATCCAAATGCAATTCCAAGCATTACTTGCGACAATATAATTACAATAAATCATGCGTAACATTTCTATCTATAGTTACTGGTCCTACTGTCACTATCTATCCCTCTAAAGCTATTGTTAGTCTATGTCCGATTCAGGATGCTGTGTTGCCTGTGGGGGCTCACAAATATTCCCCCTATATTCGTTCCATTTACCCCAAATATGTGACCATTTCTTGGGACAACCTCGTGACTCGTATACAGTCTTTTCCATTACCATGCACCAGTCCATGTCTATCTTCCATGTACCTAGTGTTGGTGTGTCGCGTGCTTTCCACAGTTTTGCCGTATTTCGCTTGGCCACTGTCATCCCTAGCATCACCCAGGTTTTCTCTTTCCCCTTCAAATCAGTGGGATCCCACACATTTAGAAGACATAATTTTATCTTGGGTTCTACTCGTTTTCCCAGCACCCTCGCCATACACTGGGCCACCTCCGCCCAGTATCGTTGGATGCAAGCACATTCCCAGATAGTATGAATAAAAGTTCCTTCTTGGCCACACCCTCTACTACACCCAGGATCGTCTCTGTAGCCCATCTTCACCAGGGCGGTACTAGATAAATATGCTCTATGTAATACTTTGAGTTGTACTAGCCTCAACCAAGACGAAATTGCTATTTCTTTGGGGGATGCAAGGGCGTCCTGCCAATCGTCATCCTCCAGCTCCACCACATCTTTCTCCCAGTGACTACGGAGCTGCAGGAGGGGGTCAGGCATGTTATTGACCAATTTTCGATATGTCATTGAGATCGCTTTTTTGGGCATGTATTCGTCCAGGATCCTATCTTCAAGTGGGGAGGACTCGGGGAGTGACTGACCTTTTGGAATGGCCGCTTGTAGTGCATGTTTGACCTGCAGGTATCTAAATGTTTCTGTCTCGGCCATTTCGTACTCTTTTTGCAAGTGTGCGAAGGGGACCACCCCGCCTTTTTTTCATAAATCACCCACTCGGGAGATCCCAATCAAATCCCAGCCCTCAAAGCCCCTTGATTTTCTCAAAGTGCCTAATTTCTCCGAGTCCCACAGGGTGGTAGCTTGCGTTATCTTCCCTGCCCATCCCATACTTTTATTCACTGTGTGCCATATTTGTCCTGTATGTTTGGTCGGGCCCGTTAAAGTTGTTCTTGCCGAATTAGCGTAGAGCGCCCTGGAGTAATTCCCATCGGAAGAAGCCATCTGTCCATTCTGTAACCGGGGTTGTCATTGGGTCTATATATGCACTGATTAATTGGTGGTAGTTGTGCCGCCCAATAATATCTCCTGATATCAGGGAGTCCTATGCCTCCACCATACCATCCCCTTATTAGCTTTTGGGTCGCTATCCGTGGCGGTTTCCCTTCCCACAACAGTTCCCTCTGTGCGCCCTCAATACTCTTAAAGCAGTCTGCTTTGACTGGAACTGGTGAGTTTTGCAATATGTATAAGAATCGTGGCAGTGCCATCATTTTGAATAGCGCAGCACGCCCCATTAATGACAGTGGGAGGGACCTCCAGTGCTGGACATCACTCTTAAGTCTCAGCAGAGGGGGAAGGAGGTTACGCTCATGGTATTGTACCGGATCTTTGGTGACATAAATGCCGAGGTATTTAAACCCTTCTTTCGCCTCCAATATTACGTATCCTCTAGGCAGCTTGGGGACTTTGCCCCTCAGCACATAAATTACTAATTTGGACCAATTTATATTATATCCGGAGTGTTTGCCAAAGTTTGCAAAAATATGAAGTGCTCTATTTATAGAGGATCTCGGTGACGCCAGATATAGTGGTATATCGTCTGCATACAAGGAGATACGGTCCTCCCAGTCTGCAGCCCACCGTAATCCCCTCATGACTGGGTCCTTCCTTATCCATAGCGCCAGGGGTTCCAGCATCAGCGCGAAGATTAGTGGGGAGAGGGGGCAATCCTGTCTGGTTCCTCTCTCTAGGGTAAACACTCTTGATTTTCTATTGTTAACCACTACTTGAGCCAGTGGCTCACTATACAGGAGCCTCACCCAGCTGATAAAGTTGGGGCGGAAACCCATTTTTTTTTTAGAACTGCAAACATGTAAGTCCATTTTATCGTGTCAAATGCCATGGTGACGTCCAACGATACCACCACTGCATCTTCTCTCAGTGTCTCTATTCTACCCATGACTCCGTGCAATCGCCGTAGGTTGAGTGAGGTATTCTGTGACGGCATGAAGCCGGACTGGTCTGGGTGCACTAGTTTAGTGATTACCTCAAGGAGACGAGTGGCCAATAGTTTGGCCAAAATCTTAACCTCCGCGTTGAGCAAAGATATCGGTCTGTATGAGGAGCTTTCATTTTTGGGCTTGCCACTTTTATGGATGACCACTATTGTTGCTAGTCTCTGGTCAGCTGGAAGTGTCCCCCGTTCTCGACTCTCCACAAACATCTCAGTGAGATGTGGTGCTATTTTACTGGGAGGTAGCTTATACAGTTCAATGGGTAAACCGTTGGGGCCCATCGCCTTCCCAGACTGTAATTCCCGGATCGCCCGCTCTGCCTCAGTGTGTGAGAGCTCGTCATCTAGCCTAGTGGAGTCCTCCTCCGAAAGGGTGAGAAGTGTCATATCCAACAGCAGGGCTTCTGCCTCTTCAGCTGTGGAGGCGGTATGGGATTTATATATGTTCTGGAAGTGGTCGGCGAATCAGTTTGCTATTTCTTGTGGTTCCGTCAAGTGCGACTCTGACTGGGTTTTTAGTTCAGTTACTAATCTACTGGCCTGCTCTCTCCTCTCTAGACACGCTAATAGTTTCCCTGCTTTGTCCCCAACTTCAAATATCCTACACTGCGTGGCCCTGTGTTGCGCCCGAGCCGCATCTGCGGCGAGATCTCTATATTCTTTAATCTTTATATCCAGCATATGCTTGACCTCCGGCCCTTCGGCTACCCGTGCCCTCCCCTCCAGTTGTAAAATTTCCCCCTCCAATGTGGCTAGTTTGGTGGTTTTCTCTTTACGAGTCCCGGCTATCTGGGAGACTGCATGACCACTGATCAGTGTTTTGAAGGCCTCCCAGAGAGACTGTGCGGACGCAACCGATCCTTCATTTTCCTGGAAGTAGAGCTCTATTTCTTTTGTCACTATGTTCTTGACTGATTGGTTTTTCAAAAACCAAGGATTTATTGGCGCTACTCTTCTTGCCTGTCGCTCTCCCATCTCTACCAGGGCCCAAACGGGGGAAGTGGTCAGATATACCACTCGCCAAGTGTCTCACCTCTCTAATTAGTCCCATCTGGTCTGCAGGTGCTATTATATAATCTAGTCTGGATAGGCACCTGTGGGCACCAGAGTGATATGTGAATTGGGTGTCTGTGGGGTGAAGGGTACGCCACACGTCAACCAGCCCATAGCGTCTATGAAGTCACGGAGTTGTGTTCGTGAGGGTGGGACCTCCTTTGGTGGATGACTATCAGTCTGTCCTGAAATTATCGAGTTAAAATCTCCTCCCAATAATAGTGTCCCTTCGGGGAGTGTGAGCAAGCAGTCCCCCAGATCCTTAAAAGCCGACGCTTGGAGGCCTGGAGGTACGTACATGGATATTAATATTAGTGGTTTACCTTCCCATGTCCCCGAGATAGCTGAATATCTACCCTGTTTGTCAGTCCATGTGTGTTCCATCATTATTGGGAATTTCTTCCTAATCATTATACCTACCCCTCTGGATCCGGTAGTGAATGCCGAATGTGCCACTAGTTTATAACCCCACCTGGTCAGGGCCCCACATGCGTTTCCCATCAAGTGCGTCTCCTGCAGGAGAACCACATCCGGTGAATGTCTCTTTATATACTGGAGCACTATTCCCCTTTTAACCTTGTCTCCCAGACCATTCACGTTCCAAGACAGTAGTCTAATACTTCCCTTTGCTATCGGACTCATCTTCGTTATTACCTTTGTCCCTGGGTGTGCTGGGCGACCCTGCGGGCGCTGGGCTCCTTCTTGCATGTGTGATTGAAACCTGGAAATAGTTTGTCCACTTTAGACCAGAACATAGTCTAGAGGAATTGCCTGTTACCCTTTTCCGCAATAAAGTAGTGTCATCTAAACTACAACTAAGAAATAACTTTAACCCCAATCCCTGCTATCTGGGCTGAAAATTGCCCCTGTCCCCAACTATGCAGAGCGCCTGTCGCCCCATATGAAAACTCTAACTAAGAAAGTGGGATGGGAGGGGGGGGGTGCGGTCTCTATACGCTCACCACCGCCATTGCATCGGAAATTAAAGGAAAAGAAGAGTGGAATCCCACCATACATTTGCAACAGCAATGAATCTGGAAATCACTCATCCAATAGTCATGGGGGGTTCGATGGGTTGCTTACCTCCTCCACAGTGATCAGTGGTTGGAGCCCTCCCCCAAGCTGCTCTATAATTAACAAGTCAATTGCTGGTTTCAACTATTCCGAGTCTTCCCTGTCTTGTTGGCGCCTTGGGTGTACCTCTGTCATTGCTAACTTCCTTGGGGACTTGTCCTTTCTCTGCCTGACGCCATCTCCACTGACCAGTCTCCATCCATCGAGCCACTCTTGCGCCAGTTCCAGGGTGTCAAAAAAACAGGTTTTACCCTCTGCCTCCACTCGTAGTCTCGCCGGGAACAACATGGAATATTTGAGGCCCTTTTCTCTAAGTTTGAGTTTGATGCCTTGAAAAGAACGTCGCTGTTTTAGTACATTCACAGTGAAATCGGGGAAGAAGGTCACAATACTGTTATCGATTTTGAGCGGCATAGTAGTGAGGACGGTTTGCAAGACCACGTCCCGGTCTCTAAAATTGAAGAGTCGAGCCAATAGCGGCCTTGGGGGAGCCCCAGGCTTTGGTCTGCCTCCAGTGACACAATGTGCCCTTTCCACAGAGAAGAAATTTGAGAGATTTTTGGGTTGCAGGCGCTTGGTAATCAGTTCTTCCAAAAAGAGGTCAGGCGTGGGCCCCTCTGCCCGCTCCGGCACCCCAATTATTCGAATATTGTTCCTACGTGACCTTCCTTCGTAATCGTCTAGTTTATGTTCCATCACCTTCCTTGCTTCCTGCAGGTCTTTAATTTGTTGCTGCATCATCTTGGAGTCGTGGCCGAGATCTGTTGTTGCTGCCTCCATCGTTTTGACCTTATTGCGCATTTTCTGTAGATCGGCTGTTATTAGCGTTACTTCGGTTGTTATTGAGTCCATCCTGCTTTCAATTGACGCTCGTACACCAGTAATGGCATCCATGATATCTTTCAGGTCATCTGTTCCCTGTCTGGGTGCGTTCTTCAGTTCGGCCTTTTCTGCACTTTCCGTATCTACGGCTTTTGAGGAGGCGTATTTATCCATTTTGGTTTGATGAGTGGTCCTTGCCCCCCTGTTCCCGGACATTGCTTGATCGTACCACCAATGGGGGGGTTTGGGGGGTGGGAGATCACAAGGGAGACCCCAGCGTAAAGCCGGTTCTCTTCCCCAGAGGGTACTACCCGCCGCCTGTCCGTAGTGCGCCAACCTCCTGTGCACCACGCGGCCTGTCGGGGATCGCCCCCGGAGAGAGATTAGAGTCTATCGGCCTAATGAGACAGGCCTCTCTTGTTGTGCTGCTCCTATGTTTGCTCAGGATCTAAACGTTACTCACAGTTTCAGTTTTAATATTCAGGTGGTGCAGCTAGTAATTTGAGGTACTTCCACCATCGGGCTCGCGATCTCCCCTATCCAGCCACCAACCAGTGCCCCGGCTTCAATCTTGATTCGCGCTGTAGTGATCGTTTCCCACTGCCACAGTACCGCCCTTGGTCTCTAGAGTTATTTCCGCGGGCTCCTGTGCTGGCGTATTTCATTTGGGTCCGAGTTCGACCACTTTGAGAGCCGATAATCAGCAGTACATCGACCCCCCCTTATGCTGGCTGGAGTGGGATGGCGCCGGCGCCCCGCAGGGAACACCCGTGGATTTACTGGTGTGAACCGCACCTCGTTCCACCTCTGTGCGCCTATGGTTTACTGTCGGGAGTCCGTAATAGCCAGGCGCAACGGCTGCGATGTTTCTGGGGCCAGAGTGTTGGGCGCCAAACCGCCGATGACTGGGGCGCGGGGGGAGCGGGGTAGGGGGCCGCGCCGCCCACCTCAGTCGATCCGCGTCCTCCCTCCATTTCCTGCCAGCAATCGAGCACGGGGCTTTGGCCGAGCTCAGGCCTTACTCAGTCATACGATCACGCTACCTTCAGGGAGGACCCCACCAGTTCACTCAGCGCCGCTTCAGTAGGCGTGCTGCGGTCCCGCCGCATCCCCACCTCGCCCGCCTCTCCCTCACTCGGTGTGCCTCTTCGAGTTCCCGGGGGGCTGCACACTACCTCCGAGCTCCTGTCGCTGAGGTTGTTGGCCTCTCGCGTGGCTCCGTCACTCACGCGAGTCCACGGCTTGTGGTTGGGCCTTAGCTGCACTTCAGTTCCCGGCTTTGCCCTGCAGCTGTAGACTGCTGTTTTGGATCGATGAGACACCTTTGGCTTCGCTGTGCACTGGGCTATTCCTTTCTTCTGGTGAGCCGGAATAGTTAGGCAGACTTTGCTGCGATGAGAGCTAGAGAGTGCGGAGCTCTTCTTCCGCGTGTCCATCTTTGCCGACGCGTAGCAAGGCCCCTCTCTCCCCCCCGCCCCCCCCCAAGACCACAGTTTCAATGCTTACAAGCAAAGGAAGCAAGACCCTACTCCCCCTCACTTGGTGAGCTACCACATTGCTGTTGCATTTTCCGTCAGGTTTGGATGGAACGACTTTGGATGGAGGAGAGGAAGGCCTTGAGCGCCAACTGATTTGCCCGCAATTCCAATATGTTTATATGACGAATTTGTTGCTTAGGAGACCGGATATCCCGGTTATGTTATTTTATATTGATTTGTATAGCACACTAATCAACTGAGAGGGTATCCAGGCGCTTGGGCAGGTGTGTAGGTTTGTGGTCCCCCAATGTACAGGTCTTCAGCTTCTTGCAGAACTCAAGAAGTCAGAAGGTGGCTCTGATGTGTTGAGGGAGGCTGTTCCATGTCGTGGGTGCGATGTAAAAGAATGAGCGACCTCCACTTTTGCTTATGCAGAGAATGTGTGTGAGTAAGAGTGAGGCAGAGCGTGGGTGTCTGGTGGGTTGGTGAAAGTGTACACAGCTGTTCAGGTATTCTGGTCTTGTATTGTGTAAGCCTTGTATGTGTGAGTGGAATGTTTGAATTGGCTGGGCTTGTGAATGGAGAGCCAGTGAAGCTTCCTGAGGTGCCATGTGATGTGGGTGCAGCGTGGGAGGTTGAGTACGAGTCTTGCAGCGGTGTTCTGGATAGTCTGGAGTCTGTGTAGGAGTTGTTTGGAGATTCTAGCATAGAGTGTTGCCATAATCTAGCCTGCTGGTGAGGAGTGCTTGCGTGACAGTCTGTCTGGTGTTCTGATACAATCATTTGACGATTTTTCGCAGCATGCATAGGATGTGGAATTAGGAGGTGCACACTGCATTCACTTGAGCTGTCATGTTGAGCTTGTCGTCTAGGATGATCCCTAGATTTCTTGCATGGTCTGTGGGTGTTTGTCCTTGTTCTGACGGTCACTAGGTGGAGTCCCATGGGGAAGTCTTGTTGCTGAAGACCAAGATCTCCCCTCCGGATCCTGCACTTGAGCTCCTCACCCTGAGGTGGACGCATCCATCAGTACAGTAGCCAAGGCTGGAGGAGCATCAAAGGCCATTTTGCAATTCAGGTTCACCTACGGCCACTTCTGGTGAAGCGTTGGGGGAGATTAGGACAGGTCTGCCCCGTACAGTAGCCACTGTCTGTGGAGGCAAAACTGCAGGGCCCTCATGTGCCAACATCCATGCGTGACTAGGAGAATACTGGAAGCCATCTGACCTAAGAGTCAAAGGACCTTCAGCACTATTTTGGAAAGAGGGAACCATTTCCTGAATATCGGCAATCATCTGAAGTGCAAGGAAGGCGCAGTGTAGGGTTGTGGCCAGTACGGACTATGAACTGGAGTAATTGGGAGGGCATCAGGTGGGATTTGGGGCTTGTTGATGAAAAAGCCAGGTCGAACAGCAGGGATACTGTTGACCAGAGATGGCAAGATGCCACCTCTGCCAATCCAGCTCAGATTAGCCCGTTGCCTAGGTACAAGAAAATTGGTATGCCCAACTTCTGGAGATGGGCTGCAACCACTGCCATCACCACTGTGAAACTTGAGGTGCTGAAATTAACCCAAACAGGAGCACTGCAAACTGGTAGTGCGTAGAACCCACTACACAATGTAGATACCACTGAAGTGACTGCCTGATCAGTTTGTAGAAGTACGCATCCTGCAGATTGAGAGACATCATCCAGTCTCCAGCTTCCAACACCAGCAACAGTTGAGCGAGAGTCAGCATCTTCAACTTTTCCTTTTTGAGAAAGAAGTTCAATTCTCTGAGGTCCAGAATTGGACGCAGACCACCGTCCTTCTTGGGAACAAGGAAGTAACATGAGTAGCATCCTTGGACTCGTTCCTGCTCTGGCAGCAACTTCATAGCTCCTCTCTGTAGGGGCATGGACATCTTTTGTTGAAGAATGGGAAGATTATCTGTGGGGGAAGAGAAAGATGGGGAGGGTATAGGGGCTGGAGGCTGGAGAAAGGGAAGGGTGTAACCTTTTTCTACGATTTGGAGGATACACTTGTCCGAGGTAAGAGCCTTCCAGGCTCGGACAAAGGAGGACGCCCCTCTGCCCCAGCCCAGGCTCAGAGTGGCTTTGGGGAAGCAAACTAGGTCTGCTTTCCTGTTTGTGCAGGGGAGGAAGAGGAGGAGGAGGAGGAGAAGGCTTGCTGGGTGGATCCACTCCCCTTTTCTCTGGCTCTGCCCCTGTACTTCAAGACACCAGGACTCCTCGATTCTGCTGTTGCTGGGATTGGGACTGGTAAGGTTCCAGGTGGTAAAGGTAAACTCCCCTGGAGAAGCCACAAAAGCACCAGAATTGGTGATAGTCCCTCATAGGAGGTGGCATTTAAGTCCTAAGGAGCGTGCTACAGCTTTTCTGGCCTTGAACGTTTTCAATGGCAAATCCGCCTTATCTACAAACAAGCATTCCCCGTCAAATGGAATGTCCATGAGGTTGGCCTGAACATCAGGGGATAAAGCAGAAGTGCACGGCATGGCAATTCTGAGAAAGGAGATAGAAGTACCTATGACCCTGGCTACCAGTTCAGTAGAGTCCAGTCCAGATTTTGTTTTTTTATGTGATGTTCTTACTATCTTGGAGGGGTGTGGTGCAGCGGCCAGGGCAGCTGACTTCGGAGCACAGGGTTCACGGTTCGATCCCCGGCTCCGGCGGCAGCTCAGCTCAGCACCATGTGACTCTGGGCAATAGCTCACTTAATTTCCACTACGGCCCCCAGCGCCTTGAGACCCGTAAGGGTGAGTAGCTGCGCTATATAAAAACGGACTTACATTTACATTTACTATCTTCAATCACTTGGAAGTGTGCCCTGCCCTCATCTCCTCTGGCACATGAGGCACAACCATATGAGCCATATCCCATAGGGTATGTATGTAGTGCGCTAAGAGGCAAGTTGAGTTTAAGGACTTGAATCCTATTTCGGTACTCTTCTTCCACCAACAGTCTTTGCGCCTCCCTGGTGACTTGTTCTGCGGCACAATTTCAGGGAACGGCAGCATCAGAAGAGATGGGGCCAGCCATATAGCCGTTGGATGCGGTGTGGAGTATCTCAGAGCCAGATCGAAGAATGGACGAGTCGGCGTAGGTCGAGACAGGATGGAGCCAAATGGTGACGGAGGCAATGCTAGGGAGGACCGTACGCCATGGGGCCCGAAAGCACGCTGGATGTCGTTGATGCGCTGGAGAAAATAAAGTACACAGCATTAAAAAATGCTGCTGGTCAGAATTTGGAGTCCTGGAGCTGATGGATCTGGGAAGTTCGAAGATTGTTCAGGTGGAGGTCGAAACAGATCCATGGCCAGGTCCAGTGGAGTCACCTCAGTGGGGCCGCTCAGAGAGGGGTCAACAGGTTCCATGCCAACTAACTGCAGTTCAGAGGATGAAGATCCTGTGGGAGTCGGAGGGTGCTGATGGGACTTACCTTTAAAATGTTTCTTGTGCTTTCACCTCTTAGCACTTGAAGAGTGTGACAATTGTGTCCCGGAGCGAGGTCTGGAGCGGGGTAGATTGCGCTTCTCATTCCTGGCTTAGGCCATTAACAGTTTCACCTCAAAATCCCTGATGCCTTTGCGTGCATGCTCCGGCAGGAGTCACATCATCAGGAGTAGTGGCCCAGACCGAAGCACCAGAGGCAGAAGGAGGGGGGAAATAAGTAATGGACACCTGCCCCTCACAATCCCTACAGTGTGTGAACATCAATCTCTTGGGAGGAGACATGTCAATGCACTTATTAAAAACAAAAACTGTCTGTGAAAAAACTCATTACTCTTCGAGAGTGCGCGCTCCAGATCCACCTCAAAAGCACGGAATAAAAGGGAACTGACGTTGTTGCACTGGGGTGGGCGCTGTATGGCTTCGGTGACCTCATCAGACGCCACTTACGGTGTCGATGCAAAGCCAGCGCACCCTACCAGTGATGTGAGATCTTTGAGGTTTCCGGATCCAGTATGACATCTGCGATTCTTACAAGTGAGGAATCTGCAGGTACAAGTATCCATCAGAATGTAGTCTACAACAATGAAATCATTTTGAAAAGCAAAGAAAAATTGAACAGAGAGCTGTGTACATGGCCAACAGCTGTGCTTTGCTTCCTTCTGTCTCTCAAAGAGTCTGCTGGCACCTTGTATCCCAGTCTTTTCTAACAGTCTATATATTTAGGGTCTATACGGAGGTGAATGTACAGAATGTTTGTAGGTACAAATCACCACTAACAAACATGCTATTGCCAATGTAGAATTTCTGGCACCTATAAATCAATCACCAATGACATATAACATCCTCCGCACCCGAGAAAGTGGCTCAGGAATAAAACACAAAAAGATCTGCGAATTCATGTGAACACCAGAAAACTCCTTTTACCGAGAAGAAATGGTGCATGTTAGCAACACATTACCTTCACAGAAACAGTGCAGGGCTCACTGGAAGAATTAAGACTGTAATTGACTCATGAGTAGGGAAACTACAACAAACTGCCATCTTTGTCACCCATTTAAAATCAGTGATGAGTTATGTAGTCAGGGAAGAAAGAACTATATTTAGGGCCAACAGTATTGCGTGATTGTGCGGCTGCAGCTTTTTTCGCATAGTTAAGGATTTGCCACATAATCTACCATCTGCTGCATAATCTGCAGATTTCAACTAAAATGCGTTGGTTGACCCTTTGCAAAGGTTAACTTGTCATCTTTCAGTAGCTTATTTATGTATTTAGTTGTTAAACTGGTACTAAGGAGGTTAATTATTTGCACACACAGTAATACCATGTACAAAAATAACAAAATAATGAGGTAACGTTCTCAAAAAATGTGCCGGAATGTGCTGTATAATTTGCCTTTTCGTGCTGCATAATTTAGTCAACACTGCCACATAATTTGGTGATCCTCTTGCTGCACAATTCTAGTGGAAGGATAAAGACTCCTACAGCTGCAGGCCCAACCATCATCCCCAGCAAGAGGCAAGGGAGAAGTTTTGCAACAAAGAAAACAAATTGTATAAATAGGAGCTAAAGAATTCTGTGTAGCCTGCTTCAAACAAAAGACAACAAATGTAAAATCTCGGGAGCATGGAAAGTGTTACTCTACTTGACTGATGTCCAAACAAGAAGCCATTTGCTCTGATACTGGATCCAGATAGAATACTGGCCTCTTACTGCCTGCAGAAAATCTAAGGCAAACAATCACCATAAACTAGGTCTTCTAGAACCAGAGACCGAGCTCAGCAGTTGAGGGCAAGGATGAAGTTCTAAGTGTGTAACAAGAGGGGTGATTTCATTACTAGATTCAGAAGAGCAGGGAATCTGATTTAGCTCAGCCAGTCAGGGCCTTAAAAACAATATTGCACCCCGAGGATTTTCTCAGTATCGCTATGATGTTCCTCTCACCCGCATCTCTAAAAGAGTTAAAAAGTAGACCATCAACTTCCATAGCAAGGCTTCGACCAGAGAGCCTGGCGTGATGCCCACCATGGAAGCAGAATCAACAAGTTTGGATGTTCTGAGTACATGCAAGCATATCCCTAAATGAAGAACCATACCAGTGGCTAGGATGGATACCACAATCAGTGGAACAGGAGGGACACCTACACCAATGGAATAAGAGAGTTATTAATACTGCTGGAAAAGGGGGAGTATCAATCACTGTACTCCCACTTATAATTCAAAGATCAGCCAAAATAATGGAACGCCGGAAGCCTGAGAGGCAGAGGTCTTGTGGTTCGGAGCCATAATCAGACATCAGGGCTGCAAGGCACATCTAAAATGTACGCATGTCTCCCATTGCTTGTAGCGCTAGGAGGCTGCTGTGGTGATGAACTTTGGGGTAAATTCTACTTTCCCTGAGGGAAGGCATAAAAGCTTTGAATACCAGACAAATGCCCTTCCAACCCAATCATATGCGGTCCTCGTGGGGTCACAAGTGGTGAACTCTAGGTACCACCAGAGCTGCGCCCAGTCCTACTCTCACTAATCTGTAAGAAACAAAGCAAAGGATCAAAAGGTTTGGTTCGTCGAAAAAGATTCATCTCCCCCTTTTGGATCGACAACCGCACTGGTGATTTTGAAGGTTTAGCTTTGCCCCACACACCTTCAAACTGTTCAAAGAGATCCCATGTCGGCAGAAGACAATGAAAGCCAGGGCTCCCTAGCACATTCATTGAAGTACAATGGAATGTTGAAGTGCCATGTTTCCGTCGAGGTATATTAGTGTCTGGAAAAGCCTCTTTAAAAGCAGAGTTCATTTCCTCATTCATATAGGTGAAACAGTTGCAAACCTCTGACAGCGGAAAGAGGCCACCACCAAAGGTATGATCATAACCAACACACAAGGAAACGGACGATTTCAGTCTGAACAAGAGCACTAGGCACTGTTAGTGAACTGCCTCCGTGACAAGCTTCCTATCTTCTTGTGAAGCTTCCAGGTTGGTTCAAGGTTTATACATCTCTTAAGCATACACCAAGACCCCCTCATGAAGCCAAGAAGTATCAGAAGCAGTGTGACCAACTTGATGAACGCTTTAGAAACAAAGAGATGGAATGGGGGGCAACATTGAAGAAAGATGCATTCTTCTTTTTTCACGTTTAATAAACTTTTTAGATTTTCCCTATACCTCAGCACAGGGAGATATTAGATCTTCCTATGGTGAGGTAAAGGGAACATTTTAAAAATGCATTACACTTGAACGAAAATCGAGTTAAAATATTTTTTGATGTTGAATAATAATGTAAGTTAATTTTATGTATTTATTTCAAATGTAGTACAAAGTGAGAGAAATGGTACAGCACTTAATTGTGAATTTGATTTTTTAATGAATTAACATTGAATAAAATTAAATTTATTTCTCTGAAGTTTAAATTAAAAAATAAAATCCCACCTAAGGTAAAACAATATATATATTATGCGTTATGTATTATTATGAAAAGTGATGCTTAGAATTCAACTTAATTACATTTTCATGAAAAGTAATGTTACATTAATTTTTAGGTCTCGCCCTGAAGCCAGCGCTTGCGCTGGTCTGGGCGAGACATTTTGTAAGTGGGCTTTTAGAAATGCGACCACTTTTTTTTGGGCTTGCCTAGAGCATGCGGGTACGCGCACAGTAACGCGCATTCCTCGCATGTTCCAGGCGCCATATGTCTTTCCTCTCACTTGCTCCTCCCCCTCCCCCACCACAGAGCGCTTCTCGGGGCCGCGTGGCCGTGTCACTTTCACGGCCGCGCGTCACTTGCTCTCCCGCTCCTCCCCCACCACACAGCGCGTCTCGCACGGCCGCTGCTTGTTTATTTTACTAATTAGCATGGACGGGCTTCTCTTCCACGCAATCTGTCTCCCCGTTTTGCAGGCCATAGTTGCAATAAAACGTATTCTCTTGGCCCTAAAGTCACAATTGTTACTGATGCGCATCTTATCATCCGCTAACAGAGCAAAGGCACACTATATGTAACATAGCCATGGGCTGTATAAGCAGGGACTGCAGTGTGTGCTCCTCCGGCTGTAGGGTAATAAAGTGTTTTCAATTCAGCTACAACCACAGTCATTAACACCAGAACGCTCATCTTCAAACTCAACTGAATTTAAAGGCATAAAACAGAATGGAACACTTGCGGTTACATCCTTCTCTGCCCTCTGCCACAGCGCAGATATAGAAACCTGTAACCTACCCAATCGCGGTTTATCAAAATCTGTGAATGAGCGAGCTCCTAGCAGAAATCTTGCGTGACTGACCACGGGTATGATACTTTGACGGGACAAGGGCTGAGGTGACATTTTGCTTCCTGTTCCGGGCAGTAAATGGAACACTTTCTGTTCTGACGTAGCTGCATGCTTAGCACGGATTGTAAACTTCACAGAAAAGGATGTTAATACACCTCTGCTGCGAACTGTCATCGCTCCACAATTGACAGCTCTGAATCACAGTTGGGCTGTATCGGCCTTTCATCCTTCTGAGGTGCGGTTACCAGGGAACTCGATGTCACCAGGGACACAATTTTCCAGTTCTCGTCTTTCCTTTAATAACGTTATGCATTTTGGGAGGTGTAGTCTTTGTGTCATCAACCCATCTGAACACAATTATTTCTTTTGTAGGGAAAGCCCAAGCCTGTAACCTAGTGTCCATGATGACATGGACACTTCCCGCCGTGTTCACCATGCTCCCGCCCCCCTCCCATTGTCTGCATTTCCTTTCCTCTATTAGCCGTCCCACACCGTGACTCTGATCGCTATTTCTGCAGAGCGGCAGAGCACCCAGGATAATGTGCAGCATGACTAACCACTTATACGGTCCCAAAGGCGAGACCTATTGGCTATGCCAATGCTTGTTTTAATTTGAAAGGGGTTAATAAAATATGTTTAAATTAAATATTTATGTTTTACTTTTAGCTAATTTTTTAACATTTTATATTTTGAAATAATTTAAATAATCTACATGTAATAATTTCCTATGGAGTTTTATTTCAAGTCTCTACCTCCATTGATTTCTATGAGAGGGTGTTGTAGTATCACTGGTTGGCCATGTATGGTGATAGATGTAGAGCAGCTCTAGTACATTTACTACTGTTTTGGGTCACTTTTGGTTGTAGTAACTTTAGAAGTGCAGTTTGTGAATAGCAATGGGCTTACTCTTTCTTGAGTAGGTGTCTGTCACTCCCTTAGCCCCTTCCTACTCCTCCCGAAATCCCACCTATTTTGTAGTAAGCACAGCACAATTTTCAACCACTTCCCCACACGCACTGGAGAGAGAGAGAGAATGGGGGAGAGAGAATGGGGGAGAGAGAATGGGGGAGAGAGAATGGGGGAGAGAGAATGGGAGAGAGAGAGAGAGAGGAAGAGAGAGAGAGGGGAGAGAGAGGAAGAGAGAGGGGGAGGGAGAGGGGGTGAGAGAGGAGGAGAGAGGGTGAGAGAGAGAGTGAGGGAGGGAGAGAGAGAGAGAGGGAGAGAGAGAGGGAGAGAGATAGAGAGAGGGACAGGGAGAGGGAGAGAGTGTGCGCGCGCGTCCGTCCGTGTCCCACAGAAAATATGGAAGTGGAGGTGGAGATTAAGGGCCAGATGTACGACGCTTTTTAGCGTGTGCAAATGGGTCTTAGACCCGTTTGCGCACGCTAAAAAGCATGGGCCCATGTACAAACAGTATTTTGCGACTCACAAATATATTGCGACTCGCAAAATACTGTTTTGCGACTTGCTATTAGGAAGGGGCATTCACTTCCTAATAGCGACCGCAAAGCTATGTACCAATGTTTTGCGACCGCAATTGCGGTCGCAAAACTCTCGCAAATTACCACCTACTTCAAGTATGTGGTAATACATTTGCAAATGGGAAGGGGTCCCCAGGGGACCCCTTCCCCTGTGCAAATGCATGCAATATTATTTTTTAAGGGCAGGCAGTGGTCCCAGGGACCACTGCCTGCCTTTAAAAAATTAAACGAAAACGTTTCATTTTCTTTTTTTTAAATGCATTCTATTTTCCTTTAAGGAAAACGGGCTGCATTTATAAAAAAAAAAAAACTGCTTTATTTAAAAGCAGTCCCAGACATGGTGGTCTGCTGAGCCCAGCAGGCCACCATCCCTGGGAGGGCCTGTCATTCCCAATGGGCTCGCAAATTGCGAGAGGCTCATTAATATTCATGAGCCTCGCAATTTGCTACCCCATTGGGAATCGCAAACAGTGTTAAACACACTGTTGTACATGCCAAATAGCGCCTCCCAAATTGCGAGTCGCAAACGCGACGCAATTTGCGAGGCGCTATTTGGCAGGTCGTAGATCTGGCCCTTACACTTGTAGGTTTGTGAACAACATTTTGTAGCACTACTAAATGTTTAACAAAATGAAGTTTGTGAAAACAGCCCTTAAAGTGTCAGTTTTAGCGGTCTTGCCAGTCTCACGTAATGAAAGAAAAAAGTTATATTTAATATATGTACACACACACACACACGTGCAGTCATTTAATATAAATGTAGCCCAATACCACATTTAGAGCAATTGTACTAATAAGCACACATTCACACATTTATTATTACAGTGCAAAGGTGAAATGAGACTAGGAAAACACTTTCTACAGCTTCACAGATTGCATAAAACAATACTCTACAGAGAGCCAACTCTTCTCAGACACATCTCTCAAGTGTTATTTTGTTGCAGACATTTTACCTCTTCCATCTTCCATCTTCCATTTGGTTAAATCCTTTGCTGAAACGAAAACAAAGGACAAGATGCCATTGGCATAAACTATATGAGCGGATGCTACTTATGATTGTTGAGGGAAAGGCATGGCATCATGACTCCCTCTCGGCTTCGCCTTTCACGAGTGAAGGACCCTCCCTACATTCAACAGTGGTAATTAATAGCAGGTTACTTTCGGCTCCCTCTCTCTCTCTCTCGCTCTCCCTCTCATTTACATGTTGCTTGCAGTAAGGGCTCAGCCCACTTCAGCCACTGGCTCTCTTGCACTGTGAGCGATGGCATTTTGCCTGATCCCATGGGCACATCTGCCTAATAAGACCTGCACTAATAATCCCAGAAGAGAAGACAGCAGGCAAAACCAGGTTGCAGCAGGACGTCCTATTTTAGGAAAGGTTCCTGCAGGAAGTCCATATATTTGCATAATTCCCCCCTTTTTACCTGAATAGCTGGTGTGTTCCACCTCTTTGCAGTTTGGGACTGCTAGAAAAGCCCTAACGTCATTCATAAATAAGGCTGTTTATTTGGCAGATGCGCCTGGTGTAAGTCAGCAGTCAAGTGCTAACAAAGGAAGCGCGCTGCCAGATGTGAGTGTGCTGAGACAATTGCTCAATTCACCTTTGGAACAAACCTGCACCATGAACTCAAGAGCCACGCCGAAGTACAGGCTACGCCTGGGCGTCAGCAGACAACTGAAATCATTCTCACATTTAAAGTGACAGACCTGGCACGGTGATAGCTGTAGCAGCATCCTATACATAATTCTAAAAAGGTAAATTGTGACAAGAATAATATTTAAAAAGACAATATGAGCTGAAATCTATGTTACTAGTAAAGCAGCAGCCAGTCTACCTTCTTTCAAACGCGGCAGGATTCAAAAACCTATTTCCACATCACTTCAGTGGGGAGACAGGCAAGAAATGTGTTATTGCAACACAGACATAAAGGCAACTAAAACCCTAGCCAAATAGGGTTTTAAATTTATACACCACAAAGGCTTCTTTTATATGTCTTAAAGTTAACCAGAGTGCACCGGTGGACTTAATATTTATACGAGAAATTAGAGTCACTACCATGAAAACCTCCTCCAGGAAGGGATGTGACCTTCTGTCACTACTCAAAACATTCCCTGGTCAAACCGGTTTTCATCAGGGCCTCCTGGTGAATGTGGATACATCTCATAGTGAAAGAAGAGTGTCTCCCCGACAAGGTGGAGCCTTTCACCGCAAACAGCACAGATGTGCTCAGGATGGGTGGGAGCCCGGCTCCTCTGAGTAACAATGGACTTGCTTTGGGAGGACTTGAATCAGAGAGTAATTTCACTGATGGTCCCATCCACCACACACACAACTGTGGAATATGTCTGTTGTAAGATGCCTATCTGGGGTGGGAAATGTATCGCAAACTTATTGCAGTGGAGGCAACGATAGGTAGGGAAGGGGTAGGAACTCATGATGGATCTGTTCTGGGACATCACAGACAAGTTCAGCCTTGGAGAGCTGCTGTTCGACACTTTTCAGTGAGAATTAAACTGGAAAAAGAGAAGATAGAAGACTACCTGGCGGAATATTGGAGTTATTCTGATCTGCCTGATGAAGGACCGAGAATTGGTGTCCCACACTTTGCCTTGAATCTCTAGAACTTGAAAGCTGATAGGAGGACCAGGGAAGCTAATCTCCTGCTGACCCACAAGACTGGTAAATCTAAATCTAAATCCGTATTTGTAAAGCGCGAACTACTCACCCTTACGGGTCTCAAGGCGCTGGGGGCCGTTGTGGAAATTAAGTGAGCTATTGCCCAGAGTCACAGGGTGCTGAGCTGAGCTGCCGCCGGAGCCAGGGATCGAACCGTGACCCCTGTGCTCCGAAGTCAGCTGCCCTGGCCGCTGCACCACACCTCTCCACTGGTGCAGGTCTGTTCAGAAAGAGCCCCCCAGCTGTGGAGCTTCTTCTCATTTGAGCATGGAAGGCCCAAAAAATAGAAGTAGCCCAGTCTACTTGTAGGAAAACCAGGGAAGCCACTGGTGGCTGCCTGTGGGCATGATGGAAGTAACAAAGAGCCGTAACCCCACTTAAACGGGTATGGTGATGTCCAAGGAACAGTTCCTGTACATTTGGGAACTTTAGGAGCCCCATTAGGGGAGGTATAGAACTTTGGAAACTGCTGGACATTTGCTATTCCCAATGTTTTTTAAAACATAGACACTTCCTTCGTGCAAGAGTAGATGTAGTTTTGGACTGAAAGCATTTTCCTAACAAGCACTGGCAAAGGGAACAAGACTTTTTTCATTTTAAGTGCACTTTCATTGATTGGTGGTTTTGTATGTGTGCCTGTGAAAACTGGTGAGTGGATGAATAAATCAATGTACGGATGGGTGAGTAAACTGAGTGCAAGGATGGAAGAATGGGTAAGTGAACAGAAGGAAGGATTGTTGGATGGATAAAGCGGTGAATGAGTTAACGGATGAATGCATGGCTGAGATGAGCGACTTCATGGATGTCAAGGCCCAGGATGCTGCCATCTACCAGTGGCAAGAAAATGATCTCTAATTCTGCCATTGTTGCTCACATCCCTTGAACCCACTCATCCACCCATGTGCCCAGTTAGTCATCCATTCATCCACCCACTGATTCCTTTCTACATTTACCAATATCAGGCATAAATAAATATACAGATCGGCTTTGCTAAAGTTAGTTTCTTATAGAGAAGAGAATTGAAGAAGCAAAGAGGCCCCTGACATAATGCCCGCCATTTGGAATCTTCCTGCGGATTTCTAACCAATTGGACATGTGTTTGGGGTTTGAGGGGGAAGGGGGGCTGGTTAAGTATCACTGTCACAATTACAAGTTGTTATTCAAACAAATAGAACTACAGATTTCCTGGCACTGCCTCTAAGTTTGCAAACATGTGTCCCAGGTCATTGCAAGGGAATGACGCCAGATTAACTTCTTAAAATGGCAACATTTCGAGACAGATATTTCATCGGGAGAAGTAAACGGTCATTCACGGGGAGGCTCCGTCAATCTGAATGCAGCGGTTTCAGTGTGCGCCTTTTGTGGCCAGAAGCAAAAGAACATGATGGAAATGTGCAGCAGCCAAAATGTGCCTTTCCCCTTGCTCAGCACCACTCACAGGCCTAGTTACCCTGAGACTATGACACAATGTAATCAAGGTAAACCGCCTTTGCCTTTCACCACTCACCATTTCCAAATATAGACCAAAACAGTAAACAGGGCAAATGCAGTCTCTCACACTGCCTGACATGCCAAGAGCTTAATGGCTGAAACGTGGGATGATCCAAACATGAATGACACTGGCATCAGCCAATCACTGACAGGGGCTGGTCTGTTACCCTATTCTATGTATGCGGACCTCCTGGCCCATCCAACATGTCGATTCGAATGCGAGCAACAGTAACTGGGGCTGACCCAAAACAATCCCTTTATATGTAACATTTTATTTTATGTAAAATTATTTTATGCGATTACACGAGGCTGGCAAACAGCTGGAGCGGTCAGTCGAGACTAAACCTGTCCTCTTGCAAAACTATTCCTTGGGGGCGAGAGGTGGCACTGCTTTGTTTCAGTGGCAATCAAATTGTTTACTGCCCCCTGGTGGCAATTTTCGAAAAATCACAGCCAGTTCATTAGTGAGATTCAATTTCCACTTTCAGAGACAGCCTACAAATCATAAAATATGGCAATTTGCGGTTGAACAGCTCTTGATGCCTACATTAGATTTCTGTCAATTAACTGATTAAATAATTTTCTTTTTCCTCGGTTTGGAAATTCTACTTTATTGATTCACTGTATTTTATGTGTGGCTGTGCCAAACTCACGTGGGTATGCCCATGACTCCTCATAGAAACAAGTTTATTCCTAGGTGACAGATTATCTTGACCGACGGTGATCTATGCCAACTTTAAGTCTGTCTAACTCACAGTAGAACGATGACGTTTCTTACAGTTCAATTCTGAAAGGGGCGGAGCCTCAGAATCCCAAAGCAACATGGCTGCAGAGCTTAAGCATCAAATCAGTCAATGAGAATAATCAGGTAACAGCATCATACATTACCAAGTGCAACTTCCAAAAGACTCAACTCTCCCCCAAAGTAGAGCAATACTGATTACAATCTGTCGCGATCAAAGCAGGGGCAAGAACTAAGAGGCTCTGGGGATAGTCGCTCCCCTTGGAACCCCATCACAGAACAACCTAGCAACACCTACTATAATCTAGCCAAACAACTGTACTGTTTGCATCTGTCGCCATGGAAACTATCTTACATAAGTGGTGTCTTGCTCAGGCTTCATCAAGAGAAAGAAAAGCTTGAAACTTATCAGAAGAAAAAGGGAGGACAAAGCACCTCGCCCACGGGTAGTAGTCTGTAGTGCCACAAAGTATCTGTATGCAAGAACGCAATTCTACAGGCAACTGTTCAATAGAGTTAACAACTGGTTCACAGAAGCTGAGGGACAGGAAGTCACAGAATATCTTCTGGCAGCGCATACGTAGTGCTCGAGTCCTACCACAAGCACTACATACACAGGTGCTACATAGAATTAAAAATGCCCAAAGGAAATAATGGACAGAGCACGAGTCATGTTTGCAGTCAGGAAACAGTTGCCCGATACAAAACTGGACTGATGCACATATGGGTTCCCACTTGACGTCACCCGGCAGTCGTCTATATAACATCTTCAGGGTAACAGATGGTGCTGAGGAAAAGACTAATAAAAAGGTGAAAGGGCACTCTTGCCATGGTCTCCAATGAACACTGTGCCTCAGGTATTCAGTCTCCTTTGACTGTCTGCATTCTGTACACAAAGATAGCACTTTCTGTGGTTGTCCTTAGATTGCTTAACACTTCTGTGACTACAACTAATGAAGCTTTCATACCTTTCCATAGCCACCTTTTCCCAGGACGCGCAGCAGCTCAAAGCTGTGGGTACCAATGTCTTCCGACCCATGGTTCACAGTGCTTCCTGAAATCTCAATCTCCTCACAAGCACCCACTGACCTGGAAGTAACCAAGAAGACAGTGAGTAAATAACAAGAAAACTGCAGCAAACACCAAGAGGGGAGTGAACGTGTAGCTAATGGGGGGCACAACGTTGCATACATAAATATTAGCATTTGCTGGCATGTCACAGGCCAAAGTACTTACTGCAGCTCACTCCCCTTCAGCTCCCAGTCCAGTTCCTGTTGTCCGCAGGAGCAAGAAAGAGAAATAACTTAGTCAGTACAATGAAAGCGTGATGTACCATCCACACCCGTACCATGCCAGTACGTCGGTCACCTACTATTTTGTCTCCTTCCACAGATGCTTGCCTCGGTTACAAAAGATAAACCCCTCTGTTCACCCCCATCAAAGCAGCCTCCAGGACCGAACAGAAACAAGCAGACCCTAGGATCGAACAGAAACAAGCAGCCCCCAGGACCGAACAGAAACAAGCAGCCCCTAGAGTCGAAGATAAACAAGCAGCCCTCGGTTCAGACTGCCAGCATGCCCCCTCCCCACTCAAAAACAGAGAAGCATCAATCCGGCCCAGACCACAAACATGCATCAATCCGGCCCAGATCACAAACATGCATCAATCCGGCCCAGACCACAAACATGCATCAATCCGGCCCAGACCACAAACATGCATCAATCCAGCCCAGACCACAAACATGCATGAGCTAGTCCAGGCCACAAACGCGCATCATCCGGCCCAGACCACAAACATGCATCAATCCGGCCCAGACCACAAACATGCATCAATCCGGCCCAGACCACAAACATGCATCAATCCGGCCCAGACCACAAACATGCATCAATCCGGCCCAGACCACAAACATGCATCAATCCGGCCCAGACCACAAACATACATGAGCTAGTCCAGGCCACAAACGCGCATCATCCGGCCCAGACCACAAACATGCATCAATCCGGCCCAGACCACAAACATACATGAGCTAGTCCAGGCCACAAACGCGCATCATCCGGCACAGACCACAAACATGCATCAATAAGGCCCAGACCACAAACATGCATCAGACCACAAACATGCATCAATACGGCCCAGACCACAAACATGCGCAATCCAGCCCAGACCACAAACATACATGAGCTAGTCCAGGCCACAAACATGCATCAATCCGGCCCAGACCACAAACCTGCATCAATCCAGCCCAGACCACAAACATGCATGAGCTAGTCCAGGCCACAAATGCGCATCATCCGGCCCAGACCACAAACATGCATCAATCCGGCCCAGACCACAAACATGCATCAATCCGGCCCAGACCAC
This sequence comes from Calotriton arnoldi, assembly GCA_963921515.1. Taxonomy (NCBI): domain Eukaryota; kingdom Metazoa; phylum Chordata; class Amphibia; order Caudata; family Salamandridae; genus Calotriton; species Calotriton arnoldi. Next base: position 2,407,562 of record CAWUFW010000037.1, on the reverse strand, counting down.
AAACATGCATCAATCCGGCCCAGACCACAAACATGCATCAATCCGGCCCAGACCACAAACATGCATCAATCCAGCCCAGACCACAAACATATATGAGCTAGTCCAGGCCACAAACGCGCATCATCTGGCCCAGACCACAAACATGCATCAATCCGGCCCAGACCACAAACATGCATCAATCCAGCCCAGACCACAAACATGCATCAATCCGGCCCAGACCACAAACATGCATCAATCTGGCACAGACCACAAACATGCATCAGCCCAGACCACAAACATGCATCAATCTGGCCCAGGCCACGAACGCGCACCATCTAGCCCAGACCAAAAACGTGCATCATTCGGCACAGATCACAAACATACATGAGCTAGTCCAGGCCACAAAAGCGCATCATCCGGCCCAGACCACAAACATACATCATCCAGCCCAGGCCACAAACATGCATCATCCAGCCCAGGCCACAAACGTGCATCATCCAGCCCAGGCCACAAACGTGCATCATCCAGCCCAGGCCACAAACATGCATCAATCTGGCACAGACCACAAACATGCATCAATCTGGCACAGACCACAAACATGCATCAGCCCAGACCACAAACATGCATCAATCTGGCCCAGGCCACGAACGCGCACCATCTGGCCACAAACGCACATCATCCAGCCCAGACCAAAAACATGCATCATTCGGCACAGATCACAAACATACATGAGCTAGTCCAGGCCACAAAAGCGCATCATCCGGCCCAGACCACAAACAAGCATCATCCGGCCCAAACGACAAATGTGCATCATCCGGCTAAGACTACAAACAAATATCACACAGCACAGCAGACACCACAAACATGTGCCCTCAGCCCCTTACAGACACTTGCAGCCCTCAGCATAGTGCACAAATACAAAGAAGCAGCTGCTTCACATCCTGTGAAAACCTTGTGAAAGCTCAGCACAACCTGCAAATGCCCAACCGTGTAACATCTCAAATCAAATCAAATAAATCTTTATTCGCCCTGAATAAGGTCATAAAAGAAAACACAAGCTAAATACATAAAGCAGCATAAATAACAGTTAATAGAAAATTACTTGACAATAAAAATCTCACGTAATAAAACAGTTCGTATCATTATTTTCCTCCATTGACAACTCCCATCCATTGATTTTCTAGTTCTAATAGCAGATTTAAAAAGAGAAGTCCTACTAAAACATACCTCAGGAGAACTCAATACTTGCAGGTGAAACAAGGCTTCTCTACACCGCTAACGTTTTTAGTAGGGGCTTCAGAAAGTGCTTTTGTTACAATTTGTACACGCAGCAGAAAAACATAGGGACTGTTCTGATTTATCATCACATGGACATGGTGATATATCGTTCCCCTTTAAGTCCGATACGGAATAAAAGCGATCTCTCCCAGTAAGAGAGATCTAAGGTTAAATATAGAACAGGTTCCACTGAGGCAGAAGATCTAAAATAAGTCAGCACAGGGCACTTGGGTAGTTCAACTTTCATTCTGGCTTCTTCACAGTGCTCAAAGACCACAGCTTTAACCTTTAGCTTGCCCGTGCTATTGATGTTACCAGGAACATTTGAACAGATGGGACAACCCCAGAGTGTATAATGATTTACAGATATAGCTCAACCACAGAATACAGGAACCCTTCTCCAGGCTGAGGCAGTACAGAATAACATCCCTGCATAAAGATGCCGCCGGGTTAGTCCATATACTGACCCAGAGCAGTAATCGCCCCCGAGTCTTATCTGCGATGGAACCCTGTTTGAGCTCTGATTGGATATTAAAACTTGGGGTAGGCAGTGGTAGGTGCAAAATTCTACGAAGAATCCGGTTTTCCTCCACCTTCAGAGAGGAACAGTTATGGAAGCCCCAAATCCTGGCTCCGTGTATGGCTGTAGAAGCAAACTGGGAGTTTCAACAGGGGGGAAATAGTCCCTCTACTTCCAGATCTGGTCAGATTGAGCACAGCGCCTCCTGACCTACTGAGTTTAAGGCAGGAGCTATTAAGTTGAGTGCCAGGTTCCTAGACAGCTAAAATTTACACCTAAATAATAAAAGTCTCTAACCCTAGTTAGTAGCTGGCCGTTGATGTTAAGTCTCCTTAACCTGGATTTACCAGACCCACACACCATGTGTGATTTGCCATAATTGGTCACTAAATCAAGATTACTCATAAAAAAGACAAAATGGCCCACCAGTAGTTTTAAGGCGTTCGGAGTACGTTCTAAGAGGACCGCATCATCAGCATAAAGTAGCACAGGCACCTGAATATTTGCAATCCTTGGGGTGTCTACCGGGTTAGAGATCAAGTAAGTGGATAAATTGTTTAAGTACAAGATAAAAAGCAGGGGCGTCAATATGCAGCCTTGACGCACCCCCCGTTTTAAGGCGAATTCTGAGGACAGTTCACCATAAGCACTCATGCGCACTCTTGCGGTTAAATTTACATGCAAAGAATGTAAGAAAGTCACTCAAGGGAAATCTACTCCTACGTCCAACATCATTGTCCACAGCTTGGTCCTGTTCACTAAGTCAAAAGCAGTGGACAAATCCATGAAGGCCATATAAATTGGAGAGCACGGAGCAAGGATATATTTACTTATTAACAAGTAGAAGTTCAAGCACTGCTCCACTGTGAACAAGAGAGGGCAGAATCCGAATCGAAAGGGTTAGAGAATGTGGTTATCACTAGCCCCTGTAACTAAATGATTATAGACCACTCTTCTGATAATTTTAATCGTACTGTCTATAAGTGATATCGGTCGATAAAATTTGGGAGACGAACGATCACCCGTTTTAAATAAGGGAGCAAACGAAGAAGAGGTCCAGGAACGAGGGATATTGGAAGATATTTGTGATCAAGGGCCCCCATACATTTTATAAGATCGATTGGGACCCCATCTGGGCCGGGTGCTTTCCCACCCGTACTCTGCTGCATAGCTAATTCAACTTCCTGGAGGAAAATAAAAAAAGGCGGTGAATGTTGCAATCTTTTGTGTAGAGCAAGTACCAAGCCTTGGTCCTCCTTGATGTGATATATGGCAGTGAAATGTGATACCCAATCTGCATTAGGGGATTTTCGTGGGGTGTTCCTGGATCTAATTTTCTTTATTAATTCCCAAAATATTTTACTGTCATTCTCTGCTGCCGCTGATTACAATAATTCCCAATCTTTTTTATAGAACTCCTCTTTTCTAGATGTAATAATTTTATATTCACGGCACGCCTGCCAAACCCCAGGCCAAACCCTCAGAGAGGCAGACAGGGCCTTCCTCAGTCTGCGGTTGGCTGCCGAGCAATGATTGTCGAACCAGCATGGGCTCCTTATCTGGACAGATGGACTTAAGTGGGGTCTGTTGGACGCATTGTGTTAAACTGCTATAGTGAGTTATCATCTCCTCGCTAGCAGAATCGGCTAAACAGCTAAGAAACAAACCCTGAATCGATTTAACTATCAGTGTCAGGGTTTTAATTGGGTTTTTGAGGAGCCAAATGAGCCTAATGCCGTCTGGTGCCACATCTCAGTCAGTGCCCAGTGCCCACCTCAACCCTGGCACAGAGGAGCAGCACTAAGATCTTTCTGCAGAAAGAGCTTGAGGCAAGCACCTCAGCAATCCTGACTCATCTGAGCTCTACAAAAAGGCTACCAGCAAACCTGTAGGACAGAGCAGCACAAGCTAAACCTCAATACATGGCCAGCCCCATATTGCATTGAAAGTACCTGTGTTATCGTGAGCTGTGCCATCCTACTTGCTTTTCTGTACGCTGTCTCATCTGATATCTTTCCTGCTCAATAGACTTTAAACTTGAGCTTTCTGAGAAGCGCTAGACGATTACATTGACTGCTTCCTCTAAAATAGTGTGAGAAGCTGGCAGATTCGGGATGCACTCAAAGTGTATCCTCAGTCAAGTGTGATTACTGCATCCGTACCAAGATATGGGAGGCCATGCAAAGGTGAAGTCTGCAGCAGACAATGCCTACTTGGTGAGCCAGCTTCTATGCTCTGTCCAGTTGTGCCCCCGTCTCTTGAAGACTTGTACTTGGCAAGCTGAGCTTGTGTCTTTGGGGGTGCAGAATGGAGGTATCTGCAACACAGACCCACCAGAGTATGACCGCTTTCACCAGAGACTCCTTTATGAGTGATCTTGATTGGTTGAAGGTTTTATTGGTAGTTAAATTCATGTGTTTAACTGTTGCTGTAATTTTACAGTAAAGAAATGAGAAGCATAATCCTCGTCTACGTCTTTAAAAGAATTGAAAAAACTTGACGCGCTAGCTAGAACTTTTTTATTCCTGCGCTCTTCATGAACTTAAAATTACAATGTTGATCATTTAGAGCAGTTGAGGGGAGGTGGCAGAGTTCAGACCTTCAGATAGTTGTAGCTCCCAGGTTACAGTATGTTTTTTGAATGCTACCAGGCACAATACCCCATACAGTCCTTAATAATATAAATACATCAAATCCACATCTGGATCAAAGTTAATTTTGTCAAAACTATATGCAAGCACACCTGCATAGGCTTACGGCTAACCAACATCGAAAAGTATTAAATGGAACATCAGTTGTCCGCTTGTATATGGTTTCCACTCGGACACAGAAAGGCAGATGGAGTCCTTTTGGACAGACATACAAAATGATGCAATGGGACCTCGGGTTATATATATAGTGAGCAAAAAGATACTAGCGATACAACTAATCCGGTTATACACAACTCAATCAACTGAAGGACTTCAATTCAGAAATCTGTCAAACAAAATGGCTTTTTCCATCTTAAGACACCAATCTGGAAAAGTGCAGAGCTTCTCATAGACAATGTTCCTTTCCATGACCCACTAAATCCTCCGGAAGGGAATGTAAACGTCGGCCACCTTCTAATAGAAGGAATGTTCTTTCCATGATCAAGAGGAATTCAGCCTTACTACTGATCAGTACCGGTGACATTTGCAGTTGAAACACAGTGTGCTAAAAAAGTTAGGAAAGCCACCGTACTTGGGAACAAACTTGATTATACACAATTATTTAAAGAAATGCAGCAATTACAACAATCAGGCCTACATAAAACTATAATTGATTAACTATACTTCAAATGCACGAGAACTCTTCTAGAGACTACGCGGTCCATAAGATGTCTAAAGGGACACACTGAGGAGGAATGGACATACCTCGTTAACTTTCAGGTAAAGGCCTGAAAGAAGTTTGACTGAAGTTCCATTATTTTAAGTTTCTGCATGACTGGCATTGGTCTTTCCCTAAATTACACAGAGGACATCTCACCCTTTCCTCTCAGTGCTGGAGATGCAATCAGCCAGAAAGGGACATGATCCGATTCTCTGGTCCTGTCCCAAGATCATGCCATTGTGAAGAGTAATGTGAAAAACTATAAACAAGTCGAGTGGCACTCTTATACCTTCATCCATGGAACGGGCAAAGATATACATACTTAAAAAGTGCAAATCTAACACTACCCCAATGCATTCAAAATGGGTGGAGAAGATGGCTACTCTGGCCACATTCGAAAGAACTTCTATAAACTGAATTATCAAATGCAATTGGCTAATGCAATATGGGGCCATTCTATTTACAACCTACAGTGACTGAAACTCTCTTGCATTGGGAAACTTTCCTGCCCTGGCACGGATGACAATGCTATTAAAGAACTAAGAGGCAAGCCAGTTGTCGTGTACCATGGATGGGGCCTAGATTCTTATTATAGATGGAGCAACATCATAGGCTATTAGATCACACACAGAAGAGGTTTTTGTACAGTACACATTCTGAACTCACATTTAAAAATGCACTCGTGTGTTATAATGAACAAAAAGGAGTCTCAGTGAAATAAAGGATTTCCCGAGGATCACACAATTTGGTCTAACAGGGAAGCCGGAATTGAATTCAGATTTTCCAGTTCCACACTACAATTTGGCCGCCAGATAGGTATCTCTTTCTGGTTTCAAAAGTAAATAATTTGCCCTTAATTCTTGGAGAATGAGATTAGATCATCAGTAATCGGCAGAATCCACATTTTATTTTTGGCAGTTTGACATTGTGTGCACCTTGCCCAAGGACATGAGAGCTCTTCACAACAGACAGACTACATTACACCTTTTTCTAGCATTGGGAGATTTGACAGGATGCGGAGTAGATTTGATGGGATTCACAGGATGCGATGCAGAGTCGAGGGGGAGATCCACACCTGGTTCCCCAGGTTGCATGAAGAGCAGGTGTAGCCAATATGCCACATCGCCTCCCATGAAAGCTCAGCTCATTTTGTGCTCGAGGTTCGAAGAGGATCGTGAGCTGAGCCAGAGCCAGGTTTCTGGTTTGGGATTTTAGTGGCTCGCCCACCTCTAGTTATAACTATTCCATAACCTGTTCAGGTTAAGATTTTTTTTCCTTGTTTTGTGTATCAGGCTTATTGTTACATAAAGTATAAATCTAGAGATGAAGCGGCCCCTTCCAAATCAAACAGTCGTTTCTTAGTACACTACCTCTATCTGTAGTTCACATTTGTTTCTTTTACGCATTATAGATCACCTCCACCCCCGTCATTAAAAGCGGAATCTTAGAAACTCATATTTTAAGTTGTAGTCATGGTATTTTGTTAACCAATACTGATAAACGTTTCTCATTGGTTCTTGCTATCTTTAATAAGAAACTAATATGCATTTTGAAAACCTAATAAAAAAATGATATAAAACTAGAGAAGTTGAGCCGAGGTCGCGCCATACCAAACTCTATAAATAAAATACCCATTCCTCTAATTAAAGTTGTCTGTGTTGCGCTGACCAAACAGGGAGGGCCTGAACCCTGAAGGGCGCCCACTCGAACCTCATCCGCGGACAATCCAAGTAGCGCCCGCACATTCTCACCATCGCAAGGCTAGAACGCTGTCAAGCACCATTTTCCCCATCCGGCGCAAAACTACCCTCCGGCCCCAAACACATGGGCAAAGCCAATAGCTTTGGCTGAATACTTATAAGGTCCCAAAGGCGAGACTTATTGGCTATGCCAATGCTTGTTTAAAAACGCAATAGCACCCAATGGTCTGGGCCACTCTGCTAAACAACGGGTTCTCACAGCTAGTAATCAGGAGAAATGTTAATTTACATACAGCATGCTAACTGCCATATGTTTTATTATTGGCGTGGCACATAAACCAGTAACTCAATACATGTCCCTGGCATGCATAAACAATACAGGTGGATCAGAAGGATCAATTGTGTGATGTTGGCACATGCTTGATGCTCTCAAGGAATATCCATCAATAGATTTGGCCTTGAAAAAGTTTCTACCGAAACACGTTGGCTGGGCTAAATGAAGCTTTATTTTTCTGAACATTAAAACAATAAAGAAGTAAGGTAATATGGGCTATACGGGGGCAATCTTTTTTATTTTTATTTGGCCATCCTAAAAAGACGCTTGAGAGGAGAGACCATGGAACATAGAAGCTAATAAAAATAGTTAACTATACTTGTTACGATTACATATTGAGAGTACTTCGACTATCCTCAAACTCAGTAATCAAGAGAAATGCCTCATCACTGGTGGCACACAGGAAAGGCCTAGACTTTTCGACATGCACAAATATTGATCATTAAATTCCAGATGTAAAAAATTAGAGGTCAGAAACCTTCCAACATTTAGAAGACTCAGAGCAGATGTATGGTCAAAATTCCCTGGTGCAGTGCCCCTACAACAATGTGCTCCTCATTTTAATATTTTAAGATTCTGGTAGACCTTGAATGTTTCTTGCAGAGATTACCTAGGTCACTCGTCTCCTGCAATCTGTTCTACACGATTATACTAGGTTACACAGCCCTAGGCTTTATTGGGTGAATGGGGTCCATCCTTGGGGTCACTGGAATGATGACACTTTGCAGCTGCGGAGTTTTCTGGATAATTATGGATTTATCACTTTCACAAGGAGTCTATAAACCAGGCTCAAGTGATGAGACATTCCGGGATACCCCATACACCTACAGTCCCAAGTAAGCATAACAGGAAGTTTTCATCACCACCCCGGGTATTAAAATCGTTGGTCTCACCGCAGAATTACAGTGTAGAGCCTCGACTATGCAGGGTTCCCTGGCAGGCATGGCATTGGTTGTAGAAGGCACCACGAACAAGCTCCTGAACAATGCACACTCCCGCTTGGTTGTAGGCCGTACTTCCAGGTACAAACTCTGGGGTAATTTGTCTCCTACGCTGCAGAGAACTGTAACCATGGACTAATCCCTCATGATGAGGAATGTAGTCCCAACACCGCCAGTCCGCCTGGCAGTTAAAATGCGTTGGATACGGAAGTGGTCCACACTCTGCCTTGGCCGTTATACTGGTCCGACCTCCTGGTGGGGTTCATCAGGACGACCAGAGGGGGAAGAAACCATAAGGAGTCCCAGAAGAGACGCCAAGGCAGGCACGGGCAAAATGCCACCACTGAAGAGTGAAGGGCCTCCACCTCGATGGGCAGAAACAAAAGGAAGCCAACCAACGGGGAGAAGTGAGAAGGGGTGAAACACAAGGGGATTCACATGGGAGAGCTAACAAGCTTACAACAAGCTGCTGAGCAGGCATCTAGGAAGCTCTACCTCCTTCACTTCTAGTCCTTCAGGGAAGTGGAGAATAGAGGGTACAGAGTGGATGGAACCAGGGCCTTATTGTTCTAAGTAAGGGAGAAAACTGGAGTTCCTGCAGGATGCTCAGACAAACTCCTAGGGAAACTCTTGAGAGGGAGTAAGCAGGACACATCCAAGAAGTAAGCTTCTCCTTCAAGAAAAGGGGTACAGTATAATGTGTCCTTCCTAATCAGAGTGGAAAAAGAGGCTTTCAAGAAACATGAAGTAACATGCAAGGATTTAATGTTACTAGAATAAACCGTAGTACTTCTTTATGGACGAAGGGGTCACAACCACACTTACCATATAATCATCTACTGCATAATTTGCAGATTTTAACAAACAAATGGGTTCTAGATCAAACAGATCCATTGTTACTAAGAGATAGTGCTGGACCCTTTCACCTTTTAGTTTCTAATTCCTGTGGTTCTTAACATTTGTCTTCTGCAAAACTTCCTTTGAATCACTAAAACGAAACCATGGACCCCCAAACAACCTGAATGAATTGTACCTCAACGATAATACACAAAAGTGCAGAAACAACTGTACACTATATGAATTCAGCACATCTGCCTTGCTCTGCAACTGCGTGTTTAAATAAGACAGCAACTACACACCGATATAAGCACCTGGTCCTATTTACCAATAAAAACATAAGCATGTGTAATCAGCGCTCTCAGAGGTAGTGGTGGGACAGAAGAAGTACCTCGATTGGCACTGGCATGGGGCAGACACTGCGGAGCAATCAATCTTGCTATAGTGCAGGATATGGGCAAATTTGCACGCAGGTTTTAATAGGAAGGAGATCTCCGATTGTCTAGCCTGCGACAGAGGCCAGGCCATTCCCTGGTTACGTTATGTTAAGCATGAATTGACTATGCTGGGGGAGACCGGAGCTCTTTTCTCCCCCCTCTGTTATTAAGGTTGACACTAACTGGGTAAATAAAGCATTTCTTGTGAGGAAAATGCGGCTTAGAGAGGTTGAAGAATTAGCCAAAACCTCAGTAAGGGAGTATGGGCTCAGCAGACTACCCAAGTGGTGCCTGGCACAATAGTTGTAGCAGAGTCGTCCTTAGTGGGTTCGTCCGCGTTGTTTATGAAATAAGTATTTAGGGATAAGGACGTTCCCAGTATTTAGTCCTTGCTCTCTCTTTTGTTTTCTACATATTAGGCAGCGTGCAGCTGTGAGAGTCACATTTTTAAAGAATATTTGTCACATACTAACAGCCAATCATGGCAGAGAACCCTGGACTCACCTTTACAGAGGAAGATGTGAATACAATCCTTTCAGCACCCCCATTAATGGCAGATCTTAACGTTGCAAAAACCATAGCCCAGAGTGCAGACTGGGAAAACCTGACCGAGAAAAAAAGAAATCATATCAGAACCATTTTACACGGCGTAATCCTTACAGAATATTTAGGGAGCAATACTGCTCCAAAGGGCCTGATAGTAACAAATGCCCCCCGGATTTTTCTTGATGATGCCGCCTTCAGAAAAGACTGGGCTCAAATTGCATGGCATTGCACCAGAGACTGAATCATCCTCATCATACAGACAGCCAAGAGACTATCTGATGCCATCTTGATTGAAATACAGGCAACAGAAAATCATTTCAAAACTACACTCACGTCCTTTAAGAAAAAGCTGGACGAAGTCAATAAAGAAATGAACGAATACAAGGGAGATCTCACACAATCAAAAATTCATAAATTTCAAAAAGATCTAAAAAAAAAATTCTTATGTGAAGACCTACCCATATGCTGATGCACACTACAAACCCACTAAACATAATGATTTTTCAGAAGGCTCCTCCGATGAAGACTCATCCGTGAGTAGCGGTTCGAGTACAGGAAGCTACCGCAACAGACAGCGAGGGAAAGTGAGAAGTAACAACTGGCAACAACCCTGGCCCCAAGTTCCACCTGGAGGCCAGTTACATTACCAGAATCCTTACCCACAGATGAACCCCCACATGATGCATGGATGGAATCCACCTTTTGCCGAACCTCAGCCACCATTTATGAACCCAAACCAAAGGTTCCCTTTTTTAGGGGGAGGCCGACGGGGTCGAGGCAGACGAAGAAGACAGACTCAGGTCCACTGGGAAGAAGATCAGAACCCAGGAGCGTATACACGAAGCAAAACCAAGGAGCAACAAGCAGGACCCAGCTCCAGCCGAACCTAGTAACCAACTTCTCCTCTTATGTTCTCACACAGACAGAAAAAGATTTTCTCAACAAAGGTCTAGGTTTTGTCCCTACAGCGCGACTTGATAAACTCAAATTGCACTGCGAAATGGCAGAGTTTTTTCGCAAATTAAAACTCAAGGCGTTTTTTGAAAACCAACCAACAGAGACAGGAAATAATGACCAGGGTGATACCAAATTTAAGCTTAAATCTACATTTATTACTCCTCCGAATGCCATACCGGTGGAAATCACTGCATTTGAACAAGCGGTGTTCAACGAGATAGAAGCAACCCATGAGGAACCAAAATACATGAACACCAGCGGAAAAGAGTTTGACGCCCTACAGACCCTGAAGTCTAATGAAAACATCATTATAAAACCAGCCGACAAAGGCGGTGGCATAGTACTACAAGACAAAGATGCCTATCAAGCAGAGTGCCGCCGTCTGCTGAGTGATACCAAAAACTACAAACCGTTGGAACAAGATCCAAGTGCCAGTCTAAAAAACAGAATCCTGAACATGGTTGAAGATGCGGAAAGTTTGGGCCAAATCAGCAAACAGGAAGCCCAATTTCTAACCACCAGCACAGGCAAGATCCCATACTTCTACACAATTCCAAAGATTCATAAAAATAAAATTCCACCACCTGGCCGCCCCATCGTGTCGGGCATCGGTTCATTGTTAGAACCCCTTTCACGGTTCTGTGACTTCTTCCTTCAACCTATTGTGCAGACTACAGCTACCTACCTGAAGGATACTAAGGACTTACTGGGACAAATTAAAACTCTGTCCTTCAATTCTGCGACATCATTTTCTGGTCAGCTTGGACACAGAGAGTTTATATACCAGTCAACCTCAAGATGAGACACTAAAAGTACTGGAATTATCATTGGACTCCATAGGTTGGGACTATAACACCCCGAAATCTTTTGTGCTTAAATGCGTGGAACTAGCGCTCAAATACAACTTCTTTGAGTCTGAAGGAGACCTATTTTTACAGACGTACGGTACGTCTATGGGCAGCACCTTTGCCCCTAGTGTGGCCGGGCTGTATGTCTTCAATTTTGAAAAAACATACCTTTTTAACCTCAATACGCCATTTTCTTCAAATATGAAATTTTGTAAATGGTACATGGATGACATTTTTCTCATTTGGGAAGGCCCAGAAGACTCACTACAGACTTTTCTTACATGGATCAATGGTTGTGACCCCAACCTGAAGTTCACTCACAGTGTGAACAAAAAAAGCATCACCTTCCTTGACCTGGACATAATGGCTACAAATGGCAAACTTGAAACAAAAACTCATTTTAAGGCCACAGCAAAAAATTCTCTCCTTCATTATACAAGCTTCCACCCTAGAACTTTAAGAGAGAATTTGCCATTTGGACAATATCTGCGACTACGTAGAAACTGCAGTGATCTGCAAGATTTCAAAGACCAAGCACAGTCATTGACAATGAAACTGAAGGAACGTGGATAACCTGATAAGATCATCAACACGGCAAAAAAACGAGCACGCAATCAAAATAGAGACGGCCTGCTGGAACAGAAACAACGGACATCATCCGCAATCCCTCTGACATGTGTTACCACCTATAATCCGATCTCCAATAAAATATCACGGATTATACAAAAACATTGGAAGATATTGAACACAGGAAAACTCAATTGGGACAAGCCTCTATTTTCTTATAAAAGAGGCAAAAGTCTAAAGGACAGTCTAGTGTCAACACGCCGACAGCAATACATCAGGCCACCCAACACTGTGCTAAATGCATGGGGCCTTCCCAATGTGACAGGCCATTTCCTGTGTGGGAATTGTAGTGTGTGCCATCTGACCAAACCCACAAAGAGTCTGAATTTGGAACCAGGAAAAACTTGGCACATACGAAAACATACAAATTGTAACTCGATGAATGCCATTTACTAGATCACATGCCCATGCGAGTTGAAGTATATCGGCATGACTAGCCGAAAGATAAAGACACGGATCTGCGAACACCGGAGTAACGTACGATGCAAACGCAATACTACGCGGATGACCAACCACTTCCTTGAAGTTGGACACACCCCCAATGACATGGACTGGGTGGTAATAGAGCAACTAGAACCCAATACCACCAATATCCAAAGTCGTCTTCTTGAGAAAGAACGATGATGGATTTATCGTTTGTCTACCCATATACATGGGCTCAACGATAATATTCCATGGAATAGCCTTAATAAAGGCCCATGATATAATTCCGCATATTGTGTGCAATATCCTGAACACCCACAAATCCACGTATATATTCTGTCCAAGACAGTAGTACCAAGCCGTTGTGGTCTGAGACCTGTTTATAATACAGTAATTTCCTTTTTTTCTACCAATGGTCAAATCATTGCACTCTAATCAATCTCGTAATAATACATTTATTTTCGGATCTTTTATATCCAATACACCATACGAGTGCAAGTTGCATCTTGTTGATTCCCTGATCCATTGTGAATGAAACTTATTTTCACTCATTATTTAAGCCCATTTAACATATTACAGTTGTTCACGTCTTTTTGACAGAACAGACAACCGAGCTTGAATCCACATCACACGCACAAGTATCAATGTGCAGACGTAATCCCCGTTCCTTTCGGGACACATTCTAGCTTTTACCAAACAGGAAACCAGGATACCGCGTCAGACGCACACGTGCTGACGTCAACCCCACCCCAAGATGTTCCCGCCGCACTCACCTTTAAACAACGCCGGCTCCTGACACAGGTATTGTCGTGATCCCGAGGAGACCGGAGTAGGTGTTGGTAGCGGGCGTCTAACCTTGACGAAGTATGGTTTTCCTTTTATTTACAGGGCACGGCAATTAACTGGCGAAATACGAGCTACTGCAATAGTCTTTAGAAACCTATTTCCACGCCGAGTGCTACCTGCAGATACTTAATGCATTCTTCATTATTTTCTCATTACTTCCCTAACAGTGTGTGACTACAGGTGTACGCTCCTCCCGGGATCTGTAAAGCTATGAGAATCACGTAGCTAGTGTAATTATGTTTTATGTGACATCTAAATAGCCTCTGATGCACACAAAAACTATAGAAGTGCACATACTATCACAATCATTGATATGTACGTATAGTTCACGGTAGTTTCCATGTTGCACAATGGCCTAGCCACCGTTAATTCTAATATACAAACGCTGTGACATATGAATAAACGTGTCACAGAATCGCCAACCAATCTAGACATGCATGCCCACATGAAACCACAATGCATGATCTAGTACATACTGGCAGTGTGTTGCATGCCTGAAGTATGTGTGTTGGCACATGTGATTGAACGACTCAATAGGTGCTCTTGGCAACCGCACTTTTGGGCAGAAGCTGGACTAGTGTAAATAAGACCAACGACAATAATCATGTTTAACTGTATTTGTTGTTTGTCCCTTTTACTTTTCCTTCCTTTTGTCTTACAGGTTTTAACCTACCAGTGGGTCCGTAAGTACGGTCTAACCACTGCATGCACAGCACACCTTAGCGTGTGTGCTGCAAAAAATAAATACACGTGGCGTATTTTTGCCACTATTTCACTATTTAACACTTTTTTCACGTTATTTGGTCCTGAAGAAAGCCTCAGTCATTTTTTTAGAGGCTGAAACATGTGAACCAGTAGGATAATGAAAATCAATTAATCTTCTTTTTATCCCTTTCCTTTTAATATATCCTGGGCCGCTGGGAATAAAAAAATTGGTCAGTAAGGAATCCCAGAGATATTTTTAATTTCACCACTTTGAGCACTTCACACCAACAAAAAAACCCGCTCTGCTGTAATCAGGCGTTGTAGCACAGCTGGGTAGCATTCGACTACCCAGTTGGGAACCCTATGATGAAGCATGCCACCAACCAGGTTGGTGGGTGAGGTTTTTTTTTTTTTTAATAAACCTAATTGGTGCCTGGCACAATAGTTGTAGCAGAGTAGTCCTTAGTGGGTTCGTCCACGTTGTTTATGAAATACCCCCAATATAGAGCCATACCGGTTTTAGGTGGATGCCATCTGGGACAGAGTTCTTTTAACCAGATTTACACTTGGAATCATAAGGTGGCATCTGAATTTTCCTTTTGGGCCAGTTTGACCCCAATAAGGTGTTAATCTGACCTTGTGAGGAGACTTTGCCCAGTTTGCTTCATTTTTTCCTGTTTTTGTAAATTCTAGGATACTCTCCAAAAGGTTTTTAATACCTTTAATTCGAACTTGTGGTATCAGAAGATGCGCCGAGGCCCTCCTTTATTTTCAAGGGCTAACTTCTCCCACGCTTTGTATCTCTATTTCTTCCTTCTTAAAGGGTGCTATTGCCAGGAGAAAAAAGATGTATTAATAGTTTGATCCTGCCAGCTTGATCTGTATATGATGACTGTGGGGCACTGTGCCCCATGGCAGGATTTTCTTTTAACTTGTTTGAAGGGGACTCTGCTAGTATTTTTATTGATTATTCTATTTGCTCCTAAAAGATTGTTTATTAAGGTGATCATGAGATGTGTTTTTAACAATGTATTTTATATTTGTAATGTGCTTTTATAGCTGTGTCTCACCGCTGAAGTAAAGTTTTATCTGATCTGGTATGGACAAAGATGGAGACCATGCAGGGTCTTTGTGTCAAAATGTGTTAGAGGTTGCATAAAATTAGGACACCAGGGGTTTGTAATGCCAGAGTACATGCTGCATAGTGGTAAATGGTACTTTGCCTATGGAGGTACATCTGTGCGGCTGAAAAGTGCAGGTATGCCCCCTTTCGAATACTAGAAGTGTAGATGTCAGGAGTCTGTACGCGCCTGACCATGTAAAGCAGTGGATGGGACAATGTGTATTCTGGAAGGGCCTTTTGGACAGTCTACCTGTATATACATACATAGATCACTGAGCTGTCAAAACACTGGCTCTCAGGTGGCTCTCAGATGCACATGATTTTCGAGAAAATCTTAAGCAATCATAAGTATTTTTAGTAAGAAATGGCTTGCTAGTTCAGGTCAAGTAGCGTTTGAATGAGAACAGTGAGTGTACAGTCACACACAGCTCTGTCCTTAACTAGCAATCAGCTTATGACTAAAAACGTTTTTGGGAGGTGTAGGAAGCTATCTCTGTATATACTATACCAAAGTAAGGTATAGTGTGCACAGAGTCCAGCGAGTCCCAGAGGTATAGCAGAGGCTTAATTAGACAAGTACTAACAGCTCTCTTTATGGTAGTGTGGGCGAGCAGTTAGGCTTATCCAGAGGGTGTGTTAAGCTTTTATTGTATTCACTCAATCAAGACTGATGGCACACACTCGGAGACAGAATCCAGACCAATTGGGTAAGTATAAAAAATGCATACTTGTAGTTTATTTCTAGACCCAAGCAGGACTTGGCAAAGTTAGGTAAAATGTAATTTCAACTGTAAACCTTTACACAGAAATGCAATTGGGAATGGATTTGCAATTGTTACAGGTGGGTATGGTTTTAAAAAGCAGGTTATATTACACAGTAGTTACTTTTAAAATATTTTTGATTACTTTTAGATTATATTGAGTACTGGAGTGGTATGCCTAGAAACCACACCTAAGGATCTCACAATACAAGGTAAGTAACACTTTTCTTGGCTTGAGTTATAGTTACTGTCTTCTGCATACAAAACAACAGTTCAACACTTAAAACATTTTTAGGCCCAAAATCTCATAACATGGTTTCCTAAGGGAGAAAAATGGTTATGGGTTTCACATGTAAGTAAAAGTCTTACAAGTGTGGGTTTTGGGGGTTAGGACCAATCGTCCCCAAGGTCTAGGTAGGCACTCGAGTTGCACCACCAGCGGCACTGGGGCGGCCGGGTGGGGCTGAGGGGGCCTTTGGTTAGGGGCTGCTTACGAGCAGGTCACTCCGGTGTGGGAGCAAAGCTCCTGGGGTTAGGGTTAGCACTGCAGTGGCCAACCATCAGCACAGGAGCTGCAACTCCAGTGGCACAGAGGCGGCCAGGTGCAATATGCCAAGGAGACAGCGGGACCCTGTGATTCTCAATGGAGACCTTCGGTTCGGCAACCTTGCTGCAGGCTCGGGCAGGGAGATTTCCTGAAGGCGACCACTGGCTGGAGAGGTAAGTTGGATTCTCGGGGGCACCGTCGGTTGGGCCACCCAAGGCCATGAGGCGTTGGGTGCAGGCGTGTCTTCTGGCGTCGGTTTTTCTTATCAGCTCCGGTCGCAGTCGGGGGGACCCTTCAGGCTGAGGCTGCAGGCGTCCTCTTGGAGCTTGAGGGAGGTCAGGATCACGCGGGAGACCTCCTCTGGGTGTTGGGTCACTCGAACTCGGGCCGTGGGTGTCGGGTGCAGAGTGGTGAAGAATCGCAGTCTCGCTGGAATCCAGATTCTGTGGGGGAGTCTCGGCTTGAGCAAATCCGGTGCTCACGGGAGACAGAGTCTGTAAGAGGGTTGCAGGGCAGGTCCTCTGGGCTTTGTGGGTTGCTGGCTGCTGGACTGGCGGGGTTTCTTGCTGTAGGCAGGTCATAGACGGGACAGGCCAGTAGGGCTGGGGCCAAAGCAGTTGTCCTCTTCTTCTTGGGCCAGCACGGCTCTTCGTTCCTTCTTCTTTCTTCCTCGAAACTGAGGAGACCAGATTCAGGGTCGTCCCTAAATGCTACATTTAGGGGCATTAAAAGGGGTGTGCAGGTCGGGACCAATGGGTCCCTTCCTTGGGGTGGATACACCCCGTATTGTACCATCCTCCCCTGGGAGGGGGTATGAGACTCTCCCTAATTGGCTGAGTCCCCTCATCTTCAAGATGGAGGTGACTGAGATGTGTGCTTCACCTCGCCTCCCCCGCCTGAGGGGTGGGGTTGACAAAGGTGGGAACACCTCTCTTCCTAGCTTGGTTTTCCCGCCGATTCTCCCACTCAAATTGGAGAGCAGAACCGGCGGGAGCCAGTTGCTGGGGGCAGCAAAAGGCAGGGACAGCTTCTAAAGGCAGCAGGCCTTTCTTTGAAGCTTCCCCTTCGTGGACCCTGCCCATCCTGGGGGAAGAGGCATTACACCTCTGCCCAGGTTTCTGGACCCCTAGGTAGAGAGCCTCCGCTCTCTGGGTCCAGAAAAATGTCTGGTGGTGGCAAAAGGCGGGCAGCCATTCAGGACACCACACCAGAGCTGGTCGTTTTTTAGGGGGCATTTCTAACATGCCCTCTGAGTGCATTTTACATTAAATCCCACACTGGCATCAGTGTGGGTTTAATGTGCTGAGAAGTTTGCTACTAAACTTCCCAGGTTTTAGTAAAGCCATTATGGAGCATTGGAGTTTGTAATGACCAACTCCCAGACCATATACTCTTTATGGCTTTACTACACTTACTCATGCCACTGTACCCTCAACTGACGGCTAGTGCACACTGCTAGAGGGGGGGCTTACCTAGGCCTCAAGCAGTGGGTTGTGGGCATGGCACACAGGGATGCATGCCATCTCGACTCTTCACTTTTCTCTGCACCAAAACACGCAGCCTGCAATAGCAGTGTGTGGGTGTTAAGGTACAGGGCCTCTACGGGTGGCAAAATAGGTGCTGCATCCCTTAAGGGCCTTCCCTGGTCATAGTGCCCTTGGTACCAATGGTACCTTTTACAAGGGGCATACCTGTGGCCAGAGATGTGCCAATTGTGGGTACAAATGTACAGTCTTGGGAAAGAACACAGGACCTGGGAACCTGATTGGCAGGGACCCAGGGCACATCAAGTCAGGTCGCATCAGAGGTCAGGCAAAAAGTGGGGGTAACCTTGCAAAAAGGGGCACTTTGCTACAGGAGGATATTTTGTTTTAAACGTGTTTATTCATTTTAATAAGTTTCCCAATTACATTGTGGAGGCAATGCAGTAAACTTCAAATAAGTATTATTGTTATTTGATTAAACTATTCCTCGTAGGAAGAAACACCTTTATGAAGTTATGTAGCTCAAAATGCTCACGATTATAGTCAGAAGATAATGGTTAGAGGTCATATTGGTCAGCAAACTCCCCGAATAGGTGCTGGCGACCCCCAAGGATCTGCGGACCACAGGTTAAGAACAGCTGACCTACGAACTTCTACTAGAACTGATTTTTACGACTGCCCGGTTGAATGAATTTACCTTTTAGTCGAATTAATGTCAGCGTGCTAACTCTATTTGTACCCTAAGTCAGGGCTTTAAGTGGGCTGGGTCTCACCGGGTCTGAGCACCGGCAGTTTTTTAAGGGGGCCTCGAAACGGGTCTCTATCGGGCTCTGTTTTGTGCCCTGGCACAGGCGGTCCGTTTTTTTTTCTCCAGACTGCAGGGACAGCAGGCACATCGATGTGCGCGTGGTGAGCGTTGCAGAGGATGGAAAATCTTTTAAAGAGAGTCATTTTCTCTCTGGATTTCCCTTCTCTTTTTGAAACTCAGGAACAGCAACATTGTCGTGGTGTCACCAGGGCTTTAAGTGGAAGTTTTTTCAATATTATATACAAGCCATAGTTGCTGCTTATTTATCTTATGCAACTAACAACCATTGACAAAGCCAATAGTCCTGACTTGTAGGTATGATGTGACTTGTTGTATCATATATCTGGACGCAATGACAGGAACAGCAAAATACAAGTCGGGCGGCACACTATGCTAAGCACAGATTTTTAGTTTACGTGTTTTTAAGCCACGCCCTTAATTACATTGACCACGCCCCTTTGACAGACCCCCCCCCCCTCCAGTTTTTTCATCCCACTTAAAGCCCTGCCCCAAGTTATTTCTAGAAGTTCACTGTTAGTATCAGTAATATCCCAAAATTGTGTAAATTAACAACCGAGACTATACATTAAAGCCCTGGTAGATTCCATTAACACATTGGTAGCTGTCCCAGATATTAATTCCAGTATTTAAGTTCCATTCGTGGCTAGGTGTTAAGCGAATATATAGAAAGTTATTTTCTATGTTAAAGCCCTTGCGTGGTTCTGTTCGTTCGTGTCTGGCTCCAATCTCAATTAATGCCCAGATTATATCTATTTATGCCAGTGTGTGTTGGCTAGAGTGATGACCAGAGTTGTCCACTTCCTGGGTATTTTTGTTAAATGCCCAGGTGTTAATGTGATGGCACCCATGCCCTGAGCTCCACTAACCAGATCCTCGGAATCGCTGACCCCCTCTGTCTCCAGGTCCAGATCGAAGACCCCGGCCATGGCTGTGTCAGCCAGTCCTCCCCAGGAATGCCGCCACTCCGCCACTCTCCTGGGATCAGCGTCACCTGCGGGACCGCGAAGCTCTCCGGTAGGACAACTGCCCGTGGCGCCTGCGCACAACTTCGAAGGAAGCCGCTTCCGCCTGGACTGCCTGACCCTCCATGCGTGAGTCGTCACATACGTTACATAAATAATGACGACAAATTTGGACGTCTGCGCGCCGCTTCGAAGGAAGCCACTTCCGCCCGTATGCCCTGAACAGTCCTGGGTAAGACGTCACAAATGCCACGTAAATGAGTGACTACAGGTTGTGCGCTTGCGCAGTAGCTCTTGCTGACCACCGGTTCTTCCGACACGCTTTTGCCTGTGAAATGAGGTGTCAGTCCCAGGTTGGAACTGGGCGAGGACCGTTCGATCAGGGCCCAACCTTAGAAATACAAATTAGATGACTAAACATAAGCAGTCTTCCATTACGTCAAGGGAATAACGTCATAACTATCGGTTAGCCTTCCGTAACGGGAAAGGCCTGTTCTGTGGCAGTAGAGATGGAGTGTTGTGCTTGCTTTTCTGATCACCACAGCACAGCAGCCAAAGATCCAAAAACATTGCATTTAGGTTGTGTCTCCCAGCAAGACAGGACACTGTGGTGCAGTAAAAGGCTTGATCTAGATTTGAAGTGCCTTCTCAGTGTGTTTTGAGTTACTGCCACTTATTACAGTATTATGCCTTTAGTTGTATTTTGTACCCCATGTACCATATATTTTGTACCCCATGTACCCCCTGCTGTATTCACGCCCTCTCTACTACCTCAAGGAAGTTCTTCCACTATAGGAAATTCTGTACTCCAAGCCTATAGAAGTGCCTTCCCAGTGTGTTATGAGTGACTGCCACTTATTGCAGTATTATACCTCTATTTGTATTTTGTACCCCATGTTTCATGAACACCTGTCACTTTGTCCTCTTGGAACTTATTCCTCTTTTTGTATTTGGTTTGTTTGTTTTTTGCACAATTGTCACTTTTCCTCATGCAATGTAACGTTTGCCTTTGTATTATGCTCATTTGTATCCTCCTCCTTATGTAATGTTGCTGTTCCTGTTGTGAAGCGCTCTGACACCCTCGGGTAAAGTCCGCGCTATATAAAAACGCATAAATAAATAAATAAATAAATCCCACGAAGAGCAGGCGGGAGCCTCTGGAAACTGCTGTCCAGTCAGATAATCCGAAGTGACAACCGTGGAAACCAGGGCAACAGAACACATATGATCATGGTATCGAAAGTAAACAAGGTATTTAAAACAACATACACTATAAGCATAACCCCAATACAACACCTCCCTTTCTTATACAATTTAAAACAAATGACTAATAATAAATTACGTTTCTGCACCAAATCTTAATACAGGAATGTTCAATAAACTTTGTCATATCTAAGGTCAGAAGAACAAAAACAAATAACTAATAATGAATTAAGATTCTGCAACAACTCTTAATACAAATTAATATTCTTTAAACCTTCCAGGCTATACAATTTTCCTCCTCGCAAAGCTAGCGGTGGAATTAGAATGAGGTCAATCAGAAACATGTGTGATTTGATTACTGGCACTTTCCAACACACCACTCTCACACATTTCTTCACTGTTACCTGACAACCTTCAGGTTTCTGATTGACCTCTGGTATTTGCACTCACACATCCAGAAATGGATTTTGTTACATCACCCAAATCCCACGTAACACAACTACTTTCAACATTGCCATGAACATCTTTTCTTTTTTTTCTAACCAAAACCCAATCTTAGTCTTTAGATATTTGTGCATGCTCCTTGTCAAACTCCATTTAATCTGTTTTGTACTTGTGTGCAAAATTTTCCCTAACATTCATTCACACTGGAATGATTTTTTAATCCTTTCTCAACCAGATGTTGATCAGAACAATCATTCCAACTTGGAGCAAGAGCAGTTCTTGCATCATTTCCTTTTAACAGAAAAAATGGAGAAAATCCAGTGATGGAATGAGGCGTTTTGAGATAGCTCGGAACCTTCTCACGCAAATGTGTGCGTACATCAAGTTTAGACACCAATGCGATTTGTATGCCGTCCTTGAAAAATGTACTTGACCTTTCCACTAAAGCATTTGTTGCTGGAAAGTAAAGCGGTGTTCTTTCATGTTTAATACCATGTCTAGCTAAAAATGCCACCATTTTCTTTAAGAAGAAATGAATGCCATTGCCGGAAATAAGTATTTGTGGAATTCCTTCAATAGCAAATACTTTTTTCAAAAATCCAATAACTATTTCAGTAGTTGGCGTAGGCACAAATTCATATTGAACCCATTTTGAGTAGTAATCTTTGACAACAATTAAGAATCTCATGTCCTGCTGCAGCATGTAAAATGGTACCGAAAATTCTATGGCCAACTTGAAACATGGCTGAGCAGGTAAAAGATTCACATCAGTTTTCTGTTTGTTAGGTTTCCAGTATTTATCGGATACCAGACACTCAGGACACTTATTCACGTATCGTTCAACAGAACTGTCGATACCTGGCTACTAATAGTATTTTCTTCTTAGTTTCTTAGTGCCAGACATTCCAGGATGCCCATCATGTGCAACACTAATTATCTCTCTTTTAAAGTCTCTGGTGATACAAACAAACCCTGTCTAGTCACTAAACAGTTTTCTTAGGACAACTCTGCTGAAACTTGTTCATAAGAAACCAAATACTTCTGTAAATATTTTACTGGCAGCCAACCCTTTAAAAGTAGGATGTCTTTGTCATTCACCTTGCATCCATTCTTCTTCACTGATACTTCCTACAGTGTGCTCCGATGCAACTATGACTAATACAACACACTCCTGTTCTTGATTTATCTTGCAGTCCAATTCATCCTTAATTGGCATGTGAGATAAACAATCTGCTGTGTAATTTTTTCTTCCAGGGATATATTTTCTCACAAAAGTATATTCCTGCAATTTGAATAAAAGCCGTACTAGCCTGGCTGAAGCCAATGCTGTTCGATTTCCATTCATGAGATAAATTAAAGGTTTGTGATCCATCAGTAAATCAAATCCATTACCCCAAAGATAAGATTTACATTTTCCCACAGCCCATACCCAGGCTAGTGCCTCCCTTTCAATAGAGCTGTAGTGGAATTCAGATTTATTCAAGGTTCGTGATATGAAGGCTATGGTGTGTTCTTTCCCATAGTATGTCTGGGTGAGCACTGCCCCTTGGCCAGCAGAACTGGCATCCACAATCACCGCACACCTATCCTTACTGCAGAAAATTTGCAATGCGGTAGCCAACTTGATCAGGTCTTTCATTGCCTGAAAAGCTTAATCTTGCTCCTTTGTTCATTTTCCTAGTCAAGCATCTTAAACGTTCGACATGTGTGGTATAACCTTGGACAAACCGTGCATAATACTCACTCAGGCCTAAAAAGGACCTCAGTGAGTCATTATCCGTAGACGGAGGCACTTTGCTTATGGCATCAGTTAGATCTTTTTTTGGTTTGATACCATCCACCGTGTTGGAGATCGGGACCTGTTTGCAGTGTCCCCCCACTTTTTGCCACACTTGAGACCCCTAGATGCTGGTTTTCTGACCCTGAGAGTGACTTAGGCTCTGCTAGGCATGCCCAGGACCAGTGCTATGGTAAAAAAACACTTAGAATACAGTGAAAACACCTACATGTACTAGGGTACACTATGAGTTAGGGTACCCCTATCATTGGCATGACCTCCTCTATAATGCCCTAGTACATAATAGGGCAGGGGATTAAAACTACCTTTAAGTCCCTGGTATATAATAGGACATGGCAGTTAGAGGCCAGCAGCCCTTTCTGCACTTGCATTTGTGCATTGCTGAGGCCTGAGGTTAGTTTAAAAGCAGCCCTGTGTTGCAGGACTGCTTTTAAAATGTAAATTGTGCCCAAACCCGACTTTGGTGTTTCGGGCACTTAACAAATAATAAATAACAATATTTTGGCATATTAGGTACCCCCAAGGTCCCCCCTAGGTGTCTCAGGGGTGGGGGGTCAAGTATGTATAAGGAGGACCCTTATAACACAGGTTTTATATTCCCTGGGGATAGTGAAATTGCACATTTCACTTCCCACATTGTAGTAAAGTGCTTCCCAAAATCGACTTTTGTGCTAGGAGCACTGTGGAGTGAGGATCTGCAATATTTTTACATAGTCATAACCCCTAGAGTCTCCCCTAGCTGTTCCAGGGGTGGGGGTCCTGTAGATATAGGCCGGGTCCTTATAAAAGATGTTTTATAATCCCTGGTGTTGGAGAAATTGCCCAGTTCATTTTCCCCATTGCAGATCCCCAGCCACATAGGTTAACATGGCATTCAGTTATTAATCAACAACTCCCGCTAGGAATTATGGAAAAATATAATTCAAGGACTTTGTAGAATGGCATTGATAAATCCAACAATATGCTATTGTTGAATTTATCCTAAAATGTACAGACAAGACTTTCTTGTCTGTAAGCCAAAATTCAGCCTACCAGTGCTCTGTTCTGATTGATCAGAGTTAAGTAGATTAGTCAGGTTGCTTTGATGAAGTGATAAGTGGCAACTGGGGGGGAGAGGAGTTGGCCTAACGGCTAGGGCGGTCGACCTCGAATCTGGGGAACCGGGTTCGAGTCTCGGCAACGACGCTGAACATCCTGTGATTCTGGGCAAATCACTTAATCTCCCCGTGCCTAACAAAAATGAATGTGTCCTCATGTAACGCAACTGGTGCTATGTAAAGCGCTCTGATACCAGATACCTTCGGGTCAAGTTCGTGCTATATAAAACTCTGTAAAAAAAAGAGTAATTGAGGAAGGAGAGGGTTCTGCTGCACAGGAATGCCAGAGCAGGGGGGAGGGGTCGTAAAGCATGTTCTTCAAATTAAGGAGGGGACAGGCAGAAGTAAGTAGGCCCACCTACACCCTTACCCTATGAGCCCAGCCAGGTGGCAAGCTTCAAGAAGGAATGTGCAGATGCCAGGGGGAGGGAGAATTTGAAGATGAGCCAGCTCTTGCCTCTCTGCTTAGACTTCAGCCATATTGAATTTTGGAGAAATAGTGTTTTCTGGGAGACCATGTGCCTCCCTGCAAGCTACACGTTAACAGAGCTTACCTGCATCAACTCCACCAAGAGTCCCCTGCTTGAAGGGTATCCAGTGGACTTGTAAGGGTGTTGTCCAGGTGCATTGTGGGAATTGTGGTCCCAACCTTTCAAGGACTATCTTGGATATTCCAGACCCTTGGATTGTGTTTTGGACACTTTGGACCCTCCAGAGGAACTTCAGGAAGAAGTTCCAGAAGTTTAGGAAACTTTGGTGAACTTTTGTGAAAAAGCTTCAGAGTTTGAGCGGACTCTCACAGAAAGGCAATCAGGCGAACCCTCACCGAATTCGGTCTGCTGGAGGAGGCTACACGACATTTGGTGAGAAATCCGCCAGAAAAGTTTCTAAGTGTGAAGGTAAAATCTTGACCCGCTTATTGTATGCGACCAGGGCTCCATCACGGTTGGCCTCAAACTTTGACTTTGCCCCGGTCAGAGGCGACTAAATGTCCAGAAGTGGCACTATTGGTTTCTAAGCACTAGAAAATGTTTCATCTTTAAAAATTCATATCTCTGGTTCCAATCAGTGGATTTTGTTAGTTTAAGTGTCATTTTAAAGATAAAAATATCTGCTATTGTTATAAATTGGTGTTGGTTTTTTTTATGTGTTGTGTCTTAATTATTTACTGAATTGGTGTTTTTAAATGCTTTACATACCTGTCTCTGAAGTTAAGGTTGCCTGTTTGCAGCCAAGCTACCAAGGGTTGAGCCTTGTAATAATTTTCTGAGACCTATTCTGAGCCCTGGACTGTGTTAGTGGCCTTATTGCCAGTGACAAATGCATATTTGCCACTAATAATAACCCACTTTCCAACATACCGTAGTAGTATGTCCTAAATACTCAAGTTCTTATACCTTAAATTGACATTTCTCCTTGGATACAGTTATACCTCTATCACTCACGATCTGGCGAACAGTCTCCAATGTGGCATTGTGTTCAGAAATACTCCTTCTATAAATTAAAATATCATCCTGAAACGCTTTCACTCCACTGACGCCTTTAAACAACAAGTCCATTATTTACTGGAGCACACTAGTGGCAGATGCTAGTCCAAATGGTAATCCCAGGAATGTAAAGGCACCAAAAGGAGTTAAAAACATGGTCAGGTCTGGTGATTGTGCGGACAAAGAAACCTGATGGTATGCCGACTTAAGGCCAATGATGGAAAAATAAGTTGAACCACCTATTGCCATTAACATCTCTTGAATCTTAGGCAAAGGATGGCAATCCACCACAATGTTCTTGTTAAGGAAACGTAAGTCAGCACACAAACGCAATTTGCCATTTTACTTCTTTGCCAAAACTATTGTTGAAACCCATTCAGATGTGTCATTAGGTTGTGTGATGCCATCACTACATAATTCATCCAGAAGGGTTTTCAAATCATCACTTAAACTAAGGGGAACATACCTGACTTGGTGCTAGATGGGTACAGCATCAGTGTTTAACGTTTAATTGTGTACAACACCCTTAACACATCCCATCTTTGTTTCAAAAACACCAGGATATTTATTAATGATCCCATTTATCTCTCCTAGAGACTTGTCAGTGGCCACTTCAATGTCCCATGAGCAGGGCTGGCTTCTGGCATGGGCAGGCTGCGCTCAGGCCCAAGGCACCATTCTTCAGAGGGGAGCACGGAGCTGTGTGCATTAAGGTCATGAAAACAGCAGCATTCCTCTCACTTAGCTCCAATTATTCTGATTAAACTGCTTTTAATATTTATTTTACATGCAGCTGGTGACATTTTTTATAACTGCCGATTTCCCAGGTTCATGTGTGATGTTCTGCTCCAGTCCAGACTTTTTCCTTTGAATTCTGGGACTTGTAGTCCTGTTTTACAATGAAATAAACAAGACTACATGTCCCAGAATTCACAGAAAATACCTGGACTGGTGCAGCACATCTCACACGGACCAGGGAAACTTTGCAGGGCTGATTTTTAATGCCCCATTAACCCCCTTCCTTCCCATCTCCCTATCATGTTGGAAAAAGATCACTTGCACAAATAAGTATCAGAAAAAAGGCAAGTTTATTCCTCAACCCAAATAGCGTCAGTTCACCTCCTCCCACAGACGCCACTGCTCCCTACGAAACAAATCGCTATTCACATTTTAAACGGACTTATACCAAGCGTGCGCTTCCGTCCACTTTGCTTGTGACGCACGAGGGTTCCACATTCTTACCTACAACTCCACACATCCCTTCCCTTAAAACTAAATAAACAGTTCTACAGTACTTACATACGCACAAAATAATAACAGTCTAGATTCCATTAGTGAGACGCTTCTTAAATACAATTTGTTAAAAGCATCATTAAGACAATAAAGAATAAAAATAGTTCTCTATAGAAAGTAATCCTTGAATTTTTGAGACACCTGCGACATGTATATAAAGTTGCCACTGCATTAGCTGGTTTGTGCTTTGTAAAAATAAAATGGAAAGAGTCAATAGGGTAACCCTGTCTCCCTCAGAACCTGGGTATGTATACAATGAACTACAGATGGTTCTGTCGGGTAAAGCAATTGATTTTAAACTCATGAAGTATTAATCATGCAAAAAATAATAATAATAATAAATATCATGAATTTCTTTGTAGACTTCAAAGTGGAACACAAACGACACACATTATTTGGCAGAAAAGTACATTTTTACTTTTTTTTCTCTATGAAGCATATAATCATATATGGCTATCAAACTTCAAAAATCATCAATGACATAGGTTACATAGAATAGAGTGAATGAAGTGACAAGTGACATAAGTGACTGGGTGTAGTTTATATATAGGTGATATGACGCAAACAAATATGTACACAATATACAAAAGGCAACTAAAGGAGAGAAATTGGGGTCTGTCCAATTCAGTTGTAGGCAAAGTGTCTCAGGTGCAAGCTGGGCAAGCTTATTGATTCTTGGGACCGGAAGACCTAATGTCCATTAGGTATATGATTATATGCTTCATAGAGAAAAAAGTACAAATTGACTTTCCTGTCAAATACCGTGTGTCGTTCGTGTTCCACTTTGAAGTCTACAAAGAAATTCATGATATTTATTATTATTATTTTTTGCATGATTAATACTTCATGGGTTTAAAAGCAATTGCTTTACCCGACAGAACCATCTGTAGTTCGTTATTTGTAAAAATAAAAGGCAACATCAAAAAGTGGGCATCTGCACCCCAGATGGGACTCAAAACCACAGTCCCTGGCTTAGGTGGCCAGTACCTTATCCATTAGGCCACTGGGGCTATACCCTTTTTTCTGTTCCCATGATACATCAACCACTCACTAGCCTGTAGTCACAATTTGTGTTCAGATGCATGGAATAAGATATACAATACAATCAGAGACAGCAATCTCTGAATAAACCCCAGTCTCAAATGTCCTTATAACAGTGAATTGTGACGTCACCTCTAATAACCACAAGGTGCAGCTGCTAAAGTCTAGTAACTACAGGTGTGTTGTGACTTCATAATGTCATGGAACTCGGAGGTGACTTGCAGAACCCTTTTAATGTTCAACAGATGGCATTTTATTTCTTATTATACATTTCTATGCCCTCACCCTTCACACAAAGCGTTTAAATCCTTAGTGTCTTGGTGTTTCATATGAAAGACTATGGTTGCAGTCATGAAGAATAAAAACAGAATATGTGGTGCAGAATTATACATTCTAACAAACCATTTAATAATTTGTTGCAAAAAAGTTATCAGTTTTATGTTAGTTACACTAAAAAGTGCAGAGGAGCCGCCACTGGTTATGAGAGCAGTGAGGGGTTTGACCTGAGTAGGCTGGTGTGACGCTCCGCTCAGGACAGGAAGTCTGTGCTGTTTTTCCAACGCAGCTGTTCGATACAGCCGGGTTGAAGAAACCTAACTGCGCATGTCTGTTAGGCCGGCCTAACAGACATGCACAGTTAGCAGTGCACATCACTCAGCCCCCCTTCCACAGCCCGGCCAGGCCCCGCCCATCCCCACACACGCTGGCTAAGTCAGCAGCCAAAAAATAAAACAATATCGTTGAAGTTTTTCAGCTGCTGGCTGAGCCAGGGGGGCGAAGCTCCTCCTTCATTGCGGAGGAGCCGCCGCTGTCCACCAGACACCTTCACTCCATGTCACTTTATCTAACCCTCACCCCCACATCCGAGGTAGCAGATGCGGAGGTTGCTCCTTCTACCTAGCAGCGAAGGCATGGAATTAGCTACCCTTTCATCTACCGACCTCCCCATCTCTTCCAGAATTCCGAACGTGTCTATTCCGCTAATCAACTGGACCGTGCCAGCGCCTGGATACCCTCACAGGCGACAAGTAGCGCTCTACAAATCACCTGATTGATTGATTGAGATTGCAAAGAGCACTACAGAGGTGCAATGAAACCTCTAAACAAATGGACATTGTGGACTGTGACTGTTTACATTTTTTTTTCTATTTCCTTTCCCCTGTATTTCATGGGAAAGATAGCTCTTAATGTTGATTTAATGGCATCTGTGACGACTAAAGTGAAGAAAGTGGAGTATAATTCTAGCCTCTGGTCCTGACACAGAATTTCACTTGACTATGGGTTTCCATACTATCTGCGAGTGATCTGTATGTTTCACCAGCCCAAGCACCTTGTGCAGCTGCCTAAAAATAAATAGTCTTGGTATATCTGAATGGCCCCAATGTTTAAAACAACAACACTGGCACACTGAGCACATTTGTATTTTTTTGTGTAGAACACATTACTGAAAGGCAGGCATTTTGGGAAGCAGCATCCTGTTATATAACTGCAGCATCTTGGTGTGTAACAGCAGTTATTCTGATGTTATTTTATTTCTGACACAGAAATTAAGATGACAATTTATTACTGAACAGATACTGTGATGAGCCCTCTATATATGCTCTGTTGCTCCCATAGCACAAAAATATATCAGCTGTCCATCAATGTTTCTGTCACAGGCTGCACATTTTTTTGATAGGCGGACAGGTCTTTTGTCATTGGCTAGCTGCTAAGAAATCAAGCACTTTGGTATAGTGGCTAAACTGAAGTACTGGAATACAGGACCAGTTTCCATCAGAACTGCTTGGAAGGAACAGGTGGGTGTTTGGCCTTCAATAAATCTATAAATTCTGACTGTAAAAAGCACGGGCCCGATTCATGAAAACAAATGTAAAAATATGGACGGAGATTAACATGTCCAGCTGAAATGCTTTTACTTTATTTTCAATTCACAAAAATTCCCAGAAGTATATGGGGAAATCTGCTGCCCCGGAAGCAGATCTCCAGGAATGTCCGGTTGCATTTCCTTTGGACCCCATTCTTCCCGTGCAGAAATCTTCATAGCGTAGATTTCAGCACACGGGGAATGTAATCAGCTGAGCCAATTAGTTGTTTTTTTATAATTCTTTTCCTCCATGAAGAAAACGTTTTCTCCTTGGCAAAA
Source organism: Calotriton arnoldi (assembly GCA_963921515.1). NCBI lineage: Eukaryota > Metazoa > Chordata > Amphibia > Caudata > Salamandridae > Calotriton > Calotriton arnoldi. Next base: position 2,377,021 of record CAWUFW010000037.1, on the reverse strand, counting down.
CCCCTTCCCCGACACCACCACCAAATGTGTTATGATCCATTTCTGGATTCTCGGTCCCCCCCTAGAATGAGGGTTAGTCCAGCTCCTGGAGTAACTCTCCAGCCATTTCTGGCTGTGAAGGGGTGGGTCCGGAGATTATGAATGCCCTTAAACATAGATTTATGGTTGTTGATTTACAGAGCAAAGCACACCTTGTAACAACCACTTCGTATCCCATGTGGGAAATTTACTACTGTGGATTTCTTTTCACTTGTGGTAGGAAAATTTGCCGTAGTAAAACCATGTGTGACTGCTAGGAATCTTTTGTGGATTTGTGACAGGAGTGGACTGGGTATTTGTGGCCATAAACATACATTTACAGCTGAAAATACCTTTGTGAATAGGGCAAAGTGTTTGGCACAACGTTTAAAATATTTGTCTTGGTGAGCGAACCCCCACCAATCCGGTAGGGAGGCTTAGCTCATAACAACACAGGGCTGGTGTTAGTGGTGTTACTCCTCAATCGTCTCAAATTCAGCAGTCACACCTGGTTTCAGTCCATATCTTGATGAACTTTTCAAAACTGTTTACACGTAAAATGAGACTAAGGTAGGTTTTTAGGAGGAAGCGCTTATTTTGTGCCAGTGGTTGCACATGGACATATTTTTCATCGTCGCACTTTGATTCAGAACACGAGAAAGAAATGCAGAAAAAGGAGAAAAGTGGAAGAAGATAAAGATAGGAAAACAGCGGCAAAGTAGGTAGGAAAAACAACCTACAAGAGTGAGCTAAAGCAAGCAGAAGTAGAGGGCGGCAGAAGAAAGAAGCTTGAGTTGGTACGGAGACTGGGCAGCCTTGGTATTTGGTAACTCCAGCATGTGAAGTGCTGGTGTGGCAGGCTCCTAAGAACAATATGTGCACTGATAAGGGAACAACAAGCAGACTAGGAAAGTATTACAATTTGCTCCAAATGTACGGTCTAGGTTTGGGACATTAGAGTTGGACAAGGCTAAAGCCAAAGGTATACCTTGGCCCTTCGCCCACATGGGTGGTTTCCAAGACACAGCCAGGGTGAGCATCCCAGGCTCTGCCCCAAGCTCTCTCTAATGCCCTTGTTGAAACCAAAGACTGGTAAACAGGACATGAAATCTGCTTTTCTGTATGAACTAAAAGGAGAACAAATAAAGCTGCATTTCACATGTGTCTCATGTACTCCTCTGTCTTAGAACCCAACACCACCCTCGGAAATCACAGCTATTTTGTTTTGCTAATCTAACTGGTGGCAATAAAAACCCCTGACCCCTAAAATCTCTAAAATCAGTCTGCTTTTGTAAGATCAGGGGGACCAGCGATATTAATGTAAAATAAGGCGCACTATCTTCGGATCTGCTTGACTTTGCACTTTTTTCGAGAAATACTTCTTTACCGACATAGTGGTTTCATATGCTGCCTATATTTATTGGACAGTTTACCCAATTAGCTTGTGAAAGTGGTAAATATGCTAATGCTAAATGGGATCTATCCAGGGTTTAAATAAAAATGTGTAACCACAAAAGGTGGGTTCAAATCCCATTCTCTGCACTTGGCCAAATTCTGCGATTTTCGTGTAAATCTTTTTACTTCGGAGTGCCTCACTTTTCTAGAGAGACCAATGTGAGAGACCTGCGAAATGTATGTAGAGCTGCCACTGCATTCGCTGGTTTGTGCTTTGTAAAAATTAAAGGCAGCATCAAAAAGTGGGCATCTACACCACAGATGGAACTCGAACCCACAATCCCAAGTTTAGGATCCAGTGCCTTATCCATTAGGCCACTGGGGATACAATATTTGTGCAGTAGCCCAGAGATATCAACCACTCTGCAGCCTGTAGTCACGATTCCAGTTATGATGTTTGGAATAAGTTTTACAATACAATCAGAGACAGCAATGTCTGTATAAACCCCCATCTCTAATGTCCTTATAACAGTTGAATTGTGAAGTATCCAGTTACTTGTAATAACCATATGATGCAGCCTCTAAACTCTAGTAACTACAGTTGTGTTGTGACTTCATAATGCCTCCTGCTAGAGCCAGCAGCAAACATGAAGGCAGGTCAAGGAGCATAACTGCAGCTGCAGTTCAAACACCATAACTGAGAACTGGCTTGTTCTTCTTCAGATATGTTTTTCTAAAATGATCAGTGCTTAGCAGGAAGGAGATACTTATGGTAACAGGTTTAGTTTTTGCATGCTGTAGATCGTTACTGGAAAGATAGACTCTATCTGCCTGTCTATATAGCATTTTTTTTTGTAAAACGGATAACTTTTTGGCAACAAATTATTAAATGGTTAGTGGGCAGGGTCGGACCAGGCACCGGGCGTTTCCCCGGTGTGCCACCAGTGTGGGGGCCGGTTTTGGACCCCTGGGGGGGGGCGTTTTTGTTACTGGGGCCTGTTCTCAGCATAGCTGCAATATCAGCCCCCTGTAACAAAAGCAGCTGCAGTGTTTTCCACGCGCACCCCCCACCTCCTCCCTGCGGGAATGTATAATTCTGCACTACACATTCTGTTTTCATTCTTCATGACTGCAACCATAGTCTTTCATATGAAACAGCAAGACACTAAGGATTTAAACGCTTTGTGTGAAGGGTGATGGCATACAAATGTATAATAAGAAATAAAATACCATCTGTTGTACATTAAAAGGGCACTGCAAGTCACCTCCGAGTTCCATGACCTTATAAAGGAACTGTATATTCAGCCTTATTGAGTGATACTCAAAGTACGGCTTAGGGGCCGCATGCGGCCCTCCTGGCCTTTAGATGCGGCCCCTGCTCAACAACAGCCCTGGGGCACTGTTAACTCGAATCAGTCCTAACATTAAAAAGTTGTTAAATAAACAGGCAAGCGTTTGTTTTCAGGTTAATTAAAGTTATAGAAAGGAAGTGACTAAATTTCCTGCACCACTTAACTTTAGGAACACTTTCATTTTTAAAGACCTAGTTCATCAAACCTATGAAAATATGATAAACTCGCTTCAAAATGCTAAAAGTGTATTTCATTAACATGCAGAACCGTTTCACCTTCATACATCGGATTACTTCAGTGCATTGAGAAGTGATTTTTTTTTTAAGTGATAGTTTTCTAACATGAATTTAAGACACATTCATGCTTTCCTTCCACCCACACTGACAACAATCGCAATAGTAAACTAAGAGGCAAGTCATTATATATATGCGCTCTTTGGGGGGGCCTAGGTTGCTATTAGGCATGGACAACATTATAGTTTATAAAATCACACACAGGAGTTGGTTTCGTAAAGAGCACATCATGAACTCATGTATTTCATGGTAATTTTATATGTGATCATGAAGAAAAAGGAGGGAAAGTGAAATGAAACAGCTGCTGAGAATCACACAATTCGGTCAAGTGGGGAAGCCGGGATTGATCATCCATTTTTCTGGTCTCATATTGTGCAATTCAGCCACTGGATGTACGTTTGACTTCCCCTACACCCACATTACAGTCCTAACATTGAGAGTGAAGACCCCGACAAAACTGGATCAACTGCAAAAAAATATATCTGTCTCCACCCCAGATGGGACTCGAACCCACAATCCCTGCCTTAGGAGGCCAGTCCCTTATCCATTAGGCCATTGGGGCTGCTTATTATCTCAAGAAACCATTATGCAACAATTCCTTCCTCTGTTAACGATATGCTCTACCCACTCGACGCTCCTAGTAGGTATAAAACAAGTATATACAATCTTGAAATGGCAGCGTTTACGTGAGCCGGTTAATCCATCACGTTTCAGCCCTAATGTGCTTAAGAGTGAAGACCCCAGCAAAATTGGATACACAACCGAAAAAACATATTTCTTTCACCCGCAGATGAATCTCAAACTTTTAACCCATTGTTAGAGGAAGGACACTGTCTTCTCCATCGGCCACTGTTGTTATAAGTAACCCTTGCGGCGTGGAGTCACGATTTCTGCCTGGACGATTAAATAAATTATATATAATCTTACATAAATATGTTCACGGTCAGGTGCAAAACAATTAAGGACAAGCCTCAAAAACATCCATTGCTGTGATGATTAAAGTTTGAGTCAGTAGAATTTACTGGACTCGGTTCACTAATCCATTAATTAGGCTGCAGTGCACGAGACTGAAGACTGACACAATAAACAGGAGCATTTGCAATGCAACAGGACTCGCACTTACGCCAGTCTGAGCTATTGCATTGCAAATGTTTTTCTTTCTTTAGACGGCCGTGTCTAAAGAAAGGGGCGGGGCCGCCATTAAAGTGAAAGCACGGTACGTATGGGGCCTTTTACAAAAAAAAGCATTTGTTTGTCAAGACAAGCAAATGCTTTCTTTTGTAAAAGCGCCCCATGCCGCAGTTTCACTTTAACAGCGGCCACGCCCCTTTCTTTAGACACTGCTTGTCTAAAGAAAGGGGTGTGGCCTCCATTAACCTGAAAGTGCGGCATGCTAGGGCACAAGTCCGGGGTACACGCAGGTACCCTGCCTCCACCCACTATTTTCACAGGGTGGACACCCTCCCCCTGCCAAGAAGTTGGACCCCACACAAAAATATGCTGAACTTGTCCGGTGTAATTTTCAGACACCGGCACACATTCAGCAGCGCCTGTACCTTGTCTGCTTTCAATTCCCAGCAGTAACTTACAGTCAGGGAGGGCTTTTTTATTCACCTGCAGCTGGGCCGAAGTTAAGGGGCCCTCAGGCCTCCTTCTTTTGTTAGGTTTGAATATCCTGACTGGAGGCGGCCTGGAACCTCACACATACATGTAAATGCCACAGAGGGGGAACAAACGCTCACAGTTTGGTATCTCTTCACAGGTACTTAAGAGAGGCATGCTTTTACCTTTGTTCAGTCACTGTATATGAGAGATGCATGCACTGGAAGAATGTCAGATGCTGTGGTCTGTCTCTGTATTTACACAAGTAACAATTTCAATAGCACTATTTTATTTCTTTTATAGTGCTACGCAACCCAATGCAGGTTGTCAGAGTGCTGTATGTAACACACACATTATACATTGACAATAAATCATGTACATGTGTAAATCAATGTACAAGATGAGTTACATGAGACAGGGTTACAAGGTGTAGGAGTCACATGTCCTTCATAACTCACTGTGCTATATTACAAGGATTACAATTTATGAACTGCAGGTAACAAAAGGATCTCTGTGTTAAAAGCAGTAACCCTCATTACTATCTACATAATATAACAAGCATTTGCAATGCAATCGGTCTCGCCTTTGGGACCTTATATGTATTTAGCTATGCAGCACATTAGCCTTGGTGCTGAAACATCTACTGTTCTTTAACATGGAGGGAAAGTAAGCACCAAACTGCCTGACACGCCAGGTATGGGAACACATGGAGAGAAATATTGCCTTTCAGCAGGAAATGGTATAGTCCAAAGCTCTGTTTTTAATATAAAATCAGGGCCTTCAATGGTCGTATCACTGAAAATACAAGATTTGAAAAAAATATTATTGTCTAGGGGTGCTCGTGGAAGACAATTTCTATGGACTGGAATCTAGAGAATGCTAAAGTGATTCTGGTACTTTACTGACCTCTGCTGGCCGTTTTCTATCAAGAAAGTTAAATAGAGGCAGTTGCCAGAAAAATAAAACAAGCATTGGCATAGCCAATAGGTCTCGCCTTTGGGATCTTATAAGTGTTTAGCCAGAGCTTTGCCAATGTTTTTAAGCTATGTTGTAGAGCAGCATCTGCAGCATGTTGAAAAGTTATAATAAAAAAGTGTTATAAGTATTTTTGTTACCTTATATATAACCAAAATGACATTATGTACAACTGAACGACCCTATTAAAAAAATAATTAACATAAAAAAATGTCTTCTAGTTTTATAGTCTTTGCAATGCTGGCATCTTCTTCCTTCCTGTTTTAATGCTGGTTTGTTATAGCTTTTTTTTGTTATGGGGGATGGACATTAACAATGGGAGGGTGGAGGTTGGGAAATAGTACCTGAATTACAACACGACCAGCGGACGGACACTCGGGGAGAATCAAGAGATTCCACATTCCGAGGGCAGACCGAGGTGGTGCTGAGATGGTGGAGTGCTGGTACGGAGGTGATGCTGAGTGATACTGAGGTGGTGGTGTGTTGGTGCGGAGGTGATGATGAGTGATGGTGAGTTGGTGCTGTGCTGAGGTGATGTTGCGCTGATGCTGAGGTGGTGCTGATGCTGAGGTGGTGCTGCGCTGATGCTGAAGTGGTGCTGCGCTGGTGCAGAGTTGCTGCTGAGGAAGTCCCACGTTGGAGCTGAGGTGGGGCTGTGCTGGTGGTGGTGCACAGATGGAGGTAGTGCTGTGGTGATGCTGAGATGGTGCTGTGCTGATGCAGTCAGTGACGCACTGCTGGTGGAGCGCTGATGTTGAGGTGGTGCTGCGCCGATGCTGAGGTGGTGCTGCGCCGATGCTGAGGTGGTGCTGCGCCGATGCTGAGGTGGTGCTGTGCCCATGCGGAGGTGGTGCTGCGCCCATGCGGAGGTGGTGCTGCGCCCATGCAGAGGTGGTGCTGCGCCTATGCTGAGGTGGTGCTGCGCCCATGCTGAGGTGCGCTCATGCTAAGGTGGTGCTGCACCCATGCTAAGGTGGTGCTGAGGTGGTGCTGAGTGAGCCTGAGGTGGTGCCGAGTGATGCAGAAGTGGTGCCGTGCTGGTGTTCAGGTGGCACTGAGTGAGTTGGTGCTGTGCTGGTGCTGTGCTGGTTCCGAGGTTATGCTGCATTGGTGCGGAGGTGGTGCTGCGCTGGTGCTGTGGTGGGGCTGCGCCGGTGCTGTGTTGGGGCTTTGGGGGTGCTGCGGTGGTGTTGAGTGATGCAGATCAGATTCTGCGCTAGTGCGGAGGTGGTGTTAAGTGATGCTGTGGTGATGCACTGGTGAAGAGGTGGTGCTACGCTACTTGAGGCGGTGCTCAGGTGGTGCTGAAGTGGTGCTGTGTGATGCTGACTGGTGCTGAAGTGGTGCTGCGCTGATGCTCAGGTGGTGCTGCGGTTGTGCTGAGTGATACTTTGGTGGTGCTCAGGTGATGTTATACTGGTGCTCAGTTTTTTCTGTGCTGAGTTGATGCGGAGTTGTTACTGTGCTAATGCTGAATTGGTGCTGCATGGGTGCAGAGTTGATGGTGAGGTGGTGCTGTGGTGATGCTGAGGAGATGCTGCGCTGGTGTCGAGTCATGCTGTTGTGGCGATGCCCGATGCTGTGGTAGTGCTGCGCTGATGCTGAGGTGGTGGTACTGCACTGATGATGAGGTGGTGGTGCTGCACTGATGATGAGGTGGTGGTGCGCTGGTAGTGAGGTGGTGCTGAGGTGGTGCTGCGCTGGAGGTTGTGCACTGATACAGAATGGTGCTGTGCTGATGCGGAGATGATGCTGATGCTGAGGTGGTGCTGTGGGGGTGCTGTAGTGGTGTTGAGTGATGCGGAGTGCTGCGCTGGTGCTGAGTGATGCTGTGCTGGTGCCACGCTGATCCTGAGGTGGTGCTGCACTGGAAGTAAGGTGGTGCGGCAATGGTGCAGAGGTAGTGCTGTGCTGGAAATGTGGTGGTGCTGCAGTAGTGCAGAGGAGGTGCTGTGCTGGTGCTGTGCTGAAATGGTGCTGAGGTGGTGCTGTGCAGGGTCATGCTGAGGTGGTCCTGTGCTCAGGTGCTGTTGAAGTGATGCTGAGTGACGCTGACTACTGCTGAAGTGGTGCTGTGCTGGTGCTGCAGTGGTGCTGAGTGGTGCTATGCTGATGTGGTGCTGAGTCATGCTGACGTGGTGGAGCTGCGCTGGTGCTGAGGTGCATTTAAGGCGCATTCCTTTGCTAAAAACAGAAAAAGAAGGCTGATCATTTACCCAGTTCTTATCTTCCACGCCTAGTGTTTGCACACTTCCCCCGCTCCCAAATCAATTATTAATACAGCAAGGAAATTACAACACGCAACATTTTTGATCATGCACTGCTCTACAAAAGCAAACACGGAAGAAGCTGTGACTCTTGTCCATGGAGTATATCTGGGGCTAATCACAACACAGGCAGTGGAGCTGGGAGGTGAATGTGTTTCAACCTTTCCATGTCCAGACCTATTTTCTCTGGACCCTCCTTTGCCAGTGGTGACAAACAAGGCATGGCGGCAGTTTTCAGAGTTCTCAAGTTACCAAAATCGCTTATGCAATGCAGGCTTTCTCAATCAATCAATCAATCACGGCATTTATAGAGCGCGCTACTCACCCGGGAGGGTCTCAAGGCGCTGGGGAGGGGGTAAGTTACTGCTCGAACAGCCAGGTCTTGAGCTGCTTCCTGAAGGAGAGATGGTCCTGGGTTCGCCGAAGGTGAGTGGGGAGGGAGTTCCAGGTCTTGGCTGCCAGGTAGGAGAAGGATCTTCCTCCGGCGGTGGTTCTGCGGATGCGTGGTACGGTGGCGAGGGCGTGGCTGGTTGATCGTAGCTGGCGTGTAGAAGGTCACGCGGTCGTTGAGGTACTTTGGGCCCAGGTCGTGGAGGGCCTTGTGTGCGTGGGTGAGGAGTCTGAACGTGATTCTCTTGCTGACGGGGAGCCAGTGCAGGTCTTTCAGGTGTCCGGTGATGTGGCTGTGTCGGGGGATGTCCAGGATGAGTCGTGCGGAGGCGTTCTGGATGCGCTGGAGTCTTTTTTGAAGTTTGGCTGTGGTTCCGGCGTAGAGGGTGTTCCCATAGTCCAGTCGGCTGGTGACGAGTGCCTGGGTGACGGTCTTCCTGGTTTCAGTGGGGATCCATCTGAAGATCTTTCTTCATAGTTTGCTGGCATTCGTAATCCTGTTTAATTTATTATAAACCAAGAACTTAATGTCCAAAATCCAAAGAAAATTCCCACCCTGGAAAACTACACTGCATTACAGCAAGGGCTCGGATTTTCTTCTCAAGTATTTTCCAACAGTGAGTGTGAAAAAGACACTCTGGGTAAGATGCTCCATCTTAAATGGGTACACACCATATTCTCAGCAGACAGCTCAGCGGGGTAATGTGCCCACTGCAAGAGCCTGTCAGCACGATATGGGTCACATGTATGTATGATTGTGGGAAAAGCCGATTAGGCTTTTCAAAACCTTCCTTGTTTGACCAAATAAACGTCAGGAAAAACGTTATTACAGCGCTCCGAAGCTGCAAACGCTATATAAAGGACATAGTGCTATGCACAAGCATAAAACAAAGCCTTTTGGGTTGACATTGAAAAGCACAGTGTGCATCGAAGATAGACATCAGGACTTAAATAACACCACGCTGAAAGTATAAGTGTTTCTGGACGGCAAGCTGTACTAAACACAGGAAGCCGCTCAGACCTCAGTGTAACCAAAAGCATCTGTTGGGAGGTCACTGGGAACTCTCAAAGCGTCCCTGAGCCCCAACGCCTTCAGCAAGACAGCATCACCCAACACGTCGTCAAAGGCGCCGAGACACACCCCACCGATGAAGTCACTCTGACAACACTGTATTATGTTTTCATTCAGAACACATCTTCGCATTCCCAAACTCCCAGGCCGATGTAATTCCCTACACGAGACAGTTTCCCTAACATATGTTCCAAATCGATAAGGACAAACATGTCGGAACTGCTACTTCACGGCACGGCACGGGGTGGGGTGGGGTGGGGTGGGCATCATCTGCCGGTCAGATGTATCAACAAAACCCTTCAACATCTGTGGCAGGGGAGAGCTGTCAATAGTGCAGCAGGTGCATGGCATGAGAGCCAAAGGGAGGGAGGGTCAAACTGCAACCAAATCAGTGGCGTAAAGCAATGATGACCACCCACCAACCCCTCTAACACACACACTGCAGAATATGATGAGGGCTCTGATTCTCCTGTGTCTCATGACATTCATTGACTGAATGGCAATGCCCCCTGAAGTGTTGGAGGCCCTGGCAAACCAAAATAAAGACACACCGGATAACAGTGCTCCAAGGTGTACCTCAGAAGAGAGGGAGGCCCCCTCCCGCTTTTTAAAGCAACTGAGATTCAGTCCAGCTATAAGTAGGTATTTGAGGGAATTAAGAATCCCCGTGGGGAGGTGAGCTTGTGGTAATTTGTAAGAGCAATAGCAGGTGAAATCAGTCAGACTACATCCATGTTCAATATCCAAATACTCTAACACTTGTCTGAATAACGCAGGTTATTTACATAGCAGCACTGACCACAAGTTGAATGGCTCTAGCCCAAACCATGGTCTTATCGCTGCATAACTCAAGGGTACGCATTCTGTCGAGCTAAGGATATAACACTGTTTCCACCCAGCATAAAGTCAAACATGTAGGCAAGACTCTGGGTGGACGCCCAGACCCACAAGCTATGTTAGCGGCCTGCAGTTTTAAGGCGCTGTAAACAACAGGCGCTTGTTACCACAACCCACACGTGTTTATTTAGTCTTCCCTGCGAGGATGACGAGAACAGCATTGTGTGGCAAAGATACTTCTGTGTACTTTCTAAAAAACATATAGCTTTTAAACACAATGAACTGTATTTGCATCTATTTATCGCGTTTCACGCGCGACAGTCCAGCTTGTTTATAGTCAAGACAATCACTGCACCTAATTGGGTACTCTCTTACAGACAGTCCAACAGCCAGGGATGCTTCGTGAAGGATGCGCTGCACCCATGATTCCACCCGCTATGGGTAACCGTGACTCCTGGAACCACTAACGCAGTAGCGTCTTAGCCGTCCGCAAAGCGCTTAAGCGCCTCGTCAACGGTCTTAAGCACTATGCAACTCACTACATTTATACGTGCTGTGGGTGAAAATCACATTACTTCAGAAAAGTGACCCGTTTTCTCTAGCACAGAGGCAGACGCCACTTCAATACACTACTAATTTCAGCAGATACCGATGCAGAGCCACAGGGTGATCAACAGCTTTGTACGGGATCGCAATGAAGGTGGGGAGCTTAACTAAGGGAATGGGAGGGAGTAACAATAAGGGCGGAGAGAAGAAAAAACGAAGTGTTGGCGGGGAGCAACACGAGGGCGGAGAGAAGAAAAAACGGAGTGTTGGCGGGGAGCAACACGGAGGGCATCTAGGCGGTCTCTCTTGACACACACGCGTTTCACATTCTTTTATCCGGGGCCTTAAAAAAAGCATTTTCCGTCCTCCAGGGCTCCAGCGGGAGCGCGTCTAGAAACCTCTAAGTCGCCGAACAAGGAAACCTCCTCAGTTCTTGGGCCCCCGCCACATATTAATAGTTTCCCGTCCCACACTGCCTAGCACAAGATGTTTATACGAGGATGTGCCCTGCTTAGTTAATAACATGGCACCCTTCCCTGTGTTAGTCATGGTCCGTGTACCAAGTTCTAACCTTGATGGCATGCCAAGAACTAAAATGGAACAAATGCGGGCTTTGCTTCTGCAGAGTTCCGCTTTTAACCTGCACCCACCAACTGCAGGGGCCTTCCAGCTTCCATGGGGGGGGGGGGCATCTTTCTCAGACTTTTTCAGCGCAGTGGAAAACAAGCACAAGCACGCGCGGCAGGGAAGGGAGAGAGGAGGGGGACTGCGCGATTCCCTTGCGGGAGCGAGCAGCAAGGCGCGATAATTGATAACACATGGCGCCAAAGCTCGCTCCCGCAAGGGAATCGCCAAACGTGCACGCGTTGCCATTGAAGGCAATGCAACGCGTGCACGTTTTTGGGACAAAAACCGTAGCGATTGCTACAGGTCTTTTTCCTATGCAGCGCATGCGCGCTGCGTAGGCGAGACCTAAAAGGAAAGTCCCTCAGCAGAAAGCAATTCTGGTATTTTACTGACCTCTGCTGGTCGTTTTCTATTAAGCCAGTTAAATAGAGGCAGTTGAACAGAAAAAATAGTCCCTAAGCGTAAGCAGACCAGTCCTAGGGCTGATCTCCAGAGCCCACAAAGTACATACACATATAAGTATATAATAAGTATATACTAAAGTATATACAAGAGGTCTCGAATGCTCGACCTAAAAATCTGTCATCTGCATGTGACGTGATGCGCTTTGGAGGAGACACATTAACCTTACACTATTTTGATTCAAATCTCGGACTTCACAAAACACAGTTCAATCAATCAATCAATCGTAGGTTTTTTAAAGCGCAACTACTCACCCGAAAGGGTCTCAAGGCGCTGGGGGGAGTGGTGGCGGGTGCGCAGATCCTGGAAGTTCATGTTGATCCGTCGAAGAGCCAGGTCTTGAGGTCCTTCCTGAACTTGGCGAGTGTTGGTGTCTGTCTGAGGTGGAGTGGGAGGGTGTTCCATGCCTTGGCCGCAAGGAAGGTAAGGAGCGACCTCCTGTTCTGGTCTTCCTGATGTGAGGCACCGTAGCGGGGGAGAGCTGGGCTGATCGGAGTGATCTTTGGGGTGGGTGGAACGAGAAGCAGTGGTTCAAGTAGGCAGGCACGGTGTTGTGGAGGGCTTTGAGGGTGTGGGTGAGAAGCTTGAAGGTGATTCTCTTCTCGATGGGGAGCCAATGCAGTGTCCGCAGGTGTTGGGTGATGTGGCAGTGACGAGGTAGGTTGAGGACTAGTCTGGCGGAGGTGTTCTGGAGTTTACGGGTAAGGTTCTTGTTTATTCCGGCACAGAGAGCGTTGCCGTAGTTGAGTCTGCTGCTGATGAGGGTGTGGGTGACGGTCTTACTGTGTTCGAGGGGGATCCAATTGAAGGTCTCTTGTAGGAATCAAAGGGTGTGGAAACAGGAAGATGAGACAGCGTTGACTTGGGGGTCCATTTTGAGTTCGGAGTCCAGGATGATTCCGAGGTTGCGTGTATGGTCCGTGGGGGAGGGCGGCTTCCCGAGGGCGGGGGGCCACCAGGAGTTGTTCCAGGTGTCAGGGTGTGGGCCCATGATGAGCAATTCGGTTTTGTCCGTGTTGAGTTGTAGGCAGCTGTTCTTCATCACCTAGCAACCGCTTCCATTCCTTCTTGAAAGTTGTGTTTAGAGACGCTGGGTTTGTTGGATAGGGAGAGGATGAGTTGGGTGTCGTCTGCGTAGGATACAATGTTGAGTCCGTGGGATCTGACGATGGGTGCGAGCGAGGCCATGTAAATGTTGAACAGGGTGGGGCTGATGGAGGAACCTTGGGGAACTCCGCAGGTGGTTGGTGTGGGGTCCGAGAGGAACGGTCGGAGTCTGACCCACTGCGTTCTGCCAGAGAGGAATGGGAGGATCCAGTCAATGGCCTTGTTCCGGATCCCTACGTTGTGGATTCTGCGGGCTAGGGTGCGGTGAGAGACGGTGTCGAACGCTGCGGAGAGGTCCAGGGGGATGAGGGCCACAGTCTTCCCTCTGTCGAGGAGGGAATGGATGTCATCTGTTGCGGCGAGGAGGGCGGTGTTGGTGCTGTGGTTTTTCCTGAAGCCGGATTGGGAGGTGTCGATAATGTTGTTTTCTTCAATGAAGGCGGCGAGCTGGCTGTTGACGGCTTTTTCAATGCCTTTTTCCGGGTACGGTAGTAAGGAGATGGGTCTGAAGTTTTTGAGATCGATGGGGTCCGCTGAGGGTTTTTTCAGCAGTGGGTTGATCTCGGAGTGTTTCCAGTCATCGGCGAAGGGGGTGGTCTTGAAGGAGCGGTTGATGATTCGCTGTAGCTTGGGGGCGATGATGTCAGCGGCTCTGTGGTAGATGTGGTGGGGGGAGGTGTCCGTGGGGGCCCCGGAGTGGGTTGACTTCATGGTCTTCAGGGTGTCTTCGGTGGTGAGGGCGGTCCAGCTGTCAAGTGTAGGCTGCGGGGTGTCGGGAGCGGGGGGGGGGTCGGTTCTGCGTGATGGTTGTCGTCGTCGAAGTTGTTGTAAATGGTCTTGATTTTGTGGTGGAAAAAGGAGCTGAGTTTATCGCAGAGGTCGTGGGAGGGGGGATGTCGGTAGTCTCGCTGTTGGGTTGGGCGAACTCTTTGATGATGCTGAAGAGTTCCTTGCTGTTGTGTGTGTGGGTGGAGATTCTGTCCTGGAGAGCTTTCTTCCTTGTCTTTCTGATGAGCTTGTGGTGGGCGGTGGTGGCTGCTTTGAAGTTGTTGAGGTTAGCTGTTGTTTTCGTGCTCCTCCATATCTTTTCAAGGCGTCTGCAGGTTCATCTGGATTCTCGGAGTTCGGTGGAGAACCAGCTGGCTCTCTTGGCATGTGTGTTGGTGGTTTTCTTGAGGAGGGCGATGGTGTTGGCGCAGTCGGTGATCCAATTGTGTAGGGTGCGGGCTGCTGTGTTTGGGTCGTTGTCCGTGGCGGCTGGAGTGGAGCTGCTGAGGGAGGTGATGAGCTGGTCGTCGGGGATCCTGTTCAAGTTCCTGCGTGGGAGCTGGAGAGGAGGTTTGTGGGTGGTGGTTGTTTTGAAGGTGAAGTGGATGCAGCGATGGTCTGTCCATGGGAGTTTGGAGGTGTAACTGAAGGTGGTGGAGTTTCCTTCTGTGAAGATGGGGTAGAGGATGTGTCCTGCTGAGTGCGTGGGTTCTGGTACGATCTGTTTGAGTCCGATGTTGAGGAGGTTGCCCACGAGGGAGGTGGAGTTGGGGTCTTGGAGGTTGTCGAGGTGGAAGCTGAGGTCTCCCAGCAAGGTGTAGTCGGTGGAGGTGATGGCTTGCATGGTGATTATGTTGGTGATGGAGTCGGAGAAAGATGCGCGGGGTACCGGGGGTCACTAGATGAGGGTGCCTCGGAGGGTGGTGGTTGGGTTGGTCTGTATCTTGAAGTGAAGGTGTTCCATCAGGTCTGTGGGCCCGTCGGTGTGGGTGCTTAAGCGGAGGTTGGATTTGTGGGCGATGGCGATGCCTCCTTCCGGGCGGTTGGGGCGGTCCTTCCAGGTGATCTTGTATCCTTCGAGAATGGCGATAGCGATGTCAGGTCCAGAGGCGGCGTTCGTCCAGGTTTCTGTGAAGAAGGCGATGTCGGGGGAGTTGCTTTAGAGGAGGTCCCAGATTTCTGCGGCGTGTCTGTGGAGGGAGCGGACGTTGAGGAGGATGCAATGCAGGGTTTGGGGTGCGGTGGAGGTGTGGCGGGAGGGTTACGGTAGGTTCTGGGTCTCGTTGAAGTTGAAGGAGGGGCGGCAGTGGCGGCAGGTGAAGGGTCCGTGGGTGTTGATAGGTGAAGAATGCTTGCAGTTGTTGTCCTGGCCTGTGTTGAGAGCGTGGAGGGCCGCATGGCTGTAGCGCTGGCGGGTCGGAGGACCAGGGTTCCTGGCGTTGGTCGCGGTCGGGTCAAAGGTAGGCTTAGATGGGCTTGCCTTTGGCGCGGCCGCGCAAGGGCCACCATTAAGTAGGGGTCGGAGGAGGACTGGGCAGCTAGGAGGTGGGAGCGGGAACACGCGGGAGGGGGAGGGGCCACGGGGGCAGCAGCTGCGGAAAGCAGGAAAAAACAAAAGAAGAAGGGGAAGAGGGGAATAAGAAGGGAACAAGGAAAGGCAAAAAAAGAGAAAATGGGAAAAGGCAAGAATAAGGACAACAGGCACAGATGCGGAGATGAGCAGAAGAACAGGCACAGAAGCGGAGACGAGCAGAAGGAAGAGGGAGGCACAGAGCCTCGAACACCAACCTTGCAGCGCTGGGGGCAGGCATTCTACGGTGGAGCTGCGCGAGGAGAAGAGCAGTATTCTGACCAGGAGGTCAGAGATTTTGCTCTCCAACAAATGCGTTACCCTCCAGAGTTATCTCACCATTATTATTCCCTGAGATTTACTGGCCACCTTTACAGCAGATGCCTTAACACAATTAAATATTTTAAAATGTAGACTTTGCAAGCAATTAAGCATAACAGATCTACAGCCATGCTTCTCCTTGTTGCCAATTTCTTTGTGGCAGGGTTTAAAAAAAATAAATGTATTAGTTGAGGCCCAAATTTTGCTTCTGTATTGCTCACAACCCCAATGCAAAATCTCATTTGTTAAATCTCAGAATGCGCTTAAATGTACTCATGATATACCTAATAAACATATATGTGAGGTCTTAATATCTGATGTCACTTCTTGTGATGTCACTTCCAGTGAGGCCACATCCTGTGATGTCACGTGCAATGTCACACGTCGTGACATCATGCGCTGTGATGGCATGCGTCATGATTTCACTTGCATACTGCCTAACCGAGTTAGTCCCCCCACTTCTTTTTTTAGGACTTGTACACTGGGCGCTAGTAAACAAAAACAAGCGGTTCCAGCTGAAGCAGCGCACTTCCTGCCTACAGTAAGAAAAACTCCATAAAGAAAATAGTGCCTATAGACTAATTAACATGTACGTGTAACACCAAAGTAAAAGGGCCAGTAGCCATGGGAGGTTACAAATGAAGACAAGGCGGTACTAAGGAGGGACTAACAAGCCGATTACTGAATCAGAAGCCTGCATTTACGAAGGACAAAGAAAGAAGCCAATGACAAATATGGGCGGAGAGTGGGCGGGGCTTCTATTCCATACTCCAGTACAGCAAGTCTCGCAGAGCAGCGCATGTGCGCTGACTCTAGGCTCAACCTAAAAATGGTCCACCACCACCAAAATGTATTTTACTCCACCATCTTCAGATAGAATCGACCCCATGAGGTTAATTCTAATAGTATTCCATGGCATCTTTGGACATTCTATTGGGCTCTATGTTGGGCAAAGTGTTCTTAATATCTTGTCGGAATCCACACATCCTTGACAATTCCGCACAAAAGGTCCGTTTCAACATCAACTCCGATTACCAGTAAGACTCATTTGCTCTCTTCTTCCACTTCACTATACCCAGATGACCTTTATGGCATTATCTCAGAATTCTTACCCTTAAACTTGATAGCGGTACAATTTTGGCTTTACTCATCACAAATCCATTACTGCAACAAGCTCGTGCCTGACCTCACAAAATTTCTTCAGAATTTCGCTCAAATTATTCTTACACGGCCAGCTGTTGGTGGTGAACTCCCTTACATCCATCAGCACTGAGTGGTGGTCAGACTCATCCATATATTCATCCTTGCTAATGCATTTTACATTCTCACTTTTCACCAATGCAACTTGATAATTACAATCATTATCCACAGGGCACACCTTCAAAGATAATGGTAATATGCTCAGACAGTCTGCAACTTTATTCTGCACCCCATGAACATATTGAATCCTATAATTGAAATCCTGTAGCCTTAAGGACATCCTCACAATACGAGGTTGTAAGCCACTAGTTGACAACAACTTTGCCAAAGGTTTATGATCAGCTGTTCTGACCTCGAATTCTGATCCACAAACAAAAAATCTGAAATGTTCTAAACCCCAAACACAGGCCAGTGTCTCCCTCTCAATAACAGTGTAGTGCCCCTCAGATAGTGACAAACTCTGAGAAGCAAAGGCAACAACCACTTCCTTGCCCCTACTGTCTTTTTGACTCAAAATCGCACCAAGCCCTTTATTACTTGCATCAGTGGTTATGATGCTAAGAGCACCAGGATCAAAGCCCTGTAGCGAGGGTGCCTTTGCAATACCTTGTTTAATACTTTCAAAGGTATTCTGGCACTCCGTTGTCCAAAACATTTTGCATTTTCTTTCAACAACTTCCTCAAAGCAAAAGTCTTTTCTGAAAAATTACATACAAATTTGGCATAATACTCGTTTAGCCCTAAAAACTACCTTAACTCCTCCTTATTTGAGGGAGCAGGTGTTTTCACTAACACCTCAACCAATTCTTTTTTTGGTTTAATACCATTCTGTCCAATTTCATGACCCAGGTAAGTAACCTCATGTGTTGCAAACTTACATTTTGTAAACTTAGCTGTTAACCCCTTATATCTCAATAATGCAAGGACATTCCTCAACCTTTCTTCATGCTAACGCTTACTTTTCCCCATAAGGAGGATATTGTCCTGGAAGAATAAAATGCTCTGCATTTTTTTTTGAACAATTCAAAAATCAATCTCTGGAAAAATTGCTGCTGCTGAGGCAAGCCTAAATGGCATCCTCAAAAATTGGAAACAACCAACATGTGTTATGAAAGCTGTCAACCTCCTGCTTTTCTTATGAAGTGTGACCTGATGATACGCAGATGAGCAATCAATCATAGAAAACCACGAGCTTCATTTAAATTTAAATAGCAATTCATGAATTTTTGGAAAGTGGAAATCGATCAATCAAAATATTTATTATTAAGATGTCTCAAGTCTACACAAAGTCTCAATTCCCCATTTGATCATCTTGTAACAATCAAAGGTGAAATTCAATCAGATGATGGAATTGGTTCGATGTTTCCAACATACTGGAGTTTCTCAAGCTCAGTTTCAACCTCATCTCTCAATAACACTAGAACCTGATGCACTTTGTGAATCACTGGGACAGCATTCTCCTTGAACACAAGTTTGTGTTGGAAACCATCAATTAGCCCACTTTCCCCAAAAATACTTCAGGGAACTCCCTTCTCAACATATTACCTGTTTCCACACTTTCTCCAATGACCAGCACTTGTTCCGTGCTATTGGGGTCCAAAGGTATGCTCAGTTGCCTTTGGTCTACCCACCCTAACACTGACGCACCATGTTCAGCCACATATAGTTTCCCATCAGCCATCCTCCATTTGAATTCCATCTTTACCCATCTGAAGCCCAACATGGCTATAGGTTCTCCTGTAAAACTATCAGGCTTAACTCAGATGGCAGTAGTATCTCTCCTATTGAATTGACAAATTTCTCTTTCCATACTTCGTCATTAATTATCGTGTAAGGTGATCCTGAATCAGCTACAATAATTTTTTTAAATCCAGTGATCAACAGCTCACACAAGGGTTTGTTTCAAATGTTAATACTCAAACAAACTGCGCTGTCTTCAGTTTTCAAAATACACTCTTCATCAATGGACCCCTCACTACCCGAACTCTCCTCCACGTTCGGGTCACTCACACATTTCACTTTGGGGTTAGATTTCCTCTTTTTAAGACTCTTACAAAATGTCCAGTAACTTCACAACCTGAACACTTTTTATTCCAGACAGGACACACCCTGCTATTGGCCAAATGTTCCCTACTTCCACATCTATAACATTTAACAACTTGTTCTTCAACTTTCGTATCGTGTGATAGTCAATTGGCCTTTACACTATTATTGTTCCTAAACGTCTCACTTTTGTTATACTGAATATTTTTCTTCTTCTTGTTAGTCACTCTACCCACCACATCTTTTTATTCAGAGGAATCTAAAACAGCCTTCGTGCATCTGCCTGACATTTCAGACTTCCTCACCACAGCAAAAACATCCTTCAATGCTGCATCACCATCCACCCGTAGTCTATCCTGTACAATTTTCCTTTTTAGTATGCATTATGATTTGGCCTCTTATCGATTCATCATGTAAAATGCCAAATCTACTGGACACAGCGAGCTTCTTCAAAGCGGACACATGACCAACCACGGTTTCATCCTGTTTTTGTCTCCTGTGGAAGAAATGAAATCTATAGCAACGCATACTGTTGGTGAAAAGTAACTAAATCTTCCAATGCATTCTTAAAAACATTGTTATCTTCAGGTTCCCTGCCCTTCTTTGCCATCAAATTATACTGATGAATGCCTTCTGGACCTAGAGAGTGAAGTAATAGTCTCTAATTATTTTCTGAGTTCATAGTCTTGATGGAGCCCAGATTTCACCTATAGATTTAGGCATTACTAAATGACAAAAGCTGCTTTGAGTTTCAGACATAAACTGCATTTTAAAAATGGCATGCAGAGTTTCGGTGCATGAGAAGTGAAAAAATGAATGGGGCATGCTCAGATGCTTTCAGTCTAATGAAATCATGTAAAACCATGCTCAATTAATTAATTCATGGTTGTTTAATTGTGTTTAGTTTAGACTTAACCTCACTATAGAATGTACATTTAATTTGGAAAATGTGTTTTGAACTCTCAAAGTAGAATATATTTGTGCTGAATGAACACACATTTTACAGTGTAGAAAAGCTGAAATACACAGCTCGTGATTTAGTTTGCTTTGGAAGGCTCACAGTACAAGGCCTTGAGATAAGAATGGAATGTGTTCTTT
Source organism: Calotriton arnoldi (assembly GCA_963921515.1). Classification (NCBI taxonomy): domain Eukaryota; kingdom Metazoa; phylum Chordata; class Amphibia; order Caudata; family Salamandridae; genus Calotriton; species Calotriton arnoldi. The sequence continues at coordinate 2,357,078 of CAWUFW010000037.1, read as the reverse complement.
CCTCCCTGTTTCTGTCTCTTCATGAAAAGCTTACTTTTATCAGTAGGCAGTTGTTTAGACAATGCTTTATTCACTTCATAACGTAGAGTGAAAAACTGCAAAGCACACATTTTTCTTCTTGATTATTATAATATGTATTCCCTGTTTCCGCATAATTAATACTTTTTGTTGGAGAAAATGTAATTGTTTCTTTAGCAGGATGTTAGGAGATGAAGTCATTTAGCACAAGACTCAAATGTGTTACAAGAACTCGCCTGATTGATGACGTGTCCAGTCAGCCCATGGGGTGTCGATGTGTTCTGAAATTCCAATTGGACAAACCACGAAGACCAAGTCACATGTGTTTTTGTTAGAAATATTGGTTGATAGCTGAGGTGTGGGGCTTTTCCTTATTTTTTAGCAGGACGCTTGCAGAACACAGTTTTTTTTTTTTCTTGAGTTCTGCAGAGAGAAGGAAGGAGGGGCTCATGGGCAGCTTCTGTGAGAGACACAGAGAGGCAGCGAGGAGAGAGAGAATCAGCTGAGAGAACAAGGGCAGATTTAGATGCTAAAACCCTAAGTTTTATGGTTTGACTAACTGGCTTTGTAAAGACTTATTTGTCCTATGCATTTATTTCTCTTTATGGGAGATTTTTGCCAATTATTAATTATTGATTTAGCTTTGAAAAACTCACTCTTATGGAGTGCTTTGTATGCAAACTATAATATGTTCTGTATTAATTCTATTTTGTCCTATTTTTCAATTCTGTAATCTGACTGATATTTGACTAATGAATAAAGAGTTAGAGAACCTTAAACTTGATTAGAAAATACAACCCTTTAAAACTACTCACAACTCTCATTATTGCCTTAAATATTTATTCGCATCTGATTTTTTTCATGTTTATGCTAAGTCTCCTTATGGTAATCACACGGTTGCAAAGTTCCATCCCCTTAAAGCGGAAAACAAGAGGTAATGATGTTTTGCATTGAGAAATTACCGTGAAATTTCCGCTCCATCAGTTTGGTAGCAGAGGATGGTTAAACACCATCACCAAAAGGAGCAGAGTTTAGGTTAATGCCTAAATAGCGCTACAAAATAATTGCCCACGTTAGATAAATGTCCAGATCCTCAAAAAGTCCTGATTCCTGATTCCAATGCCCAGAACTTGAAGACTGGCAAAGCGGTACTGGAAGGTAATGCGAGAAGGCGATTGCTGGAGTGGTGTGAGTATCAATAGAGTTGTGAATTGTTGTTGATGTGCTAGAAGGTATTATTAGTAGTGTTGAAAAAATAGGAAGGTTTTGACTGATGTTGAAATTTTGCTTATTTTGACTTGAAGGTTTTATTGATTAAATTGGTAATTTATGGGGCGTGGCCTGATCGGTGACCAAAATGGCCGCCTGGAGCTGAAGCTCCGTGTAGACCCCGCGCGCCGCAGCTCAGAACGGCATTCAGTCATAACCAACCCCGGCACAAAACGGAAAATTCGTGACCGGAAAGTATGCAGAGGCAGCGGGACCAAGGACCGCGGCCCGAATCGAGCACGTAAACCCGAAGTCGGCTGCTACGTGTTCCGAGACCCGGCTGACAAAATGGCGCCTGCCAGTCGCGGACCCGTCCCGGGCTAGACCAAGAATGCAACCACCTTACTGGCGTAATCCTGGCACCGGAGCAGACCCTAAAGAAACCGGACGGCGGACACCTTCTTGATTCTTGGAGGCGACCCCACCGGTAAACACCGCTGAAACTGGGGACTAACCGCGAGGCTTCGGCGCCGGGAGAAGCAGTGAAACGAAGCAACATTTGGTTATGGCCCAGGCGCGGCGCTGTAGCGAAGCAAGCTGAGTCCGCTACTATTTATGGGGAGTCAACGCAGCTTTTAAAAATCACCCGCTGAGCTCCCTTAAGCATCGGGGATTGTGAGCTTCCCGATCAGAATCGCGGTAATCCCTGAACCTGGGGAGGCCAATCCACGAACATTTGGCCATACAGTCCTACTTACACTGGCGCAGGATTTGCCAGACACGTATTCCCGGCCCCCCAGCTCCCTGCTTCACGGCGTTTAGAACCGGGGCAATCTGGCAGCCACCATTGAAGGTCGGGCAGGAGTAACGCGGGCAGGATCCCTCACAGCCGTGTGAATCGCCTACAGCAGACTGGGCAACTGGCCCTGAGGAACAGATCGTCCAGGGCACCAGGGCACAGGCAAACAACATAGGAACTTGGCCACAGTAACTGGTGAGTGCCCCCCCCCCCACTACCCCAACAGTGTGACACGTGAGTGCTTCCAGACTTTAGAGGAGGAGGGGAGGAGCATGCCATAGCACTGCCTGGAGTACAGGAGGGGCCAGAAAACACCCGGTAGAGGTCTGATTGACCAGCACGCGTATACCTACCTCTGGACAACGACAGCCAACCCTGGACGTCGCCTTTCCTCTAAACTTGCGAACACGCTACTGCAAGAGACTGTGGGAGTGGGAACAGCGACCTGCTTAGGAGAGAGTCCCGCACTGCACGGCGGGACTGACGGGTGCTCCTGGCGGTGGTTGGGGATGGTGCGCAAAGACCCTAAGCAGAAAACACTGCACTTCGTAGTCCTGGCAAAGACAGGCAGCCGGCAACCCGCAGAGATGGCAGCAGAGGCTGCCGCCGGCGCCACTGGAGGCACTGCACCCCCGGATAACTCGGCCTTGTTGTTACAACTATGCTCTGGGTTTAAAGCGCTAGATACCAGATTCGACGCACTAGACCGGCGCCTTGATGGACTGGGAGAGAGAATCGATCGCCATGACGCCAGACTGGATACTGTGGAGGGTCGCACATCGGACCTGGAGGATGGGGCAGCTCAAACTACCAAGCGGGTAGAACGACTGGAACGCATACTGAAGACGGTTGCCGCAAAGAATGAGGACTTTGAAGCCAGAAGCCGGCGCAATAACGTGTGAATCTTGGGAATCCCTGAATCAACCAATACCGGCAGGCTGGACCAATTCGTGGAGCGACTATTGACGGATGTGTTCGGGACAGAACATTTCACAAACACCTTTACCGTTGAACGAGGCCACAGAACGCTCGGTCCCCGTCCTAATCCAGGACTTCCACCAAGACCAATCATGGCTCGCTTGCTAAACTTCAAGGATAGAGATACGGTGCTTCGACTTGCCAGAGAAACAGGGACATTGACATGGCAGGGCTCCAACGTTTCATTCTATCCGGACTTTACTGCACTGGTGCAAGAAGCCAGGCGTAAGTTTGTGGGGGCCAAAGCCGCGGTTAGGAAATTGGGTCTTCGCTATGGCATGCTGTACCCTGCCCGGCTCAGAATTGATGTCAACGGCAAGGCGAAAATCTTTGACAATCCTGACGAGGTACAGAACTTCTGCAAGTACTACGCTGGTACTAACGGCGCAAAAGGGGGGAGCTTCTCAAGAGGCCCTGTCGGGGATGAGTGCGGACTTATTCTCAGCAAGTTAGAAGCAGCTGCCGGGCAGATGAACAATATGCAGCTGCGAACATTGCTGGTCTAGTCTTGACGGTAACAAACATGGGTATAGATTCTGGCTAAAACTGTGAATACTTGTTCATATAAATTGTCATTGTAGATGAGGGGTAAATGTTAATTCATCGCTTGGTGCACGGGGTCCCACGTGGCGTTGCCACCCCCCCGTGGGAACACAATGATACTGATTTGGGGAGAATTGCCATGTTGGCGTTTTGCACAGCAACAGTTCATTAGAGGGGATATAGGGGCATCACCTGGTGGGCAGCCGCCAAGTGAAGGTGGGGGAGGGGTATAGAATTGTATTGTCATTTATTTGATGCAGGTTTAAGATTGCACTTGTTAGATTGCTGTATCATTTTATGGATGCAGGAGCAGCACACACACACAGAATTCCCGTTATGGCCCACAACATAGAAACACAGCGCAGCGCTAATATTACCCTACTGACCTGGAACGTCCGCGGTCTGAATAGCCCTAAGAAATGTAGATTATTAACTTTACAGACATTTCAGATTGGCCCACTGCCTGTTGATTCAGCACTGACAGGGATATCTCCAGGTGTTACTGCTTCAATTGTGACTGATTCAGTACAAATACTTCAAACTGCAGATGCACAGACCGTGCCTAGACAAATTGTGACTGTCCAAATTAATATGGTCCCTACTCAAAAAGTTCAAAGAGTTGCAGAAGGAGTAATTATGTCAGGGTTTATTTCAGAATCTCAGAATTCACAGATTATTGAACATAAACTACCCCTGACAGTTCAAGCATTGAAAGATGGGGGAGAAATGGTCTTTACAACACCATCAGCCCGGGAAAAAACGAATATATTTGGAGATGGGATTTTTCAAACCTGCTTTGAGGAAGCAGCAGTGATTAAAAAGATTGAGAGCATGGGGGAACAAATTAACACAGACCCCGAAAAAGAGAGACAGCTTAATGTTTTAAATTTAAAAATTGAACATGAAATAATTATCAGGGACTGTTTAAATAATGAAAGTGTGTACCAGTGTCAGGAGAAATAATTAATTTCCCTGAGTAAGGAAACTACATGTGCAGTAATTACACATGATAGACTGACTGATTTGGCTCAAAAATATGAAATTGATGTTTTAGGAAGTTTTCCATTTCAGAAAAGTTTCAGGGTACATATGGATGATGGAGCAAATGAGACAATGAGTTCTTCAGAAATGCAATTACACCTTGCAGAAATGGTGAAATATATTTTCAAATGCAATGCAAATTAGGAGACAAGTGGGCAAGGAAACATGAGAAGAAAAAGAAACCACCAGACCTAGCAAGGAAACTGGATAAGAAAAGGAAACCACCAGACCTAGTTGAGGAAAATAATAAACAGGATGCGGGAGAAGCTTTTGCTTACTCAGTGAGAGAAATGGTGGGAGAAGTGAATGTTCATGTGCCACAGAACAAAAGTGAACTTGCCGCATTTCTGAACACATTCCCAAAATTGAGAGACAAGCCTATGTTGTGGTACCCACAAGTTGATGGATTGTTGAAATTTCAAAAGAGTTGTGTATTAATTTGAAAATGATCTTTGACACTGCCATGCAAACTGAATTGTGGTTTGAATCTAAAGTTGTTGTGCAAGGGCCAGATGAGGAGACAATGAAAAATGTTTGCATGAATGCACCATCATTTTCTGTTGTTATGGAGAAAAACGAAGCAGTGATTACTTTTCTGAAGGGCAGAGTGCCAGCAAAAGATCTTAATTGGGTACTGTTGGACTTGGCCCTTTTTGCAAGGTCATCCCTGAACATTTTGCTTTTCTCCTAGCCTTTTTTCTGACATGGTGTTGGTGGTTCTAGGACTCTGGGCACTTTAGCACTGCTGTCCAGTGTAAAGTGCGTGTGCTCTCTGTGGTAAATATGGTAAGGATTGGTCTACACCTGTTTGGCATATTTAATTTACCTGTCAGTCCCTTGTAAAGTGGTATCTCATATACCCGAGGCTGGTAAATTAAATGTTACTGGTGGGCTTGCAGCGCTGATTGCGCCACCCACCAAAGTAGCCTTTCAAACCTATCCCAGGCCTCTGCCATTGCAGGGCCTGTGCGCGCAGTGTTACTGCCGCTGTGACGTGACACCTAAAGTGTGTGCCATGTCTGTGACCCCCCTTTTACTACATGTCAGTCACCCCTAAGGTAGGCCCTAGCTAGCCCTATGGGCAGGGTGCATTGTAGGTAAAAGGTAGGACATATACCTTAAGTGTGTGACATGTCCTGGTAGTGACAAACAGCCATTTTGGTTTCTCACTACTGTGAGGCTGCCCTCCCATAGGAATGCATTGGGGATTCCCTGATAAGTGTTTCAGTGGTAATTCCTGAATTGAGAGGAGCAGCGTGGTCAAGTTTGGTATATTTGGAATAGTGATAATAAATGCTACGCAATGGTGTGCGCAGATTTATTATAACTATTTTAGAAATGCCACTTTTAGAAGTTGGCATTTCTGTGTGCTATGTGTCTGCCTGCCTGATGTGGATTGCATGTCTGGCTTTTGAGTGACAGGGGCTGGTGAGGTGTGTGGCTCCAGGAGGGGCAGGGTGAGTCAGCGCTAGGCTGAATAGGGCACCTGCATTTGGAGTAGTGGGAGGAGTAGTCCCCTGACCCTGAATAGGGCTGTGCCTGCCTATGTGAATGCTGGCTCCGCCCCCCTGGGGTGTGTCTGATGACGAGCCCCCACCTGACAAAGGGGAAGAGGAGCTTTGTCAACAAAAAGCTCCAAAACCCCCCAGAACCAGTTGGGACTGGTTCCCCCAAGCCCTGTGCCAGGGCAGACAAAGGAAAACTGAGTATAAATGTAGGGGCTGTGACCCCATGTTTTTTGAGCTGTGCTTGTGCGTACTTGGGCTGGGGGGGACACTCTGCCAGGAGGAACCGCCGTGGGACCCAGCTGCAGCTTCTTGGGGGTCCCTGCGTGCTGGCCTGCCTGGCTGCGCCCTGCTGGGGTGTCCCCAGCCCCAAGGACTTTTAATTCCTGCCTGCTGGGTTCCTTGCCCAGCATTACCCAAGGAACTTTGAGGGGCTTAGCGCCTCGAGAGCGCTATATTTTGTTCACTGGAACCCCCGAGGAGGGGACTCCAAGACTGCCAAGAGAGGAGAGTGCTTGGGCTTCGCAGCGCTGAGCTGCGATACCTTAGGAGGGAATCCCGACGTGGGGATTCCCCCGCCTGGCGGAAGGAACGCGGGAGCCCACCCCGCATTGTTGCCGGTGAGCGGGAGCCCACCCCGGGTTGTTGCATATTAGAGGAGCGGGTGTCCACCCCGCGTTGTTGTATATTACTGGCGGGAGCCCACCCCGCACTTTGAAAATCACCAAGAGGGGGCCGCCGCGATCGAGTGCGGCGAACAGGAAGACAGGCAAGTTGCCTGGGTAGAGGCGAAACCAGGAAGCGGAAGTGACCGGCCGGCGGGAGGCTGCCAATCGCAGCGCGGCCAGACAGGAAGTCAGGCGAGCTGGTGCCTGATGGTAGGTGGGGCTCCCATGTCCGGAGAGAGCCCCGCATGCTGTGCTGAGTCCCGTGAGCACCGCAGAGGGAGACCGAGGCACATTGTCGGTGCCTTCTCCCCCCGCGTTGGAGGAAACCGGTGCAGCCCGAAGAGGTCCTGGTGGAGCGGAACGGAGGAGGCACATTGTCGGTGCCTGGGGGCCATAGGAGTCCAACAGAGAGCCCCGGTGAGTGGGGCTCTTCTCGAGGCACGTTGTCGGTGCCGTCCCTGCAACGTTGAGGGTTGAGTTGGGGCAGGTGGTAAGGCTCCCAAGGCACCGTGAGTGTCTGTGCTAATTTTGGTCTTACCAGCTGTACCGCAGTGGCGGACAGCTGCACCGGGGGGCAATCTTGTTGTGTAGCTCCCTGAGTCCCGGAGCGGGACCGAAGAGGCACTGTGAGCGCCAGTGTCTTTGCTGATCTTCACAGCTGCGCCGCAGTTGCGGGCAGCTGCAACGACGGGGGCACATTATTTCTACTGCCAGGAAGGGGGCGTGCACCCTACGCCCCCAGCGCATTTGCGCACCCAGTGCTTTGGGGCACATTGCTTGTCGCTGCATTGGCAGCCAGAGGACCAGTAGACGATCCTGAAGGAGCCCTGACATTTTGGACATAGGGCATTTGAGCCCCAGTGAAAGGCCAGTTGGCCTGGGGTCATTTGTGTGATGGTGAAAGGGCGCAAGGCCCTAAGGTGATGTGTACACCTGGTGGTAGTGTTACTAGGGTGCACTGCCGAGTTACTGCATAATGTGTTTATGCTTATGTGTTTTAGGATGATGCATAATGTGTTTATGCCTACTGCTTATGCCTAATGTGATTTATGCAAAGTGTCTGTGCCAGTAGTTACTGGTGGTTTTATTTTACTACTAAGTGAGATCTAGTGCTCTGACAGTGGCCCGATTGGCCCTGTCCTGTATATAACCCCTTGTGAATTATGACCTGGTGCCAGTTGGCACAGTGTATATGTGTGATTATGTTTCTAATGTGTTTATGATAATACAAAGGTTATTTTTATATATAACCTTGTGTGGAGTTTCTTTTGTGGTGTGCCTAGTGTGTTGCTGCTGTGTGTGTGTGTTGCGCAAACGCTTTACACATTGCCTCTGGGATAAGCCTGACTGCTCGTGCCAAGCTACCAAGGGGGTGAGCAGGGGTTATCTTTAGCGTGTAACTCCCTTGCCCTGACTAGAGTGGTGGTTTCTGCCTGGCTTAGGCGCATGCCCTAGCCAACCAGAAATCCCATTTCTAACAGGTACAGATTAAAAGAACCACACAAGAGCTAAAAGAATTGGTTCATGAGTTTTGTGAAAGTGTGTGTCTAGTGTTTCCGCAACACAGTGGGAGAGAATGTCCTGATGCCAGTGACATGAGGTTCCTTGTGACTCAGTTGGTTATTGGATTAATGTTCTCTGATCAGATCAGTGTGCACGTACAGCAAATATTGGTTGGTTGGCAAAGAAAGCTGATAGATGGGACTCTGAGGGATGAGGGGTACTATAGTGCTGGACAAGGAATGAAGCAGAAAGAGTTTGAGGAAAACCCTATGATGGTACAGAGGGAGTTTGCTCAGAAAAGTTTTCAGTATCAGTTGTTTGCAGAGAATGAAAGTGAGTTACAGTGTGTTGTTTCACAAGCAGAAATAAAAGGCGCTCAAGGAAGATTTGGTGTTTCACAGGATAGAAGTAAAGGTGTTTGGGTTGTGCAAATTCAGGTATGGATGTCGCACTGCTGGAAAAAGTGTCCTTTTGCCATCTTTGTAACGGATTTGAGCATTGGAAGAAGAAATGTAAATTTAAATCTGATACAGTAAATGGAAATGCGCAAACACAGAGAGAAATGCAGGTGCAAAATGTGCCAGTTTAGCAAATGCAAATGTCAATTCAGAAACAGGTACCAATGACAGGAGTTTTTTAAGCTCAGTTGCTCCCTCAAAATATGGAAAATGCTCAAATTATTTAAATCAGTTGTCCAGAGCAAATGTGAATTCTTTCCAGAAACAAAATCAGAACCCGTTTCAACAGGTTGCTGTATTTGAAAATGAGAGTTTTAGCCTTAACAATTCTGAAATTACCAAATCCAATGTGAAAACAGTTGAAGGTCTAGACGTAGTTGGAGGAGTTTTAAACAGAGAAATTACAAACCCAGTTTTAGAGAAGGTTGCAGCAAAAATAGGCCCATTTGAGAAAAGTTACCAATTTGTTGTTTGTGACTCAGGCCTGACAGGAAAGCATTTGTTTTGCAAATTGAACAGCACAGATTACTGTACACCAGATGATGTTAAATATAAGATTCCTGATGAGGATGTACAGTTTAAAATGGCCCAACAAGAGACAGCTGTAGGATTGTTTTCAGAAATGACAGTTGAAGAATTACCTTCTGATTTGAAAGAAATAATGAATACAGAAGTAAGGGAGTTCACAGAGAAAGATGTCAGATTAATAAAATGTGCAGAACAAGTCTTAGTCAAATTAAAACCAGATGACATGTATTTGAGAACACCATCAGTTGCAGAAATTCTACCCATAATTGGAGATAAACTGAGTAAAGGATGTTTGATGGAATCGATTGGAAGTTTATGTAACTTTCTGATCACAGGTTTACAGAAAGTAAATAAGAAGAATAGATTAGTGCAGGAGATTAGCGGCATAAATGCTCCATGTTGTCCTATGGTACCGAATCCAGCCAACATATTTTTTCACATTTCATGTGCTGAGGAGTGGCTTACTGTTATTGATTTTTGTCAAACTCATGTCATAGTGCCATTGCATGAGGATAGTCAGGAGTACTGTCAAAAAGAAGATGAAAATTTGGGACACATAATTGGAAAAGGAGCTAGAAAGGTGTCACCAGAGAGAGAGGAAGCAATTCACAAGATGAATCCACCTCAAATTCAGAAAGAAGTCAGGATGTTTTAGGGAATGGTTGGCTGCTGTAGTCAGTGGTTACTAAACCTTTCCCTAATGGCTGAGCCTTTACTGAGGCTGACACACAAAAATGTGTCTGATCCGCTTCCATTGGACAACAATTGCACAAAAGCATTCCTAGAGTTGAAAGAGAAAAAGTGTTGCGCCCCGGCACTAGGGATGCAAGTTTATTTAAAAGAAAATACACCAATTTGCAATGAGAGAGAGGGCTGCGCTCTCTCAGTGCCTGTTCAAAAACATGATTGTGTTCAAAAGTCTGTGATGTATTTCCCAATGACCCTTGACCCCATCGTCACAGAACTACCCAGCTGCCTTAACTTAGTAGCTGTGGTAGATGTCAGTCATAAAAAGAGTGAGAATATAATGATGGAATGTCCAATTACTGAAATGGTCCCTTCCTTTGTGGAGTTGTTTTGGGAAAATACTGTGACCAAAAAATGCCTAAATTCAAATGTATTGAGCGTGCTGCTAGCAAATGAAATTGTTTGTGATGAAACTGAACCAGAATGTCTTGGTGTCACAAATTTATGTCTAAAGCCAAGGTTAGACTTTAATGATGAACCTCTGATTGAGCCCAACAATGTCCATTTTGTAGATGGCCCATGTTTGGAAGGTAACAATGGTGCATTAGGAGCAGCACATGCTGTGTTCCCTATACATTATGTTGTCAAAGCTTCATGGCTTTCAGTAGTTACCTCAGCCCAAAATTCGAAACTGATTGCCCTTACCATGGCATGCAGTATAACTGCTCAAATGGGAGTCACTATTGTCATGGGAGAGAGAGATGCTAATTCAGTTGTACAATATTGTGTCCTGTTAGCCTATACATCCATTGGAATTTTCACAGGTGAATCTGAGAAGTATACTGTTTATCTAATGTTGATGTCAATGACTTACACTTGGAAAGAGTTAAAGGAGGTACAAGAAAATGTTTCAGAGGCAGAACAACAAGGTTGTATCAGAACAGATTTTGAGAAAAATGACAACTGCATAGTAGCAAATGTGTTATTGCAAAAACTGATGCCCAGGTATAGATTGCCAGTTTCTCTGAAATCAGATCATAATGAGGTCTCAAAGATGATGTGTGCAGAACCACAGATTGGACAAAGATTGGATTGTAGCTATATGCCTGAAGTTTCAAGCACAATAAAGCAGCACAAAGACAGCACAGAGTCTCACTTTGCAAAAGACTGTGTTTCAACATCACTGAAGTGGCTTGAGAATGTACATGCAAATGCACTTGTGAAAATCACAGATGAGAAGACAAGCCATTGCTGTGAGGGATTGGCTGATGTGGAGTGTGCAGTTTCTCACCAGATTGCAGCTGCTACACAAGATCTGCATAGTGGACAGTGCCAAAACCTTGATCTGAGAAAAGTTGTGAACAAAATGCACAATCTGAAGATTTGGTTGGAACAAAATGGAAAAGCCTGTTCCAAATGATCCTGGCAATGACTGTTGTGAAGTGTGGTGGCCTTCCAAATTGGGTACATGCCTCTCATACACGTATGGTCCCGTGTACCCTTGATAAAACAGCTCCTCTTCAAGAAGAGATGCCAGCAGTGGTCAAAAGTCCACAGAAGAGGGTCAGTCAAGCTGTAAGGGAACACATAGAGCGTGAAGCAGCACTAGAGCAAACTGAAGTGGCACTGGAAAAGCAAAAAGTGGAAACTGACTCAGATGAAAGCGATGTCAAAAGGGTGAATGAGTCAGGTGCAGCCTCTGAAGAGGAAATTAGTGCTGTGGGCCTACGAGTGGAGGTAGAAAAAAACTGGCTGAAAGGGTATCCAAAACGTCTTCAGTGGTCCCCTGAAAAATCATTTGCACCCATAGTTGAAACGTCTGAATCTGAACAAGGTGAAGATGAAAGTGAAAGGCTTGGATTGAAAACGTACAAAGAATTTATGGTGCTCTGTCAGAGTTTTTCAGCACCTCAGTGGTCAAATTGCATGGAAAAAGTACAGAATGCCACATTGAATGAACTGTGTAATGCGAGGCTTGAACTGTATGAGCCACCTTGATGGCAAGCTGGAGTTAAAAAGAGCCAAGAGATGCTGAAACAATAACTGAGAACTGTCAAGAGCTGAAAAGAGAAAACAAAGATGAAAGAAAAAGGAAAAAGAAGAAAGAAAAGAAAAGAAAAAAAAGAACTGTTCTATTGGATCTTTTATTATTTTAGTTATTTATTTTGCAGAAAACTAACTCTTTCAAGAAGCTACTTACAGAACTCTGCACTAAACTTTTGAGCTTGGCTCTATATGATCTGATTACAGACAAACCTTGTGTTGCCTTAGAAATAGAAGTAAAATTATTATATGCTCAGCTTTTGTAATAACAAGTGATAATGAACATACTAATTTTATCTTTATATACCTGTGTGAAATTAAGTGTGCTAATGAAATCACCATGTCTACATACACTAAAGATGAGTAGTAATATTTTAGGTAGAGAAAAACATATATTTGACTCAACTAATGATGAGTGTGATCTTTGATCAAATGCCAATTGTGAAATTAAATTAAATGTGTGATGATATACAAATCATTTGAGGTATCATGATTTGTTTATCATCAAATGGTGGGTTGATGGAGCCCAGATTTCACCTATAGATTTAGACATTACTAAATGACAAAAGCTGCTTTGAGTTTCAGACATAAACTGCATTTTAAAAATAGCACGCAGAGTTTTGGTGCCAGAGAAGTGAACAAATGAATGGGGACTGCTCAGATGCTTTCAGTCTAATGAAATCATGTAAAACCATGCTCAATTAATTAATTCATGGTTGTTTAATTGTGTTTAGTTTAGACTTAACCTCACTATAGAATGTACATTTAATTTGGAAAATGTGTTTTGAACTCTCAAAGTAGAATATATTTGTGCTGAATTAACACGTATTTTACAGTGTAGAAAAGCTGAAATACGCAGTTTGTGATTTAGTTTGCTTTGGAAGGCTCACAGTACAAGGCCTTGAGATAAGAATGGAATGTGTTCTTTCCTCCCTGTTTCTGTCTCTTCATGAAAAGCTTACTTTTATCAGTAGGCAGTTGTTTAGACAATGCTTTATTCACTTCATAACGTAGAGTGAAAAACTGCAAAGCACACATTTTTCTTCTTGATTATTATAATATGTATTCCTTGTTTCCGCATAATTAATACTTTTTGTTGGAGAAAATGTAATTGTTTCTTTAGCAGGATGTTAAGAGATGAAGTCATTTAGCACAAGACTCAAATGTGTTACAAGAACTCGCCTGATTGATGACGTGTCCAGTCAGCCCATGGGGTGTCGATGTGTTTCTAAAATTCCAATTGGACAAACCACGAAGACCAAGTCACATGTGTTTTTGTTAGAAATATTGGTTGATAGCTGAGGTGTGGGGCTTTTCCTTATTTTTTAGCAGGACGCTTGCAGAACACACAGCTTTTTTTTTTTTTTCTTGAGCTCTGCAGAGAGAAGGAAGGAGGGGCTCATGGGCAGCTTCTGTGAGAGACACAAAGAGGCAGCGAGGCGAGAGAATCAGCTGAGAGAACGAGGGCAGATTTAGATGCTAAAACCCTAAGTTTTATGGTTTGACTAACTGGCTTTGTAAATACTTATTTGTCCTATGCATTTATTTCTCTTTATGGGAGATTTTTGCCAATTATTAATTATTGATTTAGCTTTGCAAAACTCACTCTTATGGAGTGCTTTGTATGCAATCTATAATATGTTCTGTATTAATTCTATTTTGTCCTATTTTTCAATTCTGTAACCTGACTGATATTGGACTAATGAATAAAGAGTTAGAGAACCTTAAATTTGATTAGAAAATAAAACCCTTTAAAACTACTCACAACTCTCATTATTGCCTTAAATATTTATTTGCATCTGATTTTTTTCATGTTTATGCAAAGTCTCCTTATGGTGATCACACGGTGGCAAAGTTCCATCCCCTTAAAGCAGAAAACAAGAGGTAATGATGTTTTGCATTGAGAAATTACCGTGAAATTTCCGCTCCATCAGTCTCATTATCAATTGTTGCCATATAATTCTCAAAATATTCTGTCCATTCCTGCCACTTCATAACAGGTTCTCCTGGTACAGCCAAGAAAGGTAATAGGAGGTGTCAGCATGAAGGATTGTGCAGCACACATTCTGGATCACCAATGTGATGATGAGATACCTAAAACACTGTTGTTTCCAAAAGTATGGGATGTAATTCCTAAATTACACAGTATCACATTCCTAACAACAACCCAGGCCAAGTCCCAAACTAATTTAAGTTGTCAAGTAACTCAGTATAATTACGACGTCTTTGTGAGGATTCTCTTTTACTTAACAAGTTTCTTTCACAAACACCAAATCATGTAAGAAAAAATAAAAAGTTTTGAGGATTAAATACCTTACTCTCCTGTAACCAGAGGTTCCATTTCCTTCGAGCACCATATGAAGCACAACTCCCTCTCTGGCCTTTGTCCGACTCCTGTGCTTCCGCCTCGCACCCTCGCTGCACAGTGTGCTGCAGCAAGATGACGGCTACGCAGGTCACGCAGTGTGATCTCAGATTCCAGTTGCCATGGAACGCATGCAGTGAGAGAACGCGCTCCAGCACGTAGGCCAGATGCCTTACGTCACGTGCAAGTATGGAGCATTCCAAGCAAACCTTGTTCGTCGTCTTTGACTTCTCCTAGACTTCTTTCCACAAAGGGTGCTGTGGAACGCAGGATGCTGCATTTCAGTGTGCACCTTAGCTCCACCCACTCCCTACATCATCATGACCAATGGGATACAATTTCCTCTACCGCTCCTCCCCTAAAACTCTAGGTCGGTTTCGGAAGGTGAGTTAGGCAATTACTCTCTTCACCATCCTAAGCTGTACCCTTAGGTCGATTAATGCATGGTTACACACAGCATCATGTCCCCGTTAAGTACTTCAATTTCATCCTTGCGCAGGGTCTAGTAGGGTTGAGCTCGTCGCCACTATCGTGTTGGGAAAAGATCACTCGCACAACTAAGAATCGAAAAAAGGCAAGTTTATTCCCCAACCCTACTAGCGTCTGTTCACCTCCTCCCACATACGCAACTGCCCCCTACGAAGCACATTTCTATAAAAATCTTAAAGAGATTCATATGAAGGGTGCGCTTGTGTCCACTTTAATTGTGATGCACGAGGGTTCCATATTCTGACCAACAACTCTACACTCCCTCTCACCCCATGCCGCACAAATACTGACAACCTCATATTCCCTATCAACAACTTGGCACCAGCATGACGGAGTTATGCTGTGAGTGAATCAGTTGAGTTGGGGAGGTGCCAATATGTTTGTGTGCAGAGGCCAGTCAATGCTTTGATGTAATCACCTGGGCACTGACCTGTGAACAGAAAATGGGCTCCCTGCTGTCTCATTCTATTCACCAGCAGCAGCGAAGCTGCCAAATTTCTTTCGGGCCAAGGCGCTATCCGAACAAGGGCTGGCTCGTCCAATGAGTCTAGTTTAAACAACAGTATAGACCCAGTCATATGATAAGGCACCAACAGGCTTGCCAGTATAGTCCATATGAAGATATTTATGTGGTTTTACATAGTGCAGACATTACCCAAAGGTTTTAGAGCGCCTTACAATAGTATACATGCCAACAGATGCGATTCAAGCGGTAAACCTGATTTTTTTAAGCCAAAAATTGCTTTCTTTTAGCTGTCTCCTGCCTAAATTGCCTTTCCTTCAATGTATGTCAATAGGGAAAATGAACTCCCACGATTTTTTTCTGAGAATCTCCGTCTTTCTAGTTTCAAAATGTATAATAGCACTGTAGCATTGCAAAGGCACATAGATTACGTAGTCATAAATAATGAGTAGCGGAAAAAGTATAGGTGCAAGGCTAGGAAAGAGCCATATAATGTTGAGGTAGAACGGAGTGGAACTGATGATCATTGGGTACATTCCAGTTATCCAAGTGCTTTCTTCAGTGGTTGAAGTGGGGGAAAAAAAGTAGGGGAACTGTGGGCGGAGAATCAGAGGGCGGGAATAACCCGTGGATTGGGTCAGTGGGCGGAGTCAGAGGTGTGGCAGAAAGAGCAAAATATCCCAACTTTTAGTATTTGTTTCCCATTTCACTAACCGGTTACAGCTTATTACGTTATTTAATTTAACCAATGGATACACATGTTTATTTAAGGTTTAATATGAGTTATTGACATTAAAATACATTCACAAAGTGGGATATTTTTCCAGTCACAGAATGTCCCAAATATCCTTAAAAGTGGCATCTCAAGCCATTTGTCTCCCAGCCATGGAGCTTCTGTCATCAGCACTTCTCCTCCCTTTTTCCACAAGAGCCGTTCAAACATGAATGGCAAAATATCCTAGTTTGCAAATGTTTTCCACATAATTATGGCTCTGCCATATTTGCTAGAATAACATCATAATGGGACCACTTTCGGCCCCAAACCTGTGGCACAGCGTTTTTAATTGCATATGCAATTACTCTTTATTGTTTGTCTCTTATTTCTCTTTTCATTCCTTTAAACTGCGTTCATTGTCCACTTTTACGCTTGACGCTTTTTAAATCCGCATGCAAGGAAAAAGCCATTTCCCAAAATTTCTCATGTCCAAGATGGGCCATCCGAACCTCTCTGCAAGAACACGTACCAAAGCCAAATCCATCAAAAAGCAGTTTATTAAAACCCAATGCATTTCAGGCCTCTAGGGCCTTTCGTCAGGGGTAACTGAAAATGAACAGTAAAACGTACGTAAATTTCTCATGCATCAATGTTTGAACACAATCTCATGTTTTCTAAATTGCGCTTCTCTTCTCTGTAACTTGCGCGCATCAAATTCACAAAAAATTGTAATTCTTTTTATTTGCACTATTCAGAATAACCCCCTAATGCCTGTAAACAGACTCTCTCTCTCCACTCAAAAATCTCTAATGTAACTCCCTCTTACGAAGTCAGTGATGCATATGCTGTGCCTTCGTGAAATACAACCCACAAACTTCTCTCCACTTACTATCCTGGCATATATGCACAAATCTCCCACCCTGCACTTCCTTCCCCTTGTTATAAATCAAAACCTCCCCATCTGTTAATACATCATCTGCTGCATAATCTGACGATTTTAACTAGTAAATTGTTTATAGCTCAAACGGATCAAAAGTTCCTAAAAATGTGACTTGTGCTGCTGTGAAGTGGAGGTCCCTTCGCGAAGGTTGATTGGTCACCTTTCTCACTTCTGCAGTTGTATGTTCCACTGGTACTAATAAGGAAAAATCTTTGCAGAGACTGTTAGCATGTGTAAAAATGTCAAAATAATAAAGTATCAGAAAATTTACAGCACCACTAATACCAGTGTAGGGTGTCGGAGCACTTTACATCACACACATTACACAGAGACAATCAATCATACATGTGTGAATCACTGTATAGGAAATGTTACATAAGACAAAGGACTAAAAGGTGTAGGAGTCACATGACAACCATACTAGTAGGCAGCATAGTTTAATAGTGATTGGTTTGGAGCAACACAAACTCAGAATGTCAAACGTAATAAAGGTTGGTGGTTCTCTTTAAGAATCAGAATTGATTTCTACCCAAATGAACCCTTTTTCTGCAACAATAGGATAATCAAAGACTGGGGAAAAAACCATAACACTCTAATTTATACCTTGCAGTTTGCATGCAGCTCTTCCATGACAGTTAAGAGCTCACTGTTCTATGTTAGGATTTTAACTTATTAACTTACAAGTAACAATAGGGTCTCTCTGACAAAAGCAGTAACCCACTGACCTATTTACATTATGTGCACTTTGTGATCTGCATGATACATGTTCTTAGCAGCAGGCACATTAACCCTCTGTGCTTCCTTTCCATGAGTCAAAACGTCGACTAGACAAAACAACATCTCTCTCTACTAAGAACATTAATCACTGGAGTTATCATGACATTTTTATTGTTGCCGAAAATTGTTGGAGGCCAGGGAGGAGGCAGCAAGTGCTTTTAAAACCATATTATACTTGCAAACACGACAACCCCACCTGAAGTCAGCGCCAGCTCTGGCCATGCAGGTAACAGCGGTGGGGCTGGGTAAAGGGGGATTTCGAGGGACGATGCAGTGGGAAAATTAATTATTTATTTAATTTTCCCTCTGCATCGTCCCTTGAAATCCCCCCTTACCCGGCCCCTCTGCCCCACCGCTGTTAGCTGCACGGACCGCGGCTGGTCAGCGCCTGGGACGGTCGCACTGCCCTAGAGCCACCCTGCTCAAGGGTCCTGTGACCTCAGTGACAGAGTCACTGTCACTCTATGGTGTGCTGCTTCATAGGCCTGCCTGCAAGACTGGAGGTGAACTTCAGAATGAATTGTGGTGGACAGGCCTTCAAGGTTAACCCACACTTGCCACTGCTAGGGTCCACCTGCTGGTGCTAAGACACCAGGGCTTTGAGGATCTTGCGGGGCCTTCTAAGGTCTAGCATGGGAATGTGCTCCCTCAGGGGGAGTTGTCTGGTGGACTGGTCATGAAGGCTGAACCTGGTTCCCCAGTTCCAAATTCAGCAGCTCTGACCATTGTGCCACATCCTCTCCCCCACTGAACACCATACTGCCCCACTGAGAGTAACTTGCACTGCACTGACCCGCTATAAACACCTGGATGTGACTGAATTCAAATTACGCACTAGACAAGAGCAATATGCTGCCTGAAAAAAAATTAACAACATCCTAGAAAAAGCAAACACTCATAGGGAATGCAAGATTAAGTAAAGCATGTGAAATGTAAGCAGGAACAACATGGTTACCTTTTTCTTTTTACACTCATTATTCAGAAATTAGTGAGTGCTTTTGCCTGAAAAGTTAAGGCCATGACTACAGGGCCCAGAAGGGACCCGCTCCCATGCCCATTGCTTATATCCTTACAAAATGTAAGCAGCATGGTTTAAAAAGACCACATTTGGGAATACAGAGCCGCGGTATGCATTTTGTTTTCCAATTCACCCATCAAGCAGGTTTTTCAGTACTTCCAGGAATAGTGCACTTTCCCACCCAGGGAAAACAATGTTGTTCAAAGTGCGACGAGAAAACAAAAGTAGCGCTTCACTGGCAAACACTGTAAAGTGGCGCTAATGTGTTTAGGTGTGAATAAATCAATCTGGCCACCTTGCAACCACTCTCTCTTGCTTTAGTTAGTTAGTTATTTTTCATATTTTGAATGTTTTATTTCTCTCCACCCGGAGGCTGCACTTAGAAATTGGAAAATGTCAGAAAAAGACGATGTTTCCAGCAAAAGTGTTTTTCTTTTTTGGATCCATTTCACAGGGGAGCAAATAAACGAAAGGAGGAAAGAGAAGGTAATACCTGCTTCTTGAAGTCTCGGTTTTCACTAAATGAGGAGGAGCGAGACAGAAAGAGAGGGGAGAGGGGGAACAAAGGGGGGGGGGGGCAGCTGCCAGCAGCAGGAGAACTGGACACTGTCCTTGTCTTCTCTGGGAACGAAGGAAAAGACAGAGGGGCATATTATCAAGAAACGGCGTTAAAATTATCGCCGCTTTAGCGGCAGAAAACTGCCGCTAAAGCGGCGATAATGGGCTTGATAATATGCCCTTGAGAATTCCAATAGAAGCCCATGTTCTGGTGTCAACATGGGCTTCTATTGGAATTCTCAAGGGCATATTATCAAGCCCATTATCGCCGCTTTAGCGGCAGTTTTCTGCCGCTAAAGCGGCGATAATTTTAACGCCGTTCTTGATAATATGCCCCAGAGTCCTTTTCCTTTTCTGCCTGTTCCGCCCGTCCCCAAAAGCCGAGCCTTAACTATCGGCCTTGGCGATTTCTGCCGTCCGGGAGGCATGTTTAAAATAAGGAAGTAGGGGAACCGACTCTATGAAGTCCCGATCCCGCCCACTTCGACCACTGGCTTTCTGTTACAAATAGAATAGGTCTTCTCTTTCCAGCATTTAAAAGGGCCAATTGATGGTTCAGGGATATTTTGAGCCTATTCCAGTTGAGAGACATACAAGAAACATAACATTTACCCAGAGGACAAAGAAAATTCACTCAGAAAAATCCACACGAGGCAAGGTTCAAAGTACAAACCATGAAGGTTTATTAAAGATTAAGAATCATTACAGGCATTGGTTTGTCAAGATCATATTAAATGTTCAAAATGCAAATATATGAAAAATCATTGACAGTGAAATCTTGAAATCTATTTTTTTTTAAATATTTTTTATTTATCTCAAGGAGTAAAACATATAAGCCATACATCAAAAGAAAAATTGATATCTATACATTGAGTAAATAAACTTGTAGGAGATAACCAAAAGAGAAAGAGAAAGAAAAAAAAAGAAATATTCTGAAGTACATTAATACCCAACACTTTTACAGTCCTAGTTTTAACATAGGCCCCCAAATTCGATGGAACTTCTTTCTAGAGCGGGCACCCCTGCTCTTAACTATAGCCATCTCTCTTTCGAAAGTCTCCCTTAGCATTGCCCACCATTCCAGAGCCCTGGGTGGTATTTTAGATATCCAAGCGCGGGCAATGCATAATCGTGCTGTTGTTATAATAATCGATATAAATGATCTTAATCCTAGGACAGCATCTGATTTATAGCCAAGCATAAGCTCTTTCTCCGTCAATTGTATATTAATCTTTAAGCGATCAGCTATTATATGCAAAACATCTTTCCAAAAGGCGGCCAGACCTGAGCAGGTGACAAACATATGCAAACTGTCAGCGGCAACCAATCCACATTTTGTGCGCTTGCATTTATCATTCATGTTTATGCCATTAGGATCTATCCATCTAGCTATTCGTTCTGGAGTATAGTAGAACATACATACTGTTTTAAACTGTTGCAACTTTAGGTTAATAGAATATACCGCAGCATCTAAAGTCTCCAAAGCCTGTTCAATATCTCCAGGACTAATATCTTGTCCCAATAACACACTCCATTTTGATGCTACCTTCAAACTATCATTCTCCCAGGATTGAGAGAATAGCTGATATGCCTTGCTAATAGTCAGTTTTGCCTCTCAGTGTAAATAAATCAGTATATCTGATCCCAAAGGTTGTCTTATATCTCTACGCCCCCATAAACAATCTCTAATCTGTAGATATTTATAAAACATATTCCTAGGGATACCAGATATCATCTGTAAGTCTGAAAACGTACGAAACCCTGTGGCATTGTATAAATGGCTAAGTTGACTAATACCATATCTGTCCCAGGATTTAGCTTGCATATCATGGAAAATTGCCGGAAGCATAGGGTTATACCATAATGGCATGCTAAGATGCATCAAAGGCAAAGAGCATTTAGCTCTGATCTCATGCCATATATAGACTATATCCTTAAGAGTCTTAAACCGTACTCTTTTAAAATAGTTTGGATCATTGATCCTATACAAAAACATAATGCTATCACTACCAATAGCAAGACTATAACAACAATGTTGTCTACTGGGAGATAGAAGGTCCCGTAAACGTCCAACAAAAGCGGCCCAAAAATATAGTTTAAAATCAGGTAATTGAAATCCTCCATATCTGTAAGGAAGTTTTAGGTATCTTATAACACGTCTCGATTGTTTATAACTCCATACAAAACTGCTAATAGCCCCCTCAAGTTTTTAGAAAAAATAATTTGGAACTCGCAGAGGTATTGCCCTAAATAAATAAATAAATTTCGGCAATACAATCATTTTTATAATATTACAGCGCCCTATAATACTAATAGGCAATTTATGCCAGTCCCTCATTTTGGAAATCATCAACTTAAGTAAAGAATCGGAATTCAATTTTATAATCTGTCCCAGATCTGCAGTAATCCGTACACCTAAATAGGTTGCTGATGTACATGCCCCAATTACCTCCCTATCAGCTTGAAAATTAAGAATGGTCTGTGTCTTAACATTCAATTTATATCCGGAAAAATTCCCATATGTACTAGCTTCGATTTGGATAGCCTCTATAGCTCTGACTGGGTCTATAGAGAAAACAGCTATATCATCGGCGTAAGCCGTTATTTTCAATTCTTCAGAGCCTATTAGTAGAGGTGGGATGGATAAGTTGACAAGCAGTGATCTGATAAATGGCTCTATATATAGAGCAAAAAGAAGAGGTGATAAAGGGCACCCTTGTCGAGTACCCCTCAGTATCATAAAGGGAGCAGACTGATAATTTAGGTAGACTAACTTTGCTCTTGGGAATTTGTATAAAGCTTTAATCCAATCATAGAAACGGCCGTGGATATTATACACCGTAAGTATGGCCCAGAGACAATCCCATGTTACACGATCAAATGCTTTTTCCGCATCAAGCATGACCATTCCTATATCCAGATTTAATTTAGAAGCAGCATCAAAAGCAACTAAGGCTGTATTCATGTGTGCAGTCGTATCCCTGCCGGGTATAAATCCATGTTGTTGATCTGAGACTAACTGTGTCATAAGAGGCGCAAGACGCGTTGCCAGTATTTTTGAGAAGATTTTTGCATCAACATTTATTAGCGAGATCGGGCGATATGACCCACACTCTTCTTTCGGCTTATTCTTTTTTAAGAAGAAGACAATGTTTGTCATATCCCACGAACTGGGTACCATCCCACTCACACTAATATAATTCATAATCCTAGATATGATAGGAATCAGACTGTCCTTAAATATCTTATAAAATTCCGCTGGTATTGTATCCTCACCTGCTGCTTTTCCAGCAGGAAGAGCACCGATAGCATCAGATATTTCATCAACCGTAATATCTAAATTAAGAGAGTGTACCTGTTCTGTTTCGAGTCTATGAATAATTTCACAAAACTTACACTTATCTATATAGTCAATAAATTTGCTTTTATCAAACACATTAGAGTTACTATATAATGACTGATAAAAGCCAAAAAATTGTTCTACTATCTCTTCAGGCTGAGTATAGAGTAACCCCCCAACACCTCTTATACCCTTTATTTCTCGCGCCGCCCTTTTGTCAGAAAGTTGATGTGCGAGCACTTTACCTACTTGTTCGCCGTACTTGTATTGAAGAGCTTGATTTTTATTATAACTAGCCGCCGTCTTATCTTTTAGGGACCGTCCTAATGCAGCGCGTTTTTCAATTAGAAGTAGATATGTTTGTGAATATATTGAGGCTGCCGTCTGTTGAATAATGCCGCTTCTAATTTCATTCGCATGTGCTATTTCTAATTTTCGGATGCCTTCTCTAATAGCCTTGCTTGCCAAATTTCTGGTACGATTTAATCTAAAAATATATTGCTGAGTAGCTCCTCTTATGTAAGCTTTAAGTGAGTCCTTGAAAACAAGGAGAGGGGCTCTACAAATCCAGAGGGACAGAGCTCCTATGTAACTTGAAAGTTAAAACCAGAATTTTCCCTCTGGAACTCCTTTTGCACACTTGGTCATTTACTCCTCACTCATGCCAATCACCATCTGATGCATCAATGTTCCCCCAAGATTAAACTAAGAGACTCTAATAAGAGTATATAAGCATTATTGTGCGTATTTAATAGATCAGAAACTCAAATAGGTAAAAATGTATAATGCAAATACAAATCATCACAAATAATTAAACATCACAAATAATTAGATAT
This sequence comes from Calotriton arnoldi, assembly GCA_963921515.1. Classification (NCBI taxonomy): domain Eukaryota; kingdom Metazoa; phylum Chordata; class Amphibia; order Caudata; family Salamandridae; genus Calotriton; species Calotriton arnoldi. Next base: position 2,333,597 of record CAWUFW010000037.1, on the reverse strand, counting down.
CACAAATAATTAGACAGTTTGAATATCAACAAAACCAATCATGTATACAAATACACACAAATTCTTAAAAACCATTAAAAACCTAGATTCTCCTATACACATCAATTGCAAAATAAACCACCCCACTGGACAGGAAACTACCAGACAATATAATTTGTCTTGCAACTGTTAATTTGAACACTAATGTAAACAGCACCCAGCAGGGGAAGAAATTCCCTGTCTTTTTCGTTCTTGCTGTCTCTTTTCAAATTTAACATAAATTAACAGTTGCAAGACAAATTATATTGTTAGGTAGTTTCCTGTCCAGTGGGGTGGTTTATTTTGCAATTGATGTGTATAGGAGAATCTAGGTTTTTAATGGTTTTTAAGAATTTGTGTGTATTTGTATACATGATTGGTTTTGTTGATATTCAAAATGTCTAATTATTTGTGATGTTTAATTATTTGTGATGATTTGTATTTGTATTATACATTTTTACCTATTTGAGTTTCTGATCTATTAAATACGCACAATAGTGCTTATATACTCTTATTAGAGTCTCTTAGTTTAATCTTGGGGGAACATTGATGCATCAGATGGTGATTGCCATGAGTGAGGAGTAAATGACCAAGTGTGCAAAAGGAGTTCCAGAGGGAAAATTCTGGTTTTAACTTTCAAGCTTTAAGTGAGTCCCAAATAGAGAAGAGAGAAGCAGAGCCTTCGTTATCTAAAAGAAAATTACTAATACTGTTTTTCATAAAAGCTTGAAACTCTATATCCATCAGCAAATAACGAGGAAAGGAAAATTGGCGTGTTAATTTAGTAGATGAGCTAAGCGCAAGTTCCAACAATAAGGGATTGTGGTCTGAGACTATCTTGGGGCACACTTCACACTTAGCTATATTAAGGATAGCATTATTGGTCAAGAACATATCAATCCTTGAATACTGCCGGTGTGGTGCGCTATAGTAAGTATAGCCAGGTTGAAGAGGATGCAATGACCGTCAAACATCTTTCAGACTATGCAATCGAGCCATTTCCATAATGGCGGCCCGAACTTTCCTCATTCTGACCGAGGCGCCTGGATTAGTTGAATCTAAGCATGAATTCATGGTACAATTGAAATCTCCCATAATAATTAAGTCTCCCTGCCAATCAAAAAGATCTAGGGATAACGTTTCAAAAATACGTGGCTCGTCCAGGTTTGGGCCATAAAGAGCACATAGTACAAATTTATAACCATCTATAAGTAGCTGTATGATTATCCACCTGCCACAGTTATCATGAGAGGCTCTAAGCAAGGTGTAGTCGAGCCGTTTGTCTATTAAGATAGCAACCCCTCTAATAGAGACCGTCTGGGAAGTACATGCAATTATCTTATAATCCAATTGTTTTAATAACTGTCTGTCTTTGTATGCTAAATGTGTTTCAACCAGAGCCACAACATGAGGTTTATAGTTTTGGAGCTCTGCTCGTACCATCTGACGTTTACTTGCAGAGTTTTGTCCAGCAACGTTCCAGCATAAGCACTTTATCACACCCATTTATTTTGTATATGGGTCATATGAAGACCTAGGGGCCACCGACCATATCTCCGCCTAGTTCCCTTATCATTGGTTATAAAAGGGCAGAAAAAAAACATTACATCCCAGACTTTATGAAATCCTAATCCACATATGCTGCTATAAATGGCATAGCTCATATCGAAAATAATTCTTCTGTTTACTCCCTTTGGTAAAGAGACAATGGAGCGACACTGGGCCTTACGTCAACTGATTGACCCTATGAAGGCTGCTGGTGCGCAAGTATTTCTTCAGGAACCAGCAAGACTTAAGGCTGTACGTCAGGGACACACTTGGATTTTTCATACATCAACTGCTGAGGCCCAGCATAATCTTAATTCTTGGAAGCCTCTGGAGACGGCGGCTCCCTAAGATTTGAACAGATATTCAGATGGATTTTGTGTTTGGGATCTCATGGTTTTATTCTATTTATCCTTTTTTTTCTTTTCCCCCCGGAAAAAGGGGGAACATGTGATTTATATAGATAAAGATCAAGCAGATATAGGCATAATATCATTTATGATTATGACTGATAGCTCTTATGATTATATGATGATACTTTTTTGTGTACGGGGTCTTTTTCTTTTTATCTCTCATTTTTTCTTTTGTCTCTCCCATCTATGATCTAGGCTATGATGGGGTAATGCTTAGCGGATGGCATCCGGGGGGCACATAAGCTCTCTAGTGGCTGTTAGGTCCATCGACAGCTTGGTTGGGGTGATTCCTTCTCTAGGAAACAGGGTGGGGTGGGTGGATTCCTTTCAGGGAGGGTTCTGGAGGGTTTGGGTGAGGCTTTGGGTTGTATGGGTGGAGGGGGTTAAATTAAAAGAAATCTTGAAATCTAAACCCTACTCTAGCACAAGGCAAATGAGAATTAAGGAGCATATGTCATAAGGGCTGCTCAGTAAGACAAGAGAGAAGGATCATGAAAATATTCTAAGTATTAAGTAAATAAAGCTTTGACATGCTGTCTGCCTCAGTGGGAATCGGGGAAAGGCACTGGCCCGCGCCCAAAATGGTGAGCCTTTATATACATTTTCTAGACGCCAAACTGTACATTCACTGTAGTCTGACGGAGAAAGTTACAAATCACTAACAAATAATTAGAAAACATATCACAGGGTAAGCTTAACATTTGCCCTACAGCTAATGAATACGCTGTAGTATGTCTTACTCAGAAAACAATACTACTGAGAGAATACAAACCACACCTTTTCCGGCCCAAACAAAATGGCCTTCGATTGTATACAGTCGTAGAATCCGTCCTGTTCAGGAACATCAGGAACAGAGAACATTGCATTTTATAATGATGCAATGCAAGCAGACCATTGAACTGACTGAATTTCCTGTAATTATTATGGAGTCTTAGGGACAAACACTGAGCTCTGTCATACACAGGCAAGGAGGGGGGAAGATGAGGTTTTGTCAAGTTCTGGTGAACTGCATACATTAATATATGGAAACTTGAAAACACAAGTAGGCCGTAAGCCTCCCCCATATCAATGTTAAAAGAACTTCATTACATTAAACACAGTAAAACATTGCATATGCAACTCTATAGGATTAGTGTACAGATTTGTTTATTAGGAAATCTGGATCAACAATTCCACCCTCTGGTGATTACCATCATCACAAAACCCTCATTATAAAACTATTTCATAGTTCAGTCGCTGCTTCTTGGGTCTGGAATTCTCGAATCTTGTAGTGCATCATAAATTCTTGGTCTGATAATCTCAATTTGTACTCATCCCTCTTCCTATTCTTACCAGTCTGAATTTCTTCTTTCTTTGACTTGAAGGACTTAAGAATAATTATAGAGCCTATTAAATGTGAAATAGTTATGATTAATGGTGTTAGAATCCGCCTCATCATTCAACCGCCCACATCACCAAACCATTCACCAAACATGGAAATTCCATTTCCAGTCTTACTAAACCGTGAACCAACTGTTTCCCAGATACCAATCTCTTCAAGAGCCTTTGCCTTTTGCGAAACATTGGTAATGGTCATTATTTATTCATTAATAAGCTTATTATTATCCGGAACATATGTACAACACTTTCTCAACTTCACAACACACACCACCTTTTTTGCGAGAAGAATATGTAATGCTAGTCAGTTCATGAGAACCATTGCACAAATAGAAATAATTTGTTCTTTATTCCTAGTTAGTGCACCTATAGTATTAGTTGCAAGCCGATCAGCTAAATTCAACAACTGTTTAATCTTCACGTCATTCAAAGGAACACCAAAAGAAGGAATCAACACACCAAAATTATCAAAAAAACACTTGTCCAAATCCACATTTCCCTCTCTTGAGTTGAATTTCACTCATTTCATTCACATATTACCACAAGCATAATAAATCCCTTTATAAAAAATCCCTTTATAAATAGGTTCTTCACCCTTTAAAACTCAACAGCCACAAGATTATTACTGCATTCACTCTCTCTAACCATTTCATAAGACTCCAAACCAACAAACTTTGCATGCATAATACACACAGCTCCCTTTCGCCCTTGCTCCATTCTACGTCTAGGATGTATATTTGAACGTCTGAATCTCTCTTCAGCCTCGCTGTGCAATACAATCTCTCTTGTTTCATCCTGATTTCTACTAATTTTCCCTCTCCTCTTATTAAATTATCTAATAAAATTCAGTTTGGCACCACTCAACTTACACACATTCTTCTCAATACTATTATTAGTAGTGCTAATAGGTTTAATAACTGTTAGATGATTTGAAAAAGAACCTAAGCCTCCTATATTAGGTAATTATTCTAATGAAATATCCACATCTGCATCACTAATCTCAAGGCAATTCTGATCACGAAGAACCAGTATTGAGATGCTGCATGTTAAAGCTAATGATAAAGGCAGTCGACTGTAGCTTGCCCCCTCTGCAACAGAAATAGGTAGATACGGATAAACAAAACAATTTGTGACATTTGTAACTGCTAAGTACTCCCTCAGCAAGCTAGGATAAGAATATTCACTAAACTCATTCATAGGCACATTATAACTAAACCTCTATGTTTATTAAGTTTAATAAATTAAATTATTATCAAGAAAGTATTGAAAATATTTTTAATGGTAAGCAACAATTCTCATTTTTGGCCATGACTTCACTACAAACATTTGAACAAAAATCAAAAATTCTAAACTTTTAAATATGGTGCAAAATCAAAAACTTTCAGAATCTTCAAAGTCTACAAGTGTCTATATGTTTTCAGCAATGAGAACGCTCAATTCAAGAAATGTTAACAGGAAACCTACTATCTTCGACTATATAGCAAAGACAACATACAAAATAAATCTTTAAGGAAGAAAAATCAAAAGGAATCAGACTCTAAGGAAGTAATGTATTCACCTTTGAAAAATTTAAAAACTCAATAATTGTCTTTTTTATTTTCCATCAAAAATAAATGATTAATGATTGACTTTCATTTCGATTCCAACAAGTTCACAGTGGTTCTTCAAAAATGAACTGATAATCTTTCACGTCAATGTCTCTTTGCTCTGACTGGATTTTCAACAAATGTGACCACTCTGGTGCTGCATACTTCTAGTTCAGTACTTCCAGTTGTAGATCATCTGATTGTTTGTTGCTCTGACTCTTTGTCACTTAAGTCTGTTTCTGTGTACACTGCTTGAATTAAAGTTAAGTTTTGTAGAGTGCACGGCCACTCAGAGAGTGTCCCGGTGCTGTAACTATTATTATGACCCATTACACAAAGGAAACCCCTAGAAAGAGCTACGTTTTCAGCTCCCTACGAAAGACCTCATCCAAGGGAAGCATCCCGAGGTCTAAAGGAAGCAAATTCCAGGGTTTGGTTGCTATGAACGAAAATGCTTTACATACCCTCCTCACACGCTCGATGGGAGGCACTACCACCATGGCTGCTCTGGAGGAACAGTAAGGGAGGAATCTGTCAGCGATAGAACCTGGACTGGCTTGGAACAATGCCCGGTAGACCAAAGATAGATTTTTAAAAAGAATCCACTTCTTAATGGGCATCCAGTGCAGGGATTTAAAAAAAGGGGAAATCGAAATCTGTCTAGGAAGTCTTAGGATGAGCCAGTTAGCAGCATTTTGCACAACCTGGTGACAGTCTAGCAGAGCTTTGGACAGCCCTAAGAGTATTAGCATAATCCAACCAAGATGTGATCAATGCATGGATCACTGTCGTTCTACAGTTAAAGGAAGGAGATACAAAAATTTCTTAAGGGAAGGATACAAAGCAACCCAAAACGTGCCAACCACAGCCGAAATCTCAGGGTGGTTATACAACTCTCTTCTAACTTGCTTCTTGATCACTGTCTTCTTTGATTGCTTCCAATCTGTGACTTTCTCTTGTTGTGCTCATCCTCCATCTCACGCTCTGACAAACCATCTTTGAGCCAGCTTTCATCTTCAGACCCACTTATGCTGTTGCATCTTCATCTTCAATTGTCACTTGATTTGTGCAGTCTATGACCGGAACAATTTGACTTGCTGTGGGGGTTTTGAATCTTGAAATTTTGCTTTCTGTTTTTCTTGAGCTGCTTTCTGTGTCTCCGGTTGCTTGCAGTCTCTTTTCCCCCTCTAGATCCACATAGGTAACTCATGCTTGACACAGTGAATCAGTGATTGATGTCGCCACTTCTTAATTTCCTCTCTTCACTCTTGTGAGATGTGTGGATCCACTGTTTCAAGCCTGCACACTTCACAGCAGTATTCTTTCCAAGGATTACTTGGTGGGGTCCATGTCACCTTCATCAAGGGAGCTCTTCCTCACATGCTTCTTCATAATAACCCAATCTCCTAGGTTCAGATTATGACAGGGCTCCTTACTTGTTGATGGTGTACTCAGTTTTACCTGGTGAGAGATAAAGGGTACAAATCAGCCAAACCATTGCAGTATTAAGACAAGATTATCTGAAACATTGACAAGTGCAGCAGAAGGGAAACCAGGAATTCAAATCACTCTACCCATTAGAATCTCATGAGGGGAAGGTCCAGTCCCTTTACTAGAGGTGCTTCTAAGACTCATCAAAGCTAATGCCAAAACATCTGGCTACTTCAAAGACGTTTAACTGCAGATCTTTGATAACTTTGATTGGAGAGTACCATTGACTCTCTCCACAACTCCTGCTGCTTTTGTTCAATAACTACAATGAAACCTTTGATCAGTATTCAATGCGGTGCATACAATCTTCATCAAGTCATTGTTAAAGTGAGTAACCCTATCTGACTTTATAGAAGTTGGCAATACAAATCTAGGGATCAGCACCCTCAACAAGAGTTTCACTACGGTCAGGTGACTATTCCTCCTAGTTAGCTATGCTTTCACCAACTTAGAAAAAAGACATACAATCACTAAAATTTAGCATAGTCTATTACACTTCATGATTTTTAATAAAGCCCACTTGCAGCTTAGCAAATAGAGCTTCTGGATTGACCAATATGACTTAGGGTCACTGTAGTGTTTTACCCACATTCCGCTGTTGACAAGTAACACTACACTGACAAAAATCTTCAGTTGCAGCTCTGAAATGAGGATTAAACCAACACGTTTTGAAGATGTGAGACATGCCATCATGCTAAACATGTGATGGACTGTGCATGTGTCTCACCATTTGGTGTAAAATACAATCTGGTAACACCAACTTGTCATCAGGTTATCTCCACAAATCATTTACGTCTTTTACCCAACCTTTTATCCAAGAAATCTTTTCATCGTCCTCCATACTATTTTGCAAAGTTTTCAGTTCTTCTAAATTCTGAACAGTTGTGTCCAAGAAACAACTCATACTCTCCTTTTCTGAGTTACAATTTCTATTTGATTCTAATGTCCTGGAGAAAAGAGCACAGTATTTTGCTCCATCAACATACCCGTTGCCAAGTGTAACCATATCATCCCTGCTCTTATGTGTGGCACATTTTACAACCAGGACTTCCTTAGGTAGCTGTCATGGATTCTTGAGCCATTCTTAACTGGAGTGGCAGATTATGTAAAGAAACCCCTTTGTGATGAGGGCTGGCCAAAATAATGGAAAACTCAAAAACCATATCGGCTATCTGTGTAGATTGTAACACTTAATCCATTGGGTATGTAGCATGCTCTAGTAATTGTTATCAGTGCTGCTGCTTGTGCAAAGCTTACATTACACAAGTATGATGCTTCAACAATTTATGCAATTTTGAAAACTGTATATGCTGTTCTAAGAACTTCTTGATGGTCTTTTAAACACAAACCATCTACAAATAAAATTAAATCAGCCAATTCCAGTGGCACATCTCTAAATTCTGGTCCTTGCTTGGTACACAATTCTGTAACATCAAGGCAGTCATGATCCCAGTCACTGTCTCTATAAAGGGTATCCTCCTCATCAGGTATTGGCAAGAGTGTGGCTGTAGTCAGAGTATTACATCATTTAACTCTAATATTTTCAGCTGCATGAATGGTTTACTCCTATTTGGTCAAACGGCTGCTCAATAAATGCAGAGCTTGAATATGAGTCGAATTCTGAACTGAATGAGCAACTAACACAATAGGTGTGTAACTCATCACAATCCCTACAATGCTATAGGGCAATAAAGGTCTCTGCAATGCTCTTCATGCAGCCAGGAAGAGCAATGGCTACAGGGTCTAATGCAGCTGACAAGTCCCTTCTCTCTCAGAACAGAATGACTAAAAATATTTTCCAAAATTTGGCGTTCTTTGAGCCGGTACAGTACAGAGGCTATATCTGAGCTCTAGGATGGCATTCATATATTTATTGTCCCAGGGCACTGGATCACTTACATCATTGTGAGTACGGGCCTGATTTTGATCTTAGCAGGACTGGTCCAGCCGTCACTTTTTTTGGCGGTCTTCCCGCCCGCCGCCTTGTCTGTTCGGCGCGCGATTTAGATGTTGGCTGGTCACTGGAGGGAAGTCCGTCGCACTCCAGTCACCTACACCACCATCTTTCTCCCACTTTGACGGCGTCAGAGGCAGAAGCTGCTGGCGGAGGGAGATTCACAAAGATTCCCACCGCCCAGATTACGATGTCCCTGCTCTTATGTGTGGCACATTTTACAACCACGACTTCCTTAGGTAACTGTCAAGGATTCGTGGGCCATTCTTAACTCGAGTGCCAGATTATGTAAAGAAACCCCTTTGTGATGAGGGCTGGCCAAAATCATGGAAAACTCCATAACCATATCGGCTATCTGTGTAGATTGTAACACTTAATCCATTGGGTATGTAGCATGCTCTAGTAATGACTATCAGTTCTGCTGCTTGTGCAAAGCTTACATTACACAAGCATGATGCTTCAACAATTTATGCAATTTTGAAAACTGTATATGCTGTTCTAAGAACTTCTTGATGGTCTTTTAAACACGAACCATCTACAAATAAAATTAAATCAGCCAATTCCAGTGGCACATCTCTAAATTCTGGTCCTTGCTTGGTACACAATTCTGTAACATCAAGGCAGTCATGGTCCCAGTCACTGTCTCTATAAAGGGTATCCTCCTCATCAGGTATTGGCAAGAGTGTGGCTGGAGTCAGAGTATTACATCATTTAACTCTAATATTTTCAGCTGCATAAATGGTTTACTCCTATTTGGTCAAACGGCTGCTCAATAAATGCAGAGCTCTAATATAGCCTTATAGCCCGCTGCCGAGGGCTATACCGGCTGTTAAAGGCCCTGATCCCGAGTTATAGGCCTGAGCAGCAGGCGAGGGCCTATAACGAGGGAGAGGGCCTTTAACAACCGGTATAACCTGAGGCAGAAGGGCTATAAGGCTATTAGAACATTCCACCCACTAAGGGTAGAATGTTCTAAATTAAAAATGGAGAAACAAAAAGACAAACATTGGAATGTTGGAGCGCTGGGCTTATACCAGCCATTATAAGCCCAGAGCTACTCCATTGTCTTCAATGGAGCTCCCAACATTCCAATGTTCTAATATGAGTCGAATTCTGATCTGAATGAGCAACTAACACAATAGGTGTGTAACTCATCACAATCCCTACACTGCTATAGGGCAATACAGGTCTCTGCAATGCTCTTCATGCAGCCAGGAAGAGCGATGGCTACAGGGTCTAATGCAGCTGACAAGTCCCTTCTCTCTCAGAACAGAGTGACTAAAAATATTTTCCAAAATTTGGCGTTCTTTGAGCCGGTGCAGTACAGAGGCTATATCTGAGCTCCAGGATGTCATTCATACATTTACTGTCCCAGGGCACCAGATCCCTTACATCATTGTGAGTACGGGCCTGATTTAGATCTTGTAAGAACTGGTCCAGCCGTCGCTTTTTCGGCAGTCTTCCCGCCCGCCGCCTTGGCTGTCCACCCGCTCGATTTAGATGTTGGCTGGTCACTGGAGGGAAGACCGCCGCACTCCGGTCACCTGCGCCACCATCTTTCTCCCACTTTTTTTTTTTTTTTTTATTGAAAACCATATGCAATACAATACAATAAATCCAAATATACATCCTATAAAATTCATCCATAACATTCACAAGGATAATAAATAACATCAATTGATCAATACATAGCAGATCTAATCGTTAATAATAGATAAATAAGCAGGGGATCTTAATAAAAACACCTAGAATCTCTAAACATGTCTCCATTGCCGCCAACAAAAAGGATCCAATGACCAAAAGTGTACTATCCATATAAAAAATGCCATATCATAAAAAAGAGGACAGAATAAAGGGGAAGGATAAATTATATGGTGACTTTAGAGAACAGAATCAAAATATATTGTCCAGATCCTCTCAAATTTCTTAAGTCCCCCTGTTCGTAAAGCATAAATTCGTTCGCTTCTCTTAACCTGACCCATTCAATTTTAGACGGAATTAAATCTGATCGCCATCTTTGAAGTAAAAGTGATCTGGCAACAGCCATACCAATATATAAAATTCCAATCAGCTTCTCAGATATCTGCAAATCTGGATCGTAACCCCACAATATCAGTCGATCATTAAAACTAATTGATATGGAACATTCTGTTGTCAGATACTCAAAAATATCGCTCCAGAACTTCTGGATCCGAGGGCACTGTAATATTATATGAGTCCAATTAGCGGCAGGATGAGTGTGGCATCGGAAACACTGCCCTGATTGATTGGGATAGGCCTTGGCCACAAAAGACGGGGTTCTGTACAATAGCCATTTGCTAAAATATAACATCCTTCTCCAATTAGCTCCTCTGAGTAAGGTAAAATTTAAATTGTTGATTATAGTCCACATATTTGCTGTAAGTTCCTGGTCCTCATATTTACCCCATTTTGTTATAGCCTTAATCTCCAGATCTACCCCTTTAATTCTGGCTAGCTTTTTTCCACTCCCTGGTTTTTCACTACCCTGTCTCCCAGCAAGTCATAAACTAACTGTTTCTGGGCTGTGATCTGGAACAGATCAAGATTGCCAAAGAATTTACTAAGAGTGTTATATGACCCCAGGAGGAGAAAATCACCGGGGATTAATTGAGACATTTCACTTACACTTATCCATTTATCATTCCGAAGAAAGTCGGAAAGCCTCAAAAACCAGCCTTCGACCACTTTTGTGAAATTAAAAATGAATCTTTAATGCCTGCTGAAACAAAAAGATCAGCTATAGGGGTTATAACATTAATAATTGGAATAGAATACCGCCTACAAAAAGCCTGGAGTTTATGAAAAGCCATAGTAGACACTTATATCTAACTAATTTTGGGGATCGAAATATTGATAATGGGCAATGGATCTGATTATCTTTAAATATTAAATTCATAAAAAAGTTAATAAAAAGACCCGACTGTAAACCCTGCTTAAATCTAGACATGTATTGTGCAAAATATGCAAAATAATATTCCTTGAGATTGGGGAGAGCTAAGCCACCATCTTCCACATTCTCATATAAGGTGCTAAGTGCGATTCTGGGAATATTCTTATCCCACAGGAACGATGTAAACATTGACTCTATTCTCGAAAAAAAAGAATTCACTAACACACAGGGAATTGTGGAGAAAAGGAAATTAAACAATGGAAGCACTGACATTTTAATCAGAGCGACCCTTCCGAAAATAGACAAAGGGAGAGAATTCCAACGTGTGAATAAGTCCTGAACTTTTCGTAGCAATGGGGCAAAATTCAGATCATAAAGATCCGAAACGTGTGACGAGAAATAGACCCCTAAGTACCGCTTAGGGTTCGAATTGAAACATGGAAGAATATCGGGGTGTAAAATCCCCGATGTACATCCACTCAACATTATTTCGGTTTTTCTTTTATTAATTTTATAGCCGCCGAAGGACTCATACAGATCAAAAATCTGGAAGGCTTTTGCCTGGACTTCCTCCTCCGGTTTTATTATAAGCATAATGTCATCGGCATATAATTTAATTTTAGCCATAGAAGGAAGCGGGGGACAGATATGCCTGTTATTTCTAATGGCTATCGCAAGAGGCTCAATAAAAAAAGCAAATACCACCGGGGATAACGGGCAGCCTTGTCTGGTTCCCCTTTTAACTTTTACTTGGCCGACCTGAGTAGCATTAATGATAATATTGGCCTTTGCATTCATGTATAAATTCGCCACCAAGCCAATAATTTTAGAAGGAATGCCAAATTTTATTAGAATACAGAATAAAGTCTCCCATATAACCAAATCAAAAGCCTTTTCGGCGTCTAAAAACAATACTAATGCTGGAATCTTCCGAGTATCAAAATAATCCAGTGCTTCTACTAAAAAATGAGTATTAGTTCCCAGTTGCCTTCCGGCAATAAAACCATTCTGATCAGAGTGGATTAAATGAGAAGCGCTCCCATTATAACGATTTGCTAAAAGTTTAGTAATCAATTTGTAGTCAGAATTTAAAAGAGTTATCGGACGATATGAGTTAGGGTCTCCCACTTTGACGGCGTCAGAGGCAGAAGCTGCTGGCAGAGGGAGATTCACAAAGATTCCCACCGTCCAGATTACGATGGGGGGAACCTCCAAGCACGAGTTGGTGGAATCGATGAAAAAGAGTTGAAAACTCACCTTTTTTTGGGGGCCTACAACCGAATCCGTCTTGAACGCCATTGTCCAGGTCCTTCCTGTGCTGCTGGTACTTGACCATGACGCTTAGGCACCCCGTTGTCGCCGGAATCTAAGGTAGGCTTTTGTGTTGTGTATGGGTGTGGATTCAATAGTGGTGTGCAATGTTATATGTTACAAAAATGGGCAGTACACATTACCTACATGTACATTGTGATGGATTCACACCATATATGTGTATTGGGATGAAAATAAGTAGTCCTTACCTGTCTCCAAACCACCATGACCTCACTCCATCAGGACTCCGCTGCCAGGACACCACCAGCACAACATTAACATCTAAATCGTCTCGGCGCAATCCCGCTAGCATGATGGTGACAGAGTACTGTTAGCCAGCAGAGAAGACCCCCACCACAGTGTTCTCCGCTCTATTGCCACAACATCTAAATACGGCGGGTAGACTGCCATCAGCCTGACGGAGTACTTGCAACTGCCGCTTCAGCAGGATGGCAGTAGTACGGCCAAGATCTAAATCAGGTCCTAACTCTTTGTAGAAGCTTTCCCAATCAAGGAAAAGTTTAGAATCCCTGACAGCAGTTGATAGCCGTTCCCGTAAACATCCTCACTTCCTTTTGGGTCATGTGTGGGTTCATATTCAGAATTGCATAGATTTGTTCTGCAGATACCTTCTTCACTCCTTTCTCAACTTTATACCCCAAATAAACAACTTCTTTCTGGCAGTATTGCAATTTAGTCGGGGACACTTTATGACCATGCCCTGCAAGGTGGTGCAGCAGGGCAATTGTGCCATACTTACAGTTGTCTCTCGTTTTGGATGTGATAATAAGTTGCAGGGAAGATGCAGACTTTACAAATCTTTCTTCAAAATTTGGGAGAAGATTGATTCAATCAATCAATCAATCACGGCATTTATAGAGCGCGCTACTCACCCGGGAGGGTCTCAAGGCGCTGGGGGAGGGGGTAAGTTACTGCTCGAACAGCCAGGTCTTGAGCTGCTTCCTGAAGGAGAGATGGTCCTGGGTTCGCCGAAGGTGAGTGGGGAGGGAGTTCCAGGTCTTGGCTGCCAGGTAGGAGAAGGATCTTCGTTTAGCCCTGTGGAGATCAACACCTGACCATTACTCTATCAAGAATCTGAATTCAAACTAATACTGGCTATCCTCCTGAAGAGGAAGAGAGAAAAACTCTTGCCACAAATCTATGATGGTAAACCACTCTGCGTCAGCAGGGACCTGGAACAAAATGATAGCTGAATTTGGTACCACAGGACAAAATGGGACAACAATATTATTAATTTTCTCAGGTCCTGCACTTTTCTCCGTTTACCGCTCTTTGTTTTAAATTTCCATGATCGCGAAATTGCAAGGACTTCCTAGCACTTCTCTTAAGATGCCTTGCTCAATCATTTTTTCAAAAACAAGTGCCTTGTCCTCTTCTGCTTCAATGTAAGCATGTACTGAGGAGTACGAAGAAATACTGCATTAGGCTTCACTTTAACCTACACTGACTCTTTCACTGTGTGCCTTAGTACTGGAGGTAAGTCCTCTTTTGTGAGAACTGGAATCAGTCTCATTCCCTATTCGTGTGATTTCCATTTAAAGTCTACATCTTCGTCTTGCATCTGAATTACTAGACTATCTGGTGTACAATAAATCACACAGTTCATCTTGCACAAGAGATCACAACCCAACAAATTAACGGGGCTTGTGTCACAAATTATAAATTGATGGTCGTTCTCTATAGATACAATTTTTACTGGGGCATTTGCGGACATCTTTTTAGTGATGTGCTTGTTACCGATGCCTACAAGTTGGACTTTTGTTCCTGAGAAGGGTAGCTTTGGAACCTCCATTGGTTGAACCGCAGAGTGGGTGGCCCCTGTATCGATCAAAATTGATACTGGGTTGCCTTGCACCTCAACCTGTACATAAAGGCCACTGTGGTCTCACCAAGCATGCAATCCTCCTCCACCTAGGCACCTTCATTGGGCATGCATTTGACTCAATCCAGTAGAAAATTTGAGTGTCAATGCCATCTGAGAAAAATTGGATTTTTCTGAACATCAGGATTTTTTTTCTAAATTCTGTATTTTATTTTGCGTAATACAATTCATTATATGGGCTGAGGAAATGTTCCAGTTGAACTGCATGTACTGCACTTAGGCCCATTTGTGATTCGTTTTGCGCTTTATCTTGATTAGATGTACAATCTCTCTTCCAGTCACCGATTTTCCCACAGAAGTGACAAGCTGTAGTCTTTTTGAACATATTAATATTTGCACAAGACATATTCTAATTGTTAAAGCCGTCACCTTTGCCTTGGGGAAATAACCTGGGGAATCATTACTCCATTTTCCACAAACTAAGAATCATTACTCTTCTCACCAAATCCCTGCATACCCCAATTCACACTGGAAGAAAACCAGAATCAACACCAAGATCCAACAGTGCAGAACGGTTTCCTTTCCAGCCACAATTCTGAAAATACTTTGCGCCAACACAAGTTTTTCTTTAATCTTTCTCTGCTTCGTGTTGAAAAAATCACTGCAAGACTTCGCAAACTTTAAAATCTCATTGAGAGATTTTGCTTGCCAACACATCACACTTTGCTAAATATGGGAACTAATCTTTAGCTACAAACCTAAGACGAAAGCTGAAGTGAATCCGCTTATGCCTTTTTTCGCTCGGGTAACCAGCTCCACTATATTGTTTGTATATCTGCATCAGTCTATCATAATATGCATGCATCGAGGCATGTTCATCTTCAAGTGCTCAGCAAACACAAGGAGACGATGGCTAGAGTGCTGAAACTTTTCAGACACTCACCCCAGTCACAGATCTGGGTTGAATCCATCATCGTTCTTTAGCGCACTTCGCCACCCCAGTTTGGACCCAGCCATATGCAAATCAGTCTTGACCCTGCACCTCATGGGAACAGTCCAGCCCGAACTGCCGTGCCAAGTCCTCCTTGGACCGGAAACAAGCATCCTGGGACCGCTTTCGGGGTAACACCAGTAGACCTTCAAATGCAAATCTTTAGCAATGACAATCTCAAACAATGTATTTAAATAAATCCAAATAAATGTCAGAAAATCTTACCTTGTCCATATGCACCTTGGTATCACTCACATGGAATTTCTTTTCTTTTTCTCCTTCTTTTTGTTTCTGCTTTCCTCCTTTCATCAACCATTTTTTTCTCTACATCCTTTGAAGTTCGCCCAGTTATTTATAAGTCTTATTAATTAAAACCATGTTAACTCCTTTTTGGTTTGGTGTCTGGTAATATAGTGAGGGAGCAACAAGGCGAAAGGGATGAGATAATGATCAGACCAACCGACAGGTATAGGATCTTCTACTACCAGCATGTCATTCTTAGGTATAATTTAGTCTAGTATTGATCCTTTTATAGGGGTAAGACTAAGGCTCTGTTATATCAAATCTTTGGAGAGAGGAGATTGACCGCAAAGTCATGTTTGTTGCCCCAAGTAAGTTGGAAGTCTTGAAGGAAAACAATCTTGTTATATTCAATTTATTGGTTGGTAATGAGCTCCATGCATTCCTCAATAGAAGCTGCATTTTTTCAAAGAGGGTGATAACTGACATTTAGTTGAGCAGGGGAGTTCTGCTGTTTGTGTAGTTCAAGTGTCTGGTATGTCTTCGCATTGCAAAGCATGTCTTAAGATGACTGCAACTCCTCTTCCAAATCTCCTTTCACAGTCACATCAAATGATTAAGTGACTCGGAGGGAGTAGAAGGTCCATTATGTTATTGAACTATCATTAAACCATGTCTTTGTAATTTCCAGTTTGTATTTTACAGCTGATCTACAGTTATGGAGCATGCCCTAAAGGGCCAAGGATGTTTTTTTGGCGCAGGAAGTGTCCATAGGTTCTGTCTGAACAGGAGTAATGTTCTTGTTCGGCAATTTTTTCATTGAGTAGGACTCGCTTCCGGTCCTAAACAACAAGATAATCAGTATTTTGTTTTGTCTTCAACCGGGACGGGTGTGCAGTTAGTTTAATGGTAGGAGGGACAAAGTGTTATAGCCTACCAGTAAGCTGTCAATATCTCCCTGTCTGCCAGGACGCAGTAGTCGATTGCTCTTAGGTCTTACGTGTCATGTACTGTCAGACATTCTCTGAGGGGATGGAGATGTTAAAAAGGCAGATAAAATGGCACTTAGGTAGGTCATAGTATCCTCTATCCAAGATAATTTAGAGTTGAGGAAATTAGCTCATGTTCCAGATGGTTTTGGTTTGTTGTGTACAGCAGGCCTTGCTTATCACTATGCTTCTTTTTTACTAAGTTTGAATAGGGATCACAAACAGTAGTGTGGAGCTCTTAGAATTCTCTTTCATGAATGCGCCTCGGTTGTGATCTTCCTTTGCAGTAGCCAGGAGTTCAGGACAGCAGGAGATGGATGACTCATACTGTGTGGTTGTGTAGATGTTCACAACTTTACCAGGCTCTTCTGGCCCATATTATATGTTTTGTTTAAAGGTTTAATTGGAGAGGTAACATCTACAGATTTGGATTTTGAACTGGCTAAGGTGAGAGTAGTGTGGAAGTTGATGGGCTTAGTGATGTCGGTGTGGGGAGATGAAGGTGCCATAACTGGTATGTGGTGCTGCGTGGTAAAGGGACCATCTGTGGTCAGATGCAGGGAACATTAAGGGAGAGGAGGGGGAAAGAAATGGGATCTTTTATATCAGATCAGGGGTGAAGTCAAAATCGTGAGGATTAATATTGGGGGGCATAATATAGTTAAACATTGTAAGCTGTGTTTTAAGAGTGAGGTTGAGGTAGTACTGAAGGTCATTGGATTCTGTGGGATTGTGTATGTGTGTTCTTTAGTGTGTGGTGTGTCAAAAAAGGTGTAAGGGGAGCAGAGTTCATCAGCTATGATTTCAAATGGGTATTATTTTTTAAAGATTTCCGAAAGATTTATTATTGTATAAAAGTGTATAATTAAAATATTTTTAAGCAGACATCTAACACACATAACAATTGTTGGGATTGAATACGTGGAAAGCACTACGAGGAAGTGCAGCATCAAAATTTGTGTACGTAACATACATCAATATTGTTCAGATTATATGTATTGCATGATTGTGTTAGATGTGTTAGTATTACTTTATAAAATCCCACCTTTATTTCAACAAGATTTAAATAACACAGCAAAAAGGCAAAATAACAAATATAAAATGTGTTCAGCAACAAATGTCTTTAATAGTATAATAGTAAAAAAAATTGGTATTCCTTTACAGAATATGAAAACATAATTTCAATTTTTTTCTATTTTCTGAAATAGAATTAAGTTTTATGATGCGAGGGTAAAGTCACAATTATTTGGAGTCCATGTCCTGAAATTAGATGTTTCTTCAAAGGCCAACGTGTTTAATAAAGTGCCACAAAAGTGAATGTTGTTGCCGCACAGTAGGAAATTAGATTTTGCACCTCTTAGTGGAATCTTCTATCTCTGGGCCAGACAAACAACCACTCCAAGGGGCAGGACCAGCCTTTACAAAGCGGGCATTACCACACATCCTTAACAACGCACATGCCTTTACCATGCATGTCTTTACCACGCAAAAGTTTACTGAACATATGCCTTTACCACGCAGGCCTTTACAACAAAAATGTAAATATTTTGCAGATAAGTATAAAGCCTTATATATAGGGCAATAGCATTTTTAGGGTTTAGAGTGGTTAGGGCTATTTGGGTGGCAAGGTTATTTTTAGGGTTTAGCGTGAAAAGGGTATTTGGGTGGCAAGGGTATTTTTAGGGTTTATGGTGGGCAGGGGTATTTGGGTGGCAAGTGTATTTTTAGTGGAGGCTCCTCCGCTAAGGCGGAGGAGCGTCGCCCCACTGCACAAAAGGAATAATAAAATGATAATAATAACATATTGTTATTATCATTTTATTTTTCCTATTGCAGTCAGTGACGGGGTGGGCAGGGCTGGCCAGAGCAGGGGGAGGAGTGGTGTGCACTCCCAAAGTGCGCATGAACTGTTCAGCCGGCCCTCTTGGGCCGACCAAACGAACATGCGGAAAACTGGAGAAGATCTGGCTCCACGAACGGACAGCGGACAGCTACGCCGCCCACAAGAGCGCCACCCGCAGTCACCATCACCTCATCAGATCCGCCAAAAGGGCCTCACTCAAAGACCGCCTAGACAACAACGCACACAACAGCAAAGAGCTCTTCAACATCGTGAAGGAACTCTCCAACCCCAGCTCCAACACCAACGACATCCAGCCGTCGCGAAACCTGTGCGACTCACTGGCCACCTTCTTCCACCGCAAAATCGCCGACATCCACGACAGCTTCAACACCACGACCGCCCCGGCAACCACCGAGACCACTGCCCCCACAACCACCAACCGCCTGCTCTCCTGGACCAACATCAACGACGAGGACACCAGCGAGATCATGAACACCATCCACTCCGGTTCACCGCTAGACCTGTGCCCTCACCACATCTTCAACAAAGCCAGTACAGCCATCGCGCCCCATCTCCGGAAAATAATCAACATCTCCTTCGAGACAGCAACCTTCCCGGAAAGCTGGAAGCACGCCGAGATCACCGCCTTACTCAAGAAACCCAAGGCAGACCCCAAGGACCTCAAGAACTTCCGACCCATCTCTCTGCTCCCGTTCCCCGCGAAGGTCACCGAGAAAATCGTCAACAAACAACTGACCCGCTACCTCGAGGAGAACAACATCCTGGACCCTTCCCAGTCCGGCTTCCGCAGCAACCACAGCACCGAAACCGCCCTCATCGCCGCCACCGATGACATCAGGACCCTGCTAGACAACGGAGAAACAGCAGCCCTCATCCTCCTGGACCTATCAGCCGCCTTCGACACGGTCTGCCACCACACACTACGAACACGCCTTCACGACGCCGGGATCCAAGAGAAGGCCCTGGACTGGACCACATCCTTCCTTTCCGGCAGAACACAAAGCGTCCGCCTCGCCCCTTCCGATCCAAGGCCACCAAGATCATCTGCGGCGTACCCCAAGGCTCCTCCCTCAGCCCAACGCTGTTCAACATCTACATGGCACCCTCGCCCACGTCGCCCGACAGCACAACCTCAACATCATCTCCTACGCCGACGACACCCAGCTGATCCTCTCCCTCACCAAAGACCCTCACACCGCCAAAGCCCACCTCCACGAAGGAATGAAGGCCGTCGCCGAATGGATGAGGACCAGCCGCCTGAAGCTGAACTCGGACAAGACGGAGGTCCTCATCCTTGGTTCCAACCCTTCAGCCTGGGACGACTCCTGGTGGCCAACATCACTGGGAACAGCCCCGCCACCCACCGACCACGTACGCAACCTAGGGGTCATCCTCGACCCCACCCTCTCCATGACTAAGCAGGTCAACGCCGTTTCCTCATCCTGCTTCAACATCCTCCGAATGCTCCGCAGGATCTTCAAGTGGATCCCCACCGAAACAAGAAAAACAGTCACCCAGGCCCTCGTCACCAGCAGGCTGGACTACGGAAACGCCCTCTACGCAGGAACGACGGCTAAGCTCCTGAGACGGCTGCAACGCATCCAGAACGCCTCTGCACGTCTTATCCTCGACATCCCCCGATGCAGCCACATCACACCCCACCTGAGAGACCTGCACTGGCTCCCTGTCAACAAGAGGATAACCTTCAAGCTCCTCACCCACGCACACAAAGCACTCCACAACTCCGGACCAGCCTACCTCAACAGACGACTCAGCTTCTACACCCCACCCGCCAGCTCCGCTTGACCAGCCTCGCCCTCGCCACAGTCCCCCGCATCCGGAAAATGACCGCCGGCGGCAGATCCTTCTCCCACCTTGCCGCCAAGACCTGGAACACCCTCCCCACCAACCTCCGACAGACCCAAGACCTACTGGCCTTCAGAAGACTCCTCAAGACCTGGCTCTTCGATCAGTAGCAGCACCACCCCCCTCTTCCCCCAGCGCCTTGAGACCCTCGCGGGTATGTAGTGTGCTTTATAAGTGACATGATTGATTGATTGATTGATGCACACTTTGCATGTTCCCCACCAAGCTGCATTACACAGCCTGGTGAGGAACATGCACAGGCTCCCTGTTCCCATCTGAGCACTGAACCACAGCGCTCTGGCCAATCACAATGCTTCATTGCAGCGTTGTGATTGGCTCAGGTGAGCCTGTGTGCCCGGGTGCTTCCTGCTACCGGCCAGGACAGAAAGAAGGAAGAGGACGAGGACGGAGGACAGACAGCGGCTGGCTGTTTCAGGTCAGGTAAGTCCTTTTGTTTCTTTTTATTTAATTCCTCTTATCCCCCCGGCCCCACCTCCCCCGTCCAGTAGCAGCCACCACTGTTATGTTTCATATAGGTACCCCAATATAGGCTCAAGTAGCAACTCAACCTTTCACGTATATTCTCCCCCACCATTACAGTACATAACGGTTCTTGGGATGGACCTTATCCCTAGTTACAGTACTGCTTACAGTACGTGGGGTTTTCCCTGAAAAACTAGCCTTATCCATTATGCATGAGGATTCTTGGAAACTCAGCAGGACTACCATCTCCTGCATAATAACTATGTATAAGGGTCATTCCTTCCGTCATCCTAACATGACACAGCAAGGTAGAACCCCCAAGGGTACCACTTTGGGTATATAAACACCATATCTTGCTGAGGTAGTCAGAGGAGAAAAGGACTTCCATACTGACACACTGACGCGAGGCGCTGAGGTTCCTGCACGCAGACACTCCAGCTCGCAGTGGTCTGACATCCCTCGCGGGGTGTCCATCTCGAGACCAAGACGGGGTCCCACAGTCTCTCACTTC
Organism: Calotriton arnoldi; assembly: GCA_963921515.1. Lineage (NCBI taxonomy): Eukaryota > Metazoa > Chordata > Amphibia > Caudata > Salamandridae > Calotriton > Calotriton arnoldi. The sequence goes on along the minus strand of CAWUFW010000037.1, from coordinate 2,312,204 downwards.
AGGTAATGGGGTTGACTTTATCCTAGAGGGAGTCTTGGCTCTACACCTACAGACATGCTAGGTACACTTAGGTACATCTAGTTAGGATCGCATCGTAGGAGTATGCATTTTACTGTCATGTATTTTAATACCTGCCTGTAGTCATTGTTTTAGCACTATGGTAGAAATCTACCATCCTTTTACTCTGTTGGTGCTTATAATCATTTATATCTGTTACTGTCTTATGTTTTTTTCAGCACACCTATTTTACACTAGAATGACGCAGGTTCAATAAATGCTTATTGAGAAACGTCCCCACTGTTTATTCTGTGTATCTCTCTGAGACAAAGTGAGCATGAGTGACTGAGCGAAAAGTAATGCACTGTTTCCACGAACCCTGATGGGACAGAGTTGTCATGTTCGATAGTTGCCAAGAACTATTCTCTCCTTGGTAAGAGGGGTTTCTAGTGGTGCTGTGAGCTAGCTGGTATACAGGCTAACATACCTAGTGGGGGTGTCTAGAATCAGTCTGGACACCAATCCTACAGTGTACGTTGTCTAAACGCGCAGATCCTATATAGGTTTATAGGAACTACACGACACCGCAGGGTATTGTTAGGGTTTAGGGTGGGTAGGGGTATTTGGGTTGCAGGGTATTGTTAGGGTTTAAGGTGGGCTGAGTTTAGGGGCTGGGGGTCGGTAAGGTAATAAATATATTTAAATATACATATATATATATATTTATTCTCCCAAACGTCCTTGCGCTCAAGAATGCACTCGACAATGCTCTCGCCCTTCGGGTATTGTTAGCCTTGCTGCAGCACGCTGTCTCTCTGTCCAAACTTGGCAATCATGCTCGACGCGTTTCAAGGTATTCGTCTCTTAATCATGAGCTTCACACAAAGGCACGGAAGGCTCACCTTTTTGTTCACTTCATTTTTATTGTTGAATGAGACAGCCCTCAGTGGGCGTGGCTTGCAGTAAACGCCACATAGCATGATGGTAATTGCAGTTCCACAGGTAAGTATTAAAGTCACACCTTTAGTAGGCTCCGTGCCCCTGTGTAAAAATAAAAAGCTGTGTAAGGTCCTTTAGTAGGTAGGGACATCTTGAGATTGCATGCTTCATTTTGCAACCGAACATTGTGCCTGACGGAAAAGGATTTTTGCCTTCTATGGCCTTTCAACATTAAGAAATGGTGCACCTCTTGTTTCCGCGGCTTGGGCACCCGCGTATCATTTTTTCTCCCAAACGCCCTTGCGCTCAAGAATGCACTCGACAATGCTCTCGCCCTTCGGGTATTGTTAGCCTTGCTGCAGCACGCTGTCTCTCTGTCCAAACTTGGCAATCATGCTCGACGCGTTTCAAGGTATTCGCCTCTTAATCATGAGCTTCACACAAAGGCACAGAAGGCTCACCTGTTTGTTCACTTCATTTTTATTGTTGAATGAGACAGCCCTCAGTGGGCGTGGCTTGCAGTAAACGCCACATAGCATGATGGTAATTGCAATTCCACAGGTAAGTATTAGTGTCACACCTTTAGTAGGCTCCGTGCCCCTGTGTAAAAATAAAAAGCTGTGTAAGGTCCTTTAGTAGGTAGGGACATCTTGAGATTGCATGCTTCATTTTGCAAGAGAACATTGTGCCTGACGGAAAAGGATTTTTGCCTTCCATGGCCTTTCAACATTAAGAAATGGTGCACCTCTTGTTTCCGCGGCTCGGGCAGCCGCGTATCATTTCTTCTCCCAAACGCCCTTGCGCTCAAGAATGCACTCGACAATGCTCTCGCCCTTCGGGTATTGTTAGCCTTGCTGCAGCACGCTGTCTCTCTGTCCAAACTTGGCAATCATGCTCGACGCGTTTCAAGGTATTCGCCTCTTAATCATGAGCTTAATGTTAAGGTTAATGCACAAAAAACATACCTGGTTTTGGAACACGACAATACAAAGAAATGGACTACTTATCCCTGTGACTAGATTATGCAATGAGATACTGAGCCAATGTTTGTTTTTAACTTCCTTCCAACATTACTGTTGTGGCTAATATAAAAAAATATTCAGAGAACGCACAAACAAATGAGTACAGGTACATGGCTGTGCTAATTATATCATGGGCATGGAGATGTGATATTTCCAGTTACACACTTTATTGTAAGAAATGTCATTTTCCTATGATAACTTGAACAATTAAAATGTAATTAGGTGAAAGAAAATATGTAAAAATATTGTTAGCATATATACAGAGAGAATTAGAATTCTGGTGAAGTCACCCTTGCATAATTACAGTGATTTTACTTGCTAGTCTCCACTCCACTGCAGAATCCTGCAAAAGATTCAATGATGAAGAGTCCATACACCTTCTTCTCTGGGAGAACCAATACCTGCCTGCTGGGCTTCAAAGTGTGAAGCCTCCCCCTAAGATCATTCCAGTGCTTCCTAATTTCATCCTGTGAGCGCCTGGTATTAGATACTGCATTTACTCTTGTTGCAATTATATCCCACGCTTGCCTTTTCTGGGTAAGAGTGGTATTCTGTTCAAGGGCACCAAACAACTATGGCTCTTCTTTAATAATCTGATCAACCATGACATCTCTCAGAAAATCTAGGGTTCCTTCTTCCAGGCATGGTGAACGAAATAAAAATAAAGGAAAAGAAAAACTGTGGCAAAATAAGTACAGAAATGGAGTAATGCAAGGACAAGATTTCCCCTATGTCTTGCAGCTTCCAAATAAGAAAGCAGAAGGATCGTGGTTTAGAAAGGGGTGTGTTTTCTAGTGTGGTGTGCAGGGGTGATTGGTTTACACACTAAGCTCAGGTGTGTGTCGTACATGACCGTCATTAGAAAGGATGGATACGCCAAAGGAAAACCGTCCACAACATAAGTACTCCATCGGTACACCCCTGCAAGGCCACCAATATGATGGACCCGTTGGTGGAAATTAAACTACCAGTCCAATGCCAATGGAGTAAACTGATGCTAGATAACTGTGCGAAGCCGACGGAGGATAACCTTTGGTTGGACATATAAACCTTCAACAAGGCTGACAGAGGTTTTTCCATCACACTTATAAATCGAGGGGGAAAACCTCCGCCAACATGACAGATGGATTGAAATCGCAATCATGGAGGACAGATGGCCCGAACGCAAACATATAATCGGGCCCTGAGTCAGAAGGTAAAATTTTGACCAGGACAAACCTGGTTGGTGTATTCAACCCATGCTCTATTGTGGTCAGCCTCAAATTGCGTCTAGATCCAGATCTACAGCGACCATTGGCTATTGTTGGTCATTGTGCTTTTTAGCTCTATTTCTACATAAAACTTTAAAAGTTCATATCTCCAATTTCCCTCTTTGGATTTTTGTCATTTTGGTGCCATTTTGTTTATTCAGTCTGGGATTTTTATTTTGCATTTTCACCTTATTACTTTACACATTCCCAAAGTTAAACCTGTCTACTCTGACTTTTAGGGTTCACCCTGACAGGGGTTGAGGTTATTCCTCGAGGTGGGTAGTCCCTCACCCCAAATAATTATCCAATTTCTTGCAATGGTCGAATAGTGTTAGATATACATGAATCATGATCCTATCATTGCTGTATATGAAGATTGTTACTGATGCATCAATCAGGGATGAAACAGCTATTTATAGTTTGCGACCATAGGGGATGTTTGAGCCAGAGGCAATATTGAGTTCATTGAGAAAGGTGTCAGACCAAGACGCTGTCTGGATGAAGATGAGGGACATCTTGATGTTCCCATGTTGTGCAGTATTGTATAGATCCACGATGAGGGACTTCTTCTAATGTTCTGTGTCAGACCTAGTTCAGGAGGCCACTGTGCAGGCTGTGACTACTAGGTCACAATCATGGGGGTTGAGGCCTTTTGCCGCTGCTGAGCCAGGGCTTCCCTTATTATGGCTCTGCAGACTGAGACAAGTAAATTCTTTCCACAGTTGACTCTCAGCTGTAGCGAAATGAGCAGTCACAGGCTTGCCAGGGAGGTTAGTGTGGGGGTATTCAGGCACAAGAGTCAATGCCACCTCCCCCCCAGCAGCGCAATTAGATAAATTTCCAGCCCAGTGCTTGTTTTTATAGAAAAGACAAGTACTTTATTACACAGAACACCGAATTCCACTCAAGTAATGCACAAATACTCGGTTCAAGGGTGCAAATCTGAATGCTCTAAGCCTCTTCCATTTAGTCCTCCAGCTGTCTCTACACCCCCCTTTCTTTCATGGGTTCCAGGTTCAGAGTTTTAAGGTAGGTTTATGGGTGCAACTGGTGTTTCCCCTGCTGAGTTTATATTATCTCTTGGGCCAAGTCCCATTCAGTCTCTCTCCAAGATTGTATCAGAAGTGCTGGGTCAACTTTGGCCCTTCCACAACAGTGGGATCTCTGCAGCAGAAGGAAATGCCCAGACAGCCTGCTGCAGTCTTCTCAGGGGCTGTGCTTGATGGTTTGTGGTAAGAATGGAAGCTTCTGTGTGGGACCCTTTTCTGGACTGTAGGCATTTCAGTGCGTACTTGACTTACGGCACAGCTCACTCCGACACTCCGGTGAGTACTTGGCACTTATTCTTGAAAGTGACAGCCAAACACCCGTGATTCTTTGGCACGGCAGAAGCAGAGTGCTAACTTTGGTACATAGTGCCTTGGTATGAAGATCTTGATTCTTCCGGAGGCACCTGTAGGGCACCTTTCGGGTCACTTAGTCTTTAGGACTGGCTCTAACCCAATGACCAAACCCTGTGTCGTGGTCACATAGTCCACTTGTGGGGGAATCAGGCAACCGGCAGCTTTAGTTAAGCTACCACACGGGCACATTGTTCTAGGGTGCCTGGTGGTTCAACGGGGGTAAATATCTTGTGTTATTTTAGTACTGCAATCCTTCATCGATGTCAATCTGTCAAAACTCGCCTTGAAGACTAGGAGAAAATGGAAGGAAACTGATGTTGATGCACCATTGCAGGAGCTTTATGACCTTAGTGGCGTCGTCTGGCGTCACTTCCAGCACCAACTGAGTCCAGCGCCCTCTACTGGTGACCTCGTTGCTTTGAAGTTTCTAGATCCAGTCTGACCCCTGGGGTTTGTTCTACAGGTGAGGAATGTGCAGGTAGATAGAGTATCCACCAGAAAGAATATTACCAAAGGTAAGTAACTTTTTCTTCAACAGCTAAAAGCTAACAATTATCAAATAAAAAGTAAACAATGTAAAATGAGCCAAACATCCATGCCATGGTGTTTTAAAATGCAACATTGTCCTCAAGATATCCAAACTATTTATGGGGGAGATTTCCAAACCTTCCAGTAAAGTCCTGAGCAACATTACTGGATGATATTACTTTAAATGTAACGATTTTCCATGTTTACAAAAATATCCTTCATAGGAGACCATATAAAATGGTCTTTATGCTATCACAGTTTTGATTAGTTTTACTGTGCTATGATGTGGACGGGCTCTAGGAGTTCTGTGCTGTGATGTGTGGGTGTGCTGTAAGCCAGATGTGTTGTGATATTGACATGTTTACAATGGGCGTGCTGTGAGGTGGGTGTGCTAGGAGATCGCAGAGAGCTGAGTCTCTTAAGAGGAGGGGCCTTTAAAATACATAATGTGCCACAGCAATTCTGTGAAACAAGTTGAGAGGAGAGTTCCTCTCTCCATTAAGTGGTCTGTAAATTACTTCATTGTTCTATACCATGAAGTACCCAAGAGGCTTTTATTTAAGAAGTCTTGGTATCCATACCAGTAGTTGTAGCATTGTTTATCTTCACTCAAACATATTGGCCATCACAGCCAATACCATTGTGAAATGGAAGTCTGGATTCAATGTGCCCACAAGATATGAAACCATTTGGTAACCCTAGCTAAAATGCACCAGTGTTCCAAGATGTCCACCATGGGCTTCCCCTGGTACCCAAGCGAAATGGGCAATATTTAGTGTTTAGTGGAGTTATGACAACTTTTGGCCACGGTGCCACGGCACCTGCTGCACCATTTAAATCAAGCCACTTTTAGCGGCAATATAAATGCACTAGTGACTGCCTGTTTAGTAGTAAAATATAGCAATATTAGGTGTTCAGAGGAGTTCTGACAACTTTTTGGCCCGGTGCCACTGCACCTGCTGCACCATTCAAATCATGACCCTAGTGCCTTAAAGATAACTGCACTTGTGGCTGCCTGTTTAGTTGTAAAATATAGCAATAATCAGTGTTTAGTGGGGTGCCTGGAGCTTTTGGTCCCAGTGCCACTGCACCTGCTGCACTATTGAAACCATGACCCTAGCGCTTGCTAGATAATTGCACTTGTGACGGTCTGTTCACTTATCATTAACTGATGTAATAGCAATATTATGTGTTTAGAGGGGTTCTGGCAACTTTTGGGCCCGGTACCACTGCACCTGCTGCACCATTCAAATCATGACCCTCTTGTCTGCAAGGTAACTGCACTTGTGACTGCCGGTATAGTTTAAAATTTTAGCAAGTCTGGGTTTAGTGGGGTCCCTAGAGCTTTTGGCCCTGGTGCCACTGCACTTGCTGCACCATTCAAATCAAGTCCCTTTTAACTGCAAGGTAACTGCAATTGTGACTGCCTGTTTAGTAGTAAATATAGCAATATTATGTGTTTGGACGTAACTGCACTTGTGGCTGCCTGTTTAGTAGTAAAATATAGCAATATTATGTGTTTGGACGTAACTGCACTTGTGGCTGCCTGTTTAGTAGTAAAATATAGCAATATTATGTGTTTGGACGTAACTGCACTTGTGGCTGCCTGTTTAGTAGTAAAATATAGCAATATTATGTGTTTGGACGTAACTGCACTTGTGGCTGCCTGTTTAGTAGTAAAATATAGCAATATTATGTGTTTGGACGTAACTGCACTTGTGGCTGCCTGTTTAGTAGTAAATATAGCAATATTATGTGTTTGGACGTAACTGCACTTGTGGCTGCCTGTTTAGTAGTAAATATAGCAATATTATGTGTTTGGACGTAACTGCACTTGTGGCTGCCTGTTTAGTAGTAAATATAGCAATATTATGTGTTTGGACGTAACTGCAATTGTGACTGCCTGTTTAGTAGTAAATATAGCAATATTATGTGTTTGGACGTAACTGCACTTGTGGCTGCCTGTTTAGTAGTAAAATATAGCAATATTATGTGTTTGGACGTAACTGCACTTGTGGCTGCCTGTTTAGTAGTAAAATATAGCAATATTATGTGTTTGGACGTAACTGCACTTGTGGCTGCCTGTTTAGTAGTAAAATATAGCAATATTATGTGTTTGGACGTAACTGCACTTGTGGCTGCCTGTTTAGTAGTAAAATATAGCAATATTATGTGTTTGGACGTAACTGCACTTGTGGCTGCCTGTTTAGTAGTAAAATATAGCAATATTATGTGTTTGGACGTAACTGCACTTGTGGCTGCCTGTTTAGTAGTAAATATAGCAATATTATGTGTTTGGACGTAACTGCACTTGTGGCTGCCTGTTTAGTAGTAAATATAGCAATATTATGTGTTTGGACGTAACTGCACTTGTGGCTGCCTGTTTAGTAGTAAATATAGCAATATTATGTGTTTGGACGTAACTGCACTTGTGGCTGCCTGTTTAGTAGTAAATATAGCAATATTATGTGTTTGGACGTAACTGCACTTGTGGCTTCCTGTTTAGTAGTAAATATAGCAATATTATGTGTTTGGACGTAACTGCACTTGTGACTGCCTGTTTAGTAGTAAATATAGCAATATTATGTGTTTGGACGTAACTGCACTTGTGGCTGCCTGTTTAGTAGTAAAATATAGCAATATTATGTGTTTGGACGTAACTGCACTTGTGACTGCCTGTTTAGTAGTAAATATAGCAATATTATGTGTTTGGACGTAACTGCACTTGTGGCTGCCTGTTTAGTAGTAAAATATAGCAATATTATGTGTTTGGACGTAACTGCACTTGTGGCTGCCTGTTTAGTAGTAAATATAGCAATATTATGTGTTTGGACGTAACTGCACTTGTGGCTGCCTGTTTAGTAGTAAATATAGCAATATTATGTGTTTGGACGTAACTGCACTTGTGGCTGCCTGTTTAGTAGTAAATATAGCAATATTATGTGTTTGGACGTAACTGCACTTGTGGCTGCCTGTTTAGTAGTAAATATAGCAATATTATGTGTTTGGACGTAACTGCACTTGTGGCTGCCTGTTTAGTAGTAAAATATAGCAATATTATGTGTTTGGACGTAACTGCACTTGTGGCTGCCTGTTTAGTAGTAAAATATAGCAATATTATGTGTTTGGATGTAACTGCACTTGTGGCTGCCTGTTTAGTAGTAAAATATAGCAATATTATGTGTTTGGACGTAACTGCACTTGTGGCTGCCTGTTTAGTAGTAAATATAGCAATATTATGTGTTTGGACGTAACTGCACTTGTGGCTGCCTGTTTAGTAGTAAATATAGCAATATTATGTGTTTGGACGTAACTGCACTTGTGGCTGCCTGTTTAGTAGTAAATATAGCAATATTATGTGTTTGGACGTAACTGCACTTGTGGCTGCCTGTTTAGTAGTAAATATAGCAATATTATGTGTTTGGACGTAACTGCACTTGTGGCTGCCTGTTTAGTAGTAAAATATAGCAATATTATGTGTTTGGACGTAACTGCACTTGTGGCTGCCTGTTTAGTAGTAAAATATAGCAATATTATGTGTTTGGACGTAACTGCACTTGTGGCTGCCTGTTTAGTAGTAAATATAGCAATATTATGTGTTTGGACGTAACTGCACTTGTGGCTGCCTGTTTAGTAGTAAATATAGCAATATTATGTGTTTGGACGTAACTGCACTTGTGGCTGCCTGTTTAGTAGTAAATATAGCAATATTATGTGTTTGGACGTAACTGCACTTGTGGCTGCCTGTTTAGTAGTAAATATAGCAATATTATGTGTTTGGACGTAACTGCACTTGTGGCTGCCTGTTTAGTAGTAAATATAGGAATATTATGTGTTTGGACGTAACTGCACTTGTGGCTGCCTGTTTAGTAGTAAAATATAGCAATATTATGTGTTTGGACGTAACTGCACTTGTGGCTGCCTGTTTAGTAGTAAATATAGCAATATTATGTGTTTGGACGTAACTGCACTTGTGGCTGCCTGTTTAGTAGTAAAATATAGCAATATTATGTGTTTGGACGTAACTGCACTTGTGGCTGCCTGTTTAGTAGTAAATATAGCAATATTATGTGTTTGGACGTAACTGCACTTGTGGCTGCCTGTTTAGTAGTAAATATAGCAATATTATGTGTTTGGACGTAACTGCACTTGTGGCTGCCTGTTTAGTAGTAAAATATAGCAATATTATGTGTTTGGACGTAACTGCACTTGTGGCTGCCTGTTTAGTAGTAAAATATAGCAATATTATGTGTTTGGATGTAACTGCACTTGTGGCTGCCTGTTTAGTAGTAAAATATAGCAATATTATGTGTTTGGACGTAACTGCACTTGTGGCTGCCTGTTTAGTAGTAAATATAGCAATATTATGTGTTTGGACGTAACTGCAATTGTGACTGCCTGTTTAGTAGTAAAATATAGCAATATTATGTGTTTGGACGTAACTGCACTTGTGGCTGCCTGTTTAGTAGTAAAATATAGCAATATTATGTGTTTGGACGTAACTGCACTTGTGGCTGCCTGTTTAGTAGTAAATATAGCAATATTATGTGTTTGGACGTAACTGCACTTGTGGCTGCCTGTTTAGTAGTAAATATAGCAATATTATGTGTTTGGACGTAACTGCACTTGTGGCTGCCTGTTTAGTAGTAAAATATAGCAATATTATGTGTTTGGACGTAACTGCACTTGTGGCTGCCTGTTTAGTAGTAAAATATAGCAATATTATGTGTTTGGACGTAACTGCACTTGTGGCTGCCTGTTTAGTAGTAAATATAGCAATATTATGTGTTTGGACGTAACTGCACTTGTGGCTGCCTGTTTAGTAGTAAAATATAGCAATATTATGTGTTTGGACGTAACTGCACTTGTGGCTGCCTGTTTAGTAGTAAATATAGCAATATTATGTGTTTGGACGTAACTGCACTTGTGGCTGCCTGTTTAGTAGTAAAATATAGCAATATTATGTGTTTGGACGTAACTGCACTTGTGGCTGCCTGTTTAGTAGTAAATATAGCAATATTATGTGTTTGGACGTAACTGCACTTGTGGCTGCCTGTTTAGTAGTAAAATATAGCAATATTATGTGTTTGGACGTAACTGCACTTGTGGCTGCCTGTTTAGTAGTAAATATAGCAATATTATGTGTTTGGACGTAACTGCACTTGTGGCTGCCTGTTTAGTAGTAAATATAGCAATATTATGTGTTTGGACGTAACTGCACTTGTGGCTGCCTGTTTAGTAGTAAATATAGCAATATTATGTGTTTGGACGTAACTGCACTTGTGGCTGCCTGTTTAGTAGTAAATATAGCAATATTATGTGTTTGGACGTAACTGCACTTGTGGCTGCCTGTTTAGTAGTAAATATAGCAATATTATGTGTTTGGACGTAACTGCACTTGTGGCTGCCTGTTTAGTAGTAAATATAGCAATATTATGTGTTTGGACGTAACTGCACTTGTGGCTGCCTGTTTAGTAGTAAATATAGCAATATTATGTGTTTGGACGTAACTGCACTTGTGGCTGCCTGTTTAGTAGTAAAATATAGCAATATTATGTGTTTGGACGTAACTGCACTTGTGGCTGCCTGTTTAGTAGTAAATATAGCAATATTATGTGTTTGGACGTAACTGCACTTGTGGCTGCCTGTTTAGTAGTAAATATAGCAATATTATGTGTTTGGACGTAACTGCACTTGTGGCTGCCTGTTTAGTAGTAAATATAGCAATATTATGTGTTTGGACGTAACTGCACTTGTGGCTGCCTGTTTAGTAGTAAATATAGCAATATTATGTGTTTGGACGTAACTGCACTTGTGGCTGCCTGTTTAGTAGTAAATATAGCAATATTATGTGTTTGGACGTAACTGCACTTGTGGCTGCCTGTTTAGTAGTAAATATAGCAATATTATGTGTTTGGACGTAACTGCACTTGTGGCTGCCTGTTTAGTAGTAAATATAGCAATATTATGTGTTTGGACGTAACTGCACTTGTGGCTGCCTGTTTAGTAGTAAATATAGCAATATTATGTGTTTGGACGTAACTGCACTTGTGGCTGCCTGTTTAGTAGTAAATATAGCAATATTATGTGTTTGGACGTAACTGCACTTGTGGCTGCCTGTTTAGTAGTAAATATAGCAATATTATGTGTTTGGACGTAACTGCACTTGTGGCTGCCTGTTTAGTAGTAAATATAGCAATATTATGTGTTTGGACGTAACTGCACTTGTGGCTGCCTGTTTAGTAGTAAATATAGGAATATTATGTGTTTGGACGTAACTGCACTTGTGGCTGCCTGTTTAGTAGTAAAATATAGCAATATTATGTGTTTGGACGTAACTGCACTTGTGGCTGCCTGTTTAGTAGTAAATATAGCAATATTATGTGTTTGGACGTAACTGCACTTGTGGCTGCCTGTTTAGTAGTAAATATAGCAATATTATGTGTTTGGACGTAACTGCACTTGTGGCTGCCTGTTTAGTAGTAAATATAGCAATATTATGTGTTTGGACGTAACTGCACTTGTGGCTGCCTGTTTAGTAGTAAAATATAGCAATATTATGTGTTTGGACGTAACTGCACTTGTGGCTGCCTGTTTAGTAGTAAATATAGCAATATTATGTGTTTGGACGTAACTGCACTTGTGGCTGCCTGTTTAGTAGTAAATATAGCAATATTATGTGTTTGGACGTAACTGCACTTGTGGCTGCCTGTTTAGTAGTAAATATAGCAATATTATGTGTTTGGACGTAACTGCACTTGTGGCTGCCTGTTTAGTAGTAAATATAGCAATATTATGTGTTTGGACGTAACTGCACTTGTGGCTGCCTGTTTAGTAGTAAAATATAGCAATATTATGTGTTTGGACGTAACTGCACTTGTGGCTGCCTGTTTAGTAGTAAATATAGCAATATTATGTGTTTGGACGTAACTGCACTTGTGGCTGCCTGTTTAGTAGTAAATATAGCAATATTATGTGTTTGGACGTAACTGCACTTGTGGCTGCCTGTTTAGTAGTAAATATAGCAATATTATGTGTTTGGACGTAACTGCACTTGTGGCTGCCTGTTTAGTAGTAAATATAGCAATATTATGTGTTTGGACGTAACTGCACTTGTGGCTGCCTGTTTAGTAGTAAATATAGCAATATTATGTGTTTGGACGTAACTGCACTTGTGGCTGCCTGTTTAGTAGTAAATATAGCAATATTATGTGTTTGGACGTAACTGCACTTGTGGCTGCCTGTTTAGTAGTAAATATAGCAATATTATGTGTTTGGACGTAACTGCACTTGTGGCTGCCTGTTTAGTAGTAAATATAGCAATATTATGTGTTTGGACGTAACTGCACTTGTGGCTGCCTGTTTAGTAGTAAATATAGCAATATTATGTGTTTGGACGTAACTGCACTTGTGGCTGCCTGTTTAGTAGTAAATATAGCAATATTATGTGTTTGGACGTAACTGCACTTGTGGCTGCCTGTTTAGTAGTAAAATATAGCAATATTATGTGTTTGGACGTAACTGCACTTGTGGCTGCCTGTTTAGTAGTAAAATATAGCAATATTATGTGTTTGGACGTAACTGCACTTGTGGCTGCCTGTTTAGTAGTAAAATATAGCAATATTATGTGTTTGGACGTAACTGCACTTGTGGCTGCCTGTTTAGTAGTAAATATAGCAATATTATGTGTTTGGACGTAACTGCACTTGTGGCTGCCTGTTTAGTAGTAAATATAGCAATATTATGTGTTTGGACGTAACTGCACTTGTGGCTGCCTGTTTAGTAGTAAATATAGCAATATTATGTGTTTGGACGTAACTGCACTTGTGGCTGCCTGTTTAGTAGTAAATATAGCAATATTATGTGTTTGGACGTAACTGCACTTGTGGCTGCCTGTTTAGTAGTAAATATAGGAATATTATGTGTTTGGACGTAACTGCACTTGTGGCTGCCTGTTTAGTAGTAAAATATAGCAATATTATGTGTTTGGACGTAACTGCACTTGTGGCTGCCTGTTTAGTAGTAAATATAGCAATATTATGTGTTTGGACGTAACTGCACTTGTGGCTGCCTGTTTAGTAGTAAATATAGCAATATTATGTGTTTGGACGTAACTGCACTTGTGGCTGCCTGTTTAGTAGTAAATATAGCAATATTATGTGTTTGGACGTAACTGCACTTGTGGCTGCCTGTTTAGTAGTAAATATAGCAATATTATGTGTTTGGACGTAACTGCACTTGTGGCTGCCTGTTTAGTAGTAAATATAGCAATATTATGTGTTTGGACGTAACTGCACTTGTGGCTGCCTGTTTAGTAGTAAATATAGCAATATTATGTGTTTGGACGTAACTGCACTTGTGGCTGCCTGTTTAGTAGTAAATATAGCAATATTATGTGTTTGGACGTAACTGCACTTGTGGCTGCCTGTTTAGTAGTAAATATAGCAATATTATGTGTTTGGACGTAACTGCACTTGTGGCTGCCTGTTTAGTAGTAAATATAGCAATATTATGTGTTTGGACGTAACTGCACTTGTGGCTGCCTGTTTAGTAGTAAATATAGCAATATTATGTGTTTGGACGTAACTGCACTTGTGGCTGCCTGTTTAGTAGTAAATATAGGAATATTATGTGTTTGGACGTAACTGCACTTGTGGCTGCCTGTTTAGTAGTAAAATATAGCAATATTATGTGTTTGGACGTAACTGCACTTGTGGCTGCCTGTTTAGTAGTAAATATAGCAATATTATGTGTTTGGACGTAACTGCACTTGTGGCTGCCTGTTTAGTAGTAAATATAGCAATATTATGTGTTTGGACGTAACTGCACTTGTGGCTGCCTGTTTAGTAGTAAATATAGCAATATTATGTGTTTGGACGTAACTGCACTTGTGGCTGCCTGTTTAGTAGTAAAATATAGCAATATTATGTGTTTGGACGTAACTGCACTTGTGGCTGCCTGTTTAGTAGTAAATATAGCAATATTATGTGTTTGGACGTAACTGCACTTGTGGCTGCCTGTTTAGTAGTAAATATAGCAATATTATGTGTTTGGACGTAACTGCACTTGTGGCTGCCTGTTTAGTAGTAAATATAGCAATATTATGTGTTTGGACGTAACTGCACTTGTGGCTGCCTGTTTAGTAGTAAATATAGCAATATTATGTGTTTGGACGTAACTGCACTTGTGGCTGCCTGTTTAGTAGTAAATATAGCAATATTATGTGTTTGGACGTAACTGCACTTGTGGCTGCCTGTTTAGTAGTAAATATAGCAATATTATGTGTTTGGACGTAACTGCACTTGTGGCTGCCTGTTTAGTAGTAAATATAGCAATATTATGTGTTTGGACGTAACTGCACTTGTGGCTGCCTGTTTAGTAGTAAATATAGCAATATTATGTGTTTGGACGTAACTGCACTTGTGGCTGCCTGTTTAGTAGTAAATATAGCAATATTATGTGTTTGGACGTAACTGCACTTGTGGCTGCCTGTTTAGTAGTAAATATAGCAATATTATGTGTTTGGACGTAACTGCACTTGTGGCTGCCTGTTTAGTAGTAAATATAGCAATATTATGTGTTTGGACGTAACTGCACTTGTGGCTGCCTGTTTAGTAGTAAATATAGCAATATTATGTGTTTGGACGTAACTGCACTTGTGGCTGCCTGTTTAGTAGTAAATATAGCAATATTATGTGTTTGGACGTAACTGCAATTGTGACTGCCTGTTTAGTAGTAAATATAGCAATATTATGTGTTTGGACGTAACTGCACTTGTGGCTGCCTGTTTAGTAGTAAAATATAGCAATATTATGTGTTTGGACGTAACTGCACTTGTGGCTGCCTGTTTAGTAGTAAATATAGCAATATTATGTGTTTGGACGTAACTGCACTTGTGGCTGCCTGTTTAGTAGTAAATATAGCAATATTATGTGTTTGGACGTAACTGCACTTGTGGCTGCCTGTTTAGTAGTAAATATAGCAATATTATGTGTTTGGACATAACTGCACTTGTGGCTGCCTGTTTAGTAGTAAAATATAGCAATATTATGTGTTTGGACGTAACTGCACTTGTGGCTGCCTGTTTAGTAGTAAAATATAGCAATATTATGTGTTTGGACGTAACTGCACTTGTGGCTGCCTGTTTAGTAGTAAAATATAGCAATATTATGTGTTTGGACGTAACTGCACTTGTGGCTGCCTGTTTAGTAGTAAATATAGCAATATTATGTGTTTGGACGTAACTGCACTTGTGGCTGCCTGTTTAGTAGTAAATATAGCAATATTATGTGTTTGGACGTAACTGCACTTGTGGCTGCCTGTTTAGTAGTAAATATAGCAATATTATGTGTTTGGACGTAACTGCACTTGTGGCTGCCTGTTTAGTAGTAAATATAGCAATATTATGTGTTTGGACGTAACTGCACTTGTGGCTGCCTGTTTAGTAGTAAATATAGCAATATTATGTGTTTGGACGTAACTGCACTTGTGGCTGCCTGTTTAGTAGTAAATATAGCAATATTATGTGTTTGGACGTAACTGCAATTGTGACTGCCTGTTTAGTAGTAAATATAGCAATATTATGTGTTTGGACGTAACTGCACTTGTGGCTGCCTGTTTAGTAGTAAAATATAGCAATATTATGTGTTTGGACGTAACTGCACTTGTGGCTGCCTGTTTAGTAGTAAATATAGCAATATTATGTGTTTGGACGTAACTGCAATTGTGACTGCCTGTTTAGTAGTAAATATAGCAATATTATGTGTTTGGACGTAACTGCACTTGTGGCTGCCTGTTTAGTAGTAAATATAGCAATATTATGTGTTTGGACGTAACTGCACTTGTGGCTGCCTGTTTAGTAGTAAAATATAGCAATATTATGTGTTTGGACGTAACTGCACTTGTGGCTGCCTGTTTAGTAGTAAAATATAGCAATATTATGTGTTTGGACGTAACTGCACTTGTGGCTGCCTGTTTAGTAGTAAAATATAGCAATATTATGTGTTTGGACGTAACTGCACTTGTGGCTGCCTGTTTAGTAGTAAATATAGCAATATTATGTGTTTGGACGTAACTGCACTTGTGGCTGCCTGTTTAGTAGTAAAATATAGCAATATTATGTGTTTGGACGTAACTGCAATTGTGACTGCCTGTTTAGTAGTAAAATATAGCAATATTATGTGTTTGGACGTAACTGCACTTGTGGCTGCCTGTTTAGTAGTAAATATAGCAATATTATGTGTTTGGACGTAACTGCACTTGTGGCTGCCTGTTTAGTAGTAAATATAGCAATATTATGTGTTTGGACGTAACTGCACTTGTGGCTGCCTGTTTAGTAGTAAATATAGCAATATTATGTGTTTGGACGTAACTGCACTTGTGGCTGCCTGTTTAGTAGTAAAATATAGCAATATTATGTGTTTGGACGTAACTGCACTTGTGGCTGCCTGTTTAGTAGTAAAATATAGCAATATTATGTGTTTGGACGTAACTGCACTTGTGGCTGCCTGTTTAGTAGTAAATATAGCAATATTATGTGTTTGGACGTAACTGCACTTGTGGCTGCCTGTTTAGTAGTAAATATAGCAATATTATGTGTTTGGACGTAACTGCACTTGTGGCTGCCTGTTTAGTAGTAAATATAGCAATATTATGTGTTTGGACGTAACTGCACTTGTGGCTGCCTGTTTAGTAGTAAATATAGCAATATTATGTGTTTGGACGTAACTGCACTTGTGGCTGCCTGTTTAGTAGTAAATATAGGAATATTATGTGTTTGGACGTAACTGCACTTGTGGCTGCCTGTTTAGTAGTAAAATATAGCAATATTATGTGTTTGGACGTAACTGCACTTGTGGCTGCCTGTTTAGTAGTAAATATAGCAATATTATGTGTTTGGACGTAACTGCACTTGTGGCTGCCTGTTTAGTAGTAAATATAGCAATATTATGTGTTTGGACGTAACTGCACTTGTGGCTGCCTGTTTAGTAGTAAATATAGCAATATTATGTGTTTGGACGTAACTGCACTTGTGGCTGCCTGTTTAGTAGTAAATATAGCAATATTATGTGTTTGGACGTAACTGCACTTGTGGCTGCCTGTTTAGTAGTAAATATAGCAATATTATGTGTTTGGACGTAACTGCACTTGTGGCTGCCTGTTTAGTAGTAAATATAGCAATATTATGTGTTTGGACGTAACTGCACTTGTGGCTGCCTGTTTAGTAGTAAATATAGCAATATTATGTGTTTGGACGTAACTGCACTTGTGGCTGCCTGTTTAGTAGTAAATATAGCAATATTATGTGTTTGGACGTAACTGCACTTGTGGCTGCCTGTTTAGTAGTAAAATATAGCAATATTATGTGTTTGGACGTAACTGCACTTGTGGCTGCCTGTTTAGTAGTAAAATATAGCAATATTATGTGTTTGGACGTAACTGCACTTGTGGCTGCCTGTTTAGTAGTAAATATAGCAATATTATGTGTTTGGACGTAACTGCACTTGTGGCTGCCTGTTTAGTAGTAAATATAGCAATATTATGTGTTTGGACGTAACTGCACTTGTGGCTGCCTGTTTAGTAGTAAAATATAGCAATATTATGTGTTTGGACGTAACTGCACTTGTGGCTGCCTGTTTAGTAGTAAAATATAGCAATATTATGTGTTTGGACGTAACTGCACTTGTGGCTGCCTGTTTAGTAGTAAAATATAGCAATATTATGTGTTTGGACGTAACTGCACTTGTGGCTGCCTGTTTAGTAGTAAAATATAGCAATATTATGTGTTTGGACGTAACTGCACTTGTGGCTGCCTGTTTAGTAGTAAAATATAGCAATATTATGTGTTTGGACGTAACTGCACTTGTGGCTGCCTGTTTAGTAGTAAAATATAGCAATATTATGTGTTTGGACGTAACTGCACTTGTGGCTGCCTGTTTAGTAGTAAAGTGTTGCATAGCTCTTGTATATTAACTTTATTTTTAACGTGCATTGTTTATTATAACATTTAGAATTTGATGAAAATGACCAAATAGATTACGTTGAAAAAATAAATCCGATAATGCCTAGAAAGTGCAAAGAAAGGTACTGAGGTATGAATAGGGAATGCCATAAACGTTCTAAGGCTAAAGCATCTGCTTTACACAACTAAGTAATCAAAAGCAAGCATTCCAGCATACTGTTAGAAGCTGTCTGCCTTTTCCATGGGAAGAGATCTTATCTTAACAGTGAATGGGGCTTAAACAGTGTGAACAGTTTTAGTAGAAGTATCGTAAATGCATGCAGCCAGGGGAAGTTAACAAAGAAAAAGTTCCACACAAAAGCAAATTAACACACTAATACGGCTATGGGAACTGATAAGAGCCCCTTTTAAGATATATTAAATACAAGAGATTTCACAAGAAAAGCACAAGCACTGTGCAGGTAAAACCTAAAAACAGCAATTCTTTTTCGACAATGTGTGCAGTAACATGTAAGGTGACCCTATTAGTGATGCAGTACCTATTACATTTCACATATTTTGCTTCATGTTGCATGGTAAATGTGTGTCACTTTTCCGCATGTGCATCTGTAGTTTTGTGCTTCATGCAATATTTGAGTAGTTTCCAGAACATACTGTAAACTGAATTGCCTCTAGGTGTCTGAATGAGTTTCTGGTGCAGATGGGTGTTGATGATGGGGCACATTTGAGAGCTCTGGGAGGCAGAAGGCAGTTTCTGACAGTGCTTGTGTGTCCTGTCATCAAGGTGTTGTCACTAAATGCTCATTCAGTCCTTAGAGTCTCTCCTGAGCCTACAGGGCGATATTCGCATATGTGCCACATGTAAATACGATTCTGTATGTAAAAGAGGTACACAGCTGTGGCAATATGGACCGCCCCCCAAAAAAGACGAAAACGCAGAATGTGTGTGTGAGAGAGAGGCAATAGTGAAGTGGAGGAGATGAAAGGAAATTCATGCAGAAGAAAAGAGTGAAAAGAACTGATAGAGAGGAAGAGCTAAAGTGAAAGAAATGCAGATTGAGGGACCTCACAAAGATGTGCAGAGAGGTAGGGCGTAAATGGCTAACGTAGAGAGGAAGATTGCAGAGGAAAGTGATGTAAAGGAAAGAATGGGAGGTGTTACTCCTTTATCTCATGCTGAATAAAAATATTGATATAGCAACATGCACAGGTTTCTCGTTTGCTTTTTTAGGCCCATGCTTTTAATATCATCATTGATGGACTGGGATGGAGCCCGAGTAATTACCAGTGGCTCAGACTAATTCCAGCATTCCACCCCTCACTTTTTTGTATACTTCAGTGCGACGCCCTAAGTGCGACAGTTAGACCTGTCAGCCCTAGGGTGGTCTTCCCCTACATTTCCCCCTTTTTTTTTTGCCTCGTTATGGACCGCCATTTTTGCTGGACATAGAACTCTGGGCGCCTTACCGCTGCTAAACAGTGCTGAGGCACAGGTGCTCTCTCCTAACAATATGGTTGCCACAGGCCCCTGCTACTGCGGAGTGGCCATTGTCCTATCTGCGCACTAGTAGGTGGGATAAGGTTGGGACTTAATGATACTGTAACCTTGACCGTCCCGCCTCTTGTCACCACAGAGTCCCCAGACTCTTCTAGAACCTTCCAAACCCCCCATCTTGCCGCCTTTATGGCGAGTCACCTGACCTAGACGTATAAAAGTAAAGGAGGGAAATCTGACAGTCAGTTGGTGCACAACGGGACCTGGGGACCCTCCGCCGGAGTATAGGCTGCTGAGCCAGGGGGGAGCTACACTACTGAGGCTGACTGAGCTTAGGCCCTGCTGTCCCCAAGATAGCTGAGTGATCCTGCCAGCCTGCTGACCTTGCCCAGTGTGAGGGGAACCAGGGATACCAACTCCAGTGGGCCACCCGGGACTACCAGATTTCCTCCCACTGCCAATAGTTATTGCCACTGATACCTGCCATCCTCTGCCAGCGCTGAAACTGAGAGCGCTGGGGATCCAACGCCTGAAACACCTGCTAGCCGCGCTGTGACTTCTAAGCGCTGTGAGTTGACTGAGCTGTGGACCTGTCGCCTGAAACGCCACAACCAGCGCTGTGAGCCTGAGAGTGCCACCACCGTTTGGGAGCCCTGAGGTACGAGGTAGGCACTGCCACTATAATGCGCTGTGACCTATAGGGGCTGGGACTGCAAGCCGCCGTGACCTGCATGTGCTGGTAGCGGGAAGTGCTGTAAGCTCCCCCAACGCGCTGTGTGCCCAAGATCACCGCCGCTGGCCGGATACCTTCGTGTGAGCGTTTTGCCCTGAAACGACGATGCGCCCAAGATCACCGCCGCAGCCCCGGTGCCGCTGAGGGAGTAGCGCTGTGTCCCACATCACCGCCGCCGCCCGGGCGCTGCTGCGGAGCAAGACTGCGGAGGAACCTGAGCGCCGCCACGGCCCCCGAAGCCAAGGGAGGGCTGCCGCAGCTACCGCGAAGGCTGCACTGGGCCGGGAGCGCGCAAGAGAGCGTTGCTGGGCAACCAGGGCGCCGGCCGCGTCATCGGCCGCGCCCCCAGGAAGCCGCACTCCCATTGGTAGCCAGGCGCTGAGGCAATCAGGAAGAGCCGGAGCACGTTGTGGCACCCGCGGGAGGTGCTCCAAGGCGTGAGGGAGCCCCCGCACACCCCCCAGACAAGTTTCCAAGAAGCGGAGTGCCCTGCAGACGACAGCACAACGCTCTGCCTCCCCAGGTACCCGCCCCAAGTGTAGGGAGGAGGGGGTTGCCTGGGGGGCGTCCTGCGCCTGCTAGTCCCGACGCCACATTGCGGCCTGCATTCCCCCCCACCGAGTGGACCGGTGAGTCAGAAGGGGGGTTAACGGTGGACCACGCCGGGGAAGAGACTCTCCCACATCCCAAAAGGGGGGATAGCCCCAGGGGCTCCAGAGGGAGCTGAGTACATCGTGGGAATAGACAGGCAGGGGATAACCCCACGCTCCCAAAACCTTCTCCTAAGGTTCCCCCTGACTTGGTGTTACACTCCTACATAGAAGTATATGCCTGAAGGTCTAGCCGCCTAGGAGTGAACTGCATTATTGCCTAAACTGCATCAGAATAACATGCTTTAATGTCTATTTACCTAAGAATCATATGCCTGATTGTCTAGCTGAATAAGAAGTATTTACCTGCGTGGAAGGTGCCTAGGAAATGTTGCCTGTAATGACCCTGTGCATAGGAAATGTTACTGTTAGTGAACCTGTGCAACAGAAGTGTTATCTGAAGTCACCTGAAGTTAGAGGAACTGTTTGGGGCGTGGCTAGCCGAGCTGCGAAATGGCCGCTGCGTAGGCGAGCTCTGCTGGCCGAGACAAAATCCTGCATATATCCGCTAATTCGGTGAAAACTCACTGTGCCACATATATCGAGGACGTGTAGCAGGGTGTGCGGCGCCTATCGATCCCGGCTGCAGAGTTGCCCGTGCCCATGCGGCAAGGTTGGGAGTCTGGAGCTGTGGTTGCCCGGGGTGTCTCACGGATGATCTCTGTGCGAGGCCGGCTGGAGTGAAAATCGAGGTCGCGGCACCGACGCCGCGGCGGGCCAAGATTGCGATCCCGCAGCGGTAGACACGATTGCCTGACCCGAGATGGGGAGGACTGCCCGACTGCATGCGGAGGTGAGGAGATCCCGAAGGGCCAGCGCTTCCCAAGCTATCCCCCGGTCAGTGGTTGAGCCCGAGGCGCCGTGACTGTGGCGGGGCGGGCCGGCTTCCACACCGGCTGCCGCCTCAGTGCGCTCCCCCACTGAGTGGTGTACTGCCCAGGGGGTACTGCCGGTGAGAGTTGTTCCCTAGAATTTAGAGCAGAGGCACCAGGGCGAGGCCCGACACGGCTGGCTGACTAGCGAGAGGTGGAGCTGGTGCAGTGATCCCACGGGACTGGAGACATGCAGTGGTGACCTGCCCAGGTAGGCATACACAGAGCAGGAGCCGAGTGCAGACCTGGAGGTGCGCCACGATCGCTACTGTTCTGGTGGGGAGTACGGAGCGCATTGCCTGCGAGTGCACACTGGGGATTCGTGATTGGCCAGTGCTGCATGCTGGGTCCCAAGCTGGGCCGGGAAACACAAGCTGAGGCCCTGCTGGCGGTGTTTTGGTAATTGCGGGAGGCCACGCTATTGGGGCCGGCGTGTGTGGCTCAAGCTCCATTGTTCAAATTTGCTGTACCCAGAAGAGAGGTGCTGACTGGTGCGCAGATTCCCCGCGGGCCACTCACCGACGTAAAAACACTGCGCACTTCGTCGCAAGGAGTGGTGCGGGGTCCTCTTGGGGTGGACTTACTGACTGTCATCGGTCTGCAGTGTAGTCTCCCATTGGTTGTGCGTTGTACGCCTGTGCTACAGCCCGGAGGAGCCCTATTGCAAGGACAGGGACTCGAGCGATACACGGACGGTGTCACCCCCTGCTGGACCCACGCCGGACTTGTTGACCATACGAGCTGCCCCATACCACTGGCTAAGAATTGGGAAAACCGGACGCAAAACAACCGAAGCTGTCCTTTGACCAAAGGAGGAGCACACGGCAAACAGAGCATGATTCGGAGGCGGGGGCGGAGCGGCAACCGGACCACCAGATGGAAGATCAAGGGGAGGATTTACGTACCTTAATGCTCGAAATGAGGTCTAGCCTGCGCAACATTGATACCAAACTTGACACTTTGACATCCCAGCTGGATGCCGTTAAAACGCAGGTGGGGACGCACGAAACCCGGCTGGATGTGCTGGAAAATCGAGCGTCGGACTTTCACGAATTCCAGGTGGAGACGAAAGAACAACTCCTCCAGATGGACAAAATACTCGGAATCATTAGAGCCAAAAACGAAGATTTGGAGGCCCGCTCACGCCGTAATAACCTCTGAATTACGGGAATACCAGAGACAACGGCCATTAACAAGATGGAGACGTATGTGGCGGACATGCTCCATGAACTGTTTGACCCCAACCTCTCTTCGGTCTTCGCTGTGGAAAGGGCGCATCGCGCTCTGGGTCAGAAGCCACCGGTGGGCGCTCCCCCCAGGCCCATCTTGGCTAAGGTCCTGAACTACCAAGACCGAGATGCTGTCCTACGCCTGGCCCATGGTAAGGGGACGATAACTTATGGGGGAAACAACATCTCATTTTACCCAGACTTTACCCCGGCTGTGCAGGCGGCGAGACGGGAGTTTCTGCAGGCTAAACGTCTCCTGCTGCAGGCCCAGATCCCATATGCCCTACTCTATCCTGCCCGGCTTAAGGTCACATACGATGGTACCGCACATTTCTTCACAGACGCCAAATCCGCCCTCAAGTTCGCCAAGCATGTCGGAGGGAAGACTTCTAAAAGGCCACCCAAAGAGTCCACTGCTGAACACGGCAGGCTGAGTGACAATGATTGAACATAACCAAATGTCTGCTGTACTCTTGGGTGAAGTCGTGGCGAACTCTAAAGTCATGGCCTGTATTCTACTTATTGGTTATGGAAGGTTGGAGAGTACATGTGTAAACGCTTTGACTGGGCGCTAACAAATGGTGTGTGGTGGTGGGAATGCGGGGATTGAGAATAACGTGATCACGAGGGGACCTTGGGGAGGCTCACGGGGCTACATCACACTCGATGTCGTGGAATCCTGCGGGGTGGCTACGAGCCCCCGATGCGTCCTTCAGGGAGTTGAGGATTGGCTAGTAACAGTTGTGAGTGGATCGGTGGGTCTCACCGACATTTGTTTCTCGGCCACCCTGAGTAATCGGGGGAGTATGCCGGTGGTACTACGCCCCCTTGGGAGAGCTCCCACTAGTTCTTGTACGTTTTTGAAATGTTTGGGTTGGGAATTCTGCAACCTGATTGGGGGGTTGGAGTGGGTGGGGGTTGGGGGGGTGGTATTGTTCTGTTGACTGCCAGATTCATGCCTTTTAATCTTTACGACATATGCAATGTGAAATTGTATTTGCTAATATGTTATGCTCCTCCTGCCTTGTTGTATTGTGACGATCTGCACTTCAAATGCCTGTTTTAAATGTTCTTACCTGGAATATTCGCGGGTTAAATGATGGCAGGAAGACCAGGTTAGTGCATTCCTACTTGGTTAGGCACAATATTGATATCTGCATGCTGCAGGAGACACATCTCCATGTTCCCCTCTCAACTCGATTGAAACATAGCAGGTGGGGCTCTGTCTACTCCTCCATTTATTCAAACTATTCCAGAGGCGTGGCTGTGCTGATAAGGAAGGGGCTCGACTGGAAGGCTGGCGAAACATTCCTAGACCCTGAGGGTCGGTATGTTTTAGTTCAGGGTGTCTTAGGGGGTATCCCTTTGGTGCTGGTAGCAATGTATGGCCCCAATACGGACTCCCCTGAGTTTTTTCAAAGGGTGTGGGCTAGAGTGAAAGCGACTGCTTGTGATACTATCATTTGGGGGGGCGATTTCAATGCCATTCTGGATGATGAACTCGACAGGAAGGGGTAATCCAGGGTTCTGCACCCACTAGCTGGAGGGGCACCCCGGGCTATATTGGCTGATGGTGATTTAGTTGACATTTGGAGGCAATTACACCCAACTGCTAAGGAGGGCACATGTATCTCCGAATATCATAAGGCGTGGTCACGTTTAGACTATTGGATGGTTTCTCGAGATGTGGTTACATGGACACGGGACGTCCTGCACCTACCTCGATCTCTATCAGATCATGCACCATGCCTCCTGCGCTTGGAGTTGCCAAACTCCATCCCGCGGATGTACACCTGGAGGCTGCCACAGGATGCACTCTTAGATGAAGCCTTTGAGGAAGAAATTAGGGGAGACATCAATGATTACTTTTCCCTCAATGTAGGGTCAGTGAACTCTGCGGTTACGCTATGGGAAGCTTTTAAAACTGTGGTGCGGGGGAACTGCATAGCCCGACAGGCGGGGGTGTTGAAGGCCATTCGGGGAACTTTGGCTTCGCTTGAGAAGCAGCTCAGGACACTGGAGACTCAATTCTATTCCTCTGGTGACCCTAACATTTTGGCGTCGATGAAGGAGAAACTGCTTGAATTTGAAGAAGAAGCTAGCAAGGAAGTGCGATTCTTGGGAAAACATGCACAGGCTAGGAGGTATGGGGAGGGGGACAGGCCCGGGAAAACATTGGCGGCAATGCTCCGAGCCCCACGGTCTACAGCCTTTGTTACTGAACTAAAAATTGCCACCATGTCCGTAATTAGAGGTCAGAGCGCGATCCTTGATGAGTTCTCGGGTTTCTACCAAAGACTATATGAAACTACACAATGCGCCGCTCCCGTAGACCTGGTGCCCTTTCTGGACTCCTTGGAGTTGCTTTGGCTGAGTAAGGGCCACAGGGACTACCTTGACTCCCCCTTTACAGTGGAAGACATAGCTAAGGTTATTAAGGGTTTACCGCTGAACAAATCTCCTGGATCAGACGGTCTAACAACCGCTTTTTATAAAACGTATGTAGAGGAACTCGCGCCCCAATTACATGAAGTATTTGTGGAGTCCCTTGAATCTGGTATTCTTCCGCTTTCCATGCGCGAGGCGATAATAATTACCCTTTTAAAACCTGGGAAACCTGAGGACGAGATGGACTCCTATAGGCCACTCTCCCTGATTAACGTGGATGTTAAGATTTTGGCGAAACTCATTGCCAATAGGCTGCAGCCATTACTTCCGCTGGTCGCCCGTCCGGATCAATCCGGGTTTATCCCTGGGCTGTCGACCTCACAAAATCTCAGAACCTTGTTTTCAGTATTGCACTATCTGCACCCTGAGGTGCAAGCGGCCGCAGTCTTCTTAGACGCCACGAAGGCGTTTGATAAGCTGGAGTGGCAATATCTCTTTGCCATCCTAGGACGTATGGGTTTCAGCCCACTTTTTATAAATCTAGTGCGGCTACTCTACACGAAGCCGTTGGCACGAGTAAGGGTGAATGGTCTCCTCTCAGAGCCCTTTCCCATTTCGCGAGGAACGAGACAGGGGTGTCCATTGTCCCCACTGCTCTTCGCGATTGCGATGGAGCCCCTTGCGGCGCGTATTAGGCAACATCATACGGCTAGGGGAATTGGTTTTACTACCCGTAGTCTTCTTATTTCATTATACGCGGACGATGTCACCCTATACGTTTCCGATCCTGCGTCCAATTTTGATCCGATATTGAGGGAATTTATAAAATTTGGTGGCCTTTCGGGCATCTCGATCAACTGGGCTAAGTCCGTCATTTTCCCCATGACGAACAATACTATACAGACGCCATCTGAGTTCCCTATCCAATGGGCAACGGAGCCAGTCAAGTATCTTGGCATATGGATAAGTAGAGATATGCAGGAGTTGTGGAGTATGAACTATGGACGCGCCGTGACTTGGCTGGAAGGGAAAATTACCGCATGGGCCGGGCTCCCCCTTTCTTTGGCCAGCCGGATCGCAATGATTAAGACGGTGGTCTTGCCTAAATTTCTTTATTTATTTGTTAATGTTCCCCTTGTCTTTATGCGAGAATTTTTTAAGAGCCTCCGATCCTTGCTTATTTCTTTGGTGTGGGCGGGTGGGCAAGCTAGGGTCTCCTGGGAGCTTCTGACGCTTCCTCTGCGACAGGGGGGTCTCGGTGCTCCGGACATGCCCTTATATGCTTGGAGTGCGCAAGCCCAATTCTTACACTATTGGATACACCCCACTCCCTTTCAGCCCCATGTGGCTGTGGAGGCAGACGTGGCAGCGCCTCTTCCTCTAAAAGTCGCACTATATGGAACATACAAGCGCCCTAGGGAGGACGTGAATACGGTGGAGACCCTGCGATGGGCCTGGCATGCGCTGCGGAGGAGGGCTGGCGCAACAATTTTATATGCCCCTACAATACCCATAGTTCGCAATCCACAGTTGTTTCCTTGGGGTGCTGGTATCGGCGAGGATCTGGCGCGGAAAATGGAATTAGCAACCCTTGGGGACCTCTATCCGGAGGGGTCGTTTCGACCCCCTCCGACGGCAGAGGACAACCGCCCAGCGACATTCGCCGAATTATTTGCATATCATAAACTTAAGTGGACATGCCGGTCGATACATGACTCGTTCCCGGATGCGCCGCCCGCCCTGAGCGCTTTAGAAAATATTCTTACAGTGGCCTCCCCACGTCGCCTCATTACTAGAATATACACTCATATGCAGACGACGGCACCCATCTTGCAACCCCGAGCCCTCGGGGCGTGGAATGAGGATCTCCAGATCCCAATGACGGAAGACCAGTGGCTATATTGTTGTAGCCAACTTACGGCCCTTTCCCCCAATTATAAGCTACGTTTAATTCACTTTAAATTCTTACATAGATACTACAGGACGCCCACTGGTCTGCATCGCATAGGCTTAAAAGATGACGACAGTTGTTGGAGATGTGGCTTTGCGCCTGCAGGTATTTTACATGTTTCGTGGGATTGTCCGAGGCTGGGGCCATACTGGATTAGTGTCTTCAATATAATACACCAAATTACTGGATGGGAGGCGGAGCCTGACCCTCTATTAGGATTGCTTGGGTATGTGAGGGACTCGCCTGTGAAGGTCAGGAAACTACACGCACTGCTACTCCTATTTGCTAAAAGACGGGTCGCCATCCATTGGGGAAGCAAGAGGGTGCCATCTAAAGTTGATTGGATAAGGGATGTGACATTTGGACATTCGCAATTGACTACGTTCTGGGAGCTGATGCCTTCAGCGTCACGCCCAAAGGATATTTGGGAACCATTTATAGCCTGGGCCTGGGGGCATCAGGAGCAAATGGAGACAGATTAGCTGGGTGGAAGGTCGGGTTGGGATATGAAACAATGCATGGGGGGTGGCGGCACAGGCAGAGATGATTGTAGTCCTACATTACATGGAGAGGTGGGCTTTCTGGGCGAGGTATGACCTGCAAGGAAATATTGTTGTATTCTTCGGATAACTCCTTTATACTGGTTTATGCCTAAGGTGCCATTGGAACTCGGAGGAGGAGCCAAGTTGTATACGAATGCAAATGTACTTCACATGATGGTAATATGCCAAGTTGATAAGCTGTCGAACAGGCATGATCTGGCTGTTGGTTTGCACTAAAAGTGTGCTTTGTTTGTTGTTGTGGTATAAAATGCTAATAAATAAAAAAATAAAAAAGTTAGAGGAATTGTTTAATCTGCACCCTGTGCGAGTTTCGCATTTCAAATCCTGACAAAGAGGGATAAAGCTACTTGTTTTTGTCAATGAGTCTAGAGTGGTGTCTCTTTATTGTGTGCTCTTTACTGAGTCAGTGTGAGTGTGTGCTACTTAACACATAGCTTCCGGTGAGCCTTCCCTCCTCGCGCCAAGCTACCCCGTCGGAGTCGGTGGTCCCTGGGACCTTCCGGGTCTAACAGACAGCTATGCCCAGATATGGGTCCAGTGCTCATTCGGTCACTTGAACCAAGCTATACCAGACTTGAGCCCCAATCAGGATGAAACCAGTTCTAAGTTGCTTTTGTTCTGGTTCAGGGAGGACCTGGCCCAGCAGTGTGGTCTGGACTGTTCCCATAAGAATCAGGGTCAAGACTGATTTGCATATGGCTGGTTCCAAACTGAGGTGGCATGGTGTGAAAAATAACGATGGACTGAGATACGGCCCGAGTAATTAAAAGTTTCAGAGGTTAATTCAAGCATTCAACCCCATCGCGTTTTTGTAGGATTCCATAATCACATTAGACACGCCTCGTAGAAGGATTCCTATTTATGCTTCTTTCGCTAACTCCCTTTTTAGAGACCCCCCACACATTTTTCATCCCACTAAAAGCACTGATATTATTCAACATAAATGTTGTCCCTACGACGTTTTCTTTAAAGTTTTCAGTATCTGGAAATGTTCCTGCTTTCCAGTGCTATTTACAAAACGATTTGCTTATACCCGCCTAAGCCTTTTATTCTCTTTGTGTGTGCTCTAAGGGGAGCTTTCCTCTTCCTGGTACTTCATTCTCTGCTAATGGTATTTATTCTACCAGGTTAGCACCAGGACTACAGAGTCTATTTGGTGGGTGGGAAGCAAGCTGAATGCGCCAGCCAGTCCTCTTTCTGTGAGGATGTGAGTGCGTTTGCCATTTTGTGGACGGGATGGTTACCCAAACACTGCCTACGCAACGCCTCTTCACCTCTCCCTGCCATCTACAGACCTGCCAACTCACACGGTGCCACCGTGTGTCACACGGTTTTGGCTCCCTTAACATGGTCACCCGGTGAGGAGCCGAAATCACACGGTGACAGGGAAAACAAGTTGCAAACCACTGTAAACAGTGGATTTCCAGCTCATTTTTGGAGGCTGTAAGCAGCCGATGTCCATTAAGTGGTGTGAAAACACCGCAGGACATTGGCGACAGCCTCGATGAGCCTTTGTATTTTTTTGGGGGGATGAGGGGACCTGCAGGCACATGCATCAACCATTTTTGCGAGCGCAAACGGTGCAATTCGCAAAAATCGTCCGTTTGCGCCCGCAAAAAGGGCATTTGCGATGCATCAAGGTTCAAGGCACTCGCAATTTGAGAATTCGCAATTAATTGTGATTTCTCAAATTGCGATTGCATTTAAGGAATCGCAATTTGCGATTCCTTAAATGCAATGCAAGAACCACTTTAGAATAGCGATTTCGCTACTAGGGGCGCAAATTACCATCAAGTTGGACTTGATGGTAATTTGCAGGAACTTTGATAAATGCACTAAAGTGCATTTTTCAAAGTTGTAGGTTACACACACACATGCCCTTGGGGCATGTGTGTGCGCAACATGTGTGCACAGAGCAATTTCAGGGTGCAACAGGGTGTCCTTTTGACACCCTTGCACCTTGAAATGCATGCGCAATTTGCGAGTACCTATTGGTACTCGCAAATTGCGCATGCTATCTCCCATTCATTCCTATGGGCCTGTAGGCCCATAGGAATGAATGGGAAGGCATTCCTTAATTGCGACTCTCAATTTGCGAGTCGCAATTAAGGAATGTTTGGGAATCTCTAATTTCATAGCGATTCCTTCATGCTTAGGCTTTTGCAATTCCTAAATTGCGATTCCTTAATAATCGCAATTAAGGAATCGCAAAAGCCTACCTTGATGCATGTGCCCGTTGGTGAGGGGCAGAGTGCCTCTTAGATAGCTCTCAACACCACGCCCTCACCCCCTCCAAGGCCCCGCCCCCTCCTCACACAGAGAAGTTATTTTGTAAGATGGCAGGTATGCATCTGCCCCACCCCCATGTCTTGTGCTCTTTTGACAGTGGTTATGAAATATGAAAGCAGCGCTGTTGTAGCGCATATCTAGCTGGGATGCCTTTGGGTAGCCATGCGCTCTATAAATGCTAATTAATAATAGTCTAGCTATCATATCTACTTAATTTTTGGCACCCCCAGCTGGGCTTTCACTCCTATTATTCCAGTGGGTCTTAGTACAGAGGACGAGCTCTGTTTATCTGGGCCTCGATCAAATCTTTGCGATGCGGTCTATAAATCAAACTTATAGGTTGCTTTGCTACTATTAGAGCTGAGTGAGGTTAATCCCGTGGCCTTACACCACAGCCCACTGCTGTCAGGCCTGTGGCCACCATTATGCTTGGCAAAAATGTCATCCAGACCATTGAGTCTGTGGTTCACAAGACCGTAGAGAAAGCAGTGTCACTGGCCCTAAAACCCCTTCACACCTGGGTTGACAAACTCACTAAAAAGCCTTTAAATGCTTCACTGAGAGGCCAGGAAGATTCATGGAGTCCTGATCAGGTTTTAAAGGAAGCTCTATGTTTTGACAGCAAAGGCGAAGACTTGCCTTACACAAGCATTGGCAAAGCCTATCGGTCTCGGCAATGCGAGAGCTACTGGCTTTGTCAGTGTGTTTCAGCATTGCATGGCTAGATGATAAGTGTTCCCCAGGCAGATGCAGCACCCCAAGTGCATGCAGCTGATGCGCCATTACTCCTTTGTGTAACCATGGGCATACATAAACAAGGCATCCCAAATTAAATTTACCATTTGATAGAGAGCAAAACACCATATGAAATGTATCAGTTCCCTTTAATGAGTGCTGCCAAAATTACCTAGTAAAATTAGGATACTTATTTTGTTCACCTCTCAAGAACAGAAGTTACCGTCTGCCTTCGTGCAATTCGTATTTGTGACTTGCATGTTACACACACATGCCTACTGCAGGCACTCAACCCACTGAGCTATCCGACTGGCTAGAAGCATCACGGCCAACAGTCATCAAAATGCAGAGACCACTGCAAGATCGATTCACATTGTCAATTTTTTTCAGACATGTTGTACAGTATCACGGCTGCTGGGCAGCATGATTGAAAGTACAAAAAAGGGAAAAAAAGAAAAATAAGTGCTATGACACAGCCGATGTTGACTGCGTCATAATGATTGTTTCTTTTTTTCGGCCACGCTGCACAGCAGCCACAATGCTGAACAACATGACAAAAACAAGCATTGGCATAGCCAATAGGTCTCGCTTTTGCATGGCTAAGCACTTATAAGGTTACAAAGGCGAGACCTATTGGCTATGCCAATGCTTTTTTTTTGTTAAAGGACAAGCAGTGCTATCAGGCTCCGGCTGCCACTTAGTCCACCGCAGGGTAGAAGAGGGATAGAAGAGGGGTAGAAGAGGGTTAGAAGAGGGGTAGAAGAGGGGTAGAGGTGTAGAAGAGGGGTAGAGGTGTAGAAGAGGGGTAGAGGGGTAGTAGAGGGGTAGAGGGGTAGAGGGGTAGTAGAGGGGTAGTAGAGGGGTAGAGAGGTAGAAGAGGGGTAGAGGGGTAGAAGAGGGGTAGAAGAGGGTTAGAAGAGGGGTAGAAGAGGGGTAGAGTGGTAGAAGAGGGGTGGAGGGGTAGAGGGGTAGAAGAGGGTTTGAGGGGTAGTAGAGGGGTAGAGGGGTAGAAGAGGGGTAGAGGGGTAGAAGAGGGGTAGTAGAGGGGTAGTAGAGGGGTAGAGGGGTAGAAGAGGGGTAGAAGAGGGGTAGAAGAGGGGTAGAGGGGTAGAAGAGGGGTAGAGGGGTAGAAGAGGGGTAGAAGAGGGGTAGAGGGGTAGAAGAGGGGTAGAAGAGGGGTAGAGTGGTAGAAGAGGGGTAGAGGGGTGGAGGGGTAGAAGAGGGGTAGAGGGGTAGAAGAGGGGTTGAGGGGTAGTAGAGGGGTAGTAGAGGGGTAGTAGATGGGTAGAAGAGGGGTAGTAGAGGGGTAGAGGGGTAGTAGAGGGGTAGAAGAGGGGTAGAGGGGTAGAAGAGGGGTAGAGAGGGTAGTAGAGGGGTAGAAGAGGGGTAGAAGAGGGGTAGAAGAGGGGTAGAATGGTCGAAGAGGGGTAGAGGGGTGGAGGGGTAGAGGGGTAGAAGAGGGGTAGAGGTGTAGAAGAGGGGTAGAGGGGTAGTAGAGGGGTAGAGGGGTAGTAGAGGGGTAGAAGAGGGGTAGAGTGGTAGTAGAGGGGTAGTAGAGGGGTAGAGGGGTAGAAGAGGGGTAGAAGAGGGGTAGAAGAGGGTTAGAAGAGGGGTAGAGTGGTAGAAGAGGGGTAGAGGGGTGGAGGGGTAGAGGGGTAGAAGAGGGGTAGAGGGGTAGAAGAGGGGTTGAGGGGGTAGTAGAGGGTAGTAGAGGGGTAGAGGGGTAGAAGAGGGGTAGAGGGGTAGAAGAGGGGTAGAGTGGTAGAAGGGTAGAAAAGGGGTAGAAGAGGGGTAGAGGGGTAGAAGAGGGGTAGAAGAGGGGTAGAAAGGGGAGAGGGGTAGAGGGGTAGAAGGGTAGAAGAGGGGTAGAGGGGTAGAGGGGTAGAAGAGGGGTAGAAGAGGGGTAGTAGAGGGGTAGAAGAGGGGTAGAGGGGTAGCAGGGTAGAGGGGTAGAAGAGGAGTAGAGGGGTAGAAGGGTAGAAGAGGGGTAGAGGGGTAGAAGAGGGGTAGAGGGGTAGAAGAGGGGTAGAAGGGTAGAAGAGGGGTAGTGGGGTAGAGGGGTAGAAGAGGGGTAGAGGGGTAGAGGGGTAGAAGAGGGGTAGAGGGGTAGACGAAGGGTAGTAGAGGGGTAGCGGGGTAGAGGGGTAGAAGAGGAATAGAGGGGTAGTAGAGGGGTAGAAGGGTAGAAGAGGGGTAGAGGGGTAGAAGGGTAGAAGAGGGGTAGTGGGGTAGAGGGGTAGAAGAGGGGTAGAAGAGGGGTAGAGGGGTAGTAGAGGGGTAGTAGAGGGGTGGTAGAGGGGTAGTAGAGGGGTAGAGGGGAAGTAGAAGGGTAGAGGGAAGAGGGGTAGAAGAGTTTGATTAAAAAAAAAGCGAGTGGTGATTATATATGGTTTGTGTGCAGGTGGGCGTGGAGTTGGGGAGAGATAATCAGTAGTTAACCGAAAGAAAAAAAACTGCATGTATTTTTACTGTGCTTAAAAATATTTAATTAAGGATCCAAAAGTACTTTAATTAAGGATCCAAAAGTACACGTTTACAAGCAATGAAAACAACAGCGCTTTTACGCTAAATTAATTATAATATACTAACAATTCCATGGAACAGAGCATTAACTTTAAAGTGCCTCACATTGTCCAAAAAACAGGATTAGCGCCGATGCCTTTTGAGACCGCACCGTTCACGTGAGGTTTGTTGCTCGGTAAAAAAATAAACAGCATTCATGTTTAAATGGCACCAGCTCACATTGCCCTAAATAAATAAAAAACGGAATTGCCACTAAAGCGTTTTGAGACAGCATCGTTCACATGAGATTTGATGCTCAGTAAACAAGCGGTCTTCAAAAAGGAGACGGAGAGGGCGGAGCGAGTGGGCGCGCGGCAGCAAAAGTGAAAGCAGCTGCAGCGTCCCCAGCTTTCTGTGTGCCCGAGAGCGATGCGCTGAGCGCATGATGAGAGAGGTAAGCCAGATGGCGCCTCTGCTCGTAACTGTGCGCGTAACCGCACGCTCGAGGCCACACAGAAAGCGTGTGGTTGGATTTTTGAATGCCCACTCACTAAAAGTCTCGCCAGAGCAGCGCATGCGCTGGCTCAGGCGAGACCTAAAAATATAGACACAGCCAATAGATTTCGCATAGGCAAGACAACATGTCTTGTAAGCTCTGTCTAGCCAAACCCTTAAAGGTGCATATGTTAGCAAGTGTTGCTTGAATGAATGGTGAAGTCTCCTTGTTTTAGTGGCCCAATTAAATTTTCAAGACCTGTGATTTATCACTGTGACAGCCTGCTTTGTAGAAGGCTTCCCTATGATGTTTGCTTCCCACTGATACTTAGAGATCCATTTGAGTTAATTGCCTCCTGTGATTAAAACACTTTCACAGCTGGATGTCCCTGCTGCTGAAATGAGATACAGGGTCTGTGATACAGGAGAGCTGTGTAATACCTCCCTCTGGTAGATAGGGGGGCCGTGGGAGTGTCATTTCACAGGGCTCTGATGTCAGGTCTGCTTTCCTTCCCTTAACCAGTGGGCAAGAAGCGCTTTCATCGGATGTCTGTCGAGCGCTCAGCTCTTCCACTTGACGTGAACAGCAGAGCTGGTGGCTGCCTCGTCACCAATGGTGTTCAAGCGATCTGAGCAAACAGGAGTTACAGTAGTCCATAGTACACAAAGAATTTTGCACCAGGGCAAAAAATGGAGCATACAGCGGTGGCTCACCTGCCAGCAGCCAAAACAATTAAAATCAAAATGGTAATAAACCCTTGTTCATTATCGTTTTATTTTTGCTCTGCAGCCAAGGCTTGGGGGTGGGGCCAGTGGGATGACAGGCTGGTGGACAGTGGCGTAGCTAGGCACTCTGCCGCCCGTGGTGGTCCCTGTCTTTTGCCGCCGCGCTGAGATGAGGGGGGGGGTGCTGACTATGATTTTTGCTGCCGCCCCTAAAACTCGTGCCGCCCGGGGCGCACCGCCCCCTTCGCCCCCCCCATGCTACGTCAGTGCTGGTGGAGGAGCGCATGACGTCTGTCCAGGCCGTCCAAACCATCATGGACACTGAAGCTCTCTCCAACCTGAGCTGCATTGCTGGGTTTGAGAGAGCAGGCACAAGCTCCCAGTCTAAGTGGGAGCGCAAATCATTGGTGCTC
Source organism: Calotriton arnoldi (assembly GCA_963921515.1). Lineage (NCBI taxonomy): Eukaryota > Metazoa > Chordata > Amphibia > Caudata > Salamandridae > Calotriton > Calotriton arnoldi. The sequence goes on along the minus strand of CAWUFW010000037.1, from coordinate 2,277,063 downwards.
AGCCCAATTCTGACGCTGCATTCAGCAGCATGAAAGCAGCGTCGGGATGCAGCGATACCCCAGGTAAGTGTTTCTTTTAATGTATTTTATTTGTTTCTGTCATCGGTCCTCCCCCCCTCAACCCACCGACCCCCTCCGCCCTCCACTCTATCCACACACCAGCCGCTACTGGGAGCATACTGAATTTGCTCTGATTTGCAGTGTTTGCATAACAAGAAATGGAACAAATGTATTTTCGCAACTTTTAAAATGTGAAAGATGAAAATAATTTTGAGGTAAATCTGTTTCCTTTTTAAAATGATTTATGAACATAGGATGCACCTTGCAATTTTTGTAGTTATTCCTCTTTACCCTGGTGCTTCACTTGATATAATATTGACACGAGCAACCACTTTTCTCCATTGCATTCGAAGCAAACAGCAAAAACGGTTCAAAGGAGCATTTGATCCATTTTAGCACGAATGCAGGCCCTGCGCACATTAAAACAGTAAAATGCATCAGTGCAGTGCGTTAAATTTCTCGCTCTTGTCTGTATAATCTGCAGCTGATTAGTATTAATCGGGAAACAGCCTTTACAACGAGGTTTTTACCTCGTTGTGCCTTTACCACGCATTTTTTAGCACGCATATTTTTACCAAGCGCATGCCTTTACCACAGATTTAAGGTAAGTTGGGGTGTGTGGGGTCCAAATACATTGTTTTTATATATAAAAACAATGCGTGGTAATGGCATGCGTTGTAAAAGCATGTTTGTGGTAAAAACATGCATGGTAAAAAATACGCTGTAAAGGCATACAATGTCTTTACCTGCATTGCACCGTCGTACAACTGTATTAATCACGTCAAGGTCCACACTATATATACTTCTGGGTCGATAAATTGAGCGACCCATTGACTTGTGCATTAATAAAACTTGTTATGTACGACGTTATGAAATTTCAAATATATAAGTACAAATTTATAGCTACCAACTGATGCTTGTCATGCGCTGCTTGTCATGCGCGACACTGTCAACAAGTTTTGGATTTTAAGATCAATATTTTTAGCACATGCCTTCAATGTTTAATGCGCAACTACAATTCCCAGAAGTTTTCTGTAGGCCAAAAAGGCAAGACAAACTGAAAGTGTGACCCCATAGCCTGGGCGATATGGCAGCAATGCAGATTATTATAAAGTTAAGCCTAAAGTATTTTTGATACCTGCTTGAGCTGCTGCGTCTAATATATGAATTTATTTGATTTTATATAGTGCTGATAAAGACTTTTAGTTAGGGTGCTAGAATGCTTTTCAAGTACTTTGAATGTACTTTCCTCAATTTCGGGGGGAAACGAACAATATGTAGTTGTTGTGCTTGTAGTAATTATAATTGTAGTCCTAAATTATACATTGCCTCTAGGTGTCGCTCCAGTCACACATTTAACTAGTGATCATGAGGGAGCCGGATCTCACGTTCTAGATTTGCTCTAGAACCTCGAGTCGATGGTACTTTTTCTCAGCATGAGAGCGTGGGGGGCTAGGAATCATGAGCAGGTCAATCTATTCAGTTGAAGTTCGCTAGAGTCATCAAGAATCACAAAAGGCAAAATGGAGTTATTTGATTTGTTACAAAGCCAGAAACAACAGAATGTACAGACACCTCAAGATGATGGTGTAGAAATACATTGGAGCTAATACAAAACCAAACCTACGAATGAAATTAGGGCGGTGCAATATGCACAAGACTATTAATTCAGGAATCAGGATACTAAAGAGCAGAACACAAAAGACCAGATTTCCCTGCATTGAAGATTTCAGAGAAATAAGCATTAATCTATACCTACACTAACACTAATGTGACATCCCTAGCTAAGCATATTGTGGGGCAGGGTCGGTTAAGGTGTCAGTGAGTGGAGTCTTCCTTAGAAGTCTCTCCACATCAATTGGGTCAAGTAGCATGGAGCTACTGAGACAGAGCTCGTTCTAAAATGCTCTCTCTCCGAAGGTAGAGAAGAAGTGGGGCTCTTTCCCTAGTTACCATACATCATTATTACAGTTGACTTCCCAAGATCCTCCACGGATCACACCATCCAGCCAGGCCACATTCTCATAGGTACTTTTCCACTGGACAGCGATGCTCCCGGGCGGTGGCGAGATGACCTTGATTCCCAGGCTTTCTCCGTTGAGAAAGCACAACAGTTCTCCATATCAGTATCAACGTTCACTGTATCTCCTTCTGTCCTTGCCTAACTCCTAAAACAAAGACATTATTCTAACTAACAAGGATGCTTTTTCCACCTGCAACATAAGCGTGAGAAAGAACAAGACCTAGAATGCAGATGAAATTCAATTATTAATTCTAATGCAAGAGCTTCCAGGAAAATACATTTCAGGCCTACATAATTCAGCTAACATAGGAGAAATGGAAAATGATCATTCATGAAATTAAATCGAAATTAAGGCGCATACAGTTAGCATTCTCTTTTACATGTGAAACAACATGGCTAATAAACATATCCCGAGAGTGACATAAGTGTCAATTTCACAATACAAGCGTCTTCGTTAATGTTTCAGCTAGTTGCGGTTGTCGCACTACTTTTTCCATTTTACGTTGAAGTATACTAAAATACATCACTATTCACATTATTACAATTCACAATCTAATATCTCAGGTTAATACAACGAAAAAATATATGTGGATGCAGACTACGTATGATTATAATGCACCACTACAAATGAAAAATAGATTTGGCGCTACATCAATCATGTTGGTGCGTACTTTTTGTGAGAAATCAAACTCTTCTGCATTGGACGGATGGTGTGGAGATTTCTTACTGTAACACGAAGATAAAACTGCTTGACACACCACAGGGTAGATATCAACAGGACAGGCACAGCTTGTGTGGTGTGACAAGCTGAAAGCGTAGTCACTTACATATGAGGATCACAGACATGATGAACTCATTACCGAAGAAGAGCGCTGCTATTACAATAGGGACGAGCCAAGGGAGCTGCAGAGAGAGAAAGAGTGACCTATCCAGGCACCTGTCAGAGGCAGGCAACTCAACTAGGCAGCATGAGCACTGACCACTGGAGCAGGAAGCAGAAACGTAAGTCGAAGACTTAAACTGCCAGTGATTCTAATCACCACTGGCTCTACTTGGAAAATAAGACCACAGCTGTAGTAACTGAAAAAGGATACTTTAATTGTCTTTTTAGGCTTTCTTAGCAAAATGCAAGTGGGGTGAAAAGTGAACAGGCACATCCGAAAACAGCTTCTGACATTTTATCTCAGTCTTTAAATGATAAGCAAATGCGACGAGATAAGAACAAGATTTACAGGCCTGTTTACAAAAACGGAGTGGAGCTGGGACCGAGTGAAAACAGGACCGCTCGTGTGAATTGCTTTTCAAGAAAGAAAAAAGTAGTTCTTAACAATTGCTAAAGTGGTGACCAGTAGATTGATATAGTATTTGGTCCCTGCTCTCGGGGATGGCTAAACACAGGAAGAGGCATGACAAATGCATGCCATGGACAAATGGGGAGAAAGAATGGAAGAGCGACGATGGAGCCAGCAAATGGGAAGACTATGGGTGGGCTGAAGCCCACAAAGTATATACGACATGTCTTGAAGGCCGAGACCCAACAAGAGGGTGCCTTTAAAATACTGAAGGCAGCATTCTTGGCTAAGATGCAGGATAGTCACTGTAAGACCCATTCTACCCTCTTCCCTGAGGAGAATCATTCTTTCCAGCCAGGCAGACCAATCTCTTAATTCATTGTCTGACCACTATTCAGCTGAGGAGGGGTTATGTGATTCAGAGGTCTCTGAAGCATCTCAAGAGGAAGATCAAAAGATGTGGCGTCCACAAAGCCACAGAAGGAAAAGGGTTGATGACATTCTTAAGGATCAAAGTAGGAATCTGGATCCTTCCCCTTCAAATAAGATCCTCTTAGAGAAGTTGTTTGATCCAGAAAATATTGTGCATCCCAGATCCACTGACTCCCTGCAAGCGCCTTCCTACATGCAGCTGAGACATAGTAAGTCCATTGACAGGGACTTGAGAAGCCGCTTTAGGGTAGAGTGCCCTAGACTTTCTTGGGTGGATAAAGTGGCCGCCGTCCAAGCGTTGGATCCAAATATGTCTACCATTATGTTAAAACGCTCCAGGGATAGTGCCTGGAGAGCCTTGACAGAGCTTGGCAGGAGTGCTAAATAAGCTCTTGGATTTAACAGGCCCCTTGACTAAAAAATTTGATTTGGCGCTCTTGGCTGGAGAATCAATGGTCAATCCTGTGATTTGTCTGACTGGTGGAGGAGTGAAATATGCCTTTTAGGAAATGCTAAATTTGCATTGTCAATGCAAAGACAGAGTTCTATTCGTATTAAGCTTGTTCCCAAACTGGGTGACCCGGCTGACTATGAAGTGTGTCCAGTGGCTCCTCATCAGAAACCGTTTTTGTAAAATAATTGGTTCGCTTTGTTACAACATTCACTGAACTTGATAAAGCTCAACTCTTGCCAAAGAAGTTTTCAATTGTGCACCTTTTTCAAATGCCAGCCGTTTCTTAGGGCTACCTACAAGGCCCTCAGACATTTCAGTATAACAGGCAGACAGACAGTGGAAACCTTGCCTCCTTTTTCCTAACTGGAGGCCTTGGTGGCTGTGGATGATTCAGGGACCAATCCAGAGGGTCTGTTAACTTTAAACAGGGACTCTCTGGTGAGAATAATACTTACATCAAATATAACGTTAGGAAGCAGACCCAGGGATTTGTCTACGACTTACATTGCCTTGTGACAAATGACTGGAGTCCAAGGTTTTCATTTGAAGTTTATAGCTTCTCTGCAACAATACCAAAAACTTCTCTAACTGTTGTTCATCCAACCAGAACAACTATTAATAGACACAGAGGTCAAGTACCTCATCCAAAAATATAATGTCTTCAAATCTATCATATATCCAAATGACTTTGCAAATCTTTTTAGTCAAGAAACAAACAAGGGTTTCTGTATAGTAATCAGCTAAGAGGACCTCAATATGTGAATCCACCACTTCAGGATGGAATGGAACTATCTGCTGCAAGACACTCTTAGGCACCATGACTGGATGGTCAGACTGGACTTTAAGGATCCCTATTTTGCCATGCCAACTTTCTCCCAACATCGTCAATATTTACAATTTTTGTGTGTGAGAGGGTCAAACCTGCACCCAGAGGTTAAATACTTGAAGACCCTGGGAAAGAGACTGGTTATTTATCTAGATGATATGGTTTTCATGTCTCAGGCTCCTTGCTTACTCAGGCCTAAGCTGTGTTCTATCCAGACATCCTTTGGAATCTTGGGTTTCAGACAATGAAACCAAATTCGATTTTATTCCCAAGAAACAGTTAGACTCTCTGGGTTTCAATATCAGCTCAGTTCCAGCAACCATATGGCTTCCTAAGGGAAAACAAGGAAACCAAAGAAAGAGATTCTCTTGTACAGAAAAAGAAATCAGATTTTACTCAAATAGTTGGCGAGGGTTGTAAGCCTACTCTCCTCATTGAATCATGCACTTTTCCAGGTCCACCCCTCTATCGTGCCCTCCAGTGACTAATGATCACCCATATGCAGAAAGGCTTGTCCTACTTGGACTTGATCCCATTATCTCAAGAAGCCCAGATGGGACTGCTATGATGGACACAACATATGGAAACATGGAACGACAGAGCGATCTTTGGATCCTGCCTGGGCATAGTAATAGAACTGGTGCCTCAATGAGGGGCTGAGAGGTCAGTTATGGCTCTGTCTGGTTGGAAAGGAAATGAAACATCCACATAAATTGTTTGCAATTTCTAACAGCCTCCTTAATGTTGTATGCTGGACAAAGGACAAGATCAACTTTTGCATTCTACTGAAAATTGATAACATCTCATCAGTTTGCTCTATAAACAAATTAAGAGGTATGAAATAAAAAAATATAGGCAGATCTCGACAGAGTTTTCTGGCATTACTCCCTACATGAAAAAGGCATTTTTAGTTGTGGAATATCTGCAAGGAGAGCTCAACGATAATGCGGATTAGCACTCCAGATACCTCATCGACAACAGCCATTGACACTCTGATTTTTCTGAGGCTGACATAAGGTTTTGGCCCATGCATGATAGATTTATTTATCTCTTTGTTGAACTACCAGCTACAAGCATTGTACAGATGGCGCCCAGGCCCAGAAGCAATAGTGATGTATGCTTCCCTCCAGGCTTGGAGGAGTGAGAGAGCATGCGCTTTCCCCCCTTTTGCAATGAGCGTGACAGCTCAATTGAGGTGTTAGGAAATGGACCTTATCCTAATGATTCCCGTTTGGAGGTACGGGTATGGTTTCCAATTTTGTTGGAACTGCCGTTAGCATCTGATTCTTCTTCCTCTGTCCTCTCACCTTTTGCGGAATCCATTTGGGCATTATCACCCCCAGATCCCATCATTGCAATTTTATCTGGTGACTTGAAAACTATCTGGAAATGTTGTCAAATGCCAGGCTTATTACAAACAGCTTTTTTTCTACATCCATAAGGCATGGGCCCCTTGAATCAGAAATGAGAAAAATCAGCTTCGGCCAGGTGGGTCAGTTGGTGTATGGAAAGACATCTGAATCTAAAAGGTAGAACTGTAGTACATATGGACAATATCATATCAGAACGTTCTCAGAAAGATTTAGCCTACAGAACAATTAACTCCTAGAGAGCCATGGCCCATCAAATGATATTGAATTTCCCAGTGGGAGCTCATCTTTTAGTTAAGAAACATCTCTAGGGTCATCCGTTTGTCAAATACCTAAAACCTCTTCCAGAATGATACAATATAGGGGCATATTATCAAGGGCTCTATCGCCGCTTTAGCTGGACTTTTTGCCGCTAAAGCGGCGATATTTTTAATGCCCTATTAGCAAGCTGTCGCTAACAGGCGTTAGCGACAGCTTTCAGGCGATAGCGGCCGGGTTTTACATCGCCTTGCATGTCAGCGATAATTATCGCTAATGACATGCAAGGTAGGTGTTCCCAACTAAAAGCGACAGAAAACAGTCGCTTACATACCTATCGCCTATTAGCAATACCCGCGAAGCGATAAAAAAACGCGCGCTAACCCTGATTAGCGCTTGTTTTTTAGAACTGATAAAAACATGACTTAGCAATGAAAGTCAATGGGAGGTGGATTGTAAGGTTAAGTCCCCAGATTTAGCGATAGGATTTTATCGCTGGATTTCTCGCGTTAAAGCTGAGTTTCGCCGCTATCGCTGGATATTTTATCGCAATGGAGATAAACCTTGCTAATAGCATGTTATTTCCGCGGTAATATCCAGCGATAGCCGGCGATAAAAAAAGGCGCGCTAAGCAAGGTTTGCGATATTTTTCGCATGTTCTTGCTAATATGCCCCATAGTTTCTTTCCAAATCAACTACAACTTTCTATTTTCAGATGCTTAAAGGAATATGAGTATAGACTTCAATAGGTGACACCTAGAGATGCTAAATAGTTGGTGATATCATTTGTCAATCTTTTTTTGCACTTGTATCTACTGCCTCCTTGGCAAAATGGGTGAAATGGATCATGTTGGAAACCAATATCAATGTGGAAGGGTTTGGTGCAAACCAGGTGAGAAGAGCCATAGCAACCAGGGCTTACCTGGTAGATACTCATTTTGAACTTAATGTGCAAGCTGCCGACTGGGCCTCGGATTTGATGTTTGAAATGTTTTATTTCAAATCAATTACAAATGTAGAATCTAAGGTAATTGAAAAGTTTTGAACTTGTATAATTCTCGGCTCCAGTCCTGCCATAGAAGATAAAGTTTTCTAGCTTTAGTGTCTGAAATTTGTATTCTTTTAAGGACATGGATGTGAGTATTATCCCATCCAGGTACTGCTTAATTTTAACTTATACCTGTGACATCTTTTTGACTCTTTATGCAAAATTCTTTTCCTTATGCTCCCTGGCAGTGTAATTTTAATAATGATAATCTCTTATTTTATTGTACCTTAGAACATGATGTTAAATGGATGATCTTCTTTTCCTTAAATAGGTTCGCCCAGACACTAGGCCACTAAGTAATCATCAGATGACAATACACTAACTGTTGGCAATGAAGGAGGTAACAATGGCTGGGTCTTCATATATATGATATAATGCGAGTCCATTGCAGTGGCGACTGGTGAGATTTGAAAGTGGTGAGGCGTAAAACTTGTGTATGAATTTTAAGTAGCGAGCAAGCTCATTCGACAAGAGCATGGTTCTGGGGAGGTGTCCTACCCCCGAGACAAATTCGAAGAAAGATTGGCAAATGGTGGATTTTAAAGAGAATGCAAGAGAGTTTATAGAGCAGTTGTGAATGTGTAGTCTTGAAATATTTAAACACATTAATATGTTCAACAATTACTGTAGTGTACAAATTGTACAGTGCAACAACTTCAGGCAATTTAAAGCGTGTGCTTGCCCAGAGTCTTGTACTGTGTGCAGCATTGACTTTGGAAACAAATGCTCTAACCAGGCTTGGGGAAGCACCCACAGCTGCTGGCTGCAGTCGGTCATAAACAAATTTGTGCAGACAGGGCTTTAATTGGGATGAAAAAAGTGGGGCTCTTTAAAAGGCCTATGGCTTAAACATGTAATATAAATTTCTGTGATTCCCGTAGTGTGCCACCCAACCAGTTTTGTGGTTTCACTCTGAGCATTCTGTTAATACATCTAGATATATAACACAACAACTGACATAAATATAAAACTTGCCAGTACTATTCGCTTTGTCAATGGTTGTTAGTTGTTTAAGATAAATGAGTAACAATGATTTTGTCGTAAATAATTAAATAGTTTCAATTCTGAAATTGTGAGACTGTGAATTCAATATTATTGAGGCCTGTGGAATGAGTATTGGTCTTCAGTTATGTGCACTTTATTTTAGATATGTATGCTTTTTTCTTTTAAAGTCTCGTCCATCTGCGTATCTTAAATCTCATCTCTTTATCTTTAGCACCCTTTGTTCACTCTCTCCTGAATGCTCTTTTCTATTCTTCAGTCCATCAACTCTGGCTCCCTGCTGGATCCTTTACCACCTCACATGCTCAACCAGTTGGATTCTAGCCTGCTAACAATGATTATGGATCTTCTTAATGCCTCACTTTTGGAAGGGGTTGTCCCTCAGAAGTGGAAACATGCTTTGGTCCTTCCTCTTCTGAAAAAAGTTAATTTGGACGCAACCAATCTGTCAAATTTCCGCCATATCTCCCTGTTGCCCTCTTTCTCCGAGGTTCTGGAGAAATATGTTAACGGCCAGCTGACCTCATTTGTGGAAGCTATGAATTTTCTCCATCCACCTCCGTCTGGCATTAGGGCTGGACACTCCACTGAATCCACCCTCCTGGGGGTAACTGCGCTTCTAATGGATGAGGTAGAAACAACCGCGCTCATCTTATTAGACCTTAGCATGGCCTTTGGTACTGTGTCTCATTCTAATCTGATGGAAAGATTGATGGCACTTGGCCTTGATGGCTTAGCTCTGGAGTGCTTCCGATCTTTTCTTCAAGATTGTTTTTTTCAGGTCTTCTCTTCCACAGCCAGGTCCAATTCACAAGCACTTTCCTCTGGAGTCCCGCAGGGCTCTGTGTTGAGCCCTATGCTGTTTAACATCTACATCTGCCTGTTGGCGGGTGAGGTGGAGAGTAGTGGTCTCTCCCTTTCTTCCTATGCAGATGACACCCAGATCGTCTTCACTTTGTCAACTGCATAATCATGGGCCTTCTGACCTCAGTCTGGGCTTGATTCCTCTTGTCTTGTCTCCTCTTGAACGAATAACAACTCACTCAAGCTCAATGGGAACAAAACTGAGGTCATGGTTTTGGGCAAGAACCCTGCTCTAGGGTCCACTTCATTGGTCTGCTTCCCTAGGTACTCTAACCATGCCATCTTCAAAGGTCAAGAACTTGGGCTTCCTTGTGGATGACATGCTATCTATGAAGCTGCAAGTGGCTAAGGTGACGTCCGCTCGTTTTGCGGTGCTCAAGTGGCTACAAAAGATCCTTTGGTTGATCTCTGCTTCTGTGCAAAGAACGGTGATCCTAGCCCTTATCATCTTCAGATTAGATTACGGCAATGTGCTGTGTTTGGGAGCAAACAAAGTTACTATCAGTCGGCTGTAGCTAGTGCAGAACACTACTGCTACGCTTCTTTATCGGTTGCTCAAATTTGCCTCAATCTCGAATCTTTTCCATGAGCTGCATTGGCTTACGATCTTGAATCGTATCAAATTTAAAGTGCTATACGTTCAAGACAAAAGCCGGAGTCGGACCTTATTACATTCAGTATCTGGTACTCCCTTATCATCCTTCTTGTTCCTTGAAAGGGCTTTGGGAGCTAAAAAGAGAGCACGTTTTCTATAAGTTCACAACATTTTCCTCAGCAATGTGAAACAAAGGTTAATATTCAGAGAAAAACATGTACTTCCAACAGCAGCAGCCAGTAAGTGGATTCTCCAGTGTTCTACTCCAGCTTCACCACAGTGTTCTAATGACAACTACCGCTCTCCCTTTCTGTATTTATGACAAAAGAGTGGCATACGTGAGCGCCATCTTCATGGAATCAAAGCTGTAAAACCTAAAGCATTTCCTTTATAAAGAAACAAAATGAGGCGGCTCATTTTGCCATAGAACTTATGGTCAACGCTTTAGAATGCTAAAACGAGGACATATTTGCTATGACTTCTCAGATATCTTCCTCATCCATTTCAGTAAAACATTATTACATGCAGACTAAAACAGGTACTTTCAATACCAGCTGCAGTCTTTCCGTTAACTCCCTAGTGATCAATTGCAGCTTCACCGCGCAGTTCTAATGAGCAACTAGAGCGCTAATATTCTATATTTATGACAAGAGTGGCACACCCAAATGCCATCTTGATCCAAACAAAGCTCTAAAATGGGTTGTACTTTCTACAAAGGAGGCTGCATTAAATCAAAAAATGAAGGGGTTGTTTTTGTCATAGAAATTATGGTTAGTGCTCTTGTTAGATTTGAAATGTTATTCCCGTAATGCATAGACTTGAAGTGTTCCCTTTACAATGCTTATACTCTATTCCGTCTTAAGTTAGCATTCATGGCGCCATCTTTCTTGGCACCATCTTGTTTTGTAACCGAAACCGAGCTCCTGTCTTATAATGCTTGCCTCAGCAGAAAGGCTGCCTCTGTGCCTCCAGCCTGTACTTCTCAAGGTTGAAGCTTCGCTGCACTAATGAATGTACGATCTATTGTTGCATACCTTTGCTGTTAGATAAACCAGTTCCCACATCTTTGAATGGTAGGCACTGGTCGAGCGGCCTTGGGGTCGAGATAGCATGTACCCAGCCCTGTGCCATGGTGCATCCTTGTTTGCCTTCTTTGTTCACCATGGCCAGAGCTGGAAAATTCCAGTTTGGGCGGGATTTTAGAGGTGTTGGAAATGTATATTTTGTGTTACCGTGTGGACGGGGGTCAGTCCCTCGGCAGTCGTCTAAGGAGACTGGTCAGACTGGGCTCCGCTGCAGCGTAATATTAATAAATGCTTTGGTTTGTATTCTCTACTGTCTGATCGACTCTTCATTTCTTGGAAGGCAGAGAGGAGGTCGTGAGTGACCCGGGTGGCCCGATTCGGGTCACTTCCTTCACTCTAGAAAGATAAATTAAGGATACATTTTCTACGAGGCCTCAACTATCTTCTTCAACTGTTTCAGTAAAACATTCTGACATGAAGAATACTGCCAGCAGAAGCAGCAGCCTGTCAGTTAACTCCCTAGTAATCAACTGCCATGTCCTCCACAGAGTCCTAATGAACAACTAGAGAACTTACATTTGTATTTCAGGCAAAAGTGGGGCACTGCTGAATACCATTTTGTTGGAATAGGAGCTGTTGAATTGAAAGCCTTTCCAGAGGAGCAGGCTGAAGTAAATTAGCACTGAGATGTTAATGCAGGCAGAAAACCAGTGGATTACTAGGGAGGGGAGGTGTTGGCATAATATTGTATTTTCAAAAGGGCTAGAAAAATTCAAAATTCAAGAGGGAGACGCATGCATAATTTTAAAATAGTACAATTTTGAGATATATATCTAGACATATATCCATCCCAGTGGTGTCAGTCACCACTGGGTAGGTATAGTTAGGATTACCATTCCATAGAAAATAGATTGTTTGGTTTGCTAATAATTTTGCCACCGTTTGACAAATCTTAACAAAATGTTCAGAAAAATGTCTGATCCACCTCAGCTCGTTCCTGGAAAGTTTCTGGGTGATACAACAAGAAGGGGCTGAGAAAAAGGAGGGGTGCCAAAATGCGTTTTCCGAATGTAATTATTAATAGGAAAGTTGAACAGCAATACAGAAAAAAATGCTGAACAGATTTACTCCAAATTTGGCAGAAAGCTAGATATATACTCAGAAAATATAGCTATAGTTAGGTGAAAATGTCAGTTAAAAGGTAAGATTTTCAGTTCAAAACACCACTGAAATTCACCAGTTATAGTTAACTGAAGAAACTATAACTCGCAAGCCAGCCATACACAGTGTTGTCATTTCAGTTGTCGTCAGTGATGTTATCAATCATGGCAAACACAAGGAGATGATGGACGGAGTTCTGAAACTTTTCAGACACTCACCCCCAGTCATAGATCTGGGTTGAATCCATCATCATTCTTTAGCTCACTTCGCCACCTCAGTTCAGACCCAGCTATATGCAAATCAGTCTTGACCCTGTGCCTCATGGGAAAGTCCAGCCCGAACTGCCAAGCCAGGTCTTCCTGAATCGGAAACAAGCATCCTGGGACCGGTTTCTGGGTAACACTCTTCATCAGCCAGGCTAGCTTGAATCCAGTGGCAAAGTGAGCATGGGACCCACGTCTGGGCATACCCTGCCAACTTAAGGCGAACAAAGCAAACACAAGGAGATGATGGACGTTGCTCTGAAACTTTTCAGACACTCACCGCCAGTCATAGATCTGGGTTGAATCCATCATCATTCTTTAGCTCACTTCGCCACCTCAGTTCAGACCCAGCTATATGCAAATCAGTCTTGACCCTGTGCCTCATGGGAACAGTTCAGCCTCGAACTGCCAGCCAGGTCTTCCTGAACTGGAAACAAGCATCCTGGGACCGGCTTCTGGTAACACCTTCATCAGCCAGGCTAGCTTGAATCCAGTGGCAAAGTGAGCAAGGGACCCACATCTGGGCATACCCTGCCAACTTAAGGCAAACAAAGCAAACACAAGGAGATGATGAACGGAACCAGGGTTGGGGGTGGGTGTCTGAAAAGGTTCAGCGCTCCGTCCATCATCTCCTTGTGTTTGCTTTGTTCGCCTTAAGTTGGCAGGGTATGCCCAGACGTGGGTCCCTTGCTCACTTTGCCACTGGATTCAAGCTAGCCTGGCTGATGAAGGGTGTTACCCAGAAACCGGTCCCAGGATGCTTGTTTCCGGTTCAGGGAAGACCTGGCTTGGCAGTTCGGGCTGGACTGTTCCCATGAGGCACAGGGTCAAGACTGATTTTCATATAGCTGGGTCTGAACTGAGGTGGCGAAGTGAGCTAAAGAATGATGATGGATTCAACCCAGATCTGTGACTGGGGGTGAGTGTCTGAAAAGTTTCAGCGCTCCGTCCATCATCTCCTTGTGTTTGCTTTGTTCGCCCTAAATTGGCAGGGTATGCCCAGACGTGGGTCCCTTGCTCAATTTGCCACTGGATTCAAGCTAGCCTGGCTGATGAAGGGTGTTACCCAGAAACCGGTCCCAGGATGCTTGTTTCCGGTTCAGGGAAGACCTGGCTTGGCAGTTCGGGCTGGACTGTTCCCCTGAGGCACAGGGTCAAGACTGATTTGCATATAGCTGGGTCTAAACTGAGGTGGCGAAGTGAGCTAAAGAATGATGATGGATTCAACCCAGAGTTGTGACTGGGGGTGAGTGTCTGAAAAGTTTCAGCGCTCCGTCCATCATCTCCTTGTGTTTGCTTTGTTTGCCCTAAGTTGGCAGGGTATGCCCAGACGTGGGTCCCTTGCTCACTTTGCCACTGGATTCAAGCTAGCCTGGCTGATGAAAGATGTTACCCAGAAACCGGTCCCAGGATGCTTGTTTCCGGTTCAGGGAAGACCTGGCTTGGCAGTTCGGGCTGGACTATTCCCATGAGGCACAGGGTCAAGACTGATTTGCATATAGCTGGGTCTGAACTGAGGTGGTGAAGTGAGCTAAAGAATGATGATGGATTCAACCCAGAACTGTGACTGGGGGTGAGTGTTTGAAAAGTTTCAGCGCTCCGTCCATCATCTCCTTGTGTTTGCTATGTTATCAATCATGCCATGAAACATTTCATGAGTAATGCAATATGAGAGATCATAAGCAGTGCAAGAATTTCAGTGTTTTTTTAGTGTAATAAGTTATGTTTTAATTGACATTTTCACCTAACCTTCCCTGAACAAAATATGCTTATTTTAAAAAAGAAAACAGAAATTGAGAAAATGTGGCAAGAAAAGGCAAATTATGTGGAGTAATGCAGCACATTTTCTGATAGTAACACTTCGTTATTTTGGCATTGTTACACTTATTAACACTGTCTGGGCATATGTTATACCTCATTAATACCAGTTTAACACCCAAACATAGCCATAAGCAACAGAAAGGTGACCAGTCAACCTTTACAAAGGGCCTTCCACTGCACTGCAACATGTGTTGCGGTGCTTCTATTAACTTTGGAACCGTTTGAGTTAGAAACACCTTTGATTGTTAAAATCTGCAGATTACGCAACAGAAGTTGAATTATGTGGCAAATGCAGCAGATTTATAATTATACAAAATAATGTCGTGGCTACACAATCACACAATTCCATTGGCCATGACTATAACTTGGGCCCCCATCAAGCACTGCTTATTACCTCACATTGTAGTGATTTCCCTGCTGGGCCCACTTTGGTTCTTTCCTAGTTTTGCGTCTTAGATGTTTTTAGGCTGCCACGCTATGCACAGCCACATATAATACATTTGTTTTCGCGACATTGCCATAGACAGTACATGTTGTTTGTAATTCAGAGACTCTTGGGATTTCATCTGCACAACTCATACAAGGTTGCTAGGAATACATAACAACATAGTGTACTGTTTTCTTTGCTCATTCAGCAACAGCTCCTAACATCTAGACATTACACAGTCACACAGATGCATCTTCTAACACAATAGTTTATTATATAAACTGTGTCCTGTCCCCTTGGGGGCCAGAGAGGAGCATTCCGGTAGAGATGACTGTTCTGGAATGACCCTCAGCCACACTGTCACAGCAACGGTATATCTTGGTTCTCCGCTTATTTGATTAAGTGGGATGAATCATCATAGGGTCTTGGCACATGAGTGTCTGCAGGTGTTCATCATCCTCCACCAGGAGGGAGACTGTCTGGTGTGCGACAGTCGTGATTGTTGGAATAATAAAAACATTATTAAAAATATCTTCTCTCCTGTGTAGTTTGTTTTTATTTTCACAGGGGAGGGATAAGGTTAAAAAAGTGGGGGAGGCGCTAGAGGGCGCACGGCAAAATGGCTGCGCATTAGTGCAGTTCTGCCGGCCGATCCGCAATCCGACCATAATCCTGCATAAAGCGGCGGAAAAGATTTGCTAATAGTGACGCATCTATACGCTAAGTGGTCCCGGACCAGCATGTGGTTATTGCTGGTGCTGACAGTGCTTTAATTTGCCGAGATTCCGCTGGCAGTCCTGAAAATCAACATGGCGGCCATCAACAGCGGCAGACGGATGATCTCGATCTTACTTGCAGCTGTGATCTTGCTGGGCTGAGCGGGTCCGCGTGGACAGCGGGGTGGCTGCCTCGTCTGCCGGGATCGATCAGTGGTCGAGAGAGAGATGCGCCCGACCGGCTGCCCCGGCGCCACTGATCACTGAGTGGTGGCCTTTCGGGCCTGGACTGCGGGGACTATATTGAAGAGAAGACAGACCGGGCTTATGCTGCGGAGCTCGTGGTGCTGATGCTGTGGCGCCGGGCGGCGGACGGGGCCAGAATAAAGCTACGATCTGCGTGTGGTGAGTCTCTCACCGAGTGGTGTGGCACCAGTGTGATTTGCCGGGCCGGCTGCAGCGTGGGAGCCTGTGCAGCTGGGCCTTCCATGCCAGCCGTGCACGCTCCTGGGGCCTACAGCTGTGAGTGGGCCAGGATCCTGCTGCGACCGAAATCTGATCACAGACGAGCTGTATTTATGGGCTCTGTAGCACATCAATAGGAGAGGACGCTCAAAGGTGGCATTATTAACAGCTGGCAAAGAAGTGGCTACAGAGGGCTGGAGCGCGCCCTACATTTTTGCTTGTGTTTGTGGTGGTGGCTGGAAAGACCGGACATTCATTGCTGAGCAGGCCTCAACCTGAGGTGATTGGCTAGCAGCTAGATGCAGTGGGATCCCTTCGCTCTGCGGTTGTGCTGTGTTTGCTACAGTAGGCTTGGGCTGCTGACTGGAAATCGTGGCTGAGAGTCTGGGTGGTGGGACTGCACCGGAGCCACAGTGCTTCCACGGCGAGGCTACCTACGCTGTTTGCCATAATCAGCGGTGTGGGCACAACTGACTGGGCGGTGGCAAGTTGAGATGGCCTGCGCCAAAGGAGAGCTATCAAACATGGGAAAAACCGACAAATCGCAACCCCGCTTCACATTTGAGATGCAGAAACCGGGCAGATCATAATCGAAGCACGCCTCGGACTCGGAGGCGTATGCTCCAGCGGAAACTGCCCCTTCTCTTGAGGCCATGCTCCTGGCGATGCAACACAGCCTCCAATCGAATGATGGCAAGATTGATGCCCAAATCTGCGGATGGATCATATGGCTGCCAAGCTGGACAAACAGGGCACCAGGCTAGGAGAGGTTGAGCAGAGGGTCTCTATAGCTGAAGACGAGCTGCATACCGTCTCCAATAAAACCCTGAATATGTAAAAAATTATGCTGGCGGTCATACAGGCAAAGAATAAGGACTTGGAGGCGAGGTCTAGGAGGAACAACCTCAGAATCACTGGGCTGCCGGAACCGACCTATACCGGTAAAATGGAGGTCTTTGTGGAGGGGATGCTCAAAGACATATTTGGGGTGGATAATTTATCTCCGATGCTAATAGTGGAGCGTGCACAATGCTCGCTAGCGGCCTGCGCGATCCCTGGAGCACCACCACGCACCATCATAGCTCGTTTATTGAATTACAGGGATCGGGATGAATAGCACTCATTACAACGCATGCATTTACAAAGCAAATCATTACAACGACGCGTTGTTACATTGCATGCCATTACAACGCAAGTTGTTTCAACGACTTGCTGTGGGGGGGCGCTGGAGTTTGGAATAGTATAATTTACTATTCCAACTCTAGTGTGTGCAACAGTAGGGAAGGTGTTGGATTGAAAATCCAACAAATTCAACACCTTCTGCCCCCTACAGCAAGTCGTTGTAACGACTTGCGTTGTAATGGCATGCGATGTAACAACGTGTCGTTGTAACGACTTGCGTAGTAAAGGCATTATGATGTAATGCCTGCGTTTTAATGGATGTTTTCCGATCGGGATACAATACTTCGATTGACCAGAGAAAAAGGCTCCATTAACTACCAAGGAAATGCATTGGCGTTCTTTCCGGATTTCACGACAGCGGTACAGGCGGCCATGAGGGAATTTGGGCCAGTCAAAAAGCTGCTGATGGCGGAGAAGATCCCTTACGCTATGCTTTACCCTGCTCGCCTCAGGATTGGCCCGGATGGTGCTTCCAAGATTTTCAGCAACCCAAAAGCTGCAATGGAGCATGCTAAAACATTGAAAAAGCGCCAACGCAAAGCCACTAATGATCCTGGCAATGAGGGATAGTAAGTCCTGGCCTATATTTTGCTGCATATATAGTGAGAGGTGGTGACCTGGAGGTTGCTGCCTACATGCTTGGAAGGCTGATGTGTGGTGGATGGCCACCCGAACTTGGCTAAACGTGGATGAGTTGCTCGCCCTGGGACACCTGCACTGAAGGCCCACTTTTTGTTATCCAAACTTTCTCTGATAAATGGTGATTTAACTGGGGCACTGCAGATCTAGAACTCTGACTGAGATGACATGCCCCCACGATGGGACAGATCGGCCACCTCCCCGACTAGAGGGAGGCAGATTGCACTCTAGCGTTCCCCGATGGGTGTACCCCGTTTGGTTTCTTTGATGCTATGTTTATTGGGGGGATTTTTTCTGTCTAATTGGGATTTCTTTAGCAAGTTGGGGGTGCTGAAGTGGGTGGGGGGGTTTTGGCAGATATGGTGCAGAGTGGTTGCAGTTCCTTTGGTAATACGGCACTCATATGTGGGAAATTTCCGCTGTTATAATGGTGTATTACAGGTCCGGGTACTACTGTAAAGTTAACAACATGGAATGTACGCGGGCTTAATAACCCAAAAAAGATTTGTAATGTTTTAGCTTATTTAGATAGGCAAGATGTGCAGGTCGCTTTTCTCCAGGAAACGCATCTAACTAAGAACACGGAGAAGAATGTGTGGGTCAGGTGGTCAGCGGTGCGTGTAGCGGCATCGTATTCCTCTTATTCTAGAGGCGTGATGATCTTAGTCAAGACGGGTACACCGTTCACCCTGCTTAGGTCTGAGGTGGATGAGCAGGGCAGAGTAGCTATAGCCTTGGGCAAACTGGAAGGCACAACTGTACTACTGGTGAATGTATATGGCCCAATATTGACAATCCTGCTTTTTTCAACGATGTATGGAGGCGTAGCTCTTCATTTCCCCCCGCAGTTGTGCTCTGGGGCAGTGACTTTAATGTATGCATAGATACCAGCTTGGACCGCCCTACAGGATGCAGCGGGGCATGGGAAGCTGGCTGCACAGGTGTTGTCCGAATTAATGGAGGCTGAGGGCCTTAGAGATATATGGAGACTCTGGAACCCTGCTACTAGGGAGAGTACATTTGTCTCCACAGTGCACGGGTCCTGGTCCAGACTGGACTATTGGCTGGCGTCTGAAGAAGCCTACCCCTGGACTGTTACGATTAACCACTTGGCAAAAACGCTCTCTGATCATTCCCCTGTTCTGTTGGAGTTGCGCGTCCCCGAGTTTGTAAGATCCCCGTTCCACGTTCCAGTGGAGGCTACAGCAGTCCTCCTTAACAGTCTCCATCTTTCGGGCCACCATAGGCAGCACTATCAAATTTTTTTTTGCTGAAAATGATGGATCGGTGGACATTGCGGGGACACTTTGGGAGGCTTTCAAGGTAACCTTTAGAGGGGAATGTATTGGGGCACAGTCGGGGGTCTTCAAAGATCTCCGGAATAGAATCCGAGTGTTAGCGGCACAGATTTCTGCGCTGGAACGGGAATTTGAGATGTGCCCCTCACCAGCGACACTTGCCCGAATCAGGGAACTGATCTCAGAACATAATCACACTCCTGACCAAGAGATCCTGCACAGATCTAGAAGATGTAAAGCGCGATACTATGGGGAGGGGGGTAGGCCCAGCCGCTCACTTGCTCACAAAATTTCCTTACTGAGGGGACAGGAACATATTGTTGAGATGTTGGATAGGGACTCTGTCGCGCGATACTCCACATCGGACATTATTAATATGAAGGGGGTTTGCCCTAGTACTCCGACCGCATCTGGGCAGAAAGACACTGAAAATACAAAAATTAATGCGGCGGAATGGATCAGAAAAAGGATTATTTTTTTAAGGACAATTAAATTAGTCCCTCACATGGAAATTAATATCCAAAAACTTCTTCCTATTTAAAAACCAACACTAGAACGTGATCCAAAGGGGTATTTATATTTATATATATTTTTTGAATGGGACAATACACAAATATATATACACAAATTATATATACAAAAAACAACACATATATCTGTACATCTGTATCAATCCTTGTTACCCTATTTGCTTATTACGGATGCGAAAAAGATCCAGAAACAATAATTATCAATAGCAATCCGTATACAACGAAAGAAGATAGCCCTAGAAAACAGCACAACCGAGGGGAAATTTTTGACCCTCTTTCGAAATTGAACTGTGCAATAATTTCTTTACAATTAATTCAAACTTTTGAAGGGCTTCTCCAAACTGTGGAGTCGACGCGTTTCAGCCCATATGTTTTTGGCCTCATCAGGAGTGGGGCAAAAGGAGACCTACAATAAACAAATACATACTCTTATATTTACATATATATATATATATATATACACGCACATCTGTAGGAGATATTTACACCGAACATTTTCAGGGTTATTAACATGTAAGAGAGAGTCCTCTCTTGGTGGAGCAGTAAGTAATAAGAAGAACGGAAAAGTAAAAATAATAATAGTGCCAAAAAAGAGAGAGCAAGAAGGATAGTGCTGATCAGATAAATGAAACAGTACCGTGGAGCCCTCAATCTCCGATAAATCCAACATGGAAGGCACCCATATATCTCAGCAACATGCGCAACATGTCACAAGCGCGTAAAACTCCATGTGTGCATCAAAACACAAACCGCCACCAAGTGGTACAAATGTGGGTTATCTAAAAACATACACTATTTAAATAGAATGTGTGTCATGCACGGGAACATAGTGCCACCTAGTAGTGCGATTGCGAGTTGTTAGCGAACACACACTGTTTAAATAAGAGCGTGTTTCATGCAAGAAAAAACAGCACGCAGCACTGACCTCTATTAAATCCTACTGTCTCTGAGACGCGGATAACGCAGTGCCTGAAGTACAATTATCCGTTGTGAATATTATTCTATGGGGACAGAAAATGGACAACCCATTCAAGTACGGAGCAAAGGAGATTTAGAATTTAAAATCTACCGAACCACTATCCGGTATCATGTACGAAATACATACTGTTCCGCTGAAATCACTAGCGTGGTAGCACTTCCCGGTGAAGAAACTCGCTTGTAAGGGGAGGTACCAGCAACTCCCAGAGTCGGAGTTTCAAAGTGTATAATCAGAGAGCATGGGGACATTAGCACCCCTTGCATATAGAGCTATTTCTTACATCAAATCAAACGGTAGCGGAAGCTCAGATGGGGACTCTCCACTTACCGAAATGATTTCCTGGTCAAACGAAGCACTATACCACGACGCGGGAGAGAAGAACCATCTGCACCGGTACGACTCGGTCGTGTGGATCACGTAACGCGGGCAGGTGCGTCGCTACGATTAAATACGTGTGGCATGTGGACAGAGAAGAAAGACTACAAGCAAGTGACTCGCAAGATACCAGCTTAAGACTACAGCTGGAAGAGCTTGTATAATTTAATCGAAGAAAAATAAAAACGAAATAATGAAAAGATGGTAAAAAAACAAATAAAATAATCATCACCGATAGACCCAACACCTCGTGTCTCATTACTCCCTGCTGCTCCTCATATTCTACATATTCGTATCACGGTAGCAATTGTTATAAAATCTAGAATAGAAAAATGATCAACAATCAGTACGGTACCAACAAATATATATCATCTATATCATCAAACATTAGCATTGTACGAGACTAACAGCACATCGGACATTAGCAAGATATTCCTAGATTTTTGCACAGAACTATATGGGGCTAGGCCTTCGGTGAGCGATGCTGAGGTCTCCAGCTATCTGGAGGATATCGCGCTTGGGTGGCTTTCTGATGGACAGCGGGAATACTTGACGCAGCCTTTTGATGTGGAAGATGTTAAGGAAGCTATAATGTCCCTCCCTACATGCAAAGCTTCGGGTCTGGATGGGTTGCCCAGCGAGTTCTATAAGGCATATATTGATGATCTGGCACCGAGATTGCTTGATGTCTATGCTGACGCATATGAGACAGGGGCGCTACCTCCTACTCTGAGAGGCTCTTATTGTCACACTTTAAAGCCTGAGAAGGAGGCAAATAAATGTGAGTCTTATAGGCCATTGTCCTTGATAAATATTGATACTAAGATCCTGGCGAAAATAATTGCGAATAGATTACAGCCTCTAGTCCCCAAGCTGATCCTTCCTGATCAGTCGGGATTCGTCCTTAAGAGTTGATGGAGCAGGGTAAATGTAAAATTTTTAACCTCCTAATATTTTCGTACAATATTAATAAACATGTTCGTTTAAGTAAATGACCAACAATGTATGTTAAGGGTTAATGGTAACACGCAATTCAGTGTGCAAAATAATCGACTTATAATTGTTTACGTGTCTAACATAACATAATATTTGCGTACTAATTAAATAATAAATGCATGATTTGTGCTTTCAAATAAAACGTGTGGTTGCAAAATAAAGCGATGGTAAGTAAGGGACAGCTTTATATGTTGCTTCTGCTAGGTAATACCTAAATGGGGTACGTAGAAAGACGGGAGGGAAACGAAAGGGTTTATATTTCTTTGTTTTAATAACATTTTGTTTATCTTTGAAAATAGTGCGCTTAGGCCTGCCGAGGAGCAATATAAAATGGCCGCGAGTTACTAGAGTGCGCATGAGCGGATGAGACCATGTGATAGAGGAGAGAGGCTGTGGAAAAGGGATGATCACGTGCTGATGCCGAGAGGCTAAGATGAAAGTATGGTCAAGGCTGCTGTGACCCTTCTGAGCAGATGTGTGCCAAGATGATCAGCAAGAAGCGTGAGAAGCCTGACTGAATCAATAGACGGAACTGTATTACACAAAATGTAACAGAAAAGGATACAATTTGGACCGATCGAAACGGATGAGCAAGTGCATGAACTGTGGGAAACGATGCTTGCATGGACATTCCACACGGAACTGGTTAAGACCAGGAAGTTTGATTAAAATGTATATGGACCTGAGTTTTTGACCAATGAGAATGAATCGCGCCATGTAAGAAGAAACATTTTATGCTGTAAGCTAGAATTAGGGTATAAGAAGACCTACTCTTGGTGGGAGGGGTTAGAATGCTGCGGGAGATGCTGGAGAAGTTAGATGCTGTAGATGGGAGAAGTTGCGGTTGCTGATGCTGAGGAGCTGATGCTGCTGCTGTTATTTTCCTTTTCCAGTTGAGTATAAAGATGCTGCTTTAGGAGAACTTTTTATTGATAGATTTTTATTAGAATTATTGGGCTTTCCCCAGAGAGATAGATAAATTGATCTATAGAGTTCTTATTATGATAACCTCATTTTTCCGTCTAATAAAAGTGCCTTGCAATTTCAAACTATTCTTATATTGATGATAAATGCAATGATCTGAATAATAAGCTAAATCTCAATTTCCTGCATTCAAAACTTTATATAAACTTTATTTTTCTTAAAACAAATGACTCAGTGATTTTCTTTAGCTTAATGATTAATAAGGAAATGGTAAAAGAGTTCATTGTGATTGAGCTGGTCTTAATCACCATCAACGGATTCCTACTAGTTGGTCCATCGACCAATGAGCGGAATACCTTAAAAGCAGATGAGAAATATTATGTCATTATAAAGAGGTATCCCGTCTCCTTCCAGCGAATCGTTTTTCTCCTAGGTTCATGACGGAGGAAATCCAGGGAACAAATGAGTAAGTGAATGTATATGCGGTGTTATGGGCCCCACCGTCATATGGATATAGTGTGTGTGTTAGAGAAATAATTGCACCTGGATGACCAAAGCATAATAGGAGAATTATTTTTATTGTTAGCGCTGGATCAGATTTCTTGGTAGCAGAGTTATGGTTACTATAGATTAGTTTGGTGATTATTGATTTTTGATTATAGATTATTGATAAGTTTATGTCTAACACTTTTTGTTGAGTCGCGTTATGTTATATGTAAGTTTTCACGCTTCCGTGAAGTAGGAAGTGGAACACGTGTGGCAAGAGAAGTCACATGGAATTTTCCACTGTCTGAATTCATTTTTGGTAATAACACAGGTTGTGTTATATTAGGGACATTTTGCGTATAAAAGGTGTGTAAGTGAAATAGTGATCGGTTTTCTTGTGAAACTCTGGCCTTAATTCTCAGGAGCAGTATAGTTTCCACATGTGTTTTATCCCCAGAGAAACGGGTTTACTGATTGCTTGAAAGAAGGGTAAGGTAGAGGGAAGTGCTACTTTATCGGTGAAACTGAAAATTCTGTGGTAGGGTAGAGGTAAGCGCTGCCTACTGGAAAATACAGAATTCTTGTGTAAATGGTCAAAGCTATCTTTTCGGTTTAGCGAATCAGACAATGGAAATGTGGATAAAATGTTTGTCACACACCAAGAATGACACAATGCTTGGATGTGGTTGGGGCCACAACTTTATTGTTATACAACCGGTTAGGGTTCTGTCTTTGTTCGGTCCTGGGTCTTCTAGGGATTCGCCACGGGGTTCTTCTTGGGGTCTTTGGTTCGCCTTCTTGTGGGTCGTCCCCCTCGGGAAAACGGAGAGACAGTTAGTGACACCCGTCGAACCCCTGTTCCTATCGCTCCCGCCCTCGTTGTGCACAGGGGTGTTCAGTCTTCTCTCCTTCTGTTACATCACACGTCGACTGCCTGTTAAAGGGGTTGGGAGTGAGGGGAACCCGCCCGTGAGAGAAGGAAAGAGGACCACAAGTTCTATACTCACTCGTGGTTCTCATGTGCCCATAGCGCTGCCCTTTTCTTATTTCTCCTACTCAGGGATGCCTACGCCTTCTATCGCGGTCTGCAGCCCCGTCTGTATGGCTCTCTCTTTTTCCCTTTACCTCAGTACCCCAGGAATACCACACGGTAGGATACCCAGCTGTGCCACCCCCCCTTTCTCCCTGCTGTCACTTGCCTGATACCGTGACCCGGCAACGGGGTCACGGCTGCCTGGTTCGTAGCGCCTTCCCGCAGGGGTTCTTCCTCGCTTTCTCCTTCTGGCGTTTGGGTTGCTCCCTTCTGGTCGCGGATTTCCGCTGCTGCTCTGCTCCCGTCCTCTGGCTCCGCCGCTCCTCGGCTCCCGTCCTCGGTGTCCGCCGCTCCTCTGCTCCCGTCCTCTGTGTCCGTCGCTCCTCTGCTCCCGTCCTCCGTGTCCGTCGCTCCTCTGCTCCCGTCCTCCGTGTCCGTTGCTCCTCTGCTCCCGTCCTCAGTGTCCGTCGCTCCTCTGCTCCCGAACGCACACACCTGTTCCGCCTCTCTGTTCTCCTTATCAGCTTCCGGTTCGCAATCATTCCGTCCGCTCTTCAGGTGTGTGTCCTCGTTGGTGCCCCCGGGGTCTCCTACCATCGCCCCGGCCACCGCCGCCCCGTCACAATGTTGTAACTAACAAAAATTGTTGAAAAAGAAATTGCAGATAAATTTTGTAAAGGAGGGGTCAAGAGTAAAAGTGACGTAGACAAGAGTCGCGCTGGGATTGGACAGTGGGCTAGTCACATGAGAACAGGAGCAGGACTGACGTAGACAAAAGCCGCGCTGGGATTGGACAGTGCGCCGTAGACAGAAATCGCTGTGATTGGAGTGTTGGTGTGAGTCGCGCTAGTATTGGTTGAAATAACACATAGGGAACAGTGTTGAATTGCGGATTGTTTGAGGAGAAAAAGGTTGTGAATCATGTCGTACTATGAATATGGAAAGGAGAAAACGTCTTGGATGTCGAAAGTTAAGAACTTCTTTAAGAAAGACAAAAAGGTAGTGACTAGAGAGGGACAAATAATTCCTCCGTCGAAATCACCAGCTTCACATATGATGCTGAAATATGGATATCATACATGCATATGGTTAGAAGCTTGGACAAAATATACCAAGAACGATGGAGCATCGGCTTTTCCTGAGAATGGTTCATTTAATGTAGCTGTATTACGGAATTTGAGAGAAAAGATGGTAATGTTAGAACCCAGACCTAGACCGACACAGTTTGAAGCTTTAACGGAATGGGAAGATGAGATGTATGAGCGAGAGAGGTCCAGAGGATTAAAGAATCATGAGTTTTTACCTGGAAGGTTGTGGGGAATAAATCATGAGGACAGAGTAAAGCGTTGGAGATACGCTAACATGGCAGGAGGTTTGTTTCCGTCTTTTGCAGTTGAGGAAGAAGGAAAGAGAAAGTGTACCGAGAAAAAGAAACATGTAGTGGTAGAAAAGTATGTGTATGGTGGTAGTGAAACAGATGACGAATTGCTGGAAGATATTTTAAACAGAAACCCACCTCCATACCAACAGACTTCTGCGGTGGTGACACCAAATGCACCGCCAATGGAAACTGGGAGGAATAAAAAACCCGAACGAAGAAATGAAATAAATAGGTCACAAGAAACATTTAAAACTTCACAAAATGAAGAGACAGAAAGTGACAATGCAACTGAATTAGCAAAAACGACAAAAAAATTGACTGAGAAAATAAGAGAATTGACAAAGAATACGGAAGCTGTAACTGTACCAGTAACTATAGGTCCAGTAATGCCAATTTTTGAGAATCAGAAAATTAATGAACATTCTTTAGTGATTCCCATGAATTCACATTTGCAAAGAAAAAGAGAAGGGATGGAACTGAATAAGGAAGGGGCACACAATTTGGCTAGTACGTGTAGACCAAGCCCACCTACAAATTTGACGATAAATGAGAATGAGATTAGGAGAATGCCTATGGTGACAGAGTCCGCATCAGGAACACGAGAAAGAAGCAGTGATTGGATAGAATTAAATAGTACGCCTGTAGGTCCGACTCCAGAAGAGTTAAACGAATGGATGAAAGCGCTAAAAGCAAAAGAACCAGAAGAAAAACCATTAGATGTAATTAGATTGAAAATAGACATGGAAGAGTTGATTTTGGGAACAATTGGAACAGAAAAACTAAAAAATTATTAGGATGATGAGATTATGTTTCTGTGCAAGAGTCTTACTTGGAGAGCTAGAAATTTACATGACAAATTGGAAGAGATTGCAAGTGAACTAGGAGTAGAATTTGTGAAAGTGAGGACGTTGCAGAAACCATACAGAGTAGATTTTTGTGAGAAAGACATATAGAATTTGAACACATCAGGAAGACTGACCCAAATAAAAGAGCTGATTGTACTATTGAGAAAATGGGGTGATGTGGATAGATGGAGAAATAGATGGACAAAGATGAATGAGAAAACAACAGATAAAGCATCTTTGGCTTTTGCAGTGACAGATAAGGAACCAGTCGCTAGGGAATACCCGATGAGAGAAACACCAGGTGGTAGTTATGTGCATGTTCCGTGGACCAGACAGGATATACTGTCATTTACAAATGACTTCCCCAAATTGAGAGAGAAACCAGTAGAATGGTACAGACAAGTGGAAAGATTTGTTAAGGTGTCAAAAGTGCTGTGGATAGATCTAGATGGATTGTTTGATATAGTAGTGCCAGCTGATTTGTGGACAGAATGTAAGATTACCATTGATTGGCCAACTGTAGAATATCCAAGGGATGCTAAAACAGGAGCGCCAGGTCCAGAAGTGATGAGGAAGTATGACCAAGTAGTTACCTTTTTGAAGAATAAAATTCCACCAAAAGAAACAGATTGGGTAAAAATAGACAGAACAACGCAGGAAAGCAAAGAGTCAGTGCACGCGTACTATGAGAGATTGTTGTTGGTTTTCAAACAGTATAGTGGTTATGAGACACTAAGTGAGAAGGACATGAGTCATTTTGTATATAGGTTTGTGTATGGATTAACACCAGAGATAAGTGAAAGGATTAAGCAGCACTTGATAGGATGGCAGAATAGCACAGTGGACGAAGTTTTGAGATATGCTAAGTATTGCAGTGATGAAATTGAGAGTAAACAGCGTAAACTGAAAGAAAAGGCCATGTGGGCACAGGTGAAAGTTGCAGAGAAGCAAGAAGCTCAATTGAGTAATACTAGCAGTGAAACAGGACAGTTTAAATCCCGACCTAATATAGGTAAAGGAAAAGGACAAATGAGCATAGATGAGGCAAAGAAAAAGTGGCCATGCCACAACTGCGGAAAGCTAGGACATTGGAGAAACGAGTGTAAATTTCCTCCAAAACCTAATGTGGCAAATCAATCATTAAATTCACAGGTGCAGAGTGAGGTAGGTACTCAACAAGGTCAGGTGCCACAACCACCACTTCCCAAGAGTGTTAACCAACAGAAATACAGTGCAGAAACAGGATTCTACGGAGGAGAACAGGTAAAACAGTTGTCGCGTGCAGCTGCAATTTCTCAATATTTGTTACGACAGGATGAGGATGACACGGATGAAAGTTCATGACGGTGCCTAAGAGAGAGGGAAGAGTGCGTGCTTGGCGCAACTCTAGAGGTAGATCAGTCTGGTCCATTTGTGGATGGAGAAGTGAATGGTGCAAATGTAACATTCCTTGTTGACACTGGAGCTACCCGTTCTACTGTTAGGTCAGTGGAAATTCCAAACCTTCCTCTCTCAGGTGAACATATCCAAGTGGTTGGAGTTTCCAATCAGCAGATTAAAACGCCTCTTACTAGATTAGTAAAGGTAAGAATTGGTCCATTTAGTGAAATGCACCGATTTGTGGTGTGTGATTGTAGTCCCGTGAACCTTTTAGGACGCGATTTATTGTGCAAAATGAACTGCACAATTTATTGTACCCCAGACGGAATTGCATTTCAGACTCCAGATGAGGATGTGCTGTATAAAATGACAATGGTGAATTTAGAACCAGAAGTAAATGGTTTGTTTCCTGTATTTGATGCAGAGAAAATCCCAATTGAGTTGAAAAGGACAGTGAAAGAAGAAGTGTGGGACTTTACAGGAGAAGATGTAGGATTAATGAAAGGAGTAGATCCCGTAAAAATAACAGTGAAAGAAGGAACGAGTTACCCAAATACGCCCCAGTATAAATTAACTCCAAAAATAATTGAAGGAATAACGCCAGTAATAAATAAAATGATTGAACAAGGGATTCTAAAAGAAATCATGAGCAGTCCATGTAATTCGCCAATAATGGAACTGAAAAAGCCAAACGGAACATATAGAATCGTACAGGATTTAAGGAAGGTAAACAAAATTGTTGTGCCTTGTTGCCCAATAGTACCGAACCCTGCTGTGATTCTATACCAGATTCCACGTGAAGCAGAATGGTACACAGTAATTGATTTATGTCATGCATTTTTCTCTATTCCATTGCATCCAGATAGCCAGCCAATATTTGCGTTTAGGTTGCTGTCCCTATCTCTTGAGGAGACACCCTCCTCATGCAGGTGTAGTGTATGTAGTGTTAGGGTTCAAAGGTGTACAATATGGCTCAGAACATTTGTATGCAATAATTTCCTGGAAAGCACCATCCCGCTAGCACATGATCATCAACATAGCGCGGTCATATCAATACAGTTTACATTTCAACCATAATATCTTCACATGACACGTATGTGCGCGGGGTTTTCCTTTCCCATACCTTTAGTTCACCTAACCAAAACTTTGAACCCTTCTCAGAGCCTTGCGCTCTTCCATTTGCTCATTGCTGCATAGGTAATGTGTGGCAAAACTGGACTTATCAACTGCTATAAATGCGCACCAGAATGGGATACTATGTATCCCGCCGCTAGACACCCATGTTGGAAAACGAGGCAGTATCTGTGAGGCCTGCACAAATAACATGACTACATTTGTCCTTCACTGGGAACCAAACATCCAATTGTAGCGCCTGACTCTCAGAGGGTAGCGTTGCAGAGCAGTCTGAGGCTTTACTCAAGGGAGGTGGTGTGGGCTAGTAATCGCCATTTGCAGGTGCGCGAAAATAACACTCAATAATTGATTGTCCAGTCTGTACTTTGCTTTATAAAAGTAAGAGTACATTTATTAAACACACACACTACTCAATACTATGCACCAATTTACAAATATACATAAGCTGTTGGAATTACTTTGTGACGTTGCATACCATCTCCACCCCTCCCGCAGGGGGGTGAGGTCTAGTACCACAGCTCTTCTGTGTGCACATCATCTTGCCCCCTAATGCAGTAGTTTATCGTAGCCTGGAGCGCGGGCCCTGTGCACTGGCCTCATGCCAGTGGCGCCCCACCCCGTTACCTCAACAAGCATTAAAAAATATGGGTTCACCTGCCCTAGTGACACATAACCCTGACTGAGCATCCTATATTGACCATACAGTATGCACCCCTACATCTTCAGGGCTAACAGTCTGGGTTGTTCCTCACTTAAGCGCAGCAGCAAGAATACATGTTTTAGCACCACTTTGGAATGACAGTACTCATCACCTTTGTTGGACATTAGAATGCATTGCAATTACAGCCCCTAAAGGCATCACAGATGAAATCACAGGATTACGCATATACAGCCAGACACCCTATCAGGAATGTCTGGCAACATAACCCACTTTGCTTATGATGTCACCCTACACAGGTACTTCACATTACATATGTGACCTTCAGTCCCTCTAAAAAGGAATAACCATTAGTAAATGCAGTTCCGGTGCAATTACACATCTTCACCTCTAGGGGATGCTCTTCTCCAGACATCCCCAACTCAGCCCTTCACTCCATGAAGCACCTCCAAATACACCCTCAGCTGTAGAACAAAAGTTCCAGCCTAAAAGGTGTTAAAAGCATGCTGAGCCCTTGAGGGGTTATTCGGTTTAAGTCCCCAAGACACTTAGGGTGGGACTTTTTTCTTCGTGCTGGGGGGAGACTGCGCTCCTCCAGCAGCTCCCCCAGCACCTTTACCCATGTAGGGTGGTGACCCCGTCCTCCTGGGGCCACCACACGCGGAGAAAACGCTGCTTTGTCCTTGCAGGCCGATCCTGGCCTGCAAGGCATTGTGGGATCACTGCATATTATAGTAGCGGCTCCCCCGCTGCTTCTGAGGGAGCCGCGATCGCCCTGCGGCTTCGCCGCCTCTTCCTGGCTTGGTGGGGGCCCGGTCCCACCCGGACCCCCAGGTACGTCCTACGGCGCGGGGAGCCCACCCCCGGCCGCCTTGCCAAGTTTTCAGGGGCCCGATCCCACCCGGTCCCCTCCTTTCTCTTCCGGGGTCCCGGTCCCACCCGGGACCCCACGCACCGCTTCTGGTCCTCTTGGGGGGGGGGGGCCCGGTCCCACCCGGGACCCCTGCATGCTCCTTGGTTGGAGGGCAACCCGGGAAGCCCACCCCCGGCTGCCCCCGCCGGCTCCCCGCCCGGCCAGCACCTCCGCGTGCTGCTGCGGGAGCCGGCAACTCAGTTCTGGTCTGCCCGCTCGGCGGGCAGACGTGCAGGACCTCTCCGGCTCCTCCGGTCCCCGGGGAGTGCGACGGCACTCCCCCTCGCCAGCCTGCACTTCGGGGCCCGGGGATGGGGTCTCGGGCCCCTCTTCATCTTCACGGGGAGCGCGACGGCGCTCCTCGACTTTGCTTCGGGGCCCGGGGATGGGGTCCCGGGCCCCTCGAGACCACTTCGCGGGGCGCGACGGCGCTCCCCGCCTCCTCCTCCTCTTCACGGGGAGCGCGACGGCGCTCCCCGTCTTCACTCGCTCGCGGGGGCCAGGGTGGGCTCCTGGCTCCCCCGCCTTCCTCCTCTTCACGGGGGGGGGCGCGATGGCGTCCCCCGGCTTTACTTCGGTGGGGGCCAGGGTGGGCTCCTGGCCCCCCAGTTGGGCACCTTCATGGGGGGCGCGACGGCGCTCCCCGGCTTCCCTACTTGTTGGGGGCAGCCCCCGGGACCTGACCCACCCGGGGGCATCTCATGGACCGGCGGCGGAGCCCCACGTGCTTCGTCGTTGGTCTTCTTAGGGGTCAAAGGTCGCTCACCTTCCGGGGGCCATATCTCAGCCCCTGGGGGTCCGATCTGCCCCATTTTCGCAGCTTCTTGCTCCTGGCGGCGGCCCACAGCCACTGGGAGCACTCTCCTTCGCCCTCAGGGTCTCTGAGAGGGGGGATCCGGCAGGGAGCTGTCTCTCCTCCTTGGCCTCTCTTCTCCCTGCGCAGAGGCCTCTGCTTCTGCGCGCTGGTCCTGGGCTTTTCTTCTGGTGCTGGTAGGGCCCTGGGGGACAGTCAGGGGTTCTTCCTTCCAACTGCCCATTGCGCCAGGCTCCAGCACCTTCAGCCTCCGCAGACCACATCCCAGAGAGAGTTTCTCTTCCTGTGCAAGCACTTTTTAAAAGTTGAGTAGGGGGCTGGCAGGAAGTCTCTGCTTGTCCTATCAAACAGCGACACATCACTTCCCTGCCCCTGCTCCCTCCTCCTTGTCCAGCCTCTGGGCTTGTTCAAAATGGCGTCGTCCAGGGTCTCTGGCCACATGGTCTCTGAAACAAGACCCTTTCCCCAGGGCTGCCTTCACCTTGGTTCAGCTTGGTGCCTGGCACCCAGCGACAGCTGCTGATGGATTAGCCTGTAGCTCCACCTATCTCCTCTCCTTGGAGGGAAGATCTTTGCTCTGGGAAGAAGGGTCATTAATCTAACCTGCCAGGGCCAGACCCCAGCCAGGGACTCAGAGAAATATGACATTCCTGGATGACCCAAAAGCAGTACAAATATGACTTTGGACTCTGCAGAATACTTCTTTTCACATCCGCTACCGTGGACTTTAGTGCGTGTCTGGAATCTGTAGGCCTTATGGAAGTTAATCTAACACATGGGCTCCACATTCCCATAGGGGAATAATGAAGTGAAAAACACAGTAAAGCACACTGACTTTCCCTGGCATGTTCCTTCCTAGTGTATAAGGCCTATTCCGTGTCACCACCCAATTCTGCATAAGTCCTGCCACACCATTCACTTCGTAGCTGCTCCCGGACTGCGCACGCCAAGAATCTCCCCTGCGCAGCCCCTACACGTGTGCACACGCATGTACACAGGTGTCTGCATGTAACCAGCCCGGTGCCCCTTACTCCAGCTGCTGCGCAGCGGCCTAGTCAAGCTAGGGGGACACCAGTAAAAATCCACATGCAGTCTCTTCCATCTTCAGTTCACTGTGGATGAGTCCCAATTTACGAGGCTCTCCCACAGTAAAAGCTCAACAATTAGGTGCTCAAAAAGCGAAAAATCCGGGCGGCCCATAGTGTCAGAACCACCTTCTAACACTTTGCCATTAGTTCTGATGACAATCAGAAGTATTCCGGAAAGGAAAACTGGACTCAGTCCACATGAAATAATCATGGGACGAGCAATGAGACAAGCACAAGTACCTGTCAACAAGCTACTGACTATAACTGATGATCTAGTGCTGGATTATTGCAAAGGATTGGCTGATGTGGTGCGTTCTGTGTTTCATCAGGTTGGACCGGATGCGACCACTCTTGAAAGAAAACCAGCTCATGACTTGAATCCAGGAGATTGGGTTCGAATAAAAGTCCACCGGAGAAGAAACTGTTTGGTTCCTCGCTGGGACGAACCACGACAAGTGATCCTGGTGACGACCACTGCAGTCAAGTGTGCAGGAGTGAAACACTGGGTACATGCCAGCCACACCATCAGAGTTCCAGAACCTAAAGATCGACATGTGAGTCGGCATCTGGAAATATCAGATAACAGTTCAGCATCAGAAAGAGAAGAAGAAACAAACAGGGTGCCAGAACCTGAAGATCGACCTGTAAGTCGACATCTGGAAGACCCAACTACAAGTGCAACGATAGAAGAAGAAGAAGAAATAGAAGAAATAGCTGAAGTTCCAGAATTTGAAGATCGACCTGTAAGTCGACATCTGGAAATATCTGACACCAGTTCAGAATCCGATACAGAACATTCAGAGTGTGAAGAAATCCTAAAAAGAAAGTGGAATTTTGAAAGCATAAGAGAAGAAACTGAGCCAGAAGATAGTGACAGTGAGCAACCAAGTACAAGTTGTGGTAAAATTCCTTCGGAGATAATATTAATAGATGAAGAAGGGAGAGTTTCAAACCAAAAGCTAGAAAATTCGGAAAACCCCGAGGAGCAATAGGGACAGATAGTCAAACACAAGAACAGGGAAATTTAGAAGCAGATAGAGAGACTGACACAAATTCGGAAGAACCTCGAGGAGGGACAGAAATAGGTGAACGAAGGAAGATAAGAAAAGAACCACAAGTAGAAGAAAATGAAATTATAAGTTTTAAAATAAGAGGAAATAACGAAAGAATTGAAACAGAGTCTGAAGAAAGTGGAGAAGAAAGAAATGAAAAACTAGAGACAAGAAAAAGAAATTGGAAAACAGAAAGAGAGGAAAAAGGAAGTGAAGCAAAAAGGCCAAGAAAAGGAGACAATTGGCCCAACGAAGTAAGAAAATTAAGATACAGAATAATAAGGTTGGATGGGAAAAGTGCTGAACAAGTGAATGAAATAACAAGTCAAAAAGAGCAAGAAAAACAAGGTGGAAAACACTTGCAGAAAACGAAAAGAATAAAGAAGGTAAATCAGAAATATAGATCGCCTGAATGGTTGTATCGTGCTTTGACTAGTCACAAGGAAGAACTGAACACTCACGAAAACCCAGAACAAAGAAACCTGATGGGAGAAAGTGAAGTGCAACAAACCTGAAGCAACAAACCTGAAGAAGTTTAGATAGTTTACCGGATTTGACAAAACACTGAACTGACGAATTTACCGGATGTGACAAAGAAAGAATTCTGAGAAAGAATTAAAAGAAAGTACCAAGCAAAGACAAAACATTGGAAGTACAGAGTGGCAAGCAAGTCATTTCTGAGGTGTAGTGACACAATTTTCTAGAAAACAAATAAATAAGGTTATAAGACAAAATGGAGAATACTAGAGATAGAAAATGTAAATGTGAGTTTTTAAGTAGATGGTGCAAGATGTGCTGTTTTTGTACAGGATTATTAATAACAGTATGGGTGGTTCTAGCAAGCACTATTCCAATTAGTTTAGCTGCAGTAGAAATATCTAATAACACTGAGAAAGAAAAAGGAGCTAACACTCAAGAGCCAGTTATTTTAAAGAGTAGTGCAGAATTACATAAAGACAAATCAATAACAGATTTTTCAAAGAATGTTTTTACTAAATTACTGTATGAGTATGTAGAAACAATGGATGTAAGAGATTGCTATGTTTGTATGCAGTTGCCTGCATCTGTAGCAGAGGGTGTGACTTATCATCACCTCCCTTTGACGTATGGAATAACATGTAGTGTTTTAGCAAGTTTATTTTATAAAACAGGTAGATTAGAATATTATTACACTGACATAAATAAGATTTTTGCAAAAGTTTCTGTAGTTCCCGAACTTAACAAAATAAAAGAGGGAAAGAAGTTTGGTGAATATTTTTTAGAAGATAAGATTTTAACATTAGATAGTATAATTAGGTACAACCTTACCTGTGAGTTAAAGAAGGAAGAAAAGGTATTTTTAGAGATGGTTGAAGAGAGAAGAGTGAAATTTCAAAGAAAAGTGATAGAAGAGACGAAAACACCTCTTTGGGTGTTTGAGGAAGACAATCATGACAAGAAAAAGACAAATGCAGCTATGACTCTGGATTGGCCCCAACAGGGAAGGTTGTGCATTAGAAGAAATAAGACAAGATATGACAATTATTTTGTGGGTTCCAGTAATTGCCATGACAATTACCAAATTTTAGGTGGATGGGGATTCAAAGGGGGAAAAGATCCAATATTTCCAGGGAATTATTATATTTGCGGGAATAGGGCTTATTATAGGTTGCCGGACCATTGGTATGGGTCATGTTACTTAGGCCTTGTCTTTCCAAAGATTTTTCATGTAGATAGAAAAGAAAAAGGAACACACAAAATGATAAATACCTTTACACGTAGAAAAAGGGAAAGTTTTTCAGAAATAGTAGGTGATATTTTTGGTGCATTGATACCAGCAGTGGGAATATCTTTGAATGCATTTAGAATTCGGAAATTATCAACAGTGGTAGATCGTTTATCTACGGATACTGCTGGAGGGTTCTTGATGGTAAATACCGAGATGGTTGCCATGAGAGCTATGGTGATGCAAAATCGTCTTGCCCTTGACATTCTTTTGGCAAAAGATGGCGGAGTCTGTGGAATGCTGAAAGTTCAACATTGTTGCACTTACATTCCAGATAAAAGCAAAAATATACAGAAGTATATTACAAATTTGCACAAAGAACTTGTTCCACTGGAGGTTGAAAATGTTTGGGGAAAACTTGGTAAAGGGTTTTCTTCTGTAACAAATTGGTTAACAAGAATGAGTGGATTAATAATAGGGAAAGTTATAATAATAGCAACCGTGATAATAATAATAATATTAGTACTGAAGCTTGCAATAACATGTATAAAGAGAAGAAGAAGGCAGAATAAGATAGAAAAAGAAAACATGATAAACAAGGAAAGAGAGAGAGAAATGGGTGAAATAGAGTTAGAAGAAATAAAAGAAAACATGTACAAGAAAACGAAGAAACAAGTTGAAAGGGATACATTTGTGTAAACTAACAAAAGCAAACGGATAAAAGATATATGCTGTCTGAGAAAATTGTATAACTTGGATTTTTGTGGTGATATTAAAAATCACCAAAGGGGGGAGTTGATGGAGCAGGGTAAATGTAAAATTTTTAACCTCCTAATATTTTCGTACAATATTAATAAACATGTTCGTTTAAGTAAATGACCAACAATGTATGTTAAGGGTTAATGGTAACACGCAATTCAGTGTGCAAAATAATCGACTTATAATTGTTTACGTGTCTAACATAACATAATATTTGCGTACTAATTAAATAATAAATGCATGATTTGTGCTTTCAAATAAAACGTGTGGTTGCAAAATAAAGCGATGGTAAGTAAGGGACAGCTTTATATGTTGCTTCTGCTAGGTAATACCTAATTGGGGTACGTAGAAAGACGGGAGGGAAACGAAAGGGTTTATATTTCTTTGTTTTAATAACATTTTGTTTATCTTTGAAAATAGTGCGCTTAGGCCTGCCGAGCAGCAATATAAAATGGCCGCGAGTTACTAGAGTGCGCATGAGCGGATGAGACCATGTGATAGAGGAGAGAGGCTGTGGAAAAGGGATGATCACGTGCTGATGCCGAGAGGCTAAGATGAAAGTATGGTCAAGGCTGCTGTGACCCTTCTGAGCAGATGTGTGCCAAGATGATCAGCAAGAAGCGTGAGAAGCCTGACTGAATCAATAGACGGAACTGTATTACACAAAATGTAACAGAAAAGGATACAATTTGGACCGATCGAAACGGATGAGCAAGTGCATGAACTGTGGGAAACGATGCTTGCATGGACATTCCACACGGAACTGGTTAAGACCAGGAAGTTTGATTAAAATGTATATGGACCTGAGTTTTTGACCAATGAGAATGAATCGCGCCATGTAAGAAGAAACATTTTATGCTGTAAGCTAGAATTAGGGTATAAGAAGACCTACTCTTGGTGGGAGGGGTTAGAATGCTGCGGGATGCTGCGGGAGATGCTGGAGAAGTTAGATGCTGTAGATGGGAGAAGTTGCGGTTGCTGATGCTGACGAGCTGATGCTGCTGCTGCTGCTGTTATTTTCCTTTTCCAGTTGAGTATAAAGATGCTGCTTTAGGAGAACTTTTTATTGATAGATTTTTATTAGAATTATTAGGCTTTCCCCAGAGAGATAGATAGATTGATCTATAGAGTTCTTATTATGATAACCTCATTTTTCCGTCTAATAAAAGTGCCTTGCAATTTCAAACTATTCTTATATTGATGATAAATGCAATGATCTGAATAATAAGCTAAATCTCAATTTCCTGCATTCAAAACTTTATATAAACTTTATTATTCTTAAAACAAATGACTCAGTGATTTTCTTTAGCTTAATGATTAATAATGAAATGGTAAAAGAGTTTATTGTGATTGAGCTGGTCTTAATCACCATCAACTGATTCCTACTAGTTGGTCCATCGACCAATGAGCGGAATACCTTAAAAGCAGATGAGAAATATTATGTCATTATAAAGAGGTATCCCGTCTCCTTCCAGCGAATCGTTTTTCTCCTAGGTTCATGACGGAGGAAATCCAGGGAACAAATGAGTAAGTGAATGTATATGCGGTGTTATGGGCCCCACCGTCATATGGATATAGTGTGTGTGTTAGAGAAATAATTGCACCTGGATGACCAAAGCATAATAGGAGAATTATTTTTATTGTTAGCGCTGGATCAGAGGTCAACCGTCCACAATCTATGGACCATCTTTGCTGTTATACACTATCTTGACTCTGACTTCCCGGCAGTTGTGGTGCTGCTGGATGCGGCAAAAGCTTTCGACTCACTGCAATGGGGGTACATGTTTGTTGTATTGCATACTGCCTTTCTTTTTGAAATGGGTGCCGTTATTATATGCGGATCTGTTGGCCAGGTTGCGGATCAATGGGTGGGTTTCAGACACATTTCCAATAAATAGGGGCACTAGGAAGGGTTGCCCCCTTTTCGCGATGCTTTTCTCTTTGGCGCTTGAGCCTCTAGCTTGCAAGATCCAACAAAAGCATTCAGATGCCGCTCTAAGGTTTAGACAGTGACTGCTAGCTATCTCATTATATGCGGACGATATGATGTTGTACGTCCTTGAACCGGCCACATATCTCCCAGCCCTACTGCGGGAATATGTGGTATTTGAGAGGTTTTCCGGTCTGGGAATAAATTGGGCAAAGTCCACAGTGTTCCCGCTGACCGACTGCACCCGGGAGACTGCCCTGGAATTCCCGCTCTCATGGTCAACTGACCCTGTGAAGTATCTTGGGATATGGGTACACAGGGACCCGGAGGTGGTTCTGATTATGAACTTCGGGCGGGCCATTACTAAAATCACTGGCTAGGTCTCACACTGGACCCACTTGCCCCTTTCACTTGCAGATAGGATTGCCGTAGTAAAAATGACTATATTGCCCAAACTTCTTTATTTATTTGTAAATATTCCAATACGTCTGAACATGGCACTTTTTAAAACACTGAAGTCCTGTCTACTGTCGTTGGTGTGGGCTGGTAAACAGCCAAGATGCAGCTGGAACACTCTAACACTACCGTTTGACAGGGGGGGTTTGAGGCGCCTGATCTGCGCTTGTATTATCTATGCGCTCAAGCGCAATTTGCGCATTATTGGTATTTCCCACAACTTTACCTGCCTCACACTGCTGAGGCAGATACTGCGCATCCAACCCCATTAACTGCAATGGTTCTTCTGGGCGGGGAGGGCGTCACAAGGAAGGAGATTAATCTGGTCAAGTGTACCGCCGGGGCATGGAAGACCCCTCCTAAGCATGCACGGCTGGAGTATATATATGCCCCTGGTTTGCCGATAGCTGCTCATCCGGGTATCTCTGCGGCCCAGGAACGTGGGGCCCTAATGGTATTACAGAAGGCAGAGGTCACAAAGCTTGGAGATGTGTACCTGAATGCCTCCTTTCTGTCTCTCACTGACTTTCAGGCAGGTCAAACGTATGATGCAATGCTCGGGTTTACGTTTTCCAGAGTGCACCTGGCGGTGCGGTCTTTATACCCTAGTTCCCTGTTGAGCCAAAAATCCTGAAAGCGCTACAGGTGATTCTGGTGGGAGGGGAGAGGAGAGGGCTGATTACTAGATTATATAACGCCTCCCAAAGGGAAAATGAGTTGGCGGACTCCCCTTCACTAGATAAATGGAATGCGTTGCTTGGGTCCCCTTGACACGAGAGAGTTGGGAGTTCTGCTGCAGGATGACTGGTCGCTTGACCGCTAATTGTAATCTTCGCATTATACATTTTACGTACTTACATCAGTTGTATTACACACCTGTGCAGTTGTTGAGATTTGAGCTGAGGGAGGATGCAAGATGCACCAGATGTGGGCAAGATGGGGCAGACTTCATGCACCTGGCATGAGAATGTGCTGATATATCTGTTTTTGGGCAGCAAGTTGTAAAGGTGCTCACTGAAATGACACTCGAAAGGATTGAATGTACACCTGAACTGTGCCTGCTAGGACTGGTCAAAAAGATAAAACCATGCAATAGGCGTATTGTTGCAATATCTACCCTGTTTGCTAAGCGTGCTGTTGCAATGCACTGGGGCGCATAGACAGGCCCCACGCTGCTGAAGTGGATTCGAGATCTGGTGTACTGTAAAGAACAAATGGAGATATACGCAGAGGAACTGCCTGCTACCTCTAGACCAAAAGACTTTTGGGCGCCATTGACTATATTCCTACTTGAGAACCCAGACCAGCGATGATTTGTTTGGAGTGATTGTTTAGATCGGCTGTTGATCATTGCGAGAGGACCTATGGAGCCCTTGGGGACAGCGCTGCACTGCACAATGTTGGTTATTGGGCATTATTCAATGCAAAAGTAAAATGTTTGCATCCGTTGTTGCACACCTCCTGGTATGCAGGGATGGCCCCTTGGTGCCCTGCTGGATGTAACTCGCAATATAATAAATAAAATATTAAAAAAAGGGTTAAAAAAGTGGGCAGTGCTATTTAGATAATTATAGGTCCAGAGCACCTGGTGAGTGCCGGCACGGCAGGATTACAAGCCGCAGTGCTGGACTTATGGAACTGAAACTCTGCATAGATTCCAGCAATAGACCAAATCAAGGCCTTTAACCAGATGTCCATAACAGCCACTAAATACAACCTGTTGCCCTAATAGGGTAAGCGAACCCACTCACCTTACATAGCACATACACAGCCCCTCAACATTTGAGATGGCCTTTGGTCCTGAAGAAAGCCATCCAACCATTTTGGGCGACACAGGCTGAAACATGTCGACCGACCACTCACCAGGTGCTCTGGACCTATAATTATCCAATTAAGCATGTTTTTGCCTGGGAAGGTGACTATGGAAAAATAAATTTGCACAGAGGAAGGTATTGGGTGGTGACATTAGCACTTTTTTTCAGGTTTGCAACTGCTTATCGAGGTTTATGTGGAGGTTTATGTGGACCAGGCATGGTGATGGAACAAGTCACAGTTAAGCAGGAATACATATCTGCAGAAGCATAGTTCACCAGTGGTGCTATTGAGAGTGTGAATAATGAATGTGGGTAATCTAGCTCACATGAACATTCCCTGTTCCCCCCATGCCTCTCATCTTACCTCAAATTACCCGTGCCCAAAAGGGTACATGTTTGATGCGAATTGCTGGGGACTTGTCATAGACAGCGAACAGCCAGTGGCTTTCCACCCAATCAGAGGCCAATATTGCTCTATGTGCTGCACTTGACAAAAAATTAATTGTATCGTACCTCACGCTGTCATCTCTGCGACCTATTTCACAATGCTTTAAGCAGTGGTACCTTCATGCAGTTTGGAGAACATCTGGAGACAGTATGGTGCTTGACAAAGATCATATGCTGCTAAGACAGACCGCATCCCAAGGCAGCTGAGGCACATTTTTAGGGCTCACTACCAGACAGCTTTCTGATAGCTGTCTGTAGGCAAAGTCTCTTATGGGCCATGCTAAAAACTTACAGTGGGCATAGAGCCTGCTCATTGCCCATTATTGGTTGGATTTATTGTTAATCTCATTTACTTGCTTCTTATTCAGTTGCTTGCCTTCCTTCTACTGAGTTTGGCCCTTGCGTGGGCCATAGCCTCTTTGGATCCCTTTGATTGGCTGGCTTCCATTTTAGGGAACTAATCTTTTTTTCTCATTAAGCACTCCATGCAGGTACAGCTATGGTGGAGGATTGGCGCCCCTACTGCCAGCAGGGTAAAAAAAAAAAAAAAAAAAACGATAATAAACCTGGGTTTATTATCGGTTTTTTCCCGCTGGAGTCTTGGGGGCGGGGCCAGGGGGAAAATAGGCACAAACGGGGAGTGATATGCACTATTATCAGTGTACATGATGGTTTGGCCGGCCGTCTCAGGCCGGCCAAAGCGCCATGCGCACTGAAGCTTTCTCCAACCCGAGCTGCGTTGCAGGGTTGGAGACAGCAAAGCACAGGCTCCCAGTATCCCTGGGAGCGCAAAGCATCGGCACTCAGGCCAATGCTGAAGCTGCTCTCAAGTGAGAGAGCAGCTTCAGGATTGGCCGCAGGGATTCTGAGAGCCTCTTCCTGCAGTGGAGCCATGAGAGGAACAGAAGATGGCGATGCGGTGGGCTGCAGGGGGCAAGTAAGTTCTTTTTTTCCCTCCTTTTCGTGTTGTTCGTCGTCTCCCCACCACCCACCCGCTCCTATCCTATCCTCTGACACCGGCTGGTACTGACTCCATGAGTGGGCATGTGTTTTGCAGCTCTCTACAGGTGTATTTCTTCCCACCACCACCACCTGCCCTTGTGTTATGTGTTGCTCTCTCCCTCATGTGCTGCTCTCTCTCTATTTCCCCACTGCCAAATCCACACCATGCTCTATGTAGCTGTCCTCCTTTTGTGCTTTTTTCCACCTCCTTTATCCTTTTACCCCATCCAGCTTATTTAATTGCCCAAGCCCAGTTAATTCTCCCCACCTCCTCCTCCTCCACTGCCTACCCCTCGTGTTCCTTTTAATTATTTTTTTTACACTTCTTGGAGTTCCTTGTGTCTTGCATTTGCTTCTGTGCCACTCTGCTTGCCAAAATGCACTTTAGCACAATTGAAAATGTATTTTTTTATTTACTGCACTATGTTGCTGCCACCATCTTGGGTCGGCAAATAAAAAATAAAGTGGTGCCTGCGACATTCACCTTGCGTGGTGGTGCATGTGTCATGAGCATATACAAGGACGCGGGTGCCAGTAGCTTAATGATGCTGTATGCTTTCATCATATCATGACACATTTCTCTTTTTTTGCTTTTTATCAATGCCTACAGTATCACCTAAAACATTAGCAAAGCCAATAGGTCCCAAAGGCAACACCTCTTAGCTTTGCCAATGCTAGTTGTTTTTGTCTCTTGGCATTTGGGGTTTTCCACTGGTGGCAAATATAGAGAAAACACATCTGTCCTTAATTTGTCCATGAACGTTAAATGTGTACGTGAATGCCATATCTGACAATACCAGATATATATTTAGTGATAAGATTAGGGTTTAAATATATTGTCACTTGGGGATTTTGTATTTGTAGGTAACTATTAGCATGTATAGAATGCCAGGATAGCAACAAATTGCTGTGTTTATCGGGAGGGGGCTATTTTGTATTGTGTACATAAGAGTATACAATAGCATAGTCAGTAGATGTTCGGTTTTCCCAAACACACATTGATATAAATTCTAGAAAATAAACAAAAGTGCAGTGAGATAGTAATTTAAATACATTTAGGGGTTCCTAAAGAACAGGTTACTTACCTTCGGTATCGCCTTATCTGTAGAGACACTATGTAGCTGTAGAATCCTTACCTTAGAATTATCCCCAGGCGTCAGAATGGTTCCATAAATTTTCAAGCATTACCCCTGCACACTCGTAGGTGGCATTGTTTGGATCACTGTCGTTTGCGCCGGAAGCGACATGCGTGCTACCTATATAGATGCCACCTTTGCACGCTGACGTCAGTTCATTTTCGCGACTTTCTACGCTAGGAGCTTGGAGCCACAATAAAGACTGACCACTGGTGTGAGTTTCTAGAGCTCTTTGTAAGGGGCAACCTCCTCCTTTAATCACGTCGCAGAGCAGGGAGGATGGAAGGGTCGGTATGGAATCTATGACTAGATAGAGTCTCTACCAGGTGAACAAGTTACTTATCTTCGGTAACACTCTTTCAGGTGGATACAGTATCTGCCTGTGGATTCCTCACCTTTGAATTACCCCATGTGAAGCATTCCATGGAAACATTTCTCCATAGCTCTCCCACGTCGACGAGGACGTCGCAATGGAACAGCTCTGCACGCGACTCCGGTGACGTCATCGGAGCCATAAGAAGACTAGTCGGCGTGCTGACATCAGTTCCCCCCATTTTTTCCGTGCCTTCTAGGGGAACGGGTGAACCGACAACATTTCCACAATATGCACAGTATACAAAACCGAT
This sequence comes from Calotriton arnoldi, assembly GCA_963921515.1. Lineage (NCBI taxonomy): Eukaryota > Metazoa > Chordata > Amphibia > Caudata > Salamandridae > Calotriton > Calotriton arnoldi. The sequence goes on along the minus strand of CAWUFW010000037.1, from coordinate 2,233,379 downwards.
AAAAAACAGGAAATTCTCAAATATAGACATTTCCTAGTGACAAGTATCACATCACTTCAAATATTCCACAATAAAATACATATATCACGTCAATTATTTTTCGGTATAAACAGGTAGGCAACGGGGAGGTGGGTGGGTCAGTGAGGAATCCACAGGCGGATACTACATCCACCAGAAAAAGCGTTACCGAAGGTAAGTAACTTATTCTTCTGATGGATACATCTGCCTGTGGATTCCTCACCTTTTGAATTGAATCCCCAAGCAGTACCTCTCTCGGAGGAGGTTGCCTGCCTACCTATACCAAAAACTCTTGCAGCACAGAACGTGCAAAGTGGCCGTCCCGCCTCACCTCCGAGTCTAAGCAATAATGCTTCACGAGAGTGTGGAGGGAGGCCAAAGTTGCCGCCTTGCAGATGTCTACAACCGGGACACCTCTAGCCAAAGCGGAAGAAGAAGACTTAGCTCTAGTGGAATGAGCTTGAATACCTTTAGGAGGATCCTTCTTGGCCAAGGCTAGCAGATCTTGATACAGAGGATGATCCACCTGGACAGCGTTCTTTTGTGGACAGCCTTGCCCTTCATCTTGCCCACATATCCAATGAAGAGTTGGTCATCCAACCTGAAGTCCTTAGTCCTCTCCAGGTAGAAGCAGACCGCCCTTTTAGGGTCCATGCACTGGAGTCTCTCCTCCTCCTTAGAAGGGTGAGGGGGAGGGTAGAAAGTGGGTAAAGTGATAGATTGTCCTAGGTGGAAAGGAGTGACCAGCTTAGTCAGGAAAGCAGCTCTGGTCCTAAGAACCATCTTATCCGCATGAAATGAGGTAAATGGGGGTTTAGAGCTAAGAGCCTGCAGCTCACTAACCCTCCTAGCGGAAGTGATTGCAATCAGAAATATTGTGTTAAATGGTAAGAATCTCAAGGGACAACTATGCAAGGGCTTAAAGAGAGACCCCCATCAAGAAAGTAAGAACTAAATTCAAACCCCAGTGAGGCATGATAATGGGAGTGGGAGGAAACCTATTGGTGAGACCCATAATGAATCTCATGACTATGGGAGATTTAAATAAGGAGGGTTGGTCTGGTAAACAGAGAAAAGCCGACAAGGCAGACAAGTAGCCTTTAACCGTAGCTACTGCACAACCCTGTTGTGCCAGGGAAAGAGAGAAACTCAGAATATCAGACAAATGTGCCCGCAAGGGATCAACCGCTCTCTCTCCACACCATTATACAAACTTGGCTCACCTTTCAGAATAGACAGATTTGGTGGAGTGTCTTCTGGCCGATAAATTAACATCTACCACATCGGGCGGGAGAGAGCAAGTGCTTGGGTTTCCCCATTCAATCTTCAGGCATGAAGGGGCAGGCTCTGGAGGTGGGGGTATAGAACCTGCCCCTGCGACTGCGAGAGGTCTGCCCTGAGAGGGAGACGGAGCGGAGGGTGCGATGAGAGGTAAATGAGGTCTGTGTACCACACCCTTCTTGGCCAATCCAGGGCGATCAATATGACTTGGGCCTGGTCTTCGCAAATCTTCCTCAGAACTCGAGGAATCAAAGGTATGGGAGGAAACACGTAAAGAAGCTCTGAGTCTCAATCTAACTGAAACGCGTCCCCCAACGCTTCCCGCATCGGATACTAGTCACTGCAGAACGACGGGCAGTGCGCGTTCTCGTGAGTGGTAAACAGGTCCAACCGAGGGAGCCCCCACATGCTGAAAATGTGACGGACCACCTCCGGATGGAGACGCCCCTCTTGATCGGCCGAGTACTGCTGACTGAGACTGTCCGCACGCACATTCAGCACTCCGCCCAGATGATTGGCAATCATGCAAATCTGATGGTCCTGAGCCCAGGACCAGAGTAGCAGAACCTCTCTGCAGAGACGATACGACCCTACTCCTCCCTGTTTCTTGATGTACCACATCGTGGTAGGGTTGTCCGTCAGGCCCTGAATCGACTGACCGCGAAGGGAGGGAAGAAAAACCTTGAGAGCTAAACGTATTACCCGCAATTTCAAAAGATTGATGTGAAACAATCTTTCCTCTGAAGACCAAAAGCCTTTGACCTCCAGATCCCCCAGATGAGCTCCCCAGCCTAGAGCGGAGGCATCGGTTATCACTGTGGCCACCAGAGGAGGAGGTTGAAACGGCTTCCCTTGAGACAGGTTGTCCGAGACACTCCATGTTAGAAATGGGGGTCTCTAGTTGGCGGATTTATCCGTTGTGAATATTATTCTATGGGGACAGAAAATGGACAACCCATTCAAGTACGGAGCAAAGGAGATTTAGAATTTAAAATCTACCGAACCACTATCCGGTATCATGTACGAAATACATACTGTTCCGCTGAAATCACTAGCGTGGTAGCACTTCCCGGTGAAGAAACTCGCTTGTAAGGGGAGGTACCAGCAACTCCCAGAGTCGGAGTTTCAAAGTGTATAATCAGAGAGCATGGGGACATTAGCACCCCTTGCATATAGAGCTATTTCTTACATCAAATCAAACGGTAGCGGAAGCTCAGATGGGGACTCTCCACTTACCGAAATGATTTCCTGGTCAAACGAAGCACTATACCACGACGCGGGAGAGAAGAACCATCTGCACCGGTACGACTCGGTCGTGTGGATCACGTAACGCGGGCAGGTGCGTTGCTACGATTAAATACGTGTGGCATGTGGACAGAGAAGAAAGACTACAAGCAAATGACTCGCAAGATACCAGCTTAAGACTACAGCTGGAAGAGCTTGTATAATTTAATCGAAGAAAAATAAAAACGAAATAATGAAAAGATGGTAAAAAACAAATAAAATAATCATCACCGATAGACCCAACACCTCGTGTCTCATTACTCCCTGCTGCTCCTCATATTCGACATATTCGTATCACGGTAGCAATTGTTATAAAATCTAGAATAGAAAAATGATCAACAATCAGTACGGTACCAACAAATATATATCAGCTATATCATCAAACATTAGCAATGTACGAGACTAACAGCACATCGGACATTAGCAAGATATTCCTAGATTTTTGCACAGAACTATATGGGGCTAGGCCTTCGGTGAGCGATGCTGAGGTCTCCAGCTATCTGGAGGATATCCCGCTTGGGTGGCTTTCTGATGGACAGCGGGAATACTTGACGCAGCCTTTTGATGTGGAAGATGTTAAGGAAGCTATAATGTCCCTCCCTACATGCAAAGCTTCGGGTCTGGATGGGTTGCCCAGCGAGTTCTATAAGGCCTATATTGATGATCTGGCACCGAGATTGCTTGATGTCTATGCTGACGCATATGAGACAGGGGCGCTACCTCCTACTCTAAGAGAGGCTCTTATTGTCACACTTTAAGCCTGAGAAGGAGGCAAATAAATGTGAGTCTTATAGGCCATTGTCCTTGATAAATATTGATACTAAGATCCTGGCGAAAATAATTGCGAATAGATTACAGCCTCTAGTCCCCAAGCTGATCCTTCCTGATCAGTCGGGATTCGTCCTTAAGAGGTCAACCGTCCACAATCTATGGACCATCTTTGCTGTTATACACTATCTTGACTCTGACTTCCCGGCAGTTGTGGTGCTGCTGGATGCGGCAAAAGCTTTCGACTCACTGCAATGGGGGTACATGTTTGTTGTATTGCATACTGCCTTTCTTTTTGAAATGGGTGCCGTTATTATATGCGGATCTGTTGGCCAGGTTGCGGATCAATGGGTGGGTTTCAGACACTTTTCCAATAAATAGGGGCACTAGGAAGGGTTGCCCCCTTTTCGCGATGCTTTTCTCTTTGGCGCTTGAGCCTCTAGCTTGCAAGATCCGACAAAAGCATGCAGATGCCGCTCTAAGGTTTAGACAGTGACTGCTAGCTATCTCATTATATGCGGACGATATGATGCTGTACGTCCGTGAACCGGCCACATATCTCCCAGCCCTACTGCGGGAATATGTGGTATTTGAGAGGTTTTCCGGTCTGGGAATAAATTGGGCAAAGTCCACAGTGTTCCCGCTGACCGACTGCACCCAGGAGACTGCCCTGGAATTCCCGCTCTCATGGTCAACTGACCCTGTGAAGTATCTTGGGATATGGGTACACAGGGACCCGGAGTTGGTTCTGATTATGAACTTCGGGCGGGCCATTACTAAAATCACTGGCTAGGTCTCACGCTGGACCCACTTGCCCCTGTCACTTGCAGATAGGATTGCCGTAGTAAAAATGACTATATTGCCCAAACTTCTTTATTTATTTGTAAATATTCCAATACGTCTGAACATGGCACTTTTTAAAACACTGAAGTCCTGTCTACTGTCGTTGGTGTGGGCTGGTAAACAGCCAAGATGCAGCTGGAACACTCTAACACTACCGTTTGACAGGGGGGGTTTGAGGCGCCTGATCTGCGCTTGTATTATCTATGCGCTCAAGCGCAATTTGCGCATTATTGGTATTTCCCACAACTTTACCTGCCTCACACTGCTGAGGCAGATACTGCGCATCCAACCCTGTTAACTGCTATGGTTCTGCTGGGCGGGGAGGGCGTCACAAGGAAGGAGATTAATCTGGTCAAGTGTACCGCCGGGGCATGGAAGACCCCGCCTAAGCATGCATGGCTGGAGTATATATATGCCCCTGGTTTGCCGATAGCTGCTCATCCAGGTATCTCTGCAGCCCAGGAACGTGGGGCCCTAATGGTATTACAGAAGGCAGGGGTCACAAAGCTTGGCGATGTGTACCTGAATGCCTCCTTTCTGTCTCTCACTGACTTTCAGGCAGGTCAAACGTATGATGCAATGCTCGGGTTTACGTTTTCCAGAGTGCACCTGGCGGTGTGGTCTTTATACCCTGGTTCCCTGTTGAGCCAAAAATCCTGAAAGCGCTACAGGTGATTCTGGTGGGAGGGGAGAGGAGAGGGCTGATTACTAGATTATATAACGCCTCCCAAAGGGAAAATGAGTTGGCGGACTCCCCTTCACTAGATAAATGGAATGCGTTGCTTGGGTCCCCTTGACACGAGAGAGTTGGGAGTTCTGCTGCAGGATGACTGGTCGCTTGACCGCTAATTGTAATCTTCGCATTATACATTTTACGTACTTACATCAGTTGTATTACACACCTGTGCAGTTGTTAAGATTTGGGCTGAGGGAGGATGCAAGATGCACCAGATGTGGGCAAGATGGGGCAGACTTCATGCACCTGGCATGAGAATGTGCTGATATATCTGTTTTTTGGCAGCAAGTTGTAAAGGTGCTCACTGAAATGACACTCGAAAGGATTGAATGTACACCTGAACTGTGCCTGCTAGGACTGGTCAAAAAGATAAAACCATGCAATAGGCGTATTGTTGCAATATCTACCCTGTTTGCTAAGCGTGCTGTTGCAATGCACTGGGGCGCAAAGACAGGCCCCACGCTGCTGAAGTGGATTCGAGATCTGGTGTACTGTAAAGAACAAATGGAGATATACGCAGAGGAACTGCCTGCTACCTCTAGACCAAAAGACTTTTGGGCGCCATTGACTATATTCCTACTTGAGAACCCAGACCAGCGATGATTTGTTTGGAGTGATTGTTTAGATCGGCTGTTGATCATTGCGAGAGGACCTACTGAGCCCTTGGGGACTGCGCTGCACTGCACAATGTTGGTTATTGGGCATTATTCAATGCAAAAGTAAAATGTTTGCATCCGTTGTTGCACACCTCCTGGTATGCAGGGATGGCCCCTTGGTGCCCTGCTGGATGTAACTCGCAATATAATAAATAAAATATAAAAAAAAAGGGTTAAAAAAGTGGGCAGTGCTTATTTAGATAATTATAGGTCCAGAGCATCTGGTGAGTGCCGGCACGGCAGGATTACAAGCCGCAGTGCTGGACTTATGGAACTGAAACTCTGCATAGATTCCAGCAATAGACCAAATCAAGGCCTTTAACCAGATGTCCATAACAGCCACTAAATACAACCTGTTGCCCTAATAGGGTGAGCGAATCCACTCACCTTACATAGCACATACACAGCCCCTCAACATTTGAGACGGCCTTTGGTCCTGAAGAAAGCCATCCAACCATTTTGGGCGACACAGGCTGAAACATGTCGACCGACCACTCACCAGGTGCTCTGGACCTATAATTATCCAATTAAGCATGTTTTTGCCTGGGAAGGTGACTATGGAAAAATAAATTTGCACAGAGGAAGGTATTGGGTGGTGACATTAGCACTTTTTTTTTCAGGTTTGCAACTGCTTATCGAGGTTTATGTGGAGGTTTATGTGGACCAGGCATGGTGATGGAACAAGTCACAGTTAAGCAGGAACACATATCTGCAGAGGCATAGTTCACCAGTGGTGCTATTGAGAGTGTGAATAATGAATGTTGGTAATCTAGCTCAAATGAACATTCCCTGTTCCCCCCATGCCTCTCATCTTACCTCAAATTACCCGTGCCCAAAAGGGTACATGTTTGATGCGAATTGCTGGGGACTTGTCATAGACAGCGAACAGCCAGTGGCTTTCCACCCAATCAGAGGCCAATATTGCTCTATGTACTGCACTTGACAAAAAATTAATTGTATCGTACCTCACGCTGTCATCTCTGCGACCTATTTCACAATGCTTTAAGCAGTGGTACCTTCAGGCAGTTTGAAGAACATCTGGAGACAGTATGGTGCTTGACAAAGATCATATGCTGCTAAGACAGACCGCATCCCAAGGCAGCTGAGGCACATTTTTAGGTCTCACTACCAGACAGCTTTCTGATAGCTGTCTGTAGGCAAAGTCTCTTATGGGCCATGCTAAAAACTTACAGTGGGCATAGAGCCTGCTCATTGCCCATTATTGGTTGGATTTATTGTTAATCTCATTTACTTGCTTCTTATTCAGTTGCTTGCCTTCCTTCTCCTGAGTTTGGCCCTTGCGTGGGCCATAGCCTCTTTGGATCCCTTTGATTGGCTGGCTTCCATTTTAGGGAACTAATCTTTTTTTCTCATTAAGCACTCCATGCAGGTACAGCTCCTCTGCTATGGTGGAGGATTGGCGCCCCTGCTGCCAGCAGGGTAAAAAAAAAAAAAAAAACGATAATAAACCTGGGTTTATTATCGTTTTTTTCCCCGCTGGAGTCTTGGGGGCGGGGCCAGGGGGATAATAGGCACAAACGGGGAGTGATATGCACTGTTATCAGTGTGCATGATGGTTTGGCCGGCCGTCTCAGGCCGGCCAAAGCGCCATGCGCACTGAAGCTTTCTCCAACCCGAGCTGCGTTGCAGGGTTGGAGACAGCAAAGCACAGGCTCCCAGTATCCCTGGGAGCGCAAAGCATCGGCACTCAGGCCAATGCTGAAGCTGCTCTCAAGTGAGAGAGCAGCTTCAGGATTGGCCGCAGGGATTCTGAGAGCCTCTTCCTGCAGTGGAGCCATGAGAGGAACAGAAGATGGCGATGCGGTGGGCTGCAGGGGGCAAGTAAGTTCTTTTTTTCCCTCCTTTTCGTGTTGTTCGTCGTCTCCCCACCACCCACCCGCTCCTATCGTATCCTCTGACACCGGCTGGTACTGACTCCATGAGTGGGCATGAGTTTTCCAGCTCTCTACAGGTGTATTTCTTCCCACCACCACCACCTGCCCTTGTGTTATGTGTTGCTCTCTCCCTCATGTGCTGCTCTCTCTCTATTTCCCCACTGCCAAATCCACACCATGCTCTATGTAGCTGTCCTCCTTTTGTGCTTTTTTCCACCTCCTTTATCCTTTTACCCCATCCAGCTTATTTAATTGCCCAAGCCCAGTTAATTCTCCCCACCTCCTCCTCCTCCACTGCCTACCCCTCGTGTTCCTTTTAATTATTTTTTTACACTTCTTGGAGTTCCTTGTGTCTTGCATTTGCTTCTGTGCCACTCTGCTTGCCAAAATGCACTTTAGCACAATTGAAAATGTATTTTTATTTACTGCACTATGTTGCTGCCACCATTTTGGGTCGGCAAATAAAAAATAAAGTGGTGCCTGCGACATTCACCGTGCGTGGTGGTGCATGTGTCATGAGCATATACAAGGACGCGGGTGCCAGTAGCTTAATGATGCTGTATGCTTTCATCATATCATGACACATTTCTCTTTTTTTGCTTTTTATCAATGCCTACAGTATCACCTAAAACATTAGCAAAGCCAATAGGTCCCAAAGGCTACACCTCTTAGCTTTGCCAATGCTAGTTGTTTTTGTCTCTTGGCATTTGGGGTTTTCCACTGGTGGCAAATATAGAGAAAACACATCTGTCCTTAATTTGTCCATGAACGTTAAATGTGTACGTGAGTGCCATATCTGACAGATAAAAAACAGGAAATTCTCAAATATAGACATTTCGTAGTGACAAGTATCACATCACTTCAAATATTCCACAATAAAATACATAAATCACGTCAATTATTTTTCGGTATAAACAGGTAGGCAACGGGGAGGTGGGTGGGTCAGTGAGGAATCCACAGGCGGATACTACATCCACCAGAAAAAGCGTTACCGAAGGTAAGTAACTTATTCTTCTGATGGATACATCTGCCTGTGGATTCCTCACCTTTTGAATTGAATCCCCAAGCAGTACCTCTCTCGGAGGAGGTTGCCTGCCTACCTATACCAAAAACTCTTGCAGCACAGAATGTGCAAAGTGGCCGTCCCTCCTCACCTCCGAGTCTAAGCAATAATGCTTCACGAGAGTGTGGAGGGAGGCCAAAGTTGCCGCCTTGCAGATGTCTACAACCGGGACACCTCTAGCCAAAGCGGAAGAAGAAGACTTAGCTCTAGTGGAATGAGCTTGAATACCTTTAGGAGGATCCTTCTTGGCCAAGGCTAGCAGATCTTGATACAGAGGATGATCCACCTGGACAGCGTTCTTTGTGGACAGCCTTGCCCTTCATCTTGCCCACATATCCAATGAAGAGTTGGTCATCCAACCTGAAGTCCTTAGTCCTCTCCAGGTAGAAGCAGACCGCCCTTTTAGGGTCCATGCACTGGAGTCTCTCCTCCTCCTTAGAAGGGTGAGGGGGAGGGTAGAAAGTGGGTAAAGTGATAGATTGTCCTAGGTGGAAAGGAGTGACCAGCTTAGGCAGGAAAGCAGCTCTGGTCCTAAGAACCATCTTATCCGCATGAAATGAGGTAAATGGGGGTTTAGAGCTAAGAGCCTGCAGCTCACTAACCCTCCTAGCGGAAGTGATTGCAATCAGAAATATTGTGTTACCAGATACCAGATATATATTTAGTGATAAGATTAGGGTTTAAATATATTGTCACTTGGGGATTTTGTATTTGTAGGTAACTATTAGCATGTATAGAATGCCAGGATAGCAACAAATTGCTGTGTTTATCGGGAGGGGGCTATTTTGTATTGTGTACATAAGAGTATACAATAGCATAGTCAGTAGATATTCGGTTTTCCAAAACACACATTGATATAAATTCTAGAAAATAAACAAAAGTGCAGTGAGATAGTAATTTAAATACATTTAGGGGTTCCTAAAGAACAGGTTACTTACCTTCGGTAATGCCTTATCTGTAGAGACACTATGTAGCTGTAGAATCCTTACCTTAGAATTATCCCCAGGCGTCAGGATGGTTCCATAAATTTTCAAGCATTACCCCTGCACACTCGTAGGTGGCATTGTTTGGATCACTGTCGTTTGCGCCGGAAGCGACATGCGTGCTACCTATATAGATGCCACCTTTGCACGCTGACGTCAGTTCATTTTCGCGACTTTCTACGCTAGGAGCTTGGAGCCACAATAAAGACTGACCACTGGTGTGAGTTTCTAGGGCTCTTTGTAAGGGGCAACCTCCTCCTTTAATCAGGTCGCAGAGCAGGGAGGATGGAAGGGTCGGTATGGAATCTATGACTAGATAGAGTCTCTACCAGGTGAACAAGTTACTTACCTTCGGTAACACTCTTTCAGGTGGATACAGTATCTGCCTGTGGATTCCTCACCTTTTGAATTACCCCATGTGAAGCATTCCATGGAAACATTTCTCCATAGCTCTCCCACGTCGACGAGGACGTCGCAATGGAACAGCTCTGCACGCGACTCCGGTGACGTCATCGGAGCCATAAGAAGACTAGTCGGCGTGCTGACATCAGTTCCCCCCATTTTTTCTGTGCCTTCTAGGGGAACGGGTGAACCGACAACATTTCCACAATATGCACAGTATACAAAACCGATAAAAAACAGGAAATTCTCAAATATAGACATTTCGTAGTGACAAGTATCACATCAATTCAAATATTCCACAATAAAATACATAAATCACGTCAATTATTTTTCAGTATAAACAGGTCGGCAACGGGGAGGTGGGTGGGTCAGTGAGGAATCCACAGGCGGATACTACATCCACCAGAAAAAGCGTTACCGAAGGTAAGTAACTTATTCTTCTGATGGATACATCTGCCTGTGGATTCCTCACCTTTTGAATTGAATCCCCAAGCAGTACCTCTCTCGGAGGAGGTTGCCTGCCTACCTATACCAAAACTCTTGCAGCACAGAACGTGCAAAGTGGCCGTCCCTCCTCACCTCCGAGTCTAAGCAATAATGCTTCACGAGAGTGTGGAGGGAGGCCAAAGTTGCCGCCTTGCAGATGTCTACAACCGGGACACCTCTAGCCAAAGCGGAAGAAGAAGACTTAGCTCTAGTGGAATGAGCTTGAATACCTTTAGGAGGATCCTTCTTGGCCAAGGCTAGCAGATCTTGATACAGAGGATGATCCACCTGGACAGCGTTCTTTGTGGACAGCCTTGCCCTTCATCTTGCCCACATATCCAATGAAGAGTTGGTCATCCAACCTGAAGTCCTTAGTCCTCTCCAGGTAGAAGCAGACCGCCCTTTTAGGGTCCATGCACTGGAGTCTCTCCTCCTCCTTAGAAGGGTGAGGGGGAGGGTAGAAAGTGGGTAAAGTGATAGATTGTCCTAGGTGGAAAGGAGTGACCAGCTTAGTCAGGAAAGCAGCTCTGGTCCTAAGAACCATCTTATCCGCATGAAATGAGGTAAATGGGGGTTTAGAGCTAAGAGCCTGCAGCTCACTAACCCTCCTAGCGGAAGTGATTGCAATCAGAAATATTGTGTTAAATGGTAAGAATCTCAAGGGACAACTATGCAAGGGCTCAAAGAGAGACCCCCATCAAGAAAGTAAGAACTAAATTCAAACCCCACTGAGGCATGATAATGGGAGTGGGAGGAAACCTATTGGTGAGACCCATAATGAATCTCATGACTATGGGAGATTTAAATAAGGAGGGTTGGTCTGGTAAACAGAGAAAAGCCGACAAGGCAGACAAGTAGCCTTTAACCGTAGCTACTGCACAACCCTGTTGTGCCAGGGAAAGAGAGAAACTCAGAATATCAGACAAATGTGCCCGCAAGGGATCAACCGCTCTCTCTCCACACCATTTTACAAACTTGGCCCACCTACCAGAATATACAGATTTGGTGGAGTGTCTTCTGGCCGATAAAATAACATCTACCACATCGGGCGGGAGAGAGAAAGTGCTCGGGTTGCCCCATTCAATCTTCAGGCATGAAGGGGCAGGCTCTGGAGGTGGGGGTATAGAACCTGCCCCTGCGACTGCGAGAGGTCTGCCCTGAGAGGGAGACGGAGCGGAGGGTGCGATGAGAGGTAAATGAGGTCTGTGTACCACACCCTTCTTGGCCAATCCAGGGCGATCAATATGACTTGGGCCTGGTCTTCGCAAATCTTCCTCAGAACTCGAGGAATCAAAGGTATGGGAGGAAACATGTAAAGAAGCTCTGAGTCTCAATCTAACTGAAACGCGTCCCCCAACGCTTCCCGCATCGGATACTGGTCACTGCAGAACGACGGGCAGTGCGCGTTCTCGTGAGTGGTAAACAGGTCCAACCGAGGGAGCCCCCACATCCTGAAAATGTGACGGACCACCTCCGGATGGAGACGCCCCTCTTGATCGGCCGAGTACTGCTGACTGAGACTGTCCGCACGCACATTCAGCACTCCGCCCAGACGATTGGCAGTCATGCAAATCTGATGGTCCTGAGCCCAGGACCAGAGTAGCAGAACCTCTCTGCAGAGACGATACGACCCTACTCCTCCCTGTTTCTTGATGTACCACATCGTGGTAGGATTGTCCGTCAGGCCCTGAATCGACTGACCGCGAAGGGAGGGAAGAAAAACCTTGAGAGCTAAACGTATTACCCGCAATTTCAAAAGATTGATGTGAAACAATCTTTCCTCTGAAGACCAAAAGCCTTTGACCTCCAGATCCCCCAGATGAGCTCCCCAGCCTAGAGCAGAGGCATCGGTTATCACTGTGGCCACCAGAGGAGGAGGTTGAAACGGCTTCCCTTGAGACAGGTTGTCCGAGACACTCCATGTTAGAAATGGGGGTCTCTAGTTGGCAGAGGTAGGTACCTTTGTCCAAATAGGGGCCCTTGCTTCTAGTCAGGGTAAGGGGGATACACTCCTAAAATAACCCCTGCTCACCCCCTTGGTAGCTTGGCACGAGCAGACAGGCTTATCTCAGAGGCAGTGTGTAAAGCATTTGTGAACACATAAAGTAACACAGTGAAAAAACTACAAATGGACACCACACCAGTTTAGAAAAATAAGTAATCTTTATCTAAACTAACACAAGACCAAACAACAAAAATCCACAATACAGTATCAAAAATAATACTTTCAAATGGTAGAAATAGTTCAGTTCAATGCAAGTTATCAATGCAACACTTTTCTCACAAAGTACCTTAGATGCGTCACGCAAAACAAACAAAAGGGTCGCAGGGAAGGTGATGCGCCAGTTCCTTGCTTTGGGGGAGGCGATGGGTCTGTTCCTTACTGCAGTGCAGGGGAGGCGATGCGTCTGTTCCTTACCGGAGAGGAGGGGATGCGTCTGTTTCTTACTGCATTCCGGTTACGATACGACAAGATGGCGCCTCTATGCATGGCGACGATCCGGTGCGATGCGACAAAATGGCTGCTCTATGCGATGCGACGATCCGGTACAATGAGTGAACTTTTGCAGCCGCACGGCAGGTGCTGCGATGGATTTCTCGGCACTGCGTCGGGACCCGGTGTGGTTGCGGCGTGCTTCTTCCTGGTTGCTTGGCGAGGCGTCGGAACCAAGTGCGTATGCGGCACGCTTCTTCCCAGTGGCTCGACGATGCGTCGGGAATCGGTGCGGATGCGACACGCTTCTTCCTCGTTGCATCGATCTTCCAGCTCCCAGCAACAAACAGTCTCTGGGCACACAGAGTGCACTGTGCTAGGGTCTGACAAGTAAATCAAACAGCCAATCATGGAATCACTAATCCATAACACAAATTACAAAAGAGAGCATATGCACTTTAGCACTGATCAGCAGTGGTAAAGTGCCCAGAGTCATAAAACCACCAACAACAGGTCAGACAAAATACAGGAGGAAGGCAAAAAGTCCTGGGATGACCCTGCAAAAAGGGCCAAGTCCAACACAACCCCCTTCCAGCCTAAAGCCAGGGTAGACTAATCAATACCTTGATAGGCTTCCCTGATTGGGGCGATAGAACATGGACCCTGGCCCGCAACTGCAGGGGCATACTCCAGTTCTATGCCAATCTGAACCCATTTGGATCCCTCTGTCCATACTCTCAGGGCCCACTAAGCTAACCCATGGGGAACTCTTCTCCTCACCTGTGGACACCATCTGTGCAGCACCTAACCTTAGCTTGCTCACAGGTGTGTCCCAACAGACAGACAGTACCCACATGGCCAACACACAGGTGTGGCCCAGTCCACCCCCGGGGTGTGACTCCTGTCCCCCTCCCAGGGGCAACTCTGTCCACCAGGACAGCAAGCCACAGTGGCCACTGACAGCTGTCAGTGATGAGAACCAGGCCCTAGGCCTTTCATGGTTCTCTAACCTCTGTGGCATCAGAGAGCGGGGGGCAGTAGCCCCAGGTGACTGGCACCCGTGGTCCACTCTTCTTCCTGTCAGTTCAGGTATGACATCCTGACACTGACCCACCAGCCCGGGCCTGTACCCAGTGGCTGGACAGGAGACTGGGATGGGCTTTCCCACACCTGGTCCTCCTCCTTGGGGCTCTGCACCCTCCCACCTGGAGCGGTACCCCCTTCCAGAATTGTCAGGGCACCTGTGGCAGGTGTCCTGCACAATTCGCCCACCAGTTCAGGGGTTCTATCCTGCAACTGGGATCCCAGCTTAGGGTCTATACCCTTAGAATGGGCAGAGGTCAGGTGTGAGGCTGCCCTCTCCCCGCCCCCCCTACTGGGGCCCTGCACCCTCCCACCTGGACCGGTGCCCCCAGAAGACAAATCGGTAGGGGCACTGTTAGCAGTTGCCCTTCCCTCCAGGTCAGGCAACACCTGAGCCTGGCTTCCCAACCCAGGGACTAAACCCTGCGGCTGAGCACCCGCCTGGCACACCAGGACTTTCTGGGGAGCACACAGGCCCCCCCCAAGGGTAACACATGACTCATGTGTTATGTGACAGTCTGCCTGGTGCAGATCTCCTGACCCCTGTCCATCTGACAGTGCACGAAGATCCCCCAGGACAGAAGTGGTGTCACCATAGTCATTCCTAGGAGGCTCAGCCCTTATGGCTGGCCCCTGACCCATTGGTTCTTCCACTGGGGAACGCATCCCCCTCTCACTACTCCATCTGGACTTCTGCACCCTCCACTTAGGAGTGGCACTGCCAGACCCCAGAACTGATGGAGGTCTGCCTACAGACACTCCAGGTTCTCCTGACACTAGGAGATCCCCCTCAACGGATGGCCTACCAGTAGAGACTAGGCTCCCCACCTGGTGTTCCCTTAAGGAACCCTCCAGGTCCTGAGACTGAGGTTGGGGCACTTCGGGACGCATCCCAGTCTCACTCCTTCTCCTTGGAGACAGGACGTGGGGCCCTACAACCCTCCCACTACACCGGGACCTAGCTGGGCTACTCTGAACCTCTCCCACCACTCTGGGCTGGGAAATACCTGAGCCACTCCTCTTAGGGTCACTCTCCAATGCCTCTTCAGACCCTCTGGAATCCACCAAAAGGTCTGCCTCCAGTGTGAGCTCCCTGGGGTCAGAGAACTCACACTCCACCAGGCGTTGGCATAGCTCTGGAAAACAGGGACTTAAAATATGCTCTCCACGAATTGAATCATACAGCCCCACACAGGTGTTAACCAAGCTATCCTTTACCTTACCATCCAGTGCCTCGCACACGTACCCCACACCACTCTCCTGAGATTGGCAAGACAGTGTCGGACTGTCTCTGTCACTCAACCCACACTCTTCTGGGCGGTCTCCACACTCACACACCAGGACTTCTACCATGGGGGAACCCCTCTCCCTGCACCTCTCATCTAGAGTCAGTAGAGTGTCCCTGTCAAGACTGGGACTATGAACCTCTGTGCCAGTTCCCCAATCCACCTCAGGGACACTGTGCACCACTGGAGCTACCTCATATCCTTGAACCTCCTGGTGTATGTTAACCCCCTCCTTCAAGTCAGGCGCCACATCTCTGGGTGTGTGTACTGCTCCCTCAGCACTAGATAACTCAATTTTGCTGCCACCATCTGAGCTGGACTCCACCTCCAACCCAGCCAAGCTCACATCCTGAGCTACACACATTTCTTCTTCTTGGGTTAAGGCCCTCTTGGCCTTAGCCCTCTTGAGCTCCTCATCAAGCTCTCTCAGCCTCTGCTCACAAGCCAGAAACCAGCCATTATTTCTGTTTCTCCCTCACTTTCAGGGAAGTCCTCCTCCTCAGACTCCACTGGTAGTGTTGGCCCCCAGCGGGGTAACTCATAATGAAATAGGGATGCCTCTAGATCCTCCCTGGATCTTCTCTTCACACGCAGCCCCCTTTCCTTGCAGAACACACGTAGCTCCCTCATTGTGTAGATGAACATGTGCCAGAAGTCAAGTTCCATTTTGCAACAACTAACCAGAGTCCTAGTATAAAAAAATACTCCCAGGAGGACACCAGATAACAGAAAAACAGTATGTGGTTGCGCAATGGTCTGCACTATACTAGTAGTGTACACCAATCACTGTATGTAAGACACAAATGTCAGTCCAGATCCTCACCGCTGACCACCAATGTTAGAAATGGGGGTCTCTAGTTGGCAGAGGTAGGTAACTTTGTCCAAATAGGGGCCCTTGCTTCTAGTCAGGGTAAGGGGGATACACTCCTAAAATAACCCCTGCTCACCCCCTTGGTAGCTTGGCACGAGCAGACAGGCTTATCTCAGAGGCAGTGTGTAAAGCATTTGTGAACACATACAGTAACACAGTGAAAACACTACAAATGGACCACACACCAGTTTAGAAAAATAAGTAATCTTTATCTAAACTAACACAAGACCAAACGACAAAAATCCACAATACAGTATCAAAAATAAGACTTTCAAATGGTAGAAATAGTTCAGTTCAATGCAAGTTATTCAATGCAACACTTTTCTCACAAAGTACCTTAGATGCGTCACGCAAAACAAACAAAAGGGTCGCAGGGAAGGTGATGCGTCAGTTCCTTGCTTCGGGGGAGGCGATGCGTCTGTTCCTTACCGGAGAGGAGGGGATGCGTCTGTTTCTTACTGCGTTCCGGTTACTATGCGACAAGATGGCGCCTCGATGCATGGCGAAGATCCGGTGCGATGCGACAAAATGGCGGCTCTATGCAAATCGGCGATCCGGTACGATGCGTGAACTTTTGCAGCCGCACAGCAGGTGCTGCAACGGGTTTCTCGGCGATGCGTCGGGACCCGGTGTGGATGCGGTGCGCTTCTTCCTGGTTGCTTGGCGAGGCGTCGGAACCAAGTGCGGATGCGGCACTCTTCTTCCCCGTGGCTCGGCGATGCGCTGGGAATCGGTGCGGATGCGACACGCTTCTTCCTCGTTACATCGATCTTCCAGCTCCCAGCAACAAACAATCTCTAGAGGTCCTAAACAGCAGCAGGCACCTCTTGCAGGTTGGAATTCCCAGCAAGGAAATTCAGGGGAGCTGGTGGTGAAGTCTTTGTGTCCCTGAGACTTCAGAACAGGAGGCAAGCTCAGTTTCAAGCCCTTGGAGATCTTCCTCAAGATGACAAAGCAAGCAGCAAAGTCCTTTTCTCCTTTCCTTGGCAGCAAGCAGCTACTGCAGGTCAACCCCAGATAGCAAACAGCACAGGGGCAGTATTCCTCCTCCGCTTCTCCAGCTCTTCTCCTTGGCAAAGGTTTCTCTTGAATCCCAGAAGTGATCTAAAGTTCTGGGGTCTGGTTCCCCCTTTTTATACACACAAATTCTTTGTTCTCTGAAGGCAGAGAGTGTCCGTACCCAGCCAAAACCAGTTCTGTCCTCACTGGTGCAGCTTCCTGGCAGGAGGTGGAGACAGCATTGTTGAAAGCAGACCTGGCCCAGGCAGGTGAAAGGAAATCTCCTCCTCCTACTCTAAATTCAACCCAGGTCTATTCAGCCTAGCCCTGACTCATCAGACTGCCAGAGCCGCTGCCCTCCTCCAGCCCCTGTCATTCAAAAGCCAGACATGCAATACACAAACCTAGCAGAGGCACACTGGATGGTTAGGCAAGAAAATACCTACTTTCTAAAAGTGGTATTTTCAAACACAGAATGTAAAAATCACCCACACTAAAAGATGCACTTTAACATTCTGAGTTCAGGCATACTAAACTTTATTTTCCTATCTTGTTCCCAGGGTCAGTTATGTTTATAAGATGTTATAAACAAACTGCCCATTCTGGCCTATGGGAACAGATAGCCTTGCAATAGTGAAAAACGGAATTGGCAGTATTTCACTATCAGGACATGCCACACACATCAGGGCATGTCCTACCTTTCACATACAATGCACCCTGCCCACAGGGGTACCTTGGGCCTACCTTAGGGGTGACTAACATGTAGAAAAGGGAAGGTTTAGGGACTGGCAAGTGAGTGCACTTGCCAAGTCGACATGGCAGTCCCAGACTGAACACAGGCTCTGCAATGGCAGACCTGAGCCACATTTTACCAGCTGCTTCTGTGGATGGCACAATCAGTGCTGCAAGCCCACCAGCAGAATTTGATTTACAGGCCCTGGGCACACATAGTGCACTGTACTAGGGTCTAACAAGTAAATCAAACGGCCAATCATGGAATCACTAATCCATAACACAAATTACAAAAGAGAGCATATGCACTTTAGCACTGATCAGCAGTGGTAAAGTGCCCAGAGTCATAAAACCACCAACAACAGGTCAGACAAAATACAGGAGGAAGGCAAAAAGTCCTGGGATGACCCTGCAAAAAGGGCCAAGTCCAACACAACCCCCTTCCAGCTTAAAGCCAGGGTAGACTAATCAATACCTTGATAGGCTTCCCTGCTTGGGGCGATAGAACATGGACCCTGGCCCGCAACTGCAGGGGCATACTCCAGTTCTACGCCAATCTGAACCCATTTGGATCCCTCTGTCCATACTCTCAGGGCCCACTAAGCTAACCCATGGGGAACTCTTCTCCTCGCCTGTGGACACCATCTGTGCAGCACCTAACCTTAGCTTGCTCACAGGTGTGTCCCAACAGACAGACAGTACCCACATGGCCAACACACAGGTGTGGCCCAGTCCACCCCGGGGTGTGGCTCCTGTCCCCCTTTCAGGGGCAACTCTGTCCACCAGGATAGCAAGCCACAGTGGCCACTAACAGCTGTCAGTGATGAGAACCAGGCCCCAGGCCTTTCATGGTTCTCCAACCTCTGTGACGTCAGAGAGCGGGGGGCAGTAGCCCCAGGTGCCTGGCACCCTTGGTCCACTCTCCCTCCTGTCAGTTCAGGTATGACATCCTGACACTGACCCACCAGCCCCGGGCCTGTACCCAGTGGCTGGACAGGAGACTGGGATGGGCTTTCCCACACCTGGTCCTCCTCCTTGGGGCTCTGCACCCTCCCACCTGGAGCGGTACCCCCTTCCAGAATTGTCAGGGCACCTGTGGCAGGTGTCCTGCATAATTCGCCCACCAGTTCAGGGGTTCTATCCTGCAACTGGGATCCCAGCTTAGGGTCTGTACCCTTAGAATGGGCAGAGGGTCAGGGGTGAGGCTGCCCTCTCTCCGCCCCCCCCTACTGGGGCCCTGCACCCTCCCACCTGGAGTGGTGCCCCCAGAAGACAAATCGGTAGGGGCACTGTTAGCAGTTGCCCTTCCCTCCAGGTCAGGCAACACCTAAACCTGGCTTCCCAACCCAAGGACTAAACCCTGCGGCTGAGCACCCGCCTGGCACACCAGGACTTCCTGGGGAGCACACAGGCCCCCCCCCAAGGGTAACACATGACTCATGAGTTGTGTGACTGTCTGCCTGGTGCAGATCTCCTGACCCCTGTCCATCTGACAGTGCACGAAGATCCCCCAGGACAGAAGTGGTGTCACCATAGTCACTCCTAGGAGGCTCAGCCCTTATGGCTGGCCCCTGACCCATTGGTTCCACTGGGGAACGCATCCCCCTCTCACCCCTCCATCTGGACTTCTGCACCCTCCACTTAGGAGTGGCACTGCCAGACCCCAGAACTGATGGAGGTCCGCCTACAGACAGTCCAAGTTCTCCTGACACTAGGAGATCCCCCTCAACAGATGGCCTACCAGTAGAGACTAGGCTCCCCACCTGGTGTTCCCTTAAGGAACCCTCCAGGTCCTGAGACTGAGTTTGGGGCACTTCGGGACGCATCCCAGTCTCACTCCTTCTCCTTGGAGACAGGACGTGAGGCCCTACAACCCTCCCACTACACAGGGACCTAGCTGGGCTACTCTGAACCTCTCCCACCACTCTGGGCTGGGAAATACCTGAGCCACTCCTCTTAGGGTCACTCCCCAATGCCTCTTCAGACCCTCTGGAATCAACCAAAAGGTCTGCCTCCAGTGTGAGCTCCCTGGGGTCAGAGAACTCACACTCCACCAGGCGTTGGCATAGCTCTGGAAAACAGGGACTTAAAATATGCTCTCCACGAATTGAATCATACAGCCCCACACAGGTGTTAACCAAGCTATCCTTTACCTTACCATCCAGTGCCTCGCACACGTACCCCACACCACTCTCCTGAGATTGGCAAGACAGTGTCTGACTGTCTCTGCCCCACACAGGTGTTAACCAAGCTATCCTTTACCTTACCATCCAGTGCCTCGCACACGTACCCCACACCACTCTCCTGAGATTGGCAAGACAGTGTCTGACTGTCTCTGTCACTCAACCCACACTCTTCTGGGCGGTCTCCACACTCACACACCAGGACTTCTACCATGGGGGAACACCTCTCCCTGCACCTCTCATCTAGAGTCAGTAGAGTGTCCCTGTCAAGACTGGGACTATGAATCTCTGTGCCAGTTCCCCAATCCACCTCAGGGACACTGTGCACCACTGGAGCTACCTCATATCCTTGAACCTCCTGGTGTATATTAACCCCCTCCTTCAAGTCAGGCGCCACATCTCTGGGTGTGTGTACTGCTCCCTCAGCCCTAGATAACTCAATTTTGCTGCCACCATCTGAGCTGGACTCCACCTCCAACCCAGCCAAGCTCACTTCCTGAGCTACACACATTTCTTCTTCTTGGGTTAAGGCCCTCTTGGCCTCAGCCCTCTCGAGCTCCTCATCAAGCTCTCTCAGCCTCTGCTCACAAGCCAGAAGCCAGCCATCTTTTTCTGTTTCTCCCTCACTTTCAGGGAAGTCCTCCTCCTCAGACTCCACTGGTAGTGTTGGCCCCCAGCGGGGTAACTCATAATGAAATAGGGATGCCTCTAGATCCTCCCTGGATCGTCTCTTCACAGGCAGCCCCCTTTTCTTGCAGAACACACGTAGCTCCCTCATTGTGTAGATGAACATGTGCCAGAAGTCAAGTTCCATTTTGCAACAACTAACCAGAGTCCTAGTATCAAAAAATACTCCCAGGAGGACACCAGAAAACAGACAAGCATTTGCAATGCAATAGGTCTCGCATTTGCGAGCGTTTGAGCTATTGGCATTGTAAATGACAATGCCTTTTATTTATGTGTTTTGAAAACCTGCAAGCGTTGTGTAAACATGCACTTTGTACTTATAGTCCTTGCTTACGAGAAGAAAGGCTGGCATTAACTGCACCTCTTTAACAGCCAGTTTTACTTCTCCTAAGCAAGGACTATAAGTACAAAGTGCATTTTTACACACCGCTTGCAGGTTTTCAAAAAACAAATAAAAGCTCAAACTCTTGCAAATGCAAGACCTCTTGTAATGCAAATGCTCGTTTATTCTCTTGCTCTGGGAAAAAATCTGATGAAGCAGGTCCCCAAAATTAAGTGCCAGTGGGTCCCACCTGCAACTACTGGCTTCAATTAAGCACTTCCATCAAGTAAGAAGGTTTTAAAGGAGACCCCCTACTTGTTCATTTAAAGACTGCCAGAAGAGTGTCAGGGTGCACACAAACAGCATGTTTCACTACAGTACCGCGCCATTCCGGGCCTGTCAACACCTGGCTGTGTGATGGGATCTAAAACTATATAATAGCAGCTTTCATTTTGACCTGTTTGACCGAAGAGAAGTATTTCAATTATGGAAATGTGATAGACAAAATTCTGGCTGTTGCTTTTGTAGTTATAGACACAAAAACTTGGCTCATCTGAACTGCTGGTGCCCAACGTTTGCCAGTGAGCTTAAGACGCTTCAGGTCCGATCTTTTGGTTGTCTAGGTCTCCTTATATGTAACAACACGGCCCATCCACGTTTCAACTGTACTCACCTGAGTAGTTTTGTGAAGCTAATGAAGACCATAATAAGCATGGACCACTTTCACAACTGGCGTTAAAGCACCAGTGATTATCGAATTAATGGCAAGTGCTTAACATAAAAGCTACTCTCTCTTGACTTACACTAAATTTTGCCTGGTTTTAAGCGCTCCTTTTTTATTGATTTGTTTTAATAAACTAACATGAATGATTATTCATTCACTAGTGCAACTATCAATAAAGATTATTCATTCATTCACTAGTGCAGTCAGCCAAGGGAAGATTTAGAAAAGCAACCTATTGACCTGTTCTACATATGAAGGAAGACAGATAAAAAGACGGGGTTAGAATAAGGCTCCACTTTCAACTCTAGGTTCTGGAAGCAACGCGGGCTATGTTTTCACTTCCCAAAAGCAGTGTTGCCAGCTCATGATCTAATTAAGAGAGCTCTGGTTTGGGGTGGACCTTAGATTTAAGGAGGTGTGCTGGAAGTGGGGCTTAGGGGCTTACGGCCAGTGGGCCACTACTGTGTTGAAAGGTAGGGTTATGAGCTATGTCATAGCTCCCAAAGGGTCAGGCTAACCCAGAAGGGACCATGACACCTACCACTTCGCATGGATATGAAGTTTCAGGCTGCATTGTACTATGGCTATGTCTGAACTGGGGTGGCGTGGTGAAGCAAAATAACGATGGATTAAACCCAGATCTGTGACTGGGGGTGAATGTTTGCCAATGTGCAACATTCCGTCCATCATCTTGTGTGTTTTGTATTGTACCTACAACCAATGTGTTATTTTGCAATAACTAAATTTCAGTTTCTTGTAACAGGCGCCAGTTAATAACTGTGGAATGTTGCTAAACTGTTCGTACATTTTTGTCCTCACATTTCAACATTTGCTGTATCTTACAGCCTAGAAACACACCTCCAACAAAATGGAATTTCAAACAAATACTTATGTACATCTAGAAAATATAGCTAAATGGAAATCGGTGCTAAAGTATGCCACAAATTCAATATTTTACTAAAACTCAAGTTGAATTTTCAGTCTAATTATCTAGTCTATTCCGGATCTACATATACAGCGTGCAACCCAAACCAAGTGTGGGAGTTTAGCGAACAGATAAGCAATTTCATATAGGCACGCAGCTGTGGAATGTTCTTGTTCACGGTACATCTGTGGCACCTTCTTTCATTTAAGGGTATGAGATAATTTCTCTATTTCTGTTGCCACGACCTGAAGTGACTGTAAGTCCTTTATAATTTGAGGTAATTAAGGAACCACCATGGTGTAAATTACACATTTTCTCATAAAAGAATTGTGAGGAAACTTTAGGCAATACCTTGGATTCGATAGCTGCCAAAAACGACGACATACTATGTGTTTATGAAATGTAATCTGAATGAATGTGTATGTCTGCACCATGTTTAGAGCATCTGTATTCTCCATTGATATTCCTCTCACTTGTGAAAGTTACATTTTTGTATGACTAATTGTGTTCAATGTGACCACACAGGGAAAACAGATGTAGTTAGAACTATTGTTTCATTTCCTGTTCTGACGGAGCAGGCAGAAACGTTTCAGTGAAACACCAAAGGATGAAATGCATTCACTGCGGAATGGTTTGAAACTAAAAGGTCTGGACGCTGTTTCTGAAGCAGTAGGGCAACTCTGTTATGGACATCTGTGCATTGCAAAAAGAAAGCCCTTTCTTCAGAAAAGCTATTGCTCTCTAGTGAGCTCAACACAGTGGCTTGCTTGTGCAACTGCAGATTATGAGATACCAGTAAAACGTCACTATTCGAAGGGCAGAACAACAATCAGGGCCGGACTGGGAACAGAAACCGGCCCTGGCAAACTGCTCAGCCGGTCCCCCCTGGGGTGAGGGGTAGTGCAGCCGAGCAGTTTGCGAGGGCCGGTTTTGCCCGATTTTGTTATTGGGGGACCGATATTGCCGACCCCCGGTAACAAAAATGGCCCCCCAGGGGCCCAAAACCGGCCTCCACCCTAGCGGCCTACCGGGGAAACGTCCGGTGCCCGCTATGGCCAGTCTGGCCCTGACAACAATGCAGAAGGCTTTTGCCACTTACCTGGTCCGTTTCACATTCCCTCTGGCAGGTACTCTGTGCGTCCACCCAGAGGTTGGAGTTCATGTCATTGGGACAAATGCCAGCATGACGGTATTTTACAGGAGTCAGCCTAGCGCCTGCGGCGGGGTATCCAGCAACAATATGAGAGAGTTCCGCAGCCAGAAAGCTGACAGCCACGAGTAGAAATGCATGCTCCACTTCGCTCACCTCCTCCGCCCCGGATCAATTGCTGTAGGATATTCAATGCAGCACTTTCAAACTTACCGCCCTTCTGCGACTATAAAACAGTCCACGCAAGACTGCAGTGGATTAGACGCCTAATAATGTAAATCTTTATTTTGAGAAAAATGTTAATACTAGGTCTGGAGTAGGTAGGTGGAGTTTAGATCACAACTTGGCCGTGCAAAAAATAAATGTAAAGATCTTTTTGCTGCAGCACTGCAGACAGACAGACACTGCCCGCGATAGTGGCAGCTCCGGGTTTACCAATGAAAGGGCTGCAGACAGTTTAAAGGGCGAGCTGGCACAGTGGGGCACCTGAATATTTGCGACTTAAGAGGGGCATTCTTAACCTCTTCAGACCTCAAGCAGGATCCTGTTCGGTGAATGGCATTTCCATATGAACCATTGGTTTCGAAGCAACACAAAGCCAGACTGAGGGGGAGATCCCAGGGGAACGAGTCTACTCACTCGAAAACATAATCCGCCTGGAGATCCTTAAAGGAAGATTGGAAAACAAAGCTCACTTCAAAAACAATACGAACAAAACGAACATAATTTAAATTTGTTGCTAGACAATACCATGTTCTTGTGCTGAGCTGTAGTTAGCCGAATACATGTTGTTTTGCTCAGTGTGTGCTGAAAAGCGTGTTGACGTGCACAAACACACGCACGTCACTGTTTACGATTAAGAAGTGAGGGGCCCCAGTGTTAGCCGGATTAAAGTACTTTTTTTCCAAAAAGGCAAATAACAGCAAGAGATCTTGTTAAGTTAGAAGGCACTCACACGAGAGAAACAAAAGCAAACGACGCGAGTCGTACACGTGCACATCGCCTGTCCGGGCGCGTGCGCGTGCACATCTCCTGTCCCCCTTCGGAAGCTAAATCGACAACAATAGATCTCGCAAACTAGTATGTGGTTGCGTAATGGTCTGCACTATACTAGTAGTGTACACCAATCACTGTATTTAAGACACAAATGCAAGTCCAGATCCTCACCGCTGACCACCAATGTTAGAAATGAGGGTCTCTAGTTGGCAGAGGTAGGTAACTTTGTCCAAATTGGGGCCCTTGCTTCTAGTCAGGGTAAGGGGGATACACTCCTAAAATAACCCCTGCTCACCCCATTGGTAGCTTGGCACGAGCAGACAGGCTTATCTCAGAGGCAGTGTGTAAAGCATTTGTGAACACATACAGTAACACAGTGAAAACACTACAAATGGACCTCACACCAGTTTAGAAAAATAAGTAATCTTTATCTAAACTAACACAAGACCAAACGACAAAAATCCACTATAAGGTATCAAAAACAAGACTTTCAAATGGTAGAAATAGTTCAGTTCAATGCAAGTTATCAATGCGACACTTTTCTCACAAAGTACCTTAGATGCGTCACGCAAAACAAACAAAAGGGTCGCGGGGAAGGTGACGCGTCAGTTCCTTGCTTCGGGGGAGGCGATGCGTCTGTTCCTTACTGCAGCGCAGGGGAGGCGATGCGTCTGTTCCTTACCGGAGAGGAGGGGATGCGTCTGTTTCTTACTGCGTTCTGGTTACGATGCGACAAGATGGTGCCTCGATGCGACAAAATGGCGGCTCTATGCGATGGGTTTCTCGGCGATGCGTCGGGACCCGGTGTGGATGCGGCGCGCTTCTTCCTTGTTGCTAGGTGAGGCGTCGGAACCAAGTGCAGATGCGGCACGCTTCTTCCCCGTGGCTCGGCGATGCGTTGGGAATCGGTGCGGATGCGACACGCTTCTTCCTCGTTGCATCGATCTTCCAGCTCCCAGCAACAAACAGTCTCTAGAGGTCCTAAACAGCAGCAGGCACCGCTTTACAGGTTGGAATTCCCAGCAAGGAAATTCAGGGGCGCTGGTGGTGAAGTCTTTGTGTCCCTGAGACTTCAGAACAGGATGCAAGCTCAGTTTCAAGCCCTTGGAGATCTTCCTCAAGATGACAAGGCAAGCAGCAAAGTCCTTTTCTCCTTTCCTTGGCAGCAAGCAGCCACTGCAGGCCAACCCCAGACAGCAAACAGCACAGGGGCAGTATTCCTCCTCAGCTTCTCTGGCTCTTCTCCTTGGCAAAGGTTTCTCTTGATTCCCAGAAGTGATCTAAAGTTCTGGGGTCTGGGTCCCCCTTTTTATACACACAAATTCTTTGTTCTCTGAAGGCAGAGAGTGTCCGTACCCAGCCAAAACCAGTTCTGTCCTCACTGGTGCAGCTTCCTGGCAGGAGGTGGAGACAGCATTGTTGAAAGCAGACCTGGCCCAGGCAGGTGAAAGGAAATCTCCTCCCCCTACTCTAAATTCAACCCAGGTCTATTCAGCCCAGCCCTGACTCATCAGACTGCCGGAGCCGCTGCCCTCCTCCAGCCCCTGTCATTGAAAAGCCAGACATGCAATACACAAACCTAGCAGAGGCACACTGGATGGTTAGGCAAGAAAATACCTACTTTCTAAAAGTGGTATTTTCAAACACAGAATGTAAAAATCACCCACACTAAAAGATGCACTTTAACATTCTGAGTTCAGGCATACTAAACTTTATTTTCCTATCTTGTTCCCAGGGTCAGTTATGTTTATAAGACGTTATAAACAAACTGCCCATTCTGGCCTATGGGAACAGATAGCCTTGCAATAGTGAAAAACGAAATTGGCAGTATTTCACTATCAGGACATGCCACACACATCAGGGCATGTCCTACCTTTCACATACAATGCACCCTGCCCACAGGGGTACCTTGGGCCTACCTTAGGGGTGACTAACATGTAGAAAAGGGAAGGTTTAGGGACTGGCAAGTGGGTGCACTTGCCAAGTCGACATGGCAGTCCCAGACTGCACACAGGCTCTGCAATGGCAGACCTGAGCCACATTTTACCAGCTGCTTCCTGTGGGTGGCACAATCAGTGCTGCAAGCCCACCAGCAGCATTTGATTTACAGGCCCTGGGCACACATAGTGCACTGTACTAGGGTCTGACAAGTAAATCAAACAGCCAATCATGGAATCACTAATCCATAACACAATTTACAAAAGAGAGCATATGCACTTTAGCACTGATCAGCAGTGTTAAAGTGCCCAGAGTCATAAAACCACCAACAACAGGTCAGAAAAAATACAGGAGGAAGGCAAAAAGTCCTGGGATGACCCTGCAAAAAGGGCCAAGTCCAACACTCAACCAAAATAGTTCCTCTGCAGTGTCTCTAGAGATTCTGACCAACTCCTTGAGATCTCCATTGTGTTGAAACCAATGCCAGCGTGCATGGTTGGCCAACAGTATGCAGGAAGCGAACAGACTGAGCAGGCGCAAGTCCTTCAGGACTGGAACAACAGCTCCATTGTGAAAAAGTGGAATCATAGCCTGGATGTCTTGAATCCTCTGCAGAGGGGGGAAGGTACGACTCACAGTAGTGTCCAGTACTGCCCTATGAACAGCTTATGCTGAGAGGGCACCAGGTGAGATTTGGGTATGTTTATTGAAAAACCCAAGTCAAACAACAGACGCGTTGTTACTTGCAAAATTATGCAGCACCATCTCTGGCAACATTGCTTTGAGCAGCCAATCGTCCAGATACGGAAAACAGGAATCCCCAATCTTCTGAGATGTGCTGCTACCACCGCCATCACCTTTGTGAAGACCCGAGGTGCTGAAGTAAGACCGTATGGAAGGACCGTGAACTGGTGGTGTTGAGACTCCACCGTAAAACGGAGATACTTCTGATGCGACTTCAGGATGGGAATGTGAAAATACGCATCCTGCAAATCGATCAACACCATCCAGTCTTCCTGCTGCAACGCCAGAAGAACCTGAGCTAGAGTCAACATCTTGAACTTCTCCTGCTTGAGGTAAAAATTCAAGATCCTGAGGTCTGGGATCGGCCTCAACCGACCGTCCTTTTTGGGAATCAGGAGATACCAGGAGTAGCATCCCTGACACCTTTCCTGCTTCAGAACCACCTCTATCGCACCTTTCTGCAGTAAAGATAGAACCTCCTGTTGTAGTAGCAACAGGTGCTCCTCTGAGCACCAACCCTGGCGAGGGGGGAAAGGAAGGGGAAACTCCCGGAAGGGAAGGGCATACCCATTTTCTACGAGATCCAATACCCAGAGATCTGAAGTAACAGACCTCCAATTTCATAGAAAATCGGACACCCGTCCTCCCACGAGACCAACATGCTATAGGATGGAGGATCTAGAGCTGCTTCCCTGCGGTTCCAGTTGGAGGGGCCGGAGAGGAGGAGGAGATTTGCTGCCGAGCTGTGCCTCGCAGACAACCTCTACATTTTCCTCTGTACGACCTATACAAAGGGTTCGCCTGTTGCTGCTGTTGTGAATGCTGCTGTTGTTTGGCATGAAAGGATGAAGTCCTGCCAAACCCGCGAAATCTGCGGTACCCAAAACCTCTGGGCTGGGACTGAAGACCCAACGATCTCGCTGTGGCTCTACTATCTTTTAAACGCTGTAGCGTCAAGTCCACTTTGGCACCAAAAAGACGAGAGCCGTCAAAAGGCAAGTCCAATAGGGTGGCCTGTACATCAGATGAAAACCCAGACCCCCTTAGCCACACGTGCCTCCTGGTTGCAACCGAGGAACCCATTACTCTGGCGACAGAGTCCGCAGTATCAAGTCCTGATTCAATGACCTGACGGGCCTCAGCTTGGGTGTCGGATAGAACTTCAGTGAAATGGCCCTGCACATCCTCTGGAAGCCTGGGGAGCACCTCCCTTGCTGAGTCCATCAGAGCGTGGATATAGCGACCCAGCAGACATCTCGCATTGTTGATTTCAGTGCCATACTGGCCAAAGAAAACACTTTCTTTGCCTTCCTCTTGGATTTTCTATCTGCAGGCGTGGATAGGAAAGAGCCTGCAGACTGTTTAGTGGAGCATGATTCCTAGACTACTAAACTCTCAGGAGATGGGTGTGTGGAAAGGAAAGCAGGATCTGCCGGAGCCACCTTATACCTCCTTGCTACTGATCTGGGCACCGCAGGGGCAGTAATTGGCTTCTGCCACACCTCTAAGATAGGCTCAGTCAAAGCCTCATTAAAAGGAGCAGAAGCTCCTAAACAGAAGAAGGAGAATGAAGCACTTCTGTTGAAATGTTGGATTTAAGTTCTGCAGTAAGTAACAGCAAATCCAGAAGATCTGCTGCCTTCCTTATTACAGAGTGATATAAGGAAACCTCCTGCGATGGAAGACCTTTTGGTGATGAAAGCTCCCATTCAGGAGATGTGTCCAGTAAACTAGCCTCCTGTAGTACCTCAAACTCCTCCACAGGGTCAACAATCTCACCCTCTTCAGCCTCCTCCTGCTGCTCCTGATATTCTTCCTCCTCCAGCAGTCTTTGTGCTTCCCTTCTGGACCTCATCCTTGGGACTGGCGTCGGCAGGTCTAGTATAGGATGAAGGCCTTTGTCCTTCTTGGGCACCAGAAGTAGCGGGAATATCAACCATGACCTACTTCTGATGCCAGCACTCTCTCCCTTGCTCCCTTGGCCAAGAGAGCCAACATTTCCTGGGAGAGTCACCCGGTTGTAAATGGGTGTAGAGTAGCACCTTTGTACAATCTTTAGTACCCAGCGGTCTAATGTTGTCGACTCCAATGCGGCAGGTGATGTCGTATCCTACCCATGATGGATGGAGGGCAATCTAAAGAGGCTTGGAGGTTGCAGCTGCCAGGGGAGAGGTGGATTGGCCCACCTTCTAGCTACCTGTTCCATGTGGTCTGTGAGAGCCGCCTCCTTGGCCACAAAAAAATGTGGAAGCTTGCTGGCTGTGGTGGCTGGGAGGGTATTGACGCGGTTGGAAACCCCGTCCATGGCCATGAAAGGGGTGAAAGGCAGACTGGGGATGGCGAGGCGGTCATAAAGAGGCTCAAGGACCTGGCTGTAGCCCTGGAATCCTTAAAGTGCGCAAGCGCTGAGTCTGCCTTCTGTCGGAAGAGATGGGAGCCATCAAAGGGCATGTCCATAAGCGATGCTTGTATATCCCTGGAATAGCCAGTAGTCCTCAGACAGCCATGGCGCCAAAGGGCCACTGACTAAGAAATCGCTCTGCCCAGCAAGTCGGTCGTGCTCAGACCATAATGAATGGTGAACTTTCCTGCATCTCTCCCGTCTGCAAAAGCCTGAAAGAGTACGGCTCACGTCTCCTCCAAAACCAGGGGCAGCACTTGGCAACCGAGTGCCAGATCATGTGGGAGTAACCGCCCAAGAGGCATGCAGTGTTCACCGACCGCAGTGCTAGACTGGTGGAAGAAAACATTCTCTTAACAAAGATATCCAGCCTCTTACATTCCCTATCTGGTAGAATGGAAGGGAAGGCATGGACCACCAAGCTCTATGGAGTGGAGTGCTGGGTGAGGAAACTGGGTCCCATAGGGTGGTGGCGGTGGGCAATTGTCCTGGGCACAGGAGCCCCTGGGCAGAGCTTGGAACAGGCCTGAGGAGGATGTTGGTGAAGGCTTCATTAAGGGGGACCAAGAGTTCAGAGGGAGCAGTCCCTGGGTGAAACACTTCTGTCCAGAAGTTAGTCTTGACTGCCACTCAGGGCAGCTGAAGGTTCAAGACCTCAGCTGCCCTACGCACCATCAAAGCGAAAGAGGCCCCCTTCTCTGTAGCCACAGTAGGAGCAGCGACCAAGCCAGTGTCAGGTGAGGTGTCTAACCCACCGGCATCTGCCAGATCGTCCTACCAGGTGTATTCTGTATCATCCAGTGAGTGGAGATAGTCATCTGGGTTGCCATACCCCTTCCATTCATTCCCTGTATCAGGCCTGTCAAAGACAAAAAGGCCCTGGCTCTGACCTAGAAGGTATGGCTCTGGATGGTACCAGAACCAGCATTGTCAGACACCGGTCCTGCTCCATGTCGAAGACGAGGACGATGGAGATAGCGTCATCGATGGGCGACACTGGGAGCAGGTGCCAGAGCAGGTCTCTGTCTAGCTGGCGGTGCTGCTCTGGATCAAAGACCGTATCCAAGGGGCCCAACTGGTGCCGAGGGTGTACCCGCTGGCAGGAATCCAGTAGGGGCCCCTCCTCAACCCATGGGGCCTGAAGGTGCTCCAAAGTGGTCAGGCCGCCCAGAAATGAGGCAGATGGCCTCATAGAACTCACGTAGTTGGGCAGGTGTTGCTCTGGGAAAATCGGGGAAGCGCAAATCTGACCCTGGTTGGGGCTCCATGGAGGCCTGGGGCCTGGAGTGCTGATGCTCCCTCATCTTGTCCGAGGATTTGGACAGACACAGAGAAGTCGAAGACCTCAGATTTGTGTTTTTTTGTGCTACTTACCTGACGACAATTTTGACCGGGATAACGCCCATCGGGTGCAGCTCCGCGAGTAGTCCTGGGACCCTCCACGTAACAGGGATCTTGATCATCGCCGGGTCATCTGACATCTGGTGACAAGGAGCTTGAGGGAGCACTCCTTTAGTGCTTTCGGGTGCATGGCGCGGCAATCTTCTCAGGCCTTTGAGTCATGGTCTTTCTCAAGGCACCATAGACAGACCAAGTGGGGGTCTGTCACAGACATCTGTGACAGGTGCCAGATGGTTTGAAACCATATGTTTTTTTGGGGGGACATCCCTGTCATACCAGGAGAAAAGATTTTTCTCAAAAAGTTTTGGACAAAACATCGAAAAAAGCCAGTCAAAAAGTGACTAAGGGGTACCTCTTCACAGATCTGCGCTATCTGGCACGGAAAAGAAAGAACTGACTTCAGCGTGCCGAGGTGGCACCTATATAGGTACTGCATACGGCACTCTTGGCGCTGACGTGGAGCCGACCGACGCCACCTACCGGCGCGCATGGGTATTGTTGAAAAATTTCCAGATCCAGTCTGTCACCTGGGGATAATTCTAAGGTAAGGGATCTGCTGCTAGAAGTCTTTATCAGATACAATTTGGAATAGCAACTGAGTCATCAGCCAATATGTTAGTGGCAAGAGGTTGAAATGTCAAACAAAGTTTTGCAGATAGGGCAGTAAAATGGGAGCTATTTTGATCTTTAGAGATGGAAAGATTATAAACAGAATTTTAGTCCACTATGTGCAGGCAGTCATTCACCCAGACACCCTTGAAGATAGCGTTAACTGGGTCAGATTAACTTAGCCCCCTGCCAACGATGTCATGTTAGTAGTATAACGGGATACCTTTACTCATCACTTTAAAAGTGACAGGTCGTTGACAACGACAATGACAAAAATGACGTAGTTGGGTGTGCGAGAGACCTCCATGGAATTGAGGGTTGTGTGGGGTGTCATGTGTGCTGCAAGCATGTGCGCACATTTAGAGGGCTGTGTTAGATTCCTAGCACAATGTGTTTAGGGTTGTGTAAAATTGTGGCCCTAGCTGTGTATGCGCAAAAGTGTCTGAGCCTAAGAGGGTTGCATGGGCATGTTAAAAACCAGGTCTGCAGAGATGTGACAAAAGGGTGGAGTTCTCAGCAAGAGGAGTTGAGAATAAGCAGACAGCCCAAGCCCCCCGCCCTCAGCCTCGTGGATGCCTGACACACAGGGTTGGCGAAAGGCTGGTTTTAAAAACAAAAGGAAATCTTCATGCAGCCCCGGGACAGCGTGGAACAGCATGGGTGTGCCCCTCCTTAGACCACGGGCTCTAAAAAACTGATAGTCATAGCCGTACTGTGGAGGGTAACTTTTGTAAAGGGCAGATAAGTGTGAACAGCAAACCAAGGGGTGGTTTCATACACCAAATGACCAGAATGGAGCAAGAAGGGTGTATCCCATCTTAGAGCAGTGTACCTAAAACTGTAAGGCAGAGTTTCTGAACGCAGGAAACCCGTGTAACCATCAGATAAGTAGGGTTAGCACTCCAAGGGGGTTTCGTGCAGATATGGCCTTTTCTACAGGAGTTGCTACCACCACCCTTATTATCTATGCAGCCCGGCCTGTCAATGCACACTTCAAATAATGACCTTTTAAACTCAGGGTTTTTTTTTTTTGGTGCTTTCACAAGGGCTAGCAGGTAAGGCTAAGTTAAACCAAACCCTCAACACCTATTTCTGTGCTCACCCCTCACCAGAGTATGGCCAATGCATAAGTAGCAAACGCCCTCCTGTCCCATGTATAAAAAGGCTACCCCAAGGACAACTCTTTACACAAGCAGTTCCAGAAACAACCCCAAATCATCTGTTTGTGCTTTTGAGGACCTCAAGGAGAAAAAGAATGGCTTAGAATAACAAGACGCAGAATGGTGCTGCAGGCTTTGCTTTGCTGCAGGTAAATAACTAAGATGGGACAATGTTATGGTCTTAAGGGTGCATTTAAAGTATTGGTGGGGAATACATTTAATGTGAATACTGAGGGTGGTATAGGGTAGCAAAGGTTCGCATCCTTTATGCTTTAAATAAGGTTTAAGGCCTGGTATCATGGTGTTTAATGTGAATAATGTTAGAGGCCTAGAGGGGGCATGTGGGTGTAGTTTTAAAATGTCGCTTAATGCAATGCGTGAATGTATTTAATGTGAATAATGTTGCTTGTTTTGTGGGGTGGCCCTGGGGCACAGTCTTAATGTTTTATGTTTAGCGCTTTGTGGATGTGCATTTAATGTGAATAAAGGTGACCGTTATGGGGGTTGTACATGGCTACAGTGTTAAGGTTTTTAAGGGACATTTTACGCAATGTATGACTGTATTTATTATGTCTATAACTGCTGTTTTTGGGGGGGACAGGTTAAAGGTATTTTAACAAAATGTGGGACTGTATTTAAGGGGAATAAGACTATGGGTTTTAGAGATGCCACAAGCCTGTAACGTAAGGCTTTTACAGTTTCTACAAACCTATTACAATGCTGTATGGGGCTATGGGGCCAGAGAGCGCAAAAAATGCTAAGAAAATTACAAAATAAAAGCAATCAGCACATGTACTCACCCAATTGTGGCCGTTGTGTGGTCGCATGGTTGGGGCTCTGTTGATGCCTGATTCTCCGGAGGGTTTGAGGGTCCTGAGCTAGCTTTTTCCATGAGGGGCCCGGGGTGGTGCTGGGGAGTTGATTCTGGCACAGGCCAGGCCGATGGGGACGTTGTCCAAGGTAAGCCGTCCGATCCACGGACCCCAGCGCTGATATGCTGTGGCTCTGGGTTGTGGGTGAATGGGCAGCGTGAGGCCCCGGGGCCCAAAGCTTCTGCTGTAGCCCCAAGAGCCCTGGTTGGGTCTCTGGGGGCTGGTGAGGACGGTTCTGCTGTGTTGCGCTGTGGTGTCCCCAAGGATTTTTAAAATAAGGCCCCAGGAGCCAGCAGTTGTCAGGGCTGAGCTCTGGGGCCATGTGTATGCTGGTCTGTTTTGGGAGACTGGAGTCCCCAGGATTAAAAATAAATAAATATAAGGCCCCCCAGAGCACGCTGTGATCCTGGTGTGGCTCTGGGGCTGATGCTGAGGTATTGTTCGGTGTGGGGATCAGTGTCCCCAGGATTTTAAAAATTAGGCCCCCAGAGCACGCTGCATGCCGGGCGGTGCTCCGGGGGCTTGTGAGGCCGGGTCCATAGTGGGCTTCGAGCTCCTCTTCTATTTTATAAAAATAAAAGCCCCAGAGCACGCTGTGAACCGGGCGATGCTCTGAGGGCTTGTGCAAGTGGTATTGGTTGGGGCCGCTGTCCATAGCAAGGCGAGACCAGCCCAGAGCCCGCTTACCGAATGCGGTGCTCTGGGTCTGCGGCAGGGTCCGTGGGGGGCCTCCAGGACCGCCTGTATTTTAAATATTGCCCCCAGAGCACGCTGTGGTCCATTGTTTCAGGCGGTGCTCTGAGGGCTTGTGAGGCAGGATCCGTTGTGGGCCTCCAGGTCCTCTTGTATTTTTTAAATAAAGCCCCAGAGCACGCTGAGGTCAAGGCGTTGCTCAGGGGTCCGGGGAGGTCTGCGGAGTTATGGGCTCGAGGCCCCAGGATTAAAAAAATAAAATAAAAAGCCCCAGAGCACGCTGCGACCCTTGCGGTGCTCCGGGGGGCTTGTGTGGCGTTGTCCTGTGGTGGGGGCCGATGCCCAAAAGTTTAGCCTGTAGACCCAGAGCCTTCTGAGGGCCGTTCGGGGCTCTGGGGGTTGCGGCCGACATAGATCGTATGGGCTCGAGAGCCCAATGCAGCATAGCGAGGCTTTTGGGCTTGAAAAGTGCTGCCTGGCTCTGCCCCTCATGGGTTCAATATGGTGGCTGTAAGGCTTCAGGCAGGATGGACCAGCGCTCGCGGAACAACCGTCCCCACCCAGTGACGTCATCACTAGGTGACCACCGACGTCACAGTGTGGGGCGTGTCCTGCTTTTGCGGTGGGTAAAGCTCCTGGTAGGGATTCATCAGAGGTTGCAGCAAGGCATGGTTTACAGCCCCGGGACGCTGATAAAGACGGTCCCGGGGCCTGTAAGCATACTTTTAAGGCTTATACGCTATGGGGAAGGAAAGCGGCACGCTGCAGGGAGGCTTATCTCTGCAACGTGCCGTTTTTTCCTCCACAGCGTAAAAGTCCTAAAGCAGGTCTTTAGGAGGGATGAAAAAAAAAATGGGGTCTCTCACAGGGGGGTGGCCGATATAATTAAAGGCACGGCTAAACAACTTAAGCTAAAAGGCTGTATTTAGCATAGAGTGCTTACAGCCCCAGGCACGCTGCTAAAGACGGTCCCTGGGGGCTGCAAGCTTACATTTAAGATTTAGCATAGGGTGCTGTCCTACTGGTATTTGGCTGCTGCATCTGTCCATTCAACCATATATATATATAACACAACAAGTAACATTACACATACAACAAGACGGGGCTGGAGACTTTGTCAATGTATGTTAGTTGCATAAGATAAATAAGCAGCAACTATGGAGGCGTATGTATAGAATATTGAAAATGCTGCAATTCTGAAATGATGAGCCTGTGAAAGAAGTATTCAGCGGCAAAATAACGTTACATCAAAGTATGTGGATAGGGGGTACTGCTGCAGAATGAAGATTTTTTTTTTTCCATTATTTTAAAAACACGTGTAACGTACCTTGCCATCTTCCTAGTGAGAGATAGGCATTTTGTATAGTGGAGGTTTTAACTGTTCATAAATTAGCATATGTCATATGGCTGGTGCATAGAATGTGTACCATGTAGACCACAAAGTGCATACAATGTAAATAGGTCCATGAGTTACTGTTTTTACTAAGAGATATCCTTTTACTACTTGCAGTTTATAAGTTAAAATTCTAACATAGAACGCAGAATTATTGAATGATACCTGAGAGCAGTATGCCCAATGTATAGTATAGATTAGTGCCTAGATTAATGTTTCATTAAAGGGCGTCATAGGGGTAACAAATAGCACCCGCAACTATATGTTTCCGTTTTCATTTCTGCGTTTATGCGTCTCCAAACTTTAAATGCGCTGTATACCTGTAGGGGTGTCAGGTATTCCTGCAGCTTGTAGACCGAAGGATTATGTAATATTGCCTAAACGTTGCTTTAATCAAGTATTATTGATTGTCTCTATGTAATATACACGTGTTGCAAAATACCCTGACACCCTGCGCTGGTATGAGGGTCATTATATAACTATTTAAGTCATCTGAAAGATTGTGGTGGGTGAAATGTCTCTTTTGTATTACCAGAGTCCCAACTATTTACAAACGGTGAATGTTCATGTAGACATGGCTTTATGCAACATGTACTATCGCTTTCTGAGATATGTGTAACAAATGGTAATTCAGTGTTTTATTAGAGTTATTTTAAAAACAGCCCTGTCTGCTCTACCCCTGCAGGTTCTCCCTGAAATAAATATAAGTGATGAAGAAATGCTCGCTTTATACCAAGGTATGTTTAATTAGAGTTCTATAGTTCTGAGCCTTTTTGTTAACCTGAGTGTCGCAGCACCTCCGTGTTTCTAATTGCATTCTCATGTACTGGTGTTTTTACAGGTTATGACGCCGAAGTACAGATGGCGGGCGACGTTCTACAGCAGATCCTGGATGGGCAAGACGCTCAGAACAGCGTACAACATAATCCTACTCTTACAGGTAAATAAAAAGGACCCTAAATGGGGTGTAAGCCTTTGAATGTGATAGCCCAAAAACCCATAGGGGAACTATAGGAGGGGTCCGCAGAAGGGCTGCTAGGGGTACACTTTATACTGTAAAGGTGACTCAGTTATTTTTTTTTTCTTTATAGGTCCCGTAGAGGCGTTTAAGGACGGTAGTCTGGGGCATGAAGCAGAGCCGCGAGCCAAAAAAGAACACCTGAAAAGGAAGTCTTCAACGCCTAAAAAATGCCCGGCTTCAAAGAAAATAGCTGTGCAAAGACCAATAATAGGTATGTTTTAAAAAGGGGCCGAAATAACTCTTAGGTTTAATTGCCTCAAACAGTAAGGGCCTTCAACGTATAGCACGGTTGTACAATGGGTTGTGCAGAAGTTATGGGGTCCGTGGGAGTGTCTGGGGTAATGTAAGAATTTTGTGCAGGATCCTTATTTTTGTTTTTTCTAATAACTATATATATATATATATATCACTGCTCCAAGGTTGTCCACCTGTAAGTAGCACTCGAGCAACAGCTTGATTCATGTGTAGGTAAGGACGGGGAACAGCCCGCAGGAGCCGCTCCATAGTGGTATTGCCTGACGCGTTTCGAATCACCATATGATTCTCTTCAGAGGCTTTAATGGAACGGAGTGCACAACCGCTGACCCACTTCTGACACCCCCCCCCCAATGGGAGGCTCGAATGAAACTGTGCCTTCTGGGAAGTGTAGTGCGGGGGCACATAATCAAGTCCTGTATGGACCCCACAGGTGGGCCCGTCCACGATCCTGTATACAGCTGCTGTTCCACTTTCGTGGCCCCCAATCTTACGGGGTGGTGCACACTCCGCGGCTGGACTGCCGCGTTAAAATCACTGATCCAAGGTTGTCCACCTGTAAGTAGCACTCGAGCAACAGCTTGATTCATGTGTAGGTAAGGACGGGGAACCGCCCGCAGGAGCCGCTCCATAGTGGTATTGCCTGACGCGTTTCGAATCACCATATGATTCTCTTCAGAGGCTTTAATGGAACGGAGTGCACAACCGCTGACCCACTTCTGACACACCCCCCCAATGGGAGGCTCGAATGAAACTGTGCCTTCTGGGAAGTGTAGTGCGGGGGGCACATAATCAAGTCCTGTATGGACCCCACAGGTGGGCCCGTCCACGATCCTGTATACAGCTGCTGTTCCACTTTCGTGGCCCCCGATCTTACGGGGTGGTGCACACTCCGCGGCTGGACTGCTGCGTTAAAATCACTGCTCCAAGGTTGTCCACCTGTAAGTAGCACTCGAGCAACAGCTTGATTCATGTGTAGGTAAGGACGGGGAACCGCCCGCAGGAGCCGCTCCATAGTGGTATTGCCTGACGCGTTTCGAATCACCATATGATTCTCTTTAGAGGCTTTAATGGAACGGAGTGCACAACCGCTGACCCACTTCTGACACACCCCCCCAATGGGAGGCTCGAAAGAAACTGTGCCTTCTGGGAAGTGTAGTGCGGGGGCACATAATCAAGTCCTGTATGGACCCCACAGGTGGGCCCGTCCACGATCCTGTATACAGCTGCTGTTCCATTTTCGTGGCCCCAATCTTACGGGGTGGTGCACACTCCGCGGCTGGACTGCCGCGTTAAAATCACTGCTCCAAGGTTGTCCACCTGTAAGTAGCACTCGAGCAACAGCTTGATTCATGTGTAGGTAAGGACGGGGAACCGCCCGCAGGAGCCGCTCCATAGTGGTATTGCCTGACGCGTTTCGAATCACCATATGATTCTCTTCAGAGGCTTTAATGGAACGGAGTGCACAACCGCTGACCCACTTCTGACACCCCCCCCCAATGGGAGGCTCGAATGAAACTGTGCCTTCCGGGAAGTGTAGTGCGGGGGGCACATAATCAAGTCCTGTATGGACCCCACAGGTGGGCCCGTCCACGATCCTGTATACAGCTGCTGTTCCACTTTCGTGGCCCCCAGGAGCAGTGATAATATATATATATATATATATATATATATATATATATATATATATATATATATATATATATATATATATATATATATATATATGTTTACATCCTAGAAACGCCTCAAATGTTCTCTGGAGAAGAATCGCGTAAGGTCAAGAGCCCAAAGACCCCTTTAAGCGACATCACAAAGCCCCTGCAGAACATCCCTCCTACAGCAAAAGGCGTGAGTAGGCGTGTGCGCCAGGACAAGCTATGCTCTGACTATGTACACATCATCCCGAGGTCCAACACTGCATTGACATTTCAAGGCATGCCACCATCCAATGCATTGAACACTCCTACAGGATTGCCAACTCTGCAAGAATTTGGAGACCCTAGAGGCCTCATGCTTACAGTCCCAGAAGTGGCAGGGCAGGGTTTGAGTAAAACCGGTGCAATGTATATGCAACAGCCCCAAAACCCAAAAGTGAACCGGTTATCCTTAAAATGTAGTAGGAAGAAACCGAATGTGCCAGAGCCGCAAACATCCCCTTTGAACCTTTCTTTAAAAAAGACCTTTAAACCTCAGAATGGCCCCACAAACCCTCAGGCCTCTAATTGTTCAGATCAGCCCTTAGAGGATCCTTATGCTGAGTGTATAGGGTTTCTCAAGAACCTGGCAGGGTTGGTGGAGAATATCGATACACCCGCAGAAGCCGTGCACACTGGTCCTCCTAATATGGACAACGGGGGGCTGCAGCCGCAGGTTAGACACACACCTGAACCCCAACCCGACGACTACTACACCGCTGAGGACCTTGATTATTTTGACCAGCATTTCAGCTCCCCACAACCTATGTCCCCCACCACACCACCAGGAGCGTACGACCCACCCAGTCCCACGTCCGGTGTAAATCTCCTAACACAAGCCTCAACAGGCCCTGATAGTAGTACGGGGTGGAACGGCTACCAAAATCAAAGTTTGGAAGTCGTGTCTAGTGGGGAACCGTCCTCAGGAGCCTCAGGCTGTTCACATTGGGACCCTCTTTTGCTGATCCTGCCTAGCCCCACAGTGCAGAATGGTATTGATGAGGGTAACCAGAGTGCGGGGGCCCGATGCTTCAGGGTAATATACAACCCCGCCCTATGTTCATCCCTAATGCACCCCAATGTGATTCTCTAGATCCGAAATCTGTACTAGGGACTCACATCAAAGATATACAGCTGAAGGTTAGAAAATTAAAACGCCAGGTGGACTATAGGACCTTAAAACTGGGGAAGACGGTAAGCGGGGGCCTGATCATGACGGACGCACACATGAAGATACTTCAGAGGGTTGAGCTATGTAAAAACATGATCCTACAAGCTTGTCAAGCAGCATCGACAGACATAAGCGACCTGAAGAACCACTATTCCACAGATGTTAAAAAGACTAAACATAATTCAAAATATAACAATAAGATCTACACCATACTGTCTAAATCCCTACGGTTCTTACGCTGCCTCAAGAGCAAAAAGTGCCTAGACCCCCTCAAACAAAGTCTTAAAGTACAGCACCCTACGACCGAAACAAATAAATCAATACCTATTAGACTACAACACATAAGTTCAGGAGATAACAGCCCCAAGGTAGGCAGTTTGAAGCGTTCCGAGTGTAAAGCGGCGATAATCCAACAAACAGAACAGTTAGAAGTGACACGTGTAGGACCTGTAGCAGAGGCCTCTATGAGTACGGCGCTCACAAACACAGGACAAACTATTCAAATAGGCTGTGGGAGGTTACCTAAAAATGGATGGTCCAGTAAAAAGCAAAAATGGTATAATAGCGCTAAACAACGCCGGCTTTTAATAAGTAAGCTAAAGAAAGCCAGAATATGCGCTACACGGCGGCTTAAAAACACAACAGAGCCCATGCCAACAAAATGATTCATTCGGGAGCTCCCCAGCAAGAACTATTATGCAAGCTGAGGATTCAGAGCCTGTGTTTGTAGAGAGCGCTAGAAGTTACAGCCGTACCGTAGAGCGATTTGACGCTACAGAGCATTATGAGGAATTTAGGTTTGTTAACCTACACCATATAAGTTCATCTGATCAAGGGGTTTTAGTCATACATCAGGCGGTGCAAGCGCTAATTGAAAGACTGTTACACGATGTGGGTCCTAATGATTTCTTCCAACTACGCTTCCAGGGGCAGGGCCTTGCCAGTCCCTTGTTCACTAAACGGCGGTCCCGTGATGTGTTTGACGCTGTGGAATTTCTAGAAAACCTCTCTAGGCTTTTACAGAGTAAGGCTGAACTAGTCGCCTATGGTACCTTCCGAGTCATAGCCCTTATTGTACGAGGACGTGAGGGAGGTGTTTCCCGACCTTTAAAGAGCGTCCTGTACAGTAAAATTATTGGAAAGAAACAGCGATGGCTGCTCAACTTTAACAACGCAGCGTCCAACACCTGTCTGGCGGCCAGCATTGTGGGGTTGCTGTTGGATCGCAAAACCCCCGATGCTGTCATCATGTCTAGAGCGGCTGAAGCCCATGCAGTGCTGGAAATACCTCCAGACCGAATGGTCGGCTTTGGGGACATAGGTCTTTTTGAGAACTATTTTGCAGTTACGGTGAAAGTTCTTCATCACGACGGTTCTTGGAAGTACTTTACATCTGAGGAACGTGTGAAAAACAAGACTGTATATGTCCTCCACCATGAAAAACACTTTTACGGTATCTTGAACCTTAAAGGTTTTCTAGGAGCCAAGTATGTGTGTACCCATTGCGATCACATCTACAGCACTCAGGCATATCAACAGTGTGAAATGCACTGTAAAATGTGTCAAAGGGACGGTTGCGTTGTAGACGGTGCCCTGAAGGTGAGGTGTCGCACCTGTAATCTGTTTTGTCGCTCGCAAGCATGGTTGAGCATACATAACCGTGATGTTAAGTGCAGCCCTAAATCAGATTGCAACGCGTGTGGTCTGTATGTGGAAGCAGATCACAAATGCAAAGGCATGAAATGTCCAAGGTGCCATACTTCTTTTAGGGCTGGAACAGAACACCGTTGCTACATGGTTAAAGGGCGGCCTCAGACCAAAACTGAAGACTATATTGTGTTCGATATAGAGTGTACACAAGAGATGGGGGTACACCAGCCTAACTATATTTACACCCACCATCTAACTTCCGATGCCAACTGAGAGTTTGAAGGGCGCTCGTGCGAGGGTGA
Organism: Calotriton arnoldi; assembly: GCA_963921515.1. Taxonomy (NCBI): domain Eukaryota; kingdom Metazoa; phylum Chordata; class Amphibia; order Caudata; family Salamandridae; genus Calotriton; species Calotriton arnoldi. The sequence continues at coordinate 2,191,265 of CAWUFW010000037.1, read as the reverse complement.
CTTCCTCAACACATTCATTCAAACAAAATTCAAAGGGTATACCATGCTGGCACATAACTCAAAAGCCTATGACTCTTTTTTATTTTGCAAAATATGATTCGTGAAAAGATTCCCGTAGATCTCATCACCCAGGGTTCCAAACTAATGTTGTTAACGGCGGGACCGTTACAAATAAGGTTCATAGACACCCTGAATTTTCTGCCCATGAAATTGAGTAAGCTGCCAAAAGCCTTTGGTTTCCCAGGATGTAAAGGTTATTTTCCACACTTTAAAAACATTTTTTTTAGTAATATATTTATTAAGAGTGAGAGTTTTTAAACATGAACTGAGAAACATTCCTGACCTGCCCTGATGACAGTGCTATTACTGTACTAAAACGCACGTCTGGGGCAGTGTGTATCCTATATCTGGGCTAGATTTTTTTCGTTTCAAATCTGTTTATTGAGAATACAATTCAAATAAAAACAATACAGCCATCAAGATCATCAGGAAAAAGAAAGAAGGAGAAGAAGAAAAAGAGGAGAGAAGGAGAAAATCAAAGAGAAAGAGGAGGAGAAGGAGGAGGACAACATTCAGCATCCCACAAGGTCGGCGAGTGTAGGTTTAGTAAGCAAGACTGCCGTGTGTCACAAAACCAACATGGACCAAAAGTATCGCTCTAGGAGAGGGCAAGGCTACCAAACTTGTAGAAAGTGGTTGGATGATAAAGGGTTCCAACTGAGGGGTGGGGGGCTGTGTAGTGTGGAGGCTTGATGGATAAGGCGTCCCACAGCTAGAAACTGATCCCCTGTAGGGTGGAAAGGGGCATGGAGAGAGAGGAGCATGATTGCGTGCAGAGGTAACCCCACGTAGTGAGGATATTAGTCGGCATCTCTATTGAGCACCCAGAGTCTATCCGCATCAGAGGGGAGTAGGTTATCCTCAAATAGGCGTAGAGCCCGGAGCTTCGGAGGCTGAAGACGGGCATGATCCAGTTTTCAAAAATAGTCTATCAACTGTTGCCAGAGTTTGGTAAAGTTGGTGTCTCGAAGTTGCAAACGTGCCTTGAGTAACTCCATTGCCATAGTGTGCCACAGGCGAGTGAACCAGATATTCACTGAAGGCGTTTCAGCCTTCTTCCAGTATAGTGCTATGATTTATTTAGCTGCGCCGAGCATATGTAGGCTTAGGTGCTAATCCCTGCGCGTCATGGCAAGCAGGTTCACGGTCTTGAGGCCTAAGATGACTGTGGACGGAGCTTCGGGCAAGGGCTAACCAATTACCAGTTTGATGTGGCTAAGGACCTCCTTCCAATAGGTGGTCAAAAGCGGGCAATTCCACCAGATGTGGAGAAAATCTCCACTGGTGCTCGTACAACGCCAACAGATAGGGGAGGAAGTAGGAAACATTTTGTGCAACCTATGGGGGGTGTAATACCATTGTGTCATAACCTTGTATGCGGTTTCCCTCTGGGGGATGCTGCGGAAAACCTTCGGAATGTCGTGCCGCAGATGGTCTCATTGCGTAGACGTGATGTCAGCAGATGTGTCAGACTGCCACCGGGACTGGTAGGCATGCGGGATAACCCAAGGAGTGTGTTGAAGAACTTGATATGTGCGAGAGATCAGACCCCTGGAGTTGTCAAAGGAGCGCACGGGTCGCTCAAAAGGGGTAAAAGGGCGGGTGGCTCCCTGCGCGGAGGATGACGCCTGTACCCAGTGCCGGAGTTGAAGATACTGTAATCGAGCCCCCTTGGAGAGCTGAAAGTCCCGTTTGCATTGTTCGAAGGATTTAAAGGAGTCCCCCTTAAAAAGGTCCTGGAGTGTCCGGCACCCCCCATCCGACCAGGCTGAGAAGGAATGTGGATGCAATGCAGGCGGGAAGTGTGGGTTGCGTGCAATAGGAGTGTGAGGAGATGGAAAAGAAGTAAGACCCCTGGACAACGCTTACTTATCCCAGATATCGAGCACAGTTTTTGTTGGGATGGCCATATAGGCGCTGCGTGACCGAGCCTCCCGTGGAAGCCAGACAAGATCCCATATGGGTCTACAGGTCACCGCCCTATCCATATGAAACCAGACCTTCTCGCTCTCCCACGCCATCCATTCCGAAATTAAACAAAGGTGAGAGGCCCAATAATACTCCATTAAATTGGGACAAGCCAGCCCCCCCCCTGTCTCGCGGTAGCAGAAGTATTTTATTGGAGAAGCGTGGCCGATGCCCTCCCCAAATGAAGTTAGTGAGTTCACGCTGAAGATTCTGAATCTGGAGCTGCAGGAAAGGCATGGGTAGGGTCTGGAATATTTTCGGTAGCACCGACATTTTGACTGTGTTTAAGCGGCCCAGCCAGGAAAGGGGGAGAGACTTGCACATTCGCAGATCCTCTAGAACGGCCTTTTTACATTCTTGCCAATTGGCTTGCGACCACGTGTTAAGATTAGGAGTCAAGTTGAGCCCTAGGTACCGAATGGAATGGGAAGCCCATTGATATGGGACAAGGATCTGGAGCACAGGGATCTCTGACTCAGGGATTGTACGATTCAAGGCCCATGATTTAGCATGGTTAATTTTAAGGCCCGAAACAAGTTCTAACGACTGAAGCAACCCATGAAGGGCGGACAAAGAGGTTCGCGGGCGGGACAGCGTAAGGAGGAGGTCATCCGCAAACAAGGCTATTTTATGGTCCAAACCTCAGAGAGTGATGCCATGGATATCAGGAGACTGGCGTATCATGACGGCGAGGGGTTCTACAATGAATGCAAATAATAGGGGGGATAGAGGACAGCCCTGTCGGGTGCCCCTATGGACAGAGATGGGACTCGTAAGTTGGCCGTTGACCCGCACCTGGGCTAGAGGTGAGAGGTAGGGAGCCATGATCCTAGCAATCATCCGAGGTCCCAGCCCTATTTTATGCAGCACAGCCCAGAGAAAGACCCAATCCACCCGGTCGAATGCTTTCTCAGCATCGAGTGACAACAAGCACGCGGGTATATTCCAGTGGTGAGCCTTCCCGACTAAATGAACGATGCGCCGCACATTGTCTGCGCCCTGCCGGTGACGAATGAAGACAACCTGATCTGGCCCGATAAGCCCGGGTAAGTGCGGATCGAGTCGTTTGGCCAGTATTTTGGTATAGAGTTTGAGATCCGTGTTTAAGAGCGCGATGGGGCGGAAAGAGGAACATAGCGTGAGATCCTTCCCCGGTTTGGGAAGCAGTGCGATCTCGGCCATTGCCATAGAGGCGGAGGGCCCCGGAATCCGAGAAAGAATTAAACAGGCGAAGTAAATGTTCCTGAAGCTGCGGAAGGAAAACACAATAAAAAGAGACCGGGAGGCCGTCTGGGCCCAGAGATTTACAGAGAGGGAGGTCTTTTAGGGCGCCTGTAAGTTCCTCCTGTGTAAGTGGGTCCTCGAGGAGTTGTGCATGGTGTCGGCCAATCGGAGACCAGGTGCATTCCCCCAGTACTGCCTGAATCTGATCCGGATTGGGTGGATCCCGTGCATAAAGGGATGAGTAGTAGTCGTGGAAGGCTTTTAGTTTAGCGGCTTCAGTGGTAGCCCACGTGCCATCATCCAATTTTATTTTAGCAATGTGCGCCTTTGCGGCCCGTTTCCAGAGGCGACGGGCCAGAACTGTTCCCACCTTATCCCCCCTTCATAATATCTTTGCTTCAATGCCAGGAGAGCATGCTCTGCTTTGTTAGTTCTATGGACCCGTAGCTTGCCGCGGAGCATAGCCAGACGTCGCTTGTGAAGGGCAAGTGGGTGTTCCTAGCCCAGTTTTTCGAGTGTTTTTATGTCACGAGATAGAGTGTCTTCAAAGAAGCGAGCTTCCCGAGCCCGAGCTATCGCAATAGAGGTGATATGACCCCAAATCGTGGCTTTAAAGGCGTCCCAGACCACGGGGAAAGGAGTTTCGGGGAGGTCGTTGGACGAGAAATAGGATGTGATAGCTTCACGGAGCTCTGATACATCCACGGGGTCTCAAAGAACCTGGGGAGGGAGTCGCCAGCAGGGAGGGCGACGTGAATGAGATGTGTGGTCATGCAACAGAAGCTCCACATGGGCATGATCCGAGATGGAGATATCGGACATAGACGCCGAGAGGGCTTCACTTATCAGAGAGTGCGAAACAAATACATAATCGATGCGAGAGTAAGAACGATGAACATGTGAATAGTAGGAGTAGTCTCGCACCTAAGCATATGCTATATCGTGCAGAACCTGTTTTACAAGGGTAAGAACAGTCGATCTATAGCTCTCAATGCCTCATACCTTGTTTTATTTAAAAAACCCCCGTGACAAACAGCAAATATCCATCATAGCTGTACCCTGGAAACACCCAGTTCTTCATGGAGGCTTTTAACAACGCTACCGAAAAACCCCATGGGTACTTGTTGGTCGACTTAAAAAATAATACTCTAGAAGTCTACAGACTACGGGCTGATATTTTCCCCCCGGATCTCCCCGTTGCTTACGCCCCTAAGCCCAAACCCCGAGCGTATAAAAAGACTCGCTGAAGACTTTTAGGGGCATTTACAATCCTGACTTTATAATATAAGGTGTTGACCATGTCTGGGCGCCTAAGGCGTAATTTAGCTCTCCTAAAAATGCTGGTTACAGCTAGTCCCCAACACAGAAAGGCCATCCTGTGCACGGCTTCTGACAATTTAGTGGCTGCCATTTCAGAAATAGCCCTAAACACCCTAAAAGGTAATGTCCCTATATCAAAGCGTCAGTTACAGGTGTTGAAGAAGAAGCGACACCTTATCAAGAAGCTCAGTAATAAAAGGGCATCCCTCATTTCCAAGAAGAAACTGGTAAAACAGTCCGGTGGTTTTATAGGCTCTTTGTTGGGCATAGCTATACCCATAATTACAAGTATCCTCTCGGGGCAGTGATGGAGCATGTCTCAAAGATGTATTTGGTGCCTAGACAGCAGTTGGAACAGTTGGGACCTCCTACGGACAACGCATGGGATATAAGAAAAAATGAGACTCTGCGGTTGGATGCTGAAATTAAAGACATTTTGAACAGGACAGATCTAAATCCATACGACAAAGCCAACCTTTACAGCAGCACCCTAAAACACTTTTTAAACTACTACAAACAGTGGAATACCGAAAAAAATAAGCTAACTCTCTACGCCCCTGCCTCTGATCAACACCCAGCAACCCCTCCAGCGCCTCAACAACAACCGCAGCAGGACCCTTCACCAACCTCAGATATCTTTGTTGATGACCTCTTAAAAAATATAAGTCAAAGGTACTGCGGGGCAGCGCAAATGTTGATGAGTAAGCTTGCATCTTCTAAAGACCTAACATCGTGGAATGATCGTGGTGAAATCCTCTACAAAGGTCAGCCAATTGTTGGGTCACACATGTACGACCTAGTCAAAGGCCTCACGCACCCCAAGCCCCTAACGACCCGAAATGCTCCTAGAGGTTGGGAACAGTTTCTGCGAGCCTCTGAGGAACTCAACATCCCTTCAACGCTAATTGGTAATGGGGACCACAGGCGCCTGCTTGAACGTTTGAAGACCCCCCTCCCGCCATTGCCAGCCGTCCCACGGCTATCCCCCGCTTGGAGCACCCCAGTTACACCTTCTATACCTCGTAAAAAGACATTGGCTAAGCACCATACATGGCTTGCAACCTGATGATTCTCCAGACTTGTTGTATATGTCTTTAGTAATGCTATCAATGTAATGCTTATCCTGCAAAACTGATTGTAATAAACACTTTTAACTTTTCAGTCTGTTTGGGTCATCTTTTAAAGCATTTTAATTATGATGTATGTGTCGGAATAAAAATACATTCTGAATATGTGTTTTTAAATTCATTTATTTTAGGCATTCAGCATTAAACATAAATATGTTACACGGCTTTACAATTTTGACATACGGTGTATTCCGTTTTAACAGAGCGACCATTGACCCCAGTTTTTTCTTTTACATATTTCATAACTATCCGGTCATTGTTAACAAGATCATTCGAATATAGGTTTAAGAAATTTCTAAACGTCATACCCTCTGACATTTTACTGATAAAATATATGCAGTGTTCCCCGCATGTGATGGCTAGCGAATCCTGGACCCTCATCTTGTTATACTCCACACGCGCTGCAGCTTTTTTCACATACTTGAATATGGGTTTTGTATAGATGCTATGTTTGGGGAACTCGGCTGTACTGTCAAACACTGTAACCTTGTCGCTGTCCATAAAAACTGCCACCCAGTGTGTACCATCCTTGTAATGCGGATCTGTGTTAAAGACGAGGGTGTGGGGTCTTTCATCCCCTATTTCAGGGGTAGTCCGTCTCTTGGGAAAACACCTAAAAAGTATTTCCAAGCGTATTTATGCCTACTTAAGAACTCACGTATCTGCACAGTGTCCATTTCACAATATTTTAAAGATAGTCAAACAAAATCTGTCTGGCGTGGTTGATCTGAATGACGCTGTCGAATACAGAGAATACGACCATGTTCACATTCACAGGCAGGGGATTACTAAAACGTATTTCAGCTTTTAGATTTCCATTTCTGACCAGGTTATAATGATCCCCGTCTTCCTTGTCAGGAGTCAGATTGAATGCGAACAGTGTGTATCCTGCCCCATATCCTTCTCTTGACACAACTACACCACAGTCCCTCAGATGTTTCCCTGTTATCGAGACCAGCCCCAGATATTCCCTGATAAAATTGGATGTTCCAAAACTGGGTGTGTAGGGTTTTGCAGGAATCACAGCCCCCTCATGGACCAGCGCTGCGTAGTTGATATTGTAGTGCTTAAAATTGAAGGGGTTTGAGGCATAGACACCGCTAAAAGCTGTATTGTCCACAAAACTGATGATGATAAGTTTTGGTAGTTGCCCCAGAAATACATTTTGCTGCTGTGTTAATCGGGTACCGGCCGGGATGCTGAATGTAGGAAGGTGGAATCTGTCTGCATGGTTACCCCCACTTTTTTCCTGGTGTTTTGCTGGTTTTTGACTAGTCTGACTGGGATCCTGCTAATTAGGAGCCCAGTTTATCTGCTTTCTCCCTAAATTGATTGCATGTACTTTAGGTACACTCCAGATTGGATACTGGGGTGCCCTTATAAGTCCCTAGTATATGGTACACCATGTACCCAGGGCATAGGTACCCCAGAGGCCTCCCAGGGGCTGCAGCATGTATTATGCCACCCCTGAGAGACCATTCAAACTGACACCACAGGTCTGCTAAGGTGGTGCATGCACCCCTTACTTAGATATAGGTTCACTATATCTATTCTAAATCACTGCACATAAAAACCTATCAGTCACCCCTATGGCAGGCCTTATCAATCCTGAAGGCAGGGTGCTGGGTTTTGTGTGAGAAGGTACCCCTCCAGGAGCAGAGCCCCTCTGCAGCCTTCGGAATCTATTCTCCGGGGTTGTCTGTGATGCAGCCAACCATATATACTTAAGTGCATTATAACCTCGCGGTAAATGTTAACTTTAAAACGGCTGCTTAGAAACATGTCGTGTTTGGTGTCAAACACCTTGGAATCATACCTCCACACCAGTAACTGGTGTGGGAGGTATGATTCCTCCCTTGTAGTACCACTACTATGGGGCACCGGTCTACCCAGCACCAGCTTTCTCGACCTGGGCATCACAAAGTGGATGCTGCCAGCCACAGACACGAGTCTGCCCTCCTGCTGCTGAGCCAGGCTCGAGCAGGGGAGGCCTGACAATAGGTTTCCTGTCACAGGGAGGTGTGACCACCTCCCAGACAGGCTTTAGTGTATTGGGGCTGGGTGGGGGCACTCTTAGAGTGCCAGAAAGTCTGCACTGGGGACAAATTTGGTGTCCCCGTGCATAGTCCAGCTCAAACCGGTTGCAGGAGCCATTTGCTCCTGCTCTGGTGCAAAACTGGACAAAGGACATGGGTGTAGCCACCCCTCTGTCCTGACCCTCCCATAGGTGGGTCCCCAGAGTTTGTCCCACCCCTTTCTTGGGTATAAAGTAGGAACCCTGACTACAGGACTTTAGATTTTACCTGGACTAAACTCTGCTACAGAAACCAAGTACCTTCGACGATCTACACTACGCTGGATGACTGAAGAATCTCCCTTGGAGTAAAGGAGTTACTCCCCTGCAGCAGCAGGCACCGAAACGCAACTGACCGGTTGCATCTCCAGAGCTCCTGTGGACTCCGAAGATTTCTGCAACACAGGAGGTGGGTTCCCTAAGGTCCCCGAGGTCGATCTACCCTCTCAGCAATTCTGAGACTAGTATCCCTCGTGGGGGCCGTGCAACCCGTACCCCTGTGCGCCGAGTCATTTTGCAAGTGCACCCACTTCCCGACAATTCCTGAAGCTGTGCATTGGACCACATGTGGTCCCCACTCCGAGCAGCATTCACACCGAAGATTGCTGGCCTCCACTCCACGAGTGCTCTGTGGGCCCATACTTCGTGTTTTTGCTTGACATCCCTTTGCGATCCCTGGTCTGTTGACCTGTGGGTCCTAACGAGGGTCACTCTTCTAATTGTTGGGCTTCCCTGGTTGCTCCAGACGTGCCCAGACTCTCCATTGCTTGGAGAGTCCCCAGGACCTTGCTGTTCCTCACCGTAGCTGTTTCCTCTGCCTGCGTGGGTTGCTGTTGCCAAGGCTTGTTGGTGCTCCAGCTGGACACTGACCCCTCAGTCATCGACATCCTCCGTGGGACAGCTCACCTCCGGACTTTGGTCATCATCGACGTCTCCTGGTCCCCGTGGCTGCAGAGTCAAGCATCCTATCTTCGCACCTGAGGCACCCGACATCGGTGGGCATTCAACTGCTCCGCTCCTGGTCACGTGAAGTGACCCAGACTTTGTTCCCTCTGCTTTCAGGTTCTTCTCACCTCGGATCCAGGCTTGGATTCCACCGGACACTTTCCTTCTCCACGGCAGCAGCCCTTCTTCGCATCACGCCATTGAAAACGACGAGGATTTCCGACACCACTTGACCCCTATGCACCCGGCTCCTCTGGGATAGGTAACACGGGTACCACGGTACTCACAAGGGTGCTGGCCTTAGAACCTTCTATGTTCCAAAGGGATTGCTTGAAGTCCTCTCCGAAGTGTCCTTAACTTGTAATTTTCCAACCGCGACTTTCCCATAGAGTTGTACAGAGCTCGCGTCTGTGTTCACACACTGCACCCGTCCTCCGTGGGTCCCCTGTGTCACTACTTTGGGTGGTTCCTTGGGGTCCCAGCGATTCTACGTGCTCTAGGCACTGTGTCTAGTGAAGTCGTGGTTGTTATACCACTTTCTTAGTATATGGTTCGGTCTCCCCCTGGAGCCCGCTGTGTATTGTGCTATTTACTGTCGTTCTATTGATTTAATATTGTGTACTGTGTGCTCTAATCTCATAAAGAGGTTAGTAGAGAGTGTTTAGTAATAAATACATATATTTTATATATCTCTTGTGTGGTTCTCCTTTCATTTGGTCATTCAGGAGGTTCTGATCTGGTAAAACAAGCTGCTTTACATTCCTTCGAGACTTAGCCTGAAGGCTGCTCTCCACAGCTACCACTAGGATAGCTTTCTCTAAAGGTTGTCTTTAACCTAATCATCATAAGGGTCGTTTGGACTGGTGCAAGGTGCCCACTTTAATTAGTGGACAGCATATACCAGGCCAACTTCTCACACTGAATACCTTCAGAGCTACTCTTTCCACGGCGTACTTTGCGTTGGATATTTGTAAAGCATCGGCATGAGCTAGTCTGACGCTTGGAGACACTTTCACTCTCTTCGCAAATAAGCTTGCTGACAGTATGTCCAGTTTACACTGTTCTGCATCCCCGCTGATGAGACAGAATGAGTCCTTGTTACGGGTAAGCTTGATCTTAAAATCAATACCATTGACGAGCAGTTTATCTTGGAAGAAAAGGTCTGAATGTACACGCCCCAGAAGGTCAAACTGACGACTACCAGCGGCAAACCCTGCTCTTTTTATAAAACCCTGGTTGGCGCCGTCCAGCTCGTTGTCTTCAAACTGTGCATATGTGTCCTTGTAGAAGAGGCCTGCTGAAAGCTGTGTGTCAAGGGCGTCGCTACTGTAATTTAGAATACTCTCGAGGTAGGCCCAGTAGGCATACATATTATCACTGTGTGATGAGACGATCGCCCAGGGTAATGTCCACCTGATTAAACATTGTTACGAGGGGGTAAGCGATCGTCGCCACTTTAGCGGCTGCCGCTATGTCGGCACCATCCGCTTTTACGATTTTACACACAAGATGCAGCATCGTGTTGTTGAGATCCAAATACATATCTGTGGACACTGACACAAAGAACTCTATAGGAGCCAGAGGCGTCAAAGCGGCTAAAGGCGATACCTCCATGAAAAAGCTGTTTTCGATGCTGGTCTGCGTGGGTTTTAGAGTAAATAAGTCTAGCTCGGATTTGGCGCATTCGCTCGAGACGCAATGTACAAAGGCCATGCTGTAGGCTGTAATGCTCTAAAAAATATTTACTTTAGAGGTTGTTCTCTTCTTCTTTGCTGCTCTCTTCCGTCCTGAGGTTCTTCTTTTATGAGCGCCTTTTGAAGAACTCCTCCTTTTTTTATAGGGGACTGGTGGGCCCCTACGCTTCGAAGAGCGACGCTTCCTTTTAACACTTTTGCGTGGCTTGTATACCAACCCCGCGCCTTCTTGCAGTTGCTTGTTCATGCGCTCAGCGACAGCCGACGTGACTGACCCTATCAAATCTTGTGCTATGTTCGTAGCAGCCGCCTTAACATGTGGTTTTGCAATTTCATAGCCTCTTTTCAAGAATGGCATAGCTCTTCTAAACAAGCTACGGAGGAAGCCCCCTAAGCCGGCCCCGTACATAACAGGGGACCCTTGAAAGTACGGCGGTCCTCCATACCCAGCCTGGTTTCTGTAATAGTCCCTATACATAGAAGGATCGCCGTATGTTTTCACGAACACCATGATGTCTTCTTAATAGCCGCTGTCGCGTCTTGGTCTTAAATGAAGCTTAACAATAACTTTCCCGTATTTAAAGGACACTGGCTCAGACTGGTCATCGAAGATCATAATTGAAATAGTGTCAAAATGGTTTTAGAAACTGCTACATAGTCAGCCTTATTAAATTGAATATTGACGATTGTAACATTTTCGCCCTGCACATGTACCCATCTTAACAGTGGTGAATAACTATCACCGATCCTCTGAGCCTCTACAATATCGCTATACACATAGAGTGTATAGAACCCCCCATTAATATCAGGGCACGTGTTATCGAGTTCGACCGTACTTCTCATATGTTGCACGGTGCCTAAAACCCTTTTTAATTTACCAGAACAGTTAAACGATGTATTGCGGCCTGGGGCTTTAAGAAATACCTTCCTTCTAACATTATCTAGCATCAGGTGAATATTCGAATAGGTTTCAATGTTGGATATGGATTTGCTGATTGCGTCGACAACACTTGTAACGGTGGGGTAGTATCCGTATGGAAAACCAGCGTGTAGGCTCAAAGGGTCCTGATCGCGCTTTATGTTAAATTTGGCTTCTAACGATGCAAATGTATTCCATGTTCTTGGGTATTGGATTTCTGTTAGGGCTACTTCCCAATCCCCTTTCAGGTCCACAGGTTTAGCCAATTTCACGGTATAATTAGAAATCTTGTTGTCGGGGAACATGTCCTTAGAGGCGGCGGAGGGCAGGGTAATATAAAAGGCCATTGTCTCCATCTTACCGCTAGTTTTAGACACCGTCCAGAACTCACACACCCTTCAGCGAGCTGGCCAACACCCAACGGTTAAATTTCGCAGGCCTGCCCCACCATTTAACAAATGCCTGGCTGTTAGCCCCTCTACCTTTCATTTTCAGAACCTTTTCAACCCTATACACCCTATGCGGATCATCGGTGACCCTTTGTGACTCTTCCTTGTAAAAGACGCCTGACACATCTTCACCAGCGTAGTCCTTTAACCTGTAAATATACAGCCCCTCTTTAAGCTCCACACTTTCCACTATAAATATCTCATCGCTAAAAGTCTGTTGGTACCCCTTCGTAAAGACGCCTTTCAGCTTTGAAATCCTTACATGATCACCTTTTTTAAAAAGAGGTTTCTTCAACCGTGTAGCGAAATGACCCCCGTACACAGTTCTCCAGACACTTAACGAATTACCCGGCTTTACCTCTAGGGGTGTTGTTTTGATGGTTCGGTGATAACTGGCATTATAAACATCTATAAAAGCCTGTAGAACATCGACGTATCTGTAGGTGTTGTAGGCTGTGAAATATCTCCACATCTTAGACTTTAGAGTTCTGTTAAACCGTTCTACAACCGCTGCTTTTACTTCCGTATGTGTTACAAAATGGTGAACAACATGTTGTTTTAATAATTTCTGAAAGGTCTTATTTAAGAATTCTTTCCCAGCGTCTGTTTGTAGTTTTTGAGGGGTTCGACCCCTCTCGAAGATGGCTTTAAAAGCAGCCGTGACGCTGGCACCGCTTTTATCGCTTAGTGCTTCTGCAAATGTGTACTTGGACAAGACGTCTATGACGGTTAATATATAACGAGCACCTTTATTATGTTTTGCTAAATCTTGAAGGCTGATGATGTCCGCCTGCCATTGATAATCTATTTGCGCATAACAATTGTAGGGCGCCTCTTAAAGTGCCTTCTGACTGGCTTATGGAGTGTATACGCCTCCTCCCTTGATAGCCAAGACTTCACCTGTGCTCTGTTTACCGGTTAATTTTCAACTAGATCCCTTCTATACAGAGCTTTGGCGCTTCCAAAGCTGCCAACCCCTCTTGTATCATAATAAAGTTTTCTTAACCGGGCCCCGGACATGTTATCAGCCTCCACAACACATGAAATGAAAGACGCTTGTTTTGTGTAAGGACATTTTATTAAAAATAAAGAATATTAGCAAAACATAAACGGAACGTACTTCACATTTTCTTAGTAAGCATAGTAACACAAATCCAGCTTGCGCTGTAACATTCTACTGCTTTGTTCTAAATCGGGACGCATTTGTAACATTAAATAATAACGTATTTTATTTTAAAACAGTCTTCGGGGTATTAAAGAACCTGTTCTTCTATTTTTTAAATACATATTACACATACACCTTTCTACGAGTCTTTCTATCAAAGCCCGTACACATCCTCTGCATACCGGGCATCTTTAAGCTTGGGTCATTGGCCTATCGGATCTCATTGAGCGCCATTGCCAAGGTGTTCAGCATATCAGGGTGAACATATTTCTTTTCAGCGGACAACCCGTACACAACCCTTAGCAGTTTATACACCTTGTACGGGTCTAACAAACTACATATATAACGGATTGTTCTTGCTCTGTATGAGTCAGTTAGGCATTCGTGCGCAGGCTACTGAGGATCCTTCATTTGATGTCCGTAACAAAAGTTGTAATAGTCACATCTGACGCATGCTAGTACAACTGCTGCAGCGAAACCCTTAACACCCATTATGGCGTCGTAGGGCACCGCTGGAGTTTCCTTTTCACATGTGCCGCTCTAGGAGCCACAGACACAATTCCCGTGGCCATCTTTGTTTTGGCATGTTGAACTTTCAGTCTGCTTTGAACACCACAGACAGAAGAAGTTGAGGTCATTCGCTTTTGACGACGACCCCTCTGGACCTGTTCTTTTTGGTGATGCTTTCTACAGTTCAAAAGAAGAAAGAGAGACATACAGTTAGTTGAAGAAATACACTACACTTATATACAGTTTGATTGCCTCTAAAGTTTTTACTAACCTCAGCATTTTCACAGCCCTCTGCGGCGGCTCTGAAATCTTGAGAGTCACAGAGGTCCATAGAGGTCTCATCGTCTTCGGAGCTTGTACCCGGCTGTTGCACAACAACCGGCTCTGGAACAGCTTCCTCCATAAAACCCATATCTTCATAGACTGGTGTGTTAGGAGGCGCTACAGCTTCTTCACCATAGTCCATTATGAAGAAGTTGCATCCAGCAGACCCTTCACCACTGGCAGAGCCCTCACTGTCGCTGCTGTCGACCTTAATCGGCGACACCAGGTCTGGCCAGAAATTGAGACTAAGCCCTTACATCCGGCGGCATAGGTCATCGTGAAAACCAGTAACATCGCAGCCCATATCTTTAGGAGCTTCCTGTTGAGCATTCTCATCCAATACCGTAGGTGTTATGCTACGATAATATCTATCGATAGTGGCCTGGCCACCCGCCAAGGGGGTCCTTTTGATGAGCGGGCTGTATCTTTTCATGTTGGTAAGGTGCTCTGCCTATATACCAACTCCTGGTTGCTGTACATGGCGTTTAAGAACGACTTATATGTATTCTAAACGCCCCCCTAAAAGAGGCGTACACATCTACATCACATCTTGGTCACAGGTCGGCCTGGGGTTCTGGTTCGCCGGGTCTCCAACAAGCCCCCCGCCCCCTACGGAATCCCGCCCCATGGGACGCACCCCCAACTATGTCATTTTTGTCATTGTCGTTGTCATTTCCGCCCTCTAAATGCGCGCACATGCTTGTAGCACACATGACACACCCCACACAACCCTCAATTCCATGGAGGTTTCTCGCACACCCAACTACGTCCTTTTTGTCATTGTCGTTGTCATTGTCGTTGTCAACGAACTGTCACTTTTAAAGTGATGAGTAAAGGTATCCCGTTATACTACTCATGTTGTCTGGTAAGAAGCAGATCCCCATCAAAGGTTATCACCAGAACACAAAAGATTGAGGACTGTCTGCATTGTGTTTATTACAGTATGAAAACTTCAGTCTTGTGTCCTGTGTGAAGTCTAACTAATCACGTGCCATTTCTGGTGATTGACATGGCCAGATGCTGAAAACGACCTCTATGTATGTTCTGGAAAGTTAACATGGCAAGGATGAGGGGTATGAATGCGGTGAGCGTTGAAATCAGTCATGATATGCTCTGTCCCCTGAGCAATCCTGTTTGCTGAATATACAAAAGGTTTAATCTGACCACTGGAAGGAACAAATTAGACTAATTTACTTCATTTTTATTTTTGTAAGCTGACACACATGTGGGACACAGTGAAAACCCCGATAGTCTGAGGGCCAGGGAATGCTTATAGTGATGTTTGACAGAGGGATAATCAGCTATCCAGCCTGGAAAATAGCCATGAGAGAACAAACACAATTTTCTTGCAAATACGTATATGATTTGCGCCTCAAATCCTCGTGAAGCCGATCATATTCATTCTGTATAATGTGGGGTTGGTCTGAACACATTTTCCAGGATTGGCTTGGCTCACAGTCCACAATCCTGAATCTTTGTATCATATGACTAGGTTGCATGTGTTCACAACTCAAAAAACAGAAGCCATGTTAGCATGTTTTATTGTCTAGAATGAGCTAGAAACCTCCTGGCTGTGCCCAATCTGATCGGTACCTTAATCTTCTTAAGTCTTGACATTTTCGGAATATGTAATGCTAGCAATGGGGACGTGCATCTCGTGTGTTTACTTCTGATTACGTTTTTGACTTCACAAACCCATATAAGAGAGGTATTGCTAACATGGCCTGAAGTGATTCAAACCCACAACTCTTGCCAAAAGTTAGTCACCGATGAACCAAGTGTTTATATCTCTCAAGAGGAAATTCTAACTAGGTTTTTGATAAGCCAAATGTTGATATTTTCCCAAAAAACATGTTATTATGCTCTGTGCTAACACTAGTCTTCATGACTGTAGAAGACGTAATGTGAATAATGAACCACGTCTCCACATTTTGTAAGAAGGTCATATTACCAGACACTGTGCAAACCTTAGTCTTAAAGATTCCAGTAGTAGTGACGTTATAGATATCTTGATGTGCTTTAACGATGCAAGTTTAGCAATTGCAGTAGCAGAAGAGAGCTGTATCTACAGGTCTAGCACTTTCTGCCAATGTGGTGTAAGCTTGAACCTAGCCAAGAGCTCTACTTTAAAGTGTGACATGTATTTTTTGAAGAAGTGCTATTAGCAAGGTCTGAGCATGC
This sequence comes from Calotriton arnoldi, assembly GCA_963921515.1. Lineage (NCBI taxonomy): Eukaryota > Metazoa > Chordata > Amphibia > Caudata > Salamandridae > Calotriton > Calotriton arnoldi. Next base: position 2,175,305 of record CAWUFW010000037.1, on the reverse strand, counting down.
TGTTCATGTTATCTGAAGAGGTGATATGCATTGTGAAATTATACTTGACCACCTTGGAATGGCAATGATAGCATGGAGTGAGGGGATCTAATTTTAGCTTCCTTTTTCAGAGGTAAAGGGTGATACCAGTCCAGATTTCTCCAGAGGAAATTGGGTCAACATGGTTGTGATTAGGCACAGTTGAGAGGTGAGTCTAATTTAGATTTCTCTTGATGTGAAGTTGTCAGCACGATTCAGAGCTAAGCTCAGTCTATAACTTTCCTTGAGTGATGATGGTAGCAAGGTGTGAGGCAAGCCCAAACTATATTTCTGCAGATCAGATAATTTTGAGTTCACCTTCAGTTAAATATGTCTTGATGATTCCCAAAACGCTTTCAAACTATGAGAGATGGTGATTTAAGGTGAAACAGATCTAGATGTGTCCTAAACTGGTGACGATAACACGGCCAGGAAGAGCAAGCTGAGGCATTTGTAGACACAATGTTCATATGATAGGAGTTGGCTCTAAAGTACATATCTTATTCCTGTAAAGGTTGTAGGTTAATAATCTCAAAAAAGAGAAAGAGTTAATGTAGGCATGGCTGAACCAATCAAAAGTTTGTGAAGAGATACTGATATTTGATTTTGCTGTGTAAACAACCTCACTCTTACTGAAGAGGTTCCCGTACACCAAGAAACAGAGGTGATGCTGGCATGACATTAGGTGACCCTTCCTAGATCACTTTGATAAGAATGATTCTTATAGAGTTCATGTTTCCTGTCTGTCTACAGACACCACAGATGGGTCCTTTATGTTCGCCATCTTCGATTCTCCAGCCCTCATTCCACGGGGTCTTTAGTCGCTACTTGAAGTCAGAGGTAAAGTAGGACACTGGATATTCCATGGTGTCAATGCCCAGGACCCGGCAAGTGCTGATCAGCTGCAGACGTGCCTTCTCTCGGGTTTCACTAACACAAGCCACATTGCAGAATGGCTCCTCATATTCACTGGAGATCATGTCATCATCTAACATGTTCAGCCGGATCACACCACGCTTATGCAGGGTTTGCAGGGTCTCCATGTTGGCTGTGGTCTTCAGTGCCCATAGATGTAGTGAGACCACACACATGACACCTACTAAGTAGGTCTGTGGCCGAGCACAATGCACTGGTATCAGTGGTGGCACACTACAAGCCACCATTACACTGGCTAACATGATATCTTCTCCATAGATCTCCTGTATCCAGTCACGTAGGTAGAATCCGCCCATCCGTGGGTTGATTTCAATCAGTTTAGGTCCAGTCTGCGTCATCTTCAGCTCAACATTAAAGACGCCATCTGTCAGCCCACAGCCGAGGCAACACTGGTAGGCAGCCATCACCAGCTGAGCTTCCTTATCCGGTGGGAGATATGTGGGCATACAGGCTGCTGTCTCTGTGAAGTAGGGCACCCTGGTAGGGCCGTTATCAGAGACAAACGCTCCCATCAACCGACCATCATAGATGATAATGTCAACATCATGTTCTGTACCAGAGACGTATTCCATCAGCAACATGGCATTGCCCCAGCCCAGCCCAATGCCTGGATAGTCGGTGTCTTCTTTCAGGTCACTTGAGATCTTCTCGTAATGCTGGTGGCACTGCTCAAGATTCTCTACAAGTTTTACACCCACAGCTCCAGCCCCAAACTCTAGTTTCATCACTCCAGGGAAGTTGAGGTAACGAGAGGCCTTCTCTACATCAGCATGACTCTCCAAATGGCAGCAGGGAACAGCATAGGGACCTGCAGCTGTTACACAAGTACTGCCCTTTTTGTGGCGGAGCAGGTGGAGGTGGGTGCGGCTCTTTTGCTTTGAAATGCGCATGGCGGATACTGGGCTACATCGAAGGCCTAGCTGTTCACATACCAAAGCAGTGAGGACCATACAGTCATCCCAGTAGGAGAGGCAGCCATCGAGCTGTATTTCACGGTCACGCACCATCTCTGATATCCACTGGGCATGCTCCTCATCCCGCTTGTGGTCAGTGACATCATAGTGAATGAAGTTGTGTACAATGCTTGAGGCAAAGTGGTTTGGGTCTGACTCAATCAAGTGAACCTGAGGACAAAAACAGATTCTGTGTTACTCTCTGCACACTATCCCGTTTACCTAGTCATCCATCCACCCAATTCACCACCCATCAGCCAATACCAGCATGTTGTTAATCTCTTTTGTACCATCTGTTACACAAATTCATTCATCTATCCAAATACCAAACAATCCATCCCACCACTCTAGACATCAAAGCATCTGTGTAGCAACCTATCCACCCACATTAACATGATTTGCATAAATAATTGTTCACAAAATAATTTCTACATCCACACCTCATTGTATCTACATTTAGTAGCAGCATGATGATTTGCTTATTGTGTGCAAAAAAACCATCGGGGTTAAAAATACTGGTTACACAATCTTTTCTTACTGATTGATGCAACGCCTTTGAGATGGATGGGTCATTTGCTGCCGGTTGGAATGGATAGCTGGCGGAGCACATCATTTCTGGTAGGGTGATGGTATAATTCAGAGTTGGGAGGCTGTATGTGGACATGGCTTCCATCCTGAGAGCCTATATTTTTACATTTGTTGCAGTGTTTGTACATATAATAGCAGACACAAATGAGCTTAGCATACATCTTTTTAACATAGATGCAGGCAAACCTAGATAGCCTCAACAGACTTGGGGACATATTTACTAACATTTGACACAACGCAGCACGGCAAGTGAGACTGCTGCACTGCATTGCATGAAAGGGAGAGGCATAACTGCACCATATTTACAAAGATCTGGCGCAGTTCTGCTCTCTCCCAACACTGGTACACTTGTGGCTGGTTGGTGCCAACGCAGTTACCCTTGCATCATGTTGCTAGGGTGTCTGTGTTAAGGTCAGGATAATTTTTGTGCAGGAAGGGTTATCTCCCTGTACACAAACTATCCTCTGAGGCATATTCATCTAGCACACATGCAAAGAGGAAGTAACAAGGAGAAAGAAAGAAATGTCTCCTTGTTATGCCAGTGTCGGTTAAGCGCACAATTTTAGCGCAAACCCAAGTTTACAAATCTTTGTGAATATGGGTTTGCATCAAAATACGTGGATGGGTGCACAGGAAAGCCCAGGCTCCACCCATGTAAAGCCTACATGATGCAAGGTAACAGAAGGCACTATGCCCTATGTTGCATTACTTTTTTTTAATTTGGGCTTTGCATAGCTTAGTAAATACCAAAATAGATTTTGCGTTGGGGTGCATCAAAAAAGTAACACAACCCCAGCGCAAAATCTTATTAAATCTGGGCCTACATTTTTTCCAAAATCTTTCTTTGATTTAAAAAGTTATATAACGCAACATTGCAGAATGGAAGCTGAAACGTGCTGCAACAACAAAAAATTATAAGCCCGTACATGAAAGAAAGAACATGAAGAAAAGAAATAGCTTGTTTGATTAACTATACAGAGACATGGAAATACGCACTGTTCCTTTTAGGATCCAGCAGCTTCCATGTCTCACTATGTCTTGTGCTTGCAGTTATTTCAGAGGCTCAGTTGTTTGATGAACCATGCAGAGCTTTACATTAAACTGTATATGTACTTGCTGTTCTTAAGTAGAGAGACTGGGGAGGAGGAATTGTTATTTTTACTTCAGTAAAGATACCAAAAATGCAGAACTGGGATTACAAGTAAGTACCATTTACTTTTGCATTGTAAGATCTTCAATGATAGTCGAATAGGAAGCTCATACCAAAGAAACAGCTCTAAATAAGAAGTCAATCAAGAAGGCTTAACTGATAAAAATGACCTAATTGAAAGAAATCTAAGCCTAAAAAAGAATCCTAACCAACCACTGTACCCGCTTTAGAATCTGCATCTAGACAATAGTAACGCTTGGTAAAAGTATGAACAGACTTTGAAGTAGATGCTCTACAAATATCTAACACTGGGACATTTCTGAGCCAAGCAAGCTGCAGTAACCGTGTTCTCTTGTGTAGATTTAGAGGCTTGTAGGCAGAATAATTGCATAGGGAAATACAAGAGACTGTGAATTGGACTGCCTGGGCATAGCAAACCCAGTTTGAAGCTTACCATCACTGATACATTTTCTTAGACCTGTTGTTCTGTCTAAATAAAACTTGAGGATTCTTCACATATAAGGTATGAAGGGACCTTTTTAGTAAGAGAGGTGGGATTACTGAAGAAACCTGCCAAAGATATACTTTGATTAATGTGTCAATTGGATACTACTTTCAGTAAGAGAGGGATGGGTACTCCATGATAAATATTCATCGAAACAAATCCCCAAATACGGAAAGGTGTGAACAATTTCCAACCTACGTGTTCCAATATAAAATGATGGACGTTTCTTTAACCGCTATCCTGCTACTAAGATTTGTGATTTTGCCTCATTGACTCTAAGGTCCATTTGCTTCATAAATCTGGTATAGGCATCAATTAGGGTCTGCAATGCTCTTCCTGTTCTTGCAATTAAAACTGCGTCATCCGCGTAGAGAAAGATGGGAAGATGAACGGTGTTCATGTGTGGAGTATCCTTTTAGACCCCAACAGAGCGGCCTCCATTCCATTAGTATAGAGCGAGAAGAGGAAAGGGACAAGAACGCAGCCCTGCCTAACCCCCCCCTCTCCATTTGGAACGGCCTCGTGCACTCCCCAATCCCTACCATACCAGACACTAGCCGATTCCTGCGAGTACATCTGATGGATGAAAGTTATAATATAGGTTCATCTATGCCCATTGTTTCCATAACATACCATAATTTGGGATGTCAAACGCAGTCAAAGGCTGATGAAAGGTCCATAAAAGCCAGATAGATACGTCCCTTCTTGGCGACCGTATATTTGGCCATCACCAAGCTTAAGTTTAGGCACTGATCAGTGGTCCCTTAAAACCATACTGCACTGGTATAAGCACATTATGGTCCTCTGCCCACTCCTCTAGCCTATTTAGTAATAATCAGCCCATTTATTTCGCTGTCCCGTCTAAAAGTGAAATGGGCCTATAGTTACAAGGTAAGCTTTTATCCCCCTTTTTATGTATGGGTATTAATATACTCTTCTTCCAGGACTCTAGGGGACCCACTTTGGCTATGGTGTTAAAAGTATTTGTCAGGAGGGGAACCCATAAATCTTGAAGTATCATAAATACATCTATCGGCACACCGTTCGGCCCTGGAGTTTTGCCGGGGCTGTCTGGGCTAATCCACATTTCACCTCTTCTATATCAAAAACCAATTGTACGTTGGTAGAGGTCGGAGATATATTGGCCGGTCTGGTAACAACCTCTTTTGCTAATTCGAAGATTTTCCTGAAATGGGCCACCCAGGCTTCCTCTCCCACATGGAGGTCGAGCATGGATGCTTGGTCTTCAGTGAGGAAGGGTGCATTTATTTATTTCCAAAAGGCCTGACTATTATTTGTTGATGCTGCTGCTCTCAGCACATCCCAAGCATCCTCTCTTAGGGTTTGAATTCTTATACGCCGAGCCTCTATATTGATTGGGCAGGGTTTGGACTGTATTCAGAACTCTTGGGGTGACCCTAAGGGCGGCGTGTAATTTGTTCAAAGAGCGAGTGCAAGCAGCATCAAACCAGCCTGGGGTAGATGCCTGAATATGGTATGCGAGGCAGGTCAATGTTCTTTTCATGCAGTCAAGTATGCCCGCAAAAGCTTTTATTTACTGTATTAGCTCATGATTATTGACTAGGCAGATGAGTACTTCAGTGTTCATCTCAGCCAGTATCTGCGGGAGAAATACCTGGTTGTTAATATTGTCCCATTTAAGAGTATAACCATTAGTTCTGGCAACAACCGGCTTTGGTGCCTTGGTTGTGTGCTGCTTATTAAACCCCTCACACTTAAAAGAGCCTGTCAGGAGAGCGTGATCACTGAAATTTGTGAAATCAAAGTTTATTTGTGAGAACCGGTCACTGAGTCCCTCTGAGGCCACTATATAGTCTATGGTAGAACCGTTAACCTGAACCCCAAAGGTCTTTTCCATTTGCTCTGTCTCAGGGTCACTTTTATTTAGAATTAATAGGCTTCTAATTATTAGTAATCTATTCAGCGTGTTCCCATGCTGGTTATGGCAAAAGTGGGGAAGATCTTCCATTTCCCCACCGGTTATTCCACATAACGCCCTGGGGGATTTATCACAGACATAAATGTTAAAATCCCCTACCCACAAGATATTCAGCCTAAGCGGATGTGCGTTACATAGTGAGTCGAGTTCCTTCCACAAAAGGGCGGGGACACCCCCATATTCCCCATAAAATTGTTGTTATTATAATTGATTATAACTAGGGCTCCTGGTTTTATGGTATTTATATTTTTGTCATTTCCGTCTGTATTTATCCATATCTATTTTTTTGCTAATTTTACCTGGATTTATCCATATCTACTTTAGATTATGTGAAAAAATTAAGCTGAAATGTGTATATTTCTGCATTTATTTAACCAGTTAATGTGCACTCGTGCCTGAACACCTGACAGGTTTCAATGATATATACACACTCAGATGGTAAAATATGCACTTGTAGGAAATTATGTAAATTTTAGTATCAAAGTTGTGCAAATCTACTGCTGTTTAAGGCTCTTTACTAAAATCCCTATATTTTTTTAATCCCCTTGCCTGTCAATCTGCACAGCTATTGGCCTGGCAGTCATGATTGACAGCATTGAGAATCACTCAAAAACAAACCAATTTCCATTTTTATCCACATTTAAAAATAAATACAGACAGGAAAATAAATGGTTTTCTGTTAGTATTTATCTGTAAAATCAGTGAAAACGGAAAACAGGGAGCCTTAATTATAACCCAATCCCAATCTGCACAGCCCTTACAAAGGAACATATGGAAAAATGGGGAAGGGTCTACAAATCTGAGCCCTCTAAGATTAAAGGTGTTTGCAACAAAGGTTAATAAGCCACCACTTGCTCTTCCCACCGTTGTGGGTCGAGCCATTGTTTGGCAAGAGCGGTATCCATCCAGAAAAATGTTTTCTGTCGCCCAAGTTTCCTGTAGGCAAACTATGTCATGTTTGCTCACAGTGTACCGCCAGTCAGCGATCCCCAATTTCTGCCTTACTCCTGCAATATTCCATGACATAATCTTAGCTCTTGGAGTATCATGGGTTTTACTCACAGTCTTCATTGTGTAAATTCATAACATTCGAGTAGTGGCGTTGGTCCCTGTTATGATGGTGATGTTGAATTTCAAAGCTAGCCTGATTCCTTTGGACTCTCTCCAAGGGCCGTGATCTTATAGGTATATAGAAAAAACCTAGGGGGAGGGCAGTGATCTGTGAACCCAGGTGAGTTGTAGTAGGTAGACTTCTCAATAGTTCTCTAACTATTGTAAGATCGTTAAAGTTCACTACAACACAATCCCCTCCTATGGTTTTTGGAGCATGTCCCACCCAACCTCTTCTCGTCATTATAATATGGTTACCAAGGTTATTTGTGAGTTTCGAGTTTTTGTTAAACCAGTGTAGGACTTTGATCATGAGTTGTCCTGTGGTTTCCTTCTGAGCCTCTCCTAATGCAGGGACATTTACCAAGGTTATAACGTATGGGCATACCTCGGGGGGGAGGTCTAGCCTGCGCTTGTTCACACCATCTGGTAGCAGATTAGCAGGCCTAACCTCCCTTAGGGGGTGCACGGACACACTTTTACTTTCGTCCGTTAACGGTTGTTGACCAGTCTCTCTAACTGCATTTCTCCCTTCGGATACCCTCAGACAGGGTAGTGGAATAGTTGGTGTGTGGGGCCTTGGCTCAACATCTAGAGTGGACGTATCCGTGGGATAGGCAGCATACTTCCCGCCCCCTCTCCCCTTTTTGCTGTTGAATGCACCTTGGACATGTATCCCGAAACAATTCCAATGGGGTCCTATTTTCATCCGTTGGCGCCACACTCCCCCTTTCTAATATTGATTTAGCCTGGTGAGCTGCATCTGATTTATTATGAGTTAACAGGTCATTTAAACTTTCTTCTATTTTAATCAGTTGGCCTAGAATTGGTTGGAGGATACAAGTAAGTGTGTGCTCCAACCTTTTACATAGGTCATCTGTGGTGTTAGAGGGCATTTCAGTATTGCATCTGTTGGTGGATTTATCATCCCTTGTGACTGACTCAATGGTAGAAGACTTCTTTCCCTTTGGTGCTTTTTTTTTCTGGTACCTCCCCATTTTGTTTTTGGTGGTGGCTCCGAGGGGGGTGTATGTACTGACTCTTGGGAGGGAATATGCTGTGTGTCCAGACTAGTACAAGGGTTAGCCACCTGGTACCCCCCATGGCCCGCTCTGTCCATTAGGTCCACTGCGTGAAGGCCCGCGTTTTCACTAGAGCAGGTCCTTACCACTTAGAGTGAAAGACGGCGTTCAATTAGTTCTATCTCTTTTGATAATACAATTGCCGCCATTGTCAAAAAGAATCCAAGGTATTATTAGTCTGACCTCCTCGTCCGTGTTGTCCACCCGAGCCGATCTTCCAGCATCCCCGGGTGAGGGCAACACGCCCAATCAGTCCGCGGGGTAAGAGAGGCCCCCAAGCTTCCATGATGGTCACGTGTCTCCTCTGTCTATGGGCCATTCGACCGTGAGCCGCTCCGGGCTCAAAGGCGCGCCCTTTGCTGCTGTTTGATACGGGCCGGGCGTATGGTCACAGCGTCCTCTGAGCGCCGCAGGACCGCCCACTGCCGCGAGACAGCCAGCCACAGCACATAAGAGCCATGCTACCTAATTCAAGGATAGCACATTGGTATGGTGTAATTGTCCTTGCATTCTCGTTAGCAAATCTGGTTTGTGACAAGTGAAGAAGTTCTGGAAAGCACCATTGTCTTTCCTATTCAGCGACAATGAGAATCATCTTCGCGTTGGCGTTGCTCAATTTCACTAGGAATCAGTGTGTTTGGTGCAAAAGTGTAGAGAAATCACTCCAAAGGGTCTATTAAAAGTGTACTGCTCAGCAATAATAGTTCCCACACTCTGGAGGCAAAGCTCGGGCATTTTGAGATGTTGCAAACAGATTTGAGTAAAATACCAATCTGTGAAAATGCCTGCAAGTACATCATTATTGAGAGCCCATTGTGGTTTTGTACAAATAATCTACTGCGCTAGTCCACTTTAATTGGAGGCCCGGTAAATGTACCGATTGTTTAGACTGGTTTCTAGCCAAGAGCCAATTCTAGAACAGTTTGGCACTAGAAGTGCATTGTGGTTGTGTTGTCTAACCACAGACCCTGCACTGTCACAATGGTTTGAGATGGTAGTGATGGAGCAAGGATTCAAGAAAATGAAACTTGCATGGAGAAATCCACCATTAACTTTCACTAATCATTAAAACTGTAGATGAGACGAAAATAATATACACCAGACACCGACACATGGGGAGAAAAGCTTATGCATGCTTAAATTAATGTGGAATAAAATGCAACGCGACTAAAACCCGCTTTAATTTACGAAAATGCTTTGCGCATGTGCAAACCTGAATTACGTAGAGATAACGTGACTAACTCGCTTTGAGAGGGAAAACTTCATGCATGCGCAAGAAAGACTAACATGCGGTCTTGAGGTACCACGTGCCCGGCATCTGCTTGCTTGAATTTAAAAGAAAGCTGCTGTTGTTAATGCTTTGCCCAGAAAGATAATAATAACATGGGATAGAGTAGAAGTGGGTGGTAAACAGTGAGAATTATATGTTTAAGAAAATAACATCTGTTTATGATTCCTTTATTAATAGTGTGCATTCGGGCTTGCTAAAGCTTGACGGAAAAAGAAAATGGCGATGGATGTCCACAAGTTGCGCATGCTCAGTGAATTCATGATGTGACCCGGTGACCGAAAGAGCTGAATGACTGCCAAATTTGAAGGACAGAAGACATGAGAAAAAGAAGACATGTATCACTCGTCTATGTAGCCTGTATTGAATGAATTATTTACAATGGCAACAATATGTGAATGGGAAGAGGACAACATGAATGAGCTAAAGGGGAAGGGCTAGCAAACAATAAGTACCTTAATAAAAATGAATATGTCAGCACGGTGTGATGAAAACTCTCCTAGCCCCGTCCAATCATATTCCGTATCTTAGTAAAATTTGCAACTCTTCAGGGTGGGACATGTAGAAATAAAGACTATAACTAGAGTGACTTAAGTTAAGTTAGCTGCTGCTCATCGACGCTGAGAGAGACGAGTATGCTGCAACGAGAGAAAGCATCAAGGTTACGCTGAGAGAGAGAGGGAGAGGCGAGAGCAGACTGGGAAGATTCAGATCCGAAACGACAGCCTGATAGATTCAAAGATTGCGGAAAAATATCGAGGAGGGAGAGAGTGTAAGAGAGGGAATCGCCCTGGTGCGTCGGGTTTGTAGAGAAGTCTAGTAAGTATCAGCCCTGTCCTGATCCTGTCCTATAGTCTTTGTCTCCTGATTTTAAGTCAGGGGACCCCCACCATTCCTATGGCCAGAGGGGTGGTTTTCGGTCATCTCTATTAGGTAAATGTTATTTTGTCTCAAGATTTGCATATTTCTTTGCAAATTAATATTATCATGTGTCTTTTGTCTCTACATCTATCCACTCTTATGCATTGATTTTGTTGAATGAGGTTGTGTAATTGAATGTATTTTGCTAAATGAATTTTCTCTCTCCCATTGAAGAATGATGGAGTTTGCACTGTGAAATCTGTATTGATGAGCGTTCAATCTTATGACTGAAATTTTAGATAAAAGCTTATGAATTTTACTCAGAGTCTGTGGTTATTTCGCTAAGAATTGTGAATTAGTTAAGAAATTGTTAATATCACCATCAACTTACTCAACTAATGGTCCATCGACCAGAGGAAGAGTGTTGATTCGTGAAGATTAGTTAAGCATTGAGATGGTATTTTAACCCGATTTGTGGTTACAGGGAAATAACTAATCAGAACTTAAGTAAATTATAAAACTTGACCCCCCAGCGGATAGACGAGGGAGAGCGGATGAGCATTTTGGAATAAATGTATATGGGCCCAGTGAAATATTCAGGTTTTTTGTGAAATATTCAACCCTGGCCTTCCGCTGGATCAGTAGGTTCTGAACAAATGGGAATCATTTCAAAAGATTCAACTGCTTGCACCTCCACAGCAGAATCTGTTTTGCAGGCATAGACAGGAGTAGCTCATCTTCCCAGTCATATTTCTATTGACACCACTGATCATCTAAGCACTGCTGTGGAGGCTTTACATTCGGGACAGTGATGATGCAGGATGCCATTGTTCCCAGAAGCAAAGACATTCGGTGAGCAGTTGGACAAGGAATCTTTTGAATTTGGAGACATTTAAAAAAAATTGTTAGACTTTGTGTCCTCTAAAGGACACACATCTCGTTTTGTGTTCAAGGTGGCCCTGGGTAAACTAGAATTTGAACAGATTATGTGAAATTTTAGAAATGACTTGAAGGCACAGACATGGAAGGTTAGCAATGGTAGTATTGAAGTCTTGGATAGTTTTCTCCACTGTGTGAGCCTTTATCAGTGAATCATCAAGAGATACAGGCAGAAGATTTTTTGTGAAGAAAAGTTGCCTAAACTCCATACACTTGGAAAAAGTCTGAGTCTTTGATTTCAAACCAAATAGCAGAACGTTGTACTAGAAGTGCCAGTTGCCCACTGTGTACCGCAATAACTTTCTGTATTTCCGCACAACTAGAATGTGGAAATATACATCCTGTAGGTCCACTGTGTCATCCAGTCCTGTTTTCTGAGCTGGGAAAATGTTTGATGGAGAGCAAACATACAAATGTTTTGCTTTTTCATCCTTTTGTTGGCCAACATGAGGTACAAGGACTGTCAGAATTCGTGTTGGGGCCTGTATTGTGCACCAAAAACTATTTTGAATAGATGACTTTGTATCTGCGGGATGGAGGAACAGGCTTTATCACTTGCTTCTTTAGTACTGTCTTTTGATAGAAAGGGCAGCTGGTGTTTTGATGCAGGCTTCATAGGAATCAATGCCAGAGAGAACTTGAACTGTATTGTGTATCCCTGTCAAATGTCTTGATGCTAAATGTTGTCTGGAGAGAGCAGATTTGTCCCTCACTGTTGAATTGTCTCTCCATTTCAACATCAAACCTGAGACAATGCTGGCCTGCCATGTATAAATACATGACAGTGATAGGAAGCCGTGGGAATGGCCTGAATTATGGTGATCTTAATGCCACCCCTTATTCTCGTTAGATGTCCATCTGCGAGACGCTTTTGATTGAAAGGGTTCAGTCGTAATTGAAGAGGCATCTTCTCTGGCTTTATTCTCCTTCGCTTTGAGCTCTTCATTCTCCCCCTGAGGTGAATTCCTTCCCTGTCCTTCAAGGTTCAGTGATTGTGGTAAACAGACCACACAGAAGTTACATGAGTCGGAGCCTGCCTTTATTCTCACACTTCACAAGGAGTGAAGGCATAGTGTTGTGATGGATAAAGGTTCCCTGCATTGCTTGGGAGAATGTGCACCGGTCTCAAGTTCATCATAGCAAGCTTTACATTTTTGATCCAAACCTCAACACACAACAGTCATGCATGTGCACTGGAGGCGTTTGTGACATAGAGTGAAGACCAGGGCAGTGCTCTGTGGTCTGGAGGGGCAAACTTTGTGCAACCTCCTTACCAAGCATGACTACCTTCAACTCGCCAGACTGTGGAGAACTGACTGTGGTTGCCATAATACAGTTTATAAGGGGAAGACAGGCCTTTTTTTCTGATCGTCCTAGGGCCTAATGCCCTCTCCCACCTTTTTTTTTAAAGTGGTCTGTTAGTCTCCTACAACTATGTCTTCTCCAATCCATGTGGGACATGGATACCATGTGCAAATACTGTCTCATTGTTGTGTGTCTTTCTGGACAGGAAGTGTTCAACTTCCTGCGTGGCCTGTCTGAGTCGAATAAGCATAAGGGACAAAACTGCCCAGAACCTGTCTCAGAGCTGGCTTTTGGAATTCATAACCATTTTCTGCAAAATGTGGCCAGACCCGGGATACCAAGCTAGTGGCAGTGATGGAACTCTTTTGTCCTCCAAGGTTGGGGTATCTATCACCAGCTCCACTTACTAGGTTCATCCCCAGGACCACAACCTGGGGATGTTCGACAGCCTGCCAGGAGAATCTGTCTTGAAGTCTGCTTTGAGAGAAAGATCTTATTGACTGCTGCGGAGGAGCATTGGAGATGCTCTTGAGCAAGGAGTACACTGCCTTGAAAAGGAGGGCAATGAAGCAACTGAAGGGGAGTTGAACTGTGACAGTTGCTGTAGCTCAGGAATGACCCACACCATTACCAACAAAAGGTGAAGTCAGGGTGACCTGAATGCACACACTGCCTGTGCGTCCCCAATGAAGAGTTTGAGCTCGAGGGTGCTTCCTGAAGATTCAGGAAGTACTGAGTGGGTGATGCCACTACTGGAACCTAGAGACTAGAACCAGGAAGTGATCATCAACTTATGTCTGCAGTTGGCGGTTGAACTGTACTGAGCCGTGCCAAGGGTGGTAGCAGCCCCTGTTCACGGACGTTGATATCAGACATTAAATATTACCTTCTCTAGCATTTCAACTAGTGTGGGCTCTACATTATGTTTTGGTTGGGGTCAGCTGTTGAGACCCGAGAAGAGCCTGTGGAGCAAGACTCACCCAACTGCAAGCAGCATGACCACAGCGCATCTGCTCTGTCACTGGTACTGGTGCTACCTCCACTCCACTGACCGTGCCAGGGGATGCAGCATGCTCCCAACACCAAGCACTTTGATTTCAGCCTACTGCAGACTGCAATCAACATTGGCTGGACCGGGAGAAGAGAAGGTAAGTCCCGGAAGGTGAGCCATGTGCAGTGTACACCACCTTAAGCAGCGAAAGTGCCGACCAGCAATGACCTACAGGCCCAGCCTGCATGAACTACAACCAATAACATAAAGGTACTGAGACCCCAAAAAGAAGAAAAGGAACAATCGTATGTTTTTGGGAACTGGAAATAATTACTTTTAGGGAGAAGGGTGAACTGGGCCACAGGAACTCCCCACAGACAGCTCTACTAAGATTCCCTCAGAGGGCCACTGACCAATGAATTTTACCACATAATACCTGGCCCTAGATAAAAGTTTAACATAGTTAGTTACTAACTTACTATCAGTATAGCACTTGCGACTAGATCTGTTGACTAGATCCAGTAAGTGTCTTATTTAGAGTTTAGTTTCTAACCCCACACCACTTCCCAGAGTGAGCCTTGAACTGCTCGACTCTGCTGTCCTGAGGGTCAAATGCTAAAGGGGAGTACGTGATGCTCAATTCTGTGATCAGTAATAAGGTTATGCCCCAAGGAACCAATGCTAAAAGCTCTGGTGGTCACAATTTGAGCCCAGTAACTCCTGGTTGCCATCACATAGCAAACAAAATCTCCTGCGTATGTTGGAAAACGAAGTGAAAAAAAAATCCCAGATCTGAGGAAAAAAGCACACAGAATAGGGTAACAAAACCATGGAAGTGTTCTGAGATCCTCCCAGCATGAGCCGTAAAAGCAACTGAGCCTGTGAAGCAACTCTAGATATAACAGCGCACATTGTCATTTCTGTGTAGAGTTAGACTTTAAGGCTTATTTTTCCTTCAAGTGCTTTCTTCCATCGGTGAGTTCAGTGCTTTATTTATTTTCTTTATTGCGGTTTCATTCTGGAATGCTGTCTTATGTATGATTTGAAATAAAATAAATAATTAGTAAAAATGCCACCATGCCAGCTTTTTACCTTCTATAAATGCCTATGCTAATTTTGGAAATGAGGGGGCATATTAGCAGGAACGGCGTTAAAATTATCGCCGCTTTAGCGGCAGGAAACTGCAGCTAAAGCGGCGATAATGGGGCTTGATAATATGCCCTTGAGACTACCAATACAAGCCCATGTTCTGCTGTGATCCTGGTCTTCTATTGGAATTCTCAAGGGCATATTATCAAGCCCATTATCGCCGCTTTAGCGGCAGTTTCCTGCCGCTAAAGCGGCGCTAATTTTAACGCCGTTCTTGCTAATATGCCCCGAAGTGTTCTAGGATCCCAGCACCCATGTGAGAATAGTCTACATTAATGTCAATCAATGCAGATCCTACAATGCAGATCTCTGAGATTTTTAAAGAAAAGATTAGTAATGATCCTGGGGCTGGTGGCCTGCCACAGGCCTCCATCATAGCCTCTCCTTTTTAGGGTGTCTAGCACTGTGATCAATCGTCTGGGAGAGGGCAGTCTGCATTTATTAGTACTCGGGAGACATTCAGTGAATTCAGGGATTATGAACCCTGCTTGGCCATATCAAAGGCAGACTGAGTTTTGCCGGTGAGATACTGTCACAAGCCTGCTGTATTCCAAGTGCATTATAGTCTATGGCATTTGAAATACTGTAGACAGGATATTCATCTTGGTTTGAAGGAGTATGCCGTCTGTCATGCTCTTAAGTAAGACCCTAAGCATTTAATTTATTTAGCAACAGCAACATTTAATTCAGAACTGTTCTGCTTAGCAGTAAAGGTGGTACATTGGTAACAAGTTTAGGGTAGTTAACATAGTTCAGAGAAGTAACAATTTAGGTTTGGATTCATTGCACCATTGTATAAATCTGACTGGTGGAGAAAAGTTACTTACCTTCAGTAAGACTGTTTCTCGTGGATCACAGGTTCCTCACCTTAGAATACTCCTGGTGTCAGACTGGATCCAGAAAACGTTTTTCTAGCAATTTACATTTACATTTCAGAGCCCGAATATGCCACCTGGCATCGTTGAGAAAGAGGGTGCATGAGGCTAAAAAGTCAAGAAGCCTCAGAGCTGCTCACACCTAGATCCAGTACTGAGGCTAAAGTATTAGGATCATAGCTCGAATGTCCTGGACTTGTTGCAATGGACGGAAGGCGCTGAATTGCACTGTATCGAGGACGACTCCAATTAAAGGAAGTCTCTCTGAAGGACTCGGGTGTGACTTTGGGTCATCGATCGTGTGTCCTAATGATGTCAGGAGGTTTGCCATCAACTGGAGATGGTCTAACACTTACTTTGGTGAGCTCACTTTTAACAACCAACCGTCGAGGTAAGGTAAGGTAAAACTGATATCCCCTACCTCCTGGACAGTGATCACCGGCATCACTTTTATGAACACCTTAGGGGCACTGGTGAGGCTGAAATGAAAAACAACAAACTGAAAATGCTCCTGGTCTACCTGAATCACAGGTAATGTCTGTGGGACTGCAAGATGAGTGTGAGACCTATCAGCCTTAGGGTGGTCTTTGCCCAAACTCTTTGTCTTCCTCCTCGTTTTGCTGAATTTGTTTTTTGTAGGCCTTAGGACTGTGTGCACTTTACCACTGCTGACCAGTGCTAAAGTGCTTGTGCTGTCTCCTTTAATCATGGTAAGACTGGCGTACACCTGATTGGCATTTTTAATTTCCTTATAAGTCCCTTGTAGAGTGGTATACCATATATCCAGGACCTGTAAATTAAATGCTGCTAGTGGGCCTGCAGCACATATTGTGCCACCCAATCAAACAGCCCCTTAAACATGCCCCAGGTCTGCCATTGCAGCCTGAACGCAGTTTTTAACTGCCAATTCAACTTGGCAATATAACCCCCTTGTCAAACTTTAAGCTCACCTTTTATTGCATATAAGTCATCCCTAAGGTAGGCCCTAGGTAGCCCACAAGCCAGAGTGTAGTGTAATTAAAAGGTTGGGCATGTACTTTAAAATTTTACATGTCCTGGTAGTTAAAAACGCCTAAATTCTATTTCACTACTGTAAGGCCTATCTGTCCCAGAGCAAAACATTGGGTTGCCTTATTACATTTAATAAGTGCTAACTTTTAATTGAGGACAGATAAACATTTCATGTTTTGTATCTATGAAATTCTAATGAAAAATCCTCTAAAATGGAAAAGTCATACTTTAAATTACAATTTTGAAAATCTCACTTTTTAAAGTTGCCCTTTTCCTGCCCTTAGGCATTTGGTGCCTGCAGCTTCTCCGGTGTCACATGTCTGAGAGTAACTAACAGTTAAACTTTGCGAATTCCTCCCAGACAGTCACACAATAGAGCGTTTAGGTGTGCCTGAATGGGCCATCTGCTGACGGAATGGGTGGGGGTACGGAGGCCCACTTGCAGCTGAATAGGCCGTGCTCTGCCTTCACACAAAGGGCTTGTTACCTCCACATTGTCACTGCAGCCAGGCTTGGAGCCAAGGCAGGGGAGTCAGGAAATTCCAAGCACTTCAAAGAGAACCTCTAGAAACGTCTCCCAACTTAAAAAAAGAGAGACAAGGTATAAAATAGGGTCCTCAGACCACTGTTCAGTTCACTTTCTGGACCTGTGAAAGGACTCTCAGAGGACTGCCTGCTGCTGTGGCTTTCTGTGTACTCCACAAGACTGCTTTACTGCACCTGTAAGGACTTCTTTGCTGCCTGGAGCCTGCTCTGAACCTTCAGAGGCCAGCTGTGCTGTTTGAGCCCTGCATCTTACCTGAACCCTGGCCTACCAGAGTGACTTCAAGGGTTAGTTTGCTGATCAATTATTGGCAGCTAGGGGACCCGTTTACCGCACTACCAGAAGTGTTATAATTGCCCACCTCTGATGACCAGCTACCAATTGGCCATTAAGTAAACACATTCAAAACACAAATGAGAGGCAACAAAACAGTATTCTTATGAAAAATGTGTAAATAAAACAGATGAGTTCTTTGGTTGATTCTGTGACTATTTTGATCAATTGTCAGAAATGCCGAACGCTGGCGTCTGGAGTTCTCATTGCCGAACACGACCCTGTATGTATGATTGTCATTTCCTGTTGAAATGGCACAGAGCCTTGTTTTCTTTTGCTTACAGGTAGCCAAGAGAATGACTGGTTTCTCTGTTGACATAAGAACCTCAGTGGAATGCTTATATGCCATTCGCAACATTGTGTCTATTCAAACATTCGTGGTTGAACTCAATCAATCAATCAATCAATCTATCTGCGACAAACTCAGCACCTTTTTCCACCACTAAATCAAGAGCATCTACGACAACTTCGATGAAGACAACCAACACACTGAACCCTCACCAACCACCCCCAACACCATGAAGCCTTCATCGACAACTGGACAGCCCTCACCACGAAGACACACTGAAGACGATGAACTCAATCCACTCTGGGGCCCCCACGGACCCCTGCCCCCACCACATTTTCAACAGTGCCGCCGACACCATCGCACCCATGCTCCGCCACACCATCAACCGCTCCCTGGCAACCGCATCGTTCCCCGATGACTGGAAACACGCCGAGATCAACCCCCTCCTCAATAAACCCTCGGCGGACCCCACCGACCTCAAAAACTACAGACCCATCTCCCTGCTCCCCTTCCCAGCAAAAGTCATCGAGAAAGCCATCAACAGCCAACTTGCCACATTCATCGAAGAGCACAACATCCTCGACTCCTCCCAATCCGGCTTCAGAAAAAACCACAGCACGGAAACCGCCCTCCTCGCCACAACAGACGACATCCGCACCCTACTGGACAAAGGAGAAACAGCAGCCCTCATCCTCCTCGACCTCTCAGCGGCGTTCGACACAGTCTCTCACCGCACCCTAATACGCAGACTCCACGACGCAGGGATTCAAGACAAGGCCCTCGACTGGATCCGCTCCTTCCTCTCCGGCAGAACGCAGCGGGTCAGACTCCCCCCTTTCCTCTCGGACCCTACACCAACCACCTGCGGAGTCCTCCAGGGGTCATCCCTCAGCCCTACGCTCTTCAACGTCTACATGGCTCCGCTCGCCCCCATCGTCAGAACCTACAGACTCAACATTGTGTCATACGCAGACGACACCCAACTCATCCTCTCCCTATTCAACTAACCCAACACCGCCAGACACAATTTTCGAGAAGGCATGGAAGCCGTCGCAAAATGGATGAAAAACAGCTGCCTTCAACTAAACACCAACAAAACAGAAGTACTCATCATGGGCCCACACCCCGACGCCTGGAACGACACCTGGTGCCCCCCCCTCGGAAACCCGCCAACCCCCACAGACCACGCAAGCAAACTGGGAATCATCCTGGACTCCGAGCTCAAAATGGACCGCCAGATCAACTCTGTCTCGTCTTCCTGCTTCCACACCCTCCGCCTCCTTCGCAAGACCTTCAAATGGATCCCCCTCGAACACAGAAAGACCGTCACTCACGCCCTGGTCACCAGCAGACTCGACTACGGCAACACACTCTATGCCGGAATAAACAAAAACCTCACACGCAAGCTACAGAACATCCAGAACGCCGCCGCAAGACTGGTCCTCAACCTGCCAAGACACTGCCACATCTCCCAGCACCTGCGCACACTCCACTGGCTCCCCATCGAAGCTAGAGTCACCTTCAAGATGCTCACCCACGCTCACAAGGCCCTCCACGACACCGGACCAGCATACCTGAACAGCCGACTCAAATTCCACGCACCCCAAAGGACCCTACGATCAGCCCAGCTCTCCTATGCCGTGGTCCCCCGCACCAGAAAGACCAGATCAGGCGGCCGCTCCTTCTCCTTCCTCGCGGCCAGAGCCTGGAACGCACTCCCTCTCCACCTCAGACAGACATCTCTCCCCATCTTCACAAGAAACCTCAAAACCTGGCTCTTCGACAGACCCCCTCCTTGATGGACTGGAACCATCGAAAACCCACCCTCCCCCAGCGCCTTGAGACCCTCACGGGTGAGTACTAGTAGCGCTTAACAAACGCGTGATTGATTGAATGCAATTGGAGTGTAGAATGGCAGTGGTGCAGAAAGTAGCGTTTCCATGGTGTCCCTACTAGTAGTAGGCAAAGCAATTAGCTGATAAGTATAGGACATTGATAATTTAATGTGGAGAAGCTCCTGATAGTGTGTGCAAATTTTTGCAGGTGAGTCTGAAGCAAGGTAATCAGAGTGCAAAGTATGGATATTTGGCTTCGTCAAAGGTGCTTGATAGTGTGCTCAAGGCTTATTTGTAGACTTCAAGGTTTGCCATGGATTTGTTCTTGCACTGTTTATACAGAATTGCTCTTATTTTTGGTTTGGAGATTTTGATTGCTAAATAGTATCCATGGTTGCAGGGCAGTAGGAGTGAAAGTGCTTTGTGGATAATGTGTATTAAAGGTTTGTATTGTATTGCTGCTTTTAGTTGTTTGTATCACGATAATAGTGGAATAAATAAACGTCATTGTCATAGAGGTCTTTCCTGCTGTCTCCTATGTGTGTTTTCCATCTGCAAAACCCTCGCCTATATGTAGATAACCATACTCCCCTGCATGGAAAAATCCCTTCATCTAACTATATAGGTAAACCCATTCCATTCATGTAACTATTCACCGCAAATGAGATTTCATTGTTGAGTGGTAATACCTGAACTCAATACTCCTTGCTATAATCCCAGCTCTAGTGAAGAGAGAGTAGGTCTAACAGCAAGATCTAATGCAGAAACTCTTGGGCCTCGCAACAACTAGTTGTGAGGCACTCAGGGCTGTAGTTTGCTGCCTAAATTGGCTCCCCAGTGCTGGGATAGGTTTATTTTACTAACAAAGATTCAGATAAAGTTCCAGAACTACCTGGGTTCTAATATCATTCCTGGCAAGAGTTTAGCCCAAGTGGTGAAAGCTAAGAGCTAGAGTCAAGTCACCTGGGATCTCATTCCTGTTCTGGAATGTGGCCATACATGTATACAGGTGCAAGATCCCTGTATAATGCAAGTGCCTGTTGCATATATAGGTGAACAAAGCAAACACAAAGAGATGATGGACGGAGTGCTGAAACTTTTCAGACACTCACCCCCAGTCACAGATCTGGGTTGAATCCATCATCATTCTTTAGCTCACTTCGCCACCCCAGTTCAGACACAGCTATATGCAAATCAGTCTTGACCCTGTGCCTCATGGGAACAGTCCAGCCTGAACTGCCAAGCCATGTCCTCCCTGTACCGGAAACAAGCATCCTGGGACCGGTTTTGGGCTAACAGCCCTCATCAGCCAGGCTAGCTTGAATCCAGTGACAAAGTGAGCAAGGGACCCACGTCTGGGCATACCCTGCCAACTTAGGGCGAACAAAGTAAACACAAAGAGATGATGGACGGAGCGCTAAAACTTTTCAGACACTCACCCCCAGTCACAGATCTTGGTTGAATCCATCATCATTCTTTAGCTCACTTCGCCACCCCAGTTCAGACACAGCTATATGCAAATCAGTCTTGACCCTGTGCCTGATGCTTGTTTCCGGTCCAGGGAAGACATGGCTTGGCAGTTCGGGCTGGACTGTTCCCATGAGGCACAGGGTCAAGACTGATTTGCATTTAGCTGTGTCTGAACTGGGGTGGCGAAGTGAGCTAAAGAACGATGTTGGATTCAACCCAGATCTGTGACTGGGGGTGAGTGTCTGAAAAGTTTCAGCGCTCCGTCCATCATCTCCTTGTGTATGCTTTGTTCGCCCTAAGTTGGCAGGGTATGCCCAGACGTGGGTCCCATGCTCACTTTGCCACTGGATTCAAGCTAGCCTGGCTGATGAGGGCTGTTAGCCCAAAACCGGTCCCAGGATGCTTGTTTCCGGTCCAGGGAAGACATGGCTTGGCAGTTCGGGCTGGACTGTTCCCATGAGGCACAGGGTCAAGACTGATTTGCATATAGCTGTGTCTGAACTGGGGTGGCGAAGTGAGCTAAAGAACGATGTTGGATTCAACCCAGATCTGTGACTGGGGGTGAGTGTCTGAAAAGTTTCAGCGCTCCGTCCATCATCTCCTTGTGTTTGCTTTGTTCGCCCTAAGTTGGCAGGGTATGCCCAGACGTGGGTCCCTTGCTCACTTTGCCACTGGATTCAAGCTAGCCTGGCTGATGAAGGCTGTTAGCCCGAAACCGGTCCCAGGATGCTTGTTTCCAGTCCAGGGAAGACATGGCTTGGCAGTTCGGGCTGGACTGTTCCCATGAGGCACAGGGTCAAGACTGATTTGCATATAGCTGTGTCTGAACTGGGGTGGCGAAGTGAGCTAAAGAACGATGTTGGATTCAACCCAGATCTGTGACTGGGGGTGAGTGTCTGAAAAGTTTCAGCGCTCCGTCCATCATCTCCTTGTGTTTGCTTTGTTCGCCCTAAGTTGGCAGGGTATGCCCAGACGTGGGTCCCTTGCTCACTTTGCCACTGGATTCAAGCTAGCCTGGCTGATGAGGGCTGTTAGCCCGAAACCGGTCCCAGGATGCTTGTTTCCAGTCCAGGGAAGACATGGCTTGGCAGTTCGGGCTGGACTGTTCCCATGAGGCACAGGGTCAAGACTGATTTGCATATAGCTGTGTCTGAACTGGGGTGGCGAAGTGAGCTAAAGAACGATGTTGGATTCAACCCAGATCTGTGACTGGGGGTGAGTGTCTCAGCTTCTACACCCCCACCCGCCAGCTCCGCTCGACCAGCCTCGCCCTCGCCACAGTCCCCCGCATCCGGAAAACGACCGCCGGCGGCAGATCCTTCTCCCACCTCGCCGCCAAGACCTGGAACACCCTCCCCACCAACCTCCGACAGACCCAAGACCTACTGGCCTTCAGAAGACTCCTCAAGACCTGGCTCTTCGATCAGTAGCAGCACCACCCCCCTCTTCCCCCAGCGCCTTGAGACCCTCGCGGGTATGTAGTGCGCTTTATAAGTGACATGATTGATTGATTGATTGAGTGTCTGAAAAGTTTCAGCGCTCCGTCCATCATCTCCTTGTGTTTGCATATATAGGTGACTCATTGGCAGGTCTACAGTTGAGAGCTCACATTTGAAGTCAAAATCAGAAGTTCTGGCGTGTATTCCCAGGTCGTACCCCAGGGGTGACCCAGTGGTCTCCAGAGGTCTGGATTTTACTCTCTGCTCAAACTGATAAAGCTGAGGTCCAACAGTGAGACCTATTGCTGGATATTAGAACTGCTGGCTGAAAATCCAGCTGTGACAAAGTTAAGATCTGCTGAGGACTGATCTGAAGTCAATATATCTAATATCTAATCCCAGCTTTGGGAGAAGGAGGTTTTGTTGTGACAGATCACAAAAATCACTTGATTACACTAGGATTTAAGCACTTTAAAAACCCATTCAAACACAATGTAGTCTGTATAGCTCAAAGTGCACTAAATACATAGGAGAAGACGAAGACAGAACATCAGTCTCACTTTGATCCTGTAATCTCTGGTTGACTCCCAGATGAACTTCTTGCTGATACCGCCAGCTCCTATGACGAGGACCTCCTTCCCCTCCATAATGTAGTACTGAGATCTCTTCACCATTGTCTGAATCAGCAGGCTTGAAGCAGACTCTGACCCCGCACATGCTATTGACAGCTGGGAGCGGTTCATTGATTCAAAATCTCCACAGGTGTTCAGGCAGAGGTGACAGTTCACACCTACAGCAATGGGAGTTATGATCTGGTCCACACAGGTCAATATGAAGTCAACACCTAGGAAGAGAACAAGAAGGATTAGATGGGACAACCTCAAATAGAAATATTTGAATAAGATCTAATTACCATGTAGTTCTTTTTTGCCTGAAGGTGCCTGTATCAGTGGATGGACTCCTCACCTTTTCCATGGTGTACAAGTTCTGAACCATTATTAGTACTTGAACTAGACATATAATCATTCACTTTACCTACATCCCTGTCCACAGTGCTTTAAGTCACACATTTTGCTTTATCCTTAACTAGTCAAAATGTTTATCATTTAAAGGGCTTTGCAAAAGAATGATCGGCACCCACCATCGATTGTGTAAAGTATATACGTATTACAGATAGATTAAGGTACATAGGGTACAGGCTCAATCGAGGTTCTTTTTAAAAGGGATTTCTTTATTCACAGTCTTCTTGTTCTTTAAATAGAACCTTTCTTCCTTAAATCTCAATGTAGCCAATGTCTTTCGCCCCTTAACAGAGACTTCTTCAGGGCTTTAAGGTGTGTTGACACTTATATTGGCTAGAAGTGTTGATAGATTCCCAAAGGCACAGCGTGATGTCCAATGTAACCTTTCCAAGATGTCAAATCTTTTCTTTAGCATCTGCCTATTGCTAATGATGATATATTATCTTGTCTTCATATTTATCAATCTCACAATCCAATTAGTTGTGCTATTGTTGGCATATTATGTCCAAGCATGTGCCGGCATCAGAACCAGTAAGCGCAGTATCCCACAAGCGGCGTAATGCGGCACAATTGAAGTTAAAAAAGCTTTTTATTTAAAGAATAAGAAGACTATGAATAAAGCAATCCCTTTTAAGAAAAACCTTGATGAAGTCTGTGCACTATGTAACAAACTATCTGTAATATGTACATACTTTACACAATCAATGGTGGGTGCTGATCATTCTTTTGAAATTAATTTATGGAGTTGTGCTCCTGTTTGGAAGTTTAAGTGGCTGACTTCCAGATCTGTGCACCAACTTTATTTGCTCTAACATAGTCCACTATAAGTGATAGGTGCAAATTTGGGTGCCTCAGCCTCGTCTTTTAAATCATTTAAAAGGCACCTGCCTCAGCTCTAAAATGACCAAGAAGTCAACAGTTTCACAGCTCTGGGCACCAAAATAGTTTTTGTGATGGCATCTGACTAAGGCCGAAATAAGTAAAAGCGAGAACACGCACAACGTTTCCTCAGTAATTGCTCTCGTATTCAATTTGTCGCGTGCTCAAGGGGTTTCACTCTCTGATCAAAGAGTGTGGCACACACTTTGTGATATCTGGCTACTCGTGATAAATGGATGTTTGTGTGAGTCTCACACACTATGCATGATGTATTAAACTTGCACGCGCACTATTATGAGTCTAGGGCACTCCCGATTGTTAGTATATTGTTTGTTCACATTTCAAGGAGAGTCATACACGATCCGCCGGCATGACCTGAGCCTGCATGTTGGACATTGACAGGCAACTTACACTCGTTTTTATAGATGTGATTCACGTATTTGACTACATGCTTCATGGACAGGCTGGTACATACTTGGTGATACCAGCATAATGATTAACTTACTCTTGAGCAATCGCACGTTTGGCTGTCATGGTTAGGTGCATGTATTCCTGTCGAAGGTTATACGATGTCTTGATCATTCATCATATACAGGTTTGACAGGATGAGTTAGTGTATGTTATTTTTCACGGAGCATGAACTAGCAAGCATGCACACTGCATGGATTGTTGACCTTGTAGTCAGGAAGACTACTTCACGTTTTTTTAGACACCAGTCTTTATCTGGTTGGTCTATAGAATGTCACCATGTCAGCTTGAACAAGTCACTGCACCCGTGGGTGTCGGTTGACCACGGATTTGTTGATAGGATGGTTTTCTCATGTTATGTTATGTGTATTTCTCTAGAACTATCCCCTGACGAAGGGCTCGTCAGCCAAAAATGCATCGGGATGGAGGAAAGGATTAACGATTATATCGAATAGTGTGATCAGATTTGCATATCACTGCCGAAATCAAGCGATATGATGAACTAAAATTGAAGATGGCTGATAACGAATAAATATGGCCTAATCACCCAGAAACACTCTTTGTCTTATTATTGCTGATTACTTGAACACAGAACAACCCCAGGACAATGGGGCCCTTGCAGTGTTAGGGGGGGACGGACCCTACCAGGGGACGCTATATTGAGCTGACTAAGGCCCTCATTGCGAGGCCTCATATTTTGGGATTTTCCCTGCGATAGAACTGCTTTTGTGGTTGCTCTTGGCGCTCTAATTGTTGCCTTTTTCAAAAGGAATATGCAAAGATTTTTGGTCTCAACTATACCTCCTGAACTGGCAAATTTTAGGGTTTCATATTTTGTTCCCCTGCATTGGAATTGTTTATCAGAATGTGTTCCAAAAAATAGAGGAGCCAGCGAAAGGCGTATCCAGAACTTTTTGTTGAGTCTGACGGTTACAGGAAGTGAGTCTCAGCTATGAACTATGCATCAGATCATGTTTGTCCTCGGTTGCACTTATTGTTTGGTCTGAAGGGATCATACCTTCTTGAAGGGTGTCCTGAAAGTCTTCTTTATCCACTTAAGGAATCAGCACAATAAGGTGGTTTAGAGAATTTCACAGCTGTCTTTTATATAAGCCTTACAACACATTAGTGCTTGCAACCCTCATGGCAGTGGCTGAAGTTACAAATACTTTCTTTCCCACAACACCAATGCTCTTGCACTCTTTTTTTGGGAAGTGCTGAGGAAGCAGAGCTAAAGGCATTGAAGTGCTTCATGGCAACGAATACAACTATAGAGTCAAAATATGGTGTTTCCCTTACGAAGAGGAGATCAATTTCTGGAAGTGTGTATTACTTCTCTTGATTAGAGTAAACAGGTTTTATGGAGGCAGAAGTCAAGTAGGTATCCTCTTGGATTCTAAGAGAACTGAGACCAGAACTACCATGGGTCTCACTTGTAATTTTGGTAGCAGGGTTAAAGAAATTATGGAGGTTTTGTAAACTGGAGCATAAACTTTCATGTTCAGTTTTTTTGTCATTTAGTGATTCTTCAAGCTCAAGAAAAAGATCGCAAGCTGTTCAACCACTACCATGCCTTCCCCAGAGAACTCATTAGCATTTGCACAGGATGATGATCCCGACAAGGAGGTTAGGGGTACTATTCTTCTCTAATACTCAGTGAGTTGAAAATGAGTCTAATACCACCCCCACCCTGGCAAATCAAAGGAAATCTCTCATGCCCAAGCCACCAAGACGGAAATTGCTACGGCTCAAATGGGTATTGGGAAGAGTCATCCATTACTCCTATTGACCATGCCAAAATGGTTGAACACTGCTGATGACCCAGTGGGATTGTGGCAAAGCACTGGAGGTGACCAGTTGGAAACTTACTTTGTGATGTAGATGCATGATGTCCAGGATGTTGATATTCCTATGAAAATGTGGACATCTGTGACATTCTGAGGTGGTCTGATTGTGCAAATATCTTGCACATTCTGTAGATCAGCATAAATAGCCCCACATAAGAAGACATAGCCAAAGAACTCCACTTTGTTTTGGACAAAGGCACCTTTCTTCTTTATTACTGTTTGTCTGCATTTTGGCAGCTGCTTGACGACGGCTGATAGTCATTAATGATGTTCACTGATGGTGTAGGTGTAAATCAAGACGTCACTGCTTACATTTATGATGCTTTTCAGAGCAGTTAACAATTCTTTCCTAGTTCTTGGAGCACACCTGCAGATAAAATGAAGCTAAACTATAACCTGTACAGAGTAGCTGTGGTGTTAGCTGTACAACACCTTACATACAGTACCTCTGCTAAGGAAATAAAGAAAACAATTGGTGCTTTACCATAAAACACGCTGCTACTCTACAGCAGATTGTGCTTTTAATCACCCTAAAGAGGAGACTCATTTTGCAGTGAATTTCAGTTGTCTGAAGGAAGTATATACAAAATAGTAATCTGATCAGTAGCTAGTTAAAGTATTTGTTCTGCAATTATTATTTCAAACAAAGGTATCATATGCATTGCTGTCAATTTATCTTTGACACTTTTGGTGATTCTGAGGTGTACGTCAGATGAGAGCGATGATATTTGCTGCTGATATGTGTTGTCCCATCACTGGTAATTCATGTAGGCTAGTATGAGGTTACTTCTGGATCCAAAAGGGGTGCATCGTCCCTTAAGTGGTGGAGAGTAAATGTTCACAGAGCCATGAACTGTCATGTAGAACTAGGTAACCTAATTTAAATAGTTTAGAGTATTCCCCGAAGAAGATGAGCAGGTCATTATTAGCAGATGTGTGATGCCTTTTTCTGGTGATGCCTCCTGCATCACCATTTCTTTATTACGGAGCCAACACCAGAGAACCGGTGGTGGATGCCTATCCATCTGGGTTTTGACCATCCTCCCTCAAGAACAAGAGACAGGCAGTAGGTGCCCATCTAGCTTGCCAGCAGGGCTCACATATAGAGCCTGAGAAATTACACAAATAGAGAAGGATGCAACCGTTAACTAATGGGGCTGTCAACATTTTCCAATATGAATAACAAGTTAGGGCAATAAAGGGTCACAAAGAGCTGATCTGTTTGTTTCAGAGGTCTGCGCCACATCCCCCTCCTTAGACTGAAATAGGCTTCACAGCCACAAGAAAATCAGTTTGAGATGTGCCGATGGCCGGGTTCACCAACTCAGCTGATTAATTCTCCAGACTTCAAGGCTACACAATTGTGCAAGCTCCAGTTGGGCAGTATGGAGGAATACGTAAAGCTAAATCGTATAAGGGGATCTGTGCAGAAGGCCTTTCCATTGAGGAAATGTGTGAAGCCACCAGGACATATTAATGCTTGTGAGGACCCATCATGGCCATGAGCTTCCACTCCACCAGTTTGCCAACCACTACCTTCCTTCCACTCCCACAAGAAAATTCCCCTGCTCACCTATATCTCACCCAATCTTTCCTCCAGAATTGACTTGTCCACAACCCCTTCACTTTGCATGACTCCCCTCTTCTCCGTAAACCCCAGCTCCTGCTTCAAACTTAACTTACTGCCCCACACTTCTGCCCCTGATTTCCCAAACTTAAGCCCGGCTCCCTACTTCCTATTACCTTCCCTGTTTTTTTCCCTAACCCTCAACTCCTATTCCAACCCTTACTTCCGGACCTACCTTCTCTCTGTTTCTTGTCTCTCGCCCCAACCCTGGCTCCCACACCCAGCAACAACACCCACTTTCCTCTTCACTGTGCCCAAAACTCCACCTCTCCTCTACCAACAATTCTTCCTCCCACCACTCCCTCTGAACCACTCCTCAATATCCACAGCATTTTATGTTGCCACTTCATCAGTTCTCTGTACACTACCTTCCTCCCCATCTACATTGCTCCCCCAAATCATTTATCTCTCTCCCTTTTCTCCACCGAAACCTGGACATTTCGCTACCCCTGACTTGTACCCTCCTTCACATCTCTTATTGCCCCCCAACCTTGGCTCCCTCCTCCGAACCGACAACCTCTTCTTGCTTCTCCTCCATGAACACCCCATGTTCCACCCCATTTCAACATCACACCACCCTCACCTCTGTCTCTCTTCACTCCCTTGTCAAACCCCAGTACCTTTAGTATCCGACTATCCTCCTTTGCCACCTATCAAGGTGCTTCCCCTTTCTACTTTTGATGCCCTACTCACAACTGTAATACACACCCTCTATGTCAATCAAGTAATCAATCAATCAGGGCTTTGTAAAGCGCACTACTCACCCGTAAGGGTCTCAAGGGGCTGGCGGGAGGGGTGTGTGGCGCCGTTGAGGTCATTCGAAGAGCCAGGTCTTGATGTTTTTCCTGAATTGGTGCAGTGTCGGGCTTCGCCGGAGGTGAAGGGGGAGATCGTTCAAGGTCTTGGCTGTGAGGTACGAAAAGAACCTTCCCCCCGCTCTGTTCCTGTAGAAGTGTGGGACTGTGGCTAGGGAGAGGTCGACTTAGCGGAGGTTTCTCTTGGGGGAGTGGAAGGAGAGGTAGTTGTTGAGGTATTGAGGTCCGATGTTGCAGAGGGTCTTGTAGGCATGCGTGAGCAGTTTGAAAGTGCTTCTTCTTTCGACGGGGAGCCAGTGGAGGTGTTGGGTGATGTGGTTGTGCCATGGGATATCAGGGATTAGTCTGGCTGCGGCGTTCTGGACAGTCTGGAGTTTGCAGAGATTTTTGTTGATTCCGGCGTGGAGGGCGTTGCAGTAGTCCAGTCTGCTGGTGATGAGGGCGTGAGTGACTGTTTTCCTGGAGTCGGGGGAATCCATTTGATTGTTTTATTATGCAGAGAGTGTTGAAGCATGTGGTGGAGACGGCGTTGATCTGGCGATTCATAGTGAGTGATGACTCCAGTATGATGCCAATGGTATGTGCATGGTCTGTCGGGGTGGGTGGATTTCCGTGGGCGGGGGGCCCCAAAGTGTCATCCCATGCGGAGGGGGTGGAGCCGAGGATGAGGACTTCTGTTTTCTCTGAGTGGAGTTCCAGGCAGCTGTTCTTCATCCAGGTTGCGACGGCTTTCATCCCTTCTTGGAAGCTGTGCCTGGTTATGTCAGGTTCCTTGGTGAGGGAGTGGATGAGTTGGGTGTCATCGGCGTAGGAGACAATGTTGAGCTCATGGTTTCTGACTATGGTTGCGAGGGAGGCCATGTAGATGTTGAAGAGGGTGGGGCTGAGGAAGGATCCTTGGGGTATTCCACATCTGGTCTATGTCGGTTCTGAGAGGAAGGGCGGGAGTCTTATTCTCTGTATTCTGCCTGTGAGGAATGAGCGTATGCAGTCCAGGTTCTTTCCTTGGATGCCGGCATCGTGGAGTCTTTTGGCTAGTGTGTGGTGGGAGACGGTGTCGAAGGTTGCTGATAGGTCCAGGAGGATGAGGGCTGCCATTTGGCCTTAGTCGAAGAGGGCGGTCTTGGTGCTGTGGTTGCTGCGGAATCCGGATTGGGAGGTGTCTAGGATGTTGTTGGCTTCGATGAAGTATGCTAGCTGGGTGCTGACGGCCTTTTCGATGACCTTGGCTGCGAAAGGATGCAGCGAGAGGGTCCTTAAATTCTTGAGGTCCGTCGGGTCTGCGGAGGGTTTCTTAAGGAGGGGGTTTACTTTGGTGCACTTCCAGTTGTAGGGGAATGTGGTGGTCTCGAGGGGGCAATTGATTGTTCGACATAGCTCGGGTGCGATGGCTTTGGCGCCCTGTAGTAGATGTGTGGCGTGCAGGGGTCTGAAGGTGCTCCAGAGTGGATGCTCTTCATGGTCTTTAGGGTGTCTTCTGTCGTGAGTTGAGTCCAAGTAAGTAGGGTCTGTTGGTTGCTGTTTCTGGGGGTGATGGTTGAGGTGGTGCAGAGGTCTTGGTCATCGAAGTTGTTGTAGATCGTCTTGATCTTGAGGTGGAAGAAGGTGCTGAGTCTGTTGCAGAGGTCTTGGGAGGGAGGGACGTCTGTTGTTTTGCTGTTGGGTTTGGCAAATTCCTGTATGATGGAGAAGAGTACCTTGGAGTTGTGGGGGTTGGAGAGGATTCTGTCTTGGAGGAAGTTCTTTTTTGTGGATTTGATGAGTTGGTGGTGTGCCATGGTGGCGGTTTTGTAGGCTGTGCGTGTTTCAGGAGTTTTGCTGTTTCTCAACGTCTTTTCCAGTCATCGGCAGGATCGCTGGATTCTTGGAGTGCCGTAATGAACCAGTTTGCTTTCTTGTTGTGTCGTATTGTTGTCTTCTGGAGGAGGGCGAGTGTGTTGGCGCAGTTGGCGATTCATTTGTGGAGGTTGCTTGCCGTGGTGTTGGCGTCTGTCGTAGTTGGGGGTGGAGTGCAGGTGAGGGCGGAGGTGAGGTGTTCCTCAGAGAGTTTGTTCCAGATTCTGCGTGGGAGGCGGTGTGCATGCTTGTGTGCGATGGGTTTTCTAAAGGAGAAATGGATGCAGTGGTGGTCAGTCCAGAGCAGTTCCGTGGTGTGGCTGAAGAAGATGCTGTTTCCTCCTGCGAAGACGGTGTTGAGTGTGTTTCCTGCTGTGTGAGTGGGGGCAGAAACAAGTTGCTTCAGTCCTATGTTGGTGAGGTTCTCAGGAGGGCAGTGGTGTTGGGGTCATCGTGGTTGTCCAGGTGGAAGTTTAGGTCTTCGAGTAGTATGCAGTCTGTGGAGGCGAGGGCGTGGGGTGCTATGAGGTCGGCGATGATGATAGTGAACGGAGCGTGGGGACCAGACCGTCTGCAGACTAGGGTTCCACGAAACGCCGTTCTGGGGTTGGTCTGGATATGGAAGTGGATGTGTTCCATGGGGGGGGAGGCATCGTCAGAGTCGTGGTTGTTGTGCGTACGGAGCTTTTGTGGATGATGGCGAGGCCTCCTCCTGGGCGGGTGGGGCAGTCTTTTCTCAGGATCTTTTATCCTTCAGGGATGGCGGTGGCGATGTCGGTGTGGAGCTGGCGTTGGTCCAGGTCTCTGTGAGGAAGGCAACGCCGGGCGTGTGAGTGTTTAGGAGGTCCCAGATTTCTACAGCATGTCTGTGCAAGAAGCGCACGTTGAGGAGGATGCAGTTCAGTGGTTTGTGTGTGCTGGCGTCCGGTGGGCTGGGGGGCTACTGCTGGGGTCCAGAGGTGGGTGAAGGTGCAGCAGCAGTGTCAGCAGGAGATAGGGCCTTGGGTATTGCTCGGCGTCAAGAGCTGGCAGTTGTTGCTGCGTCTGGGGTTGAGAGCATGGAGGGTGCTGGGGTTGTAACAGCGAGGGCTGGGGGACCAGGGTCCCTGGTGCTGGTCGCGGTCGGGTTGCGGACTGGCGCAGACGGGTTTGCCTTTGGCGCGCCAGCAGCACGCCTGCTGCGCGCAGCCATGCAGCGGCTGCTATTAAGTAGGGGTCGGGGGAGGACGATCAGCTGGGAGGTGGGAGCTACATGCTGGGTGGGGGTGCCGTGGGGGCAGCAGCGGCAGGGAGCGCGGCAGGAAGCAGAGGCAACAAGAGAAAGAGGCAAAAGAAAAGAGGCAATGTCAAAGAGAAAGGAGGCAAAGGAAAAGAGAAAAGAGGCAAAAGAGAAACAAGGCAAAAGAAAATAGAGGACACAGAACAGAGTGGAATAGCAGAAGAGCAGGGTGCTCTTCCACTAGATCACCAGGGATGAGGTGGGTGGAGGAGGGCCTCGAACACCTACCTGGTAAGGAGCTTGGGCTCAAGGGCAGACCCTTAATGGGGGAGAGCAGTGACACTGACCAGAAAGGTCAGAGGTCTTGCTCTTCTTGCCGTGCAGCGGCCGCCATTAAGTAGTGGTCGGGGGATGGGCGATCAGCTGGGAGGCGGGAGCAACACGCTGGGGGGGGAGGGACTGAGGGGGCAGCAGTGGCGGGAAGCGCTGGGTGAGGCTGCAAAGCAGAGGCAAGAAGAGAAAGAAGCAAAAGAAAAGAGAAAAGAGGCAAAGGGAAAGAGGAAAAAGAGAAATGAGGCAAAAGAGAACAGAAGACACAGAATAGAGCGGAATAGCAGAAGAGCAGGGTGCTCTTCCAATAGACCACCATGGATCAGGCGCAGGCAGGAGCCTGCGGGTGGAGGAGGGCCTCGAACACCTACCTGGCAAGGAGCTCGGGCTCAAGGGCAGACCCTTACCGGTGGAGCTGCATGGGGAAGAGCAGTGACACCGACCAGGAAGGTCAGAGGTCGTGTCATTACTGCTCCACCACCTGCTCAGTGTTTCCCTCCCCATCCACATCACTCCCCACTGTGTGTACTTCATCTCTCATAACAATCACCTATTGACACTACGTCCTATTGTTACTCTTACCCTGGCTCCTTCCGGCACACCCACATCATCCTACCGTTCCACTAACTCCAGACCCTCTACCTCCATTAGAGTACAATACAATACAAATACAATGCTATACTATACTATACTGACATGTTAAATCATACAAGTGTCCCCAATGTAAAGATCTAAAATACATGCCAACACTCTCCTTCTCCTCACCATGCTCCCTCCTCTAGTCCTAGCTCTCTCCCCATCATCTACTCATGAGCATCAGTACCCTTGACCCTGCATCTCACAAACCATCCCCATCTACCACACAACAATATGGCTCTCAACCAATCAATATAGACCTTGTTTCAATCAACAATCACCAGAAGCTGGTTCGACATTTTGGAGACATCTTCAGAAAAAACCCTGCACTCATTACACATAGCGCTTAATCATCCCCCATGGAGCAACCCATTCCATGAACAACACCACAACTGCATACGAGCAGTCCACCGAAGAGCTAAGAGCCATTCCAACACTCTCAGGTCCTCTTTCTAGGCAAAGCTGTACAGTTCCCTATGTTCGACTATAATTCCTGGTGGACGAATTCCACCTTCTGAATCAGGGATGCTGAGCATGGGTCCAGGAGTGTGGGCTCCATTCCAGACATTCAGGATATGCACATAAGATAAATTTACATATAATGAATCATATCAAAGCTAATTTACATTGTCTGTGGCAAATCTAGCCTAGACCCGAACCTCTTGGACCTATGTTGGACACCCCTGAACCTATGCATATGTGATAAAACATGGGGTGGGACTAGGACATTCAAGCATGATAGTCTCTGTTCTGTTTATGCTTCTTTTCCTCTCCCTGGTAGGGCATATGCAGAGAAGATGAAAGGGCAAGTGCTGGCCCCAACATCTCCAGCTCTAACAAGAAGTCATAGAAGCAGTAGAAGAGAAATGGATTCTAACAACTAGAGCTTTTAAATCAAAGTCATGCATGCTCACACATGCAATCTCTCCATTCTAGCAACTCCTCCCTCTACCAATGCCTGTGTCATCAAGGCACATGGCATCTGTTTGACCAATCAGTGGTGGCAGAAATGAGTCTAAACTTGATAACTGATATGAAAAGGGGAACCTAAATTCAGCGACGGGGGATGGCCAGGCCTCATGGTACCCAAGCATGATGTGAGGATGGGAGTGTGGTTTAAGCAGCTCATGGTTCATGGTATTCATGGACAATGACATTGTGAATTAATCATCTCATAGTTCAATGACATTGTTAGGATGATGGTGTGATTTAAGCACCTCATGGTTCTCTTGGACCATCTGTGGATGGCAGTGTGGTTTAAGCATCTCATTGTTCATGGTACTCATGGACCCTCTGTGGATGGCAGTGTGGTTTAAGCATCTCATTGTTCATGGTACTCATGGACCCTCTGTGGATGGCAGTGTGGTTTAAGCATCTCATTGTTCATGGTACTCATGGACCATCTGAAGATGACAGCATGGTTTAAGCGTCTCATAATTCAAGGCTATGGATGGCGAGAATGGCAGTGTGGGTTAATCATCTCATGATTCATAGTACTCATGGACAATGTTAGGATGATGGTGTGATTTAAGCCCCTTAAGGTTCATGGTACTTGTGCACCATCTGAGGATGGCTGTGTGCTTCAAGCATCTCATGATTCATGGTACTCGTGAACTATCTGAGGATGGCAGTGCGGTTTAAACATCTCATGATGGCAGTGTGCTTTAAGCATCTCAAGGTCCATGGTACTCATGGACCATCTGAGGATGGCAGCGAGGTTTAAGCATTGCATGTTTGATGGCGCTTGTGGGACAATCTGAGGATGGCAGTATGGTATATTCATCTCATGCTTCATGGTGCCCATGGACCATACGAGGATGGCTGTGTTTTAGGCATCTCATGGGTTCCAGTCTATCACCAAAATCATACACCAGTGTAAAGAAAGAATTCAGCCCTCTGTCCTCCAGTTTAACTGATACTAGTAACAGCTCCATATATCTCACTCCGTTATTCATGACACCAGTAAGGCATCAGATTTTCTCCCCAGTACTATAGTGCTGCAATAAGTGTGCGTTCTTGACACAATGATTTCAAACTACGATTAATATGGAAAACTGACATAAGTTCTAATATCATCCTAATTGCTCAGCAGGGACATTTTTATTGAAACTCCAAATATAACTTCTGAATATGCCATTATTTGCAAGGTAACCCCAGTTTGAAGTCTAGATGTCGGCTAGCTTGTCTCTGTCATCCTCACCAATCACGTCGGTCTGTGCTCTCCTGGCTCCTCGCTGCTCACTGGTCAGTCCCTTCTCCATCTCAATCACAGCTGCCATAGCTGCCTGGGACTTGTCCATGACCTGGAGGTGAATGGCCTTCCTCTGGGCCTCATCAGTCACCCCACATTGAAGCAGCGTAGTCTCCAGACTCTGCGGAACCAACGTCTGATGGCTCAGCGGTTTATCAGCTCTGCCTACTGCACAAATCACCTGCAGGAACAGAAGCAGATGGGAAAAGCTGCATGAGTTAGAAAACCACTCTCTGATCATCAGGACGAGACAATCGCATCCCTTCCTCTCAGGTAAAGCTCAAGATGTTACAACAATCTCACTTAGTCTCTTTCAGGCCTTAAATTCAACCCCTGCTGTTCCTTGATATTCTGCTCATCAGAACGCTTTTCACCATCCATTGTTTCATCCCACAACAGAACCTTAAGCATCATTCTTTGACACAAACTCCTCAGCACAATATTACCTTTGACAAGATAGATTTTCATCTACTCACCATTGGGCCTTCAGCATTAATCAGACCCTGCTGTCCTTTGAAATTAAAGTCATCTGAAACAAATGTTCTATTCATGCACACTCACAGTCAATTTCATCTGCCAATCATTTAACCTCCAGCTCCACTCATGTCTTGTCTACTCGCAGGCTTCTGTCCTCCCTTCTAAAACATTGTAAGATGAAGAAACTGCTGAATTACACACTTTCCAAAGTAGCTCTCCAGTGATATCAAAGTGTGTATGTGTGTGTGTTAGAGGGTGGAAATTTTGAAGAGGTTCATCTATATGGAAGCAAAATAACATGTTTATTTCCTTTCATTTTAATGCCACCCTTAGTTTCTCTTTTCATCACACAGCAACCACAGCAACTATTTCTAAAGAAAAGAGGAGAAAATGAAACGAATTGTGCAGAAATCAAGGGAGAAGGGCTGCTGAACTTATGGATTGGTTACCCTTGGTATCCAGTCTATAAAAGGCAAAGTCAAGCTACGATTCCACATGGACATGGATTATCAACCTCCATAAGCTAGCAGCGCTATGCACGTTCTAATTCCAACCCAAGCCTCCACTGGTATGAGGACCACAAAAGGACACAGATATCAGCCCCATGCTTGGAACACGAACTACTGGTGGCTAGCGGTAACAGTTGCCACTCGCAACCCGATTTTATGACGTATGGACACCAGCTGGGTAGAAACCCCATTCCCTTCCTATACTATTGATTTGTCGATACCACCTGGAACAGAAGAAACCATTCGAGCGTTATGTGATGCCACATTAACTGAGTAGGTGGCTTAATGTTGAAATACCAGGGAAAGAAGCCATCTCAGCCCTCTTATGGCTGTATGTGGATGCCTAACGGCTGGGGTAAAGGGCCACTTACACCTTAATCTTGTGACCCCATCCAAGTCACTTCCTCCTGATGGTGCGGGATAACAGTACAAATTGTTGCACAAAAAACACCTCTACCCTCATGTGATGATTTATTGGTCTGGCTGAGAAGGGAAACTTCGGTCAATACACTATTGCTTAGACTAAAGCGGGGAACACAGCTGTTTCCACCCAAATGTGGTGGCTTAAAACAAACAACTGGGCATGACAGTCATCTCCACCCTCATGTGTTGAGTTATGGGCTACTGGTAAGGTAGAGGACCTTTTTTCATTCTAAAGTGATCAATTTCTGAATGCATCTTAACATGATGAACTATCAATTTAACTGGACCACTAACCCCCTAGTTTTATTGTGTATTTTTATAGCAAAAAAAAACATTACATAGTTTTCAATGCACTAGTGAAAATTCAGAGAGACCTCGTTCAGCTCCTTCTGAAGGCAGGGATACGTCTTGGCATTACCCTGTATGTAGACTATAAGCCTTCAGGATCAGTTGGGTTTTTAGAACCTCCCTAGAACTTCTAAAAGTCTTCCTCTCCCTCCTTTCAGTTCTTATACTAGAAGAAGTCCTAGAGGCTGGAGCCTTGATTATGGAGGGGTCTTTTACTGACTGCTTTCTTTTTAGCCGAGAGAAAGCCGGGCTGGTTCTGGGTGGCCGACATTAGGTGGGTGATCGCTTGATACTTCTGAAAGACCTTGGATAGGTGAGCTCAGATCTTTAAGTTCAGTACTGTTGTGGATGATTCACACAGTCTTAAATTGGGTTTGTTCTGTTACTAGTAGCCAGTGTAGAGCTAAAGCTGGGGTTATGTGGTCAGCGCAGTGTGGTCAGAAGCTGATATTTGCCATGTGGTTTTGGACCTTTTGTTCCTTCGAGATGGGAGTGCATGGCAGCCCGGGTACATGGCACTACAATAATCCAATTTGGAGACTCTCATTACATGGACCATTGCGACTAAGTGGTGGAAGATCAGCATATGTTTGATTAACCCAATTAAGAGCAGCTAGTAGAAAATACTTCTAGTGCCCCTTTTTGACTTGTGGAGTGAAAGTTAGCTGAAATTCAGATTTTATCCAGAGAGTGTCTGCGCTTTCTGCCCCTGCAGACGGCACCCATCTGTGCTATTAATCTGAAGGGAACAACAGCGTGATTGAACTGGCCCATTAGCATGGATGCAGTGTTAGCTTTAGTGCATCCACCCTTGTAAACCTGCAGGGTTTCCCAGGCCTTTCTACAGTTATGCATATAGCTGAGCACCGTCATCATATACATGGACTCCTATGTTGTAGGATTCAGTTATTTGTGTCAGCCCTCCAAGGTATTTGCTAAAATTGATATTGGTTGCTTTTTTGGAGATCAAGCTGCAGAGCTTGAATTGATAAATTTGGGTCTTCATGAAAGATGTGCACCAAATAAGGGATGTGACTTCTATTTCAGCATGTTTAGTCATTTGATATGCATTGCTCATAGGCCCAACTTTATGACCTTAGTCCAAGGAGGGGAGAAGTTGTTACCTTGTATTCAGTATTCAATTTCTTTTTCTACAGAAGGACTGAGATTAGTGTAGACCCCATTGCAGCTGCCACGGCAGTGTAGGTGACTAGCGAATTTCCTGTTCAAGACTGCCTTGAGGGGTTCAGCCACACAATGTAAGCCAGATATGGATCAGAAGTTAGCCATGATATCTCATCTGCCTCCTTGTTTTGAGGAACCATGTGCCAACGGAAAGCTTGAGTGTCTGGATTATTGTTTGTGCTTACTAACCTAGAGGCTTGGTTGGTGGGAAGAAAAGCTACGTCAGTGCTGCTGTGGTCATTTCGAGACTCTGGTCTACCGTTTTGTGTTGGACTATAGAGGAGGCCAGGGAAGGACCGCCACTTCCACCCTAATGTGGTGACTAAACCAGGCCAATATGGCTAGGAGGGAGATGCTTATACCCTAATGTGGCAAACAATGGAAACCCACGAATTGCAGCTGTACATCAACATGCATTGCAAAATGTACTGTATTCCAAGGTTTAGGCCTGTAAACCAAGATCTCAAATCTTCGCAGTTTATGCTATGCAGCGAAAAAGAATAATACCTAAAAACCCTGCTAATCATAAGAATACCTGAGAACAGCCCAGATGAAGGATAGAATGTGCTGGTGGAAGACCACCTCGATATTTGTAGATGTAGATGATGGATCTGAAAGTCTTGGTGTGACCACACCACTGGCTTTTAGCACTTGAATGTGGTGGCATTTAGAACTGGCCTTTTATCAACATTATAGGCGCGTTGAGCCCTGTCAGAATTGAAGAGGATTGGAGAGTTTAACTTGGGCAGTGTGATTTTGAAGGAAGCAAACCATTCCAGAGCTGTGTCACTAACGCCAGTCAACGTTGCCTCCTAGTCTATGAGCACATTCTGGTCATTAGCATCCTATAAGGCTGCGAGGGCTCATAGAAGTAGGGCAAAAGGGTTACTTTGGTTTTGAGAGTTGAGTGATTCTTGCCTAATATTCAATGGCATTGTCTCGGTTCTGCAGCGAGGTCTGAATCCTGACTGGTGATCGCACAGCAGGCCATTTACCTTGAGGTTTAGGGAGAGTCGGCAACTGACAGCTGTTTCCAGTGCCTTAGCAACCTAAATTGTGACCTAGATTTGAGGCTGTCAGAGTTAGCAGAGGGTTTCTTTAAAGTTTAGAGATGACTACATGTTTGAAGGACTCAGGGGTTTCACCAGAGATGAAGGCGTTATTTAAGCAGGTGATAATCGGTGTAAGTGTTGGGAGGCCTGGATGAATAACCTTAGCATTAGATGTGTCCAAAGAACTGGAGTGTTTTTTTCTAAAGACTTCACGATTTTTCAAATGTCTGAGTCATTCCCTGGGTGAACTCACAGAGGTGAGCAGGGGAACGGTTTGGGCTGGTCAGTATCTTCAATGTGCGTAGGCCAAATGGCAATATCTGCCCTGCGGTAGCCAATGTTATTGTTTACATCTGTTCTGGGGTTATCACAAAGATCTTGCGAAGTGTCAGGTGATTTATGCACTGGGCTTGGGGACACAAGTTCCTCACAGAGACAGGCGAATTCCTGTGTAGAAGTTTCAGCCTAAGCGATGCAGATATGGGCGTACGCCATGCTCTCTCTAATACAGGCTGATTTATAGCCCCGAAAAAGTATGCAAAATATCATTAAAACAACCATTGCCATTGATTTGTTCCAACATCTCCCAAGCATCCTTTCATTACATTGAATTTCTTGGAGACCTTAGTGGACCGCTGTAATCCATCCACGGATTAGCCTTGCAGATGCTAATGAGGCCAAATGAGTCGAGGCTCACTATGGTTTTAACTATAGTTGCATTAACATGTTGGCAGGTAGAGTTTGAGTGAAAATGCCCAGCTGGAGTTTGTTCCAACTCCTCCATGCGATAAGCTGCCCCTGTTCAGCCTGCAGGCTTGGATCCTTTGTAAAGCTCAGTCTCAACGAGAAACGGTAACTAAGACATGGTACAACCAAAAGAGATACTGCTTTCCACTGAGTTCAGGCATAAAGGAGCGCAATAAGCTGAGACTATGATTGCTCCGGAGGTCTATTTGTTGGTGAAACCCAGTCCATCCATGCCCTCGACGAAACCTTGCCTGTTGGATTTAGATGGTTCATCAGCTTAGATGTTCAGATCGCCGAGAATAAAGTCTTGTTTTAGGATAGCTAAAATGCATTTGCCAAGGAGCTTCATTGGTAAATGCAGTGACCTAGAAGGATGCGTAATCCACTGTGTGAAGGATGCATAATCCACTGTGTGAAGGATGCGTAATCCACTGTGTGAAGGATGCGTAATCCACTGTGTGAAGGATGCCCCTCGTTGCATCCTCTTTGTTCATAAACTCAGCAAGATCCTCAACCAATCCGATCGGTTCCCTTTCTGAGTCATACCAACCAAACCAGAGATTTGTACAAAGGAAAACCCTCTTCTGCTAAGTATATTTAAACAACGGGATCACAGGACTCAAGTTCCAACAGAGGACAACAAGAACACAGTTTCTTAAATTCATGCATCTAATGGATTATTTATCATACGGACAGGTGGTACAGGCAGAACCAGTAAAGCACATGAAACAAGAAACTGTCAACACAGCTAGAGGGAGAAAAAACAACAGTGTTGCCTTAGGCACATTCTTAAGAACTGTTAGAAAACATATCAGACTCCCCATCCAGACCACAAACAGGGTATTAGGAC
Source organism: Calotriton arnoldi (assembly GCA_963921515.1). NCBI lineage: Eukaryota > Metazoa > Chordata > Amphibia > Caudata > Salamandridae > Calotriton > Calotriton arnoldi. The sequence continues at coordinate 2,134,153 of CAWUFW010000037.1, read as the reverse complement.
AAGTGCGGATGGAACGCGTACCGCTGCGCCTTCTTTGATAAAAATGGGGCTGGCTTTGACTACCTGGCACAATCCTCTTGAATTATTTATTATCGATGGAGGTGGCAATGACTGCTTGGCTGGATGCTCTACATTGGGTTCTTAACCCATGGTTTGTGAACCTCTCGGGGTCCGCGAAACATACTTAGGAGGCCTGTGAGTGTTTAGAAAACCAAATCATTTTAGCAGATTAATAAATTATGTGCACATAAAAAAACTGAATTTAAAAATGAACATTTTAAAACTATGAAAAATCAGAGACTAACCATCAAGTTGGTATCCCTACCTTGATTCATGGGAGCTGAGTAAGTAGAGCAAACAGAATCTAGTACTGATGATTGGGAGCCTCAAATGAAGTGCTGGCACGTGCCGACAAAAAAGCAGACATTGAGAGCAAAAAGGACAAAGTGATCTGCAAGAGTCCAGCGTAGCACTGCGTCTTGTAGAATGAAACCCAATATTGAAAAGTTCCAACCTCCCCATTAAAATTAAACTTTTGATTTTTGTAAAAAATGTTGTTTGTGACTGAAATCAAGTATTTCATCCTTTGTGTAAGTGTTTGGTGTATACTTGTTTCTCTATTTTTCTGTAATGTTTGGGATTTTCCGATAGTGATTCAGTGGCGGTCCAGAGAAGCCAAAAGATACAGGACCTGATTTAGATCTCGGTGGACAGGTTACTCCGTCACAACGGAGTCTCCCTCTGCTTCTGCATGATTGTCAGATCCCTGGCTACTTTTGGAGAGAATTACTTTTGGAGAGAGAGAGAGCTCTCGATAAAAGTTACTGGTGGAACACACACCATTCAACACTTTCCCTTCTACTGCCTGTCTTCAGATTAAAGCCGAAGTGATGGGTAATTTGTACAGGGCTTGGGGTTGACTCGGGGTGATTTATGTGACGACCCAGAAAATGTGCATCTGCTGACAGGGCCTTTATCAAGCAATCATTCAGGTATGTGTAGATGAAATGCTACTTCATTTGTAGGTGACTTGCTACCATCACAATGCACTTCGAAAAGGCCTGCCTTGCTGATCTGAGGCTTGACGACAGAACCTTCTATTGGTAATGGGCCTAAATGTTTGCCTCCTGCCCTTCTTCTGCACCAGAAAGTACCCACAGCAGAACTCTTTCCCTTCCTGAAATGAAGGGACGGTTTTACTGCTTGTTTCTGCAGAAGTTTATAGACTTAATGCTGTAGATCAGTGATACTCAAAGAACGGCCCGGGGGCCGCATGCGGCCCTCCTGACCTTTACATGCGGCCCCATGGGCAGCAGCAGCACTGGGCTGTCGTTTACTCGACTTGGAACTAACATGAAAAAAAGTTAAATAAACAGCAAACACTTATTTAACGGTTAATTGCAGTTAGGGAAAGGAAGTAACTAGGCCCTTAACTTTATGAACACCTTCATTTTTAAAGACAGCCCCTAGATATACATGCTTTGCTTCCCCTACACCCACTTTACACCCTCCGCTGGTATCAGTGCGGCCCTCAGTCACACCATAGACCAAACTTTGCGGCCCCTGGGAAAATGTTTGTGAGTACCCATGCTGTAGATGAACAAGTTTGTGATTTCCCCTCCACCTCCGTAGGTATTTTACTGGACAGAGGCCAGAACCTGACAGCAAACAGAATAATCTCTTCCCTCTCTTCTACATCCAGCCTCTCTTTGGAGAGGCCATGAACCCAATGATCACGCATATTGATATAAAGACTTCCCTTTGCACCACGTGTAATGAGGAGGGTTCATAGCTTCTGTGATGAATATTTCCTAGAGAGAGCTGGTGGTACACTCTTTGTTTCCCGTAAGCCTGTAACTAAAATAAAGAGAACCCCTTTATACCAGCTGCATTCTACCTGATTCCTGCGCTCACGGGCGCTTGTGAATTATAGCATAGACACTGTCTACCAGAGCAGTCTCAGAGGGTGGCAGCCCTCCAGGGCCACTCCTGGGTGGACGCCCACAGACATCAGTTCCCGACGGGAGGCCAAGTGCTTGCATACGGCCTCCTGTTCATTGCTCCCAAGGACAGCCTCCTGTGTTAACAGACTTTCTAAACTGAGAAGGCAGGGTGAAGAGTAATGCTGAGGGACTCTCCGATGCCACTTATGGCATAGTTGTGCCTGTGCGGCTGTGCCTGCACTGCTCAGCGACTACCTAGTATTGTATTGTAATTGCATTTATATAGCGCTTACTACCCCTGACGAGGCGTCAAAGCGCTTTTTCGGCGAGTAGCACGCTACTCCGGGAACCATAGAGGATTAGTGTTGAATTAGTATAGTGAAACATAAAAGTAAATTTTGAGCGGTGGATAGGTTAGTCAGTTATTTGGATTCGGAAGGATAGCAGAAGGATGGAAGAGGAAAAAAGGTTTGTAATTATATAGCGCTTGTTACCCCTGATGGGGTGTTGAAGCGTTTTTTTATTTATCTATTTATTTATTTATTTTTTTGGCGAGTAGCACGCTACTCTGGAAACCCATAAAGGATTAGTGGTGAATTAGTATGGTGAAATAGGAAAGTAATTTGAGTGGTGGATATTAGTCAGTTATTTGGAGTGAGAAGGATAGCGGAGGGATAGAAGGGGAAGAAAGGTTTGCATTCATATATCACCTGTTACCCCTGATGGGTGTTGAAGCGCTTTTCTGGCGAGTAGCACGCTACTCCGAAACCCATAAAAGATTAGTGTTGAAAATTAGTATAGTGAAATATGAAGTTATTTGAGTGGTGGATATGTTATTCAGTTATTTGGATAGAGAAGGGTAGGTTGCGGGATAGAAGAGGGAAAAAGGTTTGTATTTATATAGCGCTTGCTACCCCTGATGGAGTTTTGAAGCACTTTTTTGGCGAGTAGCACGCTACTCTGGAACCCATAAGGATTAGTGTTGAATTAGTATGGTGAAACATGAAAGTAATATGCACCAGTTTGACGGTTTCCTTTAAGTCCCTAAAATAAGTGCATGTTTGTGACTGATTAATGGCTTCTTGGCTGTGTTATCACTGCCTGTCTACAAGTGACAAATGACTTCCTATCAGAACCCGTACTGTGACTGCCTGTCTGCAGGTAACAAATGACTTTCCATCAGTACCCGTACTGTGACTGCCTGTCTGCAGGTAACAAATGACTTTCCATCAGTACCCGTACTATGACTGCCTGTCTGCAGGTAACGAAACAGGCAACAAATGACTTTCCATCAGTACCCGTACTGTGACTGCCTGTCTGCAGGTAACAAATGACTTTCCATCAGTACCCGTACTATGACTGCCTGTCTGCAGGTAACGAAACAGGCAACAAATGACTTTCCATCAGTACCCGTAATGTGACTGCCTGTTTGCAGGTAACAAATGACTTTCCATCAGTACCCGTACTTTGACTGCCTGTGTGACACGACTACCTGCCGGTAACTATGTTAATAAATGACTTCCGGTCGGTACCTGTGTTATGATTGCCTGTCTGCAGTTCATAGCTGCCTTCCTGTCCGTACCTGTGTTATGACTGCCTGTCTGCAGTTGATAAATGACTTCCGGTCGGTACCTGGGTTATGACTGCCTGAGTTATTGGAGAGAGAAACTCATGCCAAGATTAAAAACACTTAGAAGCCAAAACAAAAACAACTAACCTTATGTTCTCATGAGGTCAACACGTTTCTTGCCTGGTGCGCTCAAAGGTAGTCAATGGCAAATGTTCAGGATCATATGACTATACTATAATCTACTTTTGAGTTAGACATGCTAGTATCTTTCCTCACCACTTCCCTTCTGTAGAAGAGTGTTTCCATTGTGAGATAATCTTGAATGGCAATCACTGTGCTGCGTTTGGCCAGCCAGCGTTGCATTGGCTTGTTCTCATGCAGCCTCACCTTGGTAGTGGTCCTTCTCCAGAGATTGTAGTCGCTTCCTGTCCCTGAACTTGTTCGTCTTACTATGGGGCACATCGCCTTAAGGTAACCAGAAGATATGTTAGAATGTAATAGTGCTTGTTGAGTGGTGGGCTCATTCTGGTTGAGCTCCAACCCCACCCAAATCTCTGTAGAGTGATCCGCTGCTGTGAGCTATCTAGACCCTACCAGCCTGAGGTACGTGCCACCTTTTGTCGAACCTCTGTTTCTCACTGCTGCTAATCATGTGCACCCTTCCTAATTGGTGGTTACACTATTCTCTGTGCCATTGACTGTACTGCACCTGTCTGCGCCATTGCTGTGCTATACTTCTTCTCTGCTAGCGAGAGAAGCATGCACCTCCACCGTGCATGTGCAACCTGTTTTTGGAGGGAATCTTAGCCTGCTCTAACCTGCCCATGCTGAACCTGTATAGCAATACTGAAGCTTTGCTGAACCTGTATTCACTATACAAAGCTTAAAAGGCTGGCTTTATCAGTGCTTGCTGTAGATGCTTTCTTAGGTGGCACATGCAGCATGCAGGCTGGTTCATAGCGTCATAAATGGAAGACTCTTTCTTCCCTAGTCTGCCTTCTTGTATTTCTGTACACACTCCACCTCTTAGATAACATGACCATTCTTGGCTGTTCACCCTGTCTTCACTTGTACAGGGACACTCACCGTTTCTTTATATTTACCACTTTTATTCCCTGACAATCTTGGAAAACTGTTCTTTGAGGTTTGGTTTATTCTATAAATATATAATATTATACACTTTCTGTGAAGAATAACTTTCTTGAGGTCCTGCTACAGAGGGTGGAACAAGTATCCAGGTAAAAGAACTGCAAATTCAAGAAGAGATTATTCCCAAACACAACTTGTTTCGCCCTAGAGAAACCCTGAGGATCCTCCATTCCAGACCTCATGAACTACGCAGCAGTGAGGGTGTAAAAACAGAAGTACTCTAGGTTGCAAGGAGAAGATGTTATATTACTACTTGTTTTCTATCATACTTTATGTGTCTGCTTCAGGATGCCTAAATGAACAAGTGAAGCTTGCTCACATTACAAACAGTAAGACTAATACGATTGGGACAATATATCAATATTAAGGAAAGGGGCGCAAAGCTTAGACATTCACTTCAATTCTTCTTACTACAATGCAAGATATAAGGGTCTTGGCTGCCAATATCACGAGAATGAATGCATGCATGCCTTTTCCTTGAGCCTTTACCACACAGATACCTGTACCACGCATGCCTTTACCATGCATGGTAAGCATATGTAAGGTAAGTCTATATAATATTTATTTTTTGAATGACACATCTATATTTATTTTGAGGGAACTCCCCAAGTCCTATACTTTCTTTTAACATTTTTCAGGCCACAAAGTGTAGCCATAGCACCGAGCACAAGGGGCCACTGCACTGTAGCTGAAGAGAATACAGCTCCAGCTTGGAATGCTTTAAAAAGATATGGTAATCTGTCCTGGAGACATTAATTAAAGGACCCAGGAGACTTATTGTGCTTTTTTTAAAAATGTTGCTAGAGGGCTGCTGCACTCCCTGTAGCCCCAGAACATTCCAGAAATTGCTTTGTAGTGCGCCTGCCCCTTCTAGGGGCACCACCAGGATCCAAAAATATAAACAAAAAGCCCACGCAGTTCATTATGGGGGCTCCTTATATGGAGCAGTGAATAATAAGTGAGCGGTTCCTGCTGCTCATTTATTATTCATTTTATATATACATTTTTTATTGTTGGAGGGAGCGGGTGGAGCCCCAGGACCTCTACGGCCTCTGCCAGCTTCCCAGCCCTGCTAGCAGGAGCTGGTGATTTATTTTTTTTACTATGGGTGCCCTGGTGTCTACACAACATGTTAATAGTTGGGGGCCATGGGGAGAGCCCCAAGGCCTCCACAGCCCTGGCCGGCTACCCAGCCACCATTGTGGCAGGAGCAGGCCATTTAAGTTTAGGTGTTTCACAGATTGGGTCCACAGATGAGAAGAAAGGGTTTCCCATGGGTCAGTCCAGTGGCTATGAATAGTAGTAACAGAGGGATCCAACTGAGTTCAGAGTTGCATAGAACTGACAAGTAAAACTGAGGAAGAGGCCCATTGTCCAGTTTCTGTGGCCTAAGCAGGGAAGCCCATCACAGTACTGATTAGTCTACCCTAGCATTGGCAGGAGGGAGTTGTGTTTGACTTGGCCTCCTCTGCAGGTTCATCCTCCATCTTTTTATCGTCTCCCCTCATGTGAACATGTTTTTGTTGGCTTTTATGACTCTGTGTAGTTTACCACTGCTAACCAGTGATCGAGTGCTTGTGCTCTCTCCTTTAAACATGATACAATTGGCTTACACCCAGTTGGCCCATTTAGTTTACTTATATGTCGCTAGCAAAGTGGTACTAAATGTACTCAGGGCCTATAAATTGAATGCTACAAGTAGGCCTGCAGCACTTCTTGTGCCACCTAGCTAAGTAGCCCTTTTTTAAACATCTCAGGCCTGTCACTCCAGCCTGTGGGCAGTTTTAAACATCCATTACGCCCAGGAAAAAACAAACATTCTACCAGGCCTAAACCTTCCATTTTAATACTTAGATGTCACCCCTATTGTAGGTCCTAAACAGCCCATAGGGTAGGGCACATCATATTTAAAAAGTTGAACATGTACTTTTAACTTTTACATGTCCTGGTAGTGTATTTAAAATCCTCTTTAATGGTAAAGCTGAAAATTTTAAAATTGGCATTTTCTTATCCCAAACATTTGATGCCTGCAGCCTGTGTCCTGGGTTAAATGATGAAGTGTAGTTGGCAGTTGGCCTTTTGTGTATTCCTCCCAGACAGTGGTACAGAGGGGGACTAGGTGCTGTCAGGATGGGAGTGGCAGAGCTGTCACCTACCACACTTGCATTTCAAAGGGGTTGCCTCAGCAAACTCACAAAGGGCTTCACACTAGTCTATTGTCACTCAGACCCCTCAGAGCTAGGCAGGGGAAAGAAGGACGATTTCAGAACCAGATGTAGGGGGAAGCCTGGAAATTTCTCCCACGTTAATGGTGGCACCAGGTATAAACACTTGACCCCCAGACCAACTCTTCAGTATACTACTGGACCTGTGGTTACTACTGAAGAAGGACTGCCCTTCTGTCAGAGGACTGCCCTGTTGCTTGAGGCCTGCCCTGTTCTCTGAAAAGGAACACTGGACTTGCTCACTTCATGCCAGGCAGAGTGACTCCAAGCCTCTTTTTCTGAGCTACAGGGACACAACAAGCCCCATAGGCCTCCCTGCAACTGCCCAGATGACCTGCTGCACTGGCACTTCCTAGACCAGCAACGGAAACTGCCTGAGCCCTGCTGGCCTCTACTGGAGTGAGTTCCAGATCCCCAAGAGGTACCTCCCCAGGTCAAGGTTCTTGGTTGGCATCAGAGAGAACTCCTCCTGGGATAACTGAAGGTTCCATCAAATCTGGCGTGAAGCAACGTGAGTCTCCTCAAAGCTTTGCCACACGGCTGCACAGCTCCATCGGAACTGATGATGAGCATCGCAAAGCACCAAGAAGCCTCACCACACAGTTGCATGCCTCTTTGGAACCAACACCAGACGACGCAAAGCCTTGCAAAGTAACGCCGCGCATACCAAGCATCAAGGACATAAGATCCAATCCTCAGCATGCCAAACTTGCGGCCTGATTATGATGTCGGTCGGACTGCCACCCACAGGCTGACAGTGGCGGTCCGATAGACTGACAGCCCTTAGGTCCGACCACCGCATTATGATGCAGACGGTCGGACCCTCAGCACTCGGGGGGGGGGGGGGAAGACCGCCGCCTCCGACAGGATCTTAGATCCCGTTGGGGCGGCGATCAGAATCGCATCCCTTGAATGGCAGCGGTGCAGAGACAGGCCTAATACCCCTTTCCGACAGCCCTTTCATGTGGGATAGACTGCCATGAAAAGGCTGGAAAAGGCTGTCAAAGACGGTCTTTGGGGGCGCCAAACATGGCCCCCGTCCATCATGAGCCACTGTGAAGTGGCCCGGGGGCACATGTAGGGCCCCCACGCACCTCCATGCACTGTGTGTCATGCACCACATGGTCTCTGGCACACAGTGCATGGATGTGCACAAAGTGCTCATTTACACTGCAGATTGTGCTGCCGCCCTTTTCCTGGGCCACTGCACAAGCCGCCGTGTAAATGAGCAGCTTTCGACTCGGCGGTCGCATCGAAATGCGGTGGTCGGACAGCCAACTGCTTGTTGGGCGGTCTGAGGACCACCGCAATCTCGGTCAGAAGCCCGACAGTCTGCCATCATAATAAGCCCCTTAGTCGGGTGTATGCTTGCCCTCCATCGTGGTCAGCCCAAACTTTGTGTTTTTGTCCCGGTCCAGCACAACCAGATACCCTCTTTAGGAACTACTTTTAATTTAATGTTTTAAAATTATTTTTCTCCAGTTCTGCTAAATGGATTTTTGTCGTTTTGGTCACACATTGTTTATTACATTTTTATCTATTTTTCTAACTTGGTTTGGGATTTTTCTTGTGTTGTGTTTACACTTTATTACTGCTTGTGTGCTGCATAAATACTTTACACAAATTGCCTCTAAGTTGAGTATGAGTATGAGTATACACTTATAAATGAGTATGAGTATACACTTATAAAGCGCATGGCTACCAAAGGCCTCCCAGCGCTAGAGACAGAGCCAACAACCAAAGAGTGGCAAAGACGATCAAGGAAACAACAAAGTCTTCAAAAGTTTGCGGAAGGAGAGAAGATTAGCCTGACTCCTTTGTGCCAAGCTACCAGGTTAAGCACAGGTAAATTTAGTGCGTTTTGTGGTTCACCTGAACAAGGATTGTGATTGATGCCTGAGTAGGTTTTCACACCCTCAACCAATCACCCCAATTTCTCACATACATTTATATATATATTTATTTATAGAGTTTTTTCTTTTTTGGGAGGGAATATCTCTTCGCGTACACAGGCTCCCATAGCAAAAAGGGGTGCTAATGCGTACACCCTGTGGCGGGCACCCCATGGTGCGCGCCACACTGTGCATCCCTGGATCAGGGGGACCCATGGGCACACCCCTGTGACAGATTCGGAGGGATCCGGGTGAAGGGGGGGCCTGCTATGGCCCCCAAAGTACGATTCCCACAGCCGCTTCGTCTCGCTGAGACCGAGGCGAAGCGGCTGTCCGAATCGTGCATCGTACTCGCTCGGTTGGAATTCGGCTCCATTGCACGGCACGATTCAGCTACGAACGAGTCGTACGGACAGGTTCGGGTCCCGGAAACAATTCTGTCTACGCGTACGCGATTTTCGCATCGTACTTGGTCGTTTGGACCTGTGTATGATTCAGTCAGAAACAAGGGCTACGAATCGGATCCGGGAAAGCCAAATCTGATTCGGAGGCCTTCTGAACGACATCTGAATCGGGCCCTCTGAATGTAAAGGGTGTCTCCCATATCTGGAGTAGTGGGTGCCAGCCTTAAAGAAGTCACCCTGGTAAGGGAGTGATGTAATCACAAGCAGGGCAGGGCAGAATGAAGCAAAAGTAAGAATATCTGAGAGCAATGTGAAGTACTAACAAAAATAAGAATCCATCATTGAGGTTACATCCTGCCAGAGGCAAGGATGTCTAGTGACCTCCATGCAGATCAGTGACACAATATCGATCCAACAAATATTGAGAAGCACAAACATCGGAAAATTAATATTGAGAACAAAAATGTCGACTCTATATACATAATTATAAAAATCACTAATATCAAGCACACAAATATTGTTAACAAAAATATTGTTTTTTTACAGATGTCGATAACAAACATCAGAAACACAAATATCGCTACCTATAAATAAACATATACCATGTCAAAAATATTGATTACCGCAAAATCAACTACACCATTGTCAAAATAACTAATAAATTCAATAAAAAAACACCAAAAAGCCAATTTTTGCGTAAACCAATCACTTCAAATAAACCTGTAACTTACAATAAAAATATATAATTTATTTAACATATATTACATCACTATAAATTTAAATTTGCACCCCATAAAAATAGTACACCTATAAAATTATTATTTACCATAAACGTTTAAATACAAATAAAAATATAAAATATTATATCAAAAATAAATTCATAGTTAAATAAATACAATTGTATATAATACTACTAAAAGAAAACATAAATTAGCGTTTACCAAAAAAAGGCCTAACTGATTAAAAAAATTCAAATTATACTAAACTAACCAACAAAATCACACTAGAAACAACTTCAACCAATAAAATTACTCAAACAGTTAAACAGACAATATAAAAGACACACTAATTTAAGCAAATAATTACTTCAAAAACGACAAATACTGCTAGAGGAGGAAACTGTCTGAATCTTGCTACAAAAGATTATACATCAAAATGTACATCTCCACAACTACATATTTAAGTAAGTAATACTTATATTTAAACTAAAAATTAAATAGCCCTAAACTAAAACATGATTAGTTAACAAGTAAATAGTACACACTCTTTAACTTTTACTCAGACTACCTGAAATAAAAAAAATACAACTTCCAGACCAACAAACTGCTAGAAATTCTCATCGAACCAACACACTAAAAATAAAAAATAAAGTATACATAATTAATAAATAAGAAACTCATCCAAAAAGTAACCAAAAATAGACATCACTTCCTGAACCTCGACAAAAAGCAAAAAATACCAAATTAAATTAATATAACTTTTTGTTCCTCTTTCAACAGAAAACAAATACCTGCTCCACGTTTAAACAAGCCCAAAGGAAAAGCTGCAAAACTGTGCAAAACATCTCAACAAAACATACAAGTAAATAAAATAAAAGGAACTGCATTTTTAAATATACAAATAACTAACATGCAAAATGTAACTATGATATATATTATTAAACTACTTACAGATATAATGACAGAAGGCGCAAAATCTTTTTTTGAAATTCTTTTTATTAACATGCTCAGTATTCAGCAATTCACTTATGCTACATTCCAGCATAGTGCAAGTTACATGTCTTCTTTTTACAATTTTTCAATAAGCATACATTTGGACCTACGACATCAGATTTAGCCCGCCACTCCCCCCTATTCCTATTACATATGTCGATCGTCACCTGCCTCGATATGCACTCCAGGGCTCCCATATTTTCTCCCATTTCTTCGGGCACCCCCTGCTCTGGTAGACCGTATGCTCTGCTTGCTGACACCAATCGAGGTCAGCTACCCACTGCGACACCTCCGGCGGGGCCGCCGCCCCCCAGTTTTGAGCAATATTCCGTTTTGCAACCACTGCCGCTAATTTTAACCATTTTCCCGTGTAGGTGGGCCACTCCTGTTCATTTGATATAAGCAGTAGGAACCATCTGGGGTCAAGTAAGACCTCTGACCCGACCACTTCTGTCATAATGTTCCTCACTTTTTCCCAGTATGCCTGTAACACTGGGCAATCCCATAACATGTGATAAAAGGAGCCCACTTGTCTGCACCGCCTCTGGCACTGACTATTCTCTGCATGTCCCATATGGTGTAGAGCCGTACGGGAGTAGTACACCCTATGTAGAATTTTTAATTGGATGAGTCGGAATCGGGCACGGATTGCTACCTCTCTTGGTCCCTGTATCACCTCCATCCATTCCTCTTCGTCTATCTGCCCTAGGTCATCCTCCCATTGAGATTTCAATGTCACCAGAGGATCCGGTGAGTTGTTAATAAGTTTTCTATATATAACCGATATGGCTTTGTTGGTCAGTGGATCAGTCAGCAGCCTGTCTTCCAATGGGGACGATTCTGGCAGGGCGGTCCCTTCCTTTATGTGGACTTTTAGGGCATGTCCCAGCTGGAGATATCTCAGACACTCTCCCTGGCTTAGTTCGTAATCCTTTTGCAGGTCTGCAAATGTTATGTAGGCTCTACATCTCCACACGTCTCCCAGTCTTTCTAAGCCCAGCAGCCTCCATTTGTGGAAGCTTTGTAGGCTGCCTAACCCCTCTAGTTGTTCGCTTTCCCATAGAGGTGTCCTCTCCGTTAACTTCCCTTTCCACCCTAAGTATTTTTGGGCCGCGTTCCAAGCCTTTATAACTGTGAGTGTATGTGGGGGCAGGTCTTTGGCTTTCCTTGAATTATAAAGGAGGCGTGGGTATCCCCCTCTCCCATGCTGTCTCTATCAACATAATAGGCCGGGTCCATCCTGTCCCCAAACACCCAATCATTAATGCATACCAGCTGCGAGGCCCAGTAATACAGCCTAATATTTGGTACCGCTAATCCCCCATCGTATACCCTTTTCTGTAGTTTCCTCAAAGCTATTAGCGGCGGGCCACCATTCCAGATCAGAGCTGTCAATTCAGCCTCTACTCGAGTAAAGAATGAGTCCGGAATCTCGTTAGGGATGTTTTGGATGGCATACAATAATCGTGGAAGGGTCATCATTTTGAATAGGGCTGCTTGGCCCATCAAATCAAGGTGAGGGGCAATTTTTTCCAACGATCAGCGTCTGCCCTGAAGCGGGTCAGTGGCCGCTCAATGTTTTTCTGATAGAAATCATGTGAACTTCTGGTGATATGGATTCCCAGGTATTTGAATCCTTCAGTTTCGATTGGGATTGCACATCTGCTTGTGAGTGTCGGGATACCACCTGCCAGGGGGAAGAGCAGAGACTTATCCCAGTTGATACGATATCGGGCATATTCTCAGTATATACGTAGGATTTGGAGTAACCTATGTATCGACTGCCTGTGTTTCCTTGCATATAGAAGAACATCGTCCGCATATAATGATATGCGGTCTTCCACTCATCCCCGACTGGAATCCCCCAAATCAATGGGTCGCAACGAATCCACCCCGCAAGAGGCTCAAGGGCCAGGGCAAAAAGGAGTGGGGACGGGGGCATCCCTGTCTAGTTCCCTTCTGCAAGGTAAATGCTCGGGACACCGTTGAGTTAACCCTCACTCGCGCAAGAGGCCGACAGTACAGAAGCCTCACCCATTGTATAAAATTAGGACCGAAGCCCAGGTGGCCCAACCCTGCAAACAGATAGTTCCATTCGATGTTGTCAAAGGCCATTTTGGCATCTAAGGACAGCAAGGCTGCCGGCTGCAAGTCGTCTGTGGATGTAATATGTAAGACCCCAAACAATCGTCTGAGATTGAGCCTTGTGCTTCTGTGCGGCATAAACCCTGCCTGGTCCGGGTGTATAAGGGATGTAATTACCTTCAATAATCGTGTTGCCAACGCCTTGGCTAGAACCTTTGCCTCATAATTTATCAAAGAGATTGGCCTGTAGGAGCCACAGTTTTCGGGGGGTTTACCTTCCTTTGGGATTACTACGATTGTCGCCACTCTCTGATCGGGTGGGAGAGCCCCAACTGTTTTGGCCTAAATATACATTGCCAGAAGGTGTTCCGCTGTTTTATCTCATAGTGATTTGAATAATTCAATCGGCAGACCGTTTGCTCCTGCCGCTTTTCCTGATTGGAGTGCTTGTGTAGCTGCTTTGAGTTACTCTACAGTTAAGTCACTGTCTAGCATGTCTTTGTCTGCCTCGGGTAGGGACGGCATTCAAATGTCTTTTAGGAATTCCCTGGATTCAGCTTCAGATTTTGAGGAGGGGGCCTGGTATAAGGACTCGTACTACTTGGCAAAGGCCTCTGCTATTGCCCTGCCTGTCTTGTGCAATTGACACTTCTCGTCTATTATTCTGGGGACCCAATTACGTTCCTCTTTCTTTTCTTGTCTAGCCAGGCCAACAGTTTGTTTGCTTTATTTCCTTCATCATATAGCCTATGCTTTGTAGCCAGGGCCAAGGTTCTGGCACTATCTTCCATTAAGTCCCTCAACTCTTTTTGCTTTAATTGCAACTTGTGTCTTGTATCAGCATCGTCCGACACTCCAATATGCGCCTGTGCCTGCCCTCTAATTACTGTTTTGAACGCTTCCCAGAGTGTTATTTTCGAATCAACGGACCACACGTTTTCATTAAAATACCGTTCCGCCCCTTTCCGCAAAGCCTTTTTGAGTTTGGGGTCTTTAAGATACCATTGGTCGATTATGGGGGGTAGGGTATGGTCTCTCCGGGGGCCTTCCATAATCACCTCTACTGGGGAGTGATCGGACACTCCTTGTGCAATGTGGGCAGCCCTGCTGAGGTCTCCCAGGTTAGCGGCTGGTGTGAGAATGTAGTCCAGCCTGGCGAGGCTCCAATGAGACGCTGAGACGTGTGTATTGTTTAATCTCGGGTGTAAATGTCGCCAAATATCACTGAGCCCCAGTGTACGGAGGAATTCGCCCAGTGGCCCTAGGCATCTGTCTATCACCGCCCCTCTCAAGGTGTCCAGGTCTCCCGAAACCACATCGTTCATGTTGCCTCCAAGTATTAATCGTCACTCCAGGAGCTCCAGCAGCACGGACCTAGTGAATGAAGAGTTGCCCCTTGCAGGCCCGGGGGGGTATAAACTGAGCATAAATTTAGGATCCTACCGTCCCACCAGCCACTCACTGCCGTAAATCTGCCCAATGGGTCGGACCATTGTGCCGTTACAATATATGGAAGTGATGCCCTACATAATATTCCCACCCCCCTGGACCCTGTTGTGTAACCTGCGTGTGCAAGCAAGGTATATCCGTATCTGTTTAGTGCTTTACATTGGTTGCCAAGGAGGTGGGTTTCCTGGATCAGGACAATGTCTGGGGCAAGCCTTTTAATGAACTGGAGCACCATCATTCGCTTCAGCTCTCCATTCAGACCATTGACATGCCAGCACCAGATCTTTATCTGTCCTCGTGCAATATCAAGGGACGCCATTAGCTAGGACTAATTCAGCCACCCTCCTCCCTCCCTGTCTCTTAGCGTGGTGCATGCTAACCAAAATGTCGGTTTGTCTAGTGTTGTAACTTCTCTGAGTCATTACCTGAGCTTGAACCTGACCTATAAAACTATTACAATACTTAATTCTCAAATGAAAACACCCCCACCTCCACTCCCCACCCTGCTACCCTGCTAAATAGGTTGTACCTTCCCAACTCGTCAACCCGCAGAGCGCCTGTTGCCCCCAATATCTAACTGTGTCAATACAATGGAAGGGGGTGTCCCAGCCTCAAGCGGGTGCCACCCTGCTCAAGCGAAATGACAATCCTTGTCTCTACATTTATCAATCCCTTTCTGTCTTATGTGTATTATGTTGCTCGGCAGTCTTTCAATCCCTAAGTACCTTTATCGCAGTGTCTCTGTCGCTAGGCCCTTCTCCGGACCTCTCCTCGGTGTGATCACAGTCCGGTTGAACTCGCTGTACCCCCCCCGCTACATTCGGGGCTCCGCCGTCCTCCACTGCATCTTCCCTGGCGCTCAATCATTCTTTGTTACTTTATGCTCGGTCAGGGTCTCTTTGGTTCTGTCGCGAGCCGCTTGCTTGAGTTCGGGTTCCCGGATATCGCTCCTTCAGCCATTCTCAGACTTCCTCCGGGCTGATGAAATGCCATGTTTTACCATCCATAATGACTTTGAGTTTGGCTGGAAAGAGCATCATGTATTTGATTCCCCTGTCACGTAGTTTCCTCTTTGCTTCCTCGAAATTCCTACACTGTTTCTGCATCAGCATGGTGAAGTCCGGAAAGAGTCTAATTTGAGCATTTTCGAGCTGTAGTCCTCCTGTGGCCCTGGCTTCATGAAGGATAGCGTCTCGATCGCGGTGGTTAAAAACTCTTGCGATTATTGTCCTTGGGGGGGCCCTGGTCTATGGTGGAGGAATCGGAGCTCGGTGTGCCCGTTCAATGGAGAAAGATTTGGACAGGCTCTTGGGCTTCAGTTTGTTTACAATGAGGTCTTCCATGAAGAGCTCTACGCTGGGGCCCTCCATTCCCTCCGGGACCCCCACCACCCTTATGTTATTCCGTCTCGTTCTGCCCTCCTGATCTTCAAGTTTGGCCCCCATCGTCGTGGTGTAGTGGGTCAGTTTCTGCACTTGCCCCTCCAGCCGTTTTGTCACTGCATGCAGTTGAGCTATTTGCGTTTCGGCGGTCGCAACTTTCTCCCTGAGCTTGGACAGATCTGTGCGGATTAGGTTTACCTCTATTGTCACTGTATCTATCTTTGGCTCTAGGGTGGTTTTTAAATCTTGTACGGCCGCCATGATAGTGTTCAGGGAGGGTTCTGGGTTTTCGTCACCTCCTGCTACTAGCTGGTGCTTTGGGACAGTATAGCTATCCATTTTGTTGGAATGCGACGCGGCTTGTCCTTTGGGCTTCACCATTTTATGCGGGGGGTGGCAGAACAGCGATTATCTCCTCTTTCCGCCACTCTGCGCTCGGTCCACCCCTCTGCCTCTTGGGGGTTCTTCTTCTCCCCCAGGCCCTGAACCGTCGAGTACTTTGTATGAGCCCTCTGGGGGGCCCGTTCACACCCGGCTACCCTGCTTGCCCAGGTTTGTAATGTCACTGCCACCAGGGGGGCCCTCTCTCTACTCAGTTCTCCGACCGGCACTCTGGGAGGGGGGTCCCTCACGGTGTCACGCCGCCCAGGCCATGCGGCGGCTCTGCGTTACCCAGGATCTCGGTGGGTTATTATTTGCTGCCAAGGAGTGTCCCAGTCCCAATCAATGCCACTCAGTTCCGGTGACAGACGTGTCTCGCCAAGCCTGCCCCCACTTTCGGTTTGAACCCTCGGGCCGTAGAGTCTCGTGGCACACGGCCGCCCCTAATCGTCTGGATGAAGCACCAGGGTCCCCCGCCACAACACCATTCTTCGCCTCTTACTTCTTCCGCTCGCCGCCGAGGGCCGAGCACAGCCATCTCCGCGGGCAGGGCCCCAAGCACGCTCCGGTTCTCAATCACTGCGATCCTGTCGGGGTTCAGTCACTCACCCCCCGGCCGCTTCGGGGGGGGGGCACAACCCCTGGGTATCTTTGTTTCTCTGCTCGGGCGCTGGGCAAGCACTCCGGGACCGGATACCGTGGCCTCGATCCGCTCCCGGACCACGGCCTTGTGACTCTCGGCTCGTTTCCCTGGCTCCGCTGTACTCCTGCGAGACGCGGTCTTCTTCGGTTTCCCACAGCTCCGTTGGTCGGCTGTACCTGTTGAATTAACAATTGTGCGACAGATTCAGGTCGGATAGCAGGATTTGTCACAGCGAAATGCGGGGCTCAGCAGAGCACGGCAATCTTCGCTCGCGGCCAAGCCACTCCCCGCAGAAGGCGCAAAATTGATGACTTCACAAAAAAGAAAACAGTTATTAAGTCATATGGGCTACACCTACAGCCAAGAAAGTGTATCGACAGAAACTATAAACTGGAAATGTACTAAATATGATTCTAATTCATGCTATGGAAGGGCAACAACAAAAGAAAATGTTGTAATTAATGTAAAAGGGCATAACCATCCCCTCAGATGTAACAGAGATATAAAGTTAGAGAAATTTTTTAAGACATAAGAGAGGCAAGCACGAGTTCTCACGAACCCACAACCAAACTGCTTAAAGACATACTACCCAAAATCCCTGAACATATAACAGGACAACTACCATCTATCCCCACTCCAAACATCTAATTACATGCACAGAAAAGCCACTAACGATAATCCACCTGCTCCTAGGAGATACCAGGACACAGACATACCAGAGCATTTAACAATAACACATTAAGAGGAATGCTTCCTCTTACATGACAATAAAAATAATGAAAAACGAATCCTAATCTTCTCCACTGCAAACAACTTAATGAAACTTACCCAGTGCCAAATGAGGATGATGGATGAACCCATCAAAATGTGTCCTAAGCCATTCACTCAAATGTACACCATACATGGTGAATTTCAAAACACCAATATCCCTTTCATATACGCTTTGTCATGTGTTTTCTGCGTGGCCCATTGTAGTTTTCCCTATGTTAGCCTAATTGTGCACATTGTAGGCCGCATTTTCATTTGCACACGTTACTGTATAAACATACTTACTTTGGGCCAAACTATACGTTCACACGGAACCTGCAAATGTTTTTGCGTTCTGTTCTTTTCCTGGGATTTAGTTTGAACACTTTAGACAAGGTCAAACAACAATGCCCCTTGTTATTCTATGTGGTCAGACACTAGCACCTAGACACACTACGAGAATGCAGTTGTTTATGAGCACACACGTCTTGTCATATAACTGAGCACAAGAGTTTAAGAAAAGTCTGTGACAAGATCACTGCAGCAGTTGAGATGTAGAGCGTCCATCTGTGTATGCTAAGGTACGGGGTCCGCCACTAATCCCATAGATCTTTGATATATAATCATTTAGCTTCATAAGAAAATTGGGGGGGGTGGGTTAGGCTAATCTGTCTTATACCATGACAGGGCTTTTTACAATATATGGTTCATTAGCCATGCTAACAGTATTTTTGATATGCATTTATTTTCTAATTGTGGCACGAATATTGCAGTTTAGGAAACGATAGTTTGAATAAATATTCTAAACTTCCTTCATGTGTTTTTTTTTTATTGTGGACGAGTACAAGTGAGAGAGTGAAAAGGTGTGTCCTGTTACTGCGATCCCTGAGAGGGTCGAGAGTGTTGTGTTCTGGGGAGCCAATTCACTTGTTTCTCTGGTAAGGTTAGGAGGGCAAGTGAGGCACTATGGCTAGTTGGACTTGGGCTCATAGGTACTGAGGTGGTATGATGACTCAGTCCCTGCACGCAATTTTCTGTGGTCCCAGGCATAGTTCTGTTCCTGAGCAGAATCCCTGCAACACGACACCACCGTTTTGGTCAGGTACTTACTTGCCGGAACCCTGAGTAGTGCTTGTCCACAATACTCTTGCACCTTTTATCGGGGACGTTCATGGTGTTAGGAATTTGTCCTCCACAGTGTTTAGGGACCACTTAGTTCTGTTGATTTTCCAAGCTTGAATATTAAAAGGTTTATACCCTATTTGTGCTACGCTTTGAATCCATTATCAATTAGTTATGGCGCAGCCCATTGCTATTAATTGCCGCCCGGCAGTAACTCAGTAATTTGATACAACATGGAGTCCCTAATTCAAGAGCTCCTGTGATTTTTGTTATAGAGGTGGACTTAGCATTCTGCTTTGAAGTTTTTTATTCCTGGGTCACATTTCCGGTTGCGGACGCTAATTATAATACTTTTCGTGAATATACAACGAGCCAGGAACCTGCTGCATATCGTCCATATGCACTTCTTGAAATTCCTCTTATCGCCTGGGAACACCAGACTTGGTTCAATGACACCCTTTCCCACGTGCTTGGGACTGTTCGAATGGGCCCCGTAAGTATTGAATGGGCCACATGGCCGGCACTAGCGGGCTATACCCCGTTTCCAGATTTGGAAACTGTAAATCTAATGCAGACTTGCGCTTTATACAATATTCTTTGTCGTCCTATATAGATGTCTTACACAATATATTTCATGTGCTTTACTAGCTGGTCCAGCTAGAATTGGCCTTCAAGGACAGGCCCAACAGCCTGTAGGGCCTGTTATTAGTCCTGTACATTCAGTTATGGGCAAACGGCCCACGAATCATGAAGAAATAGCATTTTGTAGTGCCCAAAATATCGATCAACTTGAAGCTGTGTTTCCCCTTACGGGACCATAAGACAAGCACAAAATTCTTACCATGTGCCCACTCACTGGACTGGTTCCCACTCTAGCTGACTGCAACACCTGGGTGACTATTTTTGCCACGGTCTATACTCTTTGTCATGGCATTCCCTCGATAGCCGTTCTACCGAACGTCCTCAAGCAAATACAGAGTGAATATGGGGCAGGTCCTGCGCTCGATTTGGGGATGAAACTTAAGGGTAATTTTCCCGTTGTCTCCATAATGATTCTTTCTAATGTTAAGGGTGAAGGAGCGTCTTTGGCTATACACCAGAGACTTGCCACGGTGGCGCTAGCCAACTGCAAACGTGAGTTGCCTGTCATTATTGCTAATGAATACATGTCTTTCGACCGTAACAGTTTGGAAACCAGACCTTCAGTACTACCTCTTGGTAGGCCTACCTCTGACAAGGATGCTAGACCAGCCTGTGTGTTTGCTTGAAAACCATGGGATAAATCTAAACAACAATAACAAAAAAGTAGACAACATGGAGGTTCTCCACCACCGGAGTTCTCTGAAAGACGGTACGATTTTTGCAATCACACTAAAATTAAGACTCTAGACAGGTATCAGTCGTCTGATACACGTTCTTCTCATTCCTTTCAGGAATCATCGGACCAACTGTATGACAGAAGAGGGCGATCTGACCACAGACAAGAGGAGTATGTGAAACCAAAAAGGGTGACACAACGCTCATATGACGTGAAGATAAAGAAGGAGGATAGATTTCCTCCATATAAACCACCTTTTCAGAAAAACACATTTGCGGCTCTAACTGCAAAATATGCCACAGACGGTGAGAACCCTCCACCTGCACAGGAGTTGGGCAGTGACTCTCCTCGACAGCACAGTAGAGGTCGCCATAGCATGCCAGAATCACCGCCAATTTCTGGTAGCAAAAGCAACTGAAACATTTATTATGGTTGAAACTGCGGACACCTGAGTGACATCTGGACAGATAATACCTTTTAGATATTCAGATTGAGGGTGACGTCAAATGCACTATTAAAGCAATATTCTGGGACAACTTAACTTCGTCTTATGACATTCTCTTGGTGGAGATCGAATGGACCCCACCTTTTGTTCTGGCATTCCCCTATGGGGAGGATGTCATTCTCCCTTCTTTCTCACACCTCGTCCCGGATGAAGTCAAGGAAGCTTATGCATCAAAATGGGCACTCACATTGGCCCCTGCACTTTATCATATGCATACTGGTTGGGATAAGGATTCCCCTTATCATGTTATTCCTATACGGTCTACACCTCAAGTACAACCACAGTATCCTACTAAATGGGATGCCAAAACACCTGTTAAAAAAATTATTTCCCAACTAGAGTACCAGGGAGTAATTGAACCCTATGTCTCTCAAATGAATAATCCTCTTTTTCCTGTTCTGAAACCAGATCATTCATATCGCATTGTCTTATAGACATTTAAATAGTCATACACTCACATTTGCAGTACAAAATACCCTTAGTATGGCACTCATTAATAACGTAGTCCGTAGAAAATATAAAACCACTTTGGATATTTCCAATGGGTTTTTCAGTCACAATTTGGCTCCTGAGAGCCGAGACTGGGCCGCTTTTAGCACCGTAGGCCTTTCAAAGGTGCTACGTTCGACTTCCTGTGGGCTATAAAAACAGCCCAGGAGCTTTTGCGGCACAAATTGTGTCGATTCTTCAGGAAATTGACCCTGATGCTCTGTCCTACGTAGATGATTTCTACCTGACAGATGATGAATTAAATTTCCATCTAGCGAGAGTTGATTGCATAATACTGCTATTTACAGAATTTGGCTACAAGTTTAACTTCAAAAAATCGAATATAGCTTTTCTGAGTGTCCTTTTCTTGGGTTATGAACTTACAAATGAAGGAAAAAGTCTTCTAGCCCCTCACTTGGCAATCCTTAAAGAACGGCCACTTGCTCAAGGCAAACGCATCATTGTCGTTTCTCCTGTACCAGCCTTAGAGGCTGTCACAAAAGCTAGCGTTTCTATCGCTAAAACCCTCCATCCTTGGTGGATACAATGGGCTACATCCTTAACAGCCGTAGATGTAGACTTTGTCTTTGAACCTTCCTTGCCAGCGCAAGAATTTTTGCAATATGAGCATGTTTATCCTTTACCTTCTTTTATTCTGCCTCTTGATCAATATAAATATATTATTTATACTGATGGTTTCACACAACCTGCTATAGGTTTTAAGAAGCAGTTTTCTGCTGCATGCGCCATCGTTATCGGTACTATGTTGGATGGCATTTTTCACCCCCAATCAACTTGGACACAGTGCGGTTGGCTGAACTAAAGGCATTGCTTCTTGCACTTGAGAATATGGATCCTAAATTCTCCACATTATTGTGTGTGATTCATATTACTGCGTACATTCTTTAAATGATTATTTCCATTTTTGGAGACAAAATGAGTTTTGCGATTCCAAGGGTAGCACACACAATCAAGCACAAACTGCTTTGGGTTAAAGTGGCAGGACTTAAAGATAGGTTGCCACAAACTCATGTTACACATACATTGAGTCATCAACGTGTGGGATCACAGGCTGAAGGGAATTCTCTGGCTGATGAAGCAGTCAAATCTGCAGTAGCTACAGCTAAAATTGCAGCAATAATGCGCTCTAAAACTCGTATCGACAATGATATTTTGGCTGCTGTGAATACTTTTAAGCACAGCACCCCTCTAGCGAAGGGTTTTCCTTCTAAATATTCCTACCACTTAAATGACCAAAATGTTATTTTTGCAACTATTCCTGGAGTTAGTGATCGTGTGATTCACATCGCAGACCGCAGACATAATTTAATCGTAGCCGCACATGAAGGTGTAGCTTCCATCAATGCAGGAGTGGCTGTCACTATTTTGCTCTTACAGCGCCGTTATCGGTGGCAAAGTTTATACCCACAAACCAGGAAATATGTTTGCTGTTGTGAAATATGTCAACAGATCAAAAGTTCCAATGAGTCTCTACTGCACAGACAAGTCTCTTTATTTCCAACCAGCCCTTTGGCTTTATTTACTTAGATCATTGTGGTCCACTCATCTCAGATACTGCATTCAAATTTATTTTAGTTTCAGTTGATTCTTGCTCTAGGAGTCTCTGGGTTTGGCCACAGCACTCAGCTGACGCCCACACCATTATTAAAGACTTGCAAGTCTTTGTCTGTACTTATGCCTGCTGTACATTCCATTCGGACCAAGGTCCGGTTTTCACTTCTAAAGCGTACCATGATTCGATGAAGTCCATGGGTGTACAAGTGCATTATTGTTCACCATATAGGCCAAGGGAAATTCTGTTGTGGAAAAAATGAACTGTGACTTAAAGCAGTACTTAATGGCAAGGGTATTAAGTACAGGATGTGGTTGGTTGAACTATCTCTATGGGGTTGAACGAGCATTAAATAACCTCCCCAAAAGATCTTTAGGCGGGCGGACCTCCTACGAAGTCGTTTTTGGCATCCAGATGCATGTTTCAGACCTTGACGGTCCGGACATTGTGGCGTCTGCTGCATTCTTTTACGTAGCTAACCATTGTGCTGTCTTACAGGACCTACAAAAGTTTTGAGATGTTCAATCTTACAAGCACTTGCCTGCATCTAGCTCTACGTGTGCTGAAAATCCACTTCCAGTTTCCAATTGGCTTCCAAAAATTGGAGATCTAGTTCGAGAAAAACTGGTGATCAAAAAGGAATTCGGCCCTACATACTGTGCTCCTGTTCCAGTCCTTGGTGTCCAGGGTACACGCACTATGATTTTGCCACAACTCCCAGGTTACAGAGAAAACCGCTTTGTCTCCAGTGAAAATGTCAAATTAAACCATGTGGCTGATTCTTCATAGTATGCCACGGAACAGTTGTTGCTTTCCACAAGACTTTACTTTGCAGCCGTGGGCACCACTGATACTCACCGGCTTGGGGGGGAGGCGGAGTCCTCAGTTTACAACTTAACTGATGCACTACCTGTTTCTACTATTACATCTTCTACAATGGATGTAGTTTAGACAGATCCACCGTTGGCGAATCCTTCTGAATCAGATTTTTTGAGCCCTACTGCTAAGTCACAGCCTCCTGTTTTCCAGCTGAGTACCTCCGGTACATGGATCAAGATAATTTTTTCCCGATAGTTCTTCTGTTTTGTACACGCCCCAGCACCGATTTGTGTTTTTATTTCATGGTTAAAACTCACTTATCTAGTCTCACCTTGGATTCATGTCTAGATCGTTCTCTCCTTGGTTTTTCTGTTCATGTGTATTGGATTTGTGACAGTTTTTTTCTTGTTAATCAATGGCCATTACCTCCCGGAATGTTCTGCTACAGAACTGGTCGAGGGGTTTTGGCCCCTCATTCTTCATCGCATAGATTGAAAAGAGACTTGTCCCTCGTTAACATTTCAGGCATTCCAGTGACAGATGTAATTTTTTGGGATAAGGTTCCTTTGGAAGTATTTGGTTCTACGGAAATCCTGCAGATACTATATGTGTTCAAAGTTTCTATGGGTGATGTAATAGTACCAGGGTTACATTTGGATGATTGGGTTGTTGACACTGTAAATTATATGCTCTCTGAACTAGGGTATTTTACAGTTTTTGAATCGGAGGATCTATATCTTAATTCTGTAAATTATGCCAATATGTTCTGTTATCATCACTATGCACATCATTTTCTACACTGAGCCAGTGAACAGCGCCCTCATTTTAATTATACACAGTGGGAAAATTGTCCAACTCCCCCTCAAGGGAGTTCCAGAAAGCAAAAGGACAAGTACACGTATGTTCCTCGATATGACACTTCACCCCCCACGTCATATTATTTCAAATTGGTTCCAACCACACCAAAATAAAATATGCTTACTCAGACTAAGCTCATCTATACAGCTTCGTTTGTCGACCAGTTGGCCCTCAAAGGTTATGACTACTGGAAAGACAACATCGATTTGAGATCGCTTTGGGGGACGAAGTCCGGGCAGGTTCAGGGCACGGAAACCCTGTTTAATTCCCACCCAATGATTTTCTTGAATGTAACAATCCAACAGACTACCTGTCTGGGATCGGCAAATATTAAAAAAATAAATGCCCCGAACATTACCTCTGTTGCCCGCTTTGATAACTGACAGAATCTAACAAACTATACTGAAGACCAATTAAATAGCATTGTGAAGAATGGCACATTTAATTCCTTCTTTTTACCCCAGGTTGGAATTCCTCATTTAAACCCCAGGTTGGAATTAAGAAAAGGGGCATGACAACCATTTGGGTTCCCCGGCCACAATAACCAATTCCTCATTTTTAAGTCCTGGTGGGTGGTTATTGTGGCCGGTGGACACAAATGGTTGTCCTGCCAGTTTTCTTAATTCCAACCTGGGGTTTAAATCAAGCAGACCTGACCCCAATACTCTCAGTCAACACATTCTAGTAATGTTACCACCTATTTGTTGGGAAAGTTATGTCAACAATGATTGTAATATCCCACACTGTCTGCAGTGAAACAAAAACTTTTTTTCCTGTCCGAAGACATGAATTTATCATTTTCTTCTTTCTTCTTATAATGAAATTTGGAAATTGTCCCAAATGGAAGCTGCTGTATGTTTAAGACAAATTGACCAAGATAATTTAAATAAAGTGCTAGCTGTTGTTGATAATAGTATTAATACGTTGTCATCTCCTATTTACAACTTAAACAACATTGTGTCGACTGTTATTGATCTTATGCAAAGTGATATGCCAACGTTGTATCATGGGAAAAGTCAGCTTATATCTCTTATGCAGTTTAGCTGGATGCTTCAAACACTCAAAAATGGACGTGTCCCATGGCATTACTTGAATTGCAGTGATTTGTTTCTGCCTTTCAATTTAACACATAAACAGCAACTAATGGCCATGAAAGATGCAACCTACATAATGCTGCATTTAGAAAAATTAGATCAACTTCCATTCACCATAGCTGAAACGTCTTTAGCAGTGTGGTTAATACATGGTGTTATTTCTCTGCCTCTCTCGACATTTCAATTTACAGCGTGCATCAAACATTTCCCTATAGGTAGATATGAACCCCTTGGAAGCAGGTTTCTTTTACATATCGTTGTGAATGTATTAATAAGGAGGTTTTTATTACTGGGAAAGAATGCGACTCTAGAGTCAGACATTCACTTGTCAATAAACAGGTTAAAATTAATGGCGCCTGTAATACTTCAGTGCCTAATTTGGCTTGTTTTTTAAAGGGATTCCGGTTCCCGCAATTCTCCCTTTTCTTACGGTACTCTCTAACAGTAGTTATCTCATGATTAGTGATCAAGACTTTTGCAGAATGCGGGCTGGAGTACAGTATATTTTGTCCGTTTCCCAGTTAGTCACTTGTTGCAACAATGTCTTGTTTCCCCTTTCGCATGGTATTGCAGATAGCTCATTGTGGCCTTCCAGTCCAACTTTGAAGGCAGGTTTCAACAAGCTCAGCAGACTTGGAGAATTATAGTTTCAACAAGAAGTAGCTCTTACATCTGCTCATGAGACCATTGAACTGCAGGTGGCAAGAACTTCTAGTGAAATACAGTCATTGTTTAATACAAATCTTCCCCTGCACTTCCGAGAATTAAAGTATAACATTTTTAATACTTCTAATACAGCCGGTCTAGCCCACTTTTTAAGGTTGTGTGCTTTGGCATCATTAGTTCTTTTCAAACCATCTTTGGAGTAATATCAGCTTTTATCAACTCCATTTTTTCTAGTGCCAACGACATCCCAACCGCCGTATTATGAGTTAACCGCCGGGCTGGTGGTGTTGTGTCTGCGGTGCCATAGTGGTGGCATGCTTTGGCTCATAGAGAGCCTGTGGCATATGCCGCTGCCATGGCAGCACCACTTGCACTTCAGTGCACTGTGTACCATGCACCATGTCATGAATGGCACACAGTGTACGCATGGCAGTGCAAGCAAAAGAGGGGCACAACATGTGTCCCACTGCATCCCCCCATGAGCTAAAACGCCCTGGGGCCCTGTTAGGGGCCCCTTTCCCTGCCTTTCTGCTGACCTTTTCATAGCGGGCTCACCGCCGTGAAAAGCTTGTCTGAAAGGCAGGTCGTAATCTGCACAGTGGTGCCGGCATCGTCACCGGCCCCGCAGACCACCGCTTTCCCCGCCACTGCACGTCGGGGTCCAGGAACCTAGCGGTGGCAGCTGTCATATGTCGGGCTGGTGGCGGTCTGACTGCCAAACTTGTAATCAGGCAGTCAGACGGCTGATATTGCGGCAGTCGGACCGCCACCGCGGGTACGGTGGTCTTGGGACCCCCATACTTGTAATAAGGCCCTAAGTGTAGAATACAACACTAGGAGCCAATTTGCCTTTAAAGTCAAAAAAATTATAGCACCAGCCTAGGTCCCTGTCACAGAGGTAGTAAACCATTATAACATACTAATAGAAAGCCCTTACCATCAACAAAATGAAGATAAACTTAGTCCCCATATGGACTATTTTGAAATCTCATGCGTTGGCAGACTGCATCGTTCAGGACACAGACGCCAAGCCAAATTCCATACACCATGGTGGAATGTCTATGACAGCACCCAGCAACAGGAAGCAAAAACAAACAAAGAAGTGGAAAGATGGCATAATGCCTTCCAATCCACACTAGGCAGAACTCGACCTACATTATACAAATTTATCAAAGCACTACAGAAAGAACAAAGCTACCAAAAAATGAGAATAGAACAGTCTTTTACCGAAATTAGCCTTAAACTTAACAAACAAAATGAACAAATGTGCAAGACGCTACAAAGCAAAGTAAAATCTTCATAAATAACAACGGACTAGACTACTTAGAAGTAATAGCCAAATCTATCCTCTAAAATACATATTAACCTGCCATAAACCTCAAAAACATACTCTAACGTCATGAACCAAATATAATTTTTAAATATTAATATAAATATTTTATTACATAGAAATAGAAATGTATTATTCACTGATATAATGCAAATATTATTATTAATAATTAAAATATATATATAATACTAACCAACAAACAAACTTAAAAACAACTCAATCCATGACATCAAATAAACATTACACATAATTTAAACAATACCACATAATAATAACATAAACATAAGATAAACAAAACAATATCACACTATACCCACTGGAATTAGGCAACTGTGTGGCTGCCGCAATTTTCGCATAGTTATAGATTGCTCGCATTTGCCACATAATCCATCATCTGCTGTATAATCTGCAGATTTTAACAAAAAACATTTTGTTTCTAGCTCAAACGGTTCAAAAGTTACTAAAAATGCAGCAGCAAGTGTTACCGTGCAGTGGAAGGTCTTCTGCAAAGGTTGACTGATCACCTTTCTATTGCTTATTGCTATATTTGGGTACTACTAACCCAACATCCCTCTACAAAAAAAATCTACAATTGAAAAAAAAATGAAGACACCTAAAAACGTACAAATTAAACCAATTTAATAAATAAAATAAACTCTAAAACGAAAACATATTAAAAAATATAAAAACATAAAATAAAAGAATACATTACATACTATTTTACACTGAAAAATTATATTATGTCCAACACTATTTACTACTATATTTTTTACATCAAAATTGATATTCCTGTCCACGATATATATGAAATCCCGATATTCTTGAAACGATATTTCTGCAACACAATATTTTTTATCAGATATTTTGTCCAAATACCCTTCATGCACCTCCATGGACTCATGGGAAGGGAGTAATTACTAATACTGGTACATCCGGGCTACAGTGTACCAAGGGTTGGGGGGGGACAGTACATGCATGAATTTGTGAAAAGATTAGGACAAGTATGGGCATCAAATATAGTGAAAAATTACTATTTAGTTCTTTAACAACAACTTATGTAAATGCCAATTGATGCAACAACTAATAGGATCAAGGAATTATGGCACAACGACTAACTCAGGCAGGGAGAAGAGTACTGATAAAGAATTGAAGCAGTTTGGGGATTCTGCCACAGACAGGACAAGTACTGATGCTAAGTAATAGAGAAAAGGAGAAGAAGACTGTCAGGAAAAATTACAATGAGTGAGCAAAGTATGGGAATACCTCAGAAGAAAACTAAAACATAAGCTAATGGAGCTTTAAGACAAAATCTTGATTAAATGTATATTTGAAATTTTGGACATAACATAAGACGCAGTTAAGGCAGACCTAAAGAAGGTAATTACATGTATAATAGGTGAAAGAAGCATTTTACCAACTACCTACACTCCTGCAGTTCAGTCAAGGCTCCAAGAAAACCATAATATCACTCTTTTCTCCTCTCTGAGAATGAAAACTCCCAAGCCATGTGGACTCTCACAAACTTTCTTTCTCTTTGGTTCAGAGTTCATCTTGGTCACCAGGTATCCTCTGATTTCAAAAGCTGTTTCCCTTTATTCCATCTTTCAGGTTGCCTACGAAGATAACTGAGGAGACACATTTGCTGCTTAATAGAACCATCATTTCACTGCCAGATTTTATTACAGGTTGTCTCCTAATACTTCACTTTTTGGTTGGTTTGCCTCAAAATACTGCAGTTCTCTGTGATTAAGTCATACGTACAAAGAAACCAAATGGGGTAAAAACACAAGTTGTCATTGCCTGACATATCGGTTCACAGCTAACCTCCATTTCTTGGGCGTCAATGGGGACCAAACCCTTTCTCTCCCCATCTTCTAAGATGGATGGCTTAGTCATCATATTGGTGGCCATTGGAAGAGTGGCTGAGGTCCCTGAGAAAGACTCAGGCTGTCACTAGGAGGGAGGGACAGAGGCTGCCCCCGTTACCTTGCTCAGCTGAGGCCGGTCTCCGCGGGATCTGCAGACGACGGTGCAGATCCGAACCGCCAGGTCGGGCCTCGGGAACGAGCTCCCTGGGAGGGCGAGAGAATAAAATAAAAGGAACAAGAAGAAAGAGATGGAAAAAAGAGGAGCTGGTAGCGAGAAAGGATGAAAAGACAGGAGAAAAAAGGGAAGGGAAAGGCAACGTGAAGAAATGGAGGAGAAAGAGGGAATGATTAATAGGGCAAAGTAAAAAGGATGTTAGAGAGAAAATAGTATGAGAAAAACAGAGGAGGATGAGAGAGTTCCTGACTGAAAGAGAATCACAATGAAATAAGAAGATGAGATAATGAGAGGGAGAGGAGAAACAGAGTAAAGAGAGATAAGAGGAGGTGAGAAGGGGGCGAAATGGGGAGAGATGGTGACCTATTTAGAGGAGACAAAATGATACAGAAGAGCATAGCTAGGAGTAAAGAGATGAAGTGAGAGCAAAAAGCAGATGGGGATGTGGAGTAAGGGGAAAAGGAATAGGAGGAGAACCAGGCTAGATGCACAACAAAAAACTGCAGGGCCAAGATGATAGGGTGGGAAAAATTGATGACTCCTGATGGGGTGAAAGAAGAGACCGAGGGAAGACGGGGAGGGAAATGGAAGAGAAAGTAAAAATAAGAAAGGGATACAGCAATGAATGAAGGAAGCACAAGAAGGACGGGAAAGGAAAAGATGACTAGAGAGTGGTGAAGAGGAAAACAGAAGAGAGGGAGGCAAATGGAACATTAAAAGAAAAAGGATACAAGCAAAAATTGAGAAGAAGAGGATTTGAAAGAAGAAAGGGGAGGGACAGAGGAAGGGACAATAAAAGAGAAGACAATAGGAAATGGTTGTTACAAAGAGTAATGAGACAGTAAGAGAACATTGCATAAAGGAAGTGCAGTGCAGGTGAAGAGAGAAGAGTTAGATGGCTGGATAGAAGTGAATACATGGGAATGGAGGGGAAGCAAATGAAAAGGAAATTGAAGAATAGTTGGGATGCAGAGGAATAAAGAGAAAAAATGGAGTGCTTTAAAAGTCATGAAAAATGTACAGCACTAGATTGGAAAGAAGTGGAGAGGGTAAGACTTATGAAAGATGCACATGAATAACAAGGAGCTGAAATAAAGATGTGTCGATGGCTGACTTGTGATTGCCAATGGCGAGAGAGGGAGACAGACTGGTGTGAAGAGAAATGGAGAGCAGTGGAGATTGACTGGTGTGATTAGAGATGGAGTGCACTGGAGATGGATCGGTGAGAACAGAGATGAAGAGCACTGGGTATGGAGATGTGTGAAGAGATATGAAGAGCATTGGAGATGAACCAGTGTGTACAGAGATGGAGAGCACTGGAGATGGACCAGTGTGAAGAGAGATGGAGGGCACTGGAGATAGACAGGTGTGAAGAGTGATAAAGAGCTCTGGAGATGGACATGTGTGGGGAGAAATGGAGAGCACTGAAGATGGACAGGTGTGTAGAGAGATTGAGAGCACTGGAGATGGACAGTTGTGAAGAGAGACTAGGAGTACTGGAGATGGACAGGTGTGGAGGGAGATGGAGAGCACTGAAGATTGGCAGGTGTTTAGGGAGATTGAGAGCACTGGATATGGACAGGTGTGTAAAGAGATGGAGAGCACTGAAGATGGATATGTGTGTTGCGAGATTGAGAGCACCAGAGATGGACTTATGTGAAGAGATATGGAGAGCACTGGTGATGAACAAGTGTGAAGAGAGACTGAGCGCACTGGAGATGGACAGGTGAGTACAGAGATTGAAAGCACTGGAGATGGACATGCATGTAGAGAGCTGATGAGCACTTGAGATGGACAAGTGTGTAGAGAGTTGGAGAGCACTGGGGATGGACAGGTGTGTAGTGAGATCGAGAGCACTGGAGATGGACAGATGTGTAGGTATATTGTGTGCACTGGAGATGGACAGGTGTGTAGAGAGATGGAGAGCATTGAAGATAGACAGTTGTGTAGAGAGATTGGGAGCATTGGAGATGGACATGTGTGTAGAGAGATGGAGAGGACTGGAGATGGACCTGGGTGAAGAGAGATTGCGAGCACTGGAGATGGATAGGTGTGTGGAGAGATGGATAGCACTGGAGATGGACAGGTGTGTAGAGAGATTGAGAGCAATCAAGCCCCTCCTCTAGAAACCCTCAGCAGATCCGACAGACCTCAAGAACTACCGGCCGATCTCTCTCCTCCCTTTCGCGGCCAAAGTAACTGAAAAGATCGTCAACATACAACTAACGAAATTCATCAAAGAGAACTCCATCCTCGACCCCTCCCAATCCGGATTCTGCAGCAACCACAGCACCGAGACCGCCCTACTCGCTGCTACAGACGACATGCGCGTGCTCCTCGACCAAGGACACACCGCGGCCCTGATCCTGCTCGACCTCTCTGCAGCCTTCGACACCGTCTCCCACCGCACTCTTACTGCCAGACTCCACAACGCCGGCATATAGGTAACCGCCCTCGACTGGCTCCGCTCCTTCCTCACCGGCAGAACCCAAAGAATCAGACTCCCTCCCTTTCTCTCCGAACCCACAGAGATCAGTTGCGGAGTACCGTATCATCGCTCAGCCCCACACTCTTCAACATCTACATGGCCCCCCTCGCCACCATAGCCAGACAGCATGGACTCAGCATAGTATCCTACGTCGACGACACCCAACTCATCCTCTCCCTCACTAAGGACCCCCTCACCACCAGACTCAGCTTCCAGGAAGGAATGAAGGACGTCGCATCCTGGATGAGCAGCAGCTGCCTGAAGCTCAACTCGGAGAAGACAGAAGTCCTCGTCCTCAGATCCTCCCCTTCTGCATGGGACAACACCTGGTGGCCCACCGCCCTCGACAGCCCCCCACCCCCATGGACCACGCCCGGAACCTCGGCATCATGCTCAACTCCTCCCTCTCCATGACCCGACAGATCAACGCCGTCGCCTCCACCTGCTTCAACACCCTCCACATCCTTCGCAAGACCTTCAAATGGATCCCCCCTGAATCAAGAAAGACCGTAACCCACGCACTCATAACCAGCAGATTGGACTACGGAAACACCCTCTATGCAGGGATCAACAAATCTCTGCTCCGCAAGCTCCAGACCATACAGAACACCGCAGCCAGACTCATCCTCGCTATCCCTCAACACAAACACATCACCCTACACCTGCTCCCCATCGAGAAGAGAGTAATCTTCAAGATACTCACCCACGCATACAAATGCCTCCACAACACCTGACACCAATATCTCAACGAAAGAATCGCCTTCCACATACCCAAGAGAAACCACCGATCCGCCGACCTTGCCGAAACACTGCGCATTCGCAGAGCCAGAACGGGTGGAACAGTCTTTTCCTACGTCTCGACAAAGAACTGGAAAAAGCTCCCGATCAACATCAGACGCGCCCCCACTCTGCACATCTTCAGGAAGACCCTCAAGACTTGGCTCTTCGACTGAACGGAGCTGCTCCCCCCCGCTCCCATGCCTTGAGACCCTTACGGGTAAGTAGCGTGCTTCACAATTCCCTGATTGATTGATTGATTGAGAGCACTAGTGATGGGCAGGTGTGTAGAGTGACGGAAAGCATTGGAGATGGACAGCTGTGTAGAGAGATTGGGAGCACAAGAGATGGACAGGTACGTAGAGAGATTGAGAGCACTAGAGATGGACTTGTGTGAAGAGACATGGAGAGCACTGGGGAAGGATCAGTGTGAAAAGAGATTGAGAGCACTGAAGATGGGCAGCTGTGTTAGATTGAGAGCACTGGAAATGGACATGTGTGAATAGAGATTGAGAACACTTGAGAAGGACCAGTGTGAAGAGATATTGAGATCACCGGAGATACACAGGTGTGTAGAGAGATTGGGAGCGCTGGAGATGGACTTGTGTGAAGAGAGATTGAGAGCACTGGCGATAGACAGCTGTGTAGAGAGATGGAGAGCATTGGAGATGGGCTTGTGTGAAGAGAGATGGAGAGCTCTGAAGATGGACAGCTGGGTAGAGAGATTGAGAGCACTGGAGATGGACAGGTATGTAGAGAGATTGAGAGCACTGGAGGTGAACTTGTGTGAAGAGAGATTGAGAGGACTGGAGATGGAGAGGTGTATAGAGGGATTGGGAGCACTGGAGATGGAAAGGTGTGAAGAGAGATGGGGAGCACTGGAGAAGGATAGGTGTGGAGTGACATGGAGAGCACTGGGGATGGACAAGTGTGGATGGAGATGGAGAGCACTGGATATTGGCAGGTGTGTAGAGAGATTGAGAGCGCTGGAGAGGGACAGGTATGTAGAGAGATGGAGAGCACTGGAGATGGACATGTGTGTAGAGAGGCTGAGAGCACTGGAGATGGACAGGTGTATAGAGATTGAGAGCACTGGAGATGGACATGCGTGTAGAGAGATGAAGAGCACTGGAGATGGACAGGTTTGTAGAGAGTTGGAGAGCACTGGAGATGGACAGGTGTGTAGTGAGATCGTGAGCACAGGAGATGGACAGGTGTGTAGATAGATGGAGAGCACTGGAGATGGATAGGTGTGTAGGGAGATTGACAGTACTGGAGATGAAAGTGTGTGAAGAGAGATAGAGGGCACTGGCGATGGATAGGTGTGTAGAGAGATGAAGAGCACTGGAGATGGACAGGTGTGTAGAGAGATGAAGAGCATTGGAGATGGACTTGCGTGAAGAGAGATTGAGAGCACTGGAGATGGACAGGTGTGAAGAGAGATAGAGAGCACTGAAGATGCACAGGTGTGAAGAGAGATGGATAGCACTGAAGATGAACCTGTGGGAGGAGAGATTGAGAGCACTGGAGATGGACAGGTGTGTAGAGAGATTGAGAGCACTGGAGATGGACATGTGGGAGGAAAGCTTGAGAGCACTGGAGATGGGCAGGTGTGTAGAGAGATTGAGAGCACTGGAGATAGACATGTGTATAGAGAAATGGAGGGCACACGAGATGAACCTGTGTGAAGAGAGATGGGGAGCACTGGAGATGGACAGGTGTGTAGACAGATTGAGAGCACTGGAGATGGACAGGTGTGTAGATGGATTGAGGGCACTGGAGATGGATAGGTGTGTAGAGAGATGAAGAGCACTGGAGATGGACAGGTGTGTAGAGAGATGGAGAGCATTGGAGATGGACAGGTCTGTAGAGAAATTGGGAGCACTGGAGATGAACATGTGTGTAGAGAGATGGAAAGCACTGGAGATGGACTTGCGTGAAGAGAGATTGAGAGCACTGGAGATGGACCGGTGTGTAGAGAGATGGAGAGCACTGGAGATGGACAGGTGTGAAGAGAGATAGAGAGCACTGAAGATGCACAGGTGTGAAGAGAGATGGAGAGCACTGAAGATGAACCTGTGGGAGGAGAGATTAAGAGCACTGGACATGGGCAGGTGTGTAGAGCGATTGAGAGCACTGGAGATGGACATGCGTATAGAGAAATGGAGGACACACGAGATGGACTTGTGTGAAGAGAGATTACGAGCACTGGAGATGGATAGGTGTGTAGAAACATGGAGAGCAGTGGAGATGGACAGGTGTGAAGAGAGATGGAGAACACTGAAGATGCACAGGTGTGTAGAGAGATTGAGAGCACTGGAGATGGACTTGTGTGAAGAGAGATTGAGTACAGTGGAGATTGGTAGCTATGTAGAAAGATGGAGACAACTGGAGATGGACAGGTGTGGAGGGAGATGGAGAGCACTGGAGATTGGCAGGTGTGTAGAGAGATTGAGAGCACTGGAGATTGACAGCTATGTAGAAAGATGGAAAGCACTGGAGATGTACTTTTGTGAAGAGAGATTGGGAACCCTGGAGATGGACTTATGTGAAGAGAGATTGCGAACACTGGAGATAGACAGGTATGTAGAAAGATGGAGAGCACTGGAGATGGACAAGTGGGAAGAGAAATTAGGAGCACTGGAGATGAACATGTGTGTAGAGAGATGGAGAGCACTGGAGATGGACTTGCGTGAAGAGAAATTGAGAGCACTGTAGATGGACAGGTGTGTAGAGAGATGCAGAGCACTGGAGATGGGCAGGTGTGAAGAGAGATGGAGAGCACTGAAGATGAACAGGTGTGAAGAGAGATGGAGAGCACTGGAGATTGACCTGTGGGAGGAGAGATTGAGAGCACTGGAGATGGGCAGGTGTGAGGAGAGATTGAGAGCACTGGAGATGGACATGTGTATAGAGAAATGGAAAGCACAGGAGATGGACTTGTGTGAAGAGAGATGAGGAGCACTGGAGACGGACAGATGTGTAGAGAGATTGAGAGCACTGGAGATGGGCAGGTATGTAGAGAGATTGAGAGCACTGGAGATGGACTTGCGTGAAGAGAGATTAAGAGCATTGTAGACGGACTTAGGTGAAGAGAGTTTGAGAACATTGGAGATAGACAGGTGTGTAGGTGGGTAGAGAGATTGAGAGCACTACATTGGAGATGGACTTTTGTGAAGAGAGATGAAGAGTATTGGCGATAGACAGGTGTGTAGAGAGATTAAGACACTGGAGATGGACTTGAGTGAAGAGAGATGGAGAGCGCTGGCGATGGAAAGGTGTGTTGAACGATGGCGAGCACTGGGCATAGATTTGTGTGAAGAGAGGTGAAAAGCACTTGAGATGGAGAAATGTGAAGATAAATGGTGAGAGATGAAGATGGATAGATGTGAAGAGAAATGGAGAGCACTGGAGGTTTATAGGTGTAAAGAGAGACAGAGACAGGTGGACATGGACTGGTGTGGAGAGAGATTGAGATAGGTGAATAAGGAAAGGTGAGAAGAGAGAAGAAGCACACTGAGATACTTGATACTTGTGAACACAGATGGAAACAGCAATAGGTAGATAGGTGTGGAGTGAGGTGGAGATGGATAGACATAAAAAGGGAGAGTATAGAAGAATGAGAGATATAAATGTGGAGAATAGGTGTGAATTGAACTGGCTACAGATGGAGACATGCAGGTGTGAAGGTAGAGCACTAAATATTGATACGTGGGAAGTGAGTAGGAGACATGGAGTTGCATAAGTGGGAAAAGAGGAGACAAGTCGGCATAGATAGGTGGGAAGAGAGGAGGCAGGCAGAGATGAATCAGTGGAGCTAGATATGTGTGAACACAGATGGAGATGGACAGGTGTGAAGAGAGATCCAGAGCACTACAGATGGATAGGTGGAAAGAGTGATGTAGAGCACTGGAGATAGATAGGTGGGAAGAGTGGTGGAGAGCACTGGGGATGGACTTGTTTGAAGAGTGGTGGAGAGCACTGGAGATGGAAAGCTGTGAAGAGAGCTGGAGAGCATTGGAGATGGATAGGTGGGAGATTGATGGTAACAACTGGAGATGGCTTGGTGTGAAGGGAAGAGAGACAGACGCATATGCTGAAGTGTGAAGAGACAAGGAAACAAAGAGATGGATAGATTTGAAGGGAGTAGAATGGTGGCGGTCGATAAGTAGAAAATTGTTGAAGACAGGTGGAGATGGATACGTTTAAAGAGAGAGAGCACTGGGGCAGGATACAAGTAAAGGGAGATTGAGACAGTTGAAGAATGATAGACCGGAATTGAGAAGGAGACAGTAGAAGCTAGGTAGGTAGTTGTGCAGAGAGATGGGGTGGTACAGAGGTGAATACATTGACAATAGTGAGAGCCAAGGAGATGGACAGGTGTGCAGAAATATGGAGTTGGGGACGGGTGGAGATGGATGGCTGTGAAGAGAGACAGAGACAGGTGGAGATGGGTAGGTGTTAAGGGAAAAGGGAATCACTGGGGATAGACACGTGAAGTGAGATGGAGAACATTGGAGATGTGTAGATGTGAACAAACATGGAGGCATACATGTGAAGAAATAAAACAAGGTGAAGATAGAGAGGTGGCAGGAAGAGATGGATATATGGAGATGAATAAGTGTGAAAACAGGTGGTTATGAATAGGTGTGAGAGGGTGGTAGATGAACGGCAGAAGACAGAGAGGGTAGAAGGAAGAAAAGTATAACAGAAAAAGAAGAAAATAAAATATTTGGTAGCTTTGTGATGCCGCCAAAGATTTTGGCCCCGAATTTACTGATTGGTTTTAGCTTCATGCTGTTGAACTCTTGCACCAGAAAACACCCTTCTGAATCAACCACACCACCACCCAGCCCTTTGCTGCATGCTCCCGCCCAGGCAGGCTGCACCCTACCCCAACACTACAACCCTACCCTCCCCTGCCAGGTATGTTGCATTCTCATATTATGCAAAAAGAACAATTGAAGGACAGAATGCACGAACAATGTCTAACATTCACCCCCAGTACAGAGATCTGGGCCTAAATCCATCGTTTATTTGCTCACTATGTCAACTCAAATTCAGACCCAGCCATATGCAAGTCAGTCTTGACCCTCTTCCCCATGGGAACAGTCCAACCCAGACTACCAGGCCAGATCCACCCCGGCCCGGAATCAAGGATTCTGGGAATAGTTTCAGGGTATCACCCCTTTTCAGCCAGGCTAGCTTGACTCCAGAGGCATTGTGAGCACGGAAGCCACGTCTGTGTATTCCCATCCCACTCGGGGTGACAAATGCAAAAAGAATAATTGATGGATGGAATGCTGAACAATGTCAAACATACACCCCAAGTACAGAGATCATCGTGCTTTTTGCTCATCATGCCATTCCAGTTCGGACCCAGCCATATGCAGATCAGTCTTGACCATTCTCCCCATAGGAACAATCCAACCCAAACTGCCAGCTAGCTGGCTGATAAGGGGTGAAACCCGTAAACCGGTCCGCGGATGCTTGTTTCCGGTCAAGGGAGGACCTGGCATGATAGTTCGGGCTGGACAGTTCTCATGATGAGCAGGGTCAAGCCTGATTTGCATATTGCTGGGTCCAAACTGGGGTGGCTTGGTGCGCAAAAAGAGCAATTGATTAAACCCAGATCTGTGACTGGGGGCGAACGTTTTCATTATTCAGCATTCTGTCCATCATCTGTACTTTTTGTCGCCCTAAGTGAGAAGGGTATGCCAAGACATAAGCCCCGTGCTCACTGGATTCATGCTAGCCTGGCTGATGAGGGGTGTTCCCCGAAACTGGTTCCATGATGCTTGTTTGCGCTCCAGGGAGGACCTAGCCTGGAAGTTCGGGCTGGACTGTTCCCATGAGGAGGAGGGTCAAGATTGATTTGCATATGCCTGGGTCCAAGCTAGGGTGGCTTGGTGAGCAAATGAACAAGGGATTAAACCCAGATCTGTGACTGGGGGTGAATGTTTGCAGTGTACAGCATTCCGTCCATCATCTGTTCTTTTTGCCATCTCCTATTATAGCATAGCACCCTTGTGGAGGAGGGCGAGTAAAGCGGGCTGTGAGCCTCTGCTGGCTTTGAAGACAGTGAGCAGTATGCCTCTTAGTTGCCCCTCTATCTCGTATGCATTCTGATGCATGTTGACTCCTCCCCCACACAACAGGTGGCAATATTAGATGGTGTTGTGCTGCCTTAAGCAGTGGTAAATTTGTTTTTCAGGAAAAATACTGAGGCCTTCCCTCTGAAAGGTAGGTGACGTCTGCTCGCTGTCTTGGGTGGCACAGCAGGAGTGAGAAGCGACCCACAGCCGCGCTGCCCTAGGATCACACAGCCTGCGCGACTGTCATGTTCTGATCGCACTGAGGGACACTTGTATACTCATGAAGAGAACTCACGAGGGGCGTTTCTCTATGTAGAACGATCTCAGCCATGGTGTATCATCGAACAGAACGTGGCAGAGGCTCACAGAAAGGGAAATGGGAGCAGTGTCATGGAATGGTACAATGCACAGTTTCTATATATTCAATATGAATGAAGGGTGTTTGAATTCCTGAGGGGTTTAGATTGGCCTAATAAGGAATCTAAAGACTCTCTATTTAGGGGAATGAGTTTTTGAGGGAGGTAATAGAAGTGTAACACAGTGGACTGGACTGTGGAGCCTTGGAACATCATTGAAAGGACTTCAATCCTTGGGGGACATGGGACTCGCATACTCCGTTCCCTGTTTGCACAGGGATTGGACTTTTGCCCGTAATTCGTGAGGAGGGCCTATGACTCTCTATTTAGGGGGATGAGTTCTTGAGGGAGGTAATAGAAGTGTAACACAGTGGACTGGACTGTGGAGCCTTGGAACATCATTGAAAGGACTTCAATCCTTGGGGGACATGGGACTCGCATACTCCGTTCCCTGTTTGCTCAGGGATTGGACTTTTGCCCGTAATTCGTGAGGAGGGCCTATGACTCTCTATTTAGGGGGATGAGTTCTTGAGGGAGGTAATAGAAGTGTAACACAGTGGACTGGACTGTGGAGCCTTGGAACATCATTGAAAGGACTTCAATCCTTGGGGGACATGGGACTCGCATACTCCGTTCCCTGTTTGCACAGGGATTGGACTTTTGCCCGTAATTCGTGAGGAGGGCCTATGACTCTCTATTTAGGGGGATGAGTTCTTGAGGGAGGTAATAGAAGTGTAACACAGTGGACTGGACTGTGGAGCCTTGGAACATCATTGAAAGGACTTCAATCCTTGGGGGACATGGGACTCGCATACTCCGTTCCCTGTTTGCACAGGGATTGGACTTTTGCCCGTAATTCGTGAGGAGGGCCTATGACTCTCTATTTAGGGGGATGAGTTCTTGAGGGAAGTGATAGAAAAGTAACACCATGGGCTGTGGAGTCTTGACACAGCATTGAACGGCCTTTAAAGCTTGAGGGAGATGGGCTCGGTATATTACAGTTGAGCATGTTGTGCAGTCTATCATGTCCCTGGGAGATATGAATGGAGTGACTCAAAGGATAGTAGGGTCCTGTAGTGGTCGCACACCTATAGCACTCTAGGAAGCTAGGGATCCCATTCCCCCTCCCCCCTCTTGTCACACTGTTCTTACGTCCGAAAGCAGCTGGGATCTCCAGGACAGGTGTCCGCACCACAGGGAGGGTTGAGCAGACCACCTCCAACAGCAGGCTCTCTCCTTCCTCCAGATCCTGCAGCAGAGACTTGGCTGCACGAAGGATGCCAGAGTGGTCACTTCTTGGATGAAAGGTTATGGTGGACGTCCTGCTCCATCGATAACCAGCCGCCTTCACAGCCACCTGTGGGACAAATATTCAAGTGCATCGTAAGTGAATGTGGCAGGAAGAGTGTGCAGACTTCTTTGGCATGGAGGCTTCTAAGAGCGAGAGGATGTTGGGAAATTAAGGAGACTTAGTTACAGTAGAGTGTGACCGATGCCTTTGAAGGGAAACCAGACCTGTGCAAAGTCATCCATATGTCACCCTCAGTCCCTAATTTAGATTGCTGTATTAATGGCAAAACAAGTGGTATCCCGATTACGCCACATTTCGGAAATTAACATTGATTTAGATACTTGCCCGTGCTCCTGAAACCTAAATCTCATGGCAATATCTTTCAGTGTCACTACCAAACTTACACGAGGGTCTTATTGTATAAATATTTTTATTTCAGTTCATTAGCAATTTTCGAATGTGTGATAAATA
Source organism: Calotriton arnoldi (assembly GCA_963921515.1). NCBI lineage: Eukaryota > Metazoa > Chordata > Amphibia > Caudata > Salamandridae > Calotriton > Calotriton arnoldi. The sequence goes on along the minus strand of CAWUFW010000037.1, from coordinate 2,093,276 downwards.
AACAATAATGTTTCATGCATTTTACAACGTAAATAGAACATTTTTCTAATGACTGTTCGTATTTCCTTTCCTTGTTGATGGATTATTTAGTTCTATGTGTCTGTATATCCACGGCTGTTGTCAGCAGAAGTCTGCAGGGGTTTGCAAGGATCCGCAGTCTTAGAGCCTTATTATGAGTTTGGAGGTGCAGGAGCAGGACCGCCCAACTCCCGCATCGCCAAACGCATATAGGAGCCGCCCGCCATATCAGGAGTTTTCTTCTGTCTGGCGGGCGATTCTTTGGTGTTCCCAGGGCGGTGCCTTTGAAAAGGCACCACAATGGGAACGTCAAAGGCATGGACTGCTCCAGTCCATGCCATGCAGGTACTGGTGTGCATGCACAATGGCGTGAGGTACAAGGGGCCCTGTAGGGCCCCCTTTGTTTCCTCACGCCACACTTTTCATGGCAGTTGCACCACCATGAAATGTGTGGCGTGAGGAAACTCGTAATATGCTTGGCGGGGCTGCAGCGGCCACGCCAATTATACTGCGGCCTCAGGACCGCCGCACAACCGCCAGGGAATGGTGGTTGCAGCAGATGCGGTGATCCCAGGGCAGCCCGATCAACCTAGTCGTAATAAGACGGTCAGGAGACCGCCACCGTGACTCTGGCGGCCCGTGTACCTCCAGACTCATCATAAGCACCTTAGACACAAAAGCGGATATTTTCAGCAGGTTGCAATTGTTAACACAGGAAAACAGAAATACATTTAAATTCACCTAAAGAGTCCAGCTTGGATTTTCTGAAGCCCTTCTGCAGGAAGGCATGCTGTTATGCACTCACAGTGTACATTTCTAAAGGACTATTTATGAATCCAGTCCAGGTGGGTCAGTCTGTGCTTTAGTGACACAATGTTTGATTCTGGAAGCATGTAGACAAGATTCAGAGCACAACACAGAGGCATGATCCAACAGGAATATGGAGCGGAGGCATAACATGTGCAGGTGGGTACCAGTAGGGGCACCGGCACTCATTCTTGAGAACCTGGAGTTATTTTTCTACATCAGACTTAGGGCCTGATTTATATCTTGGTGGTATGGATACTATTTTGCAACAGCGGCAGATTATCCATACCACCAAGAATGTGGTCCACCCGCCTAGCTTCAATGCAGGTGGGCCTTTGGTTTAATCACTGTGGAGACTACTCCATCTCTGTCATTTTTAAACCCCTCTGACAGCCCGATGGAGTAAGGAACAATCGAGGTTGACGTTTAATTCTTCCCCCCTAATTTAGAAGGGTGGAATTAGAGGTCAGGTTTCACTATCCGTCACTGCCAGGAAAACCCTGACACATAAGGAGCAGTGAAAATGTTAAAATGCTCCCCTTGCCATGGGAGAGGACTCCCATGGTGAGGGGAGCAACGCCTTGTTTATTTTCAAAAAGAAAATCCAGCTTAAGGATTTTCTTTTTTTTAAAATAAGAAATGAAACATTTGCTATAATGCTCCGTCATTCTTGATGGAGCCGTGCATCAAGCTGCACAAAGCATTGACAGGAACTGCTGTGACGGCGGTTCCTGGCAATGCTTTAGGAAATGACCACTGGCTTGGTAGTCATTTCATAAATTGCCAAACCTCTGTCCGCCAAATTATAAATCAACCCTTAGATAGGGGGACACGAGAGCAAGGCAAAAAAAGGGGACAAAAAGAAAAGTAGGAAAGAAAAACAGGGAAAAATGTAAGATGTAGGGATGAAAAAGAATTTTCAAAAGTAAAATAAAGAGCCAGGAGGTGTAGGGTGGTGGGAGGATGAAGCATGCTGTGAAAATCTAAATTAGGTACTATTAGTATTTGGTACCTCGGCATTTGGCAACACGGATGGTGGACTCCTAAGAAAAATCTTTGGGCCCTTGCACTTTTGAGAGATTGAGCACTGAGTAGAGGTGGGTCTTCTGTCGTTAACCTAGAAATGAGGATGATCACCTACTGGCTTGTTAAGGGATTGTCTGACAATACTGTGTAATTTGTCCCTCAGGTTTCGGATTGTCATGAATATCTTCCTCACGGTCTCCATCCATTTTTCCACTCCCTCGTCCAGGTTTCAGGTTATTTTTACTTTTAACATTTGTTTGGGAATTATCATAGACCAAGGGTACAGTGGATCCTCTGGTTTCTTAAGGGGGGGGTCTCTTTTGAATATTTTATTCCAGTCTATGATGCATGTGACATTCATCTTTCACCTGTCTGATGTATGCTGTACTTGACTTTCCTCTGATGTAAAATGTGTACAGTAGACTGATGGAATAGCTCTGTCTAAGGAATGGACTCTGTGGACATCAACATGCCAATGATACCCGGGTAATGTCCTCTTCTCACGAACTTGACCAGGGTCTTCCTCTTTGGCGGTGACAGATTAGCTGGCATTGAGACTGAGCAGAGTTGGACTGAAGGCTGTCTGGCTAAAGGCACCATTGTCAGGGACTCTTGAAGTCTTACAGCCGAAACAGCAAGTACAGAACTTGAAGGCACTATTTGGACGGCAGCGCTGTAATTCTGCTAGCAGTTTGGCCTTGATTTTGACTCCTCTCCTTAAAATACTCCCCAGGTGCCAGACTGGATCTGGAACACTTTTCTCCAGCAATGCTCCCATATTCCACTAAGTGACACTGTGCAGTTCAGCTTTGATTCGTTACCACCCCAGAAATCATAGAGCAGAGCCACATTTAAGAGCCACCCTTGTGCACTGAAGTCAGTTCCTTTTGTTCTGTGCCTTCCGATGAGGATTCGGAGCTCCACTCCCAACTTCTGAAAATTAAAGAAAATCTAGTGGGCTAAGGAACCATGTCCCCTCCCAAGACTACAGGTTTCAAACCATGCTGCAACTGTAGACAACAGATGTCGCTAACTGATCTGACACAAGATGTTTCTCTGGTGCTTGGGCCTGGCCATGACTCAAAGTTGCGCGACAAGTGTGCCCTCTTGGACCCTAAGGTGATCCAGCACCAAGAAGCAAAGCTTTACATTGCCAAACACAAGAAGAAGTCTGAGGCCTCACGTAAGTCCCACTCCAGTTCCATGTCAAGGGCGCAGGCTCGCTCCAAAGGCAACTGCTGTGACAGATCAACCTCGCAGTTGAAGTCATCTAATAAACCAAAATCCAAATCCAAATGCAAGCATAAGACAGCGAAGCAGGATTCGACCCCATGTTGCCACTTTCTATCTAAAGAGTATGAGCAAGGGCGTCACAATGTCAGTCTGTCTCCACCCAGAGCTCTATTTCTGGTGCCAGTTCCAGAATTGATTCCAGTCTGGCCCGAATTTCCTGGGCTATGGGAGATGCTGCAGCAACAAATTGACATCTTTAAGGAGACAACGCTGCAGGTATTTGGCATTCTTCTGGCTCCCTCTCTCACCACCTTCAGGCTGCAAGGTTCTGTAGAGGTCTTTGATTAGGTTACTACAGGAGGATCCTCAGCCTTGTATGAATCCCTTGGACCTGTTAGGGCCCCGTACTAACTTTGGTACAGACGTACGGCTTCACGACCTACGGCGGACCCTCGCTCATCCTTGCCGGTACCGATGTCAGATGAGACTCAGGTGCTGATTCTGATGTCTGATCCTGAACCGACTTCAGTCCAAACCTGACTGATGTCGCACTTCAAAATTCCTAAGTGCAACTGGTCACCGTACAACCTGACTCTGCTTCTACCAGAATGGACGCAGCATCAGAGGCTCCACTATCTTTTTGGCTCTGATCCTAACAAAGATTCCCACCATCCAGAAAGGACGATGGTGGATGGAGGTAATCTACCCCCTCATTATGATTATGACAATTTTTACATGGACTTACAAGAGGCCAGTGGGCTTGATACTTTGCCTGGTTCAGTACTTCATTTGCCACTTGGGCCACCAATGGAGAGTGCACCATCTGCAGCCGTAGTCCAGTGAGTAACAGAGGGCCTTTATTGAGACTAAGACTGATGTCTTTACAGAAATCTTACAGCCTGGGCCAGCCACATCTGAAACCTTCCTGTTTTTCGATGGAGCCCTCACTAATACCATAATGGGCACCTGGTCAAACTCTTGTTCCTTATTATTTATTTATTTTAAATGTATTTATTAGTATTATACATATCACAATCCAGTTGTAGCAAAAATACTTTCAATCCTGATACAACAAAGACATGCTGTGAGAGGGAGCATCATCTATACAATTATCAGCGAAGCGTATATTGTGATAAGAGTCAGCATCATTGAACGCAAGAGTGATTTCTCAACTAAGAGGAAAGCAATATGGTGAAAAAGGAGAACAAATAAGGTGAAAATCAAACAGCTATAGCTCTGGTGCCAATAGTGTGTGTGAATGTGGAATTTGTCTCATGGGGGCGTGAGGGGGAAGCACAAGGGAAGGTCCAAAGTGGTAGAATGTTGCCGGTAAGCACCCCCGGGCAGTCTGGGGGAAGAAAGGAAGGCCAATGCCGTGAATAACGGCAGTTTGGGCGTGGTACTCAGCAAGAGATAGATATGATCCAGTTCCTGTCATTCCCAAGGAAGAGCGGCATATGTGAGCTCCGAGTCTGGAGCCCCATACCTCACAGCAGCCAGCAGGAAGAGTGTTTCCCCAATGAATGCATAGCAGGTATAGACCAACGCTAATACACGGTTCATGGTGGGCGCTTATCAGTCCTTGCTTCTACCTTAAGTAGGGAAGACTCCCAACACTCCCCGCCCGTGCGTGACTCCCCCTTCATATGAAGCAGTTTTCGAGTATGGGCCTCTGCTCTGGTCCAGGTCAACAGCACACCGAGCCAGCGTCTGAGCACACGAGGGGCACACGCCTTCCATGCCATGGCTATTTGATGTCTGAACAACACATATGCTAGATCTATGAAGCGTGGAGGTGCTCGTCTCCCCTAGACCGAGAGCGTAGGCTCAGAAAGCAAGAGTCCGGTGTGGGCGTGAGGGGGTGTGAAGGAAACTCGGATAGTATAGTTGTCACCTCCAGCCACACTGGTTGTAATACCACAAAAGACCATACCATGTGGAAAAATCAGCATCTGCTTGTTTACAGCGGTGGCATTCAGGGAAGAGCGTTGGGAACGTGCATTGTATGCGGTGAGGTGATAGGTAGGTTTGGTGCCCATAATTGAGTAAAACGAAACATAGGATTGTGGGAGATCCCCTTCACCAATTGGAGAGTCCGAGTCCATGTCACATCCCTCAAAGGGTGCTGGAGTGCAGCATCTTATTTCGCACGTGCTCCGGCTGCATAAGCAGGTGAATGAGTATTAAGAGAAATGTAAAAGGCAGTCATGGCGTGCCGCGTACCCACCGCGGACAGCATCATGTGCAATATCACTGAGGTATTTGGTTAATAATCCCCGGCATTCCAGGTTTCTCGCAGAACTCGCTGTATAGCGTGATAGGTTGAGAATTGCCCAGATCCCAAACCATAGGTGTCTGCCATAGCCTAGAAGGGCATGACAGTCCCCTCATTATAAATGTCTCCTGCATTTTCAATTCTGCAGCCTTCCAAGGGGCAATGTCAACGCGCTGTATTAAAGCTTGCATGCACGGTAATTCCCAGACAGCAATTAAGGGAGAGTAAGGGTGTGAGGGCCTCTGGGATGTACATATCTACGCCAACAGGCACAGGCTACTGTCATCTGTTGCGCCTCTCCTTGAGGGCGGACGAGCCATGTGTAGACAATGGAGCATAGTAAGTGCAACTCTGCGCCTGCCCGCACTCCACATCAGTTCAGGTAATAATTCATTTAATATGCGGAAGAAGGACTTCAGGAGCACAAGTGGGAGGGCGGCAAAGAAAGAGCAGTCGGGGCAGTACAAGCATTTTAGAGATGGCCAGGCATCTAGGGGCAACGAGCGCCAGAAGGGCAGGGATTGATGAATCAAGCTAACAACTCTGTCAATGTTGCACTCCGAGAGATTGCTCTCGGTGTGACGGATCCATACTCCTAGGTATTTGAAGGTGTCATAGCACCACTACAAGCGGTTCCCCGTCGGCTCCCCTCGCTGTATAACCGGTCTGGGCACTAGGGGAAACAGGCAGGATTTGGGCCAGTTCACACGTAAACCGCAGACCTCCCCAAAATTGTCAAGTAGACGCATGAGGTCAGGGAGTACAGACCGCACGCCGCGGAGCTAGACCAAGGCATCGCCCGCATACAAAGAAATCACCTGGTGTATACCGCTTTCCGGGATACCCCAATGCAACGCTTGCCGACGGAGATGACAAGCCAGTGGTTCCATGGCTAATGCAAAGATAAGTGGGGACAGGGTATAACCCTGTCTATTGCTCGGCTGATGTTAAAGCTGTCAGATATCATCTGGCCAGTTTTCACCCTCACCAGGGGATCAGCATAGAGTGAGGAATCCCGGGCCAAACCCCATACAATTGAGTGTCAAGAGAAGGAAATCCCAGCTCAGAGTGTCAACACCTTCTCTATGTCCAGCGAGACCGCTACATGTGCAAAGGCATCTGCCGGAGGGCTACGTAATAAGCGGAGAAGCAGGTGGATGTTCAGAAATTTGCTGCATCCTGGAATAAACCTGGAATGATAAGTGTGAACTCGCGAATGAATCACAGGGAGTAGGTGCTTGGCCAGCACTCTTCCCAGAATCTTGTAATTAAGATTAAGCAGGGAGAGGGAGCAATAGGATTGAACATCCATGGGAACCCTGCCAGGTTTGGGAAGAACCACAATCAACGCCTCGCGAAGCGAGTCCGGGAGACGCCCCCGGGCTTTGGCCTTGTTAAACATATCCAGCATCCTCTGTGTGGTCTGGGTGGTAAATGTGACCTAATATTCAATTGGTAGGCCATCAGTGCCCGGGGTATTATTACGGGCAATCTGTGATATCGCTATCCAGAGTTCCTCCAGTTAAAGGGGTTCGTCCAGCTCGTTGCGTTGCAGCTGGTTCAACCGTGGCATCTGTAGATCATAAAAGAACGCCCGTGCCTGTTCAGGAGAAGGGACGGGGGCGCTGTATACAGCACTAGGTAGAATTCCCGAGAGGCCATGTTGATGGGTATCTGCGAGGTGAGTAGCTCACCGTCAGTTCGACGGATCGCGCCAAATAGGGGCACATTGTCGGTTTTCATGTGTGAGCCACGCAAGTAGCCTTCCAAACCGATCACCCTCAGCATGTTGCGTAGCATCTTCTGTAGTCGTGTCTGCTTAATGATGCCTCTGCCTCACTACGCTGCTTACGCAGCAGCAGGATTTGGGCAGCCTGGGCTGTGCGGCCAGCAACCCGCACCTCCAAAAAGTGAAGGTCACGCTCAATATTGGAAAGCTCTACCAGCAAGTGCCAGCGTATCCCCCAGGTGGCTACCAGACAATGCCCCCGCACTACCATCTTGTACGCGTCCCATCCATGCCTGATGCAGCGTGGAATCTGCACTGGTCTCAAAGTAGTGCTCAATACATTGCGCCAGGTCCGCACGGAACAAAGTGTCAGTAAGCGCCGCCACTTGCAGCCGCCATGTAGGCACAGTGGGACGCGCCCGGCCCCAGCGCAGGTTCAGCAGTAGTGGACAGTGGCCCGAGAGGGTGAGTGCTAAATATTCCGTTTGTGTGAGCCGGGCGCCCAGAAGGTCGGTACACAGGAAGAGATCGATCCTCGTATGCACATCGTGCACCGGGGAGTAGTAGGAGATTCATGTCCCATTGGGTGTACGAGCATCCAAGCATTGTGCAATCGCAATTGTGTTAGCCAGCGACCAAAATGTTGAGAAATGCGGACACTGGGAGCTGAGCATAAAGGGGGGGATAGAGCGATCCAATCTACATCCGAAACACAGTTGAAATCACCACCCCATGAGCTGGTGGACGATAGGTCCCTAAAGAACGCTGGAGTCAGGGTGTCTACAAATCCAACCTGGTTAGAGTTTGGCGTATATATCGCAACCAATGTGAGGGGATTGCCGTCCAGGTGGCCCTCTAAGATCACATAGCGCCTGTCAGCGTTCACTCTCTGTGTGCCCACAACAAAGGAAACCCCAGGCACCATCCAAATAAGAACCCCTTACGCGAAGCGTGTAGTGGACGTGCCGTACACTTGTCCCCTTCATTTCACAAGAATCTTAGGTAGTTCCGAGGTGGAGACGTGTTTCCTGGAGTAGTGCAATATGTACATGATGGAGCTTGAGGTGAGCATGTACACGGTATCTCTTGATTGGGGTGGCCATGCCTGGCACGTTCCACGTGATGACACAGTAGCGCAGGACATGCGCATCAAGTGACACACCCGCCATGAAGGGCAGTGAACAGAGTAGCAGAGGGGGTGACGAGAGCCCCCCATGCACCCACACAACAACAAATAATCCCACCCGGATCCCGACCCCATCCGCTTCCGCACATCCAAAGGCCAAGTGCATAGGAAATCTATCTCAAGTTTAGGTGGCACCAGAGCATTGAGGCGGCTAGAAACAAGCATGAACAACCAGAGAAACGGGTTTCCCCTCAGGACAGATGCTCCAACAGAGCCCATCCAAGAATCTTCAACCATATAACGAAAACAGTGTGAGAAAAACAAGACAGCTATTATATAAGTCCACTTGGTAGTGCCGGTGGAGCGTGTCAGTGCTGTAAGAGTCCCCTCGTATCAGCACCGAAGGAGTGGCAATGTTCAGTGTGTCCGTGGTGTAGGCCCTTGACAGATTCCCAAGCACGATCTCACCATGCCAGATCAGATTTCCCAAAGACTGGGGCACGAGTTTCACAAATCATCCGCCGTTAGTGGGGTGACTTTCGGGCCCTGATGGAGCCCAGCATTCGATGTCAGTGAACCACCTGAGTCCGATCCTGACTTCAATAGATGTTCTAACTGCAGAGGAGCAAAGGAGTTCATGCTGTGGATAGAGACCTCAGTCACCGCCCGGGACTGCTCAGCAGACACCTGATCCCTCAATGGCTTCATTTTGGGGGATCTGCGTTTAACTCACCATGGTTTAGGCACCAGCCATTCTCCTGCACCCGATTCCTCAGCTGGGGGGAGCGCTAGATTCTTAGCATGGAGCCACGTCCAGACATCCTCCGGTGAATGGAACATGCGGGTGGTGTCCCCATCAATCACTCTGAGTTTCACTGGAAAAAACAGAGCATTCTTAAGTTGTAGCTCACGGAGGCGTTGCTTAACTTTTGTGTAAAAACTCCAGCGGCATTGCACTTCCATGGTGAAGTCGGGGTATGCCGTGATCACAGCATCTTCATAGTGCCAGGGGCCTTTATTGTGAAAACATGGCAGCAGCAGGGCTTGGTCGCAATAGTTGAGTAGACGGGCAATGATGGGAATCGGTGGGGTGCTGAGGAGAAGGCGGGGGGGGTCGGCCTGGTGTGCGGTGCACGCGTTCCAAACAGAAGAACTTTGGAGTTTTGTCTTCGAGCACCTTCTTCACCAGCCAGTTTTCCAGGAAAAGTTCCACACTAGGGCCCTCTGAACATTCAGGGAAGCCCAACAAGCGAATGTTATTGCATCTTGACCTTCCCTCCGCATCCTCAGCCTTGCGATGTAGGTTGGCAGTCTCACCTTCTACATGCTTAAGCCACTTTTGTAGATCTTGTACCGACGGCCTCATTGAGAACAAAGTGGACTCGGCCTCTTCCACTCTGTCCGCCAGCTTGCGGTGGTCCGCTCGCAACAGATTAATGTCTTGGGAAACAGTGGCAATACGGGCCTCCAGAGACGTTTTAGTGTCCATAATGGCTTGGAGCACCCTCTCGAACTGAGTGTAATGAGTTTGAAGAGTAGCTTCCAGTTGACGCAGGCTATCAAGCATTTCATCCGTCGGCAGTGGATCATTTGTCCGCTCCCCAGCGCCAGTTGATGCCGGTTTAGTAGATTTGAGCTTCACCATCATTATGAGCTTGTCAAGGCGATCACAGGAGAAAACAAGAAGTGGCAGGTGCTGCAGGCACTGGCTGTGGCACCGGAGAGGTCTGAGGGTCAGGCTCGCCAGTCGGGGCGCACAGATGCAAGTCAACAGGGAGGACGGATATGTTGCTGTTTAATAAACCCGTTTGCAGGTCAGGCCAGGTAGTCCATCCGGCATAGAGAGCTTGTGCATTCCCATAGGGCAGATGTTAGGCCCCAGGAAACCAGCAGGAGTACCACGCAGCAGCTGGGACAAAACAGGGATATCAGGTCCGCACCTGGCATCTGACAGAGGTCAAGGCCACGGGCAACAGTGCGTGGCAGACACCAGCAGGGAGGTTCGTTCTCCACAGGACTGAGGAGCAGTCAAATTAGAGTCCAATACTACTTATGCGTTTTTTCCGTGTCAAATCCTTGTTTTTGCCCACCAGTAAACAAGGTGCTGCCTGGCAATCTTAATTTTCTCACTAAACATCCTACTCAATAAAGTCTGGTTGTTCATGCTTCAATCAGAAAGAAGAGAAGGGAGTTTGAACAACTAATGTTCTCCTCGGCTAGCCTAGTGCTGAGATCGGCCAAAACAGCCTGCTTTTGTGGCCATCATAAGCATGCCCTCTGGGACACGGCCATCAAGGTACTGCCAGTGGTCACAGAAGACCTTACAGCCTCGCAGTCTGAAACAGTTCCCGAGGGTCAAGATGTGGCTGTGATTCCTGCTGGCCTTGATACTACTGAATGTCTAGGAAGGGCGGTTGGCACCAGTGTGGTGTATGCACTCCACAGATTTTCCAGAGACCTACAGGCCTCTCTCATGGTATGCCTTTTGATGATTCACACATTCGGTGAGAAAGCTGATTCTGCCTAGGAGCATTTCAAAGAAAGCAACATCATGCTACTGAGGTCACCAGTTTAGGAAATTTAGGAAATTTCAAGGCTACTCTGGGGGCTGGGCATAGGCAGTGCCAGTCTCCCCAACCACTGCTGCAAAAACCTCAGTCCTTTGGTGGCCAGAGACGTGGATCTGGCAGACAACGGACAGGTCAACAAGGGCACCAGTCTTCCCAGTCCCCTTCCACTGCAGCAACAGCCACCAAGCTGCTTTAGCTTGCCATTGGTGGTGAACAAATATCCTATGGGAAGCACAATTTAGCACGTGCTCCAAGGATGGGGATCTATCATATCCGACATATGGGTCCGTCAAATCAGTCCGCATGGTTATGCCCTAACCTTTCTTTCTGCTCTGCCAAATCTTCCCCCCACATCCAAGTGAATCTTTGTCCCATTATGTTGCAAATGGCGTTTTACTTTCCAAAGAAGTAACCAAGTACCAAGAGACTTCTAGACTTGGAAATAGGCAAGGGTTGCTACTCTCGCTATTTTCTTGTGCTGAAGAAGGATGGGTCCTTTGGGTCCATTTGAGACCTTTGACCTCAGAGTACCTTGCTGCGGAATGATAAATTCAAAATGCTCATGCTGGCTCAGATTGTGTGTGCCCTGGACCCAAATGTGTCTTTTCATACACCCGTCCTGCAGTCCCACAGATGTTACCTGCAATTCAAGGTTGGCCAGGAGAATTTTGAGTTTGATGTGTTCCCAGGCCCCCTCGAGTGTTCACAAAGTTGATGGCGGTGGTTGCTGTCCATCTTTGGATGTCGGGGATAGCAGTTTTCGATGACTGGCTGTTGAAGGTGGGTTCGCCACAGTCAGTTAGAGACCACCTCTACACAAAAGTGACTCTCCTGACATAATTTGGGTTTACAATCAATGAGCCGAAGTCGCACCTGATTCCTTGCAGAGGCATCCTTTCATTGGAGCTGTTCTGGATCCAGCACCGTTCAGGATCTCCTCTTTGTTGCAATGTGTCCAGGACTTTTGGGCTATGATCTTGATATTTCAGCCTCGGTCCTGGAACTCGGTGAGAGCACATTCAATACCTGAGTGGATTATCTCAACCAATGGTGATTGGCACACCATGAATAGTGGCTACACCCTGTCGTGGTGCAGGGCATTTTTTGGTAGTTGAGAGATCCCTGGTAGTTCTTTTCACCACCGCTGAGAGTGCACAATGTTTTGCACACTGGGGTTTCCACATGGGCACGGTCTAGGATATGCTTTTTGGCTGGAATCGAACTCAGGACCCCTGTATGCCTTCCGACCTATGTCTCTCTGGCCCTGCGTTGTAAAAAATATCTGGGACTACTGAGCCAAAGCCATTCTAATAGCTCCGGATTATGCCAGGAGAGTGTGGTACCCGGAGCTCCTGGGCATAAGTACCTGCCCTTCAATCAGGTTGTCACTTTGGGAGGTCCTCCTGTCTCAGCAATAGGGCAGGATCTTCCACCTGGATATATGTAATGTACACCTCAATGCATGGCAATTGAGTGGTGGCAGTGAACTGCATTTGACCTGCCACCGGAAGTGGTCAATGTCATCCTCACTGCTAGACGCCCTTAAACAAAGTTCATTTATGCCAGGCGATGGGACTAGTTTGTGGCGCGAGAGATTGACACTTCACAATCCAAGCTGTTGGATGTTATTTTGTTTGTTTTGTCTTTGACCCAACAACACCTCGCAGTGGGCACCATAACAGGGTATTTGTCAGCCCTTTCAGCCTTTTTAAGTTTGCCAGACCAACTGTCCTTGTTTACATCATCTATTGTGATGATGTTTATAAAAAATGCTTGACACGCATATTTCTTCCTAACTTGTTTCTGATGCCACGGTGGGCCCTTAATTTGGTCGTAATGTTTCTCAGATGAATGGCTGTTGAGCCGATGTATTGCAGCTCGATGCAACTCTTGACTTTGAAGAATATCTTCATCTTTGTGATTTACTCAACTCGTCGCATGAGTGACTTCAGGCACTGTTTTTTAAAGAACATTTTTATTGTTTTAACATATTCACAAATAGGCAGACATTACATATGCACACATGCAACAGTGACACAACTGTATTTCCCACTGTTTCGCAGCATTTCAAGCTGCAGCACAGGTTATTTCTCTCACAGCTCCCTCTCCTGCATTGCACTGTCCCAAAGTCTGCTTATGTGGGAAGCCTGCAGATTGCTCCTGACAGGGAGCATTATACAAACATAGGTAATTACAAATAAAATTGTAAACTGTGAAGTAATCCATGAATTAACCCTCAGCCCCATGCCTGGCTTATTCCCTTCTGGCCCTCAAGTGTTGACAAGGGTCTGACTGTGCCTATGTCCTGTTTCCCCCCTCAGTTCGTATCTGTGTTTTCCTCAGTCATATAGGGTAAAGGTGTCAGCCCTAGCCTCGTCTCCTTCCAAGTGCCCAAAAGGGGAATGTGTTCAGCCCAGCATTTCAACAAACAGTTTGACAAGTTCTTCCCACTGGTCTGCAATAGAGTATTTACACAGTTCCAGCTTTTCCTCTGTGGAAAGGGCAATGCCATCGGTTACAGCCAATTTCCTCAACTTCTCCTTCCATCGGCATCTAGGCAGGATCACAGGGAATTTCCAATGCATTGATATAACTCGTCTAACGAGCACTAATGCCATGGCCAGGAACACTAAGCTGACCCTGCTAATCTTCAGTGACGCATACATGCCAAAGAGATAAATCTCAAGTGTATGAAGACCTCCCTTGACACCCGTCAGCAGCGCCACTATATCACCCTCCCAATCGGTATTTGGATAAAACACAGAGTTGTAAATATGAGGAGACAGAAATATCGGAAAAAAATATATCCTGTTGCAAAAATATTGTAATGCAGGAATATCGCTGTCAAGAAAATCGTTTCTTAGGTAGGTAATATTGTTGTTAAGAATATAGTTGTTGTAAATATCGTTTTCAATAATATAGTTGTAAAGAACATCGTTTTTTATTATTTTAATGTGTTTTAGTTTATATAATAACTTTATGTGTTATTATTTTAAATATATGGCCCGATTCACACAGGTAAACTGAGACGAAAGTCTAACTTTATGACTTTCGGTATTCACAAAGGGCATTTACGGGTAGTAAAGTTAGACTTTTGTCTCAGTTAAACTTAAGTTTTGGTCTTAAGTCTAACTGAGACCAAAACCGAGATAAAAGTCTAACTTTACTACTTGTAAATACCCTTTGTGAATACCGAAAGTCGAAAAGTTAGACTTTCATCTCAGTTTACCTTTGTGCATCAGGCCCATAGTGTGTAATGTTAAGTGATTTAGAATTTTTAATTGAATTGTTAATAGTAATTTATAGAGTTATAGCGGGTAGTTGGGTTTGTAGGGGGATAGGGTGGGAAGGTAATTAAGTAATTACGTTTTGAATAAGTATATGATTGATGATCATTGTGTATGTTATGTAATATCAATTTATTATACTTATATTTTAGGTGCAGGTTACTATGTTTGTAGGGGAATAGAGTGAGAAGTTATTTAGGTAAAAATTTATTAACAATTCATTTATAATTTATTGTTAATTATTTAATTGATTACTAATTATGTAAATTGTGTCTTAATCATACATTATAGTTACAGTTTAGATGCGGGCTGCTGAGTTTGTAGGGGTATAAGGTGGGAAGATAATTAAGTAATAATTAACACAAAATTAATAATTTATTATGAATTATTGTATTGATTATTAATTATGAACAATATGTACTATTGATTAATTTTAGTTATATTATAGTTATGGATTTCTAGGTTTGTAGGAATATATGGTGGGAAGTTAATTAAATAATAACTACAATATTATAATAATTAATGAATAATTAAATAAGTAATTGATTAATAATTATGTAAACTGTTTAATGTGTTTGTAGGGTGGGCGGTTAATCAAGTAATAATTAACAATTAACTATCAATTGTTAATATTTATGAAACTGTTTATCATTTATGTAAACTGTGTTATACTTGTTTATTTTCATTATATTTTAGGTGTGGATTAATAGGTGTGTAGGGGTCTAGGGTGGAAGGTTAATTAAGTAATACATAAGCAATATTTTTATATTGAACACTAATTAGTACATTGTTTATGACTTTTTGTAAATTGGATAATTGTTGTTCATTTCTTTTAATTTTTATATATATTTTATGTTAAGTAATAATGTCTCTGTTTAGAGCTTTACATTTTTTCTACATTATTAGAGTAATAAGTAAGTAATTTATTGTACAGTTAATTAAAACTCACAATTTTAAAAGAAAAACCACAGAGGCATTAAAAGTACATAAAAAGAGAAGATAAAAACCATTATCTCAATTTATGCTTTAACATTTAAAATACAGTCTTTCAAACTGTTATGCTTTAGGTAGAGGTCGTATCGAGTCTCGGTTTTATTGTCTGTTCAGCCTTTATGAGGTGGATATAAGTATGGACAAAGTGCCAATGATTCAGAGTGCCTGTTCAAGCCTTTTGGCGTGTGTAAGAGCGTGGAAAAAGTGCTTGTGCTTCAAAATGCAAACATGAGTTGGACGTAAGAAGGGGTATGTAGGTTGACTGTTAAAGTGCTCAGTAAAAGTAGACCAGCTGCCTTCTATTCTGCTGTCGCTTGTGGCTTAAGCTTAAGTCTTTCTGCCACTTTATCGAAATACTTTGTAAATCGGCAGTTTAGTTGGATCTCTTCTGGATTAAAACATAATTTTACAGCCTGCCTGCAGGTCCTGATGCCCTTCTGATTCAATGTTGGTCGAAGTAAGGCACGTCTTATGTCTAACAGGCTTGGGCAGGTGCAGATAATATGTATTAGGTCCTCTTTTCCTGATCCACAAAGACGGCAGGACTGTTCATCTGGTCTCCTTTTCCAAGGTGGCAGGTGAGGGAGAATTGGTATAATGCCAAAGCGCAACTTTAAACAATTTTCTTTTATCTTTTGTTTAACTCCCGTTTTTAGATAAGCTTGTGGCGTAAGAGCTGTATAGACATTAAGTACTGTCCATCCGTGAGCCCGCTTGGCCAAAGTTTCCTTATCTTCTATTGTGGATATCAATTTTGTTACTTTAGTTACGACCTTTTTGAAGCTCTTGTGATCTATGGAGGATTCCCAGACGTTGGTCAATTCAAGCCTTTCCAGTGATTCAACCAGGTACTCTCTGGCGGGTGATTTCTCTCGATGTGACAGCTCAAACCATAGATGCGCATTTAGGGATCCCTGCTCAGCACCTCTGATCTTGTGCCAGCTTTTTATATAAGCACCCCTTCTTTCCACGATTTGCTTCTGAAGACCGAATTCCATGCGTATTTGGGTGGGTGACACAGTTTGGTAGATGAAAGATTGCTCTACATGAGCTATCAATTATTTTGTCTAAAACTATCGCAACTTTCCCTTGCGTTGGTTCACTCCCATATGTGAGCATTGGCTGCAAACGTGCTCGAATCACCTGTAATAGGGGATCTAATGTTCGGTCTGGTAGGACTTTCTTCAGGGGCTTCATTGCGAGGTAGCTCGTGGTGCCCTTCCGTCGCAAGGCCTCCAGTTGGGGTTTATACGAGCCTCTGCTGTCGAGTAGAACTCCGAGATACTTGTAGTTGGTTACCCGGTCTAGGCTGCTCCCATCCAGGTACCACGTGATTTTCTTCGTCTTGTTGTAATTCCCTGTCATAATTTTTGTTTTCTTTAAGTTAATGTGTGATGCGTTGCGAGAATTTGTTAGTGGTGTCCAGCAGGTGTTGAAGGCCGATTGGGGTCCGGCTTATTAAAACCAAGTCGTCCGCGTATAGGAGATTGGACAGCAAGATATTTCCCAAGCGTGGGGCGTGTCTGATTTTCTAGTTCAGTGTGGTATCACCCACCGGCGTGTGGCCTTATATCACCCACAGGCCAATGGTTTCATTGAGCGGACGAACCGTATCCTGGTTGAGTGCGTTCAGTGGGCTGTTTCATCCAGAGTGGACATTAAGGAAGCTGTCCAAAGTATGTTGTGGGCGCATCGCACCACACCGAGTGCAGTTACGGGTTCAAGTCCCTTTGCTCTTCTCAGAGGAAGAGAAGCTTCATTTCACATGTGTCCTGCTTGGATGAAAAGGTGGGGTTTGTTGTTAAGATGCCAGGAGAGACAAGACAACGGTGACTCTCTGTTATCACCCTCTGTTCCCACACAAGGGGGCCTTGATTCCTCCTCTCAACCCCTTGCCCCAGAAGTCAGTGATTTTAAGTCCTCTGTTTCGGTTGGGTATTGGGTGAGGATTAAGTCTCCTCTCAAGGTTCCCAAGGGGCTGTCGAAATTTGGTCCTCCCGTTAAAGTGGATGCTACGTCACGCTTTGCTGTGAGGGTTAATGGGAAAAATTGGTGGAATCTGTCCAGAATCTATAAGATTCCCATGAAGGTTGTAATGCACCTGGGTTTAGACTCAGGAAACACTGGTCGCTCTGTTCCTCCTCAAAGGGAGACCATTGTTAATAAAAGTACTTCTTTGAGATATGTACCTCCACGGAGGAGTGGCAGGACAGCTGTCCCGCCGAATCGGTTAAATCTTTAATTATTTCTTGTTTGTTTTCTAGCATTGCACTCTGTTCTTGTCTCCCTAATGTGTTATGATGAATTTCTTGTTTCTTTTCTTTTCTTCATCTCTTAATTTTCCTTTGCCTCGTCTTACTTTCTATTTCCTTGTGATAGTAATGGAAAGAGAGGAGATGTTGTAGTAGTTTCCCTTAAAGCTTGTTCCACATGCTCTGTATTTCTATGATGTCATTGTCATGACAATGGAATGCTGTTGTTTGAATCCCAGGAGAGGCAGTTCCTGGAAGCTGTGGAGATGAACAGTCAATAAAGTATGTGCTCTTACTCCTACCTTGTTTGGCGTAATCACTACAAATTGCCTCTGGCTGATTCTCCTCGGTGTGACTCACTGCGAATATTTTCCTGTTCCTGCCCTTCCTTTTTTGTTTTCGGCATGCTCTTGCGTTCTTGAATGCCTCTGTGCTGGCGCTTTCTTCGGTTGAGTTAAATAAGATGGAATTTTCTGGGGTTTGTTTTGGGTTGGGAGATGTATTCCCTACTTTTTGATGTCTGGCCTGTATGTTATCGGTTTCAATTGATTGTTCGTTCTGGGCGGTGCTTCCTGCGTTAGCTTCAGTTGTAATTTGCGATAACGCGTTTAATTTTAGGTCAACCAGAAGGCTCCCTAGCATTATCGGTAGCGTTGATAAATTATCAATTATTGGGGCGCAGATGCAGTCGGATTGTTGGATTTGAGTCGCTTGGGCTGCTTCTTGACCCCTTTTGATGAGGCCATTAAGATCTGCGAGTTTCCTCTCTATCCCGGAGGTACATTCCGCTAGTGTATGAAGAACAGTTAGCAGCATATCTAGTTTGTCGGATTGGTATTGCAGTGCTGTTGCTGATAGCTGAATAGTGTTTAGTAAGGTTGCCCAGAATGTGTCTGACGGGGCGTTGCTCCCTTCTCTGTGCACACTGGTTGGTACCTCCAGTGGGCAGTTTGTAATGGGTTTTAAGTTATATGAAGCCACTAAATCCTCCCATTCTTGTGACGCAAGGAAGGTCATGTCGCTGTCTTTAATGCGCGAGTCTTCGTGTGGCAAATGCGGGGGGAGTCGTCTTGGACGATTTCCTTCTGCTGTGTTGAAGCTGTCGGAGGGCCAGTTTGAGAGCTCATTGGCCTTGATGGAGAGCTGTTTTTTGGTTGAGTTGTCGTAATCCTGTCATTTTGTCCATTCTGTGGTTTCCGCTCGGGAGAGGGAGCTGGTTGGTCCCTCAGGTCCCTCAAGTTGTTGGATCCCTGATGTACTGGGGTGCTTGCGGATTCTGTATCCCTCACGTTCTTGATGCCGCTGGGCGTAGTTTCCTGGTCCTGTAGGCTTGTTAGTGGACTATCTTTCCAGCTGCTGGCCTCCGCAGCCCCCCCAGTGGTTTGTCCTCCCTGAGATATATTCCCCGGTGGGCTTCTCGGCCAGCTTGAGCTGAGTGCTCTGTACCTTTTATCCATGTGTATATCCGCAACTGTAACTTTTGTGATTCCCAGTGGTTGAGTTAAGGGATGTTCTATTCTCCCAGGTTGCAGTGGGGATTGCAGGCCCTCGATGTCCTCATTTTTTGTGTAGATTGCTTTAGTAGGATCTTTTAAAAAAGTGAATTTAGTATAGATTTTTGGCTGGTTGGAGTTTAAGTTCTTTCTGTGGAAGGCCCCCTCTATATTTATGAGCTCTTCTGTTTTGTCTCTTTTGTCCCTTTTTATTGCAATGTTTGATTGATTTGCGTTTCCTGGTTCTTTTGTGGCTGCTGGGCTGCTATCGTTGCTAGTTTCTGTGCTTACCATCGAACAGAAGCTAGTTTCTTTACTGATGCTTTTACTATCCTTGATGTCATTAGTTTCATTGATGCCGTTATTTGTAGCTGTCATATTTCCGCGATCTGTTAATGCAGCCTCCCTTTTATTTCCGTTTTGGTATTGGCTTTATAATAGACATTCTTACTCTGCCCGACCTCATAGCTGACCAGGTGGGGAGGTGCCGGATTGACCGGTTGCTGATCGATTTCTGTCCCCTTTGGTTGGTGCTCTGGTTAGAGCTTTGGTTACTTCGGGTGTTTGCCTTTCTTACGTGCTTTAGTTCTTATTTGGACGCCTAGGTGGTATTTGTTGTTTGTCCTTTGGTTGCTGTTGTTGCAAGTTTGTTGAGGAGCTTGGAGTGCTGTCTCCTTCTCTGCTATCCCGCCTTGCGCAGCTGCTATTTGGGGACGCCTTTTGTGAGTTCCTTTGGAGGTGGTAACTTAATGCCTTAATCTCCTTGTGCTCCTTGTACTCCACTCGTTATATTTCCTTGCTTTAAGGTTGGGAGATAATTAAGTTACTTGAGTTGCCCTTGGATTGCCTTAGGTTGTGCTTTGCTTGCGCTTTACTTGATTGTCCTTAATTTATCCAGATCTACTTCCGTTATCGTTAATTGGATAATATGCTTTGGATAAGGTTCTTGTTTGTTATTTGTGTTGTTTTTTGTTGTTGTTATGTGCTATTATTTATTGACTGATTGGCTGATTGTTGTTTACTATTTATTGTTGTTGCCCTATGGAACATCAAACTCCTGACAAGCTTGTGACAAGCTTATGAGTCCTCCTCCCTTTATCCAATATTGCTGTACTGGCTTTGAACCGACTCCTCTTTGACTCCTCGAGGGATTCCACCTGCCTGTCACAGGCCGCTTCAGCTCCACAGACCTACCCCCGTGGGGCTCCGTGGGGCTCTTATCTGGACCCCCCCTCCTCCTCTGGTTCCACAGACCTGGCTCCGTGGAGCTCTTATCTGGAACCCTCCTCCTCTGGTTCTCTCTAACTGTCCCCCCCCCCTTGCTGGCCCACTTGCCCGACGCCACTGCTGTAGCTGTTGTCCAATTGGGTGCCAATTAGGGGGAGCAGAGAGGCAGCTGGTGCAGTTCTCTGGGGTTTTCTGGGAGCTGCGGCAGTAAACCCCTATGAGGGAGACAGGCGGGGGCTAGAATGACATGCAGGGCCTGCAGGGCAAGCACGAGGGGGAAGGACGTGGACGCGGGGTGTCGGGGGTTCTAATGCCCCAAACTGTGATCCAGTTAGTGATCTTTGCCTCCCTGGTAAGCCGCGGTAAGCTGCCCGTCTCCAATAGCTTCGGTGGTGCCCGGTAGATAGGCTGCGGCTCTTGCAGATCTTGCTGCGGTACTTGGTGCGGGGAGAGGCCACGAGGGGGGGAGAGTAGCGCGGGGAAAAGCGGGTCCCTGGGAATTGCAGGTCCCTAGCGGGGGGTGGTTAAGCAAGATTTTAACTAAGCTTCCCCACCTCGCCGCCTCACCGCCACTTTACCGCTTCTCCGCCGCCGCTGTTGCAAATGACGCTCGGCCGTCTCAACTCTCAGGCTCCGGCTCCCGTCTCGAAGCTTGCCTCAGGATTCGCGGCCCCCAACTGCAGCCTCGCACAATCTGACGCCGTCTCTCTCGACCCTGAAATGCTTCACCCGCCACCGCCGTCACCTGTTGTACTGGACAGCGTTTCGGTGTTTCAGAATTTCGGCTGGGCCAGTGAGATGTAGCGGGAGACCGCACACTGGGTCCCGGTCTCGCTCTGAGGCCCGCTCACAGCCTTGCGGGCTTGCGGTCCCCCCGGTCTCCGGTAGCCGACCTCAGCGTCTCCACACAGCGAACTTGCCTCGCACTGTTCCGCACTGTTCAACCGGAACCGGAACCTGAGTTCAGAAGAGTTATTCAAGTATGTAATGTGTTTGAAGTGAAGTAGTTTACCTACTATTGGTTAGACTGGATTGGGAATAGTAAATCTTACCCCTTCGAAGTCCAATGCTTTCCCTACTGTTGCACAGACTGGAGTGTGAATTGTACATCTAACCCCTTTGAAGTCCAACGCTTTCCCTACTGTATCAGAGGGTGGAGTTAGAATAGTAAATCTCCCCATTCCAGAGTCCAATGCTTTCCCTACTGTTGCACAGACTGGAATGGGAATAGTAAACTTAACCTGTCCGAAGTCCAACACTTTCCCTGCTGTTGCACAGACTGGAATGGGAATAGTAAATTTAACCTGTCCGAAGTCCAACGCTTTCCCTGCTGTTGCCTAGACTGGAGTGGGAATAGTACATTTAACCCCGTCAAAGTCCAAAGATTTCCCAACTGTTGAAAAGACTGGAGTGTGAGTAGTAAATCTTACCCCTCTGAAGTCCAACGCTTTACCTACTGTTGCACAGAGTGGAATGGGAATTAATATATTTAACCCCTTTGAATTCCTACAATTTCTCTACTTTTCAATAAACTGGAGTGGGAATAGTATATCTATTTTCCCCAGACTCCAATACATTTCCAAATATTGTAAACACGTAAGGAAAGGGTAGTGGGGTATAAGCTGCGCAAGGTTAAGTGAACCTGTGATTAACACCAATGTATTCTTCCTACTTGGACAGAGCTCAAAAGGAAATTGGGCAACGACCCTCAACGTTGTCAATGGTGTAAACAAAGTCCACACACTTATAATAGAATACAGAATCAATTTCCTGAGCTACAGTAATTTCATTTCAGCCACAATTAGTCCACGCAGTAGTCTTCTCAGTGTATTTCTTCTTTATTCTGTATCTTGTGCAAAACAATTCGCGTTTCAGTTCTTCAGCAACAGAACAGATAGCCACAGATTGTGCCCAATTCGCGTAATAAAATAAAATGATGAGGTATAGAAGCGAAGAAGAAAATCCCAGAGTTGGTAAATTTTAACCAAAGAAAGGACTTATAGTGAAGCCCAAATTGAAGTACTACCTCACACTTATGAAAACCAAACCAATCCAAGTAACCCATGCATATATATCATGTGCCAAAATCAAATCCACTCACCGCCAACTGCGATATCTAGTACACAATTGGAATTGATGGCTACCGCCGTTATCAAATTTCATAGGGTCAAGATTCAAAGTGCATCCTGCAGTCACGCATAAGTGAAACATATTTAGTTTCCAAACGCACGTAAAATCCCATATAAAATAATAACTCAAGTCAATTGTATATAAAATTCTTCTTTTTATTTTATTAGTAACTTTTCAAGATTCCTTCTTCTCTCTGACACTGTAATATGCCTCTATGGATTGGAGGCTGTTCACTGGGTGTTAGTACTTTTTTTATATTTTCTTCTTCCTTTTTTTAATTTCTCTGGTGTAGGTTCTTCTCTTAGCATAGGAAAAGATGGTCAGTTTCAATTAATATGAAGTTATTTATTTGTTTGTCTTAGCCCTGAGGAAGTCTTTGGTTAATTCCAGAGGACGAAACACGTGTTGGCACAATCTGTGGCTATCTGTTCTGTTGCTGAAGAACTGAAACGCAAATTGTGCACAATCTGTGGCTATCTGTTCTGTTGCTGAAGAACTGAAACGCGAATTGTTTTGCACACGATACAGAATAAAGAATAAAGAAGAAATACACTGAGAAGACTACTGCGTGGACTAATTGTGACTGAAATGAAATGACTGTAGCTCAGGAAATTGATTCCGTATTTATTTCCAAATATTGGTTGAATATATATTTTTAAATATTTGTTTATAATTTTAATTTTATAGTATTTGTTTATATTTTTATCTGTTTTTCAATTTCGATAATATTTTTTGCAAATGTGTTTTTTTATTTTTATATTTTATTTATTTGGTAATTTATTTAATGTTTTGAAATTGAATTGCTACTATCTTTTCAGTTTTGTGTAAAAAAAAAAAAAAAACAATATCTATATATATACATATATATATATATATATATAATTATAGTAGTAAATTTAAAGAATTAAACAAAAAAGTATATAATGTCCAATATATATTTTTAATTCTTTTTATTTAAGATTTAAGAAACAATCAATTTTTTATGTTTTTTAACAATATTAGTGTGAAACGATTTTTTTTCCAATATTTTTTTACTTACCATTATAAGGATAGGAAATCAATATTTTTGTAAACTACATTTTTGACACAATATTTCTGTTACATGATTTTGTTGATTACGATATTATGTCTGTGATCCTCTCGATTGCCTCCGCACGCTGCACCCAGTTCTGCCTGTCCACCCATTTAAAGCAAACACAAGGAGATGATGGACGGAGCACTGAAACTTTTCAGACACTCACCCCCAGTCACAGATCTCGGTTGAATCCATCATCGTTCTTTAGCTCACTACGCCACCCCAGTTTAGACACAGCTATATGCAAATCAGTCTTGACCCTGTGCCTCATGGGAACAGTCCAGCCCGAACTGCCAAGCCATGTCTTCCCTGGACCGGAAATAAGCATCCTGGGACCGGTTTCGGGCTAACAGCCCTCATCAGCCAGGCTAGCTTGAATCCAGTGGCAAAGTGAGCAAGGGACCCACGTCTGGGCATACCCTGCCAACTTAGGGCGAACAAAGCAAACACAAGTAGATGGTGGTCGGAGCACTGAAACTTTTCAAACACTGCCCCCCAGTCACAGATCTGGGTTGAACCCATCATTGTTCTTTAGCTCACTTCGCCACCCTAGTTCAGACACAGCTATATGCAAATCAGTCTTGACCACCCATTTAGCCACCCACTGGAGTTGAGCCGCCAGGTAACACACCTCAAAGTCTGGGGCGCTGAGCCCTTCCTCCCACACAGGACTTCTAAGTATCTCCATTGAAACTCTGCAGCCCCACCATCCGAGATTAGCTCCCTCAGTAACGTATCGAGCTGCATGAACCAGGAGAGAGGGATCCAAAGCAGTAGGTTTGTGAAGTGGTATAGTACACCATCTTGGAAAGCGCCAAGCGCGCCATGGTGGGTAGCTTCAGAGAGCGCCTGAAGTCTACGTGCACCTTCAGTGCACATAGGGAACCCCTTAGATTTCCTTCAGCTTCAGGCACTGTTGATGCATCCACCGTGCAGCACCTTTTGTCAAAACAGGCGCTAAGAACTTGACAGCCTTCTTGCCTACATATAATATATCACCCTGCCTACGTTCTTTACCTCTCTTCACCCCTCGAAAGAGGAGAAGCTTCATTAGCGTCCACTGAACCCCAAAATGGCTTAAGCTTTTAGATTGACTGTACCAAGGAACACCATGTGGACGATTCATTTTTATTGGGGGTCCCCTGAGGTAAAGAGAGGAAAGACTGTGCAAAAGAGGCCCATGTCGTGGTGGATAGCCCTGTACATTAAGATTTGCTAGGCACTGGCCAAAAAGCACCTGCTGGCAG
This sequence comes from Calotriton arnoldi, assembly GCA_963921515.1. NCBI lineage: Eukaryota > Metazoa > Chordata > Amphibia > Caudata > Salamandridae > Calotriton > Calotriton arnoldi. The sequence goes on along the minus strand of CAWUFW010000037.1, from coordinate 2,068,788 downwards.
GTCAGAGAGCCCCTTCCACCACGGCTAAAGCTGCTACCACTGCATTGGTCCTTGACATCTGCCGCGCTGCGATGTTTGCATCAGTGCATACGATCACAAAGCACTACTGCCTTGATACCCATGGCCGGCGAAATGGTCATTCCACTTGCTCAATTGTGCAAGACTTAGAGATCTGAGTCCACTCCAGACACCCTCCACCTGGGGAGGTTCTGCATTGGTATCTGCTCTAAGGTGAGGAATCTGTGGTTAGAAATGCCAGCAGAAGAACAAGTTATTTACCTTTGGTAACGCGCTTTCTGGTGGATACTCTATCTAATAACAAATGCCTCACTGCCATCCCACCTCCCAGTTCTGTGGAGCAGCCTATTTTTAACATCTAAAAAGGTGCTAAGTTAGCTATCTTCACACTGGTACTACCAATTATGTACACTCAACGTCTTAAGGTGCGGAAAGCGACAGACAATAAACTGAGGGGTGACGCTTATGTGTGGCTCAGGTCTCTCATTTTCAGGGAGTCAACGCACAGCCACTCGCAGAGCACCAATAGCGGCATGTGGGAGCATTGCTGGAGAAGAAATTTCCGGATTCAGTGTTGGGGTCTGGGGAGTACACTGATGTGACTAAAAAGTGGTCAGATAGAGTATCGGCCAGAGAGAGCATTACCGAAAGGAAGTAACTTGCTCTTTACAGCTTATTAAGAAGGCTTAAGGGGACTCCGCCTGCTACAGAGCATGGCTGGAATTTCACACATATTCGTAACACTTTCTGATAGTTAGCTACTTTTTTACTTTTTCTGAAATTATTTGATCTGTGTTGGTTTGTTGCTGTTTGTGTTCTTGAATACAAGAAAGGAGAGGTAGAAGACAAAGAGCAAAAGAGAAATGAGAAATAGAGGAAAAAAGATGGCCAAAAAGAGACAAGCACCCAGAGATGTGGACAGAGATAACGAAAGATACAGGAGAAAGGGAAAGGAACTAATGAATGAATGAGAGAGAGAGATACATAGAAAACGAGAGAAAGTGTCAGTGAGACAGAGAGAGAGGCTAAGGCATATGTAACCCAGCAGAAGTTCTATGAAGTCTCCAGCCCCGAGGCTTACCTGCTGGACATTGATTCGGCTGTTGGACTGCAGGAAGTCCTGGATCTCCTCCTGAAGCAGGTTCTCCTCCCCCTCCTTCTGGTTGAGCACCACCGTGCGCACGTGCCTGCTTGGCGCATGCGCTCTTCTATATGTGAAAGCAAGGGTTGTTGGCACTGCCAGGCCAGCCCGGCTGAGAAGCAGGCGCGTTGCCAGCTTGTCCTCCAGGAGGTGGGCCAGTGAGTCAGAGCCTCCTGATGGACAATCCAAGTCACAGCTGAGAGCCACGAGCCCTGGCAGGCACTCCGATCGAGGTACCTCAAAGGAGGCCGTGAAATAGGTGACACGACGAGGGGTCGCAAACTCGTCCAAATAACTCCGTCCACCAAGGTCGAAGGTCACAGCTTTCTGCACAAGAAGAGTGCACTGGTCAGGGTGGGATTTCGATGGGACTTTGGAAAGCCACGTGGGAGAGAGACACAGCAGCATATTACCTGGGACAGGGGACAAGAGGAAGATAAGGCATGAGAGCAATAGAAGGAGATGGGAGAGGGAAACATAAAGAAAGACAAGGAAAGGAAGGCACATTGAGAACATGGGAGAAGAAGAGAAAAAGAGTTAAAGTCAAGTAAATATTGTTTAATTACAACGGATTCTCGCCTTACAAAAAGCTCAAGCTGCTGTGAAAGCATTATCAACTTTTTAGAAAATGCAACTATTTTGATTCTCACAAAACGTGTGTTATATACACAGTCATAATCTGCATCAGGGATTGGCGGGAAATTCTCACAAATCATGTGCTAAGTGCACAATCAGTCTCCTCGGCATGTTACTTGTGAAACTCCCAGTGTTCTGTGTTGACCCTCCCGGGTGAGTAGCGCGCTCTATAAATGCATTGTTTCGGGCCAACCACAGCACCGAGACCGCCCTAATCGCAGCCACCGACGACATCAGAACCCTAACCGACAACGGGGAAACAGCAGCCCTCATCCTCTTGGACCTCTCTGCGGCGTTCGACACCGTCTGCCACCGCACCCTAGTGAAGCGCCTCAGCAACATCGGAATCCGAGAGAAAGCACTGGAATGGATCATCTCGTTCCTCGCCGGAAGAACCCAGAGAGTCCGCCTCCCCCCGTTCAGATCCGAGGCCACCGAAGTCATCTGCGGCGTTCCACAAGGATCTTCACTCAGTCCTACCCTCTTCAACGTCTACATGAGCCCCCTCGCAGCCATCGCACGCCAACACAACCTCAACATCATCTCCTACGCCGACGACACCCAGCTGATCCTCTCCCTCACCAACGACCCCACCACCGCCAGAGCCAACCTACACGACGGGATGAGAGACGTCGCCGACTGGATGAGGAACAGCCGCCTTAAACTGAACTCAGACAAGACGGAAGTCCTCATCCTGGGTTCATCACCCTCCGCCTGGGACGACTCTTGGTGGCCCTCGGCCCTAGGCACCGCGCCCAAGCCAACGGACCACGCACGCAACCTGGGCTTCATCCTGGACTCCTCCTTGTCGATGACCAGACAAGTCAACGCCGTCTCATCTTCGTGCTTCAACACCCTGCGCATGCTCCGCAAGATCTTCAGATGGATCCCCACTGAAACCAGGAAGACCGTCACCCAGGCACTCGTCACCAGCCGACTGGACTATGGGAACACCCTCTACGCCGGAACCACAGCCAAACTTCAAAAAGACTCCAGCGCATCCAGAATGCCTCCGCACGACTCATCCTGGACATCCCCCGACACAGCCACATCACCGGACACCTGAAAGACCTGCACTGGCTCCCCGTCAGCAAGAGAATCACGTTCAGACTCCTCACCCACGCACACAAGGCCCTCCACGACCTGGGCCCCAAGTACCTCAACGACCGCATGACCTTCTACACGCCCACCCGCCAGCTACGATCAACCAGCCACGCCCTCGCCACCGTACCACGCATCCGCAGAGCCACCGCCGGAGGAAGATCCTTCTCCTACCTGGCAGCCAAGACCTGGAACTCCCTCCCCACTCACCTTCGGCGAACCCAGGACCATTTCTCCTTCAGGAAGCAGCTCAAGACCTGGCTGTTCGAGCAGTAACTCCCCCCTCCCCCAGCGCCTTGAGACCCTCCCGGGTGAGTAGCGCGCTCTATAAATGCATTGATTGATTGATTGGTTACTGCCTCTCAGCTTCCATTGGAATGCTTATATTCTAACATGCCAATAGCCCTTTCTCTAAAAATGTGTTTCCCTTTTTCAGTTACTGAGTTCATTCCTGCAGGCACCTGCCTCATAGGACGTCCCTCCTTTGTACTTGTGAACTCTTTAGAGCTGGTTGATAATCTTCTGTGGCTTGTCACTCTAGACCCAGGTTTCTTACACCCTCCTGGGAAGGCTTCAGACGTGATGACACCTGGCTGGATAGAATTGTTGCATTAAATCCCCATTGGTAACTACAGTAATGGGCTTTAAATGCTCTAAGAAAGAGGACACATGTCCTTTAACTGTCCTGTAACTATCCTGTAATTGAGTAAAACATGGTTCATTCTTCTCAACCGTGTGTTGCAAGTTTCAGTGTTCTAATCTAGACCATTCTCATTGAAGCACTCACCCATGGTTTAGTGATGCCTTAAAGATGCTGGAAGGTTATTCTGATATTTCTTGGGAGGACCTTGTTTGGTAGTAAGAATACGAATAAAGTGATTTCTTAAAGGTCCAGTGACTTCAAGGAAAAAGTTTATAAAAATATACAAGTCTGTGACAATGGGAAAAACAAAAAGAAAAGTGGTGGAAGGAAAGCATGAACAAACCTCATCTACTGGTAATGTACTGTGCACAGCATATATGTTCACATGCAGAGTTGACGGGACCTAACAGTTCCTGCTGCTTGCACATATGGGGCAGGGCCAAGACTGATTTGCATATGGTTGACTCCTGTCATAGTTGCACAGTGAGCAAAAATTCTATACATTAGGAGGCGGCACAAAGCAATTACCAGAGAATGAGATAACCGAAGTATTCCATTAATCATTCCATTCGTTTTTCTCTGTGAAACACCCTATGTGCAAAGGTATGACGAAACTCACTGCACCACAGGACAGAAGTTGAGCCTCACTGATGAAACATGTCTCGCGTTGTTTAAGTTCTCCAGCAGAGGAGACCTTGCCTACTAGTTCAGGATAGACTGGCAACTTTTGAGCGGGCTAAGACTGATGTGTATGTAGTTGGTCCCTCTCTGTAGTGGCACAGTGAGCAAAAGGGATGATCAGGAACGCAGCCCGACTCATTACTAATCGATACAAAAGGGGATGATGGACGGAACGTTTGAGCCAATCAAACACTCACCCCCAGTCAACTGATCTGGGTTTAATCCATTTCATTCTTTAGCTCACTCCACCACCCCAGTTCAGACATGGCCATATGCAAATCAGTCTGACCCTGTGCCTCATGGGAACAGTCCAGCCCGAACTGCCAAGCCATGTCTTCCCTGGACCGGAAACAAGCATCCTAGGACCGGTTTCTGGCATTCCAGCCGTCATCAGCCAGGCTTGCTTGAATCCAGTGGCAAAGCGAGCAAGGGACCCACGTCTGGGCATACCCCCGCCAACTTAGGGCGAACAAAGCGATACAAAAGGGGATGATGGACGGAACGTTTGAGCCAATCAAACACTCACCCCCAGTCAACTGATCTGGGTTTAATCCATCATCATTCTTTAGCTCACTCCACCACCCCAGTTCAGACATGGCCATATGCAAATCAGTCTGACCCTGTGCCTCATGGGAACAGTCCAGCCCGAACTGCCAAGCCATGTCTTCCCTGGACCGGAAACAAGCATCCTAGGACCGGTTTCTGGCATTCCAGCCGTCATCAGCCAGGCTTGCTTGAATCCAGTGGCAAAGCGAGCAAGGGACCCACGTCTGGGCATACCCCCGCCAACTTAGGGCGAACAAAGCGATACAAAAGGGGATGATGGACGGAACGTTTGAGCCAATCAAACACTCACCCCCAGTCAACTGATCTGGGTTTAATCCATTTCATTCTTTAGCTCACTCCACCACCCCAGTTCAGACATGGCCATATGCAAATCAGTCTGACCCTGTGCCTCATGGGAACAGTCCAGCCCGAACTGCCAAGCCATGTCTTCCCTGGACCGGAAACAAGCATCCTAGGACCGGTTTCTGGCATTCCAGCCGTCATCAGCCAGGCGTGCTTGAATCCAGTGGCAAAGCGAGCAAGGGACCCACGTCTGGGCATACCCCCGCCAACTTAGGGCGAACAAAGCGATACAAAAGGGGATGATGGACGGAACGTTTGAGCCAATCAAACACTCACCCCCAGTCAACTGATCTGGGTTTAATCCATCATCATTCTTTAGCTCACTCCACCACCCCAGTTCAGACATGGCCATATGCAAATCAGTCTGACCCTGTGCCTCATGGGAACAGTCCAGCCCGAACTGCCAAGCCATGTCTTCCCTGGACCGGAAACAAGCATCCTAGGACCGGTTTCTGGCATTCCAGCCGTCATCAGCCAGGCTTGCTTGAATCCAGTGGCAAAGCGAGCAAGGGACCCACGTCTGGGCATACCCCCGCCAACTTAGGGTGAACAAAGCGACTCATTACTAATGGCCGAGGTAACATCGTGTATTCCACCCATCACTTTTATTTGTTTCCTCAGTGAGACAGCCCGAGGACAACAGGTAGTCCCCAATATGGGCCCCCTAGATCATTATGCCATGGTGCAGTAAATGCATGTCACTAAAATGGCCCAACAAGACTTAAGCATGTCTGTGGTTACTTATGTTCCCATGCAACGAGGACATGGCTCTGGAATTTTTAGACTTCATAGGAGTTTTTGTCCTGCTCAATGGCATACTCATATACCATTCTATAGGTTTTTCTCACAGACATATAAATACAATAAGGTCTTAAACTCTACCCATTATTGGCATGAAGGCGCATGGCTGATCCTTCTTGTCCCAGCTGATGGGTCGCCATACAGGGAGGGATGCCATGAATGACTTAATGAATGAATGAATTACAGACCAGTAAAGAGCGCTGTTACCAAACAATAGGTGTCATGGTGCTAAACCAACAGAAAGCAGATGATGCCTGGAAGTAAATATACAGCTAACTTACAAATAGGCAGATTTTGAGAAGTTTTCTCAAATCTATATAAGAGGCGGACCTTAGGGATGAAGGAAGATTGTTCTAAGTTTTATCAATCAATCAATCAGGGTTTTGTAGAGCGCACTACTCACCCGTTAGGGTCTCAAGGCGCTGAGGGGTGGGTGTGAGCAGCCCTGTTGGGGTCATTCGAATAGTCAGGTCTTGAGATCTTTTCTGAATTTGTGCAGTGTCAGGCTTAGCCGGAGGTGAAGGGGGAGATCATTCCAGGTCTTAGCTGCGAGGTAGGAGAAGGACCTTCCACCCACTCCAATAGAAGCGTGGGACGCTGGCTTGGGAGAGGTCGGCTGAGCGGAGGATTCTCTTGGGGGCATAGAAGGAGATGTGGTCTTTGAGGTATTAAGGTCCAATGTTTTGGAGGGCATTGTAGGAGTGTGTGAGCAGCTTGAAAGTTATCTGTCTTTCGAAGGGGAGCCAGTGGAGGTCGTGGAGGTGTTGGGTGATGTGGTTGTGCCGTGGGATATCGAGGATTAGTCTGGCTGCAGTTCTGGAGTTTTCGGAGGAGTTTTCTGTTGATTCCAGCGTAGATGGCATTGCCGTAGTCCAGTCTGCTGGTGATGAGTGCATGAGTGACAGTTTTCCTGGAGTCGGGGGGGATCCACTTGAATGTTTTACGTAGTATGCGGAGGGTGTTGAAGCATGCGGAGGAGACGGCATTGATCTGGCGATTAATAGTGAGCGATGAGTCAGTATGATGCCGAGGTTACGTGCATGGTCCGTCGGGGTGAGTCGGTTTCCGAGGGCAGTGGGCCACAAGGTGTCGTCCCATGCGGAGGGGGTGGAGCTGAGGATGAGGACTTCTGTTTTCTCTGAGTTGAGTTTTAGGCAGCTGTTCTTCATCCACATTGCGACAGCTTTCATCCCTTCTTGGAAGTTGTGCCTGGTGATGTCGGGTTCCTTGGTGAGGGGGAGGATGAGATGGGTGTCATCGGCGTAGGAGACGATGTTGAGCCCGTGGTTTCTGACGATGGTTGCGAGGGGGGCCCTGTAGATGTTGAAGAGGGTGGGGCTGAGGGAGGATCCTTGGGGTAGTCCGCATCTGATCTCTGTCGGTTCTGAGAGGAAGGGCAGGAGTCTTATTCTCTGTGTTCTGCCTGTGAGGAATGAGCATAACCAGTCTAGGGCCTTTCCTTGGATGCCGGCGTCGTGGAGTCTGGTGGCTAGTGTGCGGTGGGAGATGGTGTCGTAGGATGCTGATAGGTTCAGGAGGATGAGGTCTGCTGCTTGGCCTTGGTCGAGGAGGGCGCGGATGTTGTCTGTGGCGGCTAGGAGGGTGGTCTCGGTGCTGTGGATGCTGCGGAATCCAGATTGAGAGGTTTCTAGGATTTTGTTGGCTTCCGTGAAGTATGCTAGCTGGGTGTTGACGGCCTTTTCGAGGACATTGGCTGCGAAAGGAAGCAGTGAGATGGGCCTGAAGTTCTTGAGGTCCGTCGGGTCTGCGGACGGTTTCTTTAGGAGGGGGTTGACTTCAGCATGCTTCTAGTTGTCGGGGAATGTGGCGGTCTTGAGGGAGCAGTTGATGGTTCGACATAGCTCGGGTGCGATGGCTGTGGCGGCCCTGTGGAAGGTGTGCGGCAGGCAGGGGTCAGAAGGTGCTTGTGAGTGGATGCTCTTTAGGGAGTCTTCTGTTGTGAGTGGGGTCCAGGTAAGAAGGGTCTGTTGGGTGGCATCACTGGGGGTGGAGTTTGGGACGGTGCAGAGGTCTTGGTCGTCGAAATTGTCGTAGAGCGTCTTGATCTTGAGGCGAAAGAAGGAGCTGAATCTGTTGCAGAGGTCTTGGGAGGGAGGGACGTCAGTTGTTTCGCTGTTGGGTTTGGCAAATTCCTGTAAGATGGCGAGGGTCTCCGAGTAGTATGTAGTCTGTGGAGACAATGGTGTGGGGTGCGATGAGGTCGGCGATGACATTGTTGAACGGAGCTTGGGGGCCAGGCAATCTGTAGACAAGTGTTCTGCGGAGTGTCGTTCTGGGGTTGGTCTGGATTTGGAAGTGGGTGTGTTCCATGGGGGAAGGCGTCGTCCGAGTCGGTGGTTGTCAATCGGAGGGAGCTTTTGGGGATGATAGCAAGGCCTCCTCCTAGGTGGGTGGGGCGGTCTTTTCTCAGGATCTTGTATCTGTCGGGGATGGCGGTTGCGATCTCGGGTGCCGAGCTTGCGTTGGTCCAGGTCTCTGTGAGGAAGGCGATGTCAGGCATGTGAGTGTTGAGAAGGTCCCAGATTTCTATAGGGTGTCTGTGCAGGGAGCGTACATTGAGGAAGATACAGTTCAGTGGCTTGTGTACAGTGGCATTTGGTGGGTTGGGGGCTGCTGCTGGGTTCCGGTGGTGGGTGAATGTGCGGCGGCAGTGACTGCAGGAGAACGGGCCTTGGGTGTAGCTCGGCATCGAGAGCTGGCAGTTGCTGCGTCCGGGGTTGAAAGCGTGGAGGGTGCTGGGGTCGTAACGGTGGGGGTCAGGGGACCAGAGTCCCTTGCACTGGTCGTGGTCGGGTCATGTGCGGTTTAAAGGTTATAAAGTGGAAAAGTGCCCCTTTTTCTGGTTTTGGGAATGCATGGAATCTGCAGAACCTTGGTTGAAGTGGAAAATATACAACTTGCCAGGACATATCTTGTGAAAAGTACATAGGACCTTTGAGATGATTGGAACAATGACAAATACATAGCACCTTAAAAATACAGTGTTTTCAATGGGTAGCCAAAGAAGTGAATTGAGATGAGGAGATAGATGGCAACATTTCCTGATATTCAGAATAAGGCATGATGCCACATTTGAAGATAGTTAAGAAGGTATTTTTGTAGGCTAAGAAAGAGGGAGTTGGAGTAGTCCAATCTGGCCATGATAGTGGCTTGGGCTGCAGCTTTATGATGTTTATAATATGTAAGTAGAAAAACAAGTAAAGACAAGTTTAGAAATATGGTGGCCAAGTGTTAGATTTGAGTTAAACACAACTCCTAGATTCTTATCTGATGAAACAGGAAGGGGAAAGATGCCTAATTTGTGTGGCCACCTATTAGAATTTCATGTGATGGAGGAATTTAGAGGTAAGGAATTATGGGTTGTTTAGTTGGTGATGGCTGACGTACATCCTCTTAATTAAGATTGAAGCGACTAAATGCCACCATTTATTCTCAGTATGAGTTGTTTGTTGTTGGCGTAGGAAAAAAAGAAAGCCTAAAATGTCTAATCAGAAAAATCAGTGGCGCAACGTACAGATTTAAAAGAGTAAGGATGAGTGGAACCATGTGGAACCCTAAATGTAAAGGTTTAAAGTGTGATTGCTAGGGAGGAAAATATACCGACAAAAAAGATGAAAACCAACCTAAAACCAGGCCTCCTGCTCCTACCCTGTCAATCGTGCAATGAGTGTAGAGTAGGAGACCATGTTGGAGGCCGCAAAAAGGACTAGTAGGATGATGGCAGCACTGTGCCCCACATCTAATTGCATGAGGATACAGTTGAGTAGTGAAACAAGAGCTGTTTCTATAGCATTGTAAGGATGAATACCTGACTGTTGAATATTGAAACAGTTTGAGGGTTCTAAAAAAGATTATAGTTGTGTGTTGGCAAATGACTATGACTTTGGAAGCAGCAGAAAGAAGAGAAATCGGATGGTAGTCAGAAGGTAGTTAGATTAGGATCTGCTGCGGGCTTTGTAAGAGGAGGTACTTCATGCACGTGCTTCCAGGCATTGTGGATAACATCTGGAGAGAAGGATGTGTAAGATCATACAAGATCAGACAAGATCATCAATTGAGGGCAATAAGTGGAGCCCAGAGTTTCAAACATTCTTCTCGGAGGGGATCTAAAGGGGAGCCTGAAGACAGGGAACAGCATCTTTTTCTAACAGGTTTAAAGGGCTACTTAAGTGGGTGGCATAGTCAGTGCTGCAGGCCCACTAGTAGCCTTTAATGTACAGGCCCTGGGTACACGTATTACCACCTTTGTAAATGTCGGTTCCACCAGGATGGAATTAGAAGCCTGAATATCAGTACTGTGTAGAGGATGTATAATAGCAATTAGTACTCTTTTTAATCCTGCACACAATATTCATACCTAATGTAATCTACTGGTGCATTTATTTTGGGAACAGCCACTACAGTGCCCTCTCTTGCCAACATAAGGCAAGAACATTGAAATGATTTAAAGCTAGGGTGCACTCAGTAATCAGAAGTTACAAGGCAAATTTTCTTTTACATTAGCACACAAGTACCTGGTCAAAATGCTGTTCAGTTTTAAATGCTTTATCCTTCATATTGCTCCAAAATGCGAAAAGTAAAATGTATCCATACAAACGATTTCTTTGCCAGCCGTTGCGTTTTATCCTAATGCGGACTTTCTCAAGGCATTCATATCAATAGTCTCTATATAAGTGAGTAGGTAAGGACTCCTCTATAGGCATATGCAAGAATTCTTTGCTGAGATCAATTGTTTACTCACATGGTTACAACCTCATGTATATCATAGTGAATATACTATGTGCACAAAGTCTCCTTACAGTGAGGTGGTCAAATTGTACTCCTTTTATCTTTACATATTTTCATGACTTAACCCCAACTCATTATGTATCACCGACCCGCTGTAGAAAGGACAACAGCGTCAGCTGGCAAAGAAATTGCTTCTATGGATATATTTTACTACTCGTATTTTGGAGCAATATAAAGAGTAAAGCATTTGCAACTGAACAGCATTTCGAGTTTGTACTTGTGTGCTAATGGACTCATGTCAACTGGGAAAAGATAAGAAAACTTGCCTTGCAACTTCCGATTATGGAGTCCAAAGTAGCTTCAAATCTGTCGAAAGAAAGTGTTGGGGCGATTTCAAAATTTTAGGAACTTTACCCTGAAGAAAGTTAGAGAGTAAATCTAGAGATATAAGATAAGTAGGTTTACAAATATCCAGCAAGGTTAGTCTATTGAAAATATTAAAAACATCCTTCGATTTGTTAGAAGGTTCTTTGAATCAATTGCCATATTAATAGATATGTGTGATTCTAATGATTTTTTTGTAATCGCAATGTTAATATTGATAAAGACGATGCTGATGTACACCATGATATATGCACGGATGACAACAAACTCACATCTTTGTTGTTGAATTCACCAGATATGACCTCCCCCTCAACCCCGAGTCAGAAGTATGTGGTCAAGCAGGCCCTGCCTCCTAGGCCTGCAGCAACTGATTGACAGATCACAGGTGGAGGGACACGTAATCCTAAAATAAACGTGCGAACAGAAAAACCCAGATTGATCCCACAGATAGGGAGCAACGGCACAATGGTCTTAGGAGATTGGCAATGATTGACCAGAGGGGTGCGCATTGTTAAAAACATCATAAAGTCAGATGTCACACTAAGTTAGGAACACTCAGCCAATTAGAACACAGCATGCATATTACACGCAGTGATCAGGCGTTCCCCATGCCGGACATCTGGATACATACCCACTGCCCCTGCATTGTGTCCATGCAAGTTCGAGACCCACCTGCGCTCCTCATCAAAGGACCAGATTTATGGCCCAGTGACTAGGCCCAGATTTCTGTCTCCAAAGGAATGTACAAATCGTTTTATGACACTTCCTGTAATGTATAAAATGATGGCTGAAACACGTGTGGCGAGACAGTTTTCAAATCCCGCTCTGTTGCCTGCACTTCCGGTTGCTGCATTTAATTAAACCAACTGTTCCTGTTTTGCCAAACGCATCTTGCCTTTTTTTTCTTCAAGGTAAATTCATATTCGAGCTACAGCAAAGAGATTGCTGATAAAGGAATGATCAAGGAACAAGCGAAGGGAAGATTCAAAACCAATGCGTCTCAGTGTACACAATGGTGGCAACATGCATGATAGGTGAAGCAACCAACCACCAAAACCTCCTGCAGAAGGCAGGCAGTAGTTGTTGAAGAGTGCACATAAGGGAAGGTCCATTCTGAAGAGAGCATAAGGGGAACAGCCAATCTTGCTGCCTTCCCTTCTGGTTTTATCTTGCTGCCTTCCCTTCTGGGTTCAGGTCTCCTGCGTGTCAGCGCTGATCTTGATGACACCTGCACTGTCCAGAACAGGGGTGGGAGACATCCCAGACCTCTGAAAGCATCCCTTACAGTCCATGACGCAGAGTGTTTTTGGCAGCACTTCCAACTGAGCCATCGTAGACTAACACTTGTCCTGCACATTGGATAGCTAAGCAGTGTTGTCCAGCTATGACAAATGCCCTTTTCAAATGATCCCAATGAGAGAAGGGAGTTGGGGAGACATTGAGGTGACCAAATACATAATTATAATGCACTGGCAGTCTGCCAACTCCTCTCATTTTGCTGAAAAGGCAGCTTGCACCTTACCATCAAGAGAATCTCTGCCTAACCCCATCAACACAAAAGGCCTTCCGTCGGGGAAGCAGAGGACAATACGGAAGCCACCCTAAAGATGCAGAGATAACCACAGGCCCAGTGGTGATATCTGCACCTTAAGGGTTACTGCTTTTTGGGACAGAAAAGTCCCTCATATGTTAGTAAACATGGACGACAGCCCAGAGTACCCCAACTGCTATGATATCTAGATCATTGGTAAAGGTTTCCGGTCACGAGGGAACAAGTATCATGTACCATAACCTAGGCCCGTCTTAGTGACTGTGGCCTGGTTAGACTGGAAGGGACACCCCCCGCACTACCTTCATATTGGTGGACATCCACAGTCCTCACCGGAACCGGAGTATCAAAAGCCTGGTGGTGGTAGCATATCGTTTTTATAGTGAGTGATAAAGTAATGAGGTCAGGCCTTTTAACCTGTGTCATACGAGTGGGGCTTTTTCCAATTCATAGATGTTCCACTAATGTGAACTCAGCTCAACCTTGGCCTACGTCAGGGAAGATTTGGGAACAGGCCATGCATGTTGAGTAGGTTTGGGCGGAGTTCGCGGAGTTCTGCTACGCGGAACTCCGTGAAGTGCAAAAAACCTCTGCCGCGCTACGCGGAGCTCCGCAAGCGGCGGAGTGCCTTGGATAAATGCTGTTTGCTGTGATTTTCAGTGCCAGGTGCTTGTCTGCACTGTGCAATCATCGCAAACAGCACCATGCACAGCGCAAGCGGGCGCTGCTTCCTTTCTGCAGCTCGAGTAGATTTTTACTCACGCGGCAGCTTTCTCAATGAGAGAGCACAGTTTCTCAATGCGGGAGGTCGCGAGCGTACGCGACCACTCGCAATGAGAAATCTGACCGCCTGCGTTGAGAAATCTCGCCGGGAGGTTGATTTTCCACGCTCGCACTCGCTAACTTGATGTTGACGATCGCGGACGAGGAAAAATCTCGCTGGGAGGTCGATTTTCCTCGCTCGCGCTCACCAACTTGACGTTGACGAACGCGAACAAGGGAAAAAACTCTGCGAGCTCCACGGAACGCAGAGTGCGGAAATCTCCAAAAACTCTGCGAGCGGAGCAGAGTTCACCGCCCAGACTTAATGTTGAGTGCACTGCGCTGGCATGCACATGAGCCTGTTAGTGCCACAGTACACGGGGAGAGCAGGTGCATGTGTGAGTGTACAGCACTGCTATGTGTGTGAGTCTATAAGTGTTACAGTACATGAAGACAGTGCGTGCGAGTTTGTGTGCACCACAATGATATTATGTGCGTGTGCCTAAGATTGGCACAGCACATGGAGAGTTACACGCAGGTTTGCGTGCATCGCAAAGGAGGCACAGGTGCATGAGGGCCTATGGTTTCCCTTTTGGGAGTCCCTGAGCCTGTAAATAGGAACATGTGGAGCTAGAGGAGCAATCCAGACAGATTTGTGGATTGGTACATTCCTGATGGCTAAGTGGGGCATACACACACTGGAGGAAGGGGGAGCCAGGCTCTTCAGTACACTTCACCTGCGCTGTTTCATTCTGAAAGAGGTCACTGGTGAAAGGGGCCTAGACGCATCTCAGGAAGGAGATAGAACTCTTAAGAGTGTCATAATAATTAGGGCTGAGGGCATTTGCAACCTTTTGATACATATATCATTGAGGCTGACATCCAAGTGTGATCCTCTAGTCACTCCCATGGCCTGTGTTTGGAACTATCAAGTATATAGACACTCCTGCTGTGATAGACGGCTCTCTGGGGGGACAGCACAACAGAGGAGTGGGCACTTAAAAGTGGGCAAACCCCAGAACACGAATTTCAATGACTGAGACACTAAATCACATTTGTGTCTGGAAATGGGGGAGCTTGAGACTCCCAAATGATCAAACTGAAGCTGTACATCAGCGCAGAGAAGCACAGCACGAGTTCTGCTGGTAGTGGTTAGGACTGACGGTATGCAAGTCTCCCCTGCTGGGTGAGGGGACATTAACCAAACGAATCAAGAACCCTCACCTGGAGCACCAGCATCTGCCTGATCCCAAACCAGAGGACCCTGTGACGAGAGGAGATTGCCTCGAGGAAGCGAGGTCCAGTGGGGATCCTGCTCAGTGGATCCTGGGAGTGGAGTGTGAGATTCTGGTCCATCAGTACCATTGCACCGATTGGGTAGTCTCCCCATGTCAGTGGTTCTCGACCCACGTTGCCAGGTTGGGGCTGTGGTGAATCTTAAGGGCAATCTCTCTGGTGCAGGTAGGCCCGTCGCCAGGTGCAGTGTTGTGACCTGAAGAGGGACGCTGCATAAGTGTGTGACTTGTCACCCTCGAATGCCAGGTAGGGGCCGCAGTGAATCTTAAGGACTTGTCGTCCTGGTGGTGAAGATAGGGCTGTCGTCCTGTGCAATGTTGTGACCCGAAGAAGGATGCCACCTTAAGTGCGTGGATCCCCATCCCTGTATGCCAGGTGGGAGTCGGTGTGAATCTTAAGAGCCATCGCCCTGGTGCAGTGTTGTGGTGAAGATAGGTCCGTCGCCCTGTGCAATGTTCTGATTCAAAGAGGGACATCACCTTGAGTGCATGAAGTGCAACCCCTGTATGCCAGGTGGGGGCTGCGGAGAATGCTGAGGGTAGTTGTCCATGAACAGTGTGCAACTATGAACTTAGAGCTGCTACTAATTCATCGGAACTTGAGTCGCAACCCCAGGACTGCTATTAGAGACAGACCTTACTTACTGCAAAAAAGGAGAAGTTCAGTGGAAGTCCAGAACCCGTGCTAGCCACAATAAGAATACTGCTAATTGCAAGCACAAGCCGAAGCCGACCGTGACTCATGACTGCTGAATTCTCCAGGACCTTCTGTTTCATCTAAAGCAGGAGTAGGTAAAACTGCATCTTGAGTCGCAGAGCCTTTGTAAGGGGAATCTGCACTGACTGAAGTGCTGAAGGTGCTGGAACACTGTGGACTTTGAATAGCCTTTGTGGTACTTCTAAGACTCATCTTCTCTAGCAGGGCCTGTAGGAGAGTAGGATCTGCTTCACATGGGTACCCCCACTTTTTGCTGATGCTTCACTGTTTTTCGACTTTAGTCTGGCTGGGGCCCTGCTAATCAGAACCCCAGCCTAGCCGCTTCCTCTCTAAAATGGTTTCCATGTGCCTTAGGCACATCTCTGATTGGAATCTGGAGTGCCCTTATAAGTCCCTAGTATATGGTATACTATGTATCCAGGGCATAGGTACCTCAGAGGCCTACCAGGGGCTGCAGCATGTATTGTGCCACCCCTGGAAGGCCATCCAAAATGACACCACAGGTCTGCTACTGCAGCCTGGGTAAGGTGGTGCATGCACCCCTTACTGTGATATAGGTTACCTATATCACTGCATATGCACACATATAAACCTATAAGTCACTCCTATGGCAGGCCTTATCAATCCTGAAGGCAGAGTGCTTGGTTTTTATGTGAGAGGGGCCCCTGCATGAGCAGAGCCCCTCTGCAGCGGTCGGAGACCCTTCTCTGATGCTGTTTGTAGTGCAGCCTGACCATATACTCTTAAGTGCATTATATCCTCGCGGTAGAATGCTAACTGTGGACTGGCTGCACCAAAACATGTCGTGTTTGGTGTCAAACATCTTGGAATACTACCCCCCGCCAGTTCTGGCGGCGGGGGTAGCATTCCACCCTTCTAGAGGAGAGACATGTACCCACCGGCATACCCGGTAACTTCTTTCCAGAGCCCTGGCATCACAAAATGGATGCCGCTGCCACAGACACGGGTCTGGCCTCCTGCTGCTGACTGAAACTCCGGCAGGGGAGGCCTGGACAATAGGTTTCCTGTCCCAGGGAGGTGTAACCACCTCCCCAGACAGGATGATGTGTATTGGGGCTGGGCGGGAGCACTCTCTGGTGCTTTGAAGTCCTGCAATGGGGGCACATTTGGTGTCCCTGTGCATACCCCAGTTCAAACCGGCTCAGGGGCTTCCAGACCCTGCTCTGGTGCGAAACTGGACAAAGGGAAAGGGTGTAACCACCCCTCTGCCCTGACCCTCCCATAGGTGGGTCCCCAGAGTATGTCCAACCCCTAACTTGGTATAAGTATGGGACCCCAGTCCTTAGGACTTTAGATTTACCTGGACGAAACTCTGATACAGAATCCTGGACCTTCGACGCTCTACTTCAAGATTAGAGGACTGAAGAATCTCCCCTGGGGTCAAGGAGTGACTCCCCTGCTTGGCAGGCACCTAAGAAGCAATTATCCGGTCTGCATCGCCGAAGCTCCCGCAGGACGCCGAAGTCTTTGCAACACCAGAGGTGGATTTCCAGACTTCCCCGAGGCTGCCCTGAGTCCCCAGCAAAGCTGAGGCCCGTAGCTGTCGTGGGTAACGTGGAACCGTGACCCCTGGACACCGAGCACATTTGCAAGTGCATCCTCTTCCTGGTCTCCCACAAAGTTGTGCTTTGGGCTCCGAGTAGCCCCCGCCTCCAGCACCAACTGCACCGAAGATCACTGGCCTCCACTCCACGAGTGTCCTGTGAGCCAGCTCCAAGTGCGTCCATTCGAGGCTCCTTTGCGGTCGCTAGTCCGTTGGCTAGTGGGCCCTCCCGAAGGCAACTCTTATTCTAATTGGGCTTCCCTGGTTGCTCCAGGCGTGCCCTGACTTATCCTTGCTGGGTGAGTCCCCCAGACCTTGCTGGTCTGCACCACCGTCCTTCTTCTATTTCCACGAGACTTGCCGTTGCCAAGGCTTGTTGGGTCCCATCCGGTCGCCGACACCCCTGCAATCGACAGACGTCGTGGGACAGCTCGAATCCAGCTCCTGGTTGTCGTCGACATCTCCTGGACCTCGTGGCTGAAGAGTCAAGACGACCGTCAACCTACCTGAAGCACCCGACATCGGTGGGCATCTGCTCATCGCCTTCCTGGTCACTGGCTAGTGACCCAGACTCTGTCCCCTCTGCTTTCAGGTTCTTCAGATCTTCGATCCACCTTTGGATCCACCCGAACACTTTCGACTTGGTCGCCAGCAGCACTTTGCAGCAGATCGCCATTGAAAACGACGACGAAACCCGACCCCGAAAGACACCTATGCACCCGGCTTCCCTGGGTGAGGTAACTCGAGTACTCCGGTGCTCCCGTGGGTATAGACTCTAGAACGACCTAGTTCTAAAGGGGTTTGCTCCAAGTCCCCCTCTAAGTGTCCCTTTCTTTAAAATTCAAACCGCGACTTTCCCCATAGAAGTCAACGGCGATTCGCGGCTGTGTTCTCACACTGCACGCGTCCCCGTGGGTCCCCTGTGTCACTACCTTGGGTGGTTCCTTGTGGTCCAAGCACTTCTACAGGCTCTAGGCCTTGTGTCTAGCTCAGTCGTGGTTCTTATACCACTTTATTGGTATATGGTTTGGTACGCCCTAGGGCTCAAACGTGTATTTGTGCTATTACTGTTGATAACTAACTTATAACTTATGTACTTCGAACTCTAGCCTCATAAAGAGACTAGAGGGGTGTGTTTAGCAATAAATACATATATTTTGAATATATACCTGGTGTGGTCCTCTTTCATTTGGTCACTCAAGAGATTATAGACTGGTAAAACAAGCTGCTTTACATAACTTCAAGACTTAGCCTGAAGGCTGCTCTCCATAGCTACCACTAGGATAGCTTTCAATAAAGGTTGTCTTTAACCTATCTCCAATAAGGGGTTGTTTGGACTGGTGCAAGGTGCCCACTATAAATAGTGGACAGCATATACCAGGCCAACTTCTCACATTGGTGTGCAGCGTGTGGGATTCCAGCTTGCTATTGTTTTACCAGATAATCTCAATTGAATTGATTAACTGAAAACCACTAAGGGTACCTTAGGTACATATAAATCAAGCTTAGGATACAGTAAGTTCTACTGAACTTAGAGTTGTGTGTTAAGGGATAGCACACCCTTTCTACAACTCAAGAGAGTTTAGTTTACCACACTAGAGTAGGTAGTGCATACACCACACCTCACTAGTAATGTCTTCAAAGCCAGGACCCAGTGAGTCCTTGCCAGAAGCCAGTGGGCTTCTTCCCTCCAAGTATGATAATCTCCTATTCTTGGAATTGAGAGCATTGTGCAATACTAGGAAGCTGAAGGCAGGCAAAAGTGCCAGCACCCAACACCTCAGGGAGGTGCTACTGTCAGATGATCTCCGCAGACCCCTAGGGTCTGAAGGGGTAGGCAGACAGGGTGGGGCAGAAGATGAGGAAGGGGCCAGGGGTGAAAACACCCAGGACCCCCTCTGAAACTGGCCAGGAAGGTGAAAATGACCTTGACCTGGAAAACCCAAATCCTCCTGTGGATGAGGAGGAGGATCAGAATGACCTCCCCTTTGTCCCCCAGGAAGAATTGTGAGTGTGCCCAGAAGGCCTAGATCTCCTTCTCAGGAGTCTAACCACTCTGACACCTCAATAGGGACCTCTGTTTCCTCTCATAGGAGGGAATCCTCTCATGAAAGGAAAGAGAGACTGCTCAGATATGGAGAAGCTCAGTTGAGACTCAGAAGAGAGCAGTTGGCTATAGACAGGGAGTCCCTAGAGCTTGAAAAGCAAAGAAAAAGATGGGACTAGAGTCCCATGGTGGCAGCAATTTCCCCAGAGATAGGGAAAGGTCTTATGACCATAGAAACCTGAGCAAGATTGTCCCTCCCTACCAGAGTGGGGATGACATCCAAAAATGGATAACTGCACTGGAGAGGGCCTGTAAAGTACAGAGGGTCCCTCAGGAGCAGTGGGCAGCAATCTTGTGGCTCTCCTTTGCAGACAAAGGTAGAGACAAGCTCCTCACTGTTAGAGAAGAGGATGCTGACAATTACAAAGTCTTGCAGAGTGCTCTAATTGATGGGTTTGGCCTAACAACTGAACAATACAGGTTAAAGTTCAGAGATACCCAAAAAGCACAGACTCAAGACTGGGTGGACTATGTGGATTGTTTTGCTAAGGCTCTGGAAGGTTGGTTATTGGGCAGTAAGGTATGTGACTTCACAGGATTGTACAATCTTATCATGAGGGAGCAGATTCTTAATAACTGTCAAAATCAGCTGTTGCATCAGTACCTGGTTGACTTGATCTGACCTCTCCCCAAGAATTGGGAAAGAAGGCAGACAAATGGGTTAGAACCAGGGTGAGGCAGAAGGTACAGAACCAAGGTGGTGACCCAAAGAAGCAAGATTCTAAGAACTCTGATAAGGGTGGGGAGAAGGGTAAAGACCAGAAGTCTTCACAAGGCCCCCAAAAATCTTCTTCAGGTGGGGATTCACAGTCTAACAAGGGAAAAGGCCAAAAGAAACCATGGTGCAAAGTCTGTAAGCACAAGACACACTGGACCAGTGATTACACCAAGTCCAAAGACCCTATTCCAGCCCCCACCAATGCCCCTAAGGCACCTGTTCCCCCTAGTGCAGTTACAGTTGGTGGTGGGAGTACACAAGCCAAGGGTTTAGTAGGGTTGACCCTGGGTAAGGAGATGAGCTCTGACCTAGTCAGAGAACTCACTCAGGCTGTCCTAGTCTGTGATGGAGGCATGGATGTGACCTCCTCTGTGAGTCCCAGTAATCTGGGCAAGTACAGGCAACAGCCCTTAATTAATGGAAAAGAGGCTTTGGCATTTAGGGACACAGGGGCAAGTGTCACCATGGTGACACAAGACCTTGTGGATCCTGGGCAGATTATACTTGGTGAAATGTACCAAGTGACCAATGCTAGCAATGTCAGAACAGACCATACTCTGGCAGTTGTTAACTTCTCCTGGGGAGGGGTAACTGGCCTTAAGAAGGTTGTGGTGAGTGCAAACCTACCAGTGGAATGCTTGCTTGGCAAAGATCTTGAAACTTCAGCTTGGGCAGAAGTGGAGCTCAGGACCCATGCAGAAATGCTGGGGATCCCTGCAGATGTGTTTGCTGTGACCAGGCCACAGAGCAATATGTCTAACACTGAACAGGCCTTGGATTCTGAAATAATGGACCAAGTGGAATCCAAGAGGAGGAGTAGTAGGGTAAAGGCAGTGCCTTCCCCCTTGGCTCAGAAGGAAGATCAGTCTCTTGAGGGGGATGATCTCAGTCCTGAGGAAGGAACTGTCCCAGAGGAGCTTGAACCTGACCAGGTTGAGTTCTTGGGGACAGGGGGCCCTTCCAGGGCAGATCTGAGCCAGGAGCAGCTGAGCTGCCCCTCTCTTGAACCCCTCAGACAGCAAGCTGCTGCTGAGGCTGCTGGGAATGCTAGTGGTCCCCATACTGTGTATTGGGATGATGGACTCTTGTACTCAGAGTGTAGAGACCCCAAGCCTGGTGCCACCAGGAGGTTGGTTATACCTCTGAAGTTCAGGGGCTTCCTATTGACCCTAGCCCATGACATTCCCTTAGCAGGTCACCTGGGCCAGAACAAGACTTGGGACAGAATTGTCCCTCACTTTCACTGGCCCCACATGTCTGAAGACACCAAGGAGTTTTGTCGCTCCTGTGTAACCTGCCAGGCCAGTGGCAAGGCAGGTGGCACTACAAAGGCCCCCTGATACCACTACCTGTGGTGGGGGTTCCCTTTGAAAGGGTGGGGATTGACATTGTTGGTCCCATGGATCCCCAAACAGCATCTGGGCACAGGTTTATCCTGGTGGTAGTGGATCATGCCACCAGGTACCCAGAGGCTATACCCCTTAGGACCACTACAGCACCTGTGGTGGCAAGGGCCCTCCTGGGAATTTTCTCAAGAGTGGGCTTCCCTAAGGAGGTTGTATCAGACAGGGGTGCAAACTTTATGTCTGGATACTTGAAGGCAATGTGGAAGGAGTGTGGAGTGACTTACAAGTTCACCACACCCTATCACCCACAATGCAATGGTTTAGTTGAGAGATTCAACAAAACCTTAAAGGGCATGATTAAAGGGCTCCCAGAAAAGCTCAGGCGAAGATGGGACATACTCTTGCCCTGCCTTTTATTTGCATACAGGGAGGTGCCTCAAAAGGGGGTTGGCTACAGCCCTTTTGAACTTTTGTTTGGTCACCCTGTCAGGGGTCCATTGTGCTTGGTAAAGAAAGGATGGGAGTTACCTCTCAAGCCCCCAAAGCATGACATAGTGGACTATGTATTTGGTCTCCGCTCCAGGATGGCTGAATACATGAAAAAGGCAACTAAAAACCTTGAGGCTAGCCAGGAACTGCAAAAAGCCTGGCATGACCAAAAGGCTGTTCTGACTGTTTACCAGCCAGGACAGAAGGTGTGGGTGTTGGAGCCAGTGGCCCCAGCAGCTCTCCAAGACAAATGGAGTGGACCCCATACCATTGTTGAACAGAAGGGTGAGGCTACCTATTTAGTAGACCTACGAACACCCAGGAGTCCCCACAGGGTTCTCCATGTCAACAGACTGAAACCATATGTGGACAGGGCAGACATGGGCTTGCTCATGGCTACTGATGAGGGACAGGAGGAAGAGAGTGACCCACTCCCTGACCTGCTCTCACAGAACCCTGATGATGGGTCAGTGGATGGTGTAGCCTTGGCAGGCAGCCTCACTGCTCAGCAGCAAACTGATTGTAGACAAGTGCTCAATCAGTACAGACATATGTTTTCTCTGACTCCAAGTCAGACCACCTGGTGCACTCATGAAGTGGACACTGGGGACAGTCTGCCTATTAAAAATAAGATTTATAGGCAACCTGACCATGTCAGGGACTGTATCAGGACAGAAGTCCAGAAAATGTTGGATTTGGGAGTTATTGAACCCTCAGATAGCCCTTGGGCTAGACCCGTGGTCCTTGTGCCAAAACCTCACACCAGTGGTGGGAAAAGAGAGATGAGGTTTTGTGTGGACTACAGGGGTCTCAATGCAGTCACTAGGACTGATGCCCATCCAATACCAAGGGCAGATGAGCTAATAGACACTTTGGCCTCAGCCAAGTATCTAAGCACATTTGACCTAACAGCTGGCTACTGGCAGATCAGACTAGCTGATGATGCAAAGCCAAAGACAGCATTCTCAACCCCTAGTGGGCATTATCAATATGTGGTAATGCCCTTTGGTCTGAAGAATGCACCTGCCACTTTTCAGAGGTTGGTGAATACAGTCCTTACAGGTCTGGAAGCCTATAGTGCAGCATATCTAGATGATATTGCTGTCTTTAGCTCCACCTGGGAGGATCACCTGGTCCACCTCAGAAATGTTTTGCAGGCCCTGCAGAAAGCAGGCCTAACTATCAAGGCCACAAAGTGCCAGATAGGGCAGAGTCAGGTTGTGTACCTGGGCCACCTTGTGGGTGGAGGCCAGGTTCAACCATTGCAGAGCAAGATCCAGACCATCATGGACTGGACTGCTCCAACTACCCAGACTCAGGTGAGAGCCTTTTAGGACTGACTGGGTACTATAGGAGATTTGTCAAGGGGTATGGATCAATAGTGACACCCCTGAATGACTTAACTTCCAAGAAAATGCCCAAAAAGGTTCAGTGGACAGTTAGCTATCAAAAGGCATTTGATGACCTGAAGCAGGCCATGTGCACTGCTCCCATTCTACAGAGTCCTGATTACTCCAAGAAGTTCATTGTCCAAACAGATGCATCTGAATTGGGGGTAGGGGCTGTACTGTCACAATTGAATGATGAAGGTCAGGATCAGCCAGTAGCTTTTAATAGCAGAAGGCTGACCCCTAGAGAGAAACGTTGGTCAGCCATAGAGAGGGAGGCCTTTGCTGTGGTTTGGGCTCTGAAGAAGTTGAGGCCATACTTGTTTGGTACTCACTTCCTTGTTCAAACAGACCATAAGCCCCTCTTATGGCTAAAACAAATGAAGGGTGAAAACTAACCCTGGGCAAAGCACTACGCTACGCTCGCGTAGTTTGCGAAGTTTGCGCTACTTCGCACAACGCGAATTGCACGTAGCACAGTGCAAACACGCGTAGCGTAGTGCAGCGGTCATTTTTTGCTTGCTCGCGGTCCTCAACGTCAAGTTGGCGACCGCGAGCAAGCAAAATGACATCCCGGCGAGACTTTTTCCTCGTTCGCGATCAGCAACATCAAGTTGCCGATCGCGAGCGTGGAAAATAAACATCCCGGCGAGATTCTCAACGCGGGAGGTCAGGTTTCTCATTGCGAGTGGTCGCGTATGCTCGCGACCGCTCGCGATGAGAAACTACCAGTCCGCGTTGAGAAAGCTGCCGCTTGAGTAAAAATCTACTCGAGCGGCAGTAAAAGACAGCTCGCACTGTGCAAGATGCCGTTTTCAATGATTGCACAGTGCGGACAAGCATCCGGCACTGTGCAATCATTGCGAACAGTGCACTACGCAGTTCGCGTAGTGCTACGCGTAGTTCGCGTAGTGCGAACTGCACTTTGCGTAGCTTCGCGTAGCGCTACTTCGCGAACTACGCCCAGGCTTAGTGAAAACCCCAAACTGCTTAGGTGGTCCATTTCCCTACAGGGGATGGACTTTACAGTGGAACATAGACCTGGGAGTAACCATGCCAATGCAGATGGACTCTCTAGGTACTTCCACTTAGAACATGAAGACTCGACTGGTCAAGGTTAGTTTAATGTCCCTACGTTTGGGGGGGGGTTGTGTAGGAGAGTAGGATCTGCTTCACATGGGTACCCCCACTTTTTGCTGATGCTTCACTGTTTTTCGACTTTAGTCTGGCTGGGGCCCTGCTAATCAGAACACCAGCCTAGCTGCTTCCTCTCTAAAATGGTTTCCATGTGCCTTAGGCACATCTCTTATTGGAATCTGGAGTGCCCTTATAAGTCCCTAGTATATGGTATACTATGTACCCAGGGCATAGGTACCTCAGAGGCCTACCAGGGGCTGCAGCATGTATTGTGCCACCCCTGAAGGCCATCCAAAATGACACCACAGGTCTGCTACTGCAGCCTGGGTAAGGTGGTGCATGCACCCCTTACTGTGATATAGGTTACCTATATCACTGCATATGCACACATATAAACCTATAAGTCACTCCTATGGCAGGCCTTATCAATCCTGAAGGAAGAGTGCTTGGTTCTTATGTGAGAGGGTGCCCCTGCATGAGCAGAGCCCCTCTGCAGCGGTCGGAGACCCTTCTCTGATGCTGTTTGTAGTGCAGCCTGACCATATACTCTTAAGTGCATTATATCCTCGCGGTAGAATGCTAACTGTGGACTGGCTGCACCAAAACATGTCGTGTTTGGTGTCAAACATCTTGGAATACTACCCCCCGCCAGTTCTGGCGGCGGGGGTAGCATTCCACCCTTCTAGAGGAGAGACTTGTACCCACCGGCATACCCGGTAACTTCTTTCCAGAGCCCTGGCATCACAAAATGGATGCCGCTGCCACAGACACGGGTCTGGCCTCCTGCTGCTGACTGAAACTCCGGCAGGGGAGGCCTGGACAATAGGTTTCCTGTCCCAGGGAGGTGTAACCACCTCCCCAGACAGGATGATGTGTATTGGGGCTGGGCGGGAGCACTCTCTGGTTCTTTGAAGTCCTGCACTGGGGGCACATTTGGTGTCCCTGTGCATACCCCAGTTCAAACCGGCTCAGGGGCTTCCAGCCCCTGCTCTGGCACGAAACTGGACAAAGGGAAAGGGGTGTAACCACCCCTCTGCCCTGACCCTCCCATAGGTGGGTCCCCAGAGTATGTCCAACCCCCTAACTTGGTATAAGTATGGGACCCCAGTCCTTAGGACTTTAGATTTACCTGGACGAAACTCTGATACAGAATCCTGGACCTTCGACGCTCTACTTCAAGATTAGAGGACTGAAGAATCTCCCTTGGGGTCAAGGAGTGACTCCCCTGCTTGGCACGCACCGAAGAAGCAATTGTCCGGTCTGCATCGCCGAAGCTCCCGCCGGACGCCGAAGTCTTTGCAACACCATAGGTGGATTTCCAGACTTCCCCGAGGCTGCCCTGAGTCCCCAGCAAAGCTGAGGCCCGTAGCTGTCGTGGGTAACGTGGAACCGTGACCCCTGGACACCGAGCACATTTGCAAGTGCATCCTCTTCCTGGTCTCCCACGAAGTTGTGCTTTGGGCTCCGAGTAGCCCCCGCCTCCAGCACCGACTGCACCGAAGATCACTGGCCTCCACTCCACGAGTGTCCTGTGAGCCAGCTCCAAGTGTGTCCACTCGAGGCTCCTTCGCGGTCGCTAGTCCGTTGGCTAGTGGGCTCTCCCGAAGGCAACTCTTATTCTAATTGGGCTTCCCTGGTTGCTCCAGGCGTGCCCTGACTTATCCTCGCTGGGTGAGTCCCCCAGACCTTGCTGGTCTGCACCACCATCCTTCTTCTATTTCCACGAGACTTGCCGTTGCCAAGGCTTGTTGGGTCCAATCCGGTCGCCGACACCCCTGAAATCGACAGACGTCGTGGGACAGCTCGAATCCAGCTCCTGGTCGTCGTCGACGCCTCCTGGACCTCGTGGCTGAAGAGTCAAGACGACCGTCAACCTACCTGAAGCACCCGACATCGGTGGGCATCTGCTCATCGCCTTCCTGGTCACTGGCTAGTGACCCAGACTCTGTCCCCTCTGCTTTCAGGTTCTTCAGATCTTCGATCCACCTTTGGATCCACCCGAACACTTTCGACTTGGTCGCCAGCAGCACTTTGCAGCAAATCGCCATTGAAAACGACGACGAAACCCGACCCCGAAAGACACCTATGCACCCGGCTTCCCTGGGTGAGGTAACTCGAGTACTCCGGTGCTCCCGTGGGTATAGACTCTAGAACGACCTAGTTCTAAAGGGGTTTGCTCCAAGAACCCCTCTAAGTGTCCCTTTTCTTTAAAATTCAAACCGCGACTTTCCCCATAGAAGTCAACGGCAATTCGCGGCTGTGTTCTCACACTGCACGCGTCCCCCGTGGGTCCCCTGTGTCACTACCTTGGGTGGTTCCTTGTGGTCCAAGCACTTCTACAGGCTCTAGGCCTTGTGTCTAGCTCAGTCGTGGTTCTTATACCACTTTATTGGTATATGGTTTGGTACGCCCCTAGGGCTCAAACGTGTATTTGTGCTATTACTGTTGATAACTAACTTCTAACTTATGTACTTCGAACTCTAGCCTCATAAAGAGACTAGAGGGGTGTGTTTAGCAATAAATACATATATTTTGAATATATACCTGGTGTGGTCCTCTTTCATTTGGTCACTCAAGAGATTATAGACTGGTAAAACAAGCTGCTTTACATTCCTTCAAGACTTAGCCTGAAGGCTGCTCTCCATAGCTACCACCAGGATAGCTTTCAATAAAGGTTGTCTTTAACCTATCTCCAATAAGGGGTTGTTTGGACTGGTGCAAGGTGCCCACTATAAATAGTGGACATCATATACCAGGCCAACTTCTCACAGGGCCTAACCTGTATGTTGCCTCAAGTAAATGGGAAAAACCCTAGTGCATAGCTAAAAGAACAGGACGCTGGTGCCTGTGAGGACAGTTATAGAATACAGATCTTAAAAGAGTATGTTATTGGTTAGTGTGTACCATATTTCACTTTGTGTGTTTAAATGGTAAATTTTATAAAAGCAAATATTTGGCTAAACATTCATTTATTTAGGCTGCTGAACTTAAGTTAAGTTGTGAAATTTTGTTCGCCCTACACCTACCTCCTCCCTAAGAAGCCTTGGCTGCTCAACTTGTGCTACCACTGAGAGGCAAGTGTGGAAGGGGTATTTGGCCCATTTGCTCAGAGCCTATAGTAGCCCGGCACCAGGACATCAGGAGTAAAGGGCCTCAACCAACTCGGTTGGGCGCAATAGCTCCTGCTTGCCCTGTGGCCCTTTGAAAGGCGTTCTGACACTGCTGTCATGGCTGGACCTCTGCAGTGGCGGCTCGCCGAGGGAGTGCTGCGGGGCGGTGGAGGGGCAGGGTGGGGGGTAGTAAACTCCGGCATACGGCGCAACGGAGTTAAGTAAATAAATAAATAAAACAATTTACATTGCGCGCGCTGCATCGCCAACTCAGCGTTGCACCGCGCGCAATGTAATTTTTTAAATTTATTTATTTATTTACTTAACTCCGTTGCTCCGTATGCCGGAGTTTACTACCCCCCACCTTTCCCCTCCCCCGCCCCACCGCCCCGCAGCACTCCCTCGGCGAGCCGCCACTGGACCTCTGCAGGACCTACACGTTTGGTGGACAGCTGCTGTTTGGTTGGCTACCAGTCATAAAACATTTTAGTTTTTCAGAAACAAACTCCCAAAGTGGAGAATTTTCTCCAAGGGGGTGAGGGACATTATATGTTTTCTGTCTCTGACTGCCAGGTTTTTCCTGGCAGTGACAGACAGAAAAAAAATCAGACCATCCGCTCTAAACAGGACAGGTGGTCTGATGTCCTAACACTGATGGCCCCTATTCTGTCGGGTCACTGGAGTACGTTTTCTGACAGCGGAGTAAGTGAGGGCACCATCATCAGAAAAGTGACAGTCTGTCCAACTCAGAACAGAGACTGAGGGTTTGGCGAATGTTTGTGACGGGACTACCCTATCCCCCAACTCCAAATCAGGCCCCAAGGGTCCTACTTAACCTGCTTCCACCAAAACAAGGACAAGGCTAAAATGACGTCGACCCATTTAAACTGGCTCATTTTTATTCACCCTCATCCATTTAGTGAGCATTTATAGAATACCTGAATGCTACATTGCCACCACCCTGAAATAAGTGACGAATTTCAATTTTTATTAAAATTTCATTGAAAGAGTCTAAGGCCACTGAATGACTACAATTTAACAGTGTAAACCCTCTTCTTCTGTCCACCCCCTTTGATGCAACATTTATATTGAAATGTTGTTCCCTGCAGGACACACAAAGCCACCATCATGCCTACCTGTGACATCATCAAAAAGACTGACTGCTGGTCGCTCCCGCCTTTCCGTGGCACTTTGAACTATGGGCTTCATCTTTCACACAAACAAGCTTTGAGTGAAATCGCACCGAAGCACTGAATCTGTTCCCTTCACAACTTCCGAAGTGGCAGACCGTGAGAAGATTGCATACACAGTGAATTACATCCTTCCTCAAATAAAACACAGTGTCCCCTGAAGTTTTCAATGGGAGTGTCGCCTGGGGCCTTGAAGCCTCACCAATACAATAGCAGGATTACCAGCTCAGTAATAGTCGACCTTTGACCAATCCAAAGCCTACAATCAGTCTTCACGATCCAGTCCCAGTCCTGAGGAGAACCCCCTAGCCACCTGGGGTTCGAAACGCGTTGGCTCTAGAGTATGGGTGAACCAACACAGGGCGTGCCTCGAGGAAATTAGTTTGAACTGTTTTTCCCCCCCTTCAGACAACGCCCCATGTTATTGTGTACCCCCATTACTCATGTCACAGGCAGGACAGTAGGTGTATACCTGAGTACCAAACTTGTTGTTGTCCGCCTAGTGCTAGTGTGTAAATAAGGACTGGCTATTTGTATTGTTCATGAATGTTTTTTGTGTTTAGTTTTGGTTTTGATTTACTTACACGGTGTCTAATCACAAGTGTGGTGTTTTAATGTGTTCATGTGTATTTTGATGTAATGTTTTTTATAATGTGTATCCAAATGATGTGTTGCCCATCTCATGACATGAAATGACTGGGCTAATTTGGCTCAAAAAAGTCTCAAGCTAAAGTGGAATAAAGCACGTAGACTTTAGAACAGATTGTCTAAGGTTCTATTTAATTTAATCATACCAACCTACCTGGTCACTGTGTTTGCTTGACGATCATCAAAAAGAAGGCACAAGTTCTTTGAAAATAATATGGAGAAATTTAACAGGGATCTACAATTCTACACTCAGAATCCACTTCTCAGCCTCTCCATAGGTTCTAAAAATATCAAAATGCCTTATGGGAGGAAGCTCAGCATCTAAAATGAGTAAATATTAAATAACTAATACTGCTCTCGGTCTGTGCGGGTGTTAAAGAGAACATTAATCTTAAACACCCTACCTCTCATCAACAAATTAGTGTGTGTTTGCGACCATTAGATGGGGGCAGAACAGAAAGGGGAAATGGTCTTTACAACGCAGGCTGAGTCACGTGTGCCATTTCCCGCAAGTGAACAACGCTTGCGTGGTTAAGGCAGTGCGCGGTCTAGCGCTAATGAGTGGGTACAGGAAGAGGAAGGATTGGGAGAGGAAGCTCCAGGACGTTGTCTGGTAAGTGCGTCTGGGGCTTGTTTGTTTTAGTTTTTAGGGGTGGAGGGCAGTTTTTTAGGGCGCAGGGGGTCGGGTTGTTTTTAAGGCAAGGGGCTGGGTTGTAGGGCTCAGGGCGGGGGTGCTGGGTGCGGGGAAGTTTTATACATGAGGGCTGAGATTTAGGGTAGGGAGGGGGGTATTGGACAGTTTTCAGAGCTGGGGCAGTTTTAAGACTCAGGGCAGAGGGGGCTGAGTCAGTGAAGTTTTTCGGATGTGGGGGCAAGTTTTAGGGCTCCGGGCAGGGGGGTGAAGGGACAGATTTTAGGGCTGTGGCAGTTTAAGGGCTCAAGAGTGGGTCAGGGGTGAGGGTAGTTTTTAGTACGTGGGACCAGGTTTTAGGGCTCAGGGCGGGAGGGCTTGTGTGTGGTCTTTACCACGCATATCCCTTTACCAATCATGCCTTAACCATGAAATTGCATGGTAAAGGAATGCGTTGTTTAGATGCATTCGTTGATGGGGCCGCATTGAAGATGCATGCGTGGTTTAGCCATGCGTGCTTCTGTCATACAACCACAGAAAGGGCTCCTGGCCTGTGTGGAGTAGTGTGATGTATGAAGAGAATGTTACAGCTCTGCCTGTGATGCATCTTGGCTAATCTTCCTCACGTCTTGTGTTAGCCCAGACCTTTCAGAAAGAGTGAACTGGTACAAGAAGCTGCACACATAATCAAAACACCTTTCTCTGGCTCTAGCTGCCACTGAAAGCCAGATAAAGGCCCAGGTGGAACCAATAAAAAAAATATCTAAAATAAAAAATACAGTTATGCTCCTGATAAGCAGGCGGCAATCTGCGTTTGTGGTTTTCCGAGGTTAAGTCATTGGAGCTTCTCAGCATTGTTGCACATGCCCCCCCCCCACCCGGGTGAGGTGAAAGGTGAAGGGGAGCATGCCCTCCAGGACATGGAAGGGGGGACAGGTTTGTTTGATGTGTCTCTCTCATCTGTCGTGTACATGATATTATGCAGATGATGCATAATTAAGCAATAACTTTCAGTCACAACAGGACTGATCGCATGCCTACAACTGGTGTATATTTGCTTTTGAATGATATGCTGTTGTTTATTGTACACTGTACAGAATGGTGGGTGAATGTCCTCTGAGGCCTTCATTTATTACATGAGGTGTAGGAGGAGTGTTGCAACATCTGTGCAGTTCATGAAGTGTGATGGTCCGTGCTAGCTTTGGTGTTACTGTGCTGTGTTTTGCGTGTGTATGTGTATTTGTATGACTGTGAGAATGTTCTGCGCCCACTCATATGTTGCTGTACGTATGTGTTTATATGTGTTGCAAGGTTCCTCAATCAATCAGGATCCGTGAGGGTGTCCAGGCGCTAGGATCTCTCTACTCTCAGTACAAGAGCTGTGTCTTGAGTGCCTTTCTGAATTCGGTTTCTCTGGTTATTGCAGTGTGTGATGTATGCTGTAGATTGTGTAGATGCTGTTAGGAGTTTATTGTGAGGTATTAAAGGTTCGGTTAAACTTTGCTTGTGAGCATAAATTCAATGTCCGAAGCGAGAACTACAAATTTATGCCCAGAATGCGCATTTTGTGGTGTGGGAATTTAACCGATTCGTTTTGCTCATCCAGTTACCCAGTTTATGGTTTTTATATGCCCCTAAATTATCCTCGTCATCAGGGCTTTAAGTGGGCTGGGTCTCGCCGGGTCTGAGCACCGGCAGTTTTTTAAAGTGAGCCTCGCAGGGGTCTCTATCGGGCTCGACTACATGTTCGGTGCATTTATTTGCAGACATGATAGAATTTTAAAAGCGCAAAACACCTTGGAATAACCTGAACCCCAGCGGCCAGTAGAGTTTTGAAAGCGCAAAACACATTGAAATAACCTGAACCCCAGCGGCCAGTAGAGTTCTAAGGTCCCGGTGCTAGTGTATTTTGCCTTAATTTGATACATAAATTCATACATATTATAAACAAGAGCCCGCGTTCCAGATTATTTAGCCATTCCCGTCTACCGTAAATTGTAGACTAAATGACTACATGTTCGGTGCATTTATTTGCAGACATGATAGAATTTTAAAAGCGCAAAACACATTGGAATAACCTGAACCCCAGCGACCAGTAGAGTTTTGAAAGCGCAAAACACATTGGAATAACCTGAACCCCAGCGGCCAGTAGAGTTCTAAGGTCCCGGTGCTAGTGTGTTGACCTTTCACAGCCCCCTTAGCATTGTTTCTATCGCAGAATATTTTTAAGAGCAAATTACTTAATAAATGGCAAAAGGCATACTCTTTATTGTTAGGCCTGTATTTGAATCCACACCGTACCGTTTCAGAGCACAGCGTTTTATGCACCATGAGGCTCTTTTGCTCTTAATATTTGGTGAAACGTATATCTTTCTATCTCCAGCTACACGACAGATCGAAAATTTCATTCTCTCAGAATACAGCCCTTTATATAATATTGCCGTAATGTAAAATCTTGGGCCCACTTCCACCGATTTTCATAATCTGGTGATGCTGCTAACTGCAGTTAAACGTTTTTATTCAGCCTCAGAAACCTAGGACCAAAATGGACCAACTCGTAACAGATCTTGTGAGGACTAATGCTGAAAGTGGCATGTACACTGAGCCTTGGCTGTTATCTTTTTTTAACTCCTTTTTTAAGTATAAAGTGCCCAGGAATGTATAAGGAGACATTGTTTATCTTTTCTTAGCTCCTGTTTTAAGTATAAAATGCCCATGAATGTACAAGGAGACACTGTTTATCTGTTTACCATGTATTAATCCGCCTTGTTAAAATAATTTCGTCGGCCCTTTATTGGACTTGAGTGTCTCCATAAAAACATCCGGTCCGCTTACTGCGTTATTTTGAATGCAGCAGAATCAGCACTAGGGACAGATGCATGTACTAATCCCTCCGACGCCGTCCCGTGCCCTCCGAACTTCAGGAGTACAGAGACTAGCGACTCCAAACGATTCCTCTATAATTCTCCTACCACGACACAGAAATAAAACCATCCGAGAAGGGTGACACCGCTCTGGCCCTGCCGGCCTACCCATGACATCTCTTCTCTCGAATAACCCAGAAACCGGGACTTATGTAGCTCCTATAATTCCCCACACGAGTGCTCCCTCAACACCAACCTGGCAGGCAACCGGAGTCTCCGCCCGAAAAGCGGTAGCGCGAGACACCCGATTATACACCATGCCGAATCACTGTGGGTAACGCTGTGTACAAATCCACCTTGTAAACCAAAGTGCAACGGGCGCGACCCCCACTGCGGCGCTGCCCCCCAACCCTTCACCGCGCGCTCTCAATACTACCATACAGCCGCGAGCGGTGAACGCTGATTATGCCGGTAACTACCCCTACCTCCCGCCTAAACGCCTCATAAACTGTTGACTCTCACCGCACCACTAAAACGAAGGCGCGTCCCCCGCATATAGCAGCGGGACGCCTCGTACCACGAGCTGCATCTCTTCTGTAACGGCGCAGCCCCCACTCCGGCGCGGCCCCTTAATCCTTCACTGCGCACTTTCAATCGACCCTACGAAATGCTCCGCTGCAAACCGTGTTATATGCGGGCATCTAAAAGGAAATATTTATTTACCCATAGTTGCGCGCCGCTCCGAGACCGAGGCGCGTCCCCCGCTAATCTCGGCGCGAAACGAGTTCCGCCACTCCTGGCGCTTAATACATTTATCGTAAAATCTATTTTTAAAACCGAATATTAAAGCCCTAATATGTAGGCGACACGCTACGCCTAGGCCCCCTCAAACCTCCCGTGCCACACTCAGCACACCGCCGACTGGAACTCTCTCCTCGTCGACGACGCGCCCTGCAGCTTGCCGGAGGTTCAAGGGGACAAAGAGGCTGAAGATCCCGGGCGCGGACTTAAATATCCTTCCAGCGCATCCCGATGACATCACCTCATCCAGCCCCCTTTTTGGCCCCGGAGGAGGCCCAGTCCCGTGGCGCTACTAAGGGCGCCCCTCCCCTAGGCGCGGGGGGCGCCTGTCAAGAGTCATTATCTCTTTGAATTTCCCTTCTCTTTTTTAAACTAAGGAGCAGCAACATTGTCGTGGTGTCACCAGGGCTTTAGGTGGAAGCATTTTCAATATTATATACAAGCCATAGTTGCTGCTTATTTATCTTATGCAACTAACACCCATTGACAAAGCTGATAGTCCTGACTTGTTGTAGGTATGATGTTACTTGTTGTATCATATATCTAGATACAATGACAGAAACAGCAAAATACAAGTCGGGCGGCACCCTATGCTAAGCACAGATTTTTAGCTAAAGTGTTTTTAAGCCACGCCCTTAATTACATTGGTCACGCCCCTTTGAGAGACCCTCCAGTTTTTTCATCCCTCTTAAAGCCTTGCTCGTCATGTAGGTGCTGTCACTTGCCTAGGCCTCGTTCAAGCTTGAGACGTCTGCTCCTGGCCCGACTCAAATCTCTTCTTGGATTTTATGGTGGGAAGACCTAGCTCCCAGAAGTAGTCATGAGAAGCGCTGCAGTACCTGCTCTGCCTGAAGTCCGGGCGGGGGGTACAGCCCTGTTCCCTGGCAGGTCGGTGACGCAAGCCCGGCCTTTCTGAAGAGCCGATGCTCTGCTGACGTGTCAGAGGAATGTCGACTAGTGACTCAATTCTCTCTCTGCCTCTCAGTTTCACACAGATACACAAACGTGTTCAGAGACAGGAGCTTTCCCCTTCCTCTGCCCGCTTCCGGTAACCTCAGTCCGCTGGGGAGAGGGTTGACCCCCTGCAGTGGGTGGTATGTGGCTGTGCGAGGAGCGCAGCTGTCAGAAAGTTATTATTACCGCAAGAGCAGAGACCTCAGTTTGTTGCTGTCGCACATTCTGTGGCAAAGCCAACTATAGTCGTGCCTTTTATGAAATTGTAGACGTAAGAAATTGAGTTACTGGTTGGAGGGGATGGGGGTTGAAACCCCTACTCAAGCAGCATTCACAATCCTTATCAGGGTGAAGTCATAAACAAACCCTAAATTAAACTGTGCTCAACCCTCGGGTAGCTTGGCTTAGAGCAGTCAGGCTCAACTTAGAAGCAATGAGAAAAGTATTTATGTAGTAGTTCAAACAGGACTTAAGAAAAAACACAGCACAAGAAAACTCCCACACTAATTTAGAAAAATAATATAATTTTAAATAAATATTTAGGACCAAAACGAAAAGAAATCCAATCAGTAGAACCGGAGATATGCAGTTTTAAAGATTTCAGTGAAAATGGTGCCAAAAAGCACAAAGCACCAACTGTAATTATCTGGTCGCGCTAGACCAGGACAAAGTCATAAGTTCAGGCCAACCGCAATGGAGCGCAGGTTGGCTACAGTGACCCAGTTAGGCCCGCTGAACAAAATACCTTAAATCCTGGTTGCAGAGTGATGCAGACTCCAACATCAAGGATGCATTGCGCAGCAGAGGTGATGCGAGGTCCTGGTGTGGAGATGCATTGCACTGCGGCAATTCTGGGAAGCTGCAAGGCCAAGCGGCATCGTCAAGGATTCCGAAAACAAGGGGCTTGCGATGCGAAGTCCTGCATCGAAAATGTGTTGCTCACCGGCTGGTTCCGAAGAAGTTGTGGGGCTTGCAAAGCGGAGTCCTGCGTCATCGAGGATGCCTTCGACGAGGGGCGTGCAATGCAAAGGCTTTCATGGAAGATGCGTTGTGCAGCGGCGGTTCCGAGGAGGCTGTGATGCAAAGTCCTGTGTCGGGATGCATCACCCAATGGTTCCGATGCAGAGTTTTTAGAGGCGATGCATCGCTCTGCATCAGTTCTGCTGGGACCACAGCTGGGCTAGCAGAGCACCTACAGGTACACTTCCAAGGGTCCAGGACTGGGATGGCATCACTTGGGAGGCCGGGACTCACAGCTGGCAGAGTCCAGGTACTGGGTTCAAGGTTGTTGGTACCTGTTCTGTCCCCGAGGAACGAGTTACTTACCTTCGGTAACGATGTATCTGATAGAGACACAGTCTAGCCGCAGATTCCTTAACTTAGAATATCCCCAGGCATCAGACTGGATCTGGAAAATCTTTTTCCCCAGCAGTACCTCTGCACGCCGGGGGGCAGAGTCGCCCGGCTCTGTCCTGACGTCGTTCACGGAAGTGACGTCAATGGAGCCATGTAGGTCACCCCCGGCGTGCTGACGTAAGTTTTCTTGTGTGAAACTCTGCCACGCCACAACGTGGAGCCACTACAAAAACTGTGAGAGTATAGGAACAGTGTGCCAAAAAAGAACAGAAATCTGTGAAACAATAATAACAATAATAACAAGAAATCATAGAATGATGAAAAACCTCACCATGTGAAAAGAGTACTCAACACTTGAAGGGACCATGGTGAAAGAGTACTCAATACTTGAAGGGACTGGAGGGAGCGAACAAAGCACCCACCACTAGAAACAGTTTCGCCCAAGCGAAGAGCCGTGCCCCTCCGAAGAGGCAATGGCATTGGAAATGAATGGCATGACAAACGAAGGACAGTTCGCAACCACAGGATGGAACTGTATGAAAGACAGTCTGTAACCACAGGACGTAATTGTAAAGGACAACAAGACTGGAACAACATGTCTCATGGCGAGTGACCAAAAGTGAGCAACAACAGAGAACGTCCACCACACTCCCCACAATGACCTATGAAGTGTAGCATAGGCAAATAGAACCTCAACCCAGTCGACTGCAGCATAGACAAGGAGACCCCAAGGTAATGGGGAGAAACAGACGAGGGCGGAGGGAGGGTGTAAGAACATGAGAATCTCCACGCCAGAGAACCAGGGCGGAACGACACACCCTGCCCCAGAGGCAGGTGAACCAGAGTACCCCTCAAGAAGACCAAGGCCACCTGTAAGGAGGCAAGTGGGAGAACCCCACCTGGAAGGTCCTCGCAGAACGGGGAGGATGGGTGGGCGTTAAGGAATCTGCGGCTATACTGTGTCTCTACCAGATACATCGTTACCGAAGGTAAGTAACTCGTTCCTCTGATAGAGACATCTAGCCGCAGATTCCTTAACTTAGAATAGATACCAAAGCCATACCCCATTGGAGGAGGGTCTGCGACTGAAAACCCACCTAGTTCCAAAGAGAACTAAGCCATCAATAACATTGACCAAAACACGGTGGGGACAGCAAATGCCAGCGCGGCTGACACCAGACCAATGAAGCTCCGCAGGGGAGCCATAAAAAAGGGGAGGCAAAGGCACCACCACCCTGCAGAGGACAGACGAGACCTCACTCATCCAGGCAGGAACGAAAGGAAGACACGGAACCAACAAGGTCAGTGCATAATGGAAGAAAGTGTATAAACTTCTGCAAAAAAGAAGTTCAACTGAGCACCAGATCCCATGGCTCCGAAATACACACAGTCCCAGAGAAGGGACAAGGCAGTATGACAGCGTCAGAGCATACAAACTAAGCATACAACACAGTGGATGCCAAGAAAGGAAGGTGAGGGAACAACAGCACCATGCCTAGATATACAGAACCGTGACTACCAGGAGAAACATGTATGTGGATGACAGGATACACACACAAGGAGACAGTGTGTACCATGAGAACTACACCACACCTATGCAAAAGCCCAAGACTTGAAGTATCAGGTAGTCAAACCGCTAACCTTACCCAGAGGAACCAACGGTGAAGGAAAACCCGGGAAAAACCGTGGAGACACATAGGGCTCGCTCCCATAAGAGAGAGAGAGAGAGAGAGAGGGAGAGATTTGGGGTAAAGACCCCCAATACTAGGGCAAGTGAAAACCTAGTAAGCGTGCACTCTCACTGTGAGCTCGAGACATGTATATATGTGTGTGTGTGTGTATATATATATATATACATATATATATATATATATACCCACAGATATAGAGGCGTATATATAAACAAATTGAAAGCAAGGGGAAGAACTCGAAGAGCATGCCCCAGGTAAAAAGAGACTCCACAAGAGGTACCAACAGCACCAGAGTGAAGCAGGACACAACAATGTCAAGACACCGAAAAAGCGACAGCATCCCGGCAACGGGTAATGAACCCTGGCCTCCCGTGAGACAGGCGGGGACACTGACCACTACAGTCACGAGGAAAGAGTGAAAAATAAACAGACATAAGTCCACCAGAAAAGAAAGCAATATTGCGTTCAGTGTCGATTGAGAACCCACAACCAGAGAAACACCTGGAGTGGAACACAGACCATTAGGCCACAGTGGGTCAGAAACCAGCAGCAGAGACCAGGAGCAGAAGCACCTAACCCTCTGCGTGGCAATATCAAAGGGATCGGAGTCCCTGCCAGGGAAATGCAGATGGAAATAGAAAACAAGGCAACGCACAACAGTGAGGTAGCTGGCGGACATTCCACTGCCCATAGACAAAAACCCCACTAGGCCCGAGCCATGAGAGAAGACGTAAGCACTTCCTCACACCAGGAATGGATCAGAATAGAACGTAGCCAAGACAGGGGCGCAAGGAACACCGCCACCTCCCTGTGACAGCGAACATATCTTGTGTGTATACAAACACAGAGAAACTGTTCCAGAACGGAACAGAACAACACGCCCCCAAGGGGCACGTGTCCACAGGCAGAAAGAGCACAGCGAAGCCGAAAGAACACGCCATGGAGATCCAGGCGTAGCAGAAACCCGAACAACACTTCGGGGAAGTGTGCCTCCACAGAGGCAGGAGAGAGTACGGACCAACCCGTAGACGACAACCCAGAAGCCCCAGGAGAGAGTCACACCAAACCCGTGGGTCTCACCAGAGGGGACGTCCTACCACAGTAGGAAGAGCGGGACGAATCAGGAGACCCGCAATATAGACAGGAAAAAATCAATCCGAAGAAGGCTCCGCGGAAGCCAACGAAACTCCCTGTGTCAGGAAGAGCAGCTATACAATAGCCAACAAGTACCCCACATAGGGTATGGCACATCCCTATAAAAGCAAGGGACACCTCTTGAGACAAGCTCTTAGGCAGAGGACTCAAAAAGAAAAGCAGAAACAGCTGGCCAGCTGTAGCAAAAGAAGGACAAGACGGCGAGAAGCCGCACAGTCCGTCTGGGTAATGACGTCTTGAACACAGAGACGGAGCACTAGAGAAAGCAGTGACAATACTGCAAGTAAAAGGCAAAGTCCACAACAAGGACTATAAACCATGGAACTCATGGAAACTCAGACATGAGTCGTTGAACCGCCGAGTCAGCATGTCTGTCGAACAAGGTGACCCCATCAAAGGGCAAATCCCTAAGACGCTCCTGGACATTGGCAGGGAAACAGCCAACGCGTAGCCAGGCATGGCGACGCAGAGCAACTGACCGGGCCATAGCTCGACCCACCGAATCAGTGGTGTCCATAGCCGACCAAATGGAAAATTGCGCCATTTCCCCGCCATCACGAATCAACCGATTCAGGTCAGTTCGAGGACCCTCCGGAAGAGAAGGGAGGAGGCGTTCGACCGAATCCTAAAGGGCAGAAGTAGCCCGTGCAAACACGCAAGACGTGTTCAGTGATCTGAGGCCTGCACTGGTGGACACAAACACGTGGCGGCCACACGACTTTAACCACGAGACTCCCAAGTGGGAGGAAGTAACGGAGGAGGGGCAGAAGGTAACGAGACTGAAGCCGCCTGAATCACCAGCCCTTGAGTCCTTGGATGTAGGGACAAACAGACAGGGTCATCTGGAATAGGGCGATGTCGATGTGCAATAGCATAATCCACCGGGTCCCCCAAAGAGGGCCTCACCCAAGTCCCCAGAAGAGTGTCGTATAACGACTCGCCAAAAAGCAACAAGGGCTCCACTTCCACGGGGCCCTGGTGTAGTAAATCCAGCAAGGGATCAGAGGGCAGAGAGACTGAGGGTGGCTGAACTTGTAAAATGTCCGCAGCCCTGCGAACCACCCTCGCAAAAGTTGCACTAGCCACCGGGGCCATGTGAGGTAGCGACAACAGGTCATCCGTAGGGGACGGCATGAGGCTAAGCCTACCACCAAAACGTGGAGGCTCTTCAGCCCAAGGACATCCAAGGCTCCGCCAGTGCATGGGGTCCTGCCCCGAGGGACAGCGAAACAACTCTGGGGGTGGCGAACCCATAGGGGCCTCCTCAGTTTCGGCCTCCATATCCTCCACCAACCGATGAACGGCCGGGGATGGCACCGGCGTCGATCGGCGTTGAGACGGCGTTGTCTTGTCATCGATGACTC
Organism: Calotriton arnoldi; assembly: GCA_963921515.1. NCBI lineage: Eukaryota > Metazoa > Chordata > Amphibia > Caudata > Salamandridae > Calotriton > Calotriton arnoldi. The sequence goes on along the minus strand of CAWUFW010000037.1, from coordinate 2,028,888 downwards.
CTGAAGGAGCCTCGTTCGTCCGGCGTCGGACCTGCGTCGACGCGACCTCCACCGAGGTGGGAACCTGCGGAGAGGAACGGAGTCGAGACCTGCGCTGCATCCTCAGCCGGCGTCGACGCAGGGAGCCTCACAGGGCTGTGCGAAGACGACACGGAAGGCTTGGATGTGCGAGTAGGATGCCCCTTCGGGCCATGCCTCGACATCGCAGTGACTCCAGAACTGGAGTCAGGGTGCTCGACCGGTGCCGAGGGCGAACCCGCCGGCGGAATCCCGATCTGAACCCCTACCCCCTCTATGGGGCCCAAAGGCGCGCCAGGGAGAGGGGGTGACCCAAAAATGGCTAGCAAGGCCCGAGAATAGGCCTCCATCTGGGCCCTAGTCACCCCAGCCCCAGGAAACGGCGGGTAAGTGGGGGTCGACTCCTGAGGGCCCGTGTCCGGTGGAGACCGAGAGCAGCGGGCCCCGCCGTTGCGTGAGGTCGGCGGCCTCCGTGACTTCTTTTTCTTGTGCTTACCTGCGGCAGGAGAGCCACGTCCGCAGGAAAGACTCTGTGACCTGTCCCGAACCGACCCCCCAGCACGAGAAGGAGACTGGCGACGTGAGGGCTCTGAACGGGACATCCGGGCGGACAGCAACTTCATGCGCCGTTCCCGCAAGGACTTCGGCTTCAGCCGCCGGCAGGCGTCACACTCCTCGGAGTCATGGTGCTCGCCCAAGCACCACATACAGATCGCGTGTGGATCCGTCGCCGACATCTGCCGCGTACAGGATTCACACGCCTTGAAGCCCGAAGGCATCACACACTGTTCCCGGACGCCAAAAGGCGTCAAGAAGGCCTGAAAAACAAAAAACAGGCCAGAGGTAACCGCTTCTCCAGATCCGCGTTGGGATGCGGAAAAGAAGAAAACTGATGTCAGCATGCCGGGGGGGACCTTTATGGCTCCATTGACGTCACTTCCGTGGACGACGTCAGGACGGAGCCGGGCAACGCCGCCCCCCGGCGTGCAGAGGTACTGCTGGGGAAAAAGATTTTCCGGATCCAGTCTGTCGCCTGGGGATATTCTAAGTTAAGGAATCTGTGGCTAGATGTCTCTATCAGATGCTCTGATCAGGAGGCCAGTCAACTAGCCCTTGTAGTCACTCTGGCAGGCTGAGTTTCCAAGTGCAGGTCCAGTCCTTCCCACTCCGGCAGGAGGGCAACACAACAGGGCAGCAGAGGGGGAGTCCTTCTTGCAGCAAAGCAGCACAGCAGTCCTTCTTCTGACTCTTCCACAGGCCCAGTTGTGTACTGAAGAATTGAGTCTGAGGGTCCATTATTTATATCTGGTACCCACTTTGAAGTAGGAGAATGTTCTAGAGAATTCCCTTTGAATTCCTTGAAGTATCCTGCTTCCCCTACCCTTGTCCCAAGCTGGCTGCAAGAACAATGAAGTGGTGACAACTCCTTTGTGTGAAGGCAGGGTACAGCCTATTCGTCTTGCAAGCAGGGCTTTGCCCAGCTCCACCCACTCATCATGCTAGTTGTTGGCCAATCCAGACACACCTAATCCCTCTATTGTGTGGCTGTCTGGGAGGAATAAACAAACTCCAACTGCATGCTATAACCAGTCATGTGACCTAGGAACAGGCTGTAGGCAAGAAATAGGGCAGAAAGATGGCAACTTTCTAGAAGTGGCATTTTCAAGATTGTTGCCTAAAATATGACTTCACCATTTAAGAGGATTTGTAATTACAATTTCTCAGACACCAAACATGAAATGTTCATCTGTCCCCAATGAAAAGTTAGAACTTATTACATGTAATAAGGAAATCCAATGTTACCCTATGGAAGAGGTAGGCCTTGCCATAGTGAAAAAAGAATTTTGGAGTTTTTCACTACCAGGACATGAAAAACTTAAAAGTACATGGCCAACTTTTTTAATATACTGCACCCTGCTCTTTGGACTGTTTAGGGTCTACTCTAGGGGTGACTTGTATGTATTAAAAAAAGGTTTAGGCCTGTCAAAAGGTTTATTTTGTCAGGTACAAATGGCAGTTTACACAGCACAAACAGGTTGCAATGGCAGGCCTGAGACATGGCTACTTAAGTGGGGGGCACAATCAGAGCTAAAGGCCCACTAGTAGCATTTAGTTTACAGGCCCTGGCACTTGTATAACCACTTTCCTAGGGACTTACAGGTAAATTAACTGTGCCAATTGGGTGCAAGCCAATGTTAACATATTTTTGAGCAAGAGCCCAAGCACTTTAGCACTAGTTAGCAGTGGTAAAGTGTGCAGAGTCCCAAAAGCCAACAAAAACAGGTTCAGTAAACAGGAGGGTGAATGAAGAAAGTTGGGAGATGACCCTACAGAAAGGGACAAGTCCAACAGTAGAGGTCTGAGGGGTAAGCTCTTCTTCTAAGCCCCAACCCTCTTCGGTACAGTGCTTGAGTCTATGAGCTCTTGGCTTAACAAATTCTTGTTAGGTTGAGTCTACCGCTCAGTGTGAGTTGTCTGGTTGTGAAAAACCTTTTATGGACTTACAGAGGCCTTAGAGCCCGCCCATTACTTACCATCAGTTAGCTTTATTCTCACTCTTATTTGCTTCTATTTCATTCATTGCATTCTGTGGGCATGCCCTCCTAGTATGCGTTTGTCCCAACCCTGGAGTATAGCCTCTTTACTAGTGCCATTCTACTGCTTACTTTTCAGGAACAACATTGTTTTTTAGAAATACCAAAATGAGCATGCCTGTGTTTTCCAGCTGTCTCCCTTGTGTACTGCTCCTCCTCCCTTCAACACGCCCTGTGTTGCTCTCTCACCTGTGTGCTTCTTCCCCACCCCCCATCGCCTTGTGCTGGCCCTCATGTGCTTCTTCCTCTGCGTTGCTCTGCTGTTCACGTGCTTCTCCGAGTGCTGCTTTTCCCTTCCCTGCCTTGCTCAAAGTTGTCGACCCCCCCCATCCTTCAGTGATCTTTTTTTTTTTAATGTATCATTACAATTTATTTTACAGAAGCCCAGGCAGAAAATAGCTGCTATAAAAGCACCTTTGCACTACATCTATTTCTTTTTTTTCCTCGATCCATCAAGGTAAATAAAAAGAAATTGGCGCCTGTGTAATTTTGAAAGGCACGCCTGTGTTATAGAACATGGGCACACCATCTCTCCTTTTTTTCCATTTCTTTTTTTTTAGTTTATTGGCAAAGACAATAGGTGTCAAAGGCTATACCCATTGGCAGCCAATAGGTCCCAAAGATGAGACCTGTTGGGTTTGTCAATGCTTCTTTTTATGGGACTGCTAGGCCACTGTTCAATGATTTACCTTCACATATTCAGTAAGTGAGCCTGAAAGGTCATTGTTAGGGCTCCAGCTTATAATAGACGGAGTCTGTGAGATCACTGTTGAAGGCCACACCCTCTCCTATATACAGCGAGTGAGTCTGTGAGGTAAATATTTCTCTCTTCAGCCGTTTGTTCTGCGTGAGTCTTTTGTACTGAGTGAGTCTGTGAGTTCATTATTTATCTCTGCAGCCTTTTGTTTTGAGTGAGTCTGTGAGATCATTATTTATCTCTCCAGCCTTTTGTTTTGAGTGAGTCTCTTGTACTGAGTGAGTCCGTGAGATCATTATTTATCCCTCCAGCCTTTTGTTTTCAGTGAGTCTCTTGCAGTGAGTCTCTTGAGTGAGTCTGTGAGATCATTATTTATCTCTCCAACCTTTTGTTTTGAGTGAGTCTCTTGTACTGAGTGAGTCTGTGAGATCATTATTTATCTCTCCAGTCTTTTGTTTTGAGTGAGTCTCTTGTACTGAGTGAGTCTGTGAGATCATTATTTATCCCTCCAGCCTTTTGTTTTGAGTGAGTCTCTTGTACTGAGTGAGTCCGTGAGATCATTATTTATCTCTCCAGCCTTTTGTTTTGAGTGAGTCTCTTGTACTGAGTGAGTCTGTGAGATCATTATTTATCCCTCCAGCCTTTTGTTTTGAATGAGTCTATTGTACTGAGTGAGTCTGTGAGATCATTATTTATCTCTCCAGCCTTTTGTTTTGAGTGAGTCTCTTGTACTGAGTGAGTCTGTGAGATCATTATTTATCTCTCCAGTCTTTTGTTTTGAGTGAGTCTCTTGTACTGAGTGAGTCTGTGAGATCATTATTTATCCCTCCAGCCTTTTGTTTTGAGTGAGTCTCTTGTACTGAGTGAGTCTGTGAGATCATTATTTATCTCTCCAGTCTTTTGTTTTGAGTGAGTCTCTTGTACTGAGTGAGTCTGTGAGATCATTATTTATCTCTCCAGTCTTTTGTTTTGAGTGAGTCTATTGTACTGAGTGAGTCTGTGAGATCATTATTTATCTCTCCAGCCTTTTGTTTTAAGTGAGTCTCTTGTACTGAGTGAGTCTGTGAGATCATTATTTATCTCTCCAGTCTTTTGTTTTGAGTGAGTCTATTGTACTGAGTGAGTCTGTGAGATCATTATTTATCTCTCCAGCCTTTTGTTTTGAGTGAGTCTCTTGTACTGAGTGAGTCTGTGAGATCATTATTTATCTCTCCAGCCTTTTGTTTTGAGTGAGTCTATTGTACTGAGTGAGTCTGTGAGGTAATTATTTATGTCTACAGTCTTTTTTACTGAGAGAGTCTTCTGTACTGAGTGAGCCTGTAAGGTCATTATGTATGTATCCAGCCTTTTGTATTGAGTGAGTCTTCTACTGAGTGAGTCTGTGTGGTAATTGCTGAAGGCCTCACCCTCTCATATATAGTAAGCGAGTCCATGGTAAGTGAGGTCATTGATTGTTTCTGTGAGGTCATTGTGAGGGTTCCAAGCTCTTGGTTCCAATAAGTCTGTCACATCATTGTTGAAGGCTCCAACCTCTTATGTTGAGTGTGTCTGTGAGGTCATGGTGAAGGCTCCAAGCTCTTGTATTCAATGAGTGTCTGAAGTCATTGTTGAAGGTTCCAGCCTTTCCTATTGAGTGTGTCTGTGAGATCACTCTTGCATTCAGTCAGTCTGTGAGGTCATTGTAGACAGCCTGAGCCACTTTATAATTCAGCAAATGAATCTGAATGATAATTGTTGAAGCTATGTGTTCTGTTGTTGTAGGCAAACTCTGCATAGGGCAAAAGGGAAGGCCAATTATCATAGGTAGCGCTACAAAAGCAAAATAGGTATTATTCCAGCGGCTGGTTTGTCCGTTCGGTGAGCCAATTAGTTGGGGGGGGGGGGGGTGAAATCCTGTAGATAAGGCTCTGGGTTATTCCAAGGGCTGTACATACTGCTTTCCAAAACCAGGAAATGAACTGGAGCCCCCATCGGAAATGATGATGGATGGTAGGCCATGTAAGTCAAATACATCAGATATAAAGCACTGCATCATCTCCATAGCTGCAGGTACCTTCTTAAATGACGAAAAATAAGTCATCTTGGTAAACTGGTCAACTGTTACCATAATAAGCGCAACAAGATGATGGACGGAGTGCTGAAACTTTTTAACCACTCACCCCCAGTCACAGATCTGGGTTTAATCCATCATTCTTTTGCTCACTATACCACCCCAGTTTGGAACAAGCCATATGCATAACAGTCTTGACCCTGTTCCTCATGGGAACAGTCCAGCCCGAACTGCCAGGTCAGGTCCTCCCTGGACCAGAAACAAGCATTCGGGGACTGGTTTCGGGGTGTTACCCTTCATCAGCCTGGCTAGGTTGAATGGACCGGAAACAAGCATCCTTGGACCGGTTTCGGGGTCTGAACTGGGGTGGTAAAGTGAACTAAAAAACGATGATGGATTATACCCAGATCTGTGACTGGGAGTGAGTGTCTGAAAAGTTTCTGCGCTCCGTCCATCATCTCCTTGTGTTTGCTTTGTTCGCTCTAAGTTGGCAGGGTATGCCCAGATGTGAGTTCCTTGCTCACTTTGCCACTGGATTCAAGCTAGCCAGGCTTATCAGGGGTGTTATCCCGAAACGGGTCCCAGGTTGCCTGTTTCCGGTCCAGGGAAGTGCTGGCTTGGCAGTTCGGGTTGGACTGTTCCCATGAGGAACAGGGTCAGGACTGATTTGCATATGAATGGGTCTGAACTGGGGTGGCGTGTGAGCTAAAGAACGAAGTAGGATTATAACCGGATCTGTGACTGGGGGTCAGTGTCTGAAAAGTTTCAGCGCTCCGTCCATCATCTCCTTGTGTTTGCTTTGTTTGCCCTAAGTTGGCAGGGTATACCCAGACGTGGGTCTCTTGCTCACTTTGCCACTGGATTCAAACTAGCCTGGCTGATGAGGGGTGTTACCCCGAAATCGGTCCCAGGATGCTTGTTTCCAGCTTAGGGAAGACCTGGCTTGGCAGTTCGGGATGGACTGTTACCATGAGGAACAGGGTCAAGACTGATTTGCATATGGCTGGGTCTGAACTGGAGTGACGAAGTGAGCTAAAGAACAATGATGGATTAAACCCAGATCTGTGACTGGGGGTGAGTGTCTGAAAAGTTTCAGTGCTCCGTCCGTCATCTCCTTGTGTTTGCAACTGTTACCATGATTGCAGTGCATCACTTTGACTTCGGTAGGTCTAAGATAAAATCTGTATATAGTGTGCCAGGGTCTGGGGGCCACAGGAAGATGATGAAGAAGGCCATAGGACTTGGCATGAGAGACATTGGGTCTGATTTAGATTGTGGCGGATGGGTTACTCCGTCACAAACGTGACGAATATTCTGCCAACCGTAGTACAAGTGCCATAGGATACAATGGACTCGTAATACGGGGGATGGGATATCCGTCATGTTTGTGATAGAGTGACCTGGTCTACCAAACTTTAAATCAGGCCCATTACATGTCGAACAAGAAGATACATACTGTTTCACATCCTTGGCGATGGTAGGCCTCAAGAAAAATTGAAGGGTTAATTCCAGGATACTTGTTTTGCCACAATGACCAGCACTTACAGTGTTGTGACATTGATTCAAGACAGCTCTTTGTAGTGAGGACTCAGAAACAAACAGGGCTTTTTTGAAAGCATGTCGTAAAACAGCAATAATTCCATACAAAGGGACCAGTGTTTACAAAGCATTACATTAGAAATAAATGTCCATTAATCCTTCTCCCCAAATATGTGTACCACTCCCCTTGGCTGCTAGTATGTCCTTAACCCTCAGATTCCTGCCTATCATTTGCAGCCACCCCCTCGAACCTTGTAAGGATTCCCCTCCATGTTTGCAAATCCTCCTCTGCACGTTCATCCCTCCTACACTGACGGAGCCACATCTCTCTGCTACAGCCCATTTCTTAACATCTTTGATCCTTCCATGTTCCTTGGGTCCTCTCGGCGCACTGCTGGTGGGGCGATAAGGTCCCCCTGCCTCCCGAGGGCCTCAGGACAAAGGTGGACTTCATCCCCCAAGCAGCAGTGTGCCAGGAGGCTTGTTTGCAGAGTGGTGGAGAAAAGGGGCGTGGCCTCTGACCACCTCTCAGCAATCCAGCTGTGTGGGGCTTACTGGAGGTAACAGGAGGGCTAGTTGGGCCAAGGGGACTTCATCCCCAAATAATAGTGCGCCAGGAGGCGTGTTTGCAGAGTGGTGGAGAAAGGGGCGTTGTAGGAAGCTGGCTCTGTATATACTATACCAAAGTGAGGTATGGTGTGCACAGAGTCCAGTGGAACCCCAAAGGTAGGCAGAGGTAAAGTTAGATAGCACCTCACTCTCTATTTGTGGTAGTGTGGTCGAGCAGTAAGGCAGTATCAGAGGACAGTGTTAAGTATTTGTTGTACACACTCAGTCAGCAAATGAATTCACACACTCAAAGACTGAACTTCAGACCAATTGTTTTTGTATGAAAATATTCTTTTAGTTATTTTATTTTCTAGAACCAAGCAAGCCTGGCACAGGTAAGCAATAAATACTTTACAGTAGTAATGCAGTTTGTAAACAGTTTGAATTGAAATTGCATATGCACTTTGTTTTGACTTACAGTATGGTTTCAGAGAAATGCAATACTTTGGTAAATACATACATAGACTTGAATGGGCTTTTCAGTAAAATTACAGGTAAGTTACTTTTCTTACTCAGAGTAGTATACCTGGATACTACTCTGGGACATTTCCTGTAAACAGGTAAGACAAGCATTGGCATAGCCAATAGGTCTCGCCTTTGGGACCTTTTAAGTGTTTAGCCATGCAGCACATGTATACACAGGAGGAAGGACACTGAAAAAAACATGCAAATATGCTAAAAGAAAAAAAACATAAATAGATATCTCTATTCTCAAAGACCAACAGACTTACAACCCAGGGGGCCGCATGTAAAGGTGAGGAGGGTCGCATGCAGCCCCCAGGCCGTACTTTGAGTATCACTGGTATGGAGTATATTGGTTTTGAGCAAAGTGACAGAGTGTAGTGGCGTGGACTGCAGTGGCATGCAATAGAGTGGCGTAGACTACAGTGGCAGTGTAAATCCCTTCAGAGTACTGTGACGTGGTATAGAGTGCAGTTGAATAGAGCAGAGTGTTGTAGAGAGCAGAGAGGAGTGGTGCAGAGTAGATTTGAGTGGCAGAGAGAGTGTGGTGTTGCAGAGTATACTGTTGTAGAGTGCAGTGGTGTATAGTAGAGTGTCACGGAGTGCATTGGCGTAGAGTGCATTGGCACAGAGCAGTGGTGCAGAGTAGAGTGCAGTGTTACAGAGCAGGGTGGCACAGAGTGGTGTAGAGTGCAGTGGTGCATAGTAGAGTGTGTGGCATAGAGAGGAGTGGGGTAGAGTAGAGGCACAGAGTGGAGTGGTACAGAGAAGAGTGCAGTGACAGTGTGGAGTGGTGTAGTGTCTCACAGTAGAGTGGGGTAACGTGGAGTATGCATGGTATGTTAGAGCACTGCTATTACAGACAACACATCTTCAGTTGAAATGAGTTACATATGCACCCACATACAGTTTTACTGATAAAATTATACAGCGCACAAACTGTGTGTGGAAATGACATCACCCAATGTATTGATTTGATCGTCGGCATAGGTCATTTACAGACATTTACATTTTGTTGGGTGCAAGAAAAATATATATATATAATCTGTACAACCTTCCCCATGCAGCCCCCACTATCCAGCATGATTGTCAGATAAAGCCTCTCACTTTGAAGTCAGAGAAAGAAAAATAAATACCAAGCTCTCTGGAAGCCAAAGCCTGACATTTGACCTCAGTCTTTGAATGCACAGCAAATGTGACAAGATAAGAACAAGATTTAAAGGCCTGTTTACAGGAAGCAAGTTTATGGAAGAACACATTAAACAAGGTTTATGCAATGGGAGGGACAGAATCAAGCTGAACAGCCTAAAGCAAATAAAGCCAACAAATAGAAAGCCAGAATATGTGAGTTACAACCCACAAAGCCAATGGTAAGCAACGGGCGGAATGTATTCCCAGGTCAACTTTCTGAATGTCCCCAAGGCTGCGACCTAAAAATGGTAAAGCTGAAGGCTCACCAAAATATTTCTACCCATCACTGTGAAACGAACATTATGTTAGAGGAATCCCAGTCTGCCAATTCTATACAATCGCCATATATTCAAAAACAATGTAAAGCCTTCCCGAGCAAGTGAAGGCAAGATGGCCTAGTTATCCGATCTGATATTTTCCGAGCACCTTAGATTTATTCACAATCTTGTCCAACTGTGATTTTGTCTTTTAAGGACAGATTGTCCAATTGAAAAAATAATACTTCATACTTTCATTGGTAAAGTTGCTTCTAAATGATTTTGTTCTGTCAATAAACACAAACTGTCCAACCAATTTACTTTTAAGAAATCCAGTAACATTACTCATAGATTGCCCAAGACAACTTTTGACCCAGATCATTAAATTGCAAATATAGCGCGAACCACTTCAAAAACAAGCAGTCGATAATTATAGGTTCTTAATACCTACGATAAAAAAACTGAGATAATAGAACAATCTGACATAACTCGGAGAATAGCATTTTCTGTGGGCCCGACCTTGGCAGGACAGTTTGGACCACTGTGTAGACCACATAATTATGGCTATTTATTTATATTGGGGTTAAGGGGGAGGGAGGATATAAAATCGACGATACGAATATGCCTATTCATATCTACTTTATAAACAATATTTTGAAGCTTTAATAAAAATATTTAACAGTAAAAACGATCTGGTTAAAATAACGAGCAGCCCAGAAATAACGCAACCTACTTCTGAGTAGAAGAAATCTAGCCCTACAATTTCCCTAAGTTACATACGAACCTAACCTTTAATATGCGGACTTTCAATCTAATAGTGGCCCCTCGACTATATATACAATTGATTTTATAACATGATCCTAAATTATATATTGGGCACGGAGTGAATGGTATACAAATGACTCGACTGCGTGAGTCATCTCTTAAGATGCGACTCAGTTGCAGATTGAATGAGGTGGAGAACACACTTGGCCGCCTGTTGCATGGGTGAGCTGCCTGTAGCTACACGCAACATCATCGTCTACAGAGACAGCCAGATGGCGAGGCAGGGGCTTTGGGCCGCTAAGCACGTGCACAGAGGCCACGAGGCCTGCAATGCACTTCCAGATCCCGTCCCCTCCCTTCTCCGGGATCGTTCTCTGACCTCTTTAATGGAGAGAAACGCCAGTAGCGGGAAAACAAGGTGCCGGTCAAGGAAGTGTGCGATCTTTGTGGTGAGATCGTACTGCGCCATCTTGGCAGAAAAGAAAGCTTCAACACCCGAAAACTTTATTAAAGACTGAAAGAGGGACAAAGGCGCGTGAGTAAGGCAGCCGGGAAGTGTCAATATTGGTAGGTAGGAGGGGACTAGCGTGGTCAGTGGAAATAGAAGGGCGAACCTGGCTCGGATGATCGGGGAAAAAAGACCGTAGACAAACGAGACGGTACCCTTAAGACTGAAGCCTGAGTAACGTGCCTGGACTGTCGCACAAGCCTGCTACGAATATGGTTGCCACCTAACAAGTTTGCCTCCGGTGTTCAGTCGGTTTAAGCTCCTTTTATCTAGACGCCCAGTTTGTTCAGGTGCGCGTGCGCTCGGTGAAATCTTGCGTACTGACTTGTCTTGTGAAACCTGGCTGTATTTCTCAGCTCCCCGCGTTCATGTGTTTTGATTCTGAGAAGCGCGTTTCAGCAAACAGCCGCTGAGTGCTTCTTACGGTTTGAACATGCTCCATCCTTAAAGTAAACAAGCGCCGCCACACGGCCGCGAAAGTTAAAGCGACGCGCAGCGTTTCCCTTGCGGGAGCGAGCAGGGGCACCATCTGTTTCGCGATAACAGATGGCGCCGCTGCTCGCTCCCACAAGGGAAACGCCAAACGTGCACACGTTGCAATAGAAAGCAATGCAAAACGTGCATGCTTTTAGCCAAAATGCTGATCAATTCCAAAAGGTCCCCTCCTAAGCAACGCATGCGCGCTGCGTAGGCGAGACCTACAAAATTGTTTTTGTTAGTTAGTGCAATTTTAAAGAATTTCTTTAGGTTTTCAAACTTCACAGTTAGAAACTTTTCCAAGAAAAACAGTCAATGGTATCCTAAGGAGGAAAATAGTGTTATCGGCTTTGAGGTACGTATTTGGTAGTGGGAGTTGAGGTTCTGGGGGTAGACTCAGGGGTCCCCCAGGGTCAAGGATGCACTCTGGTTACACCCTCAGCCGCACTAGGGCGGCCGGGTGCAGAGTGATGAGGCCCAATGTTATCCAATGAGGGATAGGGAGCCTCCGGTTGGTGGCTGCTGACGAGCAGGCCACTTGGTTGTGGGAGCCAAGCTCCTGGTGTTGGGCTCAGGGCAAAGGGGGAAACAAAGTAGCACCAAAGGTGCACCCTCAGCGGCACTAGGGCGGCCGGGTGCAGGGTGATGTTTCGATGTCGGGCGCCCTGTTATTTTCAATGGGGAACCTCCGGTTTGCAAAGGCACTGCAGGCTTGGGGACGAAGGTCTTCTGGGTGCGACCACCACTTTGAGAGGTAAGTTGGGAAGTTAGGGGTTGGTTAGGCACTGTCGGTTTGGGCACCCAAGGCCATGGGGGGTCGGGTGCCAGGGTGCCTTTTGGGGTCGGATCTTCTTACCAGCTCCTGGTCACGGTTGGGGGGACCTTCTGGATTTAGGCTGCATGCGTCGGCTGGAGGCTTGAGGCAGGTCAGGGGTCGCCGGATCTCGGGTCAGGATCACCGGGGTGACCTCCTCGTGGTGTTTGCCCACTCGAGCTCGGGCCGTGGACGGCGGGTGCACAGTGGGGCGCATTCGCGGTGTCCGGCCGGAGCCAGAGGATGCAGATGAACAAAACCGGTGTTCACGGGAGACTCAGTCTTTGGGGTTGAAGGCAGGCAGGTCCTCCGGAGTTTTTGAGGTTGCTGGCTGCAGGACACACCGGGATTTCGCAGGAGCAGGTTCGAGGTGGAGACAGGCCGGTAGGGCTGGGGCCAAGTCAGCGGGTGTCTTCCTCTAGTTAGCTGCTGCACGGCTGTTCGGTCCTCCTTCTTCTTCTTCTCCTTGTAGTTTCTTCTTGTCTGAGGAAGCAAGGTTCAGGGGTGCCCCTAAATACTAGATTTAGGGGCGTTACAGGTAGGTAAAAGGTAGGGACCAATGGGTCCCTTCCCTGGGGTGGGTACACCCCCTATTATACCACCGTACAGTGGGAGGGGGCATGAGCCTGTCCCTGGTTGGCTGAGTCCCCCATCTGCAAGATGGCTTGGACTGAGAGTTGTGCTTCACCTCGCCTCCCCCACCTGAGGGGTGGAGTTGGCAAAGGTGGGCACACCTCTCTTCCTCACTTGTTTTTCCCGCTGGTTCTCCCGCCCAAAGTGGGGGTCAGAACTATGGGGACCAGTTGCTGAGAGCAGCAAGTGGCCTGGGGAAGCTCACAAAGGCGGCAAGTCTTTGAAACTTCCCCTTCGTGAACCCTGCCCATCCTGGGGAAGGAGGCTTGGCACCTCGTCCCAGGATGTGCATTGTTTCAGGCGCCAGAGAGCAGCAGGCTCTCGACCCAGGGGTCCAGAAACATGTCTGGTGGTGGCAGCTGAAAGCAGCCACTCAGCCTGGACACTAGTGGTAGGTTAGTTTTCAGGGGGCATCTCTAAGATGCCCTCTGTGTACATTTTTCATTAAATTCCACACTGGCATCAGTGTGGGTTTAATGTGCTGAGAAGTTTGATACCCAACTTCTCAGTTTTCAGTGTAGCCATTATGGTGCTGTGGAGTTCGTAATGACAAACTCCCAGCACCATATACTCTTAATGGCAGCACTGCACTTACAATGTCTAATAATGGGCTTAGACACTGTAGGGGTACAGGGCTCAAGCACCTGTACCCTCACCACTGGTATAGTGCACTCAGCTAGAGGGGTGACTGATCTATGCCAGGGCAGTGGGTTGTAGGCATGGCACACAGAGATGTGTGCCATGTCGACTCTTCACTTTGTTCTGCACCAAAACACGCTGCCTGCAAAGGCAGTGTGTGAGTGTAATGGTACAGGACCTCTAAGGGTGGCACAATAAGTGCTGCAGCCCTTAGAGGCCTTCTCTGGTCACAGTGCCCTGGGTACCTGTGGTTCCATTTACCAGGGGCTGACCTGTGGCCAGAGATGCCAATTGGGTTTACGCTTCAATGCAGTTTTAGGGAAAGAACATAGGCCCTGGGTACCTGATTAGCAGGAGCCCAGGGCACACTCAGTCAAAGCACATCAGCAATTCAGCAAAAAGTGGGGGCAACCATGCAGAAAGAGAGCACTTTCTCACAGGCGTGGCCTGCAATCCCACTGTGTGGGGCTTACTGGAGGTAACAGGTGGGCTAGTTTGCCCCTATGGACTAACCCCGGGCGGTGAAGTCCGCTCCGCCAGCGGAGTTGCAGAGTTTTGCCAACTCTGCACTCCGTTGGGAATGCGGATTTCAGGCAAAACTCTGACTCCGTGGTGGAGCGGAGTTAGCCCCTTAGCCCCTGTGCCATGGCCCAAAATAAAAAAACACTTACCTGCTCTCTAGCGTCTCCGGGCTGCCCTCCTCCTCGCCGTGGTGTTTCCTCCTCACCGCCGTCCTCGCTGCATACCCCTATGTTTTACGTCTTGCGTGGACTGCGGATGCGCAGTCTACGCAAGATGTAAAACGTGGGGGTTTGTGACCGACGACGAGGACGGTGGCGAGGAGAGACCACGGCGAGGAGGAGGTCAGGCCGGAGACGCCAGAGAGCAGGTAAGTGTTGTTTTTTTTAATTGGGGGTGGAACTGGGGCAGAGCGGAGTTCCACAGAGTTTTTTTAACTCCGTGGAACTCCGCCCACCCTTACTATGTACCCTCATCAGAGAAGGGGACTTTATCCCCCAACCAAGAGCATGCCAGGAGGCACATTTGCAGAGTGGAGGAGAAAGGGGCGTGGCCTGCTATCAGAACTCAGCAATCCTGCTGTATGGGAGTTACTGGAGGTAATAGGAGAGGTTGTTGACCCCCAAGGTCGTCCTGGAAGCCAACTACCCCTCTGGTTACTCCAGTAAGTCCCACACAGCCGGATTGCTGAGAAGTTGTGAGAGACTACGCCCCCTTTCTCCACCACTCTGCAAATGTGCCTCCTGGCTCCAGAGGGACCTTGGGGGCCAAGAAGCCCTTCTGGTACCTCCTGTAAGTCCTACGCAGCGGAATTCATGAGAGCTGGTCAGAGGCCCAGCCCCCTTTCTCCACCACTCTGCAAGCATGACAGCTAGTTAAAAAACCTTAGAAATTCACTAAAAAAAACAAAGGTTAGAGGGATGTTATAGTTAGCAAATTGAATTTAAAAAACCTTAGAAATTCACTAAAAAAACAAAGGTTACAGGAATGTTATAGTTAGGCTGACATTTAACTCATACAAAACCAGAGAAATTCAGCTGTTATAGTTACTTAAGTTAACTGTAACATGCACCCCTGCAATGCACTGCTTATGATCTCACATATTACATCACTCATGACATCTCAAATGACGTTACTGATGCCATCAGTGAAGACATAATCCACATCTGATGCACCCACTCACACCCATATAGAATCTTTTATACACCCACTGCCACTCCCACACAGCCATTCACAAACCCATTGACAGAGCCATACCAGTACTTACACACCCACTCACTAATTCATAGATCTACAGACACATCCACTTACTCACCCATACTGCCACACATACATCTGCTCCCTCACCAATACAGCCATTGGCATATCTACTCATATACCCATACAGGCACTCACACAGTGAGTGAGTCACCCATAGAACTACTCACACACCTACACACTCACACATACAGTCAATCATACAAGTACATAATAACCCAAACAGTTACATCCACATCCACTTACTTGCTCATACAAACAGTAACACATACTCATTCACCTAGACAGTCACTGACAGAAGCATGTACTCATCCATATAGCCACCCTTACATTCACTCACTCACGCATACAGTCACTCATATACCCAGTCACTCACCTATACTGCCTTTCACATATCCAGTTACTCACCCATACTGACACAAGCACTCAATTACCGATGCAGCCATACAGACACTCACTTACCCATACAGCTTCTCACTCACCCACTCACTCATCCTTACAGGCAGTCACACACCTCCTCACCTACACTCACAGACACCATAGAGATAGTCAACCAATCAATCACCCATATAGCCAACACTCACAGTCACTGGATGATGTCATCACCGATGTCATCAGTGATGTCATTTGAGATGCAGTGATGTCATCAGTGATGTCACTGACCATGTCATGAGTGATGTAATATGTAAGGTCATAAGCAGTTATAGTTAACTCAGGTAACTATAACAGCTGAATTTCTCTGGTTTTGTATGAGTGAAATGTCAGCCTAACTATAACGTCCTTGAACATTTGTTTTTTTTAGTGAATTTCTAAGGTTATTTAAGTTCTATTTGCTAAGTGTAACATCCCGGTAACCTTTGTTTTTTGTGTGTGAATATATATATATATATATATATATATATATATATATGTATGTATATATATATATATATATATATATATATATATAACGTCAATCCTTCTTCATGAACTTCTCTCAGGAAGCAGGCATGGACTCCACTGCAGTGTGGAAGCTGTTTACTTTTTTTAAAACATATTTTCAGTGTAAGTGCATTGTCCATGACGCGTTTCGGCCGCTGTGAAACGGCCTTGATCACTAAATAAATAAGTAAATGGAGAAAGGGTGGCATTTTTCCATATAATATATCAACTTAAACACTGAGCTCCAAAATATTTTCTTTATATGTAAAATTGTCACTATTCAATACCCACAAAAATAATCTTGTGTTCTTATTTATTCCAGTTCAAAACATATAATTTAATGAATGGCAATATTTATTTTAAAAATCTTTTAAATAATTTTATAATTGTAATAAATGACTATACAGGATAATACACATATAATTAAATTATTTAATAAGTATTAATTTCATATTAATTAATACACTATTATAAACAAAGCACTAGTCACCTAGTGCCCCAAAAAGTTCTACAACTTAAAAAATATTATCAATAATTTAACTTATAAATAAAAATGTAATTAAATACAAATTACATATATATTTTTTATAAATCTCATAAGCCAAAACAAATCAATGATTTAAAACTATATATTTATATAAATAAATATATAGATATATATGTTTGTATAAAATATTTTTTATTAAACCAGTACCCATCCAAACCAAAAGATTACCACTGTAACACTTATAAACTTGAATAACAGAAACATAATACCTTTATATACAATTTTTGTTACAAAATAAACAGCAATACATTAAAACAATATATACAACAATATTTTAGCATACTATATTTTAAACATCAGTGCTATTTACAAACATAAAAAGCAATATACTTACCTTTGCTATTCTGTTCTACAATATTTATTTCAATGGCGCTATTTTGACCACAATATTATGGACAAACAATATTTTGGAGTTCATATTCAGGTACCATACTGAGAGAAGACTGAATATAAAGAAAGCTTGAATTCCCATTGCACCATATCAAGTGACCGGTGCTTATTACTGTTGTGTACTGCATTGATATCATTATTTGACTAACACTTACAATGCACATTATCTGACATGGGATCTCTACAGACAGCAGCTCTGCTCACCTGGACACAGGTTACCTCCTTCCAGCAGGACAGACAGGAAGGTGGATGGGGCACCCAGGATGCAGATTGTAATGTCAGACAAGGTGAATCCTGAAACAGAGAATGAACATATTAGGCCCTTTACCTGCCTTGACCAGGTCATTGTTCCAGCAGCATAACTGACGGGGCCTCTGTCCAGGGTATGTATGAACAGTGCACTTGTGATGCTGCCTACGGTGTTGGGATGTGCTGCAGAGGTGCTGTCCATTGGGTGAAGAACTGCTATGCTGCTGGAGGTGGTGTCAGACGATGCTGTGCTGCTGAAGATGCTCTCCAGAGTATGAACAGTGCTGTGCTGCTGGAGACGCTGCCCATGGTACTAAAAGGTGCTGTGCTGCTAGGGGTGCTGTCTGTGGTATGAACAGTGCTGTGATGCTGGAGGCGCTGCCCATGGTACTAGGAGGTGTTCTGCTGCTAGGAGTGCTATCCATGGTATGAACAGTGCTGTGCTGCTGGAGGCGCTGCCCATGCTACTAGAAGGTGTGCTGCTGCTAGGAGTGCTATCCGTGGTATGAACAGTGTTGTGCTGCTGGAGGAGCTGCCCATGGTAGAAGGAGGTTGTTCTGCTGCTAGAGGTGCTGTCCATGGTATGAACAGTGCTGTGCTGCTGGAGGAGCTGCCCATGGTACAAGGAGGCGTTCTGCTGCTAGGAGTGCTATCCATGGTATGAACAGTGCTGTGCTGCTGGAGGCGCTGCCCATGGTACTAGGAGGTGTTCTGCTGCTAGGATTGCTATCCGTGGTATGAACAGTGCTGTGATGCTGGAGGCGCTGTCCATGGTATTAGGAGGTGTTCTGCGGCTAGGGGTGCTGTCCATGGTATGAACAGTGCTGTGCTGCTGCAGGCACTGCTCATGGTACTAGGAGGTGTTCTGCTGCTAGGGGTGCTATCCATGGAATGAACAGTGCTGTGCTGCTGGAGGCACTGCCCATGCTACTAGGAGGTGTGCTGCTGCTAGGAGTTCTATCCATGGCATGAACAGTGATGTGCTGCTAGAGGAGCTGCCCATGGTACTAGAAGGTGCTCTGCTGCTAGGGGTGCTGTCCTTGGTATGAACAGTGCTGTGCTGCTGGAGGCGCTGCTCATGGTACTAGGAGGTGTTCTGCTCCTAGGAGTGCTATCCATGGAATGAACAGTGCTGTGCTGCTGGAGGCGCTGCCCATGGTACTAGAAGGTGCTCTGCTGCTAGGGGTGCTATCCGTGGTATGAACAGTGCTGTGATGCTGGAGGCGCTGCCCATGGTACAAGGAGGTGTTCTGCTGCTAGGGGTGCTGTCCATGGTATGAACAGTGCTGTGCTGCTGGAGGCGCTGCTCATGGTACTAGGAGGTGTTCTGCTGCTAGGGGTGCTATCCATGGAATGAACAGTGCTGTGCTGCTGGAGGCGCTGCTCATGGTACTAGGAGGTGTTCTGCTGCTAGAGGTGCTGTTCATGGTATGAACAGTGTTGTGCTGCTGGAGGAGCTGCCCATGGTACAAGGAGGTGTTCTGCTGCTAGAGGTGCTGTCCATGGTATGAACAGTGCTGTGCTGCTGGAGGCGCTGCTCATGGTACTAGGAGGTGTTCCGCTGCTAGGGGTGCTGTTCATGGTATGACCAGTGCTGTGCTGCTGGAGGCGCTGCTCATGGTACTAGGAGGTGTTCTGCTGCTAGAGGTGCTGTTCATGGTATGAACAGTGTTGTGCTGCTGGCGGCGCTGCCCATGCTACAAGGAGGTGTGCTGCTGCTAGGAGTGCTATCCATGGTATGAACAGTGCTGTGCTGCTGGAGGCGCTGCCCATGGTACTAGGAGGTGTTCTGCTGCTAGGGGTGCTATCCATGGAATGAACAGTGCTGTGCTGCTGGAGGCACTGCCCATGCTACTAGGAGGTGTGCTGCTGCTAGGAGTGCTATCCATGGTATGAACAGTGATGTGCTGCTGGAGGCGCTGCTCATGGTACTAGGAGGTGTTCTGCTGCTAGGGGTGCTATCCATGGAATGAACAGTGCTGTGCTGCTGGAGGCACTGCCCATGCTACTAGGAGGTGTGCTGCTGCTAGGATTGCTATCCATGGAATGAACAGTGCTGTGCTGCTGGAGGAGCTGCCCATGGTACAAGGAGGTGTTCTGCTGCTAGAGGTGCTGTCCATGGTATGAACAGTGCTGTGCTGCTGGAGGCGCTGCTCATGGTACTAGTAGGTGTTCTACTGCTAGGGGTGCTATCCATGGAATGAACAATGCTGTGCTGCTGGAGGCACTGCCCATGCTACTAGGAGGTGTGCTGCTGCTAGGAGTGCTATCCATGTTATGAAAAGTGATGTGCTGCTGAAGGAGCTGCCCATGGTACAAGGAGGTGTTCTGCTGCTAGGGGTGCTGTCCATGATATGACCAGTGCTGTGCTGCTGTTCATGGTACTAGGAGGTGTTCTGCTGCTAGAGGTGCTGTCCATGGTATGAACAGTGCTGTGCTGCTGGAGGCGCTGCCCATGGTACAAGGAGGTGTTCTGCTGCTAGGGGTGCTGTCCATGATATGACCAGTGCTGTGCTGCTGGAGGCGCTGTTCATGGTACTAGGAGGTGTTCTGCTGCTAGGGGTGCTGTCCATGGTATGAACAGTGCTGTGCTGCTGGAGGCGCTGCCCATGGTACAAGGAGGTGTTCTGCTGCTAGGGGTGCTGTCCATGATATGACCAGTGCTGTGCTGCTGGAGGCGCTGTTCATGGTACTAGGAGGTGTTCTGCTGCTAGGGGTGCTGTCCATGGTATGAACAGTGCTGTGCTGCTGGAGGCGCTGCCCATGGTACTAGGAGGTGTTCTGCTGCTAGGAGTGCTATCCATGGAATGAAGAGTGCTGTGCTGCTGGAGGCGCTGCCCATGGTACAAGGAGGCGTTCTGCTGTTAGGAGTGCTGTCCATGGAATGAACAGTGCTGTGCTGCTGGAGGCACTGCCCATGCTACTAGAAGGTGTGCTGCTGCTAGGAGTGCTATCTGTGGTATGAACAGTGTTGTGCTGCTGGAGGAGCTGCCCATGGTAGGAGGTTGATCTGCTGCTAGAGGTGCTGTCCATGGTATGAACAGTGCTGTGCTGCTGGAGGCGCTGCTCATGGTACTAGGAGGTGTTCTGCTGCTAGGTGTGCTGTCCATGGTATGAACAGTGCTGTGCTGCTGGAGGCGCTGCTCATGGTACTAGGAGGTGTTCTGCTGCTAGGGGTGCTATCCATGGAATGAACAGTGCTGTGCTGCTGGAGGCGCTGCTCCTGGTACTAGGAGGTGTTCTGCTGCTAGGTGTGCTGTCCATGGTATGAACAGTGCTGTGCTGCTGGAGGCGCTGCTCATGGTACTAGGAGGTGTTCTGCTGCTAGGGGTGCTATCCATGGAATGAACAGTGCTGTGCTGCTGGAGGCGCTGCTCATGGTACTAGGAGGTGTTCTGCTGCTAGGTGTGCTGTCCATGGTATGAACAGTGCTGTGCTGCTGGAGGCGCTGCTCATGGTACTATGAGGTGTTCCGCTGCTAGGGGTGCTGTTCATGGTATGAACAGTGTTGTGCTGCTGGCGGCGTGGCCCATGGTACTAGGAGGTGTGCAGCTGCTAGGGGTGCTATCCATGGTATAAATAATGTGCTGCTTGGCGGCGCGGCCCATGGTAATAGGAGGTGTGCTGCTGCTAGGAGTGCTATCCATGGTATGAACAGTGATGTGCTGCTAGAGGCGCTGCTCATGGTACTAGGAGGTGTTCTGCTGCTAGGGGTGCTATCCATGGAATGAACAGTGCTGTGCTGCTGGAGGCGCTGCTCATGGTACTAGGAGGTGTTCTGCTGCTAGGGGTGCTGTTCATGGTATGAACAGTGTTGTGCTGCTGGCGGCGCGGCCCATGGTACTAGGAGGTGTGCAGCTGCTAGGGGTGCTATCCATGGTATAAATAATGTGCTGCTTGGCAGGGCTTTTCCTGACAATCCCTGCACATTTTAAATACAAATGAGACCTACTTGCAAGTTAAACTTGACCACACTAATCATTTAGATTGTGCTTATGGAAAGTGTAGTGAAGTAAGATTTGGAACTGTAATAACAGCTAACAGGCTGTGTGAGATTGATATATTATTTCATAAACAGACTTACATTAATTGCGCTAACAAAAATAACAAGAATACAGAAAAGAGAAAATCTTTCATTCTGCCTGTCTTTCGAATATGTCTTTAACTGAGGCACTGTTCACGCAGCAGTATAGATGCAAGAAGCTGCACATACAATGTCCCCCTCCTCTCTTCATAGAGAATTACTGAGGAAGAGGATGTAAAGAGACCTAGGAATTAGGGAGGGGCAGACACGAACACTGGTTGCTTGGGGAGAACGCTGGAGAGCTGATATCCACGTGCCAAGCTTCTCGGAGGTGTGCAGGGTTAATACATGGCTTGGCATAATATAGAACCGGTGATGTGACAATTCAGCCAAAACCATAATTGGGAGGCTGACAATAATATAGCCATAAAGATAGGTAGTGTTTAGACTAATTAACTTTAGAAAGTAGGAATGTTTGATATAAATGCTTTGGGTTTTTTAAAGATTCATTTGTTTGATATGACAGCTGCTGAAATAATATTTATAGTTCTTATCATTGCTATACACAAGGTTTGTGTGCTGATTGCACATAATAAATAACTAATCATTACAAACACCAATTGCTACGTACATGTACTACTTTCGGGGATCAGGGTAACGGCCTGTGCAACTACACATTACCCCGACAGATAAGAGTATATCTGACTGGGTTGTTTGACACACTCTAAATTTAGATGAGCCTAACTCATTACAGAGAAATTATAGAGAAGGTTGGGGACAACTGCCTGTTTTCCCTTTTCCACAGGGGGCAGGGTGTGAAAAGCAAATTTACCTTGGGGCTAAGGAACTCTATTCAGGTGTGCACCACATTTGGGAGGAGGGGTTCGCAAAAGTGCTGTACGGGTATTAGGAGATTCTGTGCTGCTGCAGGTGCTGGTGATGGAGGTAAGAGATGTTATATTATGTTATGTTATCGGATTTGTAAAGCGCATGGCTGCCCCAGCAACGGGGCGTCCCAGCGTTAGATCCACAAATTACCAGACCGAAGAAAGGGACAGAACAGCGGATTATTAAGGGAAGAGCCAGGTCTTAACTGCCCTCCTGAAAACCCCATTATTCTGTATGCTCCTGATAGTGCACAGGAGAGCATTCCAGAGACAGGAACCTAAAGCCCGGAACGACCGACCTCCAGCCCGTGCTCTTCTAACACGAGGAACACGTAACAGATGTTGATTAGAGGAGCGGAGGGCGCGTTCCGGTACATAAGGGGAAAGGAGATTAGCTAGAACGGGAGGAGCTTGTGCATAAAAAATTCTATGAGAGATACACAAAGACTTGAAGTGAATTCTCCTTTCGATCGGAAGCCAGTGTAATTTATGTATGAATTTGGAGGTAGAATAGGATTTCGGGAGGGCGAAGAGGGTCTGAGCCGTGACGTTCTGCACCCTCTTAAGGCAATTGATGCCCGCTTTATTGGCACCCAGGTAGAGAGAATTGCAGTAATCCAGTCTAGAGAGGATAGTTGAATGGATAATGGTCTGGCGCGTTTGAGCATCAAAAAACCCGAGCAGTGGCTTCAGTCCGCATAGGAGTCCGAAGCAACTGCCAGCCACCGATTTTGTCTGTGCCTGATAGATAAGTGCACAGTCAAACCAAACACCCAGGTTTTTTACAGTTTCCTTAGGGGTAGTGGGAGATCCCAACACGGCAGGCCACCATTGATCACTCCAAAGATGCGTGTCTTCCTAGAAGATGAATCTCGGATTTGCTCGCATTCAACTGAAGGCAGTTGGCTGCCATCCAATCCGCGATGGCCATCATGTCATTTCGGAACTTGGCTATGTATTGGTCAGAGTTGTTAGATAGAGAGATCACAAGCTGAGTATCATCAGCGTATGAGACCATAGAAAGGCCCCTTCTTTTTGCAACTCCCGCTAGGGGTTGGATGTAGATATTAAATAATGTTGGTCTCAGAGCCGAGCCCTGCGGAACCCCCGTGATGTGTGGACTGCACCTGGGAGCCATAAGGAGGTGAGAATACTTGGAAGGATCTATCTGATAGGAAAGACACAAACCAGTTAAGAGCGGCATCTCCTAAGCCTATATCTTGTAGACATTGTACCAGACGTTTATGTGATACAGTGTCGAAAGCGGCACTAAGTTCAAGAAGATTCGAGGCAGAGGTGTGGCCCTCGTCCAATGAAGTACGCAGCTGTTCAGTGACTGCCAGTAGAGCTGATTCAGTACTGTGGCCGCGTCTGAAACCGTTCTGCGCAGGGTCCAATATATATATATAGAAGTCGTGAAATCGTGCGAAAGCTTTCTGGTTTGGAGGCATCCAAGGTAGGCTTTCTTTGCAGAGGGATGACCTTGGCATGTTTCCATGAGGCTGGTACAACTGCAGATGCTAGGGATAGGTTTATCAGCTCACAAAGTGTAGGTAGGAGTTGGGGTAGAAATTGTAGGAGCTGATCTGGTTTGAACGGATCAGCTGGTGATCCTGATTTAATTTTATAGCAGAGAGTCCTCAACGCTTCATAGGATAGCGCCAGGAAAGAGGATAGAAGAGTACCTGAGCGACTAGTGTGATCGATATGCCCTACAATGCTAATAGCGTACGGGAAGGATTTGTAGATGTCCTCAACTTTTTTAACAAAAAAAGTGGCTAAGGCCTCGCATTGAGAGTTAGAGGTAATGGTGGGTGCACTTGCTGAAGGAGGATTTCTAATATCATTCAGCAAGGAGAAGATACTTTTGGCAGGATTATTGCTGTTTTTTATTTTTTCTGCAAAGTATTCGGCGTGTGATTTCCATATAGATTTATGATAGGCCTTAATAACTGAACGATATTGTGTCTTGAGGGTCAGATCATATTGGCGTCTCCAAGCACAATCTAGAATTTTGCAATTTTTTCTCATCTGGGTAAAGGTCTCATTAAACCAAGGACTGGTCTGAGTTCTGCGGCAAGGCGAAAATTTAGCGGAGATATGTTTATCGAGGGAGTGTGTGAGCCATTCATGTAAGCGGCTGTTAGCTACTTCCACGGACAGTTGAGGCGTTTGGGAGCATGGAGTGTCTAAGAAGAGATTGGCGTCTAACTTATGCCAAGGGCATTTAAGAATGAACTTAGGTTGAGTGCACGAGGGCGGGTTTTGGCCGAGGAGTGCCATGGAAATGAGAAAGTGGTCTGTCCATGCCATAGGGAGGGGAGAAAGAACTTTGAGGTAAGGTACATTAGTAAACACAGGATCTAGAAGGTGGCCGGCAGAGTGTGTCGAGTTGGTGACATATTGTAATAGTTGACAGGCTGCAAGGTCCGCCAGAAAATTGGTAATCTTGCCAGTCCTCCAGGTGGAGGTTGATATCCCCCACGATATTAAAATTAGCAGATTTAGTTGCCAGGATGGTAGTAGAATGGTAAGTGATTCCCTAAACTTTTTAGATGGTCCAGGAGGGCGATAGATAAGCACTCCTGTCAGAGTGAAATTGTGGCCAGTCAGTAGTGATAGTCTCATTAGTTAGACTACAGGCATAGTTGGTTTTACAAATGATCGCTATACCTCCTCCCGTGCGCCCCTCTCTATTCAGTATCTTTATAGAGTATCCCTGAGGTAATGCCATCTGTGGCTCAGCCACCGTATCGGAGGTAAGCCAAGTCACTGTGAGAAATAAAACATCGGGTCCCTCCTCCTGGATCAGGTCAAACACATCAGCGTGGTGCTTTACTAAAGAGCGGCAGTTCAGACTAAGGAATTTAAAACTATGGCCAGAGGGCATTGCAACATGGCCATCAATTCTGAATTTGTAATTGCAGTGTTCACAGCAGAACGTGCGATCAACTGGGTCCCAAACCTGATTAAGACAGGAGTTCATTGTGGCTCTTAATGAGCAAAGTTCCTTGGAGGAGTAGACCTGTCTATGGGAGTCCAAGTGAGCAGAGTGCCTTGCACCTGGCGATGTCCAGGTGCGGACGGGCGCAGACGGGCTTAACTTTGGAGCGCATGCGGCGCAACCGCTGCGCGCGTCCCCACTGCGACCTGCCTGAAATGGCCGGGGGGGTCACAACTGCCTCTTCCCAACCTCGCATCTGGTTGGGCAAGGCCACCCAATCAGTGCAAGCAGTGCCGCAGGCGGAAGTAAAACGCAAAGGAAGTACAACAGTTAAGTACAATAGAAATGCAAGATTTTAAAAGATGATTAAAGCGGGACCGCAATCCTCGCCAGCGGAGACTCACACGCTCTCCGGTGAGCTAAAATGTAAATTAGCGTGTCCGCGCTGCGACCGGCTTGAAATGGCGGGGGGCACAACTGGCTCCTCCCGACCTTGCATCTGATTGGGCAAGGCCACCCAATCAGTGCAAGCAGTGCCGCAGGCGGAAGTAAAACACAAATGAAGTACAACAGTAAAGTACAATAGAAATGCAAGATTTTAAAAGATGATTAAAGCGGGACCGCAATCCACGCCAGGGGAGACTCACGCGCTCTCCGGTGTAAAATGTAGATTAGCAGGTCCGCGCTGCAACCGACCTGAAATGGCCGGAGGGCACAGCTGCTTCCTCCCGACCCCGCATCTGATTGGGCAAGGCCACCCAATCAGTGCAAGCAGTGCCGCAGGCAGAAGTAAAACACAAATGCTGTGCAACTAGAGATGCTGTCTGGAGTATGAGCAGAGATGTGAAGCGGCAGGTGCTGTCTATGATGGTAGGAGATGCTGTGCTACTAGAGATCCTGTCCAGTGTATGATCAGTGTTGTGGTGTTAAGGGGTGCCCTTCGACTGTCAAGGGATTGTTGTACAGGGTGTTAGGAAGTGCTGTTCTGCTGGAGGTATTGCCCGTGGTAAGATCAGTGCTGTGCTGCTGAAGGTGCTTTGTATGGTGTTAGAAGGTGCTGTGCTGCTGTCCAGTGTATGAAGAGTGCTGTGATGCCGGGTGGCTGAAGGTACTGTCTATGGTGTTGAGATGAACAAGTTACTTACCTTTGGTAAAACCTTATCGGGTAGAGACTATCTAGCTGCAGAATCCTCACTGTATAATTATCCCCAGGCGTCAGACTGGATCCGGAAACTTTTTTATCAGCAGTGCCCCTGTGCGCCCTTAGGTTGCGTCGTTTGGCTCCGCGTGGCATCATCTGTGCTGGAAGTGATGTGCACGATGCCTATACAGGCACCACCACAGCGCGCTGACGTTAGTTATTTTTCGTGATTTTCCACGCCAGAAGCTCGTAGCCATGATGCACACTGACCACTGGTGGAAAACTAGGGCTCTGAAAGGGAGAAAACCCTGTCCCTATAAATCCATTCACAGAGCGGGAGGATGGGTGGGTCGGTAAGGGATTTGCGGCTAGATAGAGTCTCTACCAGATAAGGCATTACCGAAGGTAAATAACTTGTTCATCTGATAGAGACGTCTAGCTGCAGATTCCTCACCTTACAATAAATACCCAAGCAATACCTCCCCGGAGGTGGGTCTGCGGACCAATTTTACACGAGGAGGTCCTGCAGGACCGAACGGGCAAAGTGCCCATCCATATGAACCTGAATGTCCAGGCAGCAATGATTAGTAAACGTGTACAGTGTAGCCCATGTTGCTGCCTGGCAGATGTCCAGGAATGGAATTCTACGTGCTAATGCAGTGGATGCAGCTTTAGCTCTGGTGGATTGAGCACGCAGACCCTCAGGGGGTTGCTTCTTGACCAATGCGTAGCAGATCTTCATACAGAGTATGATCCATTGTGAGATGGTCCACTTCTGAAGGGCTCGTCCTTTCTTCACTCCGACATAGCCCACAAAGAGTTGGTTGTCCACCTGGAGTACTAGTGTATGGTCAAGGTAGAACAGCAATGTTGTTTTTGGGTCCAGACTATGGAGTCACTCCTCTTCCTTGGAGCGATGTGGTGGAGCGTAAAAAGTAGGGAGAGTGATTAGCCTACATGGAAGGGAGTGACCACTTTTGGTAGAAAGGAAGCTCTCGTACGAAGCACCAGTTTGTCAGGGTAGATGTTGCAGTAGGGAGGCTTGGATGATAAACCCTAAAGCTCACTGACCCTCCGGGCAGAAGATATAGCTACGAGAAAGGCAGTCTTGATGGTAAGGAGCCTGAGTGGACAATTGTGTAAAGGTTCAAAGGGAGCACACATAAGGAAAGTGAGGAGAAGATTGAGGTCCCACTGGGACATAATGAAAGGAGAAGGTGGGAACACATGTTGCAAATCTTTCAGAAATCTATTTACAATAGGATTTGAAGAGGGACGGCTGGTCAGGCAACCACAGAAAAGCTGAGACATCAGAAAGATAGCCTTTGAGAGTGCCCAGTGCAGAACCCTGCTGGGCCAGAGAAAGTAGGAAGAGAAGAAACTAAGAAAGGGAGTGGAGAGAAAAGAAAGGGGGTCAATCTATTTTTCTGTACACCATGCCACTGCAATTCTGCCGGTGTATACCGTCTTGGTAGAGGGATGCTAGGCTGCCAAGATAACGTTACAGACTTCGGGTGGAAGGTCGAAAGCTGTCAACTGCAACTGCTCAATCTCCACACAAGAAGGTGAAGAGTTAACAGGTTCAGATGGAGGACCCTCCCCTGCTGCTGCAACAGAAGCTCCTCCTGAAGGGGCAGCCTATCCGAGGACCTATGGCCATGCTCAACAACTCGGGATATAAGGCTCTCCATACTCAGTCTTGAGTTACAAGTACGGCTTGAGCCCGGTCATTCCTGATCTTCTTGAGAGCTCTAGGCAGGAGTGGTATGGGCAAAAAAGGCACACAGAACTGCTGACAATGCGCGTTCTCTGCAGTGGCTAACAGCTCTAACCAAGGCTCTCTCCACTGCTGAAAGACACCTTGCACCAACTCGGGATCAAGATGCTATTCGTGATCCGCAAGGCATATTCAGCTGAGTTCATCCGCTCTGGTGTTCAGAGAGCCCGCTAGATGTTGAACCACCAGGGATATGCCCTGATGTTCCAGCCATGTTCAGAGACGCAGGGCCTCTTGACAAAGGGTTGATGACCTCACTCCGCCCTTTTTGTTGCAGTACCACATGGCGGAAGTGCTGTCTGTGAACACCTGCACTAGCCTTCCATTGATGGAGGGTACAAAGGCTTTCAATGCCAGCCGGGTCACCAGGAGCTCCAAATGGTTGATATGGAATCCGGATTCCGCCGGAGACCTGAT
Source organism: Calotriton arnoldi (assembly GCA_963921515.1). Classification (NCBI taxonomy): domain Eukaryota; kingdom Metazoa; phylum Chordata; class Amphibia; order Caudata; family Salamandridae; genus Calotriton; species Calotriton arnoldi. The sequence goes on along the minus strand of CAWUFW010000037.1, from coordinate 2,000,562 downwards.
ACCTCTGATCTCCACCATTATGTCCTAGTTATGGGCTCATCAGCCAAGTACAGCTTGGTTCAAGTGAAGAGCCCTAATTAGGGCGAAACCGGTTCTAGGTTGCTTGTGTTCTGGTTCAGGGAGCACCTGTGCCTGGCAGTTTGGGCTGGACTGTTCCCATGAGGAGCAGGGTCAAGACCGATTTGCATATGGCTGGGTCCAAACTGAGGTGACATGGTGGGCAAAATAACGATGGATTGGGATGCAGCCTGGAGCGATTTCCCTGTGGCTGAGATGAATTCAAGCATTCCATCCATCACCTTGTTTTTGAATTTGACACCCTAAGTGCGCTGGGTATTCCCAGACGTGAGTCCCGGGCTCACTGTCCTACTGGAACCGAGCTATACCTGGCTGAGTCCTAACTAGGGCAAAACCGGTTCTAGGTTGCTTTTGTTCCAGATCAGGGAGGACCTAGCCTGGTCCAGTTTGGGCTGGACTGGTCCCCTGAGGAGCAGGGTGAAGACTAATTTGCATATGGCTGAGTCCAAACTGAGGTGGCAAGGTGGGTAAAAAACGATGGATTGGGATGCAGCCTCGAGGGACTGCCAGTGGCTAAGATTAATTCAAGCATTCCATCCATCACCTTGTCATATTTGCATTTGCCACCCTAATTGCACCGGGTATGCCAAGACATGGGTCCCGAGCTCACTGTGCCACTGGAACCAAGCTATAACTTACTGAAGAGCCTTAGTAGAGCGTAACCGGTCCCAGGTTGCTTATGTTCCGGTTCAGGGAGGACCTGGCCTGGCAGTTCGGGCTGGACTGCTCCCATGAGGAGCAAGGTCATGACTGATTAGCATATGGCTGGGTCCAAACTGAGGTGGCATGTTATGTTATGTTAAAAAGATTTGTAGAGCGCATGGCTGTCCTGGCAAAAGGACGTCCCAGCGCTAATTACAGAAGAGGAGAGGGTGGATGCATGAGAGGGATGCTAGATAAGCAGAAAAGCCAGGTCTTTACTGCCTTTCTGAATGACAGAAGGTTGGTGATATTTCTGATAGGAAGAGGCAGAGAATTCCAGAGGGAGGGAGCAAGCACCTTAAACGAGCGCCCCCCTGCTCTGGCCCTACGGAATCGTGGTACACAAGTGAGATGTAGATCAGCGGAGCGAAGGGCGCGGGTAGGGGTGTAGGGATGACCAAGATTATTCAGAATAGCCAGACCAGTGACAGTGATAATTTTGTGTGTGATGCAAAGCGTTTTGAACTGGATTCTTTGCTCCACAGGCAACCAGTGAGGGCGATGCAGCAAGCCTGAGACAGAACTAGATCTAGGCAGAGCAAACAGAATACGGGCTGCCGCATTCATGGTGCATTGTAGCCTGTTGATGATGGATTTATTGGATCCCAGCAGAAGGCTATTGCAATAATCCAGAACCGTGGCTTGAATGACTAACTGACGGGTGTGGGAGTCAAACAACCCCAATATGGGTTTAAGTCCACGCAGTAGGCCGAAGCAAGTCCCAGCCACGGATTTAGCATGGTCCTCAAAGGAGAGGGCATTGTCAAACCGGACACCCAGATTTTTTACGACGGTTTTGGGCTCCGGAGGAGTACCCAGCGTCAGCGGCCACCACTTGTCTCCCCATAGATGCGAGTCTCTGCCAAATAAGAGGATCTCTGATTTGGATGAGTTAAGCTGGAGACAGTTCAATTCCATCCAGATGGCTATAGCAGATAGATCGTCTCGAAATTTGGCAGCATCCTTATTGGGATCCTTAGTAAAGGATAGGATCAGCTGCATGTCGTCTGCATCTGACACCAAAGAGATATTACGGGTTTTGGCCAACATGGCCAATGGTTGAATGTAGACATTAAATAGTGTCAGACTTAATGCCGACCCCTAAGGAACGCCGCAACGGAGTGGGTTTCTCTGCGAGTGAAAGGGAGGGGCAATGACCTGAAAGGACCTGCCAGACAAAAAGGAAGTAAACCAGGCAAGAGCACTACCAGTAATACCGATCTCCTGCAGCCGATGAAGCAAGATGTTATCCGAGACCGTATCAAAATCAGCACTGAGGTCCAGCAGAATGAGAGCCGCCGTACTTCCCTCATCCAGAGAAGCTCTAAGTTGCTCCGTAACTGTCAGTAGAGCTGACTCAGTGCTGTGTCTTGGCCTGAAACCATTTTGCGAGGAATCCAATATACAATGGGATTCCAGACATTGCGTTAGTATGGTATTCACATATGATTCCGTTACTTTTGCCAAAAAAGGAACCAAGAAGATCGGACGATAATTCTCCGGCCTATAGGCGTCGGATGACGGTTTCTTCAGTAGTGGGATGACCTTCGCATGTTTCCAGGCTTGCGGCAGCTGTGCTGTCCTTAGGCAAAGGTTAATGAATTCCAAGCAACTAGGAAGTAAACATTCCTGGAATTTAACAAAGAGTTCCGGTTTGAAGGGATCATCAGGAGATTCTGACTTTATTTTGGTGAACAGGACCGGAAGGTCATCCATCAGCATGGATGGGAGAGCAGAGAGAGATTGAGTCTCATTGCCCCGCCGTACTCCCTTCCTTAGGCACATAGCCTCACTGTTTAATTGAAAGCTGTCATAGATGCGCACCACTTTATTAATGAAACTAGTGGCCAGAGTTTCGCATTGGGCATTAGACGCAATGGTGCTGTCGGCTGTCTGAGGTGACTTCACCATATCTTTTATCAAAGCAAAAATAGTTTTGGAGGGATTATTGCTGATGTTGATTTTATTTGCAAGATGTGCGGCACGAGCTTTCCGTATCTGTTTGTGGTAAGCTTTCCTGGCCTTTGTATATTCCAATTTGGCTGAGGGACTGTAAGCTCGCCTCCAGGTGCGCTCAAGTGCTTTACAGTTTTTCCTAGTAATGATAAGAGTCTCGTCGAACCAAGCATGCGACCGGGCTTTCTTCTGATGGGTCCATTTCGTGGGAATGCATTTATCCAAGGCCTGGATGATCCAAGTTCCCAAGCAGTCGCTAGACCTCTCTATGTCTGCAGACAGCATAGGTTGGGAGATGGCTAGAATGTCTTGAAAGGAGGAATGATCAAGTTTCTGCCAAGGGCGTTTAAATACCAAATTGCGAGGAGCCGAGGATTTAGGGCCAGCAAGGTGCAATGAGAAAAGAATAAGGTGATGGTCAGACCAGACCATCGGTAAAGATATCGGGCCTGTAAAAGCGAGATGTTGGACAGTATAGGGTCTAAAAGATGTCCCGCCTCATGAGTGGGACCAGAGACCAATTGGAGGAGTTGGCATGCCGCCATGTCATTTAAAAAATCGCGACTGTCAGGGTCAGTATCAGACTCCAGGTGCAGGTTCAGAACACCGACAATAGTGAAATTGGCTGACTTGAGTGCTAAACTGCTCACCATGTTAGCTATCGCTTCTCTAAATAGTTTAGACGGCCCCGGAGGGCGATAGATCAATAATCCAGAAAACGTAAAATTGGCTGCCGGAGCTATTTTAAAAGAAGCGCTTTCGCAATCTTGGATACTTTCCTGGGTGAAGCTACAGATATAGCAGTCTTTATAGATTATAGCAATTCCACCGCCTCTCCCGGATCCTCTATCCACATTCTTCATAGTGAAGCCTGGGGGCAAGGCCGGAGCGGGGATGGCCACTGAGCAGTGGTCGAAGTGGGGGGAAAAAAGTAGGGGAACTGTGGGCGGAGATTCAGAGGGTGGGAATAACCCGAGAATTGGATCAGTGGGTGGAGTCAGAGGTGTGACCAGAATGAGAAAAACATCCCAATTTTTTGTATGTGTTTGGCATTTCACTGACCAGTTAGAGCTTATTATGTTATTTAATTCAACCAATGGATACACACAATTATTTAAGGTTTAATATGAGTATTTGACATTAAAATACATTCACAAAGTTGGATATGTTTCCATTCACAGAATGTCCCAAATACGCTTAAAAGTGGAAGCACAAGCCATTTGTCTCTGAGCCATGCAGTTTCTGTCATCATCACTTCTCCTCCCTTTTTCCACAAGAGCAGTTCAAACATGAATGGCAAAATATCCTAGTTTGCAAATGTTTTCTATATAATTATGGCTCTGCCATATTTGCCACACAACATCTGCTGCATAATCTGACAATTTTAACTAATAAATTGTTTGTAGTTCAAACGGATCAAAAATTACTAAAACATGTGACTTGTGTTGCTGTGAAGTGGACAGCCCTTTGCAAAGGTTGACTGATCACCTTTCTCACTGCTGCATGTGTATGTTACACTGGTACTAATAAGGCAAAATCTTTCCAGAGACTGTTAGCATGTGTAAAATGTCAAAATAATAAAGTGTCAGAAAATATACTGCATTACAATGCAGCCTTTGTTTTGCTGTATAATTTAGTCAACATTGCGGAATAATTTTGTCCTCCTATGCTGCATAATTCCAGTGCCTCCAGAGCAGGCAGCACATGTTAAAAGTGCTTGTGCATGAAGCAGAGAGACTGTGAAATTTGAGAACTTAGTTTGGTGTGCATGCAACTCCTGCATTGCCGATCCCTGGTGAGTTGCAGCTACTACTGCTGAAACAAGACCAATGGAGACGCCAATGGGTAAGGCGGACTTGCCTCAAGGCCGGGCTGACTTTAGCGGTGGTGGTGCCCTGTGCAACAATGTTTGTTGGTGCCCTCAATGGCCACCTCAGACACAGATTCCCCCACTACCACCCTTGAACAGTGCCCCTCAAGTCTCCATAGCCACACTCTCTCTCAGATGCATTTAATTTGATTTACAGTGCCACTCATACCAGTGTAGGGTATCAGAGCACTTTACATCACACACAGTACACAGAGACAATCAATTATACATGTGTAAATCACCGTATAGGAAATGTTACATAAGACAAAGAACTACAAGGTGTAGAAGTCACATGACAACTATACTAGTAGGCAGTATAGTTTAATAGTGGTTGGTCTGGAGAAACACAAACTCAGAATTTAAAACGTAATACCACGGTTGGGGGTTCTCTTTAATAATCAGAATTGATTTCTATCCAAATGAACACTTTTTGCAACATTAGGATAATCAAAGACTGGGGGAAAAATCTAGAACGCTCTAATTTATACCTTGCAGTCTGCATGCAGCTCTTAGATGACAGTTAATAGCTCACTGTAAGGATTTTAACTTATAAACTGCAAGTAACCAAAGATCTCTCTGACAAAAGCAGTAACCCACTGACCTATTTACATTATGTGCACTTTGTGATCTACATAGTACATGTTCTTTGCAGCAGGCACATTAACCCTCTGCGCAACCTTTCCATGAATCAAAAGTTCCACTAGACAAAACTACGATCTCTCTCTAGGAAGAACATTAATCAATGGAGTTATAACATTTTTATTGTTGCCGAAAATTGCTGGAAGCCAGGAAGAAGGCAGCAAGCACTTTTAAAACCATAATATACTTGCCACCCGAAGTTAGCGCCTGGTGTGATCACACCGCCCTAAAGCCGCCCTGCTCAAGGGTCCTGTGACCTCAGTGTCACTCTAAGGTGTGCTGCTTCATGGGCCTGCCTGGAAGACTGGAGGTGAACTTCAGCATGGATTGTGGTGGACAGGCCTTCAAGGTTAACCCACACTTGCCACCGCTAGGGTCCACCTGCTGGTGCTAAGACACCAGGGCTTCTAAGGTCTAGCATGGGAAGGTGCTCCCTCAGTAGAATGGTCTGGGGGACTGGTCATGAAGGCTGAACCTGGTTCCCCAGTTCCAAATTCTGCAGCTCTGACCATAGTGCTACATCCTGTCCCGCACTGAACACCATACATCCCCACTGAGAGAAACTCGCACTGCCTTCAACTACAACCCAATGGTGCCCTGCTATAAACACCTGGATGCGACTCAATTTAAATTACGCACTAGATCAGAGTAATATGCTGCCTAAAATAAACATAACAACATCCTGAAAAAAGTAAACTCTCATAGGGAATGCAAGATTAAGTTGAGTATGTGAAATGAAAGCATGAACAACATGGTTACCTTAACGCTTTTACACTCACTATTCAGAAATCAATGAGTGCTCTTGCCTGAAAAGTTAGGGACATGACTACAGGGCCCGGAAGGGACCCATTTCAATGTCCATTGCTTATATTCTTACAAAATGTAAGCAGTATGGCAAAAAGATCACATCCGTGAACACAGAGCTGCAGTACACATTTTGTTTTCCAATCCACCCATCAATCGGGCATTGCAGTACCTCCAGGATTGGTGCACTTCCTCATTCAGAGAAAACAATATTGTTCAAAGAAAAGATTTTTTTTAAAGTAGCGCTTCACTGGCAAACTCTGTATAGTGACACTAATGTGTTTGGGTGTGAATAAAATCAATCTGGCCACTTTCGAACACTTGGTCTTGCTTTATTTAGTTCGTTATTTATTTTTCATATTTTGAACCTTGTAATCCTGAGGCTGTACTTTGGATAGAAAAATATCAGAAAAAGACGACATTTCTAGCAAAAGTAATTATCTTTTTGGATCCATTTCACAGGGGAACAAACGGAAGTCACGGTTTTCAGTAAGTGAGGAGCAGCTCGACAGAAAGAGAGGGAATGAAAAGGGAAAGGCAGGCACTTTCCTTGATTACATTAAGATCCATGTTAATCTTTCCATTCCACTGCCAACGGCAGAGCAGAAGTGGGCACTGTCCTTGTCTTCTCTGGCAAGAAGGAAAAGACAGAGTCCTTTTCCTTCTCTGCCCACCCGCCCGTCCCCGAACGGCCAGGAACGTCAAGCCTTATCTGTAGGCCGTGGCTATTTAGGCCGTCGTGGGACGCATGTTTAAAATAAAAAGTAGGGGAACGGAATCTATTGAATTATGGAAGTAGGGGCACGCCGTGCCCTGCCGATCCCGCCCACTTCGACCACTGCCACTGAGACTTGGGAGAGCCAAGATTCCGTTAGAAATAGCACGTCTAGCACGAGCTCGGACAGTAGATCAAAGACTTTCGCATGATGTTTAACTAGCGAGCGGCAGTTAATGCTACCTATTTTAAATTGAAGTTGCTGACTGCCTTGTGATGCACTCAGGTTAGATTGAGACCTATTATTGCAAAGACTACAGTGCAAGGAACCTACAGTGGGGGACCAACTATGGGCCCCACACGAACGGCTGCTCCTTTGCACTTTGAACAGGTCTTCACTAGAGTAGGTTAGCCTGTGCGTGGGGGAGAGGGCATAGTGCCCAGCGCCGTCCAGGCGTGGACGGGCGCAGACGGGCCGCCCGCTGCGCGTCCGCGCTGGGGCGAGCATAATATACCTGGGAGCACAACTGCCTCCTCCCAGGCACGCCTCTGATTGGGTGAAAATGGACCAATCAGAGCGCAGCACAGCCGGAAACAAAACAGTCACACCCCCCAAAGAAGATGTCAGCGTGAGAGAAGTAGTGTTACTTTGCGAAATTAAAAGCATAAAAAACAAGTGATAAATGAGGGAGCCTGCCTCAGGGTCTAATGACAGGCAATTCCTTACACGAAAAGCACTCTCTCCCCCCTACAGCGCGTCCGCGCTGCGGTGTGCAAAATGTACCTGGGGGCACAGCTGGCTCTTCCCAGGCATGCCTCTGATTGGGTGAAAATGGACCAATCAGGGCGCAGCACAGCCGGAAAGAAAACTGCCACACCCCCCAAAGAAGATGTCAGCGTGAGAAAAGTAGCGTCACTTTGTGAAATTAAAAGCATAAAAAACAAGTGATAAATCAGGGAGCCTGCCTCAGGGTCTAATGACAGGCAATTCCTCCACGAAAAGCACTCTCTCCCCCCTACGTGGGCAAATAACGATGGATTGGGATGCGGCCCTGAGTGATTGCCTGTGGCTGAGATTAATTCAAGCATTCTATCCATCACCTTGTTGTTTTTGCATTCTTACAATTAAAGCCACTGGAATCATGTGAAAGTGCATCAATTTTCGTATAATTATAGATTTGCTGCATTCACCACATAATCCATCATCACCGTATTATCTGCAGATTTTAACAAAACAAATGTTGTTTCTAGCTCAAATGGTTCAAACGTTACTAAAAATGCAGTGACATGTTGCTGCGCAGTGAAAGTCCCTTCACAAAGCCACACAGCTAAGCTTAACTTCTCACCTTTTTGTTGATTATTGCTATATTTCGGTATTAAAATAGTACTAATGAGGTGCAACATATGCCCAGATAGTGTTACCAAGTTTAAAAATGATGAAATAATGAAGTAATACTATTATAAATCATGCTGCATTATGCTGCATGATTTGGCTTTTATTGCAGCATAATTTACTCAACACAGCTGCACAATTGGGCACTCTCGTGCCGCATAATTCCAGTGGCCTTGCTTACATTACATGCATTTCTCTTACATACAGGGACTGAGCAAAGTCACAAGCATGCCTCTCTTAAGTCCCTTTAAAGCAAGACGCTGTGAGCATTTGTTTCCTTTCCCCTCCATTGCATTTAGGCAGTGGGGTAACACTAGCCCCCACGGTGTAGGGGGCCCCGAGCTCCAGGGGCCTCCTCTTGCACTGTGCATGGGTGACAGGCTCCTGGCCCGAGAGCTCCTGACTGGGTCCAGGGACGGGCCCTCCCTGTACTTTGCAGGGGGCTCCCTCAAGTTTCGTTATGCAACTGTATTTAGGAGTGAGGCTCCCAATAGCTCCCAGCCAGGATACTCCAACAAAAGAAGGCCTGGTGGCCCCTTAACTTCAGCCTTTGTTATGGGACCAGCTAGAATCAGATGAGCCTCATCCCCGCCTGCACGTTACTGCTCGGAACAAAAGCAGACAGTGTGCAGGAGCTTCTGAATGTGTCCTGGTGTCTGAAAATTACACCGGGACAAGTTTAGCAAATTTCCGTTGGGTCCAATGTCTTGGCAGGGTAGACACGTTCACCCTGTGAAAAGAGTGAGCAGACGCCGTCTACCGGTGTGTACCCTCGACTTGTGCCCTGATTCTTAGTGTATCAAATACAAAAACAATTAAGGGAACACTTCATTATTTCATACATGCCAACCCTCACGATTCAGATGGGAGACTACCGATTTCAAGGCTGTCTCCCACCTCCTGATTCGTACATGCAAAAATCTGATTACTTGGCGGGCTTCAGATAGCAGGGGCTGCTCTTGTGTGACTCGGAATATGCACTGCCAGTAACCTGCCCCTGCAAGAAAATGCACAACATTTTTGTCATGCTTTCTCTGCCTCCCATAGCAATTTCTCTAGGCTCCTGACAGGTATAGAAAAAAACTTTTTGAACTTCTGATTTCCGATCCAGCTGCAGCTCACTTGCAAGTCCCATACACGCCGATAGACCCAATGCAGGCTGTAATAGAAGCCAATGGGAGATATATTCTCCCGATTTTTTTTTTTTTTTTTAAATCTATTACTTTCCTCTTCCAAAATGTTGGCATGTATGTTATTTCAGGGACATATATGATTTGCTTACTTCAGAAAATCATTATTATTTTTGTACCAGATGATTCTGAAATATTTTCCTCAAAAAACAAAGGTTGATAAGCTACGGCTTTTTCTGTGTATGCAGTAAAACAGTTTTTTTACCAACCTTGTAATGAAGTTTAGTGGGGAATGCTTCGGTAGGCCCACATCGGGTGGGTGTGACTTGCTCGAAGGGGGATTTGGGGGGCAGCCAACCATAGGGAGGTCTGTTCCCCGGGTATTTTGGGGAAGAGTAGCAGTCGGATGACTGCTTGAGGTTTGGGCGGGTTTTGGGCTACTTAGTAGGCCGAGGGATATATCCTACTGCGTTTAAGGTACAAGCCACCATTTTGTATGGTGACACAGTGACTGGTACCTGGTAGTTAGATTTGCTGCAAGTAGCGCTAGTGTACAGCAATTTAGCACCCCACGCCCCTTTCTCCTTACTGGTGGGCATGTCGGCCGGCGTGTCCAGTGAGGGCGAGTTGCCCCAGGAGTTGAAGCTGCTTGCGGGCATCTATTCGTTGGTGGAGGGGGCGCCGCAGCATGGCGGTCGCCACATAAAGAGACTAGCTTGAGGGGGCGCGGCGTGGTTCTATTTTTGGCAGTGCTGGCTCCTGGGAACAGCAGCAACACAGGCAGAAGAGCGGGGTCGCTGCTGCATGCGGTGAGTGGCTCCCACGGGAGCAATGATGCGCCCCGGGCTGCTGGGTGCTCTCTTAATTGTTCAGGGCAAGCCTTCGCTGTGTGCAATCATTTGATACAGCTGGGCCTAGCGCGAGGCCTCTCATCAAACAGCAGAGGCCTCACAGCTGCAGATTGTGTGTGGGACCACGGGGGCTTCATGAGGCGTGCTCGAGGCTGCCCGGCATTAGTAGAGGGCTTGCTGTTGGTAAAAGTGGGCGGGACCGCTGCGGAGGCACGCACAGCCCCGTTTAAATGGAGGAAAAGCCTATAGCTCAGTGGTGGTTTGTGCCCCCGGTGGCGCAGGCTCCACCAAGACAATGGCCAATCCCGCCAATGCTGGAAACTTTGAAGGAGTAGCACTAGTGAAGCGCATTTTCTGGCCAATACTGAGGTGCCTGAATGGAGGGAGGAAAAAAGTGGGTATTGGCTTGGGCCTTGTAGGGTACGCTTTTTTCAGCAAAGGTGGGTGGGGGGGGGGGAGGGTAGCAGTCATATGGTGGTGTTGTGGGTAATGCATCCAGTGGTATAGCATTGAATAGGATAGTGATAGCTGCCTAGAAGGAGTGCCAGCAAGGTCGGGTTAAGTGGGGATGGGCAGCTTGGACAAAGGTGTTCATTTGGAAGCAAGAAAGCTAAAGCGAAGAGGGGCTAGTAAGGGCCTGGCGGGGGAATGTGGGGGAGAATATGCTCACTCAGAAAGAGGGGTAGCATGCAGGCTTAGCGTAGGGTAATCTTGTTGGAACACCTTTTCGGAGTGGTGGTTGGCAGAGAAGTTGCCATGGTTTACTGAAGTTTATTGTTGTGGTCAGCGGCACTTCAGGCTGAAAGGGAACAGGTAGGCAAGTTCCCTAGGGAATTTAATGGGTTAAGAGGTTCATAGATGTAAGAAAGTGCAAAGGGATTTTAGAGGTCTCAGTTGCAGTTGACCAGCCCTGGAGCATATACAATATTGATGTCGTAAGTTGTTATGAAGGGGGAGGGATATCTTAGAGGTGGAGGGTAGCTTAACATAGGTGAGCAACTTTGTATATTGAGGATGTAGTTTTGCATGGCGAAGGACAAGGTTGCTTACGAGATGTGCACCTATATCAATAAAGCGGCTTTTTCACAGAAACCTGGTGTCAGTGGTCTGTACTGCTTCCCTCTTCCCCAATACACTGTTACACTAAGTCCGTGTCCATCCATCCTTCTACTGCCTCCAGCCGGTTGTGCGTCTTTTAGAAAAGGAAGGCAAGAGCCTTCTTGTTGTAATATACAATGAGGAGCCATCAAAGAGGCGGAGGATCACCTCTGGCTCCCACTCCCCTTCTTCAGGGACAAGTCCACAATTGATTACATCTTCATTTAAGATCATCTGGCATTACACCTCAGTTACTTTGAAGTGGACAATAGGGATGAGAGCGATCACAGAACGCTGAGGGCAATCCTCCAATTAGACGGGAAAGTCGTCCCACAAATGCAAACACTAGGGGATCCCACCGTGGATGAGCGTCACAAAGTCCAGAGCAGATTAAATGGTTTGCAAAACGCGGCCCAAAACTTATGGAGTGGATCACATCCAAAGAGTCGAACTCAACAGCAACATGTACCGTCCCCTTCCCGGAACACTGGGAAGCACTCCTAGCGGACCTAAAACAAGCCCTGAGGGGAGGACTCGTAACTACCCAGACACAGGCCACCAATGCCCATCCACTCCACCTACAAATTAAACCGAGGGAGTTATACTCAACCAAACGTAGCCTTTCAAAGGCCCTGAAGGCAAGAAGAAAAGGGAATAAAAACTTGCAAACACATACAATCTCAGTCCTTCGTGCGGAGCACAGAAAGAAAGTCTGGCAGATAAGATCTAAAAAGATTGAGGCAGAATGGCTGAAAATCTTCACCCTCCTCAAGGAAAGGGGACACATTCAACTTTGGAAATACATTACCCAATGCAGTAACACCGGCTAGACAAAAGAGAATGGAGTGGCAGCCGATGAGTGGGTCAAACACGCAAAACAGTTATACTTTAACCATCAGAACATATTACATACCAATCCACAACAATCTTCCTCAGCAACACGCCAGGCCCCCAAAACACCCAACATTACAGAGGCCGAGGTAACCCACTTAATCAAAAAAATGAGGACAGATGGTGCCTCAGGACCCAGTGGGGTCCCCGCATCAGTGTTCAAAGCCTCTCATGCATACTGGTCAGGACAGCTTACCCCACTCTTCAAGCATGCCTATGCCACCTCAACAATTCCATCAACATGGAAATGTTCCAGCCTCTTCCCAATTTACAAAAAAGGGGACTGTACAAAACCGGGAAATTACTGCCTTATTGATTTATTAAACCTAGAAGCAAAGGTGTAAGCAAGAATACTACTGAAAGAACTAGAAGCCTGGGCAAAAGACAACAACATCCTTCCCCTCTTTCAGTCTGGATTCAGGCCCGAAAGTTCCACCACGGATAACATCTTAGCACTGGGTCACCTGTCATACCGAGCTACACAGCTGACGCAATCACTGCGTTTTTGCTGTTTTGTAGATTACAGCGCAGCATTTGACTGGATGGATCGAGGGAAACTGTGGGGAAAACTAGACTCCTGGGGAATCCCCAGACAGCTACTAAAGACAATAGCTGCATTACATTAGGGAACCTGGGTCCGCATAAAGACCAGCCAATACACTGTTACAGTAAAGGTGTCAACCAACAACGGCCTGAAACAAGGCTGTGTCCTCGCCCACCTTCTTTTTATTTCTCTACACAGCAGACCTGGGCAAAGCTTTAGAAGGCGCATGTTTACTAACACCAAGGTTGGTTAAAGTGTGGCTCCAAATCCTCCAGTATGCTGACGACATCGTAATAATGGATCACATGCGGACTGGTTTACAGAAAGCCCTTAATGCGCTCCACAGGTACAATCTAAAGAACAACCTCATGGTAAACCAGGAGAACACCAAGATAGTCATCTTTGGGAAGTACCTACGAAAGAAAACTGCTCAATGGCGCCTAGGTGATCTGCAAATTAAAACATGCACGAGCTACAACTATCTAGGCGTCAGGCTATCAGACGGGACAAAACCAGTGGCCCATCTAAAACACATAAGAAGTAAGGGGACTGGCATCATTTACAGTTTGAAACGCCTAAACCAGCTGTTACACAGTCCAACTGCTGAACCCATCCTGAAAGTTTTGAGAATTAAACTTGTCCCCTCTCTATATTACGGTCACCTAGCATTTCCCGGTGCACTCAACAAGTTCCTAATGAATCTTCAAATTTCCCCTTACAAGAAGGTTCTAACTCTCCCTCGACAGGCCAGGAGAGCCAGAGTGAGATTGGAGCTGGGACTCGCCCATCCGGACATCTTATGCTCAGGGGACATAATAAAATATACATCAGTACTTTGCGTGCCTCAGCACCCTCACTGAAAGCTCAAATCAAAACAATCTTTGAAGTGGCTTGCTCCCCATGGCAGGCACAGTTGGCAGCGGCCTCAAGTCTACTTGAAATAGAAGTTCAACATTTGCAAAACCAGGACATTCCGGTCACAGCCTGGAAAAAGACAGAGAAAGCACAGGTTAAGAAACTATCATTTGAAATGGACCTGGAAAGTTTACGCTGCCAACCCAATCTTTCTACACTGGATGCCTCCTATATCCTGGGAAAACCTCAGCCTTACTTTGAGCAAGTTTTGACAGTCCAGGCTCGGGAAAGAATCACCTACATGAGACTTCTCTCGTTGCCTATCATGGACTTCAATCAATCCTGGGCTCGCAGGACAACTCAACCGCTTGTCGTCTTGTAGCTACCAACCTCAATCTAGGCTTCACCTGCTGTGCTGCTGCTCAAAGATGGCAAGTGAGCGGCATTGCTTGGTAATCTCAATTTGCAGGTCTTACGGCCTCAGACACTGCAGAGAAGTCTCAGACCTGTGTTTCTCCGCCAACACAGCACAAACTGCGACCAGACTAGGGAAATTCACAGATGCAATTCGGGCCGCACTGACACATACCATTAAAGCCACCAGCAGCAATTAGCTGGCCATCAAGTTTGAGCAACAAAGATCTAATGGCTTGCACAGCAAAATAACAGTCTTGCGTCCACAACAAAACCAGAGTCCTGCCTCGGATTTAATCTAACATAAATTCCAGGCACATAAGGAAACTAAAACGATTAAGATCAGAAGATCAAACAAGCACGTCAGAAAAGTCAACTTATGCACCCTGTACCGAAAAGAGGAAAACACCTGTTAATGTTGTATTTTTTATTTTTATTTTTTTTATTAAACCATACACAGCTGCAATAAAGACATACAGTGTAGCACATTGATATCATATGGTTATACACTCATCAAAAGTGGTGGTACAAACATTACAATAATGTGCTTCTGTGTCGTCTAAACAAACTAAACTGAAAAGAAACATGAACTATTTCCGCCTATAATGGTAGTCATCACACCTATATATTCTAAGATGTACAGATTTCAATTACATGTATCTCAAATGTTGCTTGGGTTTAAGTTCCGTCGTCTGCACTTATTCGCATTGTCGCACCCATACATAGTTCGACCCTCTTTGTCCTGGGTACAATTCACCCGCTCTTCTGTATGTGCAACCCTAAGCCTGCATCGTCCTTACTTTCTACTGTTCCCCTGGTATATGTCCTCTAGCGCCCAGCCACGTTGTAAAGGGTTCCCATATGTCTTTTGGGCGGGATCTACTTGGCATTAGCTCCCAATAATGGGACAGTTGGTCTTTGCAGTAGGTAACAGTAGTCACCCATTCCGCCATGGTTGGGGGCGACTTTTTTTTCCAGTGTAACACCACTGATCGTTTGGCCAGGAGTAACAACATGGCTATTAACTTCCTTCTTCCCTTAGGTACCTCCAGCACATTACCCAATAGAGCTATCAACGGAGAACATTCTATGGGACAGCCCGTCATGTGTCCTATGTGAGTGAATATTTCGACCCAAAAGTTCGCTATCGGTCGGCATTCCCACGCTAAGTGGATAAATGTGGCTTTCTGATAGCCGCATCGCCAACAACACGTGTCCTGTTGTAGACCCATGCGGTGTAGCTGCAGTGGTGTACGATATAACCGGTGTAAATAGTTAAAGTGAATCAGCCGAAGTCTATAATTCGGCGACAAATGTTTCAGTTGGGTACAGCAGAACGTCCACTGTTTATCTGTAATGGTGATTCCTGTGTCTTCCTCCCATTCTATTTTTGAGCGGGCCTGTTAATGTTGTATTAAATGTTTTTTGTTTTTTTTTTACTCATAATTAATGTTGGGTAGTTAACCTAAAGGTTTTATTTTTGCACTGTAAACAAACATCAATCCATTGGGTTAAAGGGCCCACCTAAAGGACGAGTAAACTGGGTCCCCAGACGTAGCTGCCATCCTCATGCACTAGCACTTTAGTTCCAGCCTGGACTATTGTTTTTACAATTTTATAGATTTTAGCGAACCCAGTTACTGCAGCCGGAGTATGTAGGCCAGTTATGAATTCAAAAGCTCTTATTTTTACCTTCTCCCTTCTTTTCTACTCTGCACATGGAAAATGAAGTATATAGTAATGCTTTTAATTAATTGAACAATAAAGAATTACATGCATACAATGAGGGGCAAACCCCTGGTTTAACCGAGGTGACAATGGATTCGTGAGACATTCTGTTTTGCCTTGGCCCCGTGTCGTGTATATATATTTTAGTGTTATTACTTGTAAAGTTGCGCACGCCCTCGCGTGCATCAATGGGATTCCAACCTTCTCCTCTCTTCGGCTGTTGCTTGCACGTTCTGGAGTTTTGACAGTGCGGAGGGAACAGTTGAAGAGAGAAGAGGGTGAAATCGTATCGTACTATGAAGGTGTTCTTCCTATGCTTAATAAAGCTTATTCTTCAACTTACTACGTGTCCTGGACTTGACAAAATTGGCGACGAGGATGGGAATTTTGTCAAGTCCAGGACACGTAGTAAGTACTCCTTAGAGAAGAAGTAGAAAAAGAATTAGAGAAACTTGTGGAAGCAGATGTAATTGAGCCCATAGAATCCTCGGAATGGATTTCTCCAGTGGTTGTAGCAAGACGCAGCAATGGCAAGATTAGAATTTGCATTGATTTGCGCCATGTCAATGAAAATATCGTAATTGACAAGTTTCCCTTGCCAGGAGCTGTCACCTTTCAGCTCAGTCCCAAGCTCCTAACTGACAAGCTCAGAACCCAACATTCTAATATGTCATCATGAATAATCACATTCCAAATGATGACAGCAGTGAATAAGCTGGGAAGCCGATACTACACATCTTCCCCTTTTATACATTTTGCAATTGCAACTTAAACTAGAAGTGAAGACGGCAATTACAAATAATAACAATGAACATAAGAAAGAAAAGTAGAAACGGGGTAGATAATAATATGAAGAAAGGAAAACAAATAAGTGAACGGTAGAACACAAGAGGTGATAAATGAAGAAAGATTAAAAATGAGAAGAGTCAAGAGAAGAAATAAAGGAATTCCAAATGATGACAGCAGTGAATAAGCTGGAAAGCCAACACCCTTTTTATACATTTTGCAATTGCAACTAAAAGTGAGATGTGAACCAAGCAATTACAAATAATAACAATGAACATATGAAAGAAGAAACGAGTCAAGCGAAGTAGTAAAGGAAGGTGAATAAAAGGAAGGAATATTTCAGAAAACAAAAGGAAGCAAAAGAGAGAAGAGGGTGAAATCGTATCGTACTATGAAGGTGTTCTTCCTATGCTTAATAAAGCTTATTCTTCAACTTACTACGTGTCCTGGACTTGACACCCCGTACCGGCCACTTCCTTCAGTGTACCGTAAACCGGGAACCGAGGGTAGTGTCGGCCGCGTCTCCTCAGTACGGCATCAGTCACCAACCACGCGGGTTTCCGCCATTCCGCAGCAGGTGTACGCGCCACGAACGCATTTACGAGCAAGCCGAGCGCAGGTAACGGTTTCGTCCGACGATGGTGACGCACGTTATTCAGGGGAGGTAGCGCGTGCGCGGTGATGTCAGGCGGTGAGCGCGAGCGGTGCCGCGTGAGTGAGGGCACGTGCCTGCCGGCGTTAGAAGGCAGCGAGCGTGCATGCTGGTCGGGGGCCGTCGAGCAGCGGACGCTCGGCAGGGTCTCTCTGCCAGCACTTCCGGGTCAGTCCCGGAGGGACACGTGCCTGCTCTCGGCCCATGAGAATCATGCTATCCTGGACCAGAAATTAGAAAGAAGTAGGTAATAATGATAGTTTATACTTCCTACAGTGATTGCCGTCATAGTTTGGGCCTTGGTGAGTGACATGACTTGGGAGTCACGTCAACTCACCATGTTTGGAGGGCGCTGCCCTTTTTGCTGCATAAAATCCATTTCCATAGGTGAAAATGCCTTCCACAGACTTCCTTAGGGCCCGCCTCTGCGCAAACCTTCATTACCCTATTAAAGTAAGTTTTGTTTTTAGCCTAATACCTTATTCTTTAAGGTTTGTACTTATTCCTATGTGAAATTACTGGGAATGTGACCATGAACCGCTTTCGGACAGTTATTAAATATACAATGTGTGAGTCAGAAAAGCCTTAACGAATCTCAAAGTGGATTTAGCTACCGACCTCGAATTGCATTTAACAAGAGGTGTGAATTGCGATTCAATATGGCATATATTAATGGTTGCTACCACAGTTGAGGTTGCAAGCCATTAATCAGTTAGTTACTCCCCAACACCCCCTCCCCCCCCTCCGAATTGGAGTGATAACTGACTCACAGACAGGGCGGTGGTCCCTATAGATACCTTTCCATTTGTGTATGGCATCGGATGACCTTGGGAAGAGTAGGGAGAGGTCCATTGGACTACTACCTGCTCCCTCCGAAGTACTCCGACTAGCCTAATTCATTTTAATTAGGCAGGTTATTATGTGAATGTAGATGTTTGATTGATTGATGTTGATGGAGCAAGAACTCCCAATGAGACTTGCTCGTAAGCAATCCTCTCACAGTATTAATTAATTAAACTTTGTAATGTCTTTATTAATAAGTGCATACACAACACCGTATCTGAGAGACGCTTGCCTATGTGTTTAAAACTAATAAGTAATCCTTGTCTAATCCAAAATGGCCGCTAAAGCGCGGGAACTCCATTGCGCATGTGTCAACCATATCACGTGGTATGACGTCTTTCTTTGCTTGGAGGGAATCTTTGTTTCTGCGCAGTGTGTGCTAAAATGGCTGCTTAATGTTCTCACGTGCTAAAGCTCACGCATTTGCTGCAATTAATAATGTGGTATTCGAACGCTAC
Organism: Calotriton arnoldi; assembly: GCA_963921515.1. Lineage (NCBI taxonomy): Eukaryota > Metazoa > Chordata > Amphibia > Caudata > Salamandridae > Calotriton > Calotriton arnoldi. Next base: position 1,982,155 of record CAWUFW010000037.1, on the reverse strand, counting down.
TAATGCGGGATAGATTTTATAATTAAATGGGAATAGAGTAGAAGTAGGGGGTATACAGTGAAAACATTTATTTTTGATTTTAATATATTTCTTCTTTGATTTCTATTAGTTCGTAAAATGGGCCTGGGTTAACCAAACAGCAGCTCAAGAGCCATGGAAAGTGCGCATGCGCTCTGAAAATAACAAGACAAAGCGATGAAGTCGACTTGGACGATATCCAAGGACACAACCCGTTGGTCACCTCCACTGTACATCTGAGATGTTCTCTCAAATGCAACAATGTATATACATTTTGTATTAAAATTTGTCGTGAGACGGGTGGGAAATAAAGCAAATGTATTAATTGTGAGGGGCGGTATTTTAAACAATGGGCTTAAAGAAATTGAACTAAAATGTCATGGTGTGAGGATCAACCCCCTGTCCCTGTCCAAACAGAAGTAATGGGCCCATAATTTTGAAACATTAATGGGAGGTACCTGGGTGTAGAAGGGTATAATAGATATAGATTTAGCTAATTAGTTAGCGTTGAGGCTGTCAGCTTTGAGAACCACAGAACAAGCTGATCGATTGTAGACTGAACCGCTGTCCAGAGAGGTCCTGAGGTGGGGGCGGCGGATTCCATTAGAAAGAAGACACGGAAGAATCGAGGAGGAACGAAGTGACAGAGAGGGGAACGACGCAGGCGTCGTTGATAGAGCGGTCACCTATCCTGTTCTGAACCTGGTCCGGAGGTCTTTGGTCTTCATCCTTCTTGGGACCCATCTTTCCAACTCCTTGGCCAAGGGGTTTGGTTCTCACACTCTTAGGTAACTATAAGCATAAACCTTTAGCTGTACTGCTGTCTCTATCTTCTTCTTTCTGAGGGACCGTCATTGATTAAATAGGTGATTATTTAGTATGCTTCCTCCTTGAAAGGCGATTAAGTATTATGTGGTTTGTAATTTACTCTGCTAAATACTTTAGATAAACATTTTAAAACTTCCTGAGTCAGTGATTATTTCAGATTTATGAATTGTATTGTATTTTCTCATTTTAAACTTCCCAATTATCAAAGGGTCCATTGGTAAGTCATTACTCTTCAATCAGAAAAGGTAATTGGTAGCAGGGATATTGATAAAGAGTACAACTGACTCCCACCAGCAGAAATGCTAGTGTAGTATGAATGAATGGGCCCAGGTGAGTATTCGGTGTATGAATGCTTGTTGCTAGTAACCCGCTGGATCAATGTTATGATGCAAGCACATAATGTCGATGTGTAATTTGAGGCCACCTAATGCGACTTATAGAAAGGCAACAGGATGACCAGTTTCTGAAGGACTCCATGGGCCCTATCTTGTTACAGGATGGATTGAGGATCAGAGTCCATGTATGACTGACATTTTGGAAAGAAAATTGATAGAGTGCTCGATAGTTTATAATTTCAAATGTAACTATAAAAGCCCAAGTACTTGCTCCCATTTAAAAGAAGGACTTGTACTCTCCTCTTCAAATTATAGGAGTGCAGATTCTCATTCCCTGACAGTGCCTGCCAATTTATAGCTCTGAAATGTATTTTATAGTGCTGCACGTGTGCCTGAGTCTAAACGGTCACCTGTCACCTAGAAGTTTTGTAGTTTTGTTATTTTTCTGCAAATTGACAACAGTTTAGGAAGGGTTTGCTAGACACAAAAGTTCAGAACCCTGAGTAGTAAGACGCAAGGACAGCTGCGAGTAACCAAAACCCCAGTTGAGAAGGCTTTGACCACTGAGTTGCATTGTCTAGCAACATTGTGAAAAGTGTTAATCTACACGTGGTTAGGTAGAAGGAGCATTGGCAAGATAGCAAGCTGGCAGTCAGTAGTGAAATTGGATGGGATATGTTGACTGAGTCACCATAAAAGATGATAAAATAAAGAATTTGAGCAGGACTGAAATGGAGAGTTAAATGGTCTCGCAAATTATAGGAAGCAGCCCAGTTTCTGAAGTGAGGTATAAGTGAATATAAACCTAAAATATTGGTAAATTTAGGGGGATTAGTATTGCAAAACACCACAGTACCTGTAAACACAGTCATTCAGAATTTGACTGATGGGATTATTTAGTTTTATCAGATACGGTATCGGTCCCACTCTTATCTGCACATCTAAACTTGCACCAGAAGGACCCAAGTTTATATTGTATTGAAAGTAAGAGAATCGGATATTTCACAAAAGCCAATGTTTCCACTGAGAAGACAAAAGCAACAAATTATTGGTGAAGTATCACAACTTTGCTTGTGGATTTTCTGAAATGTGGAGAATCTGCACATGTTGGTTTATGGAACCTCGCCATCAAAAGTTATACTTTTCCTGAGGTGTATAATCTTGTGTTCTGCACATTGTGTGATCTTGGGAATTTACTTCAGCAGTGCTTCCTTCCACAGAACTGTCAAACCTGAAAGTCGCCAGACACAGGTTAAAAGCCAAAGCAAGGTTTGCAGTAACTGGACTCAACATACTTGACACAAGCATCAATCTAGAACATGTTACGCATGTTACAGTTGTTGCCTTCTGGGGGTTTTAGCAAGGGAGTCGTTACTTATGTTACTCTCTTAGGATCTTCGGTATAAATGGTCTCTAGTGTTTAACTTCCTGTGAAACAGGGAAGTTTTATTTAATTGAACCAGTTTCCACAGTTTACCATATTGTGTGAAATGGGCAAATTACTCATCTGTTTATCAATTGTTGCTTTGTTTGTTGAAGAATGTACTGTAGTTTGCTTTATAAAACAGTAGAGTTAATGCACAGTTGGACTCCTAAGCTGTTCAAGGAACATTAATAAAAATGTATGTACACAGAGTAAAACTTCTGTTTTTTCTTAACAGTAAAATGTTTAAAATTATGTATAAACATTTATTAAATAAAAAAAACTACATTTGTACTCTGGGTCTCTCAACACACTTTTCCTCATGCAGTGAATAGCCACCTTGCAGCCGCACTTCTCCTTGGCACTAGCTGGGCTGCCATTAACTTGGTAACCTAAACCTAGGTCACGTAGCTAGGTAATACATAGTGCCCTGTAGGTCTCTACTTCACACATCCAGCTGTGCTGTTGGCCCGAGGCAGAGGTGTAAGAATTGTTGGTTAAGAATTCCACACAGTAGCGGTCGGTGGTGGGAGTGCCACCGGGCGCTGACGTGGGGAGGGGCAGGGTGGGGGGTAGTAAACTACGGATTACGGCCGATTACAGGTAAGTGCACATATAAATAAATAAAACAAATTTCGTTTCTCGCGCTGCATCGCCAAGTGCGATGCAGAGCGCGCAACGAAATTCGTTTTATTTATTTATATGTGCACTTACCTGTAATCGGCCGTAATCCGTAGTTTACTACCCCCCACCCTGCCCCTCCCCCGCCCCACGTCAGCGCCCGGCGGCACTCCCACCACCGACCGCTACTGATACCACAGTGACGCTGAATACTTTTGGTTCCAATTCAAAAACAACAGGTTACAAGTTTAGAGAACATTACCTGTGATAGTGTGGAAAGTTTGTACATGTAAGTGTTTACTACTAGACTTGCAAAGCTCAAGGGGTTTTGCCATATGATTATTTTAGGTTAAGTCTTTTTTTTATTGGAACAGTCAAGGTCAGCATATGAAATTTAAACAATGAACCAACAAAGTTAGAACTCCAACCACATACACTATAAGATACCCCATAGAAGAGTTGGTAATCTATAAATGTTGGACCACCTAGAATTCTGGTGCTAAATTATCAGAAATCACAGTGGTTCATGTGGACCTGAAAAAAAGTTAGGAGGCAAGGCCAAAGGTTTATCAGACCACGAAATCCACAGAATACTCTCTCAACAAGAGGGGGCCCATCACTCATTGTCATGGACAATGCCTGTGCCGGAAGAGACCCGATCTCCCCATCGTGGTTGTGTGATAGAATCACGCATACGTTTACCACGCATGCCGGTTCCACGCAGTCTGTACAACGCAAGTCTTAACCATGAATATGCCTTTACCATGCATCCCTTTACAACGATTTATGGGTTGTCAAAGCAGGTATGGTAAACACATTTCCCTGTTTAAGACTTGACTGCCCCCGCCCTGAGTCCTAAAACTACTCCCTCCCTCCTGAAAACCAACCCCCTCCCCCGAACCCTAAAAATGTCCCTGCCACCAGTCCTAAATACTAACCTGCCCACCCCTAAGCCCTAAAAATTACCCCGACCTCCTCGAGCCCTAAACACTACCCATGAAAACTACCCTGAACCCCTCTGTGAATACTCCTCCCATCTACTGTTGGGCACAGATGTGTGCCAGATGTTTTCTTCAAAGAAGTCTTTTGAGGCACGATGTACTGTGACCCCTCCTCTAGTTGGTAATGTGCATGGTCATCGACTCCATTGTTAGATTGTTTTCTTTCTGCTGTTGAGTTCGGACATCTGCTCCTGTGCTCTGCTTCAACACCGTAGTGGTGCTCTTTTAAGTCTAGACTGGTTGCTTCCCTCCATCGGTTTTGTTTACAATCCCATTCCTCTATTCTCTTTGTCTTGGGTTGACGATTCCAGCTTCAACTGGGCGACTCTCAGTTGATCTCGACCCCACGAGGGGCCTTGTCCCTTCGGGGTCTCTTTCTGTCTCCTGACTGCATTCCCTCCACCATGTATCCACAGTGATGGGATGGACTCCATTCCTCTACTGTCCTCGCTGTCAAGTGAAATACTCTTGGACTGTCCTCTGTCAGGTCTGTAATTTGAGTCTGTCTCCCAAGCACAACGAGGTTGCCTGCGACGCCTGCTGCTCCTTCAGCTCTAAGAAATCCTTCCGCGCCTGTCAGGCTAGGCTTCTAACAATGTCACATGAGAGTGGAGATGATACCCCTGACCTCTTTGGCCCGAGGACATCTAGGGGGAACACCACCCACAACCGTCGGCTGCAGATGAGGAAGCTTTCACCCCCGACAACAGCTCCGGCTCCGATATGGAGATCGAAGATCTTCCCCCAGCACTGCCAGCCGTGAGTATGGCACTCCCTCCCCCTCAACACCACCCGCAAGTTGAGCAGCCCCTTCCCAAGGGTCGTCCAGCCACTCTGGAGCACCAGAGACTGGCCGCTGAGCCATCACTGCCTTCGGGCCATGGTCGTCACTGACCACCACCTTCATACGCAACATTCAGCTCTGGCTCGGCATAAAAAAACATTGAGGCCGACTGCTTTGGCACAGCCGTCTCCTGCTTTAGAGCGGACCCGACCGTCGGGCCATGACCTTCAGCGTTGAAATCGGTGTTGGAGCTGAGACCCTCAGCATCAATCAACAAGACCGGCCACAACTTGGGTACTGTTGAGCTGGTCATCCATAAACCCCAGCAGTAGATCGACGCCCAGAAGAAGCACTTGACGGTACATCCAAACACAGGCCGGATTCTCACCCATCCTCTGGGATCTGCTGCTCAGCCATCCAATCAGTAGCTGTCCTTTGAGAAAAACTTTGACTTTCGACCTCCAACCAAGCAGTGCAAGAAAGTGGACAAGGCTTCTAGCCTTTCGCCCCTCACTCTTCCACCTCCACCTCACCCTGCTCCACATCGTTAACCTTCCTCACCCATTTCTCCAGGCAACCCTCTTCCCTATTCATCTCAGGGGCACCCCACTCAGACATGGGGGGCCAGAGGGAGGTGATATCTTCGACAAACCTCCTCAAGGTGATCCTTGGGACACTTATGATGCTGACCCACCGGGGGACACAGATCCCGACCAGTACCTTGCCAGTCCCTCCCATCCTGACGACTCTGCACCCTACCATGAACTGATTAATAGGGCTGCCTCTTTCCACAAGGTAGATCTACACACTGAGCCTTTGGAGGAGGTTTTTCTGTTTGAAATCCTGTTCTCCAATCACCTCTCTGCCCAGTACCGTCCCATGCTCAGGAGCATGCTGCGTCACACCCCGGACATCTTTCACTACCCCATCCGTGCCAGGATCATTACAGCTAGGGTGGACAAGAAATACAAAGATTCCCCTACTGAACCCCCTGTACATCCATGGCCAACTTCCGCCCGACTATTTAGTTGTCACTACTGCGCGTAGGAGAGCTAACTCTCAGGCTACTGTTGATTCCCCTCCATATGATAAAGAGAGCTGTGCTGATGGAAGTGCTGATCACAGTGTGTTAGACTTGGCATCTTTTGGCGTGTTTCCCCTGACTTTTTGCTTTCTGACCTCCCGGTTTTGACTCTGTTTTTGCTGGTGTAATGATTCTGCGCACTTTCCCCACTGCTGTCCAGTGGGAAAGTGCAAGTGCTCCTGTATAAAATGCGTTATGGATTGGTGTTTCCATGATTGGCCTATTTGGTTTATGTGTCAGTCCCTTGTAAAGTGCACTGCGAGTGCCAGGGCCTATAGACCAAATGCTGTTGGTGGGCTGCAGCACTGGATTGTGCCACCCACGCAAACAGCCCGTAAAGTGTAACTCGGGCCTGAAACCGAGCTGGCCTCCTGTTAAGAAGTCTCAGGGACTACAAAGACTTCACAAGCCTCTGGGTACCGCTTCTGGAACGCTGTTTCAGTTGCCACAGAGGAAGGGAACCGCAACCGACTCCGTCAACCGAATCCATCCCTGGCCGGTGACCTGTTTGCACCGCAGACCGCATTGCCCCGCTTCGCATCGGAACCCTGGTCTCACCGTGGGTGACGTCCGACGCCGCCAACATCGAGCCGCTGCTTGCACCGTGACCTGTGGGCACCGCAGTTCGCATCGCTTCACTGAACCAGCCGGACCCGACCGACGCGGTCGCTGCAACTGGCTCAAGAGTCGAGACCACACCGCATTTGGGGCACCGCTCGCACGTCTGCGACGCACCGCTCCGACTCGCACCGCTGTCCGACGCCAGCTCCCGCACTCCGGCTAGGTCGCCTGCATCGCAACCTGTCAGCACCGCATCGAGCATCGTCTCACCCTGCATCGCACGCCTTGGACTCACCGACTCCGTCTGCACGACGCTCATCGAGCCGCTGCCTGCACCGCATCGAGGGACACCGCACCTTGCATCGCTCCGTCTTGCACCGCAACCGCGACGAACGCCGACCGGCTCGTACACTCCGTACCAGCCACAACGAGAAAGGTACTGTAACCGAGTCCGTTCATGACTCTGCTGGCCCGTATCGACGCGGTCGGCTGGAACTGTTAGACTCTGTGGTTTTCAGCATCACGGTAGGCTCGGACGGAGCTACCGACTCGTACGAACTTTGCTTTTGTGCTATTCCTGCAAAGAAGAAGTTACCGTATCAAGTATTCGTTTTTAAAGTATAGTATTGTGGATTTTTGTCGTAATTGGTCTTGTCTTGAGTATATAAAAAGTGGTTATTTTTCTAAACTGGTGTGGTGTCCGTTTGTAGTGCTTACACTGTATTACTGTTGGTTATGTGCAAATGCTTTACACACTGCCTCTGAATTAAGCCTGACTGCTCGTGCCAAGCTACCACGAGGGTGAGCAGGGGTTACTTCACGAGTGTAACACCCTTACCCTGACTAGGAAGAAGGGTCCCTACTTGGACAAAGGTGCAAGCCCTTGCCAACTAGAGATCCCATTTCTAACATTGGTTGTCAGCGGTGAGGATAGGACTTGTGTTTGCACTTGACTTACAGTGATTGGTGTGCACTACTACCATATCGCAGACCATTACGTACCACATACTGGTTCTTTTTCTTTTGGCCTATTTTTGATCTTGCCAGTTTTCAACTCACTACGTTTGTCATGCCTGAATCAATTGCATCATCCGTTGCATCTCTGGAAGTTATCTTTGAGGAGGATAGGTTGGAATCCTACGCCGTAAAAGAGCTACGAGCGATTTGTAAAAACCTGAAAGTCCAAATTAAAGGCCTCACAAGGAAGGAGGAGCTACAGAAGGCGCTGATGCCCTGGGTAGCAGTCAGACATGCCAATGGGCAGCCTGGTAATCTCAGTGAGGAGGTGGAGGAGCCTATTTCCAGGGTGGATGTGCTTTTGGGTAGGGGGGAACCCGCCAGATCAGGCAGCAGCAGTCTGTCCCCAGAGGAGCTGGAGGACAGGCGGGAGGCAAGGCAGTTTGAGCTGCAGAAGCTCAGACTGGAGAGTGAGCGGGAGGAGAAGAGATTGGCCATAGAGGAGAGGAAGATGCTCTTAGAGCATGAGAGAGAACTGAAGGAGCTGGAACTTAGGAGTAAGTCAGGCTCAGATGGTGGCAGCAATTCGTCCAGAAAGGCAGACAGGATTGTGCACATTCCCAAGAACGTAGGCAAGGAGTTCAAGAAGGGGGATGACATACAAAGGTGGTTTCAGGGTTATGAGGCAGCCATACACATGAATGGGGTCCCTGAGGAGAATTGGGGAGCAGGATTGTGGCCACTTTTCCCTGAAGAAGCAAGGGATGCTCTGATAGCTTTGGGTAAGGGGTATCACCTCACCTATGCTGACATGAAGGATGCCCTTCTCACGAAGTATGGTCTTACTCCTGAAAAGTACAGGGATCAGTTCAGGTCCAGTAAGAAGTCTGATGCCAACACTTGGTTGGAATGTGTGGATGTGTTCTGCAGGTCGCTGGATGGTTGGGTGAAGGGCAGTAGTGTAACAGATTTTCAGGGGCTCTACAACTTGATTGCATGGGAGCACTTGTCTAGTCTATGTTTTGCAGATCTGCGCCAGCACCTAGTAGATAGTAAGCTAACTGACCCCAGGAAGCTTGCTATGGAAGCGGACCGCTGGGTGAGTACCAGGGTCCACAAGAAAGCGTTTGGGGGAGACTCAGCCAAAGGTGGGCAGGGTCCCCAGCAGAAAGGTGGGGGGGACAAGGGTAAAGCACAGGAGTTCTCTAAAGGGCCCCAAACTAGTACCCAGGGTAAAGGTTCCCAGCCCCCCGGTGATAAGAAGAAAGGGGTCTACACAGGGAAGCCTGTTGAGACCGGCCCCCGCAAGTGTTATGCATGTGACCAGGTAGGTCACTTTAAGGGGGACCCCCAAGTGCCCGAAGGGGACACAGCCGCCCACCGGTGGACAGTCCAAAGTGTTGGCTAGTGTAGCGCTTGGGGAGGAGGGGTGCCCACAGGAGGGTGGGGATCCCACAGAAATGACCCTTGTCTCACTCGGGGACAGTGAGATGGTCCCAGGAAACCAGGTGCCCCCTAACACAAAGAAATATAGCACCTGGGTGACCATTAATGGGAACAGGGTAGAGGCTCTCAGAGACACTGGAGCCAGTGTGACCTCAGTCCGGTGTCACCTGGTGTCTGAGAAGCAAGTAGTCCCCGGGGCATTCCACCAAGTAGTTGCTGTAGACAACTCAGAGCGCCAATGTATGGTGGCGCAGGTTCCCTTTGAATGGGGGGGGGTCTCAGGTCCCTTGAGGGTGGTTGTGAGCCCTACCATGCCTGTAGATTGTCTGCTAGGAAACGACCTGGAGCAGTCCTTATGGAAGGATGTTGAGCTCAGGTCTCACTTGGAGATGCTTGGGTTGCCAGAGTGGGCATGCGTGTCTACTCGGTCAATGGCAGCCAGAAAGGGTGATCAAGAGGACTTGGAGCCTGAAACAGTGGCCCAAGTCCCTGCCAAGAGAAAGGGCAGGGGCGCGGGAAACCGGACCCCGAAGTTCCCACGGACCGGGAGGAGGCGGACCTCGAGGGGACGCCCCGGTGCCTACAGGGGAGCAGGTAGCCGAACTGGGAGACATCTCTGAGCTGACCCATTGGCAGCAAGAAGGGGGTCCCACCAGGGAGGAGTTCTGCAGGGAGCAGAACGAGTGCCCTACTCTGGAGGGTCTGCGGCGGCAGGCTGCAGACCAGGCAGCTGGTAATCAGTCTGGGTCACATCTGATCTACTGGGAGAGTGGTCTCCTATACAGTGAGCCTAAGGTTGCTGAGCCTGGGTCAGCCCGTGTGCTGGTGGTACCCCAGCGCTTCAGGACCTTCCTACTGGGTCTGGCTCATGACGTGCCTTTGGCAGGACATTTGGGGCAGGACAAGACCTTTGACAGGCTTGTCACCCACTTCTTTTGGCCCCAAATGCGAAGGCAGTCAGATGCACACTGTAGGTCTTGCCAGGCAAGTGGTAAGAGTGGGAGGAAGGTCAAAGCTCCTCTCCAACCTTTTCCTGTTGTTGGAACACCCTTTGAAAGGGTAGGGATGGATATTGTGGGGCCACTGGATCCCAAGACAGCCATGGGCAACAGGTACATCCTGGTCTTGGTGGACCATGCCACCCGGTACCCGGAGGCAATCCCTCTCAGGACAACGACGGCGCCAGTGGTGGGCCGGGCGTTAATGGGGATCTTTTCCCGTGTGGGATTCCCCAGAGAGGTGGTTTCTGATAGGGGGACCAATTTCATATCGAAGTATATGACATCCCTGTGGAAGGAGTGTGGTGTAACCTACAAGTTCAACACTCCTTACCACCCACAAGGAAACGGTCTGGTGGAGAGATTCAACCAGACCTTGAAAGGCATGATCAAGGGTCTAACAGAACCCATGAGGCGTAAGTGGGACGTCCTCTTGCCATGCCTACTCTTTGCATACAGGGAGGTGCCTCAGAAGTCTCTTGGGTACAGCCCCTTTGAGCTCCTGTATGGCCACCCTGTCAGAGGACCTCTGAGTTTGCTAAAGGAAGGCTGGGAGGCGGCTCCCAGGAAAACTCCCCAGGATGTATTTAGCTACATGCTGGCCTTTAGAAACCAAACTGCCCGCTTCAGGAAACTCGCTCAGGCGAACCTAGAAGCCAGCCAGGAAGAAATGAAGAGATGGTATGACCAGAACGCCACTCTGGTCGAATTTCAACCTGGGCAAAAAGTGTGGGTCATGGCCCCAGTGGCACCTTGTGCCTTGCAGGACAAGTGGACTGGGCCATATGAGGTAAAGGAGCGCAAAAGTGACGTCACCTACCTGGTGGATTTGCAGGCTCCAAGGAACCCTTTGAGGGTCCTTCACGTGAACCGCCTCAAGCCCCACTTCGAGAGGTCCGAAGTGAGTATGCTCTTGGCGACAGATGATGGGGTGGAAGAGGAGAGTGAGCCTCTCCCTGACCTCCTGTCTACCAAGGAGCATGATGGGTCAGTAGAGGGTGTGATCCTCTCCCCTACTCTGACTCAGGAGCAGCAGGGGGACTGTCGCCAGTTGTTGGGACAGTTCGCCCCACTGTTCTCTCTGACCCCCGGTGTTACTCACTGGTGTACCCATGACGTGGACACCGGTGACAGCCCTCCTGTGAAGCACAAGATTTACAGGTTGACTGACCGGGTCAGAGCCAGCATCAAGGAGGAGGTCTCTAAGATGTTGGCGTTAGGGGTGATTGAGCCCTCCCACAGTCCTTGGGCCAGCCCAGTGGTCTTGGTCCCAAAGGCTGCGGCGCCCGGTGCCACTCCAGAACTCCGGTTTTGTGTGGACTACCGTGGGCTCAATGCCGTCACCAGGACTGACGCGCACCCCATCCCCAGAGCTGATGAGCTCATTGATCGGTTGGGAGCTGCCCGGTTCCTCAGCACGTTTGATTTGACGTCTGGGTACTGGCAGATTGCCTTAACCGATGGGGCCAAGGAGAGATCAGCATTCTCAACCCCAGAAGGTCATTACCAATTCCGGGTGATGCCCTTTGGGTTGAAGAATGCCCCTGCCACCTTTCAGAGGTTGGTCAATCAGGTGTTGGCCGGGCTGGAGGATTTCAGTGCTGCCTACCTGGATGACATTGCTGTGTTCAGTTCCAGCTGGGAAGAACATTTACAGCACCTTGAGAAAGTGTTGAGGGCTCTGCAAGGTGCAGGCCTCACGATCAAGGCCAGTAAGTGCCAGATCGGGCAGGGTTCTGTGGTGTACTTGGGACACCAGGTAGGAAGCGGCCAGGTGGCGCCCCTACAACCCAAGATTGACACCATTCTGGCTTGGGAACCCCCAAGACCCAGACAGAGGTGAGAGCCTTCTTAGGTCTCACCGGTTACTATAGGAGATTTGTTAAGGGCTATGGCACCATCGTTGCCCCCTTAACAGAGCTGACCTCTAAGAGGCCGCCCAGGAAAGTGATCTGGACTGAGTCCTGCCAGAAAGCTTTTGATGCCCTGAAGGCAGCCATGTGCACGGCGCCCGTGCTCAAGGCACCTGACTTCTCCAAAGAATTTGTCGTGCAGACTGACGCTTCAGAGCATGGTGTGGGAGCGGTGCTCTCACAACTGAACGAAGAGGGCCTGGATCAGCCTGTAGTCTTCCTTAGCAGGAGACTACTTCCCAGGGAACAGAGGTGGAGTGCCATAGAAAGGGAAGCTTTTGCTGTGGTCTGGGCGCTGAAGAAGTTGAGACCATACCTGTTTGGGACTCACTTCCGGGTTCAGACAGACCACAGGCCCCTCAGATGGTTGATGCAAATGAGGGGCGAGAATCCAAAACTGCTGAGGTGGTCCATCTCCCTACAGGGAATGGACTTTACGGTGGAACACCGTCCTGGTACAGAACACGCCAACGCAGATGGTCTGTCCAGGTTCTTCCGCCTTAGTGAAGAGAACTCCAATGGGGTTGGGTAGTTCTCCCTACTTTCAGCTGGAGGGGACATGTGTTAGACTTGGCATCTTTTGGCGTGTTTCCCCTGACTTTTTGCTTTCTGACCTCCCGGTTTTGACTCTGTTTTTGCTGGTGTAATGATTCTGCGCACTTTCCCCACTGCTGTCCAGTGGGAAAGTGCAAGTGCTCCTGTATAAAATGCGTTATGGATTGGTGTTTCCATGATTGGCCTATTTGGTTTATGTGTCAGTCCCTTGTAAAGTGCACTGCGAGTGCCAGGGCCTATAGACCAAATGCTGTTGGTGGGCTGCAGCACTGGATTGTGCCACCCACGCAAACAGCCCGTAAAGTGTAACTCGGGCCTGAAACCGAGCTGGCCTCCTGTTAAGAAGTCTCAGGGACTACAAAGACTTCACAAGCCTCTGGGTACCGCTTCTGGAACGCTGTTTCAGTTGCCACAGAGGAAGGGAACCGCAACCGACTCCGTCAACCGAATCCATCCCTGGCCGGTGACCTGTTTGCACCGCAGACCGCATCGCCCCGCTTCGCATCGCAACCCTGGTCTCACCGTGGGCGACGTCCGACGCCGCCAACATCGAGCCGCTGCTTGCACCGTGACCTGTGGGCACCGCAGTTCGCATCGCATCGCTTCACTGAACCAGCCGGACCCGACCGACGCAGTCGATGCAACTGGCTCAAGAGTCGAGACCGCACCGCATTTGGGGCACCACTCGCACGTCTGCGACGCACCGCTCCGACTCGCACCGCTGTCCGACGCCAGCTCCCGCACTCCGGCTAGGTCGCCTGCATCGCAACCTGTCAGCACCGCATCGAGCATCGTCTCACCCTGCATCGCACGCCTTGGACTCACCGACTCCGTCTGCACGACGCTCATCGAGCCGCTGCCTGCACCGCAGCGAGGGACCCCGCACCTTGCATCGCTCCGTCTTGCACCGCAACCGCGACGAACGCCGACCGGCTCGTACACTCCGTACCAGCCACAACGAGAAAGGTACTGTAACCGAGTCCGTTCATGACTCTGCTGGCCCGTATCGACGCGGTCGGCTGGAACTGTTAGACTCTGTGGTTTTCAGCATCACGGTAGGCTCGGACGGAGCTACCGACTCGTACAACTTTGCTTTTGTGCTATTCCTGCAAAGAAGAAGTTACCGGATCAAGTATTCGTTTTTAAAGTATAGTATTGTGGATTTTTGTCGTAATTGGTCTTGTCTTGAGTATATAAAAAGTGGTTATTTTTCTAAACTGGTGTGGTGTCCGTTTGTAGTGCTTACACTGTATTACTGTTGGTTATGTGCAAATGCTTTACACACTGCCTCTGAATTAAGCCTGACTGCTCGTGCCAAGCTACCACGAGGGTGAGCAGGGGTTACTTCACGAGTGTAACACCCTTACCCTGACTAGGAAGAAGGGTCCCTACTTGGACAAAGGTGCAAGCCCTTGCCAACTAGAGATCCCATTTCTAACACAGTGTCTCAGTGGTGGTGCTGTGCCACTTGAGGTGCCAATCACGGTCCCTTAGTGGTACTTTGCCACATGAGGTGCCGATCATGGTGCCTCAGTGGTGCTGTTCCACTGGATGCACCAATAATGGTACCTCAGTTGTGTTGTGCCCTCTGGTGGTGCCAGTCATGGTTCCTTAGTGGTGTTGTGCTGGTGGAGGTGCTGATCATAAGTCCTCAGTGGTGCTGCGCCACTGGAGGTGATGATGATGGTGTTATTGGTGCTGTGCGGCTAGAGGTGCTGATGGTGTTATTGATGTGCTGCTGCCATTGCTAATGATGGTATTAGTGGGGCTATGCTACTGGAGGTGCTGTTCATGATTCCTCAGTGGTGCTGTGCCACTGGAGGTGCTGATGATGGTGTTATTGGTGCTGTGTCACTTGAGGTGCTGATGATGGTGTTATTGGTGCTCTGCTGCCGGTGCTGATGATGGTGTTAGTGGGGCTGTGAAGCTGGAGGTGCTGATCATGATTCCTTAGTGGTGCTGTGCCACTGGAGGTACTGATCATGGTGCCTCAGTGGTTCTGGGCCACTGGAGGATCATGGTGCCTCAGTGGTGCTGTGCCACTGAAGGTGCTGATCACGAAGCCTTAGTGGTGCTGTGCTGCTGAAGGTGTGACCATGGTGCCTCAGTGATGCTGTGCTGCGGGAAGTGCTGATCATGATTCCTTAGTGGTACTGTGCTGCTGGACGTGCTGATCATGGTGCCTCAGTGGTGCTGTGCCACTGGAGGTGCTGATCATGATTCCTTAGTGGTACTGTGCCACTGGAGGTGCTGATCATGATTCGTCAGTTGTGCTGTGCCACTGGAGGTGCTGATCATGATTCCTTAGTGGTGCTGTGCCACTGTAGGTGCTGATCATGATTCCTTAGTGGTGCTGTGCAGTTGGAGGTGCTGGTCAAGATTCCTTCGTGGTGCTGTACCACTGGAGGTGCTGATCACAGTGTCTCAGTGGTGTTTTTCCGCTAGAGTTGCTGATCATGGCGCCTTAGTGGTGCTGTGCTGCTGAAGGTGTGATCATGGTGCCTCAGTGGTGCTGTGCCACTGGAGGTGCTGATCATGATTCCTTAGTGGTACTGTGCTGCTGGAGGTGCTGATCATGATTCCTTAGTGGTGCTGTGCTACTGGAGGTGCTGATCATGGTGCCTCAGTGGTGCTATGCTGCTGGAGGTACTGATCAAGGTGCCTCAGTGGTGCTGTGCTGCTGAAGGTGTGATCATGGTGCCTTGGTGGTGTGCTGCTGGAGGTGCTGATCATGGGGCCTCAGTGTTGCTATGCTGCTGAATGTGCTGATCATAGTGCCTCAGAGGTGCTCTTCCACAGGAGGTACTGATCATGATTCCTCAGTGGTGCTGTGCCGCTGGAGGTGTTGATCATGATTCCTTAGTGGTGCTGTGCTGCTGGAGGTACTGATCAAGGTGCTTCAGTGGTGCTGTGCTGCTGAATGTGCTGATCATGATTCCTTAGTGGTGCTGTGCTGCTGGAGGTACTGATCAAGGTGCTTCAGTGGTGCTATGCTGCTGAATGTGCTGATCATAGTGCCTCGGTGGTGCTTTTCCACAGTAGGCACTGATCATGGTGCATCAGTGGTGCTGTGCCGCCGGAGGTGCTGTATTGCATTCATGTAAACCGTTCATTGCTGGATACTCCCTGCATCTGAGCATACCCTATCCTTCACTCACCATATGTTAGTGAGGTATCTGAATCTGCATGTCAGTGCTGTCTAATCACCGATGATCTGTATCGTCTATCTTATTTTAGGGTTGTGTATAGATATGAGATTATTCCGCAATACTGGCCCATCACCAGCACTTCCACCAGGGTAGCGGGGTCTGGGGTCTTTGGCAAACCCAACCAAACCCCCCTAGCCGTATTGGCCACAACATCCCGCTAGCTGTACTGGCCATTTTTGAATATTGAAGGAAATTACCTATTCCAATCTTAATGTCTCTTGAACTTCCTCAAAGGTGATAAATTCTTCCCCAGGGTAAAATCTCTGAGAGTATGACATCCTCCATCCTTCCAATCAACTACAGACATGGCGATTGATATACTATGGAATGTTTGCAACTGCCATATCTTTAAGTCTCTAGCAAAGGAAGGTGACTCAGAACTCTTCTTACCATATCTTCCCATACAGCAGCTGTATGTCCCGCCACGTGTGGCACATGTCCTAGTGCCCCTCATGATCAGGGTCAGCAGGTGCTCCCCCCTCAAGTGTGCCTCGTTCCAGTCTTTTCTTCCAAATATCTACCTCTCCACACCACTTGGCGGCGTGCTGTAGCAGTGCTGCCACATAATATAATTCTAAAGTAGCAGAGGATTGCATCAGGCATGAAGGAGGAAACCCTAAGTGGGACTTCCTCTACATGCAGCAATGCCAAGCGAGACGGGAACGCTATGTTGAGGGAAAACCCGTTGTGTCACCTAGCATGAGAGTATGCCTGTTACTACAGAAGGGCATGGAGGGGAATATATATGTGCCGTGGGCCCAGGCGGATAAAGAGGTGTTGAGAACGAAGTTACCGCCATTGACAGTTGAGGTAGGGAAGTGGTTTACATGCTTTGAGAAAAACACTGCAGGTATCAATCTAGCTATAGGAGACATTAGGAGTCTGCTAAGCAGTCTAATTGGGGAGCAGACTAACATGGTGTTCGCCCAAGCTCTCATTCCAGCAATCACGCTAACAGATACCCAACGTGACAGGGCCACATTTAATACACATTGCCACCTGATCTGGATAGCCCTGAGAGAAATATTCCCTGACTGCCCAGATGTAGGAGAGCTAATGGCAGAGACCATGAAGCCAGAAGAAGGCATAAACGATTTCCTGAATCGGAAAGCCGTGGACCGATACAGGCCCACAAGTCACATTTTTCTGCAATATTCCTAAGAAGGATTGCCCACCCAGATACAGAGTAGTTGGTCTAGATACCAAATACCAAACCCTGGCGGGAGATACAAGATGACATACTCCACTACCATAAGAAAAAGCAAGAGAAGTGTAAAGAGAAGCAGGAGCAAAGAGACACAGCAAAACTAGTTAAACATGAGTTGAAAAAGCCTGCCCTTGAGGGGGTGGTGATGGGCGTCAACCTTGCTCCACCGCAAAACTTTAGAGGATAGCAAACAGGCAGTCCAGGAGCACGACCAGGTTATGGTAGTGGAGACCAGAAAGGCTGGTCCCAACCAGACCCTAGAGAGTGCTACTATTGCCATAGGCGCGGTCACCTGGTAGAGAGGTGCCAGATAAAGGCATACCATGACCAGCAGAAGCAGCAGAGGTCAGTGAACTAGGGCCAGCTGCCACAAACACACACGGATGCCACTCCTCAGTACCAAGCACAGGGTAATCAGAACGTATCATCCACTCAGCTGCAAGGTGATCCGTTGGTCGCTGCCCAGTTACAGCAAGGATTCAGCAATTGGGCAAGCACGTGGCAGCAGCAGTCACAGACAGGGAACCCAGGACAACATGCACCGCGGCCGTAACCCCAGCAGGGAGGGGTGACAGTGTGGGGAGGTAGCGCCTTCTCGCAATCACAGAGCCAAAATACACGGTGAAACAGGCCCCCACAGCAAATAAAAACAAGAAATAACGATAATACCAATGACCTAACGCCCAGTCGTTCACCTTCAATAGTAAAGACAAACAGCATCACCCCTCCCCATTTTCCAGAACAGAAAGGACTACAAACAGCATTGGATGCTCAAAACGTTTTTACTGGCTTCCAGGAATTCAGGGCTGCTGTGGGCTGTGTCACCAAGTATCCACCCTAGGTCTGGCATCGATGATGAGGCCATGGGAGCACATAATAGTCAGATTGCCTAAAGTGCTTACTGAAAACAGGCCCCGCTCTGCTGCTGACCCCCAGGGAGGGGTTGGCTGGCCACCCCCTGCCAGGGGCATGGCAGTCTGATGAGGGGACAGAGAAAAAGAAAATCTGCTTAAAGAGCAGTCACCCAGGCTCCGCAGCTAAAGTCTAATGGGGAGTACTCCAATTACCAAGCCAACAGGTCCCCAGTTTCTCGGGCCTCATGCCCAAGCTTGACATTTCCTTTATGGCGTGCAGTTCCAACAGGGCTACCAAATTGCTCCAAAGGCCTCCGATGCAATAGAGGCCTCCCTTTCAGTAATGAACGAAGCCATCCTCAGCGACGGGAACCAATGTTCTTCTTGTGCCTAGGATGGTAAGATCTTAAAACTCCACAGCCCCCTCTCCCCACACGCAGGAGTCAATAAGCCTGGAGGCCTCAGTGTAAGGTGACCAGACATCTCAGTTTTGCCCGGACAGTCCAGGTTTTTATTTTTGGTCACCTATTCCGGCAGAGTTTCCAGGGTGTTGGGAGCCCCACCAAACTAGCCTTTTGAGCTTGTAGTTAGTCTATTTCCCATTGCGCCTTAACCCCATAAGATATTTAAAAATACAGACATTGCAACCAATTAAGCAGAACAGATTTACTGCCACGTTTCACCTTGTTGCCAATTTCTTTGTGGCAGGGTTTAAAAAAAATAGATGTATAAGTTGAGGCCCAGATTTTGCGTCGGGTTTGCGTCAATATTTTGCCATAACCCCAATGCAAAATCTCATTTGTTAAATATTGTAATGCACTCAAATGTACTCATGATAGACCTGCAAAACATACTTGAGGTCTTGAGATCTGATTTAACTTCCTGTGAGGTCGTGGGCTGTAGTGTCACTTCCTATGATGCCACATGCGATGTCCCATGCCGTGATGTCATGCACTGTGATGTTGCATGCCTTGATGTCACTTGCATACTGCCTAACTTAGTAAGTCCCCCCACTTCTTTTTTTTGTGGGACTCATGCCCTGGGGAAACGTTGATTTGTGCGGGTTGCCAAATACTGGAATATTTTTAAAATGACTTTGTGCTATTTTCAGGGTATTGAGCTAGAAATTTATGTTGGTAACATTCTCAGTCAGCGCAGAGCCGCCCTGTATGATGTGTGACTGAAGCACTTAAAAGAGAAGCTTTCTCACACACATTTTCACACTAACCCACCTCCGTTATTCACCTGCATTTGCAGAAGCTTCTATACGCTATTCTTTGGTTAATGATAAACTGTTCACACAGAGCGATAGCATGTTGCTATGACCCATTCTAAGATCCTCTACTTTGTTGGGGCTGGAACCCGTGATCTGTTATGCATGAAAGTGTTGCTGGTTCAACACCCAGGGCTAGTCATCCATCAGTTTGTTAAATTCCATTCACGTTTATCCAGTTTGCCTGAAATACACAATGAGGTAAAATGCCTTACTGAGGTTAAAGAAATTGGGAGTCCAGCTCCAAGCTACTTGAAAATCTTGATAAGCAGGCGTTTCTCCTTAAGCCAATCCAAGTGCCATAACTGGTGCCTCCAATTGCACCAAATGCTACTGTTATGCACGTGTTGTGAAAGTTTTCAAACTGAAGGTGAAGTAGAATTTCCTGGAATGAGTTACAGCCTGTTGCCCACCTGATCATGATTAAGTCATGTGGATAAGAAAGGGGTACTTCCAGGGGCATAGCTACAATTGGTGCAGCAGCACCAGAACCCAAAGCCCTGAGTGGCCCTTTGATACTTGATAATTCCTTTATCGTACTACCCCAACAGTCCAAGGGACAATTTCCCTGGTTTGCACCATGGCATCCTAGGTATGCAACTTTATATCGCTCTATTGTCTGGCCCTCCCTGCGACATAGCTGCCAAGTTTCCCAGGTCTATGCATGATGCGCTGGCCCAGTGGACTTGTAGTCCTGTTTTATAATGGAATAAATTAGACTATAAGTCCCAGGATCCTAAAAAAACCTTGGACTGGAGCAGCACCAGGCATGGGCCTGGGAAACATGACAGGGTTGCTGCGAGGATTCACTAGAGACAAAAGAAGCAGTTAGAAGGGGCAGACATTCTTCGTCCCACCACCTCTGTAAGATGGTCCAGCAACAATCTTCATTTAATGTCTGTATGATGATGTCCAAGACCCTGCTTTGGAGTAGCAATAGTGGGCTCCTTTTGGTTCGCTTTGGAATAGAGAGTGTTCTAAAAATTTGGCAACACTGTAAGGGAGTTTGTGGTGTTTTGGAATTGTTTTTAAAGAACTACCCTAGCCTGCATTGCTGACATAAATCTTGTTGGTGTCCCATCTCATCAGCGTTTTCTGCCCCCCCCCTTCACCATATACCATAATTATTAAACATGTGCTGCGTCCTCCTTAGCGAAATATAAAAGCACTTTGAGTGGAGGACCAGTGGGTTCCGGGAGGGTGAGGGATACTTAAAGAAGAGCAGATAGAATGCGGTTGGGAGTGGAGGACCAGTGGGTACCGGGAGGGTCAGGGATACTTAAAGAAGAGCAGATAGAATGCGGTTGGGAGTGGAGGACCAGTGGGTACCGGGAGGGTCAGGGATACTTAAAGAAGAGCAGATAGAATGCGGTTGGGAGTGAAGGACCAGTGGGTTCCGGGAGGGTGAGGGTTACTTAAAGAAGAGCAGATAGAATGCGGTTGGGAGTGGAGGACCAGTGTGTTCCGGGAGGGTGAGGGATACTTAAAGAAGAGCAGATAGAATGCGGTTGGGAGTGGAGGAACAGTGGGTACCGGGAGGGTCAGGGATACTTAAAGAAGAGCAGATAGAATGCGGTTGGGAGTGGAGGACCAGTGGGTTCCGGGAGGGTCAGGGATACTTAAAGAAGAGCAGATAGAATGCGGTTGGGAGTGGAGGACCAGTGGGTACCGGGAGGGTCAGGGATACTTAAAGAAGAGCAGATAGAATGCGGTTGGGAGTGGAGGACCAGTGGGTACCGGGAGGGTCAGGGATACTTACAGAAGAGCAGATAGAATGCGGTTGGGAGTGGAGGACCAGTGGGTACCGGGAGGGTCAGGGATACTTAAAGAAGAGCAGATAGAATGCGGTTGGGAGTGGAGGACCAGTGGGTACCGGGAGGGTGAGGGATACTTAAAGAAGAGCAGATAGAATGCGGGTGGGAGTGGAGGACCAGTGGGTTCCGGGAGGGTGAGGGATACTTACAGAAGAGCAGATAGAATGCGGTTGGGAGTGGAGGACCAGTGGGTACCGGGAGGGTCAGGGATACTTACAGAAGAGCAGATAGAATGCGGTTGGGAGTGGAGGACCAGTGGGTACCGGGAGAGTCAGGGATACTTACAGAAGAGCAGATAGAATGCGTTTGGGAGTGGAGGACCAGTGGGTACCGGGAGGGTCAGGGATACTTACAGAAGAGCAGATAGAATGCGGTTGGGAGTGGAGGACCAGTGGGTACCGGGAGGGTCAGGGATACTTAAAGAAGAGCAGATAGAATGCGGTTGGGAGTGAAGGACCAGTGGGTTCCGGGAGGGTGAGGGATACTTAAAGAAGAGCAGATAGAATGCGGTTGGGAGTGGAGGACCAGTGGGTACCGGGAGGGTCAGGGATACTTACAGAAGAGCAGATAGAATGCGGTTGGGAGTGGAGGACCAGTGGGTACCGGGAGGGTCAGGGATACTTACAGAAGAGCAGATAGAATGCGGTTGGGAGTGGAGGACCAGTGGGTACCGGGAGGGTCAGGGACACTTACAGAAGAGCAGATACAATGCGGTTGGAGGTTTGGTGTTGTTTCAGGAGTCTGCACTTCCTGAACATGATACCAAATAGGATTGTAAACAAAATTGTATGTATTCTATTGTAACATTTCTTTTCTGTCTTCGTTTACTATAATTAGTAGCCATGGATCATTACCAAAGCTCTAGAACACATTTCAAGGTGCTTTGCATTTATATTTGCTGTTTGAAGTATGTATAGATAAAGGCTAGAAATACCGGCTTTAGGTTATTTTGCTTATTTACAGATGTCGCCCACTTCATTATTATATGTGGAAATGTTCTTCATGCTTTCTTTTATTACTGTTGCTCACAGCAGTTTAAGATGTCGGGCTAAATCTCAAGCAACTGTGCAGCAAAAGACTTTGCTGCTCATGGTTATGTCTTTATGTATGTCCTTAATGTAACATTTAAACTAAAAGCTGCAGAAACAGCATCCTATCGGGTCCCTTACAAAATATTCGTAAGAGTAATTTTGAGTATGTATAATCTGCAGTAGTTTGTAGACAAATGGCACTGAGAGTTTTTTTACTGTCATTCGGTTGCCAGCGTCTTGGTGCAGTGGTTGCCTGTGTCTTGGTGGAGCGTGACAGAGGCATGGTGGTACTTACATGTATCCTCATTGAGTAAGGGATGGGACGAGGCTGGCGATGAGGATTTAATGGCTGGATTACTTACTGGTAATCATCAGCACTCTATTCCAGTACTTATATGAACACCCTTCCATCTGTAACTGCCTCAGTATGTGAGCATGTGCTCTCATGCCAGATCTCTAATCTATTTTCACCAGGGAACGCAAACTGCTCTATGGAACTTGATCTAGTTTTCACTAAAGGCAACATGCTCCTCCTTCAGCAGTCAAAATCCCACCATCTCTTTGGGATATTAATATTTGTGGGTACCAGCTTGATGGATATCCATGGAATGCCTCTGAAGTGTTTCTAAGGAATGAATAACCGGTCCAGCATGATGTTATCTGTCCTTCAAATACCAAAATGCTTACATTCTTCTAATATATGTAGTCTTCCTTTTATGTACCACAGCTTACAGACATTATCCCGGGAGCCACACAATTAAACAGCGCTTCCTGGTTACATGTTTGCCTGAAGTCCCATTTCTCTGTCCTGCTCACACCTGCCATGGTCCATCTTCCAACACAGCAGGGCCGCATCGGGTCTCATGCACACCCAGGAGACAACACAATCGCCATGCTCAGATTATCAAATCCAGTGTGCAACTTGCATTTTTTTCTTATAATGATCAGAGTGTTTGTAATTGTTGGTGTATACATTGGTTCTATCTTGGGGGGAGCCCGCTATCTTCTCCACCCTTGCTGCGTTGGGGGACTCCATTCCCCAGGCTCCTTTGCGCCAGGAGGCGCCCTTGACAGCTTCTCGCGCCCGGAGGCGCATAAAGGCGGCCGGGGCTGCCGGCAGCGCGGGAGCCCGCTATCTTCTCCACCCTTGCTGCGTTGGGGGACACCATTCCCCAGGCTCCTTTGCGCCAGGAGGCGCCCACGACAGCTTCTCGCGCCCGGAGGCGCATAAAGGCGGCTTCCCGCAGCGCGGGAGCCCAATATCTTCCCCACCCTTGCTGCGTTGGGGGACTCCATTCCCCAGGCTCCTTTGCGCCAGGAGGCGCCAACGACAACTTCTCACGCCCGGAGGCGCATAAAGGCGGCCGGGGCTTCCCGCAGCGCGGGACGCGCGCGGGCGTGCCCGGGCCAAGGGCAGGCCCATCTGCGCCCGTCAGAGCCCGGAAGAGCCTGGGCTGGGCCATCCCTCTTGGCTCTGACAGCGGATTCACCAGGGCTATTAACTCTGTTGGACTGCTCACACAAGGTTAGTGCTATCATCAATTGATGTGTGTTTGTCACCCACAGAAGCGCTAGGGATTATTCCCTTTTTTGTGGCCAGCATCCTTCCCGCTTGTCATAGTCCAAACAAATAATTTAATCTCTGGGCAACATCTCAACACGAACTACTGAGAAGCATTATTTTGGCCAAATTTTTTTTCGAGCCACTGCCACTGTCATCAGCAGCTATGGGTAAAACGAGAAATCCTGCCGCCCTGCAATCTGTACCTCCCCCACAACCAACCTCAATAGATAAAATGTTACAAAGGGCAATTGGAGCTGTTGCTACGGAAATTGAGCGGACGGAAAGGCGCCTTTCATTAACCCCGGTTATAGCCCCATGCACCACCACTCAGGATTCTGACAGTCCCTCTTCGCCTTTAACCCTAACGCTGGATACACCACCAGAACCCCCAAGGACACGCGCAAAGGCTTGCGCAACATATATTGCTGAGATGCCTTCGGAGAACGCCAGCAAAAAAAAAGGGAAACACAAAACTGCTACAATCTTGGGTCCTAAGCGGAAAAAGCAAACAGTGATCAAAGTAATGAACAGTGATATGGGGGCAGTTGGATCAGGGGATTCACCGCAGGCCAACCTCGAGCAACCACCATGGGTGACAAACCTGGTGATGGACCTCCAAGTTCAATTCAGGTCCATTATAAAGGACGAACTTAATACTTTAATGGACCGGGTTGACAAATTAACAACATTGGTTGACCATTGGGTGGGCAAGGCAGAGTCGATTCTTAAGGGGGTCGAGACAACAAAAACTCTAGTTCTACAAACAGCACCCCACTCTATTAGTATTCCTCTTAGGGTGTCCATAACGGGCTTTCCAATATCATGTCCTTATATAGGCACAATTCGCCCTGCCCTTATATAGGCATAAGATCCCAGGCCTTATTTGGGCACTAAACTGTGCACTCCAAATATAGGCATGGTCTCTGACATCCGTCCACCCTAACGTCACAACGAGTTCATGAAGAACAGACCTTTAGGCTGCGGGAGTTTCCCTAGCCCAGGACTATTGATTTCTTCAAGGCCTCATATATTATGCATGAACCATTATTCCTTAGGGGTTCATCCATGACGTCTTGCGCTGTCCAATTCACGTCAATGCTAACATTCCTAAGGTACTCTCAGGTATAAATATACCTTCCCTAGCCCCTGTAAATCAGAGGAGACCTCGACTTCAGAGGAGCCCGTATCCCGGCCTGACGCACTGAGAAGACGCTGTCATCCCTGCACGCAGAGAGTCCCGCTTCCAGTGATCTGACTTCCCTTGCGGGGTGTTGGAGTTCGAGTCTGGCAAAGAGATTCCAACCTCTCTCATTCTTCAGGTATGGAGCTGATAAGAACCTAGAGGGACTCTTGGCATACTAGGCATACTAGGCTTAAACATACTCCTAGTATACCATAGTAAGGAATACTTCACCTACTTCATACCTCGTCCTACACCTAGGTTAGGTTAGGTACATTGGGGTAGAACTAGCTTAGCAACGCATCGTATGAGTACTCGCATTTTTAGTCTGTGTTATTTATGTAACAGCATCTGTACTAAAAGATAATGCTATCGCAGTATTATTTATTTCTACTGCTCACCCTGTACATTATTTATCTCGCATACTTTCTTGTGATCGTAACAGCACATTATACTTACACCAGAAACAAGACTGTTCAATAAATCTTTTATTGAAAACGCCCGTCTATTCTTTCTGTGTAAATCTGAGGAAAACTAAGCATGCACGATTGAGCTGAGTGAAATAGTTATCTATTGTTTCCACGACTCTGGGACACGTTCTGATTCTAAAAGGGAAACATAGTGGTCATGTTTTGCGGCTGCCAGAAACTACTCCCTTCTTGTTGTCAAGGAGTTTCTAGTGGCCTCTGAGCTAGCTGGCACAAGTAATTAAGTTTAATATACTCGATAGGGACATACTGACCTTAGTCCTATGTCAAACCTATAGGATATATTATTCCAATGCGCAGAGCCTATTAGGGAAATAGGAGCTACACTACATGGCGCCCAACGGTTTGGTAAGGCGGTAATTCAACGTTAGATACTGAGTAACTCAGCCGTGCTTTTTCTCTCAGAGACCCCTACCCATATACTCCAAAAGACGTCTGGAGTGGGCAGGGTTTAGTATCCACCAAGGCTACATAGGGAAGTACCCTATATATTAGCTGTATGGTTTGCTCAACGTTGAAGGATACAGTGTTCCAAAATATTGTGCACCTTATCTTTGTTTCCTTGAAACTTGTTCTACATTTTTCAAAAAACAAAATGCCTGACGGAGACAGTAACACCGAAAACGGTGGAGCTGCGGCTGATCAAGCCCAAGCAGCAGTTTTTAACAATACAGGTTTAATTGAAACCGAGGAGGGTGTTATAGACATCCCTCAAAACTTAAGAAGAGCCATAACTCTAAAACTTATAAAACATGGCCTACCGCCAAGAGGAGGTAGAGCAGTTTTCGTGATAGAGGCACATGAATCCTTTCAGACAGAGGTATTCTATTCATGGGTAATATTTTCTGTATGCAATCCAACATCACACAAATTTCACTTCTACAAAGAAGATGATCTACCAGAGGAATACATTCCTTTCGAGGATATTGAAATTCCATTAACATACCAGGAGCATCAGCTCTGGTTTAAAGGCGCCCTAAAACATCACAAAAACATTACCAGGCTCGGTCCACTAGGTAGACCAGGAGCAACATGGCCGATTTTAGCCGGCTACACACCTCATCCTGAACTGGATATAATGACAGATGAGGAACTACATACTCAAATAAAAGAGTTAATAAAAATTTACAGACAATTGGTCCAATATGTCATGCGGACTCTTACAGTCCAACCACCATTCACTATTCAAAATCAGACCCCTCATCAGGGGACTACACTAAAAATTACACCACAGACTCTCAACTCAGTCATGGGTAAAATGCCCACAAAACGTGAGCAAATTCCGTTTTGGATAGCTCAAAAATTACTCAAATTGAAGCAGTATTTCCAAATACTAGCCCATATGAGAAACACAGAATCCTAACAATCAGTTTACCAATGGGGATCACACCACAACTGGAAGACTGCACCACTTGGGGTTCAGTCTTTGCTGCCATCTATACTAAAACACATGGCATTCCGTCAATTGCGGTAATACCTGATGTCCTAAAACAAATTCAAAACGAATACGGGGCAGAGCCTGCTCTAAATTTAGGTATGAAATTACTGAAAAATTTCGACCAGGTCTCAACAATAATATTATCTAATATTAAAGGAGAGGCAGCAGCAGTTGCGATCCACCAAAAATTGAGGGTATTCGATGTTACAGAACATCAAACTGAGCTACCCAGAATAATAGAACAATCCTATGCAGAATTAGGCAGAGATAGTTTGGGTGGAAGACCAGTGAAGCCGAAGCTATCTGAAAGTCCTGAGAAGGACTCAATTAAACAAACTCCTACATCTTCTAAAAAGAAGTGGGAAACTAATAAACAAAATTCAAATGAGAAGCGTTCTCAATCCCGAGGTAGGTCTCCTCAAAAGGAGCCCTCTGAAAGGAGGTATAACCTCAGGAATAGGGATAATTTGAGAAAACCTGATAGGTATCATGATACTGATACACGTTCCTCTCGTGCCTTTCAGATCTCATCACAGACTTCGGAAAGAAGAGGACGGACGGAACACAGAGAAGAACGCGTGAAATCGAAAGACGACAAACACGCTCCAAAAACTAAGGCTAAACCTCAATTCTCCAAAAAGAAAGTAGCAGGTCTGAAGATCAGACATGCCGAGAATACTGAGAACACAACTCAAGAACGGAGAATGGGCTCAGACCATGCTGGACAGTGCAGCAGAAGTCACAATAGTTCGCCAGAACGTGAAGGAACTTCTGGAGATAGTGGACTTGAATGAATACATTATAGTAGAGACTGTAGACACCAGGGTTAGTACTCCACAAAGGTTATTTGAAATAACACTCCGGATGGAGGGAGACAAACCTAGACAGGTGAAAGCAATCTTTTGGGAAAAACTATCAAAGGGCTATGACATACTTCTAGCAGAAAAAGACTGGCCACCACAATTTGTCAGGGAGTGCCCACATGGCGAGGACATTATTATGCCTGCCTTCTCCAACCATATTCCAGTAAATCTAAAATATACATATGCCAGGAAATGGGCAGTAGCCCAGGCCCCAGCATTATATAAAAATCATGTAGGATGGGATGAGGATTCACCTCACCATAAAATACATCTGAAACATGAACCTACTGCACAACAGGCAGTACCCAATAAAGCAAGAAGCTAAAAAACAGGTCAGGGAGATCTTAGATCAACTTGAATACCAAGGGCTAATTGAAACATGCACCTCCTCAATGAACAATCCTTTGTTTCCTGTCTCCAAACCAGACAATACATATCGTCTAGTTTTGGATTACAGACACCTAAACACTTGTTCTTAAACATTTGCAGTGCAAAATGCACATAGCACAGCATTAATGAATAACATTGTGCGTAAAAAATATAAAACAACATTAGACATCTCAAATGGTTTCTTTTGTTAAAACATAGCACCTGAAAGCAGGTACTTAACAGCATTCTCCATAATGGGGACCCAGCGTCACTTTTGTCGACTCCCACAAGGGTTCAAGAATAGCCCAGGTTTATTCTCAGCGAGGGTAATGGAGTTACTACAAATTTATGACAATGAGGCATTGTCCTATGTCGATGACATCTATCTGACAGACGATGACCTGGATAAACACTTGAACATGGTGAGCACCATTATATTGGGTTTCGCCTCTGAGGGCTACAAATTCAACTTTAAAAAGTCCAGAATTGCCCATCTCAATGTCCTATTTCTAGGATATGAGCTTTCAAGTGAAGGCAAGAGCTTGGCAGCTAACTTTTTAGAAAAGTGTGCGCTGCTCCAACCTCCAAAAACGCTAAAAAATTTACAATCCATCCTGGGTTTCTTAAATTTTGGAAGAACATACATTATAAACTACGCAGAAAGGGTTAAACCTCTCTACGCATTAATCAAACCTGATTTTTCGATCAGAAACTGGACACAAGAACACACAGAAATCATGCGTTCACTACAAGCTAACATGTTAGCAACAAATCACTTACAAACACGCGTAAGTCAACGCAATTTGGTGATCCGAATAATTTCGGGTCAATGCGGATTCACCTACTTAACTTTCAATGAGGGTGAGAAAATCCCAATAGCGTACAAATCACACTAGTACACACAAGCGGAAATGCGCTTCAGTTCAACTGAAAAAATTCTAACAGCAGTTCAAACCGCTGTAGCAAAAGAAAGAGCCTTAGCCCAAGGGAAACGCATTATTGTCGTCACCCCAGTACCTGCTTTAGAAGCAGTTACAAAAGAAAGCATTCCAAATGCTAAAGCATTGCATCCAAGATGGATACAATGGGTTAATTCTCTTGCTGCAACAGATGTTGAATATGTTTTTGATCCAGATTTAAAAACACAAGCATTCCTGCAATATGAACATGAATGTCCTCTGCCTACTGAAATTCTGCCTCTCGATCTGTACGAATTTATAATTTACACTGACGGATCGGCACAACCCGCAATCGGGAGTAAGCAAGCTTACAGTGCAGCGTGTGCTATCGTCAAAGGTCGCATGCGAGATGGCATCTTCAGACCTATGGTCACAAAAACGCAGTCTCTAGGAGATTGTACAGCTCAGCGAGCTGAACTACAAGCATTCAAACTGGCACTTGAAACTACAGATCGCGAATTCCCCACACTAATCGTGTGCGATTCTTTTTACTGTGTGCAGTCGTATAATGAATTTATACAAAACTGGCTTGAAAACGGTTTAAAAGATGCAAAAGGTGGCACAATAAAGCACAAACTGCTTTGGGAACAAGTAGTTCAGTTGAAAAACGAACTACCAAAGGCTCACGTGATCCACACACTGAGTCATCAACGTGATGGCGTTCACGTTGCAGGGAATTCATTGGCTGACGAAGCCGCAAAGGGGGCTGTGCAAACGGCTTCCGTAACTGCGATCACTCGTTCAAAAACAAAAATAGACGGTGAGATAATGTTGGCTGTCAATGCTTCAAGCATCACCCCCCACCTGAGGAACCTGCACTGGCTCCCCGTCGACAGGAGAATCTCCTTCAAACTCCTCATCCACGCACACAAGGCACTCCACAAGACTGGCCCAGCCTACCTCAACAGACGACTCCTCTTCTACGTCCCCAACCGCCAACTCCGCTCCGCCGACCTCTCCCTCGCCACCGTCCCTCGCATTCGAAGAACTACCACCGGCGGCAGATCCTTCTCCCACCTCGCCGCCAAGACCTGGAACACCCTTCCACTAAGCCTACGACAGACCCAAGACCTGCTGACCTTCAGGAGGCTACTCAAGACCTGGTTGTTCGACCAATAGCAGCACCCCCCCCCCTTTTTTTTTCTCCCCAGCGCCTTGAGACCCTCGCGGGTAAGTAGCGCGCTTTACAAATTCTGTGATTGATTGAAAGGCAGCAGTGCAGCGTTACCAAAAAAGTTTCCATTCAAGTACTCCTATGTAATTGATGCGAACAACGTTCCCTTTGCTCGAATCCCTGGAGTGGGGGATAGGGTAATTCCAAACTGGGAACGTAGAGCAGCCTTGATTTATGAAACACATTTGGGGGAAGGTCTGTCACATCAAGGGATCTCTAAAACAATTTTGACGTTAAAAGAGATGTACTGGTGGCCTGGAATGAATACAGAAATTCACATATTCATCAACAACTGCTTAGACTGTAAATTACAGCGAGAAAGCCACCAGACACCATGCTGCGAATGCGGCAACCCATTGCAGATACCATTGTTAGACAGCATTAGACTTTCTACGCACCTGCGTCCTACTGGACAAAGGCATTCCCACAAATACTGAATCTAGGTTCCTATGGTTATGGCCTCAGCGCTCAGCTGACGCTCGAACTGTTATAAAAGATTTGCGAGTCTTTATCGGCATATACGCAATAGGCACGTTACATTCTGACCAGGGTCCTGCGTTTAGCTCTCGGGCTTACAAAGACGCCATGGCCAGTCTGGGCGTTGCATTGCGGTACTCCTCTCCATTCCATCCTGAGGGAAATTCGGTTGTGGAAAGGAAAAACCGGGACATAAAGCAGTCTATAACAGCTAGAGTATTAGGCTCGGGTGACGGGTGGGTCAAACACCTTAGTGGAGTTCAACGTGCATTGAACAACCTGCCAAGAAGTTCTCTAGGGGGGGTCACTCCATATGAGGTCCTATTTGGGACAAGAATGTGGGTACCAGACTTAGAAAACGTAGGCACAGTGGTGGAAAATAAACCCTTTGATATCAAAGATCGTTTGGCTGTTTTACAGGACTTAAACAAATTAAGAACGAAACAAAGCAACGTGTTCCTACAGCCAACCACCACTGGGGATCAACCGGCTGTCCCAGCAAGGCCTGTCTGGATTCCAAAAGTTGGGGATCTAGTCAGAGAAAAAATTGCGGACAAGAAGGAATTTGGACCTTCTTACAGACAACCAGTACCTGTCCTAGCAGTTCAAGGAACAAGAACAGTACTACTGCCGCCCTTTGCTGGAAGAAAGGAGAAAAGATTTGTGTCCATCGACCTCATCAAACCACAGTATGTGGCCAATACTAAATAGTAGGCCTCGTGGACTCCGACCTAGTAGCAAACGCACTCCTCTCGCTACTATCCAAGAGGTTCATACTGAAAGACTGATAACAATCGAGAATTCAGCAGAAACAGATGAAGGACTAAGCAACAATGCTATGGAAATCATCCCTCTTGAAGAACAAGTAACAGTTCGTCCAAATACACCTGTCTACACCAATGTGGCATGTGATGAACTGGTTCCAGTGATTTCTACAAATCCTGATGCAATTCCAACAATTGATAGAAGTGCTTCTGGCTATTTCATAAACTTTGATACGTTCTCAGAAGATCCAAGTGAACCTGAAACGACGCCAGCATCATTCAAATTCAAGCAGCAAATACAAGACTTTCTTCACTCTCTGAAAAAGACTTATTTGGTTTCTCCATGGATTGAACTCTGGATTATATCTGGACTTTTTGTTTTCCTGCTCTTGCTAGCTTTGGTTACAACTGTGAGCGTGCTTATTAGTGGCAGATACATCCATGCGAACACTGAAAACAAAGACGTAAACGTACTTTTGAAACCTCATAAATCTTCTCATCGTGAAGCGAGAGACTTGTCATCAGTGAACATCACAGCTGTTCCTATACACGATGGTATAGTGTGGGACAAAACAGATTTTGATATATTCGGTCCGACGGAAGAATTGAACATTCCACATTTGTTTAAAATTTCACTAAGTGATCTAATCTCGTCCAGTACCTATTCTGATGATTGGGACTTTGAGACTGTGACTGACATTATGTTTGACCTAGAAAAATCTGCTGCATTTTCTAAAAATGAATATTTAGAGGGTTCATCAGACTATGAACAACTGTATTATTATAACCACTATGGTCATCATTATTTGCATAAATCTGCATATCCAAGAAATGTGTTTATGTTTAACCAATGGGAACATTGTCCTACACCACCTAAAGGTAGTTCAAAAACATTTGCTAGTAAATTTCCATATTTTTCAGGTTACAATACATCTGATCCAGAAATGTTTTACTATAAAAATGTAAACAAGACAGGTATGAAAATTATGTTAACGAATACAAAACAGATTTATTCTGCATTATTTAATGCCCAACTGTCTAGACAGGGTTTCGACTTTTGGAAAGACACAATAGACACAAAAACGTTGTGGGGTACTAAAGAATGGCAAGTGCAGGGGATAGAAGCTTTATTTAGAGCCTGCATCATCCCTGAACAAATAATGTTTTTGAATGAAACAATCCAACAAACATCTTGTCTTGGGTTAGCCAAGATCAAAGAGATGAACACACCTTCTGTACCAACTCCTGCAAAAAATAACAAAACACAGGCAGTGGTGACAGTTGACAATATACTACAACTCAACAGATCTAATCCTGATTGGAAAAAATGGTTGATCTGGCCCACAGACACGAATAACTGTCAGGAAAGATTCCTGAATAAAACTCAGGGTTTTACCATTCATAGGCCAGACCCAAGATACGTCCAAAGACAACATCCGGGGGTAGTAACAACATACAGTGTAGGGAAATTATGCCTCGATTGGCTGCATACATCTACACTACAGGATGTGAAACAACACTTATCCTTACTTGCAAAAGACGCAGATCTTAGGGATTTCTTGCTTGGACCAAGAAAACCGCGTCAAAAACGTTTCATATATGCCGGCATTTATGCTGCCTACAATGAAGCATGGAAGGTGTCACAGATAGAGGCCGCAGAACGAATACGTGAACTTGATCGTATTAATTTAGAGAAAACACTCTCTGTGGTCGACAATGGGTTAACAACTTTGTCCTCCAGAATTTATTCACTGGACGGCATTGTATCCTCTGCTATCGACATACTAGAACAAGATTTGGCGATGTTACAACAAGGCCAATCTCAATTACGTTCTATTATGTTATTAAGCTGGACGCTGCAATCATTGCGAGCGGGCTATGTGCCTTGGCGTTTCATCAACACAACGGCTCTGTTTGCAGAATACAATCTAACTGATAAACAGATCGAAATGGCACAAAGAGGAGCAAAGTATACAGTGCTGAGCATTGAAAAACTGGAAAAGTTACCATTCACAGTGGCAGAAAAACCAGCTACAGAATGGCTTATTCATGGCAAAATCACACTACCTGTGACTACTTTTCAGTTTCAGTATTGCCTCAGACAAATGCAAGCAGGCAAATATGAAAGGTTGGGTAAGGAATACATTAAGACATCTTGGGCTTTGCCGTATACATATAGATGTTGGAGCGGGGATCGTGAAGTGTTTTTGAGCGGTAAAAACTGTAAACATGCACTAAGCGGTTCTCTTGTAAGTCAGGACATTTCCTTGCACGGGGCTTGTAATGGTTCTGTGGCAAATTTGTCTTGCCATCAGCAGGGTACACCAGCTGCTGTGATTAATCCAACGTTTGGACAACTTTCTAATGGGAGTTACCTCATGTTGAATGATCAGAGTTGCTGTGGCATGCTGCCAGGCATCCCATATCTAGTAACCGTCAACTCCAGGGTCACTTGCTGTATGCAAGTATTGTTTGCCCCAATAGACACAGTCAGGGAGTCGCCTCTATGGCCTTCACTGAACGTCTCTTTTTATAAGATTTGATACTTTAAGCAGAATGAAAGCCATGCTTTTACAACAAACAGTGCCTTTGACCTCGGCCAAAGAAACGTATGATCTGCAAATTGCAAGGACTTCGGCTGAGATACAGACCTTAATACGTACAAATTGCCCTATACATTTCGTAGAAATGATAGGAAGAATTTTCAACATGTCTGATACAACAGGACTTGTACATGTATTTAAGGGCATCTGCTCCGGTCTGTTGGCACCCTTTCAGGCAATACTCTGAATCATCCCGAACTTTGCACATTCGGTGTTTGGTGGCATACCATTAATTCTAGCACTTATTGCCGGAATTCTATTTCTCTTCCTGCTATTGCGCTATGGCCAGCCAATTCGCCGACATCACTCCGAGCGACATGGAGAAAGCTCTCCTTGAACGAAAGTGCCGTGAGCAAATAGTACAGCTTTTGGGCATAAATCGTCTACGGGACCTTAATACCACATGGTTCCTGTCATTTAGACCAATCTGACAAGATTGCATCTTACCTGTTCTACGATGCCTGCTATGCGGTGTAGAATGCGTGTTGGACACCTGTCTAACATTTCCATCGGATGCGCCAACGGACGTTGATACTCTGCTGGACCAGATAACGGCCCATGCTATGTGTTGTCCCCAGCGGCTTCCTATCCTGATGACAACATTCATTGAGATCTCACAGACGCTTCCGGCTGCTGCTGAGGTACGAGAAAGAACTACAGGCACACAGGTAACAACGGACGCGAACATTGCTGCGGCGTCAATTGCTGAAAGCAATGCTTCACATCTCTGTGCGATTAACCTGCTTCACGAGGTGTTCCAACTCACGCCAACTACAGTGGATGATGTTTTGTCTATAGAAATAGATGATCTCATGTTTACACCAGACCCGTAAACTGACTCTGATTCAGCATACAGTGTTCCAGAAATACAATAACAATTTGGCCTTCATTTCTACAAAAACTTGGAACTCTACCAAAAATTGAACTTTTTCCCATTTTTTCGAACGAAAAATGGTAATTGAATCTGCTTAAAGTAGAACTAGTCTTATAGTACAGACTTGGCGGTCCTTCCACAGACATTTAGTCATCTTATGTGTCTAAAAACAGTTCATTTGATTTTCATGACATGAAATGACTTTGATTTTTGAACAACTTTATCGATCATTTTCTGTCACATGTAAATATTACTGCTTATTTCATTCCAATTGCATTTATTTTCAAACTTTATGCCTGAAATGATAAGCAATGCTTCGAATGTACAGTACCTTTTGCATTCTAATATGTTTTTTTTTTTTAAATGCCTTTTTAAATGGTTTTATGAAATATTTTAGAAATATGCGGTACTCCATTTTAATGTTTAGCATTTTAAAATGTTTAGCATTTATGTATTATCGTATACACGAAAGTGGAGTGGGTGTTGTATTCCTCTTAGGGTGTCCATAACGGGCTTTCCAATATCATGTCCTTATATAGGCACAATTCGCCCTGCCCTTATATAGGCATAAGATCCCAGGCCTTATTTAGGCACTAAACCGTGCACTCCAAATATAGGCATGGTCTCTGACATCCGTCCACCCTAACGTCACAACGAGTTCATGAAGAACAGACCCTTAGGCTGCGGGAGTTTCCCTAGCCCAGGACTATTGATTTCTTCAAGGCCTCATATATTATGCATGAACCATTATTCCTTAGGGGTTCATCCATGACGTCTTTCGCTGTCCAATTCACGTCAATGCTAACATTCCTAAGGCACTCTCAGGTATAAATATACCTTCCCTAGCCCCTGTAAAACAGAGGAGACCTCGACTTCAGAGGAGCCCGAATCCCGGCCTGACGCACTGAGAAGACGCTGTCATTCCTGCACGCAGAGAGCCCAGCTTCCAGTGATCTGACTTCCCTTGCGGGGTGTTGGAGTTCGAGTCTGGCAAAGAGATTCCAACCTCTCTCATTCTTCAGGTATGGAACTGACTAAGAACCTAGAGGGACTCTTGGCATACTAGGCATACTAGGCTTAAACATACTCTTAGTATATCATAGTAAGGAATACTTCACCTACTTCATACCTCGTCCCTACACCTAGGTTAGGTTAGGTACATTGGGGTAGAACGTAGCTTAGAGACGCATCGTATGAGTACTCGCATTTTTAGTCTGTGTTATTTATGTAACAGCATATGTACTAAAAGATAATGCTATCGCAGTATTATTTATTTCTACTGCTCACCCTGTACATTATTTATCTCGCATACTGTCTTGTGATCGTAACAGCACATTTTACTTACACCAGAAACAAGACTGTTCAATAAATCTTTTATTGAAAACGCCCGTCTATTATTTCTGTGTAACTCTGAGGAAAACTAAGCATGCACGATTGAGCTGAATGAAATAGTTATCTATTGTTTCCACGACTCTGGGACACGTTCTAATTCTAAAAGGGAAACATAGTGGTCATGTTTTGCGGCTGCCAGAAACTACTCCCTTCTTGTTGTCAAGGAGTTTCTAGTGGCCTCTGAGCTAGCTGGCACAAGTAATTAAGTTTAATATACTTGATAGGGACATACTGACCTTAGTCCTATGTCAAACCTATAGGATATATTATTCCAATGCGCAGAGCCTATTAGGGAAATAGGAGCTACACTACAGTATCCCCAGCACTTAATACCGTGACTAGTCCGACTAGGCACAATTTAATCAATCAGGAGGCTGTAGACCCCTGCCCGAGAATCCCACTGCCTCAGAGATCAGACCCAAGTAACCATCACCAGGGGCCCTCCCAAGGGCAA
Organism: Calotriton arnoldi; assembly: GCA_963921515.1. Classification (NCBI taxonomy): domain Eukaryota; kingdom Metazoa; phylum Chordata; class Amphibia; order Caudata; family Salamandridae; genus Calotriton; species Calotriton arnoldi. The sequence goes on along the minus strand of CAWUFW010000037.1, from coordinate 1,945,644 downwards.
CTAACAGAAATTATCCCAAGACCTCCTCTGGTAAGACCATAAGTACCAGTTACCCAGCAACAAGGCTCAATCTATGGGGATAGGGAAAGGTCAGTACCCTGTGAAGAACCCCCTGAAGCAGGGACTGCCCTCCCATGTATCAATCTCCCCCGGCCTCAACTCCTTATGTTAATGTGTTAACAGGAGTACCAGTACTGAATAGGGGGTGTAGGGAATCTCATTTTGAGCTTAAAAACAAATGTATTTTTTGGCTGGGCAACCATAGGCAAATTTCCTACAAAGATGCAAACAAAATCATCTTCACGCGCAGGGTAGGGTGGGTGGGATGGAGGCCAAAAGATGTCCCTGGGGATTGTATAGTGATAAACTTCAGAGATACATGGGTTGTGCAAACCCTTCTAGATTGTGGCTATCCGAGGGAGAATGGGGGTATAGTTTCCCTCCCCTTGGGATATTTTTTTCCCTCAGCGACTAACCCCCATAACATGAGAAGAGCAGGCACTGATAGGGGGTTGAGGAACCAGAATAGGCCATTTGTTAAAATGAACCAGGACCTCCCTAGACCACTCTTTTATAACGTCCCTGTTACAAATAGATACAGCCCACTAGATTCAATTGATTGACTAACACATACTAGACCCTTATATCTAAGTCCCAGCCGCCAAATAGAGACCAGAGCGGGATCACCGCACCAGGACGAGCTTGTATATCAGGGAGGCTGTATGAAGCTGAAAGGGGATCTGGAGAAGGTGTTTGGGGGAAGAGCGAGAGACGCAACCAGTGAAAATCTGGAGAAGCCCCCCACTGGTTACCTACCGCCCCATCAATCCCGACAGAATTTACAGGAAAATAATACCATCTTATCATCTATTGTAAAGCATCCTCCTGCTTCAGTCAGCAATCGCAACTTGGGTAACGTTCAAAGCCTGACGGGCGGGAGGGGACCAATGACCCACAACAGGTCTATCCAAGGGCCTGTTCCCCTCTTTTAACCACTATAGCCAACGAAGTGGGCCCGCCAGGCCTGCGGTTATTATCCTGGAACATAGCAGGACACACCTCCAAACTGGATATTCCAGATTGGGGGCTATTTATAGACCAACATGAGTTATGCATGTTTCAGGAAACTTGGGCAAGGGCGGACACACACAGAGTGGGCTATGCGTCATACAGTACTCTAGCTATCCAGGGGGGTAGGGGCAGACCATTTGTGGGACTATGTATTTGGGTTGGCGTGCACCTTGGCTGTGAGGTTAAACAGATAGAGACGTCATCATGAGACATTCTTTGTATCTTTTTATCTTTTACCACAAAAGTGAGAATTGCTTTGATTAACATCTACTCACGGCCGGTCTGTTATGGCCAAGCCTCCCCCATTCTTGACCAATTGACTATTTTTCTTTCAACAATCCCGGATAACTATTGGGTAATTATAGGTGGGGATTTTAATTGCCAGTTTGAACCTCTGAACGGTCTGGCCACAAGTATCTCAAGTGAGGAGGATTCACTCTGGGCTAGTCCAGAGCCTAACATTCCGCCCATTCGGGCTTGGACCCCGCTGACCCTACAGATGCATGCACTTACACTGAGTTTCTCATTAACGGCATGTAATGGCCGTTTGGCATCGGATAGCCCTGGGAAGCACACCTTTAATAGACCAGGGCAGGCATTGATTATAGATTACATCCTAGTTGACACAAAATCGTGGCATAGGGTCCTTGATTTTAAGATCATCCCTCGTCACGAGAGTGATCATAATGCTCTTGTGCTAAATGTAACCCCACCACATGTCGGAGGCTCTCTCAGTATACCACCACAACCTGATTCCAGTCTAATATTGGCCAATGGAGGGAGGAGAGTACGCTGGGGGGAATTCTCCCAATCACAAGACAAGCTGGCTTCCTTATACCAACAAATTATTCCCTTTCTTGCTGTAGCGTATCAACTTTCTGCGACTAATGGTACTCCAACCTCCCAAATTAAACTGTCTAACAACCATCAAGACTTGCTTTCCATCTTGCCATCTTTTTTCCACACTAGCAGAAAGATTAGGCCGACCAAAAAACCACGATATTCATGGTACAATGAATACTGTAGGGCAGCTGAGTCAGCCCTCTTAGTTGCCATCAAAACAAACGATAGGCCACAAATTAAGGAAACTAGGGCAACCTACAAAACAGCCATAGCTAAGGCAAAAAGCAGCTGGGAATGTAAAAATGGGATACACTTAGAACTGCGTTGGATAATCATGATATGAGGGCATTCTACAACCTGATTAACACAGGATCTACTGAAGGTAAATCGGCCATATCAGCAAATATAGGGGAGGAAGTTTGGAGAGCCCATTTTAAATGCCTATATGCAATGGCAAAGGAGGAAGTCGGGTTGGTGGAAATGACCCCCCCTTACTTATAGACAACCCACCGAGACATGCCCCTGTTCTCCCTAAAGGAGATCACAGAAGCACTGGGCAAGATATTACCAGCAAAGGCGCCAGGGTTGGACAAGATTCCTGGCGACCTTTTCCGCTCTGAGCCTTCTGTTTGGGCTCCCTACCTGTGGTCCCTGTTTAACGCCATCCTTCAGGGTCAGGCGATTCCCACCACCTGGGCCGGGGCTGAAATCATTCCAATATTCAAAAAGGGTTCACTGCTTAGTCCTGTCAATTATCGCCCCATTAGCCTCTTAGACGTAAGCCAGAAAATATATGCATGTGCACTCCTTGGGCGTCTTCAGTCCTGGATAGAAGAGTGCAATGTACTCACACCCCTCCAAGCTGGGATTTGGGCTAAGATCTCCACTATTGATCACATTTTTAGATTACAGCTCCTTTATTGGAAAACTGTGGCTATAGAGGGTGGCAGCCTCTATCTTATATTCGTGGACCTTAAATCCGCATTCGATCTAGTTCCGAGGGATAAATTGTGGGGAACACTATTGGATATGGGAGCTCCAGACTACCTTTGCCATGAGATGAAACGCCTACATCAAGGCAATTTTGCACAAATAAGGTATGGCAAAAATTTAGAACTTTCAGCTCTCTTCCCAGTAGAGAAAGGTGTACGCCAAGGCTGCGTCTTGGCTCCGACTCTTTTTTCCCTTTTTATTAATGGCTTAATAGAGACATTGTTGGCTGGAAAAGATAATGATGCTCCTAGGCTAGCGAACCACAAAATACCTGCCCTGATGTTCGCAGACGACACCCTCTTGCTCTCGAAATCTCCTATGAGCATGCAAAGGGTTCTCGATGCATTCAGTGTCTTTTGTAAAAACAGGGGTCTGGAAATCAATCTCCAGAAAACTAAGTACATGGTCTTTAACGCAAATAACAGCACTTGCCCAAACCCCTGTCTAGATGGTAGGGTTCTAGAGAGGGTGTCTATTTTTGAGTACTTGGGGATCACACTAACTGAGAAAATGGAATGGGGGCTAAAATAAAGAAAGCTAGCTTAAAACTGGCTCAGTCCTCGGGGGTATCTCAAAGGCATATAATAAGTGCACACACAAAGTGATAGGCCCTGCGGCTCAACTCTACAAGGTACAGGCAAGGGTCGCTGCCTTGTACGGAGCAGAATTATGGGGCCATTGTCCAACCACCCCTTATTGCTTATAGAGAACTCCTTTGGTAGGCAACTTCTGGGTCTCCCCTCTAGTTCCCCTTTAATTCCCCTTAGAATGGACCTTGGGATTAGCCCTATCACAGATGAAGTATCTTTAAGATCCCTCAGTATTCTGGCTGACGCCTTTGGAGTACTCCCGAACTAGCCTCAAATAGGGATGAGTTGAGAGAAGTTATGAGCCTTCAAGACGCGGGAAAACTCCCATGGTTGGCACATATTAGGAACATCTGCCAGGCCTTGGGGAGGGCAAATTTGTGGAGTTTTGCTGAAGAAACTTGCCTTGTGACCCCCAGAAAGGTACTCCTTGAGACCTATAGAGAATATAAATTGGCCCAGCTATGGAAGAATTTGTCTGGGCGCTCATCCCTTAGGTTCATGGAAATAAAAATGCAATATAGGCTAGAATCGGCGCTAGATGACATCCAGCCGCTTCTCTGCAAAGAAGCTATTCCTCCAATTCAGACACGGGGTACTCCCGCTCCGATCTTTTACCATGAAGTGGTCGGGTGCCCGCAGTCTGGATTGTCCCCCGCGCGAGAATGTAGAGGAAACTGAAATGCATGTTCTTTTCTTTTGCCCTGCTTACAGGAGGTCAAGGTCCCGCTGGCTGGTACAGCTGTGCAGGAACCTGGTGTCCAGACATTGCTCCGAGGTCTTTAGGTTACTTAAGTATGATACTGATATGCCTACTGTGTTTTCCATCTCGCGTTTCTTGTATTCTATGTGGTATACTCGTAGAGCCATTCTCAAGAAGAGCTCATAGGCCAATTCCGAGTCCAACATTAGTTATTACGCCTTTTTGAATTTGTACTCTCCCCTTTTAAACTGAATATGTCTAACCACTGCCCATTCGGTATACCACTACTTTTTATATAAATGGCTTTTATATGAGTTTTTTTTAAAATTTTAAAAAGATTTTTATTCCTATATTTTATTTTGATATTGTTATTGTCTTTCTAAATGAAATTGCTATTCCTCCACATTTGGACACTTTGCTATATAATGTTTTACTTATGTGTCTCTCTAAGATATCATCTCTGATCCAAATTAATTTTTCCCCAAAAATTAGTTTCTTGTTTATGCACATGCACTTTATTGTCCTTTACTTTGCGGCAAATGTAGAGGCCATGTACTGCATGTATACTGCACACTCCTTTGTCCGAGGTCGTCTAGAAGAGATGTCTTGGTAATCTTAAGATCTCAGACAGACTTGTATATCTATCCAAAAAGTGCTATCTAATTATAGATATTTCAAAGGACGCTGCTATAAATTGTATATAATGTATTGTTCTTATGTGCTTTTATGGCCATAGCGGCCGAAATAAAGATTTTTCTGACTCTTTTTCTGGCTATCTTGGGTAGATTAATACATTTTGTAGTTCACAATTGCAGTTTCTAGCATCTTTATTGCAATGTGTTTACTGCTTTATTCTTTGTGCAAAGTTTAGTATGCCATAGGCTTAAGTAGTAATCAGCATAATACTTGTTAAATCTCTTAAAATATTCAAGTGTACACATGATAGACCAACTGAACATGCATGTCGTTTCCTGTGATGTCACTTCCTGTGATGTAACACACGGTGATGTCACACCCATTCTGCCTAACTTGGTGAGCCCCCTCACTTTTTAGGTCTCGCCTATGCTGCGCGCATGCGCTGCATAGGAGGAGACCTCTTGAAATCGATTAGCTTTTTAGGCCAAAACGTGCACGCATTGCATTGCTTTCAATGGCAACGCGTGCGACGTTATTAGCTTTCTGCGGGAGCTGAGCTTTGGCGACATCTGTTTGTAATTAACTTGCAACAGATGGTGCCCTCAAGCCGCTCCCGCAAGGGAAACGCTCTGTGGGTCTGTTTTTTTTTCTCCTTTCCAAAAGTCGGGCTCGTGCCTTAGGTTTTTCTGAAAACTGCATTTACGGGGCGTGACTCCTAGAGTCTATGCGGGTCTGGACCCTCGTCGTAGGAGGCACTTGAAAGAAGAATCTGCGCCTTGTTGCCGTTCAGGTCCCTAGTGCTTTCCAGTCTTGAATAGAATACCAGCAGTGGAGCTCTCCCTGGAGTGATTCTACAGCTTACTACCTACGACCGTCCTGTTTTTGCCATTGTTTGCGCATATCTCGTCCTGTAGTCTTTTTTTTTTCTTTACTTTTATTTGACAGAATTTTTCAAACTTACTCATTTTTACGTTTACTATCAAGCTAAGCTGTCTTTACTGAATTTAAGGTCAGTTTTTGCTAGGTATGGATTAACAATTTACAGGCACATGCATCAAAAGAAAAACCGGTCGCAAACGGGCAGATTCTCAGAATCTGCCCTTTGCGATCTGTATTTTTGCATTTGGGATGCATCATCCCAAATGCAAAAATCGCATTTTAAGTAATCTCTAAATTGCGATTACTTAAATTGCGATTGCATTTAATGAATCGCAAATTGAGATTCCTTAAATGCAATGCAACAAAGTAAAAAAATTAGCGATTTCTGCTATTAGGGCGCATTTACCATGAAGTTGAACTTCATGGTAATTTGCAAAACTCTTGAGAAATGCACTAAAGTGCATTTTACAAAGTTGAAGGTTACACACACACATGTCCTTGGGACATGTGTGCTGCTAACATATGTGCACGGATCAATTTTGTGGGTGCAACAGGGTGTCCTTTGACACCCCTGCACCCTTGAAATTGCATGCGCAATTTAGCAGTACTCTATTGGTACTCGCAATTAGCGTCGTACTTTCCCATTCATTCCTATGGGCCTGTAGGCCCATAGGAATGAATGTAAGCTATTCCTTATTTGCGAATTCGCAATTTGCATAGTCGCAAAATAAGGAATGTGAAGGAATCGCATTATTATAGCGATTCCTACATGCATAGGACTTTGCGGACTTAATTGCGAATCCTTAATATTCGCTATTAAGGACTCGCAAAATCCTAGCTTGATGCATGTGCCAGATAGCTGTCTGTCGACTTTTGTTACTAATTCTTTAAAGACCGCATAATCAGCTTTGTCTCAATCCAGAGGAGTATTACTCTCTCACCTCACGCTGTTGGCCGATTCATTACCTGTCCAATCCATATGAAGTGCTTGCATTGCAACACATGGGCCAATTTTACATTGAAAAAATACACTCAGTCATCACAGATTCAATTCTGTATCTCATGCATGCATTGTTTATGGAAATCAGTCATTTTTTTGTATGTCCTTTACTTTAGTGACCAGTTTTGTTTTTGTCTGGACTCGAGTGTGAGGCATTGCCCCCCCCTCCCCCCCACACACACGTTTGTTCCCGGACCAATAGAATTATCACCGCTGCCATTACTGTCACCGGCTGTCATTAACACTACCACTCAATACTACACACACCACCACCACCAGCTCCTCCACAGCATTTGTTGTTGTCTGGTTTAAATGCTTTACCTCATAAAAACAAGGCATATTGATTTTGCCAGTGCTTGTTTTTGTTCTTGCTGAGCCGATCTATCGGTTCCCAAAACCAGAAACTATATGCCAACCTACATATGGACGGAAGGATCCTTTCTTGTCATCATACAAAGCTTCTCTGAAAATGATCCTCTATTTATCAGTTTGACTTTTGATGAAACCCTAACTCTACCCAGCATGGTATGATACAGGAACTCGAGCTTCCTGGCCTTCTCATCCTCTTTTAAGGACTGTTATACTCATGTTTTTTCTGGGACCTTTTCTCATTTTCCCTTTCCTGTTCTCTACTGAAATCTACTCATAAGTTTGTTTCTTTAAACTTATAGTCTGGCCTCAAGAAGATAACTAACTATTCAAACACAAGTCAGCATATTCATTATCTTAGCTATCCACTTAGTGCAAATGTGTTTTTGTACACAGTACCATAGCTGTGTATTAATTTTTATGAATCAATGGCAGCTAGTTCTGCCATCTCTGTAAAGCACTCTAACCTAACATCTTTTGGGATAATGTCCGTGCTATAGAAAAACACTGAATTCATGAATAAAATAAATAAGCTAGTTTACTGCGCAGCTATTCAAAGGTTTGGTTCATTTTTGAGAAAAAATGTCCCACCATTCATTTTGTCTGCCTTGTGTGTGAGAAGCAATATGGTGTTAGCTGATCACTGGAGGGGCTGTAGAAGTGTGCCAGCAACACCCAACCACATCTCGTGGCTATGCAGAGCTTGCACCAGCAGGACTAATACCCCGAGCGCCTGCAACTCGGTCGTTAAAAAGGTGCTGGGAATTGGGTGACGTACTCCTCAGGCAGCGTAGATATGTGAGCTTCACCTTATCGCTGTATTGAGGCTCATCATTAGGTCATTGGGGAAAACGTGCGGTTTAATGGGTGGAATTGTGGTGGCGAGTGTGCTGATATTTCTGAAGCCCACTGTCTCTTCAGTTAAGGGGTCATTGGGCGCATAAAGATAAGCATTGATCGTTGTTGGAAAAGTATTGACTGCCATTAGATCGGCGACCAGGGAACCTCTAAATTGGAGTGATTAGCAACTAATCCATGCCTAGTCATAACGACCACTAGGAAGCTCCAAGCTATTAATGCCAGCTAGCACCGCCTAATAAATCTGGAGAGCAGCTTCAGAAATTTGGGTGGGAGGATAGGGCTAATGTAGGGAGGGCCGGCTTTAAGACGGTGCGACCCGTGCAGCCGCACCTGGCTCGGGAGAGGCGCTGTGTTCATGTTCAAAAATAACTTTCGGTTTTAAAAGCACCTGCTGTTTACTTGCGTGCCTAGCATTTTTCAGGCAGCAATAAAAATGTCAAGATAACCAGGTGATTAATGTTTCTGCTGGAGAGAGATGGGCTAAACACTTATAAGGTCCCAAAGGCGAGACCTATTGGCTATGCCAATGCTTGTTTTAGGACTCGTGACCTGCCATTGTGGGAGTCGTGTTTGTGTCGTGGCCGTCAGTAGAGTGGTGTGGGAAGCTTGGTATACTACGGATTGTAGTGACAGCTGGAGGGCACCGTGTGGCTCTTGGGGCCCAGGGCCAGTTATCTTGAGGTCACAGGTTACCTGTTCTTGGCTCCCGTGTCCGGTCCACGGTCAGGGGGAGTCCAGCTTGCTTCAGACTGTCCTGGAGGCGCTTGTAGCTCTGCTCGGTCCATGCTGAGCCGTCGGCGTCCTCCTCTCTCTGTGTACAGTCGGGGGAGGTGTCTCTCTTCCATGGAGGCTCCGGGTAGCTGAAGGATGCCAGACTGAGCCCCCCGATGTCACACACATCCAACTCCTTCGAGATGACTGGGGCCGCGCGCAACATCTGCTCCAGAGAGATCTGTGGAGGCAAGAGAGTCAGGGCTGTAGCACAATCTTCAAATCTGACGTGGCGTGCGATCATTTATACAGCACTATATACGGCTCTCTAAGCGCTGTACGCACCAGGCCTTACTATAATCTCTTGTAATGTTGCTCAGTTTCCTGGCTGCGGGCGGATGGATGGCTGAGTGGCCTCACTGGGATATGAACCTGGGTCAGTAAGAGCAAGAAATATCAGAGTGTCCACTTCATATAACCGCTTATGGGTGTATACTTCTGGTAATAGAAGCCGTGGTATCCTTTCAGTGATGTACGGTGTGTATCATTAGTATCGTTGTGTATGGGATAAAGGACCTCCTGCTGTGCAAGCCTAGTCATCATACAGTGAACAACTCCAAGGTGACTTCTCATACATATCCTATGCCTCCGACAGACGGTATTTTACGCCATCGATAGCGTGGCCACACATCTCTTTACCCAAGCGGCTTTAAAATCTGGGTTCGGAGAGTGCCTTGGTTCTGGCTATCTTTCTATGACTTATAAAAAATATATACTATGACTCGGAGCAAAATATGTTTGAGTTAAGTCAATGTTAAAAGCAGTCGTTGTTCACATTGTGTGTTGGCATCCAAATACCCAGGTGTTTGTAATGAACGCACAACAGTGTAATACAGAAGCTCCTGTCATAAATGACACCATATGAAGCTGGAGACTGCACATTCTCACGGAAAGTGGCTGCGAATCAAGAGCCGAGAACCAGCGGCCCCCTTGGCTCTTGAACAGCAGTTGTAATTCTGTCCGTGCCCTGCCTTTCACCCTGTCTGCTGGCTCGGACTCTGGTGCCTTGGCACACACAGTGCCAGCTGCAATAGCCTGGTACAGGTCAGCAGCCACATCATGTTCTTATTATAGGCGACTCGAGCACAGTAAGAACATGAACGGCAGTTTATCTTAATTACAGGCATCCATCCATCCATCCATCCATCCATCCATCCATCCATGTACTATTTATTATTGCCGTTTTATTATTATTTGTTCGTAAGATTTATTAGGCCCTGACGACAAGACGGCTCAGTGAGTTGAACGCTTACTAATGTGACCTTTAGTATTTTGCGGCTCACACACACTGGAAGCCCTACAAAGCCAACTCGGGCTTCTATCCTTCTGATGTTGTGAAATTGGGGTCTATTAGGGCTTTTGTTGACAGGTCTTAGAAACAGCATCGCTGCGTGAACTCCAGCTCTTACTGCTGGCGTTTGGGCGCTATTATCACTGTCCGGGAGCCGGCGTCCCCTTCAACGGGGGAGAGGTCAGACTCTAAGCTGCTTCCAGGATGGGCCACAAATAGCAGCGCTGACCCCTGGATCTCATGACAGCGGCAGGAGGATTCCCGGGATAGCTCGGCTAATCCCGGGCTCCAGCTGGCGGAAGGATTAAGGGGCACGTGCGCTGGCTGCACAGCACCCATGGAAGCAGCAAACACGGGACACAGAGCGAAGGGAAACTACACATACGAGCAGACCCGAGGCACCACCAACACCCAGAGGCTGGAAGAAACCACGGCGACAAAGGGAGCACAGAACACACCATGCACCAACCCAGCACGAGGGGCCCTAGACGCAGACAGCACTCAGGGACACCGCGCCCAAGGGAGCGCAGAACACCATGGGACAACTCAACAGCAGGGGCCCAAACACAACAGCCCCAGGCACACAGCAGCCACGGGTTCACACAACACGCCATGCAGCAACCCAACACGAGGGGCCCTAGACGCAGACAGCAACGAAGGACACCGTGCCCAAGGGAGCACAGAACACAGCATCAAGCAACTCAACACCATGGGCCCAAACACAACAGCCCTCATGAACACAGCGGCCAAGGGAGCACAGAACACACCATGCACCAACCCAACACGAGGGGCCCTGGACGCAGAGAGCACCCAGGGACACCGCGCCCAAGGGAGCACAGAACACACCATGCGGCAACCCAACACGAGGGGCCCTAGACGCAGACAGCACCCAGGGACACCGCGCCCAAGGGAGCACAGAACACACTATGCAGCAACCCAACACGAGGGGCCCTAGACGCAGAGAGCACCCAGGGACACAGCGCCCAAGGGAGCACAGAACACAGCATCCTGCAACTCAACACCATGGGCCCAAACACAACAGCCCTCATGAACACAGCGGCCAAGGGAGCACAGAACACACCATGCAGCAACCCAACACGAGGGGCCCTAGACGCAGACAGCATCGAGGGACACAGCGCCCAAGGGAGCACAGAACACAGCATCCTGCAACTCAACACCAAGGGCCCAAACACAACAGCCCTCATGAACACAGCGGCCAAGGGAGCACAGAACACACCATGCAGCAACCCAACACGAGGGGCCCTAGACGCAGACAGCATCGAGGGACACAGCGCCCAAGGGAGCACAGAACACAGCATCCTGCAACTCAACACCATGGTCCCAAACACAACAGCCCTCATGAACACAGTGGCCAAGAAAGCACAGAACACCACGCGACAACTCAACAGCAGGGGCCCAAACACGACAGCCGCCAGGCACACAGCAGCCACGGGAGCACAGAACACACTATACAGCAATTCAACACTAGGGGCCCCAGACGCAGACAGCACCCAGGGACACAGTGCCCGAGAGAGTACAGAACACAGCATACAGCAACTCAACACCAGGGGCCCAAACACAACAGCCCCCAGGGACACAGCTCCCAAGGGAGCACAGAACACCATGCAACAACTCAACAGCAGGGGCCCAAACAGGACACCCCCAGGCACACAGCAGCCACAGGAGCACAGAACACACTATGCAGCAACTCAACACCAGGGGCCCAGACAGCACCCAGGGGCACACAGCCCAAGAGAACAGAGACACACCATCCAGCAAATCAACACCCACGGGCCTCAAACACAGACAGCACCCCTGGACACAGTGCCCAAGGAAGCACCTTACACAGCATCAATTAACTCAACAATAGGGGCCCAAACACAGACAGCACCCAGGGACACAGAGGTCAAGAGAGCACAGAACACACCATGCAGAAACTTAACACCCAGGGGCCTCAAACACAGACAGCACCCATGGACACCGCACCCAAGGGGGCACAGAACACAGCATGGAACAACTCAACACCAAGGGCCCCAAACACAGACATCACCCATGGACTCAGCGCCCAAAAGAGCACCACCCACAGCATCCAGCAACTCAACACCAGGGGCCCCAAGCACAACAGCTCCCAGGGACATCGCGCCCAAGGGAGCCACGCCCACAGCATTCAGAAACTCAATACCAGGGGCCCCAAACAAAGACAGCACCCATGGACTCAGCGCCCAAGGGAGCACCGCCCACAGCATCCAGCAACTCAACACCAGGGGCCCAAACACAACAGCCCCCAGGGACACCGTGCCCAAGGGAGCACAGAACACACCATCCACCAACTCAACACCAGGGGACCCAGACAGCACCCAGGGACACAGAGCCCAAGAGAGCACAGAACTCACCACACAGGGGCCTCAAACACAGACCTAACCCATGGAAACCGCGCCCAGTGGAGCACAGAACACAGCATGCAGCAACTCAACACTAGGGGCCCCAGACAGCCCCCAGGGACACAGAGCCCAAGAGAGCACAAAACATACCACGCAGCAACTCAACACCAGGGGCCCCAGACAGCACCCAGGGACAAAGCGCCCTAGGGAGCACAGAACACGCCATGCAGCAGCTCAACAACACCAGGGGCCCCAGACGCAGACAGCACCCAAGGACACATCGCCCAAGAGAACACAGAACACAGCATGCAGCAACTCAACACCAAGGGCCCCAAACACAGACAGCACCCAGGGACTCAGCGCCCAAGAGAGCACCGCCCACGGCATCCAGCAACCCAACACCAGGGGCCCCAAACACAACAGTCCCCAGGGACACCGCGCCCAAGGGAGCACCGTCCACAGCATCCAGCAACTCAATACCAGGGGCCCCAAACACAACAGCCCCCAGGGATACCGTGCCCAAGGGAGCACAGAACACACCATGCAGCAACTCAACACTGGGGGCCCCAGACGCAGACAGCACCCAGGGACACAGTGCCCGAGAGAGTACAGAACACAGCATACAGCAACTCAACACCAGGGGCCCAAACACAACAGCCCCCAGGGACACAGCTCCCAAGGGCGCATAGAACACCATGCAACAACTCAAAAGCAGGGGACCAAACACGACACCTCCCAGGCACACAGCTGCCACAGGAGCACATAACACACTATGCAGCAGCTCAACACCAGGGCCCAGACAGCACCCAGGGGCACAGAGCCCAGGAGAACACAGACACACCATCCAGCAACTCAACACCCACGGGCCTCAAACACAGAGAGCACCCCTGGACACAGCGCCCAAGGGAGCACCATACACAGCATCAATTAGCTCAACAATAGGGGCCCTAACACAGACAGCCCCCAGGGACACCGTGCCCAAGAGAGCACAGAACACACCATCCACCAACTTCTCAACACCAGGGGCCCGAGACAGCACCCAGGTTCACAGAGCCCAAGAGAGCACAGAACTCACCACACAGGGGCCTCAAACACAGACCGCACCCATGGAAACCGCGCCCAATGGAGCACAGAACACAGCGTGCAGCAACTCGACACTAGGGGCCCCAGACAGGCCCCAGGGACACAGAGCCCAAGAGTGCACAAAATATACCACACAGCAACTCAACACCAGGGGCCCCAGACAGCACCCAGGGACAAAGCGCCCTAGGGAGCACAGAACACACCATGCAGCAGCTCAACAACACCAGGGGCCCCAGACGCAGACAGCACCCAAGGACACAGCGCCCAAGAGAACGCAGAACACAGCATACAGCAACTCAACACAAGGAGCCCAAACACAACAGCCCTCAGGGACATCACGCCCAAGGGAGCACAGAACACACCATGCAGCAACTCAACACTAGGGGCCCCAGATACCACCCAAGGGACACAGTGCCCAAGAGAGCACAGAACACAAAATACAGCAACTCAAAACCAGGGGCCCAAACACAACAGCCGGCAGGGACACCCGCCCAAGGGAGCACAGAACACACCATGCAGCAACTCAATACCATGGGCCCCAGACAGCACCCAGGGACACAGCGGCCAAGGGAGCACAGAACACACCATGCAGCAGCTTAACACCAGGGGCCTCAAACACAGAGAATAACCATGGTCTTAGCGCCCAAGGTAGCACCATACACAGCATCCAGCAACTCAACACCAGGAGCCCTGAACATAACAGCATCTAGGGACACAGCGTACAAGGGAGCACTAAATATAGCATCCAGCAACACGGATCCCATGGTCCGCGATCACAGATTGCACCCAGGGACACAGCACCCAAGGGAGTACCACACACAGCTTTTAGCAACTCTACACCCAAAGTCCATGAACGTAGACAGTACCCAGCGATACAGGACATTAGGGAGCACCGCACACAGCATCCAGCAACTCAACACAGACAGCACCCATGGGACACAGCGCCCAAGGGAGCACAGAACTCACCATCTAGTAACTTAACACCAGGGCCCCAAACACAGACAGCACCCAGGGACACAGAGTGAAGGGAAACAACACACATGAGCAGCACAGAGGAACCACCAACACCCAGAGGCAGAAAAGAACCACAGCGCCAAAAGGAGCATATAACACACCATCCAACAACTCAACACTAGGGACCCCAAACACAACAGCACCTGGGAACAGAGCACCCAAGAGAGCACCTCGCACACCATCCAGCAACTCAACACCCAGGGGCCGCAAACTCAACAGGACCCACGGACATAGTTTCCAAGGAAGCATCGCACACACAGCATCCAGCAACTCAACACTCACGGGCTTCAAACACAAGCAGCACCATGGGACACAGCGCTGAAGGGAGAACCACACTTAGCATGTAGCTTCTCAACACCAAGGGGCTCCAGACACCACAGCACCCAGGTTCACACTGCCCAAGGGAGCACCACACACACCATGCAGCAACTCAACACCCAGAAGCCCCGAATAAAGCACCCAAGGACTCAGCACCCAAAAGCACACCACACTCACCATCCAGCAACTCAAAACCATGGGGTGCCGAACACAGACATTGCACAGGGACAGAGCGCCCAAGGAAGCACCACACTCAGCATCCAGAAATTCAACAGCATGGAGCCTGAACACAGACATCACCCAGGGACACAGCGCCCAAGAGAGTACCACACTCAGCATCCAGCAATTCGACACTCAGGGGCCCCGAACACAACAGCACCCCGGGACACAGGGCACAAGGGATCACCACAAAAAAACATCCAGCAACTCAACACCAGGGGCCTCAGACACAGACAGTATCCAGGGACATAGCGCCCAACAGGGCACCACACACTATGAACTCAACAGCCAGGGGTCCCGTGCAAAACTGCACCTAGGGACACAGAGCGAAGAGGAAACAGCCAACATAAGCAGCACCCAGGGGTACCGAAGACAGACAGCACCCAGGGACACAGCGCCCAAGAGAGCATGACACTCAGCACCCAGCAACTCAACAATCAGGGGCTCCAGATACAATAGCATCCATGGGACACAGAGCCCAAGAGAGCACCACACACAGCATCCAGCAACTTGAGGGGCCTCAAACACAGACAGCACCCAGAGGCACAGCATCCAAGGGAGGACCACACTCCCCATCCAGCAACTCAGCAACCAGGGGTTCTGAAACAGTACATCACCAAGGACAATGCCCAAATGCCCCAGGAAGCCACAGCACCCAAGGACATTGCACCAATGGGATTGCTGCACAAATTCACTTACAAACCTAGAACACAGACATCAGGCAAGCATACAGCAGCCAGAGATATGTTAACACACAGCATTGAGGAACACATCACCCACGGACTCCATACATACTACATGCGCACTATGCCCAGAGGCTCCAAACTCCTACACCTAATGGGACATCACAAAAAGCCACAAAGCAAACAAACACAGCAGCTATGGATCCACACCCCCTGTACCACTCAAAACCAAGACACAAGAAGACACAGAGTATCCAGGGCCCCTAACACAGACAACACCTGAGGGGGCAACATGTACAGTACAAAGACCTGAGAGCACACTACACTCAGGGACACCAAATACACACCTTCCTCAGGCCCCAAACATCACTCACGGCCACACAAAAATCATGGACACCAATTATATTGAGTGTGCAGTAGTCATAACAACATTCTGTGAGTCGTATCAGTACCATACCCCCGAAATATACCATGCTGGCAGGAAATCCCAGAACATGCCATTAGCAGAACACAAATGGACCCGAGAATATACAGAACACACAAAACACAGGAATCCCAAAAATATAGCTTGCACGCCGCACCCAGGTACCTACTGTACAAACATCACACAGGGACTTTACTCAGCACCCAGGGAACCCAGACTTAATCTGTGCATTAAGGGACCCCCATACATATCTTACACATAGCACATATCATGCATACCATTCATCTACCATCCACACAGAAACACATAGACTCCAACAGATACACTAGAGTGTGCAAAGATCCTGATGACCCCGAACAGATTCTGTGCACAAGGCGATAGGAACACCGACTGCTAAAGCACCAGTGAGCACAAATTAATGCACTATCATGTCCGTAATTCCAAGCACTTCCAAGTCACTGAAAGGGTGGGAAATAAACCAACAAAGAAGCCCCACCAACAATGAAAGCTCTACAGTACAGTCCCATCGGTCCGATACGGCCTCTAGGAAAATAGAATCCACAAGACCAGCCCAAGGGACAGAATCTAGCACTGTAGGGTACTTGCAAGATCTACGAAGCACTCACACATATGCCGCTAGAACTTCATCAACACAAAGGGGCTCTCACAGCGATTCCAGCCTCTGGCCAGACATCTCAGCTCTACGGGGGGCCAACCATCAAAGACGAGTATATACAGACGAAACATCTTGAAACATTTACAACACATTCAGCCGCTGTCTTATATCACCTGTAGGGCCATTGTCACGGTGCAATTTGTCACTCTGACCTCGCAGCCAAGGATGGAGCAAACTATTATAACTTGGCGAGACTCCAGCACAGCAGCAATAGTGCTTAAAGAAAAAGACCAATTCGCAGAATGGGGGATCGACATCCGGATGATCGAAAAGGAAAAGTATCCATTCATTTTACATGCACCCTCCAAGAATACCCCCACGGCCTGTGTCCTGAAAGGGAACAGCCGTGGGGAATGCTCTCTAGAACAAGCAAATATGAATCAGGTGTATGGTCGACGGCCAGTATGGGGGCAGACGTCACTACCACCATCACAGTCCCCACACCCCGCGGTACACCATCTCCAAACTCGGCTTATTGGGGCTGGGTCGCCACCAACTTGGCCGACAAAATTCAGGCCCACCCCTAGCAATTCCTTCCATCACAGCAGCACAGCAGGAAGTATCCAAATTCCAAACATCATGACATGGAACGTTGCAGGCACGCACAAGGTCTTGCAAAGCTCGACGGCGACCTAGCTCCTCAAAGGGACGGATCTCATTCATCTGCGTACAAGAAATGTGGGCAACCACACCCAATCCCTTAACAGGCTACGCAGAATTTTTTAAGCCAGCAATTAAAATCAATCTATTCGGAAGGCCTTCTGGGGGCATTTCCATATACATCAAGCACTCTCTAAAGCTGTGCTTTACAGAGATAAAAAATACCTCTGACATGGTTCTAGCCGGCATCCTGAAAGGGCTCAAGTTTGTGGAAGGACCACTACCCATAGTAATAATTAATGTATACTACAATCCCCACGGCCAAGGACCCAAAGATAAGTTTACCCGGCTGATCAAGCAGATTGAAATCCTGATAACACAACATGCATCCTTGGAAATCATTCTCCTTTGGGATTTTAATATGCACCATCTCAACATGGAATGGAACTCCGACGTCAGTGCCATTGGGAGCACAGGGAGTCTTAACATCTTCCTTCGGATGTACAACTTGGAAAGGGCAAATTTCTCATCCACAATGTCTGAGCCAGGAATAATCCACCCACCCACCTACAATAACCAGACAACTATAGGTTATATCTTATTGAGCCAGCGACTACGTAAAACCATGCTAAGCTATGCAGTGCTCCCACGGAATGAAAGCGATCATGCTGCCTTGCTGCTGCGCTTAAAGGTCACTGTGGGAAGCCGCCACACTCTGTGCCCCCTCGGACAGTCAAATGGTGAAGAACAACACAGACTCCTGAGGAGAATAAAATGGGTGCAGACTACCATCAATAAATTCGACTCATGGAAATCTACATGGACTGGCTGGCCGACTGAGCTCAATAAGCCGGCCATTATAGTTGAATTGGAAAAACTCGCACACGAACTGGGCATGCTGCTCCGTGGGAGCATCATCCACAGTAAAACAAGCATGCCAACCCACACCTTAGGCCCAGCTCCACAGATAAAGCTAAGCGCGCAGCAACAAAAAATAAAACAAAGGGCACATAAAAAACATAAATTGAAGCCTCCAAAAAGCAGCTGAAATCAGCAGCAAAGATTCACACGCACCTCATCTGGAAATTAAAACGGGAAGCTACTGAGGCGAAATGGATGGAGATCTTTGATTTGCTGGCACCGAACAAGACTTAACAATTTTGGCAATACCTAAATAATTAAATTCATGAATCCTCCAACAGAGGGAACTTGGTCTCAGCGGAGACCTGGGTAGCTCATGTGAAGTCATTATACACCAACGACCAGAAATCCATCTGCGCAAATGGATATGCCCCACTGAGCAAGTCTGAAAACATCAGAGGTGAGCTCCCCGTGCCACCGGGGGAATCCACCGTTCCAAGCGAGGCTGTCTTAAAAAGGATCCGGAAAAATGGAGCCCCAGGCCTTAGTGGCCTGCCCGGCTCCCTTTTTAGGGAGGACATACATTTCTGGTCTTCAAACCTCTCAATGCTGTATGCAGAATGCAGGCTTCTGGAAGATGTTCCAGATTCCTGGAGGGGCTCACTGCTGCAACCAATTTTTTAAAAAGGCGCAAATACCGACCCAAAGAACTATCGGAAGATCGCCCTGTTGGACATCGAGGGAAAGACCTATGCAAGCACACTCTTGCACGAATTAGCAGACTGGGTACAAACCGAAGGTCTTTTGCCATTCCACCAGACCTGGTTTAGACCGGGGGATCAACTGTGGACAACATCACAGTCCTGTCATATTTAGCCCAACAAGCAGCAGCCCGTCACCCCGTCTTCGCCTGCTTTATCCACTTCTCAGCAGCCTTTGATGGGATAGTCCGTAACATCCTTTGGCTGAACCTGCTAGGGTGGAACATCTGCCCTAAATTACTGCGAGCCATCAGATCTCTATACTCGAGGACCTGGGTAAGGATCAAACTCTCTAGGGAGTCCGCCACAGAAATATTTGCTGCCTAAAGCAGGGCTGTGTCAGGGCACCGCTTCTATTTAATTTGTACACTGCCGACTTGGGTCTGGCACTGCATGGGGCCTCCCTCGCTACTCCAAAAATCGGAAACACAAAAATTCACCTGATGCAGTATGCCGATGATCTTGTTCTTCTGGACCACAAAATAGGCTTCCAAATAGCCCGCCCTGTCTGACTATAACATCAAGAACGAGCTGTTAGCTAACGCGAGCAAATCCAAAATTGTGATCTTCGGCAGCCACCCAAAGGAAAAACTCACTAAGTGGCGCCTAGGTACTCTGACCCTAGACTGTGTACAAACTTATAATTATCTCGTGCTTGGCTAAGTGAGACCGGCCGGCCCTCGCTTCATCTACATAAAATGCGGCTGAAAGGAAAGATGGTCACACATGCCCTTTGCAAACTATATGCCACCCTAGACAGTCCAACATCTACGTCAATTCGAAGGGTACTGCGGGCTAAACTATTACCGTCACTCAATTATGCGCAACAGGCATTCCCAGGAATGCTCGCAGAGGACCTGTAAAAAATACATTGCGTAGCGTATAAAAAAATATTTCGTTTGCACAAGAAACACCTTGATCCGCCTCGAATTTGACCTAATTCAACAAAAACTAGAAGGGGTGGCCGCCTTGGCAAAAGTCTTCTATCTGGTAACTGTGGCCTCTGATAACTCCATGCAGGCTCTCATAAAGATCATTTTTGCAAAACCAAGCAATCCTTGGTCCACCAAACTTTCAACAGCAAATGAACTGCTACAACTAGCCACCGAGAACTGAGATCCAAGCCTAATTGATTATGCAATCATCAATAAAAAACAATTGCGTTTCCGTTCTCGCACCTTAGATATGGAATCCCTGGAAGTCAGGGATTTCCATGAAACCTTATGTTTCCCACAAACACACAAGCCCCACCTCATGCAGGCCGCGGGGAGACGGGCACTTAATCAGAAAGACTACATCCGCTTCCCTTAAAAGAATTACATCCAACCTGGAAAGCACTCACAGACATCACAGAGTGTCGCTTATGTAACTGTAAAAGGGAGTCCCTGGAACACATATTGTTATGCTGCCCGGTCTTGCGACAAGTGCGCAGAATCCATGTCAGACCTATCCTTCTCCAACTGGGCACTCTCACAGCAAAGGATGCCGTTTTCCAACTCTACACTCTGGATACAGTGAAGAACATGGCCAATTTTGGCAAATTTATACACCAAACGCGCACACTTCTGAAAGACAAAATGGCACAGGCAGAGATCGACTAACAGCCTGATGAGCCCTATGATACAAGGAACAGCCTCCCTTGAGGTCCCCCCTATCTTAGAGTATTCAATACCACCAATAGACAGTATTGATTTTTATTTTTTTAATTCTTTTATTTTTAATCAATAAGTCTGCACCGGCTGTT
Organism: Calotriton arnoldi; assembly: GCA_963921515.1. NCBI lineage: Eukaryota > Metazoa > Chordata > Amphibia > Caudata > Salamandridae > Calotriton > Calotriton arnoldi. Next base: position 1,924,876 of record CAWUFW010000037.1, on the reverse strand, counting down.
TACATATTTTCACGCCGGTATGTTTTTAAAGACTGGCTGTTTCTAACTGTTACCTCAAACATGACCATCTCCTTGCGCTACATGTACCTTTTAATTTTTGTATATTGTAATGGTTTTAAGTAATCACAGAATAATTTTGTATTCATTCGTTCATTCATTAAAAACAAAATCACTGAAAGAGTCAGTGATATCAAGATACTGAAGCAGTGCCCTCAATGCTAGTGCATGACAGTGTGAGATGAATTCAGTAGGGTGAAGCTGCCGAAGCACTGCCCACTCTGTGCTGCTGCACAGCAGTGGTAGTTTCCTCCAGCATTGTCCTGTCGGTGCTGTTGCATTACAGCAGGGTGAACTTCGTCCAGCAGTGCCATGTCAGTGCTGTAGGACTCCGATAGTGTGAGCTTCCTTCAACAGTGCAATGTCAGTGCTATAGAACTGTAGTAGTACAAGCTTCCTCTAGCAGTGCCATGTCAGTGATATAGGACTGATACAGTGTGTTACCTCCAGCACTGCCATGACTGGGGGTGAATGTTTTGCCAATGTGCAACATTCCGTCCATCATCTTGTGTGTTTTGCACCTTCTCCAGCCATGCCATGTAAGTGCTATAGAACTTCAGAAGTGTGACCTTCTCCAGCTGTGCCATGTCAGTGCTATAGAACTTCAGAAGTGTGACTTTTTTCCAGCCGTGCCATGTCAGTGCTATAGAACTTCAGAAGTGTGACCTTCTTCCATCCGTGCCATGTGGCTGCTACAGAACTTCAGAAGTGTGACCTTCCTTCAGCAATGCCATGTCAGTGCTATAGAACTTCAGAAGTGTGACCTTCTCCAGCCGTGCCATGTCAGTGCTATAGAAGTTCAGAAGTGTGACCTTCTCCAGCCGTGCCATGTCAGTGCTATAGAACTTCAGAAGTGTGACCTTCTCCAGCCGTGCCATGTCGCTGCTATAGAACTTCAGAAGTGTGACCTTTTTCCTGCTGTGCCATGTCGCTGCTATAGAACTTCATAAGTGCGACCTTCCTCCAGCCGTGCCATTTCGCTGCTATAGAACTTCAGAAGTGTGAGCTTCCTCCAGCCGTGCCATGTCGCTGCTATAGAACATCAGAAGTGCGACCTTCCTCCAGCCGTGCCATGTCGCTGCTTTAGAACTTAGGAAGTGTGACCTTCCCCAGCCGTGCCATGTCAGTGCTATAGAACTTCAGAAGTGTGACCTTCCTCTAGCCGTGCCACGTCTGTGCTATAGAACTTCACAAGTGTGACCTTCTTCCAGCCATGCCATGTGACAGCTATAGAACTTCAGAAGTGTGACCTTTCTCCAGCTGTGCCATGTCAGTGCTATAGAACTTCAGAAGTATGACCTTTTTCCTGCTGCGCCATGTCGCTGCTATAGAACTTCATAAGTGCGACCTTCCTCCAGCCGTGCCATGTAGCTGCTATAGAACTTCAGAAATGTGACCTTCCTCCAGCCTATGCCATGTCGCTGCTATAGAACTTCAGACGTGTGACCGTCTTACAGCCATGCCATGTCAGTGCTAGAGAACTTCAGAAGTGTGACCTTCCTCCAGCCGTGCCATGTCAGTGCTATAGAACTTCAGAAGTGTGACCTTCCTCTAGCTGTGCCATGTCAGTGCTATAGAACTTCAGAAGTGTGACCTTCCTCTACCCCGCCACGTCTGTGCTATAGAACTTCACAAGTGTGACCTTCTTCCAGCTGTGCCATGTCGCTACTATAGAACTTCAGAAGTGTGACCGGTCTCCAGCTGCGCCATGTCAGTGCTATAGAACTTCAGAAGTATGACCTTTTTCTGCTGCGCCATGTCGCTGCTATAGAACTTCATAAGTGTGACCTTCCTCCAGCCGTGCCATGTCGCTGCTATAGAACTTCACAAGTGTGACCTTCCTCCAGCCGTGCCATGTCAGTGCTATAGAACTTCAGAAGTGTGACCTTCATCCTGCCGTGCCATGTCAGTGCTATAGAACTTCCGAATTGTGACCTTCTCCAGCCGTGCCATGTCGCTGCTATAGAACTTCAGAAGTGTGACCTTCTTCCTGCCGTGCCATGTCAGTGCTATAAAACTTCAAAAGTGTGACCTTCCTCTAGCCGTGCCATGTCAGTGCTATAGAACTTCAGAGGTGTGACCTTCTTCCAGCCGTTGCATGTCGCTGCTATAGAACTTCAGAAGTATGACCTTCCTCTAGCCGTACCACGTCAGTAACACAGAATTCCAGCAGTGTGAGCTTCCTCCAGCAGTGCCATTTTATTTTTGTATTAGTCCTGCAGTGTGATCATCTTCCTGCAGTGTCATGTCAGTGCTTTAGAACTCCAGCAGTGTGAGCTTCCTCCAACAGTGCCATTTCATTTCTATAGGACTCCTCCTGTGTGAGGTTCCCCCTGCAGTATCTTGTCAATGGTATAGCGTAAGCGTCCGCCGGCAGTGCCAAGTCAGTACTATAAGACTTCTACAGCATGAGCTTCCTCCAACAGTGCCCGGTCAGTGCTATAGAACTCCAGCAATGTGAGGTTCCTCCTGCAGTGCCATCTAAGTGGTATAGTACTCTTACAGTGTGAGATTTCTTCAGCAGTGCCATGTAAGTACTATAAAACTGCAGAAGTGTGACCTTTCTCTAGCAGTGCCATGTCAGTGCTATGGAACTCCAGCAGTGTGAGCTTCCTCCAGCAGTGTCATGTCATTACTGTATTACTCCTGCAGTGTGGCTGTCTTACAGCAGGTTTGTGTGTGCTTCTAGAACTCCTTCGGCATGAGCTTCCACCAGCAGTGCAGTGCTATAGCAGTCCTTCCTTGGGAGCTTCCTCCATCAGTGCCCGGTCAGTGCTATAGAACTCCAGCAGTGTGAGGTTCCTCCAGCAGTGCCATCTAAGTGGTATAATGTTCTTACAGTGTGAGATTTCGTCAGCAGTGCCATGTCAGTGCTATAGAACTGCAGCAGTGTGAGCTTCCTCCAGCAGTGCCATGTCATTACTGTATCACTCCTGCAGTGTGACTGTCTTCCAGCAGTGTCATGTGTGCTATAGAACTCCAATGGAGTGAGCTTCATCCAGCAGCACAGTGCAGTATCAGTGCTACAGCACTCCTACATTGTGAGCTTCCTTCAGCAGTCTTGTGTTAGTGCTATAGGACTCCAGCAGTGTCTTGTTAGTGCTATATAACTCCTACAGCGTGAGCTACATCCAGCAGTGCAGTGTCAGAGCTATAGTCTTCCTACAGAGAAAGCCTCCCCCAGCAGTGTAAGCATCCGCCAATAGTACCGTGCCAGTGCTATAGGATCTTCGTTAATCAGCGCCATTTTAGTGCTATAGGACTCCTGGGGTGTGAGCTTCATTCAGCAGTGCTATGTTAGTGCAATAGTACTCCTACAGAGTGAGCTTCCTGTGGTAGCTGCGTGTTAGTCCTATAGCCCTCCTACAGTGTGAGCCTCCTCCAGCAATGCAGTGTCAGGTGCTATAGTGCTACACTCTGAGCTTTGTCCAGTAGTGCCATGTCAGTCCTATAGGAAACTTACAGTGTGAACGCCCTTCATCAGTGCCTTCTTAGAGCTGCAGTACGGTGACAGTTTGAGTTTTCTCCATCAGTGCCATGTCAGTGCCATAGGACTCGTTCAAGTGGTCTGTAAGTGCTATAGCACTCCTACAGTGTGTATGTCTTCCAGCAGTGTCCTAGTAGTGCTATAGAACTCCAGCAGTGTAAGCTTTCTCCAGCAGTGCCATGCATGTGCTTTAGAACGCCTATAGCGTGAGGTTGCTCCAGCAGTGCCATGTCAGTGCTCGAGGGAACTCCTACCGTGTGAGCTTCGTACAGCGATTCCATGTCAGTGATATAGGACTCCAGCAGTGTAGGCCTCCTTCTGCTGTGCTCATGTCAGTTCTGTAGTACTTCAGTAGTACTTCAGCAGTGTACCCCCCTCTTGCTGTGCCCCTGACAGTTCTACAGTACTTCAGTAGTGTACCCCCTCTTGCTGTGCCCCTGACAGTTCTACAGTACTTCAGTAGTACTTCAGTAGTGTACCCCCTCTTGCTGTGCCCCTGACAGTTCTACAGTACTTCAGTAGTGTACCCCCTCTTGCTGTGCCCCTGACAGTTCTACAGTACTTTAGTAGTGTACCCCCTCTTGCTGTGCCCCTGACAGTTCTACAGTACTTCAGTAGTGTACCCCCTCTTGCTGTGCCCCTGACAGTTCTATAGTACTTTAGTAGTGTACCCCCTCTTGCTGTGCCCCTGGCAGTTCTATAGTACTTAAGTAGTATTTCAGCAGTGTGCCCACCTCTTGCTGTGCCCCTGAGAGTTCTATGATACTTCAGTAGTGTACTCCCTCTTGCCGTGACCCTGACAGTTCTATAGTACTTCAGCAGTGTACCCCCTCTTGCTGTGCCGCTGACAGTTCTATATTACTTAAGTAGTATTTCAGCAGTGTGTCCACCTCTTGCTGTGCCGCTGACAGTTCTATAGTACCTCAGTAGTACTTCAGTAGTGTACCCTTTGCTGTGCCCCTGGTAGGTCTATAGTACTTCACTAGTACTTACCCCCTCTTGCTGTGCCCCTGGCAGTTCCTTAGTACTTTAGTAGTGTACCCCCTCTTGCTGTGCCCCTGAGAGTTTTATAGTGCTTCAGTAGTACTTCAGCTGTGTACCCCCTCTTGCTGTGCCCCTGACAGTTCTACAGTACTTCAGTAGTGTACCCCCTCTTGCCGTGACCCTGGCAGTTCTATAGTACTTCAGCAGTGTACCCCCTCTTGCTGTGCCGCTGACAGTTCTATATTACTTAAGTAGTATTTCAGCAGTGTGTCCACCTCTTGCTGTGCCCCTGACAGTTCTATAGTACCTCAGTAGTACTTCAGTAGTGTACCCTTTGCTGTGCCCCTGGTAGGTCTATAGTACTTAAGTAGTATTTCAGCAGTGTACCCCCTCTTGCTGTGCCCCTGACAGTTCTACAGTACTTCAGTAGTGTACCCTCACTTGCTGTGCCCCTGGCAGTTCTATAGTACTTAAGTAGTATTTCAGCAGTGTGCCCACCTCTTGCTGTGCCCCTGAGAGTTCTATAATACTTCAGTAGTGTACCCCCTCTTGCTGGGCCCCTGACAGTTCTATAGTACCTCAGTAGTACTTCAGTAGTGTACCCTTTGCTGTGCCCCTGGTAGGTCTATAGTACTTCACTAGTACTTCAGTAGTGTACCCCCTCTTGCTGTGCCCCTGGCAGTTCCTTAGTACTTTAGTAGTGTACCCCCTCTTGCTGTGCCCCTGAGAGTTTTATAGTGCTTCAGTAGTACTTCAGCTGTGTACCCCCTCTTGCTGTGCCCCTGACAGTTCTACAGTACTTCAGTAGTGTACCCCCTCTTGCCGTGACCCTGGCAGTTCTATAGTACTTCAGCAGTGTACCCCCTCTTGCTGTGCCGCTGACAGTTCTATATTACTTAAGTAGTATTTCAGCAGTGTGTCCACCTCTTGCTGTGCCCCTGACAGTTCTATAGTACCTCAGTAGTACTTCAGTAGTGTACCCTTTGCTGTGCCCCTGGTAGGTCTATAGTACTTCACTAGTACTTCAGTAGTGTACCCCCTCTTGCTGTGCCCCTGGCAGTTCCTTAGTACTTTAGTAGTGTACCCCCTCTTGCTGTGCCCCTGAGAGTTTTATAGTGCTTCAGTAGTACTTTAGCTGTGTACCCCCTCTTGCTGTGCCCCTGACAGTTCTACAGTACTTCAGTAGTGTACCCCCTCTTGCTGTGCCCCTGACAGTTATATGGTACTTCAGTAGTACTTCAGCTGTGTACCCCCTCTTGCTGTGACCCTGACAGTTCTATAGTACTTCAGCAGTGTACCCCCTCTTGCTGTGCCCCTGACAGTTCTATAGTACTTCAGTACTGTACCCCCTCTTGCTGTGCCCCTGACAGTTATATGGTACTTCAGTAATTCAACAGTGTACCCCCTCTTCCTGTGCCCTTGACAGTTCTAATAGGACTTCAGCAGTGTACCCCCTCTTGCTGTGCCCCGCAGAGTTTTATAGTACTTCAGTAGTACTTCAGCAGTGTACCCAGTGGCGTAGCTAGGGGGGGGCGATGGGGGCGGACCGCCCCAGGCGGCACGAGTTTTCGGGCGGCAGCCGGCCCCCTTCCTCCCGCTCTTACCTGCGGCCGTTGCGGCACGCAAAATCGGCCCGCGGCCGCTACCCCCCCCGCTCTACTATGATTTTGCCGAGGGCGGCAAACGCAGGGGCCGCCACGGGCAGCCTAAGGCCTAGCTACGCCCCTGAGTGTACCCCCTCTTGCCGTGACCCTGACAGTTCTATAGTACTTCAGTAGTGTACCCCCTCTTGCTGTGCCCCTGACAGTTCTAATAGGACTTCAGCAGTGTACCCTCTTGCTGTGCCGCTGACAGTTCTATAGTACTTAAGTAGTACTTCAACAGTGTACCCACTCTTGCTGTGCCCCTGAGAGTTCTATAGTACTTCAGTAGTACTTAAGCAGTGTGTCCCTCTCTTGCTGTGCCCCTGAAAGTTCTATAGTATTTCAGTAGTACTTAAGCAGTGTACCCACCTCTTGCTGTGCTCCTGAGAGTTTTATAGTACTTCAGTAGTACTTTAGCAGTGTTTCCCTCTCTTGCTGTGCCCCTGAAAGTTCTTTAGTACTTCAGTAGTACTTAAGCAGTGTACCCACCTCTTGCTGTGCCCCTGAGAGTTTATTGGACTTCAGTAGTACTTTAGCAGTGTGTCCATCTCTTGCTGTGCCCTGAAAGTTCTATAGTACTTCAGTAGTGTACCCTCTCTTGTTGTGCCCCTGACAGTTCTATAGTACTTCATTAGTACTTCAGCAGTGTACCCACCTCTTGCTGTGCCCCTGAGAGTTTTAAGGTACTTCAGAAGTACTTTAGCAGTGTGTCCCTCTCTTGCTGTGCCCCTGAAAGTTCTATAGTACTTCAGTAGTACTTCACTAGTGTACCCCCTCTTGCTGTGCCCCTGAAAGTTCTATAGTACTTCAGTAGTACTTCAGTAGTGTACCCCCTCTTGCTGTGCCCCTGAAAGTCTATAGTACTTCAGTAGTACTTCAGCAGTGTACCCGCCTCTTGCTGTGCCCCTGAGAGTTTTATAGTACTTCAGTAATGAACTCCCTCTTGCTGTGCCCCTGACAGTTCTCTAGTACTTCAGTAGTGTACCCCCTCTTGCTGTGCCCCTGAAAGTTCTATTGTACTTCAGTAGTACTTCAGCAGTGTACCCACCTTTTGCTGTGCCCCTGAGAGTTTTATAGTAGTTCAGTAGTACTTTAGCAATGTGTCCCTCTCTTGCTGTGCCCCTGAAAGTTCTATAGTACTTCAGTAGTACTTAAGCAGTGTACCCACCTCTTGCTGTGCCCCTGAGAATTTTATAGTACTTCAGTAGTACTTTGGCAGTGTGTCCCTCTCTTGCTGTGCCTCTGAGAGTTCTATAGTACTTCAATAGCACTTCAGCAGTGTACCCCCTCTTGGTGTGCCTCTGAGAGTTCTATAGTACTTCAGTAGTACTTCAGCAGTCTAGCCCCTCTTACTGTGCGTCTGAGAGTTCTATAGTACTTCAGTAGCACTTCAGCAGTGTACCCCCTCTTGCTATGCCTCTGAGAGTTCTATAGTACTTCAATAGCACTTCAGCAGTGTACCCCCTCTTGCTGTGCCTCTGAGAGTTCTATAGTACTTCAGTAGTACTTCAGCAGTGTACCCCCTCTTGCTGTGCCTCTGAGAGTTCTATAGTACTTCAGTAGTACTTCAGCAGTGTACCCCCTCTTGCTGTGCTTCTGACAGTTCTATAGTACTTCAGTAGTGTACCCCCTCTTGCTGTGCCTCTGACAGTTCTATAGTACTTCAGTAGTACTTCAGTAGTGTACCCCCTCTTGCTGTGCCTCTGACAGTTCTATATTACTTCAGTAGTACTTCAGTAGTGTACCCCTCTTGCTGTGCCTCTGACAGTTCTATAGTACTTCAATAGCACTTCAGTAGTGTACCCCCTCTTGCTGTGCCTCTGACAGTTCTATATTACTTCAGTAGCACTTCAGCAGTGTACCCCCTCTTACTGTGCGTCTGAGAGTTCTATAGTACTTCAGTAGCACTTCAGTTGTGTACCCCCTCTTGCTGTGCCTCTGAGAGTTCTATAGTACTTCAGTGGTACTTCAGTACTTCAGTAGTGAACCCCCTCTTGCGCTGCCCCTGGCAGTTCTATAGTATTTCAGTAGAACTTTAGCAGTGTACCCCCTCTTACTGTTTTTAAAACTGGCACACAGCCAACGCGTTTCGTTCCCAATTTTTGCCAGAGGGAACTTTGTCAGGGCTCCTATAAAGTAAATATGTCAATGACGAAATTGGACCTCATCGGGCATAAAATAGCCACGCAAACAGTATGGTTGGTGAGTTCTCACGCCTCAGAATATTGGACTTAAGAATTATCCTATGTGGTGAAGTCGAAGTGAAGAAAAGGTCCAAATAATAATTGTTCGTCAAGAGACTTTATAAATAAAAAGTCATGTTGTATCAATTAATAAGGTAGCGTCTTATCCTCAAGCGGCATGCTAACCGGCAGTCCTGACCCGGGCTGGATGGCGCACTTTATAGGAGCCCTGACGAAGCTCCCTCTGGCAAAAATTGGGAACGAAACGCGTTGGCTGTGTGCCAGTTTTAAAAAAAGATTGATTGAATAAAAGAAGTAATTCTGGAACAGATTTCGACGTCGTGTATTGACTTCACAACGAGAGCACCTTCTATTTCCTTTTTAGAATTTGGCTACTACTGACACCTCCGGACGGCGGGTGTAGGAAGTGTTTGCACCATTTTTTGAATTTATCTGTACATGAGGACTGGATGTGCTTGACCTTGGTCTGCCGTCTCTCCTTTTTCTGTTACCCCATCTTACTGTGCCTTTGAGAGTTCTATAGTACTTCAGTAGCACTTCAGTAGTGTACCCCCTCTTACTGTGCCTCTGAGAGTTCTATAGTACTTCAGTAGCACTTCAGTAGTGTACCCCCTCTTGCTGTGCCTCTGACAGTTCTATATTACTTCAGTAGTGTACCCCCTCTTGCTGTGCCTCTGACAGTTCTACATTACTTCAGTTGTGTACCCCCTCTTGCTGTGCCTCTGAGAGTTCTATAGTACTTCAGTGGTACTTCAGTAGTGAACCCCCTCTTGCGCTGCCCCTGGCAGTTCTGTAGTACTTCAGTAGTACTTCAGCAGTGTACCCCCTCTTGCTGTGCCCCTGACAGTTCTACAGTCCTTTAGCAATCTACCTCCTCTTGCTGTGCCCCTGACAGTTCTACTAGGACTCCAGAAGCATAGGCCTCCTTCTGCTGTGCTCATGTCAGTTCTGCAGTTCTTAAGTAGCACTTCAGCAGTGTACCCTCCACCCCTCCCCCCACTCCCGGCTGTGCCTCTGACAGTTCTATAGTACTTCAGTAGCACTTCAGTAGTGTACCCCCTCTTGCTGTGCCTCTGAGAGTTCTATAGTACTTCAGTAGCACTTCAGCAGTGTACCCCCTCTTGCTGTGCCTCTGAGAGTTCTATAGTACTTCAATAGCACTTCAGCAGTGTACCCCCTCTTGCTGTGCCTCTGACAGTTCTATAGTACTTCAGTAGCACTTCAGTAGTGAACGCCCTCTTGCGCTGCCCCTGGCAGTTCTATAGTATTTCAGTAGAACTTTAGCAGTGTACCCCCTCTTGCTGTGCCTCTGACAGTTCTATAGTACTTCAGTACTGTACCCCCTCTTGCTGTGCCTCTGAGAGTTCTATAGTATTTCAGTAGCACTTCAGCAGTGTACCCCCTCTTGCTGTGCCTCTGAGAGTTCTATAGTACTTCAGTAGCACTTCAGCAGTGTACCCCCTCTTGCTGTGCCTCTGAGAGTTCTATAGTACTTCAAAGCACTTCAGCGGTGTACCCCCTCTTGCTGTGCCTCTGAGAGTTCTATAGTACTTCAATAGCACTTCAGCAGTGTACCCCCTCTTGCTGTGCCTCTGACAGTTCTATATTACTTCAGTAGCACTTCAGCAGTGTACCCCTCTTACTGTGCGTCTGAGAGTTCTATAGTACTTCAGTAGCACTTCAGTTGTGTACCCCCTCTTGCTGTGCCTCTGAGAGTTCTATAGTACTTCAGTGGTACTTCAGTAGTGAACCCCCTCTTGCGCTGCCCCTGGCAGTTCTATAGTATTTCAGAAGAACTTTAGCAGTGTACCCCCTCTTACTGTGCCTTTGAGAGTTCTATAGTACTTCAGTAGCACTTCAGTAGTGTACCCCCTCTTACTGTGCCTCTGAGAGTTCTATAGTACTTCAGTAGCACTTCAGTAGTGTACCCCCTCTTGCTGTGCCTCTGACAGTTCTATATTACTTCAGTAGTGTACCCCCTCTTGCTGTGCCTCTGACAGTTCTATATTACTTCAGTTGTGTACCCCCTCTTGCTGTGCCTCTGAGAGTTCTATAGTACTTCAGTGGTACTTCAGTAGTGAACCCCCTCTTGCGCTGCCCCTGGCAGTTCTGTAGTACTTCAGTAGTACTTCAGCAGTGTACCCCCTCTTGCTGTGCCCCTGACAGTTCTACAGTCCTTTAGCAGTCTACCTCCTCTTGCTGTGCCCCTGACAGTTCTACTAGGACTCCAGAAGCATAGGCCTCCTTCTGCTGTGCTCATGTCAGTTCTGCAGTTCTTAAGTAGCACTTCAGCAGTGTACCCTCCCCCCCCCCCACTCCCGGCTGTGCCTCTGACAGTTCTATAGTACTTCAGTAGCACTTCAGTAGTGTACCCCCTCTTGCTGTGCCTCTGAGAGTTCTATAGTACTTCAGTAGCACTTCAGCAGTGTACCCCCTCTTGCTGTGCCTTTGACAGTTCTATAGTACTTCAATAGCACTTCAGCAGTGTACCCCCTCTTGCTGTGCCTCTGAGAGTTCTATAGTACTTCAATAGCACTTCAGCAGTGTACCCCCTCTTGCTGTGCCTCTGAGAGTTCTATAGTACTTCAGTAGTACTTCAGCAGTGTACCCCCTCTTGCTGTGCCTCTGAGAGTTCTATAGTACTTCAGTAGTACTTCAGCAGTGTACCCCCTCTTGCTGTGCCTCTGACAGTTCTATAGTACTTCAGTAGCACTTCAGTAGTGAACCCCCTCTTGCGCTGCCCCTGGCAGTTCTATAGTATTTCAGTAGAACTTTAGCAGTGTACCCCCTCTTGCTGTGCCTCTGACAGTTCTATAGTACTTCAGTAGTGTACCCCCTCTTGCTGTGCCTCTGACAGTTCTATAGTACTTCAGTAGTGTACCCCCTCTTGCTGTGCCTCTGAGAGTTCTATAGTATTTCAGTAGCACTTCAGCAGTGTACCCCCTCTTGCTGTGCCTCTGAGAGTTCTATAGTACTTCAGTAGCACTTCAGCAGTGTACCCCCTCTTGCTGTGCCTCTGAGAGTTCTATAGTACTTCAAAGCACTTCAGCAGTGTACCCCCTCTTGCTGTGCCTCTGAGAGTTCTATAGTACTTCAATAGCACTTCAGCAGTGTACCCCCTCTTGCTGTGCCTCTGACAGTTCTATAGTACTTCAGTAGCACTTCATTTGTGTACCCCCTCTTGCTGTGCCTCTGAGAGTTCTATAGTACTTCAATAGCACTTCAGCAGTGTACCCCCTCTTGCTGTGCCTCTGACAGTTCTATAGTACTTCAGTAGCACTTCAGTTGTGTACCCCCTCTTGCTGTGCCTCTGAGAGTTCTATAGTACTTCAATAGCACTTCAGCAGTGTACCCCCTCTTGCTGTGCCTCTGAAAGTTCTATAGTACTTCAGTAGCACTTCAGTTGTGTACCCCCTCTTGCTGTGCCTCTGAGAGTTCTATAGTACTTCAGTAGCACTTCAGTTGTGTACCCCCTCTTGCTGTGCCTCTGAGAGTTCTATAGTACTTCAGTGGTACTTCAGTAGTGAACCCCCTCTTGCGCTGTCCCTGGCAGTTCTATAGTATTTCAGTAGAACTTTAGCAGTGTACCCCCTCTTGCTGTGCCCCTGACAGTTCTACAGTCCTTTAGCAGTGTACCCCCTCTTGCTGTACCCCTGACAGTTCTACTAGGACTCCAGAAGCATAGGCCTCCTTCTGCTGTGCTCATGTCAGTTCTGCAGTTCTTAAGTAGCACTTCAGCAGTGTACCCTCCTCCCCCTCCCCCCCCCCACTCCCGGCTGTGCCTCTGGCAGTTCTATAGTACTTCAATAGTGTGTAGAGTGAGGGGGAGACACAAGGCAGACAGGCAGAAAACACAAACAGTAGTAAATCAGAGCACATCTTACCATCCTTCTGGACTGAAGATCGCTGTAAAAAGAGAAACAGAGAGTTAGTTCTCGAAGTCTCCTGCAGTGCAGGCAGTGCATGCTGCAAAGTGACGTGCAGAGAGGCGGGATGAGTGATGGACCATGATAAAGGACTGTGTGATCAACCAAGTCTAATGTTGGACAAGGCAGAGCCAAGGTCGTGGCGATGTGATGTGTGCTCTTACATGTCATTCATAGTGATGCAGGTTGACATGCAGTCATGGATGTTGAGTGATGCGTGTGATGTAGGAATGAGAGTACCATTTGGAACAAGTTGATGGGTAAGTATTTGAGGTGCCGTAGAAAGTTGCTCAGGCATGGCGGGTGATGTAAGGAAAGGCAACGGCTTTGGATGGGGTGATGATTGCTGATGGAGAGTGATTTGGGAAGGTCTGATGGGCATGCAGGATTATGCAGTAGTTCTGTCCATACATGTGCTATACCTAATATAACATTGTCTCATCACTAGGACACAAGCCCACATTCAACATTTTAGGACATGCTGCCTAATACAAAGCTCTAACTGCTACTAAAGACAGAGTTCTCAAAGCCGCTCAACAATTACTGTCTGTTTAAAGTCACTGCTTTCAGAGCATTTCCTTAATCTGAGTTTTTGCTTGAAATTAAAGTCGTTTAAAGTGTGAGTTTAAATGTTAATACCAGAGGTTTCTCCTGGCTTGATTTTGTGCCCTTGATAAATGGTTGATTTTGTAACCTTAAAGTGTACACAATCATCTGGAATTTCTTGACTGTACATTTTATGTTATTTCTTGTATTACTTGTCATAATGACTTGAGATCCCTAATTAAGAGTTCGGTGGCCGTGGTGAGATAACTTTTTTTTCCTGCAGAGGACAAGCATTGGCACGCTAATAGGCCTTTTGGCTCTGGCAATTCTTGTTTTATTCTGTCATGGTTTTTGTAAAGCTTTATTATTAGGGAAGCTGGCATCCCTCATCAATCTACAAAAAAACATATATTACCATTCTAGTCCCTGAAACTGAAGGGAACTACTTTGTGTGTGGGTGTGCTCCTTGTGTAAGGCAGAATGCTGTAACTTACAGTGAAGTCAGCCAGTGGCTTAAGTGAGCTGACCCAATGCCCCATGATGCATGAGAGAGCGGGTGGAAGAAAACTGTGAATGACACAACAGCAGACTAATGCTTTAGGCCTGGCTGGAAACCTTTAACAGCAACTATGTTATACACACACGTTTAGTAAAATCAAAAGGGCTCGGCTAACAGCAGACCTAAATAGGCATATCGTTCTGGCGTTGACTGCCAGCATCTTGCCTTTGCTAATACTTTTTGAATGGTATTCTTATAAATCTTTATTACAGCTAGATAGGGAGGGTTGAAAAGATAGATAAAGAGGCTTGCAAATAGAAATAGAGGCGGTTATATAAATAGATAGTGTTGCGTAGATGGATCAGTAGATAGCGTTGCATAGATAGATAGGTAGACAGACAGGTAGATACATAGAGTGGCAGACAGACAGACAGGTAGATACATAGAGAGGCCGACTGACGGGGATAGACAGGTGGATACATAGAGAGGCATACAGACAGACAGGTAGATAGAAAGGTAGACAGACGGACAGATAAGATAGACAGAGATAGCACAGCAAATTGGAATAAACAGCAGAGCTTAAATTAGTAAGATTATAGTTAAATGTCTATATAAGCACAAGATACAAGAGCACTGAAACCAAACTAGCAAGGCATACACGAGGGACAAATAGACTAAGTTGGTTTAGAAGTATAACTGTAGTCCTCAATAAAAATACAGTCAAATGGCCCATTCCATGGCACCAGGCAATCCCCAGTACTGTGGCTAGCCACCTCCGTCGCTGAGCGTATCCCTCCATCAGCCTGTGAGCTTCTCCACAACAGCTGCTCTGCATGTTGTTTGGTTGTGTTGAGCTAGAACCAGTCAGCGTCGTGCCTCTATATCACACACCTGAGGTGCAGCTACCGTGTGAGGGGCAGTCAGTGATGCCCTTGACTAAAACCAGCCAGTTGCTCTCACACCTTTGCTTGACATAATCTGAGCAGCTAATAATTGTAAGTGTAATGCGCAGTTTGATCTCTTTTTGGTATTTGCCAGAATACGTATTGCCAGCATCTGTTGTGCCAACCCCTTGCAACAAGGAAAAAAAATCTATTACAAAAATTCCTGTGGTGTCTTCTCTGCTCTTTAACATCTTTACACCCATGGCTGGAGTCATAAATGCTACAGCAATACCGTCCTCAAAGTCCCTGGATCACCAAGGGATAAAAAGCTTTAACAGGCAAGTGGTGAGCATTGCTTTAATGGAGTGTAAGGCTAAAGGAAACAAGCATTACTATGCAAGTGTTTGGGAGCTAGAGGCAGGCACCTGTTTAACTATATTGCACCAATAGAGACACCAGAATATAATAAAGAATTGGGCACATATATTGAAACAAAAAAAAGAATGGGGGAACATTTTGACACCACTCTCGGCATAATTATGGAAAGACACCGTTTTTAGGTTGAGCCTGAGCCAACGCGCATGCCCTGCTCTGGGAGACTTGCTGTAGTGGAGTGTAGAAGAGAAGCCCCACCCACTCTCGGCCCATATTTTTCATTGGTTTGTGTCTTTGTCCTTCGTAAATGCTGGCTTCTGATTCAGTAATTGGCTTGTTAGTCCCTCCTTAGTACGGCCTTGTCTTCATTTGTAACCTCCCATGGCTACTGGCCCCTTTACTTCGCTTGTTACACGGTACGTGTTATTTAGTCTGGAAGCACTCTTTTCTTTAATGAGTTTCTCTCACTGCAGGCATGACATGCGCTGCTTCAGCTGGTTTGTCAACACAGCAGCTTTCCTAGGAAAGAGATTTGTCCTGTTGACGCTAAGTTTACTTACTCCGATGCGGCGCACTATACAAGTGGCACTCCGTGTGACTTTGAATTGTGTGTGTTCTGTATGACGCCGTAAAAGCACATTGTGTCTGTGGAGAGCGGCCGTGCCCACCTCGGCTGTGTTTGCCTGGAGACAGCTGTGCCTATCGCTTGCACGTGCCGTGCACTGAAGCCCGCACACGGTTTTTATGGGAGTCAGGCATGTTTTCATGGCAACAGTGTGAACAAATGAGGGATCGCTGACTCACTCCGGGATTAGAAACTGCTTTTGCAGATAAGAGTAATGTTTTATTGTTTCCCACATAAGCAGCACGCACCAGTCTAGAACGGTTCGGCGTGTCTTCGGTTTTCTAAGACATGCCTGAAACTCCCCTCGTTACCAGTTCCTGGCAGCTGGCCTCGCAGAGAGCAGTTCAATTTGACAGATTGCTGCACACCGCGGGGTAGCTGCTGTCAAGCACCAGCAAACCCCATGATTAACCTTCTAGACTCATCATTAATCTGTTTGCTGTGGGAGTGCTTTGGTTTGAACTGCGCACTGTGTTATGATTGGGCATTTCAATGTGGACACAGGATGTTTAAGCGCAGAGAGGCAGGTTGTTAATGAGCGTATAGTGAACTGGACCTGGTGTTGGAATAAAAATGTGTTCGCTGAGTTATCCATGCATTGAATGTCTTAAGTTAGCATTCGCGGCACCATTTTATTTCCAGCCGCCATTTTGAGTCATGATCGAAATTAACTTCTGTCTCTCACATGTTCTACCCCAGCTGAAAGCAGCTGCAATTGTTTTCATTTCTCCAAGGTTGAGTTTCGCTGTACTAATGAACACACTACACTGTCTTTGTCTGTGCATACCTTTCCCACTAGATAGGCCTGCTCCCACCCTTAGAGTGGCGGGTGCAGACAGAGTGACTGTGGCGCTGAGATAGCATGTGCTCGGTCTCAGGATCGAAACCCATCCTTCTGTATCTCCTTTGTTCACCAGCTACCAACTGGAAATTTCCAGTTAGGGCGGGTCTTTATTGGTTTTGAGTTATACTTATTGTAACACCATGCTTGCTGAAGTCAGTCCCTCTGCAGCAATCTAAGGAGGCTGGTCAAACTGGACTCTGCTCGAGTGTACCTGAATAAAGCTTACTTGGTTTGTATTCTCTACTGACTGACCGACTCTTCATTTGTATGGAAGGCTGAGAGGTGGTCACTGGTGCCGGGGTCGCCAACTATGCTGTGCTCCTGAAGGGAATTTATGTGTGTGAAAATGTAATATGAAAGCGTAGATTCCGAGATTCATTTAAACAGTCTGAGATTAGGGTGGTGGGGAATTCACTAGTGCCCGCATTTACCAATAATATGTTCAGTGATAGGAGTTTTAAGTTGGACTTTATGGAGATGTTCATAGAACACTTCTCAAACATCAGCAACTATGTGGGTACTCAAAAACATGTTGCATGACTTGCAAAATGTTAGTACATACCGCAGCAATATTCACAGCCTGAATACATATGCCTGACTAGTTATGAAAAAGACCAGGATAAATGTGTTTCCTGGGTTGGAGCGCAAAGGATAACCGCATATATCATAGGCATGCATGAGAGAGAGTTTCTACGCAGAGTAAATTATTTTCCCAGTGGAGAAAAAAAATAAAGATATCTGTGGTAAAGAATGTACATTTCTGCTTTATTTACTAATGGAGGATTTTGAACATGGTGGAAATTCTGCCTGCGTACATTTAGTACATTTTGAATACCCATGGAAAGTACTAGTAGAATACGTTTCGTGGTGCTCCCATGGAATTCTTTGTGAATTACATAAAAGCCAGAAATGTACTCCAAACATAGGAGAAAACCTAATTAAATAAATGTGTAATCATTAAACCCCAGGCTTTGTTGAGCAGGCCATTGGATGAAGAGGGCTAAACCATGTAAGAATAGATGTAAGCATTATATGGGTGTATTATACATGTGAAAGTTTCAGTAAACATGAGAGGTGGAAATAGTTCTCCTGCAAATCGATGGAGGGAAGCGACAGAGAAAAAGTCTCAGTTGTCTAAAGAGCACACTCCCTTCAAGAAAAAGGGTGCTATGGTGGTCCCGATGGGGATTGGTCATGAATTAAGTGTCTGCTTTAAGTGGTTGCTTTTCAAAGGTTTTTTGGGAAGATATTCAAGATATCTCCCAGACGAAGATCCATTGATTTCCAAACGTGGGCTCCGTTTGCCCTAGTGGTTTTACTCACAAAAGAAAGATCACAGTATATTTAAGTATGGCATTTAAACAACTTCTGTTGGCCAAGAAAAACGTAATATGTATTGTAAAGGTTGTACATTTTGAGTGTGGTGGAAAAAATATACCTCTACTCTACGTTTCCTGAAGTTCTCCTGGAATTCTTTGTGAAATCCACACAGGTCAGAAAGGTACTCCAACATAGATGTAAAGTTACGGAAGAAAGTTTACAATTTTTTAACCTATGGCTTTGATGGACAGTAGACGAATGAATGATGGTAGCAGAGATTGTCTTTGTCATGAGGAGCAGAGTTATACCTTAGCCTTGGCAAGCCCTTCCAAGGGAATACCTCAATGCTTTATTTATCTGATACAAATGCAAAGAAGAGACCCTTTTGCAAATATTTATTACCCCCGGTTTTCCTTGTGAGGCCTGAGGAAAAGGCTTAATGTGGGACCATTAGACACTACTTTCGCATTTGCAGGTACTGCAAGAAATTGTTTCTGGGTATAAAAAGAAAACGTGCTCACCCATAAAGAAATATGGTATTTTCCCCCTATTGAACCTGGGTTTCAATAACAAATCTACAAATACATTTATTCTGGATAGAGAAGGGCCTGGTGCCTAATAACACTCTCCCCTTGTCAAGGTCCTGCGTGAAGAACTACACAGGTGCCCTAACACTAATACTAGTCATCATTTTGTAGGGACCACAATGAGGAAAATGGATTAAAATAGTCCGGAAGGCTAATCAACTGTTCTACCTCCAGTCCTAGAATACACTGGAGAAAGTCTCACATTCCCCGAGCATTGTGAATCAGTGTGTAAATGCTGTCAGTTAGCGCCTCGCAAAATCTCGGTGACTGCTGTCTTCACAGCACATGAAAAGGCAAAAAAAAGCCAAGAAATATTGTTTTCAGTCATGCATTTTAGAAAAGAGCTACGTCTTCAAGGATTCAAGGAGCACAGCATAAGTGCCCAGGGCCGGACTGGAAACCAAAATGATCAAACCAGCCCCCTCCCCACCTCCCCGCCCCCACATGATTGGGTCATGACAGCATGTTCTGCTCAGCAAGGGGTTACCCAGGAAAATAAAATACCTCCCACTTTGAACCCTATCCCAAATGACAGAAAGAGCATGATTCACAAAAGAAAACTTACACTTTTGTGTAAGTTAATGATTGTTTGCTATCCACAAAGGGATTTATGAGTAGTATCTTTATGAGTGCAGAGTCTCAGCACATAAAAAGATAGGTATTTTAATGTGCGGAGACACCGCACTGGTAAAGATACTTCCCGTAAATGATTTTGTGAATAGTGCAGAATTGCAAACTTGTAAACTTACACAAAAGTAGATGTTTCAGCACCCAGGCTAATGTGCTGCATAGCTAAATACAAATAAGGTCCCAAAGGCGAGACCGATTGCATTGCAAATGCTTGTTACTACAGGTGTTGAGCACCCAGAGAATCAGAAGCTTATATAGCAGCTTTGCACATGCTGACATCAACGGATGCTTTTTAGCAATACTGATTAAATGATACACGGTGGCATACTGCTCACACCTCTCCTAGGGTCCTAGAGAGGGTGCTTTGCCACTTAAGTCAAAGCTTCCATGTGGATATTAGTACCATAAACTGTTGACTGATCACCCAAAGGAATAAGGATGCTAAGGAAACCTGACTCTACAAGTTACTGATATAATTTTTGTATGAACCAAAAATAAAATCACCAATGCTAAAAACAAGTTTACATTGAACAAGTTTAGAGCAATCCAACAAAAATGTACGTTAATGGTGCAGAGACAAAAATCAATTGTCATCAATTAGAAGTTGTTCTCTCCTGGGCAAAGAGTGCTGCAAATGCAGTTAAAAGGGTCATTTTTCGTAGGTGTGGTGGGCAATGAATCGACCTAAGAGAGTCTTCACTGTCAATGAGGAAGACGAAGACACAATAGATATCAAGGAGCACATGGAAGACCTGGTGTGGTGGGTGGCAATCCTTGGCTAGAATGTTGTCATGAGCCAACACCAGATGTGTTGTAGTTATCAACCAAGCGAAAATAGGGTCAAGAATCCCTGTCATCTCTATTGAGACTTAGAATAATTTACCTGTGAAGGAAGAAGCGCGCTGAAATCACATAGTACATGGCATCTACAGAGGACACAAAATCAAACTTGAAGTTGTGTTCAAGGCGGAATTGTGCTTTGCAGCTTGACGAACTGCTGCAAGGGTTTACATGCTCGACTAGGGCCTAAACATTCTAGGATGGGCTAAAAAAAAGAATCTCCGAATTGCTGATCAACCAAGGCAAGGTACTGTATGTATTCAGTGTGGTAGACAATGACCGTGAGTCTGTCTTACAGGACTATGAGAGTGTTTTTAGATATGAACTGGGTTTCCTAAAGGGATCCCAACAACACATACTTGGAGCACAACCTTTCACACAAAAGGTCAGTCCAGAACATATAACTATTAACTTGAAACGATATAAAGGTGGCTTTGGACAAATGGCAAGCATGTGGCATTATTAAACGAGTCTCTGCGCTTCATTAGTTGTCTCCTGTGTTCGTGGTCAAGAAAAGGAATGCTGAAATAACATTGTGCATTGCCCTCCGGCAGGTGAATCCCCAAGTGGTGGTTTAGTTTTAACCATTACTCTTCATCCATGACATGGTAACTTCATTTGAGGATGCAAAGGCCTTTACCACTCTCAACTTCACTGCCACCTATCTACAGATTAGTTTGCATCAAAATTCAAGAAACCTCACAGTGCCCAATGGACCATTCCAGGTCTGCTGCATGCCCTTTAGCTTAAACTCTGCCTCTGCTATGTTTAAAAAAATATCAAATAAACTTTTGAAGGGAATGGAAGGAGTACATACATTTCAAGATGATGTGTTGATTTATTCTACCACTGAAAAGGAACATGTTATCAAGTCGTGTGAACTGCTGCAAAGATTTCAGGACAGTGGCTTGACAGTCAAGAAGGAGAAGTGAAGATTTATGCAATCCTTTGTGGAGTATTTGGTTCATGTCATCAGCGCTGAATGGTGTCACCGAAACCCTCCTTAGTGTCCGCCAATATACAGTCTTCAAAACAAGTACCAAGGAAAAACTTGCCTCCATCCTTGGATTTTGCGAGTTTTAAACAAGATACATAAAGAATTATGCAAAGAAGGTGGAACTGATGAGAAAACTGGTTCAGGGCTAACGTTGATTGGGGAGAGAGCTGTGAGGCAAGAGGCACCATGTTTGAGGCCTTTGAAGAGACTCTAAGCTCTATAGTGACAGTTGATGCAAGTTAAGTTTGTCTTGGCACGGTTCAAAGCCAGAGGGATGGCATGAAGACCATTTGATAGCTTTTGCATCACTTTATGAATTATTGGTGGCCCACTTTGGACCAAGATGTCGACATGCATGTGCATAAGTGGCAAATGTGTAGAGGTTCTGATGAAAGTCTAAACATACAAGCAAATCCACCAGTAAATTTACTTGAGGGACCTAAGCAGAATATGCATAGGTCTGATAGGGCCTATGAATAAATTACCCTTTCCATGCGTTCAGTGATGGTTGATTATTTCACGGCATGGATTGAATTAGAATGTTTTAAACAACATGTGGCTAAGGAGGTACTTGAATTCTTGAAATAAATATTCTCTAGGGAAGGATTTCCCAAGCCAGTCGTCGGTGACTCCCCCAAGGAAATAGGTTGAACATGCCAACCAATTAAAAAAGGAGACTATACAGTTAGCTCTTATAGGAGGCTTGTCTGTGATAAATGCATAGAGGAGATGTCTTTCGTAATACTGTACCATGCCCAGGGCCACAGGAATTATGCAGTAGAGGAGGACAAATTATGCATCCGGGATCACTAAATTATGTGTCATGAAGAAGGCAAATTATGTGACCTACTGCGGCACATTTTGTGAAAGTATTACTTCATAATTTTGTCATTTTTAGGTCGAGCATCAGCGCGCAAGACCTGGTGTAATCAATAAAAGGACTGTTTTCCTGGCTCCTACTTCCCATTGGTGCACTCCAGCGTCACTCTTTGCTGCCTCCTGTTTCGTTCCTGCAGCCGATAGCTCACTTCCTCTCCAGGCTGAGGAGCACCGGTAAAGTACAGGTAAGTACGCTTGTTTAATTAATGTTCCTTCCTTCTTTGCTTTTTTGCTTTCCAGGGCACCCGCTTCACGATGCTAACAATGCTTGTTCTGTTTGGTGGTGGGAATGTACGTTTCATGCATTTTAAGAGCATGAACGTTTCTGTAAAGTTAAAGGGGAGCATCAATATTCATCTTAGTCTTTTGCGCAATTGCATGAGTTTGGAAGATTATTGTTTAAATCTCGGCATGCATGGCGATGGGCCTCGCTTTGTGAGGGTTTCTGCACAAGGCCTGTTTTCCCCTTAAAAATAAGAGTTGTACTGCACTCGGAAGAGGCAGCGCGAGCTGCCTGTCATGTTTGGCGCAGGTTTTCTAAGGCTCTTTCATGCCAGTCCGCACTCCCCCCCCCCCCCCCCTCCCAAAAGGAGGATGGAAAAGAGCTTGTTGGGAGCATAATTAGTTGGGAGCATAATTAAGCTGTCTCCACCTCCCTCTCTTCTGTTTCCTCGCTCTTCAAAATTGTAAGGAGTAAGTACCGGAACATATATTCTCCTACTTGTGCGTGGAGTGTTCATTTCTAAATTATGTGTTTTTCCACCTCTCGTACGCATATTTTCTTTTGTTTTATGAAAGAGGAGACGTCCGTGGAGACGTCCGTGGAGACGTGCAAGACGCACTCAGTAGCTTTTCCCTGGGTCCTGTGCACTACTCACTGCAAGTCTCCCTTACTTGACATCCCCTTTATGGGGGATGGGGGGGAGTCGGTCTGGGGTCTGTTATCTGTCTTTTTCCGCGTTCTTCTGATTAATACATTTTCCTCCAACACCGGAAGATAACAGAATCCGCTTTTGCCAGCTCGTGCCAACATTCTCATTGTGAAGTGTCACAGTTTCTATCTACACGGGCGCCCGCTTTCATGTCACTTTAGTGCTTGTTCTTTTTTACACTATGGGCCAGATGTAGGTGGACAAATACCGAGCGCTAACGCTGAAATTCGCAGAATTTCAGCGTTTGCGATCGCTATTTGGCTGCGAGCAATGTAGGTGAGTTTAAACCTACTAACAAAATAAGGAATCGCAAAATTGCGATTCCTTAAATGCAATGTAAGTAGCACAAGAGAAAGTGCACTTTAGCCTTAAGGAATCGCTAATTACCACCAACTTCAAGTTGGTGGTAATTAACGATTTCCTTAAAAAGCACTTTTTGCTTTTTGTAAAGTGCCATGTGGCACACATTCATGCCCTTAGGGCATGTATGTGCGCCACATGTGCACACATGCACATTTCAGGGGTGCAACAGGGTGTCCTTTTGACACCCTGGCACCCTTGAAATAGCTCCCGCTATTTGCGATTCTTTAATAGCGAATCGCAAATAGTGAATATCTTCCCATTCATTCCTATGGGCCCCCTAGCCCATAGGAATGAATGGGTAGGTATTCCTTATTAACGAATTTCAATTTGCGATTCGTTATTAAGGAATATTAAGGAATCGCTAATATTTAAGCGATTCCTACCTACATTCAATTTTGCAAGTCCTTAATAGCGAATCGGTAAAATTCGGTAAAATTCGCTATTAAGGACTCGCAAATTTGATTTTACCTACATCTGGCCCTATATTGTGTTTTTAGGGCAGTGTAACAGGATGCAGCCCTTACGATCATTAGATCCTTTCATAGCAGCATGCAACCCACGCTTTAAATTTTACATACTCAGCGCCCACTTTAACTTTTAAATACTAAGTGCAGCGTCAGGTGCCTTACGTGGTTATATTAAGGTAAAGTCTGATGATGAGGAGACGTACCTTTGTGATCGCTGTGTGCTGCTACTTCCTCTGCCTGCACCTAGAGAAGTTCTGCAGCAACACACACAGCAGAACAACTCCTACCATTCACAGCACTCTTCCAGATCACCCAAAATCATTCAGCATGGCACGCAGGATGTTCAGTTTATGAGCACTCTGAAAAATACAGCTGCATTTTTTCCATTCCCTTGGCAATGTTAGCCTAGCTTTTTTTTCAACAATCTTTATTAAGAACAACTAAATGAACAGTTGCTGGACCCATTAGGAGAGCCGCCCGAGAGGAACCAGTCGTTTGTTCTTAAGATCTGTACAATAATCTGCTCCCCCTGTTCGGTTTTGCCCGAAGACAAGAGACAAGGAACTTTATATCACTTGAAATACACTAAGCAGGGCTACAACTATCTTCCCTAAGTGTAATTATCAACTTTGATTTCCTGCTCTTAAAAATGTTTTCGATTTACTGGTCTAAAATGTTCTTTTAAAAATCCTATGTAATCACCATAAATGCTGTATCCCAAGAATCATCATTGCTCTGTTCCTGTTGCTACTGTGATTATCACTGTGTTGTTGAATGAATTCCTCCCATGTGTAAATTGTCAATTTGAGTCATGATACTATGCCGATACAGATTGTTTAATAAAAAGATTTATAAAAAAAAACCCTATGTAATGTTGCGAGTGAATCAGCCGGCAGATATTTTGTTTGAAATTGTGACACTCCCTGTGTCTGTACTGCAGCTGCATTGTGGCTATTTTTCGTCATTACAGTTTCTCATTAAACTAAACTAGGTGTTTATTTTGCCCTTTTCTGCTACAGAAACCATATTATTTTTTAAGATAATCGCCAGGTTCACATTGACAGTGACTGGGAGTTTAATGCGTCCTTCAGATTCCTGTAAAGGGCTTAACAATACTGCACAGACTGGTAATAGGTTTCGTTTTCACAAGAACATATACATTTTAAAAATGATATAAACTTTACGTTTTATTTTGAACTACAACCTTCGCAGTGCAGGTCTCTCTTGTATTCAAGGTTACAGAACTACATAACATGCTGACTCTGAATTAAAACCCATGTCTCTCTTGTTCACATTCAGCAACTTAGCCACAAGGCTCCATTTCATCACTTAGGCTCTCCCTTACTCCAAACTCCACCAGGTTCTGAATGAGGTTCATAGACTAGTCTCCAGCCTGCATTGTGTTCTCTAAAGACCACTGGAAGTCACAAGAGACCCTGGCACAGAGAACTGAATGCAATAGGTCTCGCATTTGCAAGAGTTTGAGCTATTGGCATTGTAAATGACAATGCCTTTTATTTATCTGTTTTGAAAACCTGCAAGGGGTATGTAAACACGAACTTTGTACATATAGTCGTTGCTTACGAAAACCAAGTTTGTCAGTAACTGCACCCCTTTTACTGCCAGCCCTGCTTCTCATAAGCAATGACTATAAGTACAAAGTTCGTGTTTACATGCCGCTTGCAGGTTTTCAAAACAGATAAATAAAAGGCATTGTCATTTACAATGCCAATAGCTCAAACTCTCGCAAGTGCAAGACCTATTGCATTGCAAATGCTTGTTTGATATGTTAACACTCTCCAGACAAAGGTTTCACGTTATTAGTGCCAGTTCAACATCCAAATACAGTAATAAGCAACTGAAAGATGACCAATCAACCTATGCATAGGGCCTTCCACTGCACAGCAATATGTTGCTGCAATTTTCATAACTTTTGATTCCTTTGAGCTAGAAACAATTTCTGTGTTTAAATCTGCAGATTATGCAGCAGATGATGGATTATGTGGCAAATATGGATATTCATAACTATGCAGAAAACACCACAGCTGCAGAATCGCATAATTCCAGTGGCCTTGACCATTCCCCATGCTGTGACTGGTAGAACTGTCTGTAAGCTGCTAAGATGCTGGTTGGTTCTCACCAAGATTAATCCGCTTTGGTTTAAGGTGGGGGAGTGATGCGCTCTCTAAATACATTCTATTCAGCAACTGTTTCTCTAGTGACAGGCATAGCCAGTCACTAGATAAATATGGTGTAAGAAGCAGTCTCCTTGGGTAATACATTTTATTGTTGATTAATTAAAACCCTTACATTATTTGTTGCCTTAAAAATAATACGTGCTTATGTGCTGAAAGAAAAAGCAAAATGAGTTCCCTGAATATGAGCAGTGGAAGGATATAAATGTTCTTGTCAAAAGTATGATTTTGTCACTGAGTGGATGTGAGGTGAAGTGGCCATGAAATTGATTACGTTTTTAGGATGCAACAGTAAAAGTTTTGTCGTTGGTCAGCCCAGTATCTGGTACAGCTGTAAAGGCAATAGTTGGGTGACTTTAAGATGTAAATCCAGATTTTCAGGACGCGCAACCGTTTTTGGTGGTCTTTTGTCAAAAATACCTATTGTGGAGACTACCAGTCTTTATAGTGGGCTTTGGTTCAGTCCGTTACTTGTCATCGGTTTGCTTTCTTGTCAGCCTCATTTGCTTGCTTCTTATTCAGTGGCTTTCCTTCCTCTTGTGTTTGTTTGTCCCCCCCTTGAGCATAACCTCTTTACCATCATTTTGATTGGGTGACTTACACCCTTCCACAGTTCACACCGGGGAACTACTTCTTTCTGTTCCTGTGCGTACTGTGCTGTGTCTCCCCCGTGTGCTTCTTCCCCGATCACAGTTCCACTCTGTCCCTGCGCTCGCTGTGTTCCTCCCAGGCCCCCCTACTCGAACACAGAAGCGCTGCAACAGGTGTATTTGTGTCAGGGTTCGGCAAAAGAACAGATTATAGAGTTGGTTTGGGTCATCTCCTGCGTTCCACATGTTGCATCAACAGCCAATCAACGGCCAGCCTTAGGCACACGTGGGCAGATCCCTGGCATTGAGGCAGCATGACTGAAAAGGGGGTTTCTGTTCTCCTTGGTGCCCTTAAGTTTGCTCCCTGGGTTGCTGCTGAGTGATTGCTGTAGCAGTTGTTTCGGTTCGGAGTCCTGTGGAGTTCTAACATTTTCTTAATCTTTTTAGATTCTATTCAAGGTTTCCTTGTGAAAAGTATTTAAAAAACAAACTATGCCTTTTTATAGAGATTGAATATATTGAATTAAATGGAGAGTTTCGAGATACCTTAAAATTTGTGTTTTGCTTCTCATTCGATATTTTTTTCTTCAAACAGTGCTTTAGAGACAGGCATTGGCAAGGTCAATAGCTCAGCTTTTCTATTCCAAAGGCAAGACATATTGGCGTTGGCAGTGCTTGTTTCTGCTACGCTCTGTTTGTGTGTGTGTTTTTACCTGTTTTGACGTCTTTTCTTTTTCTCAGAAAGTTGCAGTGTCTTAGCTTTTCCATGACTGCCTCTGTCCTTAGCAATTCCTGACTCTCTCACTCCAGACTCAGCAGTTTCTGATGTTTCCCATCTGTCGTTACCGGGTCACCATGTCTTTCTACCGCCCCCTCTCATCTCTCTACCCTCTTTGTATTTGTCTGCCATTTTATAATCACATCAGTTACCCCTCAGAAATCCCAAGCTGTCCTCCCTATGGTCAGTTCCTCAGCAGTCAGGTTTTGTCCCCTTCCTCTCCGTGTACTTCCTTTCTCTGCACACCAGTCTTCCCATATGTCCCGCACCCTATTCCCAGTTCCCATGACCACACTCTTTCTCAGCGGTCCCTGTGTGCCCCTCCTCTTACCTCCAGCCCCCACTCCTCTCTAGCAGTCCCTGTGTGCCCCTCCTCTTACCTCCAGCCCCCACTCCTCTCTAGCAGTCCCTGTGTGCCCCTCCTCTTACCTCCAGCCCCCACTCCTCTCTAGCAGTCCCTGTGTGCCCCTCCTCTTACCTCCAGCCCCCACTCCCCTCTAGCAGTCCCTGTATGCCCTTCCTCTTACCTCCAGCCCCCACTCCTCTCTAGCAGTCCCTGTGTGCCCCTCCTCTTACCTCCAGCCCCCACTCCCCTCTAGCAGTCCCTGTGTGCCCCTCCTCTTACCTCCAGCCCCACTCCCCTCTAGCAGTCCCTGTATGCCCTTCCTCTTACCTCCAGCTCCCTCTAGCAGTCCCTGTGTGCCCCTCCTCTTACCTCCAGCCCCCACTCCCCTCTAGCAGTCCCTGTGTGCCCCTCCTCTTACCTCCAGCCCCCACTCCCCTCTAGCAGTCCCTGTGTGCCCCTCCTCTTACCTCCAGCCCCCACTCCCCTCTAGCAGTCCCTGTGTGCCCCTCCTCTTACCTCCAGCTCCCTCTCCCCTCTAGCAGTCCCAGTATGCCCCTCCTCTTACCTCCAGCCCCACTCCCCTCTAGCAGTCCCTGTGTGCCCTTCTTCTTACCTCCAGCCCCCACTCCCCTCTAGCAGTCCCTGTGTGCCCCTCCACTTACCTCCAGCTCCCTCTCCCCTCTGCAGTCCCTGCGTGCCCTTCTTCTTACCTCCAGCCCCCACTCCCCTCTAGCAGTCCCTGTGTGCCCCTCCTCTTACCTCCAGCCCCCACTCCCCTCTAGCAGTCCCTGTGTGCCCTTCTTCTTACCTCCAGCCCCCACTCCCCTCTAGCAGTCCCAGTATGCCCTTCCTCTTACCTCCAGCCCCCACTCCCCTCTAGCAGTCCCTGTGTGCCCCTCCTCTTACCTCCAGCTCCCTCTCCCCTCTGCAGTCCCTGCGTGCCCTTCTTCTTACCTCCAGCCCCCACTCCCCTCTAGCAGTCCCTGTGTGCCCCTCCTCTTACCTCCAGCCCCCACTCCCCTCTAGCAGTCCCTGTGTGCCCTTCTTCTTACCTCCAGCCCCCACTCCCCTCTAGCAGTCCCAGTATGCCCTTCCTCTTACCTCCAGCCCCCACTCCCCTCTAGCAGTCCCTGTGTGCCCCTCCTCTTACCTCCAGCTCCCACTCCCCTCTAGCAGTCCATGTGTGCCCTTCCTCTTACCTCCAGCCCCCACTCCCTTCTAGCAGTCCCTGTGTGCCCTTCCTCTTACCTCCAGCTCCCACTCCCCTCTAGCAGTCCCTGTGTGCCCTTCCTCTTTCCTCCAACCCCACTCCCCTCTAGCAGTCCCAGTTTGTCCTCTGCACTCACAGTTTGTCCTGTGTTTCTATTTTCCTTTTGAGCCCACATATCCCCTTTCAGCAGTCCCACCTATCCCCTTCTGCCCATTCCCCTCTCAGCAGTCTCGTTTCCCCCCTCTATGCCCACCACCCCTCTCTGCAGAGCAATATGAAATGCGCCCCTCCGTGCTCACCTCTCTGCAGTGCAATACGGAATGTGCCCCTCTGTGCCCACCACATCCCCTGTCTGCACTCTGTCGTGTGTATGCCCAGTCCCTCTCTGTGCGCCCACCTGCTCCACAGAACTCACCCCCTGAATAAACCTAAATTAAAAAAAATCCGATCTGGGTGCAAATTCCCCCGCGGCGACTCCCTTTCCCCCAGCCATGTGTGGCCTCATTGCCCTTGCCAGTAGCAGATTACATGCAGCAGCCAATAAAACGGGTAAAAAGACAGTCCTGTTCTCTACCTTGATGTGTCAAGAGATGGCTCCGAGGGTCCCGCGCGGCTGAGAAGGAAGGAGGGCGCCCACACGCAGACGGAGAGAGAGTGAGGACACAGTCACCGTGATTGAAAGGAAAGGCTCTATGGGCTTTATATAGAGGACGCGAGGGTTGGCTTATCACAGCTCCGACTTATAGGCGTGCCAGTGCCCTCCCTCCCCCACCCCACCCCCATCCATCCAGCCTGCACTGCCAGGGCGGAGGCTTAACACTCCTCCGCAAGATATGGGAGACTCCGCCATCTGGTGCGAGTTCAAGAGTATATAGGGTTGAGATGCATTCTCAGAGCTGCCTGTAGGTCCCACTGCTGCAAGTCAGGATTGAGGTGCATTGGAAGAGCTGTGTGAGTCACAGTACTGACATAGTAGGAGCTGCATATGGAGCACTGTAGAGGTGCATTATCGGTGTGTCTGTGGGTTCCACTGTTACAAAACAGCATCGTTTCAAGTCAGGATTGAGGTGCATTGGAAGAGCTGTGTGAGTCACAGTACTGACATACTAGGAGGTGCTTACAGAGCACTGTAGAGGTGCATTATCGGTGTCTGTGGGTTCCACTGTTAGAAAACAGCATCGTTTCAAGTCAGGATTGAGGTGCATTGGAAGAGCTGTGTGAGCCACAGTACTGACATAGTAGGAGCTGCTACAGAGCACTGTAGAGGTGCATTATCGGTGTCTGTGGGTTCCACTGTTGGAAAACAGCATCGTTTCAAGTCAGGATTGAGGTGCATTGGAAGAGCTGTGTGAGTCACAGTACTGACATAGTAGGAGCTGCTTACAGAGCACTGTAGAGGTGCATTATCGGTGTCTGTGGGTTCCACTGTTAGAAAACAGCATAGCTGCAAGTCAGGATTGAGGTGCATTGGAAGAGCTGTGTGAGTCACAGTACTGACATAGTAGGAGTTGCTTACAGAGCACTGTGGAGGTGCATTATCTGTGTGTCTTTGGGTTCCACTGTTAGAAAACAGCATCGTTTCAAGTCAGGATTGAGGTGCATTGGAAGAGCTGTGTGAGTCACAGTACTGACATAGTAGGAGCTGCTTACAGAGCACTGTAGAGGTGCATTATCGGTGTCTGTGGGTTCCACTGTTAGAAAACAGCATCGTTTCAAGTCAGGATTGAGGTGCATTGGAAGAGCTGTGTGAGTCACAGTACTGACATGGTAGGAGCTGCTAGAGAGCACTGTAGAGGTGCATTATCGGTGTGTCTGTGGGTTCCACTGTTACAAAACAGCATCGTTTCAAGTCAGGATTGAGGTGCATTGGAAGAGCTGTGTGAGTCACAGTACTGACATGGTAGGAGCTGCTAGAGAGCACTGTAGAGGTGCATTATCGGTGTCTGTGGGTTCCACTGTTAGAAAACAGCATAGTATCAAGTCAGGATTGAGGTGCATTGGAAGAGCTGTGTGGGTCACAGTACTGACATAGTAGGAGCTGCTACAGAGCACTGTGGAGGTGCATTATCGGTGTGTCTGTGGGTTCCACTGTTAGAAAACAGCATCGTTTCAATGCAGGGTTGAGGTGCATTGGAAGAGCTGTGTGAGTCACAGTACTGACATAGTAGGAGCTGCTACAGACCACTGTAGAGGTGCATTATCGGTGTCTGTGGGTTCCACTGTTAGAAAACAGCATCGTTTCAAGTCAGGATTGAGGTGCATTGGAAGAGCTGTGTGAGTCACAGTACTGACATGGTAGGAGCTGCTAGAGAGCCCTGTGGAGGTGCATTATCGGTGTCTGTGGGTTCCACTGTTAGAAAACAGCATCGTTTCAAGTCAGGATTGAGGTGCATTGGAAGAGCTGTGTGAGTCAAAGTACTGACATAGGAGCTGCTTACAGGAGCACTGTTGAGGTGCATTCCCAGAGCTGCCTGTGGGTCCCTCAGTTACAAAACAGCATCGTTTCAAGTCAGACTTGAGGTGCATTGGAAGAGCTGTGTGAGCCACAGTACTGACATAGTAGGAGCTGCTACAGAGCACTGTAGAGGTGCATTATCGGTGTCTGTGGGTTCCACTGTTAGAAAACAGCATAGTATCAAGTCAGGATTGAGGTGCATTGTAAGAGCTGTGTGAGCCACAGTACTGACATAGTAGGAGCTGCTTACAGAGCACTGTAGAGGTGCATTATCGGTGTCTGTGGGTTCCACTGTTAGAAAACAGCATAGTTTCAAGTCAGGATTGAGGTGCATTGGAAGAGCTGTGTGAGCCACAGTACTGACATAGTAGGAGTTGCTTACAGAGCACTGTAGAGGTGCATTATCGGTGTCTGTGGGTTCCACTGTTAGAAAACAGCATCGTTTCAAGTCAGGATTGAGGTGCATTGGAAGAGCTGTGTGAGTCACAGTACTGACATGGTAGGAGCTGCTACAGAGCCCTGTGGAGGTGCATTATCGGTGTCTGTGGGTTCCACTATTAGAAAACAGCATCGTTTCAAGTCAGGATTGAGGTGCATTGGAAGAGCTGTGTGAGTCACAGTACTGACATGGTAGGAGCTGCTACAGAGCACTGTGGAGGTGCATTATCGGTGTGTCTGTGGGTTCCACTGTTAGAAAACAGCATAGTATCAAGTCAGCATTGAGGTGCATTGGAGGAGCTGTGTGAGTCACAGTACTGACATGGTAGGAGCTGCTAGAGAGCCCTGTGGAGGTGCATTATCGGTGTCTGTGGGTTCCACTGTTAGAAAACAGCATCGTTTCAAGTCAGTGTTGAGGTGCATTGGAGGAGCTGTGTGAGTCACAGTACTGACATGGTAGGAGCTGCTAGAGAGCCCTGTGGAGGTGCATTATCGGTGTCTGTGGGTTCCACTGTTAGAAAACAGCATCGTTTCAAGTCAGTGTTGAGGTGCATTGGAGTAGCTGTGTGAGTCACAGTACTGACATGGTAGGAGCTGCTAGAGAGCACTGTGGGGGTGCATTATCTGTGTGTCTGTGGGTTCCACTGTTAGAAAACAGCATCGTTTCAAGTCAGGCTTGAGGTGCATTGGAAGAGCTGTGTGAGTCACAGTACTGACATAGTAGGAGCTGCTACAGAGCACTGTAGAGGTGCATTATCGGTGTGTCTGTGGGTTCCACTGTTAGAAAAAAGCATCGTTTCAAGTCAGGATTGAGGTGCATTGGAAGAGCTGTGTGAGTCACAGTACTGACATAGTAGGAGCTGCTACAGAGCACTGTAGAGGTGCATTATCGGTGTGCGTGCAGGTTCCCTGTCACAAAAGAGCACAGTTTCAAGTCAGGATTGAGGTGCATTGGAAGAGCTGTGTGAGTCACAGTACTGACATAGTAGGAGCTGCTACAGAGCACTGTAGAGGTGCATTATCGGTGTGTCTGTGGGTTCCACTGTTAGAAAACAGCATCGTTTCAAGTCAGGGTTGAGGTGCATTGGAAGAGCTGTGTGAGTCACAGTACTGACATAGTAGGAGCTGCTACAGAGCACTGTAGAGGTGCATTATCGGTGTCTGTGGGTTCCACTGTTAGAAAACAGCATAGTATCAAGTCAGGATTGAGGTGCATTGGAAGAGCTGTGTGAGTCACAGTACTGACATAGTAGGAGCTGCTACAGAGCACTGTAGAGGTGCATTATCGGTGTCTGTGGGTTCCACTGTTAGAAAACAGCATAGTATCAAGTCAGGATTGAGGTGCATTGGAAGAGCTGTGTGAGCCACAGTACTGACATAGTAGGAGCTGCTAGAGAGCCCTGTAGAAGTGCATTATCGGTGTGTCTGTGGGTTCCACTGTTAGAAAACAGCATCGTTTCAAGTCAGGATTGAGGTGCATTGGAAGAGCTGTGTGAGTCACAGTACTGACATAGTAGGAGCTGCTACAGAGCACTGTGGGGGTGCATTATCGGTGTCTGTGGGTTCCACTGTTAGAAAACAGCATCGTTTCAAGTCAGGATTGAGGTGCATTGGAAGAGCTGTGTGAGTCACAGTACTGACATAGTAGGAGCTGCTACAGAGCACTGTGGGGGTGCATTATCGGTGTCTGTGTGTTCCACTGTTAGAAAACAGCATCGTTTCAAGTCAGGGTTGAGGTGCATTGGAAGAGCTGTGTGAGTCACAGTACTGACATAGTAGGAGCTGCTACAGAGCACTGTAGAGGTGCATTATCGGTGTGTCTGTGGGTTCCACTGTTAGAAAACAGCATCGTTTCAAGTCAGGGTTGAGGTGCATTGGAAGAGCTGTGTGAGTCACAGTACTGACATAGTAGGAGCTGCTACAGAGCACTGTAGAGGTGCATTATCGGTGCCTGTGTGTTCCCTGTCACAAAAGAGCGCAGTTTCAAGTCAGGATTGAGGTGCATTGGAAGAGCTGTGTGAGTCACAGTACTGACATAGTAGGAGCTGCTTACAGAGCACTGTAGAGGTGCATTATCGGTGTCTGTGGGTTCCACTTTTAGAAAACAGCATTGTTTCAAGTCAGGATTGAGGTGCATTGGAAGAGCTGTGTGAGTCACAGTACTGACATAGTAGGAGCTGCTACAGAGCACTGTGGAGGTGCATTATCGGTGTCTGTGGGTTCCACTGTTAGAAAACAGCATCGTTTCAAGTCAGGATTGAGGTGCATTGGAAGAGCTGTGTGAGTCACAGTACTGACATGGTAGGAGCTGCTACAGAGCACTGTGGAGGTGCATTCTCAGAGCGGCCTGTGGGTTCCGCTGTTAGAAAACAGCATAGCTGCAAGTCAGGATTGAGGTGCATTGGAAGAGCTGTGTGAGTCACAGTACTGACATAGTAGGAGCTGCTACAGAGCACTGTTGAGGTGCATTATCTGTGTGTCTGTGTGTTCCACTGTTACAAACCAGCATTGTTTCAAGTCAGGATTGAGGTGCATTGGAGGAGCTGTGTGAGTCACAGTACTGACATAGTAGGAGCTGCTTACAGAGCACTGTGGAGGTGCATTATCGGTGTCTGTGGGTTCCACTGTTAGAAAACAGCATTGTTTCAAGTCAGGATTGAGGTGCATTGGAAGAGCTGTGTGAGTCACAGTACTGACATAGTAGGAGCTGCTACAGAGCACTGTGGAGGTGCATTATCGGTGTGTCTGTGGGTTCCACTGTTAGAAAACAGCATCGTTTCAAGTCAGGATTGAGGTGCATTGGAGGAGCTGTGTGAGTCACAGTACTGACATAGTAGGAGCTGCTACAGAGAACTCCCTGTTGCAGAACAGTGTAGTTTCAAGTCAGGGTTGAGGTGCATTGGAAGAGTTGTTTGGGGGCTTAAAGACTGAAATAGCAATAGGTGCTTCAGCACCATGTTGAGGTTATTTTGACAGACTCTTTGCGTGTCCCAATACTGAAACAGCAGTGAGGATTTCCGATCCGGATTGAGGTGCATTGTATTGTATTCTTTTGTATTTCAACATTTATATGGCTCTTGCCACCCCTACGTGGGTCTCGGAAGTGCTTTCCTACATAGGTAGGACGTTACACCATATGTAATGTTTGGCTGGAAGTGTGTTGTCTTTGTTTTGATCCTGTGTGGGAAGTGTTTCCATGTTGTGCATGAGAATCACCAAGATGCAGTTATCATGTTATGGGACGGAGCTCTTAGCAGTGTGATGGATAAAGAAGAGAGAGACAGACATGTGGTTTATGGTTTTCAGTAAGCTTGAAGCTTGAGCAGCTTTGCAGGTCCCTGGTTTGGTATTTCTTATGTTCATAGTCCTCTTAGCTGGTTACTGTACTGGCTTGTCCATTCTGAGATATTTTGTTTAGTTTATGGACCAGAGTAGGCACAGGTTAAAGGGAGAAGAGAAGTGTTGGAGGGATCAGCTGGGATAGACTTTGTTGCTATCATCCCAAATCTGATTGTCATCGTGAGATCACAAGAAGTGTCCATAGTATGTTGCTAGTTGGGACCTGCCGTGTTGGACTAAATTAGAGTTTTCTGTTGGCCAGTAGTATGTGACTGATCTCTTCAGGTATTCTGTGTCTGTTCAGTTTGTGATGGGTGGATAATTGCTGAGATTTAACAGAATACCCAGAGGATTAAGATCCCTAATCATCCCTACATATGATGATCTAGACGAAGACCTATTGTTGGCTTGGGAGAAGGAACTTACTTCTAACTCCATGAAACTCATGGGTATTCTCATAGAGAATGCAGATAGAAAAGTGACCGGAACACAAACAGAGATCAGTACCTTAGAATCAGGAATCAAAGATCTTATCCTTACAGAAGCCACAGCAAAAAAGTATGTAATTGTGAATGAGATAATTCGGAAACATCAAGAAGAGATTAAGTAAAGAAAGGCTTGTAAATTAAAAAGAGATGAGGCAGATTATAACAATGGTAGGATTTTTACCTTCTCCAAAAAATATGATCACATGATACTTACAGACACAAGAGACAATACACGGGGGCAGGCTTCAATAAGCTCCAGCTCTACGTCATTAAATGCTGCACTTACCAATGATAGTGAGGCTGATGCACGGTCAGGGGCATCCGGACAGATCACAACAGAGAATCTTTTTTTAAGGGAAGTTCGAAGAATAAAAAGAGGCAACAGGGAACAACCAAGACAGACAGACAATACAAAAAAACCCGGAGGGGAAAGAGAGGATGCAGTGGAAGAAGCTCAGGTTATGGGACAAGAGAAATTGAAGGTGTTACAGGACAAGGGAGTGGCGGTTATCAACCTCTCAAATAAAGATCTAACCACTGACATGGCCACACTATTACCGAAGGGTTTGGGATTTTGTCCTAGCAATAAAGGAGATATTTGTAAACTGAAGATTGATGTGCTCAAGTATATAAGAGGGTAGAAAATTAAGAAGTTTTTCAAACTAAACCCCCAATTGAATAAAACACAGGTAAATACGCCATCCAACATTGTGTCCAGCTCTCTGACTATACAGGATATACTTGATAGAGAACTATCCATTACGGATCTGAAAAATTATCCCATCTGAAAGAAACACGTTAGTTCTAGATTCCTTACCTTAGAATTACCCCCAGGCGTCAGACTGGATCCGGAAAGTTTTTTCGTCAGCAGTACCTCTGCGCGTCGGAAGGTGGTGTCGGTCGGCTCCGCGTCCGTCGTCGGCGTCGTGGTCGCCGGGATGACGTCGCGGCAGATACTTAGACGCCGCCCTCGTGCGCTGACGTCAGTTCTTTCTTTTTCCGCGCCAGCCAGCGCAGATCCGGGAAGAGCGGTACCTCAGTCATTTTTTGACTAACTTTTTCTCGACTTTTGTCGACGTCTTTCTCCGAGTCTCCGACTCCGAAAAGGTGCACAAGGGATGCCCGGTTTCAAGGCCTGTGGTTCCTGTCATCGCATGATGTCGGTGACGGATCCGCACCGCGTGCGTCTTTTTTGCCTGGAGCGCGACCACGACCTCAAGTCGTGCTCCGACTGCCGGTCGATGGCGCCGAAGGCTTTGCAGGAGCGGTCCCGAAAGCTGCTTGAACATCGGCAGTCGGCTCTGCGCCGTTCAAGGTCCCAGTCGAGAGGGAGGTCAAGGGACCGGTCGCGGAGCCACCACTATTCCGGTTCGAAATCATCGAAGTCTTCGCACTCGGGGTCGGGTAAGTCGAAGCATAAGAAGAAGTTGAAGAAGCATCGTCGCTCTTTGACTTCTCCTCGTCGGTCGGCCGTTCCGACGAGGCACGCAGGTGGTGCCCCTCACGCGGCTCCGTGGATGGAGCCTGATGAGTTGACTCCAAGTTTCCCTCCCTTTCCGGGACCCGGAGCGACTCCTGCCCAGCTTCGTACATTTTACGAGGCGATGCATGCCATCTTTGGGCGGACCGACCCCGCCGGCGCGCCTTCGGGCCCCGCGGACTCAGTTGGGGGGCCTAGGTCTTCGCTGCCGACGGCTCCGGCCCCGGCGCCACAGGGCCCCCTTGGATCCAGGCCTGGATTCGGATCGGCGCCGGTTGACCTCGTTACACCTCCACCGGCGCCGCTTCCGACGGCACCACTACCGCGTCCGACGCCGGTCGGCCCCCTGGCTGGAGTCGACCCCGGCCTCCATCCCGACGTGGAGCCGGACCGGCGTCGCCCGACGCCGGATCCGGCTCCGGGTGGGGTTTTCATGCCCCTGTTCACTCCTGGGGTCCCTTTTCAACCACAATGGCACCCAGAGAATGATGAGGAGGACTGGGAGGGGTCAGGTGACCCTTTAACTGACCGGTTGGAAAGTGAACAGGACTGGAGAGAGGAACTGGGGGATGCCATTGGTTTGGACACCTCCCCTGACCGTGGCATGTTATCTCCTCCTACCGTGGCTACGGAGGAGGGTGCATCATATGCAGTGGTATTGCGTAGGGCGGCCGAGGCTCTCAACCTCGAGCTTCCTACGGTGGCGGTCAGGACTAACCTCCTGATGGAGGTGCTTCAACCGGCTGCGAGCTCTTCGGAGCCCTTGCTGGCGTTCAATGAGGCCCTCACCGACGTCCTTTTGGGCACCTGGTCCAGGCCGAACACGGGGGCTCCCGTGGACAGGATGATTGCCCGGCGCCACCGCCCGGCTCTGGGCGACCCCACTTTCCTCTCCCAACACCCCACCCTGGAAAGCTTGGTTGTCCAAGCCTCCACTTCCAAAAGCGCATTCCCTACCGCTCCCCCGGAAAAAGAATCCAAGAAGCTGGACCACCTTGGGAAGAAGATTTTCTCTTCCGCCAGCTTAGGACTGCAGTCGGTAAACACTGCATGTCTCTTGGGCCGTTATTCCCACTCCGTGTGGGATACGGTGGCGCAGGTGCTGCCTCAGTGTCCGGAGGAGGCCCGGGCAGTGCTCTCCCAGCCTGTGGCCGCCGGGAGGGATGCAGCAAAGTTTGCCATACGTTGTGGGCTGGACACCACCGACTCTCTGGGCAGGACCATTTCAACGTCGGTAGCGCTTCGTCGCTACGCCTGGATGAGGTCGACTGGCTTTTCAGGGGATGTCCAGAACACCTTGATGGACATGCCCTTTGATGGCCGTCGCCTTTTTGGCGACCAGGCAGAAAACGCTCTAGAGCGTTTCAAGGACTCACGGGCTACGGCCAAGTCCTTGGGCCTCTCCACCCGCCCTGCGCAGTCTGCTTTTCGCCCCTTTCATGGCTACGGAAGGGGTGCCCCACTACGTCCCACCCAGAGCCACAGGCCGCAGTAATTTACCCAACCTTCGCGCGGCCGGGGACGTGGGAACAACCGTCATGGTTCTGGGGGCCAGCGGCCGGGCCTGTCCACCAACCCCCCTCCGCAGCAGCCTCCAAACCCTCCTAGTCCGACCTTTCAGGCCCATCAAACGCCAGTGGGTGGCAGGATTCGCCATCACCTCCCCCACTGGCGCACCATCACATCGGACAGGTGGGTTTTGCAAATAGTCCGAAGGGGCTACTCCCTCCCCTTCGAGACTACCCCTCCAGCCATGCCACCGAGATACCACCGCATGTCGGGGGATCATCTGGCCCTTCTCCAGCAGGAAGTTACGGCTCTCTTGGCCAAGGGAGCCATCAAGCGCGTTCCTGTCCCAGAAGTAGGTCGTGGTTGTTACTCCCACTATTTTCTGGTCCCCAAGAAGGACAAGGACCTGCGAACTATCTTGGATCTCAGGGACGTCAACCGCTTCCTCCGGAAGGAGAAGTTCAAGATGTTGACGCTTGCTCAGGTCTTGTCTGCCCTCGACCCGCAAGACTGGATGGTAGCGTTGGACCTGCAGGACGCTTATTTTCACATCCCCGTTGTTAGAAATGGGGGTCTCTACTTGGCAGAGGTAGGTACCTTTGACCAAGTAGGGACCCTTGCTTCTAGTCAGGGTAAGGGGGCTACACTCCTAAATAACCTCTGCTCACCCCCTTGGTAGCTTGGCACGAGCAGGCAGGCTTATCTCAGAGGCAGTGTGTAAAGCATTTGTGAACACATACAGTAATACAGTGAAAACACTACAAATGGACACCACACCAGTTTAGAAAAATAAGTAATCTTTATCTAGATTTAACACAAGACCAAACGACAAAAATCCACAATACAATACTCAAAAATATGACTTTCAGGTGGTAGAAATAGCTTAGTTCAATGTAGATGGTAAATGCAACACTTTACTCTCAAAGTACCTGGGATGCGTCACGCAATGCAAACAAAAGGGTCGCAGGGAAGTTGATGCGCCGTTCCTTACACTCAAGGGAGTGGATGCGTCGGTTCCTTACTGCAGCGCAGGGGAGGTGATGCGTCGCTTCCTTACTGTGTGGGGAGTTGATGCGTCATTTCTTACTGCGGCCCGGTGACGATGCGACAAGATGGCGCCTCAATGCGATGTGACGATCCGGTGCGATGCGACAAGATGGTGTCTTTGATGCGAGCGACAACGTAGATGCGATGCGTGCACGTCCAACGACCGTGCGGCGAAATCGATGAACTTTGGAGCCACGACAAGCCCTGCGACACGCTTCTCCGGTGATGCGACGGCAAGCTCAGCGGCGGCACGCTTCTCCGGTGATGCGACGCTCTTCGTCGGTGATGCGACGGCAAACAGTTGCGGCGGCGGCACGCTACTTCGGCGATGCGACGGCAACAGCTGCGGCGGCGAACCGCTTCTTTTTCGTTGCGTTGCGCTTCCAGCGACATACAGACACTAGAGGTACCCAGAACAACAGCAGGCACCTCTCTGCAGGTAGAATTCCCAGCAAGGAAATTCAGGGAGAGCTGGTGGTGAAGTCTTGGTGACCCTGTGACTTCAGACAGGAGGCAAGCTCTACTTCAAGCCCTTGGAGATCTTCCTCAAGATGATAAAGTACACAAAGTTCCTTTTTCCCTTTTCTTGGAAATGAGTAACCACTGCAGGCCAACCCCAGACAGCAACCAGCACTGGGGCAGTCTCCTTCTTCAGCTTCCTTGGTTTCTCTCCTTGACAAAGGTCCGTCTTGATTCCCAGAAGTGATCTAAAGTTCTGGGGTCTGGGCTCCAATATTTATACCAGTAAATCCTTTGTTCTCTGAAGGCAGAGAGTGTCTGTGCCCAGCCAAAACCAGTTCTGTCCTCCCTGGTGCAGCTTCCTGGCAGGAGGTGGAGACAGCATTGTTGAAAGCAGACCTGGCCCAGGTAGCTGAAAGGAAATATCCTCCCCCTACTCTCTATTCTATGAGGGCTCAGGTCAGTGAAAGGAAATCTCCTCCCCCTACTCTCTATTCAATGCAGGTCCTATTCAGCCCAGCCCTGTCCCATCAGACTGCTGGAGCCAAGGCCCTCTCCAGCCCCCTGTCACTCACAAACCAGACATGGAATACACAAACCTAGCAGAGGCAGGCTGGATGGTTAGGCAAGAAAATACCTACTTTCTAAAAGTGGTATTTTCAAACACAGAATGTAAAAATCACCCACACTAAAAGATGTACTTTAACATTCTGAGTTCAGGCATACTAAACTTTAGTTTCCTATCTTGTTCCTAGGGTCAGTTAGGATTATAAGATGTTATAATCAAACTGCCCATTCTGGCCTATGGGAACAGATAGCCTTGCAATAGTGAAAAACGAAATTGGCTGTAATTCACTATTAGGACATGTTACACACATCATGGCATGTCCTACCTTTTACATACAATGTACCCTGCCCTTGGGCCTACCTTAGGGGTGACTAATATGTAGAAAAGGGAAGGTTTAGGGACTGGCAAGTGGGTGCACTTGCCAAGTCGACATGGCAGTGCCAGACTGCACACAGGCTCTGCAATGGCAGGCCTGAGCCATATTTTACAAGTTGCTTCTGTGGGTGGCACAATCAGTGCTGGAAGCCCACCAGCAGCATTAGATCTACGGGCCCTGGGCACACATGGTGCACTGTACTAGGGTCTGACAAGTAAATCAAATAAGCCAATCATGGAGTCACTAATCCAATACAACACTTTACAATAGGGAGCACTTGCACTTTGGCACTGAATAGCAGTGGCAAAGTGCCCAAAGCATCTAGACCAGCAAAAACATAGTAAAAACACAGGAGGCAACAGCAAAAAATGGAAGGGAGACCCACGCCAATGGTGCCAGGTCTAACACGTGTCCCCTCCAGCTGAAATGTGGGGAGGACTACCCTACCTCTTGGGAGTTCTCTTCACTAAGAAAAATCTGGACAGACCATCAGCATTGGCGTGTTCTGTACCAGGGTGGTGTTCCACCGTGAAGTCCATACCCTGTAGGGAAATGGACCACCTCAACAGCTTTGGGTTCTCACCCCTCATCTGCATCAACCGTCTGAGGGGCCTGTGGTCTGTCTGAACCCGGAAGTGAGTCCCAAACAAGTATGGTTTCAGCTTCTTCAGTGCCCAGACCACAGCAAATGCCTCACGCTCAATTGCACTCCACCTCTGTTCCCGTGGAAGTAACCTACTAATAAAGGCTACGGGTTGGTCTAGGCCCTCCTCAGTCATCTGTGAAAGAACAGCCCCCACACCATGCTCTGAAGCGTCTGTCTGTACAATGAATTCTTTAGAGAAGTTGGGCGCCCAGAGCACGGGTGCTGTGCACATGGCAGTCTTCATGGCATCAAAGCGTGTCAGTCCAGTTCACTTTCTTGGGCTGCTTCCTGGAAGTCAGCTCAGTCAAGGGTGCAACAATGCTGCCATACCCCTTGACAAACCTCCTGTAGTACCCAGTGAGTCCTAAAAGGCTCTCACCTCTGTCTGGGTCTTGGGGGTTCCCAAGCCAGGATGGTATCAATCTTGGGCTGTAGGGGCGCCACCTGGCCGCTCCCAACCTGGTGTCCCAAGTACACCACAGAACCCTGCCCGATCTGGCACTTACTCGCCTTGATCGTGAGGCCTGCCTTCCGCAGCGCCATCAACACTTCCCAGAGGTGGCGCAGATGTTCTTCCCAACTGGCGCTGAACACTGCAATGCCATCCAGGTAGGCGGCACTGAAATCCTTCAGTCCAGCCAACACCTGGTTGACCAACCTCTGAAAGGTGGCAGGGGCATTCTTCATCCCAAAGGGCATAACCCGGAATTGGTAGTGCCCATCTGGTGTGGAGAATGCTGACCTCTCTTTTGCCCCAGCAGTTAAGGTGATCTGCCAGTACCCAGATGTTAAATCAAACGTACTGAGGTACCGGGCAGCCCCTAACCGATCAGTGAGCTCATCAGCTCTGGGGATGGGGTGCGTGTCAGTCCTGGTGACTGAATTGAGTCCTCGGTAGTCCACACAGAACCGGAGTTCGGGTGTGGCACCAGGCGTGGCAGCCTTTGGGACCAAGACCACTGGGCTGGCCCAAGGGCTGTTAGAGGACTCAATCACCCCCAATGCAAACATCTTGGAGACCTCCTCCTTGATGCAAGCTCTCACCCTGTCAGTCACTCTGTAAGTTTTGTGCTTAACAGGAGGACTGTCCCCAGTGTCCACATCATGGATACACCAATCAGTGACACTGGGAGTCAGGGAGAACAGATCAGGAAACTGTCCCAACAGTTGGCGACAGTCATCTTGCTGCTCAGGGGTCAGGGTGGAAGAGAGGTTTACACCATCCACTGACCCATCTTGCTCTGTTGCAGACAGGAGGTCAGGAAGAGGCTCAGTCTCCTCCTCCATTCCATCATCTGTCGCTAGGAGCATGCCCACTTCAGACCTCTCCAAGTGGGGCTTCAGGCGGTTTACATGCAGGACCCGCAAAGGGTTCCTAGGAGACCGCAAGTCCACCAAGTAGGTGACATCACTCTTGCGCCCCACCACCTCAAATGGTCCGGTCCACTTATGCTGGAGCGCACAAGGCTCCACGGGGGCCATGACCCACACTTTCTGGCCAGGCTGAAACTCGATTAGAGTGGCATTCTGATCGTACCACCGTTTCATCTCCTCCTGGCTGGCTTCCAGATTCGCCTGAGCGAGTTGCCTGAAACGCCTAGTTTGGTTTCTGAAGGCCAGCATGTAGCTATATACATCCTGGGGAGGTTTACTGGGAGCTTTCTCCCAGCCTTCTTTTACCAAACTCAGAGGTCCTCTTACAGGGTGACCATACAGCAGTTCAAAGGGACTGAACCCTAAGGACTTTTGTGGCACCTCTCTGTAAGCAAACAGAAGGCATGGCAAGAGGACATCCCACTTACGCATCATAGGTTCCTCAAGACCCATAATCATGCCTTTGAGGGTCCGGTTGAATCTCTCAACCAGCCCATTACCTTGGGGGTGGTAAGGAGTGGTGAACTTGTAGGTTACACCACACTCCTGCCACAGGGACTTCATATACTTGGATATGAAGTTGGTACCACTGTCTGACACCACCTCTCTGGGGAACCCCACACGGGAGAAAATCCCCATCAACGCACGACCCACCACGGGGGCCGTCACCGACCGGAGAGGGATGGCTTCCGGGTACCGGGTGGCATGGTCCACCAAGACCAGGATGAACCTGTTGCCCATGGCTGTCTTGGGATCCAGAGGCCCCACAATGCCAATGCCCACCCTTTCAAAGGGGGTGCTGACCACAGGGAAAGGCTGGAGAGGAGCCTTTTGCTTCCTCCCACTCTTACCACTTGCCTGGCAAGTCTGACAGGTCCTGCAATGAGTATCTGAACTCTTGCGCATTT
This sequence comes from Calotriton arnoldi, assembly GCA_963921515.1. Classification (NCBI taxonomy): domain Eukaryota; kingdom Metazoa; phylum Chordata; class Amphibia; order Caudata; family Salamandridae; genus Calotriton; species Calotriton arnoldi. The sequence continues at coordinate 1,881,581 of CAWUFW010000037.1, read as the reverse complement.
GGGGCCAATAAAAGTGGGTGACAAGCCTTTTAAAGGTCTTGTCCTGCCCCAAATGTCCTGCTAAAGGCACATCATGAGCTAGCCCCAGTAGGAAGGCTCTGAAGCGCTGGGGTACCACCAGCACACGGGCTGACCCAGGCTCAGCAACCTTAGGCTCGCTATACGGAAGGCAGGCCTCACGATCAAGGCAAGTGCCAGATCGGGCAGGGTTCTGTGGTGTACTTGGCACACCAGGTTGGGAGTGGCCAGGTGGCGCCCCTACAGCCCAAGATTGATACCATCCTGGCTTGGGAACCCCCCAAGACCCAGACAGAGGTGAGAGCCTTTTTAGGACTCACTGGGTACTACAGGAGGTTTGTCAAGGGGTATGGCAGCATTGTTGCACCCTTGACTGAGCTGACTTCCAGGAAGCAGCCCAAGAAAGTGAACTGGACTGACACGCTTTTGATGCCATGAAGACTGCCATGTGCACAGCACCCGTGCTCTGGGCGCCCAACTTCTCTAAAGAATTCATTGTACAGACAGACGCTTCAGAGCATGGTGTGGGGGCTGTTCTTTCACAGATGACTGAGGAGGGCCTAGACCAACCCGTAGCCTTTATTAGTAGGTTACTTCCACGGGAACAGAGGTGGAGTGCAATTGAGCGTGAGGCATTTGCTGTGGTCTGGGCACTGAAGAAGCTGAAACCATACTTGTTTGGGACTCACTTCCGGGTTCAGACAGACCACAGGCCCCTCAGATGGTTGATGCAGATGAGGGGTGAGAACCCAAAGCTGTTGAGGTGGTCCATTTCCATACAGGGTATGGACTTCACGGTGGAACACCACCCTGGTACAGAACACGCCAATGCTGATGGTCTGTCCAGATTTTTCTTAGTGAAGAGAACTCCCAAGAGGTAGGGTAGTCCTCCCCACATTTCAGCTGGAGGGGACACGTGTTAGACCTGGCACCATTGGCGTGGGTCTCCCTTCCATTTTTTGCTGTTGCCTCCTGTGTTTTTACTATGTTTTTGCTGGTCTAGATGCTTTGGGCACTTTGGCACTGCTATTCAGTGCCAAAGTGCAAGTGTTCCCTATTGTAAAGTGTTGTATTGGATTAGTAACTCCATGATGGGCTTATTTGATTTACTTGTCAGACCCTAGTGCAGTGCACCATGTGTGCCAGGGACCGTAGATCAAATGCTGCTGGTGGGCTTGCAGCACTGATAGTGCCACCCACAGAAGCAGCTTGTAAAATATGGCTCAGACCTGCCATTGCAGAGTCTGTGCAGTCTGGGACTGCCATGTCGACTTGGCAAGTGCACCCACTTGCCAGTCCCTAAACCTTCCCTTTTCTACATATCAGGCACCCCTGAGGTAGGCCCAAGGGCAGGGTGCATTGTATGTAAAAGGTAGGACATGCCCTGATGTGTGTAACATGTCCTAATAGTGAATTACAGCCAATTTCGTTTTTCACTATTGCAAGGCTATCTGTTTCCATAGGCCAGAATGGGCAGTTTGATTATAACATCTTATAATCCTAACTGACCCTAGAAACAAGATAGGAAAATAAAGTTTAGTATGCCTGAACTCAGAATGTTAAAGTACATCTTTTAGTGTGGGTGATTTTTACATTCTGTGTTTGAAAATACCACTTTTAGAAAGTAGGTATTTTCTTGCCTAACCATCCAGCCTGCCTCTGCTAGGTTTGTGTATTCCATGTCTGGTTTGTGAGTGACAGGGGGATGGAGAGGGCCTTGGCTCCAGCAGTCTGATGGGTCAGGGCTGGGCTGAATAGGACCTGCATTGAATAGAGAGTAGGGGGAGGAGATTTCCTTTCACTGACCTGAGCCCTCATAGAAAAGAGAGTAGGGGGAGGAGATTTCCTTTCAGCTACCTGGGCCAGGTCTGCTTTCAACAATGCTGTCTCCACCTCCTGCCAGGAAGCTGCACCAGGGAGGACAGAACTGGTTTTGGCTGGGCACAGGCACTCTCTGCCTTCAGAGAACAAAGGATTTATTGGTATAAATATTGGGGGCCAGACCCCAGAACTTTAGATCACTTCTGGGAATCAAGACGGACCTTTGTCAAGGAGAGAAACCAAGGAAGCTGAAGGAGGAGACTGCCCCAGTGCTAGTTGCTGTCTGGGGTTGGCCTGCAGTGGTTACTCATTTCCAAGAAAAGGGAAACAGGAACTTTGTGTACTTTATCATCTTGAGGAAGATCTCCAAGGGCTTGAAGCTGAGCTTGCCTCCTGTCTGAAGTCACAGGGACACCAAGACTTCACCACCAGCTCCCCCTGAATTTCCTTGCTGGGAATTCTACCTGCAGAGAGGTGCCTGCTGTTGTTCTGGGTACCTCTAGTGTCTTCGTGTCGCTGGGAGCTGGAAGCGCGACGCAACGAAGAAGAAGCGTGTCACCCCCGCAGCTGTTGCCGTCGCATCGCCGAAGCGAGCCGCCGCCGCAGCTGTTTGCCGTTGCATCACCGACGAAGAGCGTCGCATCACCGGAGAAGCGTGCCGCCGCCACAGAGGTTGCCGTCGCATCACCGGAGAAGCGTGTCGCAGGGCCTGTCAAGACACCAAAGTTCATCGATTTCGCCGCACGGCCATTGGGCGTGCACGCATCGCATCTACGTTGTCGCATCGCATCAAAGACACCATCTTGTCGCATCGCACCGGATCGTCACATCGCATCGAGGCGCCATCTTGTCGCATCTTCACCGGGCCGCAGTAAGAAACGACGCATCAACTCCCCACACAGTAAGGAAGCGACGCATCACCTCCCCTGCGCTGCAGTAAGGAACCGACGCATCCACTCCCGAGTGTAAGGAACGGCGCATCAACTTCCCTGCGACCCTTTTGTTTGCATTGCGTGACGCATCTCAGGTACTTTGAGAGTAAAGTGTCGCATTTACCATCTACATTGAACTAAGCTATTTCTACCACCTGAAAGTCATATTTTTGATATTGTATTGTGGATTTTTGTCGTTTGGTCTTGTGTTAAATCTAGATAAAGATTACTTATTTTTCTAAACTGGTGTGGTGTCCATTTGTAGTGTTTTCACTGTATTACTGTATGTGTTCACAAATGCTTTACACACTGCCTCTGAGATAAGCCTGCCTGCTCGTGCCAAGCTACTAAGGGGTGAGCAGGGGTTATTTAGGAGTGTAGCCCCTTACCCTGACTAGAAGCAAGGGTCCCTACTTGGTCAAAGGTACCTACCTCTGCCAACTAGAGACCCCCATTTCTAACATTGGTGGTCAGCGGTGAGGATTCTGGACTTGCATTTGTGATTCATATACAGTGATTGGTGTACACTACTAGTGAGTGCAGACCAATACACGACCACATACATTTTTGGTAGAACCTTTTTCTTTGGACTTCTATTTTTGTTGAGAACTGCCAATTTCCTTTCACCATGAGTAAAGCAGCATCCATTGCACCTGAAGATTTTGATTTTGAGGAAGAAAAGGTTGATGTTTACACTGTGCCACAGCTGAAGACCATCTGTAAAAAGTGTAATATCTCTATGAAAGGCCTCTCCAGGAAGGAGGAATTCCAAAAGGTGCTGAGGGTCTGGTTGGAAGCTAGAAAAGCCACTGAGCATACTGAAGAGCCTGGAGAAGAGGAAGAGAATACAGATGGGCAGCTGGATGGGCCTTTGGGCCTGACCAGGGAGAGGGTACCTTCCAGGCCAGGTAGCAGTGTTTCTTCCAAGGGCCTGTCCCCAGTAGAGCTAGAGGACAGGGAAAGAGATAGGGTGCATCAGATGGAGCTAGCCAAGCTCACACTGGGTGGGCAAATGGAGTTAGAAAATAAGAAGTTGGCCCTGGAGGAAAAAAGGATGCATTTAGAGCATGAGAGAATGTTGAGTGAATTGGAGCTCAAGGCTAAGAGCTTAGAAATTACTCCCTCTGGTGGCAGCGCACCATCTGTGCCTGTAGAAACAAGAGTGTTTATTCCCAAGTATGTGATTAAGGAGTTCCAGAGGCATGAAGATATTGGGCAATGGTTTAAGGCCTATGAAGTGGCCATGACCTCCCACCGGGTCCCTGAGAAGGATTGGGGAGCGGGGTTGTGGGGCGGTTCCTCAGTGATGGACGGGATACTTTGTTAGATTTGCCCTCTGAGGACCAGTATTCCTATTCCCACATGAAGGAAGCCTTAATGTCCCGGTATGGGTTGACCCCAGAGCTTTATAGACAAAGGTTTAGGAATTGTAAGAAACTGGAGTCAAGCACATGGGTAGAATATGTTTCTTTCTTTGGCAGAGCATTGGATGGTTGGGTGAAGGGTAGCAAAGTGAATGATTTTGAAGCGCTCTATAATTTGATTACATGGGAGCACTTGTCCAATAATTGTTTTCCAGAGCTACGCCAGCACCTTATTGATAGCAAGCTGACTATCCCTAGGAAGCTTGCTGAGGAGGCGGACGGCTGGGTTAGTACCCGGGTCCACAAGGGTCATGTGGGAGACTTCGCCAAAGGTGGGCAGGGTCCCCAGCAGAAGAGTGGGGGGACAAGGGTAAACAGAGGAGTTCAGAAAGGGCCCCAAAGTAATCCCCAAGGGAACCAAGGGAAGGGTTCCCAGCCTCCCTGAGAAGAAGTCAGGGGCCCCGACAGATAAGCCTGTTCACAAGGGACCCCCAAAATGCTTTAAGTGTGGTCTGGTGGGCCACTGCTTTTATGATCCTAAGTGTCCCCTCAAAGCAAATGCAGCACCCACGAGTGCACCGCCCCGGCAGATGGCTAGTGTAGCCCTGGGGGAGGAGTTGGGTGCCCAAGGTGGGTGGGGTCCCGCAGAGATGTCCCTAGTCTCTTAAGGAGACTGTGAGGTGGTCCCCAGGACCCAACTGCCTGATAACACTACAAAAAACAGGCAGTGGGTGACCATCAATGGCCATAGAGTGGAGGCTCTGAGAGACACCGGAGCCAGTGTGACAGCTGTCAGTTGTCGGCTGGTGTCTGAAGAGCAGGTGGTCCCCAATGCATTTTACCCTGTCGTTGCCACTGACAACACAGAGAGCCACTGCAAGGTGGCCCAGGTTCCTTTTGAGTGGGGGGGGGGGTCTCAGGTACCCTTCAAGTAGCTGTGAGGCCAGCCATGCCTGTTGACTGTCTGTTGGGCAATGATTTAGAGAGCTCCCCTTGGGCGAAGGTGGAGCGAAGTGCTCATTTGGAGATGTTGGGTTTGCCAGAGTGGGCGTGTGTGACCACCCGGTCCATGGCAGCCAGTAAGGGTGTTCAAGAGGACCTGGAGCCTGAAAGAGTGGCCCAGGTGCCTGCCTTAAACAGAAGAGGCAGGGGGCGCGGGAAACCGGCCCCCGAAGTTCCCACGGTCCAGGAGGAGGCAGACCTTGAGGGGATGCCCTGGAACCTACAGGGGAACAAGTAGCTGAACTGGGGTCCTGCCTGAGCTGACCCATTGGCAGCAGGAAGGAGGACCCTCCAGGGAAGAGTTCTGTGAGGAGCAGAAAAAGTGCCCTTCTCTTGTGGGTTTGCGGCAACAGGCCACAAACCAGGCAGCAGGTGATCAGTCTGGATCACATTGGATCTACTGGCAGAGGTGGCGCAGATGTTCTTCCCAACTGGCGCTGAACTCTGCAATGCCATCCAGGTAAGCGGCACTGAAATCCTTCAGTCCAGCCAACACCTGGTTGACCAACCTCTGAAAGGTGGCAGGGGCATTCTTCATCCCAAAGGGCATAACCCGGAATTGGTAGTGCCCATCTGGTGTGGAGAATGCTGACCTCTCTTTTGCCCCAGCAGTTAAGGTGATCTGCCAGTACCCAGACGTTAAATCAAACGTACTGAGGTACCGGGCAGCCCCTAACCGATCAGTGAGCTCATCAGCTCTGGGGATGGGGTGCGTGTCAGTCCTGGTGACTGAATTGAGTCCTCGGTAGTCCACACAGAACCGGAGTTCGGGTGTGGCACCAGGCGCGGCAGCCTTTTGGACCAAGACCACTGGGCTGGCCCAAGGGCTGTTAGAGGACTCAATCACCCCCAATGCAAACATCTTGGAGACCTCCTCCTTGATGCAAGCTCTCACCCTGTCAGTCACTCTGTAAGTTTTGTGCTTAACAGGAGGACTGTCCCCAGTGTCCACATCATGGATACACCAATCAGTGACACTGGGAGTCAGGGAGAACAGATCAGGAAACTGTCTCAACAGTTGGCGACAGTCATCTTGCTGCTCAGGGGTCAGGGTGGAAGAGAGGTTTACACCATCCACTGACCCATCTTGCTCTGTTGCAGACAGGAGGTCAGGAAGAGGCTCAGTCTCCTCCTCCATTCCATCATCTGTCGCTAGGAGCATGCCCACTTCGGACCTCTCCAAGTGGGGCTTCAGGCGGTTTACATGCAGGACCCGCAAAGGGTTCCTAGGAGACCGCAAGTCCACCAAGTAGGTGACATCACTCTTGCGCCCCACCACCTCAAATGGTCTGGTCCACTTATGCTAGAGCGCACAAGGCTCCACGGGGGCCATGACACACACTTTCTGGCCAGGCTGAAACTCGATTAGAGTGGCATTCTGATCGTACCACCGTTTCATCTCCTCCTGGCTGGCTTCCAGATTCGCCTGAGCGAGTTGCCTGAAACGCCTAGTTTGGTTTCTGAAGGCCAGCATGTAGCTATATACATCCTGGGGAGGTTTACTGGGAGCTTTCTCCCAGCCTTCTTTTACCAAACTCAGAGGTCCTCTTACAGGGTGACCATACAGCAGTTCAAAGGGACTGAACCCTATGGACTTTTGTGGCACCTCTCTGTAAGCAAACAGAAGGCATGGCAAGAGGACGTCCCACTTACGCATCATAGGTTCCTCAAGACCCATAATCATGCCTTTGAGGGTCCGGTTGAATCTCTCAACCAGCCCATTACCTTGGGGGTGGTAAGGAGTGGTGAACTTGTAGGTTACACCACACTCCTGCCACAGGGACTTCATATACTTGGATATGAAGTTGGTACCACTGTCTGACACCACCTCTCTGGGGAACCCCACACGGGAGAAAATCCCCATCAACGCACGACCCACCACGGGGGCCGTCACCGACCGGAGAGGGATGGCTTCCGGGTACCGGGTGGCATGGTCCACCAAGACCAGGATGAACCTGTTGGCCATGGCTGTCTTGGGATCCAGAGGCCCCACAATGCCAATGCCCACCCTTTCAAAGGGGTGCTGACCACAGAGGAAAGGCTGGAGAGGAGCCTTTAGCTTCCTCCCACTCTTACCACTTGCCTGGCAAGTCTGACAAGGTCCTGCAATGAGTATCTGAACTCTTGCGCATTTGAGAGGCCAATAAAAGTGGGTGACAAGCCTTTTAAAGGTCTTGTCCTGCCCCAAATGTCCTGCTAAGAGCACATCATGAGCTAGCCCCAGTAGGAAGGCTCTGGAAGCGCTGGGGTACCACCAGCACACGGGCTGACCCAGGCTCAGCAACCTTAGGCTCGCTATACAGGAGACCATTCTCCCAGTAGATCCAATGTGATCCAGACTGATCACCTGCTGCCTGGTTTGTGGCCTGTTGCCGCAAACCCACAAGAGAAGAGCACTTTCTGCTCCTCACAGAACTCTTCCCTGGAGGGTCCTCCTTCCTGCTGCCAATGGGTCAGCTAAGGCAGGTCCCCCAGTTCAGCTACTTGTTCCCCTGTAGGTTCCAGGGCATCCCCTCAAGGTCTGCCTCCTCCTGGACCGTGGGAACTTCGAGAGCCGGTTCCCACGCCCCCTGCCTCTTCTCTTTAAGGCAGGCACCTGGGCCACTCTTTCAGGCTCCAGGTCCTCTTGAACACCCTTACTGGCTGCCATGGACCGGGTGGTCACACACGCTCACTCTGGCAAACCCAACATCTCCAAATGAGCACTTCGCTCCACCTTCGCCCAAGGGGAGCTCTCTAAAACATTGCCCAACAGACAGTCAACAGGCATGGCTGGCCTCACAGCTACTTGAAGGGTACCTGAGACCCCCCCCACTCAAAAGGAACCTGGGCCACCTTGCAGTGGCTCTCTGTGTTGTCATTGGCAACGACAGGGTAAAATGCATTGGGGACCACCTGCTCTTCAGACACCAGCCGACAACTGACAGCTGTCACACTGGCTCCGGTGTCTCTCAGAGCCTCCACTCTATGGCCATTGATGGTCACCCACTGCCTGTATTTTTTAGTGTTATCAGGCAGTTGGGTCCTGGGGACCACCTCACAGTCTCCTTAAGAGACTAGGGACATCTCTGCGGGACCCCACCCACCTTGGGCACCCAACTCCTCCCCCAGGGCTACACTAGCCATCTGCCGGGGCGGTGCACTCGTGGGTGCTGCATTTGCTTTGAGGGGACACTTAGGATCATAAAAGCTGTGGCCCACCAGACCACACTTAAAACATTTTGGGGGTCCCTTGTGAACAGGCTTATCTGTCGGGGCCCCTGACTTCTTCTCAGGGGAGGCTGGGAACCCTTCCCTTGGTTCCCTTGGGGATTACTTTGGGGCCCTTTCTGGAACTCCTCTGTTTACCCTTGTCCCCCCCACTCTTCTGCTGGAGACCCTGCCCACCTTTGGCGAAGTCTCCCACATGACCCTTGTGGACCCGGGTACTAACCCGTCCGCCTCCTCAGCAAGCTTCCTAGGGATAGTCAGCTTGCTATCAATAAGGTGCTGGCGTAGCTCTGGAAAACAATTATTGGACAAGTGCTCCCATGTAATCAAATTATAGAGCGCTTCAAAATCATTCACTTTGCTACCCTTCACCCAACCATCCAATGCTCTGCCAAAGAAAGAAACATATTCTACCCATGTGCTTGACTCCAGTTTCTTACAATTCCTAAACCTTTGTCTATAAAGCTCTGGGGTCAACCCATACCTGGACATTAAGGCTTCCTTCATGTGGGAATAGGAATACTGGTCCTCAGAGGGCAAATCTAACAAAGTATCCCGTCCATCACTGAGGAACCGCCCCCACAACCCCGCTCCCCAATCCTTCTCAGGGACCCGGTGGGAGGTCATGGCCACTTCATAGGCCTTAAACCATTGCCCAATATCTTCATGCCTCTGGAACTCCTTAATCACATACTTGGGAATAAACACTCTTGTTTCTACAGGCACAGATGGTGCGCTGCCACCAGAGGGAGTAATTTCTAAGCTCTTAGCCTTGAGCTCCAATTCCCTCAACATTCTCTCATGCTCTAAATGCATCCTTTTTTCCTCCAGGGCCAACTTCTTATTTTCTAACTCCATTTGCCCACCCAGTTTGAGCTTGGCTAGCTCCATCTGATGCACCCTATCTCTTTCCCTGTCCTCTAGCTCTACTGGGGACAGGCCCTTGGAAGAAACACTGCTACCTGGCCTGGAAGGTACCCTCTCCCTGGTCAGGCCCAAAGGCCCATCCAGCTGCCCATCTGTATTCTCTTCCTCTTCTCCAGGCTCTTCAGTATGCTCAGTGGCTTTTCTAGCTTCCAACCAGACCCTCAGCGCCTTTTGGAATTCCTCCTTCCTGGAGAGGCCTTTCATAGAGATATTAAACTTTTTACAGATGGTCTTCAGCTGTGGCACAGTGTAAACATCAACCTTTTCTTCCTCAAAATCAAAATCTTCAGGTGCAATGGATGCTGCTTTACTCATGGTGAAAGGAAATTGGCAGTTCTCAACAAAAATAGAAGTCCAAAGAAAAAAGTTCTACCAAAAATGTATGTGGTCGTGTATTGGTCTGCACTCACTAGTAGTGTACACCAATCACTGTATATGAATCACAAATGCAAGTCCAGAATCCTCACCGCTGACCACCAATGTTAGAAATGGGGGTCTCTAGTTGGCAGATGTAGGTACCTTTGACCAAGTAGGGACCCTTGCTTCTAGTCAGGGTAAGGGGGCTACACTCCTAAATAACCCCTGCTCACACCCTTGTTAGCTTGGCACGAGCAGGCAGGCTTATCTCAGAGGCAGTGTGTAAAGCATTTGTGAACACATACAGTAATACAGTGAAAACACTACAAATGGACACCACACCAGTTTAGAAAAATAAGTAATCTTTATCTAGATTTAACACAAGACCAAACGACAAAAATCCACAATACAATACTCAAAAATATGACTTTCTGGTGGTAGAAATAGCTTAGTTCAATGTAGATGGTAAATGCGACACTTTACTCTCAAAGTACCTGGGATGCGTCACGCAATGCAAACAAAAGGGTCGCAGGGAAGTTGATGCGCCGTTCCTTACACTCGGGAGTGGATGCGTCGGTTCCTTACTGCAGCGCAGGGGAGGTGATGCGTCGCTTCCTTACTGTGTGGGGAGTTGATGCGTCGTTTCTTACTGCGGCCCGGTGAAGATGCGACAAGATGGCGCCTCGATGCGATGTGACGATCCGGTGCGATGCGACAAGATGGTGTCTTTGATGCGATGCAACAACGTAGATGCGATGCGTGCACGCCCAATGGCCGTGCGGCGAAATCGATGAACTTTGGTGTCTTGACAGGCCCTGCGACACGCTTCTCCGGTGATGCGACGGCAACCTCTGCGGCGGCGGCACGCTTCTCCGGTGATGCGACGCTCTTCGTCGGTGATGCAACGGCAAACAGCTGCGGCGGCGGCTCGCTTCTTCGGCGATGCGACGGCAACAGCTGCGGGGGATGACACGCTTCTTCTTCGTTGCGTCGCGCTTCCAGCTCCCAGCGACACGCAGACACTAGAGGTACCCAGAACAACAGCAGGCACCTCTCTGCAGGTAGAATTCCCAGCAAGGAAATTCAGGGGGAGCTGGTGGTGAAGTCTTGGTGTCCCTGTGACTTCAGACAGGAGGCAAGCTCAGCTTCAAGCCCTTGGAGATCTTCCTCAAGATGATAAAGTACACAAAGTTCCTTTTTCCCTTTTCTTGGAAATGAGTAACCACTGCAGGCCAACCCCAGACAGCAACTAGCACTGGGGCAGTCTCCTCCTTCAGCTTCCTTGGTTTCTCTCCTTGACAAAGGTCCGTCTTGATTCCCAGAAGTGATCTAAAGTTCTGGGGTCTGGCCCCCAATATTTATACCAGTAAATCCTTTGTTCTCTGAAGGCAGAGAGTGCCTGTGCCCAGCCAAAACCCGTTCTGTCCTCCCTGGTGCAGCTTCCTGGCAGGAGGTGGAGACAGCATTGTTGAAAGCAGACCTGGCCCAGGTAGCTGAAAGGAAATCTCCTCCCCCTACTCTCTATTCTATGAGGGCTCAGGTCAGTGAAAGGAAATCTCCTCCCCCTACTCTCTATTCAATGCAGGTCCTATTCAGCCCAGACCTGACCCATCAGACTGCTGGAGCCAAGGCCCTCTCCATCCCCCTGTCACTCACAAACCAGACATGGAATACACAAACCTAGCAGAGGCAGGCTGGATGGTTAGGCAAGAAAATACCTACTTTCTAAAAGTGGTATTTTCAAACACAGAATGTAAAAATCACCCACACTAAAAGATGTACTTTAACATTCTGAGTTCAGGCATACTAAACTTTATTTTCCTATCTTGTTTCTAGGGTCAGTTAGGATTATAAGATGTTATAATCAAACTGCCCATTCTGGCCTATGGAAACAGATAGCCTTGCAATAGTGAAAAACGAAATTGGCTGTAATTCACTATTAGGACATGTTACACACATCAGGGCATGTCCTACCTTTTACATACAATGCACCCTGCCCTTGGGCCTACCTTAGGGGTGACTGATATGTAGAAAAGGGAAGGTTTAGGGACTGGCAAGTGGGTGCACTTGCCGAGTCGACATGGCAGTCCCAGACTGCACAGACTCTGCAATGGCAGGTCTGAGCCATATTTTACAAGCTGCTTCTGTGGGTGGCACAATCAGTGCTGCAAGCCCACCAGCAGCATTTGATCTACGGTCCCTGGGCACACATGGTGCACTGCACTAGGGTCTGACAAGTAAATCAAATAAGCCCATCATGGAGTTACTAATCCAATACAACACTTTACAATAGGGAACACTTGCACTTTGGCACTGAATAGCAGTGGCAAAGTGCCCAAAGCATCTAGACCAGCAAAAACATATTAAAAACACAGGAGGCAACAGCAAAAAATGGAAGGGAGACCCACGCCAATGGTGCCAGGTATAACACCCGTCCTGCCGGCCCACCGGCGTTACCTACCGTTCACGGTAGGCCACGAGCATTTTCAATTTACCGTGCTCCCTTTGGCCTTACCAGCGCCCCTCGGGTGTTCACGAAAGTGATGGCGGTGGTTGCAGCTCATCTGCGCAGATCAGGGGTTTCAGTCTTCCCCTATCTCGACGACTGGCTGTTGAAGGCGGGTTCGCCCCAGGCAGTCGTCTCCCACCTCCAGACTACAGCCGACCTCCTGCATTCGCTGGGGTTCTCCATCAATTTGCCAAAGTCACACCTGATTCCCTCTCAGAAGCTCCTCTTCATCGGAGCAGTTCTGGACACAACGCGGTTTCGGGTCTATCCTCCCGAGCAGCGAGTCCGGGATATTCAGGCTATGATTCCGATCTTTCAGCCTCTATCCCGGGTTTCGGTCAGACTGACTCTGAGGCTGCTGGGCCTCATGGCCTCCTGCATCCTGCTGGTCGATCATGCCAGGTGGCATATGCAGGCTCTGCAGTGGGTCCTGAAGTTCCAGTGGTCACAGCATCTGGGGAATCTGTCCGATTGCGTCCAGATCTCGAAGGGCACTGCACGTCAACTGCAGTGGTGGCTCACGAACCAGGATTGGGTCAATGGCAGATCCCTCTCCCTTCCCCAACCAGACCACACTGTGGTGACGGATGCGTCCCTTCTGGGATGGGGCGGCCACATGGGAGAGGCGGAGATCAGAGGCCTCTGGTCTCCGGCGGAGTCCGGGCCCCACATCAACCTTCTGGAGCTCCGGGTGATTCATCTTGCACTCAAGGCATTCCTTCCCTCTGTCCGGGGAAGAGTAGTGCAGGTGTTCACGGACAACACCACCGCCATGTGATACTGCAACAAACAGGGCGGGGTGGGGTCGTGGACCCTATGTCAAGAGGCCCTCCGCCTCTGGACATGGCTGGAACATCAGGGCATATCCCTGGTGGTTCAACACCTGGCAGGTTCCCTGAACGCCAGGGCGGACGAACTCAGCCACAGGTGCATGATGGATCGCGAATGGCGTCTCCACTCGGAGGTGGTGCAAGGTCTCTTTCAACAATGGGGAGAGCCTTGGTTAGATCTATTCGCCACCGAAGAGAACGCGCAATGTCAGCAATTCTGCGCGTTTGAATTTCCAAAGCGGCACTCGCTAGGCGACGCCTTTCGTCGCGAGTGGAGTTGCGGTCTGTTGTACGCCTTTCCGCCTATACCACTTCTGCCCAGAGTGCTGAAGAAGATCAGGCGCGACCTGGCCCAAGTCATTCTTGTGGCTCCGGATTGGGCACGAAGAGTCTGGTATCCCGAGCTGTTCAACATGGCCATCGATCCTCCGACCCGTCTGCCTCTTCGGGAGGATCTTCTGTTGCAGCAGCAAGGGACGGTCCTCCACCTGAACCTGTCCAGTCTCCACCTCCTTGCGTGGAGATTGAGTGGCGGCATTTGACGTCTTTCGACCTGCCTCCCGAAGTCTGTGACGTAATCTTGGCAGCCAGGCGTCCCTCCACTAAGACGGTATACGCCTGCCGGTGGAACAAATTTGTGGCATGGTGCACAGCAAAGGCTGTGGATCCCCTTTCTGCCCCTCTTTCTGAAGTACTCTTGTTCCTTCTCTCTTTAGCCCAGCAAGGCTCTGCTCTGGGCACTGTCAAGGGCTATCTGTCAGCCATGTCTCCTTTCCTTCGGCTGCCAGATCAGCCTTCTCTTTTCAAGTCCCCGATAGTTAACCGTTTCTTAAAAGGCTTAACACATCTTTTTCCTCCAATCCCCTTCGTTATGCCTCAGTGGGATTTGAATCTTGTCCTAACTTATTTAATGTGCGCTCCCTTTGAGCCGCTTCATAGCTGTCCCTTATGGCTCTTAACTCTCAAGACTGCTTTCCTGGTGGCCATCACTTCTGCTAGAAGGGTGAGTGAGCTCCAGGCCCTTTCTTCTGAACCTCCTTTCCTGTCTGTTCATCCGGACAAGGTGGTTCTCCGAACCCGTCCATCATTCCTTCCTAAGGTGGTCACTGCCTTCCACATTGGGCAGACCATTACTTTGCCCACCTTCTTTCCGCCTCCGCATCCTTCGAAGGAGGAAGAGAGGCTCCACCGTCTGGACCCAAAACGTGTGCTCTCCTTCTATCTGGATCGCACGAAACAGTTCCGGGTGGATGATCAACTTTTTGTTGGCTACGTGGGCGCAAAGAAGGGTCGGGCCGTACACAAACGCACCATTTCTCGATGGGTCGTGTTGTGTATTAAGGCTTGTTACTCTCTGGCTAAAAAGGCGCCTCCAGTCGGGCTACGCACTCACTCCACTGGGGCGACGGCAGCCTCTACTGCCTTAGGAAGAGGAGTTCCTCTGAATGACATCTGTCAGGCGGCCACGTGGGCATCGCTGCACACGTTAACCAAACACTACTGCCTGGACAGCCAAGTCCGGAGAGACGGCTTCTTTGGCCGTTCTGTTCTCCAGGATTTTCTGGTGTGATCTTGGTTCGCAGACCCACCACCGGGGTTGGTATTGCTGGGGTATCTATTCTAAGGTATGGAATCTATAACTAACGTGTTTCTTTCAGATGAACAAGTTACTTACGTTCGGTAACGATATATCTGTAAGAAACATTAGTTAGTTATAGATTCCTTACCGCCTCACCCATCCTCCCCGTTCTGCGAACTGATTTCTAGGGTTAAGGACATCCTTTTAGGGCCCTAGTTTTGTGCACCAGTGGTCAGTGTCTTGCATGGCTCTGCGTTTCTGGCGCGGAAAGTCGTGTACAGAACTGACGTCAGCGCGCGAGGGCGGCGTCTAAGTAGCTGCTGCGACGTCATCCCGGCGACCACGACGCCGATGACGGACGCGGAGCCGACCGACGCCACCTTCCGACGCGCAGAGGTACTGCTGACGAAAAAACTTTCCGGATCCAGTCTGACGCCTGGGGGTAATTCTAAGGTAAGGAATCTATAACTAACTAATGTTTCTTACAGATATATCGTTACCGAAGGTAAGTAACTTGTTCATCACTACTTCACAAATATTAGAGGATTTAAACATAGATTTATATTTAACGATCTCCAGTGGGCTGAGAAAGAAATCTAGATGGACTCTGACATTATCTTGTGGGAACACCATAGACATTTTTAATAAATTGGTCATTGTGGATATGGATAGATACAATCACAAACAACTCACACATAAATCCAGGATCAGAGACAACCTTAATAAAGGTGAGCCTCTAGCACTAGGACAGCTGAAATAGGATAGTGAGATTTTGATCAGGGAAGCACATAAGGAGGGCAACATTGTGATAATGCATAGAAAGGACTATGAACAAGAAATCATGACACAATTAAATAATCGAACCTGTTATGAAAAACTGAAGGGGAATCCCATGTGGCAGATCACGGATAAGATCAACAGGTTCCTTAAGCTATGGCATGATAAATGTTTGATTGATTATGATGAAACAATGTACCTAAGAGTTGTCCGACCAAGATTCCTATGTTTATATACTGTCTCCAAAGTACACAAAAATATGCCCTTTCCACCAGGGAGACCCATTGTGTCCACTATTGGGGGTCCAACTGAAAGTTTATCACAGTATGTGCATCCTTTTCTTCAACCCTAAGTATGTAACCTCCTATTATTCCTTAGAGACACCAAGTACATCCTCAGCCTACTAGCAGAATTAGTATGGGCTCAGGGAATATTGGCAACATTAGATGTCGCATTGCTTAACACAAGTATCAGATCTGATTTAGGAATACAAGCAATCAAACCGTGTCTGAGTACCAAACCATGATCAACTATAGAGGGTTATGGCCCTTAATCAGTAAAGCTAGGCCAATAATATTAAGCTTACAACAACAGGCATGCCAATACTGATACTTAGTCAACATTCATTCCATCAGATCACACGTGACACTCATTGTGACCGAAAAACATTTCTTTTTTTATTCTTTTCTTTCAATAAAAATTACAAAGTCAATTTTTCTGAAAATCTCAATGGTTAACACGAAAGTACACTAAACCAATTTTTACATAGACCACACTTATTAAAGCACATACATTACATGTATTACATCACACTTATTGGACGACACTAAACTTGACGTAAACAACAAATTATACAATTCAAAAACAGAATAAACAAGCTCAAGTTCCAAAATTCAAAGACGTGAAAAATACCAAAGTGAAACAGAAAAAAGGAAAGAAGGAAAGGGAGGCCCAAATCGGTTGCAAATTATTTAAAAACAGTTTTTGCAACAAAGCAACCCTGATCTGGGCAGTGACCAAACAGTGTACTATTCAGGATACCCAAGCAATTTCATCAGTCTTTTACAAAAAATTATTTTCAATATGCAAAAGAGGGTTCTCCTGCTAGTATACTTTTATCCACTTGTCTAGTCATATTATGGTCAACGCGTTTCGAACCCCAAAAGAACGATTTGATAGGGTTCTCCTCAGGACCTGGAACTCAAAAGAGCTTGGTTTGAGATCAGCCGATATCTGCCATAAAGTTGATCTTATCTTTCTCCTATATTTTTCAAAGTTCTAGTGTCCGCGATGGTATGGTGTGGTTTGGACGGTGTTTGTCCTTGGTTATTTTGGTTTTTAGGATGATGGCGTTTAAATGAGAGGACGCTGTTAAATTTGTTGAAAGGCTTGTGGTTTGAGCCGTTTTTTGTGGGTGGGCGCGAGATTCAATCTCGAAGTTCTCTAGATATTCTCCTTTAGCTTCCAGCGTCCTCGGTCATTCAATGACCAAGGACAAACACCGTCCAAACCACACCATACCATCGCGGACACTAGAACTTAAAAAAATTAATTGTTTTTCGGTCACAATGAGTGTCACGTGTGATCTGATGGAATGAATGTTGACTAAGTATCAGTATTGGCATGCGTGTTGTTGTAAGCTGAGTACCAAACCAGCCACTCAATGGGAACATACAGAAACGCTAGTGACAATGATTGAATTGAGCTTGAATAACAATGTTTTCATTTTCAATAAAGACTGGTACCGACAAATTCAAGGAGTGGCCATGGGTTCCAGATTTTTTTAATCCTACGCTAACCTCTTTATGGGGTGGCTGGAGGAGGAGTGAATCTGGGGCCCGAGGACCACAGAGTGATGCAATTCTATCATATACTAGGGTCGTTACATAGATGATTGCATTATGATCTCGTCTGGGACAATGGCAAAATTGAAACAATTTTGCGACTACTTGAACACTAATGACATGGACATTAGATTCACATATCAATATAGCATGACCAACATCGTGTTCTTGGATGTAGAACTGTTCATACAGGATAATCAGATACTGCAGATTATTCCGTAAACTGTCATCATGCAACTCAATCTTACATGCCTCAAGCGCTCACCCCTGTCATCAGATCAGAGCCATACCATATGGTGAATTTAAAAGGGCAAGAAGAAACTGTAGCAAGGATTCAGACTTTACGATATGCATGGAAAACATGAAGGCA
This sequence comes from Calotriton arnoldi, assembly GCA_963921515.1. Lineage (NCBI taxonomy): Eukaryota > Metazoa > Chordata > Amphibia > Caudata > Salamandridae > Calotriton > Calotriton arnoldi. Next base: position 1,864,041 of record CAWUFW010000037.1, on the reverse strand, counting down.
CATTTCTCTGCTAGAGGTTTTGATAAACAAACTATCAGATTAGCTGAAAAGAAGATCTCCAAAATTAAGAGACAAGACACTTTGAGGGACAAATCACATGAGCAGGGTACACCAAACAAAGTACGACTAATAACAGACTATAATGGATTGTCTAGGGTTTTATTTAGAAGTGTGCGTAAACGCTGGGACATTTTACGTGCCGACAAAACCCTAGAAGAATTCACATCAGGGAGACCAGAGGTCACCTTTAGGCGGGGCAGGATACTAAAATCATTAATAAGTCCTAGTTATCCCAGGTACAAGACACCGGTACACTGGATGGACCAATACACATTAGGGTTTCACAAATGTGGACATTGTGGGATGTGAAGATGGGCTGAAGATAAGAAAAAGAACTTCAGTCGAGCCGATGGGAAAACATATGACATATGTTTCAACATTAACTGCAATACCAAACATGTGGTCTGCATCATTGATGCAAATGATAACGCATCTATGTGGGAAGTTCGATTAGGGTACTTTTTTTTTTTAACACAATTTTATTTGAGTTTTGCGATACACATCATGATACAAGATAAATGGTTCATTTCGATTAGGGTACTTAAAGAGAGAATTAGTGAACACCTTGGAGCCCTTCAATAAGAAGATTACAGATACCCGATGGCAGTACACGCAGTAGAATGCAAGGCGCAAGGACAGCCGGAACGCTTTTGTTTCTATGGTATAGACCATATAGGCCTTGATCCTCAGGGGGGAATAGAGAACTTAATCTAAGACGTAAGGAGGCCATGTGGATAATGCGTCTTAAGGCTGTGGAACTGGGCCTTAATACTGATCACGAACTACAGTTTTTCCTAGGAGACTGAAGCAATAGACACTAGACGTGTTATCATAATTGATATACAGAATGATGTTTGACTTGTTGGTTGATTGTTTTGATTTTTTTTTTGGTTTGGTCATATCAAGTGAGTCAATTGTATCACACTGATCCTGCCTTTCAGACCATGCATTAGCATCAATAATATACCGTAATGTTCTTTTTGGATAATGTGACCTGAATATTGAATATAACTATTAAGTGTTTTTGGAGAAGTGATGATTTATTTGTAAAATAACACATGCAATTTATTGAATTTGAAGTAATTTATGTAATATATGGGGAAGCCCGTACCTTTGCACCACTACTGCTGCCACCGGGGCCGGAACAGGGCCGCAAAAGACCACAGGGCCCAGGCTGCAGTGCGGACGTCACCAGCAGTGCGCAAGCGACAGAAGGCGCTTTAAAAAGCATTGCGGGCTCCCGCTGCGGGGACGCGCCCGGGCGTCTCCAGGAAGGGGCAGGGCCACCCCCCTGACATCTGGTCCCAGGTCTGAGCTGCTGCATTAGCAAGGTACTGTCCCCCCTGTTTTTAGTATTTAAAACCTCTAAATCTTGAGTCAACTCCTTCAAGTGGGCCTCCCTGGCTGCATTGGGAGTGTTACAAGTAACTCGCTCGTCCCGCATCGGACACTTGTTGCCTTGTCTGTTTGGACTGTTGAACTCTAGTCACAGGACTTACTGTCCAAATTGCTTCTGTTGCTGCTATTGTGATCCCGCACACTGTACTAGTGTAGTATGGGCAAAAGGAAAGCTGCAGATGTTTTGGGGGGAGGAACAGCGGGGAAGTGTAAGAAGGCCAAAAAGTCGACCAAAGAGCCAACACATAAAAGCAACAATTGTGTTATGAGCTGTATTGACAATTTAATTAGCGATTGTGAGGAAATTCTAGTAGCTCCCCTGGGTTCCGACTGTGGCACTATTGATGCGCTCCATACCCCCTGTACCACCACTTCAAGTGGTGCTTTATCTATCCCAGATATGTTCAAAAGACCAACAACGAAGGGGTCTCTATTGTCAAATCAAGTAGGTTCGCCACACAGAGGGAGAATCCATTCCCCATCTCCAAGCTCCTACAAAGATAATACAAGCCATCCAGACCCTGAAATAGAGTGTACCAACAGATTTGCCCCCTTAATGAATCTGAATGAGGAAACCCAGGATCCCCAGCTCATAGAAGGGATAGGAGATATCACACAAGTTGCAGCCCCTTCCTGTTTTTGTAAGAACTCGTGTTCAGACCAACTCACCAGTCAGATAGTGGATCTAAAGGCCCAAACCAGAAAACTCATGGAGGAAGTTAGTTCACTCAAGGGTATGATTGACATGCTATCCGATTCGTTAAAACTACTAACCCAAAACATACCCTCTGCCGCTGACAAATTGATTCAGCTGCAGCAATTAAATACTAGAGAATTAACTACTGCTAGCACAGAGAGAATAAATAGAGATCCAAACACCATCACAGCAGTCCACCATGTAATTAGTAAAAAAAGATCTATACCACATAATGACTTGGCCAGCTCACAGCCACCAATTCACAAAGTCCAAGATAGGCAGTGTGGTCCACGTTCACAGAGCATGGGGCCCGAAAGCGATCCCTGTACGCATTCAAAAATTAATTACAACAAGGGAGCATTGACAATAGATGATAATAGCAGCCATGAGAAGCCTCTGACCCGCACCTCAAAACGCCAATTTTTTTTGACTAATGTCCCCAAACAACCCCCCAGTCTAATTAAAGAAGATGAACAATCTACGATTAACAAATGCACCCAATGGCTCAGACACGTGCGAAAGTGTAGATCCGTAATTAGAGAAGATATACTCTCTGCTAAAAGGTATACATCTACAGGCTCTAACTCTGATCATGTGTGTCTTACATTGGCTACCGCTGATATCGTGGATAACTTAGTGGCTTTTGATATAAGGACTTCACACCTGACTACAACCAAAATCAGGATGAAATTTAACCCCCCAGCTTTACACAACAACCAAAATTCTATTAATCTAGTCTCAACCCTCAGCGAGGGATCCTCTTTACAAAATACAGATTGAAGTTTATGGAACATCTCCCCCCCCCATCCCAGCCAAAGGAAGCAGCACACGCAGGGGGTGCTACCATAAGCTGCCCAAGAAGAGCATCCACCTATTGTAGGGTAGGCGGCCTGGACACAGTCGATGGGCCTTTTGGGCCCAACAAGAGTATCCGGGCTGGTCTTAACTGTTCTCTCGACCATCAAAATCCCTCCCGGCAGGCAAATGCGTCGGGAAAACGTACTCAGGCTAAACCCCGTAGTCTTCACAACTCACAGGACCTCACTCAGTTGGCATATGCCTCCTGGAATATAGCAGGGCTGCACTCTAAGAAATCATCCCTGGACTGGTCAGCTTTCATAGAAGCGCAGGACATATGTGCCTTCCAAGAAACATGGTCACTCAATCCAATTTATCGCTCAGGTTATTTAAACTTCTATAAACCGGCAATAGGTGGACAGAAAGGCAGACCCTCAGGAGGGCTTACCATTTGGGTTAGGCAGCGTTCCTGTCATAAGATTGAGGAAGTTCAGTTTGATAGTCCTGATATCATGGCAATTCTCATACGATCAAAATACCCTCCCCACCTTTTGATGATTAATGTGTATGCGAGAGGTCTTGCGGGAGGTAGATTATCCACCACAATTTCCCTACTTGACAGTTTTTTAGACAGTAACAGAGGCACAAGCAACATGGTGATTGCAGGCGAATTTAATTCTACATTTGAGCCCCTCGACCAAGAGGACAGCAATCTCAGTGATGAAGAAGATGCCCTATGGAGCATCCCATCACTAGAGCTGTCACCGATAAGGAAATGGACAGAGGCTGCCCTCCACCTTAAAGCACTATGTTTGGAGAGGGGCATCAGGGCAGTGAATGGGAGAACCCCCTCAGATAGATTGGGCTCCCATACTTATTGTAACGGCACGAGAAGTAGTCGTATTGACTATATTTTGATCAACCTCGAGCATTGGTCATACCCTTATCGACATGGAGGTATGTGAGAGAAACGAAAGCGAAAACCTGCTCCTGTTAAAGATGTTGGCACCAGGCTACGTAGTAGACCAGCCACAGATAAATGAGAAGGTGACCGCAGATGCTTTTATATGTAATGATATGAGGACGGTCAAATGGGCTAGGATTATAGAAAATGACAGCTCACTAGCGCAACTGTGGAGCGCACATTAGCAGCCCTTCAAAACGCCACCACACAGGAGGAAATAAATGCCATCATTACCCAAGCCCACGACGACCTGTTTGCTAAAATAAAGTCTTTTTTTTGTCAAACCCCACAAACCAAGTAGTAGGGTCATCCCAAAGCACGAAAATTGGTACAATAAGGCATGCAGAGAAGCCTATAAGCAGTTGTCCTTAGCAATCAAATCCAAAGTTATGGATAACATAAAAAAAGCACAAAAGTCATATAAAACCATCCAACTTATAGCGAAGAAGGAATGGGTTGAGCAAAGATGGCAAGAACTTCTTGAGGCCAGTAAGGAAAGAAAGATGCAGAAATTTTGGCAGTTGGTTAAATGGGGTAGAGGTGGGTCAGGGCAAACCCCCCAAAATCACGTAGCGCCGGATCAGTGGGTCTCTTTCTTTGAGGCGCAATTTGCAGTTGAGGCAAAGGGTGGTAGCGAAGATCAGTTCCAAATACCAAAGCTTGACTCAGTCGTGCTTTTTGAAAGAGGTGAGGTTGAATCTGCCCTGAATGCAGTACCAAAGGGAAGGGCCCCGGGCCCAGATTGCATTCCGGCTGACCTGTTCACTCAAGACAAAGACAACTGGTTAAAGTATATCCAGCTGCTAGCAAATGCGATAGCCAGTGGAGCCTCTATTCCCGAATCCTGGCGTGGTGCCGAAATCCTACCCATTTACATAAAGGGGGCTCGATCCTGCCCCAGCAACTATAGGCCAATTAGTCTAATCGACTCAATTCAAAAGATCATGGCAAGGTTAGTGCTGAGCAGAATTCAGTCCTGGATTACAGCTAGTGACATTTTATCCCCCTTACAGGCAGGATTTCGTGCACACGTAAGCACCATTGACCAGGTTTTCCGTTTTATTTTAATCTACTGGTGTGTCGTAACAATAGCAGGAGGTACCATCTGTGCTGCCTTTGTCGATCTTAAATCTGCATTCGACATGGTTCCACGCAACAAGCTATGGGTAGTCTTGAAAGACCTAGGGATGCCTCCAGAGTTATTATCACTTGTCATGCGACTGCATGAGACCAACTATGCACAAGTTCGCTGGGGTTCACAGGGCAATACCACCTCCCGGTTCCCAGTTTCTAAAGGGGTACGCCAAGGGTGTGTCTTGGCCCCAACCTTATTCTCGTTATTTATAAACGGGGTCGTCAATTATTTTTCTTCACACCCCACAGACGCTCCCTCTCTTACAGGCACAAAGGTACTGATACTTATGTTCGCTGACGACACCCTAATTATTTTGAAAACTCAAGCAGGGTTGCAGCGAACGTTGAGGCGTTTCGAGGATTTTTGTAGAGACCATGAACTAGTGGTAAATGTGAACAAAACAAAATTCATGGTTCTCCACAAACATAAAGCAGTCAAGGGTAGAGTCGTTATGAATCAGGTGCAACTAGAACAAACTGATGTCTTCACATATCTTGGGATTACACTAGGTAGAAAGTCTACCTAGAAGGTACTAAATTGGAAGTCCCAGATTGACCTTATGGCCCTTAAGCACTGCCAATTGGCAGGAGCTTTATTAAAGAACACAGGCTCTCCCAAACTAAGCCGATAGGCCCAGTACTAAAGATTTATAACACTAAGGTTATGGCCTCCACCCTCTACGGAGCAGAACTATGGGGTTTTGATAATCTGTCACCTTTAGCCCTTGCACAGAATACATTTGTGAGAAGCCTTACTGGTCTCTCGCTAAATACTCCACTCAAGCCCCTATACCTCGATCTGGGATGCAGCACATTGGAAGAGGCAGTAAGATTTAGACCACTAGCATTTTGGCGAAGATTATGGTCAACACCAGAGTTATCACATTACGCCAATGCGTTAAAAGATGTTAGAGATGCTGACACGTCTTGCAAGGTTACTTGGTTACAAAAGGTAAAGTGTACACTGGAGAACATGGGCATGAGCCATCTGTGGGAAGACCCAGCTGGCAATCTGTTTCCCTCAAAAAAAGAGTTTAAGGAGACCTATTGGTCCATGGTCAGAGCAAATAGTACACGATCCACAAAGAACACCTCACTGACCGGCATTTTTTTAGAGCACAAGTCAGACCCCATGTATGAAAACTTTTGGGATTTCATAACTAAGCCCAATGATTGGAGACTATTCTATCAATTTCGGGTAGGTACACTACCGGTCAAATCCTTCACCCAAAAGTGGCACAATACCTCTGACAGTAAATGCTTTTTTTGTACCGAGCAGGACGAGACAGTACCACACATCTTATTTGCATGCCCTGCTTATAAGTCTCCACGGGACAAATGGTTAAAACCAATCTGTACTAATATGGGTACCAGGTCATGTGCCATAGCACTACGAATATTGAAGACCAACACCCAAGAGTCTACCGTGATAGCCATTGCTAAATTTTTAGGCTGGATGTGGAGAATCCGCACCAATTTTTTTAAACAGCAGGTGACCACGACCAGTAGTACTGTATAGTACGAAGTATAGCCATTGTTTTGGCACTTTAATGTTTATTGCGGGCTCTCATCTTTTTATCTTTTTATCTTGTGTAAAAGCATATCCATGTCTAGATCAATTTTAGTATTAGGATGAAATGGAAGTTAAAGTACTGGGAGCGTCCAGTAGGCACATCACCCAGTTTAATGTTTTATTATTGTTTTTAGTATTTTTTAAAAATAATTGGTTGGATCTTACTGTCTTTTTCGATCTTGCACTGTAAACATTTTGAGTGATACTATTTATTGTCAAGAGCTGTTGCTGTATCATTGTTCATCGACGGAGAATGAATAAATATCGATGGGGGTCAAAGGGAATGGTTCCGCCGCTGCTGAATACGAACGGCGCAGGCCTGGGATGCAAAGATAAGTTTAAGCGTACTGGCAGGCGCCCACGCATATTTGACATATCAGGTATGCCCTTTTAATAATATGGGACTCCGACTGTGACATTTCTGATATATGATACTAGTAGTTACAAGGATGTGGAATTCCTATAGCCCGGGATATATTGTTTGGGGTCAAATGCAGCAAGTTTTCATTTGTATTTTGTCCTTGGGACAAGTAGGCCCAACCCCCTACATCACAAACCCTTTGATTGCCAGTTTACAGTACCACATTATTTATCAGTGAAAGGTATTGCCTGCAGTTAAGGTAATATTTGTGTCCATGGGTTAGTGCTATTCAAGCTTGTATTTATGGTTCATTAATGCAAAACCTTAATTATTAGGGTGAGCGATCTAAGTACATGTTGTCAGCTCGGACTGTACTACTGACAGTGGTTCCAGTATAACAATGTGTATACACTTTTCAATTTTTAGCAATATGAGGCTGTGTATACTGCTCCCAGAATGCTCTCTGATTAGATGCAAATATATGCAGAAGCTTGAAAGCAAGATTGATGATTCTTTGCTTTCAAAATAAAATGTTCACAAAAATATGCAAAAACATTTCGCTAAACTACTGTAACATTTTAGGTACCGTTTTTTTGCAGCATCATTTGGTAAAATGTGTTGTTGTATGCTAGTATTTCCCAAAAATATTCATAATGGAAAATCAGTGTAACCAGTTTTAATAAGATTATGGGAAACATAAAAATAAACAAGCATTGGTAAAGCCAATAGGTCTGAACTTGTTGGTCAGCCTTTTGGATTTGTCAGTGCGTGACTTGTTTTGGCATGGTTTTTGTAAAAACGTATTGGTGTGGGAGCTTCCGGGCCCTCATCATTATAACAAACATTGGCAAAAGCTAACATTGCCACAGTAGTTCCTAGCACTGAACAAAACGATTGTGTCGATTATGCTCCTTGTGAAAGAACAGACTGCTGTCACTCACGGTGAAGCTAGCCGATAGACAGAGAGAGAGACAGAATTTTAATAAATACAAAATGTCATGGTTAACGCCAGACCTAATTAGGGGCCCAATTATTAAATAAAGTCTCAAAAGTGCACTTGTCCCTGCATTAAGTGCAGATATACAACTTTTGTGAATTCACAAGACTTTACAGAAGTAGGCCAAGAAATAGTACTCCTAGAAAATATCTGTTAACAGCATTTTAGCATGAGCAAATATGCATGTGTAGATTTGCTCATAGGAAAATCTGAGTGTTTGCAAGTTCACTTTCCCTCCAACCACTTTTTTCCCAACTCTGGAAGAAGGTTTATGTCTGCCATTGCCAGGAGTAAATTTCCAACCTTTCTCAGTATGGGAAAAGATTAGAGATGAGTTGGTAAAAACCCTTAAAACATGCAAGTTAGTAGGTTTGCCCAGACACAAAAGGGTAACCAACCCTGGAACTGTTGCTTACCATTACCTTCAGCCCCAGTATGTAGATCTGCGGAAACGTGGCAACATAAGGGAATTGCTTGTATTCAAACCCTACTTTGGAAGGAGCCCTGGCATAATCAGAGAGGGTATTTCGGAGCTCTTATATAATGAGATTGCTGCCATAATTTGTCAACGCATTACATGGCACAAAAGGGACAAGTGGATTTTGTTACATGACAAGTAGATTTATGAAGCAACCTGCCCCATGAACAAGTAGATATTTTATTCAATTCCACACCCCTGAGTTAGAGCTATAGCAATAAGTAATTGGCGGTTGTCATTTTATATGTGTTGCAGCAGCCTCAGTAATTACTTGAGGAAAGATCGTTTCCACAAATTTTGGCAATATTATACAGGATGCACTCAATATCAATGCGCTAGAACAGGCACACCAATAATGTTTGATTGGTGAAATTGCATCACACGATACAGGTGAGATATATTGTGGTTATATGGATGACTCCCTGGTTGGTAGGGGTCAATTCAAAGAATTTAATTTAACATAATACTATTATTATGTACAGAAATGGGAAAAAAGGAAGAGGCACAGTTGATATCTGTGACGGAAGAAGAACCAGTATCAAGGTTGGAATAGTACCGTGAAAACGATTGACCAGCCGGGTCTCATGGCTTAATATGATTGGTAATTATTTGATATAATTTTCAACCACAGGACTGAACTGACAATCTTCTGAATGAGAAGACAGGTATGCTAGAGTATTAGAAACTAAGGCACTCTCTCTTTTCATGCTATAAATGTATTACACAATGCAATACTTTTATACACCACTTTGAAGTACACATGCGTCTTAAAATCATACCACGTCTTGCGAGATTTAGAGCAGCATTATTATATTTTTGATAATTTAAAGAGAAATATCAGGATGTATGATATTGATTGACAATAGTTGACAAATAAAGCATGGGTTTCCATGCTCTATCACTATGGGAGTTCTCACATATTAGCATCATAACACGGTGCTTATGTGTTGTGTGCTGCGTACGCTCTGCAACCAGTATGTTGTTGTCTATTATATTTTTTAGCTCTGAAGAAGTCGTGGGGTAAACCCTACACAACGAAACACGTGTTGGCTGGCTAAAAGAAGAAAGAAAATAAAGAGACCAAAGAAAAATTGTTGTTTCCCAACTGTTCTCATAATATGACATACTATTTAGTGTGTGCTCAGGGGTCTGTGGATAATTGCTGTGGACTGGTTTAGTACTGGGTGATGTATATGACCCTTAGCTGTTTTGTCTTATGTAAGTATAAGACCGCCAAGCAGTAAAAGGGAATTCTGCAGGATTGTATCTTTTATAGATTCACATGCTTCCATCTTCCCCGTCGTCATGGTGGGAGTCCCACGGTAACAGTAAAATAGTAGTACAAAGCTTTAAACTTAATTCCTATTGAAAACCAATAGCATTTAGTAACCTATTAACATTGCTTTAAAACATCCAAACTTCAGCCAATCATAGCATAGACCATAGAGTATCCATCCCCTGCAGGGCCACCATACCTCAGATTTCTTACCGCACGTCGTGTGTTAGGGAGTATCCCTGAGCTCTGCTCAGTCACAGTGTTTCTATAGTTACCCTTTTGAACTTCCAGCTTGCAGTCCATCTCTTCTCCTCATCTCTTCATCTGAGGTACAGTTTGAAAGTGCGTGTGCCTGTTTTTTTACAAAATGTCTGAGTCTGAAAAAGGGTTGTTTAGGCCCTGCAAGACTTGTGGATAATCCAGACTTTATTCTGAGGACCCACTTAAAGAGTGTCTTTATTGCCTGTATCCAGACCATAAGCTGAGAGAATGCAAGTACTGCCGTACTTTTTCTACTAAAATGGTAGGCTGCTTCTCTGGCTGCAAAGGACGAAGGCCGCTAAGGACTCAGACTCTGAAGGTGAGGAGAAGGCTCATACCTCTTCTAAGAAAAGAAAGGAAGGAGAGCCTTCCTATTCCCATAGAGATTCTAACAAATCTAGATCTCAGAGTAGAGAAGTGCCTGAGGAAAAAAGGGCTAAAAAAGACTTGCTTGGTCCCTCTATCTCACAACAAAGAGCTTGCTCAGCACCACCATCTGCGCCTCACACTCCCTTCAGAGATTCCAACTTTAAGAAAAACTGGCTGTTGACAAAGCACTTACCGTCTACGGCCTCTGTCTCCACAGGATCAGGCACACAGTCGATGGTCTCGTCGGCGACTTCCACCACGTTGACGGTCAAGATGATGAAGGCGCTACGTCGTCGAAGAAGGGAGTGGTAATGTCACCGTCGTCGACAGCATTAAGGCTACCTCCGTCACAAAGATTTCACAGTCGACAGTCCAGCTCGTCACTACATCGTCGGAGACCATTTCTCTTTAGGCCGCACCGTCAGCATTACGTCAACGATTAACGTTGTCGATGCCGTCGACGGGGGAAAAAGACATTGCTCTTCAAAGGGTCATTCCATCTCTGCTTCAAGACTTCTCAAAGATTTCTCCATTGCCTCCTACTCGCCTTCTGGATTTTCAGGAATCAGAGAATGATGGTCCATATGGCCCTAAATACAGCCCATCATAGCCCAGAGTCAAATGCAAGGATCAGAGGAGGATGAGGCACTAGATGATCCGTCAACCTATCTTGAGGGTGAATACTCCTTCTCTGATACAGGGCGTCCCTGCGCTCAACGCTTGGACGCATTTCAGGAACATTATCTCTATGAAGAGCAGGAAGATGAGCGGCACCCTTCTCATGATCCTTCCATCAATATAGCTATTTCTTTGGTTACAGACTTAAGTCTGATGCTCAGTGATTACTACAAACACTTCCTTGAGGCTAACTCCTCACAAAAGCCACCTCCTACACAGGACATACCTATTGTTATTTTTGTGCCGCAGACCACGCCTACACTGCGAAAGAACAACATTTTACCTCCTCCATTAGCAGTACCTGTTAATGTGCAGGATAGTGATGATCAGCAATTAGAAGAAGGGGAGCTGCAGTTGGACCCAGATGTCAACGATGAATGGGATGATTATGTGGCGCCCATGCCGCCCTCGCCTACTCCACCTATAGCCAATTCTCCACCTGCCGATATCGGAGGTTTTCCCGACCTCCTGGAGTGACCATCAAAGTGCTTTGACCTACCTATGCCCCCCAAGCAGACGGAGTGTTTTCTATATGATTTTAAAGCAAGTACACAGTGCACCACTCAAGCCATTCCTATGGTGGATTACTTGTGGCAAGAGGGTCTAAAATGAATGAAGACGCTAGCCTTTATTCCTTCTGTTGTCCGGAAACTGGACAAAAAATACAAAGTGCCTGAAATCTCTCCTACGTGCCTTATTGGTCAAAGAAGAGCTAAAAATCCTTCCTCGCCATGTACAGCCGCACCGGATAAGGTGGGGCGTAGGCTAGACAACATTGGTAAGAGGTTTTCTGCTCTAGCGGCTACCACCATTAGAGCCTCCAACGCCATGGCTATCCTTTGGAGGTATGACCAACAAATGTGGTCCAACATCTCCTCTTTTTTGGAATATCTTCATGAGGACAAGATGAAGGAGGCAAAGGACGTTTTATCAGAAGGTGAGAGAGCCTCTTCTGAAATTATTGATCTCGCAATGGACATTTCATCTACCACCTTCAGACAGATGACTGGAGCAACGGTGTTGAGGTGGCAGGGTTGGCTCAGGCCTACAACATTCTGCCCAGAAGTCCAGGCCAAGGTGCCGGATATGCCATTCGACTGTAAATATCTATTTGGCAAGCATGTGGATGACAATCGATAAAGTCAGACACTGTCACAGCCAAATCGCTGGCGACTTTGCAACAGAGGAAGTTTTCTTCCTTTCGAGGAAGAGGAAGAGGTCAGTATCTCTCTCAGCCTCAACTCCAGCAACATTTTCAACCCTATTACCTGCAGGGGTTTCGATCGCAGTATTCCGCTCAACCCTTCCGACAAACCTCAACGCCCGCTTATTCTAGACTAGAGCATCAGCACGTCGACGTCCAGCATCAGGATGAAGATCTCTAGACACCAACAAAAGACAATGACGATTCACAGGCCCCTGTCACCACAGTCCCACTTCAATTCTGCCTGCTTGCTCCAAATTCTTCAATCAATGGAAGCTCATATCTTCCGACAAATGGGAGTTAAGACATATTCCAGCATGGTCACACCCTGGAATTTGTTCAACAGCCTGTGAATTTCCCTCCACTGAAGGCTTTGCATTGTCATCTTCCAGTTCTCAAAACTGAAATCAGATTACTCCTATTCAAACAATCAAACAAGGAGGTGCCACTCAATCAGCGCAATCTGGGTTTCTACTCTCATTTCTTTATAATCAAGAAAATGACAGGGAAATGGAGGCAAATAATGGACCCCAGGTTTCATCAAAAACCAACCCCTCAGGATGTTGTCGCTCCAGGAGATTTTGCTTCTCATGGATGCGGGAGGTTATATGTTCCCCTCCATCTTCTGGATGTATACTTTCAAAACCCCATACATCCAAAGCACCGATGTTCTCTCAGTTTCGAGGTGGCAGGGTGCCATTACCAATTCAAGGTGCTGCCCTTCATGCTAAAGTCAGTGCCCAGAGTTTTCACAAGTGCTTGGTGCCAGTGGCGGTCTTTGTCCGACGATCCGGTCACCAGGTATTCCCTTACCTGGACGATTGGTTAGTCAAGGTCCCATCCTGCCAAACCGCCGAAAGATCTACGGAAGCCTGTCTTCAGCTTTTTTACTCCCTAGGTCTCAAACTCAACAGGGAGAAGTCCTCTCTCATTCCTTTTAGGTCGCTGGTGTTTCTAGGAGCAACCCTGGATACCACGCTTTCAAAGGCTTTTCCCACAGAAGAGAGTATTTTACACCTGCAGAGCATAGCGCAGTCCCCATCTTCAAAAAAGTGTGTTTCAGTAAGGACATACAAATCAATGCTAGGGATGATGTCATCCTGCATCCCATTTATCCCTACACTGCCGCTTACGAAGTAACCTCTCCAGGAGCAGCTCGATGCCCAGTGGGCTCAATCTCGATAGGGAGAGACTTCCAGATTTTAGGGGCCACTCCAGAGAAGGAATTTTTGTGGCTTGATCAATAAGGAGCTTGTGCTTCTGGAGGATCTGTTCCCACCCGAAGGTTTCTGGGCCAGGTTGGCCAGGTAGGAAGGGGTGTTGTGGTGCAATGCTTTATGGGTCATGCAGGCAATATTGAGATGCATCCTGGCCTCAAGTGGCAGCCAATTCAGAGTGGTAGATCAGAGGTGATGTGATCACTTTTTTAGACCCTGTGATGAGCCTGGCTGCTGAATTGAGAGTGGTCTTAAGAGGCGCAAGTGAGGTTTTTGGGACACCCACAAGGGTAGTGCTACCATAGTCCAATTTCGGAAGTGCCTGGGTTGTAGTTTTGAGGTCAGCCACAGGGAGGAAATGTGTCAAAGATGGTTGGTTGTCTCATTCCAGCTTGAAAACTGTGAAAGAATACTTTTATTTTTTATTTTTTTTATTTTCTTTATTGAGTTTCATAATGCAGTTCACAAGCAAAAAGTCAGAAAGAAACAATACCGTACATGAAAATAAACATCGTACATAAATCAGTCTGTAGCAGGCTGCATCAGTTAGCATAGTACACAGTATCATGGTTTTTTCGCTTCGATAATGGGCTAAAACAGTAAGGACACAAAGACAGAAGGGGAATGTTGTGCTCCGACATTCCAATGCTGCAGCCTCAGCAAGCTGTCGTCATCATTACTACCAGCAAATACATTTGGTAAGCATCTGTCACACTAAATGTTAATGCAGTAACTATATTTCAAGTGTTATCTAGGGAGCCTAAATCGCCTCAGTCTGTTGTACATCATCAGTGGTTTTGGCGAGTTTAGATGCTAAGTATTGCGTGTATAGGCCCCAGAAACATTTTGGTCGACTCTGGGGAGGCAGCAACTCGTTGTAGACATCTGTCTGGGTATTGCAATACATCATGTCCCGCTCCCATTCTGTTACTGTGGGCACGGGACCTCGCAACCAGCGCATTGCTATCCTGCGCTTAGCCAGTAATAGACCCAAAGAAACTAGCTTCCTAATACCCTTCTTGAAAGGCTTCGTGTGTCCCAAGAGCGCTAGCAGGGGGTCAGGGGATAGCTGTTATTCAGTAATGGAGGTAAGTGTATAAAAGATCTGCCTCCAGAATTCAGCCACTGCAGGGCACATCCACGCCACATGAAGGAAGCCTGCCTCCGTCTCACCACATCGTTCACAGCTGTCAGTGTCCCTCTGCGGAGTATAATATACCCTATTGAGGTACTTGAAGTGGACCAGTCTGTGTCTTCCATTTAGCGAGATCTTTTGCGTAGCAGCACAGCAGTTGCGCCAAATATCGTCAGTCAGCACTTCGCCAATCTCGTTTTGCCACTCAATTCTGGTGTATTGCATGTGTTTAAAGGCCTGTGATATGGCATAGACTTTTGAGACTAACTTAATAGGGGATTCGGATCGCAGTAGCAGCGAAAAGGCAGGTAATTCCGGGGGTTCTTGCAGCTCGGGCCCAAGCAGCTCTCGGAGTGCGTGGCGGGTTCTGAAAAAGTGGAATTGCGTGAGGGGGGTGAGGTCGTGCACTCCTTCTGTCACCTCATCCCATGTACGCATTATGCTCTCCCTAAAGAAGTCCCCCATGGTGTGTATACGTAGGGCTTCTAGTGATCGCAGTGCGCCCTTGTCCGAGCTTGTAACCAGCCAATGGCACCACTCTACGGGCATAAGTGGGGAGTACAGTAGGGCACCGGCTTGTTTTTTAAGCAGAACGTGCCAAGCATGTGCAGTTGAATTAACTGAGTCTAGTACACTACAATGCCTGATAGGGGTTTGGGGCAGGCAGCGCGGGAGAGGGTCAAGATTTGCGGCTACCTTCTCTATTTGGAGGTGAGGTAAATTATGCGGTCCATGTATCCAACTGTGTGCATGCGAGCTCTGCGCCACCCTGTAATACAATTCCAGATCTGGCGCTCCCAGACCTCCCATACTATAAGGCCTTGTTAAGGTGTCTAATTTAACGCGAGGGGTTTTCCCTGCCCATGCCAATTTGCGCAATAAGGTTCGCAGCGTAGCAAAGAAATGTTGAGGGAGGACCATAGGAATATTAACAAAGAGAAACAGGAATCTAGGAAGGACGATCATTTTCATCAAGGATATGCGGCCTACCAGGGAGAGAGGGAGGCGGATCCATCTCTCTATAACTTCTTCCAACCTATTAACAGCTGTGCCGTAATTTGCCCTAAAGACTAGCTCCGCGTCGGGGTGAACCTGTATACCCAAATATCTCACTGGTTCTGAAGACCACTGAAGGGGGAACTCCAAATCTGTCTGTGGAGTAGACGAGGTTAGGAGAAAGATGATGGATTTATCCCAATTGATTTTGAGCCCTGAGATGCCCCCAAATCTCAAAACCTCCCGTATTTTTGGAGAGAGGTTGGAGTCAGGTTCTCGAATATACAGCAACATGTCATCCGCGTACGCAGAAACAATAAGGTTGTAATTGGGGAAACGTATCCCTCTATGTCCATGGTACTCACGGAGTGCGCACAACAAGGGCTCAGCTGCGACCGCATAGAGTAGTGGGGACAGGGGGCACCCCTGTCTCGTGCCTCTAGCAATGTGAATGGGGGAGGAGACGGCATCTCCTACGCGCACTCTCGCTGTAGGTGAATTATAGAGTACCGAGATCAATTTTAGAAAGATGTCTCCCACTCCCATGCGCCGCAAGACTGCCAGCATGAATTTCCATTCGACCGAATCGAAGGCTTTTTCAGCATCTAAAACACTGCTGCCGCCCTAATATCCGGTTTAGTATGCTGCAGGACCCCAAAGATTGTACATAAATTATATGATAGCGTGCGGCCCGGGACAATGCCCGCCTGTTCAGGGCCTACGAGTGTGGGAAGGAGAGGAGCCAGTCTATTGGCCAAAATTTTTGCGAAACTTTTTGTGTCCACGTTGATTAACGACAGTGGTCTGTAAGATGAGCATTCCTGCGGTGTCTTGCTAGGTTTCAAGATCGTTACGATCAAGGCCTCGCGCATGGAGGAAGGCATTATACCAGTTTCTCCCGTTTCATGGAACAGGGTGCTTAAGTGCGGAATCAACAAGTCCTTAAAGGTCTTGTAAAATGACACTGAGAGCCCATCCTGTCCAGGGGCACTCCCATCCCTCATTGAGTTGAGTGCCATTCGGATCTCTCCCACTTCAAGGGGCCTCATTAGATACTCTCTTTGGCCATCCGTAAGCCAGGGTAATCGAATGTATTCAAGGTAATTCTCTATGTCCTCCTCGGCAGGTGTAATTTTAGAGCTATACAGGTCCTGATAATATCTCCCAAATCTGTTAACTATATCTGCCTGTTCTCTCAGCGCACTGCCGTCCTCTCCATGGATCTCATTTACAGTACCACGTTCGCAGCTACTGCGGGCAAGCGCCACCAATACAGATCCCGGTCTGTCAACCTCACCATAGGATCTGGCTATGGCATATTTCCCCATGTGCTTTACCTCGCTGTCTGCCTCCTCATGATATTCTTCCAGAGTTGTTTTCAGTTGTTCTTGAATCTGCGGGTCGTTCTCAAGCAGAGCCTTCCGCTCTAGTGTGCCCAGGCGGTCTTCCAGTAGGGGAAGTCTCCCTCTAATAGAGCGGAGCACACCGGAGTGCTTATTCATGGCAACCCCCCGTATGAAGACCTTGAAGGTCTCCCATACCATAGCAAATTGATCAACCGACCCTATATTGATATCAAAGAACTCTGTGATGGCTGTAGCCAACTCCGCTTTAAACACCGTATCTAAAAGGGAGTAAGGGGGAAATCTCCATAGAAAAGGGGCGGGACCACGCAGTGGGATTTCAAGCTCCAGCAATATTGGGGAATGATCTGAAAAAGAGCGGGGTAGCACCGTGCAGTTTCGTACCCCAGACTCAAGTTACTTCGATATTAGCCAGTAGTCTATTCTAGTATGTATATCATGGAATGCAGAGTAGTGTGTATACCCTCCCTGCCCTGGGGATCTTGTCCGCCAAGTGTCCATCAAATTCAATTGTAGCACTATATCTCCAATAGCTCTAGCAGCTGCAGATGGACACCTAGTGGGGCCCTTAGAGCGGTCAAGCGTGGGGTCCAGGACACAATTAAAGTCCCCGCCCCAGAGAAGTGGCAGTGCAGGGTTGTCTGTCATGAGGGATGACAATGTATTGTAAAACTGGGGGTCGTCATAGTTAGGCCCGTATGTATTAACTATTTGAAAGTCCGCCCCCTTGCCGTGGCATCTGGAGATAGCATATCTACCGGCAGGGTCAGCCTCGTGTGCATCAAGTGACATACCAGATTTCGGGTTTACCCAAGTGAGCACTACCCTCGAATGGGAAGTGAAGCCGGCAGCCTGATCTGACCCCAGAAGCCTGCGCCTCCTCAGCATAGGGCTGTTGGGCGCCAGATGCGTTTCTTGAAATAAAGCAATGTCCACTTCATGTATTTTCAGGCATGCTAAGATCTTTCGCAGCTTCCTGTGATCGTTTAGACCCCTCACGTTCCATGTCAGAAGCCTCAATCTCCTTTTATCTCCCTGATCCGTTCCTCTCTGTGTCATATGATACATTTACATGCCATAGCTACCACAGCTGTTATTGTGAAAAAGGTACCGTTATAACTAATAACCCACATACTCAGGTGAATCGTAGAAAAAAAAGGAAAAACCCGCCCCCCTCCCACGCCATGCCAACCCCAACTAGCCATAGGTGGACTACCAACCTCTCCCCGAGAAAGTACCAACACGTTCAAATTAGAAACAATTGTAGTATCATAGAGAACAAAAAATAACTTAATGTGGTTAAGCGTGTAACGCATGGGGGCGGATGTTGCCAGCTATTACTCCTGCGTTAACCAGTTCCACATCGCCACCAACTAGTAGATGGAAGACATCGCTGGGAGGGGATCCCCCCCCAGGAGCCCCAATAGAGATCCCATATACTCCATGTCTCTCATGCTAAATGACACCCTTTACCAGTAACTCGGAAGATATTACTCGCACAGGTAGGAATCTGGGTTAATGTTCGGCCTCGTGCAGGGTGATAATCTGAGTGAACATTAGAAAGTTAGTGTAATGGGGTAGGCACCGGAAACTGGAGAGACCACAACATCAGTTCGAGACTTGTTGATAGTTCACAGAAATGTTCCAGCAAAAAAGAGGGTGGGGGGAAAGGGCCCACTGTGCTCGGCGCCGTCATTAGTCGTTTTCGTCGAGGCTGCCGCTTACATTGTTGTTGCAACCCTCCTCAGCCTGTCCTCTGCTCCGTTTGCCAGACTTGTCCCATTCTTTGAGTGCTTTCTGGAGGGACTTTGGGTCTGAGAAGAATTTTGCTTTCCCGTTCACCATCACCTTCAGCCTCGCTGGGTATAGCATTGAGTATTCCATCTTCTGTTCCCGTAGTTTCCGCTTCAGTGGCGCGAATTGCCTTCTGGCCTCCTGTACTCTGATCGTAAAGTACGGGAACAGGGAAAGCGAAGAGCCCTCGTATTGTAGGCTGCCCAGCTCTCTCGCCTTCCTCAGCGCCGCGTCTCTGTCTCTATAATTTTATAATTTAGCTATTACAGGCCTCGGAGGGGCTCCCGGGGGAGGCTTAGGGCCCAGTGAGCGGTGTGCCCGTTCAACAACAAACATGGAGGAGAAGGTGTTAGCGCCAAACAGAGTGGTGAGCAGCCTTTCGACGAAGATCTCCATGTTGCCCGTAGAAGTGGACTCTGGAAGGCCAATAATGCGCAGGTTGCTGCGCCAGGACCTGGCCTCCAAATACTCTGCTCTGTCCTGCAGGTGAAGCAGGGCCTTCTCCATCTGTTTCTGCGCGCTATTGGTGTCGGTTTGCGCTTCTTCGGTTTCCGTGATCCTTCGCTCCGCCATGTCGAGTCGCTCAGCATGTTTATCCACCCTCTCAGACATTCGGTCCATTCTATAAGATAGGGAATCTATTTTCGCGTCAATCGCAGATAGGCCCTTTTGCATAGACGCAAGAATTGTTTTGATTCCTCCAATTGGGTCTTCGGCCGGTGTTTCGGGTTCCGACGTCGCAGAGTCTCCAGCATCCTCCTTATGCCTCGATTTGCGTTGTTCAAAACTCAGCTTGGGCTGAGATTTATCTGGTTTCCCCATGTAGCATCGCAGCACCGTTACACAGGTCACTGGGTTCACCAAGCGCAACCGCTAGGACGGAGGCCACCAATGCAAGCAGTGCAGGTTACGCTCCACGTGTAGAAGGTCAGAGAAGGTCCCACACACTTTAGGAGGGCGGTCGCCACACACCACAATCAGGCAGTCCTGTAGTTCCACCGGCAATGCCAGCCCTCCCTGCTTTCTCCTTCAGATGCCTGACAGAGGCAAGCGACCCTCCCCCAAGCACTCTGGGTTAAGTTAGGTGTCAGGCCTGCCAGGCCAGCTTCTGTGCGAGAGGGAGCTATATTATCAGTGACTAGGTGCAGAGGAGATGCCTCCGACCGGCCCAAGGTCAGATCATGCAGCTCGCATCCCCCAGCATGATTAGTATGGGCTCAGCGCGAGGGAACATCACCGCCTTCGCTCCGCGATGTTCCGCTGTCAGCCAGGCCACCGGCCAGACGGCCACGCCGCGTCATGATCCAGACCGCAGCTGTCAGACGCGACGACGCCAGCCAGCTTCCCCAGCTCAGCACCAGCCTCGCGCGTCTCCACTGAATGGGGGCTATCGGGGCCTGCGCCGCCCCACCGATCCGAGGTCCTCGCAGGGAAGGCGGCCTCACATCCAGGTCTCGCGGCCGCAGCCAAAGGGGAAGCTCCGCATCCGCAGGCCCCGATATCGCAGAGGGTGGGGGAATAGAGCGTTGGGTCCTGTTTGTACCTCAGGACCGAGTTCATTGCCGCGATTCCTGCAGTTTTGAGCGGCGCCGACTACGCCGCGCACTCGATCCAGGGCTTCAGGCAAGTTTAATGGGATTTTCTGCGGATACCTGTAGGATTGTTGTGGCGATGTGGCGGAGCTCGCTTAGTCAGCGGCCATCTTTGGGCCAGGCAAGCTCCGCTCTACTGTGAAAGAATACTTGTCAAAGCTTGGTGAAAACATGGATTAAAGTGATTTTCTCTGAGGGAGACATATAGTAAAAAAAGTTAAGATTTATATATACCCTGATATATGCAGCAATGCTAGAAGAACAGGCCTACTTAGAGAAACCGAGGAAGAAGTAACGCTGGGCACATTTAAAATTATTCACAATCATTTTCAGGTGCTATCAAAATGCATATACACAATCTCAACTATTGTCTTCCGCTCTCAATCTTTTAAAAGATCCCCATTTCCATCAACAAGGGCAGACTCAGATGTTGTCACTAACACAAGTGAAGCGTCAGTTTTTTTTCCCTGCAAAAGGTATCAACAAAGGGTTTGTGGTGCTAAAATCACCATCTTCCCAGCTCTCAGGATAGGCAGACTTTTGTCAGAAAACAAAATTTTTGACACAGTTGTGGCATTTTACTGGGACATAACCTATTATTCCTATTTTTGTGCTTTCAACCTCCTTCCAGTTAGTAGTAGAAATGGGTGGGAAAGCAATAATGGATCCCGGAAAACTCAACATTTCTGAAAAAGAAGACAAAATTCTGAATTAAGCAAGGGGTCATTTGTGTAGATGCTTCAAGGTTTTTCTATAGAAACTAACAATTAAAATGAATAAATATTGAAGTTGACGTGAAAAAAACAGCCATTTGTGCAACCTGTTACTTCCTCTAAGTATGGCAGATTTTTTAAAGCAATATACTGTTATGTCCGCTGGACCCTACTAGTTGCGGGGATATATAGGACTTGCAGGTTCACCAAGAACCCGAGGTTCCCAGAACCAGTAACTGAGCTGCATCTTGCAATGGTTTTTCATTGTGTACCGGCTATATAGCAATTCATTTGGTAAAATATAAAGAGTGAAAAATAGGTACTAAGGAAACCTATATATTTCTGAAATGGGAATAAAATATAGAGTTTAGAAGCAGTGGTTCTTTGCACATTTCTGAAATTGTGAGTACCCATACAAGCATGTGAATTAGAGGACATTTTTCAAAATGACTTCTTTTTTACATATTGTCTTACATTTGGAAGGCAGAAATGCAAAGAAAGTCAATAGGTAATAACACTTGTTCTACTATTCTGTGTTCCTCTTAGTCTCCCTATAAAAATGGTACCTCACTTGTGTGGGTAGGCCTAGTACCCGTGACAGGAAACGGCCCAAAACGCAATGTGGACACATCACATTTTTCCAGTGAAAATTGACCTTTTTTCCATTGTGCCTAGCTGTGGATTTTGGACCCTAGCTCTGCCGGCACCTAAGGAAACCGAGCAAACCTATACATTTTTGAAAACTAGACATCCAGAGGAATTCAGGATGGGGTGACTTGTGTGGCTCTCACCAGGTTCTGTTACCCAGAATCCCTTGCAAATCTCAAACCTTGTTAAAAAAAAACACATTTTCTCACATTTCTGTGACGGAAAGTTCTGGAATCTCTGGGGAGCCACAAACTTACACCCACCCAGCATTCCTCCAAGTCTCCCAATAAAAATGGTACCTCACTTGTGTGGGTAGGCCTAGTGCCCGCTACAGGAAATGGCACAAAGCGCACTGTGGAGACTTCAAAATTATCGATAGCAAAAAAGACCTTGTTTTGCGAGGGCGTTACCTGCGTTTTTGGTTTCGGGCTGGCGGCCATCTAGGGAAACCTACCAATCCCAGACATTTCTGAAAACGACATAGCGGGGGGAGTCCAGGGAGGTGTGACTTGCATGGATCGCCCTCGTTTTCCTACCCAGAATCCCCTGCAAATCTCAAATTTAGCTGACAAAATCACATTTCTCTCACATTTCTGTGTGGGAAAGTTGTGGCATCACCGAGCTGACACAAATTTCCTACCACCCAGTGTGGGTGGGCCAAGTACCTGCGACATGCAAGGGCCCAAAATGTACTCTGGAGATATCAAAGTAACTATCACAAAACGACCTGGTTTTGCAAGGGCGGCACCTGCGTTTTTGGTCCCAGGTTTGACGGCCATCTAGGGTAATCTGCCAAACCCACACATTTCTGAAAACTAGACACCCTAGGGAGTCCAGGGAGGTGTGACTTGCGTGGATCCCCTAAAGTTTTCCTTCCCAGAATCCCCTGCAAACTTTAAATTTAGCTAAAGAAATCACATTTTCCTCACATTTCTGACTGGGAGCACCGCGCCAGCACAAATGTTCTACCAATCAACGTTCCCCTGAGTCTCCCGAGAACAATTGTACCTCACTTGTGTGGGTGGGCCAAGGGCCTGCGACTGGGAAGAGCCAAAAACATAGGGATTAAGGGAATAGTACAGCGAACTCTAAGGGCACTGTGGAGACTTCAAAATTATCGATAACAAAAAGACCTTGTTTTGCGAGGGCGTCACCTGCGTTTTTGGTTTCGGGCTCGGCGGCCATCTAGGGAAACCTACCAATCCCAGACATTTCTGAAAACTAGATACCCGGGGGAGTCCAGGGAGGTGTGACTTGCGTGGATACCCCCTCGTTTTCCTACCCAGAATCCCCTGCAAATCTCAAATTTAGCTGACAAAATCACATTTTCCTCACATTTCTGACTGGGAGCACCGCGCCAGCACAAATGTTCTACCAATCAACGTTCCCCTGAGTCTCCAGAGTAAACTTATACCTCACTTGTGTGGGTGGGCCAAGGGCCTGCGACTGGGAAGGGCCAAAAACATAGGCATTGAGGGAATAGCACAGCGAACTCTAAGCGCTATATTTGTTTTAAAATATGTTTTTAGGCGATTCTGCATTGGATTCCCACACAAGTGAGGTATCACTTTTTTTCGGGAGACTGAGGAGAACCCTGGGTTGTAGGACATTTGTGCTGGCGCAGTAATCCCACACAGAAATGTAAGGAAAATAAGATTTTTTAGCTTAGTTTTAGGTTTGTAGGGGATTATGGGTAGGAAAACATTGGGGAATCATCGCAAGCTACACTTCCCTGGACTCCCCCGGGTGCCCCCCTTGCAAAACCAGGTCGTTTTGTGATAGATAATTTTGATGTCTCCGCAATACGTTTGGGGCCCTTGCCTGTCGCGGCTACTTGAACCGCCCGCACAAGTGAGGTGCCATTTTTATCGAGAGACCTGGGGGAACGCTGGGTGGTAGGAAATTGGTGTCAGCCCGGTGATCACAAAACATTTTCAAACAGAAATGTGAGACAAAATGTGATGTTTTCAGCTACGTTTGGGGTTTGCAAGGGATTCTGGGTAGGAAAACATTGGGGGATCTATGCAAGTCACACCTTCTCGAACTCACCGGGTGTCTAGTTTTCAGAAATGTCTGGGATTGGTAGGCTTCCCTAGGTAACTGCCGAGCCTGGGATCAAAAACGCAGGTGAATCCCTCGCAAAACAAAGTCTTTTTGTAATCAATAATTTTGAAGTCTCCACAGTACGTTTTAGGCAGTTTCCTGTTGCGGGCACTAGGCCTACCCACACAAGTGAGGTACCATTTTTATCGGGAGCCTTGGGGGAATGCTGAATTGGTGGAAGTTTGTGGCTCCCCTTAGATTCCAGAACTTTCCATCACAGAACTATGAGGAAAATGTATTGTTTTTTTTATACAAAGTTTAAGGTTTGCAAGTGATTCTGGGTAACAGAGCCTGGTGAGAGCCACATAAGTCACCCCATCCTGGATTTTCCTGGATGTCTAGTTTTCTAAAATGTATAGGTTTGCTAGGGTTCCTAAGGTGCCGGTAGAGCTAGGGTTCAAAATCCACAGCTAGGAACATTGCGAAAAAAGGGTCAGTGTTCACTGGAAAAATGTGATGTGTCCACGTTGCGTTTTGGGCCGTTTCCTGTCATGGGTACTAGGCCTGCCCACAGAAGTGAGGTACCATTTTTATCGGGAGACTTGGGGGAATACTGGGTGGGTGGAAGTTTGTGGCCCCATGCCAATTCCAGAACTTTCCATCACAGAAATGTGAGGAAAATGTGTTTTTTGTTTTACAAGGCATTCTGGGTAACAGAACCTGGCGTGAGCCACACAAGTCACCCCATCCTGGATTTTCCTGGATGTCTAGTTTTCTAAAATGTATAGGTTTGCTAGGGTTCCTAAGGTGCCGGTAGAGCTAGGGTTCAAAATCCACAGCTAGGAACATTGCGAAAAAAGGGTCAGTGTTCACTGGAAAAATGTGATGTGTCCACGTTGCGTTTTGGGCCGTTTCCTGTCATGGGTACTAGGCCTGCCCACAGAAGTGAGGTACCATTTTTATCGGGAGACTTGGGGGAATACTGGGTGGGTGGAAGTTTGTGGCCCCATGCCAATTCCAGAACTTTCCATCACAGAAATGTGAGGAAAATGTGTTTTTTGTTTTAAAAGGCATTCTGGGTAACAGAACCTGGCGTGAGCCACACAAGTCACCCCATCCTGGATTTCCCTGGAGGTCTAGTTTTCAAAAATGTATAGGGTTGCTAGGATTCCATAGGTGCTGGCTGCGCTAGGGTCCAAAATCCACAACTAGGCAAATTGCAAACAAAGGGTCAGTTTTCACTGGAAAAATGTGATGTGTCCATGTTGTGTTTTGCAAAAGGATCAATTGATGGACAGAAGGCAGAACAATGTCATACATTCACCCCAGTACAGAGATCTGAGCCTAAATCCATTGTTTTTTTGCTCCCCATGCCATTCCACTTTGAACCCAGCTATATGCACATCAGTCTTGACCCTGCGCCCAATGGGAACAGTCCAGCCCGAACTGCCAGGCCAGAACGATGGATTAAACCCAGATCCTTGTGATTGGGGTGAATATCTGCATTGTTCAGCATTCCGTCCATCATTTGTTCCTTTTCCTTGTTGCGTTGTGGGCCGTTTCCTGTCGCAGGCACTAGGCCTACCCACACAAGTTAGGTACCATTTTTACCAGGAGACTTAGGGGAACACAGAATAGTAGAACAAGTGTTATTACCAATTGACTTTCTTTGTATTTCTGCCTTCCAAATTTAAGTCAATGTGTAAAAAAGTACTAACAATTTCCGAGATGTGCAAATAAACCACTGCTTCTAAACTCTATATTATTTTCCCATTTTGGAAATATATATGTTTCCTTGGTACCTATTTTGCACTCTTTATATTTTACCAAATGAATTATTACATAACCTGTGCACAATAAAAGACCATTGCAAGATGCAGCTCAGTTATTGGCTCTGGGCATGTCGGGTTCTTGGTGGACCTACAAGTCCTATATATTCCCGCAACCAGAAGGGTCCAGCGGATGTAACAGTATATTGCTTTAAAAATATGCCATACGTGGAAGAAGTTACAGGTGAAAACGTTGGCTCAAATTGCAGTTTTATGCAACTCAATTCCAATATTTTTTCATTTCAATTGTTAGTTTCTATAGAAAAATCTTAAAGGATCTACACAAATGATCCCTTGCTGATTTCAGAATTTTGTCTACTTTTCAGAAATGTATAGTTTGCCGGGATCCATTGTTGCTTTCACACCCATTTCTACCACTAACTGGAAGGAGCTTAAAAAACACAAAAAATAGGGAAAATAGGCTAAGTTATGTTATGTTATGTTAAATCTACTTGATATAGCGCACAAATCCCCCTAGGGCATCTCGGCGCTGGTTGCGGGTCAACGACAGAATTGCGAGCGCGTGTATTAAAATAAGTGAGCTTCCAGTAGTTTCCTGAATTTACAATAGCTAGTACAGGCACGGACATGGGGAGGGAGCCTGTTCCAGTACCCAGGAGCGAGATAGGAGAAAGCCTTACCCCCACTGCGTGTAAGACGGATGTGGGGGATGCACAGCAGAGCTTTTGAGCTAGATCTTAAATTGCGACTAGGGGCATAAGCTTTTATTCTTTTCTGAAGATAACATGGGCCTTTTCCCTTTAGGGCATTGTATGTGAGGCAACAGATTTTGAAATATGCATGTTTCCTCACAGGCAGCCAGTGTAGTTCTTTCAGCAGCGGCGCCGAAGCGGTACCTGCCGGGTGGTTGAGCACCAGCCTTGCAGCAGTGTTTTGGACAACTTGGAGCTTGGCAATGAGTGTTTCACTAACATCAGCCAGCAGGGCGTTGCCATAGTCCAATCTGTTTATCACTAATGCCTGGACCAGTGTTCTTCGGGCGGTGGTAGGAAGGTAGGGTAAGATTTTCCGCAAAAGGCGTAGGTAGTGGTAGCATGAGCCGGTGGTGGTCAGAATGTGATCTCTCATGGTTAAGGCTTGGTCCAGCTTGATCCCCAGATTTTTTACTGCAAGATTGGGGAGAGGGGAAGCACCCAATTGCTGCGGCCACCAGTCATCGGTCCAGATGGTAGAAGCATTGCCAAACAGCATAATCTCGGTTTTGATAGCATTCAGCTGGAGATAGTTGTTATGCATCCAATCTGAGATAGCCAGCATGGCCGAGGAAAACCGTTCTTTTTACACCTCCCGATCCTGGCCCGGGGTGAATATCAGCTGGGTGTCATCAGCGTAAGAGATTATAGCGAAGCCAAAACGCTCTGCAATCTCCGCCAGAGGGGCCATGTAAACATTGAACAAGGTCGGACTCAGACATGAGCCCTGTGGCACGCCCTTATCTACGATTATTTTGGGTGAAGAATACGGACCCGTGATGACAGTTTGGTATCTGTCAATCAAAAAATGTTGGAGCCATTTGAGTGCACAACCCTGAATACCAATTTCTTGTAACCTCTCCATCAGCCTCATATGAGAGATAGTATCAAAGGCTGAGGAGAGGTCCAATAACACTAGTATCATAGGGTTTCCTGCATCCACTCCCAAACGTAGGGAGTCAGTCACTGCCAGGAGTGCTGTCTCGGTGCTATGCTTTGGGCGAAAGCCAAATTGGGAGGGGTCAAGGATCTGGTTAGTTTCTAGATAAGAGTCCCAGTAAAATGCCAAAACTGTGTAGAAAATGTTGGTTTTCTGACAAAAGTCTGCCTGTACCTGAAATCTGGTAAGATGGTGATTTTAGCACCACAAACCCTTCATTGATACCTTTTTCAGGGAATAAAACAGACGCTTTCATCTGCAGCACAATTTTCTCATAAAACAAAAAAAAAGGTTTATTTTGGTCAATTTCTCGGTCCCTTCCAGGGATATCCACAAACCCTGGGTACCTTTAGAATCCTCAATATGTTGGAAGAAAAGGACGCAAATTTGGCATGGATACCTTGTGTGGAGGAAAAGTTACAGGGGCCTAAGCGCAAACTACCCTAAAGAGCCAAAAGAAATGCTTAGCACAGGGTGGGAAAAGGCCTAGCAAGGAAGGGATTAACTCCTTTGTGATTCTATCACTATGAATTGTGCTTGAGACATTTATATCTCAGCCTTCCTTCTAAATTACTTCCAGCACCTGCCTCATTTATTCATTCTTTTCATACTCTCCTAGGAAAGAATTCATATGTTATTCGAAGAAATGAGAGTTGCTGTGTGTTGATCCTAGGTTTTGGCTATGCATTAACTCTTTAAAAGACAGTAAAAAGTTGTGGTATTAGATTATCTTTTTCCCCAAATAAGCTGTTTGAAATTTTTCCTTGGCCAAAAGTAGATATAATAAATAAATTAAACAAGCTTCTTGAAATTCTGGCACAGAAAGAAGTGTCTTTAACCCCTGTGGCAGAAACATGCGCTCTGCAAACAGCAAGACTGCAGCTGAAATGTAACAGTTTCTGTAGGCTCAGTTCCTGGCACATTTTGCGGATTTATTGCACATCATATTGTACAGACATACTTCATATTTTAAAACCCTTGGAACTGTACTGTTGAGTGGCTTTAGGGCTGTTTTTGCATTTATTCCTTCTTTCTTCAGTTCATTGTTTTCAAATCTGTTTGGCAGAATCTCAACTTCACTCCTGATAGTTGGCTGTGCAGTTCTTATTTTCTTAGAAAAGAAAAAAAACAGCATGAATGTCCATGTGCATTACAGTGAATTCTATTTGTCTAAACAACAATTTTGGGAATCAATGGCACTCTATTTTAGGTTTAAATCTGTTTTATTAGTTTTAAGAATAAACATTACAACAACAGCTCAACTGCATCCACTGGCCGGTGAGCGACAATAGGAGGCAAGACCACGAGGGAGAGAGAAAGTGATGGGGGAAGGTAGGGAGGTATACGTAGGAAAGGAGAGGGAGTCAGGAGGGCAGATAAGGTCTTCTCAGCAACCCTCAATAAGAGCATTCATGATGACTGGACCGTGATTTAGGAGCAAGTAAGAAGTCTGCACAGCGATGTCTTAGTCAGCACTTTGTTCTGTTGTGCATGAGGCGTAGTATGCGCAAGTATTCAGGCATGTTAATTCCCTGAATTCGTGGGAGAGGAGCTGCACACATGGTCCCCAGATGTTATCAGATCGTGGTATCTTCTGGTGCACAACTACCATCAATTTTTCCATGCCAAGGAGTTCCCATAGCTTATGCAGCAAGTCAAGGTGTGTAGGTGTTCTTGTTGTGCCCCCGCGAAACAGTATTACTTGTTTGGCTGTGCAAAGGGCCAAGGTCATAGCTCGTCTCTTCATAGATCTCAAGGGGTAGGTCAGGGCATTAGGAAGGCCTAATGTTATATAGCTGGGAAACCTGGGGAGTTCAGTATCATACATTTTGTCAATGTCATGCTAGGACCTCAGCCCAGTATTGCTTTAGTTTGGGGCAGTGCCAGAGGAGATGTGTCAGTGTGCCTGTCTGTCCACATTCTCACCAACAGTTTGCATCCCCATCCTGCTTCCACTTAGCCGTTCGAGCTGGGGTGTAATACCAGTATTGTGCGATCAAAGAAGTGTCTCTTTACCCGAGGCACTGTGAGCCAAAGTGCAGCTGGTCTCAAAAAGTCTGACCATTCATTTGGGTTAAACAGTTGTTCACATTCCAGTTCCCATTGTTACTGTGCTGCCGGTTTGGTGTGGGACAGTGGGGAATTGAGAAAGCGTATATGTCGGAAAGAAGGCTCTCGTCTGTGTGCCAGGTGTGTAGCCACTTTTCGAATGGCAGGATGGTTTGTCTAGTAAGTGGGAACATGGATGGTTGTGTAACCCAATGGCGAATCGCTACATATTGCCAGTGTGCGGTGAGGAGGATATCATAAGTTGGATCTTTGCAGAGTCCATAAGTCGATCCTGATCAAAGAGGTTGCTTATTCCTTTACAGTTAGCCAATACCGGCCCCTGATATGCAGGTGGGAAGTTAGGGTTCCCTGTTATCAGGGTTTGGGACAAGATGCGAGTAGAGAGTTTCTTCGATGTTTGCAACTTGTCCCACGTTCCTGTCGTTGTCCTGATCACAGGAGAAATATACACCCTGGGTGGCCTATGGGGTTTGGGCAGCCAAGGTATCTTCCAGATATGGATCCCAGCTACAGCCTGATCTATAAAGCACCAGTGCTACTCCGTGTGGGGTCTAGCCCACTCCACTAAATTGCGGAGCTGGGCCTCCTGATAGTATCATGTGAGATGCGAAATCCCCAGTCCAACCTTGTCTGGAGCCAAGTATGCCTGTTTTCTCGCCATGCGGGCCTTCTTACCAACCCAAATGTAGTCCTCTATAAGGTGTTGCAATTTGCTTAGTGTATGCGGGGGAGGCTGAAATGGCAGCGTGACGTGAAGTATCTAAGGTAGTCGGGTCATTTTGACTGATGTGAGCCGTCCCAACCAGTAGAGGGTGTAACCTTTCCAAGAAAGGAGATCAGACTACGCAATAGATAGGAGTGCTACATAGTTACTCTCTGCCGTGCGTGCCGGTGTAGAGTAAATGTGAAGGCCCAGATATACAACCCCCTGGGCAGCCCAAATGAATGGGAAGAGGCGCGCGAGCATGAGTTGGTCAGTCTTTGTAATGGTAAGATTAAGTGCATGCGCTTTCTGAAGGTTGACTTTGAACCCTGATGCTTTTCCAACAGCTTTTAACTTTCTATTCAGTGGGGTAGAAAAGTAATCGGTGTGTGAAGGCCTTCATGACCTCATCCATGTATATGGCGAGTTTGTACTCTCTCCCTCCCATTGTTATACCGTTATAGTAGGGTTCTTGCGGATTCTTCAGCAAATGGCTCCTTATAAAGGGCAAAGAGGAGTGGGGACGGGGGCAGCCCTGTCGGGTGCCTCGGGGATGTCAAAGGCCATTAACCCTAACTGTCGCTGTGGGGCCTGTAGAGCTGCACCAGATCCAGCGACGGAAGGCAGATCCTATTGAACACTTATTGAAGGTATGGCCAGTGCACTCAATCAAACGCCTTCTCAGCGTCTCCTGATAACAGAAGGGCAGGTATACAGGAGCCCTGGGTTTTGTCAAGGAGCTGGCAGGGGCATTTGGTGTTAGCACTGAAGCCCCTCTTGGGTATAAACCCAGCCTGGTCGGGATCCACCAGACTGTGCATGTATGGGGCCAGGCGGGCTGCCAGGATGATAGTGAAGATATTGCCGTCAACATTTAATTAAGAAATCGGTCAGTACAATGAACAAAGTACAGGGTCTTTGCCCGGTTTGGGAAACATTGTAATGATGGCCTATTTCGTGGTGTCTTTGAGGGTACCGGTAGTGCTGAATGAATTTCTGCTTTGTTGTTGCCGCTGTTGGGGGACTCCAAGCCCCAGAATCCTGCACTTTACTTCTCCCAGGAGGGAGGAGCCTACCTGCGCTTAAATAGCGCCATAGAGTACCGCGGCGCGGGACGCTGCTTTGTTATTGCCGCTGTTGGGGGACTCCAAGCCCCAGAACCCTGCACTTTACTCCTCCCAGGAGGGAGAAGCCTACCTGCACTTAAATAGCGCCATCGAGTACCTTTAGGGCCTCGTTCTAACTTTGCCTCACCATCTTTGCCATCCCAATCAGTTCCTAGCAACCTCCCTTCTACATCACTCATTAATCCCCAAAGCTCCATACTTTCCAACCATGTAATCTCGGAGACACCACGCGTTTTTCCTATCTCTAAAATGGACCAACTGGAGCTTCTGCTTGCAGCCACACCTTACGTGGTAATTTTGGCCAATGTTCCCAAAGTTTCTAGTCCAACACCCGAATCAAGGGAATTCCTTTCGGAACAAGTGCTTAAACTGGCTGAATGCAAGGGTAGAGCTCGGCGGGGCACTTTTTGCTGTCTTGAAAATGATCAGGAGAGTTAAATGGGTAGGCTTGGGTAGTAAAACCCTGGAGGGAGATTGTGCGGTGCTTTCGTTTACATCTCCCAATCTAGTGAAATTAATACTCGAGAGAGCTAGTTCACCCTTCCTCACCACAAAGCAGATTGCTGTTCTACCTTTTGGTTTTTTCTATCAGCCACCACCCTCTCTTCTAACAACAGCTCGCCCACACCACCAGGCACATTGCCCCATCCCCCAACATCCCCCAATTGAAACCTTCAATAGGTTTGGCTGCCTTTCTACTCTTTGCAGCGTGGATTGACTAAGGGCTTCTAATCATCCAAATGATGGCAATCTGTGTGGATTTGTTACACCTTTAGAGCGCGCATGGGTTCCCTGCTTGGATATCGACGAGGCCTGTGTGCCTCACAAGCCCGGTACCGCTGTGCCTTTGAATCCTTGTATTGCTGCTGAGTCTATATTACCGAGAGCTTCCTCTACTGTCGCTAAGTTTCCTGCGGAAGTCAACACGGTTCTATTCTGGAATGTTGCTGGCTTATGTAATAAAAGTGTTATGAGCGAGTGGTCCAATTTTACATCCAAATTTCACATCCTATGCCTACAGGAAACTTGGTCAGTGGACCCAATACATTTAACTGGCTTCAAAACATATCATTGTCCAGCGGTTCAATCAAATAGTGGACGTCCCAAAGGGGGCTTGTGTATTTACGTTTCGAATCTGCTGTCTCCTTTGAACACAACTATGATTGTTACCAGTGCATTTTATCAAATTGTCATCCTACAAATGTCTGCACACGCTTCTATTGCTATTGTAAATTTCTATAACAACGCTTGTATTCAGGAAATTACTCTAGCTCTTAACCGTTTAGATCATGACTTGGAGGCACCCTTTCCCGGTGATTGCAAGAACCCAATTATCTTATGGGGCGGTGATTTTAACATT
This sequence comes from Calotriton arnoldi, assembly GCA_963921515.1. Lineage (NCBI taxonomy): Eukaryota > Metazoa > Chordata > Amphibia > Caudata > Salamandridae > Calotriton > Calotriton arnoldi. The sequence goes on along the minus strand of CAWUFW010000037.1, from coordinate 1,831,549 downwards.
CGCGCCTGCCCACATCCATCTAATAGGGTCTGTGGCATGACGTCTCCCGATAATAATGATATTACTCACTTCTCCCATTCAGCCTATGGGGACCTCCTAAATGGTTTGCTTTTTAAACATAACCTGTCTTTTTGTAACAAGCTTATTAGTACTCCAGTTATAGTGAGTTGCACTTACAATGGTAGAGGTGAGAACAGCGTGATAGATTTTCTACTTTTCTCCCAGTGCTATTCTGAGTTGGTCTTAGAATTTTCTATACATGGCATTGCAATTAGCGATCATTTTCCCCAAAGTGTTGCTCTGAACATCAATCTTTTGATTCAAAGGGGGGACGCACATAGAGCCACCACCTTGTAGAACATTGATATCTCCCGCCGTAATGGGTATGCATTAAGATGGTCCCTGGTGGACCCATCCAACTTTTTGGCAAAATTAATTCGGAAAGAGAGGAAGGTGTTTGAACTGTGCCTTGATGAGAACATGGAGGCACACGAGTTTATACTAGCGTTTGACCATATAAAAAAGGGCATTGGCGAAGGGCTCTACGTTAACCGGAGCAAAATCAGGGCTTCCCTTCCTGGCTGGTTTGACTCAGCATGTTCAAAAACACATAGGAATCTAAAACTTGCTCTAGCAAGAAAACCGAGACAGGCCTTGGAGGTACGGGAATGCAGATCCGCATATAAATTGGCCATTAACCAATGGAAAAAAAAGCCTAAAGGAGGATTCTTGGAATCGTTTACTTGAAGCCAGTCTGTCTAATGACAACACTATGTTCTGGCGTATTATTAATACTCCTTCTTACGACCTGAGATAGCCATTACTGAGGCTGCTTGGCTATCCCACTTCACAGATTTATACTCCTCCACGAACGACATTTCGAATCCCCTGCCCATTGCATCCTTCACTAGTGAGTCTGCCACTATCTCACCCCCCAACCAAAGGAATTACCCGGTTTACACTTTGGATGAAGTAGTTGTAGCACTGAAGACAAGAAAGGGTGGTAAAGCCCCAGGCCCGGATGGGATCCCCATTGATTTGTTTAAGTCCAACACTGACCTCTGGGGCCCCATCATTACCCTTCTCTTCAGAGCCTGTCAGGAAAAGGGATTTCTGCAAACCTGGCCTGAGTCCCTCATTGTCCCTATATATAAGAAGGGTGACCGTAACAGTCCAACACAATACAGGCCAATTTCCCTTTTAGACTCCATAGTGAAGGTGGCGGGCGCATTCTTCTAGATCGACTTCAGGATTGGGCAGAGTCTAATATTATCCTCTCCGACCTGCAGTCCGGCTTTAGGTCTGGGTAGGGGACCACAGAACAGATCATTAACATGGATTTCCTCATTGGTAAATACACGCACATTAAGGAAGGGAACCTGTTTTTAGTTTTTGTGGACTTATCTTCCACTTTTGATTTTGTGGTCCACGAGAAACTATGGTCCATTATGACTAGCCTGGGAGTTCAGTGCACCATTGTAAATTTCCTCAGAGATTTATGTGCTCTAGGTCGTGGCAGAGTACGCTATGGCCTCAACGGCAACTGTCCCCAGCCGTTTAATATAAGAAGAGGGGTACGACAAGGCTGCGTACTTGCCCCCTTCCTGTTTAATCTCTATCTCAACAGTGTAGGTGATATCTTGGCAAGCAAGTGCGCTGACTTACCCCAAGTAGGCCATCGTCCAATCCCGGCTCAGCTTTACGCCGAGGATACTTTTTTAATGGCTCGTTCTCCCCTGGGACTCCCAACGCCTAGTCGATGAATTTGTTAATTTTATGCAGAACCACGGCCTGAAAATTATCATCAGTAAAATCTTCGCCATGAAACTTGGGCACACAGCCTCTCGATGTCGTGACATTTTTATTGAGGGCGTAAAAATTCAGTACACTACTACTTTCTCTTACCTGGGGATAGTATTCAGCCATTCTGGGAAGTGGCAACGGGCAATAAAATCTAGGCACCTCCATTTTGTTAAAACTACAAGAGCACTGCTGCAGTTTGCTAGTACTCAAGGAATTAAACATCCCAGGGAAATGCTGATCATTTATAAGGCAAAATGTAGACCCACTGCCATGTATGGGTCTGAACTATGGGGACATGGGCAGATTGATAGTCTTCAATTAGAAGAAAATGCTTTTCTAAGAAACCTTCACGCTGTTCCGGAAAGTAGTGCAACTTATGTCTGTCACACAGAATTAGGACTTCCTTATATCTCAGACCTGATTAGGATCCAGCCAGTGTTATTATGGCACAAAATTTGGTCATCGGAATATACCACACTTAACTGATCTATTATAACTGACTGTCTTAGAACATGGCTTGCCTTTAAAATCCCCTGGCTCAAATTTGTGCGCAACTTTCTGGCAGACATTGGTCGTCCTGAGTACTTCGACCACCCTGAGAGCCTAGTTTTCGTCCAAAGAAAAGTACTCAAAAAGAAATGCTTATCATTACTAGAGGAAATGAGATTCGCATCTGAAATTCTGAAACCTTCAGTCCTGAGGAATCAGATGATATTGACTAGTTTTAATTTGCAATTTTACCTAGCCAATGTGTTCAGTGCGCGCCACAGGTATGTGCTGACTCGGTTCCGTTTGGATATTTTCCATTATTTAATCAGCTTCCCCACCGTTAATAATTGATCACCTGACCTGGGGAAATGTACTTGTGACGACATCTCTTTGCAGAGCACTGTGCACACTGTCTTATTTTGCAAGCATTTTTCTGAGATGAGGAAGAAACATGTCAAACCCTTGTTACTGCAGCTGGGCCTTACACAATCCCGTCCAGCTTACTTGTACCTACAAATGCTACCAAACATCTATATATGTGCTGTAATCTCTCGATTTCTGTGGGCCGTCATCAATCGTAGGAAACAGCTATAGGCTATAGTCTACAGCTGTAATTGAAATTGACTGCGCACTTGATGATTGTATTTACATGTATGTACTGTAGTTTTTAAAGTTTTTTAAACAATTATATCTTTTATATTGGTTTTTAACCAACTTTGTTATGGATGTAATTATGTAGCTTTTATGATTCACGTGTGAATTCGATTAAAGCTTAATTTGACTTGACTTGAGTTGTACAAGGGCGCAAGGAGAGGGGCTAGGGGTGCTGCGAATATTTAATGAAATTCAGATGTATAACTGTCATGACCCGGGGCTTTGCCTGGTTGTAGTCGATTAATTGCCACAAGCAGCTTATCAATGTGAATGTCCCTGTCTAGTTGTGAGGCGTCATCTTGAGGGATACAGTCCAAGGGGCCTCCGCCAGGTAGGACTCAGCATCCTCCCTCTCGAACGCCTCAGCTAAATACAAGGTGGTGTAGAAGTGTTCAAAGGCATGGGTAATTTGCTCATCTTGGTGTTGTCTGGAGCCTTTTGGTCCCTCAATTTCGGCCACTCGCCTTTTAAGGGCCTGAGCCTGCAGGCAATGAGCCAACAGACAGCCCGCTTTGTTGCCCCCTGCATAGTGTTTCTGCTTATTATGCGTAAGGTCGTACTCCGCCTTATCCATATCTAGTGCGTGAAGTTGTTTATGTGCTGTTGTAAGTTGGCGACATACTTTGTGTGAGCCTGATTGCTTATGTGCTACCTCTAACTCCTTTACCTGTCCTTCTAGGCAAGTCAGCTTGTTCTTTCTATCCCTATGGAGTCGTTCGGCGATAGCTATAAGGCGGCCCCAAATCACTGCCTTCAGAGTATCCCAAAATAAAGCTATGGATGCATCAGGAGTGTCATTGGCTCAAAGGCTCCTGCCTTTTTTCTCTAAAATTGCTGAAAAGCACGTAAATGTGCATCTTATGAACTTTATTGAGTCTAACAACCTGTTACATCCTTCTCAGTCAGGGTTTCGGGCACATCACTCTATGGAGTCAGCATTACTGCTGGCCACAGAAGCTCTTAGACGTTGTGTGGATGAAGGACAGACACCGTGTCTCACAAGCTGCTTTTACAGAGGCTGGGACACTGCTGGGTCTGCCGATGCACGCTGCGGTGGTTAGCCTCCGTTCTACAACACCGCACTTTTCAAGTAGCCCAAAGGCCCTTCCTCTCTGACGCATTGCTGCTGACCCACAGAGTGCCGCAGGGCTCCATTTTGAGCCCAACTCTGTTCAGTCTATACAAGCGCCCCTGGCCGAGATCATCAAGAGACACAATTTGAAACTGGTGTCCTACGCCGATAATACGCAACTGATTGTGACGCTATCTCAGGAAGAGGAAGGGGCGGTGATGTAATTTAAATCTTGCCTGGTTGAGCTGGTGAGGTGGATGTCTAATAGCTGTCTAAGAATTAACGCCAATAAAACCGAGGTCCTCATTGTTGGAAAATCTCCCTCTACCTGGACCTCCGCTTGGTGGCCTGATGTACTGGGTCCAATTCCTGACCGTAAACCCAAAGCTAAAACCTGGGTGTATGTTTTGACCCTAAGTTGTCCTTTGAGAGCGAGATAAGCAGTGTTGCCGGGAAAACTTTCAGTATCCTCAAAATCCTGAGAAAGATCCTGGACTTGCTCCCTGTGGCCGAAAGGAAAAGCATAGTACACGCTCTGGCGACTGCGTAGCTAGAGTACTGCAAAGTCCTCTACCTTGGGGTGGCAAAGGGGAGCCTGAAAAAACTACCAGGGGTGCATAATGCAGCAGCGCAGCTGGTATTAAATGTATTCAGAAGGGCATCTGCCAGTGCTGCCTGTAGAAGAAAGGAAAAGCATAGTATATGCCCTGGCGACCGTGCAGCTAGAGTACTGCAAAGCCCTCTACCTTGGTGTGGCAAAGGGGAGCCTGAAAAAACTACAAGGGGTGCAGAATGCAGCGGCGCAGCTGGTATTAAATGTATTCAGAAGGGCATCTGCCAGTGCTGCTCTCGCAAAGCTTCACTGGCTCCCACTGGACAAGAGAATCTCATTCAAAGCCATGTGCTTCTGTCATAAAATCTTGTGTGGCAGGGACCCTAAAATATCTGTCCTGATTGATGCAGTCCTATCATCCTTCAAGCAACCTTAGATCGGCAGGCGCTAACTTAGCGGTAGTACCCTGTGTTAACAGAGCCCGGCTACGGGCCCTCTCTTTTGGTTTCCAAGTAGATAAGTTGTGGAATTCCCTGCCGACCCATCTAAAGATGGAACCATCTGAGGTGATCTTTCGTAAGAGGCTTAAAACCTGGCTGTTTTGTTTATCTTAAGATAGGTTCAGCTGTCTGGTCTCATGTCCAGCCTTCGCTCTTCTCAGTATAGTGCCCTCATCTTTAGAAGAGTTTCTGGTCCTAGCACAGGACACACCGTGGGGTGTAACCATTGTGCTCTAGAAGACTCATTATTATCAAATCAAACGTAAGCATGACAGCGGACCCACTAGCACAAATCGCACCTAACCTGTGTATCCCCAAATAATCAAACACAAAATATACCTAATATGTTCACTCAATATCAGCACCTGCTGTCAAGGTCTAGTCCAAACAGAGGACTCTACAAATGTAAACACACAGGAAGGTGCATCAAATGACATTTTTATCTTTTTTGTTAAAAGTGAACAGTCCAAAAAGGAGGGGTTTTCAAATTGTATTCAAATCTTCTTTTATACTGGAAGTTGTTTAAAAATTCTTGTATGAAAGATATATCCGACAGCTAACGCGTTTCATCCAACATACTGGACTTCTTCTGGGCAAGGTGCAAATATGAAGAAAACACAACTTGAAGCATAGATTTAAATGTTCGTCCTGAATTTCAGACAAAACGCAAATATGCAACATCACATCGAGCGTGTTCTATCAGCAACTTAGCAGAGATGCGATACGAGGTGTACAGACATAGTCACATGTATATCTGTGAGACACCTAATGAAAGAGCTTCCAATTATGGGAGCTATGGCATCAATCCACCCCAAAGGAGCACCAGTGTCCGTGTCAAAGGGAGGGCCGGCGCGTGAGTCCGACACTTGCTAGAGATCCGGCAAAGACTCATGATTATTATTATTATTATTATTAATAATGTCTAGAAAAGTGTGTATGGCTTCCATTACCTCAGATATGCTGGATTTCTATGTCAAGAGCTTCTGATTGAGGCACCCAGTGAGGTGCTGAAGTGGGAAGCCTGGCAAGTGAAGCGTGATTCAGATAGGGGATGATCTGAGAGGATGGCCACATGCATGTCCATCGTCATGGTGGCTGCAGAGAGATGCGGGCATGTAAGGAAGAAATGTATCCTGGCACAAGTCTGATGGGCTGCTGAGAAGAAGGTATAATCCCTCACAGTGGGATGTTACATGTGCCATACATCTGTGAGCCCATAGTCCGCAAGCCTTTGGCGGCACCTCAATGCTCCCACCTGTCCTACCCTACGGAGTAACCTATCTAGATTGACGTCAGGGACCAGGTTAAAGTCCCCCACACTAAAGATGTCAGCATCAATGGTCTTCATTTGAGGCATATATATTAGCTAGCGTGAACGTGTAGGTCTTCCTGGTAATGCAGAGGGACAGGAGCCTACCACATATTTCTGCTTGTGTCTGAAGAACTGTTCCCAGGAAGTGCATGTCCAGTAAGACCGCTAGCCCTGCTCTCTTCCCCATGCAGGATGAGAAGTACTGGCGATCAAACCACCAGTATCGCAAGTACCTCCAGTCTGCTTTAAGGAGATGTGTTTCCTAAATAAGGCAGATATCACACTAGGATTCGCTTAGCAAAGAGAAGAGTGCCAGGCTCTTCACCGGCACGTTAAGGCCCCTAACATTATAGCTGATTAATTTAACCACTCATCAGGCATGGACGGGCAGGTGGGTACAGATGCTCAAGGAGTGTAACAACTGTGTCTTTGGTCGAATGGCATGTCGTAAGCATGCACAGGTGAGTTTGGACGCGAGGTGCCGGGCATAGGGAGGGGGGAAGTAGGGGTAGAACAGAGAACAACAAACAGCAGAACTGAAGCGTTCCCCTCCTGGAATCCCAATAACTGGTGTAGATGGGGTCCATGTCGTGGCTTCCAGGAATGTCCATGCATCATTTGAGGTGTTTATGGAACTCCACCACTAAGGATAATAGGACCCAGTGTGGAGGAGGCAGTTTCTGGGCTTATCCCATACTGAGGCAGAAAGGCATCCAAGGCTGTGTGTAGCAGAGCAGGAGCCGTGGGGCCGAGGCATGCCAAGGGGTTTGTCTTTTAATTATTATTCAGTTTGGACATGCTTTTCTGGTGCCGGAGTTGGCGTAGGAGGGCTGCGCTCTCCTTGCAACTTTGCGTTGCTGTAGGTTTACTAAGCTGCTTCCTCTTCGGGCACCACTGTGTGCCAGATGTGGAGTAGGAGGGGCTATGCGAGGGGGCGGCGGTGTCAGCATCCTGCAGTTTGACCACATCTAAGAGAGCGTTGCCTTCTTCCAGAGCGCGCACACTCTGGGGCCGATTCTGATTCGGGCCGGAAATCTCTCCGACCGAGCCGGACCCGGAGAGATTTCCGACCGAATCGGACCCGTGCAGCCCGACCGAATGAGTACGATGCGCACGTATGCCATCGGACTCGAGTCGGTCGGACTCCCATTGAAGTCAATGGGAGCCTGTCGTACAACGCGTACGCGGGCTCCCATTGACTCAATGGGTGCGAGGCGGACAAGGGCGCCCCCTACAGCGTGTGCGCGGCGAGCGACTCGCGCCGTACACGCACAGGTGAGGGGACCCATGGGTCCCCTGTGTGCGACTCGCGCGGCTACGCGTACAGGGGGTCCGACACGGACCCCCAAAGTACGGCTCCGACTGCTCTTTCGAGCCGGACGGCGCGGCTCGGTCGGACTGCTCGCGGCGCGCATCGTACTTACCCGGCCGGGGAACGTCTCCATTGCGCGGTGCGAGTCGAGTCCGAGCGAGTCGGTCGGTGCGGTTAGACCCGGGAACGAGTCGGTTGGAGCGGTCGGGACACCCGGACGAGTCGCTCGGCGATTTCGCATTGTACTCGCTCGCCCGGACGCGCGTACAAATCGGTCGGGAAATAGGGCTCCGAATCGGATCCGGTTAGGCCGAATCCGATTCGGAGCCCTACCGGCCGAGATCGGAATCGGCCCCTCTGGGTTTCGTTGTTCCATACAAATGTAAGGCGAAAGAGGTGCCCCCACCTGTATCAAATCCTTCATGCTTGTAGAAATTCAGTGATAGACCTCCGCATTCTACGACATTGCAAAGTGATGGGAAATAGGTCCTGGTATAACCAGACCTTGATGCCTTCAAAGTTGATGGCATTTCGATCGCCGACAGCTGCCAATAAAGTTTCTTTTCTCCGATATTAATGGAGACAAGTCAGAATGTCTTTGGGCATGCCAGGAAGCTTGGCAGGGCGGCCTGCTCTGTGGGTGCGGTACAGAAAAATGTCTTGCTCTGCAGGACCCGGTGCCATATGCCGGACCAATTTTCCTGAGTCCGCCTGGAGAGGAACTCCTTTAATCCTGAAATTGGAGCGCCGAGATCTGTTTTGAAGGTCTTGAAGCTGATAGAGCAGCGCAGTGTTCCTGTCTGTAAGTTCAAGTAGCTCAGGCCGATGGGCATCAATTTCCTCCTCGCGCGAGTCACTGGCCTGTTCAAGAGTATTGACTCTCTGCCCCAGTTCTCCCATGTCTCTTTTAAGGTCCTTAACACCCGTCGCCATTTCTGGTTTAAGGGCCGGAATGTCTTCCCTCAGGTTGCTGAAGAGGCTCTCTTGTCCCTGTGTTGATCTGACTCTTTAGTTGGGGGTTTAGTGAGCAGGTTCTTGATGGTGTTATTCTTCTGGTTGCTGCAGTGAGTGGCCATGTTCGCCCCTAGTAGCTGCACGGGGTTGGTGGATATGCATCATGGAGGCCCAGATCCCGTGTCTGGCCCGAAATTCAGTAGTCTGGCTCAGTCCGTGCTGTGTCATTCCCCGTATTACATCATCCCTGTAGAGGCCACAGCCGTGAGGGGGGGAGGACAATGGCAGCGAAGGATGGGATAAGTGCACACCAACAACTGGCGCGGGGTATGGCGGTGATCTCTAGGGGTCGGCCAACCTGGCTTTCTACTAAGTGGACTCTATACCCCAGTTTAGTGGCTGGCAGCTTGGTCCCAAGTTGCGCGATGCTTCGCTGACAGGTACTGACCCGCAATGTGCCCACAGGTTTTCAAGCAGTAACTCTCTGGAGGTGTTGTGGGCCAATGCAGATCCCTGTAAGGTGCTACCAGGTGGGGAACATGGCCTGGCAGGGGTCTGAAGGCATCTCTTCCAATAGCTCCTCAGGTACCCCAGATTGGGACCCTCCAATCACTCTAGGACAGAGGTCTTCAAACTTTTTTGCTCTGAGCCCCCCCCCAAGCAATATGTTTTGAAGTCGTGCCCCCCTCCAAAAACGTATGTCAAGAAAATGAGGAGTGGAAGGGGCAGGGGTGAGCTCCAGGACGGCGCTTAGGAGATCATTTCAGGGGTATTTTTCTGTAGCACACTACGCTATATGTGAGACTTATGAAAGTACAAATATATTACCCCAAAACAGAAATGGACCAAAAACACTAGGGCCCATAATTGGAGTGTTGTGAGCCTAGATCCCAATACAACTGCACCTGCTGCACTAAAAAAAAACTAAAAATAAAAAAGCTGCAAAAACTCCCCAACTTCCTCAAGGCATCTCACTGAGGTAGCTGTCTCTATCATTTGTAATCTACAAAATGACAAAATGACCCCCCGCCCCCATATAGCACCAGTTCCTCTGGGCTATCTCTTTGATGCTGTCTAAGGAGCTCACTACTTTCCTCTTTCTCCTGGAACGAGACTCTACTGGCCTCCTCCCTGTCATCCCCTCTACTCACCTTGAAGGACATCTGCATGCTAACAGAGGTCGAAGCGGACGGGATCTATGGGGAGCCACATGCCCATGCTTTTTTAATTTTACAAAAGCAGTTCACATACTTTTCGTTAAAAACACAACCACCTCTGAGCAGTTGTTGTGGCCCTTGAAGTGCCTCTGTGTAAAAGTGAAGGGGGGTTGGGCTTGGGGGCGGAGTTTTCCTGTGCTGTGAAGCTCATGGAGGGACACAAAGCTAAGGAGGAAACAGTCATTCTCACCAGGGTGCCTGCTACCTGAAAGAATGCAAATGCGTGCAATTGGTTAATCACCACAAGTAAAGGCAGCTAGGAAGCCAGCTTAGGATTTGATTGATGGAGGCACCTGAGGCTTCATGTGGACAATGAGCTGTTCTTTTTGATATTTAGGGGCAGATTTACAATTTTTTCATGTAGCGCATTGCAGCAGCCGCAAATGCTGCGCTGCGCTACGCTACTTGATAAGGAGAGAGGAGGAGAGCGCCCTATTTACTAAAATAAGGCACTCTCCTCCCCTCTCACTAGCGCCAGCACTGAAATCAGCTGCTGTGCGCCCCAGAGACACCTTTGCGCCATGGTCCAAGGATATCTCTGTGAGTCTAGCATAGGTTTTGTAAGTACAAAATACTATGCATAGAGTGACTTTAACCATTTTCCCTCTTTGTATGTGTGCTGTAAAGTGCAGCTCACATGCAAAGTCGGAAAAGGAAGGAGAAATGAAAGCAATTCTCCTTCCTTGGGCCTACTTGAAAAGGGCACAGTTTTTTCACGCTAAACCCAATCTACTTTATTTAGTAAATTGGGTTTAGCGTGAGAAACCTTGGGTGGTTGCATGCGAACACCCATGCACCACCCTTGGTACGCCCCCATGGCACAAAGTAATGCAAAGCAGCGCCATGTACTGCTTCGCATTACTTTTCCGTTACCTCCAGCGCTAAACTAAAGCAAATTGGGAAAAAAAGATTTTGTGCTGATTTGCGTCACTTTTGTGACGCAAACACGGCGCACAATCTTGGTAAATCTCCCCCCAAATGTCAGGGTGTTTAAAGCTGAGTTCTAGAAAGTGTACTTTTAATAGACAAATGTTTGCACTAGGTGTAGTTTACCTATTGCTAAATTATATATGTTGAAAGCACTCGTTTCATCTTAAAACACCAAATCATTTTGCAGCAGTCTACCTTATGCAATTTATAATAAAAAATTTAAATAATGACTTGCGTATTCACAGTGCTTTCTGCTCCAAGCTGGGACCTTGTAGCACTATGAATACACAAGCCATTATCCCTTACATCTGCAGTGGTCACATTACTCAAATGAAATTTCAGAATGTATTTCTATCTGATTAGCTTACCTTCTATTTATTTTTCAGTTAAGGTTTCTACATTATTTTATATGCCATTAACTGAAAGTGAAAAACAAAAACACTTAAAGAATATTTTCTTCTTTATAGCCACGTTTTTGACCCTGCCACCACATGGCTAAAGGAAAAAAATATTCTGTAAGCGTCTTGTTTTTCCACTTTCAGTTACCTGCATATAAAATAATACAGAAACCTTAGATGAAAAATAAATGCAAGTTAAGCTAATCCGATGGAAATGCATTCTTTTAAATTATGAGGTCCCTGTGTATGTTTTTTTTAACCAATTCAAGGACTGCATGTAAATGAAGACGTGCCAAGTTGCGCTTCCAGGCCATCTTCATTTACAAGTGCTTGTGAGCCATTTGCGCCCCCCTAGGAATGCAGCCACAGCCCCCCAGGGGGGCGCGCCCCACAGTTTGAAGACCTCTGCTCTAGGGTGTTGAGATGCGGGGTCTAGTCCCAGTGTATTCCCTCTCACCTCGAAATTCTGGGCCTTAGGGCCTGTCACGATCCCGCCGGGTCCCGGCAGCATCAGTCAACAGTGGGGGCTGGCCGGGCGTGCATCGTCCATGATGCAATCAAAGGTGGGCCTGAAGCCTCCTGCGGTGTCCAGGTAACCGGGAAGTATCTTCATACTCTTGCGCAATAAGGCCCCCCCACACCACATCATCTGCCCCCTCTCCACACCGTAGGCCTCCCGATTCAGGGCCCGTAGTGGTGCCAGGCCGTCAGCAGGTACTTGCAGGGATGGCAATTAGCAGGGCGGCCCAGCTCCAACACTGGTTATGCCTCAGTTGGGCAGGGACGACCAGCAAGGGTTTAGGCAGCCCGTCTCAGCTTCTCGCAGCCACTCGTTCCAGCCCGCCTAGGGCTCCGCAACAGTTGCCATCTTAGGGTCGCGAACTCCCAGCCGCTCGGGCTGTCGCAGTCCACTGTCGCTGGTGGTGTAGCACCCACGGGCCAGCGTGCCAGTGGCCCATGAGCTTGGTGCTTTCCCGGAGTGTGTGAGAGTGAGAAGGTGGCCTCGTCTACTCTGCCTCCACTGCTAGTAGTGAAACGGGCAGCGGAGCTCCGTGGACACACTACTTCTCGGGTGCCATCTTGGACATGCCCCTCTGGCACTCTATTTTAGAGGCGACCTGTTGAACAGGATAATTAAGAACTGGACTTTGTCATTCTACAAGTTTCATGTTCCCCAAGTGAAACCTGTTTTGCTGGTATATGATCTGTTTTGAAACAGTTTATTTTGACAGTCCATTCGAACAACAACCAATAATGGCCCTTGACATTGGGGAAATAATTTGACCAATAAATAAGTATCACACATGAGGTGTAGTGAGAGCTGTGTAAGAGTCTTGCCACTGGAAATATGGCTTGGTGAACCCCGCTGTAGAGTTTGAATTATTGGATTATGGCTTGTGCTGACTACGGGTTGAAATTCCCAACCACAATTAGTCGAAAGAAAGAAAGATTGCTTGGTGCAGGTTCCCGGGCCAGCTCTCCCCTGGTTGCTCGCTACGCCAGAAGTCCTCCCTCAGGCTAATTATTCCCTCTAACTTTGTTTGTTTTCAGGCTCACTTTTCCCTCCCATTTAACTGCATTTTACTTTTCAGGTTCGTTTTTCCCTCTAACTTTGTTTGCTTTCAGGCTCACTTTTCCCTCCCTTTTAACTCCATTTTACTTTTCAGGCTCGTTTTTCCTTCTAACTTTGTTTGCTTTCAGGCTCAATTTTTCCTCCCTTATAACTCCTTTTTACTTTTCAGGCTCTGTGAGAGGCTGGCTCAGTATATGATGTACACTTATGTAAGTGGACACCTTGCACTGATCCAGACAACGCTTATGGTGATTTTAGTGGTCTTAGACAACCTTCGAAAGCTCTCTAAGTGGTAACTGTGTAGAGCAGCCATCAGGCTTAGTCCAGAAGGAGTGTACAGCAGCTTGTTTTACCAGAACACAATCTTATAAGTATAGGTTAAGTGAAAAAGAACCACACAGTGTATTTATAAAAATATGTATTTAATATAAGACACTCACTAACACATACAGATATCTCCTAGCCGGGGATATACACAATGCACACAATACTTTTCAATAGAAACAGATGAGTAGCACAGAATACACAGTGGTCCCCAGGGGGAGACCAAACCATATACTAATATAGTGGTATGCGAACCACGACTTGAGTCAAGACAATAGTCAGAGGACGTAGAAGTGCCGGGGACCCAAGGAACCACCCAAGGTGAGTATGAAGGAGCCCCACGGAGGTCGTGTGCAGTGTAGGAACAAAACCGCGTTCTCCGTACAAATCAACGTGTAAGTCACGGTTTCAATTTTAAAGAAGAAGGACCCTTCCCAGTGGACCCTGAAGAAGCCCCGTGGAAGACAGAAGGTTGGAGAGCCACCCCACCCGTGAATACCTTAGGAACCAGGATACGTGCCCCAGGGGAGCCGGGTGCATAGGTGTGAAGTGGCGTTGGAAACCGCCGTCGAACCCAATGGAAGACTTCAGGAAAGTGCAGCTGCTGGAGAAGGTGAAAGTGTCCGGTGGAACCCAATGGTGGATTCAAGTCGAGGGGTACCTGAAAGCAGAGGGGATGGAGTCTATGCCATTTGGAAGTGACCAGGAGGCACGGAAGATGAATGCCCACCAATGTCAGGTGTTGTAAGAGAGTTGACAGTGCCCTTAGAACTGCATCTGTGAGGTCCAGGCGACGCTGTGGAAGACCAGGAGCTGTTCATGAGCTGTCCCACGTCGGATGTCGAGAGTTATGGGGTCGGTGTTTGGCGGAACACCAACAAGCCTTGGCAACTACAAACAACATGGAAGTAGAAGAAGGTGCAATGTTGGGACCAGCAAGGTCCAGGAGACTCACCACAAGCAGGGGAGTCAGGGCAGGCCTGGAGCAATCAGGGGAGCCCAAAAGCATTCCAAAGTGACCCTCAAGAGGACTCAAAGGCCGAAGGCACTGGAGTCGCAGAGGACCTCGAGCAGCTCACCAAAGATGCAGGCCTACGGTGCAAGTGATGCAGTGAGGATGAAGATCTTGGTTGCTGGAGATGCTTGAAATTGGGGCTACTTGGAGCCCGATGATCTTGGTGGAAGGAAGCTAGCAAGCCTTTGCAACTGCAAGTCGCCCTGGTGCACAGGGGTTTGGTTCCTGCGGCTCCGACGAGGGATACAGGCCTCAAACTTGGAGAGGACAGGGCAGGCCTCGAGGGATGTGGAGAACCACCGGTCAGCTTTGTTGCGGTGCCTGCAGATGCAGGGAAGTGACTCCTTCACTCCAAGGGAGATTCCTTCAGTTGTCTTGGATGTCCACAGGCCCTGGACAGGTTCCTGTATGGAAAACAGGCACAAACGTTGCAGAAGACGAGCAGGGCGAAGAGATCAGGAGCAGCAGGAGTCTTCCCGGTTGCAGCCTTGGTGCCCAGAGCGAAGTCCAGAGTGCCCAGACGGTCGAAGTTGAAGCGGTGTCTGAATTGTATCGTGTCCCACGATGAATCTAGGGACCCACCCACGGGTAAGCCCTTATATACCCTAAGGAAAGTGTTGGGACGATACAGGGGTCCCTCCCTAAGGAGGGGCTAGACAAGGGGGAGGATACTCCCCTGTCCTTTGTCCAGTTTCGCGCCAGAGCAGGAGCCAACAACTCCCTGAACTGGTTTGAGCTGGACTATGCATGGAGGGCACCAAATGTACCCTGCACGCAGACTATGTGGCACTGGCAAGCGCTCCCACCCTGCCCCAATATACTAAACCCTGTCTGGGAGATGGTCACACCTCCCTGTGACAGGATGCCTATTGTTCTGCCTTCCCCTGCTGGAGCTTGGCTCAGCAGCAGGAGGGCAGAATCATGTCTCTGGTCGGCAGCAGCCATGTTGTGCTGTCCGGGTCTAGAAGACTGTTATCAGGAGCACTGAGGGCCTAATGGAGGGCCTTGACAGTGCTTGGAATCATACCTCCAACACTGTTTTCGAAGTGGGGGTATGATTGCAACATGTTTGATACCAAACACGACAGGGTTCGTTACAGCCAGTTAGGAGATGGTCATCTCGTAATGATGCGGTACCCCTCTATATGTTATATGGCAGTCTCACTTACAACCTGGGAGAATGGACTCTGAAGGCTGTAGGCATGTCCTGCTCATGGAGGGGCACCCTCACACTTAGAACCAAGTACCCTGCCTTCAGGATTGAAAAGGCCTGCTGTAGGGGTGACTTAAAGGGTTTTAAGTGCAGTGACCTTAGATATAGGGAAACCCATATCTTTCGTAAGTGGTGCTAGCACCACCTTACACAGGTTGCAATGGCAGGCATGTAGAGAGAGTTTGAATGGTCTCCTATAGGTGTCATAATACATGCTTCAGCCTATGGGGGACCTCTGGGGTACCTATGCCCTGGGTACCTTAGTACCATATACTAAGGACTGATAAGGATAGCCCAGTATCCAATCTGGGATGTACCCAAGTACATACCATAACAATTTAAGGGAGAAAGCAGAAAGACTGGGGTCCTGATTAGCAGGATCCCAGTCAGACTAGTCAGAAACAGCATTATATCAAGCAAAAAGTGGGGGTTACCGTAGAAGCAGATCCTACTTTCCTACAGGCTCGTTTTTCACTTTCAGGCTCATTTCCTTCCTCTAATTCTTTGCTGATTTTTCCTTGCAAGCACTCCCACTTCCCACCTCCCGCTGACCATGCCTAGCCCCTATCTCGGGTAACCTATTTAATGGAGGCGACAGCCCAGCCGCAACGCCGGCACGCCAAAGGCTTGCTCATCTGCATCCGTCAGCACCCGGACCCCTGGTCCTCCTCCCATCTACAGATACACAAGCACTGAACTTCTAGCCCTCAACCCCGGACAAAGCAACAACAACTGCAACCTCGCCTCCCCGCGAGCAACGGCAGGACCTTTCTCCTGCCGGCACTGCCCATTCCACTGCAGCACAGAACCCTCGGCTCCGGAAACTCCACCTGCCACTACTTCTACAGATCAACTCCAATGCCTGCCAATCAACGCCCGATCACTCCACAAGCACGCCAGCGAGATCTGCGACACCATCACCTTCCTCACGCCGGACATCGTCTTCCTCAACGAGACATGGCCTAACCCAGCATCAGCGCCCAACATCGCCATCGCCACACCCGACGGATACAAGATAATTCACCGGGATCGCACCAACAAACAAGGTGGTGGAATAGCCATCATCCACAAAGAATCCCTCAACTGCACAACCACCATCGACACACCCACCCCCATCATGGAACACCTCAATTTCCACCAACACAGCCAACCTACTTGAGGGCATGGAGATCCTCGGCCTCTCCTACCTGGTCATGGATCCCATACACATCGCTGGACACACTCTCGACCCGTTATTCACAGCCTGCGACAGAATAAAATATAGCCACTCCACCTAGTCAGACCACTCCATTGTCCACTTCCACATAACAGCCACCCCCTCCACACCTGCTGCCCCCCTGTTGACCCCTACAGGAGCTGGAGCAAAGTAGCAGAAGACCTCTAGACCAACTTCATCATAAACTCGCCTCCCGATGCCACCATCCACTTTGAAGTGGATGATGGAAACTTCAACGCATGGATCAACACATGCTCCAACAAAGTCGCCCCCCTCAAGCCCACCAAAATCGGCAGATCCTCCGAACACCACAGCTACTTCACACCAGAGCTCAAATCCCACAAATGCTCCTGTAAGCGACTTGAGAGGATTTGGGACACCAGCAAAACAACGACAGACTGCAACAACTTCAAACTAGCCCTTAACAGTTAACCACCACCACCTCAAAACTGCCAAAACAAACGCCCTGGCCCTTTGCCTGGACGTCAGCTCAAACCACAGCAAGGAACTATTCTGCATCATCAAGGAGTTCTCCAATCCCACAGCCACCGAGAACACCGTAACCCCCTCAGAGGGGCCCTGCAACACCCTTGCCGACTTTTCAGCAACCCCGACCCCCAGGAAAGATTCCTAAACACAAGAGAACCTCCCTCTGTGGACACAACTGCCGCCATCATGGGCTCCATCTACTCAGGAGACCCTGAGGATCCTTGCCCCACCACATGTTCAACCTAGGACAAAGCACCATCAGCAAGGCACTCATCACAATCATCAATGCTTTCATCACATCTGCCTCTTTCCCTGAAAGATGGAAATGCAAAAATCAAACCGCTCCTCAAAAACCCATTGTAGACCACAAAGACCAAAAAACCTACCGCCCCCTCTCCCTACTGCCTTTTCCAGCCAAGATAGTCGACAAAGCAATAAACCTTCAACTCACCTGAGGAAGAATAGCCTTATAGACCCCTACCAATCCAATTTTTCTCAAATCACAGCACTGAGACCACTTTGATTGCGGCCACAGATGACATCAGGACTCTCCTGGACAGTGCAGAGACTGCTGCCCTTATCCTCCTCGATCTCCTCGCGGTGTTCAGCACTGTGTTCCACCACACCCTCCTGCTTGGTCTCCACCAAATGGGAATTCAAGGAAATCCCTCGAATGGGTCTCTTAATTTTACTCAGGACGAACCCAAAGTGTCCGCCTTTCACCTTTCACCTCGGGACCAAAAAATACCATCTACGGCGTCCCTTAAGGATTCTCTCTAAGCCTGACCCTTTTCAACACTTACATGGCACCACTAGCCACCCTGGTCAGATCACACGTCATTATCATAATCTCCTACGCTGACGACACTGAGCTCATCCTTTCGCTCCCTGTCAGTAAACGGTGCCAGTTGAAACTGCTCACCCATGCCTACAAAGCCCTTCATAACAAGGGTCCAGCCTACCTCAACCACTGGGTGAACTTCCACCCACTTACCCGCATACTTCTTTCTTCATCCCTCTTATTGGCCCACACCTCCTGCATCCATAGAAGCAGGGGCGGTGGCTGTGCCTTCTCACACCTGGCGGCCAAGTCCTGGAACGACCTCCCCTTCCACCTGTGTACTTCCCCCACCCTTCAGGAGCAGACCTAAAGACCTGGCTCTTCAACTAACTCATCTCAGCAGCAGCATCCCCACCCATCCCCCAGTGACTATATACCTTGAGGGGTGATAAGCAGCGCTCTACAAATCCTATTTGATTGATTGATTGGGCATGGTGATTGCAGATAACCCTGCCCCCCTTCCTCTGCATAGGATGAATGGCAAAAAACACATTGAAAAAGACAATAGATCTCGCTATCAGCTTTGCCTGTGCCTCACTTGTGCGGGTAAGCCAAGTGCCCTCGACACGAAAGGGCGGCAAGCGCAACAAAGACACATCACACTTTTCCACTGAAAAACTATGTGCTTTTTATAATGGTGGTAGATGTGGATTTTGGGTCTCAGCTCAGCCGGCACCTAGGGAAACCTGGCAAACCAGCCAGCACATTTTGTGAAAATTAGACACCCAGGGGAGTCCAGGGTGGGATGACTTGCGTGGCTCTCACCAAACCTTCTAGAGCAATTATGGCTCACTCGCTTTGCACCAGCCACCACTGTTCACGACTGCCTTTTATATCTGACACCCTGTTTTGATACTTCAACAGCTGTGATTCACAATGGCAAACCTTGATCAGATTCGCCTCAAGCCCGGCACAAAAACATGCCTCCATCACTAGTTTACGAGGGACAAAAAGGGGTGGGATGGGTAACACTGCCACATGCACAGTTGTGACTCAAGCCTTGGCAGGGGAGAGGCATACCTTCAGTGGTACAGGTGGCCTGATTCAATCCATATGGTGTCTCCATGACTTGCTGTGGGCACAGCACATCGACCCACAGCCTGCAAAAATGCACAATGACAATGCTCTTCATTCTTCAAATATAAGCACTTATTAACTCACTGAGGTGAAGATCAGGTGAGGCAAGGGTAAGAGCATACACTGGGTGAGGTTACCTCTCTCTTTAACCAATACAAGCTTTAATAGTAAGCCCCGGATAATGACAGGCACAGTAGAAGTACCTGCCAGTGCCCTTGTGTTTATGATGTGATTTCTGGTGTGTTTTTTGCGTGAAACCCTTGCTGAGCTTCCCTAAATCTTGTTCCAACAGTGCCATGTCAGCAAAATGAGTTCTGCCGAGCAGGGCAGTAAAAAACTGTTGAGTCAGAGGCACAATTCAGGTTGTGCTATGTGCTCACTTTCCCTCCCTTCCATCACCTCCTATCCCTGACTTCTGATCTTCTCCCTTCCACCACTTCTTCTCCCTTCCACCACCTCCTCTCCCTTCTTTCAACTCCTCTCTCTGGCCTCTGCTCCTCTCTCTCCCATCACCTCTTCTCCCTTCCATCACCTTCTCTCTCTCTCACCAGTGCTCCGTACGGCTTACAGTGTGCTTAGAGCCTGCCCACTGCTTAACACTGGTTGAATTCAATGTCACTCTCATATGCTTGCTTCCTATTTGTTAGTGTGTGTGCGGTTTCCTTCCTCTTCTTGGTTTTATCCATCCCTGAAGCATGGATGTAGTACTGTGTTCTTACACTGCTAGCTTTTTCAGATGCTACGTTTTTTATGAGAGTGCATGTGTTTTCCAGCTGACTCCCTCTGCCCTGCTTGTGTTGCTCTTTCTCTGCATGTGTGCTTCTCCTCGCCCCCTCCTTGATGCACTGGCCCTCCTGTGCTTCTCCACCAATTGCTTTTTTGCCCATGAGCTTCCTCCAGCTCCACGTTGCTCTCTCTCTCATCCTTTTGCATCCCTCTCTTTCTGTTTGCCTCTCTCCCTGTGCCCTCTGTGTTGCTTCCTCCTACCCCTGCACTCTGTGTTGCTTCCCCATCCTGCCCTCCATGTTGTTTCTCTCATCCGCACCCTCTGTGTTGCTCCACCTCCGTGTTGCTCTCCCATTGCTTCTGCTCCTCCACCCCTGTGTTGTTTCTCTAACCTACCTTTTGTGATTTTGTTTCATTTTAGTTACCAATCAAACTCAGACCAGTAACTAAAAAGAAAACAAAAACTGCTCGCATCATTTTGTAGGTGCTACAAAATGACGCGGGCAACCAAGTCAAGGGCTTTTTATTTGTATTAATCTTTAGCCACACTGCACAGCATTGGGGATGGTGCGCAGAATGGGTAAAAACTATTGGCTAAACCAATTGGTCCCAAAGGCAA
Source organism: Calotriton arnoldi (assembly GCA_963921515.1). Lineage (NCBI taxonomy): Eukaryota > Metazoa > Chordata > Amphibia > Caudata > Salamandridae > Calotriton > Calotriton arnoldi. The sequence goes on along the minus strand of CAWUFW010000037.1, from coordinate 1,811,262 downwards.
GACCTATTGGCTTTGCTAGTGCATATTTCCCTGGCTTACGTCCCTCTTCTCTCTATTTCCTCCCTAACTGATATCACTCTTCCACTCTGCCCTCAATGTTCACTTTTTTCTGTAATCAGGTATTGCACTCCTGACCCTCCTTAGTGTATCCAAGGTGGTTTTACTAGACCTTTATCAGGGCCTGTGTCCTCACCTCTCCCATGCGTGGATGTTGCCTCACTGGCAGATAAAAGAGGTGTTTCTATGTTTGAGTGTTTACCTTGCACTGACATTACATTTATAAACCCTCACCGCCTTGTTTAACTCTTTGTCCAGCAGGAAGAAAAAACATCTTTCATTAATTCTAAGTAAATATGTATATCAGCCCAAGTCTCCTGAGAAAAACGGTGCCTCACTTATGTGAGTAGGCCAAGTGCCTTTGAAAGGAAATAGCACCAAACGCAACATAGACACATCACATTTTTCCACTGAAGCTTGCATCCCTCAGAAAGATATTTCCATTTTGTATAGAGACATTACCCCCAATGAAGTTCTTATGGCTATGCAACATCTACAATCTAGTAAGGGCCCTGGACATGATGGGTATAGCGCAGACTTCTATAAAAATTTGGCCTATTGCTAGCCCCCATACTGGCGAGGTTATACAATGCCTTTAGCACTACCAGTACCCTGACAGACACAATGCAACTCGCCATGATCACTGTAATTCCTAAGCCCGGTAAGGACCCTAAACACTGCTCCTCCTACCACCATATTTTGTTACTAATTGTGGGTGCTAAGATCTTTACGGGTGTTCTGGCAAATAGACTGGCTCACTACATGCAAGGCCTGGTTGATCCTGACCAGACCAAAAGCACAAACCGTATCTGTCATCTCTTAGACCATATGCAGAGCTCCCGTACACCAGCTCTTCTGCTCTCTATTGATGTGGAGAAGGCTTTTGATCGGGTACACTGGCCATATCTTCGATTGGTGTTGACACGGTCCACGGTTCCGTCGGTGGATCCAGTGTAACTATATTTCCCCTAGGACAATGGTGAGGGTTAATGGGATGTTGTCCCTGCCCTTTCAAATCTCCAGGGGCACTCGACAGGGCTGTCCCCTGTCACCCTTACTATTTGCCTTGTATATGGAGCCGCTTGCCGAATGGATACGTAATAACCCAAGGGGCCAGGGGACACAAAGCAATGCTATACGCCGATTATGTATTACTGTTTTTATCAAACCCGTATGATTCCCTGTCAGCAGTGATGAGAGAACTGGTGCCCCTTTGGTGGGGCCTCTGGCTTCAAAACTAATCTCCAGAAAACCTCTGTTCTAAACGTCACCGTTCCTAAGGCTGATCAAGCTCAGCTTGAAACTGGATTCCTGTTCACTTGGGTCTCACATGGGAAAGGGTACCTGGGTCTGCAGATATACCCAACACCTAGACATACTGTAGAGCACAACTATGGGGCGCCCCTGGCGATCGCTCGCTCTAATCTATCTAAGTGGAAGCATTACAGCTCTCATGGCTGGGATGCTTAGCGGCCATCAAGATGACAGTTTTACCAAAAATTCAATATGTTAGGCAAACTTTGCCACTCCAACTCCCCTTACCCCCCACAGACGCTTGATAGGTTGCAGCGTCTTATTTGGGAATTCATATGGGACAGTAAGAAGGTCTGGATGGCAAAGACCCAGGCATACCTGTCTCAATCGGATGGAGGACTTTGTGTCCATAATCTAGTGTGCAACTATCAGGCAGCGCAACTGCGTCATATATGGTGGAGTGGTCTCAGCTTAACACTGAAAAGCACTGGTGGTTTATCGATCACCCGGTGGCAGGCATCCATATTTGGAAGGACCAGCCGGAGTCTATATTTCACCGGTACTCTGAGCCACCATGGGACTTTAGGACAGGGTGCAACTCCAACGGGGACTAGCCACTCTCATTTTGCCCCAGACACCGATTATAGGGAATCCAGACTCCCCCCGACCCCCCACCCCCCCAACCCCTGTGCTCCATATCTCAGCGTTTACTGCATGGCAGGTGGCCAATTGCAAAAGGGTAAGTGACTTATTCGATGTAGATGGCCTTATGAACTTTTCTCAAGTCCAATTGGCTTACGGACTCCCATCCGCTGCACATTGGCAGGACACGGCCATCCACCACTGGCTATCACAGCCCCTTATTCACCCCCATGCTGGTAGACCTCTCACGACGTTCAAGAAATGACTCCTTGAATAAATGACAGATTTATAGAGCACACGGCTACTCCGTAGTGTCCCGGCGCTAACAGGTGAGTCCAGGTGCACAACCCCATACCAGAAGATCTACTTATTCCCAGAAAAAAAACAGGTTTTACGTTTTTTACGGAAGACGAGCTCAGAAGCAGTCAACCGCAGCTCACAGCGGAGCACATTCCATGCCTTGGCAGCCAAAAAAGAAAAGGACTTAATGCCCCTTTGAACCCGCTAAAAGTGTGGAATAACTAAAAGAGAAGCGGAAGTGGAGTGCAGCATTCTGGAGGAAAAATACTGAGTGAATCTATTGTCCAGATATCGAGGGCTGGAAGAGAACACAGCTCTATGGACCATCACTAATGCTTTGAAGAGGATGCGTTTCGTAACGGGCAACCAATGTAGAACCTTGAGAGCGGCTGCTGCTGAGGAACGCCTTGCCTAGGCAAACAAAGAAGTAGCCTGGCTGCTGCGTTTTAAACCACCTGCAAGCACTGCACCTGGGCTTCGTCAGCCCCTAAAAACAGGACATTCGCGTAGTTAAGACACGTAGTGATCAAGGCATGAATCACTACTCTACTTGCCTCCAGACGGAGGAGGGGAAGAAAGTTTGTGATGGTACGGAGCAGCGCAAAGTATTGACCTACTACCGCAGAGATCTGAGCCTTCATAGAGAGGGCATTGTTCAGTTTTACTCTTACGTTTTTACCATTGGTGAAGGGGGAAGTGGGGCTGGTAATGCAGAGGGCCAAAGATCTTCCCACCAGTTGGACATGGGTGACCCGAAGGAGATAATTTCAGTCTTCCCTGCATTGCATTTCAGTTGACTGCTCTCCATCCAATCAAACACAGCACACATGCAGTCTGAGAAAGGGGCTGCGATAGAAGCAGGCAAACCCTCGAAGGCAAAGAGCAGCTGCGTGTTGTCTGCATAAGAAATTATTTTACAACCAAACGGCTTGACAACAGTTGCCAAGAGGGCCGTAAAGATGTTAAAGAGGGTGGGATAAGTGAAGAGCCCTGTGGGACAGGGTTAATCACAGGGTTGATAATGTCCACAGCTTCTGCAAGCAATGCCGGAGGGCACGCATCAAGGAGACCCAGATTTATATTTTAAGATGACTTCCCTGGACTGCTCCAAGGATATAAGCCTGAACTGAGTGAACCTATGGCTGAGCTGATCAGAATGACCGGCTAGCCGAGAGAGTGCAATCACGACTGGCAATGATTTCTGGATATCAGAGATTTTTGTTTCAAAGAATGTTGCCAGCCCATTGCAAAGCTCTTGAGAGGGCACAGTAACTCGAAGACAAGACTGCGGAGAAGTAAAAGACTTCACAATCTGGATGATAAAGCGGGGGCTCTTCTCAGCAATAATGATCTCTGTAAAAAAAACTGGCGCTGGGCCTGTTTAAGAGAAGCATGATAAGCTCTGAAAGCTAATTTGTATACAGCCTTGCTGTCAGAGAGTAGTCTTTATGCCAGATGAGTTCAAGCTTTTTACAGGCTTTACGTTCCTCAGCCAAATGTGAAGAAAACCATAAGACAGAGGATCTGTCCTTGCCCTTCTTCCGCTCCTGTAGAAGGGCTAGCACATCCGCTGCCCAGAAAAGCCCTCTATTGATGGCCTCAACATTGAGGTTGACATCATTAGTAAGATGAGGGCATGTGTTGGCAAAGAGGTCTACCCAGTCCGAAGGCTTAATCCTCTTCCATGCCCTAAAGGTAGTGTAGTTCTATAGCATATTCTGTTGACCGGAGACAGCATAGGTCCAGTTGAAGTAAATCAGGTGGGGGTCGGACCACAAAGAGTGTTTTGGAGGATAAATAGATAACAAGCAGTTTGAGAAGATCAGATCAATAGTGTGACCTGCCTAATGCGTAGGTCCCAGAACCAGCTGAGGCAGATTTAGTGCATGCATGCATAAAGGCAGACTGGGCCTGAGGGTCATCCGTGTGTAAATTGAAATCCACTAATATGGTAAATTTGGCCCATTTAAGGAAGTGAGAGGCCAAGGCTTCTTCAATAGAATCAATAAAATCCACTGCAGAGCCCAGGGGATGATAAATGAGTACCCCTTAGAAGGAGGTTTGGGCAGTGAGTGTGAGGTGGTAACCGAGACTCTCTGCTCCCTTAAGATCACTGAGCTCGAAAGTAGAGCCTGTAAGAGGCTGTTTAAAAGCTATTGCCACCCTTGGACCTCGTTCATGGCATCTATTATTCTGGACCAAGGAATACCCCTCCGGATTAGCCATAGCAGTGTCCGACGTGGAAGACTCATTCATCCACGTTTCCTTCATAAAGAGCACATTCAGGCCCCCATCACTCAAAAGATCAAAAATGTTGACGGCATGTTTATCCAGAGATTGGAAAACGATGAGAAGAGCAGACAGCTCCTTTTTAGGCCTCGCCTGGCGTTGCAGCGCAAAGCACTGCTCGCTGGGCAAGAGATTTTGTAAAAGATCAGATTTCAGAAGGGGACTTGAAGCCCCGCCCCTCATTTCCATTGGCTGGCGCCACCGTTTATGCTAAACGGTGGCCATTGGAAATGGGGTTTTGTAGCCGCTGCCCTTTCGCCTTTTCGTCCGGCCCATCCGGACTGGCTCGTCTGCTTTGCGGCTGTCGCAAAGCACTTTCTTATCTTTATGGGGCCATGTGTTTCTAATTAGCGTGGAGGGCGCACTGCCCCCGACCTCTCAAGGAAAAAAATCTTGGTTTCGTCAAGATTTTTTCCTTTGAGAGGTCGAGGGCAGTCGCCTCACGCTAATTAGAAACACATGGCCCCATAAAGATAAGAGATCGATGCTTGTTTTTTTTTAAACTGCTTTAAAGTTCAGTTTCGGAATCTCTCCTATGTGGTTGTAGCAGGAGTGATGTGGGTCGTACTCTTCAGGCCAGGGGTGAGATGGACGGCGATCTCTGCAGTCAGGACGTGTACTAAGCATGCTCCTCTGAGTTGATCCAGTGCGGGTCAGGCGGAAGAGGAGGGATACTGACCCAAGCCGAGCTTTAAGTGGGATGAAGGGTCTCTAACAGGGGCGCAGCTAGAACCCCTTTCTGAGATGCATGGCCTGTGTCATTAAGGGCCTGGCTTCAAATGTGTGAAATGAAATCCTGCGCTTCACAAAACATGCCACCTTGGTATGTGAGGGCCTCTCCATGAGCTTTCTGTTATTGTATCAAGACATCAATCACTCAACAGGCAAAGCATATACTTCAAACAAGGCAGGATTATCGGCTGTGCAGTGCTTTAATATCAGTATCAAAAATACGAAAAACAATAAGGATTTTGTTGTAAATAATTAGAATGGAAAAAACATTCAATTAAGTCCATATGACACTGTGAGTTAGACATTACTAAGGTGTGTGGATGGGTTATTGGTCTTCTCGGTGTCTTAGGCACTCCTGTTCTCCCTTTCACTCCACTCTCCCTGCAATCTCTCATCTGTTGGACCCTTACAGCCTTTGTCGTCCCACTGCATGCTGACATCCTCCAGCTGCAGCTCTCACTCTTTCCCACCATGGGCAATATGCAATCACAGCTCTGTGCGCTCTGAAGAGAGGCCAAGGATTGGATGTGGAGGTAGTCTGCACACTTTCACAGCCCACTGACAGGCACCAGTGTGCGAGAAGCTCTCACTGCCTTTAGTTCACCCTCCGTCGTGCACCGTCATAAACACCCCCCAAAATCTGAACTACCCCAGACCCAGGTAGTGACTCAGCTCCCAGTATTCGCTACACAAGATCGTATGTTGCATGAAAAAAGCAAATACTCTTAGGGAATGCAAGAGGAAGTAAAGCACATGACATGGAAAGAGGTGCATTGCTGGCGTGGATTACCGGAAGGGTTTTTACACTTTGTTTTTGCCTGTAAAGTTTAAGGAGATGAACGTAGTGAAATAGTGTTTTGTAACGGTAGTAAGTTGGGCTTAATTTAGGCACCGCCTATCACGGGCCCATACTTGGTCGCGTGGCAGTATATATATGTGAGGTAACCTGGCACAGTTCGGTTTTAGAGACCCATTCTCACTTGAGTGCACTGTTGGTGTTGAAGGATGAGGAAGACGGTCAGTGCGGGGTATGTTCTGCTTCGATGAGGGGAGGTTAAGGATTTTGCTCAGATCCTGTGCTGAAGCCAAGATTCGAACCCAGGACTTCAGTCTCCTGGGCTCCCGGCCATTACCTTCTAATAGGGGATCTTAGAGGCCGGGGCCCCATGTGCTGCTGAGCGAGCGGGAAGCGACCAGGAAGCCTTGCCGCATTCCGAGTAAACAAGGGGATGTCAGGGGTTAATGCACCGCGGGTTGTGTGTCTTTGTGCTGCCTGCTTATAGATTGTCTTAATTAATTTCGGGATCCCAGCTTCTAATTTCATTTCACCATGGAAAGCCACAATTTCTCCTCGGATGGTCAAGCAGTGCAGTCTTTATGCTAAACGCCGGCGGCCCCTTAGAACAAGCATTTGCAATGCAATAGGTCTCGCATTTACGCGAGTTTAAGCTATTGGCATTGTAAATGACAATGCCTTTTATTTTATGTTTTAAAAACCAAAACATAAATAAAAGGCATTGTCATTTACAATGCCAATAGCTCAAACTCGCGTAAATGCGAGACCTATTGCATTGCAAATGCTTGTTTCGACTGCCGCCTACCCTTGAAATAGCTACAGGATCAGACTGAGGCATACGACGGGGGCAAATAGGTAGACAGTCAGGTGGGGAACATAGTGACACATAGGACAAGGTGCCCGGTCCCAGAGGTCCTCTGGGGTCAAAATACAGGGACAGGTGAAGCATGGACGGAGGGTTCTAAGCGAACTGCTAGAATAGCATAAGCCTGGGTGGTTATCAGGGGCCTCTTAGGCGCGCACGCTGTGCATGTCTGCTGCACGTCCACAACGCGGTGCTGTTTAAATGCATCAGCGGCATCCGTCTCTCTCCTGCCTCAACCTGGACGACTAGAATGCAGCCTTACACAAAATGAGTTCCGAAAAATCAGTCTTTTTTTTAAAACCACCAAGAATACAACAGATGAAAAAAGGGGGTAGAAATTTGTGCAGGAAATAAGAGTGTTACCCGCTCTTCCGATAAGAGCTTCCTCTTCGATATCTACTCTTTTCTCACTGCTCCGCACAGATCATTGAAAACATCCATGCAGTGAAGTTGGGAGGCAGAATGCGAACGCACCTTTACTGATAAAGAACAGCGCAACATTATCCACCACTCCTGTGCTTCGGACCGCAGTTCCTCCAGCACAGAAATGATTATTAAAATTGCACATTATTGGTATTTTACACCGGCCAGGGTTTCCCAGTGGAAAGCGGGAGGGGACAGTACATGTTGGCAGCACTGCCGACAGACTGGCACCTTCACTCCTATTCTTTGGCACTGCCCCAAAATAAGTTCCTTTTGGAGTGAGGTATTAGCAGAGGTGGATGAAATGTATGACACAGACATGCACAGGTTTCCCAGCTACACCTTGCTGGGACTCTCGAACCCTTTGACGTAACCCCCTAAAATCTGCAATGGGGCGTGCCATTACTTTAGCCCTGGGAGCCGCCAAACAGCTGGGGCTCATAGGCAATCCCAACACAATTGGACTGGCTGCACAAACTATGGAAATTGCTGGGACTGGAGAAATTGAGCGCGGTGGCGTTGTTTGATAAGACATGGTGGCCATGCATCCGGTACCTGTCGGATGAATTTAGCGAACTGACTTGCCCAATATATCTGCGGGTTCACCGCCTGACCCACCCTGACTGTATGCCTACCTAAGCCGGCAGATGGTGGGTTGCCCTCTGCCTCTTTCACATCCCCCCGCCATTCCTATTGTGTAACCTGTGACTCGTCCCACTTATGTTGTCAGCACACACCCACACCTTCTCATAGCCTATCCTGACTGTTCTTCCTTCTCTTTCTTCCTACCTTGCCCTCCCATGTTATAAGTTTAATTGATGTTTCCCCACTGGCCAACGGATGTAGGTGGGCTGAATGTTGTCCCTTGTTGTATAATAATAATAAAAAAGGTCTTAAACCTAAAACATGCAGGCACACATAGCCCAGGATTAGAAGGACACTCGGGGCAGTGTATGCAAGTCTCCTTTTGCACGCCTCTTCGGACACAGGCTCTACATCTCCTACAGAGGAAGTTTGGGTGTTGGAGGAATGTAACCTAGCCACATCCTCCACCACTCCAACTCTAGGAACACTTGCCTGCTCCACTACAACAAGGCTGCCTATTACAGACTGCTGAAACTGAACAAAAGTCACTTTTGGATCTGGAGAACAATCCTTGGATATAACAAAAGCATTGAAGGTTGCCAAAGGAAACCAATGGACAGCCAACTTCTATTACCAAATGTATAACTTACAAACAGCAGTGTAAGGCTCCAACCTCTGATCTACTCTATCTACACCACCCATGTGCTTATTGTAGTCTAAAATGCACACAGGTTTGCACACTTCAGCAACCTGACCCCAGTCACAGGTGAAGTGCTTTCATCACGAATGGTTGTCAGCATGTGGACATCTATCCTGTCTGAAAAGTTCACTACCAGAAGTTCATCATTACACAAGGTACTGAACTGTCCCCTATGAAGCTTTTTACATTCAAACTCTTTAGGGTACCCTTTATGGTTAGAGCAGATTTGTGCCACATGCAACAGTGTCCACTTTGAACAATGGTTCCCACACAATGTTCTCACTGACTGCAGCCAGGAGGGTCTATAGAAGAATTCCTACCAGTGTACACTCTGAAATTATAGAAATATCCAGTACTACTCTCAGACAGAATATACATCTTAATTCCATAGCGTATCCCCTTGCTAGGACTGTACTTCCTAAAAACCAAATTGACCTTGAACAGGACCAAAGACTTATCCACAGATATTTCCTTCCCCGGAACATAAATCTCTGAAAATCGATCTACAAAATGATCAATAACAGGCTGAGTCTTGAAGAGATGGTCACAACTGGGGTTATCCTTTAGCATTATCAACAAAATGCAACATCTGAAGCACAAGCAAATACCGATCATGACTCATGGTTGCAGGAAATATAGCAGTTGCCATCAAGGAACTAGAAGACCAATATGAAGACAGCGATGGCTTCCTTATTTATTTTATTTATTTATTTATGTATTTGCAGAGTTTTATATAGCGCTGGCTAGACCCGGAGGTATCAGAGCGCTTTAAATGAGGATCAGCGGGTTACAGGTTACGAAAATTACATCGGTTACAGTTACAGTTACAAGTGTAGGCTTAGGAGAAAAACATGAGATTACACAATAATATAAGTTATTAGCGCGTAGCATAGCCAAGACAAGCATCTTATGGGGAAAGGAAGGTGGGGGGGGGAGGTAAACAGGGGAGAGGAATGCAGATAGAGTCAGGTAGACCGGAAGGGGGAAAGAAATTTAGGGGGAACAAAGCCGTCAAAGCAGTCGAAGAGAAAGACAGATAAAACCGTGAAGAACCGTGAGAAACAATGTCCGATGTCCGGCTGTGTAGGTGACGGCCGCGGGGGTGAACCAGAGCCAGACTCCTCTATAACTGCATAGGACAGCTCTACCGGGCAGCGGCCACGGGTAATCGGGCTCCGCGGTAAGTACAAACAGTTTACAAAGCAGTCAAAGCAGTCAAAGAGAAAGACAGATAAAACCGTAAAGAACCGTGAAATACAATGTTCGTTGTCCGGATGGGTAGGTGACGGACGCAGGGGTGAGCCAGAGCCAGACTCCTCTATAGCTGCATAGGACAGCTCCACCGGGCAGCGGCCAAGGGTACTCGGGCTCCGCGGTAAGTACAAACAGTTTTGGTTTCCGCCCATGGGGCATCGTCATAGTTCCATAGAAGGCAACAGTCCCGGTGTTACTGGGAAACGCCGTCCGCCTCATCCTCCAGCTCGCCCCATGAGAGGAGAGGTGGAAGAGACAGCTCCGAAGTCTGCAGATCTACCCCATTCCCCAAAGCAGTAGTGAGTGTTGGGCAATAGTCCAACTGGAAGCCATTTCCTCCTTCGTCCTTTTCAGTACTCACAATGCGTTCCCTTAGATGCCACATTTTCTATATTCCTACTTCCACATGTTTCTGCTGCGGACCCCCGGTCTTCTTTGGTGCTGCACCTCTCAATTTCCCCTCTGCATACTGCTCCAGATTAGCCTACTGAGGTTCCTTCTGCTTCTGCAGGTTGGTTTCCACGTATTTGAGTACTCTGCTCTCTGGCACCCACTCATCCCCGTTCTTATCCCAACCGCTGTAATTATCAACCCCATCAACAAAGTTAAACCCCAGAACTTCTTCACCTCATCCAGATTTGTTGGAGTCCACCGGGTAGCTCTAGAGTGGGGCTTGAGTCTGGCACTGTTGTCCCTCAAATACTTTTCAGCATGCAAATTAGTCTAGTCAACAATATCATCCAAAAATTACATTGTCCATGAACAGCGGAAAAAATGTATAGGAAAAACTATTTCAGTTTTCACCCTACATCCTGCGACACCATTAAATGCAGGAAACACCTTCTGTACCATGTTTGGGGCAACCCAGAGTTCAGCACTTGCAATGGGAAGCCTTCCACCCCCAGGCTGCAATCCAGATTGGTCTTGCTGCACTATCGGCAATTCAGTGTCCACATCTAAAAGAGGCGATTCCTCCGCACTGATAGTGGCTTCATCATCAGATGATTCCTCTCGGACAGAAAATTTACTGCCAGAATCTTGGACTTCTTCCTCTGCCTCAGATGCAGTCAGTCTCAGAACCATGGTCAGAGGAAGATTACAAAAGTAAACCAACAACCTGCTGAGCGGTCAGCCTGCGGTTAGCCATAATCTAACAAAAGTAATACAGCAAATAAGCCAACAATAAACAACAACATTTAAAATAAGTAATTAAGTTTGGCTTTATCAAATAGAAAGTAAAACTACTGGCATATAAGTAATCTGGAAGGAAGAGTCAATACAAAGCACACAAAGACCTATATACTCAAAAACTATACCATTCACTTGCCAGAGGCAGCAAGACTGGGGATCAACTGTACCAACTCTGCACAGACACAGCGAGCACCAAAGAAGTCACACTGAAAAAGAAAAAAACGAAAATTACACATATTACAAGGAGGAATGAATGTGTACAAATCAATACGTTTCTTTGAAAGACAATCACACAAAAAGTGCAAAGATCCAAACATTAGTACAGCAGTCACAAATATTATACAAACAGGCAAAGGATACACAATTAGATGAAAAAGATTACAAAACGAGTTGCTTACCAACCACAACTCCACAAACAACAGATCTTCCGAAGCTGCACCTGCAAACAGTATTCACCAACTAGGCAAAGAAAATAATTGGCTCTACAATAAAAAAGAAAAGAAAAGTTTGATTGCATGTGTGGCTTTAGATACAAATGCTCTGCATACTTCTGACATCTTGTGTTGGGATCGGAGCTGTGCAACTTGTTTTTCTTCAAAGAAGTCTTTCGAATCACAATGTAGAATGACTCCTCCTTTCAATGATGCATGGGCCCGACTCCTTTGTTAGATTGCTTTCTCTACGCTGTCGGGCACGGAAATGTGTGCCTCTCCTCTGTGTTCAACTCCGTTTGGTACGCGTCTTCGGTCCCATCCTTTCTTCGGTATAGTGAGCCTCAGTTGCGCTTTTCCAGTCCATTGCCACTCGATAATATTCATCGGGTCGTGCATCCATTGATCACCTTTTGGGGTGCCGCCCATCATGTATCTACCTTTCCATGTGCACCGTATGGAAGATGTGTTCCTGATGGAACAAACACCTTTTCAATTCTGCCCGTAGTGTTGCGCTAAATATCCACGCACCGACCTACACCAGATGTGTAACCTTTGCCTTTTGCCAGACCACCATGAAGCTGGCTGCGACACCTGCAAATCTTTCCGATCCAAAAAGATGCTATGTAATCGAAGGGCACTTCGACTGGAAATGTCTCGCCGCAGCGAGGAGGATACTCCCGATGTCTTCGGTGAGAAGCACGTCCAGGAAGAGCCAAAAAGTGAAGAGCCGGAGAGTCAAGAGGAGGATGCAGCGTCCTCCGTCGAGGAGATCTATGGCTCCAATGTGGAGGAAGATCAATCAATCAATCAATCATGTCACTTATAAAGCGCACTACATACCCGCGAGGGTCTCAAGGCGCTGGGGGAAGAGGGGGGGTGGTGCTGCTACTGATCGAAGAGCCAGGTCTTGAGGAGTCTTATGAAGGCCAGTAGGTCTTGGGTCTGTCGGAGGTTGGTGGGGAGGGTGTTCCAGGTCTTGGCGGCGAGGTGGGAGAAGGATCTGCCGCCGGCGGTCGTTTTCCGGATGCGGGGGACTGTGGCGAGGGCGAGGCTGGTCGAGCGGAGCTGGCGGGTGGGGGTGTAGAAGCTGAGTCGTCTGTTGAGGTAGGCTGGTCCGGAGTTGTGGAGTGCTTTGTGTGCGTGGGTGAGGAGCTTGAAGGTTATCCTCTTGTTGACAGGGAGCCAGTGCAGGTCTCTCAGGTGGGGTGTGATGTGGCTGCGTCGGGGGATGTCGAGGATAAGACGTGCAGAGGTGTTCTGGATGCGTTGCAGCCGTCTCAGGAGCTTAGCCGTCGTTCCTGCGTAGAGGGCATTTCCGTAGTCCAGCCTGCTGGTGACGAGGGCCTGGGTGACTGTTTTTCTTGTTTCGGTGGGGATCCACTTGAAGATCCTGCGGAGCATTCGGAGGATGTTGAAGCAGGATGAGGAAATGGCGTTGACCTGCTTAGTCATGGAGAGGGTGGGGTCGAGGATGACCCCTAGGTTGCGTACGTGGTCGGTGGGTGGCGGGCCTGTTCCCAGTGATGTTGGCCACCAGGAGTCGTCCCAGGCTGAAGGGTTGGAACCAAGGATGAGGACCTCCGTCTTGTCCGAGTTCAGCTTCAGGCGGCTGGTCCTCATCCATTCGGCGACGGCCTTCATTCCTTCGTGGAGGTGGGCTTTGGCGGTGTGAGGGTCTTTGGTGAGGGAGAGGATCAGCTGGGTGTCGTCGGCGTAGGAGATGATGTTGAGGTTGTGCTGTCGGGCGACGTGGGCGAGGGGTGCCATGTAGATGTTGAACAGCGTTGGGCTGAGGGAGGAGCCTTGGGGTACGCCGCAGATGATCTTGGTGGCCTTGGATCGGAAGGGGCGAGGCGGACGCTTTGTGTTCTGCCGGAAAGGAAGGATGTGGTCCAGTCCAGGGCCTTCTCTTGGATCCCGGCGTCGTGAAGGCGTGTTCGTAGTGTGTGGTGGCAGACCGTGTCGAAGGCGGCTGATAGGTCCAGGAGGATGAGGGCTGCTGTTTCTCCGTTGTCTAGCAGGGTCCTGATGTCATCGGTGGCGGCGATGAGGGCGGTTTCGGTGCTGTGGTTGCTGCGGAAGCCGGACTGGGAAGGGTCCAGGATGTTGTTCTCCTCGAGGTAGCGGGTCAGTTGTTTGTTGAGGATTTTCTCGGTGACCTTCGCGGGGAACGGGAGCAGAGAGAAGGGTCAGAAGTTCTTGAGGTCCTTGGGGTCTGCCTTGGGTTTCTTGAGTAAGGCGGTGATCTCGGCGTGCTTCCAGCTTTCCGGGAAGGTTGCTGTCTCGAAGGAGATGTTGATTATTTTCCGGAGATGGGGCGCGATGGCTGTACTGGCTTTGTTGAAGATGTGGTGAGGGCACGGGTCTAGCGGTGAACCGGAGTGGATGGTGTTCATGATCTCGCTGGTGTCCTCGTCGTTGATGTTGGTCCAGGAGAGCAGGCGGTTGGTGGTTGTGGGGGCAGTGGTCTCGGTGGTTGCCGGGGCGGTCGTGGTGTTGAAGCTGTCGTGGATGTCGGCGATTTTGCGGTGGAAGAAGGTGGCCAGTGAGTCGCACAGGTCTCGCGACGGCTGGATGTCGTTGGTGTTGGAGCTGGGGTTGGAGAGTTCCTTCACGATGTTGAAGAGCTCTTTGCTGTTGTGTGCGTTGTTGTCTAGGCGGTCTTTGAGTGAGGCCCTTTTGGCGGATCTGATGAGGTGATGGTGACTGCGGGTGGCGCTCTTGTGGGCGGCGTAGCTGTCCGCTGTCCGTTCGTGGAGCCAGATCTTCTCCAGTTTTCGGCATGTTCGTTTGGAGGCCTGGAGGTCTTCGGTGAACCAGGTGGCTTTCTTGCTGGTGTGGCTGTTGGGCGGATTCTTGAGCGGGGCGAGGTGTTGGCGCAGTCGTCGATCCACTGTCTGGAGGTTGCGGGCGGCGGTGTCGGGGTCGGAGGGTTCGGCGGGTGGGCTCAGGGCGAGGTTGTGGTTAGCTGGTCTTCCGTGACTCTGCTCCAGCAGCGGCGAGGCATTTGTTCGGTGCGGTGGTGCGTGGTGGGCTTCCTGTAGGTGAAGTGGATGCAGTGGTGGTCAGTCCAGTGGGGTTCGGAGGTGTGGTTGAAGGAGACGTGTGGGCTTGCGGAAAAGATGGAGTCGAGCGTGTGGCCGGCGGCGTGGGTGGGTGTAGTCACGAGCTGTCTGAGTCCGAGGGTGGCGAGGTTGTCGATCAGGGTGGTGGAGTTGGTGTCCTTGTTGTTCTCGAGGTGGAAGTTGAGGTCCCGAGGAGGATGTAGTCCGTGGAGGCGATGGCGTGTGTGCTGACGAAGTCAGCGATGGAATCGCTGAACTGTGGTCGGGGTCCGGGGGTCTGTAGATGAGGGTTCCTCTGAGGGTGGTGTTGGGATCGGTGTGGATCTGGAAGTGCATGTGTTCGGCGGTGCTGAGGGTGTCGTCGGTGTTGGTTGAGACTCTGAGGGTGTTCCTGTGGACGATGGCGATGCCTCCTCCGACTCCGTTGGTGCGGTCCCTGCGGGTGATCTTGTATCCGTCCGGGATGGCAATGGCGATGTCGGGGGCTGAAGCGGGATTCAGCCAGGTCTCCGTCAGGAATGCGACGTCTGGGGAGGTTGAGTCGAGAAGGTCCCAGAGTTCGATGGCGTGTTTGCGGGCGGAGCG
This sequence comes from Calotriton arnoldi, assembly GCA_963921515.1. Classification (NCBI taxonomy): domain Eukaryota; kingdom Metazoa; phylum Chordata; class Amphibia; order Caudata; family Salamandridae; genus Calotriton; species Calotriton arnoldi. The sequence continues at coordinate 1,796,090 of CAWUFW010000037.1, read as the reverse complement.
GGTGTTGAGGAGGATGCATCTGAGGTAGTTGGGTTCTTTCCTGGGCGGTGGTTTGGCGGGGCGGGTGCTGGCGAAGCTGCAGTTCCGGCAGGTGAAGGGGCCTTGGGTGCGCTTCGGGGTGGCCTGGTAGCAGGCGTGATCTTTTCCGGGGTTGAGTGCGTGGAGGGTGCTGGCGTCGTATCGGCGTCTGTTGATGTGGCGGGCGCGGGGGATGCCCGGACCAGGGGGTCTGGCGCTGGGCGCGGTCACGGCGCGGACGGGCGCAGACGGGCTTGCCTTAGGCGCGGCCGCTGCGCACGTCCGCTGCGCGGCCGCACAGCGGCCGCACAGCGGCCGCCATAAATGGGGAGGTGGGAGGGAGGAGCAGGGAATGGGGCAGCGAATGGGCAGTGAGGGGCGGGGCCGCAGGGGCGCAGCGGCGGGAAACAGGCACAGAAGGGAAAACGAACACAATCAGGGCATCAAGGGGGCACAGAAAGGAAAAAACTAGCACAATGAGGGGCAGCAAGGGGGCACAGAAAGGAAAAACGAGCACAATCAGGGGCAGCAAGGGGGGCACAAAAAGGAAAAGCGAGCACAATCAGGGGCAGCAAGGGGGCACAGAAAGGAAAAACGAGCACAATCAGGGGCAGCAAGGGGGCACAGAAAGGAAAAAACGAGGCACAATCAGGGGCAGCAAGGGGGCACAGAAAGGAAAAGCGAGCACAATCAGGGGCAGCAAGGGGGGCACAGAAAGGAAAAAAACGAGCACAATCAGGGGCAGCAAGGGGGCACAGAAAGGAAAAAAAACGAGCACAATCAGGGGCAGCAAGGGGCACAGAAAGGAAAAAACGAGCACAATCAGGGGCAGCAAGGGGGCACAGAAAGGAAAAACGAGCACAATCAGGGGCAGCAAGGGGGGCACAGAAAGGAAAAAGCGAGCACAATCAGGGGCAGCAAGGGGGCACAGAAAGGAAAAAAAACTAGCACAATCAGGGGCAGCAAGGGGGCACAGAAAGGAAAAAAAACTAGCACAATCAGGGGCAGCAAGGGGGCACAGAAAGGAAAAAAAACGAGCACAATGAGGGGCAGCAAGGGGGCACAGAAAGGAAAAAACGAGCACAATGAGGGGCAGCAAGGGGGCACAGAAAGGAAAAACGAGCACAATCAGGGGCAGCAAGGGGGCACAGAAAGGAAAAAACGAGCACAATCAGGGGCAGCAAGGGGGCACAAAAAGGAAAAACGAGCACAATCAGGGGCAGCAAGGGGGCACAGAAAGGAAAAACGAGCACAATCAGGGGCAGCAAGGGGGCACAGAAAGGAAAAACGAGCACAATCAGGGGCAGCAAGGGGGCACAGAAAGGAAAAAACGAGCACAATCAGGGGCAGCAAGGGGGCACAGAAAGGAAAAAAAACGAGCACAATCTGGGGCAGCAAGGGGGCACAGAAAGGAAAAAAACGAGCACAATCAGGGGCAGCAAGGGGGCACAGAAAGGAAAAACGAGCACAATCAGGGGCAGCAAGGGGGCACAGAAAGGAAAAAACGAGCACAATCAGGGGCAGAAGGGGCACAGAAAGGAAAAAAAGCGAGCACAATCAGGAGCAGCAAGGGGGCACAGAAAGGAAAAAAACGAGCACAATCAGGGGCAGCAGCAGGGCACACAGACGGAGCTGTGTGGTGGGGAGCGACCTACCAGTCAAGGTCAGGGGTCGCTCTCTTCACCACGCAGCGGCCGCCATAAATGGGGAGGTGGGAGGGAGGAGCAGGGAATGGGGCAGCGAATGGGCAGTGAGGGGCGGGGCCGCAGGGCGCAGCGGCGGGAAACAGGCACAGAAGGGAAAACGAGCACAATCAGGGCATCAAAGGGGCACAGAAAGGAAAAACTAGCACAATGAGGGGCAGCAAGGGGGCACAGAAAGGAAAAACGAGCACAATCAGGGGCAGCAAGGGGGGCACAGAAAGGAAAAGCAGAGCACAATCAGGGGCAGCAAGGGGGCACAGAAAGGAAAACCGAGCACAATCAGGGGCAGCAAGGGGGCACAGAAAGGAAAAACGAGCACAATCAGGGGCAGCAAGGGGGCACAGAAAGGAAAAATGAGCACAATCAGGGGCAGCAAGGGGGGCACAGAAAGGAAAAACGAGCACAATCAGGGGCAGCAAGGGGGCACAGAAAGGAAAAAAACGAGCACAATCAGGGGCAGCAAGGGGGCACAGAAAGGAAAAACGAGCACAATCAGGGGCAGCAAGGGGGCACAGAAAGGAAAAACGAGCACAATCAAGGGCAGCAAGGGGGGCACAGAAAGGAAAAAACGAGCACAATCAGGGGCAGTGATAGAGCGAAATGTTCTTGTGAATTGTAGGGGTGCATCATAATCACTGATAGGCCGCACCCACATGTATCCAGACATATATTCGTTTATATTCAGTTGTATACTCATGCATGTTTAGTAAAGAATGAATAGTTCACTGAGAGAAAGTGAACTCAGCAGCATAATGGTGTTAGGATAATGATGTAATGTAATGCTTATTGAATTGTGTGAACATAATGCATAGAGGAATTAGTTTGTGTGTAATGTAATTGCAGTAGTTTAAACGTGCACCATATTAAAGTTGCACATGTAATTCATTGTTTGCATATGAATTGTAATGAAAATGCTTATAGGGAAAAGTAAGATGTGTGTTTAAAAGTCATATGTAAAGGCCTGACTACATATATGCTTAGGGAAGGCCTGGTTTATTCTTATGTTAGCTTATTTTGTAGGTTGAGAAAAGTTTCTCTTGGTAAGGCTCTCTGGGCACAAACGGTAGATTTAATTTGCACAGTAGAAGGTTTCTGTTGAAAGTATCTTTCGTTGCAGGTGCAAGGACACATGTCTCGTTAGTAAGACTAACTCTTTGTTTTCGAAAGCTAGAGAGAGGGAGGCATGGTACGGGGAGTGAAATGGAATTTAGGGATGATACTTTCAGCGGAGAAGGTGCCTGGGACTCAAGGTCATCGCAACCGTTCAGGATGAAGTAACCGTTTCGATGGAAAAGCACAAGAAAGAAGACCTGGCCAAGGAGGCGTGACAAAGGCGTGTACAATTGTATTGTGGTTTTGTATTAGGGATAGTGCCCTGAGGGAGGAGGCCAGAGAAGAGGTAGGGGAGACCAGAGAGAAGGACAGGGCTGAGCTTAGGTATTATGTGATTGCACTTCTTAGGAAGTCTTCACAGCTGACACCTTTTATTCTTTCTTGCCTGGGAAAATCGTTATGCAGGGATGTCACTTAGCGTTAGAGTAGGGACAGCAATTGATTTCAAGCTTGTTTAATCCAATGAAGAGCAACTTAGAAATTGGAGCAATCATAGTCTGGTTGATCCTTCTGGAACTTTCTATTCTTCTTATCCTGAGTCGGATGAGATTCCTGCGTAGATTATTATTTGTATTAGTGCCCATCTATTTCTTTAACCTGAGTTGAGGTGCTTGCACGTTCAGTTATTTTTGGCGATAATAAATTCTCAAACTTGAATTCGGAGTCAGTGGTCCTTTCAGACAAAATGAATGCTGATATATAACCAGATGAGATTCTCTCCTTTACACTATTCAACAGGTAAAAAGATCTTGGCGACCAGAGGGTTCTTATAGATAATTAGATAAGAATCGGCGTTATCAGTTAGTAGCAGAGTAGGATGGTTACCTTTGATGGTAAGGGGAGATCTAGAGCAAGATAGGAGATTAAGTTGCCCCATAAAGCCCGAGTGACGCAGATCCAGAGGACCGCGGGAGAAGGATGTCGGAGGTCGTGGAAAACTGACGGAGAGTGCCGGTGCGGCGGAAGTAGCAGTTCGTGGTAGAGTGAGTATGAAAAGAGTGATGTTTGGTAGATTGCGGTGTTTTATTGTTGTGTGATGTCTTGCGGAGTTGGAAAGAGAGTTGTGTGATTGAGAAACGGACCGTGAGCGCGCGCGGGACCGGGAGATTTATTGTGGTGTAGAATACACCCAGAGTTGAGAACGTTGACCAGAGGTTGTGGGGGTCACGAGACGTCATTGACAAACCCACTGAAGATAGGGAACGCATGAGTGAGTGTGTGAATAACCAACGCAGGTCGTAGGTTATTGTGTGCAGAACATCGAGTGATTGAATCCTATTGAGTGTGTTAAAGGCGATTGTCCGGTCGTTTCGCGGACAGACGATTGCCAGATTGAGGTCAACAAGCTCAAGAGGCTGATCGGTCATTGGTAAGACTGACGGTCAGAGAGGTAATTGTTCGGTAGGACGGACATTATTTCAGAGTATGATTGGGACAGGTGCGAGCGAGAACGAGTGAATTAGAAAGGAGGGGAACTGCTGCGAGCGGAGGAAAAGTGACGTCAGACAAGAGCGCGCTGCGATAGGCCGGTTGGTGTGAGCCGCGCTGGTATTGGTGGAGTGAAATCAAGAAGCAAGAGCTGACATTTTGAGTGCAAATACGAAGTTGATTCATCATGAAATGTTTTAAAGCTTTACGGGAACTTTGTAGAGGTGATAGACATGTGGTCGTTCGGGAGGGAGAGGAAGCTCCTCCCGAGGATACACCAGCACATTATATGGCAAAGAATGTAGGATTGCATACTATAATTTGGCTTGAGAATTGGCATAAAATGACAGAAGCAGAAGGAGAGTTGTCGTTCCCTCGATATGGTACTTTCAGGATGGAGGTATTGTACCAGCTAAAAAGTGTAATGGCTTCATTACGACCACTACCTAGACCGACACAGTTTGAGGCATTACATGCGTGGATTAGAGCAGCACACGAAAGGAATAGAGACAAAAGTCAGGAAAGGGTGAAGAAATCGATCAGGGCATTTCAGGATGCAAAGTGGGATGCACTGGAGAAACGGTGGAGGGTGGCAACGGTTGAAGTGGACAAGTTGTACCCATTGTTAGTACAAAATGGGAAGATAATAAGAATCGATGAGGACGACAGTGATCTCAGATGACAGCTTGTTAGATAGGTTGTTGGCAGAGAGGCCACCACCATTTAATCCAGACTCAGAAGAGGGAAAGCCGACCCCAGGAGTAACAATTGATGGGAGCCAGAATCAGACTAGCATGCGAGTAGTGGGAAGGATTTCCACAGGAACAGAGGGGGCAACGGCGTCTATGATAACACAGCCTCCTGTTGAGAACACAAGATTACCGGACTCCTTGACAGTACCGGTTACCATTGGCCCTATAGTACCGGTATATGACCCAGACCGAGTGAGAGAAGGGGGCTCCGTACAGATGGGAAGGGAAGAAGTAACCAGCGAGAGTGGGAATGGGTTTGGAGTAAGAGTGGTTCATTTCCCAAGACCATTGGAGACAAGTACGCCGTTACCGGCTACTGCAGACTCTTCCTTTAGACAAGAAGAGGAGAGACCAGCCAGACCGAGGTCCTTGCAGGAATCTAAGTCAGCGTTGAGGATGTGGACACCAACAGTAACCAACCAAGAGGATAGGATGCAAGGAGATAGGGTACAAAACATCTCGGAAGACAGACCAAGTTCCAGGAATATGATGGAAGGGAATAGGTCACAAGGACAGAATAGTGACTGTGATGAGCGGGATGGCTCGGGTTGTCGAGATGTACTGAGGAGTGCAGTACAGGCAAGGTTGTTAGACGTAGTGAGGCTGAAAGCAGAGGTAGACGAAATGATCAGTGGGGGTCTGCCTTTGGAAAGGATAGAAATTTATGGATCGGATGAGCTGCTGTTTGTAGCAAAAGATGTGACTCGAAAAGCTAGGATGGCACATGATAGATTGAAGGAATTGGCCAAAAGATATGAGGTGGACCTGAACAAAACTAAAGCGTTGCAGGGACCACATAGATTGCATTACAGTGATCAGGAGCTGGAGGAGAAAAGACTAACAGGATTAAGGACACATACCAGAGATTTGATCGTAGGGATGAGGATATGGATTTTGTTGGACAAATGGGAAGAAAGGTGGTCCAAGAAGAAACCAGCAAAGAGAGCTGAAGGGGAAACGCCGCCTCCAGGAGGCGGGGCGACGGGGGTTGGGAATTTTCCTTTACGGGAAGTACAGAATGGAGGGTACGTGCATGTGCCGTGGAATAGAGGTGATTTGGCTGCATTTACAAATGATTTTCCTCGGCTGAGGGAAAAACCAGTAGAATGGTACAAACAAGTTGAGCGGTTTGTGAAGATTTCAAAAGTATTGTGGATTGATTTGAACACTTTGTTTGACATAGTGGTACCGGGAGATTTGTGGACAGCTTGTAAAGTCGCTATTGAGTGGCCGACTTCGGAACCGGATAGAGAGGCGGTTACAAATGGTCCATCACCCCTAGTCATGAAAAAGTATGAGCAGGTGATTACATGGTTGAAACTGAAGATTTCACCTCAGGATATAGATTGGGTTAAGATAGATCGGACTGTACAGGAACCCAAGGAAACGGTGCATGAATATTATGAAAGACTTCTGCAAGCTTTTAAACAGTATAGTGGGTTAGATATCTTGGACCCTAAGGATATGGGACAGTTTGTCTCAAAGTTTGTACTGGGTCTGAGAATGGAAATCAGCCTCATGATACAGCACCATTTGATCTGCTGGCAGAACAAGCCACTAGATGAAATTTTGCGGTATGCGAGATACTGTAGTGATGAGGTGGAATCAAAACATCGAAAGCTAAAAGACAAATTGATGCTTGTCCAGATGCAGACAGCACAGAGTCAGCCTAGTGGAGGGACCTTAGGAAGAAAGCAAGGAAATTTCCAGGGAAACCAGAATGGGCAAGGCCAGGGAAAGGGAAAACCAGTAGACCCCAAGACAGGAGTGGACGTGGCCACATTGAAGAAGACCACTGCGTGTCATCTTTGTCGCCAGGTCGGACATTGGAAACGCGAGTGTCCTTTGAACCCAGCTAATCAGTTACAGGAAGAGGAAGAGGGGGCTCAGGCACCCGCGCAAGAGGTAGTTAGCACAGTGACGAGGCCTAGAACGATGAAAGGGGGGGTTTACAGTTCTCACGCCCAGGTTCCCCAAGCTCCAAGGATTTCACAAGGAACACGAACGTACCAACAGATGCCCTTGTTCGAAGACAATGACGAGAGTAGCTCAGACCCTTTATCCTGACGGTGCCTGAGGGGGGAGGAAGACTGCACACTTGGAGCGGTCTTGGAGGTAGACCAGAGAGGACCTTTTGTGGAGGCAGATATTGAGGGTCATCCTGCCACACTTTTGGTTGATACTGGAGCTACCCGGTCTACTGTAAGATCAGCAGTAGTCCCTAACCTACCCCTCTCGGGACAATCAATCCAGGTTGTTGGAGTAGCGAACAAAAGAATAAGCAGCCCATTGACAGAACCGATCCTAGTAAAGATAGGTTCCTTCCAAACGAGACATCAGTTTGTAGTGTGTGATACGAGTCCAGTTTGCCTTTTGGGAAGAGATCTGTTGTGCAAGTTGAACTGCACGATTTATTGTACACCACGGGGAGTGGAGGTCCAGACGAGAGATGATGATGCTGACTTTAAAATTACCAATCAGCATCTGTGTATAGATCTGTACCCAATGGTGACGGTGGAAGAACTTCCACCTGATCTGAGAGACGCAGTGTCGTCTGTGGTGTGGGATTTCGCAGGCGACGAAACAGGTCTAATCAGAGGGGTTGAACCAGTGCGGATTGAGGTGAAACAGAATGTTGATTTCCCAGAACACCTCAATACAACCTGTCGCCAGAAACGATTGCAGGAATAAGACCTGTGATCGAGACTTTCATTGAGAAGGGTATTTTGAAAGAGATCAGAGGTAGCCCCTGTAATTCGCCCATAATGGGACTACAGAAACCGAGCGGGAAATACAGGATCGTGCAAGACCTGCGAAAGGTTAACACGATAGTTGTCCCTTGTTGTCCAGTGGTACCGAATCCTTCAGTAATACTGTTCCAGATCCCATGTGAAGCCGAGTGGTTTACGGTTATCGATTTGTGTCAAGCCTTCTTTTCGATACCGCTCCACGAGGAAAGCCAATTTCTTTTTGCGTTCAGGCTAGAAAATCGCGTGTTAACATGGTGTCGTATCCCTCAAGGGTATACGGAAAGTCCATCGATCTTTAACCAGATCTTGAAGAAGAACCTTGAGAGTCTCGTGTTGCCACAGAACTCAGTTCTCGTGCAATACATAGATGACTTGCTCATTGCCTCAGAAACAGAAGATGCTTGCAGAATTGACACTGTAGCTTTGTTGAACCACTTAGCAGAGAACGGACATAAGGTGTCCCCGAACAAGCTGCAGTACTGTTTGAAAGAGGTACAGTACTTGGGACACAGATTGGAAAAAGGCAAGAGGAAGGTGTCACCCGATCGAATTGAGGCAATAATGAGCATGGCAGTACCCACCACACAGAGAGAAGTGAGGATGTTCCTAGGAATGGTTGGCTACTGTCGACAGTGGATTCCTAGTTTCTCCTTGAGAGCAAAGCCTTTACAGAGGCTTACGCACAAGGATGTGAGTGATCCGGTACCATGGGACGAGGAGTGCTTGATGTCATTCCTGAAACTGAGAGAGGATTTGTGCAGGGCTCCGGCACTGGGAATGCCTGACTACAACAAGGCCTTTTCATTGTTTTGTTACGAGAGGGAAGGATGTGCATTAGCAGTGTTAGCTCAGAACCATGGAGGTGTCCGTAGACCAGTGGCATATTTTTCAGCTACTTTAGATCCAGTAGCTTCTGCGTTGCCCGGATGTCTAAGATCCGTTGCTGCAACAGGTGTCAGCATTGAAAGATGTGAAAGCATTGTAATGGGACATCCATTGACTGTACATGTGCCACATTCGGTTGAGTTATTGATGACCAGGACCAAGACACAGCACCTAACGAACAATAGGTTAACGAGGTACGAGCAAGTCATACTTGCCGCAGAGAATGTGACTCTGAAAAGGTGCTCTGTCTTGAACCCTGCGACATTGATGCCTACACCGAGCACGGATGATGAAGATTGTGCGGACCATGATTGTCTCGATGTGACCGAACTTTGCACCAAACCGAGACCTGACATTGTCGATGAGCCATTGGCCGACCCAGATGAAATTTTCTTTGTCGATGGTTCATGCTTAAGAGACAGTGTGGGGCAATTGAGAGCAGCGTTTGCTGTATGTACCATTTCAGGAGTGGTCGAGGCTGCTTGCCTAGAAGGAGTACGCTCCGCGCAGGTAGCTGAGATCATTGCCTTGACCCGTGCCTGTTTGGCCGCTGATCGAATTCGAATCACGATTTACACAGACAGCCAATATGGGTTTGGCGTGGTGCACGACTTCGGGCAGTTATGGTCTCAGAGGGGATTTTTGACATCATCTGGCTCACCCATTCGTAATGGAGAATATGTAAGACAATTGTTAGATGCATTACAGCATCCAAAGGAAATTGCTGTTGTAAAGTGTTCAGCCCATGGGAAGGGGGAGGACTTTGTATCCTTGGGAAACAATTATGCGGACGAAGTTGCCCGTTTCTGTGCAGAACAAGGATGCATATTCACGGAAAGCGAGATAGGGGAGAGCCAAGAAGGAACTGAGCTCAGCATAATGTTGACCATGGCAGACACTTGGGAAGAGCTTAAGCGATTGCAGGATGAAGTTTCAAATCAAGAGAGAGAGGGATGGATCAAAGCTGGTTGTGAGAAAGGAGACGTGGATGTGTGGGTATCCAACGATGGGAGAGCCGTGTTGCCTGAAGAATTGCTGAGTCCGATGGCAAGACTGATACATGGACAGGCACACCTTGGTAGAGACGCAATGATGAGAGTGTTTAGACAGACGTGGTATAACCCACGGTTCCGAGCAATGGCTGAGACGGTATGTCAGAGGTGTGTTACGTGTCAGCAGATGAATGCTGGAAAGAGAACTGTAGTTACGTTGAGTCATATTGGAAGGTCAGGAGGGCCCTTCAATAGAATACAGCTGGACTTTGTGGAGATGCCTAAGTGCAATGGATTGAGGTACATTTTAGTGCTAGTATGTGTATTCTCACGGTGGGTGGAGGCTTACCCCACACGCAGGTGTGACACTCTCACAGTGGCTAAATTATTGTTGAGGGAGCTCATCCCTAGATTCGGGATCCCGACCTCTTTGGAATCAGATAGAGGAAGGCACTTCCATAGTGAAATCATGAAGTTACTTTGTGCTGCCTTGAACATTGACCAGAGACTCCACTGTAGTTACAGACCAGAGGCTTCTGGGATGGTGGAACAAGTTAATGGAACTTTGAAGGCCCGGATGGCAAAAATGTGTTCTTCGACATCCCTGAAATGGCCCGACGCTTTGCCACTCGTGCTGATGAGCATGCGAAGTGTCCCAGACAGAAAGACCGGGTTGTCCCCCATGAGATATTAATGGGAAGGGCAATGAGATTGCCAGCAGTACCAGCTACAGCCTTGATAAGCATCACTGATGATTTGATTCTCGATTATTGTAAAGGACTCTCTGATGTGGTCCGTTCTGTATCCCAGCAGGTGCAAGCAGCAGTGGTCCCAGCCTCGAGTGATCTGTGCCACGACTTGTGTCCCGGTGACTGGGTGCTCGTCCGGAAGCACGTGAGGAAGAGTTGCTTGGATGCCCGCTGGCGTGGCCCGTATCAGGTGATACTTATCACGAACACAGCAGTGAAGTGTGGAGGATTGCCGAACTGGGTGCATGCCTCCCATACCCGCAGAGTTTCAGCACCCTTGGAAGAAACAGCTCCTCTCGTAAATGAAAATCCAGCTGATGTGGCAGGGCCACATGGGAGGACAAGTCAAGCTGTAAGGGTCGCTGACACAGCTGGTGGTGCACTAGAGCAAGCTGAAGGGGTTTCCACAGTTCGAACCCTGACTCAGACACCGAAGACAGAAACGGTGCAGTGGGCGGAGAAGAGTCAGATTCAGCCGAAAGAGGAAGTAGTGCACTGGGTATAGAAGGGGAAGGCAGACGAACGAACAGAAGTGCAGAAAGTTGGCCTGAAAGACAGAGGCGACTGAACCTGAGGTTAGCACCTGAAAGAGACCTTGCTCCAGTGTCCGAAGCATCTGAAACAGAAGCAAGTGACGAAGACCAAGCACAAGACAGTCGGCGAAGGTCAAAGAGAACAAGAGTGCCTTGTCGCAGATACTCTACCCCTGAGTGGACTTACACTGTGTTTGATGCAGGGGGTGGTGAGCACGGGAAGGCTGAGGTCAGTGCAAGTGGTCCGTCGGAGCCCGAATGTGGTGGTGAAGGTGGTGCTGCTGATGCCAGGGCTCGAGATAGAAGGAACACTGACCCTCACAGTTCCGAATCCCCGCTTCTGAGTGAAGTCCGAAACTTGGTTCTGCATCGGCTCGAATTCCCGCCTTTTGGAGTTGAGCCGTTTTCACATGAAGTGCTGATTTTGCGTCTTGAACTTTTGTATCACGTTCTGGTATTGCTCAATGAGGATCTTATAGTGGATCAACTATAAACTGTAAATAAAAGTCCAAAAGAAGAAGATAACCTAGGTCCGAGTGGAAGAAAATTAAACTTAGGGACTTTCCACAAGAAGAGGAACGAAAACTAGGGAAGTCTTTTTCTGGACTGTGTAAATAAGATTGTGATCGGAAAGGGAAAGTCCGGAGATTTCATGGTTGCTCGAGCTGGTTAAGCAAGTCACAAATAAAGGACAGAGACTTTTTCAGAGTTCTTTGCGATAACCAAGACTTTTGAGAACTTTCGAAACCATGGAGCCGGGAGATCCCAATCGTAGATCAAAGTGGATTGTAGGCATTCTTATAAGTAGTGTAATAATTTCTATAATCATAGTAGTTGTAGTCTCATACACTGGTTCGCATGAGCAAGAAGTAGAGGAGGTGACAGGGACACCGACACCTATCACACCTAGTCAGAAGGGGGTAGACAGGGCAGCTGATAGAGCTTTGCTATTAGAAGAAAGTCGTAGATTACATGTAGATTTATCTAAAGGTGATTTTAAGTTGAATGCATATGCTAAGTTGTTGTATGAGTATGTTGATGTGATGGATGCGAAAGGTTGTTATGTGTGTATGCAGTTGCCTACTTCGGTGGATGAGGGTATTAGGTATCACCATCTTCCACTGACTTATGGTATTTCATGTAGTCTTTTGCTTAGTTTGTTTTATGAGAGAGATCAGTTCGAGTATTTCTTTTCCAATTTCGACGCAGTGCTTCCTGAAGTCCCAGCTTACAAGCATTTGAATAAGTATGACTATTATAAGACCGAAGACAGACTGAGGAAGTACTTCATACCGAGTTTGGAATTGGATACAGCATTCGCACACAGACACAATCTGACTTGTTTGATGTCGGATGTAGAGAGAAAGTTTGTAGATCAGGTTGAGGATAGGTATAGAAAGCTGACTCACTCCCGAGACTTGGGGCATCACAGGACAGATTGGACGGAGGAAGAACAGTTGCATAAGACCAAGGGAAGCTATGGTCCTATAGCGTTAGATAAGGAGCAGAGGGGTAAGTTGTGTATAAGGCGTTATCAGACTTACTACGAAAAGGTAGCAGTGGGACAGAGTACCCGTGATCACGTTTTCACCATGGCAGATGTGGCAAAAGATTTTCTCCAAGGTCCTGTACAAGTGATACCAACGGTGTATTACGTATGTGGGAAGAATGCTTATGTGAGGTTGCCTGCAAATTGGTATGGAACATGTTATTTGTCAATAATATTTCCAAAGATTTACCATACAGAAGATTTAGATCTTCTAGAAGGTGGAGAGCATTCAAGAACGAAAAGAGCTGCAAGTGCAGGAATCGTTGTGGGGGATATCTTTGGAGCTATGATACCTAGTCTGGGAGTAGTCTTGAATGATGTGAAGATCCGGAGGTTAGCGACTGTGGTGGATGAATTTTCGATGAATACAGCAAAGTCGTTGGTGTTGGTGGAAGGAGAGATGTTGTCGATAAGGGGAATGGTTTTGCAGAATCGCCTTGCTTTGGATGTCCTATTGGCAAAAGAGGGCGGAGTCTGTAAAATGCTGAAGGTTCAAGAGTGCTGCACTTATATACCAGACCGTAGCAAGGATCTGGAGAAATATATAAGTAACATCACTACGATCCACACAAAGATAGCGGATTTGACCGAAGAAGGGGCCTGGGAAAAGGTCGGAAAGGGTTTTGGTCAAGTGGGAGGTTGGTTTGCGAACCTAGGAAAGGGATTCCTTGGGTACTTTCTGAGACCCCTCCTTATTTTGGTGGTTTGTGTGGTTGGGTTGTGGATCTGCGATCAAGGCCTACAAGTGGTATCGAGCAGGCCGAGTCAAGAGAGCTTTGAGGGAAAATGACATGAGGTTGGCAAGACTGCAGGACAGTCAGTATCAAAGGCTCAAGAGCATGGAGAAATTTAGATCAGGGAAGATGGCAACAAGTTCTGTTTAGGTCGGTTCCTTCTCCGAGGGAGTAGAATGAAATGTGATGACAGGAGTCATCAAAGGGGGAACTGATAGAGCGAAATGTTCTTGTGAATTGTAGGGGTGCATCATAATCACTGATAGGCCGCACCCACATGTATTCAGACATATATTCGTTTATATTCAGTTGTATACTCATGCATGTTTAGTAAAGAATGAATAGTTCACTGAGAGAAAGTGAACTCAGCAGCATAATGGTGTTAGGATAATGATGTAATGTAATGCTTATTGAATTGTGTGAACATAATGCATAGAGGAATTAGTTCGTGTGTAATGTAATTGCAGTAGTTTAAACGTGCACCATATTAAAGTTGCACATGTAATTCATTGTTTGCATATGAATTGTAATGAAAATGCTTATAGGGAAAAGTAAGATGTGTGTTTAAAAGTCATATGTAAAGGCCTGACTACATATATGTTTAGGGAAGGCCTGGTTTATTCTTATGTTAGCTTATTTTGTAGGCTGAGAAAAGTTTCTCTTGGTAAGGCTCTCTGGGCACAAACGGTAGATTTAATTTGCACAGTAGAAGGTTTCTGTTGAAAGTATCTTTCGTTGCAGGTGCAAGGACACATGTCTCGTTAGTAAGACTAACTCTTTGTTTTCGAAAGCTAGAGAGAGGGAGGCATGGTACGGGGAGTGAAATGGAATTTAGGGTTGATACTTTCAGCGGAGAAGGTGCCTGGGACTCAAGGTCATCGCAACTGTTCAGGATGAAGTAACCGTTTCGATGGAAAAGCACAAGAAAGAAGACCTGGCCAAGGAGGCGTGACAAAGGCGTGTACAATTGTATTGTGGTTTTGTATTAGGGATAGTGCCCTGAGGGAGGAGGCCAGAGAAGAGGTAGGGGAGACCTGAGAGAAGGACAGGGCTGAGCTTAGGTATTATGTGATTGCACTTCTTAGGAAGTCTTCACAGCTGACACCTTTTATTCTTTCTTGCCTGGGAAAATCGTTATGCAGGGATGTCACTTAGCGTTAGAGTAGGGACAGCAATTGATTTCAAGCTTGTTTAATCCAATGAAGAGCAACTTAGAAATTGGAGCAATCATAGTCTGGTTGATCCTTCTGGAACTTTCTATTCTCCTTATCCTGAGTCGGATGAGATTCCTGCGTAGATTATTATTTGTATTAGTGCCCATCTATTTCTTTAACCTCGTGTTGAGGTGCTTGCACGTTCAGTTATTTTTGGCGATAATAAATTCTCAAACTTGAATTCGGAGTCAGTGGTCCTTTCAGACAAAATGAATGCTGATATATAACCAGATGAGATTCTCTCCTTTACACTATTCAACAGGTAAAAAGATCTTGGCGACCAGAAGGTTCTTATAGATAATTAGATAAGAATCGGCGTTATCAGCAGCAAGGGGGCACAGAAAGGAAAAAAAACGAGCACAATCAGGGGCAGCAAGGGGCCACAGAAAGAAAAAAAAAAAACGAGCACAATCAGGGGCAGCAAGGGGGCACAGAAAGGAAAAAACTAGCACAATGAGGGGCAGCAAGGGGGCACAGAAAGGAAAAGCGAGCACAATCAGGGGCAGCAAGGGGGGCACAGAAAGGAAAAACAGAGCACAATCAGGGGCAGCAAGGGGGCACAGAAAGGAAAACGAGCACAATCAGGGGCAGCAAGGGGGCACAGAAAGGAAAAAACGAGCACAATCAGGGGCAGCAAGGGGGCACAGAAAGGAAAAACGAGCACAATCAGGGGCAGCAAGGGGGCACAGAAAGGAAAACGAGGCACAATCAGGGGCAGCAAGGGGGCACAGAAAGGAAAAAAACGAGCACAATCAGGGGCAGCAAGGGGGCACAGAAAGGAAAAAAACCGAACACAATTAGGGGCAGCAAGGGGGCACAGAAAGGAAAAACGAGCACAATCAGGGGCAGCAAGGGGGCACAGAAAGGAAAAACGAGCACAATCAGGGGCAGCAAGGGGGCACAGAAAGGAAAAAAAACGAGCACAATCAGGGGCAGCAAGGGGGCACAGAAAGGAAAAAAAGCGAGCACAATCAGGGGCAGCAGCAGGGCACACAGACGGAGCTGTGTGGTGGGGGAGCGACCTACCAGTCAAGGTAAGTACACCCTGCCTCTCAGGCAGCGCATGAGTAATGCTGCCCCCAGCCCTACTCCACTGAAGAGTTCCAAATACTCGCCCCTTCCACTTCTAGAGGTCTCTGGACCACCACTGCCTTCGGGTCATGTTCAGATCCGAAAAGAGACCCTTTGGACTCGGCTCCGACATCTGATGTTAAAAATAAGCCTTCTGCTTCGGCACCAACCTCATCAGATCGAGCGCATTCTTTGGTCTCCGCCAAGCCTTTGAAACTGACCTGGCAACCAACTCCATCTCCTTCTGCACTGGAAAAGGTATAATCTAAGGCCTTGGTTCTGGAATCGCCCAAATTCAAACACTCAAAACATTCTTCAGTTTCTTTGTCTCTGGTCAAGCCTATTCTTGAAAAGATTGACATTAAACAAAGGAAGATCCATATTCAAGAAGGCACAGGGCGTATCATAGCCTCACCTCCACCTAAAAGGCAGTTAACATTTTAGGAGGACTTGAACATTCCAGTACCTCCCAAAAAGAAGACAAAAGACAAGGCTACAAGCCCTGCACATCATCCTCCACCACCACCTCTTCTACATTCACCACCACCACCATCTCCTCCTTCTTCTCCACACCAGGACCCTCTAGACCATACACCTGCAGGCACACCAGCAGGGGGTTTAGGAGAACAATTAGGGGACCCTGTTCCTCAAATCACTCTATTTACAGATGCTTCAGAGACAGGTTGGGGTGCACATTTAAAAAACCACCCAATGCAAGTTCTGTGTGATGCCAAATATCAGTCCCTACACATCAACTACTTGAAACTTCAGCCAGTATTCCTTGCACTGAAAGCGTTCCTTCCCCATCTATCTCACAAGGTTGTCCTAGTCCGCCATGTACTCTCTACAAAAGGGGGGGCACGGTCTTCCCAGCTGTCACACCTCCCTCAGACCATGTGGAATTGGGCTTGTCACCATCACATTCATTTGTTGGCAGAATATCTGCCGGGACGGACAACCATCTTGCAGACCTGCCCAGCAGGATGCATCAACAGACTCACGAATGGGAACTCAACACCTCAAGTCCTCCGTCCCTACTTTCAAAAGTGGGGAGCTCCTCACATAAACCTGTTCTCCACAAAAGAAAATGCTAAATGCCCAGACTTCACATCCAGGTTCCCACACCTACTATCTAAGGGCAACGCACTATGGATGAGTTGGTCAGGGATATTTGCCTACGCTTTTCCACCTCTCCCTCCCATTCCATTTCTGGTTCGGAAACTCTGGCAAACATCTCTCACCATGATCCTAGTAGCTCCCACTTGGGCATGTCAGCCCTGGTTCACAACGCTCCTGGATCTCTCAGTAGTCCCACACAAGAAGTTCCCCTCCAGGCTGGACCTTCTCACTCAGAATCAAGGACAAATCAGGCACACAGACCCCAAAATGCTCAACCTAGCGATGTGGCTCCTGAGGTCTTGAGGTTTGATTATTTAAACTTACCTTCAGAATGCATGGGTATTCTTAAACAGGGATGCATACCCACAACTAGCACCTGTTACGCTGCAGACTGCAAGTGTTTTGTTTGCAATTGCCAACCCAAACACATTAATCCGATCAAAGCCACTGTGCAGGACATTATTTGCTATTTACTTCATTTGCAAAAGTTAAATTTGGCATACACTTTTATTCGATTACATCTTGCTGCAATAGCTGCCTATCTCCAAAATAGACAGCATTTATCACTCTTCAGAATTCCTGTCATTAAAGCATTCATGGAAGTATTCAAACAAGTCATTCCACTTTGTGTGCCTCCAGTACTCTTCTGGAACCTAAACATTGTGCTTACTAGGCTCATGGGTCCTCCTTTTGAGCCGTGACACTCATGCTCCCTTCAAATTCTATCATAGAAAGTAGCATTTTTAGTTGCCATTACCTCACTCAGACGTGTTAGTGAGCTCCAGGCATTAACCTTAGAAGAACCATTTTTTCAAATACATAAACAAAAATTATTACGTCGGACTAATCTAAAATTCAAACCATTGGTAGTTTCTCAATTTCATCTCAATCAATCCATCGATCTACCTGTTTTTTTCCCTAACCCTGTTTCTGTAGCAGAAAAAGATCTTCACACCTTAGATGCGAAAAGAGCACTCATGTTCTACATAGATGGAGCTAAAACTTTCAGCAAAAAAAACAACGTTTTGCAGCTTTTTCCCCACCACATAAAGGGAACCCTATATCCAAATCTGGAATAGCCAGATGGATAGTAAAATGCATTCAGACTTGCTATATTAAAGCAAAAAGACCTTTACCTATAACTCCCAGAGCACACGCTACTCATAAAAAAGGAGCAACAATGGCATTTTTAGGACATAATCTCATAGCTGAAATTTGAAACGCAGCTACATGGTGTACATAACATTCATTTACTGAACACTACTGTGTAGATATGTTAGCATGCCAACAAGCCAATGTAGGTCAGGCAGTGCTACGTACACTTTTTCAAACTACTGCAACTCCCACACGTTAGCCCCCGCTTCTTAGGGGGCAGTGCTTTACAGTCTATGCACAGCATGTGTGTCTGCAGCCACACATGCTATCGAACTGATTATGTTACTTACCCTGCAAGCATATGTTTATGGCATATAGTGCTGTAGATTCACATGTGCCTGCCCTTTTCCTCGGACGCTTGTGTCCATTGCAGTTACACTTTACACATTCTTTTAGCATGGAGATCTTTATACTGACACTTTACTTACACTCCTTTCTCACCCGCCTGCGAGAAAACAATCTAACAAAGGAGTTGATGCCCATGCGCACTATCACCGAGATAAGTCACTCTGCCTTGTAACTCGAAAGACTTCTTCGAAGAAAAACGAGTTGCACAACTCCGAAACCAACATTAGATGGCAGGAGTATGCAGGGCATGTGAATCTACAGCACTACATGCCATGAACAAATGCTTACAGGGTAAGTAACAATCCTTCTAACGTAAATAACAAGCATTTGCAATGTAATCTGTCTCGCATTTGTAAAAGTTACAGCTATTGGCGCTTTAAATGAGAATGTTTTTTACTTATGTTTTTTTGTTTGCTGTGGAGTGATCATGTAAGAAAAAAAGTGCACGCTGTGCAATATTATAGTAAAAAAAAAAAGACGCGCAAGCTTCACGAAAACAGTGTCAATTACATAGGGAAATCTAACCAGGGATAGAAGAGCTATACATTGCCAATTTATCAGAATAATTGTGAAAAAATTGAGGGGTGGCCCGAGGATTTTTTTCTTGTTTTTTTACGGGGGGGGAGGGCACAGCAGGGACCATTGCTGTAGGGGGTCAGGGAGCAATGCTGTTTAGTGGCGGTGAGGGGATCAGAAAATAAAGAACATCTGAGTAGTTGTTGGACAATGTAAAAAATATAAATCCAAAGTAATGAACCCTGAAGTAAAACACTGAAATAAATACCTCCAACTAAAATATCAGTAAGGCCTTAAACCATTGTATTCCCACCTTAAAAAATAAGCATGCTAAAGCCAATTTAAAAACAAAAAGAACATTCCATGAATTAGTTTCTATGAAATGGTAAATGCCATTCATCCTGCAAATTTCCATTAAACAGTTGAGGTGTTTCTCCGTAATGGTATTCCATGAAATCGTTATTCTGTGAAATCACAACTCCTGCAACCCAACAACTAAAAGAAAAAAAGAAAAGTAAGATATGTTTTTAAAAGACTTGCCATCAAGTTGGTCTGCTCACCGGGGTTGCGCAAAGTAGTCCAAAAGGACTGAATTAGCACCCCTGAAGAACAGCTTGGCTTTAACTCTCCCAAATTGTATAATTTTGCATGTATTAGATAAAGTTCTCTGACAAAAGGATATGCTTTGTTTTGAACACATTATTTTGAAATGACTGGGTTAAAAACAAGCATTAGCAAACATGCATTTTTCACAAGGTTATGCAAAAGAAAAGAAAAGTATTAAAAAAAATAGTAAAACAATTAAAGGAGAGATTTGCCCTAAAGCCTTGGTACTGAAATGCACTACTTCTCACTTGTAATCTGCTGTGACTCATGGTGAAAGAGAGTCAATGAGTAAAGTGTTGTAGAGTGGGTGAAGTAGAGTGAAATAGAGTGTCGTGGAGTGAAGTGGCATAGAGTAGAATGGCGTATAGTGGAGTGTCATAGAGTGGAGTAGAGTGTCACAGAGTAGAGTGTTGTAGAGAGGAGTAGAGTAGAGTAGAGTGTGCTAGAGTAGAGTAGAGTGGAGTGTCATAGAATAGAGGAGAGAGATGTAGAGTGGATTGACATAGACTGGAGTGGAGCAGAGTGTTATGGAGTAGAATGGAGTAGATAGAGTGTAATAGAGTGAAGTGGTGTAGAGTGGAGTGACATTGAGTGGAGTGAAGTAGAGTGGCATAGAGTGGAGTAGCGTGGATTGCAGTAGAGTGGAGTAGAATATGGGAGAGTGGAGTGGCCTAGAGTTGAGTAGAATGTTCTAGAGTGGAGTTGTATAGAGTGGTGTACAGTTTGAGTGGCATAGAGTGGAATAGTGTCATATAGAGAAGTAGAGTATCTTAGAGTAGATTGGCATAGAGTGGAGTATAATGTTGTTGAGTGGAGTGGCATAAAGTGTAGTAGAGTGGAGAAGAGTGTTGTGAAGTGGAGTAGAGTGGAATAAAGTGTCGGGGAGTGGTGTATAGTAGAGTAAAGTGGCATAGAGTAGAATGGCATAGAGTGAAGTGGCATAGAGTGGCATGGCTTAGAGTGGAGTAGAGTGGCATAGAATAGAGTGGCATAGAGTGTAGTAGGGTAGAGTGAAGTGACAGAATAGAGCAAAGTAGCATGGATGCCGTAGAGTGGTGTAGAAGTGGAGTAAGGTGTGGTAGAGTAGAGTGTTGTAGAGGGGAGTGGAGTGGAGTGGCATAGAATGGAGTAGAGGATCAGAGTGGAGTGTGAGAGCGGAGTGTCATAAATTAGAGGAGAGAGTTGTAGAGTAGATTGGCATAGACTGGAGTGGAGTACAGTGTTGTGCAGTAGAGTGTCATAGAGTGGAGTGGAGTAGAGTGTTATAGAGTGAAGAGGTGTAGCGTGGAATGACGTTGAGTAGAATGAAGTTAAGTAGAGTGTCATAGAGTGGCAAGAGTGGACTAGCGTGAGGTGCAGTAGAGTGGAGTAGAGTGTGGTAGAGTGGAGTGACATAGAGTGGGAGGTGTAGAGTGGAGTATAATGGAGTGGCGTAGAGTGGAATAGTGTCACAGAGTGGAGTAGAGTGTCTTAGAGTGGACTGACATAGAGAGGAGCGGAATGTTGTAGAGCGGAGTGGAGTACAGTGGTGTGGCATGGTGTAAAGTATAGTAGTGTGGAGAAGACTGTTGTAGAGTGGAGTGAAGTAGAGTGGAATAGAGTGTCACTGAGTGGGGTGGCGTATAGTAGAGTAAACTAGCGTTGAGTGGTATAGAGTGGAGTGGCATAGGGTGAAGTAGAGTGGAGTGTTAGAGTGAAGTAGAGTGGAGTGTTAGAGTGAAGTGGCGTAGAGTGGAGTACAATCTTATAGAGTGGAGTTGTGTAGAGTGGAGTAGAGTGCCATAGAGTGGAGTGGTGTACAGTGGAGGCCGTAGAGTGGAGTAGAATGGAATGGCGCAGAGTGGAGTAGAGTGTTGTACAGTGGAGTGACGTAGAGTGGCGGAGAATGGAATGGTGTAGAATGGAGTGCAGAAAGTGGCATTGAGTGGCATTGTGGAGTGATTCATGTGATATGTGCTAGCTTGAAGTGTGTGTGTGTGTGTGTGTGTGTGTGTGTGTGTGTGTGTGTGTGTGTGTGTGTGTGTGAGCGAGAGAGAGAGAGAGAGAGAAAAGAGTGAGCGAGAGAGAGATCTTAATAAGTCTGGAGCAAGACAGGCGGCTAAATGAAACCATCCCATCTGTCGCTGACCAAGAAAGATAAAAGAAGTGAGAGTTACAACGATGCCAACCATTGTTCTGTAATGGGTGAGCTGTAAGCACTCTTTAGGTTTGTTTAAGATACAATAGATCTTGAAGAGACAAGCCATGTGCGCTGCCTCAGGCGAGACCTAACAACGAGCTAACAGAAGATCATAGCACATAGCACCTGCACATAAACCAAGCATTAAACAAAATTGCTGAATAAAAAGCAATACTATTTTTTTCTGGGTCTATGTACCCAGGATCGCCATCAACCATGCTTCTATTTAGGAAAGAGTTGTAGATGCTCCTCTTTAAAGAACATTACTTTCCGGCTAAGTTCAAAATATGGAACTATCACATATACACATTTGCAAAAGGAGCATTTCCAAGCAAAAATGCTGTAAATACCAAAATATGTGGCGCATAAGAGTATTAACAGCTGAGTGGATACTTTGCCTAAGGGACACGTGATTAGAATGTGCTCAGGTGGCCCACCAAATCCAATAAGCCAAAACTGCTTTTCATCAATATATGAGGCTTTATTAAAGAGGCAGCTTCTGAACTGGCACTCATGCATGTCCAGCCATTCATAGACCCATAAGAGTATAAATTTCCCTGGTGTAGTAAAAAAAACAGCAAAGAACAAAAAATCCCATTGATTGACGCCCACAAAGTTTCCACATAAAGGGCACCAAAGAAAACATTCACACCAAATAAAAACAGAAATCACTTCCCTAAAACACAACTCCAGACGGCGCCACCAGCCCCAAGATAAAATGTTCCACAGCCATGTGTTTGCAGAGTGTGATAGAGCTAAAGTAAAGGAGCATGTAAGTAGCTCAAAGGTTATGTCACGTGGTAAAAGCAGTCCCCAAGCCTTTCTGTCAGGAGTTTCACCTGAGAAGGAGGTGTGTGCCTTTCAAGTCGCTAAAGACTCCCACAGATCTCTTGTAGAGGGATGGTTTTCTCAAGTGGAGTCGGTTGGGGTGGTGCATTGACAGTCCATGGTTTAGCAAGCCAGAGTCTCAAACGTTTGGACTCAAAACACACTAGAAGGTCCTCTCTGTGCTCTTGTTATCCATGGCGAGGGGCGGCAGTCATGGCTTCTGGGCTGGTCATTTCAAAATAGATTATGAAGATTTATTTTGTCAGATTTAGGGCTTCATTCATGCGATTGAGATGTATATAGCATTATTGTAGCCTCCCTTGTGTCTCTTGCAGCATACTCCATACCGCTCAGACAGTGGCTTGTGTCATTGGCCAGTGTTTCAGTAAATCTCTTAGTGGATGATTTCAGCCTAGTTTTAAATTTTTCTCAATTTGAGGTAGCCGATTTGTTGAGGATGTCACTAATGTTGTGGTGCACACATGCCAGCGAGATCCCTATGTCCAGTGTGTATTACGGGTAACTTCTGTTAATATTTTATTTGGTTGTAAATTCTTCCTTTCATATTTTATTGTTACGGTTGCTTAGTGTTTGGTTAGGATTATCCAAGCTGCTTGGTATAAATCTGTCAAACATGTTTGAGGGAAAAACAGATGATTTGGCCATAAATATAGATTCAGCCTTCACATCTTGCTTGAGGGTATTTTAAATTGACTGTGAGAGTGTTCTGCATGCAAACTTGTGCTTAGATGTCTGGCGAAGCGATAGTTAGCTTTGAGACGAGGGTGATGGCAAAAACATTTGAGGTGGTTGTATTTAGAATGAGGTTGGACAGGGTTGGTCTGTCGTTCAACCATTCAGCAACATCTTGATTAGATTGATTGTGGTGTTGGTGTGATGCTTGGAATTTAATGTTGGTTCTCTGCGTGCGGTTTGGGTGACTGAAGCACCCACGAAGCACACTGCTGTGTCAAGTACTGATACCAGATTGTCCGTAGAAGGTTGTACCAGTTCACCTCTACACTTCTAGGTTCTTTTTGTTGAATTTGATCCTCACTGTGTCAGCAGTATAGATGTTCATTCTTGCTTTCTGTGGTTGATTGAGTTTCCAGCTGAGTCATTTTGCTCCTCCTAAAATGTATGTGTTTTTTGTGACATTGAAGACGTTTTTTGTATAGAAAAGTTATTTTCCATTTGTTGGAATGGATTGTACAGAATAAGTGGAATAATACTGAAGGTCACTCTGCCTCTTTTTATAAAGACCTTCTTGAACATTATCTTGAAGTTTCTTCTGAAGATACATCCATGTCACGTACCAGAATCGCTCCATGTGGGCTCTGCGAAGTGGGTACCAGCCTCTATCTACCCTTGTGAAGTTGTTCTTTTTGGGAATCACACACTGAGAGTGGGGCACATTAATTACTGTGAGTGTGCTGTGCTTATATGTAAAATAAATAAGCATTGAGCAATTTTTAAAGCAGCGTTGTGTTCACTTGAGTGTTTTTTTAAAAATTACCTGCATTTTTATAGTGTACTTAGGCCACTGTTATGGCATCAGTGCGCTTCTTTAACACAAACTTTTCACATTGTTCTTGGTCACACCTGCACAATATGTAACCGGTGCTTTGAAATTAAGTATTAAAAATAGGGAGATGCATAATTCGTGCAATATGTCGACACTTTATGCCTCCACTATCCTTCTCAATCCAAATAACTGACTAACATATCCACCACTAAGATTACTTTCATATTTCACTATACTAATTCACCACTAATCCTTTAGGGTTCCGGAGTAGCGTGCTACTCGCCGAAAAAGCATTTTGACACCTCGTCAGGGGTAGTAAGCACTGTATAAATACAATACAACACTCAAAACCACAAGACTTGAAAAATATTGAGCGTGCATTCTATCTGTCGTGATAGGACGGAGGCTGCAGTCAGGTGAGGTTATGGATCAGTGCTTGTCCTAGTCCTGTATCAATAGTATTGATTAGATTGTCTTCTCATTGCCAAGCAGCGCACAGACACTGGAAGAAACTGGCATGTATCCAGCTGAAAGCAGTAAAAGCTGTCTCAGGCCGTGTTTCTCAGTTATTTGTTTTTAAAAGGAAAAAAACTGATAATTACTACTAGGTGGCAGGAGTGACTAGCTAGTGAACAGAAACTGTAACTTTAGGAAGGTTTTCTTTCCATCACATTTTTAGGTCGAGCCTATAGCGGCAGCCGGCTTGCGCTGCTCGCTTTGCGAGGCATGCAGTATTGAGTATGGAGTGGAAGCTTCCTGGAAGCTCCGCCCACTCTCCGCCCATTGGCTTGTGTCTTTGTCCTCCGTAAATGCTAACTTCTGATTCATTTTGAGGCTTGTTAGTCCCTCCTTATGACGGTTATGTCGTTATTTGTCACCTCCCATGGCTACTGGCCCCTTTACTTCGAGTGTTACACTGTACGTAGACTGTGAGCGCCCCTTTGTGCCCCCTTCTCCCCCCACCGGCACTCCCGTTGTCCGTGCCTGTGCCCCCACCCTCCCGGCTCCCGCCCATTGTCTGTGATGCAATAGGTCTCGCGTAAATGCGAGTCCAATTGCATTGCAAATGCTTGTTTAAACTGCTCATTGAAGGTCAAAGGCTTCCAGGCACATATGCTTCCATTTTTTTTCTTCAGGCAGTTAACCCTTAACCTAGTCATAATCCATTATATTTATCCTGAAAGTGATATGAACGCGGGGAGCAGAACTGTACGACTTGCTTCATTTAAAATCGTCATTGAGGGTATTTTGAAAGGACTACGTATTTGTGTACATTGAGCACGAATGTTGCACTTCCAGAGATGTATTTCTAGAGTAGATGTGTTCTTTCTGTGAGTGTTTGCTGCAGCGTACTCTGTATAGCATGCGACCTAATGTGCATGTCCTGTAACATGAATTATTTGGATCATGAAGGCAGAAGTGCCGCCCCCTGGAGGGTATGGGAGAGCAGTGGGGTCATCCCTTTCTGCCCTGCTCACGGTGGCCACGGTGTCTTCAGGCTGGCATTGCCGATGACGTTCACTGTGTGCCAGTGTCTCATCAGGCCTCTCCACCCCGTAATCCTTGGAATTGGGACAGCCAGGGAGTTCAGGGAACCCCATAGCTCGCCCTAAAGAGTACAAAGCTCTGCTGTGACCCAGGAAGTGTGAGCGCTAGCAGTGCCAGCCTGTTATCTCCTGGCACCTATTTACATTCTGCGGGGTGGCACTCACCAGCATGGGGTGGAGAGCTATTCATTTTAGAGGGGTGGAGTTTTAATAGCCTCAAACTAAGGCTAACAGTCCCTTGATAGCCAACCCCCTGGATGAAGGTCTGAGCATGTAATAATGCACGCCCCCTGGATGAAGATCTAAGCATGTAATAATGCACGCCCCCTGGATGAAGATCTAAACATGTAATAATGCACACCCCCTGGATGAAGATCTAAGCATGTAATAATGCACGCCCCCTGGATGAAGATCTGAGCATGTAATAATGCACGCCCCCTGGATGAAGATCTGAGCATGTAATAATGCACGCCTCCTGGATGAAGATCTGAGCATGTAATAATGCACGCCCCCTGGATGAAGATCTGAGCATGTAATAATGCACGCCCCTGGACGAAGATCTGAGCATGTAATAATGCACGCCCCCTGGATCAAGGTCTGAGCATGTAATAATGCACGCCCCTGGATGAAGGTCTGAGCATGTAATAATGCACGCCCCCTGGATGAAGGTCTGAGCATGTAATAATGCACGCCCCTGGATGAAGGTCTGAGCATGTAATAATGCACGCCCCTGGATGAAGGTCTGAGCATGTAATAATGCACGCCCCTGGATGAAGATCTGAGCATGTAATAATGCACGCCCCCTGGATGAAGATCTGAGCATGTAATAATGCACGCCCCCTGGATGAAGGTCTGAGCATGTAATAATGCACGCCCCCTGGATGAAGATTTGAGCATGTAATAATGCACGCCCCCTGGATGAAGGTCTGAGCATGTAATAATGCTCGCCCCCTGGATGAAGATCTGAGCATGTAATAATGCACGCCCCCTGGATGAAGGTCTAAGCATGTAATAATGCACGCCCCCTGGATGAAGATCTGAGCATGTAATAATGCACGCCCCTGGATGAAGGTCTGAGCATGTAATAATGCACGCCCCCTGGATGAAGGTCTGAGCATGTAATAATGCACGCCCCCTGGATGAAGATTTGAGCATGTAATAATGCACGCCCCTGGATGAAGGTCTGAGCATGTAATAATGCACGCCCCCTGGATGAAGGTCTAAGCATGTAATAATGCACGCCCCCTGGATGAAGGTCTGAGCATGTAATAATGCACGCCCCTGGATGAAGGTCTGAGCATGTAATAATGCACGCCCCTGGATGAAGATTTGAGCATGTAATAATGCACGCCCCCTGGATGAAGGTCTGAGCATGTAATAATGCACGCCCCCTGGATGAAGGTCTGAGCATGTAATAATGCACGCCCCCTGGATGAAGATCTGAGCATGTAATAATGCACGCCCCCTGGATGAAGGTCTGAGCATGTAATAATGCACGCCCCTGGATGAAGGTCTGAGCATGTAATAATGCACGCCCCCTGGATGAAGATTTGAGCATGTAATAATGCACGCCCCTGGATGAAGGTCTGAGCATGTAATAATGCACGCCCCTGGATGAAGATCTGAGCATGTAATAATGCACGCCCCCTGGATGAAGGTCTAAGCATGTAATAATGCACGCCCCCTGGATGAAGGTCTGAGCATGTAATAATGCACGCCCCCTGGATGAAGGTCTAAGCATGTAATAATGCACGCCCCCTGGATGAAGATCTGAGCATGTAATAATGCACGCCCCCTGGATGAAGGTCTGAGCATGTAATAATGCACGCCCCCTGGATGAAGGTCTGAGCATGTAATAATGCACGCCCCCTGGATGAAGGTCTGAGCATGTAATAATGCACGCCCCCTGGATGAAGATTTGAGCATGTAATAATGCACGCCCCCTGGATGAAGGTCTGAGCATGTAATAATGCACGCCCCCTGGATGAAGGTCTAAGCATGTAATAATGCACGCCCCTGGATGAAGATCTGAGCATGTAATAATGCACGCCCCCTGGATGAAGGTCTGAGCATGTAATAATGCACGCCCCCTGGATGAAGATTTGAGCATGTAATAATACACGCCCCTGGATGAAGGTCTGAGCATGTAATAATGCACGCCCCCTGGATGAAGGTCTGAGCATGTAATAATGCACGCCCCTGGATGAAGATCTGAGCATGTAATAATGCACGCCCCTGGATGAAGGTCTGAGCACGTAATAATGCACGCCCCCTGGATGAAGGTCTGAGCATGTAATAATGCACGCCCCCTGGATGAAGGTCTGAGCATGTAATAATGCACGCCCCCTGGATGAAGGTCTGAGCATGTAATAATGCACGTCCCCTGGCTGAAGGTCTAAGCATGTAATAATGCACGCCCCTGGATGAAGATCTGAGCATGTAATAATGCACGCCCCTGGATGAAGGTCTGAGCATGTAATAATGCACGCCCCTGGATGAAGGTCTGAGCATGTAATAATGCACGCCCCCTGGATGAAGGTCTGAGCATGTAATAATGCACGCCCCTGGATGAAGGTCTGAGCATGTAATAATGCACGCCCCCTGGATGAAGATCTGAGCATGTAATAATGCACGCCCCCTGGATGAAGGTCTAAGCATGTAATAATGCACGCCCCTGGATGAAGGTCTGAGCATGTAATAATGCACGCCCCCTGGATGAAGGTCTAAGCATGTAATAATGCACACCCCCTGGATGAAGGTCTAAGCATGTAATAATGCACGCCCCCTGGATGAAGGTCTGAGCATGTAATAATGCATGCCCCCTGGCTGAAGGTCTAAGCATGTAATAATGCACGCCCCCTGGATGAAGGTCTAAGCATGTAATAATGCACGCAGGGCTCTTCGCTGCTGCTCTCTTTCGCGTACTATAACTTAAATAAATAGGAAATGTTTTGGTATCATTAATTCAATGTTGACCTTGTATGAATATCAACACGATTTTGACCTATATCAGCCCGCATGTGTTGTCTATGTAAGTGAATTTGGTTATGTGAAATGCGGCTGCCCGCGGCCCCCGCAGGGGGCCACCCTAAACGGGCGGCCCCTTTAGTGCCATTTGGGCACTTCCCCACCCCCCAATGATGTGCGGGACTCAAGGAGGAGTCCCCCTACCAGACGCGTCACTTCCGGCACGCAGAGGAGGTGGGGAGGTATTTATGCCTCCCCCCGGCCATCTTGGCGTCCTCTTTGCGCCGGACACGCCGTCTGCTGGACGTGTCCCGAGCTGTGTGACGATATCGTCGGGTGTCCGGAGCAGATTGCGCGGTGAGTTTGCGCCTCCCCCCACCCCCATGTTTGGTCGTCCCCAGGCGGAGGGCCTTACCCAGCCGCGCTGAGTTCCTGGCCCGCCTGGGACGCAGTGGGGTTTGCGTTGCTCCCGGCCCGCACGGTCCAGTCCCTAGCCGGGGCGGTCTCCCGCACAGGACGGGCTGTCCGGCCATGTCTCGTGGCCCTGTACCAGCAGGCCCCGGTGGCGGCGGGCAGGCTCCGGTGGTGGCGGGCTCCGCAGTGTGTGGGCAGCCCTTGCCCGAGGGGGCTCACGGGTTGCTTGGTATCCCCCCCCACCCCTGCGTGGGGTGTGCTAGCAGCGGTGCTCGGCCATGCGGGCCGTTCGTCGTCATGCGGTCTCATGGGCGGTCCGTGGGACCTGGGGCCCCCGCCTCCCCCCCCACGCGCCCCCTGGCCTTAGCTGGCTTTGCGTTGGGCGGCGGAGGTCCTTGCAGGTTTTCGGGGGTTTGCCTCCTTGCCCAGGGAGCGGCGCCTCGGACGGCCTGCTTACGGCTTGGCTTCTCTGTCGGAGGGTGGTGTGCCTGCATCCCCCCTCCTCCCTTCCGGCCTTCGGCTGTGCCCCCTACCGCACCTCGAGGTGAGCTCATCCGATAGGGCAGCCGACCCTGAGGCTGGAGAGCTAGGTTTGAGTCCAGTCTTGGCGTCCTCGTTGCGCCGGACACGCCGTCTGGAGGGGGGCTGCTCCTCGAGCCCCGCATTCCGACACTCCGTCTCGTGCTGTCTGCTGGTCGGGGAATCGCACTACAGATCACTGGGTCGCGCTGTGCGAGGTGAGTGCGGGCAATGCCCCATGCCCCCTCCCCGGTCCCATATGGCCGCCCCGCGGGGACCCTTTAGCCGAGACACAGGTCAATCCGGCATCGGCTGTAGGCTCGGTGTTCGAGAGCCGGGGTATGCAGGTGGGGGGGGGGCAGGGTCCAGTGGATCTGGTCCCAGCCCCTCATCGCACGGGCGTCTCGACCAGCAGGTAGCAGCCCGAAACAGGAGACGTATAGACCCCGGGGGACGAGCGCCTGACAGACTGCTAAGACGGCTGCCTTTGTCGCCGCGCCTCGTGTAGTGCCTTGAGCCAGCGTCTTCTAGGCGGCAAGTCCTTGGGAGTGGGCACCCTGTGCGCTCCTCGGGCGCTGCGGCGGGTGGCACAGCCCATACATGTCACGCGGAAAAGTGCCACAGTAGCGTCGGGTGACGGACAGGGGTTTGTAGGCGGCCCGGGTTGGCGTGCGGGCTAAGGCGATATTGCCTCCCCCTCCCTAAGGCGACATATGGGGCTCCCCCCAAGGCTGCGGCGCTACCAAGGGCTGGCGAGGGCGCCAACGGGTGCGTGTCTCTACCCCCGCTTGTGGGCCCTGTGGGCGGGGGTAGGCAGTTTCCGCACAAGTGGATCCCCTGGTGCTCTTCCCCCTCCCCTCAGGGTCAAGGATACACGATGCAGGTTTTGGGGGGTCTCACCAGAGGCGGAGGTTACCCGGCAATGGCGCGCGGCGGCCGGCAACATTATTTCCTCGGCCTTCCGCCCCCTTGTTGTCCCTCGCGCCAGGGGCCCTTGGCTGGGGCCCGCCGGCGGCCTCCTGGCTGCTCTCTCTCGCGCGCTCGCCCTGGGGTGCGCTGGGTCCCCTGGTGGCGGCGCGGCAGTGGGCTGGATGCCCTGCACCCGACGGGGCATGGCGCGGCGGCGCTACTTTTGCAGCGAGCGGGCCCGCATGAGCTGTCAGGGGGGGTCACGGCGGCACGGTGCCCCACTGTGGGGTTTCCTGGCCCCTCGGTGCTCCCGGCAGTATCGCCGTTTACGTGGTTGTGTGCCGGGTGGCCTCTCCGTCGGAGCCCTTTTCCGGCGTCGGGCTGACTCGGTTCGGCTCTGCGGTGCTTCGGTCTTTTCCCCTGGGGAGCTCTGGGGTTGCCGGTTCGGGCCTGGGCCGCGCCACGCGCCTGGACCGGTCGGAGCACGTGGCCGGGAGGGAGGGGTTGCCCTGACCGTCTCCCCCCTCCTCAGCCACATGGGCAGCAGGAGCTCCGGGGTCCTGTCCCAAACTGCGGTGCCTGGCGGGGGGTGCATAGTTGTGGGACACCTCGGTGTTCAGCGGGTTTCCGCAGCGAACCTCCCTGGGCTTTCGCCGGCTCCGCGGTATGAGATGAGGGCGCCTTGCTGGAGGGAGCCCTCATCCCAGCATGCGACTTTTCATTGCGGGTTTGCCTAAGTAAGCAACCTTCAGGTTACATCAGCGTTGTAGTAGCGATGTGTATTAGTGAGGACCACGTGTGGGTGGCACAGTGGTGTGAGGGTGAGGACAGCTGGGGGACCTCCTCTGGGTCATGCTCCTGGTAGTTTCCTACTTGCAGATGGTTAAACTGGGCCGCGTCCCAGCGCCTGCTGGTAATGCGCATCAGACTGCGGTCAGTCGGGCCGTCGATTTGTCACCAATGCCATCAATTAACAACTTCGACGTATTACATAATGATCACCAGCCATGGAGATAAAGTACATACAATGCATTGTAACGGTTATATTTCAAAACAAATCAATGCTTTCATGTTATGCACAGCGCCTCGGTGAGTCATGTCATCATTAGTGATGTGTGCTTTATATTTGCTGGTATTCAGAGATGCGGAGAATTTGCGGTTAAATAATATTGCAGTTATGCCATCATGCGAGTCACTGAGCCTTAATCAGGCTTATCGTGGTGATAACCTGAAAGTCCCTGTCAGGCCGGTAATCACCGCATTTCACGTAGGAGGCCCCGCGACCAACAACCATAGACAGATAACAGTCCTGACTTGCTGTAGGGATGATGTTACTTGCTATATTACATATCTGGATTCAATGAACGTAACAGCCAGATGCTAGTCGTGCGGCACACTATTCTAAGCACCCGTGGCTGCGGGTGGTGCAGGATGGCCTCTGTCGCGGTCTGCTCGTGGCTTGAGGGAGCTTATGGCACGTGGCACAAATGTGTAGTTGTGCGTGCCTCTTGGGGGTGCTCCACTGGCCACGGCTGGGAGGTTTGGTGGAGGTTCCACACATTGTTTGCAATGTTGTCCCCTTCCACTGGTGCATGTCACAGGTACTGTTAATCTTGCAGCCCTTGGTGTGTGGGGCAGCAGATGGGGTGGTTACCAGTCGACTAGGAGACCGATGCCCGCATCTGCAAAGAGTGTTTGCACTGGATAGGGCAACTCTGTCCCTCGTAATTCGGTAAATCTGTCTGTGCGTAAGTCCTGGTACAATGTAAGGGGTGCTCATGTAAGGCGCTCCGATACCTTCAGCTTGAGCATGTGCTAGATAGAACTGTGAAGTCACCCAAGAGCACCTTGCACTTTTGAGTAAAAAGTGACTGTTATACAAGCATACATGTGAAGATTTACTAGTGTCACTGAAATGTGGGAGCGAGTTGAGCACAGGTTCAGGACCTGTCTCTTTTCCTCTTTCTGTTATTTGTTACTTCGGATACCTCCCTGCCGGTGGTTTCAGGTTACGAACTGGGTGGCAGCAACCAGACGCAGAGGGAAGCTGGGTTCTTAGTAGGCCATGAGCCAGTGAGGGTGCTGTGACTCCTCAGCCCATGACGCTGCACAGGCCGCTAAACTTTGCGTATGGTGGGCTGCACCTGGAGCAGCGAGTGCGTTGCACAGTTCCATGGACAGCCATGCTTCATTTGCAGTGGGCATGAGGATAGTTGTGCTGAATAGGTGATGTAACAGGCACTCATGTATAGCGTTGCAATACCTTTGCGTGGCTCCATTGTGCTACATTCTATGATTGTGGAGCCAAACCTGAGCCAGGTGGTAGGGGGTAAGGGCCAGATTTGTGGGCTAAACAAATGTGGATGGGATTTGCATGGGCGCAGGTGGCTGTGTGCCCAAGGGGGACGGGGATCCGTAGGCCCCCACGCTTGATTCAATACTCAGGGCACCAGTGTTTCTTAACTGGTCCGGTGATTCAGGGTGCAGTCTGTGCTTATGTGGTTTACGGGGCGAGGCTCCGAAGTCTGGCGGTGGCAGCACGTGCATCTTTCTGCAATGGTGGCCTGGCTGCTGACCAGGCGATGCCAGGCATAGATGGAGCCTAATGTTTCTGTCCATTTAATATTTTGGACCCCTGGGTGCGGCACGTTGTCTGCTTGGTACTGTATCTCTGGGGAAGGGGTTTGATTCATTAAGCGAATGATGCCACTCTCGCAGAGCAGTGTGGGGCCTGGACAATAGTTTGTGTCCATTCCATCTACCCTTTCTGGCAGGAGCTGACTGCTGCAATCTCGGTCTGAAGTGTCAATTGTTGATTATATTATGGTTTCAAGTGCATGCAATGACAATCGACACTGCGTTCCTTTCAACACTTTACCCTGGATGGTGCTTCAGGTGGTAAATTCAAGCTATTGGTATTCGTAGGTATTTTAGCTGAGTCGAAGGGGGATCGGAGTGGCTTTAAGACACCCCCCTCTCCCCCTGAACTTGACTAAGTCAGTTTGCCTTACATTTTCAGAGTCTGGTTTAAGGCCATTGTAGATAGGGGGAACCTTTTACCACTTATTTTCAAACATGCAAAGCGCAGTGCCTAGGTGCTAGTGTGCCATGGCCTGCGTGGTGATAGTTGCGGTTTGGACTGTGACTGTCAGGAGGACTGTACTATGTGGCCATTCCAGTGTTGGGAACTGGAACACTGTGGGCACGGCACTGCGTCTGGCAGGGTGCAACCACGTTGCATGGGCTCTGCCTCCCTGCCCTGTCAGGGGTGCACAAGCCTAATCAGAGCCATAATCATTCCGGGCCTTGGCCCGTTGATGCATGCGTCGGTTTGTGCAGCACAGTTCTTGTGTCAGGGCTTTCTAGTGGTTTCGTTTGGCTGCGGCTGGGTTTTACACACGTCTACCTGTTTATTGGCTGGCGCAGCACTTGGTCATCAGTCTGTACCCTTGTACTGGGGATCATCCAGGGAAAGGGGCACATTAGGGCTTAGTCAGCCCAGAATATGTACAAACTGGCACGCGGTGCGTTAGGGTTTGTACCACACAGAGCTGGGGGTGTCTCAGTGGGCACACTCACTGGCCGTGCATTGTGCTTTGACCGGTTTGTTTAATCTTTTCATAAGGAAGAGATATGTGGGGTATCTAATTGCTCACAGCATGGCACATTAAGGTGGGCGCAAACCGGGTTGTTACCCATTAAATGTTTTATAATAAATGCTTTGGGGCACTTACAGCAGTGAGCGAGCTTCCTGAGGACTTGAGGGTTTGTAGCACTCCCTCCCCCAGGCACACAGGGCTTTCAGCAGAATGGCCGCTGTTCAGAGGGGGATTTCTGTGCAGTGCTTGTAGAACGTCATGTACCATTAAGGGCATGTTCTACGAAAGGGCAGACCATTGGAAGCTGTCCAATAAAATCAACGTTTGCGGGTTCTTGGACTATTTCCACTGGCGCATTGTCTAGCTACTGTATTAGGGACGGCCCCAGTGTCAGTGACTATAGTTGGTTTTCGGATGTAGTCCCCAGTTACCGCCGGCATTTCTACTGGCCTATCGCTGAACGGACTGTGTGTCCGGGCTTTCCTAGTAGCGAGGGTAGAGTGTGGTGGTGTCCTCACAGCACTGGCGATGGCGTCCTTCATCCAGTGATTGCACCCATGCCGCACTTGGTAGTTGTACGTCACTCTGTGTCTTGCGGACTACATGCAGCGCCCCTATGGGAGACTGGAGAATACTCTCGCCGGGCGACAAGCTTATCCATGGGTTCCAGCTGAGCGACTTTGAGTTTCGCTTAAGTGCCTGCGGGCAGCACTGGTGTTTTGCGGGGCGAGCCCGGGGACCGTCGAGCTGGTTTGACTTGCCCTCTGGGCTGCCGGCCAGGCTCCTTTCAGGTATGGGGCGGCGGTGGCAGGGGTTGAGGGTCCGCAGCCAGTGTGTGTTCGGGCCCTGTCTGGCGTGCCGTCTTCTGACAATGGCGTCGTGAAGAACTTCAGCTCGTGGGCATTGGCAAACTTTGCCATGATGGGGGCTCCGAGATATGTTGCCTTGGGCTTTGGACACAGGCCCCAGTCTTTTGGCGGGGGTCAGCGGATTGACCCTGCACTGACATGAAGCCAAGTTTACTTCGCGGGGCTCTGCTCACACTAGAGGTGGGCCAAGTCCACACCAAGCACAGGATGAGAGTGCGGTGTCAGTCATATATGGCGATTCATGCGAATATGCCAGATGTAGCGAATATGACATCACAGACTTGGCCAGTGATAAGACCACAGTTCATCTTTTGTCCCAAGACAGACAATAGTTATGGACAGGCTCTGTTTTGCTAAGAATAGTTGCTTTGTCTCACTCGAGTGGCGCACATGTGTCTGTCGCGGTATAACAAGGTCAATTTTGTCTCCAACGCGGGTATTGTGCTCGGCCATTCCGTTGGCAAAGGGCTGCTGGTTTCTCCACCTGGCATGCGCGCAGGTGACCTGTCGGGATAAACTGCTGCTAGTGGTTTTGTTTGGCTACGGCTGAGTTTTACACACGTCGACATGTTTATGGGCTGGCGCAGCACTTGGTCATCAGTCGGTATCCTCGTACTGGGGATTTGCCACGGCTGGGTTGTTGACAAGAGTGTACATGTTTATGGGCTGGCGCAGCACTTGGCCATTCAGTCCGTACCCTCGTACTGGGGATCATACAGGGAAAAGGGCACATTAGGGCCTAGTCACCCCAGAATGATATGTACAAAATGGCACGTGGTGCGTTAGGGTTTGTACCACTCAGAGCTGGGGGTGTCTCAGTGGGCACACGCACTGTCCGTGCATTGTGCTTTGGCCGGTTTGTTTATTCTTTGCATAAGGAAGAGATATGTGGGGTATCTAATTGCTCACAGCATGGCACATTAAGGTGGGCGCAAACCGGTTTGTTACCCATTAAATGTTTTATAATAAATGCGTTGGGGCAACTGCAGCAGTGAAGGATGCTTCCTGAGTGCCTAGGACTTGAGGTTTAGTAGCACTCCCCAGGCCCACAAGGCTTTCAGCAGAATGGCCACAGGCTCTAGCAGGTCAAAGGGGGATTCCTGCGCAGTGCTTGTAGAATGTCACATCCATTAAGGGCATGTCACTACTAGAGTCGAAGCTAGGTGGGTAGGGCATCCCGCCCCTGCCTGCGCTGGCCTTACAGCTGTGTGGAGCCAGCCTCATTTGAGGTGCGCCCAGGTGGAAATTGTGTACTTCGTAATGTTCATGACCAATGCGGTTTGTGGTACCTCCTAGCGGATCCACTGAAGGTGTACTGCAGCTAAACAGTAATCTGGGGATCTGGGATTCCATCACTGTTGAGGGTCTGAAGCAGCCAGGGACGGGCAGTAGGTTCTGTGCATCTGTGATCCGTTGGCAGTTAAGCAAGCGGGGTGCGTTGTGTAAGTTATCACTGCACAAAAGGGTGAGGTGCCTCCAATAGTGGGCACTAGACATATATTGTTTCAACCAGATTGACACCATTAAGGTGTTCGCCAGGGTTTTAAAGCAAAGTGGGCCTGTGCAAGCATCTGGTCAACGGGGCTAGGTAAGTGCACCCCAGAACCAAGGGTAGGTGACTTGTTCCTGCAGTTAAGCTCATATGCCCCGCCCTGTTAGCTACATTAACCCCGCTGCGTGGGACGCTGTCAGCCAGCATAGTGTGCTACCGTCCCAGGAAAGGGGGAACCAAGGTGCCAAGCACAAAAGGCTACTATGTAATAGAGCATTTGGCCCCTCCAGTGTCCACCACAAAAATGAACGGAGGAGGCAATTTTCCGCCGCTGGGGCTGCTCAGGGTGGGCAGTGTTCCAATTCTAAGGACTCCTCTTCCCCACGGACTGCCCGAGGAGGTGAGGGCAGTGGGATTTGCAATGTTACCGGTATTTTCTCGCCCATACAGGGGCAGAAGGGTACATTGCAGGAATCAGCATAAACAGAATGGGGGCGGACCTATAGACAATGTGCACCGGTAACCTCAAGAGCGAGTTGTAAGATCAAAATCTCGCAGCGGCAAGTCAGCCAAGTGACATGCGTCAGTTGGTTAGGCCTGAGTGTGTGCCGTGGCTCCAATAGCTGCATGAAAGATAGGTTTGGGGCACAATCACTGACAATTCAAGAGCACACACGGCACCCGGTCCAGTAGATGAAGGCCATATGCTCAGGTGCGGCTTGATCTTGTGGAGGACTATTATTCCTGGAATAACAAAGTGCTAGGTCATTAGCTGGTTGAGCATCTAGGGTCACAGCTGGTTAGCAGGCATGTGTGTATCCGTGATCGAGCTTTAGTTAAAGCAAGCCTGGCAGGTGGCGTAAGTTGTCACTGCAGCGGTTGCTGTGACTGCAATAGTGTGCGCAAGGCGGACAGCCATGCTCGCCATGGTTTATTAACACAGAGGTCGGTGCACATGTCTGGGCACCCTCAACAAAGTAGGTGCACTCTGCTCCCTGGGCAGGTTACGGGTTGCTTCAGTTAAGCACAGCCAGAGTATTTAGCCTGGTAGTGGAAGCGGTCTTCAAGCATGTGTGCTGCTGTTCCATATATTGGGGAAACAGGTGTTAGGGAGCACGAACTGCTAGAAGGCCTGCAACTTCAGGTTGCAGGAGGTGGGAGCCACATCAGCTTGTAGGGTAATACAGCGATGTTTAAGAGTAGAGCTCCCTCCTGGGAGGCCATCAGATTCTTGCAGCGCATGCGAGGCACTGGTACATTCCCAGAGAAGGATAACCCGCTCCATGCGCTAGTTTGCAGAACAGGGGCTTTGACTTCATCAGGCATGAGCTATGCCGGGCGAACACCAAAGGTTAATTTGACAGTGTTGGGGTGCATTTGGCACAGGTGGGCTTGGATCTGTTCCTACTGGACAGGAATGAGGCCCGGGAAATTGTCAGGTTGCTGTGAGAAAAGGAGCTGTTTTGGTGGGGGCTCTTTAGGCGACGGGGGCCGCCTCCAGAGCTGTGGAGGAGTTACAGGGCGATCTGGAAGCAAATGGGTACAGAAGAGTACCTCTGCAAGAGCACAATAGGGGTGCCAGAGCCAAATCCCAGGAGCCTCATGGGAGGGTCCTGGAACAATTACGTCGGCGCCCCGTTAGTCCTTCGGGCGGTTGTGGGCCTGAACAACCGGGGGCTTGCCTTGCTACGCTCCGCCCTGAAAGGGGCGTGAGTAATAGGGACCAATGTGTCACGTGATCCAGTAAGGGGATCACCCCCATAAGGGTAGCGCTGATTGGTTACTCCACAGTGCTTGGCTCATCAGGCGGGCAGGGCAGCATAGGTTGGTACAGCTGCCTGCCCTTGGATCGCCCGTAAGATAACCCACCATATTGCATACTTTTGTATGGAATAAACCTGCAGCACTAATTTTCCCAAACAAAAGTTGTGTTGTGTATTTATTTATGCATGCATACTCTGTTGTGGTGTGGGTGGGGTGTGTTGCCAATAATGGGACTATGCGGCTGCCCGCGGCCCCGCAGGGGGCCACCCTAAACGGGCGGCCCCTTTAGTGCCATTTGGGCACTTCCCACCCCCAATGATGTGCGGGACTCAAGGAGGAGTCCCCCTACCAGACGCGTCACTTCCGGCACGCAGAGGAGGTGGGGAGGTATTTATGCCTCCCCCGGCCATCTTGGCGTCCTCTTTGCGCTCGGACACGCCGTCTCCCACCCTACCGCTTACCCGGCGTGGGGTTGGCAGGCGAAATACATAGAACGTTGTAATGTTTTCTTTCTCGTTGCAGGAGGAGTTACAGGGCGATCTGGAAGCAAATGGGTACAGAAGAGTACCTCTGCAAGAGCACAATAGGGGTGCCAGAGCCAAATCCCAGGAGCCTCATGGGAGGGTCCTGGAACAATTACGTCGGCGCCCGTTAGTCCTTCGGGCGGTTGTGGGCCTGAACAACCGGGGCTTGCCTTGCTACGCTCCGCCCTGAAAGGGGCGTGAGTAATAGGGACCAATGTGTCACGTGATCCAGTAAGGGGATCACCCCCATAAGGGTAGCGCTGATTGGTTACTCCACAGTGCTTGGCTCATCAGGCGGGCAGGGCAGCATAGGTTGGTACAGCTGCCTGCCCTTGGATCGCCCGTAAGATAACCCACCATATTGCATACTTTTGTATGGAATAAACCTGCAGCACTAATTTTCCCAAACAAAAGTTGTGTTGTGTATTTATTTATGCATGCATACTCTGTTGTGGTGTGGGTGGGGTGTGTTGCCAATAATGGGACTATGTTACGAGTAAGCATAGGTATGTTCAGTTCTTATGGGCAGCTGAATGGAGGTAAGTCAAGGGCCTGCCCTTCAGAGTGCCGGAGCCACGCTCCCTGAGTCCGGTTTCCAGGTTTTGATAGCAGCACAAATACACTTCAAGTCTGAGTCCTAACCCCGGCCTATGTCCATTCAGCTGCTTTCATCATGACACCAGGGAAGGAGCCAGCTCAGGGCGCGTTCTTTCAGTGCTTGGTGACGTAATGGGCGGGACTAGTGTTGGTAATACAGGCATTACGTTTAACACGCGCTAGCAAAGTCGGGAGATCGGGCTTTAATGCGCCAAGCCAGGCAGACACAGACAAGCACACATGTGCGCATGCAGTTGCATCTCTAGAGCACAATCTGAAATATCGGCAGATCACAATGAAAGGTTGTGACATTGGGTTATGGTATGATGCATGGAAATTGCGTAACATATTTAGTAGAGAACGCACAGCACTCTGAAAAGCCTCTAGGCACTAGAATGATTTAATCGTTTGATACACGTGGATTTATGCTGTGCCTTTCCCAGGGATATATCTGTGAATATATGCTAAGTCGGTGCGCAGCCATGTCAGGTTGGTTGCTTGTGTAACACTTCTCCCACTCCCTGGCTGCTCAGACTGCAGAGGAAAGTGTCCATAGCATGTGTATGTCTGTGCAGTCTGTGTGTGAAGAATGTGTGTCATTACATATGCACCGCATGTGAGCGTGCAGAGTATGTGTCCTTGCTTGTCTATGTGTGCAATGTTTCGGAGTTGTGTGTGCATGCAAATTGCCCACGCCTTCTTTCCCTACTGTTATCTCAGTCCCATCCCATCCTTCTAAGTAAACAAGTGAATGACCAAATAACGGCTCCTTTTTTCGCGACTTAGCTTGCACAAGGAAATGGCAACTCCTTCCGGCAGCCATGGTGCCCTTGTAGCATAGAAAGAAGCGTGGAAAGAACAGGTGCCGACTAAGAAGAGCCTCAACAACTAAAGAAAAAAGTCTATTGTGGCAAAAAAAACCTTCTAGGGCAAGAGAAGTTGAGAGCGAAGTATACTAGAGAAGATAGGATAACAGATGCAGAGACCCGACGTTAAACAACAAAAATCAGGGGACAAAAATATAAGCAACAGGTGTGCGAGGAGCTCGCTGCAAAATGTTTTGTGATGATGCAAAAGGTGATGCATTGCAAAACAGTCAGTCTTATATATTTGGGAAAACAGAAAATGACAGCACCAGGATCTGGAAGTGACTTACAGGAAGCATAGGATTCATCTTGGTTTTGAAAGGTTTTAAAGCGAGTGATGAGGAGACAGACATCTTGGATTGGTATGTAGGCCACCCAGTGTAAATGGTATTAGCTGTTTTGGAATGTGCTGCTGAGAAGAAGGATTTGGCCTCTCCCCACATACCCACAACTGTTGGTAAGTGCCTTCTATATACTGCGTACATCTGGTGGAGCCCTACCATTGAGTGCCGTCACTGCATCATCTGTAGGAGGAAAACTGCAACTGCTCCTTCCACGCCAAGACAGGTTGTGAGTAAGTGTGACCTAGAAGACTGTCATTGGCTCCTTACGTGCTCCCTGCCTGGTGCAGTCTGTGATGATATCTAGAGAGGAGTAATGGTCCACTGTGTTCCAGGTCACTGAGGTAGAGAGGCGTGAGGTGTACACCACCACTCTTTTCTTCTTCATTCCTGGATTTTAAATTTGCCGCCACCAAAACTGAGGGGACTGCAGAAGAAGCACCAGTGCAGAGTTGGTGCAGCACAGTACTTTGTAACACTGTAAATTTGTTCAGCTTTCAGTGAAAAAATAGCTTCTGCTCCAAGACAATATGGGCTAACGACACTTCGACTTCCACAGGAGAGTGTTTGCAAATAGTTTGCACTGGGCCATAGTAGTGACGAAGTAATAATACACAGAGTCACCACAGAGATTTGCAAGGCACACATTCCACTGCTGTCTGAGTGTCTTAGCCTCTCAACCATGGGAGGTCAGTGCAATGAATGCCATTATCTGTGGTTGGTAAAGGTTGCGTAGCTTCTCCAGGTCTGGCTGGTGTCATCTTTCCTTAGTTTGACATACTTCCCGCTCTCAGCAAGCTCCCCTCCCCTTTCCAAGCTCAGCCAGCAATACCCTCAGCTTCAATATGACTGATTGCACAGTAGTACCTGTAGCATGTTTATTTTTCAAATTTGGTCCGTAAAATTTCTTTCACAGAATTCCAGTAAAAGTTTGTTCCTTGCAAAGGTCCTCCATCCAACACGTTTCACCAGTTGGGTTAATTTCCTTACGGCCTCCTTAGGGCTAGACGGAACATTTACATATTTAAAATCAATAAATTATTGAAACCACCAGTTGCAAAACAAAAACACTGGTGCCCATCATCAATACTCAATGTAAAAAATGTTGATAGATTTATTTACAATTATTTTATCTTTTCAAAGATATCTGGTTCTCGTTGATTAAAATAATGTTTGAGTCAATTCAAATATTAAAAAAAGTGCCCTACCCTAGTGTTTTCCATGCCTGATGTCTCCTGCTACCCTCGTACTTCCCATGACAGATATTGATATCAAACAGCACCAAACAATCATGAGCGCAGGGTGTATAGGAAACAAAGAGCTTCCAATTCAATCCTTTATGCTTCTCACCCCAAAACACATCTGAAGGTGATCACAGTGAGGAAATGATGAGAGCAAGGAGGGCTTCCGGCGAGGATCATGAGTCTTTTAGGATGTTAGTGGTCTGAAGATTAGATTAAAAAGAGAGGGCCTGATGACAACCTTACCGAGAGAGCAGGAAAGAGTGTGCTGAGAATTGATAGGACATCTGCACTGAAGGCTAAAGGTAGAAAGAAGGTAAACTACAAACAGGAGGTCCCTAGATTAACTGCGTTAATAAGATTGTAAAGTTTATCCAGGTGCTTAATAAACACTGGCAAGTGCTAGTGTGATACCTTTAGACAGCACGGTGGATAACAACACGCCAGAGAATTAATTTTCGTAAAGGTACCACATTGAGAGATATTATCAGTCCAAGTTATCATGGGAGAAATAGTCCTTAGCTTTGAATTAGATTGTGCAAAAAAGGCTTTTACAATTGTGGTAGCTGTTCATTGTGCTGGTTTGCAATGGACATGTGGAAAATTTAAATACAATTCTGACAAAAATATTGTATCAGAGACTATATATATATCCTGTGTCTCTGTTTACACCATGTATGCCACCATCCTATATCATTTTTCACAGCGGTGCTGTTACTATTCCTTTGTGACTTGTATAACGTTAATTATGGGATTGTATGACCGAGAGTGGGAATTGGGGGGAGCCACCGTGTTGAGCTGGGGATGACAGAGCTCTGCGACGGTCCTTGATTCGGATTTAAGGTATCTCAGAGGAGATTGCATTAAAGAGGTTGCAACCTCTGCAACACTGTTGCTCAACAGTGGAACAACATCTGCTGCAGTGAAGTAAATAGACACTGTAACAACTGAAGCCATGGGTAATGAAGGGACACACTGAACCAAAAGAAATGCCATGGACAGTTCTCACCATAGGGCAGAGAAATGCAGACCTACCATCTCCTGCTGCACCCAGACAATGTCTAGTTCAGTATCAAACAACAATCCTTAGCACACGCATGCAAAAAATATAACATCGAATTCGAATGATTGTACAAGAAAGAGCGATGCGTTATTTTCAGTTCTTCGTCTTTAATTCTTTTCACCCAGTCAACACGTGTTTCGTCGATAGGGGAATACCCCGCGACTTCTTCAGGGCTGTACGGCTCTCCAAATTACTCCATTCCTCTCACCTCTCCGCCGGTTCTACTTCCGACCCGGCTGGTCAAATACTACAATGTCCTATTCCAAGTGAGCAAGTAACTCCAGAGTAGTTTAGGCCCTAATATCAGGATTGAGATTGCACTGAATTCGGTCCAGTCTAGTATAGTGAGCTATGATACTCCCATAATCCCTGCCCTCTCCTGAAAGCAAGTAGAATTCCCTGTGCGAATTCTACCGCGGTCGTTCCGTCGAGTGTAACTCGGAAGTGCTAAGGATTGTTGTTTGATTTAAGAAACGACATTAGGGTCAGAATTTGGAGGGTTTAAAGTGATTCCCCTCCACTTGAGCACCGCTACTGATCATAGCCTGTGTCACAAAACTAATATGCAAATCTATGAGCGCCAGGATTAACCTAGTTTCAATTCACCCCAATAGGACATTAATGTCTAGTTCAGTGTTAACTAACCCTGGGCGTAGTGGGCGTAGCGGGGCTACGCGGAGGTCCACGGAGTTGCGAACAAACTCTGCTACGCCACCCGCCTCCACCCCCCCTATTAATAACAAGTAATTCGACATTAATTAAAAGTAAATTAAAAACCACTTACCTGAACTGCGGCGTCCCCGGGCTGCCCTCCTCCTCTTCCTCGCCATCTGGGTAATCCTTGAGAAAACTGCGCATGCGCGTGCGCCCGGGCATTTCTTGAGAGAAATGCGCAGCCGCGGGCGCGCGCGCATGTGCTGTTTTCTCAAGGATTACCCAGACAGCGAAGAAGAGGAGGAGGGCAGCCCGGGGACGCCGCAGTTCAGGTAAGTGGTTTATAATTTACTTTTAATTAATGTCGAATTACTTGTTAATGGGGGGGTGGAGGCGGGGGCTG
Source organism: Calotriton arnoldi (assembly GCA_963921515.1). Taxonomy (NCBI): domain Eukaryota; kingdom Metazoa; phylum Chordata; class Amphibia; order Caudata; family Salamandridae; genus Calotriton; species Calotriton arnoldi. Next base: position 1,752,554 of record CAWUFW010000037.1, on the reverse strand, counting down.
GCCAACTCCGCTCGTGTGCGGAGATTTACCGTCTCCGCGCAACGCGGAGAAGGCAAATCTCCGCACACTCTGGGGGCGGAGCGGAGGTCTCCGCCCGGGCTTAGTGTTAACACATTAAGCCTCTCGGCTGTTTTTGCTGGAGGGCAGAGAAATGCGGATGACTGTATTGTGAATGAGGGACAAGAGATGCCGAGGATAGCTCTTGGCAGCAGAAGGCCGACAAATGTCTCCTCTATGGTTTTGTTTAACTTCTCCTTCACCATTGACAGTTCCTTGGGATCAACGGTGACAGAAGTCATATGCCCCAGCTTATATTTGGCTTGAGATGGGGGGGGCACATGCATGGCATGCAGTCTCATTATGCAAGACTTAAGCAGGGTGTACAGCTGTATGAGTCAGATGACAGCCTTCAACATGTTGGGGAAGGATGAGAAGAGATCCACAGGCGCAACCAAGTTCATTCCAAGTGTCATGCAGTAGTGATGAGGTCAGAGGGAGGTCCGAAGCAAAGGCAGCCATTTTGGAGGCAGTATGCAATCATCAGATGTGATGCACTCTGGGGCAGCCTTATACACGCTATGCTCAAGTATTCTATGAATGAAATTGGAATGAGTAGGATTCCTTATTTAGGCAAATTCTGGCAAATTACCACGATGCTGCTGGCATATGTAGCAACTTTCCTACAATATATATGACTTTTTTGTTGCTACTGTTTGCTTTGTTGTTACTGCCTTACATAAATACATGGTTCCTGTGAACCAGGTGTTCACAGCATCCTTGGGGTGCTTCAAGAGAGTTCTTGCGTATTGAACCCCTTTCATCTGCTCTCACTACAAAGGCCTGCAGTGAATCTTATTGAAGTACAGGTGGTTTTCACCCTCCAAAATAGCCGCTGTATTACTGCTGGTGGGCAGGCGCCTGGGGGCTCCTTATGCACGTCTGCTGCGAGTGTGACAGATTTCTTTGCCATTAGAAATGCTTGTATCACAAGTGCTCACAGATGCTCTTCCAGTGAAAGGATTCGCAAACGGGTCAAATACCGTATAATCCTGACAACGCTGAACGGATGAAGAGGTGACTGTTCAAAAGGTGAATAATACTGGATCAGTGGCTGCAGGGGATACTTCACTTCATGCAATGCCTTGGAAACACTTCAGGGGAAGAGGTTTACAACAAATAATCAAATGCTAAGCTGATGTAAAGAGACTGATCAACAAAGAGAGCATCGCAAACACCTCTCTTACTCGTCTGTTGTTTTTAATATGGTATAAGCTCCGTCCCGGCTCCTAAGGCTGCCTCTAGCCAGCCCTAAACAGCATAAATATGTCTAGAAACTGCTTAGTTGATTCCCGCCAGGCCAGTTACATTACAATCAGTCAGTAGGTGCAATCGAGTCTATGGCAGTCACCACATAGTTACGCTGTCTCCAGAATACTGTCTTCTGTTTGGTTCTTCAGACTCCTCCATGGTGTGTTCATTACTTTCATTTTTGAGTCTGTCACCCGCTGGTTGTCCTGTTCCACTTTTTCCTTTGATGTTTCCAGCATTACAATCTTGTCCAAGGACTCCAACTTATGAGAGCTCCAACTTGTAATTGGTTCTTCATGTGAAAGTTCTGGCTGATTTGATAAGGATACATCAGCTTGTTTTCCTGGCTTACCACGATATTCTTAGAAGTGCCCTACATTACCACAGTTCAAAGGCATCCATGTTGTTCCTGTTCCGTTTCTTCATCCACACAGTATAACAGGGAATACTATCGCTTGTACATTTCTGACCTTTTGTCTTGTAGATACATCAGTGCATTTGAACACATGTTCTAAGTCTTTCATCCAAGGTTGAACTGGAGACTACAATCAACACTGGCAAGAATAGTCAGACCAGCGCCATATTGTAAGAGGCTGCAACTAGAATGTTGATAAGGCGGTATGACTGGGTCATGGCAGCCCAACCCTCTGCGAAAGCAGCCCCATAGTGTCGAGCCTACCAGGAAAATGCGATAGGGCCATAATGCTTAAACCCAGTCCTCCTTTCATCACAGCTTTCCCCAGTACTAATCTACATAGAATGCTTTGACAGCTGACCGTCTATTATTGATGGTTGATTCCAGAAGAGAGAAGCTGTCCACCATCTACTTTAAAGTTGGTTACTACACCTGTTGTCATCGCCTTGGTCTTTTTGTAACATTTAATCATTGTCCCAATCTTTCACTGTGCTCCTTGACTTTTATTACCAGGGTTCGTCTTGACTTTCGGCTATGAGAGTAGGAATGCTGTTGGTATTTAACCCACCAATCTTGAATCCATGCTCATGTTCCAGACCACTTTCTCCCATTATGTATGCATACTCATTGAATAGGGCAGTTAAAAGAAAACAGCCTTGTCTCACTCCTGTCTTAGTGTAGCACTAGTCTGTTTCACCATGTTCTGTCTTGATTGTAGCTTCTTGTCCAGTTTAAAGGCTATGCCTGAGAACAATGAGATGGTCTGGGATCCCCCTTTTCCTAAGGACGCCCTACAATTTTACATGGTCCACAAAATCAAAGGCCTCTCTGTAGTCAGTAAAGTACATGTTGAATTCTTTTTGGTATTCCTTCAATAATGTTTCTTGTTGCTCAGGTTTTTCTGAACCCAGTTTGCACATTCAGTAATTGTCTTTCCATGCAAGGCTCAGTTGCCATTGAATTATCCTGAGCAGTATTTTCCTGACATATGAAATTAGAGAAATTGTGCAGTAGGTAGAGCAATCTGTGTGGTTTCCTTTGTTTTTAGGTCGAGCATTCGAGACCTCTTGTATATACTTTAATATATACTTATTTTATACTTATATATATATATATGTATGTACTTTGTGGGCTCTGGAGATCAGCCCTAGGACTTGTCTGCTTCCGCTTAGGGACTTTTTTTTCTGTTCAACTGCCTCTATTTAACTGTCTTGATAGAAAACGACCAGCAGAGGTCAGTAAAATATCAGAATTGCTTTCTGCTGAGGAACTTTATTTTTTTTATTTTTTTGGCAACTGCCTCTATTTAACTTTCTTGATAGAAAACAACCAACAGAGGTCAGTAAAATACCAGAATCACTTTAGCATTCTCTAGATTCCAGTCCATAGAAATTGTCTTCCACGAGCACCCATAGACAACAATATTTTTTTCAAATCTTGTACTTTCAGTGATATGACCACCGAAGGCCCTGATTTTATATTAAAAACAGAGCTTTAGACTATACCATTTCCCGCTGAAAGGCAATATTTCTCTCCATGTGTTCCCATACCTGGCGTGTCACGCAGTTTGGTGCTTACTTTCCCTCCATGTTAAAGAACAGTAGATGTTTCAGCACCCAGGCTAATGTGCTGCATAGCTAAATACATATAAGGTCCCAAAGGCGAGACCGATTGCATTGCAAACGCTTGTTAAGCTGTGTATGCACTCTATTAAATTCAAGTTAATTTTAACAAGTGCCCCAAAAATCTTATATAAGGCTTTGTGTGTTTACGTGTCACTGTCACAGCACTTTACCATTTATGCATCGGAGCGACATCAGAACCAAGGCATGGGGAGGCAGATGGGGGGGTTGTTAGAGAGAGGGAAGTGCCAGTTTGAAGGCTGGGCATGCCCTGGGCGGTGCGCCTTATCAAGCAGGAGGGACGCGATTATATTTTGCGTGCCCCTTTTAAGCCCCCACCCACCCCTCGTTGTTTACAGTGGTTGCTCCCAGGGCTCCTAAGGACAGTATGGTGGCAGAGCCACTATATTATTTCTAAAGCTGTTCTTACAGGAAATGCGGCTCCCTGTAGAAAAGAAAATACTCGCCCTTTGCCGCTTTTACAACAGCTTCAGGACCATGGCAGGGGGAGGAAGTGGAGAAGCGGACGGGGGTTAGAGAGTGGGAGGTGCCTGTTAGAGGAGGCTGGGCCTGCCCTGGGAAGTGTGCGGCTTATCAAGCAGGAGGGACGTGATTACTCCAGTATTGGAACTTTCATAGATTCATATGCTTGAATCATTCCCCGTTGTCGAGATGGGAGCCCCCGGTATTATTAAAAGTGATGTCCTATTATACATAGAACCTAAGGCCCTGGGCCTTAAAATTTTTGTAACATATCACTGTCCTTTAGTAAAAAAGGACCAAACTTAGAACCAGCCAATCAGTAGACACCACCCTGTAGACCCTTCCTGAGAGAAGCTCCAGCCCCTCAGATTTTCTACCGCACGTCGTACTAAGGGAGTCTCCACTGAGCTCGTCTCAGTTTTTCTTCTATTCACTCTATTTTGGAGTATTGTTCCAGTCAGGTTTACTGCCAACTTTGTAAATCTGTCTTGAGGTGATTTAAACTGACGCCCACCATGTCAGATACACCTAAAAAAGGTCTCTTCAGAGCCTGTGGCACTTGCAGGAAAAAAAGACTTCATATTGATGATAGACACAAGGACTGTCTTTATTGCCTGTATCCTGAACACCAGCCTAAGGATTGCAAGGTATGTCAGACTTTCTCAACAAAGACCTTGAAAGATCGTGAAGGGAGGCTTCTTTTGTGGCTTTAGAGGCTTAAAGAAAGGGACACAGTGGTATCAGATGAGGAGAGTGATGCTTCCTCTAAATCTTCCACCAAAACACCTCAAAAAAGGCATTTAGATGACCCTGCTGGTTCATCGTCGCAGCTTCCTACGAAAGCGCCAAAAATGTCATCTTCTTTGTCTCAGAAGCAGTCTATGTCTGCTAGCAAAGTTTCTCACAAAGAAAAGAAAACTTTGTCTTCAAGAAAGCCTGCTTCAGAACCTTCTACTCCACCTATGAAGCTGAAGCATACCTTCAAGAAGCCTGCTTCAGCGCCACCGACGGGCAGCTCGTAGACAACACCTCCATTGACGAGAAAATCCTCTCCTGAGGTGATTCTGGTCACATCGACGGTGTCTACAGTCTCTACAGTCTCTGTCTCTTCAGCGTTGATGTCTTTGTCGACGACGACATCATCGTCAGGTCAGGCACCTTTATCGTCGACGAAGCAGATTGTCTCTTCGTGATCATCGTCGTCGTCGAAAGGCAAATTCCCAATGATGGGCCGTCCGTTGACGACACAACTCTCGTCGTCGATGGGGACCCTGATTGCGTCGTCGCCGACAACTACGTCGACGGGGCGACCCTCGTTGATGGCAGAAGTGTCATCGGTGGTATTGACGACAGTATTCGCTCAGTTACCGTCGACGAAGATCCCTGTCTCCAACGGTTCATTGTCGACAAAGGCGATTCCATTGACGGACCAGGAGAAACAGCCATCGTCGATGAAGGATATTTCGTCGACTATCCAAATTTTGGCTGTAAAGCAGCAATCGTCGACGACATCATCGGCAAAAAAATAAAATTTGCAAAAATTCAGCTCACACCAGCTTTAACTTCACCTAGTCAGGTGCAAGCTCTTATGCCATCCCAATTTCTGGAAGAGGATGATGAGGAAGAAGGATCTGAGGAGGATGGTCTTTTTGGGGCAGCTTTAAGGCCAGCGGACATTAATGTCAAATATCAGGAAGATTCTGATGATGACGAGGATTATGGTCATCAGTATTACCATTCACAGCAGCAGTATCAACATCAGGATGTAGTGTACCTTCCTTCAAATATGATGACGGATTTACAATTTATGCTGGCAGACTATAAGAGGAGGTTTCCTCCAGAGGAGAGTATCGAACAAGCTCCTCCTCCTCCCCTGCCTTCCCTTCCACAGGCACAGGCTCGCTCTCCTCCTCTACAGCTGGGGTCCCCAATTGTTCAGCCCTCTCCTCAAGTGGCTACTGTGCAACAGTTATCATCTTCGGAAGAAGAAATGGAAAGAGAGGAAGGAGAGACTCATCAGGGCGAATAATATTCCTACATTATTCCCACCCCGGCATCTCCTTCTCTTCCTCAAGCAGATTCACCTCTGGAAGATATTGTGGGGTTCCATATTCTTCTGAAAAGAGCTGCAAAACGCTTTGATTTGCCAATGCCGGTGCAACAACAGGACTATTTTCTATATGATTTTAAAGAACCTTACAAAAAATTGGTAAGGTCTATCAGGCACATGCATCAAGCCAAAATCGGTTCGCAAAAATAGCGAATCGCAAATTAAACGATATTGCGACCGCAATACAGGCTTTGGCAATGCATGAAAGAGAAAACCGCTAAATCGACTAAAATCGCAAAAACAAGGAATCGCTAATTAGCGAGAAGCAAGAAATGCAAAATCGAAGTGCGAATCCAAGATTAGCGTTAGCATGGTGCGAATCGCAAATTGAGATTCGCAAAGACATGCATCAAAAATCGCAAATAGCGAATATCCTAAAAATCGCAATTTTGCGAGTGTAGTTTAAGGGGAATCACATACAGGTGGTAAACTGGAGAAAAAAAAATGCACAGGTGTAACCTATCCCAAAGGTATTTAAACACACCCAGGAGGGCCCTGCAGCCTCTCACAATGGCAGCACTCTATGTTATGGCGAGGAGGATGAGGATCCAGGCAGCAGGACAGCACCGAAGGAGAATACAGGAGCGGATATTTAGAGTGCGGATCACATTGCTGGCCCAGACAGCACTGACCATAGTTACCAGCAGCTTTTCTCACACACCCCCTTAACACAAACTCCACACAACTCACCTGGGAGAATGCATTGCCTCACACTCTAATTAAATATCCCACAAACAACAACCACACTGGGTTATGCTGTGTGAAGCACAGGGACACTTTTGTGACTTGTAGCCAAACAAACGCCAGGACAACACTGTCAGCCATCCTGTCAGCACAGGCACACTACCCCACAGGGAAGCAGAATCAAAAGGAAGGAAGTATGGGCATGCTGGGAAGGGGGGTGTAGGCAATAGCATGATGGCAGTGGTAGTCACAGCTCAACATCCCCCACCCGCATGGCCCAGCAAGCTCACACTGAAGCATGCACACCTCACAGGGAGTGAAAAGCCACCTCAAAGATGTCTGACACTGGTGCTCTGTTGTGGGGAGCACAAGGCCCTGCTGGGAACTGGGCACTAACCAACAGCAGGACACCACTGACTGACATCCTGAGAGTCAACCTGCACCCACTGCAAGGGTGGCATGCTTCATGGTGGGATAACTGGGCTGGGGGGAGAAGGAGGGCCGGATGTCAACCAAATACCACCAATGCTGGCCATGCACACACCTCAACATTCACATTGAAATGCTTCAGGTTGGCAGGACAATGTGCTACACCAATATCAACCTCTGACTGTGACAACTTAGGACAATGCAATGTACAGGCCCGCATCCAGAGGTACAGTCACATCTGTCAGGTGTTTGAACCATTGATGCCTGTAGAAACATAACATACATTGTGTGTCTCTTCCCAAAACAGGTGATGATGGGGACACAGCAGCAGACGGTGAGGAGTCCCTGTCCCAGGCTCCGGGGGCCCCTGAGCTCTCTGGTGTGGAACAGGCTCTGCCCTCCTCGGATGGCGAAGACCTACCTGGCCCCTCCGGTGTGAGTCATCATGCAACACCAGCAGGACCACCATCTGCACCCCCTGCACCTACTCCTCCAACATCTGCCAACACACAGACCACCCCCGCCGACAAGGACAGACCAAGGACCACCAATGACAACAGCACAGGGACCCCGGCCCACCGTGAAGCATCGGACAACAACCCCAGTACCAACCCCCAAGGGGGCCTAGGGTCACCTGTGCGTGCCACCGCAGGTCCCGCACGTGTGGCCTGGGGCGGTGGGAGGGGTGGTAGGCAGAGGTCGCTGTTTGCAGAGGGGTCTGGACTGCATGATGACCCACAACTGGTACGCATTGCTGATGCGTACCAGAATAGCACCGGAGAGGTCAGCCAGGTAGTGGGGATCCTCAAGGACATTCAACAGCAGCAGGCTGCCCATCATGCCCGCTTGGAGTCCCACATGTCCCGTGTGGAGACACACATATCTCGCATGGAGTCCAAGTGGGACACATTGCAAGAACTGACAGCGGTGCATAGGGACATATTGACATGCCTCTGCCAGATTAGCACCAACATGGCCACACCTCCCTGTGTGCCCACAACATCTGGTGCCGCAATAACTGCAACTGCCACAGGGAGGGAGGATGACTCTGGCGGAAAGTCCTCTGCACCGCAGCAGCCTGCACGTGAGGGTCCCCCCCGAAAGAAGATTGGTCGTCCGAGGAAGGAGAACTGAGAGGCCGATGGCCATGTATATCCCCCAGGAACCCAACACCTGTTCTGGAAATCCACCTTTGTGTGCAAACTGTTCACCCTGTCGAATGCAACCCAACTCTCTCACATGACATGGGGAGTTTAAGTTGGACCAATGTATCAGATGACTGTGGACTTTACTCAGGACATTTCTGCTACCAACACTTCCAACTCATCTGGGAACTTTGGATTTCAATCCCAATGTACATCACCCACCATCCTGTGCACTATCCTCACACATGTATGTAAATAAACTCACTAATACACCATACTTGCCTCTGTTGTGATTCCAATGTTGTTTTTGTCATGGAGATGATGATCTGCTAAATGACACTGTGCATGCTAACTGCTACAGCAAGTTCAACACCGTCATGTGAGTCATGGCGACGTGACACATATGAGGGAGACACACCACTAGGGCTACACAACACATACACACCAGGGCCATCTGACTCATCGCCTACACTGATGTTGCCAGGAAATACAGTGGAATGCACAGACACCACACCTATTCAGAGTCTGTGTTAACTAGCCCACAGGTGAAGTAAGCTAATGTCAGTCAGATGTGTGACCACAGACAACCCACATCCCAAAGTGAAGCACAGGTTTATTACACATTTGCAACATGTTGTTTCCACTACAGATGCAAGGTAATCCCATGTGGCAGTGGCCACACAGTCACCAAGTGTAGAGGAAACAAAGTCCAGGGGTGTGTGGCACATCACCTGCAGGGAAACGACTGCTCCCACCCTGGAAGTTGAATCATGGTGTCGGGGGATCACAGTTGACCAAACAACTCTGAAAGTACCCTGTGAAGGACAGACATGACACACAGTCAAAAGCACTGAAGAACAGGACAGAACTGCAATACTTATGCCCAATACATGTCACAAGATACCAACACAAAACCAAGTTAGCATGTCAACACTGTTGGGGAGTACAGACTACCTGTAAGTACACATCGCTGCACGCATACAGTCAAGTAGCACATGGCCACACTCAAACAGCAACAGAGCACCACCAACACATATCATGCAAACTCAAATCATTGACATACCAACTCTGTATACTCACATTCAGCTGAAGAAGTTGGTGATGAGCTGTGTGCGGACATCCCCCTCATCATCATCACTGGCATCGTGGCCCAGGCCAGGATCCTCCACAGGTGGCGGATGTTGGTCATCGTCATCCAGGATGAGAGGCAACTCCTTCCGCACTGCCAGGTTGTGTAGCATGCAGCAGACGATGACAATCTTGCACACCTTTGCAGGGGCATATGGGAGGGCCCCTCCTGTCTTGTCCAGGCAGCGAAAGCGGCTCTTCAGGAGACCAAATGTCCGCTCGATCACTCTCCTGGTCCGACCATGTACCTCATTGTAGCGCATCTGGGCTGGTGTCACAGGGTTCCTGAGGGGTGTCAGCAACCACGGCATGTTGGGGTATCCGGAGTCACCTACATACAGACAATTGCACATTAGCTGACTTGGAAAAGAGGGTGGAATACAACATTGCAGAACACACACAATGGTACAAAGTCAGTACACACCAACAAGCCAGGCACGCTGGTTCTGCATCTGTGACATCATCCTCGGGATGCGACTACTCCTCATCACGTAGGCATCGTGTGCAGAACCGGGGAAACGTGCACACACATGTGAGATGCTCATATCTGCAAGACATACCACCAGGGCATTGATAGAATGGTAATGTTTCCTGTTCCTGTATGCCTGCTCATGTGCCTGTGGTGGTACCAAAGCCACATGTGTCCCATCAATGGAGCCGATGACATGTGGCATCCTCCCCAGGGCATAGAAGTCACTCTTGACGTCAGTGAGTTGTTGACGTTTAGGGAAATAGATGTACTGGTTCAAGTATCTCAACATCGCCTCCAAAACATCGCATAGCACACAGCTGAACATGGTCTGTGATATCCCACCAGCAGACACCACAGTGTGTGGAAAGGTACCGGTGGCAAAGAAGTGTAGGGCTGCCATCACCTTCACCTTGGGGGTCAGCGCTGCAGGGTATGGCCGGCCAGGTTGCAAATGTGGGGCCAACTGCACCGCCAATTCCTCAATAAGCGGCCTGTTGAAGCGGTACCGTCGGATGCAGTCACGTTCAACCATGGTTGCAAGGTCAGGGAATGGTCTATGGACAGCTGGTTCCCTGCAGTGCATAGGTGAACAAAGAAAGATTGTCAGTCACCCCACATATGTGGCATTGACCATACTTAATATCACATGATACACCATTACGAGACACAAGTACTTGATGTGTGTGCCGTTCTGTATGGACATATATGGCACCTACATGGCCAACATCTAACATCACAGTTCAACATGTGTTGACAACAAGTTCCAGGTTGTGCTATGGGAAATCATTCGGATGTGTCACAGTACCCATGTACTGCTGTCACATTCCAAACACACACCACAGTGACAAGTGAGGACAGATGTGCCCCAGGCATCACAGCTCTTTGAAAGGTAGATTCCCAGGGACCCTGTATTGCCACATGGACACTGGCATGACATGGCGTATCATGTACACGCCAGCAAAACAACCATGACTCCCACAGGTAGTGGCCCCTGTTGCCTCTGCAGGACAGACATGGACGTCTGTGACACACACACACGCACAACATCAAAGTCGATGCATAAACAACGTGGATGTGGAGACTGTCTCCCATTGTGCACATGGAATCCGAAACATCTGACACACAACATGCACACAGACTGTGGAGGGCCATCACTATTGTGGCAATGGGTCACCCTGTGAAGTACATACCTTCCCACATGGGACTCAGGGTGTATGTGACATGACATACACATACACAACCTGGAAAAGTGACCATGCCACATGCCCTGAACTGAACAGTTGCACATCACAGTGGTCATGTGCACAACACACAAAGGATTCTGTCCCCATGAACACGTGCACAGCCTGGGAGTGGCTGCCCCCAAGTGCTACCGAAAAACCACATGTTGACCCCCATACACACAAAGGTAATGCAGCCTTACATGCCTTAGGATACAGTGTGGACAGGCTGTGGTGTCGTAGGTGTGCCCCTGAGTCCCTGGCAAGTAATTGTGGCTGGCATACGTTCACCAGTGACTACCATGGTGACATATGCGAGTGACTTGTACAGGGACGCGTTGTACAGCATTGGCCATTGCATATGATGTGGACGGATGCGTGTTGTCATCCGACATACGCGTTGTACAGCAATTGACCGATCAGTGTGCACGCATTTGCCATTGCATATGATGTGGACGGATGCGTGTTGTCATCCGAAATATGCGTTGTACAGCAATGGACCGATCGGTGTGCACGCATTGGCCATTGCATATGATGTGGACGGATGCGTGTTGTCATCCGAAATACGCGTTGTACAGCAATGGACTGATCGGTGTGCACGCATTGGCCATTGCATATGATGTGGACGGATGCGTGTTGTCATCCGAAATACGCGTTGTACAGCAATGGACCGATCGGTGTGCACGCATTTGCCATTGCATATGATGTGGACGGATGCGTGTTGTCATCCGAAATATGCGTTGTACAGCAATGGACCGATCGGTGTGCACGCATTGGCCATTGCATATGATGTGGACGGATGCGTGTTGTCATCCGAAATACGCGTTGTACAGCAATGGACCGATCGCTGTGCACGCATTGGCCATTGCATATGATGTGGACGGATGCGTGTTGTCATCCGAAATACGCGTTGTACAGCAATGGACCGATCGGTGTGCACGCATTGGCCATTGCATAGGATGTGGACGGATGCGTGTTGTTTTTCGAAATACGCGTTGTACAGCAATGGACCGATCGGTGTGCACGCATTGGCCATTGCATATGATGTGGACGGATGCGTGTTGTCATCCGACATACACGTTGTACAGCAATGGACCGATCGGTGTGCACGCATTGGCCATTGCATATGATGTGGACGGATGCGTGTTGTCATCCGAAATACGGCGTTGTACAGCAATGGACCGATCGGTGTGCACGCATTGGCCATTGCATATGATGTGGACGGATGCGAGTTGTTTTTCGAAATACGCGTTGTACAGCAATGGACCGATCGGTGTGCACGCATTGGCCATTGCATATGATGTGGACGGATGCGTGTTGTCATCCGACATACGCGTTGTACAGCAATGGACCGATCGGTGTGCACGCATTGGCCATTGCATATGATGTGGACGGATGCGTGTTGTCATCCGAAATACGCGTTGTACAGCAATGGACCGATCGGTGTGCACGCATTGGCCATTGCATATGATGTGGACGGATGCGTGTTGTCATCCGACATACGCGTTAGTACAGCAATGGACCGATCGGTGTGCACGCATTGGCCATTGCATATGATGTGGACGGATGCGTGTTGTCATCCGAAATACGCGTTGTACAGCAATGGACCGATCGGTGTGCACGCATTGGCCATTGCATATGATGTGGACGGATGCGTGTTGTCTTTCGAAATATGCGTTGTACAGCAATGGACCGATCGGTGCGCACGCATTGGCTATGGCCTGGCATGGCAACGGATGCGTTTTCGAAGCTTTAACGAGTCTGATGCAGTGAATTCAGTTGGCCACCCACAACAATGTTGCAAATTCATGGGTGTCATGAAGTTGAACTTTTGAAGGATGCTGTGGGCGTGTATAAGTGGTGCAATTCCATGGATTGGCCAGATTCAGAAGATGCAAACGACTTGGACCTATCACTTTGGACACATGGGACAGTATCTGCCTCTGCAGCACACATATAATGCTGGCTGTTCCCCTGAGAGCTCACTTGCCTGCACTACATGCTCCAGGACGACATCTGCCACCACCACTGCTGCTGTCTCTGCATCCTCTGGCTACTGCAATGGCACGTACTGTGGAGAGAGCCCCAGCCTTCAGCACTGAGGAGAACCAGGCCCTGCTGGACAGCCTCCTTCCACAGTACAGCAAGCTGTATGGGAAACCAGGGGAGCAGGTGAGTGTGCTGTCCACTGCCTTAATAAATGTGCATGTTGTCTGTCTAGCAAGACTTACAGTGTGCACACCACTGGCTAGCATGCTCACTGAGTAGTTGTCACCCCCCAAAGTGTGTAGTTACATGCACTGAACAGGTCTAGTGCAGTAACAGTGCATTCCAACAAGGTTTGACTTCCCAGGCAATGATACCATTTGGTAACTCCTGGCAAACTGTTCATAGCCATAGTTGCACTGCCTGTGTACATCATATGCCCCTGTGATTGAGACATGTATATCCAACTGTGTGATGCACGGAAATGTTGCATGTGTAGTAATGGCCTTTTCACTTTGTCATCCTCACAGGTTGATGCCCACCAGAAGCAGGAAATCTGGCTGACCATCGCCCGGGCAGTAAGATCCGTGGGGGTCTACAAGCGCCGGATCCGCAACTGCCAGAAGAGGTGGCAGGACCTTCGGGGCTGGACCCGGAGGATCGCAAGGGTCCAGCTGAAGCTGTCGCCTCCTCGCAGGAGGGGCGGACACCGGACCCTGACCCCCCCACATGCTCAGGATTCTGGCGGTGGTCTTCCCGGACCTCGATGGGCAGCTGAAGGCCAGACAGCAGCAAGGAGGGGGTGAGTCCATGACTGCACTGTGAACTTTGGCTGACATGCAATGTGCCCTCCTCTGGCCTGGTTAAACTTCCACAGTACATCAGTCTTGTGGTCCTGGACCCATGTCCCTCAATTGTGACATGCCCACTCCTCATCTGATACCCAGGTGTGGCCCTTACATACAGGAAATTGTGTCACTTGGGTACTGTGTCCTTGCATTTTGCTTAGCTCAAGGTGGGGTACAGCATTTGTTCCCGTAACTTTGTGGTGGGCTTCATGGGTGGGTCAATTGCTTACACAATGCCTGAGTTCTGACATGTAATCTGCGTGTAACTTTGATATGCGGTCCAATTGCTGATCTGACTCACCACATGTGCCTGGGGTATTTGGCACACACCCATGCTGCGGGTGGGAACAATGTTTGGGCCTCAGGAGTATGTATATCAAGTGTGTCACACATGCTTAGCCACCGGCCTACTGTCCAGGGCTCATCCCTCTCTTCACGTGGAGCAGGACAGTCATGCCTACTCCAGGGCATACAATACACTCTGTACTCCCACTCCTGTGTATCAGCTGACACGTTGTGCTCAGTGAAATGTTCCCTCAGGTGTCTGCCTCTGTGTCATTGTGCTGTGGCTTTGTTGTCAGGACTACTGGGGTGTTTATCGGTTAGGGCTCAGCATGCCATCTGAGATGTGACCATAGGAGACGATACTTGTGTGACATATAGGTGTTTGATCACTTGACTGTGCAGACTGGTGTATGCGACTGTGAAGTTCAGGCAGCTGATTTTCATTCACAGCAGACTGTGAGGTGCTCAGGTTCAGAGAGTTGTGTTTCATGTCTCCCATATGTCCAATTGGTATGACGTGGACAAATAAGAGTTCAGATTATGTGGTTTGTGGGGGGTGGACATGTGCACTTGTCAGCTACAGAACTTGCATTCCCCATGACCTAGGATTGTGACACAGTGCAGACTGTTGTTGGCTGGCTGCCCTGCCCATGTGACTGAAGACAGTGATGTATGACTTTGCAGGCATGCCTGTGCCATGGCATTAAACTTCCTAAGAGTGATCCTGCAGGGGAGTGACATGTGCTACATGCACTCCATTGTGGCATTGACTATCAGGACATGGGTGCATCATGGTGTCTGGTGCTGGTATGCATCACATGCATTTCAAATTAGACTCTGGCCATCCCTTTATTCGGACACCTGTACTGACTCAGTGACAAGAGATGTGATGTGTGCATGTTCACATACTTCACCGTGTTCTCTGCAATGTCCAACAACTGTGTAGGTGGTGCATGTGTCCACACTGGGGTATTACCATCCGACAGGCACCAGACAGATGGGTGCAAGGCCAGGAGGGATGTGAGTGCCATGGTTGACCATCAGACTGACAATTGGCTTCTCCTAATCTGTGTGAGCACTTTTGGCAATGTTCAACTAAGGATGCCAGGGCTTGCTCTGTAATGTGCTGTACTTACTGTGGTGTGTGCTGTCAGTGCAGGTGACTGATGTTTGTCTGTTTCCCTAATTGTTTGCAGATACATCCACGGCCACAGGAGGGGACAGCTCCACGGACCAGGAGGAGCTGCAGAGCCAGACTGGGTCAGCAGCCGATGAGTTGTCGGAGGGACCCAGTGCACGGAGGGCGAGGGGAGCCACACCGAGGAGTCCTCAGCACCATCCACCTCAGGTGAGGACCTCAGCAGCTCGGAGGATGACTCCCTTGTGGAGGTGGGTGTCAGCAGCCACCACACCCCAGCTAGTATGGCTGGCCCCGCCACCACCACCACCACCGCCCTCCCATCGGCTCCCATTCCAGAGGTCCGTGGAGGCTCCCGTGTTCGGGAGCGTGTCTCCTTCGTGCCAGGCACCGCACCCCCTGCCCCTGTGTCCCCTGCTGCCCTGAGTGAGGAGTCTGTGTACTTACTTCGCCAGCTCCATGTAGGGCAGACATCAATGCTGAGTGTCCTCCATGCACACACCACTCTGTTGACACAGCTTGTGGCGTTCATGGAGGGCATCTCATCGGGCATGTCTGCCCTACAGAGGAGCAATAAGTCCATGGCCTCCTCCCTGACAGCAGCAGTGTCCCTCCTCCAACAGTCCCTCACCCCTCCTACCTCTGCCCCATCCACACTTCCTGGCACCCTACCTGTCCCAAGCACATGCACACCTGCACAATCACCCAAACACACAGACACGAGCAGCACAGAAACACCCAAAACAAAGTCAAAACGTGCACGCAAGCATCCTCAGGGGACTGATACCACACCCACAGGGGATGGGGAACAGACACACACACAGGCATCCACAGTCACTCCGTAGTCCTCCGATACCTCTCCCTCCAAGACCCCTTCCCTTGCCTCACCTGCAACCCCACCTACAAAGCAGCTCTTCCTCTGTGGCCTCGGCCTCTTCCCCTCCGATCCAGCTGATCCAGCATACAGGGGAAGAGGAAGTCCACCCACACAGAGGGAGTGCCCCTCACCCCCGGACACCCTCCCCAGGCACAGACAAACTGAGGCCCCCACCCGCAAGTCCCCCGGACCCGGAAGAGCAAGACCCCGCCACCGCCCTGCAGCTCAACCACACAGTCTCCTTCCTCCATCCCTCAGGCCCCCACAACACAGGTTCCCCCACCACACCCCTGCCCCAGGTTCCCCCACCCACAGATACACCATCCCCAAAATGATCCAGCCTTCTCCCCCTATCACTTGCTCTTCCAGCCCCACCCCCCGCTGCGCATGTTTGTGCCACTGGTGTGGAGACCGTGTCCTCCCCCTCTGTCCTGCCCACCTTACCTGAACCCCATTCTACTCCCCTGGAGATAGGCACTGCAGTGGAGTACACTACCACCCCGTCTGACTTGGGCACTGCAGTGGGGAACCTGTCCACTCCATCTGGCCAGCCCACTGCAGTCGTGCCGGCACCCACACCATCTGACTCATGCCCCCCAGTTGTGCCGGCACACACCATGTCAGACACCGCCACTGCAGTTGTCAGTGACTCTCCAGCACCCACCACCCC
Source organism: Calotriton arnoldi (assembly GCA_963921515.1). Lineage (NCBI taxonomy): Eukaryota > Metazoa > Chordata > Amphibia > Caudata > Salamandridae > Calotriton > Calotriton arnoldi. The sequence goes on along the minus strand of CAWUFW010000037.1, from coordinate 1,735,734 downwards.
TTCCCTGCCTCCTTCTGGGGAGCCCTGATCCTGCGCCTGCGGTGCCTGGCCTGCCCCCCGTATGCCCCTCCGAGGGGAATGTCCCTGGTCCGTAGCAGTGCAGGCAAGCAAAGGGTGATATCTGTCACTGTCACCCTGTTCGGACTTTACTGATGGACTGGCCATTGGCCTTTGTGTTTTTTCAGGACTTTCAATTTTACACCCACATATGCTGAATAAAGCTACTTTCTGTTCTCTAGTGGTTTTGCTTCAGATGTACATGATGTTGATGATGCTAACCATGCCCTTGCTGCAGTGATGGTGATTTTTGATATCAGGAAAATGAAGTGTTACTGTGCAGGACCCCATGTGGTCCAGGGGGAATGTGTCCTATCCTGGTGTGTATCCATGTCATCCTTTGCAGCAATATGAGGGTGTCATGTTTTCAATATTTGCCAATGGGATTTCCTACTTTTATTTGCAATATCACATCTGTGGCTTACACCCCTGCACATCTGTTGTGCTTGCCATTGTTCAATTTGTCTATTTCCCTGACCGTGTGACCATCTCCACTGGACATGCAAGTATGGGCATCAATGGGGAAGGACTCATCTGTGTTATCAGTGCAACTCGCTATACAGGGGTGGTGGTAGTGGTAGGCATCCAGCCCCCCATGAGTAGGGGTGGTGTTGGTGGTAGGCATCCATCCCCCTATGAGTGGGGATGGTAGTAGTGACAGGCATCCAGCACCCATGAGTAGGGGTGGTGGTAGTGGTAGGCATCAATTCCCCTATGGGTGGGGATGGTAGTAGTGGTAGGCATCCAGGCCCCCATGACTAGGGGTGGTGGTAGTGGTAGGCATCCAGCCCCCCCTGAGTAGGGGTGGTGGTAGTGGTAGACATCCAGCCCCCCCGGAGTAGAGGTGTTGGTAGCGGTATGCATCAATTCCCCTATGTGTGGGGATGGTAGTAGTGACAGGCATCCAGCACCCCATGAGTAGGGGTGGTGGTAGTGGTAGGCATCCAGCCCCCCCTGAGTAGGGGTGGTGGTAGTGGTAGGCATCCAGCCCCCTGAGTCGGGGTGGTGGTAGTGGTAGGCATCCAGCCCCCCATGAGTAGGGGTGGTGGTAGTGGTAGGCATCCAGCCCCCCCTGAGTAGGGGTGGTGGTAGTGGTAGGCATCCATCCCCCTATGTGTGGGGATGGTAGTAGTGACAGGCATCCAGCCCCCCTGAGTAGGGGTGGTGGTAGTGACAGGCATCCAGCCCCCCTGAGTAGGGGTGGTGGTAGTGGGAGGCATCCAGCACCCATGAGTAGGGGTGGTGGTAGTGGTAGGCATCCAGCCCCCTGAGTAGGGGTGGTGGTAGTGGTAGGCATCTAGCCCCCTGAGTAGGGGTGGTGGTAGTGGTAGGCATCCAGCCCCCATGAGTAGGGGTGGTGGTAGTGGTAGGCATCCAGCCCCCATGAGTAGGGGTGGTGTTGGTGGTGAGGCATCCATCCCCTTATGTGTGGGGATGGTAGTAGTGACAGGCCTCCAGCCCCCCCTGAGTAGGGGTGTTGGTAGTGACAGGCATCCAGCCCCCCCTGAGTAGGGGTGGTGGTAGTGGTAGGCATCCAGCACCCATGAGTAGGGGTGGTGGTAGTGGTAGGCATCCAGCCCCCCCTGAGTAGGGGTGGTGTTAGTGGTAGGCATCCAGGCCCCTATGGGTGTGTATGGCATTGGTGATAGCCATCCCGCCCCTATGGTTCTGCTGTTGCTCGTGTATCCCTATGTGTGTGTGACATATGTCGGGTACGTGTCGTTTGTTTAAGTAGTGGGTGTTTGACTTACCGTCTGCGCCGTACGCGTCCGTACCTGTTCCGGTAATAGATGTAGGGTATTGGTAGGACCTGCGCGATGGGATTCATGGTTGGTTCGTCTCGTTCGGGTTTCTCGTTGCTTCGACTCGTACTCGTCGCTGGCTTGTTCGTCTCGTAGCCGTGGATCATCTTGTGGCGCGAATCGGAGCTTATGTGCGGCTCTCCCGGATGCTCTGACGTGCCGGACGTAGCGACGGGTTCGGCGCGTACGGAAGGCGCGTCGTACTAGTCCGGCCGGAAGGTGCTGTGTTTTTGCTTCCGTGCGACTCGATTCTGCGTTTACGGATCCGGCGCGGGCGGGGAACAGGAGCTGGAATGGGTACGTACGGCTGGGTCGGGATCTGGGCAGTTATGCGCATCGTACTTGCTCGTTCGTACAAATGTTCGAATCGGTCGGGAAACACGCGTTCGGTTTTTTTTTTTTTTCCGGACGAATAGTGTTAGGTGCGCTTCCGGCAGAGATCGGAATCGACCCCTAAGTCTTTGTATATTTTACATACTTCATCCACTGGTAGTATATCTATCTCGGGATGTGGAGTGTATGTCGCTAAGACCCTCTAGGTCGCTCCTTCTATGCTGAGCAGACCGAGTCTCACGACAGATGCTGTATGTGGGAGGGCGCCTTTAAACCAACTTTTATGCTGCTGGTAAGTTAACGGGACTTCAATGTCTTCGTATGGAATGTATTCATCTGATGGTTCAACTACAATGTATGTGTTGAACAATTTAGTCACCGGACCTGCAGGTGGGAACTGAACCCAGGAATAGAATTCCTCTGATCCGAACACCTTGTGTGCCTCGATCACGAAGGTAACACAGCCACCAGTTGCTGATATGCCGTGTTTTAACAATTTAATAGTAACCGTACGTCTGCAGTTTTCTGTGATGTGAGCATTTGCAATTCCTCTTCCCCCGAGCCCAAACCACTCGCGTTGTCAGGCATTCTCAAAAGGAGAAGGATAACTAAGGGTTTTGCACAATGTGGGGGAACCTTTTATCCTTACAAGCTTGCTAAACCTTCAGTCAATACACAGTTTTTTTCTGCTCGGCTGAGGCGGATTTCCCTTCCCACTTCAGACGTCTCTGAAAAGGTGTGAGTAGGGCTTTCTGAGAAAGCACCACTGAACTACTCAGATTTTTACTGTTTATATAAGAACCAAACCAACGTTGGCAGCACCATGTCGTGTAGTTCCTAGGAGTCCCCCAGGAGCTGCGCGTTTTGGATGACCTAAACTGAGGGCTTGGTGTCCCAACCGCTTCTGGACACCCCCACAGGATATGCCAGCCATTAGACCTGCTAGCTCTACAGTGCCATTACCACCCCCTGTATTCTACTGTGGTGTATGTAGTCTCTGGCAACCACTGAACATGACAACCCTGATTCCTCATGGATCATGGAAATCAGTACAGTATGTTTCGCTCAGACACTTGTGCTTGCTTTCTCTCAGAAAACACACAGGATGGCAATTAGGACTTTTCAATAAGAATGTATTGGTCCAGCGACAGTCTGATGTAAAACATATGTGCTGTGACAATCAGGAGACAGAAGTATACAAAAGAGACTGCTAGTACCAATATGGTGAATAGTAGATACATTTCTACCATAGTTTTAATAAGATGAACAGAAACAGTTCAGAAAAAAACAGTAGCACTTGCATATTCCTAAAATGCGCGCCCTAAGTAGTTTGCTAAAATGTACCTCGCCTAACCTAGATGTGTAGGTGTATATGCATGTAGCTATGTGTATCTGTAGCCAAGAAACCCCCAGGGAAGAACCAGCCCCTCACCTGATGGTTCAGAACGAAGGACCCCGTCTCTGCGTCGAGGATGACAACCCGCAAGGATGTCATACCACTGTGTGTCAAAGATTCAGCATGCAGGCCCCCGTCTCAGCTTGGAAGGAATTCTCCTCTAATTTGTAGGGGGGAGTGAGGGTTTTTTCTACTAAAGTGGTCACTCCAGGGTTTTTTCTAGAATCGATATGTTTTTAAAACAACCATGGATGCTTTGTAAACAATCATAAATATTTTTAAAACAATCAACGATGCTTTTCTAAACAAGTGCGGTCGTGCACAGCTGGCTGTTGGCCAAGGATAAAAAAAAGTGCTGACCCTTATACAGAATAAATCTGCCGTTGGGGACATGTTTATGTATGTCAGGTACAGGGATTCTGATAGAAGACTAAGAGCCTGGCGTCTAAGAGACAGGAGCAAGCTATTTGGTAAAAGGTCACCTGTTTAGAATCGTTATAGTCGTGTGGATGGGATGTTGTATGTAAAATGGAGTATACATGACAGGGCTATCCTAAAGGACATGGCACTGCCCGGAGATATAAATACAATGCACACAATACTTTGATAATACAACACGTAAGTAGCACAAAATACAGTGGGCTCCCGGGAGAGACCAAACCATATACAAAGTCGGGAGTGGACCCAGAAGACTTAGAAAGGCTGAGGGACCAAGGAACCACCCAAGGTAAGGACCCAGGAACCCCACGGAGGCCGTGTGGTAGAATACACGACCGTGTGCTTAAGGTAAGTCAATGGGGAAGTCGCGGTTGCAGTTCTTAACAAAAAGGACCCTTCCCAGAGGACTTGGAAGAAACCCTGTGGAAGATGGATGGTTTGAGATTCACCCTACCCGTGGATATGCAGGAGACCAGGTTACCTGCCCCAGGGAATCCGGGTGCGTGGGTACGAAGTGACGTCGGGAACTGCCGTAGACCCCAATGGAGGACTTCAAGCAAAATGCTGCTGGCGAAGAAGCAGGAAGAGTCTGTTGGATTCCAAGGGTTGGATTCACGAAGAAGAGTACCTGTAAGCAGAGGGGACAGAGTCTAGGTCACTCAGGGATGACCAGGAGGCATGAGAGTCGAGTGCCCACTAATGTAGGCTGTTACAGGAGAGTTGATGGTGTCCTTGTTTCAGCATCTACGTGGACCAGGTGACGATGAGGACGACCAGGACTGGTGTACGAGCTGTCCCACGTTGGATGTCGATATCCAGGGGGTTGGTGTCCGACGGGTGCTCCAACAGGCCTTGGCAACGGCAACACGTGGAAGAAGATGAAAAGGTACGATGTTAGGACCAGCATGGTCCAAGAGACTCACCACGTTTAAGTAAGTCAGGGTAGGCCCCGATCAAGCATAGGAGCCTACTGGAATCAAAGGAGACCCTCAACAGGGTCCGGAGATCACTGGAGACGAGAGTCGCCCAGCCTTAGTAACGGCCAGCCGACGTGATGCACAGACTTGGTTCCAGCAGTGTTGATCCAGCGCTGTACTAGCATCAGATACTCCACTACCATATACTCACCTGGGCCCATATAACTTCTCACACTAATACCAAGTAGACCGCTGGAGCTTGTAGTTTATAGATTTCATGTCTCAGGAATAGTTATATTTCTGTTCTAACTAAACCTTTCACTGATCAAAAGTTCTTTCCTCTGGTCGATGGACCATTAGTTGGAACTAGTTGATGGTGATAATTAACATAACTTATTAATCATTTCTTGATTAAATTGAAATAATCACAGACTCGGGAAGTTTTAAAATCTTTATCTAAATTAATGGAATGTGAACCATCTCAAAGTTTCAGTACAAACACCCTCATTCACAAGAGTGTCAATTCAATCAATACTCAATAAGCACTAATAATTCAGATTCACACACTAACTATGCTCAGAAAGGAGAGGACAGAGAGAGAAGAACATCTATCAATACGATGAATTTATAGTTACCAAGAATGGTGTGAAGACCAACACCCTGGCCAAAGGGCTGGTAAGGGTCCCCCAGGATAGATCAGGAGACAAAGACTTCAGGACAGGAATCAGGACAGGATACTTCACCACTCTAAATACCGACGACAGCATCGCACCCCTTTCTGACACTCTCTTCCTCCTCGTGGTTCTTCCGCGATCTTCTTTCTAACCCAATTAAGTTAAAATAGATGGTTCTGCATTCGATTTCTTCATCAGCGTCTCACAGCATCAGCACCACCCACAGCACGGACAGCATCCCGAGCTCTGCATCGCCTCTGCTCCCGTTAAGCTAAACTAACTAACTAAAACTACCTCAGTTATACCTTTCCATAACCATGTACCACCCATTAATGTTTCAATTTCATAAAATACTAACTTCTGATTAGTCAGGCGAGGGGGGATGATCGTCACACCATGCTTACATTTCACTTATTTTCATTGAACCATTGTCTTTTAAACCCATCCCCTCAAACTTTATTAAATCATTTCCTTTCCCATACATCTCCAAACTTTATTAATACAAAATGTTTCAACTTTATGAATAAGTCTTCTTCATATGAACTCTTCACCCTCATGTTCCCAGGGCACATCTTCTCTGGCCTTGGACGCGTGACAAAACCTTAGTCAACCTTTCGTATTCTCTCTCATCTGCGCATGTGTGGGGTCAAGTCAGTCAGCTCAATTCAGACAAGTGTGATAGGCCCAAATGCGCACTAATAATAAAGTCAAAAGAAGAAATGTTATTCTCAAAAATAAATGGTTTCACTGTATACCACCAACCTCTACTCTAACCCACTTTAATTATTATTACCCTTTTCTGCATTTGCGTTAGTATAAAACGTATTTTCTAATTTGCGAAGCAGGTGCCATGCATGTGAACTTTCAAGCGGCCATTTTAATATCTTTTGCGCAGGCGCAAGATTTTCCCTCCAAGCATTAGTACGTCATACTACTAAATCTAAAAAATCTTTTTCTTCTTTTCTCAATGTACATGTTAGATTATCCTTATGTGCCTGAACTAAATCTATTAAACTCATTGTTAAGAAAAATTCGCCCATAAACTGTTCATTTTTACTACTAACTACTGGATTCATATTCTTTCTAATAGGTAAATCAGAAAATAGTACATCTAGATTTGAACAAAAATACTGAAGTCTCCCTGTAGCATAAAATAGACTTGATAAAATACTATGACACACCATATGTTAAAGGTATATGGTGATACGTCACCCCTTCTGATACTGATGAGGGTAACTTCATACACACATAACAATTATTAATCTCCATAGTACTAACATATTGAAATAACAATTTAATAAACACATTTGAGGATGTATTATAGTCTGATTCATTATGATAATTTGCTTCATCTTCTACCCTTATTTCTATTTTAGTTCCTTTTACTCTATCTACCTTAACATTAGTATCTGTATTATTCTTGTCACTTGTTTTCATTAACATTTTCCTACTGTTATGAATAACCATACCAATGCTACTAATAGAATACTACAAAAACAAAATCTAAAACATTTTCTTTTCAATCCACGTTTTGGTCTTTCGGTAACTTCAATTTCTGCCATTTTACATCCGAGAAAAGTTCTTTTCTCTTATCCTTTCTTTGTCAATTTGACTTTCTTTTCGTTCTTAAGGAGGCCTCAATTTGCTTTCATCAATCTGTGCAATATGAACATCTTCTGTTTCATCACTCAGATCTAGAGAGTCAAATTCTTCAAGTATGACATAGGTCCATTCAGGAGCCCTATATCTTCTGTTTAAATTTCTCAATCTTGGACTTCGAGTTATTTTCGCTAAGGTTTGTTTAGATCGTGTTTGACTTGTGATTACATTTACTTGTTCTGATTTCTTTTCTGATTTTCTCAAATGATATCTTAATTTCTTTACTACATTAGGCCAATTGTCTCCCTTTCTGATTCTTTTGATTTGTACTGCACTTTCACCTTCTTTATCTCCTCTCACGGTTCTTTTAATTTCACTTAATTTAGGCACAATCTGTTCTTGTTCTCTGTTTTCTGTGCTTGAACCTTCTTTTGCTTCCACCTGCTGAGGTCTTATCATACTTTGTTCTTCTTCTTCCTGAGCTTGTTCTTCTAATTCTATCTGACCCTGTTCAGGTCTTACTTCATATTGTTCTTTTTCTGCCTGAACTTGTTCTTCTAACTCTATCTGATCCTGTTCAGGTCTTATTTCAAACTTTTCTTCTTCTGCCTGAACGTGTTCTTCTAATATTCCCTCCTCAGGTTCCTGAAAGTCTTTTCTATTTCCACCTGAGTGTGTTCTTCTTTCCCTGTCTCTTCCTGACTACTTTCCTGTCTTTTCAATTCTGTTCTTCTTCTTGTTTCAATAGCATCATCAATTACTTCAATCACTGGTATCCACTCTTCCTGACTTGTACCTGGCTGTTCGTCATATGGTTGTCTTTCAGAATCTATCACTCTAGATTCTTCAATTTCACAGCTTTCAACTCCTGACGCTTCAGCCTGTTCAATCAGTGGTTGCTCTTGTTGTTCTGATGGGCTCGGAACTCTTCTGGTATGACTGGCATGAATCCAATTGGGCAAACCTGCACACTTCCCTGCTGTGGTAGTGACTAGTATGACTTGACGCGGTTTATCCCACCTCGGTGCTAGGCACGACTTTCTTGCGTGTTTCTTCACTAGCACCCAGTCTCCAGGATTCAAATCATGTGCTTGCTCTGGCTGTCTTTCAACTGCGTCTTCTCCAACCTGGTGAGAGACAGAACGCACCATTTCAGCCAATCCTTTGCAATAGTCCAATACAAGATCATCAGTTATATTCATTAATTTATTTCCAGGAATGAATGCTTGTCTCATGGCTCTTCCCATGAGAACTTCATGTGGGCTCATTCCTGTTTTTCTATCTGGAATACTTCTGAGACCCATCAATACAAGAGGTAATGCATCTGGCCATTTCAGCATTGTGGATGCACACGCCTTCCCTAGTCTTGACTTGATTGTGCCATTTAACTGTTCAACTATTCCAGAAGCCTCTGGACGATAAGCACAGTGCAGTTTTTGTTCAATGTTAAATGCAGCACAGATTAATCGAATTATTTCATTATTAAAATGAGGGCCTCTATCTGATTCCAAAGTGACCGGAATACCAAAGCGTGCAATTAACTCCCTCAACAACAATTTAGCAACTGTAAGACTGTCATTTCTTCGAGTGGGATAAGCTTCCACCCATCTTGAAAAGAGGCATACTATGACAAGTATATATTTCAATCCATTGCTAGGGGGCAACTCAATAAAATCCAACTGTAATTTGGTGAAGTGTCCTTCTGCCTTTCCAATCTTTCCCCAACTAACTATTGTCTTCCTACCTGGATTTTGCTGCTGACAGGTTAGGCATCTTTGGCAAAGGCTCTCTGCAACTACCCTGAACTTCGGATTGTACCAACTCTGTCTGAATAGTCTGATCATTGAGTCTCTCCCTATGTGTGTTGCTCCATGATACACTCTTGCCATTTTTGAAAGCAAACAATCTGGCATGACTGGTCTTCCATCTAAATACACCCATACCTCATCATGTGGTCTCTTTGTACAAGCTGCCTTTATCCACATTTCCTTTTCCTCAACTTCTTCCTGCAATTGTCTAATCTCATCCCATGTTTCTGGTACTGAGAAAAACATAAGTTGGCATCTGGTTTCACCCGTTTCAATTTTTCTGTTAATGGCCACTGTATTTTTGGCACAGTATTTAGCCACTTGGTCAGCATATTTATTGCCAGCAGTCACATAGTCATTTCCTGACTGATGTGCAGCGCATTTTACAACTGCTACCTCTTTTGGCAATTGCAATGCTTCCAATAAATCCTTCACATTTTTGCTGTTTCTAATAGGAGATCCTGAAGAAGTCAGAAATCCCCTCTGCATCCAGAGCTGGCCAAAGTCGTGCACAACCCCGAACCCATATTGACTGTCCGTAAATATGGTTACTCTCCAATTTTTCCCCAATTTGTTTGCCATGGTTAGGGCTACCAATTCGGCTACATGTGCAGATTTGACTCCAGATAAACAGGATGCTTCAATTACCCCAGATATCTTACAAACAGCATATGCAGCACTTAATCCTCCTTCTTGTGTCCTGAGGCAGGATCCATCTACAAATAACTCATGGTCAGCCTCTTTCAAAGGGGTCTCCTTTATATCAGGCCGGGGCTTCGTACACAACTCAGTTACATCCAAACAATCATGATCACTTTCATCTCTCACTTCTTGATTGCATGGGTCTGGCAGTAGGGTAGCTGGGTTCATAATCGTACACCTTATCACTGTCACGTTCTCAGCTCCCAAAATCACTCTTTCATACTTAGTCAATCGACTAGGGGTGAGATGTTGTGTTCTTGTTCTTGTCAAAAGAATCTCAACTGAGTGTGGAACATAAACCTTTACCGGATGTCCCATCACTATCGACTCACTCTGCTCCAGACTCATACAAGTAGCAGCTACTGCTTTTAAGCAGCCAGGTAATGTTGAAGCCACTGGATCCAATGTAGCTGAAAAATATGCCACTGGACGTCGACTCAGTCCATGTCTCTGTGTTAAGACTGAAAGTGCACAATTTTCTCTTTCACAACAAAACAACGCAAAGTCTTTTGAATAATCAGGCATGCCCAAGGCAGGAGCCTCACACAAACAATTTCGTATTTTCACAAATGCCTCTATGCATTCATCATTCCAATCAATCGGATCTTTTGCTCTTTTCCGGGTCATTTGTATTAATGGTTTCGCTAACATAGAAAAACCATTAATCCATTGCCTACAATACCCAACCACTCCCAAAAACATTCTCATTTCTCTCTGAGTCTGTGGTAATTGCATTTCTTTTATTCTTTTTATTCTTTCCGGTGTCACTTTTCTAACTCCTCTTTCTATTTTATGCCCTAAATATCTAACTTCTTGTCGACAGAACTGTAATTTTTCTGGAGACACCTTGTGTCCTCCTTCAGCCAAATGGTTCAGTAATGCAATTGTGTCTGTGACACAATCTTCTCGTGTTTTTGATGCCACCAGTAGGTCATCAATATACTGGACCAGAACAGATTTTCCAGGCATAATCAATGATTCTAGACATTTTTTCAAAATCTGATTAAAAATTGAGGGACTCTCTGTGTACCCTTGAGGAACTCGACACCATGCGTAAATACGATCCTCAAACTTAAACGTAAAAAGATACTGGCTGTCTGGGTGCAAAGGAATAGAAAATAATGCTTGGCATAAATCAATTACTGTAAACCAACCTGCATTCCAAGGTATCTGATAGAGGATCACTGCTGGATTTGGCACTATTGGACAACATGGCACTACAATTTTATTTATTTTTTGTAAATCCTGTACTATTCTGTACTTTCCGCTAGGCTTTTTCAGTACCATTATTGGTGAATTACAGGGACTACCCATCACTTCTTTTAGAATACCTTGTTTAACCATTCTTTCAATTTCTGGAATAACTCCTGCTTTTACTTCTGGACTCATCTTGTACTGTCGGGTGTTTGGATACACTGCACCTTCTTTCACTGTTACTTTGACTGGGTCTATATTCGTCATTAACCCAATGTCTTTTCCTGTAAAATCCCACACTTCTGGATTAACTGTGGCTCTCAACTCTTCTGGTAATTCATTTTCAGTCACTAGTGAAAACATTTCATCTACCTCCGTTCCCTGTTTGGCTAACATCATCTTGTATACAACGTCTTCATAAGGGGTTTGGAAAGCGACACCATCTGGTGTACAATAGATTGTGCAGTTCATCTTGCACAATAGATCTCTTCCCAACAGATTTACAGGACTGGAATCGCAAACTACGAACCGATGCATTTCTTTGAAGTTTCCAATGTGTACCTCCATTGGATTTGTGATTGGGGTTCTAATCTGTTGGTTAGACACGCCTACAACTTGGATTGATTCTCCCGAGAGGGGTAGGTTTGGGATGTCTGCTGTTCTCACAGTAGACCTGGTAGCACCAGTATCCAATAGGAAAGTAATGTCTTTACCTTCTACTTTCCCATCAACAAATGGACCTGACTGAACTACCGGCAAGGATGCGCCAAGCACGCACTCCTCTTCCTCCCCCCTCAGGTACCGTCATTGTGTGGAATCCGAATTTTCCTCATCATTCTGCAACAAATATTGTGTAATTGTTCTATTATTCTTACCACTTTCTCCTTGAAATCCGGTGTTTGCACTGAAACCCTGATGATTCACAAAATTTGGCATAGGAGCTGGTGGCACCTGATATTGTGGAGTAACTACCTGTTGCTGCTGATTCACAAGTACTTCATTCTGCATTAGTGGGATTAAATTTTGATTTGGCCCATTATTACTCTTATTATTCTGAGTACTGTTACACTCGTTCTTCCAATGTCCAAGCTTTCCGCACGCATGACAAGGAAACTTCTTTTTCGCTTCTTCTCTGTCCATTCCTCCCCTATATTTATTACCATTCGCTCCTTGATCATTCTGACTCTTCTCTTTCGCTTAATTATTGTTTTGGGCATTTGGTTTCTCTTCTTGCTGTTCTGCCAGTTTTACTTTTGCCCACATCATTTTCTCTTTTAGCTTCCTACGCCTGGCCTCAATATCATCTCCGCATTATTTTGCGTACTTTAAAATCTCATCCACTGTCTTGCTTTGCCAACACAACATGTGCTGCTGTATCATCTGACTAATCTCTGGTTTCAAACCATATACAAACCGATACACAAAATGTCCCATATCCTTGTCACCGATATTCTCAAAACCACTATACTGCTTAAACACCTGTAATAACCTCTCATAATATGCATGTACAGATTCATTTGGTTCCTGAGTTGTTCTATCTATTTTTACCCAGTCTGTTTCTTTAGAAGGAATTTTCCCTTTCAAATACGTAATCACTTGGTGATACTTTTTGATTTGTTACTTATTGAGCGCACGAATGCTGAGGCGTCTTGGCGCTGACTGTGATACATAGATACTAAAGCATCCTGACTCTGTGTTTTTAGATTTTAGAAAACAGCCAGGTTTTCAGCTCCTTCCTGAACCTCAACCGGTTCAGTTGAAGTCGCAGAGTGGATGGCATTTGATTCCAGAGTTTGGCCGCACAGAATGACAACATGCGGCCCCCCCATCTTGCCTTGCAGATTTTTGGAATACAGACGAGGCCTGTCATAGAGGATATGAGTGTTCTCGCTGGAGAGTACATGGTGAATAATTTGCGTATCTCCCCAGAGATTCCTCCATAGAGGGCCTTATGTACTAGACAGAGAGACTTAAAATTGGCTCTTTGCTGGACAGGAAGCCAATGTAAAGCTCTAATTGCCTCTGAGGTGGGACGACCTTTGGGGATATTCATGAGCAGTCTGGCAGCGGCGTTTTGCAGTGATTGCAGCTTCCTCTCCTGCGCCTTATCAATTCCCACAAAGAGCGCGTTGCAGTAGTCTAATTTGGATAGAAAAAGTGCCACTACAATGGTCTTTTGGAATTCATATGCAATGAACGGAAAGATCTTCCTCAGTGTTTTTAAGAGGAAAAAGCAGGAGGAAGTTAGCTGGTTGACTTGGGCCGAGAGATTGAGCTGATCATCAAGGATCACCCCCAGATTTCTGACCTTGGTAACTGGGCAAGGACAGACTCCTGCTTCCGTTGGCCACCAGTTGTTATTCCATAGCGAAGGTCCCTTACCAAATTCTAGGACCTCGGTTTTATCAGTATTTATTTTCAAGAAGTTTTGGCTCATCCAGATCATGATGTCTTTCAGACATGCATGAAAACTGTTCGCCACTAGCTCTGATGGTTTAGAGACCGAGATTGTAAGCTGCGAGTCATCGGCATACATGATCAGGGAGAAGCCATGCTTCCTGACTATGTTGGCCAGCGAGGACACATATATGTTGAAAAGAGTTGGTGACAAAGCAGATCCCTGCGGGACACCGCATGGGAGCTGGAAAGTTCCAGACTGTAGGTTCTCCCAGTGAATGCTTTGTTTCCTGTTTTCTAGGAAGGAGGAGAGGAGGGTCAGAGAGGTGTCCTCTACTCCCACATCTCTCAGCCGCTGCACCAGCACCGTATGATTCACAGTATGATTCATCACCTCCTCCGAGGGTGCTCCTGTCTTTGCATCTCTAGCATATTCCTTATTAGGCCAATCAATTGTGATCTTACATTCCGTCCATAAATCAGCAGGTACCACTATATCGAATAGACCATCCAAATCCTTCAATAAAACCTTTGAAACCTTCACAAATCTCTCTACCTGTTTATACCATTCAACTGGTTTTTCTCTCAGCTTCGGAAAATCATTTGTAAATGACAAAATATCTTGTCTACTCCAAGGAACATGAACATATCCTCCTCCAGGAACCTCTCTCATTGGACACAATTTTTCCATTTTGCTTGATTCTCTTACTGGAAATGCAGCTGCTGCTTCTCTCGCTTGTACTTCCTCTTTCTTTCTTATCCATCTAATTCTCCGTTTATCAATGTCTCCCCATTTTCGCAAAATGTTCATTAATTCCTTTATCTGTAGTCTCTTTCCAGAAGCATTTACACTTTCTAAATCTTTATCAGTAAAGTTCACTCGATATGGTTTCTGTAACAACTTTGATTTCCTTATGTCTATTCCAATTTCTGAAGCAACTTCAGTCAATTTCTCATGAAATACCCTTGCTCTCCTGGTTATGCTCTTACATAAAAATAATAATTCTTCTTCATTGTAAGCATTCAATCTTTTTATCTCCATACTAGTTCTTCTCTAGTTTTGTTTAAAACATCTCTTTCATTATCTAGTACTCCATCATCCTTCGTAAATTCTATCCAGTTTTCCAACCACACGCAAGTATGATATCCTCTTTCCATCATCATAAAAGGTGCTGTTGTTTTCGGTGGCGGAATAGGAATTCCTTCTCTAGTCAACACAGGCTTATCTTTTATAAAGAAATTCTTAATTTTCTTTATAAATGACATCTTTCTTTTCTCTCCATACATCCTTGAGGAACGATGTATAAAATTGTATTCTGCGAACCCTTGAAATCTTCTGCCTGTACGCCTTGCACTAACAGTCAAATCAAAATCCTGCATACAATCTCTCTCTCCACCAATCCTAGCGCGGCCTCTAACTAGCTATCCAATTAAATCAAGTCACGCTCGTGATCTGACCAATGCCAGTTCGGCCTTTTTCTGACGTCAGTTCTGCTCCTTTCTACTGACCCATCCTTTACAAGGCTGCTCCTGTCACACGCCCGCTGTTTCTACCAATCCCAGCGCGGCTCACTGTGACGTCAGTACAACTCCAGCAACTGACCCTCCCTTTACAAGGTAATACAAAAACTTATTTCTCAATATTTTCTTTAAAATTCTTTGTTATTAACGATATAAAAACATTCGCTACTCTGTCTGTTCCACTAAATCAAAGGATAGTTTATTTCTTTCCACTGCGAGTAAAACCCTTCTGCTTACTCTTCATATAAGCTCCAGAGAACCTGCTACTCCTCCGGTGTCACCCGTTTTGAGAAATTTGAGCCAACGTTTCACCAGCGAACTGCTTTTGCTGTCAATCTAGCTTGGAAGAACCTGTTACTCCTTCAGGGTTACCCTTTCTAGGTGATATAACGCCTAAAGTTTCACTAGCGAACTCTTTGCTATCAATCACCCTCACTTTCACAGAAAATAGTCCCTATTTTAACACTGCCAGCCCTACCTAGCTTTTTAGTGTTATTCCAACAGACGAGTAACCTCACTGCAGTGTGGTTTCTATCGCCACCCGCTATTCATTCCCCGGGAATTTTCCAGACAACATAAAACAAGACGCTAACTCTTTTTGTTAAACATAAATCAATAATCAATAATCTATACTTATCACCAAACTAGTCAATAATAACCATAACGCTGCTACCAGAAAACTGATCCCGCGGTGTACTAGCAACAGATACTCCACTACCATATACTCACCTGGGCCCATATAACTTCTCACACTAATACCAAGTAGACCGCTGGAGCTTGTAGTTTATAGATTTCATGTCTCAGGAATAGTTATATTTCTGTTCTAACTAAACCTTTCACTGATCAAAAAGTTCTTTCCTCTGGTCGATGGACCATTAGTTGGAACTAGTTGATGGTGATAATTAACATAACTTATTAATAATTTCTTGATTAAATTGAAATAATGACAGACTTGGGAAGTTTTAAAATCTTTATCTAAATTAATGGAATGTGAACCATCTCAAAGTTTCAGTACAAACACCCTCATTCACAAGAGTGTCAATTCAATCAATACTCAATAAGCACTAATAATTCAGATTCACACAATAACTATGCTCAGAAAGGAGAGGACAGAGAGAGAAGAAAATCTATCAATACGATGAATTTATAGTTACCAAGAATGGTGTGAAGACCAACCCAATGGCCAAAGGGCTGGTAAGGGTTCCCCAGGATAGATCAGGAGACAAAGACTTCAGGACAGGAATCAGGACAGGATACTTCACCTCTCTAAATACCGACGACTGCGTCGCACCCCTCTCTGACACTCTCTTCCTCCTCGTGGTTCTTCCGCGATCTTCTTTCTAACCCAATTAAGTTAAAATAGTTGGTTCTGCATTCGATTTCTTCATCAGCGTCTCACAGCATCAGCACCACCCACAGCACCGACAGCATCCCGAGCTCTGCATCGCCTCAGCTCCCGTTAAGCTAAACTAACTAACTAAAACTACCTCAGTTATACCTTTCCATAACCATGTACCACCCATTAATGATTCAATTTCATAAAATACTAACTTCTGATTATCACTGGTGCACTTGGGGTAACCTTACTAGGTTCTTCTTGGTAAGGTGGAGGGTTTTTAATTAAAATATCCTCTAATAGTTCATCATCTGATTCGCCATATCCTGTCGTATTCATGTGTTTCGTTTTTTCTTTCCTCCTAACTGTTCTTCAGCCATTATTACTCGATATAAACCCTCGGTCACCACAGCTCTTCTCCAACGCTTCATTTGATCTCTACTGGACTCATACGGATATCTAGTTAAAAATTCTCTAAATCTCCAACCACTTCTGAATTTTTCACGATCAAATGCCTCAATTTCCCATTCTTCCAAAGCTTCATACTGTGTCATTCTAGGATTTGGTTCTAACATATTCATTCGATCTCTCAAATTCTGAAGTATCTTTAAACAAACGACCCCCCCAGATTGAGAGAAAAACCAGTTGAATGGTATAAACAGGTTGAAAGATTTGTGAAGGTTTCAAAGGTTTTGTTGAAGGATCTGGATGGTTTGTTTGATATTGTGGTACCTGCTGATTTATGGACAGAGTGTAAGATCACGGTTGATTGGCCAAATGAGGAGTATGCTAGAGACTCAAAGACAGGAGCCCCCTCAGAGGAGGTGATGAAGAAATATCACCAAGTAATTACTTTCCTGAAAGGGAAAATCCCTCCTAAAGAAACAGATTGGGTAAAAATAGATAGAACAACTCAAGAGCCAAATGAGTCCGTACATGCATATTATGAGCGGTTACTACTAACCCTGGGCGGCGAACTACGCTATGCTTGCGGAGTTTGCAGAGTTTCGGCAACTTCGCGGTTCGCGTAGAACGCGTAGTTACCGAACACTACGCAATCTGCAATGTAGCGTAGTTGTTTTTCTTCTTCACACGCTCAATATGCGTTGTCGCGCGCGCAGTAACGACTTACCGGGATTCTATCCGTTCGCGTGCGCCACGAGATTTGGTATCCGGCCGCACAATCCCGCGAGAGTGTGCGAACGCGAACACGTCATTCGGACACGCCATCTGACTTCCGGCGGAAGTGTTGGTAAGATCGCGATCCCGAACACGCAGAAATTGCAATCTGGTGAAGAATATCTCTCGAGCATCATAAAACCTTCTAAAAAATGATCATTTTACTCAAAAAAACTCCTCAGATTGAGATTTGGCTGTAATTTTTTGTGCAAGGAGTCCTTTTTCTTTTTTTTTTCAAGAGGAAGGAAGTGCCCCTGAGTCTCTAACTTCCTGTTCCTGTCCAGCAGGCTCCTCCCAGTGCTTTGTCCATGTGCTGTTCACTTTCATTTGGATTTGGAGCTGGAAGGATCACTTTTTGTGTATGTCTGCTGCATCATATCATTGGATTGGATTTGAGGACTTTTTGATTTGAGATTTTACAAGTAAGTTGGAGAATTGGTGTACTTGTTTGTTTGATTGGGGCATGTTTGTACCTACATTTTTTGGGAATTTTCATCGTTTTAAAAATGTATTGTTGTGGGTGGCCTGTAGTTTCAGTAGGGGCCTAGTTGTTTTTCTTTGATTGTAATTTCAGCCAGTAGGCCCAGAGGTACTCATGGGTGCATGAAACAACTGTTTCTGTGGTGTCTGTTGAATTTAAACATCATTTAGGGCATGGATGGCATTGGATTGAATTGCTAAATGTGGTTTTTGGGGTGTATTTCACTTTTTGGGTGTGTGTTAATAAATAAATACCTTTGTTGGATGTGTGTGTGTGTGCTTGTTGTGTAACTTTCCAACCTTTCTTAGCCCTGTGGATTTTCGTTTTTGCATTTTTGTATTAAAGCTGTATTGTTTAGCAGGCCTCCTTTGTCTGGCCATATATAGGCCTGCTTGAGTTAATTGTTTTCCATTGCCTGTTGTGACTGTGAGTGACCATGTGGCTGGGAGCCATTTTGTGGTGGTAGTTTAGTAGTGGGCTGCTTTTTCCATATAGGCCTGCATGTCTTTCCTTTGTTCCCCTTGGCTTATGGTTCTTGTTGTTGTGGCCTGGCCATGTGGGTGGCGGCCATTTTGTGAAGGCAGGCAGTGTGCTTTTGCCATAGGCTTGCATTGTCTGTCTTTCATTTCTTTTTGTTGTGGGTGGCTAGCGGCTATTTTGTGGAGCCATCCAGGCAGTGTGCTTTTGCCATAGGCCTGCATTGTCTGTCTTCACTTTCTTGTTATTGTTGGTGGCCTGGCCATATGGGTGGCGGCCATTTTGTGGAGCAAGGCAGTATGCTTTTGCCATAGGCTTCCAAGCTTGTGGCCTAGTCTGCCAGTAGGCCCAGAGGTACTCAACATGGGTGCATGAAACAACTGTTTCTGTGTTGTCTGTTGAATTTAAACATCATTTAGGGCATGGATGGCATTGGATTGAATTGCAAAATGTGGTTTTTGGTGTGGTATTTCAGTTTTTTGGTGTGTGTTAAATAAATAGGCCTTATCAGCCAGTAGGTAACCCTGGGCGTTCAGCTCGCGGAGTTTTGGCAACTCTGCACTGCGCGACAACGCGGAGTTACACTTTTTTTCTTCTTCGCGCGCTCAATATGCGTTGTCGCACGCGCGGTAACGACTTTTCGTGAAGATTGCGATGCCGAACACGCAGAATTTGCAATCTGGCGAAGAATATCTCTCGAGCAGCATAAAACCATCTCGAAAATGTTGATTTTGGTCATTTTGCTCAAAAAACTCCTCAGGTTGTCATTTGGCTGTAGTTTTTTGAGCAAGGAGTCATTTTTCTTTTTTTGCAATTTTTTAAAGAGGAAGGAAGTTCCCCAGAGTCTCCAACTTCCTGTTCCTGTCCTTTGTCTTCCCTTTCTTGTTATTGTGGGTGGCCTGGCCATGTGGGTGGCGGCCATTTTGTGAAGCCAGGCATTGTGCTTTTGCCATAGGCCTGCATTGTCTGTCTTGTCTTCCTGGGTGGCCTGGCCATGTGGTGGCGGCCATTTTGTGGGAGCAGCCACTGTGCTTTTGCCATAGGCCTCCAAGCTTGTGGCCTAGTCTGCCAGTAGGCCCAGAGGTACTCATCATGGGTGCACGAAACAACTGTTTCTGTGTTGTCTGTTGAATTTAAACATCATTTAGGGCATGGATGGCATTGGATTGAATTGCAAAATGTGGTTTTGGGGGGGTTCACTTTTTTGGTGTGTGTTAGGCCTTTTCAGCCAGTAGGCCCAGAGGTACTCATGGGTGCATGAAACAACTGTTTCTGTGGTGTCTGTTGAATTTAAACAATCGATGGCATTGGATTGAATAGCAAAATGTGGTTTTTGGGGTGTAGTTCACTTTTTGGGTGTGTGTTAAATAAATGCCTTTGTTGCATGTGTATGTGTTGTTGTTGTGGTTGTTGTGTAACTTTCCAACCTTTTTAGCCATGTGGATTTTCGTTTTTGCATTAAAGCTGTGTTGTTTATCAGGCATCCTTTGTCTGGCCATATAGGCCTGCTTGAGTTCATTGTTTTCCGGGCCTTGTGCCTGTGAGTGACCATGTGGCTGGGGGCCATTTTGTGGTGGTAGTTAGTAGTGTGCTGTTTTTGCCACATAGGCCTGCGTGTCTTTCATTGTTCCTCTTGGCTTACTGCTTCCATCCCCATTGCCAGCTGCAGCTCCCTGATGCTGCATCCATCCCACGTGATGCACAAATTAAGGCCAAACAGGTTCCACTACATTTGTATTTTTGTTTTTGTTCTTTGCTATTCTTATTCTTCCTGAGTGTACACAGTACACCAGGAAAGCCCTTGTTGTCAAAGTCTCATAAATGGCTACACTGTTGTTGTTAACTGAGTTACTAACATTTAATAATTGTGACCACCCCACACTAAGTTATATATTATATTTGTTTGATTGTACTAGTAGTAATTTAAGCACAACAAATTCCACGTTTGACTGATGTTCTTCTGGCTTTTTTGCTTTTAGGTGCACAAAAGACTGAGGAGGAGGTGTCATCATCGCCCAACAGACGTCCTGCTGCTGTACACGACGTGACGTGTGACCTGACCAGACATCTCTGCAACTTGTACAACTGAGTGCTGCTGACATCTGAAGAAGATGGCCCCAAAGAAAGCAGGTAGCAGGTCCTCCAGTACTAAGAAAGTTGCTATTGAGAAGAAGGAACAGAAGAAGGAAGTGAAAGTGACACTTAAGTCTGGTGTGCCGCCCATCACCTTTTTTGGGAAACCAAAAATTACACCTGCAGCAGCGGTGTCCGGAGGGCAAGCTGGGGGCAGCACCTCCGCATCAGTGGGCCCAACCCACCAGCCCAGGCCCAAGCACATGAGTGTGGAAGAGGTAGCCAGGCTAATGGTGCATACCAGTGATGCTGAGCCTGAGATAAACGTATTGCTATCTCAAAGTAGTACCCAATCAACGCAGGAGGAAACACAGCAGATAAGTGGTCAACAACAGCCGCAACCACCGCCCACAATAGTAGTTGTTCCTCCCGAAGTAGGGGCAGTTCAGGAAATCGAGCCTCATGCAGAGGAAAAAGAAGAGGAAGCCACTCATTCAGAAGATCCATTGTCTTCCACATCCCCAGCAAGGAAAAGGAGGGTTAGTCCATCGAGTTCTTCACCAAGCACCCCTTCTGATGATCTAGATGCCACTTGGGAGCCACAAACTGAGTCTGTGAGGGAGACACGTTCCAAGACCAGGCTAGGGAAAAGGAAGGTTCCAGAAATCCTTACACTTATGGAGGTCGATGTAGAACAGCAGGATGATGATGAGCCAGTCATCATGGACATTACTCCCGCCCCAGTGGAGACCGACATTACCACATCCCAAATTGCTGTGAGGGATGTGGCACGGATAACACCAACACAGGTAACACCAACACCACCTACAGCTTCCATATTTGCATTAGCAAAGGCCCGGCAGCGACCTACATCCAGCACAACCACCACCTCAGTAGAAGTAGGTAGTGGTACTGCACAGAGTCAAATTCAACGCACACCCTCCAGTTCATCCGGCATTGGAAGTGGCACCTCCAGCAGGAGACAAAAGTTAAGCTCCCCAGTTTGGGACTTCTTTACAGTTAGCGAAAAGGAGGAGAACATTGCTATATGCTCCATTTGTAATACCTCTGTTAGTCGGGGTAAGCTTGGTACAAACTATGGTACCGGAGGCCAAATAACCCATCTGAAAAAACACCACTTGATTGACTGGGAGGACCACCTTCGCAGCATAAAAACTGCAAACATTGCTGTTGGGGATAAATGAGTAGAAGATCCGCTCACGGTGGAAGAGGAAGAAGAGGGAGACATACTCTCTGGTAGTGGTACACAAAGTAGCCCTGTCCCCAGCAGTGTAGTGGTACCGCCAACATCCTCAGCAACATCTCAGTGGCACAAAAATAAGAGTCAGCCTGAGACACCAAGGAGTACCGCAATGAAAAAAAGTGCGTCGTTGAGCCTAACAGAAAGGAAAACCATGCAGCCTACCATTATCAGCATTTTAACTAGGGCGGAGGGGCAGTACGAACGCAACCACCCAATAGCACGTTTGTACAATGCGAAGCTGGCTAAAATGTTAGCACTGGACCTTCTCCCTTTTTCTTTTGTTGAAGGGGTGGGTTTTCTGGAATTTGTGACAGCCATCTACCCAAAATGGCAGGTTCCCAGCCGCTACTATTTCGCCAGAAATGCTGTTCCAGCACTACATCACGACGTGCTGGAATTGCTTGGAAAAGCCTTGAAGCAGAGTGCTGTTCAGAGTATCCACCTGACAACAGACATGTGGACCAGTTGCCAAGCCACTGATTACATGTGCATCACTGCACACTGGATCTCTTTTGTGGGGGTTAGAGAAAAAATATCTGCTGGTGTTGACGCTGCTGAGATTTTTTATGCCACTTGCAAACATGCAACTGTAGCCATGTTTGCCATGGAGAAATCTCATACTGCTGCAAACATTTTGGATGAGTTTAACAGCAAGGTCTTTGAGTGGCTGCGCACAAGAGGGCTTAACATTGGTTTTGTTGCCACGGACAATGGCAGTAATATAGTTAGCGCCATGAAAGATGGTGGCTATTTCAGGGTCCCGTGTTTGGCACACTGCATTAACATTGTTGTTCAAGACTTTCTTAAAAATGAATACAAAGTCAGCAACTTACTGGCCACCTGCAGAAGAATATGCACACATTTCAGCCATTCTTTTAAAGCCCGGAAGCAGCTGAGGGTCATTCAACGTGAGCATAAAATGCCAGTCAAAGCACTCATCCAGGAGGTGCCAACACGTTGGAACTCAACTTATTACATGCTTGATCGTCTGTTTGAGCAGTACATACCACTCAATGCTTATGTCATGCAAAGATTAGGGGACCCTACTGTGAGAGGCATGACCGTTGAGATGTGCCAATGGTACCTCGTTAAAAACCTGACAGAGATGCTACTTCCTTTTGAGGTCTTCACACGTGAAGTCAGCAGGGAGGACTGTACTATGGGCCAAGCTATCCCATTGTTGCACATGCTAGAGCAAAAGCTGAAGGAGGTGTCTGAAACGTACGCAGGTGTGGATGACAAACAAGACACATATTATTTGGCGGACTCCTTAGCCGTTCGCTTATCTGAAAATACAAGGATTCAAAATAACATTGTGTCACATCAACATTACATTACTGCCACAATTTTGGATCCACGGTACAAAGTATTTCTGAACAGTAAGGCAGTAATTCCTTTTTCAGAAGTGGATGTTGCGAAGTACAAAACTTTGATAGCTGAGGAAGCCACTGACTTCGAAAACGAACGGCTGGTAATTAGAGGCCCGCCGCCCCAGGCCAGAACAAGTACTACAGGACATCCAGAGTCAAGTTCTACTTCAGAGCCTAAGGGCAGTGCGTTTGCCTCCCAGCAGTCACCAACACTATCAATAACATCAACAACAGCAAGAACAGGATCATCAGCCACAGTACAATCGGCAACTGATTGGTTTCTACGGCATGGGTATGGTAAGTCCAGTGCTGATGCAAAGGCAAAAGAGGCCAAGCACATCGGAGCACCCCTGAGCATTGAGCAGACGGTCCAGGCCTATCTGGGTGACACAACAGAGGTCATGGATCGAAACCCATTGGTGTATTGGTATGGGAAAAGAAGCCAATGGACAGTGCTCAGCAGGCTGGCGATAAAGTATCTGGCTTCCCCTGTCGCAAGTGTCTCTTCTGAGCGTGTTTTCAGTGCTGCTGGTGCCATTGTAACTGTGAAAAGGACCAGTCTCTCGCCCAAAAGCGTGGAGAGGTTAACCATGATCAAAATGAATCAGCACTTTATACCACCGGAGTACAAAATACCTGAATCACAGCAGGAAGAGGAAAGCGACTTAGGTGACAGAAGTAGTGTGTTAGATGACCTACTTCTGGTCGAACCACCAGAGTTTGAGGACGAGCTCCTCTTCCCTGACAACTAAGCTTTCAAATTGTTAATTCCTTCCTTCCTTTATTTGTGTGTGTATCTGTCTTTCTGGTTCGAATCACAACAAATCCATCACCACTGTCTTCTCTTTTATTTCCATATTGGAGTTGCACCTCTGTGCATTTAACTGTCCACTCCTCAGAATCCTGCTCCATCTTCCTGACTCGCCCTAAATACATTTCCATCAAGCCAGACATTGGATGGAAAATAGTACAAGAAATGTTGCCTCTAACAGTCCCTCCAGAAGAAGTGGAACATGACTATAGCTATCCTCCTTTTGTTTCCGAGCCGAAACTCATCACTGTCAGAAGGCTACCACCTCTGCAGGCATCCAAAACTCTTCAGTGTCAGAAGGCTGTCGCCAGTCGGCAGGCATCCAAAAGTAAACTCATCACTGTCAGAAGGCTACAGCCTCGGCAGGCATCCAAAGCTCATCACTGTCAGAACAGAAGGTACTTGGCTGAGAAAGACAAGACTCTTCGAAGAAATTTGCTGACATTGCTGCAAACTCAATTGACCAATGACCGCTACCCAGGCTGCGGCCCATCACAGCGCTGACCATGTGAACCAAATTCAACTGCGACAAAGTGCCACAGATGAATAAGAAAACCGAAACAGCGACTAACACTCAAAATGAATGTGGAGTAATAATGAGGCCACTGCCTCGGTAAAAAAACACACACCTGTCAGAACTAGGCATCTGACAGCCAAAGAGAAGAACAAGACAGGTAATGATGGCATGCATTGGATGCTGACTCTGAGTGATTGCTGTTTTTTGTGTTGATGTTGTGCATGAAGTCGAACTGTACTAGTAATTAATCTACCAACTAAAAGTGACTCAAGTGACAGTCAATGTTTCCCTTCTTGTTGTTTAATAACCAAATTGTACTCCTACTACTGCAGGCCAATATCCGTTGCATTTTTTAATATGGAATATGGACTTACTCGGAGTCGGTACACTACAGACTGAGTTGGAGTTGGACAACACGTTCAACACCATGATGATGACCATACTATCTTCGCAGTCAGTCAGTTGGATCGGAGATGATTGATGGAATAACTCAGGGCGTTTCAAATCAAGTGGCATAAAAGGTAAATAAGTCAACAACCACAGCAGACCTACATGTCTGTGTAGTGGTGGAGTCGAGTAGTCACAAATGTAGTAGTGGAGGTATGACTGACAGCCGTGTGTTGATTTAGTTAGTTACTTTGGAAAGTGCTATGTTGCTGTATATGTGTCCTGTTTCAGGTTAATGCTGGAAACAGACTTGTTGTTTAATAACAAAATTGTACCTCTACTGCAGGGCGATCCATTGGATATTTGAATATGGACTCTGGACTCACTCGGTACACTACAGACTGAGTTGGACACCATGATCATGATGACCACATACTATACTCTTCGCAGTCAGTCAGTAGGATTGGAGATGATTGATGGAATAACTGCGTTTCATGAAGTGGCATAAAAGGTAAACACAATTCAACAAGAACCAAAGCAGACCAACATGTCCGTGTAGTGGTGGAGTCGAGTGTAGTGGTATGACTGACAGCGGTGCATTGATTTAGTCACTTAATTTTGAAAATGCTAGGTTGCTGTATATGTGCTTTGTCTGGCTCTGTCAAAATTTAAGCTAAATGGAGGTTGGGTCACGGCCCGGTGCCGTGGGCCTGCTCTGTCCTGTTGTTGTTGTAGCTTAATGCTGTAAACAGAGTAGACATGATGTATCCATGCCGCCTCAGTCTGAAAGTGTTCTCTCTTCTCTTGTTGCACTCCACCGTAATTGATGCATTTTTTTTTATTCATTGATTTTTCAATATCCCTTTTGTTTTTCCATCTACACTTACAGGCCGGCCTTTACCCTGTGCTACACTGGGAAAAACAACTCACACTTACCTTACCAATCCACATCCGCCAGGCAGGCAGTGGCACCCAAGATTGATGGACGGAGCGTCCATGGAAGGGAGGACCAAGAGGAATGCCGAGATGCAACTCCACAATTTGACCAGGATAATACAGTAATTTTAGTATCATTCATCGTCTTTTAATTAATTTGATTCATTTTTTCTCTTCAATCATTATGACTGTGTGTTGTTGTTGTTTGTTTGCTAATTGATCCCTACAACTATTTTTTAATTTTCTTTGCTATCTTTAAAAGTAAGCCCGGTACAACATGTAATTTGGGTTTCTCTGAGAACAGACAGGCTAGGCAAACTGCATATTAATATACTGCTGCCCTGTACTGTCTAATTGTCTAGTAGTAGTTAGTAAGTACTACTCATTAACCATCAAGTTATCTTCATCATGCATGCATTTCCTTTTTCTCCCTTAACAGATTTATGGATATGATGGTCGTCTGCCAAGATTGTGTTTTGCTTTTGTTGTGTCCATGCGTACTGTTTTTCTTTGTCAAACCTTTCCCCAAACCCCCTTCCCATCCATTCATCAAACCCTAACCCTCTTCCCCCGGGCTGTGTGATTTATATTGAGTGACTAAATTAAATGTACACCAACAATTGATCACACGCTTGCTGGGGCAGATGTGGTGAAAGCAACACTAATTCAATTTCAAGGCAGGGCGAGGATCTTCTTCTGCTTGCCCACCCATGCTCAGTCTATGTGCAAGTCAATTAATTTTTCCAAAGGGACCTAATACATCATAATGAATTGCCGGCATCGATTGGATTCATCATCAACATCCTCCTACACAGCAGTAAAGGTTACGATTGTGTTGAGTGACTCGACACAACTACAGTTTGTAACTTGTTGTACTAGGCTGTCGCCGCCACCATTATGTTTTATTTTACTTTAACATTTGCAATATTATTGTTTGTTTGGCAATCTTCTTGTGTACTGTACTTTACTTCGTTCTAAAACTCCTCCCACAGTCTCTCTCAGGCGAGTGACTGTCTCATTTTCTTTTTCTGCAAATGCTACTGCTAGTGTCTACTACTACCACCACAACCATGGCATCTCCATTCTCTTGGGAAACCAAACCATCATCGCCATGCAGCCATCGCTGTGCCTAACTTAATCATCAATCACAGGTAAGATAAGAAGTTTGGTGGAGGTATAATGGACTAGGAGGAGAGACTGACAGTACTAGTAGGACAAATCACTCAGTGAGGGGTACCGCATCTATCTGTTTGTGTGTTACAAAATCGGCAGATTATTTAAATCAAACACTGGCTGCGGCTCTGCAGCAGCAAGGAAACCATGTGACGTAAATTCGTAAAACAGTAACCCCTCCACAAAACATTAACATCGTATGTTTAAGTATAAATATAATTTATTACCCTAACAAAAATAAACTATCCCACAACACCTGACCCACCCCTCTCCCTAACCCCAACCAATGTCCAAACCGAAAAAGTCCAACCAATGTCCATAATAATAAACCCCAGCGCCCAATTCCCACCCACCAAAAAAAGGAATAAGAAAGGGGCAATCCAACGGGGTCATAGTTCTTAGATTCTGCGGGCTCTTAGATGTTTGTCCACCAGGATCTTGACCCGCTCCTCTAGTTGCTCCTCTAGCCGTGCCATTCGGAGGAGCATACAGCGGCGAAATGCCCTGCAGTTGCATCCAGGGGGGGGGGGCAGCAAGGCTGGATGTTACAGTGCGGCGGCGGGCGGCTGCCTGACCGTGGCGCCGTACCACTGGAGGCGGGGCCTGGCTGGGGCCCGAGGCATTGGAGGAGGCTGCAGCTGCTGCCGCCTCCTCCTCCTCCTCCGCCTGAGCTACCAGCCGCCGGTACTCTTGGCAGATGGCCTCCAGTTTCCGGCGCTGGGCCATGGCTGCCAACTCCTTCCTGGTTGGTTTTGCTTGTGAAGGAGGAGCTATATCAAGAAAGAAAAAGACTATTGTAACCAATACTCTTAGCAATATAGTAACACAAAATTAATTCAACACATAGTGGCACAGTAGCACTAGCAAGCACAGTACATAACATTTGTGGTATGTATCTATCCTCCCACTTCCTCGTCCTCTAACAATTGCGGGAGTTTCAGGCATTATACTACCACTATGGACTCGAGTACACAGTAGTACACCAGTCTTCTTGTTCTCTCTAGTTTAGCAAAATTATGTAACCTTATTGTAGCCGGCATGCCAGCTCAGTCAGCTTGCGCCCAAGACAAACATACACGAGTCATGATGACGCAGAGTTGCAGACTCACATTAGTTTTATTTACTACTGTCTGCAGGTGGGGAAGCTCCGATTTGTTTTCTATTACAGGTGGCACTGGCCATACTCTGTTACATCAAGGGCAACTGCTCAATGTCACTTTCACCCTGCCCTGACTATAAAGGCAGATGATATCTGATCCAATCATGATCATTGCTTATATATGTGGGACTGACATGAGGTACTTTGTTTTGATTGATGTTGTAACTAACCAGCCGATAGACCACCCATGGCAGGCTGGCTGACACAGTCGAAATTTCGAAAATAAATTAACACAGGTACGGAGTGGGCCTCGGAGTCGGAGGAAGGCGCTTAATAATGATAACTACATACATACACAATATATATGCTGTGCTTGCAAACTACTGTGAGTCAAGAGAGTATTCTGAAAATACAACTTCTATTCTCCCCGGCTTTGATACTGTGGCGCGGTTTCTTTTACATTCTCTTCAAACTAAGACTCTTCATCCAGTGACAGTCTCCACCTATGCTATCTATGATGAATACCATCCAGGCATCCATCCATTCAAAGTAAACGTCTATCATTCTTCTTCATCTCTCAACAAACCTTAGTTTGTTTCACCAACAACAAACATTTATTCTTTTTTTTTTTAAAACCACCACCCATGTGTCCTTCCTTCCTTGCTTGCCTTGGCTTTGAGTTTGACCAAAGCACCCCGTAGGATTCTTGCTATCCACCCAGGCAGGCATCTTTTTCTTTCACCTTCCACCCATCCTTCAACCCCCCATGCATCTGATTCCCATCAGACACCTATGCATGCATCCCACGTATCCTTCTCTGCCAGTCATAAATATTACATCTCGCCCGTCCTTCCTCATTCCACCCTTCTTTCCCTTTTCGTTCAACCCATCCATCAAGTTCATCTGATCTGACTTTTAGTCTTCTCCATAAAACTTTCACAGTTGTGTTGAAGTCAGATGGAAGAGGCCATTGGTTACTCAACTCCCGCCGCTAATGCTATTGCTAATGCTAAGTAAGGGGTGTCTTCTTCAACCGTTGTTCACAACAACTCCTTACTTACTAAGTCTCAACAGTACAGTGTACACCCTTGCAGCGAGTGTAATGTCAATAAGTAAGAAATATAACTTACCACCGCCCGCCACTCCTGGTGGCTCACCCCCTGCAGCTCCTGCAGTTGCCGCATCTCCTGCTCCCTCCGAAGTGGCCGTGTCGCCATCGCCGCTGGCCCCGGCACTGGTGGTCGGTAGTACGGCTAGAAAAAACATTACACATTTTTTAGATGCCATATACACCTCCCCCTATTTATTCTTTTTCACTAGCAAGATTGAAAAAAAAGTTAATATATACAACATACATCGCTACTACTGATCCAGCGCGATATTAGCAAACAGCATTCATACACCAGATACTCACTTGGGCCCATACATTCATACTACGCTAATACTTACACTGGGTTTTATCAGTTGTTACTCTATCAAAAATCCCTGCTACCAATTACCTTCTGATTGAAGAGTAATGACTTACCAATGAATCCTTTGCTAATTGGGAAGTTTAAAATGAGTGACATTCATTATAGTACATAATCCTGAAATAACCACTGAGTCAGGAAGTTTTAAAATATTTATCTAAAGATTTAGCAGAGTAAAATACAGAGCCACATGGTACTTAATCGCAATACCCAAGAGTAAGCCTAGAAATGATTATTGCTAATCAATGACGGTGTTTAAAGAAAAAGGAGAAGATAGAGACAGCAGCGCAACTAAAGGTTGCATTATATTTACCTAAGTGCGAGAACCAAACCCCTTAGCCACGGAGTTGGAAAGAATAGGACCCAGAAAGGATGAAGAGCAAAGACCTCCTCCAAGATCAGGACAGGACCGGTGACCTCTCTACAACGACGCCTGCGTCGTTCCCCTCTCTGATACTTGTCTTCTCCTCGGTTCTCCCGTGCCTTCCTTCTAATGGACTCCGCCGCCCCCTCCTCAGAACCTCTCTGGACAGCGATTCGGTCTGCAATCGATCAGCTTTGCAGTCTGGAGCTAAGAGCGCTCTGGCAGCATGGACGCCTGTTCTTCGTGAACGCCTGCTCTCTGCAGCATCTCCTTCTCGAACGCCTGTTCTTCGCCTCTTCTAACTAATTAACTAATGCTATATTCTATTATACCCTTCTACGCCCATGTACCTCCCCTTAATGTTGCTAAAATATGGGACCACTACTTCTGATTGGACAGGGACAGGGGTGGATTCTCGCACCATATCGATTTGGCCTAAATTGTAAAGCCTATTGTTTTTAAATTCCCACCCTTCAAATTAATACATTCGCTTTATTTCCCACCCGTCTCATGACAAATGTAAACCAATTTTCATAGACAATGTATCAATGTACAACAGGAAAGGCAAAAGTACAGCATCTTCGGCCATCGGGTCGCGGCCTTGGACGACGTCCAGATTGACTTCATTTGGCAGGCACACAGGACACATGCGCAGAACCATTTGCCTCTCGAGTTTCAGGTCACCAACCCAGGCCCCAGTTTACGAACTAGTAAAAGTGTAAGAAGCAAATATTAAAATCACAAAATAAAATGTTTCACTGTTTGCCCATTTTTCCTACTCTATTCCCATTTAATTATAAATTCTATCCCGCGTTAGTAGCATTAGGAAACGACAATTTAGTAATGACATGAGAGCAAGCTGAAGCATGTGAAAACATCAAGCAGCCATTTTAATGCACACTGCGCAGAAGCAGAAGTTTCCCACCAAGCAAAGAAAGACGTCACACCATGTGATATGGTTGCGACATGCGCATTGAGTTTTCCCGCGCATAGCGGCCATTTTGGATTACAGACAAGCGTTATTCATTAGTAAAACACATAGGCAAGCTTCCTTCCCTTTCGTGTCGTGAATGCAAAAGTTAGTATTAACAATACAAGTTTTTAATAAATTAATACTGTGAGGAGGATTGAATACAAGCAAGTTTCATTTATGAAACCTTGCTCCATCACTACTACAAATCGGGTACCAGAGCAGCAGAGTAGACACCAGTAGTGTTAGATGGTCCCTAGGGTCATTCTAGTCTTTGCTAAGTTAGCCTGAGCCATGATGCAACCATTTTAGCTTTGTGTCTTTTATTTTTGCTCACGTTACCTCGCAGCTTGTTGTTGTGTAAGACGCCTTTGAGAAGTTTGAGCCCACATGAGCTCATACTGCTACTGTCTGAGCGCTGCGTACAAGGTCTAAAAACAAGCCACTTTGTTATGGATTTCTGGTCAGTCCGTATTGCTTAGCCATAACATGCTACACTTTTTGGCACGACTGAGAAATGCTTGCATTATACTAACGCGCACCATTTTTCTCATAACAGAAGGAAGATTCCCTTCTACGAACCAGAACATGGATTCAACTCAGATCTGTGAACGGGGGTGAGTGTCTGAAATGTTTTAGCGCTCCGTCCATCATCTCCTTGTGTTTGCGCAGGACAGGCCCGCCCTTGACCGCCGGAGATCTTAAAGGGCTATAAGCGCACGTCACGGTAAGCGGGAGGCGGCTGGTGGCAGGCTCCTCCTCATTTTGAGGGAAGCTGGACCTTGGAGTCCTAAAACAAAGGGACAGTATGTCCAGCCCCAGCACTTGACATCCACTTGTTTTCTTTACAAATCTCACTTGGAGGGATATTATGCATGAATTTCTAGGGAGCCACACTGTCAGCTTGGGTAATTGCCAACAGTGTTTAAAATGTACCACCACAAACCTTAGTTTCAGGTCCAATCGCGGTTTCATTATTGTACCAACAAGTTATCAACTGTCCTTTATCCTGGTCTTCGTTTTAGGTCCTGCCCAGAGTCCTACGACCGATGCCCTTGATAGAGAGAAGAAGATGTCAGGAAGGTCAGTTGCTGTTATTATCTTAACATTTTCCTCCAACAAAATACCTCGACTATGATGGAGTCGGGGAGGGGGCAATTTGTGCTCCCAATACATGCATTATGACTTGTGACCCTCTCAAGATTTAAGGAAGTGAAAGGGGGGATAGAGAATTTAAATTGGCCCGTGGTACGCTAGGATTCATGTGTCTTTCGGGATTTCCCTTTTGCCCAACTGCAGAGGCTCGGACCCACCTGATGAAGCCACGTGCCTCCTGGAGCGTGGCTGGAGCTGATAACCTCTCAGTGGTCAGCCCCGCCTGCTTCCTTCGTGTTCTGTTCTGTTCTGATGCGGGAAGTAACTTGGCGGCGTCAGCTTCTTAGCTGGTGGGGAGGTTCCACACATCTACTGGCTGGAACACTTTTTTCCGGTCGGGCGTCAGGAGCGGGACCGTCAGAGCAGCTTGCGAGCCCCGTCCGCCTCAGACTGGCACGTTTATTCAGCCGCACTTCTGCCTCCGTCTCTCAGACCGACACACGTGGTCACTAAATTGGCTCCGCTTAAATCTGTTAAAATCACAGGAACAAGCCCACGGCCCCTTGGTTCTCCCCCAAAGTCAGGGCACTCAAGCAGAAAGTTTGCAGGCAGGAGAAAACAAGCATTTGCAATGTAATCGGTCTTGCATTTGGGACCTTACATGTATTTAGCTATGCAGCACATTAGCCTGGGTGCTAAAACATCTACTTTTGTGTAAGTTTATAAGTTTGCAATTCTGCACTATTCACAACATTATTTACGGGAAGTATCTTTACCAGTGCGGTGTCTCCGCACATAAAAAGACCTATCTTTTTATGTGCTGAGTCTCTGCACTCATAAAGATACTACTCATAAATCCCTTTGTGGATAGCAAACAATCATTAACATACACAAAAGTGTAAGTTTTCTTTTGTGAATCATGCTCTTTCTGTCATTTGGGATAGGGTTCAAAGTGGGAGGTATTTTATTTTCCTGGGTAACCCCTTGCTGAGCAGAACATGCTGTCATGACCCAATCATGTGGGGGCGGGGAGGTGGGGAGGGGGCTGGTTTGATCATTTTGGTTTCCAGTCCGGCCCTGTGCTTCTTGAATCCTTGAAGACGTAGCTCTTTTCTAAAATGCATGACTGAAAACAATATTTCTTGGCTTTTTTTTGCCTTTTCATGTGCTGTGAAGACAGCAGTCACCGAGATTTTGCGAGGCGCTAACTGACAGCATTTACACACTGATTCACAATGCTCGGGGAATGTGAGACTTTCTCCAGTGTATTCTAGGACTGGAGGTAGAACAGTTGATTAGCCTTCCGGACTATTTTAATCCATTTTCCTCATTGTGGTCCCTACAAAATGATGACTAGTATTAGTGTTAGGGCACCTGTGTAGTTCTTCACGCAGGACCTTGACAAGGGGGAGAGTGTTATTAGGCACCAGGCCCTTCTCTATCCAGAATAAATGTATTTGTAGATTTGTTATTGAAACCCAGGTTCAATAGGGGGAAAATACCATATTTCTTTATGGGTGAGCACGTTTTCTTTTTATACCCAGAAACAATTTCTTGCAGTACCTGCAAATGCGAAAGTAGTGTCTAATGGTCCCACATTAAGCCTTTTCCTCAGGCCTCACAAGGAAAACCGGGGGTAATAAATATTTGCAAAAGGGTCTCTTCTTTGCATTTGTGTCAGATAAATAAAGCATTGAGGTATTCCCTTGGAAGGGCTTGCCAAGGCTAAGGTATAACTCTGCTCCTCATGACAAAGACAATCTCTGCTACCATCATTCATTCGTCTACTGTCCATCAAAGCCATAGGTTTAAAAATTGTAAACTTTCTTCCGTAACTTTACATCTATGTTGGAGTACCTTTCTGACCTGTGTGGATTTCACAAAGAATTCCAGGAGAACTTCAGGAAACGTAGAGTAGAGGTATATTTTTTCCACCACACTCAAAATGTACAACCTTTACAATACATATTACGTTTTTCTTGGCCAACAGAAGTTGTTTAAATGCCATACTTAAATATACTGTGATCTTTCTTTTGTGAGTAAAAACCACTAGGGCAAACGGAGCCCACGTTTGGAAATCAATGGATCTTCGTCTGGGAGATATCTTGAATATCTTCCCAAAAACCTTTGAAAAGCAACCACTTAAAGCAGACACTTAATTCATGACCAATCCCCATCGGGACCACCATAGCACCCTTTTTCTTGAAGGGAGTGTGCTCTTTAGACAACTGAGACTTTTTCTCTGTCGCTTCCCTCCATCGATTTGCAGGAGAACTATTTCCACCTCTCATGTTTACTGAAACTTTCACATGTATAATACACCCATATAATGCTTACATCTATTCTTACATGGTTTAGCCCTCTTCATCCAATGGCCTGCTCAACAAAGCCTGGGGTTTAATAATTACACATTTATTTAATTAGGTTTTCTCCTATGTTTGGAGTACATTTCTGGCTTTTATGTAATTCACAAAGAATTCCATGGGAGCACCACGAAATGTATTCTACTAGTACTTTCCATGGGTATTCAAAATGTACTAAATGTACGCAGGCAGAATTTCCACCATGTTCAAAATCCTCCATTAGTAAATAAAGCAGAAATGTACATTCTTTACCACAGATATCTTTCTTTTTTTTCTCCACTGGGAAAATAATTTACTCTGCGTAGAAACTCTCACTCATGCATGCCTATGATATATGCGGTTATCCTTTGCGCTCCAACCCAGGAAACACATTTATCCTGGTCTTTTTCATAACTAGTCAGGCATATGTATTCAGGCTGTGAATATTGCTGCGGTATGTACTAACATTTTGCAAGTCATGCAACATGTTTTTGAGTACCCACATAGTTGCTGGTGTTTGAGAAGTGTTCTATGAACATCTCCATAAAGTACAACTTAAAACTCCTATCACTGAACATAATATTGGTAAATGCGGGCACTAGTGAATTCCCCACCACCCTAATCGCAGACTGTTTAAATGAATCTAGGAATCTGCGCTTTCATATTACATTTTCACAAACACAAATTCACTTCAGGAGCACAGCATGGTTGGCGACCCCGGCACCAGGTCTCTAGTTCACTATCCGCTCATTAACAACCTGCCTCTCTGCGCTTAAACATCCAGGAGCTGATTTACAAGCCCCTTGCGCCACTTTTGCGTCATTTTTAACATGGGAAAAGTGACGCACGGGTGGCGCAAGGGGCTTGTAAATCTGCCCCCCAGTGTCCACACTGAAATGCCCAATCAGAACACAGTGCCAGCAACCAAATGGCAGTGCGCAGTCCAAGCCAAAGCACTCCCACAGCAAACAGATTAATGATGAGTCTAGATTCTAGAAGGTTAAATTGAGCTGCTCTCTGCGAGGCCAGCTGCCAGGAACCGGTAACGAGGGGGGTTTCAGGCATGTCTTAGAAAACCGAAGACACGCCGAACCGTTCTAGACTGGTGCGTGCTGCTTATGTGGGAAAGAATAAAACATTACTCTTATCTGCAAAAGCAGTTTCTAATCCCGGAGTGAGTCAGCGATCCCTCATTTGTTCACACTGTTGCCATGAAGACATGCCTGACTCCCACAAACACCGTGTGCGGGCTTCAGTGCACGGCACGTACAAGCGATAGGCACAGCTGTCTCCAGGCACACACAGCCGAGGCGGGCACGGCCGCTCTCCACAGACACACTGCGCGTTTACGGCGTCATACAGAACACACGTAATTCAAAGTCACACGGAGTGCCACTTGTATAGCGCGCCGCATCGGAGTAAGTAAACTTAGCGTCAACAGGACAAATCTCTTTCCTAGGAAAGCTGCTGTGTCGACAAACCAGCTGAAGCAGCGCATGTCATGCCTGCAGTGAGAGAAACTCATTAAAAAAAAGAGTGCTTCCAGACTAAATAACACCTACCGTGTAACAAGCGAAATAAAGGGGCCAGTAGCCTTGGGAGGTTACAAATGACGAGAAGGCGGTACTAAGGAGGGACTAACAAGCCAACTACCTGAATCAGAAGCCAGCATTTACAAAGGACAAAGACACAAGCCAATGAAAAATATGGGCGGAGCTTCTCTTCTATACTCCACTACAGCAAGTCTCGCAGAGCAGCACATGCACGCTGACTCAGGCTCGGCCTAAAAATGGAGAGAATGCTACAATTTAACTGAAAGAGGTAATTACAAGCAAATTATTCAAGAGTAAAAGGACTTGGTCATATCTGAGAAAGCTAACTATTGCATTGAGAAAATTAATTTAGCAAAAAACTCCACAAAAGAATTGTTGACCCGAAGGTATCGGGTATCAGAGCGCTTTACATAGCACCAGTTGCGTTACATGAGAACACGTTAATTTTTTTGTTAGGCACGGGGAGATTAAGTGATTTGCCCAGAATAACAGGATGTTCAACGTCATTGCCGAGACTCGAACCCAGTTCCCCAGATTCGAGGTCCACCATCCTAGCCGTTAGGCCAACTCCTCTCCCCTATCTTAATGCTTTAATGCCTAGTCAATTTTTATACTAGAAACTAAACAGGTTTTTTTCAAAATAAATATGAGGCAGTTTATGGTGAACTTGATTCCAGTCATCATGTCAATCCCTCTGTCTCTGGAACTGAAACCCTCGGCACTAGAAATACTGAGCTTCTGAAGTTACCTCGCTCATGGAAGAGGGAGTGGCTAAATGAATTCTTAACACCAAATCAGGGCCCCCTCGGACCCTTTCCCCCCCTAACTTCCTCCACGAAATAGTAGGAGCAGTCGCAGCCCCCTCACTACCTTACTGAATAACATTATAATTTCTGGACAGTTTCCAACCAATTGTAAAAAGGCTTCCATACTCCCTCTGTTAAAGAAATCCACTCTCAATCCCAATGAGGAAATAAACTACTGGCCAATTTCGTGCTTGCCAATGCCTGAAAAAATCCTTGAAAAACATCTTAACACCACACTCTCTGACTACTTAGATAACAAGCATTTGCCATGCAATAGGTCTCGCATGTACGTGAGTTTGAGCTATTGTCATTGTAAATGACAATGCCTTTTATTTATGTTTTGGTTTTTAAAACATGAATAAAAGGCTTTGTCATTTACAATGCCACTCATTCTTTCAGGATTGGGGTGACTTCTGATGCGGCGAACATGGGGTAGGGCCCGGAGAGTTTGAAGCGACTGGGTCGCTGATCGACAGATTGTTACAAATGTTATGCTAAAGCAGGGAGGGGGGGTTGGGAGGAAGGTGGGAATGTGAATTTTTCTCACACATGTGTCTTTGCAGGTGCAGTAGCAGGGCCAGAGTCAGAGGCGCTCGCAATTTGGATTGTCGGGCATTCTTTTGTGAAATGTGCGGAAAGACACGAACGAGAAAAAGGAAAAGGAGTAAATTTAGGATTGGACCCGCGATTGTTTAATGTCAGTTGGCATGGAAAAGGGGGCATGCGTTGGCATGAGATTTTCCCCCTGTTAAATAAGTTATTGCGTCAACATGTTTGTCCAGATGTGCTGTTAATTCACTTGGGGGAGAATGATTTAGTGGTGTGTAAAGGGTTATCTCTGTTGAAGCAGATGAAAAGGGATTTGCGGGAGATCAAGAGGCAGTGGTCTGGGTGCTTTGTGGTGTGGAGTGAGTTTATTCCCAGAAGGCATTGGAGGGGGGCCGAGAGGCCTGTTGCCATTGATAAGGCCAGGAGGAAGGTAAACAGGGAAATGAGGGTGTTTTGCAGAGAGGCAGGTTTTGGTAGGGTAGAGCACCCAGAACTAAAGTATTCGGCGGTGGATTGACCAGGGCAAAGGTACTCTGCAATAAATTGTTTCCGGGATGATGGGGTGCATTTGTCTCTCTTCGGGATGGAGCTATACTTGATCCAAATAAAGGAAGTCTTAGATGCAGCCATGGATATAAGACGTTATCCTAGAAGGGGCCTAGAGGAGGGGTCAGAAAAGTCATAAGGACTATTTCTGAGTGGCGTTGGTTACCTATTTTTGGCCAGTTGTTACTGTTTCATTTTATGGTTGGGGACAGGTAGGTAATGAGGTTAGGATAGGTTATACTTAGTAGATAGATTTGTAGACAGGTAGAGAAGAGGTTACAGGGTTTAAAGGGTTAACAGTTATTGATCAAGTAGATAGATCTTTAGATAGTTTGAGATGAGGTTACAAAGTTTTAAAGGGGCGAAAGTATTGATCAAGTTGGGGTCTGTTAAATAAATTGCAATTGTGTTTGGGGAAACCTTAGGGGTGGGGGGAGGAGGATAAGTAGATGAAGTTTGTATAGTTAGCTATAGTTTTGTGAGGCAAAGGCCGAGGCTATATTTTTGTAAGGTGCACTTGTCTTCAATAAAGCGGCCTTTTTCACACTTAACGGTGAGTCAATTGTGGTTCGTTCCGTGCACTGCGGCTCAATGGGGCTTTGGGGGGGCGGCCGACCAGCAGGGAGGCTCGCACCCCCGGGGTTTTTGGGCCGGGTGGTGCGGTCCGAGCCCAATTGGGCTTGCATTGGGCGGTATTTGTGCGGCATTGGGCGGTATTTGTGCGGCAGGGCGTGGGGTATTTATGCGGCCATTTGCGGGAGCCGTGTCACCATTTTGGAAGGTGACACGGCTGCTGTTCGTGGTACCGCCGGCTAGGGAAAGTTTTCCCCACACTCCCACCCATTTTAAAGGACGTGGGGGAAGGGGTTTGCTGTTTTTGTTGATATTTGATGGCTTGTTTGCATTGGGTACAGGTGCATCAGGGGTTTAAATGATATGTACTTTGGTTGTCGCTTGAAGCAGGTGCGTGGCGTCGGTTACCTATTTTTGGCCAGTTGTTACTGTTTCATTTTATGGTTGGGGACAGGTAGGTAATGAGGTTAGGATAGGTTATACTTAGTAGATAGATTTGTAGACAGGTAGAGAAGAGGTTACAGGGTTTAACGGGTTAACAGTTATTGATCAAGTAGATAGATCTTTAGATAGTTTGAGATGAGGTTACAAAGATTTAAAGGGGCGAAAGTATTGATCAAGTTGGGGTCTGTTAAATAAATTGCAATTGTGTTTGGGGAAACCTTGGGGGTGGGGGGAGGAGGATAAGTAGATGAAGTTTGTATAGTTAGCTATAGTTTTGTGAGGCAGAAGCCGAGGCTATGTTTTTGTAAGGTGCTCCTATCTTCAATAAAGCGTTTTTTTCACACTTAACGGTGAGTCAATTGTGGTTCGTTCCGTGCACTGCGGCCCAATTCCCTACAGCGGCGTGCACCGGACAAAGGATACCAGCACCAAGGCTTGAGCTGCTTCTTCTTCTTCCGCCCCATGTCGTCCACGCGCCAAAGGCCAAGTATTGCAGAGAGGAGGCAACACAGTGCAGGCAAGACGCAGCCACCAGCCACAAAATGGCCCCACGTAAGCTCACACTCCCAGACTGCACCACGGTCAGAGGAAGGGCGGAGACGTCGAAGTGAGAAAAATAGCTATGGCATTGTATTGTGGCCGCCATTGTCCCAGCTGCTTTAAAAGTGAAAGCGTGCACGGCGCGCTGAATGTAAGCAAAGCACGTCGTCGTACCTGCAGTAGGAGAAACTCATTTCAGAAAATAGTACATGTACTGTGTAACAACCAAGTAAATGGGCCAGTAGCCATGGGAGGTTACAAATGACGACACTAAGGAGAGACTAACAAGCCAATTACAAAATCAGAAGCCAGCATTTACGAAGGACAAAGACACAAGCCAATCAAAAATATGGGTGGGGGAGGGGACGGGGCTTCTCTCACGTACTGAACTACAACAGTTCCCCAGAGCAGCGCTTGCGGGCTGGCTCAGGCTCGACCTAAAAACAAAGTCCTAGATAGTGCTCATTATGGTTTTAGAAAAAACCACAGCACAGAATCAGCTCTGCTAGCTGCCACTGAAGAGATCAGATCCATCATGGACAATGGAGAGAAGGCTGCTGTGATTTTTTTAGACCTATCCGCAGATTTCGATACAGTGAGCAACTCCAATTTAATTGATCGCCTACATAAGATAAGGATTGGCGGAGCAGCAAGAGATCGGCTTCACTCTTTTCTCTCTAATAGATAGCAGTCTGTCTCTCTGGGAGAATTCACGTCCAAATCGTTCTCATTGCCCTGCGGTGTCCCTCAGGGGTCATCGCTGAGTCCGATGCTCTTCAGTGTATATGTAGTTCCCCTAGCCAGGCTACTCCGTTCCTTCAGCTTTTCGACAATTTCATATGCCGACGACATTCAAATTGTGGTGTTGATCTCCAATGACGTTGAGGATGTTTTCTTATCTCTTCAACAGATGCATGAGCAAAGCAGTATGTTGGATGAGACACAGTTGCCTTAAATTAAATTAGGAGAAAACCGAGGTACTCCTTTTTGGGAAAGATATATCCTTTTGGAACCCTTCTTGGTGACCACAACATCTGGGCCCCCTTCCCTCCCCCGT
The DNA here is from genome assembly GCA_963921515.1 of Calotriton arnoldi. Classification (NCBI taxonomy): domain Eukaryota; kingdom Metazoa; phylum Chordata; class Amphibia; order Caudata; family Salamandridae; genus Calotriton; species Calotriton arnoldi. The sequence goes on along the minus strand of CAWUFW010000037.1, from coordinate 1,695,485 downwards.
CCTAAAGGTCAGGAATTTGGGAGTGGTTTTCGATACAAAGTTCACTTTTACAGATCAGACTAATAAGCTGTCTTCCCCCTTTTAAAAACCTTGAGAAAAATCCACCCTTTTATCTTCTTTGACCTTCAGAAAACAGTAATTTCCGTGGTGGTTCTGTGCAGGTTAGATTACTTTAATGCCCTTCATCTGGGCATTCAACAATGCTCCATAAAAAAACTTTAAATGCTACAGAATGCAGCTGCTCGTCTGCTTAAGAGAATACCCAAATTGAAATCTGTTTTCTCACACACTGGTGGAGCTCCATTGGCTTCCGGTCAAGAAGTGAGTAGCATTTGAGGCACTCTGTATAGCTCACAAATCCTTGCACAACACAGATCCAGAGTTCCTTAGGAAGAAATTCCTATGGTACACACCTAGGAGAACTCTTTGATTTGCCACATCCAAAACAGAGATAATCCCCAAATTTAACAAAGTCTCATGGGGTTGCAGAAGCTTCTTTTTCTCTACGTGTAAACTCTGGAACAAAATGCCTTTGCATTTAAAAGATTTGCCCAATCTTTCCTCTTTCAGGATTCTGGCATTTTGCACTCCCCTATTAGTCTCACTCTGCTGTGATTCTTACATACGCTAGCACCAAGATGCCCTTGGAAATTTGCATGCCTAATAAACTTTATCATTATCTTACAGTTACACCTGCAGGCTAGTGCTGCTCTTACAAGTGGTCTTGCTAGAATAAGTCAGTGCTCCTGCTGCCACAGTGACACCTGCTGGTGGAAAGAGGAAGTGCTGCTGTTTCAGTGACATCTGCTGGTTGTTGCTGGCAGTGCTGCTATTCCAGTTACACCTGCTGGTGGGAGTAGGAAGTGCTGTTGCTACAGTGGTGGGCACTGACAGTGATGCTCTTGCAAGTATACTGATTGGACTGTGCTCAGCGTGCTACTGCTACAGTGACACCCTACAGGGACCAGAGCCAGCAGTGACACCTGCTGGTCTGGGCTTAGGGTTCTATTGTTAAAGTGAAAAATGCAGTTCAGTGTTATTAGTGGCACTCTTATAATGACACCTGTTGGTCAGGATTGAGAGTGCTCCACGTACAGTGACACCTGCTGGTTAGTATTTTGGAATGAAGCTCTTTCAGTGACCTCTCCTGGTCAGTGCTTGGACTGCTGCCCTTTCAGTGACACTTGCTGTTGGAGAAAGGGAGTGCTGTTCTTAGAGTAGTCTCTACTGGTCAGTGCTGAGAGTGTTTCTCTTACAGTGATCCCTGCTGGTGGGAAGAGGCAGTGCTGTTCTTCGAGGAATACCTGCAGGTCAGTTCTGTTCTTACAGTGACCCCTGCTGGTGGGAAGAGGCAGTGCTGCTCTTCGAGGAATACCTGCAGGTCAGTGCTGTTCTTACAGTGACCCTTGCTGGTGGGAAGAGGCAGTGCTGCTCTTCGAGGAATACCTGCAGGTCAGTGCTGTTCTTACAGTGACCCCTGGTGGTGGGAAGATGGAGTGTTGCTCTTAGACTAATTCCTGCCCATCAATGCTTGGAGTGCTGCTCTTACAGTGACCCCTGGTAGTGGGAAGAAGGAGTGCTACTGTTAGAGTAGTTCTTGCCGGTAAGTGCTGAGAATGCTGTTCTTACAGTGCCGCCTGCTGATGGGAAGAGGGAGTGCTGTTCGGGCTGGACTCTTCCAGTTGGAGCAGGGTGAAGACTGATTTGCATATGGCTGGGTGCAAATTGAGGTGGCATGGTGGGCGAAAAGACAATGCTCGGCAATTGCTAGTGGCTGAGATTAATTCAAGCATTTCATCCATCACTTTATCTTTGGATGTGAAAAGGGAGCTGTTGTTAGTTTTATGTGCGCTCACAACGTGCAGAGGTGGCTCCTTCTTTGAGGTGTTAGGGCATTGTGGTAATGCTGCAATCCGCCACACGCATTACCATCAATTAAAAATCCAATTGATTTACCGCTGCATGGTGTCACTCGTGTCTGAGCAGGGCAGGACGTGGCTAATCCTGCTGATTGTCAGGCAACAGCTATTAGGTCAAATGCACGTCAGGTTGGACAGGTCTCTTGCGTTGTCCAGCCCTAAATGCGCATCTTAGGCCTCTTGAACCCATGCTGGTAAGGAGCAAGGGGAATCACATCACATCAGCATTGCTCTCTTGCTGTTTACTACTAAAAACAGCATGAGAGCAACACACAGATTGATGGTGTTTTCATTCCTTCTTTTTTGATATTGTTTCTTCTTTCTTGGTTACCTTCTCTATTGCCTTCTTTTTCTTTCCTTCTTTCTCTCTCTTTCTCTCTCTTGATTTTACTTTCTTTTTCTCTCCTTTTTGCTCTCTTTCTTTCTTTCGCTCTCTTTCTTTTTCTCTTTTTCTTTCACTTTTCTTGCATTCCTTCCTTCTTTCATTTTTTTTTCCTTGTCTTTATATCTTTCATTCGTTCTTTCTTGACTTCTTTCTTTCCTTTCTAGCTTTCCTTTTTGTTTGTTGTTTGTTTGTTTGTTTCTTTCTTTCCTTCCTCCCTCCATTCTTGCCTTTATTATTTCCTTCTTGCATTGTTTCTTTACTTCGAGCCTTCCTTTCTTTTTTCTTGCCTTCCTTCTTTCTTTACTTTTTCTTTTCTTTCCTTCCTCTTTTCCTATGGCTTTTTTAGGTCTGTGTTAGCCAGGACTTTTTGATTCTACTAAAATCATGTGTATGACAGATACTTATAAGGATTTTCAGCCACACTTCTTCTATTTGTCTGTGGTTGTGTCATTCACATTTTTCTCCAACCCACTTGGGAATGCATCAAGGGGCAATGAGTCACCACAGGTCAACCATTGACTTACTTCAGTATGAGTTACGGCATGCTGCTCTTTCACGAGGAGTACATCCACACAGAAAGTAGTTTCCTTCAGTGCCAGGGAGTACTAAGGTAATTTGGGCTATTTTTTTTAGACTAAAAAACATTGTTGCCTTTGGTCAAAGTTTGTTTTTAGACTGACAAACGCCTGGTAGCTTCTCAAACACTAAAGTTTTCAAAAGCCATGACAACACGAAACATAACTGCCAAAAGACAATGCTTGCTTATACTGGCACCCCAAACTTAATTGACAGTGAAACCCCATCAAAATTGTGTTTTCATTGAGGGTGTTAGACGTCACATCAGTTTTTCATTAACTTACAAGCACAATTGTCGTACACTGTAAATCGTTTCCGGTTAATGGTTCTGCCCTAGTTATCTGGAGCAAAGACCTTATTGTTATAACTACGAAGACAGACAGAATGGGATTGGAACTCCTTTGCTGTGTGTCAATCTTTTTTTTATGGTGCACAGTACTTGATCCATCTAATGACCTCCTGTATACACTACTGAAATGCTGATAGGTCTTGTACATATATGTTTCTGGAGAACACAAATGTTTGCCACCAAAGTACCTTCCAAGTCTGGACCTCTCAGTGGAACATGCGCCTATTAGTTGTGAGTTGGTTGCTATAGTGAGCTGTATACTTTACACGAGCCGCATTAGAAGTGTACCATTCTGATCTTCCCTCTATTGAGGCAAGCAGGTGCAGTAAATAATTAAGGAAGAGGCAATCACTGAAAACACACTGAGCATAAAATGCAGCACTCCATTACTCTGTCATTACCAGCAAACTTTATTAATGAGTGGACTCATATCATATGTTGGCAATAACAGAGTAATGGAGTGCTGAGGCCAACTATTATAGGCCTGTTAGTTCAGCCCTGTATTTGAGTCATAGTAATCTGTCATATGTTCTCTTTGATCATTACCCAAATCCAATTTGTTTTGTTTATGCTCGTCTTCCCTATGGGCCCTCTTTTATTTCAAATGTTTACGTGTCCAATGTGCATGTAAGACACCAGCACAGCCACATGAGGGAACCTCCAGCCCCTCTCCCCTGGCCCTCAAAGACACCTTCAACACCCCCCATGCGCTCTCTCTCTGTACTCACCAGGCCAACAGTGCACCAGCCTGTTGCCTGTAAGTCTACTGAGCTCTGACTATTCCCCTTCCCAGAAGATTCCCTTGGTTTTAAAGTGAAATGAGAATGGAAAGATCTTACCAAACAAGGAGCATGGACAAAAGATGCCAGTCCTCATGACTGCTCAACTGGTCCTTATCTCTTCAATGACACAAGGCCTTGTAGTTGTCCTCTTCAGATTTTTGAATCTAGAATTCCATCAACTGGATATTCACCATCATGTTCCACAATCACAGGAGAAGAATTGTCCAAAGGAATGAAGGTAACAAATTTGAAGAGGGACACATGAAAACCAGAATGAATACGCGAATGAGGAGGTTCTGACAATTGTACAGACAATGAATTTTACTGCCCCAGATATAGAAAAGGGCCCAACAAAACGATGTGTGAATTTAGAATGGAACACAGGCAGATAGTTGGAATGAGTTGAAAGCCATACAGAATCTCCCACTTTATATTTAGATGCAGGTTGTCAGTGTGCATATTTTTATAGGCTGCATTAGCCACATTTAGGTGTACTATAACACTGCCGTGTAACTATTGGACAGTGGATATGAGAGATGATTCAAAAGTAACTGAAGAACGTTGACAGGAAATTGGGAGCATGCAGGGATGAAATGCATAAGAACAGAAGAAAAGTGAATGATGAAGTGCATTGCAAAGTGAATTAATATAGACCACTTCAGCTAGTTTGTTTGATATTGTGTAACCACACATCACAATAATTGTTCAACGGCTTGAATCACTATTTCAGTATGTCCATCATACTGAGGGTGATAACTACTTGATTTATTCTTTTCTATTCCTAACGAATGCAGTTATGCCATCCAGAATTGAGGAATTAACTGAGATCCTCTCTCTGTAACCATGACTAGGTAAACCATGTAACCTTAACTGGTGTTGGAGCAGCATTTATAGTCAGTAATGGTAGAGAGTGTTGCATCTTGGTAAATAAATTGACTGCTACTAACAGAATAGTACATGATTCAGAAAGAGGCAGCTCAACAATAAAATGCATAGACATTTGTACCAAGGACGAAATGTGTGGGCAAAGGCATGAGCCAGTTCATTGTTTTTATGGCTGACTTGGCTTATGTACATGCAACACAAGAGAAACCATGTCCATTGTCCAAATATACGTCAAATGTCCTGCTATACTCATGTCACCAAACTAATACTTCCGATTGTTATTGCTTATTTGGAAGATATAAACTTCCTTTCCAGTACAAAAGTCCTCCTTTCTTTTGTCGATGGTCCCACTTTTCAGCAACCCATTACTGAGGATCTTCTTCTTATTGAGAAATACTGCCTTTATCAAGAACGGATAGAGATTGTTTCTGGAGAGTCACAATCTAAGACGTCAGACTCTTTGGAGTTCATGAATCTTCCAATTGAGTTAAGACTTCTGCTTTCCCATGTCCATGGCCAGGTCAGTAGGATACCAGAAAGTTGTACAGGGCAAAAATCTATTGTGCATGTTGGTGTCAGTGCATCTCATGGATTTAAGAAATCTTCTGGTCTGGTCATCTAGATAATGTCTCCATTGAATGAAGGCTTGTTTTATCACCAATAATTCTCTGCCATAAATGACATCAATCAATCAATCAATCAATCAATCAGGGGTTTATAAAGCGCGCTACTCACCCGTGAGGGTCTCAAGGCGCTAGGGGGAGGGAGGGGTGCAGCTCTGGATCAGTCGAAGAGCCAGGTCTTGAGGCTCTTCCTGAAGGTGTTCAGAGTGGGGGAGCGTCTGATGTTGACTGGGAGCTCATTCCAGGTCTTTGCTGCGACGTAGGAGAAGGCTCTTCCACCTGCTCTGGTTCTGCGGATGTGTGGGTCTCTGCCAGGGCGAGGTCGGCGGAGCGGAGGTTCCTTTTGGGTACGTGGAAGGAGACTCTTTCGTTGAGGTATTTGAGTCTGATGTTGTGGAGGGATTTGTAGGTGAGTAGCTTGAAGGCTACTCTCTTCTCGATGGGGAGCCAGTGGAGGTCTCGTAGGTGCGAGGTCATGTGCTTGTGTCGTGGGGTTCCGAGGACGAGTCTGGCTGCGGTGTTCTGGATGGTTTAGAGCTTGTGTAGGAGGGTTTTGTTGATTCCGGCGTAGAGGGCGTTACCGTAGTCCAGTCTGCTTGTTACGAGTGCGTGGGTGACGGTCTTTCTGCATTCGTGGGGGATCCACTTGAAGGTCTTTCGGAGGATGCGGAGGGAGTTGAAACAGGTCGAGGCGACGGCGTTGATCTGGCGGGTCATGGTGATGGAGGAGTCTAAGATGATGCCGAGGTTCCGGGCGTGGTCCGTCGAGGTGGGCGGGTTTCCGAGAGCAGGGGGCCACCAGGAGCTGTCCCACGCCTTGGGGGAGGGTCCAAGGATGAGGACCTCAGTCTTCTCCGAGTTCAGTTTTAGGCAGCTGTCGCTCATCCAGGCTGCGACTTCTTTCTTTCCTTCTTGGAAGCTGAGTCTTGTGTCTTCGGGGTTCTTCTTGAGAGAGAGAGGATGAGCTGGTTGTCGTCGGCGTAAGATACTATGCTGAGCCCATGCTGTCTGACGATGGCGGCATATTGTTGTTCCTTATGATCGGCATCAGGAAAAGAAGGCAAAAGGATGGAGAGGTTTTGTATTAGGTCCTTATTGTGATAAGTTTGTCCCTATAGTTGTTGCTAAAGCATCTCTCTCTCTCTTCCACAAGAGGCAGATGTTGATTAAGATGTAAGATGTATTGGAGCTGAAGGAAAAGCTTTTTTCAGAGCAATGAATGGTTCATGTTGTTTTTAACTCCACCCAAAAAGAATGCTTTACTTAGTTAATTGAGTTATTGGAGCAATGATAGCAGAGAAGGAGCAAATGAACTGTCTGTACAAGTTGCAAATCCAAGAAAATGTTGAACTTTCTTCGACATTCTTTGGTAAGGGCCAACAAAGCACTACTTTAACTTTGCCTTTCGCCTTTGTTTTAACTTCTTCTTAGATAGTAAAGCCTAAAAATGTAACTGTTGAAACTTCAAAGATAAAGTTTTCTAGTTTGGTGCACAGATTGTGTTTTCATAATCTCTTTAAGATTTAAGTTATGTTGTTCCACCAAGGTGATATACAAAAAAGCAATATGTCATCGAAATACTCTACAACATAAATGAACAAATTGCATGTGAATGCATCATTGATCAGATGCTGGAAAGCAGAAGAAAAAGAATCTTAAAGGCTTAACTAAATTCTTATAATGCCCCAACTTGGTGTTAAAACATTCTTCCACTATCTACCTCTCTGATTCTCAGAAGATTATAAGCTTCCCTCAGATCCAGCTTCATAACTGTGGCTCATCCCAACTGATCCAATAGGAACTGACATGAAGGGCACTGGATATGTGGTCTTGATTGACACTTAATTAAATGTTCTTAAGTCCACACATTGACTTTACTCTCCATTCTGTTTGGAACGTAAATAGAGAGGAGCGCCTGCATCAAATACTGAACGTCTTATGTATCCTTTAGTAAGATCTTCTTGAATATAATGCTTTAATTCCGCTTAAAGTGAGTGCATATGGTGGATTTTAGCCCCAGGATTAAATTCTTTGGCACAGTCGGAGTTTCTATGTGGCGGGAGAACATCAGCAGACTTTTTGTTGAACACATCTGCAATGCTTGGTAGGCAGAGGCAATACATCGACTTTATCCTGTTTAGAAGTAGTAAGACATGACAGAAGTTGTGTGATCTGCTGGAGAGTAATCATAAAACAAGTCTTCTGTCAGTAAGCAGAGGAAAGTGTTATTCTCCCTTGAGTCCAATCATTTGAAGGATTATGTCTCCCTTGAACTTAACCACAATTTAACATGGCCATCATGTTGTTCATCCCAAAAGGTCCTTTTTTTTTCCTAATGTTTAGGCGACCGGCAGGGGCGGCCCCTCCGCTAAGGCGGAGGAGCCTTGCCCCATTGCTTTGAAGCAGTGCAAAGTAAAATAAAATGATAATAAAAGAACGTCCATTCTTATCATTTTATTTTTAGTACTGCAGTTGCATTGCAGTGCAGCCAGGTTCAGGGCGAGGCGGTCTCCCCTGATGACGAGGTCAGGGGAGGAGTGGTGGTTGCACCTTAAGTGCGCATGACATTTTGGCCGGCCGTCTCGGGCCGGCCAAACCGTCATGCGCACTGTGCATGTTCTCCAAATGCTGTATTATACAGCCTTAATGGAGAACATGCTCAGCCTCCCAGTCCCTGTTTGAGCACCGAACCACGGCTTAAGGCAGCGTTGTGATTGGTCAGCGGAGTCTGGGAGCTTTCTGGTTCCTGCTCGGAGGAGAGGCGGCGGCTGGCGACAGGCGATCACCAGGTAAGTTTATTTTTCTTTCTTTCTTTTTTTTACTAACCACCCCTTACCTTCCCCTACCCCCGCCACTGTTCCGTACCAGCCGCCACTGGCGACCGGCAAACATGTAAGACATTAATGCTGCAACAAGAAAGAACTTCCTCCAGCACTCTTATGGCCTCCAATGATGCCATTGCCTCTATGCGCACCCTCTCTACGTATGCCAGAGTGACTGTGCACCAGTCTGCTGATGGTAGGTCTGCTGAGCCCTGACACCATGGACTGTTCATCAAGCCCACAACACCTTATGGATGGTTACATTGTCCCACATGTGCTCCCATTTGGTTTTGGTGATTTAATAATTTTGTGGGAGTGGAGATACATGACATGTAGCTTGTAATTGATAGCTAGTGTCTGTTCTTTGATCTATCTATTTTGCAAAAAAATTTACATTTTAATAGCTGATATATGGCTTTATTATCTCTAAGAAGTGCTTGTGGCTTGTACACCTTAGCCTGTCATAAAGATATAGTGCTGTTGTACACCATAGCCTGTCATAAATATATAGTGCTGTTGTTCACTAATCACCCTTGCACAGTCATTGTGTTTACTTTGTCAGCATGTTGAGATTTTGTTGGATCTACAACATTTTCATTCACAAAGTTATTAAAAGTGTGAACATAGACTTTCTTAAAGACACAATGAAACCAGTGGTTCTTTGACTAATGAATTAACAAGAGTTTGCCTTGTATATCTTTTAAGTTCACCAGTTACTCTGTAAACTTCATTGTATGACCACTTTGCATAACACTCTTCTTAGAAGGTATAGCTTAACTTTAATAATGCAGTCTTTTCAGAATAGGGCCCCTACCCCCTTCTTTCATATCATTGTATTTGAAGATGTTGTTTCATTGTTGCATTTTCCTTTTTGGAAGGCTAGGAGCACTACAAACACAGTGGCTCAACAATTACCAACATTTCTCAGACCTGTTGGCTCTGCCAATGCTTGTTAATTACGGTTTCATATGAGCAATTTATCTCCCCTTCAATAAATAACCTAAATCCTTATTCAGGGGACGGGTTTCATGAAGCATTACTACATCCACTATGCATAGATAAGGGGAGAAAAGGTCTTTGTACACTTTACCAGGGAATTTAATCCATTATAACCCTGTGATCCTGGAAACTATGCAAGTGCCTGTCATATTCCATAATTAAAGCAGAAGGAGAGCACTTTTGTACATATCCACTTTAAGAGTTAAAGGGTTGCCTGAAACCTGGATGTCCACAAATTTAAAGGACTTTAACAAAGCTAGACAACTACTGAATAAATCCCTCAGAATAGTGTCAAAATTTATGTCCAACAAAGAAAGAAAGTAAACCACTGCTAATGAACAGAGTCTGAAGCAAACTAAAAACAGAGCTAGGAGCGACATCTATCCACACCACCCACCCCACCCACATCAGCAAACTCGACATTACCACCCAAGCCAATGCCTCACTGCCTCATGTTTCCATACCTTGAAGATGCTGAGCAAGATTTTCAAATTTATTCCAATCAGCACCTGGCAAACTGTCACGCACGCCCTGTTCCCAAGCGAGCTGGACGCAAGAACACCCTCTTTGCCGGGATCAACAAAATATTTACCAGATGGCTGCAGACCATTCATAACTCAGCGGCCAGAATCATCCTCGACCTCCTATGAGGCACTCACATCCAGGGCCGGCTTTAGCCCTGGTGGCGCCATGTGCGACAATGTTTTTTGGCGCCCCCCCCAATGACCACCTCCGCAACGGGTTCCCGCACTACCACCCTTTAACAGTCTCCATAACCACTCTCTCTCAGATGCATTTAATTAGTTTTATAGTGTCACTCATAAAAGTGAAGGATGTCAGAGCACTTTACATTGCACACACCTTACAGAGACAATCAATGATATATGTGTAAATCAATGTATTGGAAACGTTACATAAGACAGAGGACTACAAGGGGTAGGATTTATATGTCATCCATACTGGTTAGCAGTATAGTTTAGGGGGGCTTGGTCTGGAGAAGCACAAACTCAGAATTTGAAACATAATACCATAGTTGGGTGTTCTCTATAGTAATCAGAAATGATTTCTACCCAAATAACCCCTTTGTGAAACATTAGAATAATGAAAGTCTGAGGAAAAAATGAATACGCTCTTATCTATACTTGAAGTCTGCATTTCAGTTCTTTGATGACAGTTAATAGCTCACTGTTTTACATTAGGAGTTTAACTTGTAAACTGCAAGTAACAAAAGGAAGTCTCTGAGGAACGCTGTAACCCACTGACCTATTTATGTTATATTCACTTTGTGATTTGCATGGTACACATTCTGTGCAGCAGGCATATTAACCCTCTGCACTACCTTATGATGAATCAAAACTTCCACCAGTCAAAACTTCCACTATACAAAACTACAGTCTCTGTCCAGGAAGAACATTAATCACTGGAGTTAACCTGACATTTTTATTATTGGCTGAAAATTGCTGGAGGCCAGGAACGCGGCAGCGGGTGCTTTAAAAAGCAATATAACCTAGCAAACATGCGCCCCCACGCGAAGTCTGCACCAGGTGTGGTGGCACCTGTCGCATCGCCCTAGAGCTGGCCTTGCTCACATCACACCTGCAGGAGCTTCACTGGCTCCCCATTCACAGACGAGCAAAATTGAAACTTCTCACCCACACTTTCAAGGCACTACATAACACTGGCCCAACATACCTCAACAATCCAGACGTCTCGGCTCGTCGGGACTCTTACTTGCACAAATCCCACACATACGGAAAACCAGATCCTGCTGTCGAGCCTTATCTTATATCAGTCCTAAGGAGTGGAATGACCTGCCGCTACACGTAAGAGCCTCCTCACTTTTGAATTATGCAAGAAGCTGAAGACCTAGGGGCATATTAGCAAGGGCGTTATCGCCGCTTTAGCGGCACTTTTTGCCGATAAAGCGGCGATATTTTTATCGCCCTATTAGCAAGCTGGCGATAGCGGCCGTTTTGTTGCCTCTTTGCATGTCAGCGATAATTATCACTAATGACATGCAAAGTAGGCGTTCCCAACTAAAAGCAACTGCAAACAGTCGCAAACACAACTACCCCCTATTAGCAATGCCCGCGAAGCGATAAAAAAAGTCGCACTAACCGCGATTATCGCTGGAATTTAACACCTGCTAAAAACTTGACTTAACTATCTTGTCAATGGGAGGTGGATTATAAGGTTAAGTCCTCACCTGCCTATTAGCAAGCTTTTCATTAGCGCAGTGAATTTATCGCTGGATTTCTCGCGCTATTGCTGGGTTTTGCCGCTATTGCTGGGTTTTTTATCGCCTTGGAGATAAGCGTTGATAATAACGCGTTATCTCCGCGATGAAATCCAGCGATAGCCGGCGATAAAATAAACAGCGCTAAGAGCGCTTTGCGATAATTATCGCAAATCTTTGGTAATATGCCCCCTGGATTTTCCAGTAGTCCCACCAGGCTCTGGGTGTTGCTAGACTCACATCTGCTGAGCACCAAGATACCCTCCCAGATGATAGTACTCTCTACAAATGAACATAACATCCAGAAACATACTATGGGAAAAGAAAGTACAGCTACAGAACATGTTTCCTACAACGGATATAAATATCTCACTGACTGAAATGCTGGAGTTTGAAGTTCGTTATTCTGTGTGTTTTTCAGCAGTGAGGGTGAAGTTGGAGGGGTTTACAGCTTTGTTCCCTGTTGGCTGTGCGCGCACGAGCAGCCCACTTTCTCCATGCGGCCAAGGGATCACTAGGAGCGCGCACGTCGTCCTAAACTCTAAGAGAGCCTATTGCTGCGTGATTAAAATTAAAAAAAGAAAACGGGCAGTGTGAATGTCTTCTTTAGTGCGTGCAAGTTCATTTAAAATGCTTCACACTGTAAAGTTAATGAGCACAGTAAACAACCTGCACACAAATAGTGCTGCTCCCCTCCTGGTGTTTGACCACAGTCAAGAGCTTTAATTGCTGACACCAACACTGTGTGATACCTGTGTCTTCCCCTGATTTTGAACTTTTTAGGTCTCGCCTACGCAGCGCGCATGCGCTGATTAGGAAAAAGACCTTTTGAAATCGATTCAGTATTGCAGTCAAAAACGTGCACGCGTTGCATTGCTTTGAATGGCAACGCGTGCACGTTTGGCGATTCCCTTGCAGGAACGAGCGGCGCCATGTGTTAGCAATTATTGCGCTCGCTCCCGCAAGGTAAACGCTGCGTGTGTGTCCCTGCCGCACTCCCCCCACCCCTCCCACTTGTTTTTCTCAGACGGCATCAACCTTCATATAACTTTAACAAACTTTCCTGTGGTATTTTGTACTTTTTCCAGGTAGTCGGGAAGCGCTGCTTCAAAATCTCACCAGGATATCTACCGCACCGAAGGCTGATTAAATCACAGCTTCAAAGGGGCTTTAAAAGCTCTATTTAGGAACACATGGACTTGCTTTCAGGCAACCGGGCTCCATTGTCTACCGGCGCCGAGCCCAGGCAGCGCCCCTCAGAGCAGAAAGAATATTCATCTGAGAAGGTGAACTAGGACTGGCGGGCAAGACAAACGGCAGCAAACATCATTATGATGTTAAGAGGAGGCTGCCAGCTTCTGCGGTCTTTGTAAAGAAAGGCAAGTAACGCACTGGCATACAATAATTGTAATTTAGTTTTTCGGTTAGTTGTTTCAGAAAGCTCTGCGCACTGCGTTTAGGTTACTTCGGAGCGCTGAAGAATGAAAGTGATTTCGTATGACAAAGGCATCAGAGGAAGCTGAGGTAGAACTCATTTGGGGGTGGGAGGGGGAGGTCGGGGGTGATCGCCGCAATCCTGCGGGAAAGCCCAAAGACAATACTTTTTTTTTGCAGATTTATGTAGTGCAAACTCGACCTGAAATTATTGGAGCGCTTTATGTTACACAAGAGCACATTCATGTTTTGTAGACGCGGGGAGATTAAGTAATGTGCCCAGAATCATACAATGTTGAGCCGAGCAGAGACTCGAACCCACTTCCCCAATTACAACGGCGGCAGCTCTGGTTGTTACGCCACATCCTTTGCATCCTTTGCGGAAGTTACCTGCTAAAGAGGATAATTAGGTTGAATGTCTATCAGAGAGTATTGGATAATACCGGCCGGCGTGTAGAAGGCTCGGCGTGGACGTATTGACGATAGCGTCTTATACCATGTTAATTAAGCCCATTTCTTATATTCTGTAAGCACAGGTCGATATCGCTCTGTATTCCGGTCAGCACGCCATTTAAGTGAAAGAACTAAGTGTTCATCCTCGAGGCTTCCCGAGCACAATTATGGGCGAATAATATTCAGTTTCTTGACAAAAATGGGAACTTGTACTGCAGCAGTAAAGGGAGGTGGACAAAAGGTTGCACTCCTCCCCAAGGGTGTCTCGAAACGTGGCTTCAGAGCGTGGTTGGTACATTCCACGTGTGTCACTAGGCTTCGCCAGTGCCTTCAGTGCAGCCGTTACTGTTAGCGAAGACAAGTGCCCTGCTGTGCACAAACCCACAACTGCAACAGGGCTGAAAGGCCCATGGACACACCGGAGTTGGCCAGTGTGGCAAGTAGCTGCCCTCTGGCAGGGTCGGACTGGACGCAAAGTAGGCCCTGCATCAAAATAAAAGTGCCCCCGTTAGTAAATCAAATAGCTAATAAAAGTGGCATGTTTGTAATTTGGGGATGTTTTGAACTTGTACAGGCATGCTGTATATGTGGTTTGCAAGGTATTGAAAGACTGCATGGATTTGTGCTTGCTGCAAGCAATGTTTGTTTTGAAAATCAACGGTAACAAGCATTGGCATAGCCAATAGGTCTCGCTTTTGGGACCTTATAAGTATTTAGTTATGCAGCACAATATCCTTGGTGCAACAACATCAACTGTTGCATGGCTAAACACTTATAAGGTCCCAAAGGCGAGACCTATTGGCTATGCCAATGCTTGTTTTACTGGTTTCCGTCCCTTGAAACTTCAACCCGCTATTTATTGCAAATTAGCAACTTTTCTTAAAAGAAAGGATTCAGGCATCCTTCAGTAGGTGTGCAGAATCGGCACAGCAGGACACGCTGCCACACCTTACTTATCAAAGCCAGCCACCAAGAGAAAAATAAACCCTACCCACAAGTTGCCCTCTTAAATGAATTCTGAAGGAAACGTGTCTGAGGATAGAACAGGGAGCAGGAGAGACAGCAGCATTGCTTGATGCAATATATGGCACAACTTCTTTTTCAGTGAAGGCATAGAAAAATATCTACACATTTGGTGTAATTTAATATGATTCGTCATATCAATGCAATGTATCCCTAGATGTATGTGTGTGGAAACTCCTACCAAGGTTAATCTTTATACAAAGCAAACTGCAATATGATGTTGTTGGGTTTTAGACTATGTTTAAATTGCTAACAAACTGAATAAATACCTCGCAAAATGAAACTTTGCTTAGACCCACAATGATTCAAACATATGCCGAGGGCCACTGGAATTATGCAACTCTGTAGTTGCTGCTTTTTTCAGCATAATTATGGCTGTGCCGCATTTGCCACACAATCCATCATCTGCTGCACAATCTTTAGATTTTAACAAAATAATAGTTTCTAACTCAAACGGATCAAAAGTTACAAAAAACTTTTCGACATGTTGGCACACAGTGGAAGGCCCCTCGCAAAGGTTAACTGGTCATCTTTCAATTGATTATTTCTGTATTTGGCTGTTAAACTGTTTCTAATAATGTAGAATCTTTGCCCCAACAGCATTGCGATGTGCAAAAAATTACAAAATAATGAAGTAGTACTATCAAAAATTGAGCTGAATTATGTTGCATAATTTGCCTTTTATTGCGTAATTTAATCAACCCTGCCACATAATTTGGTACTCCCCTGCCACATAATCACAGTGGCCATGCTAATGCCGCTCTCATTAAATGTAAATGTTTGCAGGAGGCACTTAGTTATCACCAGAATTGGGTAATAACTTCTGACCTGCAGGTTACAAAAAGGCCTCTACAAAATGCTGGAATCCTCCAGGCTATGCATTTCGCTCATGAACACATGATCTGTATGTTACATGCAGTACCATTCTACGGCAACATTAACCCTTTAAAACGTTTGTGATATTTCAGTCCTGTGGCCAGTTTGTATTCAGATCTCTGTAGCAGGTGCTTTCACCACCTGAGATAGATTGCCAATGGTATATGCTGAACTAGTCTGCCTATAAGTTACAGATTTGAATCTTGTAGTGGTTAACAATGGATTTTACTTTAACCAAAAGCACCAACCATATGAACAGATCTTTCTAGTGATAAATGGCAGTAGGAAAACATGTAGGTTTACAACTTTGCCGCAAGAATCTGTTCAAAGTCAGAAGAGAATACAATTGTTGGAAAAGTTAGGGAAGAAATGTAACAAAGGTGTGTTTTATTCAAAAAATGTCTTTTCAACCATATCATAAGCGGCCACAGGAGTTTTGTTTTTTAAGATTTGTTCACCCATTGTTTGGTAGAGATATTTGGGACAATGTGAACAATTGTGTCTTCCCTCTTTCCTGAGCTTTCTAGAGAAAAGAAGATATAAAATATAGGTGAGAAGTTAGAGAAGCAACAGTTTCCAAAGATGGTCGTATCTCAGGGTATTGAGAGTGTGACTATGACAACCGAAATGCTCCTGCAGCAGTGGTGGTAGTGATAGTTGCTTTGGTGGTAGCATGGCCTTTGAAATGAATTGAAAATATTACATAGCACACTGTACGGGACCACCTTTGAAGCCTCCCCACTCCCCACAGAGAGACATGAAATTTAGGAAACCTGTGAAATGTAGCTCCATCCTTAATTGTTTCTTGTCTTTGGATTATGATTAGTGTCTAGAACCCTCTGGCGCCACCTGATCTCTATAAATCTGACATACATGAAAGTGCACAGCTAAATAGAGAACATGCATGCATGGGCCAGCTGCTGATTTAGCCAAGAGTCAAATGAAACTGAAATACCATGTATAGGGCAGTTTGTGGAATAGGTGGTTAGCTATGACTACAAAAACTGTAGGCGGCACACTATGTCCACTCACCCCATACCTTGGATTTCTCTGGGACTATGCATACCACTTCAGACAATAAGAAAAATACTTTGCTATTCAGTTGTTTAAACAGATGAGAATCTCAGAAACAAGTCTAATGGTAATCTGCTCTATGATTTATGTTGTGCCTTTTCTTGCACCTGGACTTTGAGATGTCCAAAACTATTGGGTGTAGTGATGCACAGAGGTAGCACTAGTGTGTGTCCAATGCTCTGATATTGTATGTGTTGTCCATCACACAGTGAAACCGTGCTGCTAGTGTTACAAATAGACACACTGAAACAGTGCTTGCATGTGTCACAAACAGACACGGTGAAACAGTGCTTGGACGTGTGACAAATAGACACTGTGAAGCAGTGCTTGCACGTCTCACAAACAGACATGGTGAAACAGTGCTTGCACGTGTTACAAATAGACACGGTGAAACAGTGCTTGTAAGTGTCACAAACAGACACGGTGAAACAGTGCTTGCAAGTGTCACAAATAGACACAGTGAAACAGTGCTTGCACGTGTTACAAATAGACACGGTGAAGCAGTGCTTGCAAGTATTACAAACAGACACGGTAAAACAGTGCTTGCATGTGTTACAAATAAACACAGTGAAACAGTGCTTGCACATGTTACAAATAAACACAGTGAAACAGTGCTTGCAAGTGTTACAAATAGACACAGTGAAACAGTGCTTGCACGTGTTACAAATAGCCACAGTGAAACTGCACACTAAATTTTGACTGCAACATACAATGTAATCCACGTAGATTATGCTCCCATCACACACAAGCTAACCAATTTTGCACACAAATGCTGCCCCAGTAAATACAACCACACAGTGTACAAAATTGGTTAGCTTGTGTGTGATGGGAGCATAATCTACATGGGTTACATTGTATGTTGCAGTGTTTCTCCGTGTCTATTTGTAACACATGTCAGTACTGTTTAACTGTATTTATTTGTAACACTTGCAAGCACTGTTCCACCGTTTCTATTTGTAACACTTGTAAGCACTGTTTCACTGTGTCTATTTGCACCACGTGCAAGCACTGTTTCACTGTGTCTGTTTTAACACTTGCAAGCACTGTTTCACTGTGTCTATTTGCAACACGTGCAAGCACAGTCTCACTGTGTCTGTTTTAACACTTGCAAGTACTGTTTCACTGTGTCAATTTGTAACACGTGCAAGCACTCTTCCACTGTCTATTTATAACATGTGCAAGCACTGTTTCACTGTGTATATTTGTAACACATGCAAGCACTGTTTCACTGTGTCTATTTGTGACACTTGCAAGCACAGGTTCACTGTCTTTTTGTAATCTATTTGTAACACGTGCAAGCACTGTTTCACTGTGTATATTTGTAACACGTGCAAGCACTGTTTCACTTAGTCTATATGTGACACTTGCAAGTACAGTTTCACTGTGTCTTTTTGTAATCTATTTGTTACACTTGCAGGCACTGTTTCACCGTGTCTATTTTAACAATTGCAAAAACAGTTTCACTGTCTCTATTTGTAGCAAGTGCACGCACAGTTTCACTGTGTCTATTTTAAAACTTGCAAGCACTTTTCCACCATTTCTATTTGTAACACTTGTAAGCACTGTTTCACTGTGTCTATTTGCACCACGTGCAAGCACTGTTTCACTGTGTCTGTTTTAACACTTGCAAGCACTGTTTCACTGTGTCTATCTGCAACACGTGCAAGCACAGTCTCACTGTGTCTGTCTTAACACTTGCAAGTACTGTTTCACTGTGTCAATTTGTAACACGTGCAAGCACTCTTCCACTGTCTATTTATAACACGTGCAAGCACTGTTTCACTGTGTATATTTGTAACACGTGCAAGCACTGTTTCACTGTGTCTATTTGTGACTCTTGCAAGTACAGTTTCACTGTGTCTTTTTGTAATCTATTTGTTACACTTGCAGGCACTGTTTCACCGTGTCTATTTTAACAATTGCAAAAACAGTTTCACTGTCTCTATTTGTAGGAAGTGCAAGGACAGTTTCACTATGTCTATTATAAAACTTGCAAGCACTGTTTCACTGTGTCTATTTGCAACACGTGCAAGCACTGTTTCACTGTGTCTAATTTAACACTTGCAAGCACTGTTTCATTGTGTCTATATGTAACACTTGCAAGCACGGATTCACTGTGTCTATTTGTGACACTTGCATGCACAGATTCACTGGGTCTTTTTGTAATCTGTTTGTAACACTTGCAGGCAATGTTTCACTGTGTCTATTTGTAACACTTGCAAGCACAGTTTTACCATGTCTATTTGTAACCTATTTGTAACACGTGCAAGCACTGTTTCACTGTCTTTTTGTAACACTTGCAAACACTGTTTCACCGTTTCAATTTGTAACACTTGCAAGCACTGTTTAACAGTGTCTATTTGTACCACTTGCAAGCACTGTATCTATTTGTAACACATGGCAGCACTGTTTCACCGTGTCTATTTGTAACATTTGCATGCACTGTTTCACTGTATCTATTTGTAACGCGTGCAAGCACTGTTTCACTGTGTCTATTTGTAACATTTGCAATTACAGTTTCACAGTATCAATTTGTAATCTAATTGTAACACTTGCAAGCACGGTTACAACATGTCTATTTGTAACACGTGCAAGCACTGTTTCACCATGTCTATTTGTTACACTTGCAAGCACTGTTTCACTGTGTTTATTTTAACAATTGCAAGAGCAGTTTCACTGTGTCTATTTGTAGCAAGTGGAAGCACAGTTTCACCGTGTCTATTTTAACACTTGCAAGCACTGTTTCACTGTGTCTATTTGTAACACTTGCAAGCATAGTTTCACTGTGTCTATTTGTAACACTTGCAAGCACTGTTTCACTGTGTCTATTTGCAACACTTGCAAGCACTGTTTCACTGTCTATTTGCAACACGTGCAAGCACTGTTTCACTGTGTCTATTTGTAACACTTGTAAATACTGTTTCACTGTTTCTATTTGAAACACGTGCAAGCACTGTTTCCCTATGTATATTTGTAACATGTGCAAGCACTGTTTCACTGTGTCTATTTGTGACACTTGCAAGCACAGTTTCACTGTCTTATTTTGTAATCTATTTGTAACACTTGCAAGCACTGTTTCACTGTGTCTATTTTAAGACTTGCAAGCACTGTTTCACTGTGTCTATTTGTAACACGTGCAAGCACTGTTTCACCATGTCTATTTGTTACACTTGCAAGCACTGTTTCACTGTGTCTATTTGCACCACGTGCAAGCACCGTTTCACTGTGTCTGTTTTAACACTTGCAAGCACTGTTTCACTGTGTCTATCTGCAACACGTGCAAGCACAGTCTCACTGTGTCTGTCTTAACCCTTGCAAGTACTGTTTCACTGTGTCTATCTGTAACACTTGCAAACACTGTTTCACTGTGTCTATTTGTACCACTTGCAAGCACTGTATCTATTTGTAACACATGGCAGCACTGTTTCACCGTGCCTATTTGTAACATTTGCATGCACTGTTTCACTGTATCTATTTGTTACACTTGCAGGCAGTGTTTCACCGTGTCTATTTTAACAATTGCAAAAACAGTTTCACTGTCTCTATTTGTAGCAAGTGCAAGCAGTTTCACTATGTCTATTTTAAAACTGGCAAGCACTGTTTCACTGTGTCTATTTGCAACACGTGCAAGCACTGTTTCACTGTGCCTATTTTAACATTTGCAAGCACTGTTTCATTGTGTCTATTTGAAACACGTGCAAGCACTGTTTCACTGTGTCTATTTGTGACTCTTGCAAGTACAGTTTCACTGTGTCTTTTTGTAATCTATTTGTTACACTTGCAGGCACTGTTTCACCGTGTCTATTTTAATAATTGCAAAAACAGTTTCACTGTCTTTATTTGTAGCAAGTGCAAGCACAGTTTCACTATGTCTATTTTAAAACTGGCAAGCACTGTTTCACTGTGTCTATTTGCAACACGTGCAAGCACTGTTTCACTGTGTCTATTTTAACACTTGCAAGCACTGTTTCATTGTGTCTATTTGTAACACTTGCATGCACAGATTCACTGTGTCTTTTTGTAATCTGTTTGTAACACTTGCAAGCAATGTTTCACTGTGTCTATTTGTAACACTTGCAAGCACAGTTTTACCATGTCTATTTGTAATCTATTTGTAACACTGTAGTGTAGTTCCTATTTCCCTAATAGGCTCTGCGCATTGGAATAATATACCCAATAGGTTTGAAATAGAACTAAGATCGGTATGTCCCTATCAAGAATATTATACTTAATTACTTGTGCCAGCTAGCTCAGAGTCCACTAGAAACTCCTTGAATAACAAGAAGGGAGTAGTTTCTGGCAACCGAAAAACATGACAACTTTTGTTTCCCTTTAGAATCGAAAAACATCTCAGAATCGTGGAAACAATAGATAACAGTTTCACTCAGTCAATCGTGCATGCTTAGTTTCTACAGAGTTACACAGAAAGGAAAGACGGGCGTTTCAATAAAAAGGTTTTATTGAACAGTCTTGTTTCTCGTGTAAGAGATATGTGCTGTTATGATCACAAGACAGTATGCAAGATAAATAATGTACAGCATAAGCAGTAGAAATAAATAATACTGCGCTAGCATTATCTTTTAGCATATATTCACGTACATAAATAACATGAGCTAAAAATGCGAGTACTCATACGATGCGTCTCTAAGCTAGTTCTACCCCAATGTACCTAACCTAGTCTACGTGTAGGGAAAGGTAGAAGTAGGTGGAGTATTCTCTAGTATGGTAGACTAAGAGTATGTTAAGTCTAGTATGCCAAGAGTCCCTCTAGGATCTAGTCAGCTCCATACCTTGAGAATGAGAGAGGTGGGAATCTCCTGCCGGATCTGGAACTCTAACACCCCGCGAAGGGAGTCAGAACACTGGAAGCTGGATTCCTCTGCGTGCAGGCAATGAATGCGTCTTCTCAGTGCGTCAGGCCGGGATACGGGCTCCTCTGAAGTCGAGGTCTCCTCTAACTTGCTTGGGCAAGGGAAGGTATATTTATACCTGGTAGGTGTCTTGAATTGTTAGCATTGACGTGAAGTCGGACAGAGGAAGACGTCAGGAATGAACCCTGAAGGTATAACGGTTCATACATAATAGATGAGTTCTTGGAGAAATCAATAGTCCTGTGCTAGGGGAACTCCCGAAGCTTAAGGGTCTGGCTTCTAAGAACTCGTTGTGACGTTAGGGTGGACGGATGTCGGTGACTATGCCTGTATTTGGAGTGCACGGTTAATGCCTAAATAAGGACAGGGATTCTATGCCTATATAAGGGCAAGGCGAATTGTGCCTATATAAGGACATGATTCAGGAAAACCTATATACGGACCCCTAAAGCGGAATACAACAACACGTGCAAGCACTGTTTCACTGTCTTTTTGTAACACTTGCAAACACTGTTTCACCGTTTCAATTTGTAACACTTGCAAGCACTGTTTAACAGTGTCTATTTGTACCACTTGCAAGCACTGTATCTATTTGTAACACATGGCAGCACTGTTTCACCGTGCCTATTTGTAACATTTGCATGCACTGTTTCACTGTATCTATTTGTAACGCGTGCAAGCACTTTTTCACTGTGTCTATTTGTAACATTTGCAATCACTGTTTCACAGTATCAATTTGTAATCTAATTGTAACACTTGCAAGCACGGTTTCACCATGTCTATTTGTAACACGTGCAAGCACTGTTTCACCATGTCTATTTATAACACGTGCAAGCACTGTTTCACCATGTCTATTTGTTACACTTGCAAGCACTGTTTCACCGTGTTTATTTTAACAATTGCAAAAGCAGTTTCACTGTGTCTATTTGTAGCAAGTGGAAGCACAGTTTCACTGTGTCTATTTGTAACACTTGCAAGCACTGTTTCACTGTGTCTATTTGTGACACTTGCAAGCACAGTTTCACAGTGTCTATTTTAAGACTTGCCAGCACTGTTTCACCGTGTCTATTTGTTACACTTGCAAGCACTGTTTCACTGTGTCTATTTTAACACTTCAAGCAGTTTCACTGTGTCTATTTGTAACAATTGCAAGCACAGTTTCACTGTGTCTATTTGTAACACTTGCAAGCACAGTTTCACTGTGTCTATTTTAACACTTGCAAGCACAGTTTCACTGTGTCTATTTGTAACAATTGCAAGCACTGTTTCACCGTGTCTATTTGTTACACTTGCCGGCACTGTTTCACTGTGTCTATTTGTTACACTTGCAAGCACTGTTTCACTGTGTCTATTTGTTACACTTGCAAGCACTGTTTCACTGTGTCTATTTGTAACAATTGCAAGCACTGTTTCACCGTGTCTATTTGTTACACTTGCAAGCACTGTTTCACTGTGTCTATTTGTTACACTTGCAAGCACTGTTTTACTGTGTCTATTTGTTACACTTGCAAGCACTGTTTCACTGTGTCTATTTTAACACTTGCAAGCACTGTTTCACTGTGTCTATTTGTAACAATTGCAAGCACACTTTCACTGTGTCTATTTGTAACACTTGCAAGCACTGTTTCACTGTGTCTATTTTAAGACTTGCAAGCACTGTTTCACTGTGTCTATTTGTAACACTTGCAAGCACTGTTTCACTGTGTCTATTTGTAACACTTGAAAGCACTGTTTCACTGTGTCTATTTGTAACACTTGCAAGCAGTGTTTCACTGTGTCTATTTGCAATATGTGCAAGCACTGTTTCACTGTGTCTATTTTTGACACTTGCAAGCACTGTTTCACTGTTTCTTTTTGTAATCTATTTGTTACACTTTCTGGCACTGTTTCACTGTGTCTATTTTAACAATTGCAAAAACAGTTTCACTGTGTCTATTTGTAACACGTGCAAGCACTGTTTCACTGTGGCTATTCGTGACACTTGCAAGTACAGTTTCACTGTTTCTTTTTGTAATCTATTTGTTACACTTGCAAGCAATGTTTCACTGTCTATTTGTAACACTTGCAAGCACAGTTTCACTGTGTCTATTTGTAACACTTGCAAGCACAGTTTCACTGCGTCTATTTTAACACTTGCAAGCACTGTTTCACTGTGTCTCTTTGTAACACTTGCAAGCACGGTTTCACTCTGTCTATTTGTGACACTTACAAGCACAGTTTCACTGTGTCTTTTTGTAATCTATTTGTAACACTTGCAAGCACTGTTTCACTGTGTCTATTTTTGACACTTGCAAGTACAGTTTAACTGTTTCTTTTTGTAATCTATTTGTTACACTTTCTGGCACTGTTTCACTGTGTCTATTTTAACAATTGCAAAAACAGTTTCACTGTGTCTATTTGTAACAAGTGCAAGCACAGTTTCACTGTGTCTATTTTTAACACTTGCAAGCACTGTTTCACTGTGTATATTTGTAACACGTGCAAGCACTGTTTCACTGTGGCTATTTGTGACACTTGCAAGTACAGTTTCACTGTTTCTTTTTGTAATCTATTTGTTACACTTGCAAGCACTGTTTCACTGTGTCTATTTGTAACACTTGCAAGCACAGTTTCACTGTGTCTGTTTGTAACACTTGCAAGCACAGTTTCACTGTGTCTATTTGCAACATGTGCAAGCACTGTTTCACTGTGTCTATTTTAACACTTGCAAGCACTGTTTCACTGTGTCTCTTTGTAACACGTGCAAGCACGGTTTCACTCTGTCTATTTGTGACACTTGCAAGCACAGTTTCACTGTGTCTTTTTGTAATCTATTTGTAACACTTGCAAGCACTATTTCACTGAGTCTTTTTGTAACACTTGCAAGCACAGTTTCACCATGGCTATTTGTAATCTATTTGTAACACATGCAAGCACAGTTTCACTGTCTATTTGTAATACGTGCAAACACTGTTTCACCGTTTCTATTTGTTATCTATTTATAACACTTGCAAGCACTGTTTCACTGTCTATTTGTAACACTTGCAAGCACAGTTTCGCCGTGTCTATTTGTAATCTATTTGTAGCACGTGCAAGCACTGTTTCACTGTGTCTATTTGTAACACTTGAAAACACTGTTTCACTGTGTCTATTTGACACACTTCCAAGCACTGTTTTACAGTGTCTATTTGTAATCTTTGCAAGCACTGTTTCACTGTGTCTGTTTGTAACATTTGCAAGCACTGTTTCACAGTGTCTATTTGTAAAATTTTAAAGCACTGTTTCACTGTGTCTACATGAACAGTGCGGAATAACAAGTGTTCCTGCTTTTTGGGTTACCCTTTCACTAACTGCTGGTTCAGGAGAGCATAGACCGGTGCTGGCATCTCTCAGAGTGGCTCTCGACGTTTCTCACCCCTTCTGAACCTCCGCTACCCCTCGTGCAAGGAGGTGCCCTTGTAAGAAAGCTGTAGGGGTCTTTTGGGGGATTAACTCCAAGTGGCCTGCTAGTTCCACTGCTCTTGGCATTTTCCCCACACCATAACCATTGGAAAATGGCCCTCTCTGAAGGGTCACCCCAAACATTTTGATTTCCTCCTCCTCTTTTTCTGACCGTGTTTTTACTGGCTTTAGGACTTTGAGCACTTTACCACTGCTAACCAGTGCTAAAGTGCATGTGCTCTAACCTCCAAATATGGTAATATTGGGTCATACCCAATTGGCATATTTAATTTACTTATAAGTCCCTAATAAAGTACACTACATGTGCCCAGGGCCTGCAGTGGCCCTGCAGCAATGATTGTGCCACCCACATAAGTAGCTCCTTAACCATGTCTCAGGCCTGCCACTGCAGAGCCTATGTGTGCACTTACACACTGCCATGTCAACCTGGCAAGTAAAACCTCTTCCCAATCCTAAACCTTCCTTTTTAATACATATAGGTCACATCTAAGGTAGGCCTTAGACAGCCCTAAGGGCAGGGTGCAGTGTATTTAAAAAGGTGGACATGTACTTTTGAGCTTTACATGTCCTGGTAGTGAAAAACTATTAAAGTTGTTTTTCACTACTGAAAGGCCTATCTGTCCCATAGGTTAGCATTGGGATTGCCTTATGACATCTTATAAGTGTAATTCCCAATAGATATTTCAGGTTTGGTGTCTCTGGACTCACAATGTAAAATAACAACTGATGCTGGAGTCGGGTTTTAAATTGTAAGTTTAAAAATGCCACTCCGTCCATCATCCCCTTTGGTTTTGCTATATTCGCCCTAAGTTGGCAGGGTATGCCCAGACGTGGGTCCCTTGCTCACTTTGCCATTGGATTCAAGATAGCCTGGCTGATGACGGCTGTAAGCCAGAAACCGGTCCCAGGATGCTTGTTTCAGGTCCAGGGAAGACATGGCTTGGCAGTTCGGGCTGGACTGTTCCCATGAGGCACAGGGTCAGACTGATTTGCATATGGCCATGTCTGAACTGGGGTGGCGGAGTGAGCTAAAGAATGATGATGGATTAAACCCAGATCAGTTGACTGGGGGTGAGTGCTTGCAATGTTCAACACTCCGTCCATCATCCCCTTTGGTTTTGCTATATTCGCCTTAAGTTGGCAGGGTATGCCCAGACGTGGGTCCCTTGCTCACTTTGCCACTGGATTCAAGATAGCCTGGCTGATGACGGCTGTAAGCCAGAAACCGGTCCCAGGATGCTTGTTTCCGGTCCAGGGAAGACATGGCTTGGCAGTTCGGGCTGGACTGTTCCCATGAGGCACAGGGTCAGACTGATTTGCATATGGCCATGTCTGAACTGGGGTGGCGGAGTGAGCTAAAGAATGATGATGGATTAAACCCAGATCAGTTGACTGGGGGTGAGTGCTTGCAATGTTCAACACTCCGTCCATCATCCCCTTTGGTTTTGCTACTTGTAGAAAGTTGGCATTTTTTTACTTTAACCATTCAGTGCCTCTGCCTGTCTCTGAATACACATCTGGGGTGGGTGACAGAATGGCTTTGTGCATTCCCTCTACACAGCCACACACAAAGGGGGCATAGGTGTGTCTGATGGGCCATTCACATCCTGATGGCCCATCACCTGGCTAATGGGTCTACCCGAGCTAGATGGGAGGGAGGATCTGACACTTGCACCTGAATAGGGCTGTGCCTGTCCCCACACAAAGAGCTGAATACCCCTCTGTAGTCAAAGAGCTGCATACCCCCCCTGTAGTGAGTCTGGAGCCGGGGCAGGAAGGGCAGGGACCTCATGCATTTCAAAGCTTTTCTTTGAACTCTCCCTCCACTTCAAAGGCACAACTGGTATAAGTACTCGACCCTTGACACCACCAGAGTACACTTCTGGACCTGTGACTACTCTGTCAGGAAGAGGAACTGCTGTGCTGCTGAAAGGACTGCCATTCTGCTGGACTCCTGCTTTGCTGAACTCTGTCTTGCTGTGCTCTTCCCTTGAAAGCTGCCCTGTTGCTTGCTGTTCACCTGCCTGGGTGAGAAGGACTGGACCTGCATCACTTGAACCCAGAGTGACTCCAAGGGCTTACTAGCTTGCCTCCTGTTGCCTAAGTCTCAGGGACGCAAAATACTTAAAACCCTCCTGTTCTAATCCTTGGGCTCATCTGCTCATGAGTCTGTCCTACCAAGTGGTGCCATCCCAGTACTGGACCCTTGGAAGTGGACCTAGGGGTTTGCTCTAGTGAAACTGAAACATCCTCTGCTGCAAGAGTAGAATAAACACATCACCGCTGTTGCCGGAACCGGACCCAGCACATCGTACTCAAAACCGCTGCATCACACTGGGAACCAGCGCTGTGGAACCAACGCATCACCGCCACTGCCTGGAGAAGATCACCGAATTGCCTCTATGACGGGGAGAAACTTGGCACATTGCATTTGGAACCACCACACTTTGGAACCGGCGCTTAGCTCACGGACCCAATGCATCACCTATCCTGTATGGGGATCAATGACGCATCATGCTGTTGCAACCAGGATTAAGGTACTTTTTCTCAGCTGTCCCTGCGTGGGTCCTGCAGCTGGCCTGCGCCCCAACGCAGCAACCTGAACTCTTGACTTTGTCCGGTCCAGCATGACCAATTAACTCTCTGAGTGCTATTTGCTTCTAAGCGCAATATTTTGCATTTAACATTTTAAGATTCATATCTTGACTTCTACTGAATATTTGTCATTTTGGTCTTATTCTATTTATAAAATCATAATCTATTTTTCTAACCTGCTATGGAATCTTTTTGCGGTGTTTTCAATATGTTACTGAATTATTTACTGCACAGATAATTTACACATTGCCTTCTAAGTTGAGCCTGCCTGCTCTGTCCCAAGCTACCAAAGTGTGAGCACAACATCATTTAGGTTGCGTTGTGACTTGCCCTGACTAGGATTATAATCCCTACTTGGACAGGGAGCATACCTTCCAACTAGGGACACAATCTTTAGAAATATCCTATTCTGATTAGTTGTAACTCTGGGTGGCAAAGGGTCTGCCCAACCCTCAGTCTGCCTGTGCTGTCTCCTTCAGGCGGTCCACAAGGATGCTTGTGTAGGTAGCCATGTTGCTCTGGACCTGATAATGTAATTCAAGAGGACCCTAGTAGCTTGAGCTCATCTACAAAGACTCCAGTCCAGGGAAAATTTGCTTTCACTGCAGTTCATTCCAGGTGCTGGCCCAGCACCTGGGGTGAAAGTATAAGCCCATGAACCAAGTAAGAGAGGGGACACTACCCTGGCCAAGGAGCCACCATTCCTGCAACTTTTGTTCCTAAACACACAATGGGAGAATTTCAGCATGCCCCACATGTGTTCACGGTCTCACTAGCCACTTCATTGACACAGAGACAAGACCTCTGCCCTCTCCTCTGTCCCAGGAAGGTGGTTTGAGCCCAGAGATCTGCCCAAAAAATCTGTCCAGATCCAAGAAAGGCCTAACCAGATTTCTGGCCACAAGGAATCAAATGACCTCACCGAGTCGCAGGACATCTTCCGAAATACTTTGGTCCACTGAATTAGGCCCTAGTCTAGAAGCAGTCCAGTTCACGTTGGGGGTAATCTTCTCTTTGAAATAGATTCAATTTGAATTATTTTGCGTCTGTAAACTCTGTCTGATCGCCTAAAATTCAGGGAAGCCTTAGGGGCCTAATACCATGCTCTTACCTCAGTCGTGGTACCACCACGATGCTTCCTGGTAAAAATGTGTTGTTTGAAAGCAGAATGCAAAATAGAACTCCTTCAGTCTTTGTAACGTTTTATTTCAGAATTCTTCAAGCCAAGGCAGACTTGTGACTGAGTCTGACATTAGCCAAGACTTTTTGGTTTTATTAAAATTATGTTTGAATATAATGTGAGGGCTTTCAGACAGTTCTCTTCATCCATTGGTCTGTTACTGTGTCATTCACATTTTTTTTCTACCCACTACAGCATACAGCATGGAGTAGTGGGTCAGCCCACTTCAGCAGCATTGGCTAAATTCATTTTGAGTGATGGCATTCTGTTCTTTCACAAGGAGCACATCCATGTGTAGCGTCCTGCTGGACATGTTCTAGTGTCTCATCAGGCACTGAATTTACCAGTCACTCCCTAGAGGGCTGGACACACTTGCACCCCGCACCCATCTACCACAGGCATCACGTGACGTGACCCTGCAAATAAAAGGGCCAGGGTGCATGTGCTTGTGGCCAGTTAACCAGTATAGCCACGGTGTCTGTGTGCATTATTATAGTAGCATGTGGGCCTAGGGCCCACAACACTACAATGGCGGTGAGGGTTCTAGACCCCACACGCCGTGATGCTTGCGGCCCTCTGCCATGAAGGAGCCAGTTATATGGCTCTATAGATGTTGCGGCCATAGCCTGCCAGGGGAACTGCACCTGTCACCCTTAGAAGAGGGTGAACCCTTTCCCCGTGTAGGAGGGAGGAAACAGAGACCCTCCAGCACCTCATCGCACCTGCTGCCATCCGTTTCCTGAGGGACTATGTAAGGCGGGCAACGTGAAAAATGAAAGCGGTGAGAAGCTACGGTATCAGCAGGACGTCGATATAAGATGGGCCCTGCTCCTCAAGGTATGACGGGCGTCCAATATGCCATATTCCATACCTGGTCAGGTGGCCATGTTTGCCTCAATTTTGTCCCTGAGAGGAGAAGGAGCGCTTCTACACTCCAGCAAGGCCCGTACCTGAGCCATCTCACAGTGCCAGTTCAAAGCGCCAGCCTGAGGAACAAGGCGAGAGGCCTAGAGAAAATAGCCACCAGCCACATACCCACCAGTGTGCTCCGCCGCCAACGCATGCTACCAGGCACCAGAAACAACAGTCACCAGGTCCAAGAGTGCAGTGTACCTCTAGAAGAAAGACTGCCTGCTCACTCTTGACTGCGCTCGCAGGAGAGACAGACTGGCACTAGGCCTAGCAAAGCGCGCCCTTGGAGACAAATGCCCGAGAGAGTCCGAGAATGCCCGAGACAGTGGCCCTTCACCACCACTGCAAGTGAAAAGAGCAGGGGCACCCTCACAGAGACACAGCGTTACGGTTAGAGCCTGGTTGCTTGCCAGGTGCCCGCAAAGGAGACGTTGCACATGCCCAGCACTCCTCGACGAAAAGAGGGTAGTAAAGGCCTAGCGTGGCATTAATGCAGGAGCAAAAGCCTCTACATCTCCACTGCACTAGCACCACCTCGCAGTGGGCTAACGACTGCCAGGAGATTATGCAGGAAGTGCCGCCAACAGTGCCGTAAGGCTGCGTCGCGCATTGGCCCATTACAGGCATGACGAGAGCCGCATGTCCCCACAAGCTTCCACTACGCAAAAAGAATGTGGCATGACGCCACATCTTGAAAGAGAAGAGTGTCCTCCCCCACACTGCCTCAAGATGGAGTCGCCAGTGGCCCAAGACAGGCAAGAGGAGAGTCGCACACTCCAAGCAGCAACCCACCACCACAGCTCCCTACTGCTAGAGGAAGCCATTCCCAGAAGAGGGAACACCTGGACTAGGAGCTTCATGAAGCTCCCTGAAGAGGGAACAGATGAGACAAGTGGCTGTCGCCACCCAGCACCCAGGAGGGAGAAGAGAGGAGAGCGACTGAAGTCTTGCCCGCATGGTGCAGAGACCATTGAATGTTGAAAGGCCCTGTTGGCCTGTTTGGAAGATGGTGCATACCACTGCAACCGGAGGAAGAACTGAAAAGAAGAGTGACAATCTCATCACTAACAAGAACCAGACAAGCACAGGTGCGCTAGAGAGAATAACAAGGGGAGAAGTACGAGGAATCGTACCACTACAAGCCAAGTGTACACCCGCAGACACAAGACAGCCACCAAGGCGGAGCGACGTCCCTGGAGACAGCTCGATGGCAGAACCACATGTAAGCCGCCAGCAAGTGCAACCTGTGTCTTTCCCCCTATGCTTCCCAGTGCAACCGTCAGTTCCTGAGAGTCTCCAGTTTGAGTCAGATGGCATCCCTGCTCGCGACTGCATATGCCACGGGAGAAGAACGGCACCAGCAAAAAACGTGTGGCCGTGAAGTCCCTCTATTCATCCTTACTCCAAGTGAATTATAATTACCTGTCATTCAGGTATAATGGCAACCACAACATCATTGCCATGTGCATGCCACCACACCCAGCAGAAGATATGGAAGTGTAATCGGCTGGTCTACACTAGGAACCTAACGACTGTAAAAGTTCAGGAGGGAAAGTTGTGGGAGGCCAGGCCAGAAGCTGAAGAAAACTCGAGCTGCGGAGGGAGCACATCCAGGCACACAAACAGCAAGCCAACTAGGTGACACAACACAATAACGACCTGGCGACTGCCCAGCGGGAGACCGAGAGTAAGCTGCAAGCATACGCGAACAGAGTCTCTGCCTCACACTTCTCAGTGTGTCCATCATGCCACTGTCAC
The DNA here is from genome assembly GCA_963921515.1 of Calotriton arnoldi. Lineage (NCBI taxonomy): Eukaryota > Metazoa > Chordata > Amphibia > Caudata > Salamandridae > Calotriton > Calotriton arnoldi. The sequence goes on along the minus strand of CAWUFW010000037.1, from coordinate 1,664,292 downwards.
CAATGGCTCAGTAACCCAAGAGATCCAAGTGCAAGGATGCAGATGCCTCCCCAAAGGAAATGGAAGAGCCTGGTCACTCCCACTCCCGGTGATCAACTCAAGAACTAGGCGTAGTTCGCGGAGTTTTGCTACGCAGAACTCCACGAAGTTAGAAAAAACCTCCGCGAAGTTCCGCGAGTGGCGGAGTGCAGTGCGAACTGCAGTTTGTGCTGGTATTCCTGCCGCTCGGGTAAAAATTCTACCCGAGCAGCAGCTCACGCTTGCGAACATACCGTTGCGAGTGGGGAAAAAACTCTGCTGCACATCGCGAAGCGGAGTTTTCTGCAATCCGCGAGCTCCGCGGAGTGCAGAAAACTCAGCAAACTCTGCAAACTCCGCGAACGGAGCGAAGTTCACCGCCCAGGCCTATCAAGAACGAAGGCCTGCAAACGTCACAGCAAGTCATCACCAAATGTCGTCCAGATTCACCACATGGCTGGCAATGCCATCACGCCAGTCCTTGTCAAGTGCCTCAAACACTACCATCCCTAGAGTATCAAACACCTGGACTGGAGTCCCACACAGTTGCCACACCAGCTGACAAGAAGAACCAGAGACTACCCGCTAACCTGGCTTGCATCCGAATTCCAGCAGCAAGAGCACGTCTTGTCCAAGACCCATCCACCCCTGAGGTTTGTGCAAGCGACTGGGCACTGGCTCCTCTGTGGTCTTGCAGCTGCCCCCAGGTAGGCACACACGCAGCCCCAGCACAACCCACAAGCAGTCCTGTGGCAACCCAGACAAGGGGCCTTCCTCAGGCAAGAGAGTTGGACTTGATATTGCCCCACTGACGGACTACAGGATACAGTAATGTCGTCTAACGGAGACTTCCATTGATCAAGCAACACCTTTGTGAACCTTCGCCATGGACTCCAACCATGTTCATGACGCACCCTGTTTTATGAACTGGTAGAACCCACCACAGATCATCCTCAAGGTCAGTGGAGCGAAGCAACTTCAGACCAAAGGAAAGGTTTCCACTGGTATGCTGCTGGAGTGCGGCTGACAACTCCAAGCCAGCATTCGTCTCCTGAGCCACTCGGGTTCAATTATGAGTGCAAGTGAAGATGTCCTGCTGCAGTCCAGGTCACCAGCCCCGAATCACTGACAGAATATCGACGACCACAATATCGAGGTCCCAAAATATCAGGACCTAAATATCGATGTCAAGAATATCGACATCCTATCTACATCATGGTAACTACAAAAATATCGAAACAAAAATATAGTTGTTAAAAATATCGATGTAAAAATATCGTTTATTTATATATAAAAATAATATAACATAAATGAAATAATACATATAACTTAAAAATAAATATTTATAATTATTAGACAATGTTAACAATTATAAGTAATAAATGTAATGTAAAAATAAATTAAACATTCATGTATAAAATATAATATATATTTACTTAATAATAAATAAATAATTATTTTAATCAATTATAAAATATAAATATATTAAAACATATAAATACATATATATATACATACACCTGTAACATAAAATATATATATATATATATTATAAATTAAAATATTAAAATATTTATTAATTTTTAAAACTACATTTTACACTACATTAATTGCAACAGTAAGGAAAGTGTTAGATAGAGGAGGTGAATAAATTACTATTCCCACTCCATCAAGTGCAACAGTAGTGAAAGTGTTGGATAGCGGAGGGGAATAAGTTACTATTCCCACTCCAGAGAGTGCAACAGTAGGGAAAGTGTTGGATAGCGAAGGGGAAAAAATTACTATTCCCACTCCAGTGAGTGCAACAGTAGGGAAAGTGGTGGATAGTGGACGGGAATAATTTACTATTCCCACTCCACAGAGTGCAACAGTAGGGAAAGTGTTGGATAGCGGAGGGGGATAATTTACTATTCCCACTTCAATGACTGCAACAGTAGGGAAAGTGTTGGATAGCGAAGGGGAAAAAATTACTATTCCCACTCCAGTGAGTGCAACAGTAGGGAAAGTGGTGGATAGTGGACGGGAATAATTTACTATTCCCACTCCACAGAGTGCAACAGTAGGGAAAGTGTTGGATAGCGGAGGGGAATAAGTTACTATTCCCACTCCAGAGAGTGCAACAGTAGGGAAAGTGTTGGATAGCGAAGGGGAAAAAATTACTATTCCCACTCCAGTGAGTGCAACAGTAGGGAAAGTGGTGGATAGTGGACGGGAATAATTTACTATTCCCACTCCACAGAGTGCAACAGTAGGGAAAGTGTTGGATAGCGGAGGGGGATAATTTACTATTCCCACTTCAATGACTGCAACAGTAGGGAAAGTGTTGGATAGCGAAGGGGAAAAAATTACTATTCCCACTCCAGTGAGTGCAACAGTAGGGAAAGTGGTGGATAGTGGACGGGAATAATTTACTATTCCCACTCCACAGAGTGCAACAGTAGGGAAAGTGTTGGATAGCGGAGGGGGATAATTTACTATTCCCACTCCAATGACTGCAACAGTAGGGAAAGTGGTGGATAGTGGACGGGAATAATTTACTATTCCCACTCCAATGAGTGCAACAGTAGGTCAAGTGTTGGATAGCGAAGAGGAAAAAATTACTATTCCCACTCCAGAGAGTGCAACAGTTGGGAAAGTGTTGGATAGCGGAGGGGAATCATTTACTATTCCCACTCCAGCAAGTACAACAGTAGGGAAAGTGTTAGATAGCGCAGGGGTAAAAATTACTATTCCCACTCCAGGGAGTGCAACAGTAGAAAAAGTGTTGCATAGCGGGGGTGAATAATTTACTATTCGCACTCCAGCAAGTGCAACAGTAGGGAAAGTGTTGGATAGCGCAGGGGTAAAAATTACTATTCCCACTCCAGAGAGTGCAACAGTAGGGAAAGTGTTGAATAGCAGAGAGGAATAAATTACTATTCCCACTCCAATGAGTGTAACAGTAGGGAAAGTGTTGGATAGCGGAGGGGATAAAACTTAAGATTACAGCTATTGAACCTAAATCCCCAAACAAAATAAAAACAAAACAATTACCAAAAATATTTATCAATTAATAAATTAATATTAATTCTCAACTAATGATTATTTATTTAAAGTACATTACTTTCCAACCTCTACCCCATAAATTCACCAAAACACACACATAAAAATATTTACACATTTTCCATAACTAATTTACCTTTAATAAATTAATAACAATTTTCAACAAATCATTAATTATTTTTAAAAAATGTTTCTTCCCAACATTTAGAACTAAACACCCCACAACTCACACATCAAGATTATTCCACAATTAGCATATTAAATATTTTATTACTTAATTATCATTAATTTACAAATATTTAAATAATTATAAATAATTTACATCCCACCATATTCGATTATAAATCAAACCAACAATGTTGTAAAACATAACACAATTAACATAATTAATTAACAATCAATTAATTAATTGATAACAATTAACAATCAATATAAAAACTATTAATAATAAATTAATACACACAATTAACACTATAAAATAACATAAAAAATATTATATTAAAAATATTTAAAAATGTATTAAAATTAAATTACTTCCCACCATATTCCCCTATCAACACACAACCCGCTCCTAAAAAATGACACAATTAACATAATTACCAAAGAATTAATCATAATTACCAACCAATTAATAATTAATTAATATAAATAAATTACCACAATTAATAATAAAAAATATTAAATACATAATTAATAATTATTACAAAATATTAATTAATTATAATTAAATTACTTCCCACCCTACTCCCCTATCAACCCATAACCCGCTCCTAAAAAAGTACACAATTAACATAATTACCAATTAATTAATAATTAACAACCAATTAATAAATAATTAATAATAAATTAATTACCACAATTAACAATATAATATAAAATACATAATTATTAATTAATAACAAATATTAATTAATTCATTATAATTAAATTACTTCCCACCCTATTCCCCTATAAACCCACAACCCGTTACGGAACTAATAAGCAAAATTTATAATTAAAATAAAATTAATACCTTCTAAAAATTTATAATAAATGTATTATAATTAAATTACTTCCCACCCTATTCCCCTATAAACCCACAACCCTCTATGGAAATAAAATGCAAAATGTACTTAAAATAAAATTAATAACTCCTAAAAATGTAATTCATATATTAAAAAACAAATGCAATACTTAAACAAAAAATATAGAACACATACATTTAAAATACATACTAAAATACATAACACTAATATAAACATCGATATTTTTAACGACGATATTTTTACAAACGATATTACTAACTTCGATATTAACAAAAACAATATTTCTTACCTTAAAGTCGATATTCTGGTCCACGATATTCTTGCAGTCGATATTCTGTCATCACGATATTTGCAACTCGATATTGTTGTATGTCGATGTTTGCAACTCGATATTATGTCTGTGCACCACCAGCCCCATGTCTGCTGTCTTCCTGCTTCATGATTCTAGAGGGTGATGGACCCTCTGGTGATTACTTGATTGTTGTTTACCCCCACAGGTTGGACTGGTGTTTGTTTTTTCAATGAAGTTTGGGAGGAATGTAGTGTCCTGCTGGACACGTTCTAGTGTCTCAGCAGGCACTGAATGTATCAGCCACTCCCTAGAGAGCTGAACACGCTTGCACCCCACACCCATCCACCACAGGCGTAACAAGTGATGTGACCCTGCAAATAAAAGGGCCCGGGTGCACTACTCATGGCCAGCTAACCAGAATAGCCAGGGTGTCTGTGTGCATTATTATGGTAGCATGTGGGCCCACAACACTACACCATGCACAAAGTACTTACATTGTCAGGTACTACCACAATGTGTGCTTTTTCAGACCAAAATTATTTTTGCTTTTAGTGAATTATTTTTGTTAATTGTGAGGGTCCAGCAGCTCTCCCAACTATAAGGTTTTACAAAAACCATGACAAAAATAAAAACGAGCACTGACAAAACCAAAAGTCTGGCAGGCAACACTAGACCTATTGACTTTGAGGATGCTTATTTTTGTTTGAGAAGGATCTCTTGCTATTGGGGGGTGGGGGCGGGGAGGTTCAGCTACCACCTTGAAACTCAGTGGTGCTTGCCACAGTTGGCGATAATTGCTGTGTTAGGATACTTGCTGGGAAGTTGTGTGTGTCTTTGTCAGGCCATATCTGAAGTGTAAAGTTACGAGTGAACTGCCTCCATATCATGCAATAGTTTTCATCAAGTCTTGGTTCTTCACTTAAGAGTGCAAAGAATGCTAGGTTTGGATGTTTAGTTTAACTCTTCCTCTCTGGACAGCCCATCAGAACATATGCAGGAAAGGTCTTCTTCATTCTTCCTGGAGAAGCTAGTGGAGGTTCGTCGTGTTCTTCTGTAGCCCTTATCATGACTGGTTAACTCTTCAGTCATAACAGTTCATTACAGATGTTATATATCTCTCCGCATTTGAGACACCTGCATTAGCTCCCTGTGGAACAACATTTTATTTCAAAGCTTGGACGTTGACTTTCAGAGCTTTTCATGGTGATGCCCCACGCTATCTGTTGACTAGACTGTTTCCATGCACTCAAAAGAGGGTACTTAGGGCCCGATTACGATGGCGGGCGGAAAAGCACTCCGACTGCCATGGTAGCGGAAATTAACCGTCCGCATGTACAGCGGGAAAACCGGCGGTCAGATTAGGATGAGCCGCCAGAAAAATCAGACCGCTGCGGTCGGATTCCACAAAAGACTGCCTGGAGCGTGCGGAGCAGGTAAAAATCCATCCGCGGCGGTCGGTCCTGCAGCGGAAACACCCAAAACGGCCGCACGGCCAGCGGAGTGACCGCATGTTGAATTAGGATACCATTGCGGTGACAGCGGAACGATCAGCTTTTTCCGACCACCGCGATCACAACCATTGGTGAATGGGAGAGCCGGCGGAAGGGCTGTTGCATTCCGACCGCCGCGATCACAAGCACTGATGAATGGGCGAGCCGGCGGAAGAGCGGTTGTATACCCACCGCCGCGCTCGCTCCGGAACAGCAATGGCGGACGACAAAAAAACACACAACAAGGCTACCAAGTGTGGCTATTAACCTGGCTCAGCCTCCAAAAACACCTAACACACCCCGATGACACATCCCCATGGCAACAAAAAAATACAAATCCCAGGTCAACCCACACAACACACCTGCCAGGAATACACCATTTTGACCCACCCACATAGCTGAGTATAAATCCAGCCCCTTCCCTGACCAGAATCCTTTGCACTACTCCACTACTGAAAAGCCCAACCCTACAGCACAAAGGATAGGCAAATTTGCACACATCACACCATCACAACAACACACACATCACCACCACCACCTTCACACCTGCACCTTTAACCCATTTGCCCATCACACACCATGTCACAGAAGAAAATGCCCAAATTCACTGACAATGAGTTGTCAGTGATGGTAGATGAGGTAATCAGAGTAGAACCACATTTGTTTGGAAACCTGGTCCAACAGACACCATTAGCCACCAGAATGCAAATGTGGGCAAGGATAGTCAGCAGGGTCAACGCAGTAAGGACCATCCCGCGCACCAAGAAGGAGATCATGAAGCGGTGGCATGACCTTAAGAGCAAGGTGAAAGAGAAGAACAACAAGAACCGTGAGCTGGCTCGGAGGACTGGCGGTGGCCCTATCATTCCACTACGAACATTCACGGTATGGGAGGAGAAGGTGCTTGGCATACTGCATCCAGAGAGTCTCACAGGAATACCCGGGGGAGTAGAGGCTGGTAAGTACCAACAAATGTCTACCATCACACTGCTATGTACTGTCTTGCACAACTACAAAGCTACACCTCCTAGGTCAAAATGCATGCATGTGCACCACACTCTCCCCAACACATGTCTCACAGTTCCAACATCCACTCCCTCTGATTCACTCCAAAGGTAGCTAGCAATCTTACCATGGGGGCAGGTGTATAGGCAGCCAGCACTACAACTCCCACCATGCCCCCTTGTCCCACAGCGTAACAGGATGGAGAACTCCCTCCACCCCACCCAGAAGCACATGTCAGCCATTGCATTGCCCACCTTCACCTAACAGGTAGGTAGCCATCTTAACAGGGAGGGGGTGGTTGTGTTTGTGAAGCCTGCACTACAACTCCCACCAGGCCCCCTTATCCCAAAGCTCACCAGGATGGAGCACTCCCCCCACCCCACCCAGAAGCAAGTGGCAGACATTGCATCCCCTCATCAAACTAACAGGTAGGTGGCCATCTTAACAGCGAGGGGGTGGTTGTGTTTGGGAAGCCTGCACTACAACTCCCACCAGGCCCCCTTTTCCCAAAGCTCACCAGGATGGAGCACTGCCCCCCACTCCCCCCCGGAGCAAGTGGCAGCCATTACATCCCCCTCATCAAACTAACAGGTAGGAAGCCATTTCAACAGGGAGGTTGTGTTTGTGGGTGGGAAGCCTGCACTACAACTCCCACCAGGCCCCCTTGTCCCAAAGCTCACCAGGATGGAGCACTCCCCCCACTCCACCCAGAAGCAAGTGGCAGACATTGCATTCCCCTCATCAAACTAACAGGTAGGTAGCCATCTTAACAGGGAGGGGGTGGTTGTGTATGGTAAGCCTGCACTTCAACTCCCACCAGGCCCCCTTGTCCCAAAGCTCAACAGGATGGAGCACTCCCCCACCCCACCCAGAAGCAAGTGGCAGACATTGCATTCCCCTCATCAAACTAACAGGTAGGAAGCCATCTCAACAGGGAGGTTGTGTTTGTGGGTGGGAAGCCTGCACTACAACTCCCACCATGCCCCCTTCTCCCACCCCTGAGCAGGATGGAGCACTCCCCACACCCACAACCATGTGTCAGCCATTGCATTGCCCACCTTCACCCAACAGGTAGGTAGCCATCTTAATAGGGAGGGGGTGGTTGTGTTTGGGAATCCTGCACTACAACTCCCACCAGGCCCCCTTGTCCCAAAGCTCACCAGGATGGAGCACTGCCCCCCCGGAGCAAGTGGCAGCCATTACATCCCCCTCATCAAACTAACAGGTAGGTAGCCATCTCAACAGGGAGGGGGAGGTTGTGTTTGGGAAGCCTGCACTACAACTCCCACCAGGCCCCCTTGTCCCAAAGCTCACCAGGATGGAGCACTGCCCCCCCGGAGCAAGTGGCAGCCATTACATCCCCCTCATCAAACTAACAGGTAGGTAGCCATCTCAACAGGGAGGGGGAGGTTGTGTTTGGGAAGCCTGCACTACAACTCCCACCAGGCCCCCTTGTCCCAAAGCTCACCAGGATGGAGCTCCCCACACCCACAACCATGTGGCAGCAATTCCCCTCAATTGTGTCATGGAACAGGTAGGTAGACAGTGCATGCACCCTGCCATTCCTCTCAAAAAGCATGGAACCATATGACCACACCAGCCCTCACATGTCACCCAACTTGGCAGAGATCCAATAGTCACTTCCTGTGTGCAGACAGCCAAGCGTATGTAACTGTCACAGAAATGTAACGTTAAGCCAGCAAGTCACATTGTGAAGAAATTCAGGGCACAATCCTGTCCAGCACTGAATGCTATGTGTAAGTGCCATGGTGGCAGAGCATGAAGGCCCATATGAACACAAAACATGCAAGGTCAGTTGTTTAAAGAAAGTAAAGTACATGATATTACAAAGGTATGCAGAAGATTACAATGGCTAGTTCTTGCTCAGATGTAACGTCTTCATTGCAGAGCAAACCAAAAAGACAAATCACATAAAGTTGATGGGCTGCAAGTCGGTAGATGACGAAATGTCTTTGTAATCACACAATCTGTACGGGGAACATGGTAACTATTTACATGTCACACCATGGACAAGTAATGTATGTACCTACACAACATGGCATGATGTGCAGTACCTTGCAGCCATACAAAGTGAAAACAATGTAAACTGTGTGGTGTAACACATGTAAGATCCAAACATCTAACACCATGCTTGTGGGGTGCACTTTAATGACCATTTCACCTCTGTTCAACAGGAGATCAACAACTGACTGCTGCAGAAGACAACACCAACCTGCAGAGCCAGTCTCCACACTCGGAACATGGACTCTCGGATGCAGACTCCATAAGTTTCTTGGATGAGGAGCACCGACCTGGCCCGTCCGGACTGCCAGGGCGCACCACGTCCCAGGCCCCCACTGTCCCCACCACCACCACCTCAGCAACAACAACCGCGCTGACCCCTGCTGCAACGACCTGTGCGGCCTCAACCACCACCACCACCACCGCTGCCTGCAACACTCGCCCTGCCTCAGTGGTTACCAACACCATCACACAATCAGAGGAGGACAGGGAGAGTCTGTGGATGCGTCGAGTGGCAACGCCACAGGTCCGGGACAACAGGGCAGGTGGGAGGGCAACTGGGGGACAAAATTGAGAGGACACTGGGACCGAAGCCCTGGCCAACATCGCCAGAGTCCTTGGGGCCTACGAACAAGCCCAGGGATACACGGGCCAGGCTCTGGAAGAATCGCGTGAGCTCCGCCTGCTGCTGAGGTCCATAGACACACGTATGGGCCAAATCGTGGACCTCTTGGGCCAGCTTGTGGGTGTTCTGAGGGACAGACCTGTGGCCCAAACTACAGCTTAACCCCCATCCAGTGGCCAGCAGGATGATGCCCCCACCAGCCCAGCTACGGCCACAGAGAGGGGTGAGCAGCAACAGGATGACTACTCAGACACCGCTGATCCCGCAGCAGTAGCCCCCCCTGGAAAACGCAAGAGGGGCCGTCCGAGAAACACCACTGGAGGATCACGTGGCAAAGCACCAGCCAAACGCAAGTCAAAGAGACAGCCATGATAGCACCTCTGTACACCTTGACATTGACTTTGTTGAATATCCTTACCCACACTGCCATGTTGATGGCAGGTGTCTGTTGGACTGTGTCACCTCATCAATGTGGTGACTACTCTATTGTCTTGTTTGCCATCACTGACAACTCATTGATTCACTCAGCACCATTTCTTGAAACATCACTTGTCTGTCACAACCACTCAATGTAAATAAACACTCTTTACACACCTATGTCTTTGTGTCAGCTCCATGTTTATCACAATATGTACAATGTTGACTCAGAACACAATGTACCAGAAGCTCAGATCATGACGAGGCATTGAGAGTCTGAAGGGACCTAGAGAGACACAAGAGAACAACATTTACTCGTCAGGTGTTGGCATCACAGCCAGTACACAACACTAGTCATCAAGGTACACAAACCAGCACACATCACAAGGAGAAACGATCTCAACATAGACATCATGTAGCTGGTCAGTACTACACTGTGCCACAAACATCAGCCATCAGCACAGAGCCAACAACAGGCAGCAGTCAAAAAGCTCCTCTCGGCCTCATCACCACCATCAAAGACAGCAGACAATGGCACTGTTGTACAATGTTACTCACACTCAAGGGAAGTAGCGGTTGATGATCTGTTGGCGCAGGTCGACACCTTCCTCCTCTCCACTATCCTCGTCACTGGACATGTGTAGGCTTGCAGGGGGGGGCATCTGCGGCGCATCATCGTCCAGGAGCAGGGGGATCTCCTTGCGCAAGGCCAGGTTGTGGAGCATGCAGCATGCAACAATTATCTGGCACACCTTTTGGGGAGAGTACATCAGTGCACCTCCGGTCCTGTCCAGCCACCGAAACCGAGACTTCAGAAGCCCAAAAGTATGCTCCACCACACAACGTGTCCTCCCATGAGCCTCATTGTAGCTGACTTCACACGGGGTCCTGGGATTCCGCAGTGGGCTCAGCAACCAAGGCCGGTTGGGATATGCAGAGTCACCTAGGTGTCAGATACACAGAACAATTTTGTAATATGACTGTAGCTGCGGACAGCATGTCACACATACAGCACAATACTTAACTCAGCTAACTCACCTACAAGCCACGCACGGTCAGGATGCAGATTTGCCATCATCTGTGGTACGATGCTGTTACGCAGGATGTAGGAGTCGTGGGCTGAGCCAGGGAATCTGGCACAGACATGTGAGATGATCATATCTGCCTCGCATACAACCTGCACATTAATGGAATGGAAATGCTTCCTATTCCTGTAGATGTGCTCACAGGCCTGTGGCGGAACCAGGCCAACATGGGTGCAGTCAATGGCACCAACAACATTAGGGATGTGGGCAAGGGCATAAAAATCACCCTTCACAGCTGCCAAATCCTGTCTTCGTGGAAAATGGATGTAGGTGTCCTTGTATACCATCATAGCGGACAGGACATCCCGTAGCACCATGCTGAACATTGCCTGCGACATCCCACCTGCGCTGGCCACAGTGTACTGGAACGAACCAGTTGCGAAGAAATGCAGGGCCGCCATCACCTTACATGTTGGTGACACAGCAGTTGGATATGTCCTGCGAGGCCTCAGATGGGGCTCCAACCGAGCACATAGGTCTTGGAGGGTTTGCCGATCCAAACGAAACTTACGGATGATGTCCACATGCTCCATGTCCGCCAGCAAGGTGAAGGAACGATGCACATTTGGTCGCCTCCTACATAAGATAAAAGGGGACACTTGTCAATTCAATTCCCCTATGAGATGTGTCCAACATCTTACGTCTTGACTGACACAGCACCAACAATGACTGGCCTGAAACAACAGCTTACAGCACAAGTCACATGCAGAGACAACTTGACCCCAAGTAGTTGTACACGTGATCACTATGTACAAACTGAGTACACCCGAGACAGATTCAGACTATGTGAATGTAAAATGGGACATTCCGACATCTTGTGTCACCAGCTCTGAGAGTACTTGACACAGCACATGTCTGAAAAAGCAACACTGCTGTCTCCTACGTAGCTGCTGTACCTGCCACACCTTCTTGCGTGAGTCGGACAGGGCACACATTAACAACACAATGAGCACAGTGTGTGCATAAAGATCAAGTATCAACATGAGTTCAGCAATATACACAGTGAAGTAGGCACATTAAGTAGTCAGTCCATCATTAGTGTGTGTTGCTTAGCCATCTCACACATTGACATGTTTCCATATTTGAGAGTCCATCACACAACAGATCTGTGTACATGCACAACAACATCATCAGTGACATGTGAGGGACTACATGCCAATGCATGTAATCCAGTGCACTGACATGGCAAGTGTAGACATCAGTGAGTTAAATGTCACACTAGCATTCAAATTAACTATCTGGTGGCATGATTCATTGTAAGTGTGGAGTGTTCAATGATGAGAACTGGCCATTTCCATTGCTACAGCATGATGTGTCCATAGGTGCCCTAAGCGTGCACCACCACCGCAATCACGGTCATTGGCACCAATAGAAAACTAAGAAATCGCGGTAGCGACCGCCTGGGCCCCGCGGTGTGACACCGCCAATGGCCATGCCCATTCAGCCAATGGGAACTGCAATCGCGCTAGTGGAATACACTTTTGAAAATCGCGGTAGGTGTGCACCGCCACCGCGGGGCCGGTCATTGGTTACATTTGAAAAAAGCTGACCTGGAACACCAATTGCAGCAGCTGAGTACCACTGAAACAACCCCAGGGGGCTATGTATGTCTATGAGAGAGCCACACATTTCCATTGCATTCAGACACTGCTGCCTGCCATTCTTCATCCCCAACTGCTGCTGTTCTTGTCTCCTGGACCCAGTGATGGCGAGAACTGAGAACATCAGGGCCCGACCCTTCACCACAGAGGAGCTGGAGGTCCTGGTGGACAAGGTGCTTACACTCTACGGGAGGCTAGTGTTTCAGAGTGAAATTTGGAGAGTGCAAAGAGTGCTCACATGATGTAGCTCTGCTGTAGTATGTGCCTGTGAGTGCAAGTTAGTGTGATACACTGCCTAGCATGCTGACTCCATGGCAATGGGATGTGCAGCCTTATCACCACAGATCCATGGCTGCATTGAAGGATGGGAGGGACATGCAGTGTCTTTGCAGACACACAGTAACACTGCTGGTTTGGAAAGTGGAAGTCAGAACAAACATTGCCTGTGCTAATGGATGTCAGAGTCCATTCGCCTTTCACATGCTCATTTGGGACATTACAAATGTGTTTCGTCCAGAGGGTGCTGAAGGATGTGTGTACACTTTTTATATTGTCACCATGGATATGTGAGCATTATGCACAAGATTGAAATGCCTGAGGGTGACACTCTTGGTGGAAAATCGCCTATGACGCATCAGAGTGATGTACTTCTGAAACATCCTCCTTCCATTGTTTTCATGATGTGTACTGACTCGCATGTGTAGGCACTGTTTGACCTCTCATATTGTACATGCATGTGATTGTTCAGATGGGCCAGGTTTAACCTCAGTGTGAGTCCCCCTGGCCTGCACAGATACTGCCCAATTTGACAGGGACCCATCAGTAAATGGACAGAGTGTGACATAGGAGAGGTGTGGTGCAGCGGCCAGGGCAGCTGACTTCGGAGCACAGGGTTCACGGTTCGATCCCCGGCTCTGGCAGCAGCTCAGCTCAGCACCATGTGACTCTGGGCAACAGCTCACTTAATTTCCACTACGGCCCCCAGCGCCTTGAGACCCGTAAGGGTGAGTAGCTGCGCTATATAAAAACGGACTTACTTACTTACATTTTATTTTTATGTGTTGTCTGCCACCCTGTTTCTCAATGAGCTATCTTAGGCCTGATGATTGCACAAGACAGACCTTTTGAGTAGGGTGTGAGAATGTAAGATCATGTCCTTAGATGTGACATCCACGACACAGTGAGCCACTCAAAGGCCAAGGACATTGAGGGGTGTGTAGTGTTGGACACAGTGTGTCTTCCCCAACACATCATTTCCAACATGATGTATGTCTTGCTCCCTCACATACTGCATCACAGATGAGGACCTTCTTCACATTGCTTTGTGTGCTGCCATTCTGCATGTGAATGAGATGGCCAGGTCCTGTGTCCATCCTCATACCTAAATGCATTTCAATCCGATTATCTGATGCAAATGTACTACGTGTCATGCTGTATGGCCTCTGCTCAAGGTTTCTGTACAGCTGTGCTAAGTGTTTGCATGCTGCTGTACTGAGACACAGTGGAACATGACCCAGTGTCCCTGAAACTTCCTCTTCTTGTCTCCCATGCCTGCAGCTTAAAGTCCGCCAGCGTAAGGCCTTATGGAGGGCCATTGCACGCAAGGTGCGGGCTCTGGGTGTCTCCAACCGACGGCACACACACTGTCACAAGAGGTGGGATGACATCTGCCGGGTGAGCAAAAACGTGGCAGAGATGACGCTAGGGCTGCTCCCTCGTACTGGAAGGTTGTCGCGCAGGAGCATGACACCACTAATGGCCCGCATCTTGGCTGTGACACAGCCAGAGCTGGATGGACGTTTGAGGGCCCATCAGCAGCAAGTTGGGGGCGAGTATTCTGCGAAGGGTGACTTTGGGTGTGAGTGACTGCATGTATCCCAACCCTGCGCCAGTGTTGAGCTCTGTGATGTTTCTAGTGTGATGCAATGGCTTGTAAGTGGCCTCTGTGTTGAGTGCAGCTGCCATGCATTTTTGCCACATGTATTTTCTCATGTGTTTCAAATAATGGCCCTTGACATTGCAAGATGAGATGTGGCCTCATGCCATCTGTTGCATTATGGGTGTCGTAGACATCACCGGAGAGTGAACAGCTGTGTTCCTCATCTTAGTGTGCTTTCGTCGATGTGTGCAGTGCCTGACTTTGAAATTGTGAGAACTACACATCTGACAACAATGTGCAAGGGTCGTTGCGCTTCAAAGCACAACATGGTGGACATCAGTAGCTCATGGCCATAGTATAAGGACATTCTGGAGTCAGTATCTGTGTTGTCTCCTTAAAGTGACTCCGTATGTGACTGTGACAACATGTTGAGATGTACATCTATCTCACTTACAGGCACGTAGGTATGCTTACAGGAATCAGTATGTCAGGTAACAAGGAGGCACGGGCCAGCTATTTGGCAGTGTGAACGTCACATGGGTCATTAATGCCAACTATGCATGTTTCCATGCATCTCCAGACTTTTGCATAAAGCTTGCACATGCAGACTGCACAGGGTGGTGTGCAACATGGGGGTATCATATTATAATTTTTTGCTTTGGTTGCATAGGATATTTGTGAGTAGGGCACTATACTGAACCTACGTCTCTGTCTTTTGCAGTATCTACCGAGGGCACAGAAGGACAGGGGACGGACACCAGTGGTGAGGCATCTGGCACTACTGCTACACATGAGCTCACTGACACTGATGTGACCAGCGCCTCGGAGGGGGACAGGAGTGTCCTGGAAGAATCACACCCAGAAACACCAACCTCAACATCATCTGACTCTAGCGGTGACTCCTCGATGTTGGCAGGCACAGGGAGTGGGAAATCTGCCTCTTCTTCCACCACACATCGTCCTGTGCCCACCCTCCCGGCTACTACCACTGGTGCTGCCCGTTCCCGCAGCAGTAAGAAGGGTAGAGTGTCCATTTCCCCCAGGCACCGCTGCCCCTGCCCCTGTCTCCCCTGCTGCCCTCAGTGTTGAGGCGGTGGACCTTTTGCGCCAGCTGTGTGTGGGTCAGACTACTCTCCTGAATGCCTTCCAGGATCATGACAGGAAGTTGGCACAGGTAGTTGCCTTCATGGAGGGCATTCATTCTGACGTGGGTGGGCTGCACAGAACTGTCCAGTCTTTGTCCTCCACAGTGATGGCAGCCATTCAGCTGTCACAGGCTCAGAGTCCTGCTCCAGTCCCTTCGGCAACCACCCTGCCAGTGGCAACATCTGACGAGAGTGACCACACACCACAGCCCTCAGGCTCCAAGTACTCAACATGCAGCACACAACAGCAGCACTCCAAGCGGCCCAGAGCACAGACACCATCCCCCAAACCAAAAACAGGCACACAGGAGCGCAAAGGCAAAAGCACTTCTGGTGACACTCAGGGGCATCAGGCCAAGAAGCAGGCCTCAGGCTCACATGCATCCAAATCACCCCCATCCAAGGACACTCCCGTCCCCAAACCTGCTCCCAAAGGCAAACAAACAATTGTCCTGTCTGCTGTGAAGCCTGGTGCCTGCAAAGAGTCCACACAAATAGCTCTCTAAGGCAGATTCACCCACAACCTCAACTCCCACCCACACCCCTGTGAAGCTGGGACAGGAGAGCAATGTGGGGGTTCACCTGGTCAACAGGGGATGGAGGGGAAAAGGCAAGGCCAGCCCAAGCGTAACACCAGATCCAGCAAATCCCCACAGAGAGAGCCACCTGCACCTGATGCACCTTTGGTTGTGAGTGAGGCTGTTGTGCCCGCCCCACTTCCCACTTCTACCAAGACAATTCTTACCTATCGAATCCCCAAGAAGTGGAGAGGCAGCCCTCCACATTCTCCCTCACACACTGTGTCTCACGGCAGCATGTCTCCGCCTCCCCATGCCACTCTGCCACCCAGTCCAAGCAGCCCTCTGGCTCACAAAGCCACTGATGCCTCTACCTCAGCTGGTCCTCTCTCTCCCAGGTCCAGTCCTCCAACTGGCCCCGACAATCAGCCACCTCCCAGTTCAACTGACAGCCAAGTGTGAGGCAAAGTCCCCCTCCCAAACCCATCGCTCCCACATCGGTGCCTGGACTGCCCATTTGTATCCCCAGAGCTGTGCTGATTCCCATGGCAGTGTACGGTGTTACCCATTCCCTGTGCAGTTCCCCATGCACACATGTACATACTTTGAACTATGGACTGGCCACTGGCCTTGCTGTTTGTCACTTTGGATGCCCATTCCCTGTGCAGGTTCTCATGCACACATGTACATACTTTGAACTATGGACTGGCCACTGGCCTTGCTGTTTGTCACTTTGGATGCCCATTCCCTGTGCAGGTTCTCATGTACACATGTACATACTTTGAACTATGGACTGGCCAATGGCCTTGCTGTTTTCTACTTTTGGTGCCTATCTGAGTAATATGTAATAAAGACAGTTACTCCTGTTGTCTGCTTTGTCTGTGTCCTTGCTAAATAAGAGGTTTTATGTATGGGTATGGTTTCATGTGACACATGCTCTATATGCCACTTCAACATTGCCAATTGGTTGTTTTACTTTTTCAGAGTTTGGCAGAGGTGACAGGCACTTTAGTTCTTCTTGACTCTGAGGCTTGAGGGTGCAATGATGGTTGTTTGTGATGATCTACTCTTATCCTAATCATTATATGGTCAGGTTTGCTAAATTGTGCACATGTCATGTTATGATGCAATACCACAACAGAGGTGATTTCTATCCACAGGATTACTTGCGGGGTGGCCATGGTCCATCATATCTGTGTGATCTTTCTTGATGTGTGAACAGCAGTGTTGATGTGTGGTCATCTTGTGTAGGCCTGTCTTCCTAGTCACACGGGGTACATTTGAGTATGTGAACTTCAGTGGTCATACAGTGTGAATGGGCTGTCATTGTCAGTAGTGTTGATGTGTGTGTGCCCCTGCAATGCCAACAGCACACATGTATGATCCAGGTAATGAGTGCCTGATTGTTTCAATTGTCTGCCATGTGCTTCAGATTGTGGGCACATGTAGGAGTTGTAAGTTGGGCACTGTCCAGTGTGTTGGTGTGTCCTTGCACTCCTGGGGGACACCTACTTGTTGTCGCTGCCAGTTGTGAGTATGCAGTATGTGTGCCTGCCAAGTCTGTGTCGTGTTTTGTTGATCAGCCATGTGTCTTGTTACTATTTGTGCTCACTGTGCAGACCTGCTCAGCCACACTGACATTATTTGTGAGTTTTCTCATGCATTGCTGTCACTTGACCCATTTTTGGGTCCAGTATGGTATATGGTATGTGGAGTCATGCCATCCCCTATATGTGCTTCTGATGCCTACACATTGTGAGTGACTCCTCTATGTGTTTGTGCACTGTTCACTCCTCACCTGTCCACTACTGACGTACACACCACTTCAATCTCATGTCTTCCACCCCCTGGCTTGCTAGTGTGTGAGCCTCCCCACCACTTCATAGTGTGACACTATGCTGTGTGGGGCTGAAATGTGTACAGGACCAATGTGCCACTCAGGACAGTTGCCCAAATTAGTTATGTGTTGTTTTCTTCAACTGTTTTGCAGTCACGGTTGCTCATGTGCAGTGCATATGTTTGAGCAGCACAGTCCTCTAGTCATTTTGTTTGCCCCTGGGTTTCCCTTAGTTGTGCATCTGTGGGTGATGGTTAAGCTGTATGTGTGTTTTCTGCGGTACTGCTACCCTTCCTGGGTGTGATGCTCTCTGTGTGCTGTGATGATTTGTGTTGTGGGAGTTCATGGTGTGGCACTCAGATATATGTGCTACTGGTTTGGTTGGTGTGCACACAATGCTTGGTGTGCTTGCAGTGCTGTCAGTGTGTGTTGCCTTGTACTTGCCTGGTGTGCATCCCCCTGATGTCCAGCTGAGTTTGCTATGTGATGGATTGGTATGTGCATCTGTTGTGTTTTTGTTGTGGATGGTTGCAGTGTTTTCACCTGTGTTGGCTCTTTCTACTGACAGATGCTATGTGTGTGTGATGTTCTATTTGCATGAGATTGTGTGTGAGTAGTTGTTGCTGTGTGATACATGCAGATGTGTGTTGCAAGTGTAGTGTGCATTACTTGTGTGTCTGGCACATGCAGCAAGGTGGATTCTTGTTCCCGAGCTTGTTTTGAGTGCACATTGGTGGTTTCTCCTCCTATTTTTGACCTGTCACTTGTCAGGATTGTGCATGTGCATGCTTGTGGTACACTGTGACACCATGTTGACTTGATGAGTGGTGTGGTGTCTCAGTCTGTGTCAGCTGATTGTCCCATTGAACCCAGTTATTGTTCATTTTTGTTTTTGGATGATGCGATTCTTGTTTGTGTTGGGGTATGGTGTCTGGGCATTTGCCCTGAGTGACAGTGTTGTGTACTCCTGTTCTGTCTGTGGTCACATTGCCTTTCCACTATTTGGCTGCACATGTCTGGGCTTGTTGGACTTCTGTGGATGTTGTTTGTGAGCTTTGTGTTTGGCTATTGTTTTTGTGTCAGCATTGATTCGGGCATCCCTGAGTGCGGGTGTGAAATTTGTGAATGCACCACAGGGAGTGTGATTGGTTGTCATTGGACATCATTTGGACCATTCTGTGTGTTTCTCACAGGTATTGTGTGCTGCAGGTGTGAGGTGGGTAGAGGAGGGGTATGTGTGAAGGTCCTACTTGTGTTTGACAGTCAAGGAGTATGACAATGAGCCATGTGTGTTGTGCTGATGACATACACATGTCAAGTAAGTGGAGACAGATGTGTGGCTGGTCACTGTATGACTTCAGACCCTTCCTATCATTCCTGTGCCTATGCATGGCCTGCCTTGATGTCTCCCTGAGTTGTTGCACAGAGGTCACTTTGGCTTAATTTCACTCACTGTGCCAGCCATGTCTGATTTGATGGCCTAAGGGTGGTGTGATATGTTCCTTCTCTTGCATGTGATGTACAGATGCTATGTGGCTTGCTCCATGGTTTTCCAGCACTGTCCACTTCACTTTTGGCTGGCCCATTTATTGTCATCCATTGCTGCTGGCCTATGGTATGGGTATGTGGCTGGGTGTCAGTGTGGGGTGTTTGTGAGTGACTTGACAGGCAGTGTGAACAGTTCATTGGATGTTCATAGGCAGTGTGAGTCTTCATTTTGTGATCATACTCAGTTAGCTTCACAGGAGTGGAAGGTTGGTGTGAGGAGGAGGGTTGTCCAGCCCCTGAGCTTCTGTGCAGGGTGTTCCTCTTCACCCCCACCTTCCCAGTCAGTCTCCCTTGTCCTTTGATGTGTGAGGTACAAGGTCTGGCTAAACCTGGCAGATTAATTGTGCAGGGGGGGCACAGGAGGAGCACACAGCATGTTCCCAAATGGGTGTGGGAAGAGTAGTGTAGGAAGGGTGAAGGTGAAGCCCTGTGAATCTTTGCGGACTGCCCATGCCTGGCGAAGGCCCTGCCTACTACATTGTGCGCAGGTTTTCCCGCGTCTTCACCGCTGCAGTGACGTGACCGGGATATTGCTGTGATTTCGCGGTTGATGGGTGACCCGGATGCGGAGGGGTGAGTTTCTGGCAGGTGGGAGATGTGTGGGTACTATGGGGGATGTGTTCTTGTCCCTACCAGAGTGTCTGATGTGGACAGGAACCGTGTGTTGGCACAGGAGTTGTGTGTTGTGGTTGTGTGCGGAGTTGTGTATTTGTGTACCTGAGGCGTTGTCCACGACGGTGCATTATTTGCTGGTAGTGGAGGAGGTACAGCACCGGAAGGGCTTGGAGAGCTGGATCCATTGCGATCAGGACCGGGTGGAGGGGACCGGGAGTCTGCTTTCGCGCTCCGCTATAGTGCTTCCGCCGTCTCTGGGTGGGTGGATTCTCCGCTGCAATGTGATGGGCTGTTTGCGGCATCGTGATTTGTACAGCGGACGGAACGTCATTCCGCACGGCGGTGAGTCTCTATTGGCTCCCTCCGCCGCGGTGGCGGGCGCAAAAATCTGGCGGTTCACCTGACTCCGCAGCGGATGGAAAATGGGCTATGTTTGCCCATCGTAATATGGCGGGCGGGAGGACCGCTGCTGGAGTGCGGAAAAGGGCATTTTCCACCACCGCCAGCACGGCGGATGTGCCTCCGCCCGCCATCGTAATCAGCCCCTTAGATCCAACAATAGTCTCCCCCTGCGCATCCCAAAATTCTTGAAGTCTTGTTGCAGCGACAGTTCCTTTACTGTGCACACTGCAAAATTATGGAACAATCTTCCTTTTAATCTACTGCAGGTTGAGTCTCTGTTACTTTGGCCTGCCTTATACTGTCTGCTAGAGTGCCAGGACGCTTCAGTTGAAGAAGATGCGCACTTTATCAAGGGTCATTTCATTTGATTTGAATGTTTCTCAGGTGCACCAGCACCTTCAGAGGTGAAGTAAGTGACTTAAAACTAATTTGTCCCATTTCACATAGAGCACAACCTGCCCCCCATTTAACCAGTTAATGGTGCTCCTAATGACAAAGCTGCAAAGATCTGTTGAGGGACTTAGCAGCAGTTCAAGCCCAATGTGAATTATCCCAGTTCTGGCACTTTTTCTGCACTCTGCCTTATTCTGGATAGTGGTAGCACTGGGGGAACCATGTCTGCTGAACACTTGACCTCCCTCACTTGTTTCCTAACGCAGACAGGGATGGGGTGCCCAACCATTAGTGGGCAATGAGCAATCGTTTTAGTGAAATGAAATGATGAGCAAGAGTTGATCCCCGACAAAACTTATAGATGTGTTGGTAAAATTAAGTTTGCAAATTATAAAATACTTTTTGAAATACACCTTAGGCCCTAACCCTGGTTAAACTTTGACTTAAAGACATGTCTACAAGAGGCTAAACCAATTTGTAAATTCAAGGCATGAAATTGGGCAAGAAACTCTGGGAAAATATAGTGGCACTGTTTATTTTTTAAAGAAAAACGAGGTGATGGTTGGAATGCTTGACTTAATCTCAACCATGTTTTTTTTTTCCGGAGTTTTATATAGCGCGAACTTGACCTGAAGGTATCGGAGCACTTTACATGAGCACCAGTTGCATTACACAAGGACACATTCATTTTATTTATTTGTTAGGCACGGGGAGATTAAGGGCCAGATGTAGGTGGCGAAATACCGGTCGGTAACGCCGAAATTCGGAGAATTTCAGCGTTACCGACCGGTATTTGGCTGAGTGCAATGTAGGTGAGTTCATACCTACATGCAAAATAAGGAATCGCAAAATAGCGATTCCTTATTTTGCTCTTGCATTTAAGGAATCGGAAATACCGATTCCTTAAATGCAATGTACACAGCACTAAAAATAGTGCACTTGAGCCTTAAGGAATCGCTAATTACCACCAACTTGAAGTTGGTGGCAAGTAGCGATTTCCTTTAAAAAAGCACTTTTTTGCTTTTTCAAATGTGCCATGTGCACACATCCATGCCCTTAGGGCATGTATGTGCGCCACATGTGCACACATGCACATTTCAGGGGTGCAACAGGGTGTCCTTTGGACACCCTGGCACCCTTGAAATACCTCCCGCTATTAGAGATTCGGTAATACCGAATCGCTAATAGTGAATATCTTCCCATTCATTCCTATGGGCCTCCTAGCCCATAGGAATGAATGGCTAGGTATTCCTTAATAACGAATCTCAATTACCGATTCGTTATTAAGGAATGTTAAGGAATCGCTAATATTTTAGCGATTCCTACCTACATTCCATTTAGCGAGTCCTTAATAGCGATTCGGTAAAAATCGCTATTAAGGACTCGCTAAATTGAAGTTACCTACATCTGGCCCTAAGTGATTTGCCCAGAATCACAGGATGTTGAGCGTCATTGCCGAGACTCAAACCCGGTTCCCCAGATTTGAGATTGACCGCCCTAGCCGTTAGGCTACATCCTCTCAATCAATTGGGCAGCAACCCTCAGGACCGGTTTCAACCTTAATGGGGGCTATCAGCCAGGTTTAGCTTGGTTCCAATGGCACAGTGAGCACAGAACCCATGTCTGGGTATACCCATCACACTTAGGGCATCAAAAACAAAGGTGAAGGGTGGAATACTTGAATTAATCTCATACTCTGGCAGTCGCTCGGGTCGCATCCCAATCCATTATTTTTTGCCAACCATGCTACCTCAGTTTGGATCCCGCCATATGCAAATGTTATGTTATGGTAACTGATATTTCTATAGCGCGTAATCACCAACTGGTCTCTTAGCGCTTCTAGAGAGTGATCCCAAGCTAGCTGCAGTCCCCTGAAACACGCGATGCAGATAGTTAGCGTGTTTCCAGGACCTCCCTGAACAGGAGCGTTTTAAGACGTTTCCTGAAAGGGAGGAGCATGCTTTCCTTGCGGAGGCCATCGGGCAGTTTGTTCCAAAGTTGCGGGAGCATGACAGAGAAGGCTCTGCCTCCCTTGGATGCGGTTTTAAACTGAGGGATCGCAATTTCAGGCCCGGCACGTAGTTTCCAAGGCGCTCCTTAATGTATGTTGGAGCCTGGCCGTAGATGGCTTTGTGGGCAATGCAGAGGCCCTTGAACTTTGCCCTCTGCTTGATGGGGAGCCAGTGAAGCTTGTGCAGCAGAGGGGTCACATGCGCCCTTCTGGGAAGCCTGAAGATCAACCTGGCAGCATCGTTCATCCTCCTGGACCTTTCGGCCGCCTTCGACACCGTCTGCCACCACACCCTTCGCACACGCCTCCACAACGCAGGGATCCGCGACAAAGCCCTGTACTGGACCACCTCCTTCCTCACCGGCAGAACACAGAGTGTCCGCCTCCCTCCATTCCGATCTAAAGACACCAAGATCATCTGCGGCGTACCCCAAGGATCGTCCCTCAGCCCAACACTCTTCAACGTCTACATGGCACCGCTCGCCAACATCGTCCGATCGCACAACCTCAACATCATCTCATACGCCGACGACACACAGCTGACGCTGGGAGCAGCCCCGACACCTACCGACCCCGCACGCAACCTGGGAGTCATCCTCGACTCAACGCTCTCCATGGCCAGGCAAGTCAACGCAGTCTCATCCTCCTGCTTCAACACCCTCCGCATGCTTCGCAAGATCTACAGGTGGATCCCGACAGACACAAGAAGAACAGTCACCCAGGCCCTCGTCAGTAGCAGACTTGACTATGGGAACGCCCTCTACGCGGGAGCCCCGGCCAAGCTCATCAAGCGACTGCAACGCATACAAAACGCCTCCGCACGCCTGATCCTCGATGTACCACGCCACAGACACATCACCCCCCACCTGAGGAACCTGCACTGGCTCTCCGTCGACAGGAGAATCTCCTTCAAACTCCTCATCCACGCACACAAGGCACTCCACAAGACTGGCCCAGCCTACCTCAACAGACGACTCCTCTTCTACGTCCCCAACCGCCAACTCCGCTCCGCCGACCTCTCCCTCGCCACCGTCCCTCGCATTCGAAGAACTACCACCGGCGGCAGATCCTTCTCCCACCTCGCCGCCAAGACCTGGAACACCCTTCCACTGAGCCTACGACAGACCCAAGACCTGCTGACCTTCAGGAGGCTACTCAAGACCTGGTTGTTCGACCAGTAGCAGCACCCCCCCCCTTTTTTTTTCTCCCCAGCGCCTTGAGACCCTCGCGGGTAAGTAGCGCGCTTTACAAATTCTGTGATTGATTGATCCTCTCCCTCACCAAAGCCCCCACCACCGCCAAAACCAACCTCCACGAAGGAATGAAGGCTGTCGCCGAATGGATGAAGAACAGCCCCCTGAAACTGAACTCGGACAAGACGGAGGTCCTCATCCTTGACTCCACCCCTCTGCCTGGGACGACTCCTGGTGGCCCGCTGCGCTGGGAGCTGCACCGATGCCCACCGACCACGCACGCAACCTGGGTTTCATCCTGGACTCATCGCTGTCAATGACCCAGCAAGTCAACGCCGTCTCCTCCTCCTGCTTCAACACCCTCTGCATGCTCCGCAAGATCTACAGATGGATCCCCACCGGAACCAGAAAGACGGTCACCCAGGCCCTCGTCAGCAGCAGACTGGACTACGGCAACGCCCTCTACGCGGGAACCTCGGCCAAACTCCAGAAACGACTACAACGCATACAGAACGCCTCTGCACGCCTCATCCTCGACATCCCCCGCCACAGCCACATCACACCCCACCTGAGAGACGTGCACTGGCTCCCCGTCAACAAGAGGATAACCTTCAAGCTCCTCACCCACGCTCACAAAGCACTCCATAAGACCGGACCAGCATACCTCAACGAGCGACTCACCTTCTACACCCCGAACCACCAGCTCCGCTCCGCTGACCTCGCCACCATCCCCCGCATCCGACGAGCGACCGCCGGCGGCAGATCATTCTCCCACCTCGCCGCCAAGACATGGTACGCCCTCCCCATCCACCTGCGGCAGACCCAGGACCTGCTGACCTTCAGGAGACTCCTCAAGACCTGGCTGTTCGAGCAGTAGCAGCACCCCCCCCCAGCGCCTTGAGACCCTCACGGGTAAGTAGCGCGCTCTACAAACGCATTGATTGATTGATTGATCGTTACTTGCAGTTTGTTGGTAAGCTTTTCTGGTAGGTCAATATAAAGGGCATTCCCGTAGTCCAGTCTGGATATGATGGTAGCAGATATTATCATCTGTAGTGATGCCGTTGAGAGGAGGGGGGCAAGTCTTCGCATCTGTCTCAGAAGGCCTGTGCAGGTTCCAGCTACGGTTGCGACTTGGTTGGCCATAGTAAGATCGGCATCAATCTTGATGCCCAAACTTTTTACGAGTGTGGCCGGCGTGGGGGTGGTCCCAAGCTCTTGGGGCCAAAAAAGGTCACTCCAAGGATTTGTCTTTGAAGGGATGACCAGGACCTCTGTTTTGTCAGGATTGACTTTTAAGGAATTGGTTGTCATCCAGTTCACGGTGTATCTGAGGATGTTTTGTATCTGTAAAGAGGCCTGTTGGGTGTTGTCAATTTGGAGGATAAGCTGAGTGTCATCCGCATAGTTAAAGACTTGGCAGTTCATGCGTGCTAGGGCAGCTATAAGTGGCTGGAGGTATATGTTAAAAAGGAGCGGGGACAGCGCTGATCCCTGGGGGACGCCACACATAAGGGCGCCTTTGACAGACACTTGCTCCCCTAGCTGGACCCTCTGGGACCGGCCGGACAGGAAGGACTTGAGCCACTGGTATGCCATCCCGCAAATACCCAGTTCGGTGATACGGGCTAGCAGCTGAGCATGATTGACCGTGTCGAATGCCGCCGAAAGGTCCAACAGAACCAGGGCGCACGGTTTTTTATTGTCGTCCGTGACTCTGAGCTCATCGAGTACAGATAGAATCATCAGCTCAGTGCTGTGGTGGGCCCTAAAGCCTGCCTGTCGCCCCTGGAGTAGCTGGTGTTCCTCCAAGAAGGCCGAGAGTGACATTAGGATATGTTGCTCTACCACCTTCGCCAAAAAGGGAAGCTGGGAGATAGGTCTGTAGTTTTTAAGAATTGCGACATCTGCCCCTGGTTTCTTCAGCAGGGGGGTGACCCCTAGCTTCCTTTAGGTCGGAGGGGAGGTAGCCTGTCTCCAAGGAGCAGTTTAGAAGGGCGAGGAGTTGTCTTTCTAGGCCGGGCAGGGCCATGCAGAAAACCCTAGGAGGGCAGGGATCTGCTGGTGAGCCCGAAATGATGTGGCTCATCAGGCGGGACAGGGAAGCCAGGTCTAAGTTAGGGAAGGAGGGGAGTTGGTTGCCGGACATGGGGGGAGCGGAGTGCTGGTCTAGGGGAGCCTGGTTGGTCGGAGTGCTCTCAATCTCGGCTAGGATGTCCCTGACCTTCTGCAGGAAGAAAGTCTGGAAGGTGTTGCAGTCTACTGGTGGGGCTGTAGTTCTTTGCTCTGACATTTGGCTGAGTTCTTTAAGGATTCTGAAAGTCTCTTTCTGTTTGTTAGTGGCCCCCATGATTCTAGCCTCATAAAATTCGGCCTTCCTGGTCAAGATGGCCTTTTTGTATGTGGCTAGCAGGAGTTTGTGGGCTGCGAGCTTGGCTTGACTGCCAGATTTCCGCCACCGCCTTTCGTCTTGGCGGAGTGTTTGCTTTCTCCCCATCAGGTCCTCATTGAACCAGGGAGCTCCCTTGCCCTTTTCTCTAACTTTCTCTCTTCGTGCCGGTGCAACTTGATCAATGGCTTTGCTAAGTGTGTCGGTGAGGACTGCACTCTCTTGGTCGAGGGTGCCTAAGATGGGTACTTTCCGGGGGAGCCCGGATAAGGTGCCCACCAGTTTATCTGCCTCAATTCGGTTCCAGCTACGCACGGTTTTCCAACCCAGGGGTGGCTGCACCGGCTGACTGCCCAGCGGGACCCAACAGCTAATCAGCGAGTGGTCAGACCAGGTGCACGGGCTGATGGCTCTAAGACTGGTTTGTGGCTGAGAGGTCCAAATGAGGTCAAGTATGTGGCCCTTACTGTGGGTTGGAGCATCCACCAATTGATGAAGCCCCAGTGAGCTCATGGAGATCTCAAGTTGGCTGGCCAGTGTCTCTCTTGGTGTTCTGTCCCAGTGGTAGTTGAAGTCGCCTACTACTAGGAGACGCTGGTAGCGGGAGCAGAGGTCGCTAACCATCTCAGACAATAGTTTGTTGAACCTGGAGGTAGGTCGTGGAGGGCGATAGGCCACTAGAATTACGAGGCAGGAGGATTTAGTTGAGATTTTGACTCCTAGAGTAGTGGTTCCCAAACTTTTGACTCCTGAGGACCCCCATTGAGTCACCACTGGAAGTCGGGGACCCCCAAGCAATTTGTATGATTTAAATTTCAAACATTAAAACAGTAATTAAAAAAAATAAACACACGTGTGCCACACAAAACAAATACTCGCGTTACTAAGAATTTTAGTCTTTTTTATTGAAAGAATTTGCAAAAAATGAAAAAAAATTACGGGAAGGTTGGTGCTGCATCTCCGTGACTAACTTTAAATAGTTGGTTTTATTTCGCAGTACGAGGCTCCTGCTCCTGCCAGGGCCAGACTGGAAACCCAAAGCAGCCCTGGCAAATGTTTTCAGACCAATCCCTATACATTGCACACCAAGTGGAAACAATGGTGCAGTCTACAACACATTTATCATTATATATTGAATTGTATTCGCTTTTAACGAATAGTAAATGAAGACCTTACTATGCACCAGGATACGACAATCTTTGTTGGGGTTCTTCAATGATTCCCTTATTATCACCCGCCATCAGTGCCTCTCATCTCTCCATAGCCCCTCTGTCACATGTATTTCATTTGTTTTATAGCTTCTCTCATACCATTGTAGGTTGTCAGAGCACTTTACATCACACACATATAGAGACAATGAGTCATACGTGTAAATCAGGGTATAGAAAATGTTACATAAGGCAAAGGGGACTACAAGGTGTAGGATTCACGTCATTCATACTGGTAGGCATTTTTAAAGAGTGCTTGGTCTGGAGAAGCACAACCTCAGGATTCAGAGCATAACACAGTGGTTAGCATTGACTTTAATAATAAAAATGTATTTCCACCCAAATAAACCTTTTTAGCAGCATCAGGTTAATGAAAGACTGGGAAAAAACATAAGTTACTAACTTGTACCATGCTGTTTGCAAGCAGCTCTTGGATGACAGTTTGTAGGTCACTGTGCTAGATTATGATTGCCACTTATGAACTGCACAGTAACAAAAGAATCTCTGTGACATAAGCAGTAACCCACTGACCTACGCACATAAAATACTGTTATTTAAAATGCATGGTACACGTTCTTTGCAGTATGCATATTAACCCTCTGTGCTACATTAGATTAGTCAAAGCTGCCACTGGACAAAACTCTCATCTCTCTCCAGCAGGTACATTAATCACTGGCATTATCGTGACACTTTTATTGTTGCTCGAAAACTCCTAATTAGAAAGGAACTTTGCAGTGCTTTTAAAACTGCTGCCTGAGGACCCCCTGGGAAGTTGTCAGGGACCCCTGGGGGTCCACGGACCACAGTTTGGGAAACACTGTCCTAGAGTGTCAGCGTTCTCGATGCTCTCTGCCAGTATCTTTTCAACCAGAAGGCGTTTGTTATAGAGGATGGCAACTCCGCCCCCTCTAGTGTTGTCTTGTCTATTGTGCCAGAAGGCGGCGAAGTCCCCGGGGAGTGCTGCAATCATATCAGGGACAGAGTTATCTCCCAGCCAGGTTTCAGTGACTGCCAGTGCATCAATATCTCAAATCCTGCAGGAGCGAGAAGACTTCGAGGCAGTGTTTTTGTAGCGAGCGTGTGTTTAGAAGGGCCACGTTAAGACCTGGTGGTTGTGTGGGTGAAGTGTTTTTATGATGGACTAAATGCGGCATCGAGGTTCCGTCGTCCCTATTGTTGCCCAAAAGGTTTTCTGCTTTTAGAGTCTCCACTGCACTCTTATCTAGGGCACAATTAGCGGTGGCTTAAGCCCGGAGTTGCTTTGCTAAATATGTCAAAACTTGGCCAGGGGTCCTATCCCCAGGTCCCGGTCGGGCGCGGACGGGCGCAGACGGGCTTGCCTTAGGCGCGATTGGAAGAAAGCGTCCATCTCTCCCAGGCTGCAAAATCTTCCATCCCATGGTGGACTCGTCCAAAAAATCTCTTGGTGGGAGTCCCATTCCATCAGACCCTGGGAGATAGGTGCACAGAAGGTGATCTATGACCTCTCTTCTCTTCTGTGCAGGAGGATTCGCTGTCTGCGATGCCCCCTACTGTGTCTGCCTCTCAGGAGGCAGAGAAATGGAGCCGCTCAACATCGACAGAGGAACCTGCGGTGATCTCGACTGTGAACCTGTAGACGCTGAGTGCCCCTTCGACGCTGAACGGATAGACTTCGAACACCTTTCTGATGGAGATTGGTGTGTCGACGCCGACAGGGATGAGTGCCTTGACGTCGACCGACGTTGCACCACCGAGACATCTTGAGCCGGCTTTGAATGCTAAGAAGACGCTGACGGCGTTTGAATTCTCAACGTCGTGAGAAGTGTCGCCGACGGAGGCATATGTCTCAATATCAGGTGAGAAGATGCCGGTGGGGTCTTCTTTGACGACGGACAAGGAGCCATCGACGGAGACTGGGGCTTCAACAATGGACGTGGAGTTGCGGACGGATGTCTCGACGTAGTGTGGGGAGAGAATGAGGGAGATCGTCCTTTGGATATTGATCGTCGTCAAGATGACGTCAATGTGGACCGATGCCTTGATGTTGACCGCCGCTGGGTTGACAGCAACCGAGGTCTACATCTCGACGTTGAACGCCTTTGAGGTGGTGCCAACGGAGACTCACTCATTAAAAGTCCCGCAGCTCTGTGCTTAACCCACCTTTGGCCTACATTGGTTTGGTGTGGAGTGCTGTGCAGTGTGTGTGGTACACATCTGCTGGGTGTATGTGTACCTGTGAGTGGTACAATACAGAGATAATTAAGCGCAGTGCTGCACTTTGTAGTGCGTGTATATTATATGCATGTGCTGGGTGTATGTGTGCTTGAGAATTGTACAATACATGGAAAATTCTGAGTACCATTTTGGGGGACCCAGAGCTGACTGGAGGAACATGAGGAGAAGAGGTGGCAGAATCCCCCAGACAGATTTGTTGATTTAAGATTAAATGTATATATGTACGTTTCTTCACAAAGAAGTTTGCCTTTGTGAACAGGCCCATAAGATGGTATTATTAGCTTGATTTGTGGGAGCAGGGCAAGTGCAGCAAACAGAATCTTGTGTGAATGATTGGTAGCTTAGATTGAAGTGTTGGTATGCCAATAAAATGAATGTATTAAGTGCAACAAAAAAAGCTAAGTTATCTGATAGAGTCTACTGTATCATTTAGTCTTTTATAATCAAACGAAAAATTGAAAAGTTCCAACCTTAATATTAAAATTAAACATAAGATTTTTGCATAATTTATGTTTGGGAATTAAATAAAACATTTTGTAATTTGTGTAATGGTTTAATGTATACTTATTTTTCTAAATTGGTTTGAGATTGAAATAATTGATATTGCTTAGGCAGGGGTCCCTGTCTTCCAGTGGTAATTTAGTGGGGGTACACAGAAGTCACAAGGTTAAGAATTACTGCTCTATTCTGTTTGGGACGTAAAAGATATCTGCACCTGCATAGGATACTGAGGGGCACATGCATCAAAGTAGGCTTTTGCGATTCCTTAATTGCGATTATTAAGGAATCGCAATTAAGGAATCGCAAAAGCCTATGCATGTAAAAAAATAGCGATTCCCAAACATTCCTTAATTGCTACTCGCAAATTGCGAGTCGCAATTAAGGAATGGCTTCCCATTCATTCCTATGGGCCTACAGGCCCATAGGAATGAATGGGAAATTGCATGCGCAATTTGCGAGTACCCAATAGGTACTCGCAAATTGCGCATGCAATTTCAAGGGTGCCAGGGTGCCAAAAGGACACCCTGTTGCACTCCTGAAATTGATATGTGCAACCATGTTGCGCACACACATGCCCCAAGGGCATGTGTGTGTGTAACCTGGAACTTTGAAAAATGCACTTTAGTGCATTTTTCAAAGTTTTCGCTAAATACCATCAGGTTTAAATTATCGGTATTTAGCGGACCCTAATAGTGAAATCGCTATTTTACATGCAATCTTGCATTGCATTTAAGGCATCGCAATTTGCGATTCCTTAAATGCAATCGCAATTTGCGATTTATGCATTTGGGATGCACCAAATGCCTGAAATATACTATTAACTTCAGCTTTAGTTATGGCTATTTCCTCACTGATCTTCTTTACTCGGTCCGGCTCCCCCTGCCCTAACCTTTCCATCTGTTCGATCTCTTGCTGTGATAGTTTCATCAGAAGAGCCTCGATATGCTCTTTACGTTTTTTCCGCAGTTGACCTACATAACCTATCACTTGACCCCGAAGAGTAGCTTTAAATGCGTCCCACACAACTGCGCGTGAGGCACTAAAGCGATTAGCATCCCAGTATTCCTCAGCCCAGTGCGTAAGAAATTTCAAAAAATCCTCATCAGCAGTTAACTTCCTATCAAACGTCCATGGGCAGGGTCTCTGCTTACTGCCTTGATATACAATTCCCAACATTAACGGATTATGATCCGAAAAAATTCTAGGTAATTTAGCAATCTCTGCCTCCCCAAGAATATGAGTTGAAGCCAAAAAGTAATCCAGGCGCACACTCTTCTGGTGGGGGTATGAAAAATATGTATAACCCGGGTCCTTCCCCTTCTTAGCCTGCCAGACATCCACTAGCCCATGGGTACTTTTTAGTGTATTTATAGCTCTATTAACCTTTGGTTTCCTCCCGTGTAGTTTATGTCTGCCCCGGATAGGGTCCCTGTGTGAATATTAAAATCTCCGCAGAGGATTAATGGGGCCGGCCATGTAGCTAACTCTATCTCAAGTTCTTCCCAGATTTCTGGGTCATCTTGATTGGAGGCATAAATAGTCCCAATTGTTAATCCCGCACTTAATGAAACAATTGCCCATCGACCCCATTTATCTGCTAAGATGCGTTTCCCAACCCCAAGATATTGTTTGATAAATATCGCCACTCCTCTTGTCAAGGATGTCTGTGAAGAGCAGACCGCCAGCTCATAGCCCCGAATTTGTAAAACTGCCCGGTTATTCCATGAAATATGGGTTTCTTGTAAACAGATTACTCCTGGACTAATATAACGCAATATTTCATAGATCTTATCTCTCTTAGCCCTGTCATTTAACCCAGCCACATTAACGGTACATATTGTTAGCTTATCCATACCCAACTACTTGAAGTAACCGACTATATTGTTCTATAATCCTAAGTATCACTCTTTTTTTACCTTTGCGTGCTTTATACATCTTATCTGGCTTTTTTTCCCCCCACCCCCGCCACCCCCCTCCATGTCCTCCTTCTCTCCTCCCTACCTCCCGTGCCCTGCATCTCCCCCCCTCCTTCCCCCCTACCCCTTGAAAGCAACTAGACCCAAGGTCTAGAAGGCGATGAAGCAACGTAGCACCGTGATCCCGAACACAAACCCCCATACACCAAAATATCCCCAGATTCAAATACAATTAAATCATTGCCTCATAAGATTAGGTTTACCCCCTTGCTTCTAGTCTTGTACTTTAATAACCGCTCCTACTTCCTCCCCCTTAGTTCCTCCAAGAATTCTTTGGCCTTAATTTCCGATGAGAAAAAGCGAGTACTCTCCCCATATACAATTTTGAGTTTTGCCGGATACAAAAGGTATGCCTGTGCCCCTATTGCCTGGAAGAGGTTAATCATCTGTCTGAGTCGCCAGCGGCGTTCAACCGTGACATGACAGAAGTCAGGGCGTGTAAAGAATTCAACTTCCTCAAATTTACGTTTACGATCAGGCCTAGCCTTCTCCGCAATGATCTGTCGAAGGAGAAAGTTCCCAAAATATACAAGCACTGCTCGGGGTCTACTATCTCCTCCTAATGGCTGTTTGATTGTCATGGGCACCCGATGTGCTCTTTGGACTTCGTGAGCCCAGTTCCAGCCAACTACTTCGGAAAAGACTTTGCTAAAAGATCGATCATATACAAACGAACATCGGTACCCCCCTTATCTTCCGATATGCCAAGAAATCGCAGGTTGTTCCTCCGCTGGCGATTTTCCTGCTCCTCCAGTTTCCATTGCACATCAGAGAGTCTAGCCTCGTGGGCTGTCGTCTGCTCCTGTATCGAGGCCACATCCATTTCCATATTCACAGTTCGAGTCTCAAGTTCTGTTATACGATCGGCAATATCTGTACACACTTTCGCGATCTTACGTACCGAGCCCTGCACCTTTCGTATAGCTGCTTGAGAGCGCCTACTGTCCTGTCGGGCCTCTTCTCGTGAGCCATAACTGATTGCAGTATAGCATCCAGTGTGGAGGAGGGAGCTTCTTCTGAGCCCATATTCACATGAACTTTATCGCCAATAAATTGATTTACTGGTGAGTAATCCCAGTTGAGTTCTTGGGTCGGTACATTGGTGGCTTTCTTGACCCTACGTAATGTTGCAATGGAATTCCCACCCGTTGTGTCCTGCAGACCCTCGTTTTCAGTTTCACTTATACTAGTCATAGATAAAGAGCCTTCCACTGATTCAGTATCATCCGATAAAGAATAAAAATACTCCGACATCTCGGTGTCGGCCTCCTTGTCGCTGTGGATTTTACGTGAAAAATGCTTACCCCTGGGAGGAAGAGGGCCCCCTTTCTTTAAACCAGCATTTTTTATACCTATGCAGAGGTCACTGTCGTGTTGTTGAGGGTCCAAGGAACCATGTCCCATGCTACCGAGCAGTGCCGTTTCGGGTTCAAGGCTAGTCATATGATTAAGCGAGGTACTGTCATTCGGCCCCCCAGAGTTCTGAGTGCCCTGGCTTTGATCCTGTCTCCCCACATTCACTGCCACAATATCATCAGAGGCCACCAGGAGATTTTCAGCGGCATTACTTACTTGCCCGGCTGGATCTGGGCTCTCTAATGCCATATGAGCGGTGGGGTGCATCACAGCGCCGTCTGAGCTCTCCTCGTTTATGTCTTTTCCAGCTTCATTGACTTCATTGTCTCCCTCCTTTGATGCAACTATAGCTGGCACGCTATCACCTCCTGGACCCTCCTTTGCTCGACTGCCTTTACTTTTGTCCGATCCCTTGACCCCAGCAAACAGCTCGATAATCGTTGAGCCGGGTAACCG
The DNA here is from genome assembly GCA_963921515.1 of Calotriton arnoldi. Taxonomy (NCBI): domain Eukaryota; kingdom Metazoa; phylum Chordata; class Amphibia; order Caudata; family Salamandridae; genus Calotriton; species Calotriton arnoldi. The sequence goes on along the minus strand of CAWUFW010000037.1, from coordinate 1,630,026 downwards.
CTTCAGGCTCTGACTCTGGCTAGTTAGTTCACCGGGAGGCTTCTTCCGAGTCAGGTTCTGGCCGCGGCGACCGGCCAGACCTGCTGCATGATTTACCGCTGTTACCCCGGCCCCAGCTGCACCGGTCTCCATGGCGGCTGCCGCCGCCGCCTGTGGATCCACGTCTACCATCTCGCTCGCGTGAGCCGGACCGGGAGCCGCGCCGACTCTCGTAGTCTTCCCCCACACTGCTGGCGGTACTTTCGGAGCCATTTCCTCAGCGTTTCTGCCGATTTTCTCCCGGCAGATTACTCGCTCTCGTTTCGAGAAATCACCCCGCAGCAACCGGAATAGCTGACAGCAGGTAAGGAGCGCTTTGATCTGTTCCTCCAATGTATCCACCACTGTTGTAAAGATACACGCGCTATAATGTATCCTTGTGTGCAGATCTCCGTGTAGCAGGTATGGCGGGGAAGAAGTCATACTCCATCAGATCTGTTACATGTCAGGGAGTATGCCGAGCCACGGTGCTGCTACTGCACGACAAGCCGAGCCTGCCGCCTAGCCTGCCGCCATCTTGCTTCCACCACGAAGCTGAAGTTAATAGTATATTTCAGGTACAAGCTGCCCAGGCTTATCAGGCTCATCTAAAGGAGAGGTATGAGTATGGGGAAAAATCTGGCAGACTCTTAGCCCATAGGATTAGGCAGCGGGATTCACAGAAACTTATAGGGGAAATAAAGAACCCCGAAGGGCAATTGGTTAACACTGCGGCAGAGATTATGGGGGTATTCGAGCAGTTTTATAGGAATTTATATCAGATGGATGATAGTGGAACAACAAACGGGGGAAATATGTGGAATTATTTAGGATCTAATAGGTTGGAACCAGAAATTTGTTTGGGATTGGAAAAGGAAATCTCAATTGAAGAAACCGTGACTGCTCTAAATAACTTGGCTTTGGGGAAAGCATCCGGCCCCGATAAGATCCCAGTAGAAATCTATAAGGCACTCCAATCCATCCTAGCCCCAATATTGCAAGATCTATTCCTCGATGTACAATATCATGGGATTCCGCCAAAATCGTGGCAAGACACTGAGATAGTAATATTCCCCAAAAAAGGGAAACCTCCGGAGTTACCGGGGTCATATCGGCCTATCTCATTAATAAATTCGGACGCGAAAATTTATTCAAAGATTCTTGTGAATCGACTCCGGGGGATCATAGCCAGATTAGTCTCTCCTTGGCAACACAGCTTTATACCCGGTAGGGGTACTACGGATCATATCCGGCGTGTGATTTCTTTGATTGATAAAGCAGAAGTCAGGGGAGATGATCTGGCTGTGATCCTCTTGGATGCCGAAAAGGCATTTGATCGGGTGGTATGGCAGTCCTTATGGGAAATCCTGGCGGCACGAGGGTTTGGCCCACTGCTAATCACGGCAATACGGGCAATGTACTGTAATCCAACTGCAAGGGTTCGAGTGATGGGGGATATATCCGGGATAATACAGGTAGCACGGGGGACCAGGCAGGGCTGTCCTTGTTCCCCGATTCTTTTTGCGTTATATATCGATCCTCTGGTTGCCCAGCTAATTTTAAACCCGGCAATAGAACCATATCGAATTAACGGCTACGAGACAAAGGTTTTGGCCTATGCGGACGATATCGCGGTGATTACATCAAAACCAGAATCGGCAATTAGAGAGATCGAGGAGGTGGCAGAGAGGTTTGGGAGCTGGTCCGGATATCGTCTAAATAAGGGTAAGACTCAGATAATCTGCTCAGGACAATGTTCATTTCAAGATCAGCGGAAGATGGATATTGCCGTCTATTTGGGGGTTAAAATTAGCTTTAATCTGGCTCAACTACGGGGCTATTAATCTTGATCCTATGTTGAAAGATATTAGTATGGAGCTTCGGCGGATTGATCGGCTACAACTAACTATTTTGGGTAGGGTTAATGTTCTAAAAATGAGGTTTTTCCCCAGAATTTTGTATCTATTTCGCTCAGTCCCCTTAGAGCTCACGTATGATATAATCCAGAGGATGGATACTATGTTTTCAAACTTTATTTGGAATTATCATAAAGTGAGACGTGCTTTGAAAACATTAACCCTCCCACGGGAGAGGGGAGGCTGGGCTGCCCCGAATCTGCTTTTTTATTATTGGGCAGCCTCCCTACAACAGATGGGCACTTTGTTAGCAGAGGACGGGGTGGGACGCGAGGACTCTCTGCCTTCTATATATCAGCTGTCTATGGGGAGGGAAGCAATAGGACTCTTTCTTAGGCAGTGGGAGTCTAGGTATTATAAGAACATACGATTTCTTAGTATTAAAGCAGCAAGATCAGTCTGGGTTAAGGCAAATAAGATTCTGAGAATCCCCAAACTTAATAGATATTCTCCACTATGGGGGTCATCACTGTTTCCCGCCGAAATAATGGATGGTATGGCCAGGGACTGGGAACAGGCAGGTATATTACATGCTGCCTGTCTGTATAACAATGGAGGTCAGATAGTTACTTTCCCGGACTTGGTTGAGAAATTTGGAATTGCGGAAAGGACTTATTTGAAATATATCCAGGTTAAAGGATGCCTTAAAAATTTGGAAAGGGGGTTATTTGATCTAGGACCTATAGCAATGTTGGATAAAATATATTATGGAGGTGCCCGGATCGGGGATATTTATAATATATTAATGGAGACTTTACCGGATGATCTCGGTAAAGTAGAGACTAGATGGGCGGAAAAATTAGGTGATGCAGAGGTTGATCTAGATATGTCTTTGGAATTTGGCGTAAATATCTTTCTGGCAGCCAATTTAAAGGCGCAGCATTATAAAACTTTGTTTAATTTGTATTTTACCCCAGCTAAGTTGTTTAAATGGGGGAAAAGAGAGTCGGATGAATGTCCAAGGTGCAGTTTGGGCCCGGCAGATAGCATACATATGTTTTTTCATGTAATTCTCTTAGTTTGTTAAAAAGTGGGATTGAGGAATTTTGGCAAGAAATAACCAATCAAGCGATTATTATTACCGCACCCATGATGCTATTTGGATATGACAATCGAGCTAAGCTGTCAAGACCCCATCGGGATTTTATATTTATTACAACAGCAGTCGCCAGGCTTTTAATAGCTACAAGGTGGAAGGATAATGAGCCTCCGTCATATATGGCCTGGCTCCATAGGCTATTATCTATCCATATGCAGGAGCTGGCTTTATATAAATGTAAGGGGTGGCGGCGAAAGAGAAAGGTCATCAGATCTGGGGGCTAATGACCAGTTGGATTAAAAAAGATCGTAGGGTTATCGCCAACAGGCTGGGAATCGGTTAATAATTCTTTTGATTTCAGCTTTGTAGGATTTCTTGTGTTTCCTCCCATGCTTTAAACTATTAGCTAATAATATAAAGGGGCCCACGACGACAACTCAGCCGCTGCGGTAACTGTAACTATAATAATTGCTGTCAAGTTGAAGGGGGATTGAAAGATGTTGAATTACAGATGTTTCTTTTTTGTTGCGTGCTCTTAATGTATAATGTATCTTGTTTTTCTTTTGTGGCTCAAAAAAAAAAAAAAATGGGATGCACCAAATGCAAAAATACCGGTCGCAAAGGGGCAGATTCTGAGAATTTGCCTGTTTGCGACTGGTTTTTGCCTTGATGCATGTGCCCCTGAAAGCCTTATGAATCATTTACCAAAATGTCCTTGAATATAATGCAACGATTCAGCTTCTTCACTTAAAGTGAGATCATATATTCGTGTATAAGGGATTTTTGCCCCAGAAGTAAATTCAGTAGCACAGTCGAAATCTCTGTGTGGTGGTAGAGCATCAACTGACTATTTGTTGAAAACGTTTGTAAATCATTGGTAAGGCAGATGGAGTACATTGACTTTTTCCTGATTGGTAGTGGTAAGACACAACACAGGTTGTGTGATCTTCTGGAGATTAATCATAAAGCAAGTCTCCTATCAGTAGGAAGAGGAAAATGTTACTCTCCCCTGAGTCCAGCCAATTGGATTCTGTTTTAACGTAACCCCAATCCAAGATGACCACCATGTGTGTCTTCCCTAAAGGTCTTTTTTTATTTCTAATATTTAAGAGGCCGACAGGTGTGTAAGATGTTCGAATTGTTACATTAGCAAACGTCTTTCAGTGCCCCTCTTGCCCCTTCCCCGCTGGCCTCTAAGGACAAAAGTGCCGATCATCTCTCCTCTCATAAGTTATTGCTTATTCCGCCCCCCCCGTCAGTGTCCACGCCATAGTTCAGCACCCAGTGCGACCGCGCCAGTCGCACTGCCCTAAAGCCGGCCCTGTGCACACCGAGAAGACAGTGCACAAGTTTGAAGCTGGTAAGTTTGCTGAGCCCTGACAGGAAGGGCAGTTCATCAAGACCACACCATTTTTTGTATAGCTGCATTGTGACATTTGTACTACCATCAGGTTTTTGAGATGGGGCTTCAAGTTGTCCTTTTCTTAGTCCGTAGATACAACATGATATGCAGCTTGTAACTGATAGCCGGTGTGTGTTCTTTGTTGTATTTAGTTTGCTAATACATCAACATTTGAATTGCTGGTATGTAGCTGTTTTGATTCCAAAGTGCCTGCTGTTTGTATGCCTTAGAGTATCAAAAAGATACAGTGCTACTCATTAATCACCCTTGCATGGCCATTGGTTCTACTTTGCTGCTGTGTAAACATGTTGTTGGACATACAGCATTTTTGTTCACAAAGTTAAGACAAGTGCATATAGCCTTTCTTAAATACAAAATAAAACCACTGATTCCTTCTCAAAAGTATCAACCATGCTAGAGTTTGCGGTGTATACCTCTAACGTGCACAACATATAGAGAGATACTCATCTTTTAACTCCTTTTCATAGCACTCTTCTTTGAAGGTATCACTTAACTCTACTAAAGCAGTCTGTTCAGCAATGTGGCCCTGCTCCCTGCTCCATATCATTGTAGCTGAAGATGTTGCTTCATTGTGACATTTTATTTCTAGGACAGCTAAGAGCACGACAAACACAGTGGCTCAGCTATTACCAAACACTCCCCTAACAAAAAGCTAGAATTATTGGCTTTCCCAGCCAGTGCTTCTTAATTAAGGATGCATGATTTATTTATTTATTATTTATTTATTTAAGAGTTTTATATAGCGCTGGCCAGACCCGAAGGTATCAGAGCGCTTTACAACATTTATCGTGATGCAGTCGAACACAAAGTATTTCAATAAACAACATTTACTCATGACGAATTCTGTTTGGGGTGGGGGGGACGATGGAGCGAGTCAAAAGGCAGGTGATGTAAAAGCCTTCTTATCGAAGTGAATATATACTGCGCTGGGCTAGCAAGATTCCTCGTTAGGCGGCAGCTATCCATTCGGATGAGTTCGGTTGAGGAAGAGGTCTTTGAGCTGGCTTTTGAAGTTTGTGAAGGAGGGGTTAGTCCTGATATAGACTGGGATGGAGTTCCGGATTTTAGGCGCATTTCCAGAGAAGGAGCGTGATAGGGTTTTTTGTTTGCGAGTTTTCGGGGGTATGAGAAGTAGAGTGTTAGTACTCCTGAGATTCCTTGTCTGGCCGGCCTTCTTGAGTTTGGAAGCCAGGTAGGCAGGTTTGCCAGTGTGCAGAGCTTTGTGTGTGAGACAAGCAGTTCTGAAGTTGGAACGCATTTTGTTTGGGAGCCATTTTAGCTCTCTTAGAGAGGGAGAGATGTGGTCGTATTTCTTTACTCCAGTGACCATCCTGGCATGATAACTATTTATGTGTTTACAGACATCTTTATAATCAGAGAAAGATTCTATAGAAGGCATCCAAAACATACTTTTGGCAAAGGAACATAAAGCCACAGACCTCGTTTGATACAATCTAAATACACAACCATCTGATTGAAATGATGGAATGTGCAGTTCTTTATTCTGTGTGTTTTCTCCCAAGGGAAGGTGGGGATGGAGTGGTTGGTTGGTGTGGGACAAGAAAGGCTGTGTGTGTGCATGTGTGCTGTCTGTCTGTTTGCCTCTCTGTCTGCTGGTGGGAGTCCTGTGAGAATGTGGCGCCCCAAAGGAATAATAATACATACGATTTTCATACCATTTAGATCTCAAATATTTGTTCCCTGGTACTGCAGACATGTTTAAATGCTACTTGAATTCAGAGATGAAGTAGGGCACTGGATATTCCATGGTGTCAATGCCCAGAACACGACAAATGCTTATCAGTTGCAGGCATGCCTTATCCCGAGTCTCGCCGACACAGGCCAAACAGCAGTACAGCTCTACAAACTCAGCTGCCACTGTTCCATCAAACAGAATAGTCATCCGGATTACACCACGCTCATGTAAAGCCTGCAGAGTCTCCAGGCTGGCACTGGTCCTCAGGGCTTGTTGGTGCAAAGGGTGCACACACAAAATACCCACTAGATGAGTGAGTGGACGGGCACGACGTACTGGAATTAATGGTGGCACACTGCAGGCCACCATGAGATTGGCCAGCATGATGTCTTCTCCATAGATCTCCAGGATCCAGTGACGCAGGAAAAATCCTGCCATTCGGGCGTTGATCTCAATGATCTTCGGCCCTGTAGGCATCATCTTAAACTCTACATTAAAGACTCCATCAACCAGCCCACAACTAAGACAGGATTGGTAGGCGGCCATCACAAGCTGGGCCTCCTTGTCTGGTGGGAGAAATGTAGGCATGCAGGCAGCGGTCTCAGTGAAATCGGGCACCCGTGTGGGGCCATTATCAGAGACAAATGCTCCCATAAGCTGACCATCGTAGATGATGATGTCAACATCGTGTTCGGAACCGGAGACATATTCCATAAGCACCATGGCATTGCCATAGCTCAGCCCAATCCCGGGGCAGTCACTCTCCTCTTTCATGCTTCTCGAGATGTTCTTGTAGTACTGGTGGCACTGCTCTTTACTCTCCACCAGTTTGACTCCAATGCCTCCGCACCCAAATTCTAGTTTCATTACACATGGGTAGGCAACGCAGCTAGAAACCTTCTCAATATCGGTGTGACTTTTGACTTGGTAGGAAGGCAAGGCATAGGAAGCAATGGTAGTGGATAAGGCACTGTCTTTTCAGGAAAGCAGGCTGAGGTGGGTGCGACTCTTCTGCTTAGAAAGGAGTATGGCTGACACTGAGTTGGAGCGGAGGCCTAGCTGCTCACATACTAAGGCAGCAAGGATAGTGCAGTCATTCCAGAATGCGACACATCCATCCAGATGCATTGTTCGGTCACGTACCATCTTCACAATCCACTGGGCATGAGCCTCATCCTGCTTGTGGTCAGTCATGTCATAGTGAATGAAGTTGTGCACAATGCTTGCGGCAAAGTGATTTGGGTCTGATTCAATCAGGTGAACCTAGAACAGAATAAGGAACACAGCATTAATATCCAACCTAGTGCTTAATCTATCGACATAGCCATTCCATCCAGCCGATTGATTTAAGGTGCATCAACAGGCACTGCCACCCACAATGCATCCATCCACTTAACCATTTACCTTTCATTGTTTCTCCCATTCAGTTATAGTTCCTTCTCTGCATTCGTTGACCTATCCATATAGCCTTCCATAGAACCATCGTCCCACAGATATTCTTTTAATATGCCATATGGTCATCTGCCCTCTCTAACTCATCCATCTGCTTAAACCTTATTTCACCTGCCTTGCACAATACAAACATTCATTCTACAATAACATCCATCCATCCACACAATCTTCACCTGATTTCTATCAACACATCCATCAAACTACCCATCCATTCATCTACAGGCCTTCTAATTCAGTCACACAGCCATTCAAGGCAGGTCTCCACTTCACTTCCATATTACTATTGTGCAGTACAATCACAGTATACCCATCTTGATATTTTTAAACTAGCTACGGATTGAAACAAGATGTATTCTGAAACTGGTCCGCATTATTCGCAAAGTTCTTCACACAAAGTCCACGATCTATCTCTCAAAATTGGTCATCTCTGGGGGTCAATTTCTCCTTCATAACTCCAAAACCTTCTACTCGAACTTTCCTATTGCCAGAGAAAAGAACCCTCAAGCCTATTCAGGGTGTGCTCTCAGTGGCGGCCCTCACTAACAAAGGGTGGTGTGGCGGGTGGGGGTAGGACGGGTTAATAATAATAATTTTAAAAACATACCTGATGCCACCAGTTGCCTCCCACATTGAGTCGCTCCTGCTGGCCTCTTCCTAGGTCCCAGCAGCCCCTGGGACAAACTCCCAGCCAATCCCTGTGCTGCAGAGCCTGGGCAGGCAGGAAAGACGCTCCACTCAGGTCATGGAGTCTGTGGGGTTTCCCCAAGCCGGCTGCTAAATGCAGCCTGGCTGGAGAAACCTAAGTGCACATGTGTGTTTTGGTTGGCCTTAGACGGCCAGCCAAACTCACATGAGCACTTAGGGATTGCACAAGCACTCCTCCACCACCCTCCCATGCCCCGTCCCTCCATGCACAAACTGGCTCAGAGCCGGCAAAGGAAAAATAAAACGATGCTAGAGTATCGTTTTATTTTTCGTTTGCTGGTTCTGCGCCAAGCAGTGGGGTGACGCTCCTCCGCCATTGCGGAGGAGCCGCCACTGTGTGCTCTCGTGTTGTGGGAGGACATTCTCTCACCAATCAGATCCAACACTTCTCTCGAGGTCTTCAAAGGGGAGATGAAAACTTGGCTCCTCCAACAATTCCTCCTAGATGGCCCTATCATCTACACATTACAGCTCACTTTCAGATCAACCTTAGAAGCTTAACGGAACATTCTCTGCCGTAGTACTCACCCATTGCTTGGGTGGGATTTAAAAACAATGCAAGCATATTCCATCCTTCACTTGTTTCGTGATGCTTCCTTTCTATAGATTTCAATATATCATGTTTCCTTATTGGTTGAAGGCACTTCTCTCTCTGGGTCCCATTCTTGATTTATTTCGATTCTCATACTTGACCATTTGATTGTAGCTCGTATATCAATGTACATCATCTGTTTTATTTATCTACCGTACTTTATACATAAGCTCTTTATCTTTGGTTGTTACTTCTGACTACTCAGTATGGTAGCACTCTGACGCCTCTTGGGATCAAGACCGTGCTAAATAAAACCCTCAACAAATAAATAAATAAACAATAATCCTACTAACCATCCCCATCCAATTATTCTGCTGTGCTGCAAAATGCATGCCAGTTGACAACAGAAAAATCATTTGCTGACGCCATGCTCATAGTTTATTTATTATTGACAAAACTAAACAATGTTTAAAATAAAAACTAAAAGTTGTTTAAGCTTATTTATGCATATGCTTTCCATGGGTCTGTAGGATCATATAGACCGCAATACATTTTACAGCATATTGTCCCTTTATACAGGAGATATGTCCCCATTTATTTTGAACCAGTCTGTAGAAAACAGAAATTCAGAAACCTAATTAGATGAGTTAATTGTAAGGCATGCAACATTTTAAATCACTCATATAATTTCATAACAAGCATCAGAAAGGAATATATATATGTATATATATATATATATATATATATATATATATATATATATATATATATATATATATATATATATATATATATGTAGGAAAGCAGGATCTGCTTTCATGGTCACCCCCACTTTTTGCTGGTGTTATTCTGTTTTCTGACTAGTCTGACTGGGATACTGCTAATCAGGACCCCGGTCACTGTGCTGTCTCCTTAAATTGGACTTTGGTAAGTACTTTAGTACCTTCCTAATTGTCTACTAGTGTACACTCCTAACTCCCTAATATATGGTACTAAGGTACCCAGGGCATGGGTCCACCAGGGGTCTGCAGCATGTATTATGCCACCCCTGAGAGACCACTCAAACTGTGACTGCAGGCCTGTTATTGCACCCTGTGTGAGCTGGTGCTAGCACCACTCACAACAGATATAAGTTTCCTTATATCTGAGGTCACTGCACTTAAAACGTATAAGTCTCCCCTAAGGTAGGCCTTTCAATCCTGAAGGCAGGGTGTTTAGTTATATGTGTGAGGGTGTCCTGCTCATGCAAACGTAGGAGTCGATTCTCCCAGCTTTGTAAGTGCGGTCAGCCATTTTAGATATATAGTGGACATCAAGTCAATTACGAGATGTCTAACTATATATTGGCTGCACCAAAAATAGTCATGTTTGGTATCAAACATGTTAGAATCCTACCCCAACACTGTTTCCAGTTTTGGATATAGGATTCCATGTAGCCCCCCAGTATTCCTGATACCAGCCTTTCAGGGTCTAACAGCAAGCTAGTGCTGCCGCCGACCACAGACACTATTCTGCCCTCCTGCTGCTGAACCAGGCTCGAGCAGGGGAAGGCAGGACAATAGGTTTCTTGTCACAGGGAGGTGTGACCACCTCCCAGACAGGACTTAGTGTATTGGGCTGGGGTGGGGGCGCTTGCCAGCACCACCAGACTGCTTTGAAGGGCTCATTTGGTGCCCTCCTTGCATACTTTAGTTGGAACTAGTTCAGGGAGCCGTTGACTCCCGCTCTGGCGTGAAACTGGACAAAGGACATGGGAGTATTCTCCCCTCTGTCCAGCCCCTCCTCTGGGAGGGACCCCTGAATCGTCCTAATCCTTCCCTTTGGGTGCTTAAGGGCTTACCTGTGGGTGGCTCTTCAGATTCGTCGTGGGACAAGATTCAGATCTGAAACCACTTCATCTTCAACCGTCTGGGCTCGTTGGACTTTGCTGGACTTCGCTTTGGGAACCGAGACTGCATCTGGAAGACTCCTGCTGCTCCTGGTCTCGTATTCCTACCAGTCTTTTGCTTCGTCTGTGCCTGTGCTCCATACAGGTTCTTCTCCAGGCCTGTAGACATCCAAGACACCCGAAGGAATTTCCCTTGGAGTGAAGGAGTCTCCACTCTGCATCTGCAAGCTCCGCAACTAAGCTGACCGGTCTGCAGGTCCTGACGTCCCACTGACTCTGAGAGACTCAGCAACACAAGTTGTGGTTCTGAAACTCCCTCAAGGTATGCACTGTCTTCTCACCAAATTTGAGGCCAGTATCCTTTGTCAGAACCACTGGAACAGCACCCCTGTGCACCATGTCGACTTGCTCTTGCCAAGGCTTGTTGAATGTGTCTAGAGATCTTCGGGCTCCAAGAAGCTCCAGCCTCCAGCATCTCTTGCTACCAAGATCTTTGTTCTCACACATTCTCTGCACTGTAGGCCTTCATCATTTGTGAGCTGCTTGAGGTCCTCTTGCGACTGCTGTGCTCCCACCGTGTGGGTCCTCTTGAGGGTCTTATTTGGCTCCAGTGGGCTCCCCTGCTTGCTTGGGGCCTGCACTGACTCTCCTGCACTTGGTGAGTCCCCTGGACCTTGCTGGTCTTGACACTGCACCTTCTTCGCTTTCTTGTCTGTTGCTGCTGCCAGGGCTTGTTGGGGCTCCCGACGGACACCGACCTCCTGGTTCTCGACTTCCGATGTGGGACAGCTCATGAACGGCTCCTGGTCTTCCACAGCATCGCCTGGTCCTCATAGCTGCAGCGACAAGGTCACCGCCAACTCTCCTGCACCTTCGTTCATCGGTGGTCATTGTCTACGTGCCTCCTGGTCACTTCAGAGTGCCATAGACTCTATCCCCTCTACTTGCAGGTACTCCTGTTCTAGAATCCATCCTTGGATTCCACCAGACTCTTTCACCTTCTTCGCCAGCGGCATCTTCACAGAAGTCCTCCATTGTGGTCTACGGCGGTTTCCGACGTCACTTCAATCCTATGCACCTGGCTTCCCTGGTGTAGGTATCCTGGTTCCTGGGGTATCCACGGGTGGGGTGACTCTCCAACCTTCCATCTTCCACAGAGTTTCTTCAGGGTCCACTGGGAAGGGTCCTTCTTCTTGAAAACTGCAAGCGCGACTTATCTATTGATTTGTATTGAGCAGGCAGTCGTGTTTCCACTCTGCACACGGCCTCTGGGGGGGTTCCTGGGTACTTACCTTAGGTGGTTGTTTGGGTCCCCGGCACTTTTAAGTCTTCTGGATCCAGTCTCGACTTCAGTCGTGGTTTGCATTCCACTTTCTTAGTATATGATTTGGTCTTCCCCTGTTGACCACTGTGTATTTGTGCTACTTACCTGTTCTATTACTGAAGTATTGTGTGTATTGTGATTATATCTCCGGGTAGGAGATATTTCAATGTGTTAGTGAGTGTTTACAATAAATACATATTTTTATAACTACACTGTGTGTTTCTTTTTCAATTAACCACACTACATAATTAGTATTGGTAAAACAAGCTGATTTACACTCCTTCTGGACTAAGACTGAAGGCTGCTCTCCACAGCTACCGCTAAAGAGCTTTCTATGGTTGTCTAAGACCACTAAAATCACCATAAGGTTTGTCTGGATTAGTGCAGGGTGCTTCACTTAAATAAGTGTGCACCATATACTAAGCCAGCCTCCTACAATATATATATTTATTACCTAGTGGCGATAGCCAGTAGGTAGTTATGGTTAGGACCAAAGTTTCCATAGGAAAACCGTTTTTTTGTTTGCCAATAACATTGGCGCCGCTTGACGTATCTTCACGAAATTTTCACAAAACTTCCCTTTTTTGGTCCAGCTGCTGTATTGAAAGTTTCGGGGTGATTTGTCAAGGAGGGCTGAGAAAAAAGGGGGTCCCAAAACGTGTTTACCATGTTATGTCTATGGGGAGTTTATATATTCTGAACACGACTACAGCCCAAACCGCTGAACGGAATACACCAAATTTGGCAGAAAGCTAGATATTGGTTCATAGAGCGTGAGTTTTGTGATTTGGTGTAAATCTGTTCAGTAATTTCAGAGATATTTCGGTTGTGTTGGCAGCCATCTTGGGACCAATATACAAGATAGCACCCTATTGAAATGCATTGCAGTGACTGGAAAGTTTTGAGGGTCACAAAAAGGAGAATGTATAAAGGTTGATAACAGATTTTAGTTACAATATAAATCATTTGTTGATGGTACCATACTAATTTTAGGAATTATGGTGTGTTCTAAGGTGATTTTACCCTGTGGAAAAGAATTCAAAACGTTTCTGATGATTTCCCCATAGAGGTTATGGACGGTGCTCCAGAAGCTAAAATGAGAGCATGTTTTCTGTAAATTCATGAAGTCAGATGGTTGATTACCTTGTGTTCTACTGCAGCCTCCCAGAGTGTTCTAAAGAACAACTAGAGTGCTAACAGTGTTACTTATGACAAAAGTATGGCACACCTGAATCCATGTTCATTGAATCAAACTGGTAAAACCTAAAGCATTTAATTTAGAAAGGAATAAAATGAGGGGGTCAGTTTGTTATAGAAATTATAGTTAGTGCTGTAGAAAGAAAAATGTAGACACATTTTAAGTGAGTTCTCAAATATCTTCCTCTTCTATTTCATTAAAATATTCTGACATGCAGACTGAAACATTCACTTTAAACACCAGCAGCAGACTGCCAGTTAACTCCCTAGTGATCAGCAGTTTTACAACCGTGTTCTAATGTGCAACTAGAGTGCTAACATTCTGAATTTATGCCAAAGGTGTTACACAAATGAACGCCATCTTGATGGAATCATAATAGAAAACTGAAAACATTTTCTTCTGAGGATACTGCAGTAAATAATGAAATTAGGGACCTGTAAGAACCACGCATACACGGCAAGTATGTCTAGTGGTTTATTCACATATAACAGGCAGGTACGTCCGCACCTCAACTCGGTCAGCAGTAACTGACCTTAACATACTAACGCTCTAGAACGGTAGCATCCAGTTACCTAGGAACCGGTAACCAGGATACCACATCCTCTCTCTTTAACAGAATATAATGAACAGAAGGAGGGAGAAGGGATTAAGACAATATGGAGAAAGGATACATTTCCACTACAATTCAAAATGCATAAATGGGAAAAGAGACAACAGAGAGGAATACGTTAATAACCAAAGCACGTAATAAGGAGCCATGCGAGCCATAAGGATAAAGCATAATACAACACAGATGATGGTAAACAATGCAAGGAATATTTAAAGCAATGTACGTTATGCAATAAGCAATATAAACAATACAAGGAATATTTAAAGCAATGTACGTTATGCAATAAGCAATATCAGTGCACCCCCTCTTTAGCACAATCGAAACAACAAAACAAATTACATTACAAAATCTTCAAACTTCTTAGGGAGAACAATTTGTCTGCTTCTTGAAGAATGAACAGAATTCGTAACATGACGATCTGCACTATCAGCAGGTGAAGATATTCCATTTTGGGTACTTCTTACAGTATTGGGATTAGTAACCTCATCCCACAACCAATTGGTGGAAGGACTGACTTGGCCCTCATTAATACTGCCCCAGTTCAAAACTTTATTGCACCTTGACATCCTGCCAAAATGCCACACTTTACCATCACTTAATTTGGCTGATTTAGCATACACATCAATTACTTTTAGTGGATTTGAAAATTTGCTATTACCTTTCTTAATTTTGTGTGCAAATTTTACTCTTACCCAATCACCCTTCTTAAGAAACACATCTTCAGTGTTATGTTTCTGATCATACTGAGCTTTACACTTTTCCTGTAGTTTTTTCAAATTAGATCTTACAACAGCAGGTGACCACTTGCTACAAATTCTCTTTTGGTTCCAAGCCACATTGTCTTTTGTAAAAGGTTCTCTACCTCTTAAAATTCTGAACGGACTGTAACCAGTCCCTGTGGGTGTAATCCTGAATGCCCAAATAGTTTTGAACAGTTCTTTCTTCCAATCCTTACTGACACTAATTGAAGCTTGGATACTGCCCATTATCACTCTATTGAATCGTTCTACGATTCCATTTCCGGCAGGATGATAAATAGGTGTCTTTTTCCCTTTAATACCATTCCTAGTCAAGAAACAAATGAACTTCTCTGCACAGAATTGAGTTCCGTTGTCACTTAATATGACTTTGGAGATACCTTCCCTTAAAAACAAACCCTCCAAGCAATCAATGATGGTACTACTATCAATGTTATTAATCAAAACCACTTCACGCCATTTAGAGAAATTATCTACAATAACAAACAGATACCATGGTTTCCCATCCGTGTCAGTCACAGGACCTAACAAATCAACACTCAACTCTTCCCAAGGGCCATTGGGAATGTTCCTCTCACCTAAAGATGGTCTAAATAATAGTTGAGATTTGTCAGAGTTCGAACAAACACAACATGATTTCACTAAACACTCAATATCTTTGTCCATATTAGGCCACCAGTACCAAAGTTTTACTCTTTTTTAAGTTTCACTATGCCAAGATGTCCACTGTGACAAATATCAAGAATTTTCCTCCTTAACGTTTCAGGTACCACTGATCTATCACCTCTCAAAATCGCATCGTTGTCATCAACAGAGAGTTCATCCTTAATCTCCCAAAAACTCCTGTGATGAGCTAAAATGTCTTTCTTACAAGGCCAACCATTGATAATAAATTCCTTGATAGCTTGAAGATCAGTATCTTTGGTATATTCCTCTATCCACTCAACTTTGGAAATAGCATTGAGATCTCCTTCATGAATAATTGCTACATCACTTCCATCCCAATCTGCAAAATTGGCATCAGAAATGCATGCTACACTCAACTTGTCCCATTCATTCTCATTATGTACAGGATGAGGTAAACGAGCTCTGCTCCAAAAATCTGCTACTTGGTTTTCTTACCAGGTAAGTAAATTACATCGTAGATATAATCCAAAAGACGTAAGGTCATCCTAGCAATTCTAGGTGTGGCTTTCATAAATCCTTCAGTAGTAAGAACTTTCAACAATGGTTTATGATCCGTGCGTATGGTAAATCTAGTACCCCAAATATATTGTCTGAACTTCTCTGTGGCCCAAACAGTGGCTAACATCTTTTTTCGATTACAGAAAATTTGTTTTCAGAAGAAGTTAATGATCTGGACGCAAAGGCCACTGTACACTCTTCACCTAAATCATTAAGTTGGGTTAATACCGCACCTAATCCTTTGCCACTTGCATCCGTGGTAACGATGCTGTGGGACAGAGGATTGAATCCCTGCAGAGGAAGAGCACAACATAATTCATTCTTAATGGAATCAAAGTCATTTTGTAATTCTGGATTCCATCTAAATTCTTGTTTGACTTTGAGTAAATCCCTGAGGTTGTGAGTTTTTGATGCGAAATTATTAACAAACTTTGAATAAAACTCTGTTAACCCTAAAAAGGATCTAAGATCCTCTTTTGAAGTCGGGGATGGGGCTTCCTTTATGTCTTTAATTAAATTCTTTTTAGGTGAGATGCCTTCTCCCCCAACCTCATGACCCAGATAAGTAACAGAATTCATGGCAAACTTGCATTTTCTTAATTCCGCTGTCAAACCACATTCAGAAAGTTTGCTCAACACCAAATCTAATTGTTTGTCATGCTCCATTTTATCTCGACCCATGACCAGGATATCATCCTGAAAATACGTTACTCCCTTGGTGCCCTTAAAGATCTTATACATCAGCCTCTGAAAAACAGCAGCGGCTGATGCTAACCTAAAAGGCATACGTACGAATCTGAAGCATCCAAATGGTGTAATAAATGCTGTAAGGTCCCTACTTTCAGGATGTAATAAAACCTGGTGATAGGCCGAGGTCAGATCAATTTTTGAAAACCATTTTATACCTTGTGACTGAGCCAATAATTCATCTATTCTAGGAAGTGGAAATTTATCCACAATGATGTTTTTATTGAGGTCTCTCAGGTCGATGCATAGACGGAGACGACCATCCGATTTCCTTACGACAACTAATGGGGCCAACCACTCAGCACATTCTATTGGCTCAATTATTCCCTTCTGCTCTAAGGAGTCAAGTTCAGCCATTACATCCTCTCTTATAGCCAAAGGAATATTTCGAGCTTTATGACAGACTGGAACAGCCCCTTCTCTTAAAATGATTTTATGTACAAAGCTATTAAGTTTGCCAACTTTACCTGAAAATACATTTTGAAATTTATTCTTGAGAGAGTCAATCAAAACCTGGTTTGATCTTCCAGTAATAGAACTTGGTCACTCTTATTAGGGTCAAGTATGATTCCTAATGCTCCTTGGTCTTTCCACCCTAAAACTGAGGGTCCTTTTTCAGCTACATATAGTTTTCCCATTGCTGATCTGTCCTTGAACTTAAAGTTTACAACCGTAAAACCAACCATAGGTATTTTTTCACAGGTAAATGTTACAGGGTGAATATCCGTAGGTTGTAATTCTCTATTAAGGATATTAGTAAATTCCTCATCCCATACGTTTTTTGGATGATGGTGTACGGGAGCCTGAATCTGCAATAATTTGAATTTGTACACCATCAATACTTATGTCACAACGAGGTTTCCTTTGGGAGTCTGACCCTACTCCGAAAACTATGTTGTCAAAACACTTCTCATCATCGACACACAACACACAATCCTCATTTAATGAATCTTCTTCTTCAATATCTTCATTACCATTATCCCATACACACATGACTTGTTTTGCGACCCAGTCTATTTAGTCTCCTTCTGCACATTTTTGCAAAATGCCCTGTAAATCCACAATATGTGCACTTAGACCTCCATGCAGGACAATTTTTGTCCTTCGCATAATGACCTTTATTACCACATCTATAACAAGTGGGTACTCTATCTCCTTGACCCTTGTCATTCTGTATTACTTTGGGTTTATATGAATCTTTGGGATTAGGTTTATCATGTTTTTTATTCTCCCATTTAGGAACGTTGGAGACTTTACCTACCACCTCACTTTCTTTTCTTAAAGCAGCTTTGGCGCACCTTTTTGACATCTCTGCTTTCTTGATCAAAGCAGTAACCTCTGATAAAGGCGCTTCACCTACCACCCAAAGTTTGTCTTGAATGCCAGAATTAGCTGTATGCATGACTAGTTGATCTCTAATGAAATCATCATGTAAATTCCCAAAAGTGCATGTTATGGCTAACTTTTTCAAAGCTGCAACATAATCCTCTACACTTTCACTCGCTTCTTGTTTCCTTTGGAAAAATGTGTATCTGTCTATTCCAACACATACAGTTGGATGATAATGTAGGTCTAAGTCCTCTAAAGCTTCTAAGAATACATTTGTGCTACTAGCCCATCTGATAATACACCCGTAGACCTTCCGGACCCAAATTATGTAAAAGTAATTTCCTTTTCCTGGAAGGTGAGTATTCATCTTCGCTTTCTTCCTCTAAAGCAGAGATGTAATTCAGAAAATAGTCTTTCCATTCTGGCCACTTTAAAATGGGTTCTCCAGGGTGTGCTAAAAATGGAACAGGAGCTGTGAGTCCAAAGTTAGATGCACTCATCTTGAATCACCCTAGTCTGTGCGTTGTATATACGTGCTGAGAAAAACTTTAACGAAGTGAATGTGGAAAAGTAAAAATAAAAAAACTCTTCTATGGTGAAAACAGATCCAGCAATAACTGTGTTTGCCACTCAC
The DNA here is from genome assembly GCA_963921515.1 of Calotriton arnoldi. Classification (NCBI taxonomy): domain Eukaryota; kingdom Metazoa; phylum Chordata; class Amphibia; order Caudata; family Salamandridae; genus Calotriton; species Calotriton arnoldi. The sequence continues at coordinate 1,611,572 of CAWUFW010000037.1, read as the reverse complement.
CAAGTCTGACACTGTCAGTGTGAAGGGTGTTCAATAATAATAGCAGCAGGAGATGATCTAGCCAATGAAGGCACTAGACCCCGAGTAATGACGCTTCAGGTACATAAGCGATTGATTAATTGCCTCCTTGAAAATACACGTAACAGCTGAGGAGCGTGAGTATGTCAATTGCTCCCGGAATGCTTCTCTGACGACACACGTCAAAACTCTGGTGTGCGTAACACGGTATCTCTACATAAAGTAAATTGAGATAAAAAAACACTTCCAAAATGGCCGCACGTCACGTAGCAGCGCGCTGACGTCACCACGCTGTGTTGAGGATCGTATTGCTGGCACACGTCACCATTCGCACGCGTTGGATTCCACGAGCGCAAGGGTCTGCTGCAGCAACGACTCGCGCAACAGTCTCGCGCTCACCAACGGTCGCACAAGCCCCCAATGGCTCCGTACCTCTCAAATTGCTCAAAATCGGGGGACACGGAACCGGAGCATCTTGTAGACGGAGGAACAGCAGCTCTTCCCGGTGAGTCCGTTTCCGTCCGTTTCTTTCTTCTTCACGCTCGAAGCGGGCAGCCTCCTCTTAAAATTTCTTTACTCTGCCTGTTCTTGAGTAGAGGAGTGGCAGTGGTGTGGTTCTCTTCCCAGCTCGTCGCCAAATTGTAAGAACCACGCATACACGGCAAGTATGTCTAGTGGTTAATTCACATATAACAGGCAGGTATGTCCGCACCTCAACTCGGTCAGCAGTAACTGACCTTAACATACTAACGCTCTAGAACGGTAGCATCCAGTTACCTAGGAACCGGTAACCAGGATACCACAGGACCTTCATAACAAATAAGTCTCCCAAGATGATCCCCGGAGAGAAAGGAGCCCCAAAAACCCACAAATATCACCCAAATGTAGCCCAATGACAGAAGTGTACAAAACACTTTGGGGCTTATTTATGAGCCCTTGCGTCACTTTTACGCTGCCGGTGCGTCACTTTTTGTGACGCACCAGCAGTGTAAAAAATGCGCCATGGTGCGTCATATTTACAAAGTGACGCATCTAGGTAGATGCGTCACTTTGTAAACCCCTGCGCCACATTATACCTGCTCCAGGTATAATGTATGCAGGGGGGGCGTTCCGACGCAAGAAAGGGTCGTAGAAGTGACGCAGTGAAATCTATAAGATTTCACTGCGCCATTTCTTTGACCATAATGCGTCAATATCTTACGCCTGCCTCAAGGCAGGCGTAAGACTGACGCAGGCCCTTTCACATGGGGCTTGCCCCATGTGAAAGGACACATTGCTGGAGTTTCGTCACTTTTGTGACACACTCCAGCAATGCATCATTTTTGCGCCTACAGATACGTCAGAAATACTGACGTATCTGTAACTCCTTGCGACATGATGCGTCATACTGTAAATATGACGCATCATTGGTGTCGCAGGGAGAGCGCAGTGAAAAGTGACGCATCGCTGTTTTCACGCAGCGATGCGTCACTTTTCATAAATAAGCCCCTTTGTTTTGTTTTTTTACAGTTTTATATAGCACAGACGTGACCTAAGGGTATAGGAGTGCTTTACATGAGCATCAGTTATATTACAAAAGGACACATTCCTTTTGGTTTTAGGCAAGGGAGATCAAATGATTTGCCCAGAATCACAGGATGTTGAGCTGACGCCGAAACTCGAACCTGGTTCCCCAGTTGCAAAGTCTGCAGCTCTGGCTGTAACGCCACATCCTCTCCCTTAAGTATAACTTATAATCAAGTGATCAACTGGATAAAAAAAACATAAAGATAGCAAATTATTTAAAAGTGCTTTGTTGCTATTTGAGAACTCAGAAAATATGTCCTCATTTCAGTTGTTTAGAGCACTAACCATAATTTCTTTGGGAATAAGACCCTCTCATGCAGCATGGTGCAGAGGCAACAAATTGACCATGCTGTGCCAGCGGGAGGGGTAGTGGCAGCACAACAGACCATGGAGGGCAGGGAAAATGGGGGCAGAGGCAACAAACCAACCATGCAGTATAGGCAAGAGAGGCTGTGGCAATATAAAAGACCATTGAGGGCAGAACCATACATGCCAACAGGCCCGATCAGGTAGGAGACGCCTGATGTTTTTAAGGCCAAAAGGCCTTTATTTTATTTGTCTCCTGCCTTAAAGATCCTCTTTTTCAATGTAAGTCAATGGGGAAAATCAATTTCCATGATTATTTTTTCAAAACCTCCCTCTTACCAAGTTCAAAATGTTGGCAAGTTTGGTATATTGGATCAAGGAGGGCAGGAGGAATAGGGTAGAGACAAGGAGGACAGGAGGAATGGGGTAGGGACACAGACTCAGATAAGAGAGGGCAGGAGGGAGATGGGCAGGGGCACCAAACCGACCTTACAGGGCAAGTGTCGCAGCAGCACAATACATCACACAGGGCAAGCGAGACGGCAGTGCAGCAAACGGAGCATGGAAAGCAATAGGCAGGTAACAGGACCATGCACATGGACAACAAAGAGCAGAGGGGAAAGAGGCAAGGGAAGCAAGCTGACCATAGCAGACAGACAGGAGGGTCAGTTGCAGCATAACGAACCATGAAGGTCTATACACACTCCACCAGAGCACACACTTAAGTCAATTACTAATTTATTACAATCATATAATAGAACACATTTCAAATCGGATTTTCTTGGTCTTTATTTTCTTCTTTTTCTTATCCAGCCAACACGTGTTTTGTCATCTGGGGAAATAACCCACGACTTCCTCAGAGCTGTCTTCCTATGTTGGAGCACTCTAATACCTCTATGCCGGTTATACTTCCATCCCGGCCAGTAGATATTGGACATCAGAATCCCAAATTCTGAACGTCCCCATAAAGCTTTCAAAAGAATTATCCGTACATGAGTTGCCCAATATGAGGTCAATGAAAAGAAGAAGGATCAAAGTTCCAGAGATCTTCACAATCTCAAAGCGCACCGTATGTTAACACGCTTCTGCCTAGGACGCCGATCCGCATCTTGTTGTCAGGAATTGAAAGACTCAAGGGCAATGTATTAAGCCCAAATAGTTGCGAACAATGCTACAGACGCCGATACGCATCCCGACGGCTCTCTATCTCCCGCCGTGTAAAATCCACAGCTTTTGGCTCATTGTTGGGTAGTTTCACAGGGTGTTGATTGCAATAATGTGACACCATCAAAATAGAGTTTGCAGTTAGCTAATGGAAACCTTTGTTCCTGTGGTATTTCAAAGACCTCACCTACATGAAGTACACAATGCACATACAGGAAAGGAAATGGACGAAATGTGGATGCCCAGCGCCTGGATACCCTCGAGGGTGACAAGAAGCGATCCACGGATCTACTGATTGATTGGGCACCTCATACTATTTAAATATCTCTACTCAACATGCAGGCTCCACTTCACGACAGCCGAAGCCAAGTACTACACTGACGCCATCAGTGAGGCATCCAACACAAACAGAACAGCCTTCAGGATAGTATGGCACTGTGTTAACCAGCTCCCTGATACACCAGCCTGATACCAGGCCAAAACGTACAACATCTTTAACATAAAAACAATCTAACAGCACCAAGTAGATACTCCTCAGCCACTTCTGCCTGCACAAAACATCCCACACCGGCCATCCTTCAACCTCCTCCCTCACAGACAGCACTGCCATTGCCAACTACATTAAACTCAACTTCAAGTGAAGACAATGTCATTAACTCATTGGGAAAAATGCCTCTTTTGGGCAGTTATACCCATTTTGTTGCTGGATGTTACCTCTGGTTTTAGACACTCCACACTGGGGGATTGCCGTCCTGTGTCCAGTGTATTTGCTGGGACCCCTAAAACAAGTTAAAATGTGTTATTTCCGGATTGGCATGTTTAACTCACCCATAGGCCTCAGTGTTTGGTGTAGTAACTACACCCATGGAATGAGCAGTTAAATGTCGCTTGGGGTCTGCAGGACTTTTTTTTCGATCAACTAATGAGAGAAAGGAAAAGATGGCTTTATGCCTCTAAGTGTAGCCTGACTGCTGCAGTTTAAACCTGCTGCACGACCTGGCAAAAAAACTCTTTATGACAAAGAACCACCTTGCTTTTAAATATTAATGTCACCCCTATGTGCCCCACAAGGTAGGGTGCATGTAAAAAGGCAATGTTACCATGTCCCTATCGTGACAAGGCCCCAAGGCACTGTGAAGGCTGTGGCTTGTGGATAGGGAAGCAATATTCCATTCCAGCACTGAAAGCACTGAGTTGTGTAGTTATAGATTACTTCACAGTGAGACGTGACCAACTCATGTAATCCAAAAAAGGACAAGGAAAGGTATTGGCGACGAAAGATTTAACAGAGAAAGCGACAACGCATTAGGAATAGGTGAAAGATTTAAGTATGTGCTTGATGATATCAAAAGGGCCTTCAGTCACAAAAGCAGCAGTGTTTCACGCTTGTTCCACCCACCACCCCCCCACTCCCAAACACCACCCTTGGGCTGGTCTGACTAAATTGCCAGGGCTGCTATGAGTACCCAGTCTGGCCCTGGATGTAAAGCAACTGGAGGTACACATTGTTGATCAAGGGACTATTCACAAAGGTAAGTAAAAGGGAGGAACAATGTATCCTGGTGCCTTGAGTGGTGGTATGCAAAGGGCAATGAACAGCAGTACCAGAGACAAGGAAAGCAAAGTTTGCAAGGGATAATATGGATAGCGAGAAAGAAAGGTAGAGGTGGGAAAGTGAATGCTTCAGTGCGGAATCAATAGACGTGACAGCAGCTAAGACAACTACAAAGGCGATGTAATTCAAGTGGGCATTACCCCCATATGTACAGGGGTAGAAGCAGTGTTAGTTATGGTTTGTACAGGGACATAAACATTGTTGAGGATGAGGAATGAGGGAAAACTGGTTTGGGGTGAGAGCAGAATTTGTTCTTCAGAATTGTGGAATGAGTGAGAACCAAGACATACTATTTTATGAGGTCAAAGTTAATGGTAAACCGGTAAAAGTCATGGCTGACTATCGGGTACATTATACATTAATTGGGGAAACAATGTGTTGTATCTTACCAGACGTAGCTGTGTTGTATTTTAAGTATTCCTTTATTAACTTCAAGTTGAAGAATTGTAATTATGTACATTTGTCCATCAGCCTGGTGATCCTTATTCTCCAGCCCCACTAGGAGCAGCCTTCCTGCTGCTCAGCCCATCTTCCAACTGTCACACCACATCCACCCAAGCATTCCAAGCATCACAGTCACACCAACATTCCACTCTCAACACACACTGGCTGAGCAGCTAGGAGATAGGTAACCTGGGATACATATGATAACATAAGCAGAATATAACATATCCTCCTCCTTTTAAATGAAAAATGAAAAGAACTATAAAACATGAGAGGAACTATACACACTCGTATACAAAAGCATAGAAAAAGTTCAGGACTCAGGGAAGCAAGCTCAAATACAGCTTCGCGAGAGTCTGAATACTATGTAACCTGAAAGGAAGGGTAAATATATTGACAAGCAACAATAAAAAATTGACAAGCAATATAACCCATCCTCCCCAATATAAAACAATGTAGAAAAATGCGTAAAATGTAGCAAAGGGTGGACCACACCCCTAGACAACGATCCCACCAACAAGGGAACGAAATGTGTAAACAAGATTCCTAAAGTCAGGAACATGAAATACACTCAGAGAATGGGACTAATAAACCCACTGTAAACACACCCTGTGTAGGGATTTAATGTAAAAACGTGTAAATGGGGCTAACACCCAGAACCTACCCCTGACGTAAGGGTGAAAACTAATGTGAATGGGACAAGACCCACCAGACCTACCCTGTGTGAGGGAGAGAAACTAATGTAAACGTGTAGCACCTGGTGACTCACACACCATATGTACAGGACGTGTAGCGTGAGGAAACTTACACACAGAACAGACAAGACGTGTGGCGCATGGCGACTTACACACAGAACAGAAAACACATGTAGTGCAAGGCGACTTACACAGCCAACAGACCAGACGTGTAGCACATGGCGACTTACACACCCAACAACAACACGTGTGACGCAATGCGACTTACACACTAGTCAAACAAAACACAAAATGTAACGTAGCGTAACAACAACACAGAGAAATGAGAAACCACCCACATAGAGACTAGAACCACCCTCATTTAAGGTACCTTTCATACGTAAATGCTCAACAAACCAACATGTAACACCACGTATGCAAAGTAGAAATGTAACCTAAAATGTAATGTACATTGTAAGCATGACCAATAGAGTAAATGTGTAAACTGTGGCCCCAAAGCAAACCCTGTTGTAAGGAATAAAAATGTACATTTCATTGTAAAGACATAGAGTGAAAGCAGAGTAATGTGTCTTATTCACATCGTATTGTAACACTCTAATCATGTTGACCCTAGACAAAACATTTGTGGCAAACCTAACTAAACATTTTAAAGAGTGTACTCAGCCACGACCTCCAGGCATCTAACTACATGCCCACTTGAGTGATGACTACTAAAGAATGTACTGATAGAAAAGTCAACCTTCCATAACAGGGTGGCTCCCAGACACCGGTGCATTACCAAATTGATCCATAGCTTGAGCAGAGCAGCATTACACATGGATCCTGCGACGTGCCCGGTCTTCATCAAACTCCCAAACTACTATGCAGGTACATACACAGTTGTCTGCACGTGATCAGAAGCAAGCTGGGCATTGCGGGACATTACCCAATGCTACATTACCTCTAAAAACACAATGTTAAAAACACTGGGTCATAACTACCCTGATCCATACGTCGAGCAGAGCATCACTCCAAAAGAATCCCACGACGTGACGATTCCTCATCATGCTCCCCATGCTCCCAAAACTCGCGGCTGGCTCCTGATGCTCGCGTCTGGCCAAAACTGAACCGGAGCCTGCTAGACATACGTGCACCTATCTTAACTGCGGTGTATTGAACTGCAAGATGGCGACGCGCTGACGACATCGCGCCGGGTGGCTCCCGGCGTCGCCGCACTGACAAAGCTTCAAAAAGCAGCAAAGAGCTGCGTACTTCCAACGACATCACAGAAGATCCCACGAAGACACTGCACGACTCCAAGATGCAGGTAAGAGTGCGTGCGCTGGGACAGACACGAAGATCCTTTTGAAAGAACCACACGCGTACAATTCGTAATTCAAACAGTTTAAACGGCTTCACATCAGCACGTTTCCTTGTGGCCATGCCAAATAGGCAAAAATGAATATTAAAGTTACCTTTCAATCAATCAATCAATCACAGAATTTGTAAAGCGCACTACTTACCCGCGAGGGTCTCAAGGCGCTGGGGGAGAAAAAGAGGGGGGGGTGCTGCTACTGGTCGAACAACCAGGTCTTGAGTAGCCTCCTGAAGGTCAGCAGGTCTTGGGTCTGTCGTAGGCTTAGTGGAAGGGTGTTCCAGGTCTTGGCGGCGAGGTGGGAGAAGGATCTGCCGCCGGTGGTGGTTCTTCGAATGCGAGGTCGGCGGAGCGGAGTTGGCGGTTGGGGATGTAGAAGAGGAGTCGTCTGTTGAGGTAGGCTGGGCCAGTCTTGTGGAGTGCCTTGTGTGCGTGGATGAGGAGTTTGAAGGAGATTCTCCTGTCGACGGGGAGCCAGTGCAGGTTCCTCAGGTGGGGGGTGATGTGGCTGTGGCGTGGTACATCGAGGATCAGGCGTGCGGAGGCGTTTTGTATGCGTTGCAGTCGCTTGATGAGCTTGGCCGGGGCTCCCGCGTAGAGGGCGTTCCCGTAGTCGAGTCTGCTGCTGACGAGGGCCTGGGTGACTGTTCTTCTCGTGTCTGTCGGGATCCACCTGTAGATCTTGCGAAGCATGCGGAGGGTGTTGAAGCAGGAGGATGAGACTGCATACACTTGCTTGGCCATGGAGAGCGTTGAGTCGAGGATGACTCCCAGGTTGCGTGCGTGGTCGGTGGGTGTCGGGGCTGCTCCCAGCGTCGTTGGCCACCAGGAGTCGTCCCAGGCTGAGGGGTTGGAGCCGAGGATGAGAACCTCTGTCTTCTCCGTGTTCAGTTTTAGTCGGCTGATCTTCATCCATTCGGCGACGGCCTTCATCCCTTCATGGAGGTTGGATTTGGCGGCGAGGGGTCCTTGGTGAGGGAGAGGATCAGTTGGGTGTCGTCGGCGTAGGAGATTATGTTGAGGTCGTGCTGTCTGGCGATGCGTGCGAGCGGGGCCATGTAGATGTTGAACAGTGTTGGGCTGAGGGACGATCCCTGGGGTACGCCGCAGATGATCTCGGAGGCTTCGGATCGGAATGGTGGGAGGCGGACTCTCTGGGTTCTGCCGGCGAGGAAGGAGGTGGCCCATTCCAGGGCCTTGTCTCGTATCCCTGCGTCATGGAGGCGTGTGCTTAGAGTGCGGTGGCAGACAGTGTCGAAGGCGGCGGAGAGGTCCAGCAGGATGAGGGCTGCGGTCTCACCGTTGTCCAGCAGGATCCTGATGTCGTCGGTGGCGGCGATGAGGGCAGTCTCAGTGCTGTGGTTGCTGCGGAACCCCGATTGGGATGGGTCCAGGATGCTGTTTTCTTCGAGGTATCGGGTTAGCTGCTTGTTGACGATCTTCTCGATGACCTTGGCTGGGAACGGAAGCAGGGAGATGGGCCACTCACGTTGTGACCAAAACAACTCCGACCACATAACTGCAATATTCAACTGACACGATGGTGCTTTTAGACCAGTTTTAGAAAAGCGCTGAAGACATGGCTCTTTAGCAATGATTAGGCCTGACCTCAGTGCCTAAACTTATGTGCATGCGCTGCTTGCTGCTAGAGCGCCGGGACACCTCTGTTTTTGAGGTAGCTGTTCGCGCTATATAAATTTCAGTATTATTATTATTATTTCTCATGAAGTTAAGCACATTGAAGCGCACAGAGACCACGCACCAGCATCAACAGATTGATGCTGGTAATGAAATCCAAAATTGTTCTTGTTCACAAAGAAGGCACGGAGAGGCAGTGTGCATCAATCTCCAATACAGTGCACACACAAGGATGCCAAAACGGCTTGTAGACGCCAAAAATGTGTGAAAAATCCATTGAATAAGACTCCACAGCTTCCAGTTGACTGTAACTTGTAAGCAAAAACCATATAGATGTAGAAAGTACCCAAAGAAAAGATGTGGAAGTAGTGAGGCTCACACCACTTACTCACTAGCATAAATGTCATTTTTAATAATCCAATGAAGCATGTCCAGGCTTGGGCTGTCCACTGACAAGGACACTGGTGGGGCTGGCATGCCTGTAGCTCTATTCTTTATGCTTTAATCTTTGTTTCTCTTGGTTTCTTTGGAATCTTCATGTCCATACCATGGACAGGTTCCTAAACATGTAGCACGCTTGAGTCTTGGTCCAGGTCGTTGCCAAAATATGTTGTATCTTACCAGATGTAGCCGAGTTGTATTTTCAGTATTTCTTTATTGACTTCATGTTGCAGTGAAGTAATTATGTACATCAGTCCATAGGCCTGGTGATCCTGTTATGCCAGCCCCACCAGGAGCAGCCTGCCTGCTGCTCAGCCCATCTTCCAACTGTCACCACTCATCCACACAGGCACCCAAGCATTCCAAGCATCACAGTCACACCAACATTCCACTCTCAACACACACACTGGCTGAGCAGCTAGGAGAAAGATAAACTGGAATACATATGATTACGAGAAGTTGTATTTTAGCTTGCTTCCCTGAGTCTTGAACTTTTTCTCTGCTTTTGTATATGATTGTGTATAGTTCCTCCCATGTTCTATAGTTCTTTTCATTTTTCATTTAAAAGGAGGGCGATATGTTGTATCCTGCTTATGTTATCATATGTATCCCAGGTTACCTATCTCCTGGCTGCTCAGTCAGTGTGAGTGTTGAGAGTGGAATGTTGGTGTGACTGTGATGCTTGGAATGCTTGGGTGCCTGGGTGGATGTGGTGTGACAGTTGGAAGATGGGCTGAGCAGGAGGAAGGCTGCTCGTGGTGGGGCTGGTGTATGAGGAACACCAGGTTGATGGACAAATGTACATAATTACTATCCTGTAACAAGAAGTCAATAAAGTGAAACTTAAAATACAACTCGGCTACGTCTGGTAAGATACAACATATTTTTGGCGACGGCCTGGACCTGGACTCAAGCGTACTTTTGGATTTAAAAGAATTGTCTATGGTTTGGACTAGGAGAAACTTAAGAAACCAAGGGAAACAAAGAGTAAAGCATCAAGAATGGAGCTCCAGGCAACCCAGCCCCACCAGTATCTTTGTCAGCGGACAGCCCCAGCCTGGATATGCTTCATTGGTCTTTTAAAAATGACATTGATAAAAGTGGATAAGTGGTGTGAGATTCACTACTTTCACATCTTAATTTGGGTACTTTCTACATCTGGATGGATCAACTGGTGTGGTGTTTACCTCAATCTCCAAGGGATTTTAAAGAAAGTACTGCTGGTTGAAAATTGGTGATGCATTTCACAAGTGTCATCAGCAATGGTGAAGCTTAAATGAGATTCAAGACCAACTTCAAGCATTATCAGTGGTCTACAACACCAGTTTCATTCAGATCTCACATGGTATGTACTTTATTTCCAAAGTGTCTGCTCAAAATCAAAAATGCTGCACGCTGTGCACACAGCTGTTTTAAATTGCTTGTCAGCTCATCGTTGGTGGAACATTATAGTTGACGCTGTTGTCTGGGCTCGCAGCGCTTCTAAGGCATGTTTGTTTGTGCCGTCTACATGGCGTGTTACACATGACTGGAAATTGCAAGTGATGCGTTTACTGTGTGACCTTGGCACCGGCGGAAGAAGGGGGCTTTTGCTATGTTCAATGACGAAAAGTTTGGTGAGTTTAATGTGTATATTTCGCCCCCACAACAACTTGTTGTCTGCTATGAGGCTTGTTAAACCGTTACTCACAAGTTTAAATTTAAAATAACGGCGCGTGCTGCTCACCTTGGTCATGGAGTTGCGCCTGGCTCCTGTGTGATCTTCGGTGACGTCTTTGTAGTACGCAGCTCTTTGGCTGCGGCGGGTCGCATTGCAGCTTAGTGGCGCAGGGAGCCATCCGGTGCACGTAACAGAGCGTGCCACCATCTTGGGATTGTATGCTGCCTGATACACGCATATTAAGCATGGCTCCTGTTTGTTTTCGGCCTATGTATTTTTGAAAATTGTTAATTGGGGAGGATGGGTTTTATTGCTTGTCAATTTTTCTATTGTTACTTGTCAATATATTTACCCTTCTTTTCTGGTTACTTAGTGTTCAGACTCACTCGTGAAGTTGTATTTTAATTTGCTTCCCTGAGTCTTGGACTTTTCGCTGCGTTTGTACATTCTTATGTATAGTTTCTCCCGTGTTCTATAGTTCTTTTCATTTTTCATTTAAAAGGAAGGGGATATGTTATACCCTGCTTATGTAATCATATGTATTCCAGTTTATCTTTCTCCTAGCTGCTCAACCAATGTGAGTGTTGACAGTGGAATGTTGGTGTGACTGTGATGCTTGGAATGCTTGGGTGCCTGTGTAGATGAGTTGTGACAGTTGGAAGATGGGCTGAGCAGCAGGCAGGCTGCGCCTGGTGGGGCTGGCATAACAGGATCACCAGGCCTATGTACTGATGTACATAATTACTTCCATGCAACATGAAGTCAATAAAGAAATTCTGAAAATACAACTCGGCTACATCTGGTAAGATACATCACAATGCATTATGTGTCTCAAGATAAAAAAAAACGGACATCAAATTAATGGCCTATTTGAAGAAAGGAATAGTGGTAATAAGTTGTTTTGAGGCACAGAGTGAGTTCAAGGAGAGGCATGCTTCTCAGTCACTGTAAGGTATATGTAGCCATAGTTGGGCATAATGCTGGAGTCCAACAATCCTGATCATGTGTCGTGTGGTGGGGAGTTGATACCACATGTTGTGTACAACAAATTGGAAGGAAGGGGCGTGGCCAACCAACATGGCCGATCGGACGTGAATCCGACCGGCTCCGTCCCAGGCCCCGTTAATAACATGAATTGAGGCAACTTAGCGTGCACCCCGACCACCCCACGGAGCAGCCAGGTGTGGGGGAGCAGCTGGGAGCCGCGTCCGCGATCCGGGGAGCCTCCGATGTCCTGTTTTTAGGCGCCAACGGAGCTGCGATCGCCTCGAGGCGATCTTCGCAAAATGGTGGATCTCCCAGCCTGGAGTTCTGAGAGGCAATAGCGGTGAGCCGCAGCCGGGAAGTAAGGAGAGCGGAACTGCTGGGGGCCCCACTGTGGCTTGTTGTGTGCCCCCGAAGTGCGGTGGCAAGGTGCCAGCGGAGCCGCGATTGACTTGGAGCGGACACCGGACTTTGCACAATGGCGGCTCTTCCCGCCGGGCGCGGCAGGCGGCAGTAACAGAGAGGTCCCGTTGGCTCGTGTGGTGAGCGGAGCAGCTGGAACCTCATATGCGCCCCGCGGTGAGTCCTCGTGGCGTTGCGGCAAGGTGCCGGAGGAGCCGAGACTCCCCTAGACCGGACCTATGAGGAACTGGCGGATCTCCCCGTCGGGAGCAACGGCCGGCAAAGAGTAAGTGCCCCAGGGAGAGCGCATGGCGAATGGTGCAGCTGGGGTCCCCCATTGTCATCGGGGGAACCGCACGCAGTAACCAGCAGGCGGACTCAAGCACCCAGCAGAGGGCCGCCGGCAGCGGGGGCTCCCGGGACTCCCGATTGAAATAAAAGGCAAGACTTACCGGCGGGGGACCAGGCAAGCGGCGTAAGGCAGGCGAGGGCCCCTGAGTGGGGGACTCCACTCCTGAAGTGTCCCACGAGCTGCAAGGCAGAGCCCATTCCACAGCTCTGGTCGCCTGGCGCCTGACTTTAAGATGGCAACCTTTGTGAGCTGATGAACGTGAGCAGGTCCAGGGAGCAGCAGGAGTGCCGGTCCCCCTTACAATGAGCCATGAGGGGAGGAAAAGGGCTGGTGAGTGCCAAGCCTGAGGTCCCGGGCAGCTGAGAAGGAGCACGGGAAGCATAGGAAGACGCACTAACCAGGGGGAGGCCAAGTGGGCTTTTTCAGCAGCCCTCACAACCGCCGAGACTAGAACCCGGGGAGCTTCTAGAGGGGTTTGAGGAGCGGAGATGGGCCCCCGCGAATGCTGAGAGAGGCTGGACTGGTTCGACGCAGGACGAGGGGCGGCCAAGAGCTGACCAAAGAGCGTGTCTCCTTATGCCACCGAAAAAGGCACCCAACAACAAAGTCTCCAACTATTTTGCTACCGCAGGTGCGGGGACGCCCGGTGAGGAGGCGTCACTTCCGAAAAGCACCATGGCGCTCACAAGAGAGGACTTAAAGGCTTCCCTACGGGAGTTTAAACAGGAGCTTCGTGCAGATATCAAAGCAGATATGGATGCCTCCTTTGATTCTTTCAGAGTGGAGATGCGAGAGAATCTGGTGACTCTACAGGCGGACGTCGACTCGGTGGGCACCCGTACGCTGGACCTCGAGGTGAAATGTCAGGAGTTGGCTGATCGCTTGAAACCCTTGGAAGAAGAATCGGCAGACCTGAGCGGTCAGTTGCGGGCCACCTTACTCAAGTGCGAGGACTTGGAAAATCGGTCCCGCCGAGACAACATTCGAGTCCGAGGCCTGGAGGAAGGATGCGAGGGCCCGGACCTGGAAGCATTCATGGTGGGTCTTTTTTTCCTCTGTCATGGGGGAAGACGGTCCTGACGTCCGACTAGAACGAGTGGGGCTGCGCCTCCCGTGGGAGAATCGGAGGCCTCGTGACATCTTGGCGAAATTCAGCTCGTTCAAGGTCAAAGAAATGGTCCTACAAAAGGCGAGGATTACCGATAAGGTCTCCTTCCAGAATGCCACGTGCATGCTCTACCAGGATGTAGCTCAGGCCATGCTTACGAGACGGCAGCGATTCCACCCGATCACCGACATCTTAAGAGAAAAGAACGTCAAGTACAGATGGACATATCCATTCGGGATTGCCTTCCAATGGGACAATAAACACCTTCATTGTACGGAGTTGGCGGAGGTGGCGGCCCTCCTGGGAGTCAAGTTCTCCTCACCCAACAGTGCAGCATCTTCGAGGGACACCGAGAGGGACCAGCTGCGAGAGCGATCAGGTGGTAGTCCATGGCGACAGGCAGGACGTGGGGGCAAGAAAACTCCGGACTGAGTTGTGCGAACTGTGGGTCCCATGGTTGGACTGTCCTTTCTGACAGCGAAGCAGCTCAATCCCCGCCACTGGTGCGGTAAGGGGACATCGAATGGAGGGTTGATGGGGCAGAGGACTTGCATTTACCCTGAAGGGTGTGGAGATACCTGCACGGACAGACTTGAGCAGCTAATGCAGGGGAGGTATGGGGTGCGCTAATCACTAAGTAGCTGTAAAGTACAGCTAAGCATACGCCTTAATTGTTGAGGATGATGGGGATGGGGGAGCGGAAGTGGTCTCGCTCCTGGAGTTGTTTGTAACGGGATTCCCCTCTGAGATGGGGATTCTCCGAACTCATAGTTCTTGTTTGTAATCAATCAATCAATCAGGGGTTTATAAAGCGCGCTACTCACCCGTGAGGGTCTCAAGGCGCTTGTATTGTTGTGTTGCGCAAGTTCGGTGTCATGATGTCTTTGCTTCGCTTTACACTCGATGGGTCGGGGGGAGGGGGCGGAAAGGGGAGAGCGTCAGAACAGGGGGCCTAAGGGGGAGGGGCCGGTACCCAACCTGATGAGTATGGCAGTTCGTAGTCTAACATGGAACGTTAGGGGTCTTAATTCCCCTAACAAGCGGCAGCGCCTTTGGAAATACCTCCTAGACCACAATATCCAAGTGGCGGCACTCCAAGAAACGCACCTTAAAAAAACTGAGGAACACCGTCTAAAACACAAAGCTTACCCTCTCATCTTTAGATCCTCTCACGCCTCAAAACAGAATGGGGTGGCGCTCCTTTTTCATGCTCGGGTCCCGTTCCCACCTCAAGACACAAAATTTGATAAAACAGGGAGATACCTAATGGTGCGGGGGGACCTGAGAGGACGGCCATGCACGTTCGCAATAATATACGCACCCAACGCGGGCCAGCAGGACTTTCTCCTCTCTTTACTCACGAGTCTGGAGAACTTTGCATGGGGGGACATAATCCTACTGGGGGGTTTTAATCTCATCTGGGATCCGGGACTAGACACGACTCACTCACACAGGGCGGCAGGGGAAGTTTTCGGAAAGGCACTTGGGTCACGACTCTAACACCTGGGCCTGGTGGACGTGTGGAGGGAGACTAATCCCACCGTGCGTGACTATTCCTTCTTCTCCCATTCCCATAGGACATACTCCCGAATCGATCACATGTTCGTGAGCCAATCTCTGTTCCCCACGATTTTGCAGTTCTACTTTCACCCGATATGCCTGTCTGACCACGCTCCTCTTGAGATGACCCTCAGCTGGCCGGCTCCGCGATCAAAGCATTCGCGCTGGTATTTCCCTAATTTCCTCTGCAGGGATAGACTCCTGCGGGACAAAGTCAGACAGACCATTAAGGACTTTTTCGCGAATAATGATCCCGAGCTCACCTCCCATGCCACTACCTGGGACGCTTTTAAAGCGGTCATCCGGGGTAAATGCATAGAACTGGCCACTACCCTGAAAACCCAGCAGAGAGAGGAGAGACTCATGCTAGAAAGGGGACTGCAGGCCGCAGAGAAGGCGCACAAGGAGGGTCCATCAGCACCATCACTACGGAAAGTAACATCCCTCAAAGGGAAGCCTTATACACCAACAGGGCGGAAAAAACTATCTTGCGGTTGCAAGCCAGGGGATATGAGGGGGGGGAACAAGGTGGGCTCACTATTAGCACGCCAGTTAAGGGCCAGGCAGGAAAGGGAGTACATCAAATTAATAGTGGATGACGCGGGCGTTTCCCACATGACATAAGAGGGGAAGGCCAATGCCTTCGGGGAGATCTATCGCACTCTCTACACCTCGGAGGCACCACGGCCGCAGGACCAAGCGGGTTACCTGGACCCCTTGGACCTCCCACAGGTCCTGTAAAGTGCCAACGAGGACCTGGCTAAACCTATCTCGACTGACGAAGTCCAGAACGCGATAGACGCGCTCAAATTACAGAAGGCACCGGGACCTGATGGGTTTACGGCGCACTTTTACCGCACCTTTGCACCGGAACTAGCCCCCTACTTAGCAACCTTGTTTAATGTTATGGCATCTACACAGCAGGTCACTCCCACCATGGGGGAGGCACTTGTTGCGGTAATACATAAGCCAGGGAGGGACCCCAAAGCTTGCTCCTCTTACCGCCCGATAGCCCTTCTGAATTTGGATGCCAAGCTTTATTCAAAAATTTTAGCTACACGCTTTGAAAATGTACTCCCATGCCTCATTGACCCAGATCAATCAGGATTTATTAAGGGGCGTCAGACCCATGATAACCTGTGGCGAATCATCCATATCATGGAAAAGGTCCGGGAAAAAAACATCCTGGCGGCTCTTCTCTCGCTGGACGCGGAGAAAGCTTTTGACCGCGTGGAATGGACCTTTTTATTTCGTGCGCTACAGCGCTTTGGGTTTAGCAAGACCTTTATAGGGATGATTTGTGCTAATTATCACTCCCCCAACTCCCGAGTCCAGGTCAATGGCGGTGCATCGTGCTCCTTTGGCCTGGCAAGGGGGACGAGACAGGGGTGTCCGTTGTCCCCCCTTCTCTTTGCCCTGTGTATAGAGCCCCTAGCGCATAAAATTAGAGAGCATCCCGACATACAGGGGGTGCGGTTTGGCACGGATGATCATAAGATCTCGCTCTTTGCAGACGATGTGCTCCTCCCAGTCACGGAACCATTGACCTCTCTTCCGGCTATTCAGACAGAGTTCTCACTGTTCGAGAAAGTAGCGGGATTTAGGGTCAATTTGGTTAAGTCCTTCCTACTTAATTTGACTTTATCTCGAGAGGAGTGGCGACAGGTGGAGGGAGCGTCGCCCTTTTGCTGCACAGCCAAGGAAATCACCTACTTGGGCATTAAGCTCACTCCCCGGGTCGCGGACCTATATAAGGCCAACTTTCTCCCCCTACTGCGACAGTTAAAAGCCGACTTGGGCAAATGGAGCACCGCATATCTCTCTTAGATGGGCAGGATCAATGCCATTAAGATGAACGCTCTCCCTCGCTTGCTCTACCTCTTTCAGGGGTTACCTATACCGGTAGAACAAGGTCTTTTCAGAGAGCTGCGACAGATCACTAAATTCATTTGGCAGTGGAAGAGGGCGCGCTTGCCCCATCGTATTCTCATCAGACCGCGCAAGGAAGGGGGTCTGGCTTTGCCGGACTTTTTGGGGTACTACAGGGCCGCTCAGTTGCGGGTACTGACGGAGTGGTCGCTGCAAGCCTCTGAGAAACACTGGCTTCAATAGACAGGCAGGTAACTGGCAGGACTATTTGGGACCTCCTCTGGAAGCCAAAACATGATAGACCGCCCAATGCCTACCTTAGTACTCCCACGGCTACCACGTTACGAGTCTGGGATGACCTCACTAAGAGGTTGCAACTGACTACCTTTCCGTCTCCCTACACTCCCATACATTTTAATGCTGCCTTCCCCCCAGCGATTCACGATGGACCCTTCAAGGCTTGGCGGGCAGGGGGCTGTCTCTGACTTGTTCAGCAGAGGGCAATTTCTCACCTTTCAAGACTGCATGAAACAATTCACTCTGAATGCCAAGGAGGAATTCCACTACTTGCAACTTAAGCAGTGGGTACAGCAACCTTTGGCGCGGCTGGCTGCTACCAGAGGTCTGATCCCCATAGAGAAATTTGCCAAGTCTAGGTCCACTTCCAAGGGGTGCATTTGCTTTCTGTATGCCCTCATCCAGGCGCTGAGCCCCAGATCGACCCCGCGACATAAACATTTTTGGGACACAATCCTAGACACCCCTGTAGCGGAAAAACTGTGGCAGCATTTATGTAGAGACATAACCAAATTCAACCGCTCGATGTATCTTAGAGAGGCTCACTACAAAATCATGTACTATTGGTATCTATACCCCCAGAAACTGCACAAGATTTTCCCCAACTCTTCTGATAGATGCTGGCGGGGTGTGGTCTGCTGGGTGACTTTCGCCATATTTGGTGGGACTGCCCCTCCATACAACCATTTTGGAAAGAGATCCTGTCCCAAATCAAAATCATTCTAGGTTACCCAATCCCGAATTCCCTGGAACACACACTACTGGGGGTGAGAGATCAAATCTTGAAACGTCAAACGCACGGAGATGGATCGGTTATGTGGCTCTGCTTGGGGGCAGCAAAAATGGCAGTAGCAGCCGCATGGAAGAAACAAGAGGCACCCTCTCTAACTCAATGGCACGCGCAGTTGTGGAGGGCGCTGGCTCTGGAGCGTATGACCGACATTGTGGAAGACTCGAGGAAAGGGTTCGAGTATATTTGGTCCCCGCTGGTGGGCTATCTATCGGAAGGGCTCCAGTTGTCGGCGTGCGCTCCACGGCTGAGAGCCCTCCATTTGTTTCATATATAACCTCACAGGGGCACAGATAGGGGCTTGCATCTAGGAAGTTGCCTCTCCATTCGGTCGGACGCCCTCCTCTCCTGACCGACATCATAACATATGCACCATGACATCAATGTTATATTGTTCTTCGTTTTATCTTAGGCTTTCTTTTTTCCTTTTTCTTTTCTTTTGTACCTCTTCTTAGAGGTATGGTAAAAGTAATGTTGCAGGATACCAATTGTGACATGTCACAACTGCGCCTACAAGTAGGCCTGGCTCGCCAAAGATCTTGCGAACAAGCTGTAACCCTCATGTGATATCTGTAACTCTTGGCTTACATGGAAAATGTTGCAATTATGCTATTTCTGTGTGGTGACTTTAATACTCAATAAAAAGAATTTGAAATAAAATGGAAGGAGGGGACCCTAATGTGTTTATTGAGAAGTTAGATTTACTGATGGAATTTAACATAATTTTAGATAGCACAAAGGGGTTACACTAAAGGTGCATAAAGTAAGGCCAGTGCAATTAATTTGTAGAAATGGCTTTTGAGTTCACGTTCTTTTAAGCGCAAATGTTAAGGAGTCCTCAAGATGCATGCTTGAGCCTCAGGATGAAGGGTAGTAAGACTTTGGAACATCTACCACCTTGTATTCCTCATTGTAGGAAAGTAGGATCTGCTTTCAAGGTCAACCCCACTTTTTGCTGGTGTCTTGTTGTTCTGACTAGTCTAACTGGGATCCTGCTAACCAGGACCCCAGTCTCTGTGCTTCCTCCCTAAATTGGACATGGTGAGCACTTACGTACACTCCAGATTGGCTACTGGTGTACCCAGATAAGTCCCTAATATGTACTAAGGTACCCAGGGGTATATTCACAAGAACGTGTGATAACTACCGCAAGAGTAGCGTAACGCAACTTTCAATATCGCAGCCCATCGCCATGTCAACGTGTCAACGTGGAATTCACAACAAGGCGGTACCATGCGATAGTCGCCAGATAATGCGTCAAATGTCAGCGTGTAAATCAACGCCACGCCTAAATAATGCGAAACGTGAACGCGAGAAATCATGCGATGTGGCCAATCGCGGTACAAAAAGTAGCGAAAACCAGCCTCAGGCCTGCAAATCCCGCGCGTCTGGCGGGAAATTGCACCATAAAAACCACAGACACAACACACCAGAAACAAGCCAAAGCACGTAGCAACATGGATGCACCCAGACCCAGTGCAGAGGGCAACGCGAACCCCACAACCCCCACAGACCACCAGCAAGGAACAACGGGCTCGGGGAAGGCCAAGGAGAAAAGGGAGAGGAAGAGGGGGTGCAGACCGCAGGAAAACAAGACCAAGGCCACGGAGGCGACAGAACACTACCAGCAACTGACCCACAAGCAGACCACCTGGAACGCAGTCGGAGTGCCCAGGAGGCCAATGCAGGAGGCCAAGAGGCGCCGGCAGGACGTGACAACCTAAACCAGGTACAAACCCGCTGCCAACAGGAAGGCAGCAACGGCGACAGGAGGTGGCAGTCCAGCGCCACAGGAGGAGCTGGAGGAAACGCAGGCCACAGTAATCAGTGTGGAGAGGTTGCAAGGAGTAGGGAGTACGGACACAGCTCGACAGGACCCGACACAACGACAACAGGGTGAGGAATCTGAGGATCCAACAGGGACTGGTGGGACGGGGGGTGATGGGCACAATGCCACACATGCACAATGAGGTGTAACACACTGCACACCCACAATTACCCAGGGACATGTCCCCCATCCCCGAGGCACACTGCAGCACACACACATAGCAATCACAGCACATACCATGACAATGTGGCACAAAGTGCAACACCCACACTGCAGAACAGGGGACACAACTGGGTCCACCCAGGCGCAGAAACAGAACAATAACAGTGGACAGAGCCGGGAACTGCGAGATGCACATCTACCCCTACAACCCCACATCAGCCATGTAGGCCAAATGTACACTGGCCCAACTCAAATAGCCACCACCGCCCAAACAGTCACAACGTACATTGTCACACAGTCTGCATGTCGACAAGAACAAGGCGCCAACACAATGTCAACATGCACCTCCCCTTCACAATGCAGAGGGATGCCCGAGACGAACACCACACCCCGACACCCACGCCCTACAACAGCCCATGGACATCCCACACAACCCACCACTAGGACCAGGGCAGACAAGCCACTCAGAGGAGAACCCAGCCCCTGCAACAGACCACACAGCAATCATGGCTGCCTCACAACACTTCACCCACCCACACATGGCACCCCAATGCCAGGTGGCAGAACGCCAAAAGGAGGTGGCCCAACAGGTGAGGATGTTGCCGAACCCATGGAATGCGAACTAGAACACATACGTGGGTGTCCAATACCCTTCAGGGACCACCAACACCCCACAAAGGAGACCCACACCCCCACAGAGACACATGCACATATCATGTTGAACTGGCTACGGGCACGTGCGCCCGGCCCCTTTATTGGCAGGGCCACATGTACAGTGACGCCTGTGCTGGATGTGTGTGGGGTGAGTATAGGCCAGCCCGCACGGAGTGCTTGGTGCTGGCAACAACCTGAACAGTGGACACTAGTGTAATGGAAACAGAAAACACCAGCATATCAGAGTCAACTGCAGAGCGACATGGAGGGAACCGGAGTAAGGACAGAGGTCACCCAATATTCAGTCAGGAGGTTCCGTGAGTTGTAGTGCACTGAGGTAGGGGCACTAGAGAAGAGCGCGCTCATTTGAAGAAAGTGCTAGGATTGTGTCCCTTCCGGTTAGTCCTGATGCACATGCAGTGGGGTGTGTTACACCTGCATCAACTTCCTCATCAACGTCCCAGCACCCCCACACTGCCTGAGGTGACAGTTGCGTCCGCAGTCCACAGCGCAATACCCAGTAAGAGATCCGGCTGTGTAGCATGACTACCACCACCAGTCTGCATTCCTGCCTAGGGGCTGTTGCCACCTGCCCTCCCATTGTCTGTGCCTTCTCCCGACCGCACACTTGACACATCTTCCTCATCATAGTCCCAGGTCTTCCCCACTGCCTGGGGGGACATTGCTGCGCAACCTCACAACAGCACAAAACTCAATCAGTAATGGACAATGGCTTGCGGTGCACTGAGTCACTGGCACCTGGAGTGCTGAGCAGGGTAGCAGGCCGATGATGGCATCCACGACAGGCCTGAGCAACTCCGTAGGTCTGTCAGGACCACCCTTTCGACTCTGGCAGATGGCGGTTGGAGGTGGTCCTTGCGGTGGTGGCGTGTGCCTCCTGCGGTGATGCGACGTCCGGGCCGGGCAAGACTCAATGCCATGTGTGGGCCCTGGTGGCCCGCAGTTGGGGCCTGAGGAGGCGGACAGCGCAGGGCTACAGACACATGGCGTTGATGACCCCAAGACCATCGCTACAGAGGACATTCAATGTCTCAGAAGAAGGGGTCCCAGGCCTGAGCAGCGCAGAGTTGGTGGCCCCGGATGCACTGTGGCCGGCACAGGCACCCAGCCACGGGACGGTGACTTGCGGTGCAGTCAGATGGGCCATGCGACCTGAGCGGGTCCCCATCAATGTCCGAGGTGTATGTTGCGGAGGGTTGCGGGGGACAGTGGAAGGTGTCCTCCAGGGCATGATGCGGAAGGTCTGATGTCATCTGGAAGCAGCAAATGGAGGAGTGGAAAGCGCAACCCTCGTCCTCACCAACAATTCGGGATCAGCTACATGAGGATGAAAACTAGCCCCTAGTCCATGGACTCAAACGCCACCAATGTCCGACCAGTGAGTGTCCATGAATGTCGGGGAACAAACTTAGTGGCACAGGTGCTGTGAGGGGATGCAGTCTGCGATGATGCCCGTACACAGATGTGAACTCCAAGAATGCCAAATCAAGGCGCTGTGACCTACTGGACCGCAGTGTAGGCCGGAGGCAGCGGTCAGCACAGCCCATTCACCGAGTGTCGCCGGCATAGGTTGAATGGCCCCACCTGCCTGCGTAGTTCAGGTTCAGTGGCACCACGTGTAGCAGGCTGGCGTTGAACAGGGTTAGTGGCACCACGTGTAGCAGGCTGGCATTGAACAGGGTTAGTGGCACCACGTGTAGCAGGCTGGCGTTGAACAGGGTTAGTGGAACCACGTGTAGCAGGCTGGCGTTGAACAGGGTTAGTGGCACCACGTGTAGCAGGCTGGCATTGAACAGGGTTAGTGGCACCACGTGTCGCAAGAAGCCCATATGGAACTATGCCTCACTGATCTGGGGGGTCTGGTGCTGTGGCCGCTGGCCCGGATGTGGGGTCACTGCCATTCATGACTCAGGACACAGTTTCGGGCGGCAGTAGAGTACGGCAACGAAAAAGGAATAAAGCAAGCCTGTGTCGTGGAGGCCGTGATGGTCTGAGGTGGCTGCCAACGTCGCGGGCCTCGGGCTTGGGGCTTGCGCCTGCACGTGGTGGACCCTCCTTGACACACGCCAGTGTCGGAAGGTGATCAGTGTGGCCTGGCTGCGCAGGGGCTGGCCTGACGGGTTCGTGGTCCAGCGTGCCGGGGTTGGGCAGGCGCACAGCATCGCAGGCAACGCCGCTCACGAGGATGGTGTCAGCCTCGTGGCAGGGTGGGAGGCGCCGCCCTGGCGGAGTCGTGGGTCTTTCCGGAAGAGGACCACGCCCAGGCCTACGTGCTTTTTATTCACACTCCTACGCTTGCTTGGCGTACGCTGGGCCATCCCAAGCCACTGACGCTTGTGGGGGGCGTAACAGGCAACATTTCCGCGGGGTCCCCCACTGGCTGGGGTGACATGGTGGAGTCCACTGTCCATTACACACCATACGCAAGCGGGGTATGTCGCCATGGATATGGGTGTGTTCTGCATACTGCGAGGTGTCCAGCACATCTCCGGCACTATTGGCATTGTGTACTTTCCCAATCATGGTTCTACTGCATCCTTCACACATGGATGGTTGCCACCTCTCCTCACATTGGGCTATTATGTGGCTGAGGTGCCATGCCGTTGCTGGCTCATGTTCAGGGCTTGTCCATGTGGACATTGTAAGTTGTTCTGTCGTGTCTGGTGGGTGGGCATGTTGTTGTGCCTGTTGTATGTGATTTTGTGACGTGTGCATTTACCAGAGCTGTGAGTTGCATGGTTGTGGAGTTGAGGTGTGTGGGGTGTTCATTTGGTCATTGCCAAGGGGCTGTGCATTTCCCTTGTTGCCATCCTGGGAACGCTGGTTGATGATGGACTGTCGGAGGATGTAGGTGTCATGCACACTGGCTGTGTATTTGAGGGCGACATTGTTGGGTGTTCCAAGGTGTTCTGTTGTTGCCTGCACATTGATGGGAGACGTGTGTTTCCTGTTGCGGTGATTGTGTGCTGTGTCACCAGGGGGCACAGGTAGTACATGTGTGCTGTGTATTGCCCCCAACACGTGCGTGCATCCTGCTTGGGCGTATGGTCCTTGCTTGGTCTCCAGCGGATCCTGCGCATTGTGTTGTACGTATGGGGACTGGGGTACCAGGGTGATGGTGATGTCCAGGACAGGTGTGGGGGACTTGGATGTGGCTGGCTGTGAGACTCCTCCGACTCTGGCGGGTGTTGTTGGGGGGGTCCCAGGGGCCAACAGGTGCAGCCACGCCATCAGCTTTGTGTGGGGTGGGATGGTGGTTGTCCGCTGTGTTGGTGCCGTAGGCCTGTTAGGCGATGATGGTCAGGATGCGTAGGTTGGTTGTCCCTTTCAGCCTGTAGTGGACGGTGACATTGTCAGATGTTGGGTCTGTGCGGCTGGTACGTTTCCTGGGGTACCGCTGTCTTTGTCTGCGCTGCGTCTGTGGTGGTCCGGGGCGGGGGGTGTTTCGGGTGTGGGTTGGGGTCATGGGGCGGTGGAGGTGGGTGTTGTGGCCCTCTTGGGTGTCCGGGCCGCATGATGGGTGGCTCCATGGCATCTGTTGCCCTTGGGATGGGGCCCTGGGCTGTGCTCCCTTTTGTGGTGTTGGCTGCCGTCCGACTTTACACCAGGTCAGAGCAGGTGTAAATTTCCTGGTGCTAAAGCGCCTTATCGCCTGTTTTGTGTTTTTATCGCGGATGTGACTGGTCGTTGTGAATGTTGTGGTGTGATGTTGTCTCGGCTTTTGTCATGGGAACGCCTACTCTGCATCTCATTAGCGATATTTGCGGGGGTCCTCTGTGGCAATGTTTTTTGCGGCTGCTATCACGGGTAAACTGGTGCTGTGGGCTGTTTACACGGGCTTGTGAATGGGGGGGTAAATTTATCACGACTTTGGCTGCGATAAAGTGCCGTTAATTCGGTGATAGCTCCTTGTGAATATGCCCCCCAGAGCATAGGTACACCAGGGGTCTCCCATGGGTATTATGGATCAGTTCATGCCTCACTAAGGTGTTCACCTGGCTCAATAGGAACCAACTTAAATGTAATTCCGAGAAATCGGAAATTGTCATTTTTGGCTATCCATCTGTTGTGGACTGGAGACAATGGTGGCCAGATGAAATGTCTCCACCCCTCTCAACCCAATCCTCGGTAAATAATATCGGCATCTACATTAATGGAGCTCTCTCTACGAGACCCCAAGTCCAGTCTGTAGTGGGCATTGGCTTTGGCATGCTACGTATGTTGAGAAAGTTTCTTCCTCTTCTCTCACTCGACACCAGAAAAACCGTGGTCCAGGCTCTGGTTACTTCCAGACTGGACTACGCCAACATCCTGTGCCTGGGCCTTCCAGGCTTTTTCCTCCAGCGCCTTCAAGTGGTTCAAAATGCCACGGCCAGACTGGTCTTTAGGCTGAAGCTCAGGACCCACATGACCCCGCATCTTAAGGCATTACACTGGCTTCCTATGAGTAAAAGGCTCAAGTTTAAAGCCCTGGTAATGTTCTCCAAAGGCCTTCATGGTAAGTAGCCGCATGGAAGAAACAAGAGGCACCCTCTCTAACTCAATGGCACGCGCGGTTGTGGAGGGCGCTGGCTCTGGAGCGTATGACCGACATTGTGGAAGACTCGAGGAAGGGGTTCGAGTATATTTGGTCCCCGCTGGTGGGCTATCTATTGGAAGTGCTCCAGTTGACGGCGTGCGCTCCACGGCTGAGAGCCCTCCATTTGTTTCATATATAACCTCACAGGGGCACAGATAGTGGCTTGCATCTAGGAAGTTGCCTCTCCATTAGGTCGGACGCCCTCCTCTCCTGACCGACATCATAACATATGCACCATGACATCAATGTTATATTGTTCTTCATTTTTATCTTAGGCTTTCTTTTTTCCTTTTTCTTTTCTTTTGTACCTCTTCTTAGAGGTATGGTAAAAGTAATGTTGCAGGATACCAATTGTGACATGCCACAACTGCGCCTACAAGTAGGCCTGGCTCGCCAAAGATCTTGCGAACAAGCTGTAACCCTCATGTGATATCTGTAACTCTTGGCTTACATGGAAGATGTTGCAATTGTGCTATTTCTGTGTGGTGACTTTAAAACTCAATAAAAAGAATTTGAAACAAAATGGAAGAAGGGGACCCTAATGTGTTTATTGAGAAGTTAGATTTACTGATGGAATTTAACATAATTTTAGATAGCACAAAGGGGTTATACTAAAGGTGCATAAAGTAAGGCCAGTGCAATTAATTTGTAGAAATGGCTTTTGAGTTCACGTTCTTTTAAGCGCAAATGTTAAGGAGTCCTCAAGATGCATGCTTGAGCCTCGGGATGAAGGGTAGTAAGACTTTGGAACATCTACCACCTTGTATTCCTCATTGTAGGAAAGTAGGATCTGCTTTCATGGTCAACCCCACTTTTTGCTGGTGTCATGTTGTTCTGACTAGTCTAACTGGGATCCTGCTAACCAGGACCCCAGTCTCTGTGCTTCCTCCCTAAATTGGACATGGTGAGCACTTACGTACACTCCAGATTGGCTACTGGTGTACCCAGATAAGTCCCTAATATGTACTAAGGTACCCAGAGCATAGGTACACCAGGGGTCTCCCATGGGTATTATGGATCAGTTCATGCCTCACTAAGGTGTTCACCTGGCTCAATAGGAACCAACTTAAATGTAATTCCAAGAAATCGGAAATTGTCATTTTTGGCTATCCATTTGTTGTGGACTGGAGACAATGGTGGCCAGATGAGATGTCTCCACCCCTCTCAACCCAATCTTCGGTAAAGAATATCGACATCTACATTAATAGTGCTCTCTCTACGAGACCCCAAGTCCAGTCTGTAGTGGGCATTGGCTTTGGCATGCTACGTATGTTGAGAAAGTTTCTTCCTCTTCTCTCACTCGACACCAGGAAAACCGTGGTCCAGGCTCTGGTTACTTCCAGACTGGACTACGCCAACATCCTGTGCCTGGGCCTTCCAGGCTTTCTCCTCCAGCGCCTTCAAGTGGTTCAAAATGCCACGGCCAGACTGGTCTTTAGGCTGAAGCTCAGGACCCACATGACCCCGCATCTTAAGGCATTACACTGGCTTCCTATGAGTAAAAGGCTCAAGTTTAAAGCCCTGGTAATGTTCTCCAAAGCCCTTTATGGTAAGGGCGCCGGCTACCTCAGGGCAATAGTCAGCCACTACTTGCCTGCCAGAACCCTGTGGTCATCCTCCATGGGCCTGGCCTGTGTCCCTAGAATTCGTCTTGCCCGGGCTGGGGGCAGACCTTTCGGGCTTCTGGGAGCTCAAGCGTGGAACCAGCTCCGGGCTTCTCTCAGATCTACAGCTGACCCAGCGGTTTTTAAAAAGCTTCTCAAAACCTGGCTCTTTCAGTGCTAGATGTGTGTGTCAGGTCTGTTAGTTTGAGACCACTAGTGCAGGTACACTCTTGCTGAGTAGCTGTGTGCTCTATAAATGTGTTTCATTCATTCATTCATGCCACCCATGAGAGACCACTCAAATTGTGACTATAGGCCTGCCATTGCATCCTGTGTAAGCTGGTGCTAGCACCACTTACGACAGATATGTTTTCTTATGTCTAGGTCACTGCACTTAAAACCCATAAGTCACCCCTAAGGCAGGCCTTTCAATCCTGTAGGCAGGGTGCTCGGTTCTAAGTGTGAGGGTGCCCCTGCATGAGCGGGACCACACTACGTTCCCCCGGGTTGTAAGTGCTTCAGCCATTATAACACATAGAGCGGGCATGCGTCATTACGCGATGACCAACTCTAAACTGGCTGTAATTAACTCTGTCATGTTTGGTATCAAACATGTTGGAATCATACCCCTACACCGATTCCCTGCACTGTAAAGCTCCTCCAGGAGACCTTCAATGCTCCCAGTACTAGTATTCCAGAACTGACAGCAAGCTAGGGCTGCTGCCGACCAGAGACATGTTTCTGCCCTCCTGCTGTTGAGCCAAGCTCGAGCAGGGGAAGGCAGAACAATAGATATACTGTCACAGGGAGGTGTGACCACCCCCGAGACAGGGTTTAGTGTGTTGGGGCAGGGTGGGGGTGCTTGCCAGCGCCACTGAGACTGCCTGAAGGGCACATTTGGTGCCCATCCTTGCATACTCCAGTTCAAACCAGTTCAGGGAGCCGTTGACCCACTCTCTGGCGCAAAACTGGACAAAGGACATGGGAGCATCCTCCCCACTGTCCGGCCCCTCCTCTGGGAGGGACCCCTGCATCGTCCCAACCCTTTCCTTAGGGTACTTAAGGGCTTACCTGTGGGTGGGTCTCTAGATTAGCCATTGGACAAGATTCAGATCAAGACACCACTTCATCTTCGACCGTCTGGGCACTCTGGACTACGCTGGACACCGAGACTGCAACTGGGAAGACTCCTGCTGCGCCTGGTCTCATCGTCCTGTAAGTCTGCTGCAATGTCTTTGCCTGTGCTCCATACAGGATCCTAACAAGGCCTGTGGACATCCATGACACCTGAAGGAATCTCCCTTAAAGTGAAGGAGTCACTTCCCTGCATCTGCAGGCACCGCAAACAAAGCTGACCGGTCTGCTGCTCCTCGGCTCCTACGGACTCCAAAAGGCTCAGCAACACAGGTTGTGGTTCTGCAACTCCCTCCAGGCTGCACTGTCTTCACACCAAGTTTGAGGCTAGTATCCCTCGTCAGAG
Organism: Calotriton arnoldi; assembly: GCA_963921515.1. Lineage (NCBI taxonomy): Eukaryota > Metazoa > Chordata > Amphibia > Caudata > Salamandridae > Calotriton > Calotriton arnoldi. Next base: position 1,582,981 of record CAWUFW010000037.1, on the reverse strand, counting down.
CCGCCCAAACCAAACCCCTGTGCACCGCGTCGACTTGCCGTTGCCAAGGCTTGTTGTCTCTCTTCACCAGAGATCTTCGGGCTCCAAAAAGCTCCAGCTTTAAGCATATCCTACGACCAAGATCTTCATCCTCAATGCATCTCTTGCACTGTGGGCCTGCATCTTTGGTGAGCTGCTCAAGGTCCTCTTGTGACTCCTGTGCCTCTGGGCTGTGGGTCCTCTCGAGGGTCTTCTTTGAGTCCAGTGGAGTCCACTGATTGCTCGGGACCTACTCTGACTCCCCTGCTTGTGGTGAGTCACTTGATCCTTGCTGGTCCTACTTCTGGTCCTTTTTCGCTTGCTATGTTGTTTGCAGTTGCCAAAGCTTGCTGGTGCTCCCGACGGACACCGACCCTTCAGCTCTCGTCATCCGGTGTGGGACAGCTCATGAACAGCTCCTGGTCTTCCACAGCATCGCGTGGTCCACACAGCTGCAGCTCCAAGGTCATCGTCAACTTTCCTGCATCACCCGACATCGGTGGGCATTCGTCTTCCATGCCTCCTGGTCACTCCTGAGTGGCATAGACTCTGTCCCCTTTGCATGCAGGTACTCTTCAACTTGAATCCAACTTTGGGTTCCACCGGACACTTCCACCTTCTGCAACAGCAGCCTCTTCCTGAAGTCTCCATTGAGTTCGATGGTGGTTTCCGACGCCACTTCACACCTATGCACCCCGCTTCCCTGGTGTAGGTATACTGGTTCCTAGGGTATCCACGGGTGGGGTGGCTCTCCAACCTTCTGTCTTCCAAGGGGTTTCTTCAGGATCCGCTGGGAAGGGTCCTTATTCTTTAAAATTGCGACCCCGACTTACCCATTGACTTGAATTGAACACGTGGTTGTGTTCCCACACTGCACACGGCCTCCGTGGGGTTCCTGGGTACTTACCTCAGGTGGTTCCTTGGGTCCCCAGCATTTCTGCCTCCTCTGGGTACGGTCTTGACTTGAGTCGTGATTTGCATCCCTCTATTTTAGTATTTGGTTTTGGTCTCCCCCGGCGACCACTGTGTATTCGTGCTACTTACCTGCTTTTATTGCAAAGTATTGTGTGCATTGTGTTTCTATCTCCTGGTAGGAGACATGGTTATGTGTTAGTAAGTGTCTTATAATAAATACATTGTGTAGTTCTTTTTCACTTAACCTATACCAATAAGATTAAGATCTGGTAAAACAAGCTCCTTTACACTCCTTCTGGACTAAGCCTGAGGCTGCTCTCCACAGCTACCACTTACAGAGCTTTCTAAGGTTGTCTAAGACCACTAAAATCACCATAAGGGTTGTCTGGATTAGTGCAGGGTACGACACTTACATAAGTGAGCACCATATACTAAGCCAGCCTCCTACAGTAGAGCACTGTGGGATAGTTTGCAGTAGGGCTCACAGGAAGTGGTGCACAAATAGGTAGGATTGCCCCTGGGAACGTATACCTCATTGGTTAGGGAGTAATCAGGAGTCACCTCCACCTACAGACTGCTGCCAGGTATAAAAGTACCACCCACAATACCCTCCTCAGAACACTTTCTGGGTGTGTGGAAGAAAAGAAGGACTGGACATGCTGTCTGTGACTGAAGTAGAGCCAAGAAAACTGGACTTGATCTCCCTCTTGTACCCAGGACAAAGAAGTAGCATCCCAGGGTCATACGGCTGATCCATTCCAGCCACAGGGTCACAACCAGCTAGAAGAAACATTTCCTGCAATTTCGCAGCTCACCAGTATGACCTGGACCTACCCTGCACACTGCTGCTGGTCTCTCCTGGAGTGAATGTTGACCCGCAAGTGTTGTCCTCGAAGTACTGCACCATTAGCTGGTGTCAAAGTTTACTTCTCCTAACTTTTCCTGAAACCTGGGACTTAGAGACTTTTTTACTCTAAGGACCTTGGGAGGACTGGGACCAACCTGCCAAGCCGATCAAACAAAGGTGTGCTGCCACTGGGACAAATATTCTGCTTGCTCCCACTTGGAGTTTTTCCACAGCAGCAAATCCGGATCAGTGGGATCTCTCGGAAAAGGTATCCAGCCTCATGGAGCTCTCTTTGGCTCCAGCCTGCAGCCTTTGCCTTGCTGGAAGAATCTGGCCCCCAAAAAAGCGGCTACTTCAGAAGGTAGAAATCTTCACCGGGTAACGGCGCGAAAAGTATCCAACCAGCGATGGACCGCTCCGTGCGTGAAATCCAAATTTTTCAGCTTGACGAGGCCTTGTTGAGTGGCTATCCGACAACATGGAGCCCACTTCAGCCACAGCCTGCTGCCTTTCCCCACAGAGGATTTTTGACTTCCATTTCAGAGATTAACTCTGAAGGTAAAATGTCTGACTGGGTTGAACTTGGTTTCTGTGTCCGACCCACGCTCCATCACAGTCTGCCTTAACGTGCTCCTAGGTACTGGTTAAGTGCAACGAGCCCCCTTCCCACGTCCTCTCCCCTCTTGCCTCTCTGTGGACCCGGATAGCCCCAACCTGTCCTTAAAAAAATGCTTGGAACCTCATTGCTAGGGCCTGGTTAATTGGATGAGGAATGGGGGCTGGTTTTGCTCCAGATCTGGCTAATTTGTTTATGTCCGACTTTGAGGAAGATTACATCTTGTCTAATATCAGACACTGGTTGAGGTACATAGATGATGTGTTTTTCGTTTGGAAGTGGACTGACATTAGATTACAGGAATTCCACTGATGGCTTAGCAAATTGTCAGTTGATATTCAATTCGCCATGAACTTTGAACCCACATCTATTCCTTTTTTAGACCTATGGGTGAGATCAGAAGAAAAAAAGATATATACCTCACTCTACAGAAAGCCTATGGAGCGTAATTCTCTATTATTAAATGGCAGTCATCACCCCAGGACTCTTAGGGAAAACCTGTCTTTTGGTCAGTTTTTGCGCATCCGCAGAAATTGTATAAAAAGGGCTGATTATTTTAGGGAATCTGATACCCTAATTACCAGACTGTTTGAAAGAGGTTACCCAAAGAGAATGGTCAAGCAGCCACCTAAAAGGGCATGGTACAATCAGCGTGAGGCATTACTCGAACCCCACGAATGGACAACTGAGTTTTACAGCATCATCTTTGTCAGTACTTTCAACACAGCAAGCAATATGTAAAAAAGATTGTTCTCAAGCTTCGGAACTTGGTCAAAGACCAGTTGCCCAACAAGATCATGCCATTCTTCTCATTTAAAAGAGAAAATAATCTAAGGGATTCCCGAGTTAGAGCTGCCTTACCTTCCGTACCAAAACCTACATTACACTCTCAATACGGTTTACCACTAATAATGCAACATTTTAAGTGTGGGCATTGTTCAGCATGTAAATACTGTATTGATACCAAATATTTGTTAATTACAATGTCATATTCAATATTAATTAATTTACCAACTGTAACTCCCAGGATGTGTTGTATTCAATTTTGTGTCCTTGAAATTTGATCTATATAGGCCAAACAAAACAAAAGGCAGAGAGTATCTTTTTGCAACATTGGAGCTGAGTCAAGTGTTGAACATTTTCAGCTTCTACACCATATAGCTGAAGACATACGTTGGCAGGTGACTGAACAAGTGAATCCAGACCCCAGAGATGGTGATAAAACTAACCCTGGGCGTAGTACTACGCTATGCTCACGGAGCATGCGTAGTTTGTGCTACTACGCACATCACACAGTGCAAAAACTGTGCTAATTGACATAGCGTAGCAGCAAAACCATCAATACCTACAAATGCTTTGATAAACCAATTTTACATGCTAAAAAGCATATAACCAATTCACAAAAATGAACTTTGAGAATGAAAATATCAGGCAATGAGAGAGGTGATGATTTTGGGGCCCCCTCTAACCTAGGGGGAGGACCGAGCAGATGCCTTGAACACAAAGAGCATATCATGCTGAATGATTCAGTGGTGGTCCCTTCCTCCTAGGACCACCCCAAGCACAGTTATGGGCAAAAATACAATCCCAACCAAAGGCCCTGCAAAGCATTATGGGACGAGATTAGCAGTGGGCAGTGAATATTATAGTGTCCAATATCAAAATAATTCTAAAAAGAGCTGCAGTTCAACTAGTCATTACTAGATGTCCCTCACGAGTCAAATGCAAAAGCATTGAAATTATTAATACATCAAGCTGCAGTTCCACTAGTCGTTACTAGATGTCCCTCACGAGTCAAATGCAAAAGCATTGAAACCCTTTCATGAAGCTTTTGCATTTGACTCGTGAGGACATCTAGTAACGACTAGTGGAACTGCAGCTTGATGTAATAATAATTTCAATGCTTTTGCATTTGACTCGTGAGGGACATCTAGTAACGACTAGTTGAACTGCAGCTCTTTGTAGAATTATTTTGATATTGGATACTATAATATTCACTGCCCACTGCTAATCTCGTCCCATAATGCTTTGCAGGGCCTTTGGATGGGATTGTATTTTTGCCAATAACTGTGCTTGGGGTGGCCCTAAGAGGATGGGACCACCACTGAATCGTTCAACAAGATGTGCTTTTTGTTTTCAAGGCATCTGCTTGGTTCTCTCCCTAGGTTAGAGGGGGCCCCAAAATCATCACCTCTCTCATTGCCTGATATTTTCATTCTCAAAGTTCATTTTTGTGAATTGGTTATATGCTTTTTAGCATGTAAAATTGGTTTATCACCTCTCTCACTGCTTGTTAATTTATCGTTTTCACTTTTGTGAAATGACTATATGCATTTTAGCATATAAAGACAGAGATACTTATTTTATCTTAACTTACACTGTGCAAGATGCCGTTGGCAATTATTGCACAGTGCAGACAAGCACACTGCTACGCGTAGTTCAAAATGTACTTCGCCTAGGAAGGATTTACAATGGTTTGATAAATTGGACACAATTACACAGGGGCTCAACACCCCAGAAGACTGGAGATAAGCAGCATTTTTGTGATATTTTTGTGATACCTCTGTCATATGGTAATTGGAAATTGTTGTGTATCAGATTTTCCTTGGAGACTTCAACCTCCACTGGAATGACCCGGACGACCCGGAGGTCAATAGCCTAAAAACTTTCTTGACTGACCTTAACTTATCCCAAATTTGTGACAGCCCAACACATAACAAAGGATCAATCCTAGATCTGGTAATCTCCAAAGCGGACTACACCCAACTGGATTCTATCCTCCCTTGTGACTGGTCCGACCATCACATCATCACCTTCTATATCAACGAAGTAGTTAAACCACTCCATGTCCAACCCAAGAGAACGAAAATCTGGAAGAGAAACCTAAAAAACATCAATCCCTACTCACTTGCAACCGCTTGCCCTATCTTAACGCCTCCATCTGACAGCTCACATGAAGTACATGAGCTAACCAATCACTACTTCCAATCTATGAACATATTATTAGACAATTTAGCCCCACTACAATTGAAAAGTATCTCAAACAAAGTTACAAACCCATGGTATGACGGTAGGTTAAATGAGGACAGAAGAACACTAAGAACAATTGAACGTCAATGGAGAGCAGCACCTTCCTCCCCTCACCTCAAATTACTCAGAAACACAAGAAACGCTTATTACAGGAAAATTAGACGCTCAAAAATTGACTTCTTCAGCAATCAATTGAACCAATCCAAGAATCGCCCCAAAAGACTGTTTGAAATAATCAAAGCGCAATCTAAGGGTGTCTCCCACTCACCTCAAGTTAATGCAGAAACACTCCCTAACTGCGAGGTTTTCGCATCATATTTCACAAAAAAAACGGAAAACCTTAAGACAGACCTATTGAAGGACCTTTCAGCCCTCTCCAACCCTCACATGAGCGCCTCAGGGACCCCCTGCAGGAACCCGCTTAGCTGTTCCGCAAAGCTCAACCCCAAAAACAATGCAGACTGGTCCTCATTCAACCTCTACAGCGAAGAAGCTATTCTAAAAACGCTTACGGCCTTAAATCCCTCCAATCACTTCGCTGACCCACTCCCAGCTTCCCTCCTAAAAGACCTCATACCGACATTAGTGCCTCTATGGACCAGGATTATAAACAGCTCTCTGCTTCAAGGATCCATCCCTGATATCCTCAAAGCTGGTCAGGTCTCCCCCATTTTAAAGAAATCATCAGCTGACCCAGCTGACCTAAATAACTATCGCCCCATATCTAACATCCCCACCCTGGCCAAACTACTAGAAAAATGTGTTCACACGCAACTTACCCACCACATTGATCACTTCAATCTGCTCGACAAATTCCAATCTGGCTTTCGATCTGGGCACAGCACCGAATCCGCCATGACCCACATAATAGATGATGCCTTAAAAATACTGGACCAAAACAAAGCATGTTTACTAATCCTACTGGACCTATCCTCCGCCTTCGACACCGTCAAACATGACAGTCTATTAGACCTCCTGAAACATAGAATGGGGCTTTGGGAACGGTTCTCAACTGGTTCACTTCCTTCCTTCAAAACAGAACACAAAGTTTCAAGACCAATCAATCTTTATCCAAACCTACTCCTGTCACTTTAGGAGTACCCCAAGGCTCCTCCCTCTCCCCTACACTATTCAATTTGTTCATAGAGCCACTCACAGAACTTCTCAACTCTGCAGAGATCCAATATCACATGTACGCAGACGACACACAACTCTACATTAAGGTACATTCACTTGAGGACATCAAGTACCTTAATTCGACGCTACAAAAAACGCAGACCTGGCTGGCAAACAGCCATTTAAAATTAAACACCCTAAAAACTGAATTCCTGATAATTGCGCCCCCCAACCAAACAACCACCATCATGGAGTGGATGAAGCACCTAACAGCACTAGACGGCCAACCGCTCATGATCGATTCTGCCAAATCGCTAGGTATAATTCTGGACAGTAAGCTAAATATGCAGAAGCACATCAGTGCAGCAGCAAAAGGAGCAACATTTCAAATGAACACCCTAAGAAGACTGAAACCCTTCATACCCGCAAATGACTTTAAACAAGCAGTCCAAACGCTAGTAATACCCAGAGTGGAATATGGGAGTATCGCTCTCTGCGGCCTCCCCAGAGCAACGACAGCCCCACTAAGAGCATCAATCAACGCAGCCGCCAGGCTAATCACAGGCTCCAAAAGAAATTGTCACATCTCCCCGGATTTGCGTGCCCTTAACTGGCTACCCTTTGAGGCCAGAATCCATTTGAAAATCGCCTGTATGACACACAAGGCAGTGCATCACAAAACACCACATTACCTTGCTGAGAAACTAGTTCCTTCGGGCGGCAACAGAACTAACAGGAGCTCATATAACCTTCTGTTGAAACCACAATGTTTCAAAAAAAGAAAACTTATAACCGTTCATTCTCAGGAATGGCCCCTAGGATTTGGAATGCCTTACCCCCAAATACAAGACAGAACCCTCACGCGGCATCATTTAAAAAGGAAGTTAAATCGATTCTCCTGACAAAATTCACTTGATCTATTTGATGCAGGACTGTAGATAGGTGTTATGCTGGATCTATTACCGTTTGTTTGGACTTATTATAAGCATTATTATTTTTATATGTATATACCTATTTCCCTCTGGCTATTCCCTCTTTTTCTTTCATTTATTTGTTGTAAAGCGCTCTGATACCCGCAAGGGTCTTGTCCGCGCTATATAAAACCTTCTAAATAAATAAAATTAAAAAAAATGTGTACAGATGTCTTTCAATGCCACAGAGAATCGCCACAGAATCGCCACGGAGAGGTCTTCATTGGCTTATTCCTTTAACTTTTTTTAGGACCTATATAATGTTTTCCCTCCATGAATGACACTCCGATTTTCTTAGGAGTTCAAATTTTTGGAAGTTTTTTATTTTTAATTCTTAGCCAATTTTGGCGTATTTCACTGGTCTTTATTTTTGAGCAGTGTTTCTTCTATTTCCATGATAGTTCCAGAAATCCACAGACATCTTTGTACTCGCTCCCTTTTTATTCATGATTGATATAGGGCTGCGTTTAGTTTCATTATTTATATTTTCCCCTTTTTCATTCTTGATTAATCTTAGTCTATAACCCTACCATGTTTGTTTTCCCTTTTTGCAGTGTGCACGCCACGTACGGCTGTGAGGTCTATTAATAGAACACTTACGCTTGCGCAAGCCATACAGCTCTTCAGATGTGCCGCACAGGTTTTTGGAGTACCATTCTTCCCCCACTTCATGGCATTATTCTGCACTTTTTAGGTCGAGCCCTGAGCCACCGCGCAAACGCTGCTCTGGGGTTGATCTGGGGTAGTTCAGTGCTGGCGAGAAGCCCCGCCCACTACCCCGCCCATATTTTTCATTGGCTTGTGTATTTGTCCTTCGTAAATGCTGTCTTCTGATTGATTATGAGGCTTGTCAGTCCCTCCTTATTATGCCCATGTTGTCATCTGTACCCTCCCATGGCTACTGGCCCCTTCACTTCGAGTGTTACACCATACAGTAGTACTGTCAGCACTATCTTTTTCCGGGCCTTCTCACCCCCTCCCCTGCCCGGATTCCCGTTGTCCATGCCTCCCCCCCCTCCAGTTGTCCATGATGCAATGTAATAGGTCTCGGGTAAATGCGAGTCCTATTGCATTGCAAATGCTTGTTTAAAACCTCCCACTTTCCCTTTCTAAAATGTTGGTGATAAATGTCGTAATGAAATTAAATGAAATATGTGATTAACATCACACTGTGCGTCCCTAAGAGCGGGACAGGCAGGCGCCAGTGCTTGGAAGTGGCCAACATAAGCCGAACGCACGAAGCTCCGCCTTTAACACACAGACAAATCGCTATTCGCCTGGCATGTTCCAGCGCTCGTAAATGTGCTTGGAATTTAAATTATTGCGCTGTGGAAATAAAACATCGAAAAACACAGGGGGATATTCACAAGGACTTATCTCCGATTTATCTCCACCTTAACTCATCAAAAGTGGAGATAGATTTAACACCCCATTCACAAGCGGGTGCAAACTGCAGACATCGCCAGTATTCCCGCGACAACTGCCCCAAAATTTAACACCACGGTGGACACCACCAACTAACCCTAATGAGATGCAGAGTAGGCGTTCCCGTGCAAAAACACACGAAAAAACCACAACACCACTTTCACAACAAACTGCCAGATCTGCGATGCGAACCAAAAACAGGCGATAAGCCGCGGTAGCACCAGGGATTTAACACCTGCCTTTTGCTGGTGTAAAGCAGGACGACTACCTGCAGCATGAAAGGGAGCCCAGCCAAATGCCACACCTGAAGTCCCACAGATGCCATGGAGACAATGATCATGCAGCTCCGATACCCATGAGGGCCACAACACCCACCGCCACCCCCCCAGGCTCACCCTCCAGCCCCCCTCCCTCGACATACACATACCGGTGCACGACACAAGAGCCACAAAAAGCGCATGATGACGCACATTGACAAAAAATAACACGTGTGGCCAGAAGAACGAGAAACAGTCACACAGCACTGAAGTAACAACCAAAAACTTTATTGAAATACAACACAAAACACCAATGCGGAAGACTCCTGTCGGGTCCGTCCGGGACAATCTCGATGTCACAGCCTGGAAAACAAAGCACAAAATCAGAACGTGTGCCATGCGCACATCAAAGGAGCGAGACACAGAGAAACAGAAAATGAAAGCAAGGCAGAGAGAGAAAGAGAGAGAAGGAAAGGAAGGGAGAGAGAGAGAGAGTGATAGAGGGAATGAAAGGAGAGAGAGTGAGAGAGAGAGAAGGAAAGGGAGAGAGAGAGGGAAGGAAAGGAGAAAGAGAGAGCACCGCCGCCCCTGTGCACCCAGGCCCCACTGTTCACCTGCTGCCACCGGTGTGTCTCCAACCACGTGCCGGGATACACTGCAAGCCACCAGGTCTGCAACCTGTAATCGAGGCCAGAGTCAATCATGGCAGAGTCCATCACACAGCACACGGCAACAATGCCTGTCCGTCCCTGCGCACGCATGCAGCCGCACCCCACCCCTTCCCGCCGGCCAGCGCTGGCTGTCCGCACTTGCGCACCCCGGGCCCACTGCTCACCTGCCGCCAACGGTGTGTCCACCAGTGGGCACGCCACTTGCCCGTGCAAGCTCCAGGCCCCGATCCCGCCACCATGGCATGCTCCACATCATGCGGAGCCGCCCCGCGGCCCAGCAGGTCCCACACATGACGCTGAGTCCTGAGTCATCAATGGCAGAGACCACATCAGTGCCCACGTCATCATCGCAGGCTGCACACCCGCTCAGCTATTTCGGTGCCACTAACCCTGTGCAACCCCAGTCAGCGCCACGTGGTGGTAGGCCTGTGACGGGCGCAAGGCTTCGGGTGCCACTAACCCTGTGCAACCCCAGTCAGCGCCACGTGGTGGTAGGCCTGTGATGGGCGCAAGGCTTCGGGTGCGACCAACCCTGTGCGCAACAACTCATGGGCCCCTTATGATTGAGAACCGTGGAGCGTCCGTCATCCAGTCACCACCGGCAGTGGGGAATGTGACATTGTCTGCCCCTCATATTGGCGGGGTCACATGGCCTGTGACGCCTGTGCCGGATGGGTGTGGTGTGTGTGCAAACCTGCCCTCAGGGAGTGGCCGTGACATGCTGACAACTAGACCAGTGACCTGCATACCACCAACGTGTACGCCTGCGACATGTAGCTATGGGGGCCCCCCCTCTGAGCGTAAGCAGAGTGGTCTGGCTTGGCGTACGCCGGACCAGCGCAGGGCTTGCAACAATGACTCAGGGGCTCTGGGCGTGGTTCAGTCCATGTCCGGACAAGGAAGTGACTAATGCGTGTGTCCCTGTTGTAGTGTCTACGGCACCCGGAACACAATCGGCAATGTAGCACACTGTGACTGGCATCCCACTAGATGAGCATCATTGACGTAAGGGAAATCACTGTCCCTACATTCATCCACACATTCATACATGAATGATGAAAGACAAGACACAGCAGTGCGTTTCTGGATGTTTATTGCACATCCAGTGGAGTTTTGCAGCTGGAGCATGTACAGGGCCATGCCAAGCACTACACAATATGGGCCCGTGGAGGGCCAGGCAGAGTCCATCCGGGGATGACAAGTACTGCGGAAGAGGAAGGGTACAGTCCGCAGTCTGGTCGCTGTGTCATTGGTCATCAAACAGGATATGGCAGTCCATGTCGCGGTCCAAGGTGAGTGCAGCGGAGTGTATCGGGTGTCAGTGGAAGGTCATGGGGCCATGTGCGGCACCAAGCAGAAACAGGCAAGGTGGCGGAAATGAATGCTAGTGCCTCCTTCTGATCGCAATCCCATCCACGTCCTCGGATGTGTGCTCTGCCCCACCTGTGGGTGGTGCTGTACCGGCTGCGGCACTGTGTGCCACTGACACATCAGGTGCCGGAGTGGATACGCATGCCGCACTGGGAGGCACTGACACACCAGGGGGCGGAGATGTGGATGGTGTGCGGGCAGCAGCCTTCATCATCGCCACGCCTTGTGGCAGCAATGCTATGATGAGGACATGCAGGGCCTGGTAGATCCCAGCTACATTTCGCTGATGTGCAGCGGTGGCTGCCATCCTTTCCGCCTCCATCCGCACCATGTCCTCCATGAGCTTCCGCATGTGTGCCTGCTCACGGCTGGAATCGCTGGAGCCACTCTGAGCGGACAGGTGTTCTTGTCTCCGAGTCAGGACTCCAGCGATGTCAGTCATGGCTCGTTGGAGACCATGGAGCGGGCCGTGGTTGTCCGTTAGGGACTGGAGCTGGTCCCTGATGGGACCTAGACACCCATGGATGGCGTCCAGTTTGGTAGCCATGAGGTCGAACCCCACCCGCACCTGCTCAGCCATCTCCCTCTAGACCTCCAACACACGGCGTTGGAAGGCCATGTGTTGTTCGGGGGGGTCTTGGGAGACAGGCGGGGTTGTGGGTGCCTCCTGCTGGGTGGTTTGTGGAGTGGGTGGGGTCTCCTCGATGCAGCTGGGCTGCCCTGGTCCTGGAGGTGATTGGCGGATGAGTTCAATGATGTCTTGGAGGGCTTGGGTGTCGATGCTGGTGGTGTCCTCCTCGTCATCAGTGAAGAGTGGCTAGGACTGCTCTGCAGGAGGTGTTGACGGTGCCCCTGCAATGTGAAGGGGAGATGGTGTATTACAATGTGTCCGCATGTATGTAGCCGCATGGTACAGGTTCACATTCAGACAGCATGGCATTGTACATTGTGACAGTCTGTGGATCAGGGCCATGATCCAGAGTCATGGTGGGTGTGCACTGTGCTCTGCTTGATTGTGCATGTGTGCCATTGTGGCCATCTCCCCCGTCCCCCAGTACCTGGTGGTCACTCACCCTGTTGCGGTTGTGTTGTGTCCTGTTGAGCAGTGTCCGGTCCCCCGACTCCTGCCACGGTCTCCACACTGATGACTGTCGACACCAGCTCCTCCATGTCATCCAGCTCCTGCTGTGGTGCAGGGCTCCCACCTCCAGTCTGCATTGCTGCCTTCTGGTTGGCTGCGAGTTTCTCCTTGGTCTTGCGCTTGATGTCATTCCATCGCCTCTTTACCTCGTCCATTGACCTCTTGTGCTCTCCGACGGCGTTCACCTTGTCCACGATGGACCGCCATATTCCATTTCTGGTGCCCAATGGCACATTGGAGGCGATGAACAGTTGTTGATGGTGTTCTATTACCTCCGTGACCAGGATCCGATTCTCCTGCGGACTGTACTTCGTCTTCCTCTTCTTCTTGTCCTTGCCATTCCCTGTCACCGTGGTCCCGGGCTGGTCGTCCGGGGTACTTGTGGGGTTGCTCTCGTCCTCTGCGCCTGCTCCGGCTGCCTCCATGGTGCTTGGGTGTTGGTCATTTTGTGTTTGGGTGTTTTTTCTCCTTTTGTAGTGATTTTCCTGCCTGCCGTGTCTGTATGGCAGGCCTGGCGCTGCTTATCGCTGATTTCCTCATCGCGAATGGGCTCATCGCACGTTTTTTGGTGTTGGGGTTTGTGTTTTTATCGCCGTCGCGGTGGTTGTATCGCGGACATTGTCCGCGGCTTCAGGAGACTATCGCATGGTACCGCCGTGTTGTGAATTCCACGTTAACACATGGTTATTTTCCCGCGATGGACTGCGATGTGTAAAGTTGCGTTAATATTTTTTGGTGATATTTAGCACACGTTCTTGTGAATATCCCCCACAATGTTTAATTTCCAAACTGTCAATTATTTGTTAGTTCACTGTTCTTTAGTGGTCTGACATAATTGTAGTCTGGACAAGGATACCGCAAAACACAGATAAAAGTGATTCGAACATCTTTAGACCCCTTTGTTATAGGGTATGTGCATGTTTGCAATGTGCATCCTGCATTGTATTTACTTGGGATGCGGCACGCGAGTGTCTCGAGGGAATGGGAACATGGAATGTTGGGGAGGTTCGGATGCTGGCAGTTACAGCAACTGTCAGCAGGTCGGTCCGGGGATGGTGTTGGAAGAGGATTTGATGGGCTCTGAATTGATTAGTTATACTTGTTGTACTGTGAAATAAACGTACATGAAAACGGCAAAGACGAGTGGAGAGCATTTGCACGTGGTAATACCCTTGTCTCCAGGCGACAGAGGGGTGTTTTTGGCGAATTGATTGACCTCAAGGTCTCCCTTCTCTACTAGAGTAAGTGGCTCAAGGTCCAATTCAACGCAGACTGGAGCAGAGTCAGTCTCATGTCACGCATGCGCAGCCTGACGCGAATGACCTGCCAGGCTCGCCTGACTGCCCGGGCCTACTTCGAGAGCTCTGCATTGAAGCATAACCCCCAGGACAGGCCAGAGTAGGTTGGAGTCACTGTCGTGCGGTAGGAGTATATGGGCTGGGACCCTGTGCCCACCCTATAGCGCCGCTGCCCTAGCACCATTTGCACCGGGGCACATGCATCTGTCACTGAGGGAGTTTTCTCGATGACTGGAAATTTGTAAACTTCGGGGCATATTAGCAACGAGGCGATAAACAATTATCGCCGCTTTGCGTCCGTTTCGGACGAAAAGCGGCGATAATTTTATCGCCTAATCAGCAAGGTCACGCTATCGCGTGAATACTTGCATTATCGCCCTTTCCTCAACGCCCATCTTTGCATCTCTAATGAGATGCAAAGTGGCGTACTCCGGATGGACTACGTTGCAAATATCGCTGATGTTCACATCGCGATATTTACAAGGCAGCCCACATGATTTTAGCAGAGGTTAGATTTCGGCGAAAACGGCCGTTTTCACCAAAATCTAACGTCTGCTAAAATCCTGACTTAGCCATCCCTAACATAGGGGGTGGATTCTGCTGATACGACCACAGGGTCGTATCAGCAAGGTTATCGCCGTTTTGCAGGGAACATCGCTGGAAAACCAGCGATGTTCCCTGCAAAACGGCGATAACCTCGCTATCTCTGGAATTTTTATCGCCCTGGAGAAGCGCGTTGTTAATAACGCGCTACCAGGGCGATAAATTCCAGAGATAGCCGGCGATAGGGAATCTGTCGCTAAGCACGGCCAGCGATAATTATCGCTGGCCGTTGATAATATGCCCCTTCGTTCTTAAAGGTAGAAAAAGCTGCCTTTGTAGAGGTGGGAAAGCCAACAGATTAACAAAGAGAGCCGAGCCAAGGGTTGACTCTGAATCTGGCTCTGGGAGCCCTTGCACAAGCCAAGCCTTGAAAATATTTGGCATGCAAAATATACACCAAAGATAATGCTAGAAAACGATAAGGTGTGATCAAAATTTTTAAAAAACGAATTTAACATGCGGAAGCGTTTCACCTCTGTAGGTAAGAATATATCTCGGCTTTGAGAAGTATTTATTAGAAGTGGTATTCTTCAAACATAAACTGAGAAACATTCCTGCACCCGCCCTGATGGCAATGCTATGAGTCTATAATAATCGCCGGGACGCCTCTGTTTGAGGTAGCTGTTTGCGCACATATTATCAAGAACGGCGTTAAAATTATCGCCGCTTTAGCGGCAGAAAACTGCCGCTAAAGCGGCGATAATGGGCTTGATAATATGCCCTTGAGAATTCCAATAGAAGCCCATGTTGACACCAGAACATGGGCTTCTATTGGAATTCTCAAGGGCATATTATCAAGCCCATTATCGCCGCTTTAGCGGCAGTTTTCTGCCGCTAAAGCGGGGATAATTTTAACACCGTTTCTTGATAATATGCCCCTCTATTATTATAAGGAAGCAAGTCAGGGGTCATGCGTAATGTGGACGACATTCTTATTATAGATGGAGCAACATCATAGTCTATTAAATCAAACACAAAAGAAGGTAATGTACAGCACACATCCTTTATTTGAAAATACTCTAGTATGTGATAATTAAAAAACAAAAGGAGACTTAGGAAAAAAACATTTACCTAGGATCACACAATTTGCCCAAGCAGAATAGCTGGGATTGATCCCACATATTTTCCCGTTTTCTATTGTGCAATTCATACACTAGATGGGTATCTCCTTCTGCTATCAAAGGTTAATGCTTTCTCGATAATTCTTGGAGGATGAGATTGGAGTGGGTGACTAGAATCTACATTTGATTTTTGGCAGTTTTACATAGTGTGAACCTCGCCCAAGGACTTAGGAGCGCTTCAAAACAGCACAGACTGCACTACAAGTTTTTCCAAGGGCACGGGAAGATCAGAAGATGCTAAGCCAAGGCCAGGATTCAAACCTGCTTCCCCATGCTTAATGGTAAGCAGTGATAGTCACTGGGCCACATCCCCCTCCTAACAGCTCAGCTTGTTCTGGGCTCGAAGTTCATAGAGACCTACAGCTGAGCTAGAGCCAGGCATTTGGCTCAAGCATGGCTCGAGCTTTCAGTGGCTTTCCCACCTTTAGCACTTTGCCTGGTATAGCATTGAGTTTGAAAAGTTCTCCACCAAAGAAAAATGTGTTGCCAAGGAATTTTCTAGTAAAAATGTTTTTTTTAAAGAAAATGCTCTGACTCAAAGAGTTATTGCAGTTTTTCTCCACAAAAAACTTTTAACGGGATTCTTTCAAGCTTCACAAGCCTAATAAGTTAAAAAATGCACTTTTTCACAAATAGTTCTCAGAATTTAACCTTCAGAACTTTGAACAACCCTGCCTTGTATGCCTGCTTCTCCTGATGTTTTCCCAAACAGAAAACCTTTTTTTTAAGCAGCAAGGGTTGCTTAAAAAAGTTCTGATTTGGAATGCAAATGCAGAGATGGAGGTCCGCTATTCGATGTAGGCCACTATGCCTGCGTTTGAAGCCTATCATAGGGAGTGATGTACCTAACTGTATCTGACTATTGTTATATAGGTAGCATTGCAAATTCAGAGACTGGCTGCAAAAAGTTGGTGCAAATTTGCGAACACTTTTATGACCTGGCTTAACTATTAACCGACTTAATGACACACTGTTCACACAATTTGAGTCAAACTCAACCCCAACACGTTTCTCAGTGGCAAGCATTTAAGTCAATGAGCCATCTTGCTGGTTGACTCATTGAATATTGCTCTATACTATTGCCCATTGAGCTGGGATAATGCTGGAACAGAGCAAGTTAAATTCCAGTGCAGTAGAATGGTGAAGAGTAACTCGAGTACAGATTGCAGAGCAAAGTTTCTGCATACCATGCCGATCCTAGCTCAGACGTGGATAGTGACCCTCAGAACTTCGCTATGCCATCTCCGCCTCTCCCTTCCATCTGTAATCTATCCATAAATGTTCCTCGCTGGTCCCATCATTACTAGTGAGCACCTTCTACAATCCTAGTCAGGATGTTTTTGGGAAACATCTCTCTGGCAGCTCAGAGCTGATGGTGCGATATGAGTATCTCTGAAGCATCTGGGTCACATTATTCCCATGGGAGGGCGAAATGTAGTTAGGGGTGAATCAAATAAATCCCTCTACCAACACCGGTCCCTCTGTGCAAGATGCGACAAGCCAACATGACATCAGGGAATCAACACAGCAACTACAGAATCCACAGCTTATATTTCATGGGGCGATACAAAAGGGGATGATGGACGGAACGTTTGAGCCAATCAAACACTCACCCCCAGTCAACTGATCTGGGTTTAATCCATCATCATTCTTTAGCTCACTCCACCACCCCAGTTCAGACATGGCCATATGCAAATCAGTCTGACCCTGTGCCTCATGGGAACAGTCCAGCCCGAACTGCCAAGCCATGTCTTCCCTGGACCGGAAACAAGCATCCTAGGACCGGTTTCTGGCATTTCAGACGTCATCAGCCAGGCTTGCTTGAATCCAGTGGCAAAGTGAGTCCCCTGCTCAGGCACAGGGTCAGACTGATTTGCATATGGCCATGTCTGAACTGAGGTGGTGGAGTGAGCTAAAGAATGATGATGGATTAAACCCAGATCAGTTGACTGGGGGTGAGTGTTTGATTGGCTCAAGCGTTCCGTCCATCATCCCCTTTTGTATCGCTATATTTCATGGGAACTTGAAAACTGTGGTGGAAGAAACTGCTCATCCGTCACAGGGTGGTCCAGCAGGCAATAGAAGAAACCACCAAATGAATAGTTTATTTGTTATGTGCTAGGCCTAAAAGCACTCAATTCAGGTATCCATATTTTTGAATTGTTGGCTCATCACTAAACCAAAAGAGCTTTAGTATATTTTATGACCTTTTTAGATGTTAAAAAGAGACCACTTGACAGAACGGGGAGGTGCGAGGGCAGTGAAGAATCTGCAGTTAGATACAGCATCCACCATACAGAGTTTTACCAAAGGTAAGTAACTTGGGGCCAGATGTACAAAGCTTTTTTCTGCTCGTAAACGGCCCGGGCCATTTGCGACCAAACAAAAGCACATTCTGATGTACCAAACTCTATTTGCGATTCTGTAGCCAATTACTGAATCGCAAATAGGTTTGCGATTCGGTGTTAGGAAGAGGTGTGTTTAGGGCATTCCTTACAAATACCGAATCACAGCGGTATGTAAGAATGTTTGGCAACCGAAATGTGGTTGCAAAACATTCGTATTTTACCACCAACTTCAAGTTGGTGATAACCCTTCGCAAAGGACCCCCTTACCCATTGTGAATGGAAGTACAAACATTTTTTCAGAGTAGGCAGTGGTCCCACGGACTACTATCTACTCTTAAAAAATGAAAAGATAACTTTTCCTTTTTATTTTTGAAACGCAGCCCTTTTTCCTCTAAGGAAAACGGGCTGCATTTCAATTTCTTTTTTACTTTCTTGTAAAGCAATCCCAGACATGGTGGTCTGCTGACCCCAGAAGGCCACCATACCTGTGTTGTAAGCGATTCCTAATGGGAACCTGTCTCATGAATATTAATGAGGTAGATCCATTGGGAACTGCTAAATGTGTGTGACACACATTTTTACATCGCAGTTTGAGATCTCCTAATTGCGAATCGCTAAAATTTGCAATTAGGAAATCGCTAACAGAATTCTACTTACATCTGGCCCTTGTTCTTCTGATGGACATTTCTAACTGCAGATTCCACATCTTTAGGATACCAAAGCAGTACCACCCAAGATGGAGGGTCTGTGGATTGGCCAGGACCGAATGGGCAAAAGGCCAGTCCCATCAGACCTGGCTATGTCCATGTATCCGCAGAGGAACATTGTGCGAGAGCAGAGCGCACAAACACAGCTTAGAACCCGACCTTTTCACCCCCGGCACCGTGGAGCAGGGCACAAGTCCTAAAACAAGCATTTGCAACGCAATAGGTCTCGCATTCACGCTAGTTTGAGCTATTGGCATTGTAAATGACAATGCCTTTTATTTATGTTTTGGTTTCTAAAACATAAATAAAATGCATTGTCATTTACAATGCCAATAGCTTAAACTCGCATAAATGCGAGGCCTATTGCATTGCAAATGCTTGTTGAAACAGCCAGCTCTTAACACACCGGCCTCCTTATCTTCACAGACATTTGAAGGCCTACGCGCCGATCATTTGACAGTGCTGTAGCTCAGCCTTTTGGCAAGATCTCTATGTTACCAATTAATCTGTGAGGGGCCTTCCTTGTCTTTTACATTAGATGCACTTTCCCTTTTGTGCAAAGGTATCTAACCCATTCAGTCACCTATGTTGGGGGCTCCCTCCATGTTTATGTTTTTACATATTTTGGCAGCTCTGCATGCTTTATTCTGTATTCGCATGTGCATTCATTGCTTTCCATCGTTGCCTGGGAATTTTTGTGAGTTTAACATTGACTGCTCAGAGATCGCCACACAGATTCCTGGCACATTATATTCCTTTATTCCCTGACATTGTAACATCCTGTATTTTTTCAGGTTCAACAATTCTGTTCACTTCTTTAAGGTGATTTTTTTCCCCCTACGTACTGGTAGGTTTCTTTAAATAATTTATTTTGAGTCCAGCGCCCACTATGTTTGAGGTATGCGCTAAATAGTTTGGCTTTTTCCTTTTCTTCCTTTCAGGTATCTTCCATTAATTTTGGTCTGATGATGACCCTGGATAAATCACTCCCTATAGGGTCGAAACAATTTGAATTTGAATAGTTGACTGATATGATCTATTTTTTATGTACACATTGTACTTTGATTTTGAGTCATGCTGGGAATTCATAACTGTATCAGCCCCTAATGACATGTGTACATGTGTTGTATATATCTTTTGTGCACTGCACCAACTCACAACCTTTCACTAAAGTCACTATTCGCCTTCACTACATCGTGTTTTTTTTAGCATCTGCAATGTGATATGATATACTGAAAAGAACTTAATACAGTTAATAAAATTAACTGTATAATCACAATTTATTGTTTTATTATCATAATACTTTGCCTGGGAACTTTAGGGCCTGATTTAGATCTTGGCGGATGGGTTACTCCATCACAACGGTTATGGCTATCCTGTCCACCGAAGTATAAGTCCCATTATATCTTATGGGATTTATATTTCGGCGGACAGGATATCCGTCACCGATGTGATGGAGTAACCCGTCCTCCAAGAGCTAAAACAGGCCTTTAGTCTTTAAATCTGTCCCGAAGGGAACAATTGCTACTATTGTCGAGTGACGAAGGGGCATGGACTGGTGCGCACAGCTGTAAAAACCTATATATACTGCCAGAGGCTGCCCACGGAAGAACTCCCAGATATGGGACAAATGGATGGACTACTGTGGACTAGGCAACTAAACTTCTCATATGATGTACCTTGTATGACCAGTGAGCCACACCGGGATATGTGCGATGAAGGGGTGATTATATGTTCTATTTGTTTTATTGTACTATCTGCAACTGACAAATCAATAAAGTTGTTAATAAAAAAAGATAACTTTCTTTAAAATGCGATTACAGACATGGTTGTCTGCTCAGCCCAGCAGCAACCATTGCTGTGATGGCATCCAATTGTAGTGAGTCTCAATTTACAGCCTACCTCATGAATATACTTTATATAGGTTGGATTGCAACGCACTACATTTTGGAATATTTTTAATCAACCTATTAGTACTTTGGTCAGTTTGCAAAATTCCTTTTCATTCGCAAAACGTTAGTGCGCATATTGCAACCATTTTCTGCAAATGGAAATTTCATGCATTAGGCCCCATATCATTAGTTCTTTTATATATGGTTCCTTCTTGTATGTTTTCCAGACTTTACTAACTGAGGGATTTCATCATTCAATGTTTTTGTGTAAAGTAGTTGTGTTGCTTCCTTTTTACTCAGTAGGAGGCGGCCCGTCAATTCTATGTCTACTCTGTATTCATCTCCAAACCAACCTGCCACAAACTGGATTTGTGCTGCCTGAGAACATGCTTCAGTATCTGGTATCCATTTCCCACCTACTTCATACTGAATTCCACTACGTCCATCTTTACTCTGCATCTCTTTTTCCCTCCAGATTAAGCTGGACATTGCCAATCTCAGTACCTTAAGTGTTTTTCTTGGTACTGGCCACATGGAGCACTGAAATAAATGCAGATATCTTGGCAGCACCATCATTTTAATGATCGCAATTCTACCAGCTATTGACAGTGGGAGTGACACCCAAACAAATATTGATTTATTAAAGCCAACATCTAGTTTTTCTGTGTTCAGTCCTGCCATTTAGTTTCTGAATGGGTCACCATAGTGCCCAAGTATCTGAATGTCTCCAGTTCTCGGTAAAGGGCTTCTCTTGGGAGTCCCATGGGTGTTCCCAGTGGAACAAGTAAATGGCTTTTGTTTACTTATGTGCAAACCCAACTGCAAGCCAAAGTGTTTTAAGATTTCCTTGACTAATGGCACAGGCAGCGTCTTCAGATAAAACCATAGGGCGCTCGCATATAGTGATACTGTACCCTGCTATTTCTTACATCGATTACCCAATCTTTTATCAAGTGTCTTAAATGGTGTACCAATGTTTCTCCTGCCTACACAAACAATAACGTGGTAAGCCGTCAACCCGGTCTGAAACCCATTCCTCAAAAATGATGTCATTAGTCTTGTCCCTCTGCATTTTTCTAGTTTCATGATGATAAAGTCCTTGCTTCCTGTTGATCATCAGATCCTTACTCTATTTAGTAGTCTGAGGTTCAGGTAGGAAATTGCCACCTTCTCACCATCCTTCTAAACTACAGGTTATTAATGGTAGCCTGTATCTTTGCTGTGAATGAATTCAATAGTTTGGTAGTCTGGATGGAGAATGATACGCCGGCAACAATTTTCTACTTCTGTGGCGGAACAGTTAGTTATAGGGCAAATCTATACTGTAGGTCCTTCTCTGGGAGTATTTCTTGAGTTTCATGTGTACAAATATTGTTCCTTTTCTGTTTATTGCATTGTGCATTTTGTACAGTAGCTTAAAGATAGACCTTCTAATAACAGACAGTCATTGAAGAGTCGTGAGAGCGGCTGAGATGTGGCTGCAGAGTTAATTTGCTGCTGCATTTTGAATTCTTTGGATTTGTCGTATTGGATGTTGATACTCCATGGTATAGTCCATTGGAATAGTCTGGAAAAGCGAGGTGGCTGTCTGGACATTTTTTTCGGGAATTGAAAGTGAAGGCAAATGCTTCAGAGTCTCTTCAGTTTGTGGAATGTGGATTTGGTCGATTCGTTGACTTGTGGGATCATGGGGGACCTGTCTTAATGGGTTGTAGTCTTTCCATTCCCCTATTCTATAATTTCTGTTTTTGAGGTGTTGAATTTGAGGTGACTGTCTCTAATGTATTGGTCAGTGGCTATTTGGGACATTTGTGGGTGTCAGTCATCTTATTTTAAAGGATGAAGCTAGTTTGGTTTACCCAGTTTGAAAATCATCGGGGTATCATCAGCAAAGTAGTAGCATGTGAGGGAAAAGGACTAATGAGAACTCCAGTCTCAATGCTGGATTGTTTGGAGAACAGGAGCTAGAGAGGATATATGACCTATCTTCTAGGAGTCAATCAGTGAACTATATTTCCTTTGATACCCTTATCATTTAGGGCCTGATTTTGAAATTGGTGGACAGGTTACTCCATCACAAATGTTGTGGATATCACATCCACTTTATTAAAAGTACAATAGGGTATAATGCACTTGTAATAAGGCAGGCGGGATATCCGTCATGTTTGTGACAGAGTAACCTATCTGCCGAACTCCAAATCAGACCCTAAGCCTGCTCTGTAACACTTCATGATGTGCTGCTGAGAGGTCCCAGAGCATGAGGACTGACACTCACTTTCTATCTGCCAGAGATTTCAAGCCATTGAAAGTGGGGACCAAGGCAGATTGAGTGCCTCTTCCCCTCCGGAAGTTCATGTGGCTTATTATCTCTCACTTCTGTTACAGAGGAAGGTGTAGGGCATCAGAAAACTGGGTCTGTAGCATGAGCTCAGGAAGGACCAATCATTGACCATTTCAACTATGAGTGACAGCAAAACGGGTCTCCATGTACCCAATACTTTATACTTCACTTACAAAAATGTCAACAAGTGTTCTTTAGACTGAACATTCCATATTTACAGATGAAGGTTGTAGAATCTGAATATTATTGTGAGGTTGTGATAGAAAACTCACAGGGATTTAAAGTCAACAGGTAATATACAGAACCAGGCCTTCTCTTTACATGTAATGATGAGATAACTGATCCTGTCCCAACCCCCCTGTTACCCTTAATTTGGCACAGGCCCAGGTAGAAGTGAATGGTAATCATTGAAGGCTTTAACACTTTTAAGCCTTCAGTGGGTCGCCGACCATTCATCTCATTGAAAAGCTAGAGAGATGTATGGATGCTCCATTAGTCTTGCCACGTCACTCCATACAGCTCTCGTAGTGATGTGTGCAGTCTCCTTGTTGTCTCTCAGTGGGCTTCTTACCATGGGTCTGGTTAGGTCTAGCTAGGTACGGATGTGTCTTTCTGCCAGAGCTGTTGTCATTACTTTTCTAAAACGAGGCTTCAGTGGAGTAATTCTCTCTCACCACATGCTAGTGGTGGCTGGTTAGGTGTAAATGTTTGCCTTGGGTGCTGCTATTGCAATGCACGAGGCATAGGCAGGGACTCGTTTACATTTCAAAAGTGCAGTAAAATATCACATTATTGCACTCTCATTGCACTGAGATTATCAACTCCTGTGACATTCTAGTCTAGCTCTACACTACCACCCTGTGCACATACTGCAACTCAACACTACCAGCCCATCACCAACATAATACTACCCAACACTACTGCACTACTACCCCCACTCCCCAACAGCACCACCCCACGACTGCACTACCATCGCCGGTCACTACAAAAAATACTTCACACATTAGCATTCAGCACCCTTAAACACAACACTGCTCTACCACCATGCTGCAACCTGTAAGTACCCCACTAACACACCCCACCACCATCACATCACCACCCCTATGAGAACGCTGCCACTGCACAGTACCACACATTCGCCTCAGTACCACTCTACTAAAGCACTGCTCTACCACCTCATACCACAGAATTACCATAGCACACAACCACAAGAACATACACAGGATGTCATAGTTCATCTAGGAACATCTGACCACAACAACCCTCACAGGCGGCAATATCTCTACAGCACCACGCTACCAACCCAACCATGTAATTATTAATCCCACCACAGACCTACGTCACAGCACCATGAGTTCACTTATATCCATAGCTCTACCACACTCTGTATTACAACCTAATAAAACCACAGTACTATCTACATCATTACACTACCAAACGCCCCCTACATGCTACTGCCTCCAACCACTACACTTTAATCCCTATCAAGGCACTATGGCCTAACAGCAATACTTACCAGTACTCATCAACAAACAGAGTCCACCAAGACATGTGCTACCATCCTTCACCACCACATTATCAAGTTTTTGCAACAAATATCCTCTACCACTACATTAGCTTAGTAATCAAGTGGTAAATACAACAAACGACATATTAAGATTTAAAAAGAAGAGTTCAGAGCTCTCACTTTGATCCCATGATCTCTGGTGGTCTCCCAGATGTACTTCTTGCTGATGCCTGCGGCTCCTATGACGAGGACCTCCTTCCCCTCCATGATGTAGCACTGAGATCTCTTCACCATGGTCTGGATCAGCAAACTGGAAGCTGACTCTGCCCCGGCACATGATGCTGACACATTGAGGCAGTTCATTGTCTCGAACACCCCACAGGACTTCAGGCAGAGGTGGGAGTTCACCCCTAAGGCAACAGGGGTAATGGCCTGGTCCACACAAGTCAATATAAAGTCAACACCTAGGAGGGAAGAAATGAAAACACATGTTAGAAGCAGCAACTTCAGCCAGATATTCCTAAATCTGCCTTGTGCTCTATCCTGGAACAAGTAAAAAGAGTGGAATCCTGTTTGATATTGTAAAGTACTTTTACAAATCAGGGGCCCTATTACATATCAGGTGTACATTCCCCATCTGTGCTACAACTCACCTTTAATTGCGGTATGCCTGATGGTGACAAGGAAAGTGCACCCAGTTACAAGAAATGCTCTGTTCCCGGTGCAGGTGCAAACTCTCCCCTGGAGTGCGAATAGCGCTTTGGAGAAAAACGAACTTGTTTAAACCTCCAGTTCTCCTTCTACTGCATTTGGTGGACTGAGCTTCAGTTTCAAGAGGGATCGGTGATGGCTTGTCAACACTTGCACTTAGGCCTGTTGTACAACACCTGTAGTACGGCGTGATTCACTTTAGGGAAGAGGTCCCACTAGTATCTGCGACCCTATCTGTAATATCTCTGAGTACCGTACGCCCAAAAAGGATGTGGCTCCAACACTCCAATCAGGATGCAGGTTAAGTCAGCAAAGCTGATTTTTGTGATAGAAACGATGCATTGCAAGAAAAAAAAAAATACATATTTATTAAGTAAAATCACACAAGAAAGGTGGTAAAATGTAAGTTATTTTAGTAAGGGACCATATATTGTCAGAAGTAAAACAGAAGGAGTTTAGAAGCTGTAACTAAATCCTGATAGCAACGTTCTTTATCTACAGACCTAAAAAGCTGACTTCGAATTTATTTTTCAAAGTCTTGTAGTGTAGGTAGAAATTGTAGGGCTATGGGTGTGCAACCTCTTATTAGCTCCTCCTATTAGTCTCAGAAGCCCTACTGCTCACAGACCTCCCCTCACTGGTCATTGGCCTCTCCCTCCCTATGTGAAGCTCCCTACCTAGTGCATGAGGGCAGTGAACTTCTTAGTTGATGCCTGGCTATCTACTCCCAAGTCCTTTCCAAACCAGTGCAATTGAAAGGGAAAGGGGTTGAGCATACCCAAACCTTGAATCTAGTGCTTACACTGCCCCACACTGAATGGTTACACTGTTTTAATGCAGCCCCGGACGGATCGTACCAAAAGACCAACTTTAATATATCGATCAGCAACAATATCTAATACAAGTTATGCATCTGCTTCATATCACAAAAGGAGGCAGTCTGCACTCACGTATGCATGCGTATCTTTATGAAATTATGTGGACCTCACAAAAGAGTATAGATTATTGTTGGAATAAAGGTCTCCTGCAAGTTGTTCACAGTCATGTGACACCCTGAAGATGATATACATTAATAGTGATTCAAGACCGTATAGACTGAGGAAGAGCAGGGTTTCAAAGCACAATGGGAAATAATCAATTACTCATATAGTGCGTGTGGAAGATTGCTTCCTACACAGGCCTCTTGCTTATGGTATCAACACCTGAACATTTATTTTAGCCTGGTTGATTTTAATTCCACTGAGTGATAATATAGTTTGTCTGTCGTTTTATACATCACTCTTTGTGTCTTCAGCAACCTTGCAAATGCCCTGCAATTTAACATCATTCTTGAAAAACATCTTCTATAACATTTGGAGGCTGAAATGTTAAGATCCTTTTTTGAACAAGATACAGATCTTTCACCACCACCTCATGACGAACAGATACAGCTTTCCTGACATCATGATTCCTTTTTCACTACAGATTTAACTGTGTCAATATTCATTGTTGCTCCACATACTCAACAAAGCCAGGCACATTCCTGAATTGGCAGCGCATTCTCTTTGGGAAACTACAGATTACTTGGTTATGGAATGTGGGGAGCAGGAAAGCAGTCTTACTGATGGAGTGAGAGTTTCCTTTTAAGCCACATTCAGTTGTTAACCTGTGAATGTGTAAATGTACTGATCAATGTAACCTTTGCTGAGATTATGACGACCAAGTGAGAAATTACGTTATTCCTTCTTGAATGTGTTTTCTCGCTGACTTGGGGGGCCTATTAGGATGGCGGGCGGATGTCCACCGCCGGTCCGGTGGGGGCGACCGCCGTTCCGGCAGTGGACATCCGCCCGCGATCGCAAGCCAGGAAACCGCCGGTCAGATTAGGATGGCGGTGGTGACCGCGGCGGTGGGAAATTCCAACCGCCGCTTTTCCGCCGGTTGCCATCCGCACTCCTGCCTGGCGGACGGAAAAGGACCGGGATAATGGTGGCGGTGCCGAGCAGGCTCCGCCGGCATGATTATGATGCCGGCGGTAGCCAGCCTTTCTGCAGCGGTCAAACCGCCATGGAAAGGCAGGCGGAGATTGTCTTCCGGGGGACCGTTGCGGGCCCCCAATGTTTTGGGGGGGTGTGGGTGCACTGGGGGGGTACCCATGGTCCCCCCCTACATTTATAAACACAGAGAAAAAGGGGGGTATGGGTCAATAATCACTGCACCTATCAGCTATCGGGTAATAGTCAGTATTTATTATATATTCAGGGTGCAAAGGACCTGAGGCTCAATACCCCTAAGCCTCCTTGGGATACTCCCACAATTCAGACAAAAACACAGTGATCCAGCACTCCACTAAATAGTAAAACAGAACTATAACAAAAAAAAATTCAAATCCATTCAGCAGGTCTTGTATAGATTTTCTTTATTCATATTCTTCATTAAAACACACGACCGTAGCCAACGCGTTTACGCTGTTTACGAATGAAGACTGGTTTATACCGAAATCCAGCTTACTGACTGAACAAGATAATTGGACCCCTTAACATAGGAACAGTGACTCTAAGAATATATTAATTTAGGAATTGATACAGGTGGTAGCATTGGGAGGGATTAAAACTCCCTCTGCATGACATAGATGAACGCCACAAATGTTTTCTTGACACTTTTTTTGCCCTGAAGAAGTCCTTAGGGACGAAACGCGTTGGCTACGGTCATGTGTTTTAATGAAGAATATGAATAAAGAAAATCTATACAAGACCTGCTGAATGGATTTGAAAAAAGTTTTGTTATAGTTCTGTATTACTATTTAGTGGAGTGCTGGATCACTGTGTTTTTCCCCCCCTACATTTCCCTGTACCAGGTGGCAGGCACTGTGCAGTTCCTGCCACGCAGTGCAGGGAAATGCAGGACATGCTGCTTTGGACATCGCGGCGGTGCTGCGGGCAGCAGCAACCGCCGCAATGTTAAAGCCCGCGATCGCACCGCCGCGGTCGGATTTCGATCGCGGACCATCGTAATTCGACCAGCGGTGATGTCGCGGTCCATGCGGGCGGTCTTTTCCCGCTACCATGGCCGTCGGGGAGGTTTTCCGACCGCCATCCTAATAGGCCCCTTGGTTTATTTCACATTTTGCTCTGTATATTGAATATAATGCTTAACAGTTGGGGCCCCAGTGGGCGATGTGATTCATGTCTGTGACCATCTTGTTTTGTACTCGCTGGGATATTACGTGTGAAGCTGTAATCTTGCACTGTATGTTTTTTTGTTAGTGGCGAATCCTCTGCTATGGCGGAGGAACGTTGACCCCCCCCGGCCTGACCCAAAACCTGAAAAATAAAATGATAATAAAACGTATTATTGTTCTATTTTTCAACTTCTAGTCTTGGGGTGGGGCCATCATGGGGGCAGTCAGAGAGGGGAGTGGTGGGTACTGCTATCAGTGCGCATGTCGGTTTTGCCGACCGTCTCAGACCGGTGAACCGACATGTGCACTGAGCTGCCTGGAGACAGCAAAGCACAGACGCCCAGTCTCTCAGTGAGTGCAAATTCACAGCGCTCAGGTCAATCCTGACGCTGCTTTCAAACATGAGAGCAACGCCTGGATTCACCGCAGGGGAGCCTGGGAGCCTGTGCTGCAGTGAGGAACTCAAGCAGAAGAGCGACGGTCCTGCGTCAACTAAGTTTTTTTTTCATTTCTTTATTTTTGTCCTTTGTCCCGCTCCCCCTCTCCGCCCACCACTCCACCTGCACAGCAGCCGCTACTGTTTTTTGTGTTTGTTTTCAGAAACTAATAAAATACAGTTTTTAAAAAAAAAGAAAATCTGTGAATGTGTTCTACCGATCTGTTAAATTGTGGTTGGTATGGGGAGATTCTTTCATGCTGTATACTATCCTTTCCTAAAATGGGACCATTGTCTTTGAATTAATTTTAAATCCATTGTTGGGAACAGTGACTAAGGGAAAGCCTTCTTTCACCAAAACACCTGTCAAGAAACCAATGACTACCTAGGTGTCTGGCTCTGCAACCAATCTCATGTCTCCCCATTAGATGAAGGAGTCACCCAAGACTACAAAATGCCACCTCATACAGCCCTAAATGTCTCCAACCTGTTTAGTTAAATCTCTTTCTGGTGTATGCGTTAGGGAAGGTGTTCCACTTCTGATTGTTTCTTTCATACTGATTGCACTCTACTTGTCCACTAGTGTGGAGGAAAGCAACATATCTAGGGCCGTATTGCGCAGAGTGCCCGAGAGGCGCAACGGGCATGTGAGCCTGCTCTGCACATCCCCGGGGCACTTTGGCATTACGGAAAGGACTGCAGACTCTTGAGCGGCCCTTTCTGTAATACAGATAGCGCTTGCGCACATATAGCGCCAACGCTGTCACCTGAAGGTGTTCCCTAAATTGCATAAGCAAATGAGGGAGTCCCTTTGCCCTGCCCCCTCGCTGTATTATAGATGTGGGCGCAGGGGCAAAGAAGCTGTCAGGCGCCCTGTCAGTGCGCCCCCTGATAGCAGCCCTCTGGAGGGGAGAGAGGGAAGTCCTATGGACCCCCCCAGACATCCCCTTGCAGGCTGGTGCAGTCACTCACTGCAGCCGCCTGCAAGGGAATCTCTAATCCCCCTTAATTGTGCTGGCGGGTGGCCGCCTGCACAGTGAAACACGGAGCGGCTACTTCAAAGCCGCACAGTTTTTCACTAGAATGTGCTACCCCCTGGGCCAGTGTGAGTTCGCGGCTGCCCTTGGGGCAGTGCATTCCATGTAACAGGGTGCACTTTCTCTGTTTGCGCCTGGCACACCTGTTTTAAAGTGCCCTATCTGTAACACAATGAGGTGTGCAGAAATATCTGACACCGATCAGAAGACACCTCCTCTTATCAAATCCCAGGCCTACCGAGAGAGGCAATGTTAGGGAAAGTGTACAAGATGCCCAACATAGAGGAGGTCATCTTTAGATCATTGATTTCTCCATACAGTAGATCTCAACTGAAAAGAGAGCACCCCTGCAGTTTCCATATCTCTGCCTCCTCAGTACAAATACATGGCTGCTGCTGAGGACAAAACGCAACCTAGTAACATTACTGATATAAGCCAAGATTACATAATAACTTCTATGTTATGTAGAAATTGTCATGCTGAAATTGTCATGCCGAGACAATTCTGTCCAATAACTCAAGGCTGCTTACAAAACTTAGGGTCTAATTTAGATTCTCAGCAGATGGGTTACTCTATCACAACGGTGACGGATATCCTGTCTTCCGAAATATGAATACCATTATTTCCTATGACATTTAGATTTCGGCGGACAGGATATCCATCACCGTTGTGACCTAGTAACCTGTCCACCGAAATCTAAATAAGGCCCTTAGTATCTACTACGTATAATCTTTGCCCTGTTGAAAACTTCTTCTGCAAAACCAAAAATCTTGTGGGGAACATACTGGTAACAAGTTGTCAACTGTCATCTGCACACAGAGTTACTCTTCAATACAAAGATCTGATAGAGACTTCTAGCTGCAGATTCCTTACCTTTGAATTTCCCAGGCATCAGCCTGGATCCGGAAACTTTTGCTGAGCAATACCCCTTGCGCACAGCATCAGGTGGCTCCATTTGGGTCCGGGTGACGTCGTCGGCATCGATTATGATGTTGCGGTGCCAATATAGGCGCTACTTCAGGTGCGCAGACGTCAGTTCTTTTCTTTCCGTGCCAGTTAAGCGCCGATCCGGGAAGAGCTTCGTGTGCAAGGGATGTCTTCGAGGAAGACAGGTTTCAAGCTGTGTGGTGCCTGCCACCGCATGATGTCCGTCACCGATGCCCACCTCGTCTGTCTATGGTGTCTCGAGCGCGACCACGACTCGAAGTCGTGCTCTGACTGCCGAGCCATGGCTCCGAAGGCCTTGAGGGAGCGAACAATGAAGCTCCTCGCGGCCCGGCAGTCGACAGCATCCAGCAAGACTGCGCGGAGGTCTTGGTCCCGATTGAAGAAGAGGAGGTCGCGAGACCGCTCCTGGAGCCCTAAGTCCTCTTCTTCCCAGTTGAGGTCCACGGGACATCTGGGGAAGAGGCATAAGAACAAGAAGAAGTCTAAACAGACTTCATCTTCAGCTCGGCTGATGTCTGTCATCGAGAGAGGTAAGGAACACCGACGCTCTAGGCAAGGTTCCGCGGAGCCAGAGTCGACTTCGTGCCTCCCCCCCCCTTTCCGAGAGCCGGAGTGATTCCCGCTCAAATAAAAGAATTTTACGAGGCCATCGGGTACGACGGCGTCGGTTCCGGGCACGGCGCCGATAGGGCTTCAACGACCTGATCTCAGATCCGGGTTGACGCCGGTCATGCCATCGCGACCTCCCCCGGTGTCAGACCCAAAGTCAGTGCCTGAGGTGCCACTGGTGACCAACGGCATCCCCAATGACACAGAGCCATAACGACGTCCCTCAACTCTGATTCCACCGTCGATTGAACCCAGAGGTTCTATGTTGTCGCCTGTGCACTTTGAAGATGTGCTAGGCTCAGGAGCGAAATGGGAGGGGTCTGTGGACCCTCTGGAACACCAGGATGTCTTTGTGGAGAACTTGGACTGGTATGGGGAACTTGGGGAGGCCAGTGGACAGGACACTTCCCAGGCTACTGGCATGCTTTCTCCGCCAACAGTGGCTACAGAGGAGGGGGCATCCTATGCCATGGTGGTAAAGAGGGCAGCTGAGGTCCTTGGACCAGAGCTGCCCTCAGTGCAGGTCAGGACTAATCTCCTGATTGAGGTCCTTCAACCAGGGGCTTCCACTTTCTAACCCCTTTTGCCCTTTAATGAGGCACCTACAGACGTCCTTCTAGGCACATGGTTCAAACCTAGCACAGGGGCTCCTGTGAAAAGGACGATTGCACGCCACCATCGCCCAGCTCCGGGCGACCCCAAGTTCCTGAGCCAACACCCCCACCCCAGAAAGTTTGGTGGTGCAGGCCTCTATGTCCCAGGGCGCGTTCCCTTCCACCTCTCCAGATAAGGAATCCAATAGGCTGGACTCATTTAAAAAGAAGTTGTTTTCTTCCTCCAGCCAGGCATTGCGGTCAGTGAATACTGCATGGTTATTGGGCCGTTTCTCCCATTCACTTTGGGAGACGGTTGTGCAAGTGCTGCTACAGGTCCCCGGAGGAGGCCCGGGCTGTTCTGGCCCAAACAGTCAAGGATGGAAGAGATGCAGCAAAATTCACCACACGGTATGGCCTATATACAACGGATTTGCTGGGCAGATCAATTTCAACGACAGTGCCCTTGAGGTGCATGCCTGGCTTCTGGGGCAATGTCCAAGCTAATCTGATGGACATGCCCTTTGATGGAACCCCTCTTTTTGGGGAAAAGGCAGACTCAGCCCTGGTCAGGTTCAAGGACTCTCGTGCTACGGCCAGATGCTTGGGCCTGTCCTCCACTCCTCGTGGCCAGTCTTCCTTTCATGGCAACGGAAGGGGTTTCCAGCCGTGTCAGCCCTATCCCAGCCACTGTCCTGCACAGACTGCCCAAGCCTTGCGAGGACGTGGACGTGGTGCATTCCGATCCCGGAATGGAGGCCAGAAGGCGTCGGCCACACTGCCCCAGCAGCCTCAGCCTCCAAGCACTCCTAGGCTGACTCTGCAGGACCACACTACTTCGGTTGGTGGGAAAATTCATCATCATCTCGCCCATTGGAGATCCATAACATCAGACAAGTGGGTCTTGCATATCGTCCAGGAGAGCTATTCTCTGCCTTTCCTCTCTTTTCCTCCTCTCATTCTGCCAAATCAGGAACGGCTGATGGAGGATCACTTAAGGTTGCTCCAAGACGAAGTTTCAGCTCTCTTGGCCAAGGGAGCTATACAAAGGGTTCCGGTTTCAGAAGTAGGCAGTGGCTGTTATTCCCGCTTCTTTCTGATTTCAAAGAAGAACAAAAGGTTGCGACCCATTTTGGATCTTCGAACCGTCAATCTGTTCCTCAAGAAGGAGAAGTTCAAGATGCTCACTCTGGCTTAGGTCTTGTCTGCCCTCGACCAAGGAGACTGGATGGTAGCGTTGGACCTGCAGGATGCGTATTTTCACATCCCTATCCTACCGGGCCACAGGCGTTACCTGCAGTTAAAGGTAGGCCACAAGCACTTTCAGTTTACTGTGCTCCAAGGTGATGGCAGTGGTCGCAGCTCATCTGCGCAGGTTAGGGGTGTCAGTCTTCCCCAACCTCGACTACTGGCTGTTGAAGGCGTCCTCGCCCCAGGCAGTCATCTCCCTCCTCCAGACTATAGAGGAACTCCTGAATTCGCTGCGGTCCTCTATAAACATGCCAAAGTCACACCTGACTCCTTCTCTGACACTCCCTTTCATTGGAGCAGTTCTGGGAACAGTGCAGTTTCAGGCCTATCCTCCAGAGCAGCACGTCTAGAATATTCTGGTTATGATTCCGATGTTTCAGCCTCTATCCTGGATTTTGGTGAGCCTGACTCTGAGGCTGTTGGGCCTTATGGCCTCCTGCATCCTGTTGTTAAAGCATGCCAAGTGGTGTTTGGGGGCTCTGCAGTGGGACCTGAAGTTCCAATGTGCACATCATTGGGGAGATCTCACCGACAGTTTTCCAGATCTCGGAAGGGACTGCGAGAGATCTGCAGTGGTGGTTGACGAACCGCGATTGGGTCAATGGCAGACCCCCCTCCCTTGCCCAACCAGACCTCACAGTCATGACAGATGCGTCACTTCTAGGATGAGGCTGCCATCTGGGAGAGGTGGAGCTCAGGGGACACTGGTCTCCAGCGGAGACTGGGCTCCACATACATTTTTTGGAGCTCGGGGTGATTCGATTGGCATTGAAGGCATTTCTTCTCTCTGTCAAGCGGAAGCTGGTGCAAGTGTTTATGGACAACACCACCGCCATGTGGTACTGCAACAGAGGGGCCCTGCGTCTCTGGAAATGGCTGTAACAGCAGGGCATAACCCAGATGGTTAAACACCTGGCAGGTTCTCTGAACGTCAGGGCGGACAAACTCAGCCGTCGATGCCCAGCGGATCACGAGTGGTGTCTCCATTTGGAGGTGGTGCAAGGTGTCTTTCAGCAGTGGGGAGAACCTTGGTTAGATTTGTTCGCCTCCGAAGAGAATCCGCAGTGTCAGCAGTACTGTGCGCTGGAGTTTTCAAGGCAGCTATCGCTCGGCGACACCTTTTGTCGCCAGTGGAGCTCAGGCCTGCTGTACGCCTTTCTGCCCATACCACTCCTGCCCAGGGTTCTGAAGAAGATCCGGAGTGACCGGGCCCAAGTCATCCTTGTGGCTCCGGACTGGGCAAGGAGAGTCTGGTATCCAGAGCTTCTAAAAATGAGCATCGATCAGGCTGCTCCTTCAGGAGGATCTTCTGTTGCAGCAGCAGGGGAGGGTTCTCCACCAGAACTTGTCAACTCTGCCCCTCCATGCGTGGAGATTGAGCGGCGACATTTGATAGCGTTTGACCTTCCTCCTGAAGTCTGTAACATTATTCTGGTGGCCAGGTGGCCCTCCATTAAGACGGTATAAGCCTGCCGTTGGCAGAAATTTGTAGTATACTGTACAGAAAGATCTATTGACCCTCTTTCTGCTTCTCTTTCTACTTTCCTTTTATTCTTTCTGACCCTTGCCCAACAGCACTCTGCCTTAGGAACTCTCAAGGGTTACCTTTCTGCTCTGTCTGCTTTTTTGCAGCTGCCAGACCAGCCCTCTCTCTTCAAATCTCCCATTGTACATAGATTTCTGAAAGGACTGGCTCACCTGTTTCCACTACGCCCTTTGTTATGCCGCAGTGGGACCTTAATTTGGTCCTCACCTATCTGATGTGCGCTCCCTTTGAGCCTTTGCACAATTGTCCCCTCCAGCTGTTGACCATCAAAATAGCCTTTTTGGTGGCGATTACATCGGCCCAGAGGGTGAGTGAGCTGCAGGCATTATCTTGGTCGCCTCCTTATCCTATGTCCTTTCCGGACAAGGTGGTGCTTCGCACCCGGGCATCCTTTTTTCCAAAGGTTGTGACCCCTTTCCATCTGGGTCAGTCCATCCTGTTGCCCACCTTCTGTGCTCCTCCACATCCTTCTAAGGAAGAGGAGCGTCTCCACCGCCTGGACCTAAAAAGAGCGGTCATTTTACCTTGACCACACAAAAGAGTTCTGGGTGA
Organism: Calotriton arnoldi; assembly: GCA_963921515.1. NCBI lineage: Eukaryota > Metazoa > Chordata > Amphibia > Caudata > Salamandridae > Calotriton > Calotriton arnoldi. The sequence goes on along the minus strand of CAWUFW010000037.1, from coordinate 1,547,943 downwards.
ATGACCAACTCTTTGTGGGGTACGTGGGAGCGAAGAAGGGAAGGGCAAGGCAGAAAAGGGCAAGGCAGAAAAGGACCATCTCTCGCTGGGTCGTTCTCTGCGGGGAAAGGCTGCGACCTCGGCCTTGGCTCGGGGTGTCCCAGTCCAAGATATCTGTCAGGCAGCAACATGGGCATTGTTGCACATGTTTGCAAAGCACTATTGCCTGGACGGTCAGGTCCGCAGAGAAGGGCAGTTTGCCCACTTGGTCCAGCAGGACTTTTTAGTTTAAGATATTAGTCCGCAGTCCACCGCCGGGATGGTATGGCTTGGGTATCTAATTGAAAGGTAAGGAATCTGCAACTAGAAGTCTCTATCAGATGAACAAGTTACTTACCTTCGTTAACGCATTATCTGGTAGAGACTCTTTCTAGCTGCAGATTCCTAACAGCCCCACCCATGCCTCCCTGCTTTGCGGACTAATAGCGTAGGGACAGGGTGACTCCCCTTTTCAGGGCCCTAGTTTTGTACATGACTAAGTCAGTTACTTCGTGGCTCTGCACTTCTGGCGTGGCAAAAATTAAAAGTACTGACGTCCGCGCGCCTATGTGGTGCCTATATCGGCACTGCGACGTCATAACCGACGTTGCCGACGTCATGCTGAGCCAAATGGAGCCACCCGACACCGCGCGCAAGGGGTATTGCTCAGCAAAGGTTTCCGGATCCAGCCTGACGCCTGGGAAGTACAAAGGTAAGGAATCTGCAGCTAGATAGAGTCTCTACCAGATAATGCATTACCGAAGGTAAGTAGCTTGTTCATTTATAGCGTGTTCAATCCCTCTATACACCTATAATGCATTAGAAGCACATGTATTTAGGAGTCAAGTGAGCACGGGAAATAAGATGGCCAAAGTCTCCCTGCTCAGTCTACCTTCATAGTTGAGCTCAGAGCTTCAGGGGACTACCTTAAATTGGTGATTCTGCGGCATGTGGTTCCGTTTTGTCAGGCATTGATTTTCTTCACCTTGCTGCCTAAATTCCTGTCACGAGAAACGGAGCCAAATCCAGGAACGTGCGTGTCTTGGACCTGGTCTCATCCTATGCCTGCCTCTATATTGGTCGGTGTCAATTTATTTTATTACTATCTTCTTTTTTTCTGTGATTCTATATTTTCATGGTATTTTATCAACATGGAAGGTAAATTTGCCCCAGTTAATATTAATGAGCATTAAAAAGCAATATCTCCTCTGCCAGTTAAATCAAAAATTGTAGATTCTGCAGAACCTTTGTTGCCCATGTTATTGAAAGAACAGCAAGCTGTTCATTCTAACACTGATAATATTGCCTCAAAACTTAAAAATATTCGTAATGATATGGCCGGTTTTTCTTTGAAGGTTTCTGATAATGCAATAAAAATTTCGAATAATAAATCCAAAATAGACAGTCTCTTGCCCATTGCAACTAAAATCCTTCCTATGAATAAGCTTTTTAATAGATCTAGAAAATCGAAACAGACAATATAATCTATGCATTTTTAATTCTCTAGAGAAATAGAGGGCAATGATTGCAGATATTATCAGGAAAACTTATAACCTAGCCTTTTGAATTTGAAATTTTCTGAAAAGTTTGAAATTGATAAAAAACACCACATTCACTCACATCGCAAAACAGTTCAAGCAAACTTCGTTGTGTGATCTTCAAAGTACTGCGTCATCACCATTTAGTACTGACAGGCAAGAGAAATCTCTTCTCTCCTGATTAATGGTTGCAAAATCTTCATCAAAATTTCGTCAAAGAAACTGTTAATTGTTTCAAAGAATTGAATGAATTACGACCATGATTGCGAATCTCTGGATTTTAATAATGGCATTTTTGGTCCCTTCACTATAAGAATTTGTAAAGATGGCATTTTTAAATACTTTAATTGTCTGGAACACTTACGCACTATTCTGGATCATCATTTCCCCTTGTCGATGAATATGGAGAGACTCTCACCTGAGACTGATATGCTACCTATCATTCATCCATATTTGGCTTGCCATTAGTTTAGTATTGTTATGTAGGGCATTTTTTCCTCTGGCTGTTTTTGTGTATGCGTGTGTGCAATTACATATTTTTGTTAATGTTTTCTAGTCTTTTATATGTTTGTCGGTGTTGTTCATTTTCTTCTTCATTCTTTCTTTTTCTATCAGAGATACTCCACTTCTTTCGTGATTTTTTTCATTTTCATGTCTTATTGTTTCTGAATATCTTTTGAATAATTTTCTCTCATCTTTTTTATAGTGATAGATAATTTTACCATAATTAAAATTGCTTCTCTAAATGTTAAAGGCTTATGACACCCTGTTAAACATGTGACAATGTTAGACTATTTAGTATGACATAAAGCAGAAACCTGTTTGCTTCAGGAAATTCATAGAGATGACAATATTTTATCATATGTGAACAAGAAATGGATAGGTCAGATACTTTCCTCCACTGCCTTAGGAAAACTAATGGTTTAGCTATTCTATTCTCTAAAACACTTCATGTTCAAATCCTATATAAACATTCAGTCACAAAGGGTCAATTTTTACTAGTCAAAATTTGAATTGATAATACAATTTTACATTTAGTCAATATATACAGTCCAACAGTTGACGACCTAACATTTTGGGATCACTTTACTTCTGAGGCTCTCAAATTAGGTAATGTTTCTCTGATTGTTGGCGGTGACTTTAACCTGATATGTGACCCATTATTAGACAGAGTTTGTCCTATTGCATATTGTGCCCCCAAAGCTTTTTATGCACTCAAATTCTTTAAAACTATTAAGCTGGTGGATATTCGGAACTTACACCACCCAACAAATAAGGATTTTACTTTCTTTTCTAATTGTCATAATTCATACTCCCAAATTGATTATTTATTAACCTCACGTAACTTAATTATTTTAAGTTCTGACCCAATTATTGGTAATATTGATCTATCGGACCATGCTCTCACCTCCTTGTTTTCAAAATTGGAAACAACACAAAGTTTTACAACGAGATGTATGAATGTAAATGTTGCACTCAATGATAATAATAGACCTAAAATCTTGGCAGCTATTGAAGACTATTTTTCTTTGAATCCTGCAGGTATTACCTCTAACACTATCCAATGGGATGCATTTAAAGCATACATCATAGGTGTAACAATAGCTAAATTGGCACATGATTGAAAACAAATCCTTTAATTCTAAAGTTAAGGAGTTGGAAACGCAAATATCTAAATTTGAACACCTATTTATCACGTCTCATAGTGTTAATTTCCAACTACAGTTACAAAACTTTGTTATGAATTTAACTCTCTTTTAAGTAAAATATCTGGCATTCAGGTTTTAAATAAAAAAACTAAAATGTTATTTTAACGCTAAGAGATCTGGGAGCCTCTTGACAAACTACCTTCGTATTAAGAGAGACAAAATTCAAATAAATGCTATTCATGAACATTATAGAAAAATTGCATTAACAGGAACAGAAATTGTTCAGGATTTTTTTTAATTTTAATCCTCCTTATATAGTAAACCACTTCTATTGACAATCATATTATTGATAAGTTTTTAGTGTTGTGCAGTTTACTTGCAATTTCCCAATCCAATAAGTCTCAACGAGACTTGCCCATTTCCAAGGAGGATATAGCATTGGCCACCAAATCATTTAAACCACTTAAAGCACCAGGACCAGATGGCAGAATTTGACAAAACATTTCTGCTCACCTTCTTCCCCATTTATTCCAACTATTTACTCAATTTAGCACTGCTGGGGTAACTGCAGGTTCCTTTACTGAAGCTTTGATCATTTTACTCCCAAAACCATAAAAAAGATCACACTAAAGTTTCTAATTATCATCTCATATCTTAATCAACAAAGATTGTAAAATATATGCTAAAATCATTGATACGATATTATCCACCATTCTATCAAGTATCATTCATGTCGATCAAACAGGTTTTATGAAGAAGCTAACACCACCAGACTTTTGTTCCAAACTATTGAAGCTATTCAGTCTTTACATTTCCCCTCTGGCCTTCTAGAACTTGATGCTGAAAAAACTTTACATAAAGTCTATTGGCAATACTTATTTTGCACTTTTTATCCTTTTAATTTTGGCAATCAATTCATACGAATGATATCTGCCCTCTATGCTCACCACTCTGCTAGTCTATTTATCAATGGCCACTTTTCTAGTCTTTTTCTACTATTCAGAGGTACTAGACTATGATGTCCATTACCACCTTTACTCTTCTTTATGGCTATTGTAGCATTACTTTCAGCCATCAGACATTCTAAGGATATTCAAGGTATTACTATTAACAATCTCCCAATTAAAACATCTGCATATGCAGACTGTGTTCTTTTATATATTAGTATTCTGGAGTCCTCTATTCCTCATTTACTCACTCTCTTCAATATCTATTCCCAGGTGTCAGGATACACATCACATTCAAAGAAAACAGAGATTTTTTTCCTTTAAATGTCCTCTGCACCCCGATGTGCTCACAAATTTTGATGTAATTTGGCAAACAGATAAATTAAATATTTATGTATTCAATTCTCACACTCAAACCATTACATTGAATTGTATAACTGCTAAAATTAAAGATACATTTTATAAATGGTCTTCTTTACATCTCTCATGGAGGGGAAAATTTAGTTTGCCAAAATCTTTTATTTTTGTCTATTATTCCTATTCAATTACCTCTTCAGTTTTATAACAAAATAGATAAACCTATTTCTGCATTCATTTGGACTAGCAAATCACCACGTTTAAGCTACAAAAAAATTACAAATGGCAAAAGTTGATGGTATTTTTGGCTTACCAGATTTTCTTAAATATCACAAAGCTTTCATTTTAAAACAAGTTTCTCTATGGTTCAGACCAATGGAATCAAATATTTCACCCACATTGCTTCTTATTGAACAAGGATTATTTTAGCCCTTCCCTTTACCTGCGATATTATCCATGTCTAATTCTTCTAACATGGTAAAATCCTCTGCCATTCTCAAATCTACCAAATTAATTATGCTTGATTTTAATACATTATTTAAAACTCCAATTTTAAATACCTTGAAAATCCCTTTATGGTATAATCTGTAGATAAAGTTCAATAATGCCATCAACTTCTTGTGTTCCTGGATCTCAGTAGGAATTTTTTATTTAAATGAGATATGTCATAATGACACCTTTTTAAGGTTTTCTGAATTGCAACACAAACTTTCTTTACTGGTAAATGATATTTATAAATGTGAAATTTTATGCAATTCTGTTCTTAATTATTTTGTAACAAATTGCCTGCTACCATCACATCTATTTCAGAAATTTGATTTGATTTGAGTTTTGAGAAGTGCTAATAAATACCCTGAGGTGTCTTGGCGCTAAGTAACAAGTTAGAAAAGACCACAGGTCAAAGACCACAGACACTATTTAATAAAAAGCCATGTTTTTAAAGTCTTCCGGAAACATAGAGAAGAAGCAGTTTTAATTTCCAAAGGAATCAAGTTCCAGTTCCGAGTGGCACACACTACAAAGCTCCTGCCATTCCAGGAGGAGAGTTTATGCGATGGCATTATCAGATTTCGGACCGAACATTGAACGAAGAGTCCTCTTATGAGCATAACTTCTTAGCTTTTCTGTTAGAAAAAGAGGACCTAGTCCCTGAGGCACCTTATAAGTGATACAAAGCACTTTAAACAATATCCTCTTGTGGATGGGAAGACAGTGTAGACTTACTAAGGCTTGAGAAGCAGAATGGAATCTCGGGATATTCATCAACATCCTTGCTGCTGAGTTTTGAAGAATCTGAAATTCTTTCAGAGTATCATTTGGTAAGTTCAGATATAGTCCATTACAGTAGTCCACTCTGGACATTTCAAGGTCCAGAACAACTGTTTTCGACAGATTAGAAGGAGAAAACTGAGCTATATTTCTGATCAAATGAAGCAAAAAAAAGGGGTGGAAATACTCTTATTTGCTTGATCCTTATAAGCGAGCCTTTCGTTGATCAGTACTCCCAGGTTTTTCACCTTTTTCACTGACACTGAAAGCAGGCCAAATTCATATGGCCTCCGAAGGAGTTCCAGAAGGAGATGTTATTTCCAAATAAGATGATCTCTGTTTTAGAAGAATTCAACTTGAGGCAGTTGTTATCCATCCATAAGCCAACCTCCCTCATACAATTATGGAATATATCACTCAGAACTGGACCTTTCCTAGAAAGGGAGACAACAATCTGGGTGTCGTCAGCATATGATACTAGCGACAACCCAAAATATTTCACCAGGGCCGCTAATGGTGTTGCATAAATGTCGAAGAGGGTTGGACTTAAGGATGAGCCCTGGGAAACACCGCACTTTAAAGAGAAAGATTGGGAAGTAAATTCCCCAGGGCCACTGTTTGAACTCTCTCATTCAAGAAGGGTCTCAGTAGAGGCAGAGCCACACCACCGAACCCCAGGCCTTCTAATCGGTCAATCAGCAGATTGTGGTTGACCATGTTGAAGGTCGGGTCAAATCAAGTAAAATGAGGGCAGCATTGCCACCTCCGTCCACTGTAGCCCTGATCATCTCAGTGGCCACAATAAGGGCTGACTCCGTAGAATATCCTTTACGGAACCCAAATTGGGAATCATCTAACAGATGATTATTATCCAAAAACGCTCATACCTGAGAGTAACTTTTCTTCTCAATCAGCTTAGCTGGAAACGGCAGCCTAGAAATTGGTCTGTAGCTGTTCGACTCTAGGATGTTCAGGTTGGATTTCCTTAACAATGGGAGAATTGATGCAGATTTCCAAACTTTAGGGAAACTGTCAGATCTAAACATGGCATTACATATATTTGTCAGTTGAGAGGTCACCAAATTGGGGCTGAGCTGCAAACTTTTGGGCGAGCAAGGATCCAAAGGGGAGCCAGACTTGGTGGTGAGGACAAGCTGTTTAACGTGATCCTCAGAAAAGGGTTTGAATTAAAAATAAATTTGCATTCAAGTGTTGGCACCTTCTGCACATACTATTTCCAAGCTTTACAAATAATTGAATAATTCACAGGATGACAAAACACCTTTTCTTAGTAAGTTTTGGAATAATAAAGTATCCAAACATATTTCTCTGGCTGCATGAAGGAAAACATGACTGTGAAACATTTCTGGTTGACTTCATGTTGCATTTTATCAAACTGACTCATTTATCCTATTTACTTGCTTATGTACCCCTTCGAAATGATTCCACCGCAAAACTCTTAGATCCACAATGTGTTGGCATTGTAAACAGAGTGAAGATTTGCTAAGACATGTCTTATTTGATTGTCCTTTAGTGTCAATTGAGATCTTCCTGGCTGAGGAAGATCTGGGTGACCTGCCTGGGGTGTACTAGTTGAAGAGAGAGGAGAAATGTTTGGACCCTTTGTGAAGGGGAGCTAGGAAGACTAGGCAAATAGCCTTGAAAACAATGCGCTTCCTTACAGGGAGCCAATGCAGTGCTCTAATGCCATCTCTGACTGACACTCGTTTGGGAATGTTAAGAATAAGCCTCACATCTGCGTTTTGCACCACTTGCAGCTTGTTCAGTGAGGAGGCATTAATGTTCAAATAGAGCGCATTGCAATAATCGAGTCTGGAGGAGACTAAAGCAATGGCCAAGGAGTGACACAATTCAACTAGAATAAAAGAAAAGACATTCATAAGAGTCCTAGATATGTGAAAGCAGGTACTCATGATGTGATTGACCTGTGAGTCAAAGTTCAGGGACATTTCAAAGATTACCCCAAGATTTTTGCCTCCTTTAACAGGAGTGGGTAAAGGGCCACATTCCTCGGGCCACCAACTGCAAGACCAAATGGACTCTTGTGCACCAAACACCAGCACCTCCGTTTTTTCCGTGTTCAGTTTAAGAGAGTTTTCTTTCATCCAGATGTTAATCTTGGTCATGCACAGATTAAACTAGTTAGCTATTAAGGACAAGAGATGGATATGATAATCTGTGTGTCATCAGCATATGAAAGTGCTTGAAAAACACAAGAGCGGATCAATTCAGTGAGAGGAGCACCTTACAGATGAAAAAGAGTGGGGCTTAACGAGGACCCCTGAGGCACTCTGCAGGTAAGACTAAAAGCATTAGCTTTAAAGTCACCACAGCTGACAACCTGCACCCTGTTGGTATGGAAGAAATGGCAAAGATTAAGGGCTTTCCCTCTGACACCTGCCTGATGAAGACGTCGTACCAGATGTGTGGGTGAGACAGTGTCAAAGGCTGCTGACAGATCCAGCAGCACCAAGATAGCCACCCCACCCTGATCCGCCTGGCACCTGATACTATATGTGGCGGCCACCAGTGCCGTTTCTGTACTATGGTCTCTTCAGAAGCCATTCTGTGGAGGGTCCAGAATATCGCATGTCTTAGTGTGCTTCACCAATTTCTGATTAAGGCATTTCTCCAGGATTTTGGCCAGTGCAGGCAGAAGTGAGATAGAACTAACATATTTCATATCATCCAGATCAGTGTTAGGCTTTTTTTGAAGATCGGTTACAGTAGCCTCCTGCTAGGGTTGGGGGTAAGTCCCAAAATCAAGGGCATGACTGAGTACATGCTGTAAAGTTTTGGTAACATATTCAGGTTGCCAGCTGCGGAATTTTAGTTGGACAGGGGTCCACTGGGGACCCTGGTTTAAGGCTCATGAGAAGCGCCTTGGCTTTCTGCTCAGTGATGGGAGGAAAGACTGAGAGTTTGGAGGGCTCAGCGGAAATGGCTAATGATTCCATCAGCAAACTGGGTTCAACAGAAGGGAGGAATTCAGAGTATATCTTCAGAATTTTGTCTCTGAAGTGGGTGGCCACTCAATCGCAAAAATCTTGTGAGGGCTCTGTAAAGACGGGATTAGAAGGTTGTGACAAATCTTTAACAACTCTAAAGAGTTCTCTAGCGGAGTTTCTTGCCCTTCTAATCTTGTCTGTGTAATAGGTGGATTTAGCATGGTCGATAGCTCATTTATATTGATGAATAAGAACTCTATGGCTTATTTTATCAGTAGGGGTGCAATTCAGTTGCCATTTCTGTTCTTGTCTCCAACAAGTTTGCTGCAGCTCTTTTAGATCGTCAGTAAACCAGGGCGAAGATGGTTTCAATCTTGTGCGACACCTACTTTTCAGAGGGGCAACACTGTCAAGGAAGGCTCCCATCCAGTTTTGAAATCCCTCAGCCGAGCGAGCAGGCAGGGTACCCTCAGGGCTGTGAACCATGTTGAGCGCCTGTTCAAAGGCTTCTGATGTAGTTCTACTCCAGTTTCTGCCAAGAACTGGCTTAGGTTTAGACAGTCCCAATCCTACCCCCTTGTGCAACAGTACAGGGCAGCTCACATTAAAGGCAATTATATAATGATCCACTCAGCTAAGTGGTATGGCTTCATTAAACATCAGAGCAAGAGAATTTAAAAAGATACCATCTAAAGTGCGCCCCGCAGAGTGAGTGGGGGCTTTCACCACCTGAAAAAAAACAAAATTCTGCATTGATTCTATTAAAAATAAGGAGTCCTTGTTGGATAGATCTTATAAATGAAAGTTGAAATTGCCAAGTGTGGCCAAATTCTGATGGACCAGAAAGGGTTCTAGCGGTCGAAGACAGGCTTCAAGAAAATAAATGCATAGGCCCGGAGGACTATTAATCAAAATCCCTGTTAAAATGGGTATTTGTAACAAGATGAATTCCATGCAGATAAGATCCATAGTAACAGCCCCACCGGGAGCAGCCTGCTAGCTGCTCAGCCCATCTTCCAACTGACAACACTCGCACCAGGCACCCAAGCATTCCACTCATGTCAGTCATACCAACATTCCACACAGAACACTCACACGGGCTGAGCAGCTAGTTACAAGGTAAAGTTGAACACTATAAACATAACATGAAGATACTACATTATCTTCTCCCTTTAAAATTTAAAATTAATAAAACCATACTGAAAATGAAAAACAACTATAGACAAAATATACAGAAGAAATAAATAGTCTAAAACCCAGGGGTAAATGGTAAAAACCACACCACGAGAGGGAACAGACTAGACTAAGGAAAAGAGAAGGGTGAAAAGATAAACACAACCTAACGCCATCCTCCTCCTTAAATAAAAAAAAAACATGAAGCGCAGGGCGACTTACACAAAACAAAAACACATGAAGCGCAGGGCGACTTACACAGAATAACACGTGAGGCGCAGGGCGACTTACACAGAATAACACGTGAGGCGCAGGGCGACTTACACACGACACAGAAAGACGTGAGGCGCGGGGCGACTTACACAAAACAAAAACACATGAAGCGCAGGGCGACTTACACAAAACAAAAACACATGAAGCGCAGGGCGACTTACACAGAATAACACGTGAGGCGCAGGGCGACTTACACACGACACAGAAAGCCGTGAGGCGCGGGGCGACTTACACACACCAGACAGAAACATGTGAGGCGCAGGGCGACTTACACACAAAGTGAAAGACGTGAGGCACAGGGCGACTTACACACAAGACAAAAACACGTGAGGCGCAGGGCGGCTTACACACAAACACACGTGAAGGCGCAGGGCGACTTACACACACAAGACAGAAAGACGTGAAGCGCAGGGGACTTACACACAACCACACGTGAGGCGCAGGGCGACTTACACACGAGACAGAAAGACGTGAAGCGCAGGGCGACTTACACACACGACAAAAAGACGTGAGGCGCAGGGCGACTTACACACAACAACAAGACATGCAGCACATGACACTTTACACAAGTAAAACATACATGTGAAACATGGCCATAACACAACGAAGTGGGGAACCACCCACCAAGACCAGGGCCACCGTCATGTAAGGGATCAGCTGTGACGACCACCCACAAGAAGACTAAGACGTCCCTTACGTAAGGGAACCTAAACTGTTGCATCACTCAAACAAATATGCTGTAAAAGTAACATTTCCAATTTAAATTCTAAATATGGTGCACCAAGACTAAAACACACGCCGGTGAGCGACCTCTCACCCAAGTTGAACTACACTGTGCACATATCTGTACAGTGCACGTCACCTAAAACATGTTAAAGATGCAAATGGAAAACTTAGAGACACGGCAATAGCATAAATAAACAGAATACTAAATTCGCCCACGTAGCGTTATGCATGAATACAAAGTTATGGAAGCTGAAACAGTGAGCCCCAGAGCAATGTCAAAGCCATATTCTGTACGTAGCATGTAAATGTCACAGAGCACAGCAGTAACCGTATCTTTGCAGGTGAAACAACAGTCAAACTATGTGCACCAGAAAGTGGATCTTCACCAAAATGATCCAAAACATGTGCAGCGAAGGGTTACTCATTGTAAAAACAAATGTGAAGGGAACAGTTAACTGGCTCCAGAGAGGAAATAGGTGGACAAAGCAGCAATGTAACTATACCTCCGACATACTTGAAACGGAGAATCCAACCTAAACAATGCCCTGACAACGATTCGACATATTGCTCCAGTCACAAAACCACTGCATTGTCTTCGGACTCCATGTGGCTTTGTTGAGACTTTATTACACAAGAAAATAAAACAGGGTGGTTGGCAGAGCGAAGGCATCACACCATCAAGCAATATGTGCCAAACAAGGTAGAACGCCACCAAACACAAGATGGTGGCACGTTTTCAGACGTCCCACCGGATGGCTAACGGCACGTCTGTGCATGCGGCGTCCAGAGGTAGCAGAACACAGGGAACACGGAGGAACCTCACAAAGATCCATGGGGACCCAACGGGACTGAAGGTGCAGGTAAGGCTGTGCGCGCTGGAGCAGACAAGACGATCCTTTTGAAAGAGCAGCTCGTGCGCACAATTCAAAATACAAACAGTATAAACGGCATCAGAGCAGCGCGTATACTTGTGGCCAAGGCAATTGGGCAAAAAAAAAAAGTATAATTACCTTTCCACACATGTTGTGCCAAAAACAACCCCAGGCACCGAAATCCAAAGAGGTTGGCGAACAGTGAGCCGGATGACTTTAGCTAAGTGTTTGTATTCATAGTGCCATAAAGTATCCAAGGCAGACCACACAGTAATTCTGCTTCCGACCGTTGAGGTGAAAACCTAACAGATACAGCGCCTCTTGTAAACAGAATAATTTGAGCAACGTACTGTTAATATCCTCAACTGCAGACACTCGGCGCAGTGTAAAAGCATATTGGCTAAGTGTACATGCCAAGACACTGAAAGTGCACTTTAGTCGAACGAAAAAAGATTGCTTATTTGACCTTTGAGCTGTCAAAAGGTGCCCTTTTTCTTGAAGTCACTGTGGTCTTCGTAGATCGATGTGGCTGGAACACCAGATGTGGCTGTAGTGTAACTACTCCTCCAACTCACCAAACCTTTTTGTAGAAAACGATGTGGCTGGAACACCTACATGTGGCCGTAGTGTAACTACACCTCCAACTCACTTAAACCTTTCTGTAGATCCAGAGGAGTATTTCCAGGCTGTAGTGTCCGTTGGCAGTGACACTGGTGTGTGGGGCTGTCCGTTGACAAGGACACTGGTGGGGCTGGCTTTCCTGGAACTCCATTCTTCTTCATGTAGTTGCTTTAGTTTCTTGTAGCTTCGCTGGAAACTAGTTTCTTGTATTTTCTTTGTTTCTTGTCTTTTGTCTAGGTTGATTTACGAATGATCCATTAAAGACGCATGAGTAAGTCCGCTCGTCGCCAAATGTAACAAGATGAATTTGATGCAGATAAGATCCATAGTAACAGCCCCACCAGGAGCAGCCTGCTAGCTGCTCAGCCCATCTCCCAACTGACAACACTCACACCAGGCACCCAAGCATTCCACTCATGTCAATCATACCAACATTCCACACAGAACACTCACACTGGCTGAGCAGCTAGTTACAAGGTAAAGTTGAACACTATAAACATAACATGAAGATACTACAGTATTGCAGCACTTTTCAGTCTGTAAAACCTAATCTCATGACTTCTGACCCATGTAGAGTAACTGTTTCAAGAGTGCAGGTAAATGAGTCCTTGTAAATGATTGCTAGTCCGCCTCCTCTGCAACCAAGATGATCTTGCTAAGATATAACAAACATAGCTGCCAAGGTTTCAGATTGCCATGTGTGACATTTTCATAATTTCAGTGAAATTATGAGTGACATTTCAGCGACTATGAGTGACACTTTCTCGCGAGCAAAAATCATGCAATGTGTAGTCAGTCCTACATACCTGCACGTGTTTGATAATACTTTCTCAAAGGCTGTGCGTTTGTGATAGATACACTGTCTGATGCGCACAAAGCCTGCATTTAACAACACACAGTTCTCATTTTCGAAAGTGCTCGGGGTCCAGTTCTGGTGTCACTGTCAGGGATTTTGAATTTGGTATTTTTGTTTTGCTCAGTGTATCAGTATTCAGACTTCACTGCACGACTGCCGACCTGCCATTCACTCTCTCATTATCTTATATCATGACCCGTGGCGCGGCGCGACAAAAGGTGGTTTTACCTAACCCGGCCGCGGCCCGCCGACGACATACAGTCACACACACGACTCAGTCTCACACACACTGCCTGGCAGCTGAGCGACGACGTGATGACCACCACACCAGACTGTGAGCAGGCTGACTGTCACTGTGCCTCTCAGTCTGGAAATTAAAGTCAAGACACACAGTCTCCAGTCCACGAGCGTAGAACTAGTACTTAAGTACTTACTCAGAGTTGTGAGTTGTTCTGCGTGCGCCTCGGCCTCCTGCCTCTCGTCGGCCGCCGGCGCCCGCCACCGCACGACATGATGCCTGTGCTGCAGCACTGGTGTGCAGCGCCACTACTGTCCCCGCACGACACGCTGCCGCGCAGCTGCGCGCCTGATGAATTATTATGCAGCCAGCACAGGAGTCTCGAATGCGGCGCTGCTATCATGGTGATCTGGATGAGTGACACTCTGCGAGGAGTCGCGAGTCAGAGAGAGTCGAGACTCGTCCACCGCCCCAGGCAGCCCGCTCCGCTCGGCTTCTCACTCCGGCCGCGGCGGGAGCCTCACTTCCTGCTTCCTTGTTCCAGCCTGAGCCAGCCAGGGCGTGAGATAATCATGGGGGCGCCAGAGGCAAGCCAGTAATAACGCACGACTTCACTAGGGCAGCGCCCCCCCCCCCACACAGGTCAGACCCGCACCACCACAGCTGCAACGCGCGCTAGCAGCTCTGCACCCTGGTTTATTAGCCAACTTTCAGCGCGTCAGGCAGAGTGCGCAAATGCGTGACAAATGCATTTTAGTGTGGTGATGCGGAACACCACACTGAAATGCGTTAGCGTCACGCCTGATGCGTGACACTTGGCAGGACTGCACATAGCATGGGGAATAGCGGCTACCAAATGAGGGCCTGAGGGCTCCGAAGCCCAGGTTTCGATAACAAAATGGCAGTCAAGATGGAGGGATGTACTTGGCTTATATTATGTTAATCCATTTGCAGATCTTGTCTCACAATTGTCGTCTGTAAATATGACAACCTTAACGCTGTTAATTACCCCCCACAAATTTGGACACAATTTTTATACAGTAGTTGCCATTGAGAGATTGCTAATTTTGTTCATCCTTCAAACTCTGCAATATGTGGTTTGAGAACCTGTGAGATATTTCAAATATGGCGCCTGTATTGATTGCAACATCCTGTCCTTTGCTAGTGAGATCATTTACGCCGAAGATAAGTGCGTTCTAAAGACCATCAATGCACAAGCCCTTAATGGGAACCAATGTATACTTGTAGATTAATTAAACATTGCATGTGAACGTTTTTGATGTATTAACTTAACATCACGGAACAAGACTTGGGGTACTTGTGGCTATTTAAATATGGCGCCTGTTTTGACATTCAGAGTCATTCTGATATGGCGCCCGTTTTTATCCATACAGTTTGTTTTTGATAGGTGTTGCCACCTTATTGAGCTTATACATGCATTTCGGATTATCAGTGCTAGTACACATTATGGGTGCTAAAGTTTGATTTTTACCACCGTTTACCTGTTCCCACACGGTTTAGCTGCATCTACTAAATTCCTAAGCATATGGCTCTAGGCAGTTATAGCTACTCCAACATGTCGTTTGCCTTCACTACAGTTGACTTTTTTTGTTCTTGGCAACTCACAGGTGTGAGTGGTTCACTACATACTATATAATGGGCTTTATCGGTTCTTTTTACTGAACCGGACGCCACGCTGTTACTTTTTTGGAGCAACTGTACTCCGTAGGTACAACACAGAAAATGCTTGTTACGGGGGTTTTGAAAAGAATACTTTGTCTTTTATTGGCGAGACTGTGACACTAAAGAAAAGTATTTTTACAGATCACTAATGCACTTGCAATTAATGAAACCCAATGCACATTTGTTGACTACTTATAACATTTAACGTGAACGATTTTTTTGATATGGACCTAACATCATGAAATACAGCGCACGTTATTCACAGCCATTTAAATATGGCGCCCCCCTTTTCTGACACCCAGAGCCATTCGGACATGGCGTCCATCTTTATCCTAATAGTCCGTCTTCCCAGGGGTGTCTACCTATTGATCCCAGACAACTCTTGTAGATAATTAGTTGTTTTGCACACTATGGAGGTCATTGGTTATTCACTGTGTGTTCGCTCAGAGGCCACTTGCATCCACCCTATACCATAGTCCATTTTCCCTGGGGTGTTTACCGTATTGAGCTCAGATACCTTTTTCAAGATAATTAGGGCTATAGAACATTATTGGCGTTTATGTTTAACTGTTGCTACTGTTTTCCTGTCTTCTTACGGGTTACTCGCATTCACCCAATGCCGTAGTATACAGCTTGAGGCAGTTATAACTTTTCCAACATGGCGCCCATTATCATCATAGTCATCAGTTTGTGGACCTGACAACTTACAAGTCCGTCCAGCACCATAAAAGAATCGATCATGACAGCCCCCATGGGCCCTCATAAATACCCAATACCTTAGCTTAAAGCTCGAGGCAGCTAAGTCGGCCCAGCATCATAATAGAATTGATTATGACGGCCGCTATGAGCCCCCATAAATACCCAATACCTTAGCATATAACTCGAGGCAGACATAGCGTTTCCAACATGGCACCCGCCCTCCCCATAGGAGTCCGCTTGTGGTTCTGACAACTTACAAGTTGATCAAGCACCATTAAAAGAATTGATTATAATGCCCCCTATGGAGCGTCATAAAGACTTTATTCTTTGATGTTCCTCTTTAGAATCACCATGTGAGTCAGGAACGAGCGCTATATAAACTAGGGCATACCTGCCACAGTGTAATATGTGTCCAAACATGACACCGATAAAATGTTTACGTCTAGTACCATTGTTTGCTTTACCTAACTGAATAGTTAAAACCACTCATAATCATAAGGGGTCTCGTATAAGGCTTTGACCACAGTGGCGCGCCATTATTTATGCACAGACAGTTTGCCAAGTATCACGCATCAGTCGTGACGCTAACGCATTTCAGTGTGGTGTTCCGCATCACCGCACTGAAATGCATTGTCACGCATTTTTGCCCACTCGGTTGACAGCCCTGAAACTGGCTAAAATGATAACGCCAGGGTGCTAGCGCGTGGCGCGCGCTGCCCCTGGTGCCTCTGAGTAGTGTGCGCGGGCTGCTCTGAGAGTGCTCGGCTCCCCGCACACACTTGCCAGCCCTCCAGGAGACAGACTTGGTAATTGACATGTTCATCTGTTCGTTGCTGCTGCTCTCAGATATGATTAGGTTCTTAGCAGTGCTACAATGTTGCAAAATGGGCGCCGGGCAGGCTGCTGGCTCTGATTCCCGGCGCCCGCGGCGCGCTGACGACATAATTGATCATGATGTGTCGACGATTGACTGACTCACACCTGCCCAATACAATAAGACCCGGCGGGGCGGCGGGCCTGCCCTCAAGTTGTAACTTACTGGTTTGCACAACGGCGCCTGGCGCCCCTGACCTCACGTCCTGTTAGTTTCAAAGGAAGCAGGAACTGGAAGTGAGGCTCGAGTCGACTCGCATTCGTCCAGAGTGAAGAAGCGGCAGGCGGGACATGGACCGACTTGTGCAGCAGACTTGTGCCTCACAACCGCGATGATGATCATGCCGTCCCCGCCGCGCCGATGATGGCCGTCCGTCCCAGCAGCAGCAGAGAGTCTCTCTGGTGCACTCTGGCACTGTGGCCGCAGCTGCCAGCCAGCCTCACTTGGTGCCGTCAGTGAGTCTCACAATCTCATGCAGAGATCTCTGGCAGCGTCGGCATGATGATCATGATGAGAGGCCTCGAGTCCTGGCTGCCTGGTCGGTGGCTGCATCCAGTGCGGGGAGAGCACACAGAAGAGCCTGCACCACTCCGCTCCACTACTCACTAGCAGAAGAAGTTGAAGTCTGTAAGGTAAGTACTACTTCGTCGTTATTATCTCTACACTGTGAGGCAGCCTGCTGTCACTGTGAGACTCAGTCTGAGTGTGTTTACAGCGGCCTTAACCAGTCGGACCCGCCGGTGTCTCTCTTGTTTGTCACACACAGCTGCACTAGTAGTGACTCACTCTCACACCAACTTGTGATCTTCAGTGGTGTGACTTCACTTACGGTGCGGTGGTCGGCATCGTGGTGGTGTGTGTTTTCTTAGTTTTGCCAGGTGCTTTCTGCTCATCTCTCATCCTGTGGGGGCGGCGGGGGTGCACTAGTAGTGACTCACTCTCACACTAACTTGTGATCTTCAGTGGTTTGACTTCACTTACGGTGCTACAAATCCCGGAACACAAAGAACACCTAGTTATAAAAAGGAGACCTTTTGTGATCAATAGGAACCTTTAATTTCAGGTGCTCTGCAGCAGTTTAAAGATCTTTTTAGAGTTTCTCACAGCTCAAAAGGGTATAATTTGTATTATTTATCCGTTCCCATGGACTTCATTGCTTGGTTTTGCTCACCAGAAATTGTCACTCATAATCGTTGAAATGTCACTCATAATTGCACTGAAATTTAAAAAATGTCACAAATAGCAATCTGAAACCTTGGCAGCTATGCACAGATTAGAGTGCACTTATTGACTCCTTTTACGCCTGGGGTCGTAATCTGACATATTAACATTTGATTATTCTGATGTGGTGCAACATCGTGATGAAACTACTAGCTCTGTTCTTTACAGACATAACCCAAACACCATATTCCTTTGTTCTAAATCACAACATGAAGAATATGCGAGATGACCGCTTGCATATTCAGGTATGTTACTGTACTCTCATTTGATGAATAAATCAATCAGCTGTTGTGCATTTATGAACAATGTAAAGTGCAAGGAGTCTCTTCATTAATTGACTTGATTTATTATATGTATGATTACTTATCGCTTTGTGTGACCTAGAATAAGTCAATCAGCTTTTGTACAACTATAAATAATACAAAGTGATAGGAGTCTCTCCACAATTTGACCTGATTTCTTACATGTATGATTACTTCTCCTTTTGTATGACCCAGAGTCCCCCTAGTGACCGATGTGATTTATCATGCGTGTTATTGTTTCTCTCCCTGTGTAAAAATGAAAAAATATGTACAGTTTATGTAGGCTATTATTAGAAACTTTTGATAGAGCAAGGACTCGAGAAAATGAGACTTGCTCGATAGAATCCTCCATTAACACTTACTAAGTATTTATTGATAGGTAAGGGGAAACTAACATGCACTCAATATAGAAACATGGGGAGTAAAGCTTACGCAGGCTTGAATTAATAAGAAATAAAACACAGCACGATTAAAACCCGCTTTAACTTGCTAAAATGCTTTGCGCATGCGCGAACCTGAATGACGCATAGAATAACGTGACTAACTCGCTTTGAGAGGGTAAAACCCTCACGCATGCGCAAGAAGAATTGAAATGCGGCCTTAAGGTACCGCATGCTCGACATATGTTTGCTTGATTAAAAAGAAGGCTGCCGCTATTAACGCTTTTGCTCAAGAATAATAATAATCACATGGGATAGAGTAGAGGTGGGTGGTGAACAGTGAGAATTACAAGTTCAAGAAAATAATATCTGTTTTTGATTCTTTTCTTAATAGTGAATATTTGGGCCTACTGGTCCTTGACTAAAAAAGAAGATGGCGAAAGCCGCGCATGAGCAGTGAGTCCATGAGACGACCGATGACACAGAAGGACCTGAACGCTTGCCAAACCACAAGGACAAAAAGGATGGGAAAAGAAGAAGATGTAGCAGCAAACTGTGAAGCCTGTATTGAGTGAATTATGGCATTTGCAACAAATTATGCATGTTTCAAATAAAATTATGAATGAGTAGAAGGGGCAGGATTAACAAACAATAGGTTTAACTAATAAAAATGAATACGTCAGCTCGGGATGATGAAGACACCCCTAACCCCGTCCAATCATATTCCGTAGTTTAGTGAAGTCACAACATTTGAGGGTGGGACATGAAGAAATAAAGAATATAATTAGAGTGAATAAGAGAAGTTAGTGCTGTTGCTGAGTTAGACGATGACGATGAGATGATGCGGACTACGCTGCTGGGAGCTGAGCAAGAGAGAGAAAGAGAGAGAAGACGAGTGTAGACTCAGAAGACCCAGACTATTGCCTGATTAGAATTGAAGATTGCGGAAGAATATCGAGGAGGGAGAAAGTGAAAGAGAGGGAATCGTCCCGGTGCGTCGGGTTGTAGAGAAGTCTAATAAGTATCAAACCTGTCCTGATCCTATCCTTTAATCTTTGTCTCCTGATCCTAAGTCAGGGGACCTCCACCAGCCCTTTGGCCAGAGAGTTGGTTTTCCTGTTACTCTCATTAGGTAAAAGTCATTTCTATCTAGTATTTGCATATTTCGTTGCAAATGTATTTGATGTACCTTATGTCTCTTCATCTGTCCACTCTTGTGCATTGATGTTTGTTGAAAGCTTGTGTAATTGAACGTAATTCGCTTCATGTTTGCTTTCTCTCTCTCGTTTGAGAAAATGGAGTTTTGCACTGTCTATTTGTAATAGATGAGCGTTCAAACTAATGACTGAAATTTTAGATAAACTCATCATAATCATTATATTCAGAGTCTGTGGTTATTTCTTTATGAAGATTAGTTAAGAAGTTGTTAATATCACCATCAACTAACTCAACTAATGGTCCATCGACCAGAGGAAGAGTGTTGATTCGTGAAGATTAGTTAGTCATGATATTGTAACTGATTTGTTGTTACAGGAAATAACTAATCAGGATTGTGGAATTGTTAGAAATCAAAACCCTTCCAGCGGGAAACTGGCCAAGGAAAATATATAGAAAAGATATATGGATAAAGGTATATGGGCCCATTGAAAAGGTTCAGTTTTGGTGTGTAAGGTATCCAACCTTGGCCCCTAGCGCTGGATCACTTTCATACAGATTCTCAAGTGAACAAATGAGCGACCAAGGGAATAAATGAAGTCTAGGTACCTGACTGATATATTATGTGGCGTCTGGTCTAATGTATAGTGTAAATAGACTTAGTTTTTAATGTTTGTAAATATATTGTAAATAAGTTTGTGTTTTGTATATATTTTGTAGCCCTGAAGAAGTCCCAGGTGGACGAAACATGTTGGCTACTGATCGTATGCTGTGATTTTAAGAAAAGATGATGAATAAAGATGTTTTGGAAGAAGGAACGACTTTTACATTTGTTCACTGAGATGACTATGTCTTAATTCTCAATTGTGCATTATGGACTGAAAATTTGTAGTGTACATATAATTGATCTTTGAGTTGAGTGCTGAACCACTCTTGTGGGTGAAGATGGCGGGATGTAATGAGCTCATGAATTTCAATATTGTGTTTGCACAAAGAGTGTGCGTTTAGTAATGCACAGCTAATTTGGGGACAGGTAGTAGGTTTACTATCCCTCTCTTTAGAGCCTGCCTCACAGCAGGGCTGAGTAGGGATGCCTACAGGTAGGTTAAATCTAAACTTACAACTGGGGCAGCTAAACATTATATCTTGAGTTAAGTCAGCCCCCATACATTTAATAACCTTCCCTCGGGGCAGAACTCCAAAAGCTGTATCCGAGAATAAACCACTAAAGCAGTTTTGAGGTAATCTGAGTCGGAACTGGCAGTATCCCTGGCCTCTGGCGTCATCCCGGTGCTGAGGGGTGCAGACAAGCGTCCGCTGTGCATCCACAGTGGCATGTGTCCTACATAGGTTAGCCTGGCCAGGAAACTTGCCTGCCAATCTCGCAAGATTGTGCCTAGAACGGAGCAGTGGCTTGGTGAGTGGCTGTATAGGTGGGTGAGTGTGGAAAGCAGAGGGCCCTTTCCATGCAATCAGCCCGAGGCTGCAGTGGACCGAAGGGCAAGCAGCAAGAAAAGCAGCACAACAAAAAGGTAAGCCCCCCAACCCAATCCTCTTCAATAAAATGCAGCGCTAGTTAAAATGGATAACTTACGCCCCCCAATGCACTACTTATGACCTCACATATTGCATCAGTCATGACATCGTCAGTGACATCACTGATGACATCTCAAATGACATCACTGATGACATCATCCAGTGATTGTGAGTGTTTTCTAAAGGTTTTTGTGTGTTAAACATATATACTAAGGTACCAAAAAAGTTAAATTATTATACTTTGTGTGCTACTAATGAGTGATTCCTTTTTTAACATAGTTTATGTGAGCCGCTGTGTGACTGAGTATATTTGTGTGTGAGTGGGTGCCTGAGTGACCGTACAGGTGTGTGAGTAGCTGTATGGGTGTATAAGTGGGTGTCTGAGAAGATGTGTGGGTGAATTAGTGGCTGTGTGAGTGGCTGTATTGGTGAGCGAGTGGGTGTGTCTGTGGCTGTATGGGTCGGTGAGTGAGTGGCTATGTAAGTGGCTGTATTTGTGGGTGAGTGCGTGTGTCACTGACTGTATGGGTATCGGAATGGCTGTATGAGTGAGTGACTTGGTGTGTGAGTGGCTGTTTGGGTGAGTGAGTAGATATTTGAGTGTGTTTTTGGTTAAGTGAGTTGGTGTGTGAGCAGCTGTATGAAAGAGTGAATGTCTGTGGGGTTGGCTGTATAGATGTGTGAATGGTTATGTAAGTGGTTGTGTGGGTGTGTGAGTGAATGTGTGGGTGGTTGTTTGGGTGAGTGGGTGGTTCTGTTGAGAAGCTGTATAGGTGAGTGAGTGGGTGTGTAAGTGGCTGTTTAGGTGAATAACTGGGTGTGTCAGTAGCTGTATGGGTGAGTGTGTGGCTGTGTGAGTAGTTGTATGGGTGAGTAGCTGGTTGTACGATCAGGCTCTATGAGTGAGTGAGTGGCTTGATGGATAAGTGAGTGGTTGTGTAAGTACTTGGATGAGTCTGTGAATGGCTATGTGAGTGGTTATGTTAGTGGGTGCATGAGAGGTTGTATGAGGGTGTGAATGGGTGTATGTGTTTGTAGATGATGTCATCAGTGATGCCATCAGTGATGTGATTTGAGATGTCATCAGTGATGTCACTGAGCATGTCAGGAGTGATGTAATATGTGTGGTCATAAGCAGTGCATTGCGGGACGTAGTTTATAGTTAGCTCAGGTAACTATAACTGCTGAATTTCACTGGTTTTGTATGAGTGAAATCTGAGCCTAACTATAACGTCCCTGTAACCTTTGGTTTTTGTCAGTAAATCAATCAATCAGGGTTTGTAAATAGCGACTACTCACAAGTGAGGGTCTAAAGGCTCTGTGGGGGGGGGGCATGGCTGCCATTAGGCAGGGAGTGGGAATAATGGCGCGCTGGAGGGGAAGGGGGAGGGGCCGCAAAAGTCAGCAGCGGAGGGAAAACGGGAAAGTGCTGAAGGGCAAGAAAAAGAGGCAACAAGAGCAAAGAGGCAAAAGTAAAAAACTGGGAAAATGGCAGGAAGAGAAAAATGCCACAAAGAGTAGGAGGAAAGGAAAAGAGAGAGCAAAGAAAAGACAGAAGCAACAGAGGGCAGAACAGCAAAAGAGCAGAATATTCTCCCACTGAACCACCAGGGATGAGGCGCAGGCAGGAGCCTGCGAGTGGAGGAGGGCCTCGAACACCCGACCCAGAAGGGTCAGAGCGCACTCAGGGGGACTGCTACCTAGTGGTGGAGTTGTGCAGGAGAGAACAGTGGGCTTGCCAGTGAATTTTTAAGTTTTTTAAAATTCTGTTTCCTAACTATAACGTCCCTGTAACCTTTGTTTTTTCAGTGAATTTCTACGTTTTTTAAAATTCTATTTTATAACTATAACATCCCTGTAACCTTTGGTTTTTTAAGTGAATTTGTAAGGTGTATTTAATTGTATTCCCTAACTGTAATCACTAACCTTTGACACTGAGTGTGAGTGAGTGCATTAGTGTCTCAGTGGGTGTATGAGTGTCTGAATAGGTTTGCAAGTAGGTGTGAGTGTCGGAGTAGGTTTGCATGTGGGTGTGAGAAAGTATGAGTTGGTTTGTAAGTGTGTATATGAGTGTCTGAGTCGGTGTGTGAGTGAGTATAGGAGTCTCTGGGTGGGTTTGTGAGTGAGAGCATGAGACTCTGAGTAGATCTGTGAGTGGCTGAGAGAGTATGAGTGATTCTGTAAGTGTGTGCATGAGTCTCTGACTGTGACTGTGTTATGTGTCTGAGTTTATCTGGGAGTGGGTGCATGAGTGAATGGGTCTGTAAGTGGTTGTGAGAATGTCTGAGTTGATCTGTGAGTGGGTACATGAGTGCCTGAGTGGGTTCTGCTCATTTTCTATTGGCCTGGGTGGAGCTCGTGGAGTTTCACTCAGCGGAATTCTGTGGAGTTACCGAAAAACTCCATCAAATTCCGAGGAGTTCCGTGAGTGGGCAGAGTATTGCTCGGCCACACCTAATGAAGTCCCCTTGGCTGCTGAGGGTCGTTGCGGGCCAAGAACCCCTATTGTTGCCACAAGTAAGTCCCCCACAGTGGGATTGCTGAGACCTCATCGCAGGCCCTGCCCCCTTTCTCAACCACTCTGCAAACATGCCTCCTAGCGCGCTACTGGTTGAGGGATGATCTCCTCTTGGCTGCTGATGGTCGATGGGGGCCAAGAACCCCTATTGTTACCACAAATAAGTCTCCCACAGCGGAATTAAGGGGAACTCGTCGAGGACCCCACCCCCTTTCTCAACCACTCTGCAAATTGGCTTCCTGGCGCACTACTAGTTTGGGGCAAAGTACCCTTGGCTGCTGAAGGATGTTGGGGGCCAAGAACCCCTATTGTTGCCACAAGTAAGTCCCTGCACTGTGGGATTGTGGAGACCTCTTGGAAGGCCCCGGCCTCTTTCTCAAGCACTCTGCAAAGGGGCCTCCTGGTGCACTACTGGTTCAGGGATGAAGTCCACTTGGCTGCTGAAGGTCGTTGGAGACCAAGAACCCCTAATATTGCCACAAGTAAGTCCCCCACAGCGGGATTGCTGAGACCTCGTCGGATGCCCCACCCCCTTTCTCAACCACTCTGCAAATGCGCCTCCTAGTGCACTACTGGTTTGGGGGTGAAGTCTATGGGTGAGCGTGCATGTAAACTGGCCGGCGGTTGGCAGAGTTTTTGCCCACCTCTTAGTTCCTAGCGGAGTGGCAAAACTCCGCAAACTCCAACAGCAGAGTAGAGTTTACAGCTCACCTCTAGTTTTTTGCCTTTTTTCTGCCACTTCTGACCTTTATTTTGCCTCTTTCTGCTCGTTGTTGACCTTTATTTTTTCTCTTTCTGCTAGTTTCTAACCTGTATTTTGCCTCTTTCTGCTCGTTTCTCACCATTATTTTGCCTCTTGCTGCTTGTTTCTGACCTTTATTTTGCCTCTTTCTGCTCGTTTCTGATCTCTATTCTGCCTCTTGCTGCTCTTTTTTGACCTCTATTCTACCTCTTTCTGCTCATTTTTGACCTCTATTCTACCTCTTTCTGTTCGTTTCTCACCTTTATCATGCCTCTTTCTGCTCAGTGCTGACCTTTATTCTGCCTCTTTCTTCTCGTTTCTGACCATTATTTTACCTCTTTCTCCTTGTTTCTCACCATTATTTTTCCTCTTTCTGCCCTTTGCTGACCTTTATTTTGCCTCTTTCTGCTCGTTTCTTACCTTTATGCTGCCTCTTTCTGCTCATTTCTCACCTGTATTCTGCCTCTTTCTGCTCATTTTTCACCTTTATTTTGCCTCTCTCTGCTCGTTGCTGACCTTTATTCTGCCTCTTTGTGCTCATTTCTGACTTTAATTCTGTCTCTTTCTGCTCATTTCTGAATTTTATTCTGCCTCTTTCTGCTCATTGCAGACCTTTATTCTCCCTCTTTCTGCTCGTTTCTGACCTTTATTCTGCCGATTTCTCTTCTTTTTTCCTTGGGACTGTGGGAATAGCCTCAAGGCCCCTGCGGTCCCTCCTAGCTCCCTGCCCTCTGCGGGATCCCACATTGCTCTCACAGACAGGGAGCTGCTAAAGATGCAGCTCCCTGTCTGTCAGAGCAATCTTTTTGTCTGTTTCCCTGCCCACTTCACAGAAGGCAGGGAAACAGATGAAACCTCTGCTTCCAGCAAACGAGAGCATTTATCAGCTCTTGCTTGCTGGAAGTGGAGTGTATGCTCTGACTTGGCAGGAGCTGTCAAAGCTCCCGTCAAGTAAGAGCAAACAGCTATGTCCTGGGGGTGGGCATCCCAGGACATAGCAGGAGCTGGCCTTAGTAGATGGCAGTCCCCAGGCCCATTATTGGCTCCAGGAGGGGTGCCGCATGGCCTCACTTCTTGGATCTGCATGGCCACGCAGTGCATCTCCCATTTAAAAAAATATATTTGGCCTCAGGGATGAGGTGGTCCCTGGGGGGGTCCACGGGGCCCCCCATTAGGTATTATTTAGCCCCGGGGAGGTGGTGGTCCCAGGGGCTTGGGGGGGGTCTGCCGAGCCCCCCATCAATCTTTCTTTAGCCCCAGGGAGGTGGTGGTGCCCGGGGCTTATAGAGCTGATTGAGGGGGGACCCGTGCACCCCCTCCTTTTTATCAATATAGCCCCATGGAGGTGGCTGTCCCCTGGGCTCAATGAGCCTTATGAGGGGGCCCCGTGAGCCCCCCTCCTTTTTTAAATAAATGCTCCCGGGACCTAGCCCACCTGGGGGCTGTATTCGAAACAAGCATGGGAGCCAGGGTTTTTTTTTCCCATTTTTGCCGTGGACTCACGTCTGGCTCTGCCACATTTTAACTGCAATTTTTAAAAAAAACGTTTTCTGGCCCTGTCTGGGTCACAGGGGGGCCCCACCACCACACCTAGGGGGTCAGGGTCTTCCGACACTGCCTCTTTTTTCTTTTGAACTCTTTTTATTTACAACTGCTCAATCAACAGTACTGTGATGTAAAAACAATGCACCGTGGTATAGATCATTCGGCCACAAAAGTACAATATCTGCAGAAAGAAATGGATAACGTTGTCTGACTTGTCCTGACTGTCAGTGGACAATTCCGCCCAAAACATGACTGAATCACTGGAAAAGTACACTTTTAACAGTCACAACTCCCTTGCAGGTTATAAACCCTGGTTCCCCTGCCATCCCCCAAACCTTTTCCCATTTGCGAGGATAACCTCCACTACGATACACTGTGTGCTCCATCCGCTGATACCAATCAATGTCTGCTCCCCAATCAGCTACATGGAGGGAAAGACATCTTCCCACAGTCATGCAATATTGCACTTAGCCACTGCTGATGCTGGAGCAAGCCATATTTTGTGATAATGAGGCCAGGCCATCACACCCAATATATTAAGCAGGTGCCATTTGGCCTCCAATTGGGCCTCGTGCCCTGTAACCTGGGCCATTATTCATGTGACCTCTTCCCAGTAACCTCGAATCATAGGGCAACCCCATACCACATGGAAAAAAGTTCCCTCCTTCCCCCATTTCCATGAACATAGAGAGGTGGCGGCTCGCCCCATTCGGTGCAGCAATGTTCTGGAATAATATGTCCTATGTAGGATCTTAAATTGGACTAAACGAAAACAACACCTTATTGCTACCTCTTTGGGACCCTGTATGGCCTCAACCCAATCATCATCGTCCCTCTCTCACACTGCTCTTAATGTCACCAAGGGATCTTGAGAATGAATTACCAATTTCCTATAAATGGTTGAGATTGCTTTTTCTGTCAGGGGATCTGTTAATAGGTGGTCTTCAAGCGGGGCTGCCTCAGTCAATCGGTCCCCTTCCCGCATGTGACCACGCAAATCGTGTCCTACCTGCAATTGCTTGCACCTTTCTGTATCCCCTATTTCATATTCTTGCTAAAGAACCTCAAAGGACACAAACGCCTGTACCCTCCACACATCGTCGAACTGTTCTAGGCCAATCAACCCCTATTTTGTGAAGCCTCTCAGTCCTCCAACTTCACACAAGAGATCACTATCCCAAAGTGCAGTTCCTCCCGTCAG
Organism: Calotriton arnoldi; assembly: GCA_963921515.1. Taxonomy (NCBI): domain Eukaryota; kingdom Metazoa; phylum Chordata; class Amphibia; order Caudata; family Salamandridae; genus Calotriton; species Calotriton arnoldi. The sequence continues at coordinate 1,520,581 of CAWUFW010000037.1, read as the reverse complement.
CTTACCCTCCCAGCCCAAATACTTGGTGGCCTCTCTCCACACCCTCACCACAATTAGAGTTTAGATAGGTATGGTGCGCTCGAGCTGACGTCAATATAAGACTGGGGGAAGCCTCTTTTACCCATGGCCATTCTGTCTATTCGATAAGCAGGTTCCTCTCGGTCTGCAAACACCCAATCATTCACTGCCACTGGCTGGGCAGCACAGTAATATTTCAGAATGTCAAGCACCGCTAAGCCTCCCTCATACATTGGCCTTTGCAGCTTACTCAGGGGTATGCGGGAAGTGCCACCATCCTAAAACAGGTGACGTATTTTGCAGTTTATCTTTTGAAAGAAATCTGGCGGGATCTGAAAGGGCGTATTCTGAAGAATGTACAGGAGGCACAGGAGAGTCATCATTTTAAATAGGGCCGCCCAGCCCATTGGGAGAACGAGAGTATCCGCCATTGTGGGACGTCCCTGCACAACTGGTCTAGCTGTGGGAGAAGGTTCCTGTCAAGGAAGGTCTGAGCCTCTCTTGTGACATAAGCGCCCAAATATCTAAAGCCATGTAATTCCATTGGGACTTGGCATCTCGAGGACAACCGTGGGGTCCCTCTCGCCAGTGGGAATATTAAAGACATCTCCCAAGTGATCCGATATCCAGAGTGATGTCTGAATATTTGAAATATTTGCAAGATTCTGCCGATCGAGAACAGTGGCTTCATGACATACAACAGAACATCATCGGCGTAGAGGGAGATTCTTTTGTTCCATTCCTGATTAACTGGAATACTCCATATAAGGCGTCCTGGCGGACCCAGGTAGCCAAGGGTTCAAGTGCCAGTGTAAAGAGCATAGGGGACAAAGGACATCCCTGTCTCGTGCCCTTCTGGAGGGCGAAGACTTGGGACACTGTGTTATTGAAGTGGACGTGCTCTAGAGGGCCCACTTATAGGAGCTTGACCAAACCGATAAACTTGGGCCCAAAACTAAGCCGTTCCAGCGTGGCGAATAAATAATTCCATTCCACTTTGTTTAATGCCATCTTAGCATCCAGGGACAGCAGCACCACTGGTTCGGCAAGGGAGGCCCGAATTACATGCAAGACTCTGTACAGACGTCGCAGATTTAGACGTGACCCTCTGTGCAGCATAAATACAGATTGATCTGAATGAACCACAGATGCAATGACCTTTCACAACCTAAGCCCCAAGCCCTTCGCCAAGACCTTAACCTCAAAATTAAGCAGGGAGATGGGTCTGTAAGACCCACATTCAGGCACCGGTTTGCCCCCTTTTCTTTTTTTTTTACACGTTTTTTTGTGGGATTTAGGTGAAGCCGAGTTCCAAGATGGCTGCCAACACTTCCTGGTTGAAGTGTTGGCAGCCAATCAGATCTCACTATGAAATCTGTGCTTAGGCTCTGCCCAGATATCCTTATTTGCTTTCCCTTAAATTTCTCAACAACTACTGAACAGATTTACAATGGATAACTGAAAGTGTGATTTGCGAACCAAAATTTACCTTCCTGCCAAATTTGGTGTAATTCTGTCCAACGGTTCGGGCTATAGCCGTGTTTAAAGCTCCTATGGGACTTAAAATCGGAAATATTTTTTTTTACCCCCCTTTTTCTCAGCCCTTTCTTGATAGATCACCCTAAACTGCCAGCAGTCCCTAACCAAAGGCCCCCTTAGCCCCGTTGGCTAACATTGGGCCCCTGCACTCTGCACCCAGCCCCCCAGTGCCGCTGGCGGTGCAACTCGAGTGCCTATCTGGATCTTGGGGAACCTTAGTCCTAACCTCCAAAGCTCACCTCGAATGCTACCTCCAAATCCGATAACTACTTTTTCTCTCATAGCGATCCATGTTATAAGATTGTGGGCCTAAAATTGTTTTAAGTGTGGAACTGCTAATGTATGGGTAAAAATGGACACTACTGCAAAGTATAAAAAGTCATTCTTACCTTGTATGTAAGAATCCAAAGGCGTGGTATCTAGGCATACCACCCCCAGTACTCAAGTGTTCCAAAGTAATCCAGAAGTAACTGAAAAGTAATTACTGTGTACTTCCACCTGCATTTTAAAGTGATATGAACCTGTAACTGTTAAAATACAAGAACAACTGCATTTCTTTGAACAGTCATGCATTTGCAAGTATCTATTACCTACCTGTGCCAAGTCCTGCTTGGTTCTAAAAATAAACCATAAGGATACTTTTTTTTATACTTACCTAATTGGTCTGGATTCTGTCTCTGAGTCTGTGCCATCAGGCGTGATTGAGTGAATACAATGAATGCTTAACACACCCTCTAGATAAGGCAAACTGCTCGCTGTGAGAAGTTGGCCTGGCATATGCTGTCCACTAATGATAGTGGGCACCTTGCACCAGTCCAAACAACCCCTTATTGGAGATAGGTTAAAGACAACCTTTATTGAGAGCTATCCTAGTGGTAGCTATGGAGAGCAGCCTTCAGGCTAAGTCTTGAAGGAATGTAAAGCAGCTTGTTTTACCAGTCTATAATCTCTTGAGTGACCAAATGAAAGGGCACCACACCAGGTATATATTCAAAATATATGTATTTATTGCTAAACACACCCCTCTAGTCTCTTTATGAGGCTAGAGTTCGAAGTACATAAGTTATAAGTTATCAAATCACAGTAATAGCACAAATACACGTTTGGGCCCTAGGGGCGTACCAAACCATATACCAATAAAGTGGTATGCGAACCACGACTGAACTAGACACTAGGCCTAGAGCCTCTAGAAGTGCTTGGACCACAAGGAACCACCCAAGGTAGTGACACAGGGGACCTACGGGAGACGCGTGCAGTGTAAATACACAACCGCGATACGCCGTTGACTTCTATGGAGAAAGTCGGGATCGGGAAATTAGAGAAAAGGGACACTTAAAAGAGGACTAGGACAAAACCCTTTGAGATCTAGGACTTTGAAGAGTCTCTACCCACGGGAGCACCGGAGTACTCGTGTTACCTCACCCAGGGAAGCCGGGTGCATAGGTGCCTTTCGGGGTCGGGTTTCGTCGTCGATTCGAATGGCGATCTGCTGCAAAGTGCTGCTGGCGGCCAAGAGAAAAGTGTCCGGGTGGATCCAAGAGTGGATCGGAGTTCTGAAGAACCTGAAAGCAGAGGGGACAGAGTCTGGGTCACTAGCCAGTGACCAGGAAGGCGATGGACAGATGCCCACCGATGTCGAGTGCTTCAGGTGCGTTGGCGGTCGTCTTGACTCTTCAGCCACGAGGTCCAGGAGGCGTTGTCGGCGACCAGGAGCAGGATTCGGGCTGGTACACGATGTCTGTCGAGTGCTGAGGTGTCGGCGACCGGATTGGACCCAACAAGCCTTGGCAACGGCAAGTCACGGTGAAGATGTAGATCGTCGATGGTGCAGACCAGCAAGGTCTGTGGAACTCACCCAGCAAGGGTAAGTGAGGGCAGGCCTGGAGCAACCAGGATGCCAAGAAAGAAAAGGATTGGCCTTCGTTAAGGGCTACTAGCCAACAGGCTAGCGACTGCGAAGGAGCCTCGTGACGCCGCACGTGGATCTGGCTTACAGGACACTCGTGGAGTGGGGACCAGTCATCTTCAGTGCAGGTGGTGCTGGAGGCTAGGGCTACTCGGAGCCCAAAGCACGACTTCTTGGGAGACCCAGAAGATGATGCACTTGCAAATGTGCTCGGTGTCTAAGGGTCACGGTCTCAAGTCACCCACGATAGCCACGTCCCTCAGCTTTGCTGGGGACTCAGGGTAGCCTCGGGGAAGTCTGAGAATCCACCTCTGGTGATGCGATGACTTCGGCGTCCGACGGGAGCTTCAGAAATGCGAACCGGACAGATGCTTCTTTGGTGCCTGCCAAGCAGGGGAGTCACTCCTTGACCCCAAGGGAGATTCTTCTGTCCTCTAATCGTGAGTAGAGCGTCGAAGGTCCAGGATTCTGTTTCAGAGTTTCGTCCAGGGATAATCTAAAGTCCTAAGGACTGGGTTCCTATCTTTATACTAAAGATAGGGGTTGGACTACTCTGTGGCCCCACCTATGGGTGGGTCAGGGCAGAGGGGTGGCTACACCCCTTTCCCTTTGTCCAGTTCGCGCCAAAGCAGGGGCTGGAAGCCCCTGATCCGGTTTGAACTGGGGTATGCACAGGGACACCAAATGTGCCCCCAGTGCAGGACTTCAAAGCACACAGATGGTGCTCCCGCCCAGCCCCAATACACATTATCCTGTCTGGGGAGGTGGTCACACCTCCCTGGGACAGGAAACCTATTGTCCAGGCCTCCCCTGCCGGAGTTTCGTCCAGCAGCAGGAGGCCAGACTCGTGTCTGTGGCAGCAGCATCCATTTTGTGATGCCAGGGCTTTGGAGAGAAGTTACCGGGTTAGTCAGAGTTAACATGTTTTTCCCTCTAGAAGGGTGGAATGCTACCCCCGCCGCCAGAATTGGCGGGGGGGTAGTATTCCAAGATGTTTGACACCAAACACGACATGTTTAGGTGCAGCCATTCCAAAGTTAGCATTTTACCGCGAGGATATAATGCGCTTAAGAGTATATGGTCAGGCTGCACTACAAACAGCATCAGAGATGGTCTCCGAACGCTGCAGAGGGGCCCTGCTCATGCAGGGGCACCCTCTCACATAGGAACCATGCACTCTGCCTTTAGGATTGATAAGGCCTGCCTTAGGAGTGACTTATAGGTTTATATGTGTGTATGGATTTAGTGATATAGGTAACCTATATCACAGTAAGGGGTGCATGCACCCCTTACCCAGGCTGCAGTAGCAGGCCTGTGGTGTCAGGTTGGATGGCCTTCCAGGGGTGGCATAATACATGCTGCAGCCCCTGGCAGGCCTCTGAGGTACCTATGCCCTTGGTACATAGTATACCATATACTAGGGACTTATAAGGGCACTCCAGATCCCAATCAGTGATGTGCCTAAGGCACATGGAAACCATTTTAGAGAGGAAGCAGCTAGGCTGGGGTTCTGATTAGCAGGGCCCCAGCCAGACTAATGTCGAAAAACAGTGAAGCATCAGCAAAAAGTGGGGGTACCCATGTGAAGCAGATCCTACTCTCCTACACAACCCCCCCAAACGTAGGGACATTAAACTAACCTTGCCCAGTTAAGTCTTCATGTTCTAAGTGGAAATACCTAGAGAGTCCATCTGCATTCGCATGGTTACTCCCAGGCCTATGTTCCACTGTAAAGTCCATCCCCTGTAGGGAAATGGACCACCTAAGCAGTTTGGGGTTTTCACCCTTCATTTGTTTTAGCCATAAGAGGGGCTTATGGTCTGTCTGAACCAGGAAGTGTGTACCAAACAAGTATGGCCTCAACTTCTTCAGAGCCCAGACCACAGCAAAGGCCTCCCTCTCTATGGCTGACCAACGTTTCTCTCTAGGGGTCAGCCTTCTGCTAATGAAAGCTACTGGCTGATCCTGACCTTCTTCATTCAATTGTGACAGTACAGCCCCTACCCCCAATTCAGATGCATCAGTTTGAACAATGAACTTCTTGGAGTAATCAGGACTCTGCAGAATTGGAGCAGTGCACATGGCCTGCTTGAGGTCATCAAATGCCTTTTGACAGCTAGCTGTCCACTGAACCTTTTTGGGCATTTTCTTAGAAGTTAAGTCATTCAGGGGTGTCACTATTGATCCATACCCCTTGACAAATCTCCTATAGTACCCAGTCAGGCCTAAGAAGGCTCTCACCTGAGTCTGGGTAGTGGGAGCAGTCCAGTCCATGATGGTCTGGATCTTGCTCTGCAAAGGTTGAACCTGGCCTCCACCCACAAGGTGGCCCAGGTACACAACCTGACTCTGCCCTATCTGGCACTTAGTGGCCTTGATAGTCAGGCCTGCCTTTTGCAGGGCCTGTAAAACATTCCTGAGGTGGACCAGGTGATCCTCCCAGGTGGAGCTAAAGACAGCAATATCATCTAGATATGCTGCACTATAGGCTTCCAGACCTGTGAGAACTGTATTCACCAACCTCTGGAAAGTGGCAGGTGCATTCTTCAGACCAAAGGGCATCACCACAAATTGATAATGCCCACTAGGGGTTGAGAATGCAGTTTTGGGCTTTGCAGTATCAGCTAGTCTGATCTGCCAGTAGCCAGCTGTTAGGTCAAATGTGCTGAGATATTTGGCAGAGGCCAAAGTATCTATGAGCTCATCTGCCCTGGGTATTGGATGGGCATCAGTCCTAGTGACTGCATTGAGACCCCTGTAGTCCACACAAAACCTCAACTCTCTTTTTCCACCACTGGTGTGAGGTTTTGGTACAAGGACCACTGGACTAGCCCAAGGGCTATCTGAGGGTTCAATAACTCCCAACTCCAACATTTTCTGGACTTCCGTCCTGATACAGTCCCTGACATGGTCAGGTTGCCTATAAATCTTGTTTTTAATAGGCAGACTGTCCCCAGTGTCCACTTCATGAGTGCACCAGGTGGTCTGACTGGGTGTCAGTGAAAACATATGTCTAAACTCATTGAGGACTTGCCTGCAATCAGTTTGTTGCTGGGTAGTGAGGCTGCCTGCCAAGGCTACACCATCAACTGACCCATCGTCAGGGTTCTGTGAGAGCAGGTCAGGGAGTGGGTCACTCTCTTCCTCCTGCCCTTCATCAGTAGCCATGAGCAAGCCCATGTCTGCCCTGTCCACATATGCTTTTAACCTGTTGACATGGAGAACCCTGTGGGGACTCCTGGGTGTTCCTAGGTCCACTAAGTAAGTGACCTCACCCTTCTGCTCAACAATAGTGTGGGGTCCACTCCATTTATCTTGGAGAGCTGCTGGGGCCACTGGCTCCAACACCCACACCTTCTGTCCTGGCTGGTAAACAGTCAGCACAGCCTTTGGTCATGCCAGGCCTTTTGAAGTTCCTGGCTAGCCTCAAGGTTTTTGGTTGCCTTTTTCATGTACTCAGCCATCCTGGAGCGGAGACCAAGTACATAGTCCACTATATCTTGCTTTGGGGGCTTGAGAGGTAACTCCCATCCTTCCTTCACCAAGCACAGTGGACCCCTCACAGGGTGGCCAAACAGAAGTTCAAAAGGGCTGTAACCAACCCCCTTCTGAGGCACCTCCCTATATGCGAATAAAAGGCAGGGCAAGAGTATGTCCCATCTACGCCTAAGCTTTTCTGGGAGCCCTTTAATCATGCCCTTCAAGGTTTTGTTGAATCTCTCAACTAAACCATTGCATTGTGGGTGATAGGGTATGGTGAACTTATAAGTCACTCCACACTCCTTCCACATTGCTTTTAAGTACCCAGACATGAAGTTAGCACCCCTGTCTGAGACTACCTCCTTAGGAAAGCCCACTCTTGAGAAGATTCCCAGGAGGCCCTTGCCACCACAGGTGCTGTAGTGGTCCTGAGGGGAATAGCTTCTGGGTACCTGGTGGCATGATCCACTACCACCAGGATAAACCTGTGCCCAGAGGCTGTTTGGGGATCCATGGGACCAACAATGTCAATCCCTACCCTTTCAAAGGGCACCCCCACCACAGGTAGTGGTATCAGGGGGCCTTTGTAGTGCCACCTGCCTTGCCACTGGCTTGGCAGGTTACACAGGAGCGACAAAACTCCTTGCTGTCTTCAGACATGTGGGGCCAGTGAAAGTGAGGGACAATTCTGTCCCAAGTCTTGTTCTGGCCCAGGTGACCTGCTAAGGGAATATCATGGGCTAGGGTCAATAGGAAGCCCCTGAACTTCAGAGGTATAACCAACCTCCTGGTAGCACCAGGCTTGGGGTCTCTACACTCTGAGTACAAGAGTCCATCATCCCAATACACAGTATGGGGACCACTAGCTTTCCCAGCAGCCTCAGCAGCAGCTTGCTGTCTGAGGGGTTCAAGGGAGGGGCAGCTCTGCTGCTCCTGGCTCAGATCTGCCCTAGAAGGTCCCCCTGTCCCCAAGAACTCAACCTAGTCAGGTTCAAGTTCCTCTGGGACAGTTCCTTCTTCAGGGCTGAGATCATCCCCCTCAAGGGACTGATCTTGGTCCTGAGCCAAGGGGGAAGGCACTGCCTTAACCCTACTACTCCTCCTCTTGGAAGGCACTTGGTCCATTCTTCCAGAATCCAAGGCCTGTTCAGTGCTAGACATTTTGGCTTGTGACCTGGTCACAGCAAACACATCTGCAGGGATCCCCAGCATTTCTGCATGGGTCCTGAGCTCCACTTCTGCCCAAGCAGAAGTCTCTAAGTCATTGCCAAGCAAGCATTCGACTGGTAGGTTTGCACTTACCACAACCTTCTTAAGGCCAGTTACCCCTCCCCAGGAGAAGTTAACAACTGCCAGAGTATGGTCTGTTCTGACATTGCTAGCATTGGTCACTTGGTACATTTCACCAAGTATAACTTGCCCAGGATTCACAAGGTCTTGTGTCACCATTGTGACACTTGCCCCTGTGTCCCTAAATGCCAAAGCCTCACGTCCATTGATTAAAGGCTGTTGTCTGTACTTGCCCAGATTACTGGGACTCATAGAGGAGGGCACATCCATGCCTCCATCACAGACTAACACAGCCTGAGTCAGTTCTCTGACTAGGTCAGAGCCCAACTCAGTACCCAGGGTGAACCCTACTAAACCCTTGGCTGGAGCACTCCCACCAACTGTAACTGTACTAGGGGGAACAGGTGCCTTAGGGGCATTGGCGGGTGCTGGACTGGAGTCTTTGGACTTGGTGCAATCACTGGTCCAGTGGGTCTTTTGCTTACAGACCTTGCACCATGGTTTTCTTTGGCCTTTCCCTTTGGTAGACTGTGAATCCCCACCAGAAGAAGATTTTTGGGGGCCTGATGAAGACTTTTGTTCTTTACCCTTCTCCCCACCCTTTTCAGAGTTCTTAGCATCTTGCTTCTTGGTTTCCCCACCTTGGTTCTGTACCTTCTGCTTCACCCTGGTTCTGACCCATTTGTCTGCCTTCTTTCCCAATTCTTGGGGAGAGGTCAGATCAGAGTCTACCAGGTATTGATGCAACAGCTGATTTTGACAGTTATTAAGAATCTGCTCCCTCATTATCAGATTGTACAATCCTGAGAAGTCACACACCTTACTGCCCATCAACCAGCCTTCCAGAGCCTTGGCAGAACAATCCACATAGTCTAACCAGTCTTGAGTCTGTGCTTTTTGGGTATCTCTGAACTTCAACCTGTACTGTTCAGTGGTTAGGCCAAACCCATCAATAAGAGCACTCTTCAAGACCTTGTAATTGTCAGCATCCTCCTCTCTAACAGTGAGGAGCTTATCTCTACCTTTGTCAGCAAAGGAGAGCCACAAGATTGCTGCCCACTGCTCCTGAGGGACCTTCTGTACCTTACAGGCCCTCTCTAGAGCAGTTATCCACTTGTGGATGTCATCCCCATTCTGATAGGGAGGGACAATCTTGCTCAGGTTCCTATGGTCATAGGTCCTTTCCCTATCTCTAGGGACATGGCTGCCACCATGGGACTCTAGTCCCAACTTTCTTCTCTCTTTAAGGAGATCTAGGGATTCCCTATCTAAAGCCAATTGCTTTTTTCTGATTTCCAGCTGAGTTTCCTCATACTGGACCAGTCTGGCTCTCCTCTCATGAGAGGATTCCCTCCTGTGAGAGGAGACAGAGCTCCCTATAGAGGTGCCAGAGTGGTTAGACTCCTGAGAAGGAGATCTAGACTTCCTGGGCACACTCTTAATCCTTACTGGGGGGACAAAGAGGGCATCATCCTGATCATCCTCATCATCTTCCACAGGAGGGATTGGGTTATCCAGGTCAGGGTCATTGTCACCCTCCTGGCCAGTCTCAGAGGGGGGGGGGGTGGGGGTATTGGTACCCCTGGCCTCCTCCTCTTCTCCTGCCCCACCCTCAGCTCCTACCCCTTCAGTCCCCACGGGCTTACTAAGGTCATAAGCCACCAACAACTCCTTGAGGTGTTGGGTGGTGGGGCTTTGGCCTGTTCTTATTTTTCTCAAGTTGCATAAAGCTCTCAATTCCAAGAATGGGAGGGTATCATACTTGGAGGGTGGAAGCTCAATGGCTTCCTGCAAGGATTCTTTGGATCCTCCCCTTAAAGACATTACTAGTGTGGTGTGGTGTATGCACTACCTACTCTAGTGTGGCCTACTAAACTCTCTTGAGTTGTAGAAAGGGTTGTGCTATCCCTTAACACACAACTCTAAGTTCAGTAGAACTTACTGTATTCTAAGCTTAAATTATATGTACCTTAGGTACCTTTAGTGGTTTTCAGTTGATCAATTCAATTGAGATTATCTGGTAAAACAATAGCAAGCTGGAATCCCACACGCTGCAAACCAATGTGAGAAGTTGGCCTGGCATATGCTGTCCACTAATGATAGTGGGCACCTTGCACCAGTCCAAACAACCCCTTATTGGAGATGGGTTAAAGACAACCTTATTGAAAGCTATCCTAGTGGTAGCTATGGAGAGCAGCCTTCAGGCTAAGTCTTGAAGGAATGTAAAGCAGCTTGTTTTACCAGTCTATAATCTCTTGAGTGACCAAATGAAAGGGCACCACACCAGGTATATATTCAAAATATATGTATTTATTGCTAAACACACCCCTCTAGTCTCTTTATGAGGCTAGAGTTCGAAGTACATAAGTTATAAGTTATCAAATCACAGTAATAGCACAAATACACGTTTGGGCCCTAGGGGCGTACCAAACCATATACCAATAAAGTGGTATGCGAACCACGACTGAACTAGACACTAGGCCTACAGCCTCTAGAAGTGCTTGGACCACAAGGAACCACCCAAGGTAGTGACACAGGGGACCTACGGGAGACGCGTGCAGTGTAAATACACAACCGCGATACGCCGTTGACTTCTATGGAGAAAGTCGGGATCGGGAAATTAGAGAAAAGGGACACTTAAAAGAGGACTAGGACAAAACCCTTTGAGATCTAGGACTTTGAAGAGTCTCTACCCACGGGAGCACCGGAGTACTCGTGTTACCTCACCCAGGGAAGCCGGGTGCATAGGTGCCTTTCGGGGTCGGGTTTCGTCGTCGATTCGAATGGCGATCTGCTGCAAAGTGCTGCTGGCGGCCAAGAGAAAAGTGTCCGGGTGGATCCAAGAGTGGATCGGAGTTCTGAAGAACCTGAAAGCAGAGGGGACAGAGTCTGGTTCACTAGCCAGTGACCAGGAAGGCGATGGACAGATGCCCACCGATGTCGAGTGCTTCAGGTGCGTTGACGGTCGTCTTGACTCTTCAGCCACGAGGTCCAGGAGGCGTTGTCGGTGACCAGGAGCAGGATTCGGGCTGGTACACGATGTCTGTCGAGTGCTGAGGTGTCGGCGACCGGATTGGACCCAACAAGCCTTGGCAACGGCAAGTCTCGGTGAAGATGTAGATCGTCGATGGTGCAGACCAGCAAGGTCTGTGGAACTCACCCAGCGAGGGTAAGTGAGGGCAGGCCTGGAACAACCAGGATGCCAAGTAAGAAAAGGATTGGCCTTCGTTAAGGGCTACTAGCCAACGGGCTAGCGACTGCGAAGGAGCCTCGTGACGCCGCACGTGGATCTGGCTTACAGGACACTCGTGGAGTGGGGGCCAGTGATCTTCGGTGCAGGTGGTGCTGGATGCTAGGGCTACTCGGAGCCCAAAGCACGACTTCTTGGGAGACCCAGAAGATGATGCACTTGCAAATGTGCTCGGTGTCCAGGGGTCACGGTCTCAAGTCACCCACGATAGCCACGGGCCTCAGCTTTGCTGGGGACTCAGGGTAGCCTCGAGGAAGTCTGAGAATCCACCTCTGGTGATGCGATGACTTCGGCGTCCGACGGGAGCTTCAGAAATGCGAACCGGACAGATGCTTCTTTGGTGCCTGCCAAGCAGGGGAGTCACTCCTTGACCCCAAGGGAGATTCTTCTGTCCTCTAATCGTGAGTAGAGCGTCGAAGGTCCAGGATTCTGTTTCAGAGTTTCGTCCAGGGATAATCTAAAGTCCTAAGGACTGGGTTCCTATCTTTATACTAAAGATAGGGGTTGGACTACTCTGTGGCCCCACCTATGGGTGGGTCAGGGCAGAGGGGTGGCTACACCCCTTTCCCTTTGTCCAGTTCGCGCCAAAGCAGGGGCTGGAAGCCCCTGATCCGGTTTGAACTGGGGTATGCACAGGGACACCAAATGTGCCCCCAGTGCAGGACTTCAAAGCACACAGATGGTGCTCCCGCCCAGCCCCAATACACATTATCCTGTCTGGGGAGGTGGTCACACCTCCCTGGGACAGGAAACCTATTGTCCAGGCCTCCCCTGCCGGAGTTTCGTCCAGCAGCAGGAGGCCAGACTCGTGTCTGTGGCAGCAGCATCCATTTTGTGATGCCAGGGCTTTGGAGAGAAGTTACCGGGTTAGTCAGAGTTAACATGTCTTTCCCTCTAGAAGGGTGGAATGCTACCCCCGCCGCCAGAATTGGCGGGGGGGTAGTATTCCAAGATGTTTGACACCAAACACGACATGTTTAGGTGCAGCCATTCCAAAGTTAGCATTTTACCGCGAGGATATAATGCGCTTAAGAGTATATGGTCAGGCTGCACTACAAACAGCATCAGAGATGGTCTCCGAACGCTGCAGAGGGGCCCTGCTCATGCAGGGGCACCCTCTCACATAGGAACCATGCACTCTGCCTTTAGGATTGATAAGGCCTGCCTTAGGAGTGACTTATAGGTTTATATGTGTGTATGGATTTAGTGATATAGGTAACCTATATCACAGTAAGGGGTGCATGCACCCCTTACCCAGGCCGCAGTAGCAGGCCTGTGGTGTCAGGTTGGATGGCCTTCCAGGGGTGGCATAATACATGCTGCAGCCCCTGGCAGGCCTCTGAGGTACCTATGCCCTTGGTACATAGTATACCATATACTAGGGACGTATAAGGGCACTCCAGATCCCAATCAGTGATGTGCCTAAGGCACATGGAAACCATTTTAGAGAGGAAGCAGCTAGGCTGGGGTTCTGATTAGCAGGGCCCCAGCCAGTCTAATGTCGAAAAACAGTGAAGCATCAGCAAAAAGTGGGGGTACCCATGTGAAGCAGATCCTACACTCGCCCACACTACCACAAATAGAGCTGTTAGTACTTACCTAATTTAGCCTCTGCTATACCTCTGGGGACACTCTGGACTCTATGCACACTATACCTTACTTTGGTATAGTATATACAGAGCCAGCTTCTTACATTGGTGGATCAGTGGTGGGATGTAAAGCCTTGCATTTATTGGACTAACTTAGTTAACCTCTGATCACATGACAAGAATCCAAAAATTGTCTTTAGTACAAATCATTTTTGAATTGACTATTTTTCTAAAACTCCAAAAGTCTTGTTAGGACTTTGTGTTAAGTCCATGTAGCAGTTTTTAGAAAAGTAAAAGTCACTAAAGTTAGTGGGAAGTATCTAGAACTGTTAGTGTATGTCTTCCAAAAAGAACCCCACTTTAGAAAAATAATGAGCAATCCAGCTTAGGGAGGAAGGGAACTTTGTGTCCTACCCTTCACACCCAAGAGGTACAGGGATGGCTCCTACAGACGTAGGGCCAACTCCCTACTGGACAGTGAGGACAACCTCACTGAGGAGGACCTCCTTTTAGCAAGGATGGCCAAAAGACTAGAGCAAGAGACTAGGCTCTGGCTCTAGAGAAAGAGAGAACAGAGTTGGGCTAAGACCCATCAATGGTAGCAGCAATTTAAAAAGTTTAGAAAAAGAAGGATCCCATTCTCCTAAAATCCCCAAAGGGATTGTTCCTAAATTTGAGGATGGTTCACAGCCTTTGAGAGGGCTTGTGAAGCCAGAAAAGTGAGGAACTCTCACTGGGGGCACTCCTGTGGAAACTGTTTTCTGATAAGTGCAGATACAGACTTCTGACCCTTAGTGGGGCAGAAGCAGAGTCTTATGAACTCATGAAGGGCACCCTGATTGAGGCATTTGGGCTCACTACTGAGGAGTATAGAATTAAGTTCAGGGGGCTCAAAAGTCCCAGAGTCAGTCCTGGGTGGAATTCGTGGACTACTCAGTAAAAACACTAGGTGGCTGGTTGACTGGAAGTAAAGTGCAAGATTATGATGGTCTTTATAATTTGTTTATGAAAGAACACATTTTAAGTAACTGCATAAATGAAACGTTGCATCAGCATCTGGTAGACCTAGGTCCAATTTCTCCCCAAGAATTGAGAAAGAAGGCGGACCACTGGGTCAAGACAAAGGTAACCAAGACAACCACTGGGGGTGACCAAAAGAAAGGGGTGACAAAACCTCCTCAGAGGAAAGAGGGTGAGAAATCCAAAGATAAAATACAAGAGTCTTCTAAAGGCCCCCCAAAATCCTGGTCAAGGGAATGGACCCTAGAACTCTTCCCAGCCCACTAGTGGGTACAAGGGGAAAGATTTTGATCCTGCAAAGGCCTGGTGTTCCCACTGTAACAGGAAGGGACACCCAACTAGAGATGCTGCCTGTCCCAACAAACCAGCTCCTAGTCCCCCACCAGTTTCTACTGGTATGGCAAATCTCCAGATGGGATCAATAGTGTGCCCAGAGAAAATCTGGGTTTACACTGAGGCTGTTTTAGTCTCTGAAGGGGAGGTAGGGTTAGCCACTTTGGCTGTCTGGCCCCCTAATTTAAAAAAAACCTGGAGTACGCCTTAGTGAAAGGGACTAAGATAGAAGCCCTGAGGGATGCAGGTGCCAATGTCACTATGGTGAGAGATACACTGGTTTCCCCAGAGCAATACCTAACTAGAAAAACCTATCCAGTTACCAACGCTGACAGTATCACCACTAACCATGCCATGACTAAGGTGACATTAGACTGGGCAGGGGGTTTGCTGGCCTGAAATAGGTAGTGGTCCCTCAAAAGCTTCCAGCCGCCTGTCTGCTTGGAAATGATCTGGAAACCTCAGCATGGCGGAGATAGAAAGAAAGACACATGCAGCCATGCTGCAAATCCCTGAGATAGTGTGTGTGAAAACCCAAGCACAATGCCTAGCACAGGGTGAACAGGGAGGATTGAAGCATGAAATGATGGCCCAACCTCCCAAGAGAAAAGGTAGGAAGACTGGTAAAACAGCTTCCATACAGCAAAAAGATCAGGGCCCTTCTCTTCAGGGAGAGGACTTGTCAGCCCCAGAGGGAACTGAGCCTATAGAGCTTGAACCTTACGAGGTAGAGCTCTTGGAACAAGGGGGACTCTCCAGGGAACAGCTGTGCCTTGGGCAGCAGGTCCGCCCCACTCTTGAAGGCCATAGGCAGCAAGCTGCTGCACTGGAACAGGGAGATGTCAATGGTTCCCACAAAGTCTATTCGGAGAAAGGGCTCCTGTACACTGAGCCCAGAGACCCCAAACGTGGAACCACTAGAAGAGTGGTAGTGCCTCAGTTGTATAGGGAGTTCCTACTCACTTTAGCACATGACATCCCCCTAGCTGGGCATCTGGGCCAGACCAAAACTTGGGAAAGATTGGTCACCTACTTTTATTGGCCCAAGATGTCCCAAAAAGTAAAGGGATTTGTAAGCTCATTTGTTCACCTGTCAAGCCAATGGCAAGACGGGAAGGCACCCACATGCCCCCTTAATCCCACTACCAGTGGTTGGGGTCCCATTTAAGAGGGTAGGAGTGGATATAGTGGGTCCACTTGAACCTCCCACAGCCTCAGGAAACAAATTTATACTACTAGTAGTGGATCATACTACTAGGTATCCTGAAGCCATTCTCCTTAGAACTACTACAGCCCCTGTGGTTGCCAAGGCCCTCATTGGTGTCTTCACCAGGGTAGGGTTTCCTAAAGAGATAGTATCAGACTGAGGCACCAACTTCATGTCTGTCTACTTGAAACATATTTGGGATGAGTGTGAAGTGACATACAAGTTCACAACACCTTACCACCCACAAACCAATGGCCTTGTTGAAGGGTTTAAAAAGACATTAAAAGGCATGATAATGGGACTCCCTGAAAAAATCAAAAGGAGATGGGATGTTCTGTTGCCTTGCCTGCTTTTTGCCTACAGAGAGGTACCTCAGAAGGGAGTAGGGTTTTTACCCTTTGAACTTCTGTTTGGTCACCATGTAAGGGGATCACTCACTTGTGAGGAAAGGATGGGAGAGGCCCCATCATGTACCAAAACAAGATGTGGTGGACTATGTACTAGGCCTTCGTTCCATCATGGCAGAGTACTGGCAGAAATCATCCAAACACCTTGAGGCCAGCCAGGAGCTCTAGAAGCTCTGGTGTGACCAAAAAGCTGCACTGGTAGAATTCCAACCAGGGCAACAGGTGTGGGTTTTGAAGACAGTGGCACCAGGAGCCCTCCAGGACAAATGGAGTGGCCCTTACCCTATCCTAGAAAGAAAGAGTGAGGTCACCTATTTGGTAGGCCTGGGCACTAGCAGGTCCCCGAAAAAAGTGATACATGTTGTGACAGGGCTGATGTAACCCTGCTGATGGTTACTGATGAGGATCAAGAGACCTAGAGTGAACCTCTCCCTGACCTCCTCTCTTACAGCCCCCAAAATGGGTCAGTGGATGGAGTTGTCTACTCAGACACCCTCTCTGCCCAATAGCAAGCTGATTGCAGACAGGTTCTGAAGCAGTATGCACATCTCTTTTCTTTGACCCCTGGTCAGAACCCCTGGTGTACCCATGATGTGGACACTGGTGACAGCTCACCTGTCAAAACAAAAATCTATCGCCAGTCTGACCAAGTCAAGGAAAGCATCAAAGCTGTAGTCAGCAAGATGCTGGAGTTGGTGGTCATTGAGCCTTCTGAAAGTCCCTGGGCCAGCCCAGTGGTCCAAGTCCCCAAACCTCATCCACAAGGTGGAAAGAGAGGAATTGGGTTTTGTGTGGACTACAGAGGCCTCAATCCCGTCAACAAGACAGATTCCCATCCCCAGTGCTGATGAATTGACAGATAAGTTGGAGGCTGCCAAATACCTAAGTACCTTTGACTTGACTGCAGTGTACTGGCAGATTGGCATGGCCCCTGGAACAAAAGAAAAGACAGCATTCTCCACACCTGATGGGCACTTCCAGTTTAGTGTGATGCCCTTTGATTTAAAGATGCCCCTGCCAACTTCCAAAGGTTGGTGAATCAAATCTTTGCTGGGTTGGAAGGCTTTAGTGCAGCTTATCTTGATTATACTGCTGTGTTTAGCTCTTCCTGGCAGGATCACCTGGTCCACCTGGGAAAGGTTTTACAGGCCCTGCAAGCGGCAGACCTAACTATCAAGGCATCCAAGTGCCAGATAGGGCAGGGAACTGTTGATACTTGGACCACTTTGTAGGTGGAGGCCAAGTCCAACCCCTCCAACCCAAACTCCAGACTATCCTGGATTGGGAAGCTCCAGCCACCCAGACCCAAGCCAGGGCATTCCTTGGTTTGACTGGGTACTATAGGAGGTTTGTGAAGGGATAAGGGTCCATTTTGACTCCCCTCATAGAACGTACCTCCAACAAGATGCCCAAGAAAGTGAACTGAACAGTTGGCTGCCAAGAGGCTTTTGACATCCTAAAATAGGCAGTGTGCTTAGCACCTTTTCTCAAAGCTCCAGATTACTCCAAGCAGTTCATAGTGCAGACTGATGCATTTGAGCTGGGGACAGGAGCGGTCCTATCCCAGACAAATGATGATGGACAAGACCATCCTGTTGCTCTCATAAGCAGGAGGCTTCTCCCCAGAGAGCAGCATTGGAGTGCCATCGAGAGGGAGGCCTTTGCTGTGGTTTGGTCCCAGAAGAAGCTGAGACCATACCTGTTTGGTACTCACTTCCTAGTCCAAACTGACCACAGACCTCTCAGATGGCTAATGCAGATGAAAGGAGAAAACCCAAAACTTTTGAGGTGGTCCATATCCCTACAGGGAATGGACTTTACAGTGGAACATAGACCTGGGACTGCCCATGCCAATGCAGAGGGAAACATCATTTACAATGCATGCGATACATCACATGCCATTACAACGCGGTCCTTACAACGACCGCGTTGTTACATCGCAAACCATTACAACGCAAGTCGTTACAACGACTTGCAGTAGGGGGAAGAATCCAACACCTTCCCTACTGTTGCACAGACTGTAGTTGGAATAGTAAATTATGCTAATCCCAAAATCCAGCGCGCCCCCTACAGCAAGTCGTTGTAACGAATTGTGTTGTAATGGTATGTGATGTATCAACTCGGTCGTTGTAATGACCGTGTTGTAATGGCATGCGATGTATTCGCATGCGTTGTAACGTGGCCTATTCCAGTGCAGACAGCCTTTCCAGATTTTTCTACTTAGACAATGAAGACTCTCTTGGGAAAGGTTAGTCTCATCCTCTTTCGTTTAGGGGTGGGGTTGTGAAGGAAAGAGCCCCTTTTTGCATGGTTAGTCCCCACTGTTTGACGGACATCTGATGCAACCTGACTTGATGTTCCCTGGGACCCTGCCAATCAGGTTCCCAGGGCCTGTGTTCTTTCCCAAGACCGTACCTTTGTATCACAATTGGCACATCCTTGGCCACAGGCAAGCCCCTTGTAAACGGTACCATGTGTACTAAGGGCAATGTGGCCAAGGAATGCCTCCTAGGGCTGCAGCACCTATTGTGCCATCCTCAGAGGCCCTGCACCTTAACCCACACACTCTGCCACAGCAGGCTTCGTGTTTTGGTGCAGAGAAAAGTGAAGTGTCTACATGGCACACATCCCTGTGTGCCGTGCCTGCAACCCACTGCATGAGGCCTAGGTGAGTCACCCCTTTAGCAGGGTGCACTAGCCCTCAGGTGAGGGTACAGTGGCATGAGCCCTGTACCCCTACAGTGTCTAAAGCCATTCTTAGACATTGTGGGGCATATGTACAAAGAGTTAACGCCGCATTAGCGGCACTTTTCTGATGGTTTTGCAGCGAGATTTTTATCGCCTTATGTACAAGCTGCCGCTAACCTCTGTTAGCAGCAGTTTTCCGGCGAAAACATCCATTATAAAGATTGCCACTTCTGTTAGCGATAATGACATGCAAGGGAGGCATTCCCATGCAAAAACGGCTGCTAACCTCACTCAGTGATATTTACAAGGGGATTCCTTAAGTTTGGAGGACCAAAAAAACTGCCTCTAACTGCAGTTAGAGGCAGTTTTTTAAGACCAGAAAGTAGCTGGTCTTAAAAATGGAGATGACCCTTGGGGCCTCATTTCAGCAGGTTTTGTTGCTGGACCGCACTGCAAGCAATGTTGCTGTGCTGCCCTGCGACAAAACTACAGGGCAGGACTGCGCACCATCAATAAGATTCCTGGGCCTCACTCATGAAAAGTGTTGCAGCGCTGTGACAAGACAGCGTTGCAACGCTTTTCACTACCCCCTTCTTGCGACACCACGGATGCGCTGTATTTACTGGACAGCACTCCATGACGCAAGTAATGACAGATACGTCTGGAATCCTGACGTATCTGTCTGCGCTAAATTCACCCATTGCTGCAGTCGCGTCACAACCATGACGCAACTCCAGCAATGCATGGGGCAAGCCTATCCCTGTGGGACTGTGTCACCCTTACGCCTGCCATCATGCAGGCGTAAGGTACTGACGCAGTGCCATTCTTGAGGGGTGCCCGGGTGTCGGCGCAGTTGGAGATCCATCAGTGGCGGTTGCGCGCTGCGGTGTTATCGTCTGTAAGCGTTGGCAGAGTGGTGGTGCTGAGGGAATTGACGAGACGTACTTCGTTGGCCTTGATCCAGCTGCGAGGGGGGCGATGATGGCGGTTGTGTACGGTGGGCATGGTGAAGCTGTGATGTATACAATGATGGTCGGTCCAGGAGAGTCCGGTGGTGTGGCTGTAGTTGAAGGTCACGATGGCGGAGGAGACGTGCTCGACCGTGTGTCCTGCTATGTGGCTTGCTGCGGTGACTAGCTGCTTGAGTCTGATGTTGGGGAGCTACCTCAGGAGGGGGTAGTGTTCTGGTCACTGGGGTTGTCCAGGTGGAACTTGAGTTCGCCGAGTAGGATGTCGTCGGTGGATGGGAGAGCCTGGTGTGCAATGAGGTCTACAATGGTATCAGAGAATGGATGTCCATGGCCCGGGGGGCCTGCAGATGAGGGTGCCACAGAGGATGGGGTTGGGGTTGGTCCAGATCTGGAAGTTGAGGTGTCCCATGGTCACCGTTGGGTCATTAGAGTGCGTGGTCAGTCGGAGTGTGCTTCTATAGGTGATGGCAATGCCTCCGCCTGGACAGTCGGGGTAGTCCTTGCGGGTTATTTAGTAGCCGTCAGTGATGGCGATGTCCGGTCCGGAGCAGATGTTGGTCCTGGCAGGCGATGTGGCATCCAGGGTTGATGGCGAGGTGGGTGCTGGCGCCGTAGGGGTGGAGTGTCCGAGAGGAAGGGTCCTTGGTGCTGAGCACGGTCCAGGGGCACACGGACGCAGACGGGCTTGCCTATGGCTTGTCTTTGGCACAGGAGACGTCCATTACAATGCAGGCATTACATCGTAATGCCTTTAGAACGCAAATCCAACAACGCAGGTGCGTTTACATCGCATTCCATTACAACGCATTGTGAGGTCAGTAATGGGGTATTTTTAATTTTTAGGGTGGGTATGGGTTTCGGGTGTCGGAGATGAAATGTGGGGTGTATTATGGGGTAAAATTATAAATTTGGGGTGTGTTTTGGGGTCAATCATGAAAATTGGGGTGTGCATTTGGGTCAAACATGAAAATTGGGGTGTGCATTTTGGGTCGAATATGATTTTAGGGTGTGTTTTGGGAGCTCAAAGATGAATTTTAGGGTTTAGGGTTTGCTTTGGGGTGCAAGGGTCAGTTTTAGGGTTGCACTCACTGAAGTGGGAATAGTAATGTTTACATCTCCTCAATCCAACACCTTCCCTACTGCTGCAATATGCCTATTATTAGTATGCATTGTAATGGAATGCAATATAATGGTATGCGTCGTAACTCCATATATACCTTTGGCACACCAGTGGTACGCCCGGTGCGCATGGCCGCACAGCGGTCGCTATTGAGAAGTGCTGTGGGGGGACTGGACAGCTGGGAGGTGGGAAACGCCAGACAGAACACTGGATGGGGCGTGGACGCGGGGGTGTGTGTGTGAGCGGTTGTTTAAATGAGAGAAATCTTACCTCGAGGCCGGGTCCCGTGTCTTCGTTGCTTCTGCTCTCCTGAGTCTGCTTCCAGGAACAGGAAGTAGGCAGCCAGGCTCCCTCCCCAAAGCCAATCACAACGTTGCAATGCGGCGTTGGGATTGGTCATTGGCGCCGGGACGAGGCGTTCAGCCATGGGCTGGAGGTGTGGGCATGTTCTCCATGCAGACTGTAATGCAGCCTGCATTGCGAACAGGACAGTGCGCATGACTGCTTTGTGCGGCCTGAGCGGGATGACCAAACAGTCACTGCACACTTGAGTGGGCATGCCACTCCGCCCCTGCCCTGCTCCGTGAGTGGAGCAGCCCTACCCACCCTCCCTCCCGCAAAGGAAACATGGCACGATAACATCAGGAAGTTATCATCATGTGATGATTGTTCCTCTTCTTGCACTGCTTGGAATCAGTGGGGCGACGCTCTTCCGCCATAGCGGATGAGCCGACACTGGGGGTGCGTCATCTACTGGTGCTAGGCCTGGGCGACTCGACCCCCGGGCCTCCTCCGCTACGTGTCCCACCTTCTCTTTACCTGGACATTGACACCGTGGCGCAATCCGCTAAACTCTCTCCAAATTTGTGACTCACCCAGCAGGAGCCTGAGCCAGGTGGGATTTCACAAGCGTGGGTACAGCAGTCTCCGCCAAGTCCACTGGTGAACCTCCCGATGCAGTTGATGCAGCAGGGCCCCCTTAGGCGCGAACTTGCAGCGCTCCTGCAACACAAGTTTGGCGCAGCTCAGGGGCCTCACCCTCCACAGTGTCTGGCCAGCGTAACCTCATCCGGCCTGTGATGCAGAGAGGTGCCGCCCACCGTTGGTAATCCTCTCTGTGCACCCCGGTGTAGTAGTGGGTCGTAGTATGCGATGCAGACCTCCCTACGTTGGTGCGCAGGAGCGCCTCTACCATTCACAGCTCCAAGGGGCGCAAGGCGGTCTTCTCACACAGCTCAGCAACGTGTCTCCATGCGACCGGCAAGACTTCACCACCAGGTACAGGCGATCGCCACGCCTCAATGTCTACTGCCACGGCTCATCGACTCCACAGCTCCTCCGCATCCCACTCCAGGCTCCAGACGCAGGTCCAGCGAGACATCCAGGCTCCAGACGCAGGTCCAGCGATGCATCCAGGCTCCAGACGCAGGTCCAGCGATGCATCCAGGCTCCAGATGCAGGTCCAGCGAGGCATCCAGGCTCCAGACACAGGTCCAGCGAGGCATCCAGGCTCCAGATGCAGGTCCAGCAAGCATTCAGGCTCCAGACGCAGGTCCAGCGAGGCATCCAGGCACCAGACGCAGGTCCAGCGAGGCATCCAGGCTTCAGACGCAGGTCCAGCGAGGCATCCAGGCTCCAGACGCAGGTCCAGCAACGCATCCAGGCTCCAGGCGCAGGTCCAGCGAGGCATCCAGGCTCTCATCCTGGTCATCCTGGATGTTGGGTGGCTTGAGGGGGTTGTTGATGTGTGCTGCACTTGGCCCTGGCTGCTCCATTCTGCATTTCATTGGTTTTTTTGCCTATTTTCTATTGGAGGTCGACTGATAGGCTATTTTTTCCATTAGAGGCAAAAAACTCAGTTGGGCTGACTAACGTGCGTTTTTGCCGCTAATGGGCCTTTTGTTGGTTTTCGCCCGCTATCGCCGGAATTCCTATTGCCATCACGCTAATGTTAGCGGCAGTTTTCACCGCTGATCCCTGAAGCTATCGCCATGTAGCGACGTCTTGTACATACGTCGCTAACAAGGCGATAGTTTTCAGCGGTACACAGCGGTAAGAAAACTGCCGCTAACTAGCGTTAGCAGTAGTTTTCGCCAGTCCTTGCACATATGCCCCTGTGAGTGCAATAAGGCCATAAAGAGTATATGGTCTGGGAGTTGGTCATCACAAACTCCACAGCTCCATAATGGCTTTACTAACAACTGGGAAGTTTGGTAGCAAACTTCTTAGCACATTAAACCCATGCTGATGCCAGCGTGGGATTTAATGTAGAACGCACTGAGAGGGCGTCTTAGAGATGCCCCCTGAAAGTCGACCATCCCTGGTGTGGTTCCTGAATGGCTGCCTGCCATTTGCCACCACCAGACTGGTTTCTGGACCCCTGGGTAGAGGGCCTCTGCTCTCTGGGTTCAGATCAAAGCCCATCCTGGGCAGAGGTGTCATGCCTCCTCCCCCAGGAGGGGGGGGGTCCACAAAAGGGAAAGCTTCAAAGGCCTGCCACCTTTGGCCACTGTCTCTACCTTTTGCTGCCCTCAATAACTGGCTCCCACGGGTTCTGGCCCCTTCTTTGGGCAGGAGAATCGGCGGGAAATCCAAGCTAGGAAGAGAGGTGTGCCCACCTTTGCCTACCCCACCCCTCAGGTAGGGGAGGCAAGGTGAAGCACACATTTCAGTCCCCCCTCCATCTTGAAGAGATGGCATTATAGGGGGTGTACCCACCCCCAAGAAGGGACCTATTGGTCCCAACCTGGACACCCTTTTAACGTCCGTAAATTTAGTATTGAGGGGCGACCCTGAACCTTGCCTCCTCAGATTCGGGGAAGAAAGAAGAAGGACCAAAGAGCCGTGCTGAGCCAGGAAGAAGAAGAGAACACCAACTGCTTTGGCCCCAGCCACTGGCGTGTCCAAGCAGCTGTAGCCCCCCAGAGCCCGGAGGTCCTGCCCTGCACTCAACTGACAAACTCTGTCTCTCGTGAGCACCGGATTTGTTCAAACGAAGAATAAACCTCCAGAATCCGGATTCTGTCTACTCCACGATTCTGCACCACTCTGCACCCGACCGCCACGGCCTAAGTCCAAGTGGCTCAACACCACAAGGATGTTTCCCCAGTGATCCTAGCCTAGGATACTGTGACCCCCAACCTCCCACAGGCTTCGAAACAACACCGGCAGGATCCACCCGACCGTGACTGAAGGCGGTAAGACAACCTCGTCCTTGACCAAAGTGATCCAGGAAGCCTGACCGCGACCGACCATGGTCCGAAGAATCCAACCCCAGAAGACACCTCTGCACCCGACGCTCAATGGCATTGGGTGGCCCAACCGACGGTGTACAGGCATCCCCCAAGATCCCAACTTGCCTCCCCAGTCGTTGGTCGCCTTCAAGAAGTCTCCTTGACCGAGTCTGCAGTATCTTTTCAAAACCGAAGGTCTCCATTGGGAAACACAAAGTCCCCAATGTCCGCTTCGTACCCTGCACGTGGCCGCCCCGGTGCGGCTGGTGGTGCAGCTCCTGTGCTGGTCGTTGGCCCCTGCAGTGCTGACCTGAACCCTAAGAACTTTGCTCCCGCAACCGAGTGGCCTGCTTTCCAGCAGTCCTTAACCAAAGGCCCCCTTAGCCCTGTTGGCTAACGTTGGGCCCCTGCACTCTGCACCCAGCCACCCCAGTGCCGCTGGCGGTGCAACTCGAGTGCCCATCTGGATCTTGGGGAATCTTGGTCCTAACCTCCAAAGCTCACCCTTGTAAGTCAAATACTTACCTCCAAATCCGATAACCACCTTTTCTCCAATTGAGATAGATTTTTATAAGATTTTGGGCCTAAAATTGTTCTAAGTGTGGAACTGCTAATGTATGGGGGAAAGTGAACACTACTGCAAACTATAAAAAGTCGTGCTTACCTTGTATGTAAGAATCCTAAGGTGTGGTATCTAGGCATACTACCCCCAGTACTCAAGTATTCCATAGTAAACCAAAAGTAACTGAAAAGTAATTACTGTGTAATTTAACCTGCATTTCAAAGTGATAGAAACCTGTAACAACTACAAGTAGAACTGCATTTCCTTGAACAGTTGTGCATTTGCAAGTATCTATTACCTACCTGTGCCAGGTCCTGCTTGGTTCTAAAAATAAACCATACGTATACTTTTTTATACTTACTTAATTGGTCTGGATTCTGTCTCTGTGTGTGTGCCATCAGTCTTGATTGAGTGAATACAATGAATGCTTAACACACCCTCTGGATAAGCCTAACTGCTCGCCCACACTACCACAAAGAGAGCTGTTAGTACTTACCTAATTTATCCTCTGCTATACTTCTGGGGACTATCTGGACTCTGTGCACACTATACCTTACTTTGGTAGAGTATAGTTGGAGCCAGCTTCCTACATGAGGTCATTTGGTAACTTAAACGTCTAACACAATAAGAAGCTACAATATGATCTTGCAAATGCTACTGTCAGCGTATTAGAAGTATACCAACAGTGCAGCTTATATAGTGCCGCAAAGACCCACTTTAATCTCAATAATTAATTATTGATTGTCCATTAGCCCAACACTTATAAAAACAAGGACCTGGTAATGTGTACCACCTGCTCTGAGACCCACTGAGTCACCCAACACTCTATGAGTGTATGATCCCAACCCAGTCTTAAAGGATTACAAACAACAGTAACTGCTTGTGCAATATCCCTGCCTAGACTGTTCTTCAACCGGTGGGTGTTTGCTGTTGATTGACAGCGCTAATGTGATACTAAATGGCCTCCTCTCCTTGGGCTACTATATCTTTATTAGAGATAGAGAGACCAAGATAGGGGACAGGGTGGCCGTTTTCACCACTGCGGATCTTACCAGTACAGAGCTACTTCTGACAGGCTATCAGTCATTTGAGTGCATTGATGCTCACTCTACCCTCAACACTACCAGGTCCTTGATCACTGCCGAGACCTACTATACTTCTGGATTGACCCCTACATATTATCTTGGATCAATAAAACATTATGGGAATATTTTGTACCATTAATTGCTTTAATCAAAGGTTTTTTTTACCATACCCCCATAGCCTGCATTAAATTTAAGGAGTTCAGATAGAGCAGCCACAACTTTTGTTTTTATCATTTCTAAATGGACATCCCTTGTTGATAGTTTAGTAAACAGCGTTTCCAAATAGATTTATTTGTCAGCTATTTAATTCTCCAAGATACAAACAGAACTTTCAATGTCTCTTCCCATATACTAAAATCACAGGTCCTGATTCAGAATTCGGCAGATGGGTTACTCCATCACAAATGTAACGGATATCCCATCAGCAGTATTACAAGTGCATTATATTCAATTGCACTTGAAATACGGTGGATAAGGTGTATATCCCATTTGTGATGGAGTAACCCGTCGGCCGCACTCTGAATCAGGCCTTTGGTCTTGAAGAGTTAATGCTTTTTTTTGCTGCCAACACAATAATTTTGAAGTTGCATGATATTTTTTGGGAGACTTAAAGTTTTCATATCCAATAAAACAGGATCATCTTCAAATAAAAGGCAGCAAACATGAAAACATTTGTTTTTTGGGGGAAAAGAATTTGTATTGCTATTTGCATTTGGGAAGCCAGAAATAAATAAATTAACCAATAAGGGTGCTAAAAGACACCATGAATTTAAACTATTCTTAGTACCACATTTTTAGAGCCCACCTTAGATAATTCTAACCTCACACAAGTTTCACTATTTAGCATTTGGATACCAGATAGTATCCCAAACGGAATCTTTTAAGGCTATTATTTTGTCTAAAGTGACCAGAAAGTGGCAAGTGGTAGCAACATTATCCAGGATGGTAAAGGAAATAATGTGCACTGAAATACATCAGAAATGCAGCCAGGAGCTGTGACTTACAGGGCTGTATTGCATAAAGCAAGCACTTAACTAAAGACACGGTTACTGCCATAGTTTTGGACCAGGCTTCTCCAACAAATAGCTTGTGAGCTACTGGTAGCTCGACAGTTACCTTTAAGTAGCTCTTCTGTGTCTAGTCCAGCCTACTAAACTGGAAGCATTTTGCTCGGTTGAATTAATGAATATATGTATACCAAAATTGAAAGTGAGTATTGAGTTGAAAATGTGTGTATTTTCAATACCCATAATTTCTGTTCTATATTCAAAGCTGATATTGGAATGATAAATCATGCAGCATTGGGAGAATTATGACTAACATTATTACTTTGCTATTATCACCTTGGTGCCGGGTGCATTGCAGCTGTGGCTATTATATATTACCCTTGTAGAGTCATTCAAAATGTAAAAAGCCTTTTTCAAATTACTGCTGGTAATCTTTGTAGGAAAGTAGGGTCTGCTTTCATGGTTACCCCCACTTTTTGCTGGTGTCATTCTGTTTCTGACTAGTCTGACTGGGATCCTGCTAATCAGGGCATAGGTACGAATATAGCATGCTACAACGCATGCTTGTACATCGTGTTCCGTAACAACGCGGTCGTTACAACGACCCGTTGTTACAACGCGATGCCATTACATCGCAAGTCATTCGATCGACTTGCACTAGATGGCGCTCCAACATTAGGAATAGTATAATTTACTATTCCAACTCCACCCTGCGCAACAGTAGGGAAGGTGTTGGAGCACCATCTAGTGCAAGTCGATCTAATGACTTGCGATGTAATGGCATCGCGTTGTAGCAACGGGTCGTTGTAACGACCGCGTTGTTACGGACCATGATGTAACAACCGCGTTGTAAAGTTTGTTTCCCATAGGTACACCAGGGGCCTCCCATGGGCTGCAGCATGTATTATGCCACCCATGAGAGACCACTCAAACTGTGACTACAGGCCTGCCATTGCAGCCTGTGTGAGCTGGTGCTAGCACCACTTACAACAGATATAGGTTTCCTTAAATCGGAGGCCACTGCACTTAAAACCTATAAGTCACCCCTAAGGTAGGTCTTTCAATCCTAAAGGCAGGGTGCTAGGTTATAAGTGAGAGGGTGCTCTGCATGAGCAGGACACCCCCTACAAACCCAGGAGTCGAATCTCCCAGCTTTGTAAGTGCGGTCAGCCATTTTATACATATGGCGGACATCGTCATTACAAAATGTCTAACTATATATTGGTTGCACCGAAACCGTCATGTTTGGTATCAAACATGTTGGAATCCTACACCAATATCGATTCCAGTTTTGGGAGTAGGAGCCCATAATCTGGGGCCTCCCCTAGGGTGCCCCCCTGTATTCTGGGTACCAGCCTTTCAGGGTCTAACAGCAAGTTAATGCTGCTGCCAACCACAGACACGATTATGCCCTCCGGCTGCTGAGCTGAGCTCGATCAGGGGAAGGTAGAACTATAGGTTTCCTGTCACAGGGAGGTGTGACCACCTCCCAGACAGGACTTAGTGTATTGGGATGGGGTGGAGGTGCTTCCCAGAGCCACCACACTGCTTGGTGCCCTCCATGCATACTCCAGTTGGAACCAGTTCAGGGAGTCATTTGTTCCCACTGTAACGTGAAACTGGACAAAGGACATCCTCCCCTCTGTTCATTCCCTCCCCTGGGAGGGATCCCTGAATCGTGCTGACCCCTTTTCCTGGGGTACTTGAGGGCTTACCTGTGGGTGGCTCTTCAGATTCGTCGTGGGACAAGATTCAGATCCGAAACCACTTTTACTTCTACCGTCTGGACGCCTTGGACTTTGTTGGACTTTGCTTTGGGAACCGAGACTGCATCTGGGAAGACTCCTGCTGTTCCTGGTCTCGTGGTCCTGCCAGTCTACTGCGTAGTCTGTGCCTGTGCTTCATTGAGGTTCTTCTCCAAGCCTATGGGATTCAAAGACACCCGAAGGAGTCTTCCTTGGAGTGAAGGAGTCACTCCCCTGCATCTGCAGGCACCGCAACTAAGCTGACCTGTCTGCTGCTCCTGACGTCCTCCGGACTTCGAATGGCCAAGCAACACAGGTGGTGGTTCTGCAACTCCCTCGAGGCTTGCACTGTCTTCTCACTGAGTTTGAGGCCAGTATCCCTTGTCGGAACCACTGGAAGAGCACCCCTTAGCATCGCGTGGACTTGCCGTTGCCAAGGCTTGCTGACTCTCTTCTCCAGAGATCTTCGGGCTCCAAGAAGCTCCAGCCTCCAGCACCTCATTCTGCCAAGATCTTTGTCCTCACCGCATCCTCTGCACCATGGGCCTGCATCTTTGGTGAGCTGCTCGAGGTCCTCTTGCAACTCGTGTGCCTTTGGCCTGTGGGTCCTCTTGAGGGTCTTCTTTGGTTCCAGTGGCCTCCCCTGCTTGTTCAGGGCCTGCTCTGACTCTCCTGCATTTGGTGAGTCCCTTGGACCTTGCTGGTCCCGACACAGCACCTTCTGCGTTTTCCACGTCTGTTGCTGCTGCCAAGGCTTGTTGGTTATGCCGCCGGACACTGACCCCCCCCGGTTCTCGACATCCGACGTGGGACAGCTCGTGAACAGCTCCTGGACTTCCACAGCATCGCCTGGTCCTCAGAGCTGTAGCGACAAGGTCTCCGTCCACTCTCCTGCATCTTCCGTCATCAGTGGTCATTGTTCTTCCGTGCCTCCTGGTCACTACTGAGTGGCATAGACTCTGTGCTCTCTGCTTGCAGGTATTCCTATTAAAAAAAAACACCTGTGGATTCTACTGGACTCTTTCACCTTCTTCGCCAGCGGCATCTTCACTGAAGTCCTCCATTGTGGTCTACGGCGGTTTCCGACGTCACTTCGCACCTGTGCACCCGGCTTCACTGGTGTAGGTATCCTGGTTCCTGGGGTATCCACGGGTGGGGTGACTCTCCAAATTTCCATCATCCACAGGGTTTCTTAAGGGTCCTCTGGGAAGGGTCCTTCTTCTTGAAAACTGCAACCACGACTTCCCCATTGATTTGCATTGAGTACGCGGCTGTGTTTTCACTTTGCACACGGCCTCCGTGGGGTTCCTGGGTACTTACCTTGGGTGGTTCCTTGTGTTCCCAGCTCTTCTAAGTCTTCTGGGTCCAGTCTCAACTCCGGTCGCAGTTCGCAATTAGCATTCCAATTTATTAGTATATGGTTTGGTCTCCCCATGGAGACCACTGTGCATTTGTGCTACTTGCCTGTTCTCCTTTTGAAATATTGTGTGTATTGTGTTTATATCTCCAGGTTGGAGAATTACCAATGTGTTAGTGAGTGTGTATAATAAATATTACTATTTGTATAACTACACTGTGTGGTTCTTTTTGGTTTAACCTACACTACATGATTAGTACTGGTAAAACAAGCTGCTTTACACTCCTTCTGGACAAAGACTGAAGGCTGCTCTCAACAGCTACCACTTAAAGAGCTTTCTATGGGTGTCTAAGACCACTAAAATCACCATAAGGGTTTTCTGGAGTAGTGCAAGATGCTTCACTCAAATAAGCGTGCACCATATACTAAGCTGGCCTCCTACAATCCTGCACTGAGGTGATAATGGCTGGTAATCCTGCATTGGGTGGCCACTAAAATAACCTTTTGTTATGTGTATGCCACTAATATCATTAGTAGCTCTGGATGATTTTCCTTGAACAAAACTAGCTCTAATTACTGAAAAGGTCGGAGACCCCTGTTTTGGACTGTTTGGTGTCTTAAATAGTTGAAGAGCTGGAGCAGAGCTATTTATCACTTCAGGCAGTGGTAAATGGTTGCTTGTCACAGAAACTGTATGGGCATGCACTGCTTTTGGCTGGAAATGTAGCACAATTTGTTGACATATCTAAAGTGAGGAACAGAAAGTAACACTATAACATACACAAAGTAACATAACAGCTCAATTAAAACAGTACACAACAAAGTAGTCAAATCTGAACCAAACACATCAACCACAGTGGAAAGCCACAACATCACACTGAAATAATACTGATCAAAACACAGCAGTACAAAAAGGAACAGAACACATCACCACCACAACAAAATGCTCCACTGAATTTTTGTCAGACATTACCATCTCCAGAAACATCTTTAACTTAAAACGAGGACATTAAATAGCACCAGTCAAAAACGTTTTGTGATCTGGCCCATAGTGAACATGATATGGCAGAATCAATGGTGGTTCAATAGTGGTCGTATGTCACCAAATGTATAACGATGTCACCTTCCAGGCACTTAAGGTCTCAGCACAAAGTTTTGTAAGCAGATTCCACTTGGACTCAAGGACCTCATAACAACAACTGACTTTCAAAGACCCTCACCTAAGCATCAGGATCACAACACTCCAGATTAAAAGAACACCTCTTTTATATTGTCATGTTATGTTATGTGTATTTGTAAAGCGTGCTAATCACTTGTGAGAGTGTATAGGTGCTTTGCAGGCAGCGGGCAGCTGTCTCCTGGTGAGGTTAATTGAAGAGCCAGATCTTCAGCTTCTTGTGGAACTCAAGAAGCGATGAGGAGGCTCTGATTTGGTGAGGGAGATTGTTCCAAATTGTTCCCAAGAAGGGAGATCGGGTGGTAGTTTGCTAATGCATGGGGTCTGTCAAGGAATTCTTTAACAGTGCGTTGAACATCGCGTGTTTCCAGGATCAGGGAAAATCTCAGAGGTGATGGAAGGGTTCATGATGCAGTTGAGGCCTTCACTGATAGGGGCGGCTCCCATGTTATATGTGGTGGGTGCAGAGGCCTGTCAGTGCCCCAAAGTGGATGAGTCTCATGATGCTGGCTGTTGGTGTTTCCCAGGCCGTCAGGGTAATTTCGTTGCCAGTCAAAATTGTTGTATAAGACCTTGATTTTGTTGCTGAGGAATTCTGAAAGGTTGTCACATAATTCTTGTGAGGGGGTGATGCAGTTGGTGGTGGTGGCTTGTGAAATGAAGTCTTTGATGATTGCAAGGATTTCCTTTCCACTGTTGGGGCTCTGCTAGGGAGTTCTGCTTTGTTTCTTTGATTTGTGGTGGTAGTGTCTCACGGCTGTCTTGTATGTCATTTTGTCATTTTCTAGGTGGTTTGTTCTCCATTTTCTTTCCAGTTGTTGGTGCTGGGATAGCCGTGGTGATGTTGTGTGCCAATTCGGAAGCCAGCCATGTTTCCGTAAGGAAGAGGAGAGCTGGAGCGTCGTCTTGTAGGGGGTCCCAGATTTTGATGGCGTGTTTGCTCAGAAAGCGGGTGTTGACGAGTGTGCGTATAGCTTGCCTTGGGGTGCATGTTTGTTGGTAGCTGCAGGAGTGCTGTTGGTGAGTAAAGTGTGTGTGGTGGGTGTTGATTTGCAGGTGAAGTCACAGTGGGTGCAGGCGAAAGCTCCTCTCGTGTAGCATGGCGCAGCACATTGATGGACACCCCTGGTTCAGAAACTAGAGGAGTTCTATGGAGTACAGTAAGGGGTGGAAGAACAAGGGTCTGTGGATCTGGGTGTGGTCCAGCTGCAGACGGGCACAAACGGATTTGCCTTTGGCGTTCCAGCAGCACACCCGCTGCACTTGTCCGCGCATAGTCCCTGGAGGGAGGAGGTGCGCAGGGGGCAGTGGATGGGGCTAGTGTGGTGCATAGGAAGGAGCAGTGGCACAGGAGTATCAGGGGGAGGAGGGAGTGTGTGTGTGGATGGCGAACAAATGGAGCGTGAGGACACAGAGATGTAACAGAAGGGTGAGAAAAGCAAAAAGGTACAAAAGGGTGTTAATATTCAGAAAGTCGATGTCAATATGAATAACGATACATTAATGGAAACAAATGAAATCGCATCTTTATCAACAAATTCGCCCATTGTGAAATCCACGTCAACCCCAAATCAGAAATACGTAGTTAGACAGGCTCTGAGACCCGGCCTGAGGTCACTGATTGACAGGTCACAGGGTGGGGTGGCACGTAGCCAGAAGACAAATACACGAATAGGAAATCCCACAGATAGGGGCAGCGACACCACAATGGTCTAGGGAGATTGGCCCCAATGAAGCACACATGGCCTGTGGGGTGCGTGCACTCCCAAAATAGCAGAAAGTCAGATGCCACATAGAGTTACGAACACATAGCACACAGCACACACAGTACACACAGTGATCAAGAGCTCCCCATGGCGAACATTTGTACACATTACCTGCTGGCCGCATTGTGTCCACACAAAGTCGAGGCCCACCTGGATTTCCGATCAGCTACAATAGTTTATGACTCCTCAGACAGCGGTTCACATTCCTTACCAAAAATGAATCGTCTTATCTGTTTATGACATCCAATGAACTGTATAAAACCTACTCCAGAATGATTGTAAATTGAGACAGTCTCAGACCCTGTGACTCTGCTCCCAGCCGCATTGTTTAATTAAACAAACTGTTCCTATTTTGCCAAATGGCTCCTGTCTCTTGTTTTTTTCAAGGTATTTCATGTTCACCCAACAAGGGTGTAACACAGCATTGAAAGGCAACAGAAGGGCTGGGCAGCTCCTCCGCTAAGGCATAGGAGCATCACCCCACTGCCTTTTAGCAGTGTAAATAAAGGAAACATAAAATGATAATAACTTGCTGTTAATATAATTTTCTGTTTCCCTGCTGTGGCAGGCCTGCGGGCATGGTGGGGCTGCTCTGCTCTCAGAGCAGGGTAGGGGAGGAGAGGTTTGCCCACTCCAAGTCCAAACATTTATGCGCACTTTGCATGTTCACCACCCAGGCTGCATTAAAACCTGGGTGGAAAACATGCCCAGGCCCCCAGTCCCTGGCTGAGCGCCAAACCACGGCACTCATACCAATCACAATGCTGCATTACAGCATTGTGGCTATGGGGAGCCTGAGAGCCGGGTGCTTCCTGCTTCCCTGTTCCGGCCTGAAGAGACGACGGAGGAGGGACGCGGAAATCAGGTAAGTTTTTTCTTTTTTTTAAACCCTCTCATCCCTCCACCCCCTGCTCCCGATCCGTGCCGGCCGCCACTGCAGAAGGGTGAGAAAGAGTACCACAATAGATGGGTGAGAAAGAGCGCAAATGATCAGAAGTGCAAAACAGACAACAGATAGGTAAGAAAGAGTGTGAGAGAAGAGCAAAAAGCAACAGAAGGGTGAGAAAGAATGTGAGAAAAGAGCAAAAGGCAGCTATAAAGGCAAAAATCAAATGGCAAAAAAGACCAAAGACTGATGTCCAAGAGTGGCGAGGTCGATGACAGAGAAGGCAGAGGCATGATAGAGAGTGTGCGCAGGAGAGGAGGTAGTATCCTCAAACCATTGGAGCTGGGTCTGTGATGGCCTTGACCAGCCAGAGGACTGGTCCGTGTAAGTCAGGGAGCAATCTAGTCTCTCGCCTTAGCCACATAAGAGGAGGACACGACCCATACCACCAGCAAGAGGTCCATTAGTACCCAAGGAGCATCCAGCACACAATAGCTGACATGGGTTGAGTGGGGGCCTTATGGCCGAATCCCCATTGCGAGCCACCACAGAGTGCCAACTCATTCAACACTCGATAATCCACATGGGTTAAGGTAGAAGGTTCAAGACTCAATCACCCAACGAACACCTCTGTAGGGATATCCCTCACAAATCCAAATCAGTAGTTGAAATCAAATATAGATCGAGGATGGATCACAGTGGAAAATCACTGCCTGGAAGTACTAGTAACGCTGACTGAAGTCTGAACAAAGCTCCAGGATGACAGGTGAGTAACGAAGCCTGAACTCAGAAAATATCCAGTGATACAACATGACACAATTCAGTTCCTCTGCTCTCCACCTACAGGTGTTGATTATGGGGCTTGTAAAAGGTTAGTACCGGCCATAATCTGCCTATTTAAATCAATAGCCCATGAGTGTTTAATTCTTGGCATTCTTTAATTAGAGGGGCTCAAATGTTGTGGATGAGCTTACATTGGTGGCACCAATGTGAGTCCTCAGCTCACCATTCTTTCTTATTAGAAGGGTTGAATTGGTATTCCTACATTATTCCTCACCAATGACATCTGTCTGTGCTCTCCTGCCTCCACGCTGCTCCGGTGACAGGCTCTTTTCCATCTCAATAACAGCTCTCAGAGCGTCCTCAGCCTTGTCTACCGCCTTTTGGTGAATGTCCTTGATCTGTGTCTCATCGGTGATCCCCCATAGCTGCAGAGTTGTTCCTAGTGTCTGGGGGACTGATGTCTGATGGACCAGTGGTTTATCGGCTCGCCCAACTGAACAAATGACCTATAGTGAGAACAGACAAAAATGGGAAAGTTAACCTGAAATGAGAGATGAATCAATATCTCGCGTTGATGTAGTCTGGGTCAAAATGAGACTTCATGATTATTCAATCAAACCCATCTCTGATTCTGAACAGTGCCAACCATTAGGATTTTGTACACTCAAAACACCATGACATTCAACCAGAAACCAGTGAACCATAACCAAGTCTTCAACTCCATCAGACCTTGCTCGTCCTAGACCCAAAGCTCTCATGTACAAATCTACAGCCAATCACATCAAGCCATCAAGCCAACAGACACCTATTTTCTTTTCATTGTTTCCTATTTAATGTTTTATCTATATCTTAGTAGGATGGAATAAATGGTACACAATCCTTATCTTCCAAGACAGCATCGAGGTTTAAAAGAATTAGGGGTGTTCACAAGATACATTTTGAGAAACAGACCAAATTTCCAGCATTACAAATTTGCAAACTTTGTCCCTTTCACAAAATGCCAGCTAAGAGTAAACTTTTCTGGTAAGAAAATGTTTTGTGGAGGACTTTCAGCAAAAAACCTTGTGGGAATTCTTTCACAAAATATGGGTTTTGCAGGTTTAATCCTTCTCTCAATAATTCTTCTTGCTTTAAAACTTCACGAGATTACAAAGTTAATAAATGTGGCAAAAAAGCAACATTTTTAATTTTGACACTCCTAAATATTTTGCTGTAATTTGGTTTTGCTATAGTTTCCAAGCAACACAGGGTATATTACACCGAGAAAGATGGAGTTGATGAACACAGATATGCATGTAAGTATGCATCTATGGGGCCGATTCACAGAACTAATCTGAGATAAAATCCTAAACTTACTACTTTTGATATTCACAGAAGGCATTTAGTAGTAGTAAAGTTAGGACTCCTAACTTTACTACTACTAAATGCCTTTTGTGAATACCGAAAGTCGTAAAGTTAGGATTTTGTCTCAGTTTAGTAGTAGTATAGTTAAGAGTCCTAACTTTACTACTACTAAATGCCTTTTGTGAATACCGAAAGTCGTAAAGTTAGGATTTTGTCTCAGTTTAGTAGTAGTAAAGTTAGGAGTCCTAACTTTACTACTACTAAATGCCTTTTGTGAATACCGAAAGTCGTAAAGTTAGGATTTTGTCTCAGTTTAGTAGTAGTAAAGTTAGGAGTCCTAACTTTACTACTACTAAATGCCTTTTGTGAATACCAAAAGTAGTAAAGTTAGGATTTTGTCTCAGTTTAGTAGTAGTATAGTTAGGACTCCTAACTTTACTACTACTAAATGCCTTTTGTGAATACCGAAAGTCGTAAAGTTAGGATTTTGTCTCAGTTTAGTAGTAGTAAAGTTAGGAGTCCTAACTTTACTACTACTAAATGCCTTTTGTGAATACCGAAAGTCGTAAAGTTAGGATTTTGTCTCAGTTTAGTAGTAGTATAGTTAGGAGTCCTAACTTTACTACTACTAAATGCCTTTTGTGAATACCGAAAGTCGTAAAGTTAGGATTTTGTCTCAGTTTAGTAGTAGTAAAGTTAGGAGTCCTAACTTTACTACTACTAAATGCCTTTGTGAATACCGAAAGTCGTAAAGTTAGGATTTTGTCTCAGTTTAGTAGTAGTAAAGTTAGGAGTCCTAACTTTACTACTACTAAATGCCTTTTGTGAATACCAAAAGTAGTAAAGTTAGGATTTTGTCTCAGTTTAGTAGTAGTATAGTTAGGAGTCCTAACTTTACTACTACTAAATGCCTTTGTGAATACCGAAAGTCGTAAAGTTAGGATTTTGTCTCAGTTTAGTAGTAGTATAGTTAGGAGTCCTAACTTTACTACTACTAAATGCCTTTTGTGAATACCGAAAGTCGTAAAGTTAGGATTTTGTCTCAGTTTAGTAGTAGTAAAGTTAGGAGTCCTAACTTTACTACTACTAAATGCCTTTGTGAATACCGAAAGTCGTAAAGTTAGGATTTTGTCTCAGTTTAGTAGTAGTAAAGTTAGGAGTCCTAACTTTACTACTACTAAATGCCTTCTGTGAATACCAAGAGTAGTAAGTTTAGGATTTTATCTCAGATTAGTTCTGTGAATCGGACCCAATGTGTGTATGTATGTTCATGGTATTTCTATAGACGGACCAAAAAACAGCAGAGAGCTGTACAGGTTCAAAGACAAGCATAAAGTCAGCAAGAAATAGGCGAGGTAGCTGAGTTGTGGACGGTTAATGATTTCTGGCGTAGTGTTCTTTAAAGAGGTGAGTCTTCCACTCTTTCCTTTGGGGTGGTCCTGATGGATATGGAGATGTTGTTCCAGATCCTTGGCACTTGCACGGAAAGGTGTGCTGCCTTGTTTTTTTCTTTTTCACACTTCTTAGTGTGCAGAGAATCATCAGGGATGATGACCTGTCTGCCAGATAAGTAAGGGTGTTTTGGGCTTTATAAATAATGCTGATTTTTAGGATGGTGCTGTCTGGAAAGGGGAGCAAGTGGCGTTCCATCAAAAGCCATCTTTGTACTGTTTCTTGTATGTTGTTCTTCACAACTAACATGGATTCCGTCTTGGTTGGGTTGATCTTCAGGTAACCACTGGACGTTCAGGTTTGGCTGATGTACAGGCAGTGTTTGAGGCATTGGTTGTCCGTAGCAAAGGGGACTTTCAAGTAGAGTTGTGTATCATCAGCATATTAGCGATTCTTGATGCAGACATCTGTGAGTAGAGTATGAATTGGCTTCATATAAACATGCTGTGGAGTAGTAGAGATTTTATTTATTTATTTTTTCAAATTATTTTATTCATAACTAGTTGGTAGTACACAAAGCATCAACATGACATCAAAGTGTGACAATCATATATTGCGATCAGATTTGCATAACTGGTATATGCGGTGCGGTCCAGTGCAATGAGCTAAGCCTATTACATTCTTGTAACATATACAATGTATTGCAGGCTAATGTTAGCAGTCTTGGCCTACGTCTCCATCCATGATTAATATACAGAGGGCCGGCAGACCCCAACATATATCTCTATTAGTTAAAAGGATATAACTCATAAAGCAGTGTGCTCAACTTTAGAAGGGTGTTCTGCCCTGGTGGGGGAGGCCGGGTCTCGTTGCAAAAGGTAAGAGGTAAAAGGCTCCAATATATCTCTAGGATGGGATCTCTGCAGCATAAGCTCCTAGAATGCAGAAATGTCAGTGAGCCATGCTTGGAATGTTGGGGCCCTCGACCTGCCCCAGTTCATTGCAACCCTGCGTTTAGCTAGTAGGAGCATCATAGCTGCTAGTCTGTGAGCAGCATTTGGTATCTCTTTCACATATCCAAGCAGTCCAGTTACTGGGGATAAGGGGATGGGTCTATCAATGACTTCCCTCAGTGTGTGGAAGACCTCGGTCCAGAAAATTGCAACTTCGGGGCAGTTCCATGTTAGATGTATGAAGTCAGCGTCAGATGCGCGTCAGCAGCGTCAGCATGAGTCAGGGACAAGCTTCTTCCGCAGGAATTGTGTGGGTGTACGGTATAGACAATGCAGGAATTTGAAATGTATGAGGTGGAGCTGATAGTTAGGGGATAACATTTCAAGTTGGCTGCACAGAAGGTCCACTGGGCATCCGACAAAGGAGTATCAAAATCAGAATTCCAGGCTTCGCGAGCCTTTGGGATAAGTGCTGGAGAGGACTGCTGCTTGTGAAGGTAGAGGCGTGTTATTAGCTTACGTTGTGATATGTTGCTGTAGACATGTTTTAGCGTTGTGAGCGTCTGCGGTGGAAATGGGAAGGTCTCATGAATCATGCCACAGGTGGCTCGCAGCTGAAAATATAGTAGAGTGTCTAGCAGCGTGGGGGCAAAGAAAGATGTGGCCGCAGGGGGAGGGAGAAAGTGGTCATGGGGTTAAAGATCTGCAAAGATATGGATACTCAGTCTGTCTGCATGACCTATCGCCCCTTGTTGTGTAGTGGCGGAAGTAAAGGGTGGTTGGTTACAGGGACAGCGGGAGCATGTAGCATTTAGGCATCAGCATGCCTTTGGAGTCTGTCCCACGCCGATCCCAAGCACAGAGTGGTGACAGTCTCAAAGCTAGGGGCCTTGTAAGGCAGGAATAGAGCTCTGGCGAGTGGCCAAGGGGAAGTCCTGTCTAGTTCAATTGCCACATGCGGTTGGAACGGTGTAGGGTGAACCCAATAGTGCAAATATTGCGCCTGTGCACATAGGGTGTAGAGGTGTTTATCTGGGGCACCCATGCCCCCCATGACTGTGGCAGTGAGAGTAGCTCATATGGGGCCGGGGTTGTCGTCCAGCCCATATCAATGTAATTAGGTTGGACCGTAGTCGTTTGAAAAAGCTAGCGGTGATGGCCGTTGAAATGTTCACGAATAGATATGGGAATTTGGGGAGAATGACCATTTTGGCAAAGGCAATACGGCCGGCCATAGACAATGGTAACCTGGACCATACCGGAACGCGGTATTCTAACCAGTCCATCCCCTGCCCATAGTTAGCCTGACACAGTTTTTCAGGGTCCCTGCTGATCCAGATGCCCAAATATTTTTTCGAGCCGGAGGCCCATTTCAATGGGTATTCTGTGGGAAAGGGCAGGGTCATCTCTGTCAAAGGAAAGAGGACAGATTTGGCCCAGTTTACTTGTATGCCGGAATAGCCTCTGAACTTCACCACCTCCTGCTTCAAGAGGGCCAAGTTGGTATGCAGGTCCCGCACATAAAAGGTAAAGTCATCCGCATAGAGCGATACAACCAGACCTCGGGATGCAAAGCCTATGCCTCTGTCCCCATGGTGTTGGCGGAGACGCGCGGCGAGGGGCTCCATGGCCACAGCAAACAGTAAGGGGGAGAGTGGACATCTCTGCCTCATTCCGCGCATGACTGCGAATGGTTCAGAGATGAGGCCTTTGAGCCATATGCGGGCCGTCGGAAGGGTGTATAGCAGTTGAATCTGTGCAATGAACCGGGCACTAAGTCCCAGCCTCCACAACAGTGGGAAGAAGTATGTCCATTCCAAGGAATCAAAAGCTTTCGTAGCGTCCAGTAGTGCAGCAGTGACTTGTGGGTGTAGGTGATGCATTACTGCAAAAAGGGTTAGAAGATTATGGGAGGTCGACCTCCCCTGAATAAAGCCAGATTGGTTAGGTCGCACCATCACCGGGAGCAGCAACAGCAGCCAGTTTGCCAAAACCTTTTCAAAGATTTTATTGTCGGTATTGATGAGGGACAGGGGCCAAAAGGAGTCGCACTGATCTGCCGGTTTGTCCGGTTTGAGTAGTGTGACTATGATGGCTTCTCGCAAAGACATAGGAAGGGACCCTATTTCTATGGCATCCCAGTACATATCAAGAAGCCTGGGGGCTAGGATCTGGGAATATTCTTTGTAAAATGCTGCGGTGAGTCTGTTGAGGCCAGGGGCCTTGTCTGGGGGCGGACTTGCAATCATCTGGGTTATTTCCTTGACTGTGATAGGGGAGTTCAGGAATTCCTGTTGGGCAATAGATAGCCAGACCAGCTGTATGGTGTCTTAATAAGCTTGGAGGTCCGCAGGGCCTGCCACCGGTGTGGCAGAATATAAGCGGGTGTAAAAGGCAGCCATGATGTGTCGGAGTTCAGATGGAGATGAGCAGAGCTGGCCCTCCCGATTACGGAGCTCCAGCACATAATCGGAGGCATGTGGCTTCCGGAGCAATCCAGCCAAAGTTCTGCTGAGCTTGTCCCCCTCTCCATAGGGTCGGGCCCGAGTTACTTTGCCTAAATAATGTGTTTCACGTGTCGCTTCCGTTTGGTATTCGATCATCTTGTCGCCAAAGTTGGCAATAGTGGCGGGATTGTTAGAGTGAAAGAGGTCTGATTCTAAGGCACAGATATCAGATTCCAGTTTGGTGAGTGACCCGCGGATAGTCCTGAGAATGCGATTCTGCTTATGACCACTTTGAAGGCCTCCCATTAGACAGATGGATAGTCGACTGAGCCAGTGTTTTGCACAAAATATTCCATGATGGACGCCTGGATTTCTTCTTTATAGGCTGCGTCCCGCAATGCACCAGGTGGAAGATGCCAAGTGAATGCACATGGGAGGGTATTGGGTATTTATACGGCAAGCAACACAGAGGCATGGTCAGAGAGAGTATGTGGCAGATGAGTGATTGATGTTGTTCATTGCCGCACATCCTTAGAGGTTAACCAGAAGTCAATTCTGGACCAAGCATTGTGGTGTGTGGAAAGGCAGGTTTCCTCGCGCACATCTTGATATACAGTGCACCAGATATCTATTAGGTGATTGTCTGAGAAAATGGTGTGTAAAGATTTGGCCCCTAAGGGGTGAGAGGGCCGGAAACTGCTGAACTTGTCCTGGGAGTCTTCCAATGGAACATTAAAATCTCTCTCCCATATTATTGGTCGGGAACTGATTTCAGTGATCAGGTGCCATATTTTCGTAAAAAACTCGGGGCCATCAGTGTTGGGCCCGTATATGGCAGCCAGTGTTATAGAATGCCGGCTAGTATGACTTGTCATCCATCTGTGTCACTGATGCAGTGGGATGTCTGCCATGGTAGACTCTTTTTAATCAGGATGGAACCCCCGGGCGTATTTGGAGAAAGTCGAGGAGGATGTGGCCCCCCCACCCTCGTGAAAGAAGTCCAGAGATTGAAGTTTTAGCTAGATAGGTTTCCGTAGGAAACAAATGTCGATTTTGTGTCTAATAAGGTAGGCATGCACCAGTCGAGCCTTTCTAGCATCACTGAACCCGTTTACATTCCATGTTAGATGGGACACACTGGACATCCAATCCGGGGCTTATAAGGGAGTAAACAGTTGTGTGCTTGGCCAAGTGTAATCTGATCGAACCCACTGCATCGCAAGGATCTCGTGTATGATAGCGTCCCACTGTGGAGTAACTGAGCGTGACTGACAGCCAACAATTTTTCAAAACCCATAAACACAGCCAAACTCCCCTCTTAACTTTAAAAAACCTTCCCTTGCCCACCCACTACCCACACCAACCCCCCAAACAGGTTGTGAAACCCCAACCCATTAAATTCAACAAATGAGAATTATCCCTCGAGGCCGTGGTGACACCGAGCTGATGACCCGCCATGGAGGCCAGGTGGCCGAGCGGCAAACCCATGGGAGCTCCAAGCTAGATGTAAGCATAGGAATATGTGGGCAGAAATAGATAATTGTGACATTGCAGAGCAATACAGTGTAAACACCCCTGGTAGGCAAGTGCACATTAATAAGGAGGAGCTCTCAACCCACCACCCAACCAGCGATGCATCTGCGACACGTGTTCCCTGAGACATCAGTCTTTATCACTAAGCTGTGCCCCAGCTGAGGAGTGCGGTGAGGCCGCCGGGGAGCGACTAGGTTTGGCTTTCTGTTTGGCAAATTTCAAGGCCTGTTTAGCGTCTGTTGTAGGAAAGTGCCCCTTTTTGCATGGTTACCCCCCACTTTTTGCCTGACATATGATGCAACCTGACTTGATGTGCCCTGGGCCTCTGCCAATCAGGTTCCCAGGGCTTGTGTTCTTTCCAAGACTGTACCTTTGTACCCACAATTGGCACATCTCTGACCACAGGTAAGCCCCTTGTAGAAGGTACCATAGGTACCAATTTCACTGACACCAGGGAAGGCCTCTGAGGGCTGCAGCACCTATTTTGCCACCCTTAGAGGCCCTGTACCTTAAAATCCCCACACTGCCATGGCAGGCTGCGTGTTTTAGTGCAGAGAAAAGTGAAGGGTCAACATGGCACACATGCCTGCGGCTTAGGTAAGTCACCCCTCTAGCAGGGTGCACTAGCCCTAAGGTGAGGGTACGTTGGCATGAGCCCTGTACCCCTACAGTGTCTAAGTCCATTCTTAGACATTGTAAGTGTAGTAAAGCCGTAGAGAGTATATAGTCTGGGAGTTGGTCACTACGAACTCCACAGCTCCATAATGACTTTACTAAAAACTGGGAAGTTTGGTAGCAAACTTCTCAGCACATTAAACCCACACTGATGCCAGTGTAGGATTTAATGTTAAATGCACTGAATGGGCATTTTAGAGATGCCCACTGAAAATCGACCAGCCCTGGTGTGGTTCCTGAATGGATACCTGCCATTTGCCA
Source organism: Calotriton arnoldi (assembly GCA_963921515.1). Classification (NCBI taxonomy): domain Eukaryota; kingdom Metazoa; phylum Chordata; class Amphibia; order Caudata; family Salamandridae; genus Calotriton; species Calotriton arnoldi. The sequence goes on along the minus strand of CAWUFW010000037.1, from coordinate 1,477,557 downwards.
CCACCAGACAGGTTTCTGGACCCCTGGGTAGAGAGCCTCCGCTCTCTGGGTCCAGAAACAAATCCCATCCTGGGCAGAGGTGTCATGCCCCCTCCCCCAGGATGGGCTTGGTCCACAATAGGGGAAACTTCAAAGGCCTGCCGTCTTTTGACGCAGAACCTGCCTTTTGCTGCCCCCAGCAACTGGCTCGCATTGGTTCTGGCCCCTACTTTGGGCAGGAGACCTGGCGGGAAAACCAAGCTAGGAAGAGAGGAGAGGTGTGCCCACCTTTGCCAACCCCACCCCTCAGGAGGGGGAGGCGAGTTGAAGCACACATCTCAGTCCCCTCTATATTGAAGGTAAGGGGACTCAGCCAATTAGGAAGAGGCCCACGCCCCCTCCCACTGGAGGGTGGCACAATAGGGGGTGTACCAACCCCAAGGAAAGGGCCCATTGGCCCGACCTGCACACCCCTTTAACACCCATAAATCTAGCATTTAGGGGCCACCCTGATCCTTGCCTCCTCAGATTTGAGGAAGAAAGAAGAGATACTGAAGAGCTGTGCTGAGCCAGGAAGAAGACGTGGACACCATTGCTTTGGCCCCATCCCTAATGGCCTGTCCTGTCTAGGCCCTGCCTACAGCAAAGAAACCAGCGTGTCGAGCAGCAGCAGACCCCCAGAGTTCAGAGGTCCTGCCCCGCGCTCAACTGATGAACTGTGTCTCCTGTGAGCACCGGATTTGCTCAAGCAAAGACTCACCTCCACAATCCGGACTCCGGCGACTCCGCGATTCTGCACCACTCTGCACCCGGCCGCCACGGCCCGAGTTTGTGTGGCCCAGCACCACAAGGAGGTCTCACCAGCAATCCTGTCCTAGGATCTGGTTAACCCCAACCTCCCCCAAGCTTCGAGACAACCCCTGCAGCCTTAATCTGAAGGTTCCCCCCTGACCTTGACCAGAGGTGGTAGAAGACCCCGACCTTGACCGAAGCAGTCCAGGAAGCCTGACCGCAAGCGACAGCGGTCTGTCGTGTAGTTCCTACTAATCCATAGGATCTGCGCATTGTTTGGACAACATAGACTAAGGGCTTGGTGCCTAGACTGGTTCTGGAAACCCAAGCAGGATATGTTAACCTATAGACCAGCTAGCTCACAGTGCTACCATAAGCCCCCCAAACCTTACCCGGGAGTGAATAGACTCCGGCAACCACTGAACATGACAAACCTGATCACTCGGGGATAGTGGAAACAGTACAGAATCTTTCGCTCAGTCACTTGTGCTTACTTGCTCTTAGAGAATTATACAGAGAATGCACAAAGTGACGTTTTCATTATAATCATTTAACCAACGTTATTCCTGTATAAAATACATGAGCTGCAATGATTAGGAAACAGAAGCAAAGAAATGAGTTTACCAAGCACCAAAAGAGTGAACAGTAGATACCTTTCTACCATGGTGCTGAAGCAGTGAATATATGCAGGCATATATTCAAAATGGTAATCTAGCGTACTCCTACGATGCAGACCCTACTCTAAGTGTACCTAGAGTGTGTGTAGGTGTAAAGCCGAGAATCCCCCCAAGGGAGGTTCCAACAACCCCATTACCTGATGGGAGAGACTGAAGGACCCCGTCTTGGTCTCGAGTTGGACACCCCTTACGGAATGTCGGACCGGTGAATGGTGATTTCTCAGCATGCAAGGACCTTCGTGTCAGCAGAAGTGTCTCCTCTACCAATCTATCGGGATGCCTATTATTTATAATAAAAAGAAACCTCACAATGTGCGCAGTAGATTTGTGATGTTATGGATATGTAGATAGTGTTGTCACCTCGTGGATGAAGACAGGACGACATTTGTACCCAGTGCGTAGAGAGGCCTAGTACATGATGTTCAAGGCATTGTGATAATGTTGTGTGAAGCTGTATGTGTAAACAAAGTAATTTCAGAGAAACTAATCCAACATTATCGTGCATGCTAATGTGTGCAAAACTTCATAGCTGAAATGTTATTTCCTAGGACAATGTAAGAAATAAGATGCTTTGCTACATAGGCCTAACTTGGGAATATAACACCCACTCCTCATACTAAGGGTCAATATCTAAAAGCTATCTAAAAAGCCAGCATACAATAATGGAATAGAAAGTCTTAAAAAGTTAAGAACTATTCTTAAAATCGTCTAAAAGCAAGTTTCCTATTAAAATATTCATAAAAGCCTTAAAGTGATTATATCATTTGAAAACCTAAGCACTCCAAAAGCCATGTTGCCTAGAAAAATAAAACAAAACTATTTTGGATTAATTTGTTTTTCAAAACAAGCCAAATTGTTCCTACACGGAAAAGGCCAATTATTTTATGAGTTCCGAGGTTCAGACGCAACATTGTAGTTGCCCATAACTGCAGACGACGATCCCAGAGGCGCACCTCGAAGCAGATTTATGGAGCAAAGGTGATTCCATCCATTTCCCACAGCAGCTGCTGAGGGAGGGACTGCATCCTGTAGGCATATAGTAGAGCTGATATCCTAGTCACTAGGAGCCGAAGCATCCCAGGGTGGCTCAAGAAATGCATTCATCAGCAATGGAATAGGCTGGGGACAACAATACCCATGGGCCGTTAAAGGGTCCATCAGTATATCAATGTCCAACAGCGCAACCAATTGTGATCCTAGGCACAGATCCAATACGCATTCATGACCACAAAGTAGGCAGCGGAATACAGGTTGTTTGTAGTGAAGCCAGACAGGCCTTAAGGACAAGAACCAGTGTTCGTCTAGTTCTCAAAGTCAAACTGTGCCAAAGCTGTGTACCATGCGCTCACTGCATTGCAGCACAAGCAGTGCTGTCTCCATTCCGAATTGACCTGGGACGTCCATTTTGGAGCAGAAAAATTAAAATCCGTATTCCCTCCAAAAGTAGCAGGACAAGCGGTAGCCCTCCAAAAACGCATCCCAGAATGGAGTGTATGAACGATAGAATAACTCCGAAGATTGTCTGAAAGGTGCAAACCAGTCCAGAGCAGATACATTTAAAAAAGTTTACTATTCCCTTTGTATCAGAAATGTTAAAGATGCGCTGGACCAGTTCCCCAAAATGCATTGGGAAGTTAGTGTGGAGTAGTGCCTGAATCTCAGATGAGGACCTTGCAACCTGGAGATAAAACGTCTTTCTGGCCGAATTTAAGGCCACATCCTTTGGAAAAAGCATGGCTTTCAGTCTGCTAAGGGAATCAAAGCGTATGTTGTAAACATTTATCGAAGGCCACAGTGTTGCCTCCCTAATTTTGCGGGCAGGTGGAAACAGTACTTGTGTACAACAAGTGACTAAGGAATTAACCGTCACCACATGCGATGCCCAGTTCCATTCCACAGCAACCTTGATCATTCAGCATCAAATACCTCCCATTCGAGAGCAGTGTGAAAACCAGACATATCACGGCAGCTGGGGAACCCTTCAGATAACAGGACAAGTTTGCAACAGAAGCATTGCATGCCCCATGAAGAGAAATGTCCTTGCAAATTAAGGATCCGCTAAAGCATCCTCACAGTTGGTACCACTAAGGAAAAATTCTGTGTCCCCTTTACTGCATCTAAACATGAATGGTATTTTCCAGTATTCGTGCACATAACCTTCCCCTAGCACTTTGTATCTGCCTACCTGTTGGTATTGGAGACAATATTAGAATTGGAAAGTCGTAATCGGTAGGGTGATATAACCATGGATAATCCAGTCTGTGGATGGTGTCTCAGCCACGGCAAAAGGTAATTGGTCTAATTTTTCAATGTGCAGCCTGGTGTATCTTGCATCTCTGTGTGCCATAGTTAACTGCCTTTCTGTCATATCATATTCATAAAACAGGATGGTAGTGTTGATGTAACGCCACGGCACATGGCCAGAACGTAGTGTCTGTAACGTCCAGCTCAGCATTACGATTGATTGTAATTGTGACTTTCCATGTTGTAAAATAGACATGTCCTGCTGAATTATGTCGATTGCAGAAGACATAATGTTGCCCAGTGAATAAATTATGGATGATAATGTGATCATTCACAACCACAGCCAAAGCCTTTTCCATATTAATCCTGTAGATCTCGCGCAATCTCTCCGCAACTTCCTGCTGAGAAATCTTCAATAGCTCGTTGCATATTCCATACAAGAAGCACTTTTGACATGGGTTTCTGGGACCTAATTGAAAATCCCTGAGATCCAGGCCATCAGAAAGAAGGGTCAAGTGTGTTTCACCTGGGAAAGTTTTGAGGCTTTCAGCCAATCTAGGCATAGCTTCCCAACACTATATGATTTCACCACCCTTGCATGTTCTGATTGTACATAGCGTACATAGCGGCATGTTTATCTTAAAATGTCCTGTGTTACCCAGGAACCTTGACTGACATTTATTTGTGTCTAGTGGCCAAACTAGCCAACTCTGCTGATCGGGGTCTGATGTATTGTATGATCAATTGCGGAGTATGGCATCTAGCTTATCCTCTCTGTGTTCTTTGTATTTTTGCCATTGTTCAAAACGTGCAAATGTGGTAATGGAGGTGTGTTCAAGTCTTTTGCCTTAGCTAAACCATGACAGGAAGTCTGTTGCACTATTTTATTCAGGAAAATCATTTGATGTGGTATGAGGCATGCTCTGAATAAGGCCTCTTGTCCCTGAGCCTGCCAATCTCTTGTTCCCAGACAGATTTTGTGTCTATTGTGTCTTTCCAAAAGTCCATACCCTGTATAGACAGTTGGGAAATAAAGGAAGCAAAGTAAACCAGCTTGATGTTTGTGAGCATATTCTTCTTCGCAGGTGTCAGTGCAAGCCTATAGAAATAAGAGGCTGGGTCTGATGTGTCAGACCCATGAAAATATGCAAACTTCTGTGCCATTGTTTTTTAAATACCTTTCGGTAGTGTTGGGCAGTGTTCCCATTGGGTGTAATTATAAACAGCACATGGGATACTAGCTTTGTGTAGAAAATGGTGACCATAATGTTGATAACAAAACATGTCGCCAAAATTCGATGTACCATCATACAATTCATCATTAAAAAATGCAGCTGATTGCTCTAGATCTGAAAGAAAACTATGCACAGTTTTAATGTCCCAATCATCAGAGAATGTACTAGTCGTGATGATATCATTTAAAGAAATTTTAAACAAATATGAAATTTGCAAAAGTTCAGTAGGACCATACACATCATACGATACCCTGTCCCATACTAGTCCTTCAGGAACTGGAACTGCTGTAATGTTCACCAGGGACAGGTCCCTTAGTTCACGGTGCGATAATGCTTGTGGTTTTAGCACCAAGTTCACATGTTGGACTGCAGAGTGTTCTGGGAGATAGTGTCCATTCAAAAGTAGAAAAAAGTCAGTTGCCAAACCAATCCATAATACCAGGAAAAGTAATCTAATTGTAACCCAGAGATTTATCCAAGGAGCAACAAGGTATGTCTTTTTCAGCCAAAGATTTAGAGAATAAACTCATAGCTTGAAAGGGAGTGATGGTGTTGGCAATTCAGGTTCACTTGAATCCAATGAAAAGTCGTCATAATGCACGTAGTAGCCAGACGCCGTCCAGTCTATTTGTGGCAGCTCAGCAGGTTGTGTAGAACCAGGAAATGACTCGATCTGTGGAGTATTCACATAGATGTCGTCCATTTGTCAAATTGAAATTTCTGCACTAGTTGATTGTACAGTTGTGGTTGTTTCAAAAGGGAGAAGTATCATTTCATTGTTGTTTACTGCTTCTCTTTGGAAATTGGAGTCCTAATTTAATATCAAGGCTTCCATCTGAATATCCTGAAGGGTAGCGAGAGGAGATCGGGGGCTACCCAGAAGCCCATGTGGCCTACTGTTGAGAATCGGTCACATAATGTGGTTTTATCAGATCGATGGAGACAAACCTTTTGTCTCGGCGGCCGGCAAGGGGTGTAAGAAGTACAGCTCTGGTACCTTTAACAGCCAGAAGAGGTACAAGCGCTTGGTAAGATGGCCCAAATTCTTTGTTGTACACTATTTTTTCTCTGACCAGGTCCCCAATCTTTGGGACCGAGGCAGGTCTTACTGATAGTCCTTTCACTTCCCCAGTGGTGGTGTGTTTTACTTGGACGTTGCCTCTAGTAGCTGCAAATTCCTTTAGGTCCTGTAAAACATCCAAATGATCAATGATGTCAAATGAAGTTTCAGCCGCCACTGCACTGACACTATCGAGGTCTGGTACCCACATTCTCACCTCAAACATGAGTTCTTAAGGTGTACGACCCCCCCAGGGATTTTCTTGGCATGTTATTGAGTGCACTCCGGGCTCCATATAGGTGATTGCCCCAACTGCCACCCGAGCCTAGTACCCTAGCTGTTAACGACCAAATTTCCATTGAGATGGTAAGAGGAGGAGTACCACAAGGCCACACCCAAACTTCCCATGTCTTCTTTGTAAGCCCGAGAGCTAAACGCCAGATCCTGGACTAAATGTAGTGTGCCCATTGCGTATGTCCCGATAAAGACTTGCAAATCCTCTATAACAGTTCGAGCGTCAGCCGAGCGCTGGGGCCAAACCCATAGGAATCTAGAGCATGAATCCACTCTCACCAAGATGTACTTGTAAGCCCTGTCCAAGTGTAAGGGGCTGCAGTGGTCCAAATAGACACATGTGAGAGGTTTGTCTGGGATCAATAAATGTGTTTGTAGTGGACTTGCTACGGTGGAGCCTTTCATCTGCTAGTAGATGTTGTATTTTAGGAAGAAGTCCTTGGTCTGTTTTGTGAGACCTGGCCACCAATTGCGCTGCTTTAGGAGTGAAACTGTAGCAGTAACCCCTGTGTGTGCTGAACCCAGACCCTGGTGTGCAGCTAGTATCAATCCAAATCTGGGATCAATGTTTGGTATTACTCTATCCGCCACTCCTGGAATCTGAGTATACAGAATATTTTGTGCATCTAACTTGTAGGAGTACTTGAGTGGTAAGCCTTTCGGCAGTGCTGAGCTGTTGCCTGTGGCATTGACAGCCAACATAGTTGTTCCATCTATCCTCATACTAGAACGCACTATGAACTGTTGCCTTGCCAGCTTCATCCACTGTGGAATTCCCTTCAACATCAATGCCAACACACTGATGACTCAATGTGTGAATCACATGAGCCCGTGGCAGGCCTTCTTTCAGCTTTGCCACTTGTTCCCAAAGCAACTTGTGCTTGATTGTACAACCCTTGGAATCTCGAAACCCATTTTGGCTCAAATAGTGAAGGTATTCATTATAAGACCGGACACAGTAAATGAATCACACACAATGAGTGTGGGGAATTTGTGAGCCATATTTTGTAGTGCCAGTATCAGGGCTTTTAGTTCTGCCAGCTGTGCTGTACAGTCCCCTAGGAACTCAGTCTGTGTTCTTTCACGAATGAACTTTCCGTCAAGCACGCACTCTTTTACTATTGTGCATGCCGCAGAATATTGCTTTTTCGTTCCTATGGCTAGCTGGGCAGATCCATCGGTATAATTGATAGATTCATATCGATCTAGAGGCATAATTTCATTAGGCAAAGAATATTCTTGTTTGTACTGTAGGAGCACTTGTGTTTGTAATGTAGAGTCAAATCTGTAATCTACATCTATTGCAGTGAGAGAGCTGGCCCATTGAATCCATCTTCAATCAATCAATCAATCAGGGGGTTTATAGCGCACTACTCACCCGCGAGGGTCTCAAGGCGCTAGGGGGGCGGGGGCAGCTCCGGATCAGTCGAAGAGCCAGATCTTGAGGTCCTTTCTGAACCTGTGCAGGGTTGAGGAGCATCTGATGCCCTTGACTGGTAGGTCGCTCCCCCACCACACAGCTCCGTCTGTGTGCCCTGCTGCTGCCCCTGATTGTGCTCGCTTTTTCCTTTCTGTGCCCCCCTTGCTGCCCCTGATTGTGCTCGTTTTTCCTTTCTGTGCCCCCTTGCTGCCCCTGATTGTGCTCGTTTTTCCTTTCTGTGCCCCCTTGCTGCCCCTGATTGTGCTCGTTTTTCCTTTCTGTGCCCCCTTGCTGCCCCTGATTGTGCTAATTTTTTCCTTTCTGTGCCCCCTTGCTGCCCCTGATTGTGCTCGTTTTTCCTTTCTGTGCCCCCTTGCTGCCCCTGATTGTGCTCGTTTTTTCCTTTCTGTGCCCCCTTGCTGCCCCTGATTGTGCTCGTTTTCTTTTCCTTTCTGTGCCCCCTTGATGCCCTGATTGTGCTCGTTTTCCCTTCTGTGCCTGTTTCCCGCCGCTGCGCCTGCGGCCCCGTCCCCTCACTGCCCATTCGCTGCCCCATTCCCTGCTCCTCCCTCCCACCTCCCCATTTATGGCGGCCGCTGCGTGGTGAAGAGAGCGACCCCTGACCTTGACTGGTAGGTCGCTCCCCCAACACACAGCTCCGTCTGTGTGCCCTGCTGCTGCCCCTGATTGTGCTCGTTTTTTCCTTTCTGTGCCCCCCTTGCTGCCCCTGATTGTGCTCGTTTTTCCTTTCTGTGCCCCCTTGCTGCCCCTGATTGTGCTCGTTTTTCCTTTCTGTGCCCCCTTGCTGCCCCTGATTGTGCTCGTTTTTCCTTTCTGTGCCCCCCTTGCTGCCCCTGATTGTGCTCGTGTTTTTTTCTGTGCCCCCTTGCTGCCCCTGATTGTGCTAGTTTTTTCCTTTCTGTGCCCCCTTGCTGCCCCTGATTGTGCTCGTTTTTCCTTTCTGTGCCCCCTTGCTGCCCCTGATTGTGCTCGTTTTTTCCTTTCTGTGCCCCCTTGATGCCCTGATTGTGCTCGTTTTCCCTTCTGTGCCTGTTTCCGCCGCTGCGCCTGCGGCCCCGCCCCCTCACTGCCCATTCGCTGCCCCATTCCCTGCTCCTCCCTCCCACCTCCCCATTTATGGCGGCCGCTGCGCGGTGAAGAGAGCGACCCCTGACCTTGACTGGTAGGTCGCTCCCCACCACGCAGCTCCGTCTGTGTGCCCTGCTGCTGCCCCTGATTGTGCTTGTTTTTCCTTTCTGTGCCCCCCTTGCTGCCCCTGATTGTGCTCGTTTTTCCTTTCTGTGCCCCCCTTGCTGCCCCTGATTGTGCTCGTTTTTTCCTTTCTGTGCCCCCTTGCTGCCCCTGATTGTGCTCGTTTTTTCCTTTCTGTGCCCCCCTTGCTGCCCCTGATTGTGCTCGTTTTTTCCTTTCTGTGCCCCCCTTGCTGCCCCTGATTGTGCTCGTTTTTTCCTTTCTGTGCCCCCTTGCTGCCCCTGATTGTGCTCGTTTTCTTTTCCTTTCTGTGCCCCCTTGATGCCCTGATTGTGCTCGTTTTCCTTCTGTGCCTGTTTCCCGCCGCTGCGCTCTGCGGCCCCGCCCCCTCACTGCCTATTCGCTGCCCCATTCCCTGCTCCTCCCTCCCACCTCCCCATTTATGGCGGCCGCTGCGTGGTGAAGAGAGCGACCCCTGACCTTGACTGGTAGGTCGCTCCCCACCACACAGCTCCGTCTGTGTGCCCTGCTGCTGCCCCTGATTGTGCTCGTTTTTCCTTTCTGTGCCCCCTTGCTGCCCCTGATTGTGCTCGTTTTTCCTTTCTGTGCCCCCCTTGCTGCCCCTGATTGTGCTCGTTTTTCCTTTCTGTGCCCCCTTGCTGCCCCTGATTGTGCTCGTTTTTCCTTTCTGTGCCCCCCTTGCTGCCCCTGATTGTGCTCGTTTTTCCTTTCTGTGCCCCCCTTGCTGCCCCTGATTGTGCTCGTTTTTCCTTTCTGTGCCCCCTTGCTGCCCCTGATTGTGCTCGTTTTCCTTTCTGTGCCCCCCTTGCTGCCCCTGATTGTGCTTGTTTTTTCCTTTCTGTGCCCCCTTGCTGCCCCTGATTGTGCTCGTTTTTCCTTTCTGTGCCCCCCTTGCTGCCCCTGATTGTGCTAGTTTTTTCCTTTCTGTGCCCCCTTGCTGCCCCTGATTGTGCTCGTTTTTCCCTTTCTGTGCCCCCCTTGCTGCCCCTGATTGTGCTCGTTTTTCCTTTCTGTGCCCCCCTTGCTGCCCCTGATTGTGCTCGTTTTTCCTTTCTGTGCCCCCTTGCTGCCCCTGATTGTGCTCTGTTTTTCCTTTCTGTGCCCCCCTTGCTGCCCCTGATTGTGCTCGTTTTTCCTTTCTGTGCCCCCTTGCTGCCCCTGATTGTGCTCGTTTTCTTTTCCTTTCTGTGCCCCCTTGATGCCCTGATTGTGCTCGTTTTCCCTTCTGTGCCTGTTTCCCGCCGCTGCGCCCCTGCGGCCCCGCCCCCTCACTGCCCATTCGCTGCCCCATTCCCTGCTCCTCCCTCCCACCTCCCCATTTATGGCGGCCGCGCGCAGCGGGCGAGCCGAAGGCGCGCCTAAGGTAAGCCCGTCTGCGCCCGTCCGTGCCGTGACCGCGCCCAGCGCCAGACCCCCTGGTCCGGGCATCCCCCGCGCCCGCCACATCAACAGACGCCGATACGACGCCAGCACCCTCCACGCACTCAACCCCGGAAAAGATCACGCCTGCTACCAGGCCACCCCGAAGCGCACCCAAGGGCCCTTCACCTGCCGGAACTGCAGCTTCGCCAGCACCCGCCCCGCCAAACCACCGCCCAGGAAAGAACCCAACTACCTCAGATGCATTCTCCTCAACACCCGCTCCGCCCGCAAACACGCCATCGAACTCTGGGACCTTCTCGACTCAACCTCCCCAGACGTCGCATTCCTGACGGAGACCTGGCTGAATCCCGCTTCAGCCCCCGACATCGCCATTGCCATCCCGGACGGATACAAGATCACCCGCAGGGACCGCACCAACGGAGTCGGAGGAGGCATCGCCATCGTCCACAGGAACACCCTCAGAGTCTCAACCAACACCGACGACACCCTCAGCACCGCCGAACACATGCACTTCCAGATCCACACCGATCCCAACACCACCCTCAGAGGAACCCTCATCTACAGACCCCCGGACCCCGACCACAGTTCAGCGATTCCATCGCTGACTTCGTCAGCACACACGCCATCGCCTCCACGGACTACATCCTCCTCGGGGACCTGAACTTCCACCTCGAGAACAACAAGGACACCAACTCCACCACCCTGATCGACAACCTCGCCACCCTCGGACTCAGACAGCTCGTGACTACACCCACCCACGCCGCCGGCCACACGCTAGACTCCATCTTTTCCGCAAGCCCACACGTCTCCTTCAACCACACCTCCGAACCCCACTGGACTGACCACCACTGCATCCACTTCACCTACAGGAAGCCCACCACGCACCACCGCACCGAACAAATGCCTCGCCGCTGCTGGAGCAGAGTCACGGAAGACCAGCTAACCACAACCCTCGCCCTGAGCCCACCCGCCGAACCCTCCGACCCCAACACCGCCGCCCGCAACCTCAGACAGTGGATCGACGACTGCGCCAACACCCTCGCCCCGCTCAAGAATCTGCCCAACAGCCACACCAGCAAGAAAGCCACCTGGTTCACCGAAGACCTCCAGGCCTCCAAACGAACATGCCGAAAACTGGAGAAGATCTGGCTCCACGAACGGACAGCGGACAGCTACGCCGCCCACAAGAGCGCCACCCGCAGTCACCATCACCTCATCAGATCCGCCAAAAGGGCCTCACTCAAAGACCGCCTAGACAACAACGCACACAACAGCAAAGAGCTCTTCAACATCGTGAAGGAACTCTCCAACCCCAGCTCCAACACCAACGACATCCAGCCGTCGCGAGACCTGTGCGACTCACTGGCCACCTTCTTCCACCGCAAAATCGCCGACATCCACGACAGCTTCAACACCACGACCGCCCCGGCAACCACCGAGACCACTGCCCCCACAACCACCAACCGCCTGCTCTCCTGGACCAACATCAACGACGAGGACACCAGCGAGATCATGAACACCATCCACTCCGGTTCACCACTAGACCCGTGCCCTCACCACATCTTCAACAAAGCCAGTACAGCCATCGCGCCCCATCTCCGGAAAATAATCAACATCTCCTTCGAGACAGCAACCTTCCCGGAAAGCTGGAAGCACGCCGAGATCACCGCCTTACTCAAGAAACCCAAGGCAGACCCCAAGGACCTCAAGAACTTCCGACCCATCTCTCTGCTCCCGTTCCCCGCGAAGGTCACCGAGAAAATCGTCAACAAACAACTGACCCGCTACCTCGAGGAGAACAACATCCTGGACCCTTCCCTGTCCGGCTTCCGCAGCAACCACAGCACCGAAACCGCCCTCATCGCCGCCACCGATGACATCAGGACCCTGCTAGACAACGGAGAAACAGCAGCCCTCATCCTCCTGGACCTATCAGCCGCCTTCGACACGGTCTGCCACCACACACTACGAACACGCCTTCACGACGCCGGGATCCAAGAGAAGGCCCTGGACTGGACCACATCCTTCCTTTCCGGCAGAACACAAAGCGTCCGCCTCGCCCCCTTCCGATCCAAGGCCACCAAGATCATCTGCAGCGTACCCCAAGGCTCCTCCCTCAGCCCAACGATGTTCAACATCTACATGGCACCCCTCGCCCTCGTCGCCCGACAGCACAACCTCAACATCATCTCCTACGCCGACGACACCCAGCTGATCCTCTCCCTCACCAAAGACCCTCACACCGCCAAAGCCCACCTCCACGAAGGAATGAAGGCCGTCGCCGAATGGATGAGGACCAGCCGCCTGAAGCTGAACTCAGACAAGACGGAGGTCCCCATCCTTGGTTCCAACCCTTCAGCCTGGGACGACTCCTGGTGGCCAACATCACTGGGAACAGCCCCGCCACCCACCGACCACGTACGCAACCTAGGGGTCATCCTCGACCCCACCCTCTCCATGACTAAGCAGGTCAACGCCGTTTCCTCATCCTGCTTCAACATCCTCCGAATGCTCCGCAGGATCTTCAAGTGGATCCCCACCGAAACAAGAAAAACAGTCACCCATGCCCTCGTCACCAGCAGGCTGGACTACGGAAACGCCCTCTACGCAGGAACGACGGCTAAGCTCCTGAGACGGCTGCAACGCATCCAGAACGCCTCTGCACGTCTTATCCTCGACATCCCCCGACGCAGCCACATCACACCCCACCTGAGAGACCTGCACTGGCTCCCTGTCAACAAGAGGATAACCTTCAAGCTCCTCACCCACGCACACAAAGCACTCCACAACTCCAGACCAGCCTACCTCAACAGACGACTCAGCTTCTACACCCCCACCCGCCAGCTCCGCTCGACCAGCCTCGCCCTCGCCACAGTCCCCCACATCCGGAAAACGACCGCCGGCGGCAGATCCTTCTCCCACCTCACCGCCAAGACCTGGAACACCCTCCCCACCAACCTCCGACAGACCCAAGACCTACTGGCCTTCAGAAGACTCCTCAAGACCTGGCTCTTCGATCAGTAGCAGCACCACCCCCCTTCCCCCAGCGCCTTGAGACCCTCGCGGGTATGTAGTGCGCTTTATAAGTGACATGATTGATTGATTGATTGATGTCCACGGGGAGTTCGTTCCAGGTCTTGGCTGCGATGTAGGAGAAGGCTCTCCCGCCTGTTCTGTTTCTGCGGATGCGGGGGACTTCTGCCAGGGCGAGGTCGGCGGAGCGGAGGTTCCTCTTGGGTATGTGGAAGGATATTCTCTCGTTGAGGTATTTGGGTCCGATGTTGTTGAGGGATTTGTAGGCGTGGGTGAGGAGTTTGAAGGTGACCCTCTTCTCGATGGGGAGCCAGTGGAGGTCATGTAGGTGCTGGGTCATGTGTTTGTGACGAGGCGTTCCGAGGACGAGTCTGGCGGCGGCGTTCTGGATGGTCTGGACATTACGTAGTAGGGCTCTGTTGATTCCGGCGTATAGGGCGTTGCCGTATTCCAGTCGGCTGGTTATGAGCGCATGGGTGACGGTCTTTCTGCAGTCGGGGGGGGATCCATTTGAAGGTCTTGTGGAGGATGCGCATGCAGTTGAAGCTGGTGGAGGTGACGGCGTTGATCTGGCGGTTCATGGAGAGGGAGGAGTCGAGGATGATGCCGAGGTCTCGTGCGTGGTCTGTAGGAGTGGGTGGATTCCCGAGGGCGGAGGGCCACCAGGTGTTGTCCCAGGCAGAGGTGCAGGGTCCGAGGATGAGGACCTCGGTCTTCTCAGAGTTGAGCTTCAAGCAGCTGTCTTTCATCCAGACTGCCACGTTCTTCATTCCTTCCTGGAAGCAGAGTCTGGTGTCTTCGGGGTTCTTCGTGAGTGAGAGGATGAGCTGGGTGTCGTCGGCGTAGGATACAATGCTGAGCCCATGCTGTCTCACGATGGCGGCGAGGGGGGCCATGTAAATGTTGAAGAGCGTGGGGCTGAGCGATGATCCTTGGGGCACTCCGCAGTTGATTTTGGTGGGTTCGGAGAGGAAGGGAGGGAGTCTGTTCCTCTGGGTTCTTCCGGAGAGAAAGGAACGGATCCAGTCGAGGGCAGCTCCTTGTATCCCTGCGTCGTGAAGTCTGGCTGCGAGAGTGCGATGAGAAACGGTGTTGAAGGCTGCGGAGAGGTCTAGAAGGATGAGGGCCACGGTGTGTCCCTGGTCAGGTAGCATGCGGATGTCGTCAGTGGCGGCGAGGAGGGCGGTCTCGGTGCTGTGGTTGCTGCGGAATCCGGACTGGGAGGCATCTAGGATGGAGTTCTCTTCGATGAAGGCGGTCAGCTGGGCGTTCACGAGTCTCTCAGTGACTTTGACCGCGAAGGGGAGGAGAGAGATGGGCCAGTTGTTCTTCAGGCCAGTAGGGTCGGCCGTGGGTTGGATGTAAAGCCTTAGCATTTGGAATGCTTGCTTTAGTATCGGCCTCTAAGTTCGGTACTGGGGTAACGACAATTATTCTCTTACCCTGAGCCAGTGCTCTCTCTCACTACAGCAGTCTGTACCGCTGTGAGAATTTTCTCACTGGGTGCAAAACGCATTTCAGCGTTTGTGTACGAATGTGATTTGTATGCTCTAGGTACTGTATCACCCTCATTGAAAGTAATATAAGTGTACCCAGTTGGTCCAGCGACTACACGGGTCACCAGGTTAGTTGTGTAGACACGTGTGTGCTAATGTTTGGAAGCTATTATATAAGCTTGTACGGAACGTAAAATATCAGTGTGTTCCTGTGTCCAATGATGCACTGAAAAATCAGATCTAATTAAGTTGTAGAATTGTTTTACCCTTTCTTTGTAATCCAAAATGAATGCTCTGCCAAAATTCAAAAATCCTAAAATGGATTGTAGTCTTTTCAGAGTTGTTGGAGTTTGGAGCAACACACATTTTTCTGAAAAATGTGTTGCCAGGCTTTTGCCTTCACTTGATAACTTGTATCCCAGAAACAGGACACTGAGGTGGACTATTTTCGATTTCTTGAAAATAAATTTGTAGCCTAGTTGAGCAAACCCCACTATTACGTTGTTCACTCCAGTCAAATGTTCCATTAATTTATCGTCCGTCAGATAAATATTGTCTACCTAGGACAATACCTCCTCATCAAAATGTTGGAGTAACTCTGTTACTCTGGCTGAAAACAGCCCGGTGCTATTCCTATACCCCTGGGGCAAACGACAAAAATGCCGCTGAGACCCTAGAGTCGAGAATGCGTTCAAATATCTACTCCCAGGCTCTATATTCTGGCAGAAAACACAATTTGAGATGTCAAGTGTAGTTTTGTATTTCTTCTGCACAATGTTATTTATTAGTGCGGCACTATGTGCATTCTGTACTGCAACTGTGCGTGTGGAAGCGTTTAAATGTCTGTAATTTAATACTAGATGATATGAACTGTCGGGTTGCATTACAGGAAACCAAGGATTATTCATAGACGAGGTGTAACTCTTGATTACACCCTGGTATTCAAGTTGATCTAAGATCTCCATAGCTTGCTTCTTTCCTTCATGTTTTATTGGGTACTGTCTCTGCGGTTGAGGGATCGATTTTCATGGGATCTGGTGATGAGGAGACTCATCATCCCACCCAACATGATTGCGGTATAGAGCAGGTGCTAACGCTGATGCCCACTCCTGCGCGTATACATTCTTAAATGATTCTGATACGAGGTCTGAGAAAGCAGGTAAAATTACTTCTTCCCCCATTGGGCAATCCATTCTGAACCCAGGTGGACAATTGTTTTCAGCCAAAAGAATGTCGTAACCATATGTCAGGTCCTCCCAAAAGAGACCCTTCACTTGTCTTTGTATGTCCCCCTATATTTGGAGTGTTATGTCATATAAACGATGTGGGACACTTTCTCTTGTATCAGATGTTTCCACCGTTATATAGTCATTCAGCAGTACTACCCCCAGAAAATCCATCAGGTTCTGGCGAGCTATTGTGTCTCTGACACGCTGTCCAGCATCGTCCCTGCCCATTCCCCATTCAGAAGCCTCAGCAACCTGGGCATTCTAATCTTGATCCCGGCTAACTTTTTCTTTTTGAATTGAGGCTTTGTGGATTTTTGTTTACCTTCTTGTTTGATGATGTAGTCTGAATTGCGATGTGTCTCCCTTTTCGGCTTGACTCGCTCTTCTGATCTTTGTTCTAACCGTCCCCCTCTCTCCGAGCATTTCTCAGATTGATCTTGAAAGGAACGAAAGGAACATGTATCAGTATCCTGATACCTGTCAGACTTTCTAATAATATCACAGTTCCTGAGATTGTATCTTTTTTCAGTGTCTTCCTGTTGAGGAGACCCACCACATGACTGTTGTTTGTTTTGTTTATTTTTTTGTTTATTATCCCATTTCTTTTTAGAAGAATCGGGTGATTTCTTAGACTTATCCTTGTCAGAATTACCCTTAACCACTGGTTTCCCAGGCCTGGCTCCTAGATTATCTCTTCCCAGAGAAGCCTATGTTTCTTCGATAATCTTAGTCAACTCTCGCTCCTGTTGTGCAGGAGTGAATTCCCTCAAGTGTTGGCGTATAGCCACCGCGGCTGCCTCCCCTTTTATAATACTTCACATAATTGCAGAAACGTGGGAAAAATGTCCTATTAGTTTCATCCCTAATTCCAGGGCAGGTTCTGCCCTGTACTCATTCTGTATTTGTTTTAATACATCTGCTATCATCACTATTGTAGGGGTACCATGAATTCAGGTGTTCCCCAAGTGGCACAATCTTCCATCAGGGGAGCCATCCCCATTGGCAAGCAAATTGTTAAAATTCTGTGTTTTTCCTGCAGGCCCATATGGGGAAAAACTGCTTCAAGCTGTGCTATTTTCTGTGCTATCCAGAACAGGATTTACTCCCAACCAGTGGGAATTTTCCCATAATGGCATTCAGCGTTTGAGGGCTGATACCTGTAGTAGTCAATTGAGGTTGTGCAGCCTGAGCAACTCTCACAGGTTGAACTGTTAGTGTTCGCATTGTGAACTGTGTAAGATTTCTGTAAAATTTTACTAAATCCTCCTATAAGGCATGCATTTCTGCTGCAGGGAAAGTATGAATGTCTGGATGTGGTGTATTTGAAGCTAAGACCGGCCAGGTCGCTCCTTCTTTACTAAGCGGACCGAGTCTCACATTTTCTATGGTGTGGTGGAGGGCGCCTTTAAACCAATTTATATGCTCTTGGGAAGTTAACAAGACTTCTAAGCCCGAAATTGCACTATGGTACTGGCTGATGCTGGAGACGGAGGATGGTGCTTTCACTCTTTCGGAAGATCTGTGGGGAAGAAGCTTGCCAGAGACTACGATGGAAGACCAATGGCAAGTATCAATGTCTATGCTTTATAAAACAGTTAAACCTGCATACCTGAGGAGGAATCATTTTTTTACATTGCACAGGGCATATAGGACTCCACGGAGGCTGTCTAAATTTGACTCAGGTGGAGTGGTGGCATGTCCTAAGTGTGGCAGTCCAAACTAAGACAACCTACATATGTTCCTGCATTGCCCTAAGATACAGTCTTTCTGGGAGGCCGTGAGTAATTGCCTGTCAAGTGTTTTAAGTCTGCAGATCAAGGTAAGCGCTGAGCTGGTTATATTTGGAAAACTTGATTTGGAAGGTATAATCACGAAAGACATTGCAAAGTTGGTATTTTATGCTGTGCTGTTGGCCCGCAGAGAGTTATGTAAATTATGGGTCTCTTCAGCTTCCCCAACGGAGGGTAGCTGGATACAATCGATGACATTTATTGCAAAGTTGGATGTTTCGGATCGGATGAAAAAGAGATATGAATTTTGGACTCCTTTCTTGTCCTGGTGTGGTTAAAGTTGGGGTACTCAGAAAAAAGTCAGTCCAATGATTAAGCCTTCGTCTGCCTCGGCTGGTGATAATTTTCTTCCTGTGGATGCAGGAGGATAGGGGAGTGGGTTTTCGGTTGTTGGTGGAGGAAGGTTGCCCAGAAGAATCCAATGGCGTCTAGTTTTCTGGGGGGTTTCTCCACGTACACTGTTTCATCCCCTTTTTTTCCAGCAAAATGAGGTTTGAAAACCCGGGGCGGAATCGTTAGAAGAAGGGTGGAAATAAGGCAAATGAGGACAAAAAAAAAAAGACAAAAAAAAAAAAAAAAGACTTCTATGCCCATGTATGGAAAATATTCATCTGGTGTCTCATCTTATATTGTTGTATTCCTCTTAGGGTGTCCATAACGGGCTTTCCAATATCATGTCCTTATATAGGCACAATTCGCCCTGCCCTTATATAGGCATAGAATCCCAGGCTTTATTTAGGCATTAAACCGTGCACTCCAAATACAGGCATGGTCTCTGACATCCGTCCACCCTAACGTCACAACGAGTTCATGAAGAACAGACCCTTAGGCTGCGGGAGTTTCCCTAGCCCAGGACTATTGATTTCTTCAAGGCCTCATCTATTATGCATGAACCATTATTCCTTAGGGGTTCATCCATGACGTCTTTCGCTGTCCAATTCACGTCAATGCTAACATTCCTAAGGTACTCTCAGGTATAAATATACCTTCCCTAGCCCCTGTAAAACAGAGGAGACCTCGACTTCAGAGGAGCCCGTATCCCGGCCTGACGCACTGAGAAGACGCTGCCATTCCCTGCACGCAGAGAGCCCAGCTTCCAGCTTCCAGTGATCTGACTTCCCTTGCGGGGTGTTGGAGTTCAAGTCTGGCAAAGAGATTCCAACCTCTCTCATTCTTCAGGTATGGAGCTGATAAGAACCTAGAGGGACTCTTGGCATACCAGGCATACTAGACTTAACATACTCTTAGTATACTATAGTAAGGAATACTTCACCTACTTCATACCTTGTCCTACACTTAGGTTAGGTACATTGGGGTAGAACTAGCTTAGCACCGCATCGTATGAGTACTCGCATTTTTAGTCTGTGTTATTTATGTAACAGCATTTGTACTAAAAGATAATGCTATCGCAGTATTATTTATTTCTACTGCTCACCCTGTACATTATTTATCTTGCATACTGTCTTGTGATCGTAACAGCACATTATACTTACACCAGAAACAAGACTTTTCAATAAATCTTTTATTGAAAACGCCCGTCTATTATTTCTGTGTAACTCTGAGGAAAACTGGGGGGGGTATGCCCAGACGTGGGTCCCTTGCTCACTTTGCCACTGGATTCAAGCAAGCCTGGCTGATGACGGCTGAAATGCCAGAAACCGGTCCTAGGATGCTTGTTTCCGGTCCAGGGAAGACATGGCTTGGCAGTTCGGGCTGGACTGTTCCCATGAGGCACAGGGTCAGACTGATTTGCATATGGCCATGTCTGAACTGGGGTGGTGGAGTGAGCTAAAGAATGATGATGGATTAAACCCAGATCAGTTGACTGGGGGTGAGTGTTTGATTGGCTCAAACGTTCCGTCCATCATCCCCTTTTGTATCGCTTTGGTCGCCCTAAGTTGGCGGGGGTATGCCCAGACGTGGGTCCCTTGCTCACTTTGCCACTGGATTCAAGCAAGCATGGCTGATGACGGCTGAAATGCCAGAAACCAGTCCTAGGATGCTTGTTTCCGGTCCAGGGAAGACATGGCTTGGCAGTTCGGGCTGGACTGTTCCCATGAGGCACAGGGTCAGACTGATTTGCATATGGCCATGTCTGAACTGGGGTGGTGGAGTGAGCTAAAGAATGATGATGGATTAAACCCAGATCAGTTGACTGGGGGTGAGTGTTTGATTGGCTCAAACGTTCCGTCCATCATCCCCTTTTGTATCGCTTTGGTCGCCCCTAAGTTGGTGGGGGTATGCCCAGACGTGGGTCCCTTGCTCACTTTGCCACTGGATTCAAGCAAGCCTGGCTGATGACGACTGAAATGCCAGAAACCGGTCCTAGGATGCTTGTTTCCGGTCCAGGGAAGACATGGCTTGGCAGTTCGGGCTGGACTGTTCCCATGAGGCACAGGGTCAGACTGATTTGCATATGGCCATGTCTGAACTGGGGTGGTGGAGTGAGCTAAAGAATGATGATGGATTAAACCCAGATCAGTTGACTGGGGGTGAGTGTTTGATTGGCTCAAACGTTCCGTCCATCATCCCTTTTGTATCGCTTTGGTCGCCCTAAGTTGGCGGGGGTATGCCCAGACATGGGTCCCTTGCTCACTTTGCCACTGGATTCAAGCAAGCCTGGCTGATGACGGCTGAAATGCCAGAAACCGGTCCTAGGATGCTTGTTTCCGGTCCAGGGAAGACATGGCTTGGCAGTTCGGGCTGGACTGTTCCCATGAGGCACAGGGTCAGACTGATTTGCATATGGCCATGTCTGAACTGGGGTGGTGGAGTGAGCTAAAGAATGATGATGGATTAAACCCAGATCAGTTGACTGGGGGTGAGTGTTTGATTGGCTCAAACGTTCCGTCCATCATCCCCTTTTGTATCGCTTTGGTCGCCCTAAGTTGGCGGGGGTATGCCCAGACGTGGGTCCCTTGCTCACTTTGCCACTGGATTCAAGCAATCCTGGCTGATGACGGCTGAAATGCCAGAAACCGGTCCTAGGATGCTTGTTTCCGGTCCAGGGAAGACATGGCTTGGCAGTTCGGGCTGGACTGTTCCCATGAGGCACAGGGTCAGACTGATTTGCATATGGCCATGTCTGAACTGGGGTGGTGGAGTGAGCTAAAGAATGATGATGGATTAAACCCAGATCAGTTGACTGGGGGTGAGTGTTTGATTGGCTCAAACGTTCCGTCCATCATCCCCTTTTGTATCGCTTTGGTCGCCCTAAGTTGGCGGGGGTATGCCCAGACGTGGGTCCCTTGCTCACTTTGCCACTGGATTCAAGCAAGCCTGGCTGATGACGGCTGAAATGCCAGAAACCGGTCCTAGGATGCTTGTTTCCGGTCCAGGGAAGACATGGCTTGGCAGTTCGGGCTGGACTGTTCCCATGAGGCACAGGGTCAGACTGATTTGCATATGGCCATGTCTGAACTGGGGTGGTGGAGTGAGCTAAAGAATGATGATGGATTAAACCCAGATCAGTTGACTGGGGGTGAGTGTTTGATTGGCTCAAACGTTCCGTCCATCATCCCCTTTTGTATCGCTTTGGTCGCCCTAAGTTGGCGGGGGTATGCCCAGACGTGGGTCCCTTGCTCACTTTGCCACTGGATTCAAGCAAGCCTGGCTGATGACGGCTGAAATGCCAGAAACCGGTCCTAGGATGCTTGTTTCCGGTCCAGGGAAGACATGGCTTGGCAGTTCGGGCTGGACTGTTCCCATGAGGCACAGGGTCAGACTGATTTGCATATGGCCATGTCTGAACTGGGGTGGTGGAGTGAGCTAAAGAATGATGATGGATTAAACCCAGATCAGTTGACTGGGGGTGAGTGTTTGATTGGCTCAAACGTTCCGTCCATCATCCCCTTTTGTATCGCTTTGGTCGCCCTAAGTTGGCGGGGGTATGCCCAGACGTGGGTCCCTTGCTCACTTTGCCACTGGATTCAAGCAAGCCTGGCTGATGACGGCTGAAATGCCAGAAACCGGTCCTAGGATGCTTGTTTCCGGTCCAGGGAAGACATGGCTTGGCAGTTCGGGCTGGACTGTTCCCATGAGGCACAGGGTCAGACTGATTTGCATATGGCCATGTCTGAACTGGGGTGGTGGAGTGAGCTAAAGAATGATGATGGATTAAACCCAGATCAGTTGACTTGGGGTGAGTGTTTGATTGGCTCAAACGTTCCGTCCATCATCCCCTTTTGTATCGCTTTGGTCGCCCTAAGTTGGCGGGGGTATGCCCAGACGTGGGTCCCTTGCTCACTTTGCCACTGGATTCAAGCAATCCTGGCTGATGACGGCTGAAATGCCAGAAACCGGTCCTAGGATGCTTGTTTCCGGTCCAGGGAAGACATGGCTTGGCAGTTCGGGCTGGACTGTTCCCATGAGGCACAGGGTCAGACTGATTTGCATATGGCCATGTCTGAACTGGGGTGGTGGAGTGAGCTAAAGAATGATGATGGATTAAACCCAGATCAGTTGACTGGGGGTGAGTGTTTGATTGGCTCAAACGTTCCGTCCATCATCCCCTTTTGTATCGCTTTGGTCGCCCTAAGTTGGCGGGGGTATGCCCAGACGTGGGTCCCTTGCTCACTTTGCCACTGGATTCAAGCAAGCCTGGCTGATGACGGCTGAAATGCCAGAAACCGGTCCTAGGATGCTTGTTTCCGGTCCAGGGAAGACATGGCTTGGCAGTTCGGGCTGGACTGTTCCCATGAGGCACAGGGTCAGACTGATTTGCATATGGCCATGTCTGAACTGGGGTGGTGGAGTGAGCTAAAGAATGATGATGGATTAAACCCAGATCAGTTGACTGGGGGTGAGTGTTTGATTGGCTCAAACGTTCCGTCCATCATCCCCTTTTGTATCGCTTTGGTCGCCCTAAGTTGGCGGGGGTATGCCCAGACGTGGGTCCCTTGCTCACTTTGCCACTGGATTCAAGCAAGCCTGGCTGATGACGGCTGAAATGCCAGAAACCGGTCCTAGGATGCTTGTTTCCGGTCCAGGGAAGACATGGCTTGGCAGTTCGGGCTAGACTGTTCCCATGAGGCACAGGGTCAGACTGATTTGCATATGGCCATGTCTGAACTGGGGTGGTGGAGTGAGCTAAAGAATGATGATGGATTAAACCCAGATCAGTTGACTGGGGGTGAGTGTTTGATTGGCTCAAACGTTCCGTCCATCATCCCCTTTTGTATCTCTGAGGAAAACTAAGCATGCACGATTGAGCTGAGTGAAGTAGTTATCTAGTGTTTCCACAACTCTGGGACACGTTCTGATTCTAAAAGGGAAACATATTGGTCATGTTTTGCGGCTGCCAGAAACTACTCCCTTCTTGTTGTCAAGGAGTTTCTAGTGGCCTCTGAGCTAGCTGGCACAAGTAATTAAGGGGCATATTATCAAGGGCTTTATCGCCGCTTTAGCGGCACTTTTTGCCGCTAAAGCGGCGATATTTTTATCGCCCTATTAGCAAGCTGTCGCTAACAGCTGTTAGCGACAGCTTTTAGGCGATAGCGACCGGGTTGGGTGCCACTTTGCATGCCAGCGATATTTATCGCTAATGACATGCAAAGTAGGCGTTCCCAACCTGGCAGCGACTGGAAATAGTCGCTAACATCGCTATCGCCTATTAGGGAGGCCAGCAAGGCGATAAAGAAACCAGCGCTAAACACTATAAGCGCTTGTTTTTTTACACCTGGTCCAAACCTGACTTAGCCATGTAATCCAATGGGAGGTGGATTACATGGCTAAATCCCCCTTGCCCTATCAGCAAGCTATCGCTGGTCACAGTGCGATTATCGCTGGATTTCCAGCGATAATCGCACTGTTTTCCAGCGACAGCAGGGGTTTCTATCGCATTGGAGATAAGCGTTGCTGATAGCACGCTATCTCCGCGATAGAAACCGGCGATAGCCGGCGATAATTATCCTAGCGCTAAATGCGCTTAGCGATAATTATCGCCGGTTATTGCTAATAGGCCCCTAAGTTTAATATACTCGATAGGGACATACTGACCTTAGTCCTATGTCAAACATATAGGATATATTATTCCAATGCGCAGAGCCTATTAGGGAAATAGGAGCTACACTACATGGCGCCCAACGGTTTGGTAAGGCGGTAATTCAACGTTAGATACTGAGTAACTCAGCCGTGCTATTTTCTCTCAAAGACCCCTACCCATATACTCCCAAAGACGTCTGGAGTGGGCAGGGTTAAGTATCCACCACGGCTACATAGGGCAGTACCCTATATATTAGCTGTTTGGTTTGCTCAACGTTGAAGGATACAGTGTTCCAAAATATTGTGCACCTTATCTTTGTTTCCTTGAAACTTGTTCTACATTTTTCAAAAAACAAAATGCCTGACGGAGACAATAACACCGAAACGGTGGAGCTGCGGCTGATCAAGCCCAAGCAGCAGTTTTCAACCTTACAGGTTTAAATGAAACTGAGGAGGGTGTTGTACACATCCCTCAAAACTTAAGAAGAGCCATAACTCTAAAACTTATAAAACATGGCCTATCGCCAAGAGGAGGTAGAGCAGTTTTCGTGATAGAGGCACATGAATCATTTCAGACAGAGGTATTCTATTCATGGGTACTACTTCCTGAATGCAATCCAACATCACAAACATTTCACTTCTACAAAGAAGATGATCTACCAGAGGAATACATTCCTTTCGAGGATATTGAAATCCCATTAACATACCAGGAGCATCAGCTCTGGTTTAAAGGCGCCCTAAAACATCACAAAAACATTACCAGGCTCGGTCCACTAGGTAGACCAGGAGCAACATGGCCGATTTTAGCCGGCTACACACCTCATCCTGAACTGGATATAATGACAGATGAGGAATTACATACTCAAATAAAAGAGTTAATAAAAATTTACAGACAATTAGTCCAATATGTCATGCAGACTTTTACAGTCCGACCACCATTGACATATCCAAATCTAACTCCCCAACACGGGAATACACTAAAAATTACACCACAGACTCTCAACTCAGTCATGGGTAAAATGCCCACAAAACGTGAGCAAATTCCGTTTTGGATAGCTCAAAAAATTACTCAAATCGAAGCAGTATTTCCAAATACTAGCCTGCATGAGAAACACAGAATCCTAACAATCAGTTTACCGATGGGGATCACACCACAACTGGAAGACTGCACCACTTGGGGCTCAGTCTTTGCTGCCATCTATACTAAAACACATGGTATTCCGTCAATTGATGTAATACCTGACGTCCTAAAACAAATTCAAAACGAATACGGGGCAGAGCCTGCTCTAAATTTAGGTATGAAATTACTGAAAAATTTCGACCAGGTCTCAACAATAATATTATCTAATATTAAAGGGGAGGCAGCAGCAGTGGCGATCCGCCAAAAATTGAGGGAATTCGATGTTACAGAACATCAAACTGAGCTACCCAGAATTATAGAACAATCTTATGCAGAATTAGGCAGAGATAGTTTGGGTGGAAGACCACTGAAGCCGAAACTATCTGAAAGTCCTGAGAAGGACTCAATAAAACAAACTCCTACATCTTCTAAAAAGAGGTGGGAGTCTACTAAACAAAAATCAAACGAGAAACGTTCTCAATCCCGAGGTAGGTCTCCTCAAAAGTAGCCCTCTGAAAGGAGGTATAACCTCAGGAATAGGGATAATTTGAGAAAACCTGACAGGTATCATGATACTGATACACGTTCCTCTCGTCCCTTTCAGATCTCACCACAGACTTCGGAAAGAAGAGGACGAACGGAACACAGAGAAGAACGCGTGACATCGAAAGACGACAAACACGCTCCAAAAACTAAAGCAAAACCTCAATTCTCCAAAAAGAAAGTAGCAGTTCTAAAGATTAGACATGCCGAGAATACTGAGAACACAACTCAAGAACGGAGAATGGGCTCAGACCATGCTGGACAGTGCAGCAGAAGTCACAATAGTTCGCCAGAACCTGAGGGAACTTCTGGAGATAGTGGACTTGAATGAGTACATCACAGTTGAGACTGTAGACACCAGGGTTAGTACTCCACAAAGGTTATTTGAAATAACACTCCGGATGGAGGGAGACAAACCTAGACAGGTGAAAGCACTTTTTTGGGAAAGACTATCAAAAGGCTATGACATACTTCTAGCAGAAAAAGACTGGCCACCAATGTTCCCTCTAATATTTTTCCTCTGTGTGCGGCAGTATAAGGTCTATGTGCGCTGGAACCAAGGCTATGTGCGCCAGTAACCAGACCGCGTGTGTGGGTGCAGCGCCAAATATCACTCCAAACGTTTGCTTAAAAAAAGTGAAAAGACAGTGCATTTCCTCACATACAGATCCAAGTGAACGGTGCTAAAGCAGGTTTGAAACCATCCCACATGTCAATTTGAAACCTTGGCAGCTATGTTGCTGCATTTCTTTTCTTAAAAGAGCTGGGCTGCGGGTGATTGTGTGCATTTGTTCAAGTTTTCATGTTAATTTCAGCTCATGATGGGCGCTGCGATTACCATGGAAACTTTAACAAATCCTCTCTTTGAGCAGGAAAAATAAAATTATAATAACGTTATTATTATAATTTTACTTTTTGCAGTTTCAGGGCTGGGTCAGGGTAGGGCCGGATCAGGCTTTCGACTAACGCATTTTAATGCTGGTGTCCGCATCACCGCATTAAAATGCATTAGTCCCGTATTCTAGCGCCCCTCTGTCAATACTGCATTTGAGGCAGACTGCCAATGAGGCAGCACCAGCACGCTAAAATTGTCTAACATATTCATATATGCAACTGCACCTTCAAATTTAAAATGCTATGTGTCAGAAATAGAATATTCATGAACAGCGCTGAGCAGGCAGGCCAGAGTTTAACAGATCAAAAAGCTGTGCCCCAACCAGCCTTCCGGTGAGTCTACGCTGGGGGTACCAGCCATCACGTGGGTGATCCATGGGGCGGGTCTTGCCTGCTGTTTTCCCACAATCACACCACCCTTTTGGTGACCAGAAGCGCACACATGCTTCGAAGATTGGACACACCGGCGGATGGTAGGTTGGTTTTCCTTCCTGCACCCTCCAGCAGAGAAGTCACATTACCTGAGCCTCTTGCGCAGGATGTTATAGTTTTACAGCCTGCTGGGCCCATTCCCTCCTAAGCCCCCGCATCAGCCTGGACAGAGATTGTTGACAAAACAGTCAACTTCTCAGCCCCTGCCGTGCCCTCTGAACATGTGTACTTTCGTGAACCTGAGGCACAGTATTGGTCTTGTCACTTGATCCTGGTACTTGATTGTCGTCAGAGCGGCACACAAGACCACTCTCCTGAGGGAGCACATTCCCTTGCTAGACCTTAGAAGCCCTGGTGTCTTGGCACCAGCAGGTGGACCCTAGCAGTGGCAATTGTGGGTTAACCTTAAAGGCTTGTCCACCACAATCCATACTGAAGTTCACCTCCAGTCTTGCGGGCAGGCCTATGAAGCACAGTCACTGAGGTCACAGGACCCTTGAGCAGGGTGACTCTAGGGCGGTGCGATCGCACTGGGCGCTGACTTCGGGTGGGGTGTCATGCTTGCAAGTATATTATGTTTCTAAAAGCACTTGCTGCCTCCTTCCTGGCCTCTAGCAATTTTAGGCAACAATAAAAATGTCATGATAACTCCGGTGATTAATGTTCTTCCTAGAGAGAGATGGAGTTTTGTCAAGTGGAAGTTTTGACTCATGGAAAGGTAGCGCAGAGGGCTAATTTGCCTGCTGCAAAGAACATGTACCATCCAGATCACAAAGTGCACATAATGTAAATGGGTCAGTGGGTTACTGCTTTTGTCAGTGAGATCCTTTTGGTACTTGCAGTTTATAAGTCAAAATCCTAAAATAGAACAGTGAGCTATTAACTTTCATCTAAGAGCTGCATGTTTTTCCCCAGTCTGATTATCCTAATGTTGCAAAAAGGGTTCATTTGAATAGAAATCAATTCTGGTTATTAAAGAGAACCCCCAATCATGGTATTACGTTCTAATTTCAGTGTGTTTCTCCAGACCAATCACTATTAAACTATGCTGCGTACTAGTATGGATGTCATGTGACTCCTACACCTTGTAGTTCTTTGTCTTATGTAACATTTGCTATACAGAGATTTACACACATATGATTAATTGTCTCTGTGTAATGAGTGTGATGTAAAGTGCTCTGCCACCCTACACTGGTATGAGTGGCGCTGTAAATCAAGTTAAATTCATCTGAGCGAGAGTATGGTTATCGAGCCTTGAGGGGCACTGTTAAAGGATGGTAGTGAGGGAATCAGTGGCGGAGGGAGTCATTGAGAGGGCACCAACAAACATTGTCGCACAGAACTCCACCAGCACTCATGCCGGCCCTGCCCTTGAGCCCAGGCCGCCTCACCCATTGGTCCCTCCGTTGGCCTTGTTTCAGCAGTAGTAGCTGTAACTCACCAGGGGTCGGCAATGCATGATTTGCAAGCACACCAAACTAAGTTCACAATCTTCACAGTCTCTCTGCTTCATGCACAAGCACTTTTAACTTGTGCTGCCTGCTTTGGGGCCACTGGAATTATGCACCATTGGAAGACAAAATTATGCTGCAGTGTTGACTAAATTATGCAGCAAAAAAGAGGTTGCAATGTAATGCAGTATATTTTCTGATACTTTATGATTTTTACATTTTTACAGACGCTAAGAGTCTCTGGAAAAATGTTGCCTTATTAGTACCAGTGTAACATACAAATCCAGCAGTGACAAAGGTGATCAGTCAACCTTTGCAAAGGGCCGTCCACTTTGCAGAAACACTAGTCACATTTTTTAGTAACATTTGATCCATTTGAGATACAAACAATTTATTAGTTAAAATGGTCAAATTCTGCAGCAGATGATGCATTATGCGGTAAATATTGCAGAACCAGAATTATATAGAAAACATTTGCAAACTAGGATATTTTGCCATCATGCTTGAACTGCTCTTGTGGAAAAAGGGAGAAGTGCTGATGACAGAAGCTGAATGGCTCGGAGTCAAATGGTTTCAGTCCTGCCAAGTACCACGCATCAGGCGTTAGACTAACGCATTTCAGTGTGGTGCTCCGCACTGAAATGCATTGTCAGGCATATGCATAGTCAGCGTGTCAGCATCTGTCACTGTACTGAAGGCTGCCTAAAAGTGTGGCAGCTCGCAGCGCGCCTACCGTGGTGTGCGCAGGCAGGCTTGGAGCTCGCCTGAAGGCTAACACTCACTGCTACAATGTAGCAGAAATCATTCATTATACTGTGTCTTCAAGCATGGCGATCGCAGCATCCCGCTCCCTACTGCAGCTCGCACCAGCCAGGGCCACAGCCACAGCCTGTGTACTGTCAGCTCCCCTTCGAATTCAATTATTCATTGCCGCAGGAAAGGAAGACCGAGAGGAGTGAGAGACACTGGTGCAGTGGCCGCCTCGACAGCCCCACTGCTGAGCAGCCCTTTAGCCCTGCTACGTGCCACGTCGTCAGCAGTGCTCATCTTGCGTCGCCTATACAGTCCTGCATTACACTCAGGAGCTGAAATGGAGACCGAATACTGCAGCACCGAGGGAGAAACAGCTGGGGACCCTGCTGTCTGAGGTACATCACACACGTGTGTCTGACGTCATGTGTGTCCCCCCTTCTTACTTCAGGCGCTTGCCAGTCTGCCGGCTTGTATTATGGTGCTCATTGGGTGCTGGCAGGAGGTGTGTATTCAAGCTGGTGTGCAAATATGGCAAAACAGGCATGCGGCTACTGCAGGGTGTCCAGCTAATTGCACAGTTTGATATGGCTAATGATTTGGAGATCACGGCATGGTTATGACTGCCTGTGAGTAGTGGGACTCACTGTCCATCCTCGACGACACTGGAGGCGGGCTGGGGACCGGCGGTAAACCTGAATTGCCGCGGCTGCAGTGGCTCAGGCCTGAGCCTGCCAGTACCTCCAGCCTCCTGGCCAGCCTTGGCAGAGTCTGCATCACTGCCTCCAATGGAGCGGCACCACCACCGTAGTCCGAATTGACTCCCATCTGCGGCCTAATTAAGTTAAAGTATCTAGGCTGTATGTGGCAGAGCGCGATCAGGCAGCTGCAGCCTGCGTTGCCTCCTGGTGTTAATGCTCAGAAGGTGACATAGGTGGCTCAACTGGCACCCTGTAAGGTGTGTAACTAACTGAGTGTTTCATGTTGTTGGCGCCTCTCTGACATCGGGTCCCTGTTGGCAGGTAACCCACGTAACGTCGGAGAGGCCCAGACCCTAAGCTCTACTGATTTTGCTGAGAAGGAGGGACCCACCACAAAGGCTGACAATCTCTGTTTGGCAAAGGCTGGAAGCACAAGCCTCAAAACAACACACAACCGAAAAAAACAGCTCCTGAGCATGTGTGAAACGCCTTGATTTAATATATTGCAAAGGAGCTCTCTGATATTTATATGATTTTATGACTTAGACATGACTCTGATAAATGGAAGTCATTTAACAATTATTTCTAACGCTGTGCACCAGTTAATTCAGAGTTTCCCAATCCTTAAATGAGTGTAATTTTTCATATTTATATGTTTCCCTCATCTTCATAGCTTGATTTTGCTCGTAAGAAAGTATCACTCATACTCGTTAAAATGTCACTCATGATTACTCTGAAATTATGAAAATGTCACACATGGCAATCTGAAACCTGGGCAGCTATGTGGTTTGCGCTTCTGCATATGCACCTGGATGCAAATGCCGTGTTTGTAGGCTTCCTGCATTTCTTATCTTAATAGAGCGCAGCTGCGGGGTGATTGTGCGCCTTTGTTAACGTTTTCATGTTAATGGCAGCGTCCTTCATGAGCTGCAATTAACATGAAAACTTTAAAAAAGGCACACAATCACACCGCAGCCCAGCTCTATTAAGAGAAGAAATGCAGCAAGTCTGCAAACACAGCGTGTGCTTTTAGGTGATTCTAAAAGTACACGCTGTGTTTGGTGCTGCATTTCTTGTGTTTTCTAGAGTGTGACTGCGAGGCATATCGTGTGCTTTTGTTTAAAGCATTCATGTTAATTGCAGCTCGTCACGCTCTGCAATTAACACGAATACTTAAACAAAAGCACACAACGAGCCCACAGCCGCACTCTAGAAAACAAAAGAAATTTAGCAAGTGCTCCCTCCTTAGGAGGGAGCACTTGCTAAATGCCTCTTCCTTAGCAAGTCAGAAATACCCGTTTTCGCGCTGCTTCGGCGGCGCGAATGCTCTCAGGGATGTGTGTGCGCGCCACACACACAGCAGTGCGCGCTCGGGGGCACTGAGGTGCGCGGGCACCCAGGCGCGCACCTTCAAGGGAACACTGGACTGCTGGCCACCACAATTTGTCAGGGAGTGCCCACACGGCGAGGACATTATTATGCCTGCCTTCTCCAACCATATTCCTATACATCTAAAATATACATATGCCAGGAAATGGGCAGTCGCCCAGGCCCCAGCATTATATAAAAATCATGTAGGATGGGATGAGGATTCACCTCACCATAAAATACAGCTGAAACATGAACCAACTGCACAACGGCAGTACCCAATAAAGCAAGAAGCTAAAAAACAGGTCAGGGAGATCTTAGATCAACTTGAATACCAAGGGGTGATTGAAACATGCACCTCCTCAATGAACAATCCTTTGTTTCTGTCTCCAAATCAGACAATACATATCGTCTAGTTTTGGATTACAGACACCTGAACACTTGTTCTAAAACTTTTGCAGTGCAAAATGCACATAGCACAGCATTAATGAATAACATTGTGCGTAAAAAATATAAAACAACATTAGACATCTCAAATGGTTTCTTTTGTCAAAACATAGCACCTGAAAGCAGGTACTTAACAGCATTCTCCATAATGGGGACCCAGCGTCACTTTTGTCGACTCCCACAAGGGTTCAAAAATAGCCCAGGTTTATTCTCAGCGAGGGTAATGGAGTTACTACAAATTTATGACAATGAGGCATTGTCCTATGTCGATGACATTTATCTGACAGACGATGACCTGGAAAAACACTTGAACAGGGTGAGCACCATTATACTGGGATTCGCCTCTGAGGGTTACAAGTTCAACTTTAAAAGTCCAGAATTGCCCATCTCAATGTCCTATTTCTAGGATATGAGCTTTCAAGTGAAGGCAAGAGCTTGGCAGCTAACTTTTTAGAAAAGTGTGCGCTGCTCCAACCTCCAAAAACGCAAAAACTTACAGTCCATCCTGGGTTTCTTAAATTTTGGAAGAACATACATTCTAAACTACGCAGAAAGGGTTAAACCTCTCTACGCATTAATCAAACCTGATTTTTCGATCAGAAACTGGACACAAGAACACACAGAAATCTTGCGTTCACTACAAGCTAACATGTTAGCAACAAATCACTTACAAACACGCGTAAGTGAACGCAATTTGGTGATCCGAATAATTTCGGGTCAATGTGGATTCACCTACTTAACTTTCAATGAGGGTGAAAAAATACCAATAGCGTATAAATCACACTTGTACACACAAGCGGAAATGCGCTTCAGATCTACTGAAAAATTCTAACAGCAGTTCAAACCGCTGTAGCAAAAGAAAGAGCCTTAGCCCAAGGGAAACGCATTATTGTCGTAACCCTAGTACCTGCTTTAGAAGCGGTTACAAAAGCAAGCATTACAAATGCTAAAGGATTGCATCCAAGATGGATACAATGGGTTAATTCTCTTGCTGCAACAGATGTTGAATATGTTTTTGATCCAGATTTAAAAACACAAGCATTCCTGCAGTATGAACATGAATGTCCCCTGCCTACTGAAATTCTGCCTCTCGATCAGTACGAATTCATAATTTACACTGACGGATCCGCACAACCCGCAATAGGGGTAAGCAAGCTTACAGTGCAGTGTGTGCTATCGTTAAAGGTCGCATGCGAAATGGCATCTTCAGACCTATGGTCACAAAAACGCAGTCTCTAGGAGATTGTACAGCTCAGCGAGCTGAACTACAAGCATTCAAACTGGCACTTGAAAGTACAGATCAAGAATTCCCACACTAATCGTGTGCGATTCCTTTTATTGTGTGCAGTCGTATAATGAATATATACAAAACTGGCTTGAAAATGGTTTCAGAGATGCGAAAGGTGGCACAATAAAGCATAAAATGCTTTGGGAACAAGTAGTTCAGTTGAAAAACGAACTACCAAAGGCTCACGTGATCCACACACTGAGTCATCAACGTGATGGCGTTCACGTTGCAGGGAATTCATTGGCTGACGAAGCCGCAAAGGGGGCTGTGCAAACGGCTTCCGTAGCTGCGATCACTCGTTCAAAAACAAAAATAGACGGTGAGATAATGTTGGCTGTCAATGCATCAAGCAAAGGCAGCAGTGCAGCGTTACCAAAAAAGTTTCCACTCAAGTACTCTTATGTAATTGATGCGAACAACGTTCCTTTTGCTCGAATCCCTGGAGTGGGGGATAGGGTAATTCCAAACAAGGAACGCAGATTAGGACTAATCCTAGCAGCACATGAAGGGATAGCTTCTGCCCATGCAGGTGTTTTTGCAACAGTATCTTTACTCAAGCAAAGATATTTGTCGCCTGGCATTAGAAAACAAACAAAGAACTATGTTTTAGAATGTGATATATGCCAACAGATGAAAGTCTCCACAGTGAAACGTCCTGCGCAGACACCCCTCTTAATTTCAGACAAACCACTAGCTTGTGTTTACCTGGACCACTGCGGTCCCTTGCACAGGGACGGTAATTATAAATATATCATGGTTGCAGTGGATTCATGCTCTAGGTTCCCATGGTTATGGCCTCAGCGCTCAGCTGACGCTCGAACTGTTATAAAAGATTTGCGAGTCTTTATCGGCATATACGCAACAGGCACGCTACATTCTGACCAGGGTCCTGCGTTTAGCTCTCGGGCTTACAAAGACGCCATGGCCAGTCTGGGCGTTGCATTGCGGTACTCCTCTCCATTCCATCCTGAGGGAAATTCGGTTGTGGAAAGGAAAAACCGGGACATAAAGCAGTCTATAACAGCTAGAGTATTAGGTTCGGGTGACGGGTGGGTCAAACACCTTAGTGGAGTTCAACGTGCACTAAACAACCTGCCAAGAAGTTCTATAGGAGGGGTCACTCCATATGAGGTCCTCTTTGGGACAAGAATGTGGGTACCAGACTTAGAAAACGTAGGCACAGTGGTGGAAAATAAACCCTTTGATATCAAAGATCGTTTGGCTGTTTTACAGGACTTAAACAAATTAAGAACCAAACAAAGCAACGTATTCCTACAGTCAACCACCACTGGGGATCAACCGGCTGTCCCAGCAAGGCCTGTCTGGATTCCAAAAGTTGGGGATCTAGTCAGAGAAAAAATTGCGGACAAGAAGGAATTTGGACCTTCTTACAGACAACCAGTACCTGCCCTTGCAGTTCAAGGAACAAGAACAGTACTACTGCCGCCCCTTGCTGGAAGAAAGGAGAAAAGATTTGTGTCCATCGACCTGATCAAACCACAGTATGTGGCCAATACTAAATAGTAGGCCTCGTGGACTCCGACCTAGTAGCAAACGCACTCCTCTCGCTACTATCCAAGAGGTTCAGACTGAAAGACTGATAACAATCGAGACTTCAGCTGAAACAGATGGAGGACTATGCAACAATGCTATGGAAATCATCCCTCTTGAAGAACAAGTAACAGTTCGTCCAAATACACCGGTCTACATCAACGTAACAAGTGATGAACTGGTTCCAGTGATTTCTACAAATCCTGATGCAATTCCAACAATTGACAGAACTGCTTCTGGCTACTTCATTAACTTTGATACGTTCTCAGAAGATCCGAGTGAACCTGAAACGACGCCAGTGTCATTGAAATTCAAGCAGCAAATACAAGACTTTCTTCACTCTCTGAAAAAGATTTATTTGGTTTCTCCATGGATTGAACTCTGGATTACATCTGGACTTTTTGTTTTCCTGCTCTGGCTAGCTTTGGTAACAACTATAAGCATGCTTATAAGTGGCAGATACATCCATGTGAACTCTGAAGGAAAAGACGTAAACGTACTTTTGAAACCTCACAAATCTTCCCATCGTGAAGCAAGAGACTTGTCATCAGTGAACATCACAGCTGTTCCTATACACGATGGTATAGTGTGGGACAAAACAGATTTTGATATATTCGGTCCGACGGAAGAATTGAACATTCCACATTTGTTTAAAATTTCACTAAGTGATCTAATCACGTCCAGTACCTATTCTGATGATTGGGACTTTGAAACTGTGACTGACATTATGTTTGACCTAGAAAAATCTGCTGCATTTTCTAAAAATGAATATTTAGAGGGTTCATCAGACTATGAACAACTGTATTGTTATAACCACTATGGTCATCATTATTTGCATAAATCTGCATATCCAAGAAATGTGTTTATGTTTAACCAATGGGAACATTGTCCTACACCACCTAAAGGTAGTTCAAAAACATTTGCCAGTAAATTTCCATATTTTTCAGGTTACAATACATCTGATCCAGAAATGTTTTACTATAAAAATGTAAACAAAACAGGACTGAAAATTATGTTAACAAATACAAAACAGATTTATTCTGCAATATTTAATACCCAACTGTCTAGACAGGGTTTCGACTTTTGGAAAGACACAATAGACACAAAAACGTTGTGGGGTACTAAAGAATGGCAAGTACAGGGGATTGAAGCTTTATTTAGAGCCTGCATCATCCCTGAACAAATAATGTTTGAGAATGAAACTATCCAACAAACAACTTGTCTTGGATTAGCCAAGATAAAAGAGATGAACACACCTTCTGTACCAACTCCTGCAAAAAATAATGAAACACAGGCAGTGGTGACAGTAGACAATATACTACAACTCAACAGATCTAATACTGATTGGAAAAAATGGTTGATCTGGCCCACAGACACGAATAACTGTCAGGAAAAATTCCTGAATAAAACTCAGGGTTTTACCATTCATAGGCCAGACCCAAGATACGTCCAAAGACAACTTCCGGGGGTAGTAACAACATACAGTGTAGGGAAATTATGCCTCGATTGGCTGCATACATCTATCTACACTACAGGATGTGAAACAACACTTATCCTTACTTGCAAAAGACGCAGATCTTAGGGATTTCTTGCTTGGACCAAGAAAACCGCGTCAAAAACGTTTCATATATGCCGGCATTTATGCTGCTTATAATGAAGCCTGGAAGGTATCACAGATAGAGGCCGCAGAACGAATACGTGAACTTGATCGTATTAATTTAGAGAAAACACTCTCTGTGGTCGACAATGGGTTAACAACTTTGTCCTCCAGAATATATTCATTGGATGGCATTGTATCCTCTGCTATCGACATTCTAGAACAAGATTTGGTGATGTTACAACAAGGCCAATCTCAATTACGTTCTATTATGTTATTATGCTGGACGCTGCAATCATTGCGAGCGGGCTATGTGCCTTGGCGTTTCATCAACACAACGGCTCTGTTTGCAGAATACAATCTAACTGATAAACAGATCGAAATGGCACAAAGAGGAGCAAAGTATACAGTGCTGAGCATTGAAAAACTGGAAAAGTTACCATTCACAGTGGCAGAAAAACCAGCTACAGAATGGCTTATTCATGGCAAAATTACACTACCTGTGACTACTTTTCAGTTTCAGTATTGCCTCAGACAAATGCAAGCAGGCAAATATGAAAGGTTGGGTAAGGAATACATTAAGACATCTTGGGCTTTACCGTATACATATAGATGTTGGAGCGGGATCGTGAAGTGTTTTTAAGCGGTAAAAACTGTAAACGTGCACTAAGCGGTTCACTTGTATGTCAGGACATTTCCTTGCACGGGGCTTGTAATGGTTCTGTGGCAAATTTGTCTTGCCATCAGCAGGGTACACCAGCTGCTGTGATTAATCCAACGTTCGGACAGCTTTCTAATGGGAGTTACCTCGTGTTGAATGATCAGAGTTGCTGTGGCATGCTGCCAGGTATCCCATATCTAGTAACGGTCAACTCCAGGGTCACTTGCTGTATGCAAGTATTGTTTGCCCCAATAGACACAGTCAGGAGTCGCTCTATGGCCTTCGCTGAACGTCTCTTTTATAAGATTTGATACTTTAAGCAGAATGAAAGCCATGCTTTTACAACAAACAGTGCCTTTGACCTCGGCCAAAGAAACCTATGATCTGCAAATTGCAAGGACTTCGGCTGAGATACAGACTTTAATACGTACAAACTGCCCTATACATTTTGTGGAAATGATAGGACGAATTTTCAACATGTCTGATACAACAGGAATTGTACATGTATTTAAGGGCATCTGCTCGGGTCTGTTAGCACCTTTCCAGGCAATACTCTGAATCATCCCGAACTTTGCACATTCGGTGTTTGGTGGCATACCATTAATTCTAGCACTTGTTGCCGGAATTCTATTTCTCTTCCTGCTATTGCGCTATGGCCAGCCAATTCGCCAACATCACTCCGAGCGACATGGAGAAAGCTCTCCTTGAACGAAAGTGCCGTGAGCAAATAGTACAGCTTTTGGGCATAAATCGTCTACGAGACCTTAATACCACATGGTTCCTGTCCTTTAGACCAATCTGGCAAGATTGCATCTTACCTGTTCTACGATGCCTGCTATGCGGTGTAGAATGCGTGTTGGACACCTGTCTAACATTTCCATCGGATGCGCCAACGGACGTCGATACTCTGCTGGACCAGATAACGGCCCATGCTATGTGTTGTCCCCAGCGGCTTCCTATCCTGATGACAGCATTCATTGAGATCTCACAGACGCTTCCGGCAGCTGCTGAGGTACGAGAAAGAACTACAGGCACA
Organism: Calotriton arnoldi; assembly: GCA_963921515.1. Taxonomy (NCBI): domain Eukaryota; kingdom Metazoa; phylum Chordata; class Amphibia; order Caudata; family Salamandridae; genus Calotriton; species Calotriton arnoldi. The sequence goes on along the minus strand of CAWUFW010000037.1, from coordinate 1,439,871 downwards.
CAGGTAACAACGGACGTGAACATTGCGACAATTGAAAGCAATGCTTCACATCTCTGTGCAATTAACCTGCTTCACGAGGTGTTCCAACTCACACCAACTACAGTGGATGATGTTTTGTCTATAGAAATAGATGATCTAATGTTTACACCAGACCCGTAAACTGACTCTGATTCAGCATACAGTGTTCCAGAAATACAGCAACAATTTGGCCTTCAGTTTTTCAAAAACTTGGAACTCTACCAAAAATTGAACTTTTTCCCATTTTTTCGAAGGAAAATGGAACTTCAATCTGCTTAAAGTAGAACTAGCCTTATAGTACAGACTTGGCGGTCCTTCCAAAGACATTTAGTCATCTTATGTGTCTAAAAAACAGTTCATTTAATTTTCATGACAAGAAAATGACTTTGATTTTTTTAAACAACTTACAGATCATTTTCTGTCACATGTAAATATTACTGCTTATTTGATTCCAATTGCATTTATTTTCGAATTTTATGCCTGAAATAATAAGCAATGCTTCGAATGTACAGTACCTTTTTTGCATTCTAATATGTTTGTTTTTTTTTAAATGCCTTTTTAAATGGTTTTATGAAATATTTTAGAAATATGCGGTACTCCATTTTTATGTTTAGCATTTTAAATGTTTAGCATTTATGTATTATCGTATACACGAAAGTGTAGTGGGTGTTTTATTCCTCTTAGGGTGTCCATAACGGGCTTTCCAATATCATGTCCTTATATAGGCACAATTCGCCCTGCCCTTATATAGGCATAGAATCCCAGGCCTTATTTAGGCATTAAACCGTGCACTCCAAATACAGGCATGGTCTCTGACATCCGTCCACCCTAACGTCACAACGAGTTCATGAAGAACAGACCCTTAGGCTGCGGGAGTTTCCCTAGCCCAGGACTATTGATTTCTTCAAGGCCTCATCTATTATGCATGAACCATTATTCCTTAGGGGTTCATCCATGACGTCTTTCGCTGTCCAATTCACGTCAATGCTAACATTCCTAAGGCACTCTCAGGTATAAATATACCTTCCCTAGCCCCTGTAAAACAGAGGAGACCTCGACTTCAGAGGAGCCCGAATCCCGGCCTGACGCACTGAGAAGACGCTGCCATTCCCTGCACGCAGAGAGCCCAGCTTCCAGTGATCTGACTTCCCTTGCGGGGTGTTGGAGTTCGAGTCTGGCAAAGAGATTCCAACCTCTCTCATTCTTCAGGTATGGAGCTGAATCTTGGCATACTAGGCATACTAGACTTAACATACTCTTAGTATACCATAGTTAGGAATACTTCACCTACTTCATACCTTGTCCTACACCTAGGTTAGGTTAGGTACATTGGGGTAGAACTAGCTTAGCACCGCATTGTATGAGTACTCGCATTTTTAGTCTGTGTTATTTATGTAACAGCATTTGTACTAAAAGATAATGCTAAAGCAGTATTATTTATTTCTACTGCTCACCCTGTACATTATTTATCTTGCATACTGTCTTGTGATCGTAACAGCACATTATACTTACACCAGAAACAAGACTTTTCAATAAATCTTTTATTGAAAATGCCCGTCTATTATTTCTGTGTAACTCTGAGGAAAACTAAGCATGCACGATTGAGCTGAGTGAAATAGTTATCTAGTGTTTCCACGACTCTGGGACACGTTCTGATTCTAAAAGGGAAACATATTGGTCATGTTTTGCGGCTGCCAGAAACTACTCCCTTCTTGTTGTCAAGGAGTTTCTAGTGGCCTCTGAGCTAGCTGGCACAAGTAATTAAGTTTAATATACTCGATAGGGACATACTGACCTTAGTCCTATGTCAAACCTATAGGATATATTATTCCAATGCGCAGAGCCTATTAGGGAAATAGGAGCTACACTACAATATGTATTTGTGAAACAATTTTGCGTGTGTGTCTGCAGCTGGGAATCTAACCCAAGAATAGAATACCTCTGTTCTGAATGCCTCGTGTGTCTCAACCATGAAGGTAACATCTCCACCCTTTGCCGGGAGGCCATGTTGTAATGATTACATAGTAACTACCTGCCTGCAATTTTTAGAGCAGCTACTTGATTTTCAACATCCTCAGTTTGTTCAGTCATTGTTGAAGATAAAAAAGTATTTTACGAAATGAATTTATTGAGATTTAGGTTTGTACAATGTGTGAAATTAATAATCCTCCAATCTTGAATAACTTACAGCCAATACATAGGATGTACCTACTCAGCTGAGGCGGATTTTCCCTTCCCACTATGGACGTCTCCAGTTTAATGTGAGTAAAGGTCTCTAAGAAAACACAACTGAACTACCCAGATTGACAGCTAAATAACACCCCAACCAACGGTGGGCGCCAAGTTGTGTAGTTCCTACAAATCCGTAGGATCTGTGAATTGTTTGGGCAACATAGACTAAGGGCTTGATGCCTAGACTGGTTCCAGACACCCCCGCAGGATATGTTGGCCTATAGACCAGCTAGCTCACAGTGCCACCATAAGCCCCCCTAACCTCACCAGGGAGCGTATGGACTCTGGAAATCACTGAACATGACAACCCTGATCACTCAGGGATAGTGGAAACAGTATAGAATCTTTCACTCAGTCACTTGTGCTTACTTGCTCTTAGAGAAGTATACAGAGAATGCACAATGTGACGTTTTAAATATATTTATTGAACCAACGTTATTCCTGTATAAAATACATGAGCTGCAATGATTAGGAGACAGAGGCAAATAAATGAGATTACAACCACTAAAGTAGTGAAAAGTAGCATGGTGCTGAAGCAATGAATGTATGCAGGTATATATGCTAAATGATAATCTAGCATACTCCTACGATGCAGACCTCTACTCTAAGTGTAGCTAGAGTGTGTGTAGGTGTATTAGCCAAGAATCCCCCCAAGGGACAATCCAACCCCATTACCTGATGGGAGAGACTGAAGGACCCCGTCTTGGTCTCGAGTTGGACTCCCCTCACGGAATGTCGGACCGGTGCTTGGTAATTTCTCAGTATGCAAGGACCATCATGTCAGCAGAAGTGTCTCCTCTTCTAATCTATTGGGAAGCCTATTAATTATAATAAAAAGCAGCCTTGGGGTGTGCGAATTAGATTAGTGTTTTTATGGATATGTAGATAGCGTTGCCGCCTTGATGATGAAGAAAGGACTACTTTTGTACCCAGTGCGTAGAGAGGCGTAGTACATGATGTGCAAGGCATTGTGATAATGTTGTGCGAAGCTGGATATGTAATCAATGTAGTTTCAGAGAAACAAATCCAACATTGTTGTGCATGTTAATGTGTGCAAAAGTTCACCACTGAAATTTTATTTCCTAGGACAATGTAATAAATAAGCTGCCTCGCTACATGGGCCTAACTCTGGAATATGACAGGTCAGAACAATCTGACGCCAGAAGACATCCCTGCTCCCAACGCCCCACCGCCTTAGGTGGCCCAACCAACAGTGTCCAGGCATCCCCCAAGATCCCAACTTACCCCTCCTGCCAGTGGTCGCCTTCAGGAAGACTCCCTGCCCAAGCCTGCAGCAACCCTGCAGAACCAAAGGCCTCTACTGCAAAACACAGGGTCCCTGACGTCCATTTTGCACCCTGCACCCGGTGGTGCAGCTCCTGTGCTGGCCGTTGGCCCCTGCAGTGCTAACCGTAACCCCAGGAACTTTTGCTCTCCCACCAGAGTGGCCTGCTTGCCAGCAGCCCCAAGCCGAAGGCCCCCTTAACCCTATTGGCTAACATTGGGCCCCTGCACTCTGCAAACAGCCGCCCCAGTGCCACTGGGGGTGCAACTCGAGTGACTATCGAAACACCCACTCGTAAGTCATGAACTTACCTGCAAAAACGCTAATACTTTTCCTCACATAGGTACTCATATTACGAGATTTTGGGTCTAAAATGTTCTAAGTGTTGAACAATTGTGTGTGACGAAAAGAGAACTCAATTGCAAAACATAAAAAGTCGTACTTACCTTGCATTGAGAGATCCCAAGGTGTGGTATCTAGGCATACCACCCCTGTACTCAGAGTAATCCCAAAGTAAATAAAAAGTAATCTGAATGTGATTACAGTGTAATTCAAACTGTTTTGTAAAAGTATGTACAAACCTGTAACTATTGTAATTTCAAGCCCAAATGCCTTTCCTTGAACAGTCTTGCATTTAAAAGTATATTTCACTTACCTCTGCCAAGTCCTGCTTGGTTCTAAAATAAAACATAAGTATATCCTTTTTCATGCTTACCTAATTGGTCTGGATTCTGTCTCTGGGTGTGTGCCGTGACCCTTGAGAGAGTGAATACAGTAAATGCTTAACACACCCTCTGGATAAGCCTAACTGCTCGCCCACACTACCACAAAGAGAGCTGTTAGTACTTACCTAATTTAGCCTCTGCTATACCTCTGGGGACTCCCTGGACTCTGCATACTATACCTTGCTTTGGTATAGTATATACAGACCCCAGCTTCAACATCTGTAAAATAGTACGACTTGCCCTCATGAGAGATCTTGAGCTTCGCTAGGTACAAGAGGGCATATTGTATGCCCACCTATTGGAGCATTTTCTTGACAGGTAGAAAGTCCCGGCGGGCTGCCTGTACCTTCAGAGTGAAATTGGGGTAGAAGGATACTGTATTTTCTTGATGTTGGATCTGTCCTCTCTCATGAGCCAGCCTACGGTTTGTGTCGCGATCTCTGTAATTCAGTAAGCGGGAATGATGGGTCTGGAGGAAGCCCCAACTGGCGGCTTGGTTCCAAGCAATCTGGGGCTCTCTCAACGATGAAGACGGGTTAGAGGTCCGCTCCGAAGATCTCCTGCAAAAGAGTTTTGACAAAGTCTTCCATTCTGGTTACGGCAGTGGTCTCAGGTATTCCCACTATGTGGAGATTGTTGCATCTGGAGCGGGCCTAGAGATCTTCATTTTTGGCCTTAATGACCTCTAGCACTCTATCCATGAGCAGGAGATTTATTTATTTATTTTATTTATAAAGTTTTATATAGCGCTAACAAGATCCCGAAGGATATCAGAGCGCTTCACAATATGATGGGAGGAAGAACATAAATGCAATATCAACATTCAGTAGATAGAGAGAGAGAGATAAAAAAAAAAAAAGTCTGGAATGGTCGCAGAGTGCAGGACATTTGCGTCCAGGAGGGTAATACAATAAGCAGGTGTACACGGGCAACGAGGGGGGGGTCACAGTGTGCATTAAAGAAGAGCCATTACAAATGGAGGTACCATGATAGTGAGAACAATGTCAACGAGCAAGTGAGCCTATCCCTCTTAGGGTAAGAATTTGTTCATTAGGAATCGTTTAGCTTCCAATTTGAAAGCCTTCGTTGAAGAGATTCTGCGTACCTCCGGTGGAAGAGAGTTCCATATCTTTGGGGCAGCGCCGGAGAAAGCTCGGTGACAAGTTCTTTTTTTGTTAAGGATGAGTGGTTTCAAGAGGAAGGTAGTGGCGCTTCTTGAGGGTCTTAAACCACAGGATAGTTCAAGTTTTTGCGCAAGGTACCTGGGAGTATTGAAGTGAAGGGCTTTGTGCGCCAGAACAGCAATCTTTAACTGAATTCGTGCTTCGTAGGGCAGCCATTTGAGAGATTTTAGGACTGGGGATATATGTTCGTATCGTTTGCTGCCTGTGACCAGTCTAGCCGCCGCGTTCAGTGATGACCTTAGTGGAGCCAGGGCGTATTTGGGAAGGCCACAGAGGGTAGCACTGCCATAATCTAGCCTCGGCAAGACAAGCGCTTGGACCACCTGCTTGAAATCATTTAGTGGAAGGAAAGGTTTTATATTTCTAAGTGACCTCAACAAGTGGTTTGCTCCCTTACATACATTGCTGATATGATTTTTCATATTCAGGTGCTTGTCCATGGTGACTCCGAGAGATTTGGCTGAGTCTATGATGAGAGGAGTGCAATTGAAAGCAGTGAGGTGACTCAACCATAGGTCTAGCTTGGGGATGTGGTTCGGAGGGGAGAGGAGCAGGAATTCCGTTTTGGAAGTGTTAAGCAGGAGATAGTTCTCCGTTAACCAGTTTTGAGTAAACGTTAGGGTAGTGTTGAGCGAGATGATGTTTTCCAGGGATGAGATTTTCAAATAGAGTTGCGTGTCGTCCGCATACATGTGGAAGAGAATGTTCATGGAGTTTAATGAGTTAGCGAGAGGTTCCAGGAAAAGGTTGAAGAGAATAGGAGATAGAGCGGACCCTTGGGGGACCCCCATGAGTACAGGAGAGGGCTGGGAGAGAGAGTGGTTTGCCTTGACTCTTTGTGATCTGTGATGTAGGAAAGACGAGAACCATTGTAGCACCTGATCAGCAAAACCCATTCTGTTTTGCAGGATGGATAGGAGGTTGTCATGATTAACTGTGTCGAATGCGGAGGAAAGGTCAAGGAGAATCAGGAGGCAGGATTCGTTTTTGTCAAGCATTTTTAAAATGTCATCCATAACATGGGTGAGAGCCGATTCGGTGCTGTGCCCCTTCCTAAAACCAGATTGATGCTGGTCTAGGAGTTGATAATTCTCTATGTGAGCACAAAGTTGAGATTGTACACAATTTTCTAGAAGTTTCGCTAGGGTGGGGATGTTGGAAATGGGGCGGAAATTATTGAGATCAGATTTGTCAGCGTTAGGTTTTTTTTAGAATCGGTGATACCTGAGCTGCTTTTAGGCAATTGGGGATCGTGCCTTGTGAAAGAGAAGCGTTTACAATCCTTGTCCAGGTGGGGATGAGTGCATTCTTGATTTCTTTGAAGATGGCCGGGGCAACGGGTCACTGAAGTGGTTGGAAGGGTTGATATTCTGAAGAATCTTGTGGATGTCATTTTCACTAAATGGGGTAAAGGTGCCCCATGACGCATTGTTCTTGGTGTTCTTGGTGGTCGATTTGCCCTTTTCAAAGGGGTGAAGAGGGGGAGGCGGCACTTGAGGAAGGCAATAGAGTCTTCTTAGAGGCGAGGTCAGCAGAGATGAGTCTTGATTTCTCCGAGAAGAAAGCGGCAAGCTCGTCGCAAGTGGGTGGGCTGCCACCAGGTTCAGAGTGGTTTGGACCAACGACTGATTGCTGTTTGACCAATTCGAACAGTTTCTTGGGGCGGTTTGCCGCTTGATCCAGTTGGTGTCTGAAGTAGTCAGCCTTAGCACTCTTGATTTGTTTGTTGTAGAGGCTCCTGACATCTCTAAGGAGTTTTAGTTGGTCCGAGGAGGAATTGATCGCCAGGAACGTTCAACTGCCCTAAGGTTGCGACGTTCTGTGTTTAAGTTATCATTATACCACGGTTTGGATATTTTTGTTGAGGCATTTTTATGTTGGAGTGGAGCAATGTCATCCATGATGTTGATGATTGTCGAGTTGTAGGCGTCTGTGAGTGATTGCACCTCGACCAAGTCAGCTTGGGCGGAGAGGGCAGATTTACATTGAGCAGCTAGTTCATCAGAGTTTATTGAACTGAGGTCTCTTTTCCATATCTTTGATTTCAATGGTTGAGGCTTCCTCATCAGCACCTCCCTGTTAATGTAAAAGAGGATGCTATGGTGGTCGGACCAATCACAAGGGGTAATGGAATCTAGGGTGATGGACTGCCCTTTAGAGATGATGAGGTCTAGAGTTTCTCCTTTAATATGAGTTGGTTGGTCACAGTGCTGAGTCAGATCTTGATCATTTAAGAATGATTTAAGGCAAGATACAGCGGGGTTAGACCAGTGAAGGTTGAAATCACCAAGGAAGATTTGGGCCACCGCTGAGTCGACATTGCTAGTGATGATTTCCATTAGTTGCTCAATGAAGGGGAGATTGTCACCCGGGGGGTGGTAAAAGGTGTGAAGTTTGCAAACCGGTAGGTTCATACTAGAGATGCTGAGACACAGGTATTCACTAGAGGAAGGCGCAGAGGACTCCAAGTGAGAAATCGAGAGTGTGTTCCTGTGAATACAGGCTAGGCCACCACCCAACTTCAGAGCTCTGTCTAGCCTAATTATGTCATGAGTGGGAGATACTAGGAGGTCTAAGATAGGAGTGGAAGCGGGATTTAGCCAAGTTTCAGTGAGGATGATAATGTCTAAATCATTGTGTTGGATGAGGTCGAAGATATCGGAGGCGTGTTTACTGGTTGATCTGCAATTAAGTAGTACACATTTAATTCGTAGTGGATTAGGGGGGGAAGGAGTCTGGGTGATGTTCACACGGGTGAGGTTGTCGGAATTGCTGCATCTAGGATTGCGAAGAGGTTCTCTGTTCAGGTTAGAAAGGATGGAATGTATTTGTCTCGGCTGGACCTTGTTAGATTTGGACCAAGAAGAGCAAGAGTTGGGACTGTCCAGGAGATCAATGGACGCCGGGTGTGTCTCACATCCTCTGGGGCTGGCGGAGGCTTGGAGGTCATCCACATCTGACACACGAGTTTCTAAATGATCAAGTCTTGCATCATGTGTGTCTACTCGCTTTTTAATGTAGTCGAGGCGAGAAGTGAGCAATTCTAATTTGGAGTCAATTGTTTTCAAGCTGACCGTGATGTCCATGAGTATCTCTCGAAGATCCATGTCTTGCTCTCCGGCCTCCTTCTTCCGCGCCAAGTCAATATCCTGGTCTGAAGCGTTGTCAACTTCTCGGGTGGATCGCTGTTTTTTGAAAGAGAGCTTCGTCTGCTTTCCATCATGCTTGCCCATTTTGCGATGGTTGGAGGGAAGAGACCAGTAGCAATTTGCCTGTGGGGCACGATACCAACAGCCAAACAGACGTTCGTAGGTGGGTTAACCAGCTCACAGCTGTGAATGGCGACAGGGAAGCCACAGCACCACCGGTCCAGATGTCCCTCCCAGGCCCGCCACACCTCCCGGCTCAGGCCACATAAGAGGGGCACGAGCAGGCCCCAACTCCAGGTAGATGATGCTCCCTGAAGTAGTCCCAGGAAGCCACAAGAGTGAGATAGGCCCAGGAGAGGTGACAGGCAGGGTCTACGGTCCAGCCGGAGAATGCAGCACACCACGCAGATCTTGCACAGTAGAGCTGATATTGCACTGGGGGCCCAGGTTGCCCCCTGAGCCAGGAGACTAGCAATTTATGTTGAACCCCCCCGCGGAGAACAGCCGGTGTCCGATGCGGGCACTCGCCACGCCCCCACCTCAGGTTGATAAAAATGATGATGGTTCACAAGCGGGGGGAATGTCTCTCACTGGCTTATCCCGTGACACGACAGCTGTGTAGTCCAAGCCGGCACAGAGGGCCGCCGGCACCCACCCAACATTCTAGCTCACGGGTAGGCAGAACCCCACGCAAGCCCCGTCGGGGCTAGGGCTGTGAGGCCGCACGTCCTGGCCCACCGCTGCTGACCGACAAACTCCACAGGCAGGCCTTGGGCCCCGTATCACAAAGCCAGGCAGCCCCAATGGCACAGCATGCCTTACCAGAGGGATTCCAGTCAGGGTCCGACCATTTCTCCCTTGCTCCGCACATCCGCCACTCCACACATGCGGCAGTCGCCCCCTCCGATCCTTTGAAGCCGCAGCCCCTTCCTCCTCACCAGCTCAGCCAGAGGACTCTCCCGGCGGTGCGACACATGTACACAGCAGGATGCACTCCGGTCGTGGCATCAGCGACCTGGGGCTGCGATGCACCCAGCCCAGTGCCGCCTGTGACCAGGCTGAAAAGACCCAGACGTCGGTCGAACAGGAGGTAGGCTTCAGGTCCAGCGCACAGCGCAGCGCCCTCATAAACGGGCAGGGGGAGGCATCCGGCCGTCAGACGCCATGAGTTGCAGAGTAATCATTTCCCTGCACTGTCCTTGTGCGATAGTGCCTGTAGGAGCTCCCAGTGAGCACAAATAATGGCGGATTTTGCCTCGGACGGCAGAGCTCGCTCACAGAGTGGCCATCTTGCTGCCCGGCGAGACCACGCCCCCCTAATAGAGAATTTTAAAAGCATAATTCTTGCCTCTTTGTCCTTAAGAGAATTTTAAATTGTTTGCAAAAACTAGAACATTGTACATTTTTAAACTATCTTTTCAATGTATATAATTAATTGGGAAATATGTCATATTAATATCTTAAGTCTTTTTAGAATCAGTTTTATTACGTTCTGGTTATTTATATTAATCACTTTAATAACGTCTCCCTCACCTCTAAAAGTCTTTAAGTAATTTATTAATATTTTATTGTAATACCACATCCTTAACCTTGTAGTGTATGTATTTTTTTACTAACTTACAACGATAAGCTCACCTTTATCTTCATATATATTTTATTTACTTATTCTTAATGGCATTTGTAAACATGGTCCTTACAGTCTTCTTTGTGTTCTCTGCCCTGCTTTCAATGTCTTGAGATTAGGGATAAGAGAGGAGTGCCAGTGGTACCAGAGGGCAAGGCATGGGTAGCAGCTGATAAATCTGGCAACCCTAATTGATACCCATGAATATCGATTTCCAAACAGTGGCGTAATGAAACTTGAGCCCCCCCAAACCCTCCCCAGCAAAGTACATGGAGGGGCCTCCCCTCCTGAGTCAGTGAGGCGGTCTCAGGCCAAGGTACTGTGCGGAGGGGGCCTCCTGGAACTCAGGCCCCCCCCGCACTGCAGTGGCTGCCTCGGTTTCCAACTACGAAATTAAAAGACCCGCCCTCACAATATGGCAGAGGTGCGTGCTCTTACCTTGCTAAGCTGAGGCCGATCGCCCTGGGATCTGCAAACGACAGCGCAGATCCAAACCGCCAGGTCGAGTCTTGGGGATGAACTTCCTGGAAAATTCAAAAAGATGAAAAACAGGCAATGTAAAAGAAGGGAGAAGGACAGTGAGAGAAAGAGAGAGAGAGAGAGAAAAGGGAGGAGAGAGGAAAGATAGATCAAAAGATAGTTGTCGGGCATGAATTGCAGGTGAAGGCTGATGAACCCGAGTGTTGCCCGTCCACCTGCAGTCCCAATGGGTGGTGATGTGGAAGTCCATCACATCACAGAAAGCCAGGCAGGTGTCTACGGCGCACTGGGAGGGCACTTGTAATGTGGATACTGCAAATGTAGCACCCCTTACCTGTGGGTATACTTCCAGCACCCAAGACCATGGGGGGATTGTCCTACAGAATCTTCCCATTTAGGCAGCTTCCACCCTGTTGATGGAAGCCACCACGTCCACCCAGCGTGTTGGTTGTATTGTATTGTAATTGCATTTATATAGCGCTTACTACCCCTGAGGAGGCGTTGAAGCGCTTTTTCGGCGAGTAGCACACTACTCCAGAACCCATAAAGGTTTAGTGGTGAATTAGTATAGTGAAATATGAAAGTGATTTGAGTGATGGATATGTTAATCACTTATTTGTATTGAGAAGGATAGTGGAGGGATAGAAGAGGGAAAAAGGTTTGCATTTATATGGCGCTTGCTACCCATGATGGGGTGTTTAAGTGCTTTTTCGGCGAGTACCATGCTACTTCGGAACCCATAAAGGATTAGTGGTGAATTAGTATAGTGAAAATATAAAAGTAATTTGAGTGGTGGATATGTTATTCAGTTATTTGGATTGAGAAGGATAGTGGAAGGATAGAGAAGCAAAAAAGGTTTGCATTTATCTAGCGCTTGCTACCCCTGATGGGGTGTTGAAGGGCTTTTTCGGCAAGTAGCATGCTTCTCTGGAACCCATACAGTGTTAGTGGTGAATTAGTATAGTGAAATATGAAAGTAATTTGAGTGGTGGATATGTTAGTCAGTTATTTGGATTGAGAAGGATAGCGAAGGGGTAGAAGAGGTAAAAAGGTTTGCATTTATATAGTGCTTGCTACCCATTATGAGGTGTTGAAGTGCTTTTCGGCGTAGTAGCACGCTACTCCGGAACCCACAAAGGATTAATGGTGAATTAGTATAGTGAAATATGAAATTAATTTGAGTGGTGGACATGTTAGTCTGTTATTTGGATTGAAAAGGATAGTGGAGGGATAGAAGAGGAAAGGATTTAGAATTTTTTGTTTGTTTGTTATGGAGTTCATAGCAGTAGGAGGAGACTTGGGATGAGGGGAGATAGAGGGAGATGAGTAAAAGGGAGGGCGAAGAGTGAGAGGGAGGGTTTAGAAAGGCTTGTTTTGGGGGATCGGAATAGGAAAAAGAGGTATGAGATGATGCAAGGAGGGGCGGAGTAGGGAAGAGTTTCGAAAGCGTTATTTTGGGGATCATAGTAGTGGTATGGGGTTTGGGATAAATGAGAGAGTGGAGGCAGAGGATACATTGATAGACGAATAGGGTGAGAAATAGGGTAGTGCATTGGAAAGAGTAGTAGAAAGAGGTTTGAGATGAGTCAGAGAGTTGAGGTAGAGGATATATTGAGAGCGGTATAGGGTAAAAAACAGGGTAGTGCATTGGAAATGCTGAATTAGAAGAAAAGTAATAAATAAGTGAAAGTAATAAATATATAGATCCAAAAGTAATAAATATATATCCATACGTTCATGGAAGGTATATAGATGCATAAAGGAAGGTAGTATATGTAGATTAAACATGCATTAAATAAACTCTGTCTGGCTTTCAAGTGTTGTACTTTAAATTAATTTTATTTATATATATATATATATATTTTTTTTTTTTGTAGATCAATAGTGAAGCAATTGTGGATAAATAGTTATGATAAAAATATTTACTTATTTATGCAGTCACTTATATACATGCTAAAACATAGAATAATGTAACTATCAGTAATATGTACATTTGTTCAGCAGAACTAATGAATATCTATATATAAAAAAAAATGTTAACATTATTCTACATAGCAATACACACAAGCACTGGGTTATGCTTCCTATAATTAATTGTTGCTAATCCTTTTTTTAAAAGTTTTTAGTCTGTATGTTGGGGTTTTATATTTTGACTATTTGAAACGCTGCACGTTTTGCCCAGTCTGCACTCAGGCTCATCCCTTGCTTGTTCTGTGCGGATGCTGCCTTTATAGGAGTTAGCGCTCTAGTGGTTGGGCAAGTCGCCAGCCGAGGCTCCACTTAATGATTCTGAATCTGCACCTGTGAAGCCTCCAGGTTGTACAAACGAGGTGTTACGAATCCTAAAATTGCTGCTAATCCTTTGTAAATGGTTTTAGTCTGTATGTTGGTGTTTTATATTTTGATTAATTGAAACAGTGCTCACTTTGCTCAGCTTGGAATATTGCCACTTTGCTTCTTTGCTTGCTTGTGCCATGGGAAAGTGGGAGTTAGCGCTCTAGTGGTTGAGCAAGTCTCCGCCACAGCGCCTTTTTAATGCAATCAAACATGGGTCCGTGCAGCAGACATGCCAGCGAGGCACCGAAGGTGTGCCAAAGGCAAGCCCATCTGAGACCGTCCATACCCGGATGGCGTCTGGCAGCAAGATATGCTGCCAGTTTCGGATGTCTCTTTCTCCTACTAATTATTCTTAATAGTGGCCTTCATTCTCCTACCCCACTTCCTGTTTCTAGCCCACACAAAGCTGTAGAAAGAAATATCCTGGCAGATTCCATTCACCATGCAGCTAAGGCAGAGAGCTCTTAAGCCTTCTGGCAGGACTGATTCTCTGTCTCTCCCCTTCCAACTATGTGTCCTACCTTCTGTACCTATTTACTTGGCACTCTTATTGATGCTTATTCTCTTGTAAACAATTGCCATAATATTCACAATTTGATACAAGAAAACAAATGTTATAACCGAGACATGGGTAACAGATAGTAGCAGAATGTTTAACCCCTATCAGTGTGGGCGCTCATTAGATCTGCCTCTGTCATTCTTAAACCATGGGCGGCCGAGCCTTTACAGTGGCAGCAGCTAGGCTCTGGAATGAGTTGCCAATACAGACTGGGTCAGTCCTCCCTTCTGTAGTTTAGGGAAGCCGCGGAAACCTGGCTCTTTCATCTCTGTAAATACTACCTCTGGTTTAATGGAGTGTGTATACACCGACGCTTTCATCCTATGCCACAGTACCCATTTGGATGTTGTATTTGAGAAATATGAAATTAAATGAAATGAAGGTGTTATCACCCCTCCCTCCCCACCTCCTGCCTAACCCCCTCCACAGGCGTCACTTCCAAACCCAAAGCTCCAAATGAGGCTCAAGGTGATGGCAATAGAGACCAGCAAGCGACAGAAAAGCAGAGTGGCTAGTGATAGAGAAGAGGTGAGATAGAGGAGACCTGGGTAAGGAAGTGGAAAAGAGGCTTGAAACGCAATAGGCACCCAGGAAGAGACAAAGGTAAAAACAAGCACCTGCAATGCAATAGGTCTCGCATTTCCGCGAGTTTGAGCTATTGGCATTGTAAATGACAATTGCTTTTAATTATGTTTTGTTTTTAAAACATAAATAAAAGGCATTGTCATTTACAATGCCAAGAGCTTAAACTCTCGCAAATGCAAGACCTATTGCATTCCAAATGCTTAACCCTCCTGCAGTAAGAAACTCATTAAAGAAAATAGTGCTTACAGACTAAAGAAGTACCGTGTAACAACCAAAGTAAAAGGGCCAGTCCTCATGGGAGGTTACAAAGGAAGACAAGGCGGTACTAAGGAGGGACTAACAAGCCAAATAACAAATTAGAAGCCAGCATTTACAAAGGACAATAACAAATATGGGCGGAGTGTGGGCGGGGCTTCAAGTACATACTCCATTACTGCATGCCTCGCAGAGCAGCCCATGCGCTGCCCAGGCTCGACCTAAAAACCCTCCTTTGGAGGGCACCAAAACAGCAAGGAGTTTGGACTCTCCTATGACAAGTTCCATGCCTGAATACCGAAGGTCATGATCTCTAGGGTTTATTGCCTCCACTAAAAAGTCAAGGCTAAGGACAGGAAAAAATACAGGACACCTCCATCTCTCCTTTTTCTGCATCTGCTTCACTAACTACCCAAGCGGATCGGACTGCTTTCACAAGCGGACATTCACCTCACTCACTGGATACCCATGAGTCAGCACTGCTCTCAAAACAGCAGTCTTCATATAGACCTCCATGAACTCAAGAACATACTCACTGGCTGCCCTGGAGGGTAGGATTTGTCTTACATTACAACTCAATACACAAACACCAATGTACTTAAAGAGCAGGCTCGCCGGTAGTACGTACCCCTTCCTAGCAGGTTATTCATCAAAAATACATCTACCTGTAACCTCTTTGCCAGTATCTCCATGTGGTATAGCTGCATAAGCAATGGGCCTGTCTGGCAGTAAATGAACAGCTCTCACTAGCAGTAAGTTCATTAGGCAAAGCCATCACCAGCGATATACCTACCTAGCAGCACATCTATGTATCTCACGTGCAACAGTTACAGTCCTTAGCAACAATAAGCCTACCTAGCAATACATCACAATAACTTCATCTATCTGACAGAGCCCTGCCTAGTAGCACATCTACAGCCCTCGCTGAGCCTCTACATTCGGGGTTCCTGGCTGCTCGGACACTATGAAGTCTTTAAGCCTGTACTAGTGTTATATTCCATATAGATACCACAACATAGGTCCAGGTAACTTCATAACCCTTCACATATATATTCCCCTATATTAGACTTATAACGGTTTACAGGGACTGACCTTTTACCTAGATACGACACTGCATTCACAATGCGGGTTTTCCCTAGTTCAAAATCTAATACATTATGCATGAGGATTCTTGGAAGCACAGCAGGACTACCATCCCCTGTATAATATCTATGTATAAAGTTCATGCCCGACGTCATCCTTAGTCCGACACAATAATACAGCGAGGTAGGACCCCTGGGGAGACCTATGGGTATATATACATCACATCTTGCTAAGATAGGCAGAGGAGATCAGGACTTCCCGGCCGACACACTGACCAGAGACGCTGAGGTTCCTTAATGCAGACATTCCAGCTCGCAGTGGTCTAACATCCCTCGCGGGGTATCCAACTCGAGACTAAGACGGGGTCCCACAGTCTCTCACTTCAGGTAATGGGGTTGACTTTATCCTAGAGGGATTCTTGGCTTAACACCTACACACATGCTAGGTACACTTAGGTACATCTAGTTAGGGAGACATCGTAGGAGTACGCATCTTTTTATTATCATGTATTTTATGTACTTGTATGTATTCATGATTACTGCAAGATGGTAGAGCTTTACCATCCGTTCACTATCATAGTGCTTCTAATCCCATATATCTGCTACTGTATAACAGTTGTTGCAGCTCATCTATTTTACGCCAGAATAACAACTGTTCAATAAATACTTATTGAAAATGCCCAGCCTGTTTATTCTGTGTACCTCTCTAAGACAGACTAAGTAAGCACGAGTGACTGAGCGAAAAGTAGTATATTGTTTCCACGGTCCTCCTTGGTAAGAGGAGATTTTAGTGGCACTGTGAGCTACCTGGTACAAAAGGCCACCATACACGGTGGGGGTGTTCGGAATCAGTCTGACACCAATCCTACAGTGTATGTTGTCTGAACGCGCAGATCCTGTATAGGTTTTATAGGAACTACACGACATGGCACCGCCAACGTTGGTTGGGTACTTATTTAACAGTAGAATCTGAGTAGTTCAGTCATGCTAGTCTCAGAGACCCCTACTCACAATTATCCAGAGACATCTGGAGTGAGTGGGCACAAACTCCGCCACAGCTGAGTAGGAAAAAATCCTATTTATTGGCTGTTGGTTAATCAAGCTTGAAGGACACATTGTTCCTAAACTGTGCAAAACACCTTATCTTAGTTTCCTTGAAAAGCTCTTCTACTCTCTAAAACAATGACTGAAGACACAGGAAACGTGGATAGAGTTGCGTAAGAGCTAAATCTCTCAGCAGACGAAGAAGATGCAGATGCAATTTCCATTGCAGAAAATGTTAGAAATGCTGTTACCAAAAAACTAGGTGCACACGGTCTAACATCCAGGGGTGGACCAGTAGCTTTTGTGATTGAGGCACCAGAATCATTTAAAACAGAGGTATTCTATTCATGGGTTACATTCCCAGTTGTGAATGCAAGAACAAAAGCATTTCACTTCTACACAGAAAGTGGAACACCGGACGAATATTGTCCCTATGAGGGCATTGAAGTTCCACTGACTTACCAGGAACATTTATACTGGTTTAAAGGTGCCCTCCCCCATACAAGAAATAAAGTAAGACTAGGTCCGCTCGGGAGAGAAGGAGCAACATGGCCAGTATTAGCAGCCTACACACCACATCCTGACATTGAAACAATGTCAGGAGGAGACTTACTTATACTTCACAAAGAACTGATAAAACTTTACAGAAACATGACACAGTTCGTCATGAGGACACTTACGGTCCAGCTGGAAATGGTTCCAACAAACACAAATACAGGTCAAAATACAGCAACTAAAATCACACCACAAACTTTACATGCAGTAGTGGGTAAAATGCCCGCAAAACGTAAACAAATGCCATTCTGGGTAGCTCAAAAAATAACACAGCTAGAAGCAGTATTCCCGAATACTAGCCCGTATGAAAACCACAGAATGCTGACAATCTGCTTGCCCATGGGGATAACACCACAGATAGAGGATTGTACCTCTTGGGGTACAGTTTTTGCTGCCATATATACCAGAACACATGGTATGCCATCATTAGCAGTAATACCAGATTATTAAGACAAATACAAAATGAGTACGGAGCAGAACCTGCTCTGAACTTAGGGATGAAATTACTAGGTAATTATGCCCAGGTATCAGCCATAATATTAGCAAATATTAAAGGGAAATCAGCATCAGTGGCAATCCGTCAACGCCTAAGGGAGTTCAGTCCTTTAAAATAGGAGCATGAATTACCTAAAATAATTGAAACCTCGTATGCAGAGTTGGGCAGAGACAGTTTGGGTGGGAAAGCATTAAAACCCCAACTGATGGGTAGTCCCGAGAAGGACACCTTTAAGCAGGCACCTGCTTCTTCGAAAAAGAAGTGGGACAATAACAAAAAACAGAAAAATAAAGAAAACAGACCTCAATTCTCAGAGGTAGATCTCCTCCACAGGAGTCCTCCGAAAGGAGGTATAACCTTAGGAATTGGGGCAATATTAGGAAACCTGACAGGTATCAGGATACTGTTACACGTTCCTCTCATTCCTTTCAGGGTTCAACGTAAAACTCCGAGAGGGAAGGACGGTCAGATAGACAAGAAGAGCATACAAAGTCCAGAGACAAGCAGCACGCTCAAGACTATACTTCCAAAAAAGACGATAAAGCCAAACCAAAACCTCAGTTCAAAAAGAAGAAGGTTGCAGGTCTGAAGATCAGACATGCCCAGAATTCTGTGGACTCAACTACTGAACGGGGAATGGGATCTGACGATGCTAGACAGTGCGGCAGAAGTAACAATAGCTCGCCAGAACCTGATGAAATTTCTGGTGACAGCGGACTTGAATGATTATATCACGGTGGAAACACCTGATACTAGGGTAAGTGTCCCACATAAGTTATATGAAATAACACTCCAAATGAAGGGCGACAAGCCCAGGAAAGTTAGAGGTCTCTTTTGGGAGAACCTGACGTTTGGTTATGACATTCTATTAGCTGAACAAGATTGGCCGCCAGCATTCGTCATGGACTGCCCTAGGGGAGAAACAGTAATCTTACCAGCCTTTTCTGACCCTGGTCCCAAATATCTAAAATATACACATGCATGGGAGTGGGCGGTAGCCCTTGTCCCGGCATTATATAAAAACCATGTTGGATGGGATAAGGATTCAACCCACCACATAATTCCATTAACAAATACTCCGACTCCACAGAGGCAGTATCCAATAAAGCAAGAAGCTAATAAACAGGTCAGGGTGATCTTAGATCATCTTGAATACCAAGGGGTGATTGAAACTTGCACCTCTCAAATTAATAATCCTTTGTTTCACGTAATGAAACCTGACAACTCATATCGTCTAGTTTTAGATTACAGACATCTAAACACTTGCACAAAGACATTTGCAGTAGAAAATGCACATAGTGCCGCACTAATGAATAACATTGTGTGGAAAAAACACAAAACGACACTAGATATCGCAAATGGATTTTTTTGCCAAAATATAGCACCTGAAAGCAGGTATTTAACTGCATTCTCCGCGTTAGGCTCTCAGCGACAATTTTGTAGACTCCCCCAGGAGTATAAGAACGGCCCGGGGTTATTTTCGGCCAGAGTAACTGAATTACTTCAAAATCTGGATGAAGAGGCATTGTCCTATGAGGATAATATTTATCTAACGGATGATGACCTGGATGAACACTTGAACAGAGTAAATACCATAATATTGAGATTTGCCTCTGAGGGCTACAAATTTAATTTAAAAAAATCAAAGATAGCCCACCTCAATGTCCTTTTTCTGGGATATGAGCTTTCAAGTGAAGGGAAAAGCTTAGCAGCTAACTTTTTAGAAAAGTGTGCACTGCTACAACCTCCGAAATCATTAAAAAATTTACAATCAATACTGGGATTCCTGAACTTTGGCAGAACATACATTTTGGATTACGCAGAAAGAGTTAAACCTTTCTACGATTTGATAAGACCTGACTTTTCAGTCAGACAATGGACACAGGAACATACAGATATTCTTAGTTCCCTTCAAGCTGATATGATAGCTTCAAAACACTTACAGACACGCGTAAATGTACGCAACTTGGTGATACGTATAGTTGCGGGTCAATCAGGATACACCTACCTAACATATAATGAAGGTGAAACAGTACCTATAGCATACAAATCACATTTGTACGCAAATGCTGAGATGCGCTTTTCATCGACAGAAAAGATTCTTACAGAAGTACAGACTGCTGTAGTAAGAGAAAGAGCACTGGCTCAGGGAAAGCGAGTATAGTCGTAACCCCAGTACCGGCCTTAGAGGCTGCTACAAAGGCTAGCGTTCCGAATGCTAAAGCCTTACATCCGAGATGGATACAATGGGCTAATTCTCTTACTGCAACAGATGTAAACTACAGGTACGACCCAAGTCTGAAAACACAAGCATTCCTGCAATTCGAACAAGAATATCCTCTCCCTACTGAAATATTGCCTCTAGATCAGTATGAATATATCATTTACACTGACGGATCTGCTCAGCCGGCCATTGGGAGTAAACAGCAATACAGCGCCGCATGCACAAACGTTAAAGGTCGCATGCAGGATGGAAAGTTTCATCCGAGTTGTACAAAAACCCAGTCTCTAGGAGACTGCACGGCACAGCTGGCAGAATTAAAAGCCCTGTTACTGGCACTGGTAAATACGGATCGAGAATTCCCCACACTATTCGTGTGTGATTCCTATTACTGTGGACAGTCATACAATGAATACTTACACCACTGGGGACAAAATGGGTTCAAAGATGCGAAAGGTGGCACAGTTAAGCACAAAACGCTATGGGAACAGGTAGTAGAGTTGAAAAACGAACTACCAAGGGCTCACGTGATACACACACTAACTCATCAACGTGATGGCATTCACGTTGAAGGGAATTCATTGGCTGATGAAGCCGCAAAGGGAGCTGTACGCACGGCTTCCGTAGCTGCAATCACTCGTTCAAAAATGAGAATAGACAATGAGATTATGGTTGCAATTATTGCTACACGCAATAAAACAGCACTACCGAAAAGATTTCCACTCAAGTACTCCTACAAGATAGATGCAAATAACGTTCCATTTGCTCAGTTTCCTGGAGTGGGGGATAGAGTAATACCGAATATGGATTGCAGGTTAGGTTTAATTCTAGCAGCACACGAGGGTATAGGTTCTGCACACGCAGGAGTTAAGGCGACTGTTTCCTTACTGAAACAACGCTACTGGTGGCCAGGATCAACAAAGCAGACTAAGGACTATGTCTTGAAATGTGACATCTTTTAGCAGATGATAGGCTCCACCGTAACACGTCCAGCGCAGACACCATTACTAATATCAGACAAACCACTTGCGTGTGTTTATTTGGACCACTACGGCCCCTTACAAACAGATGGTGCTTACAGGTATATCATGGTTGCAGTGGATTCCTGCTCTAAATTCCTATGGGTGTGGCCCCAGCGCTCAGCTGACGCTCGAAATGTTATAAAAGATCTGCGAGTCTTTATAGGGATATACGCAATTGGCACATTACATTCTGACCGTGGCCCCGCGTTTAGCTCTAGGGCTTACAAGGAAGCCACGGGAGGTTTGGGTGTAGCATTGCGGTACTCCTCTCCGTACCATCCCGAGGGAAATTCGGTAGTGGAAAGGAAAAACTGGGACTTAAAGCAGTCTTTAACAGCTAGAGTATTAGGCTCGGGTGAGAGTTGGGTAAAACATTTGTATGGAGTTCAACGAGCGTTGAATAACATGCCAAGAAGTTCTCTAGGGGGTGTCACTCCTTATGAGGTCCTATTTGGGACGAGAATGTGGGTACCTGATCTTGATTGTGAAGGCACAGTGGCGGATGATAAACATTTTGCCATCCATAAACGTTTGGCTGTTTTACAGGATCTGAATGAATCCAGGGTACTACAAAGCAATGTCCAGGTTAAGCGGAGCGCCACTAGGGAAATCAAGTCAGTTACGGCAAGACCTATCTGGGTCCCTACAGTTGGGGATCTGGTCAGAGAGAAAATTGAGGACAAAAAAGAATTTGGGCCATCATACAGAAAGCCTGTACCAGTCCTGGCCATTGAAGGAACAAGAACTGTACTTCTACCGCCTCTTGCCGGAAAAAAGGAGAAAAGATTTGTCTCAATCGACTTAATCAAACCACACTATGTGGCTGATACTAAATAGTAGGCCTCGTGGAGTCCTGAGTAAATGACACCCTCCTCTCGCTACCATACAAGAAGTTCAAACAGAAAGACTCATCACGTTTGAAGAGACCCCTGCACGGAATGATGGACTATGAAATAATAGCATGGAACTCGTTCCTCTCGAAACTGAAGTTATTAATCAGAATCAAAATCAAAATGAAAGACAAATTTCAACTCGACCAAACACAGATATCTACATCAACATGCCTCAACAAGAGCAAGTTACAGATCCCACAAGGCCTGCGGAAATACCGAAAATTGATCGAACTGCATCTGGCTATTTCATCGACTTTGATACCTTTTCATTGGATCCAAGTGAACCTGAAACGATGCCAGCCCAAAAAAACACGCAACCAGCAAGTTAAAGACTTTCTGAACTTTCTTAAAAAGACTTACCTGGTATCACCTTGGGTAGAACTATGGGTAATTACCGGGATACCTTTCTTTCTTTTCTGGATAGGCTTAGTGATTGTTTTTAACATGCTTATTAATGGAACTTACCTACGACAAAGCTCTGCAGCACAAAAAGTGAATCTGATTCTGAAACCTCACCTATCATCACATCATGAACAAAGAGACTTGTCATCAGTGAACATTACATCCGTTCCTATACCTGATGGTATAGTATGGGACAAGGTTGATTACGATATATTTGGTCCGACCGAACTTTTAAAGATTCCACATTTATTTAAAATATCATTGAGTGATATCATTATGTCCAATACATTTTCCGATGATTGGGATTATGAAACTGTAAATAATATGTTGTCTGATTTAGAAAAATCTGCTGCCTTTTCTAATAGTGAAATGTTGGAAGACACATCAGATTTTGAATCAATGTATTGCTATCAACATTATGGTCATCATTTTCTGCATAAATCTGCTAATCCCAGAAATGTTTTTACCTACCACCAATGGGAACATTGCCCTACACCGCCGAAAAGCAGTTCAAAGACATTTGCATAGAAATTTCCATATTTTTCAGGGTTTAACACATCCGACCCAGCCGCATATTATTATATGGTTGCACCAACACCAGCACAGAAAAATATGTTGACAAACACCAAACATATTTATTTTGCTTCCTTTATTGCCCAGTTGTCTGAACAAGGTTTCGACTTATGGAAAGACACTATACTCTTAAATTCTGTCTGGGGTACTAGAGACTGGCAGGTCCAGGGAACTGAAGCGCTACTTCGAGCATGCCTCATTCCTCAGCAAATAATGTTTTTGAATGAAACTGCAACAAACTTCCTGTCTTGGAATAGCCAAGAACAAAGACTTGAATACACCTCGGATGCCCACACCATCACACACCGAGGGTAACATAACATCACAAGAAGGTATTACGCTAAATGAGATCATGCAATACAATAGATCAGACCCCGATTGGAAGGGATGGTTGATTTGGCCCACAGGCACCAATAGATGTCAGGAAAGATTCATGGGTAAAACCAAAGGGTTTAATATCAACAGGCCAGATCCAAGCTATGTACAGAGAGAACATCTAGGGGTAGTGACATCATACAGTGTTGGGAAGTTATGCCTCGATTGGCTAAGAACCTCGACACTGTCACGGGTGAAACAACACTTATCCTTACTTACAAAGGATGTGGATTTACGTGATTTTTTATTGGGTCCTAGAAAGCCACGCCAGAAACGTTTCTATTATGCTGTCTATAATGAAATCTGGAAAATATCCCAACAAGAGGCCGCGGAGAGATTACGTGAAATAGATCGTATAAACCTAGAGAAAGCTCTAGCCGTGGTTGACAATGGTTTAACTACACTAACCTACAGGATATATTCACTGGGCAACATTGTATCTTCTGCATTAGATATATTAGAACAGGATTTGTCCATATTACAGCACGGGCAATCACAATTGCGTTCTATTATATTGTTAAGCTGGACGCTGCAATCTTTGCGCGCAGGCTATGTGCCTTGGCGTTTCATCAACAGTACATCTCTGTTTTCTTCATACAATCTAACAGAAAACAGACAGAGATGGCACAAAGGGGTGCAAAATATACAATGCTGAGTATTGAAAAACTGGATAGATTAGCCTTTACAGTGGCAGAATCACTGTCCACAGAATGGTTAATCCATGGCCACATAACTCTACCGGTCACTACTTTTCAATTTCAATACTGCCTTGAACAAAAGCAGGCAGGCAGATATGAAGAAATGGGTAGGGAATTCATCAAGGAATCTTCGGAATTACCATACAGATTTTGATGCCGGAGTGGGGATAGAGAAGTGTTTTCAAGCGGTACAAACTGTGAGAACACTTTAAGTGGATCACTCATATGTCAGGATATAATGCTACATGGGGCGTGTAACGGTTCAGTAGCAAATTTATCCTGTCACTTGAGGGTAACCCCAGCTGCCGTGATCTCTCCAGTGTACAGGCTACTTTCGAATGGGAGTTACTTGATGCTGAACGATCAAGGTTGCTGTAGGATGCTTCCGGGCATCGCATATCTGGTAACCGTGAGCTCCAGGGTTACTTGCTGAATGCAAGTATTGTTTCCACCAACACATACAGTCAGGGAGGCGCCTTTATGGCCTTCGCTAAATGTTTCATTAATTCGGTTTGATGCTTTGAGCTGAATGAAAGCCATGCTTTTACAGAAGTCTGTGCCCTTAACCCCCGCTCGAGAGACTTTTGATCTCCAGATCGCAAGGTCTTCAGCAGAGATACAGGCGCTCATACGTACGAATTGCCCCTTCCATTTCGCAGAAATGGTAAATCGTATCTTTAACATGTCTGATACGACAGGCATTGTCCACCTATTTAAGACAATCGGTTCTGGACTATTAAGCACCTTTCAGACGGTTCTCGGAGTTATACCAAACTTTATACACTCCGTATTTGGAAGCATTTTTGGAGGACTTCCGCTGATCCTGTTTCTGATAGCAGGTATCCTGATCGAAATTTTTCTACTACGCAATGGACGTCCCAGTCACCAAGGAGATGGAAATAGTACTCCAGGAGTGAAAATACCGTGATCGCATGGTACAACATCTAGGCACACCTCGCCTGAGAGAACTAAGTGCATCTTGGTTCCTGTCATTTAGACCAGTCTAGATGGACTGCATCTTACCTGTCCTCCGATGCCTGTTTTGCGGAGAAGAATGCGTGTTGGATCTCTGTCTGACACTCCCATCAAGTGCGCAACCGGAAGTTGATGCTTTACTCGACCAGATAAACGCCCATGTTCTGCAGTGTCCCCAGCGTATTCCAGTGTTGATGGCGGCATTTCTAGAGCCACCACAGGTAGTATCAGCTCCTGTTGGTATGGACATCAGCTCCTCCTCTGACACCCAGACCTTGGACGGCGCACAGGCTGCCCCAGCATCGGCTGTGGACAGTGCGAAAGATCATCTGTGCTCAATTGACATACTCTGCGAGGTGTTACAGGGACCGTCATCTGCGGAGGCAGGCAACGATAATGTTGCGGCTACCAACCAGGACACATAAACATTTGACTCATTTGGCCCGTCGTGTGCTGGGAGAAATTCGACTTTTTGAAAACAAACTGAAAATTGGAACTCCATAACAAAATTGACATTCTTTTGAGCATGCATGGCTTTCAAATGCTTGTAGTAGTTCGAACTATACCTACGGACACATTAGAGCTATGGCTTGAGTGACAATTCCCTTTTTGAATTTTTTAAAGATTTTAAGAACTTTTAAATTATATTTTTAAACAAAATCTAATGTTTTTTTTAAAACTATCAGCATACCAGTGTCTAGTCAACCTAGTAGTACGTTGAGAATTTAACTATTTTGTCCATTCAGAAGAGGAGTGGGTGTTATATTCCCTATAGATACCATAACATAGGTCCAGGTAACTTCATAACCCTTCATCTATATTCTTCCCTACATTACACTTTTAATGGTTTACAGGGACTGACCTTTTACCTAGATACGACACTGCATTCACAACGTGGGTTTTCCCTAGTTCGAAATCTCATACATTATGCATGAGGATTCTTGGAAGCACAGCAGGACTACCATCTCCTGTATAATATCTAGGTATAAAGTTCATGCCCGACGTCATCCTTAATCCGACACAGTAGTACAGCAAGGTAGGACCCCTGGGGAGACCTATGGGTATATACACATCACATCTTGCTAAGATAATCAGAGGAGATCAGGACTTCCCGGCCGACACACTGACCAGAGACGCTGAGGTTCCTTAATGCAGACACTCCAGCTCGCAGTGGTCTAACATCCCTCGCGGGGTGTCCAACTCAAGACCAAGACAGGGTCCCACAGTCTCTCACTTCAGGTAATGGGGTTGACTTTATCCTAGAGGGATTCTTGGCTTAACACCTACACACATGCAAGGTACACATAGGTACTTCTAGTTAGGGAGACATCGTAGGAGTACGCATCTTTTTATTATCATGTATTTTATGTACTTGTATGTATTCATGATTATTGCAAGATGGTAGAGCTTTACCATCCGTTCACTTTCATAGTGCTTCTAATCCTATATATCTGCTCCTGTCTAACGGTTGTTGCAGCTCATCTATTTTACGCCAGAATAACAACTGTTCAATAAATACTTATTGAAAACGCCCAGCCTGTTTATTCTGTGTACCTCTCTAAGACAGACTAAGTAAGCACGAGTGACTGAGCGAAAAGTAGTATATTGTTTCCACGGTCCTGAGGGATCAGGGTTGTCATGTTCGATGGTTGCCAAGAACTATTCTCTCCTTGGTAAGAGGGATTTTAGTGGCACTGTGAGCTAGCTGGTACAAAAAGCCACCATACCCAGTGGGGGTGTTTGGAATCAGTCTGACACCAATCCTACAGTGTATGTTCTCCGAACGCGCAGATCCTGGATAGGCTGGATAGGTTTTATAGGAACTAGATGACACTAGGGTCTGGCTTTGCGTTTGCCTTCCACTCGCCCACAAAGGGCTGAAGAAAAGATTAGTAGTTTTAACTCGGGCCATCAGCATTCCCATCAAGTGTCTTGACCAGGACTTCAAGGAGCAAGAACATGGCTTTAGGAGCACTCCATCTCTGTTCTACAGCTTCAGCTATGACCCACATTGCCCCCAGTCAGGCCAGAGATGGTGAACATGGGTAAAAGCACTGCCCTCAACAAGGGGGGTAGAAAACTTTACTGTGGTTACACCAAGGGGAAAGAGAAGGAACTCATGCAGATCGTGATCGGTGCAAGCAAGAGAGATGTGGTGGAGCGGCACAGTGGTATGTATGTATACAACAAAAGTGCCCCAATGTAGTTTGCAGGAGCTCACGGTGACAGCCGAGTCAGAGCACAGCATAAATATTCAGTGTATTGATCAAGGGCAGAAGTGCAGGGGAGAGGTCAGTAGGGCCACATACAGTCCCGAATACCACATTCAGATTTTTGAACATGTGGGCTCTGCCACAGGCCGGGGTAGATAGATGCATTGACATCTATCTCATGCTAGAATACAGGTTAGTTGAATATTTAATACAAGGCACAAGAGCCAGCTAGAGTTGAGGTCTCCTGCGAGTACTGACTGCCCACATCCAGTGGTCCAATGTATCAAAGTGTGGCCTGTGCAAAATCAAGGTTTCGGGAGATGAGCAGGGGAGGGCAGAGCCCATGGATACAGAAACAGAATTGACTTAACCAACACGCTCATTATCAAAGCACACAGACACAATGTCAGATGATCCCTTCACAATCAGGGAACAAAAGGCCTATGAAGAAAATGTTCATAAAAGACTGAAGGCACAGCAATATGCCCAGGTGATGCAACGTTTTATGCAAGATAAGGTGGCACAGCACCTAGATTGCGCAGCACTCTGCCGAGAAGAAGATTGCACAGCACCACATTTAGCAGTTAACGCTTAGAAATCATCACATGCCCATCTGCAGAGAGATTTGTTCTCAAACTTACCTAAAAAAAACAAAGAATCTGTTCACCACAAGTTAGGCGTCAGTAAGGAGGATCCAGGGCCAGGGCTAGGCATGGGCAGTGTGGGCAGCTGCACAGGGCCCCGTAGTCAGCTCTCCAACGTGGGGCCCGCACCAAATTAGAGGGGCCTTGCACGTTCCCCACCACAAGTTAGGCGTCAGTAAGGAGGATCCAGGGCCAGGGCTAGGCATGGGCAGTGTGGGCAGCTGCACAGGGCCCCGTAGTCAGCTCTCCAACGTGGGGCCCGCACCAAATTAGAGGGGCCTTGCACGTTCCCCTTCTGCCCAGGGCCCCATAAATCCTAGAACCGGCCCTGGGAAGATCAGTGACCCCCAAAACATAATTCTTTAAATCCTGGCCAGATCAGATGCCGGTTTGTGGACAGGATTAGGGCAGCACAGCCTTGAGCGCAAGCACTGAGCCGTAGCTAACGTGGAGCCATTTCGTGCCCAAGGTAGGGCAACACAGCCTTGTGGACAAGTAGCGTCCTAGCGCTGCCAACAGAGAATCCATGTTTCACAGCACTACAGCGAGGGTAAGGAGCCACAGCACAAAGCCCAGATTCTGCAGCGTTATGCCAAGGTGGCAGCACCTCTCGTGAGGAGCGAGTGTTTGTTTTCTGGAAACAAAGCTTCGCAGTTGTTTTTGGTGAAGTATTTTTGATGGCAGTCTACACCCACTGTCTTCGTGCACACACACACAGACCCAAAAGAGGCGCGAAGGCCACACACCGCGTTGCTAGTTTCTGTTGCGGAGGTAGAGAAGTGTAGTTAGTGACTTCTTGCCAACTCACTCTAAATGGGAAGTATTAGCAAATGCAGACAATCGTTCAAGGGTGACGGCGTTCTCCATTAAATGTAAAGTTTCACTGCTCATGCCCTCGCTCCCGCACGGATTTAATGCATCAGAAACCAGGACGGATAAAAATAGTTGCCGGTCTTGCCATGTTGAAAGCTGTGACATGCAGATTTCTGCAACAGATGTATTCACTGGCTGAGTTATCCCTCAGCTACACTGCCTCTGGAAAACAGAACAAGCAAAATCTTTGTGTTGCTGCTCGCTCCCATGCTAATAGTACTGCATGGGAGTTAACTTGAGGGGAAAAAAAGGTGGGACTTGACAAAAGCTGCACCCACCAAAGCCCGTCACTGCTCGTTCCTGAGGCAATACTCCATGGTAGTTACCTTCAGGAAAAAAGGTGGGACATGCACCAACAATTAGCCATTTGCAGGCTACGATTTTAGAATGAGGAACACAAAATCCAATCTACAGCGTGGGAGGAGCCAGACCCCCACAAAGTATCTACAACAGATCGCCTGACAGCGCAAGCGCTGTAGGCTCGACCTAAGAAGATGAAGGAATAAGTCAGGGAACCATGAGGCTAATAAATACATAACATCATAAATGAAAATTGTAGCCCCAAAAACCTCTGTACGAAAACGTATCACTGAGCAAAGTTAGGGAAACTTTTTAAACTCTGCACACAGTTTTAAGGGTGAACCTTGAAACTTTTCCGATCCTTGCTGATAATTACTTCAACTTGCAGCCTAGAAAAGCTCTGTGGGTGACTAACTGACTGGTAAATGGGTGACAGATTTAATGAAAGTATATTAAGCAACATTGCCCTCGATTATGAACTTGGCTGGTAAGTAATTCCTGAGATCTTAAGTCCTAGACAACAAAAATGGGAAATGACTGTTGGTAAGTCATTACCGCCTTTTTCAAACTCCTCACAGTTACCAACAGCTCCATAATCAATGCAATGTAATACTGATTTAAAAACGTTTACCATGTCTGAAATCTTTTCTGTGTTAAAGTTGTAATGTGAGTGGAGCAGGGGTCCACATTTGATTAGTTTGCAGCAATGACACAGTTACTTTCACACACAGCCCCTTTTATTTTCCAAGTTGGCCATGCCCCAGCCTTCAGGTGCCTGCAGACATGTTACATCATGCTGTGGGGCCAGATGGAACACTACATCCCTCATTAGCTCAAACAAACAAGCATTGGTAAATGCATTAGGTTTCGTGAATAATAATAAACTGTTTTTTGTTGTAAGTTATAGCTTGCTGAGTAGCTGTACAATACAAGTTACAGAAAGTCTGTTATGACTTGTTTATGTACAGAAAGGCAATATATTGTGCTGTTACTAGTGGTATAATGCGGGTAAGTAATAGCAACATTTTGAAAAATGAAATGAAAGAGAGAAACAGTAGACTTAATTGATGTAATAGCAATATTATGTGTTTAGAGCAGTTCTAACAACTTTTGGGCCCATTGCAATTGCACCTGCTGCACCATTAAACTCATGCATGTAGTGCCTGCAACATAACTGCATTTGTGACTGCCTGTTCAGTAGTAAAATATAGCAATATTTTGTGTTTAGAGGAATTATGACAACTTCGGCCCTGGTGCCACTGCACCTGCTGCAAAATTCAAATCATGACCCTATTGCCATTAAGGTGTGACTTGCTGTTTAATAGTAACATCTTGCAATATTTGGTGTTTAGAGAAGTTCGGACAACTTTTGCCCCCTGTGCCACTGCACCTGCAGCACCATTTAAATCATGACCCTAGTGCCTGCAAGGTGACTGCACTTGTGACAGCTTATTTAGTAGTTAAATATAGCAATATCTGGTGTTTAGAGGAGTTCGGACAACGTTTGGCCTCTGTGCCACTGCATCTGCAGCACCATTGAAATCATGACCCTAGTGCCTGCTAGATAACTGCACTAGTGAGTGCCTGTTTAGTAGTACAATTTAGCAATATTCTGCATTTAGTGGGGTCAATATGCTGCACCATTCAAATCAGACCACTTTTAACTGCCAGATAACTGTAATTGTGTCTCCCTGTTTAAAAGTTAAATATAGCAATATTAGGTGTTTAGAGGAGTACTGACAACCTTTGAGCCCGGTGCCACTGCACCATTCAAATCATGACCCTGATGTCTGCAAGGTAACTGCACTTGTGACTGCCTGTTTAGTCGTAAAATATAGCAATATTAGATGTTTAGTGGGGTGCCTAGAGCTTTTGGTCCTGGTGCTACTGCACCTGCTGCACCATTCAAATCATGACCCTGTTGTCTGCACGGTAACTGCACATGTGACTGTTTAGTAGTAAAATATAGCAATTTTAGGTGTTTAGATAGGTGCCTAGAGCTTTTGGTCCTGGTGTCACTGCACCTGCTGCTCCATTGAAATCATGACCCTGTTGTCTGCATGGTAACTGCACTTGTGACTGCCAGTTCAGTTTTTAATTGGAGAAATAATCTGGATTTAGTGGGGTCCCTAGAGCTTTTACCACCGGTGGCACTGCACCTGCTGCACCGTTCAAATCAATTCCCTTTTAACTGCAAGGTAACTGCAATTGTGACTGCCTGTTTACTAGTCAAATATAGCAATTTTATGTGTTTACAGGAGTTCTGGCAACTTTGGGGCCCGCTGCTACTGCACCTGCTGCACCATTCAAATCATGACCCTTTTGTATGCAAGGTAACTGCACTTGTTGTTGCCTGTTTAGGAATAAAATATAGTAATATTAGGTGTTTAGTGGGGTGCCTGGAGCTTTTGTTCCCGGTGCCACTGCACCTGTTGCACCATTCAAATAAGGACCCTGTTTCCTGCAGGATAACTGCACTTGTGACTGCCTGTTTAGTAGTAAAATATAGTAATATTTGGTGTTTAGTGGAGTTATGACAACTTTCGGTCCCAGTGCCACTGTACCTGCTGCACCATTTAAATCAAGTCCCTATCAATTGCAAGGTAATTCGAATTGTGACTGCCTGTATAGTACTAAAATATAGCAATATTAGGTGTTTAGAGGAATTCTGACAACTTTTTGCCCTGGGTCACTGCACCCCCTGCACCATTCAAATCATGATCCTAGTGCCTGAAAGATAACTGCACTTTTTACTGCCTTTTTAGTAGTAAAATATAGCAATATTTGGTGTTTAGTGGAGTTATGACAACTTTTGGCCACTGTGCCACTGCACCTGCTGCACCATTAAAATCAAGCCCCTTTTAACTGCAAGATAATGGCAATTGTGACTTTCTGTTTAGTAGTAAAATATAGCAATATTAGATGTTTAGAGGAGTGCTGACAACTTTTGAGCCCGGTGCAACTGCACCTGTTGCACCATTCAAATCATGACCCTGTTGTCTGCAAGGTAACTGCACATGTGATTGTTTAGTAGTGAAATATAGCAATTGTAGGTGTTTAGTGGGGTGCCTAGAGCTTTTGGTCCTGGTGTCACTGCACCAGCTGCACCATTGAAATAATGACCCTGTTGTCTGCAAGGTATCTGCACTTGTGACTGCCTGTTTAGTTTTAAATTTTAGTAATAATCTGGATTTAGTGGGGTCCCTAGAGCTTTTGCCACCGGTGCCACTGCACCTGCTGCATCATTCAAATCAACTCCCTTTTAACTGCAAGGTTACTGCAATTGTGACTGCCTGTTTAGTAGTCAAATATAGCAATATTGTGCTTAGAGGAGTTCTGGCAACTTTTGGGCCTGGTGCTACTGCACCTGCTGCACCATTCCAGTCATGACCCTGTTGTCTGCAAGGTAACTGCCCTTATGGCTGCCTGTTTAGTAGTAAAATATAGCATAGCACTTGTGTATTAACTTTATTTTAACACGCAATGTTTATTACAACATTTAGAATTTGATCATAATGATCAAATATATTAGGTTGAAAAAATCAATCTGATAATGCCTACAAAGTGCAAAGAAAGGTACTGAGGCTTCAATAGGAAATGCCATAAATGTTCTAAGGCTAAAGCATCTGCTTTACACAACTAACTTCGAGAGGATGTAGCCTTACGGCTAAAGCGGTCGACCTCGAAGCTGGGGAACTGGGTTCAAGTCTCAGCAACGACGCTCAACATCCTGTGATTCTGGGCAAATCACTTAATCTCCCCATGCCTAACAAAAATGAATGTGTGCATCTGTAACGAAACTGGTGCTCATGTATAGCGCTCTGATACCCGATATCTTCGGGTCCAGTTTGCGCTATATAAAACTCTAAAAATAAAATAAGTAATGAAAAGCAAGCATTCCAGAATACTGTTAGACGCTGTCTGCGTTTTCCATGTGAAGAAATCTTGGGGCATATTAGCAAGACGGGCGATAAAATTATCGCAGTTTTAGCGGCAGGAAACTGCCGCTAAAGCGGCGATAATGGGCTTGGTAATATGCGTTATGGAATTCCAATAGAAGCCCAGGTTAGATGTCCTGCACATCTAACCTGGGCTTCTATTGGAATTCTATAACGCATATTAGCAAGCCCATTATTGCCGTTTTAGCGGCAGTTTCCTGCCGCTAAAACGGCGATAAGTTTATCGCCGGTCTTGCTAATATGCCCCCTTATCTTGACAGTGAATGGAGCTTAAACAGTTTGAGCAGCTTTAGTAGAAGTATCGTAAATGCTTGCAGCCAGGGGATGTTAAAAAACAAAAAGTTCCTCACAAAAGCAAATGAACACACTAATTCGGCTATGGAAACTGAAAAGAGCCCCCTTTTAATATATAATAAATACAAGAGATTTCACGCTGTGCAGGCGAATCCTGAAAATAAACTGGTGAACATTTACTAAACTCTAGGATATTGTCTCAGCACCAATAGTCTCTAAGCCTCAGTAAATCTTGGGGGTTGCAA
Organism: Calotriton arnoldi; assembly: GCA_963921515.1. Taxonomy (NCBI): domain Eukaryota; kingdom Metazoa; phylum Chordata; class Amphibia; order Caudata; family Salamandridae; genus Calotriton; species Calotriton arnoldi. The sequence continues at coordinate 1,406,574 of CAWUFW010000037.1, read as the reverse complement.
TTCATTTTGTCTCATCCCTGACCACACTATGACTCCTTCCTTATTGGAGGGATCCTGTTGCTGGTGTTGGCCTCACTGGCCCATCGCTTTGCACTCTTGAAGGACTGGTGGTGAGAGTCACTGACCAGGGCCCCGAAAGGGTGTTGGATCTTCATACCCTTCCCACTTAAAGGCTTTTATCGTGTTCTTCTGTGGTCTCCGCCCAGTGCTGGATGGAGTTACTCTTTTACACAATGACATATTCCTGGTCCCAGTTTTGTTCCATCGTCGGGCTGTCACCATTGTCCCTTGCCTGGTCAGAATGGTCCATGGGGCACACTCAAATGGCATTCGTAATTTGTTTCAGGATATTTGTTTTGTACCAGTACCAGGTCACCTTCTCATATTTAACTTGTTTGCGTTCTCCTAACTTACCTGGCAAATGCGTTATTTCTAGCCTGCTTGTGTTGGGCTTGTGGTTTACGCAGAGTGGTGGTCCTTTGCTAAGCTGCATGTATTACTTGAACCACTGGTTTGCCGAACACAAGATGGATAGGGCACAGTTTGTGATACATTGAGGCATGAGTTAAAAGAGCTACAGGAAGCGATGTATGCCCCACTCAGATTTATAAGGCTAGATGTACGAAGAATTTTTGCATTCACAAACGGGCCGAATTGCAGATTCCGGCCGTTTGCGAATGTAAAAATGCATTTACAAATTTACTAACGATAAATTGCGATTAAGTTTACTGAATCCCCATTTGGGTTTGCTTATTGGTATTTGAAAGGTGCGTGTTTAGGGCGTCCCTTCCAAATACCGATTTGCAATGGTATGTACTAATGTTTTGAAACCAAAATGTGATGTGTGCCCCTCTCAGTGTCATAGGTCTAGATGTCAGAAAGCAAATGGCATTTCTAAATGTACAAACTCTAAACTGTTATTTGGTAACCGGTTACCGAATCGCATTTGGGTTTGAGAATCGGTATTTAGAAGGGGGGTGTTAGGGCTTCCCTTCCAAATACCAATTCACAATGGTATGTACTAATGGTTTGCGACTGAAATGCAGTTGCAAAACATCGCACATTACTGTCAACTCGAAGTTGGTTGTAACCCACTCAGAAATGGGAAGGGGTTCCCAAGGGATCTCTTTCCCTTTGGGAATGGTTGAACAAATATTATTTAAGAAGAGCTGGGAGTGGTACAAGGGACCTCTGCCAACAGTTATAAAATGAAAGCTAAATGTTTCATTTTTTTCTTTTTAAGTGCATCCTGTTTTCCTTTAACCCCACAGTGCTCATGTGCGTCGACGGCTCGCGCCACAGGAGGGCGATTCCCAAGCAGGGATCCACCCACTAGGCACCTGGGAGGGGGGAGTGGCCCTTGGGCAAGGGCCTTTGCTCCCCCCATAATAATTCTGCCATATTCAGTCTTTCTGCCCCCCTGGGGGGCAGATAGTTTCAATAGCCTCCAATCTGCCCCCCGGGGAGGGGCAGAAAGCGCACTAGCCACCAGGGTTTTATTTTTAGCTAATTTTGGGGTCGGGGCTGCCCGAGATGGGCATGCCAATGCCCCCCCCCCAAAAAAAATTCAACAGCCTTTCTCCCTAATGGGGACAATATCCCCCGATCTGCCTCCCAGGGGGGGGCAGAAAGCCCACTAGGCACCAGGGATTTTTTTTTTATGTATATAGGGGTGAGGGCTGCCCAAAATGGGTATGCCAATGCCCCTACTCCCAAAAATTCCACAGTCTTTCTGCCCCTCAGGAGGCAGATGGGGCAATAGCCCCTGATCTGCCCCCATGGGGGACAGAAATCCCACTAGGCATCAGGGATTGTTTTTTTTTAATACGGAGAGGTGGGAGCTGCCCAAATGGGCATGCCAGTGCCCCCACCCCCCAAAAACAATTGCCAGAGTCTTTCTGCCTCCCTTTGCAAAAAAGGGTCAGTTTTAACTTAAAAAATTTGGTGTGTCCACATTGTGTTTTGGCCCATTTCCTGTTGTGGGCACTAGGCCTACCCACACAAGTGGGGTACCATTTTTATTGAGAGACTTTGGGGAATGAGGGGTGTGTGGAATTTCATAGATCCATGCAGATTTCAGAACTTCCCATCACAGAAATGTGAGGAAAATGTGTTTTTTTTAATCAAGTTTGAGGTTTGCAAGGGATTCTGGGTAACATAACCTGGTGCGAGTCACACAAGTCACCCCATCCTAGATTTTCCTGGGTGTCTAGTTTTAAAAAATGTATAGGTTTGCTAGGTTTCCCTAGGCGCCAGCAGAGCTAGGGTTCAAAACCTATGGCTAGACACTTTGTAAAAAAGGGCCAGTTTTCACTGTACAAATGTGGTGTGTCCACGTTGCGTTTTGGCCTGTTTCCTGTCACGGGCACTAGGCCTACCCACACAAGTGAGGTAACATTTTTATCGGGAGGCTTTGAGGAATAGGGGTGGGTGGAAGTTTGTGGATCCACGCAGATTCCAGAACTTTCCATCACAGAAATGTGAGAAAAATGTGTTTTTTTATTTTTACAAAGTTTGAGGTTTGCAACACACAAGTCACCCCACACTGGATTCCCCTGGATGTTTAGTTTTGAAAAATGTATAGGTTTGCTAGGTTTCCCTCGGTGCCGGCTGAGCTAGGATTTAAAATCCACAGCTAGGCACCTTGCAAAACAAGCATTGGCATAGCCAATAGGTCTCGCTTTTGGGACCTTATAAGTATTTAGTTATGCAGCACAATATCCTTGGTGCAACAACATCAACTGTTGAATGGCTAAACACTTATAAGGTCCCAAAGGCGAGACCTATTGGCTATGCCAATGCTTGATTAAATAGCTCTATTTAAAGCCCTGGGAACCTTTCTGCCTACCTCTCCCACACACACATGCAGCTCTCGGCGCTATTTGTCACCGGCCCCCGACAGCACACAAACACACGCATGACACACACAACAGACACAGGAAACAAAAGAAAGGTACCATACCTGGAAACACTGAAACCGTCCGGCAGAAAATAAATGTCTGAAGACTCTTTCCTTCTCTGTTTACTCACATTTAATCTGCACTCTCTCTCCCCCCAAGCAACATTTGCTCCTGCCGGAGCCAAACGCTTTAAATCTGATCTTCGAGGCCAGGAGCTGTCAAGCCCTGCTCGGCGAAGAAGATTGATCGAGCCCCGGTTTTCCTTCCAGCTTTGTTAGAAGCAGAAGCTAGTAAATTAAGGGCCTTGCTTTTTTCGTTCGAGGCCCCTGTGTTTAGATATTAAATAACCGCGCACTTTAGCGTGTTTTCTATAAACAGAGGCTTGGATTGCAGGCATCCGATGTTGCATTCCCAGGTATGGCTTTGCTGTGTCTGTGGACTAAAAAGAAGCTACGCACAGAGAGGACACGTGTGAGGGGGCAAACGTCTCTTCCTGGCAGTCAGAAACAATGCGAGGAGCCTGCTGCAGACAGAGGCAGGGCCAGCCTAACCTGTAGCACAAGAAACGCAAAAGAGGAAAAAAATATATAAAATTCTTTTCTGAAAGGAGTGCGTGTGTGTTAAAAAAAAAGTGTAAATAAATCCGCGCATGGGGCAGAATGAGGCGTGCCTTCCTGGCTTTTTTTGGATCAATCACACAGACAGTGGCCTCTTTTGATTAAACCCCAAATTGTCATTGGGCAGCGGCAATCATGTGACAGCCAATTCGGTCCAATTTCAACCTTGTCTCCATGAATTCAATAGTTTAATGGTAGCACGGTCCCCATACGGCTGTAATCAGTGAATTAGAAAAAAAAAACACACTTGCCGAGATTTTATGAAAGTTTTAGTACTTCTGATTATTAATTGTAGTGCACAAGATAGGATTGAGGGGGGGGCTGCCAAGCAGTATTGTGCAGTGTGTCTGTGACTAACCTTAGATTTGAAACATTATTCGAATTTGCAAACCATTACAGAAATTGGTTTACTTAAAAACCAGTGCAAATTTCCTCAACTCTCATCAGTGGAAGAGGGTATTTGAAAAAGTATTCCCAAAGTGTGGAAAAGGTAAACATTTGAGGCTTTATCGCGAACAAGGACATGGAAGCAGCTACTCATGCTACTGGAGAGGACAGAAGACAAAAGGATATTTTTGCATGTTTTACCCCAGCTTGTACATCTGCTCAAATTTTCCTACCGTGGATGCGAACCATGACACAGTCAGGAAGATTTTTTTAACACGTCATTTTTGAAACATTGAAGGATCTGAAATAAAGCAAATTGCATTCTGTTTTACCTCCCACGCATTCTAGTTTATGGCATATTGCAGAGGATGTTAAACTAGTAAAAAGGAGTGAAGTGGTCTTGGTGCTTGCCAGACACAGGAAGAATCACAACAGAAGCACGAGTGCTTAAAGTGCAGACGCGCGCGCGGCCACGCTAATTGCAAACAGATGGCCCCTGCGCGCCGCTGCTCGCTCCCGCAAGGTGGATGCCACCACAAGCACGAGTGCTTGAAAAGAGCTGACCGATTTCTAAAGGTCATCTCCTAGAGCAGCGCATGCGCGCTGCACTAGGCTTGACCTAAAAAGGGTCTGTTTCCACTGTAAAAATGTGGTGTATCCACATTGCGTTCTGGCCCGTTTCGTGTCGTGGGCACTAGGCCTAACCATGCAAGTGAGGTACCATTTTTATCTGAAGATATTGGGAAATGCGGGTGGGTGGAGGTTTGTGGATCCACGTAGATTCCAGAACTTTCCATAACAGGAATTTGAGGAAAATGGTTTTTTTTTTACAATGTTTGAGGTTTGCAAGGGATTCTGGGTAACAACACCTGATGGGAGCCACACAAGTCACCCCATCCTGGATTTCCCTGGGTGTCTAGTTTACAAAAATGTACAAGTGTGCTAGTTTCCCCCAGGTGCCAGCTGATCTAGGGTCCAAAATCCACAGCTAGGCACATTGCGAAAAAGAGTCAATTTTCACTAGAAAAATGTGATATGTCCATGTTGCGTTTCAGGCCATTTCCTGTTGCAGCCTCTAGGCCTACCCACACAATTGAGATACCATTTGTATCAGGAGACTTAGGGGACCACAGATTTGTAGAGCAACTGCTATTACTTATTGACTTTCTATGCATTTCTGCCTTCCAAATGTAAGACAATGTGTAAAAAAGAAGTCACTTTGAAAAATGTCCTATAATTCACATGCTAGTATGGGTACCCACAATTTCGGAGATGTGCAAATAAGTATTGCTTCCAAACTCTATATTTTGTTCCTATTTCGGAAATACATAGGTGTCCTTGATACCTATTTTTCACTCTTTATATTTTACCAAATGAATTGCTATATACCCAGTACACAATGAAAAACCATTGGAAGACGCTGCTCAGTTATTGGCTCTGGGTTCCTCGGGTTCTAGGTGAACCTACAAGTCCTATATATCCTCACAATCAGATGTGTCCAGCGGATGTAAGGGTATATTGCTTTAAAAAATCTGTCATACTTAAAAGAAGTTACAGGTGAAAACGTTGGCACAAATGTCTGTCTTTTCAACTCATTTTCAATATTTCTTATTTTCAACTGTCAGTTTCTATAAAAAAACCTTGAAGGATCTACACAATGACCCCTTGCTGAAGTCATAATTATGTCTACTTTTCAGAAATGTATAGCTTTCCGGGATCCATTATTGCTTTCACACCTATTTCTACCACTAACTGGAAGAAGGTTGAAAGCACAAAAAGTAGCAAAAATAGGCTATGTCCCAGCAAAGTGCCAAAACTGTGTAGAAAAGTTTGGTTTTCTTTCAAAAGTCTGCCTGTCCCTGAAAGCTGGGAAGATGGTGATTTCAGCACCACAAACCCATTTCTTGATACCATTTGCAGGTAAAAACACAGACACTTTCTTCTGCAGCACTATTTTCTCATTTAAAAAAGGGGAATCCACAAACCCTAAGTACCTTTAAAATTCACATAAGGTTGGAAGAAAAGGGGGCAAATTTGGCGTGAATACCTTATTTGGACAAAAGGTTACAGGGGCCTAAGTGCGAACTACCCCAAATAGCCCTCTCTATGGAGCCACTAGGTGGCCATCTCTAAGGAGCTTTCCACTTCTGGTGCATTCTGAGGTGCCTTGACATCTTTAATGTCAATAACATTCTGGAGATCTATGCTCACCCCCTGTTGTGAAAAGATAGAGCCATAAAAGTTGATTTTTATTGTAAGGAAGACAGCTTGAGACCACACTCCAATATCCTCTGTAGGGTTGGTCTCTGGTGGTGCTCTGGAATTGATTTGGCATAGATGCCATGTGATTGATGACATATAGGACTTCTTTAGGCCAGACAGTGCCTTGTTGATGGTGAATTGGAAGATCCCTGTTGCTGAGGATGTAACAAAATCCAGGACATGCACCTTGGCAAGACCACATAGGTGGAGGATTCCATTATGTAATATCTAGCCTCATTTAGTTGCAGTTGGTGGTATCCTGAATTCAAAATTGCTGAGTATATTGTCTACAGTGATGGTGAGGAGGCATTTTTTCATTTTTTATTTCCTGGGCAGTGTCATATCAATATAAATGTGCTTGGCCCTGGGTTGTTTGGGTTTCATGGTCATGACCATGGGAGGAACCAAGGGAATCATCCAGACACTTTTTTGATTATATTGACTTCCTCTAGCTTTTGTAGGTCTTGCTCTGCCTATATAAAACTTGATTGAGTGTTTCCGCTATTGCCCAGATGATCATTGGGTTTTGGTGATGGATAATTTGGCCATTTACAGAAGCTCCGGTATCTACGAGGATGTGCACTTCAACTTCTTGTACTTGTACTTTGCATGTGGATTTCGGTGGCTTCCCCCCTGAGAATGGTTTGTGACGGAACTCTTTATCTTATTCATAGTCGTTTGTTATTGACCGGGTTGATCACCTTTGAGGCTCTCCTGGCTCCTGTGAGACAGCATAAAGTGTTTTTGCTTTGGGCATCCTGTTTTTCAGGCTTTGACCTTGGCATACTCTTCCATAGTGGTTTGCCTTTCAAGAGCTTGAGCGCACCTTGCCTTGTGCAGGGCACAAGGCCACTGGGTGTGGGTCAGCAGGTGCGGCATTGTTAACTGCTGCATGGACATGTGCTGCTTCTTGCATTTCCCCCTCTTCCAATGGCTTCAATCATCTCAGGCATGATGAAAGGTTTCACAACTGGTTCTACCTTTATGGGCAACTTGGCTAACACAGACTCTGTGCATTCAGCTCTTATAGTGGGAAGTTTATGTGATCTACCTAGCATTAGGGCTCCTCAGGAGTGCTTCTCCACCTGTCTGGTATGCCTTAGGGACAGATCTTCCTGCTACCCAACATCTTGCCCTTGGTTGTCTCCTGTGGCTTCTCCTTCAATATAATCACTGTTGCATATGATGGCTTGTGGATGGTGCAGTGACATTTGATTCTTGGAGCTTGACCCATGGAGGCAGTGATTCTTGTTGAGTAGCTCCTGTTTGAATCTCTCTTCTGATTGGTCGCATTCTTCTGCTTATTTGTGGGCTTCCGGTGGGCAGGTGGGACTAATTGGGCTGTGCTGTTCAGCCACTAAATACAGTCCTTGATGCACTATCCCTTTCTCCCCCTGGTTGTAGTTGTTGTCTTTCTCACATGGACTGCTTCTTCTGTCTCTGTTGTGCAATGGGTAGCCTGCGCATGTAGGACACATGTTGGCAATGGTCTCTCGACCTGCACTCACTCGGCCTGCATGTGCTGGGGGTTTGCCTTGCGCCATGTCGTCATTTTCCAGGGTTCTGTGTCCTGGTGCTTCGCAGGACTGTGCTGTTTGGCTCGATGACTGTTACCTATCAGGTATGTATCTCTTGAAGCACCTGCCTGTGTAAGATGGAGAAACTGAGAGCTCTGCGGAGTGCCATCGGGGGGTTCGGTTGCAGCCCGGAAGCTACTGCCTACGCGATTTTACTCCGAACTTCAGTTTTTCCAAGATGATTGCCTTCAGGGTGTGTTGGGCAATCATCACAGCTACTGGCCTCCCTTAATGCGCTGTCAGTGATTGTAGGGGACAGACAGGTACAGGGCGTGCGCAGGTGACTACCTGCCTCATCGCCAGTGTAGTGTGGGTGGAGCAGGGACCCACTGCTGCTTAGGGTGCACGCCGTGCGCAGATTACTACCTGCCTGTTAGCCAGTGTAGTGTGTGTGGAGCAGGGACCCACTGCTGCTTAGGATGCAGGCCGTGCCCAGGTGACTACCTGCCTCTTCACCAGTGTAGTGTGGGTGGAGCATGGACCCACTGCTGTTTATGGCACATGCCGTGTGAAGGTGGCTACCTGCCTTGTCTCCAGTGTATTGTGGTTGGAGCAGGGGCCCACTGCTGCTTAGCGTACCACATGTGGCTACTCTATGCCCCATGCCTAAGTCCTCCCAGGCCATACATGGTCAGTAAACCTACAAATAACCCTGCTAACTCTAGCACTGGCAAAAAAGAGAGATATAGTGGTCTCCTTTTAAATGCTCGCTCCCTTATTAAACATAAGTTGGAGTTTGCTATCTTTCTAGCTGAAGCTGAACCAGACTGGGTCCTCATTACCAAAACCTGGGCTAACATAGCCTTGGGACCCGATCTAGTTAATGCTATTCCGGGTAATCACTCTATTCAGAGGATAGACAGGGTGGGACGCATGGGTGAGGGCCTGGCAATTGTTTTTAAATCACAGTTCAAATGCTTGATAGATTCAGACTTCAACCTACAAACCTGTGAGCCCTTCATTTTAAACTTATTATCTCAGCCACTTGTTCATTCAGGGGATTACTGATTTATAGACCCCCAGGTCCTGGATCGCCGTTCCTCAAGAAACTTAAAATTCTGGTTGACCATTCTGGGTGATTTTAATTCTGACCTAGAAGAGACGGACAACCAAGATTCTAGCGCCCTCTTAGAGGCACTCGCTAGTCTTGGTTTGTTGCAACTAGTATCTGCTCCCACTCACAAGGCAGGCCACACTCTGGATGGAATCTTTACAATGATCTAAGAATTACTTATCAAAAAACTATCCCTATCTGTTGGTCCGACCATAGCGCAGTTGCCTATGATCTCCTACCTCCATCAGCAGCTAGTAATAATAGAACTCCTCACCCTCTGTATAAATCTAGAAATTGGAAGGGGGTGTCGGCTGAGACATTAGCCAGTACCCTAAATAGTATACTCTGTGTAATTCAAGAGGATTCCAATAGTGGGGCAGAGGCTTTTGCAACGTGGCTGGAATCTGCAGCAAATATACTGGCCCCCCGAAGGCAAATACTTGTATAAAGCGATTTCCATCGGCTCCTTGGTACAATGAGCGGGCTTGGAGGAAAACTCTAGGTGAGCAAGAAAGAATCCTATACAAGATAAGCATCAAGGAATACAAGCTTGCACTAATGGAAGAAAAGTCAAAATATTGCAACCATAAAATAGAAAATTCATCCTCTGCTAAAGAACTATTCAGGATAGTACAATTGCTTTCGGCCTCTCAACCCAGAGCAGAGCCAGAGATTTCACAAGCCTTTTGTAACCAGCTAGCAACCTTCTTCCACTATAAAATCATGGATATTTATACAGGTTTTGATTCTAATCTTATGCTGTCCAGTCACTCAATTGCCTCCAGCTGGCCAACTACAACGGCACAAGGGATGCCATCGGCCTCAAGCCTAGAGACCAATGGTCTCTCCGTCTTCTCTACTCTGTCGCCCAAGTTGGCCTCAAAATATTGTATGAACACCCATGCAGGATCACCTCTAGAAGCCTGCCCTCCAGCAGTTCTTCATATGGCGGCCAGCATCATAGTCGAGCCACTCTGTAAATTAATGAATAACGTGATCATATCCGGATCCTATCCCCGTAGCTGGAAGCAAGCTATCATCATTAGGCCTCTTTTAAAAAAAAATAATCTAGACCCCACGATTGTAAGAACTCCCGTCCCATCTCCTTGCTTCTGGTCCCTGCAAAGATCTTGGCAATGCACCTTAACATCCAGCTGATGGAAACTGCGGAACAGCAACTTTGGCTGAATGACTCCCAGTTTGGTTTTAGGAAACACCATGGGACAGAAACCGCCCTTATATCAGCCACCGACTATATCAGGCCCACGGTGGATAATGGACAGGGGGTGGTGCTGATACTCCTGGATCTGTCAGCAGCATTTGATACCATCTCGCCTACATTGCTGCTGGACAGACTCCAGGGTCTTGGCATCTCTCATCAAGCATTGGCACTCCTGTCCTCTTTTCTGATGGAAAGATCTCAAAGGGTTAAATTACAGCACTTCCACTCTGAGGCCTTTTTCCTACCTTGTGGAGTACTGCAGGGCTCATCGCTGAGCCCTAGGCTTTTCAATCTTTATGTGGCACCTTTAGCGGCTGTTATTCACTCCTTTGGACTGGAGGTAGTGTCGTATGCAGACAACACTCAGATCATGGTACCAATCCCCAAGGGCTCATCCTCAATACCAGAGAATATTCTTGGTTGCATGACTAAAGTGGCAGATTGGATGTCATGTAACTTTTTGAAGCTCAATGGGGACAAGACGGAAGTTATGATATTCGGTACAGGGACATCAAGTTGGAATACTAACTGCTGCCCCTATTCCTTAGGTATCTGTCCTACCCCGGGTAAGAAGGCTAAGAACCTTGGAGTACTGATGGACACTGAACTTAACTTTAATGTCCAAATGAATCGTACCATTTCCACCTGAATCTGGATCATAAGGATGCCTAAGAAAATCTTCCCTCTCATCCAGCAGCCGGCACGTAAGCCCTAGTAATGTCCAGACTTGACTACTGCAACTCGCTGTACCTGGATTCGAACAAGAATACAGAGCATAATTTCCAGGTGGTACAGAATGCGTTGGCGAGACTTGTTCTTGATATTCCCAGAAGACAGTCCGCTGGGAAGGGACTAGAAACCCTGCACTGGCTCTCCATCAATAAGCGCATTAGCTTTAAATCTCTGTATGGTACATAAGGCGCTTCATCTTCCTTATCCTACAAGATTAAAAACCATGTTCAGTTTGCACTCCCCAGGCAGACCCCTCCGCTCATCTCTCCAATTGCTCCTCGCGGTACTGAGAACCAAAAAAAAGAAATGGGGTGATAGAGCTTTTTCTATGGCCACAAGCAAACTCTGGAATTCTCTTCCCTTAAACATAAGGGCCATCCCTTAGCTCCTGCCCTTTAGGAAGGCTCTTAAGACATGGCTATTCTCCGTGTGATTCTCCTTCTGGTGCGGGTGTACTGGTGGACCACTTCCGGTCGGTTGATCTTCAGCGCCTTGATGCCCTCGGGTGATTGCTGCGCTTTATAAATTTTAAATCAAATCATGCCATGCTCAGATGACTACCCGCCTCTTCACCAGTGTATTGTGGGTGGAGCATGGGCCCTCTGCTGCTTATGGTGTACACCGTGCGCAGGTGGCTACCTGCCTTGTTGCCATTGTAGTGTGGGTGGATCAGGGGACCACTGTTGCTTACGGTGCACCCTGTGCGCAGGTGACTATACTTGCCTTGTCTGCAGTGTAGTGTAGGTGGAGCAGGGGCCCACCTGCTGCTTAGGCTCCACGCCGTGCACAGGGGCCCACCTGCCTCTTCACCAGTGTAGTATGGGTGGATGAGGGGACCACTGCTGAGTAGGGTGCACACTGTGTGCAGGTGACTATACCTGCCTCGTCTTCAGTGTAGTGTGGGTGGAGCAGGGCCTCACTGCTGCTTTGGGTGCACGCCATGCGCATGTCAGTACCTTCCTTTTCGCCAGTGTAGTGTGGATAGAGCATGGGCCTACTGCTGCTTATGGTGCACACCATGCGCAGGTGGCTACCTGCCTCATCACCAGTTTAGTGTGGATGAAGCATGGACCCACTGCTGCTTATGGTGCACACCATGCGCAGGTGGCTACCTGCCTCGTCTGCAATGTAGTGTGGGTGGAGCAGTGGCCCACTGCTGCTTAGGTTCCATGCTGTGCGCAGGTGACTACCTGCCTCTTCACCAGTGTAATGTGGGTGTATCAGGGAACCACTGCTGTTTATGGTGCACGCCATGTGAAGGTGGATACCTGCCTCGTCTGCAGAGTAGTGTGGATGGAGCAGGTGCCCATTGCTGTTTATGGTGCACACCATGTGAAGGTGGCTACCTGCCTCGTCGCCAGTGTAGTATGGCTGGAGCATGGTCCCACTGCTGCTTAGGGTGTACACCGAGCCAGGTGAGTTACCTGCCTCATCGCCAATGCAGTGTGGATGGAGCAATCACCCTACTGATTATGGTGCACGCTGTGCATAGGTGGCTACCTGCCTTGTCACCAATGTAGTGCGGGTGGAGCAGTGGCCCACTGCTGCTTAGGGTGCAGGTATTACAGACGCACGCCAGTCCAGTGTATTTTTTCAGGCTGAACTCCTCACAGTTATGCACAGTCACTCCCTCTAACCGTGCATGACCTTCGAGTGTGGGCAGCCACCTCACATCATGGTGTAGTGCCGGGTGGCATACTACAGAAGCGTGCCAATGGGTTGCTGATGACTCTAAGTGAAACTCATGTTTTCTTTACTTTACTTACTCTTAGCTTTAGAATACTTTGTGACACTAAAACCAATCTTTGCTACAAAACTATGTATTATTTACTATTAAAAAGAAGTCATACCGAGACCCTACTGACAGTTAAAGATATAGAATACAATTGTAAATGCTTGTGTCAGACAATTTCATGGAGGCTAGATGCTTAAATATTGGGGTCCCTAATCCCACTGCCCACAAGTGCTGCTTTGCTCTTACTCTGGAAGGCTGCCGGGGTCTCCATAGCAGGTGCCCGCAATACTGGAAGGGGTGCACAGACTGCCTCTAACAGGATACTCTCTCCTTCCTCCAGCTTCTGCAGCAGGGACTTGACTGCTAGGAGGACGCCAGGGAGGTCACAGCTGGGGTGAAAGGTTGCGGTACATCTCTCGCTCCATTGTGGGCCTGTGGCCTCCACTGCCACCTGCAGGGAAGACACACATGAGCTTCAGCAAACAATCATTGGAGGGCTAGGATATGTTTGTGGAGCTTACACAACATGTGATGTAAAGGCCTCTAAGCACTAAAAGAGGCTGAGCATTCTAAGTCCTATTAGAACATTGGAATGTTGAGCGCTTCATTGAAAACAATGTAGTGCTCCAGGCTTCTGAAGGCCGGTAAAATCCCGGAACATATACATTCCAATGTTTGTTCACAGCAAAAGCTGTGAACAAGGCCTCATGGAGCCCGAGGAAATTTCAACCCTCCTCGGGCTCTGTGAGGGCTTTGTTTTGCAAATTAGTACATTCTTCCCTCTAAGGGCAGAACGTTGTAATAGCCTTAGAGCCCGCCGTAGCGGACTCTACTGGCCATTAAAGGCCTGCTTCATTGTTTAAGGCCCTCACCTTCATCTTGGGCCTTTACTGCTGGAGCGGGCCTTTAATGGCTGGTAGCGCCTGCTACGACGGGCTCTAAGACTATTATATGAAGCACAAATGCACTGTAAATTATTACAGAAACAAAATACCTCAAACATTACAACATCATCAATAAAGAGTCCATATTTTGCTCTTCTCCACACGCTGCTCGTTCCAGCACAAGGCTTGTATTTCACTTACAGCACACCTAGACATTTATCTGCATGCATGTCTGCAATGTTGCTGATGATGTAAAGATCTTTGAAACTAGGTCTCTGTGCACTTTCTCTCCCTACAGTGGACCTGGTCTTTGCTCAGGTGATGAGATGGCAGGAGCTGGGCATCCGCTTTTATCCCTCTCTATTGATCTCAGACTTGGATTGGAGTTAGATTTATAAAGCACACTTTTGTGGTCTATTAGTTAGAACATATAAAGGGGCATATGTACTAGCGCCTATCGCCACGGGAACGTCACTTTTTGTGACGTTCCCGTGGTGATAGGAGCTTTGTCTTATGTACAATGCAGCGTTAAGCCACTTAATGTGGCCTAACGCTGCCTTGTAAATAAGGCACCCTTTCACGCTATGGTTAGCGTGAAAGGGGCGTGCAGTGGGTGTTGCGATGGGCGCTCCACCGCAACACCCATTGTATTTGGCACTGCCCCCTATGTACAAGGGTGGCGTACATAGGAGGCAGCGCCAAAATTAAGACCAGGAAAATCCTGGTCTTAAGTTGGCGAAAAAGGAGAAATGCATTATTTCTCCTCGTTTTTGCTTTTCTCATGTGTGCTGCCTTGTGCAGCACACATGGAAAAAGCAAAATGCCATTTTTTATGTACAGGAAGGTGTCCCTTCCTGTACACAAACAAATCTTTAAAAAAAATTCCATTTTGTAACTTTCATGTGTGCTGCATGAAGCAGCACACATGAAAGTTACAAATAGCATTTTAGGATTGTTTATGTGCAGGAAGGGACACCTTCCTACACATAACCAATCCTCCCCTGCACACAGACACCCTTGCACTATTGTGCAAAGGTGCCTGCATTGGCGCTAAGCTGTTAAACTTAGCGCCATCACAGGGGGAAACGCAAGGCTGCACCACATTCTTATAAATATGGTGCAGCCTTGCGTTTCCGAAATGGCGGAGCGTGTTGTTAAGCCGAGGAGGCTAACGACACGCTCCGCCACTTCATTGTACATATCCCCCAAAGTTTCTTTGACCTGACCTGACTTCATTCAGTAAGAGAAAGTGGCCTGTTAGTTGTAGGCAAAGGCTCCTCTGAGGTAACTGCCATAAAATACAATGCACAGTCCTACCCAAGCAGCAACTTAAAAAACGTTAAAAGCGGAAACGCCGGACGGACGGTTTCCGACAGTGGAATTGATTACATAGCAGCGGCGGTACCGGAGTGCCATCAACTTTCTATATAGTTTGAGAGGCCAGTGCGGCTAGCTAAGGTTCTTATGAGCTGAGCAGTTTAAAGACACACTTGCCTTGCTCTTGAGCGCATCTCTGTGCTTTTTCTTTCTTTTGTTGCCCATGTCCTGATGAGGCCCGTATCAGTGGGCCAAAACGCGTCGACCAGAAGAAGAGGAGGAGTCCAACGGATGAAAATACTTGCATAGTAGTGTTAAAATACACACAACAAATGGACTGAGTAGAGGGGGAAGTTGCCATCACTTGTGTGTAAAGGACTACCTCCCCTGGGATTGCCTACATATTTGTATTGTGTTGCAACTGGGTTAGAATGGATGGGTAGGAAGGGATTAGGAATATTTTTGGAATATTGAGTGTCGTATGCTTCATGTGTAATGTTTTTGGTTGTCTCATAATATATATATATAAAAAAGATATTAAAAAGTGACGTGAAAAAATTGTGGAAAGTTCGGTGAGTGGTTGAATTGTTCATAGTAATTACCTGGGGACTAGGCTCCCACTTGGGGGAAATTATATAATTTTTTCCTACCCTGTAAAAAGATATTTTCGATCGATCCCCACACATCCTTTTGTGGTTTTGCTTCTGTGTGCTTTTGCCCAGATGTGTTGGGGTTATTAGGGCATAACCCCTTGTTTGTGGATATATCTGAAGATACAGGCAGAGAATGTTTAACTCAATGGTGGAATGAATGGGCACCCGAGTCGATCCTGATCCCAAAAGGGCATTGTTAGGGACCATAGAGTGATGGGCCTATACCAGGGCACAGAGGAACTTGGCTGAGTGGGATTTCTGATTGCCAAAAGGGACCTAGCACGATGGTGGTGAAGTGACATTGGCCCCCTAACTCTCCCCACTGAAGTACTGGCTCCAAGGAATGGACAATTGTGTGGTGGTGGAATAGCTGGTGAATCGATGGAGGGGTTGCAGAGCCAAACGCCAGAAACTATAGGGGCCAGTAGATATTCCACTAGTCTGGCTGTTGATTGTTGATATTGCCTTTTCTCCATGTCTGGTTACTGTTTTGATCTACAAATGTAATGCAGCTGTTGGCTGAACAAGGGACTCTGTGTCATGTGCTACGTACTGTTATTGTTGGAATAATAACATATTTAAAATAATATAAAAATGTACAAAAAATCAAATCTTCAACAAGATTTTGCACAATGACTTAATTGTGGTGGGTCTCTATTAGAAACTGTTCTCTAAATACGGATTCAAAATCAGCCTCTTCCAAACACTTAATCCTTTTTCTGAGAATGTCCATGTCATAGTCTTGTTGGTTTTCCCACACATCCAGCACCTCTCATTGCCGTTTCCTCCTTTGCACCCAATACTTGGTTTATTTATCAGCCTTTTTCCCCTATGGTGACTCTCGGGACAAACCTCATTCTATCATTTGTCTATGGTTGACCATCATTCAAGGGTCAGCTAATGAATTTGTCATTTCAGCTCACTTAGCCAGGATATCCACTGCTTCTGTATCTGTTCTTACCCCTCTCATACTCAATTCTTTATCCAGGGCCCCATCCATCATGTGTATTTTATTATCTGACTTGACAGCGCAGCTGTCACCAGAAAAATATGCGAGAATCACTAGGAGAGGGGCTTTGGCTCTGCCCACATGTTGGGAGCCAAGAGTACATGATTTGATAGAGAAGAAGTTGTGTTTTGCCACAAAAAAGTTCCTGCCCTCCACACAGCTGTGATCATTTATCTAGCTGCCTGATCTTCAACTCGTAGGGCGCACACAAGACATTGTAATCCTATTAAAGCATCTTAGATAACTAGATAAATTATGGTGTTTTTCCCTAGAAGCAGACCAGACGTAGGGAAGACAGTCATTAACCTACATGGATTAGTAGGTCTGGCGTTACAGTGCAACTTTCAACTGACAATTTAACCTACACCAATATTAATCTACCATTGTTTGCTTCCACACAAATATATTTCTATTCACATGCTGTCTACTTGTTATGCTTCACATACAACATTCCTTTAACAACAGACCTATTGTCATTGCCAATTCTTGTTTCCATATTGTTTTAGTAGACACAGAGAGCCAGTGTACAGCTATCTGGCGTTTTGCTAGAGATAGGCCCAATTCTGCAAATCTATGTTGTATTTTTCTTTATTGGGGTTTTGGTATGAAAGCTGTGAGAAATGGGGTTTCAGGGAGGCAGGGGTATGCTCCCTGTCCAAGCAGGAATCACAATACTAGTCTGGGTAAGTCACAAATACACCCAAATTTAACCTCTGCTAACCTCTGCTCACCCCCTTCATATCTTGGCACAGAGCAGTCAGGCTTAACTTAAGAGGCAATGTGTAAAGTATTTGTGGAACACTTCAAACAGTAAAAAAGTGAAAACACTACACAAAAAGATACCACACCTGGTTAGAATAATATATTTTAATGTAATAAATAAAACTGTTGTGGGGATTCTGCACCTACACAGAACTATGCGCAGGAAAACAGGACCTCGGTGTATAGGGTTGTACCAACCTACCACCTTAGTGCCCGAAATCCCGAAACCGACTAGCTATAGTGTCTCATTCGCTCTCCTACAAAAATCATTAAGCTACAAATGATTAGACAACCCAGAACACAACACTCCCGACTCTCTCAGGAATCGCGGTAGCAAGACATACCCTTTCATTCGCTCACTCGTACTTGTCCACAATAAGAATTAGCAGAGTCACTGTAATAGTTCAAAATGTTTATTTTAACTATCGTGTTCTACAATACAGTATACGAGCCACTACCAGCAGCAAAATGCATAAACTCAAAACAATTAGCATTGTTACAATTCCATAGAGTACAAAAGGGGAAGTCATTATATAAAGACAGTGGAAAAAGGACTATAAGGCCTAGCCACTCTCCCCTTGACTGGAAGAAGTTTATTATATAATGGAAGATCTCTGGGCTTTGATAGCAGACCCCATACCTTAAAGCCTGGATGTAAGGTTTACATCATAGGAACAGCATAGCTCTTCTTCATGGAAAGGGCTCTCTCCAAGTGTGTGTTAAAACAACATGCATCCCCGTAATATCAAAGCACGAGTCTCCAGCATTGCAGCTGTGTTTAGCATGTTATGTCTAGGTGCTAGGGACTGACCAGAACAGAATAACAAGGGGCATTGTTTATCGACCTTGCACATCGTGTTCAGACTAAACTCCAGGAACTTCAGCAGAGAACGTGAAAAGCAGACAGTTCTCATGTGAAAGGCATAAACAGAGTCTTGCAAAAATAAAGTCATGTAGTAACGTGCGCAAAAGCAGCATCATGGCAGCAAAGCTCATGCTAACTTAGCAATGTCGACAATGTGTCCCTAAGGGCCATATAACACTATCCCCTTGGTAAGGTCATAGGACATAGACAAAGGACCAAAACAGAGTTCAACAGCCAAGCATAGTTCAAAGGCGTTTGAAAAAACCAAATTGGAAAAAGGTAAAAAAAAATTGTCTTTGACGTACAAAAGAGTGTCGTCTCCAGGAAAATGGTATTACGAAGGAGGTGGTTAATCCATCAAAGTACGTGAACTCAAGAAGGCAATTCCTTCCAAAAGATCATCCCTATCATTAGTAGAAAAAAGGGATGCCATCCACTCAAGGAGATCGAAGGAACAAACGTGCTCCTCGTAGTCTGATGCTTCCAAAATCATAATCGGGCAACTTGCGTGATATTCGATGAAACTCTGATGCAGAAGGTTCTGCGCAGCCGCACAGATATCCCATTCAGCCAATACTCCAAGTTCTGCTGCAAGCGCCATACGGCCATCCCCAGAGCAAGCCTGGTCATGAGCCTCTAAGGGACCCATCAACTGGATAAAATCCGGGACTGGACATGATGTATTGGAGAGGCATAAATCCATAGCCCAATAGAAGGTGTTCTGTCGACAGTAGAGCACTGGTTGCACGCAAGTAAAGTAGGAAAAGCGAAAAGTTAATCCATAACTCACGCGAAGCGTTGCTAATGGCAAGCATCCAAAAACCTGTTGCATTCGACCACTTTAAAGTTGCAATTGGCCTGGTCTGTGCATTACCACAAGATGAGCAGCCATTGCGCAGCAGGAACAGAAGAAGCAAGACTCCACCAGCTAACGCTAGTAATAAAGGGAATCCGCTGAAGACGCTGGAAAAAATAGAATGAATAAAAGCCGGTATTACTCTTATTTGCTACAGTTTGCTCCTCTTATTCTTTGGGTAACAAGAATTTAATGAATTGATGGACTTTTATACTTTTAAATGATGTTTTAGATAACTTGTATATTTTTTAATGATGGATGTAAGAATGTAAATGCTTTTAAGATACTTGCTATCGAAATAAAGCTATTTGACTGACTATTACTCCAAATATCGTCTGAAAAGAAGTCACAAGGCCGGACCCCACATGTTTAAAAAAATGTGCAAGGCCTTTAGTGTCAGACGGATTAAATATTTGATGTATAAGTTCTCCAAAGTGAAGTGGGAGGTTGGTATTCAGAAGTGACTGAATGTCGGTAGATGTCCTAGCCACCTGTAACTCGAAGGTCTCTCGAGCTGAAGTGAGAGCCACTTCTTGTTGGAATAATAGCGCTTTGAGCCAGCTTAATTTGTTGAAATCTGTTTTCAAAGTTGGAATGGAAGGCCAAATGGAGCTATCTACACTCCCATGCGGGGCGGAAAAAGCACATTGCTACAACAAGTAACGCGTTGTGAGACTGTTACTAAATAGGGAATTCCTGCCCGTAAACCACAGCAGTCTTGGTTGTTCAAAATAAGATAACTGCAGTTGGTAAGCAAGGTGAATGCGGGAATTATTGACGGGACTGGAGTTCCTTTTAAAAAACAAGCAAGATTAGGCGCTGACACAGTACAAGCACCGTGCAACTTAACATGTTTACAAACCAGGGAATGTCCTACTGTAGAATCGCAGTCCTCCCCTGTTAGAAAAACTTCCTTATCCTCCCGTTGACATCTGTAAGTGAAAGGTAGGGACCATAATTCATGGAGAAATGCACTACCCAGGGGTTCAAAGCGGCCAATTGGAAAATGTTGCATACATGATTTAAATTGAAACAGTGAGAATGGGAGAGATATAACCCCATGAATTAACCAGACAGCTGAATCTGTCTCCGCCACAGAGAACGGCAAGGGCTCCAATTGTTCAATATGCAACAGTGTGTATGTAGCATCTTTCATGGACATAAATCTTTGTTTATCAGTCAGATTAAATGGCAAAAACAAAGCAGAAGCATTCAAATAATCCCATGGGACTTTTCCCATTTTGAGAGTCTGTAACGTCCATGCAAACTGCATAACTGATCGTAATTGATTTTGACCATGGTATAACACAGACACATCACTCTGAACAATATCAATGACAGAAGAAACAATATTATCCAATGTATAGATGTGTGTAGAAAGTGTGTTGATGCTATTGTCGACACGGCAAGGACTTTCTCTAAATTTGCTTGATCAATTTGGCGCAGACGAAGCGCTGCCTCAATCTGCGAAAGTTTCCAAATTTCATTGTAAGTGGCATATATAAATCTCTTCGATCTAGGAACCCTAGGTCCTAAGATAAAATCAGCTAAATTTATGTCACTCGACAAAAGTGTGAGGTGTTGTTTCACTGACGATAAGGTGGAATGTTCCAACCATTGTTGGCATAATTTACCCACCGAGTACGTGGTGACCGAATGTGAATGTGGATAATGAGGGTCCAGTCTAGCGTGTGTGAAACCAGGTGTTACATTATAAAAACGCAACTGACATGCATTTGAATTTGTTTGCCACACCAACCATCCAGATGGATCAATTTCAGTGACATTAAAAGTGTCATTTTGAAACAAAGCTTGCAATGTATTGATAGTATAATTAGTCCGAGCGCCCCAATTGTCATATTCCGCTAAGGATGGAATGAATGGGATATTCACATTTTTTTACAGTGGCCAAGCCAAAGCAAGTTGTCTGGTACACTGTATCATTTAAAAATAAAATTTGAGTTGGGATCAGGCAGGCACGATGTAAAGCTTTAGTTCCCTGAACCTGCCAAGGTTTCGTGCCCCAGATTGATTTTTACTCAATGGTCTCTTTCCAGTAATCATAACCCTGTGTGGTCAATTTAATCCTAAAAGAGTTGGAGTAAATCAATTTAGTGTGGGTCATGATAAATTTGGATTGAGATGACAATTGTAGTTTAAAGAAATAGGATTCCAGATTAGACGTGTCATAATCTGTAAAATATGTGAATTTATCTCTAAGAGTTTTAGAACTCCCCTGTATGGGAGTAGGACAATGTTCCCGTTGAGTGTGATTAAGAATTGGCCTTAATGTGCTTGTTTTATGCAAAAAATGATGCCCATAATGTTGATAACAGAAGAGATCAGCATAATTGGCAGAATTTAAATACAAATCTTCAGCATCAAAAGCAGCATAATATTTCAAATCTGAAAACAATGAATGTACTGCTTGCACATCCCAATCGTCAGAATGTATGTCCCGCGTTACCACATCTCCTAATGAGACGCAAAACACGTATGGCACCCTGAGCACCTCAGTCGGACCGTGAACTTCAAAAGCTACTTTGTCCCAAACGATGCCATCTGCAACTGGAAATGCTGAAATGTTCACAAGTGTCTGATCACGTTTCATGATATGGGACGATGTGTGAGGGGCCAGAATACCATCGACCAAGTTCACAGCAGAGCGTTCTGGCAAATAATGACCATTGATGAGCAAAAAGAACACTGTCACAAATCCAATTGAAATGAAGAGGAAAATAAGGATAAGCACCAACCAAATGTAGGTCCATGGAGGGACCAGCTAAGTCTTTTTGAACCAAGAGAAAAAAACACTTAATAAAGTCGGTGGGGCTGCCAAACTGGAAGACGAGGAGGATGAGTCATAAGAGAAGCTGGCATGGTCCCCAAAATAACCGTTTGCATCCCTCTGTATTAAAGGTGGGTGGGATGTATCAGCATGATGTTGTCGAGGATTGCTCGGCACTTCCCTCTGGGACTCATCTGAGGGATATGTATATTCGACATCTGCGGTGGAAGAGGATGGAGGCAGAACAGGCGAAAGATCAACAGTAGTTTCCATCTCATCCTCACTTAGTCGTAGTGTTTGAGGATACCGGATTCAAAGAAATAGCGTTGCAGGAAACAGCAGGTGTTACACTATTCAGAATCGGCCAGACGGTGTAACTTGACATTGTCCACTGAGATGTATCTGTTGTCTTTGCGACCAGGTAAGGGTGGTAATATAACTGTACGAGTACCCTTCAATCCAAGTACAGGAACTGGTGCACGATAGGTGTCATGAACCCCATAGTAGCATCAGACATCCCTCTGAACTGATTGAGCATCTTGTAGGAGTAATAGCAAACGGACGCAAAGCAGTAAATGAAAAAGGAAACATCCTTTGTTGCAGGGTAACCTCTGTTGATGGCATATGTGTTGTTTGTTGTTTTTGTAATTGCCCTTGTTATCTTGTTTATTTTCATTTGATTTTTTAGTCTTTGTTTGCGTAGCACAGGTTTATTGGAAACATGAGCCTACGCAACCACCGTACGGGCGCCTCGCGTCTATAAAAGGCGCAACGCCCACCCGCCGAACGCGGATTATTCAGCGTCCTGTGCCCCAGTGAATTCCCCGGCGGCTCCGTCCAGCTTCTTCGGCCGCACAGTGAAGTTGAAGTGCCGTTTCTTGCACTTGGAACACGGAGCAGGGGGGAGACTCCGGCGTTTCTTCATCGTGTACACTCACATGGGCTGCTATACGGAGCAGGTAGGAGACTCCGATATTTTTGCTTGTTAAAGCCCGTATTGGCTGCAATATACATGAAAACAATGTTTGGACAGCATGATGTGTATCGTGAACGTTGAGAATGACTATTTGACAATCTTAGCATAGAAGTATTAACGACGATCCTGGCATTGGACTATTAACCCATTATTGGCTACATAATTGTTAAACCTGAACTTTCATACATTCTGGAAGAGAACGATTAACAGAGAACTTAGCAAAGCCAAGTTAAAAGTTAATAACCTTAGGAGAATTAAGAGGATTGCAATAAGAAGAGCACTATATCCAAGGAATAGCAAGGCTACAAATTCAACAATTTGGGTAATTTATCAGCCAATACAAGTTGAGTAAAATGCTGTTAATTTAACTCAAGATACAAAAGACTTCCTTACCTGTTGATGTTCATCCTATCAGCAAGATAAAAAGAGACACTCTATTGTAAAGGTCTTCTAGAGAGCATTCCTCACTTATTCATGTAATCAAGAAGTTCTTCTTTTATTTACAGGTACATCTGAATACATATGTTCACACACTAAGTAATGTTGAATATGTCAAGCATTTGATTGCCTATAAACGTGTTGGGTTCTCTTTCCAGGTCTCCCTCCCTGCAGTACCCTCCCTAAATTCCCTTCCCCTCATCTGGCCATTCTGAACCTCTGTTTTTCTAAATCAGAGTCGGAGCTGCCAGAAGGTGGGCCTCTTGAGGGTGCTGCTCCCGAGGAACCTAAGGAACCCCTGACAGAATAATCCGCCCAAGGATTAGTTCCTCCCGAGCAGTACTGCTAAGATGGCAACCTTGGAAGACCTCTGTAAAATGTTAGGTGAGATGCAGAAGGAGGTTGCAGCCACACGCGTAGAAACTGCGGCCTTGGCTAGTCAGGTGGCTCAATTACAGTCACAACGGCATGGTGAGCGTAATCCAACACCACCCACCCAAGTTACAAATGTTCTGCATCCAACATCCTCAGTATCCATGACCGTCCCCCAGGTGGTTCCATTGGCTTCTTCAGAACGGTTTTCTGGGGATCCTACCAAACTTCAAACCTTTTTAACACAAGTACAGTTGCATTTTATGGTCAGACCTAATGCTTTCCCAGATGCCCAATCCCGCATTGCCTTCCTTATTTCCTATTTAAGCGGAGACGCTGCTATATGGGCTGTTCCCTTAGTGAATTCAGATGACACTCTCTTATACGATTGGCGTGCTTTCAAAACAGAATTTGAAAATATTTTCGACAGAAGGACCATCACAGGGTCAGCTGACCGTGAATTACTTGAAGTACGGCAGGGTAACAAAGACTTGGTGCATTATCTGACACAATTCAATCACCTTATCGCCGAAACCAACTGGCCTGAGGAAAAACAGCTGGAATTTATTACCAAGGCTTATGGGATGAACTTAAGGATTTAATAGCACCCATTGACCCACAACCTAAGTCCTGTGAAGACTTAATCGCCTTGACACTATGACTGGATCATCGCCTATCAGACCGTAAAGGAGAGAAAAAACGACCTTAGTTTCGTACCTTTACGAGAACCAAGGAAAGGTATACAAACTTTAATCAAGACACTAGAGAACCTATGGAAATCGGAGGAGTCAGAAAACCACTCACACAGGAAGAAAAATATCAACGACGAAAAAACGGACTTTGCTTATACTGCGGAAAAAAGGAACATTTCGTACTCGAGTGTCCAGTCAAACCTAAGGGCGTGGGATCCACAAACATCAAAGAATTAGCTAAACCACAGGGAAACTAAAAGGCTCGAGGAAATTCCAGGAATATTCCCCGAGTATTCCTATTCAATCTCCTGAACATTCTTTGGAAAATACCTTACAAATAGCAGTTCCTCATTTGTCCCTCCACGTGTTGTTTGAAGTAGAAACCATTCATGAATCCTTAACGGTCATGATTGACTCAGGGGCAACTGGGAATTTCATCGACGCTACCTTTTGTCACAAATTAACAATACCTACAGTGTCTAAATCACGGCCTGAAACAGTTCGGGCAGTTGATGGAACTCTTCTGACTTCTGGTCCTATAACACATTCTACTGTAAATATAACAATGACCTGTTATGTACAAGACACAAAACATAGCGAATGTATTTAAAGCACGAGATAGAAGGTCAGGGCACTCAAGGCCTGCACCAGTGAGTCTAGTATTTAGTAGTTTGGGCAGGAATGGTGGTGCAAAGAGCTGGAAACTTGACCTTCCTAGTTCCCACAATTTTGGAAAACCAAAAACACAAGGTACAGAATGGCTCAGCACACACCTAAAAGTAAAAATATGATAACAGGAAATACAATATAATATCAAACAATAAGCAAACAAGAAAACATCTCCCAAAAAGATTAGAATGAGTCTTCAGATTATGTGAAAAATGTTCTTCTTTTACTCCTTTATATAATATTTCTTCATCTAACTTCGTTCATTTAAAAGCGCAATACAAAATTCATACCAGGATGGTAAGTTCACGACAAAACGCTGAAGAAAGGTGTCTACATGTTCTGCAATTCTTTCTGTGTGGCAACATTGTGCTAATGAATCGGACTGACTATTTAGCGGAAATTGATAGACAACTTAGTCATAGCGAATGTTATGAGAAACTTAGATGTAACCCCACTGCAATGATCGAAAAAAGGATTAATGCTCGCTTAACAGACTGGCATGAGTCCTGTCTCATTACTGACTTGGAATATAGATATTTACTTGCACAAAACTCTAGACATCCCTGCATTTATGCACTTCCAAAGGTGCATAAAGGGGGTCCCTTTCCACCAGGGAGGCCAATTATATCTGGCAATGGGGGCCCCACAGAAAGAATTGCAGAACATGTAGACACCTTTCTTCAGCGTTTTGTCGTGAACTTACCATCCTGGTATGAATTTTGTATTGCGCTTTTAAATGAACGAAGTTAGATGAAGAAATATTATATAAAGGAGTAAAAGAAGAACATTTTTCACATAATCTGAAGACTCATTCTAATCTTTTTGGGAGATGTTTTCTTGTTTGCTTATTGTTTGATATTATATTGTATTTCCTGTTATCATATTTTTACTTTTATGTGTGTGCTGAGCCATTCTGTACCTTGTGTTTTTGGTTTTCCAAAATTGTGGGAACTAGGAAGGTCAAGTTTCCAGCTCTTTGCACCACCATTCCTGCCCAAACTACTAAATACTAGACTCACTGGTGCAGGCCTTGAGTGCCCTGACCTTCTATCTCGTGCTTTGTTTAATTGTGGGCCTACTAGCACAGTATAGTCATTATGGTGTTTTTACAAATTCCAATATGAATTTTGATGACAATAGGGAGGAGCTAATAGGAGATCTGTTTAATATGTCAACTAAAAAAGATTTAACAACCAATCCAACAGCCACTTCCCCCAAAAATGAGGGCCTGAAAAGCAAATACATCCGTTTAGAAAGGTTAAAAAAGCAAGAACTTGCCAAGTGGTGGGACGGGGACACCCTCAAAAAATATCTTGAAAACAGGAAAATCCCGCGAGGCCTTCGTATTCTCATCTTTCCAAATTATGAAGACCTAGATCCGGATTTATTGGAGGAGTGGGAGGAGGGATTGTATGCCTCTTCTTACAAAATGATGGATATCCTTATTAGGAACTCGGAACGAAAGGTACAAAAATCAGAGATGAAATAACCAAATTAGAAAAGGAGATTAATGATACTAATATGAGTGATGTTATCGCTAAGAACCAGGAGATCTTAAAAGAGAATTGGCCAAATATCAGATTTATTTAAGGGATAAAAAACAACAGAAGATAATACGAGATCAAGGAGATTATGACAGAGGACGATTTTTTACGTTTGCACGTAAATATGATGACATGATGCCCAAACCTTTGTCTAATGCTTTGAATGAAATAAGAGAGTCTAGTATCTCTTCGAGCAGTACTTCAATCTCATCAGTCGATAGTGATCCTGGTTTAGGCCCAAGTTCTGCTGCCCCCAATGTTCCATCAGTTTTATTATGCGAAGTGCAGCGCTATCGCCTAGGAAACAAAAAGAAAAATCTTATCGAAGAACAAGGCGGGGTGGCCAAAAACACAAGGGCAGGTACAAAGGCCAGGACAGAAACTCAACAGAACAAAAAACAATGAAGACTGTGCACCACGAAGTGGGCAGAAATGATGGTGACATGTCTAATGCTCTTAGTATTGTTAACTTATCGTCAAGAATTCTAACTGAAAATGAGACTTCTGTTTTATGTAAGGGTCTCAACTTCTGTATGACAGATAAACCTTTGTTCGAGAATGTACATCTGGATTTATTTAAGTTTGTTCGAAAACTTAAATTAAAAAAATATTTTGCAGATCATCCATCTGTGCATCTCTCTGTACCAAATACTGCCTGTGATTCGGATTTCACAATTTCTGATCTAAATGTTGCACATTTGATTTCTACATTGGATGGAGAAGATGATTCTGAAGAACTAATTGATTTTGCTCAAGATCTTAACATTTGTGAGGACTTAACTGTAGACAGTGGCTTACGCCAAAAGTCAAAGTTTATTCCCCCCACTATTACCAACTCTGTAATTGATGAATTTGCAAAAAGAGTTACACAGGAATTGTATAAACTTGAGGATGAACATATCATGAATAATAAATGTATACATCAACAAAATTTGACTAGACAGGATAAGGACTTTTTGCAATCGATCAGAGATGATGTCAACATAGTGGTATGAGAGGCAGACAAAGGGGGCAACATTGTACTAATGAATCGGACTGACTATTTAGCGGAAATTGATAGACAACTTAGTCATAGCGAATGTTATGAGAAACTTAGATGTAACCCCACTGCAATGATCTAAAAAAGGATTAATGCTCGCTTAACAGACTGGCATGAGTCCTGTCTCATTACTGACTTGGAATATAGATATTTACTTGCACAAAACTCTAGACATCCCTGCATTTATGCACTTCCAAAGGTGCATAAAGGGGGTCTCTTTCCACCAGGGAGGCCAATTATATCTGGCAATGGGGGCCCCACAGAAAGAATTGCAGAATATGTAGACACCTTTCTTCAGCCTTTTGTCGTGAACTTACCATCCTGGCTATGAATTTTGTATTGCGCTTTTAAATGAACGAAGTTAGATGAAGAAATATTATATAAAGGAGTAAAAGAAGAACATTTTTCACATAATCTGAAGACTCATTCTAATCTTTTTGGGAGATGTTTTCTTGTTTGCTTATTGTTTGATATTATATTGTATTTCCTGTTATCATATTTTTACTTTTAGGTGTGTGCTGAGCCATTCTATAGCGAATGTATTTGTTTTGATCTAATCGATGCACCTCAGTTTGGTGTTATCCTTGGAATGCCTTGGCTAACACTACATAATCCGTCTATTGATTGGGCTAAACGAACAATTGCATTTACCTCTGAGTGGTGTCAACAAGAATGTTTGTCTGAGAAACCGTTACAGCAAGTTTCCGGATCTCAATACCTAGCCATATTGAGTGAACCACAATCCACAGATACGGTGCAGAGTGTAACAACCGCTGCGGAACAAGACACTGAATTACCACCCTTGTATGCATCATTCCGAGATGTCTTCAGCGAAAGTCATGCTGAGCATTTGCCACCACATCGCAGATACGACTGCGAAATGGATTTACTCCCTGGGGCCAAAATACCGTGCAGTCGAATATATGCTCTCACCGAACATGAAAATCAACATTTACGTGAAAATCTAGACAAGTGTCTAAAAAACGGTTTCATCCGACCTTCCAAGTCACAAGCCGCTTCTCCTCTTTTCTTCGTCCCCAAAAGTAATGGTGAGTTACGTAGTTGCATTGATTATCGAGCCCTGAACAACATCACGGTAAAAAATCGTTACCCTCTACCTCTTATATCGGTTCTTCTCGATCAAGTACGTACAGCCACTGTATACACCAAACTGGACCTAAGAGGAGCATATAATCTGGTCCGTATTAGAGCTGGTGACGAGTGGAAAACAGCATTCCGCACTCGTTATGGACTATATGAATACTGTGTCATGCCGTTCGGGCTATGTAACGCCCCTGCGGCGTTCCAATTTTTTGTGATGTCCTCAAAGATTACTTAGATCGATTTGTGATTGCCTATATTGATGACATCTTAATGTTTTCTAATACTCAGACTGAACACGAAAATCATGTAAAAACAGTTCTACAGACCCTACGGACCAATGGCTTTTTCTGCAAATTGTCAAAATGTGAATTTCACACTTCTGAGGTAGAATTTCTGGGCTTTATATTGTCACCACGTGGCATAACCATGGCGGAACGAAAAATACAAGCAATACAGGAATGGCCCATCCAAACTACTGTGAAAGATATCCAACGTTTTTTAGGATTCGCCAATTTCTATTGCCAATTCATTAATCATTTCTCCACCAAAGCAAGTCCGTTAACTAAATTATTGCAAAAAAGGGTTAAGTTTCTTTGGACTACGGAGGCACAACAAGCATTTTCTGAACTCAAAAAAGCATTCATAACGGCTCCAGTATTACAACACCCTAATCCTGAGCAACCGTTCATTGTAGAAGCTGATGCCTCTGATACCGCAATAGGAGCAGTTCTCTCCCAATGAGATCCAAGTTCCCAAGAACTACATCCTGTAGCATATCTCTCAAAGAAATTCCTTCCAGCAGAACTAAATTATACGGTGGCAGAGAAAGAACTGTTAGCCATCCGTTCTGCCTTCAAAGAGTGGTGCCACTACCTATTGGGAGCAAAATTCCCGATAACAGTATATACGGATCATTGTAATTTACAGTTCCTGCGATGTGCAAAAGCTCTCACCCCGCGCCAATTACGCTGGACTCTTTTTTTTGCTGAATTCAATTTCATCATAACATTCTGACCAGGCACCGCAAATGCAAAGGCTGACACCCTTTCTCGATTCAATGAACAAAATACACCAAAGGCTAAAAGAACACCGATAACCATGATTGCTCCAGATCATGTTATAGGAGTAACAAAGTCTACTCAATTTTTAGACGAACTCAAACAACAAATGCTCTTAAAAGAAATGGTAATCTGGCAACAACGAGACACAAAACTCTCAATTCAAGAACAATTACCCTTTCAAGAAAACAAATTGTACATTCCAACAAAAAGGCTTCAAACACAAGTGTTAAAGTGGTGTCATGATTACCCCTTAGCAGGACATCCTGGTCAATCGAAATCCTTGGAACTAGTACAACGGTATTTTTGGTGCCCAACTTGGAAAAAAGACACTATTTATTTTGTACAACACTGTAAAATCTGTGTACGAGCTAAATCTGATCATAGTAAGATGAAAGGTTATTTAATGCCCTTACCTACTCCAAATCAAGTATGGGAAGCCATCTCTATGGATTTTATCACCGACCTCCCGAAAGATCAAGGACAAACTACTATCCTTGTAATAGTAGACAGATTATCAAAGATGGCCCATTTTGTATCCTGTTCGAGTTTACCTACAGCTTCTGAACTAGTAACTCTTTTATTACAACATGTTGTGAGATTTCACGGTTTGCCACGAACTATCACCTCAGACCGTGGTGCTCAATTCACCTCACGCCTTTGGAAAGCTTGGTGCACAGCTCTGCACATACAAAGTAATCTCTCTACTAGTTTCCACCCCGAATCCGATGGCCAAACAGAGCGGGTAAACCAAGTGTTAAAACAATACCTGAGGTGTTATTTATCAAAGACACAAGATTCATGGGTTGATTTGTTGTGGGAAGCCGAGTTTGCCTATAATAATCTCAGTCATGCTTCAACCAATATGTCCCCATTTTTGCCAATCATGGTTTTCATCCCCGATTTCTACCAATCTTCACACCAAGTCCAAAGAGTCAGATACCACATGTATCATCAAAGTTACAAGAAATGACGAACCTGGTGCGCTAATTGTGTATCAATATCCTTAAAGCAAAAGCGACATATAAACAAAACGTAGACCGAAAACGACAGCCAGCTCCCACTTATAAACCAGGTGACAAAGTGTGGTTGTCCACAAAGAACCTCAAGTTTCGAAATAAATATAAATTCCATCCTCACTTAATAGGATCTTTCGAAATAGTGAAATGTATCAATCCTGTTGCGTATAAGTTAAGACTGCCCAAAACCATGTGTATACACCCAGTATTTCACACTTCATTATTAAAAATTGCCACAGATACAGCACCGTATCGTCCACCTCCTGTTTTGATAGGAGACCACGAAGAATATGAAGTACAAAAAATTTTGGATAGTAAAAGATGTAGAGGAAAGGTATGGTATTTAGTCTCCTGGAAAGGTTATGGCCCTGAGGAAGACTCCTGGGAACCAAGTGAAGCAGTGCATGCACCACGATTAGTCAAACAATTTCACAGGACACATCCCACTGCCTCAGTCTAAAATGGAGGGGGTCTTATTTTGGTGGGAAGGCCTGTCATGAACCCCAAAGTAGCATCAGACATCCCTCTGAACTGATTGAGCATCTTGTAGGAGTAATAGCAAAAAGGATGCAAAGCAGTAAATGAGCATCTTGTAGGAGTAATAGCAAAAGGACGCAAAGCAGTAAATGATAAAGGAAACATCCTTTGTTGCAGGGTAACCTCTGTGGATGGCATATGTGTTGTTTGTTGTTTTTGTTATTGTCCTTGTTATCTTGTTCATTTTCATTAGATTTTTTAGTCTTTGTTTGCGTAGCACAGGTTTATTGGAAACATGAGCCTACGCAACCACCGTACGGGCGCCTCGCGTCTATAAAAGGCACCACGCCCATCCGCCGAACGCGGATTATTCAGCATCCTGTGCCCCAGTGAATTCCCCGGCGGCTCCGTCCAGCATCTTCGGCGGCTCCGTCCAGCTTCTTCGGCCGCACAGTGAAGTTGAGGTGCCGTTTCTTGCGCTTGGAACGCGGAGCAGGTGGGAGACTCCAGCGTTTCTTCATCGTGTACACTCACATGGGCTGCTATACGGAACAGGTAGGAGGCTCCGATATTTTTGCTTGTTAAAGCCCGTATTGGCTGCAATATACATGAAAACAATGTTTGGACAGCATGATGTGTATCGTGAACGTTGAGAATTACTATTTGACAATCTTAGCATTGAAGTATTAACGACGATCCTGGCATTGGACTATTAACCCATTATTGGCTACATAATTGTTAAACCTGAACTTTCATACATTTTGGAAGAGAAGAGAACGATAACAGAGAACTTAGCAAAGCCAAGTTAAAAGTTAATGACCTTAGGAGAATTAAGAGGATTGCAATAAGAAGAGCACTATATCCAAGGAATTGCAAGGCTACAAATTCAACAATTTGGGTAATTTATCAGCCAATACAAGTTGAGTTAAATGCTGTTAATTTAACTCAAGAGACAAAAACTTCCATACCTGTTGATGTTCATCCTATCAGCAAGATAAAAAGAGACACTCTATTGTAAAGGTCTTCTAGAGAGCATTCCTCACTTATTCATGTAATCAAGAAGTTCTTCTTTTATTTACAGGTACATCTGAATACATATGTTCACACACTAAGTAATGTTGAATATGTCAAGCATTTGATTGCCTATAAACGTGTTGGGTTCTCTTTCCAGGTCTCCCTCCCTGCAGTACCCTCCCTAAATTCCCTTCCCCTCATCTGGCCATTCTGAACCTCTGTTATTCTAAATCAGAGTCGGAGCTGCCAGAAGGTGGGCCTCTTGAGGATGCTGCTCCCGAGGAACCTAAGAAACCCCTGACAATAGGAGGGAACAAATTCTTTTTTGTTCTCCAGCTTTTCTCGTACCAGATCTCCAACCTTAGGAAGCAAACTGGAAACCGGAATCAGCTGTGCTGCATCACTGGAAGAGGGTAAATGTTCAGTAGCGTAGCTGTCACGGGTCTTTTGTAGATCCTGTAACACAGTAGAATGATTATCTATGTCAAAGGTTGCGGCAGCTGCCACAACGTCTAGACCATCAAGGTCTGGCACAAACATTTTAATGCAAAAGAGCATTTCGTATGGGGTCCGCCCACCCAGAGATCTTCTAGGGAGATTATTGAGTGCACGTTGAACACCATACAAATGGGCCAGCCAGTTCCTGCCAGTGCCTAAGACTCTAGCTGTCAAGGATTGCTTTAAGTCACGGTTCATTCGCTCCACAATTGAATTGCCCTCAGGCCTGTATGGAGACGAAAACTGCACCAGCACCCCCATTGACTTCATCGCGTCCTTGTACACCTTAGAGGCGAACGCTGGACCTTGGTCCGAATGGAAGGTGCCACAGGCAAACATCCCGACAAAGACACTCAAATCCCTGATGACATTTCAAGCGTCAGCACTGCATTGTGGCCAAACCCAAAGGAATCTAGTGCACAAATCAACTGCAACAAATATATATTTATATGCAGTATCAGAAGAAAATGGACCGCAGTGATCAAGATATACACAGCCAAATGGTTGATTAGAAATACACAGATGTGTTTGAGGTGGTCGTGTGACCGTAGACGGTTTAATTTGTTGACAAATGTCACAAGAAAGTACAAAATTACGGGTCAGTTTATATAAGCCACGCCACCAATAACGTTGCTGTGAAAAGGAGATTCTCGCAGACACCCTGGCATGTGCAGAAGCCTCGTGTGCGGCTTTGATCAAAGCAAGTCTGCGGTCCATGTTGGGAATCAGCCGATCCCCAACAGATGGAATCGTAGCATAAGGAACTTGTTCAGGAGATATATGATAAGAGTATTTCGAAGGGAAACCCTGCAGGTAAGCTGCTCCCTCCTTCGTAGCAGCAACTGCTGCCAAAATTTCATTATCAATCTTAGTCATGGACCTTGTAACTGCTGCAACGGAACACGTGGCTACTGCAGATTTGGCCGCTTCGTCAGCCAAAGAATTACCAAGAGCATGTGCTCCCACACGCTGATGGCCAAGAGTATGTATAACATGTGTGAGGGGCAGACGTTCTTTAAGATCTGCCACTCGAACCCAAAGCATTTTATTCTTAATTGCGCTGCCTTTAGAGTCTCGGTAGTCATTAAAAGACTGAACACAGTAGTAAAAATTGCATACAATAAGAGTATTCACATTAAGATCAGCAAACGCAAGAACAAGAGCACGCAGCTCCGCCAATTGTGCCGTACAGTCTCCAAGTGTATGAGTATGCACTATGGAAGACTTAAATTCTCCATTGACAATTGAACCAGCAACAATTGCGCAAGCTGCTGAATAAGCATGTTTGGACCCGATGGCCGGTTGAGCCGAGCCATCGGTATAAATGATACATTGGTACTCATGTAAAGGAAGCAACAACAACGGAGGAGGATGAACATGTTCATACTGCAAAAACTCCTGTGTCTGAAGCGCAGGGTCAAAGATAAACGTGACATCAGATGACGTCAAAGACATAGCCCATTGTATCCAACGGGGATGTAGTGCCTTAGAGTTAGGTACACTCACCTTAGTCAAGGCCTCCAAAGCAGGGAAAGGCGTGACCATAAGAATGCGTTTACCTTGCGCCAATGAGCGTTCTTTTAGAACTGCCATCTGGACCGCTTTCAAAACTTTTTCAACACTTGAAGAAAGCATTTCAGCTGCAGTGTACAAATGTGATTTGTATGCAATAGGTACTGTGTCTCCCTCATTGAACGTCAAGTAAGTGAAACCCACCGCCCCTGGTATTATACGTATTACCAGGTTTGTGGTGTTATCACGCGTCAACAAGTAGTTAGTTGCAAGCATGTCAGATTGCAAAGAATGTAGGATAGAGGTATGCTCCGGAAGCCAGCTGGCAGAAGAATATGTTGGTTTTATCAACACATAAAGCGGTTTGATACGCTGGGCATAATCGGGAATGTATGTCCGCCCAAAATTCAGAAATCCCAGCAAAGACTGAAGTTTTTTCAGTGTAGAAGGGGGTTGCAATCGTGCACATTTCTCCAGGAAGTGGGGGGCTAACCCCTTACCTTCATTATTGAGCTCACAGTCCAAAAAGAGTACCGCCAAATGAGCGATGTGTGATTTTGCATAATTGAACTTATATCCATAGTCAGCAAATGATAAAATGATGCGATCGACTCGGACGAGATGCGGCATAAGTCCGTCCGTCAGATAAATATCATCAACGTACGAGAATGCATCCGGATCTATGTCGTGCAACAAAGACACAACACGCGCTGCAAATGCCCCGGGGCTATTTTAATACCCCATAGGCAAACGCGTAAAAAAAAATTGATTTCCGACGGCGGTAAATGCTGTCAAGTCACGGCTCTCAGGAGCGAGATTATGCCTGTAGAAACCATTGGAAATATCCAGTGCAGTTTTGTATTTTTTACAAACAAGATTGTTCACCAGCGCAGAGCTGTGTGTGTTTTGCACTGCAAAAGTGCGACAATGACTATTCAAATTTCGGTAATCCAATACAATGCGATACGAACCATCAGGTTTTGAAACCGTAAAGAGAGGATTATTCATCGGTGATGTACATGATTCAATCACTCCTTGATACTCCAACTGTGTTAGAATGTCACAAATACGGATTTACGGATTTACAAATACGGATTTTAGCTTCACGTCTGATTGGATATTGCAGTTTTGGCTGTGGCATAGATCGTAAAGTTATCTCATGAGCCGGTGAATCAATATCCCAGCCTACCTGATTACGGTACACCGCCGGGGCAAGGGCCAAAGCCCACTCAGCTGCGTAAGCCTTAGCATGTTCCTCAGGGACATAACGCGAAAAACTCGGAAGTATCACGTCCTCCCCTCGAGAAGCGGCTAGTACAAAGGGTGGAGGCTAATCTGCCTCTGCCAACAAAATGTCGTATGAGGAGGTTAGATTTTCCCAGAAAACTGCCTTGATTGGACGCTGTACATCACCTTCAACTGTAATGAATGTATCAGTTGCTGTCGCCTCCAGACAGGGACGCAGTGCCTCCTGCACTATGGTAACCCCCGCCGCGCTGTCGAGCAGAGTCACTGCCCACCTCCAGTCCAGGAGTCGTGTTCTCACCGTCTGAGGCATATCTCGCTGTTAAAGCAGCAACTTTTTTCTTCTGATAAGGGGTGGGCGAAAACGAGGCAGGTCCTCTTGTTTGGCTTTAACGTCAAACTGTTGAGGTTGATCTCGTCCCTGTTGAGTGGTCGGACCTTTGCCACGATGCTGGCGCTCCCCTCCACCGACTTGAGAGTCCGATGTGTCTTGTAAAGAGCGAGGAGGGCGCTGATCAGGGACCTGAAATCGATCAGGAGTCTTAATTTTCGCGTGGTCGCGCAAGTCATAAGTATGCTCAGAAGACTCAGGTGTCGGTGAACCAGTACGCGAACCTTGCTTCTGCTGTTGCTGCCCCTGTTTCTTATTTTTCCAGTTCTTTTTAGGAAAGAACGGGCACCCGTCTTTATCAGTCTGGGCTTTTTGTTGACTTTGAGATTGCGTCAGCGTTTGAGGAAAAGGCTTAACTCCGAAACTATTGCGGCCTATGGTTTTATAAGCCTGTGCAATAATCTTTGGCAATTCAAACGGCTTGTCTGCATCTGCGACAGCCTCCAAGCGGTTTGCCACCTGAAAGCTTACAGCATCACCCTTGACATTAGCAAGGATCATGTCAGCAACCACGTCGAACACCCCCACAAGTCTCAATCCCAACTCTACAGCCGCTTCGGCTCCGTGTTCATCTTGAACACGTTTTATCACGGAAGGGAGTACAGTCATGGAGGGAGTCCCGAAACATTTCGAATATACCGCCGCAAACACCTTCCCCAGATGTTACAATCAGCTAATTCGGGAATTAAGTCTTTAGGCAAGCTTATAGTTAAGATCCTGTGTTTCTCCACAGGAGTGGTATTTGGAAAAACAGCCTCGATTTGTCCAAATTTCTCAGCAAGCCAATAAGGGAATCCATCCTTATTTTGAGGACGCTTGCCCATCACTGAATTAACCATAAGGGGACTGATGGTTACACCACCAGGTCCAGCGGGTTGTGCAGCAACGCCAGGTGGTCCCACCTGAAATTTGCTCGACATGAACTGTATGACAGCTCTATGCACCTGTATCAAAGATGTATGTAATACGAGAAGTTCTTCAACTGTAGCAGTTAAATAACGTGGGTGTGGGGTATATCCAGCCAAAACAGGCCACGTGGCCCCATCTATTGATAAAGGGCCTAAACGGACCGGCGTTATAGGGTGAGGAAGGGCGGCATTAAACCAAATTTGGTGTTGCCAAGCTGTGAGCGGAACCTCGAGAGCCCTATAAGACTGATAAACTTGAGGAAGGGCCGTGGCAGTATATTCATGAAACAAATTATCTGTTCCATCCACCGCCGGAAAGGTGACCCAAGAAAAAAACACCTCGAAGCGGTAAGCTGCATCCGCTTCTACAACAAAAATGGGCGCAACACCAGCATTAGGGACACCATTTTGAGTCAAATAAGCTGTGACTGCCGCTCGATTAGGCGGAGTAATTACAACCACCATAATGAACAACAAAGAACGACAACCTAAAGCGTGGCAGCTCAAGAACGGGTTAAGAATAAAGAGAAGGAACCTTTTAAAGTTTCAAGCTTGAAAGAACCTATAAAACATCAATATAGGGGGTTACACCGTCACAGCTGTCTCCGGAAACAAAAGTGAGGGGTTTGTGGACAAGCACAAGCACTACTCAAGAGTCTCGCAGATAAGAACTAGACCAAACGTTGGTGGCGCCATGTTGCGGGGATTCTGCACCTACACAGAACTATGCGCAGGAAAACAGGACCTCAGTGTATAGGGGTGTACCAACCTACCACCTTAGTGCCCAAAATCCCAAAACCGACTAGCTATAGTGTCTCACTCGTTCTCCTCCAAAAATTACGAAGCTACAAATGATTAGACAACCCAGAACACAACACTCCCGACTCTCTCAGGAATCGCTGTAGCAAGACATACCCTTTCCTACGCTCACTCGTACTTATCCACAATAAGAATTAGCAGTCACTGTAATAGTTCAAAAACTTTATTTTAACTATTGTGCTCTACAATACAGTATACGAGCCACTACCAGCAGCAAAATGCATAAACTCAAAATAATTAGCATTGTTACAATTCCATAGAGTACAAAAGGGGAAGTCATTATATAAAGACAGTGGAAAAAGGACTATAAAGCCTAGCCACCCTCCCCTTGACTGGAAGAATTTTATTATATAAAGGAAGATCTCTGGGCTTTGACAGCAGACCCCATACCTTAAAGCCTGTATCAAAGGTTTACATCATAGGAACAGCATAGCTCTTCTTCATGGAAAGGGCTCTCTCCAAGTGTGTGTTAAAACAACATGCATCCCCGTAATATCAAAGCATGAGTCTCCAGCATTGCAGCTGTGTTTAGCATGTTATGTCTAGGTGCTAGGGACTGACCAGAACAGAATAACAAGGGGCATTGTTTATCGACCTTGCACATCGTGTTCAGACTAAACTCCAGGAACTTCAGCAGAGAACGTGAAAAGCAGAGAGTTCTCATGTAAAAGGCATAAACAGAGTCTTGCAAAAATAAAGTCATGTAGCAACGTGCGCAAAAGCAGCATCATGGCAGCAAAGCTCATGCTAACTTAGCAATGTCGACAATGTCTCCAAGGGCCATATAACAAAACAAGACCAAAAACAACAGAAATCCAATAGGTAGAACTGGAGATATAAATTTTTAAAGATTAAACTGTAAAACATCGTTCAAAAGCAAAAACGGACAACCGGGGACATCTGGTCATGCTCGGCCGGGGAAAATTCAAAAGTTCAGGCTGACCACGATGCATGGATACAGGGACCAGGCATGGTCTGCTGAAAAGTACCTTAGTTGCATCGACGTCAAAGACGAGATGCAGAGCGCAGGTGAGGCGACGTGTCGACAACGGTCCACACGGCAAAGGCGATGCTTCAGTTTCGAGCCCCTCAGCGGCGATGATGCATCCGCAGTGGGGTTGATGATCCAGTGTGAATCCTTGCGATGGCAGCAATGTATCCGTAGTGGTGGAACTATGCCGGTTCTGAGCTCTGCATCGACTATGATGCATGCATTTTGCTGGAGCAGCACTGCCCACTTCCAAGGGTGACTGGGGAAGCACTACTTAGCAGGACACATGTGGCAGAGTCCCAGTGCAGATGGAGGTGAGTTGGAACTCTTTTATTACCCTGAGAATTCAGATCAGGAGGCCAGCCAACTGGCTCTTGGAGTCACTCTGGGTTCTAGGTTGTAGAATTGCAGGTCCAGTCCTTCTCACTCCCAGGCAAGAGGGCAGCAGGTAGCAGGTCAGTACAACAAAGCAGGAGTCCAGCAGAGTAGCGGTCCTTGTAAGAGCACAGCAGTCTATCTTCCTGGCAGAGTTTCCATAGGTCCTGAAGTGTACTGAGTGGGTGGTTTCAGAGGTCCAGTACTTACACCCAGTTTGAGCCAAGTGGAAGACACTTCAAAGAGATACCATTAAAGGCACAGAGTCCCTGCCCTTCCTGCCCTGGCTCCAAACTCACTACAGAGGGTTATGCAGCCCTTTGTGTGGGAAAAGAACACAACCTATTCAGGTGTAAGTCTGATGCTATGTCCAGCCCCTCCCTCCCATCCTGCCCAGGATGACCGATCAGGACACAGAGCTCCTTTTATGTGTGGCTGTCTAGAGGGAATACACAAAGCCCAGCTGTCACCCAACCCAGACATGCAATCAGAGACAGGCAGCAGGCAACAAATGGACAAAGTAGGAAAATGGCAACTTTCTAAAAGTGCCATTTTCAGAAATGCAATTTAAAATCCTTTACCATAAGTTGTGGTTTTAAATTGTGATTCCAGAAACACAAAACTCGAAAGGTTTATCTCTTTCAGATTGTAGATTACACTTATAAAATGTAATACGGTAACTGCAATATTAATCTACAGAAGGGATAGACCTTGCAGTAGTGAGTTTTTCACTACCAGAACATGTAAAACTTAAAAATATACGCCCAACTTTTTAAATACACTGCACCCTGCCCTTGGGGCTGCCTAGGGCCTGCCTTAGAGGGTGACTTATATGTATTCAAAATGAAGGTTTATGCCTGGCAAGAGATTTTACTTGCCAGGTTGACATGGCAGTGTGAAACTGCACCCATAGGCTATGCAGTGGCAGGCCTGAGGCATGGATAAGGAGCTTCTTATGTGGGTAGCACAATCAGTGCTGCAGGCCCACTAGTAGCATTTAATTTACAGGCCCTGGGCACAGGTAGTTCACTTTACTAGGGACTTATAAGTACATTAAATATGCCAATTAGGAGATGCCAATGTTCCCATGTTTTATGGAAAGAGCACAAGCACTTTCACTCTGGTTAGTAGTAGTAAAGAGTGCAGAATCCTAAGGCCATAAAAACCAAGTCATCAATCATACAGGAGGTCTGAAGGCAAAAAGTTAGGGGAGACCATGCCAAGTATGCCAGGTCTAACAATAGCTAATAGGCAGTGTCTAAATGAATGAAATTAAATGAAAAAGGTATTTACAAAGCGCAGCTACTATCCAAAGGTGTCTAGTAGTTAGCACATGGAGCTAACGATCACAGAAGCTGACCCGTGAGATCAGAGACTGAACAGACACATTTTTAATGCTTTTCTAAAAGCCAGCAATTAGGTTTCCTTTTTAAATCTAAAGGGAGAGAGTTCTAGAGTCTGGTGGTACCTACCAGAAAACTTCTGCCATCCTAGCCAGCTTTTTAGGTCTCGCCTAGCGTTGCAGCGCGAATGCGCTGCCATCGCTTTGCGAGGCATGCAGTATACACTATAGTGTGGAAGCTTCGTGGAAGCTCCGCCCATTCTCCGGCCCATCTTCTTCATTGGCTTAGGTTATAAATGCTGCCTTCCGATTGGTTTTAAGCTTGTTAGTCCCTCCCCATGACAGCCATGTCAGTCATTTGTATCCTTCCATGGCTACTGGCCCCTTTACTGCAGACTACTTTCTTCCTGTCCCTCCCTAACCCCCCTCCCGCAGTCCGTGACTTCTTGCCCCCCCACACCCCACCTACTCCCGCTCGTGCCTTCCCGCCCGCCCCCACTCCCGTTTCAATGCAATAGGTCTCGCGTAAATGCGAGTCCTATTTCATTGCAAATGCTTGTTTAAAAAGTTGACTCCCCTGGAGGATTGCCGCGGGAACGAGCGGCGATGCGCACGCAATCCCTGCATTTCCATTCCCAGCGCAGCGCGTGTCTTCGGCATTGCTGTGTTGTACCTTGCACTTTACAGTGGCCCAGGGGCACAAGCAGGAACCGACTAGAGTGCTCCTGTACAAGCACACAGTCTACGGTCCCCCCGGGGCACAAGCAGGCATCCACTCCGGCGTGCTTTTCTTGTTAAAACTGGAACGCGAAAAAAGTGAGGTCGGCAGACGTGGACACCAGTAAGGTTTACTAGAATGGGTTAAGCACTCCATTTGAGTGCTTGTGTTTACAGATATCTGCCTCGTGAACTTCTCTCCCCTCCGCTGTGTGTAGCTCTGTCGCCTTTGTGCTTCTGCCTGTCCCCCTCTGTGTTGCTCTCTGCCTCGTGTGCTCCCCCTGTTGCATTCTCACGCCTGCTCCACATTACTTTCTCTTTTTCCGGTTTGCTCTCCTCTCTGTGCTCCACTTTGTGCTTTCTCGCTCTGTCGTCTGCTTCCCCCAGTGTTG
Source organism: Calotriton arnoldi (assembly GCA_963921515.1). NCBI lineage: Eukaryota > Metazoa > Chordata > Amphibia > Caudata > Salamandridae > Calotriton > Calotriton arnoldi. Next base: position 1,365,362 of record CAWUFW010000037.1, on the reverse strand, counting down.
CCTCCTGCACCGGACTCCGTGTTGCTTCCCCCTCATCAGTTAAAAAAATCCTTTGCGTTTCATTCCCGTTTATACATACTAGCATAGCATTACAAAAGTGTCTGTGCAGATCAAAAGGATGGTATTGCATATTATTTCTTTGTTGAATTGCCGGTTTATGTTTATTGAAAGAAACATTCGGCAGTTGTGTTTTTGAAGATCCGTTTTCTTGTTTTTATTTCTTGAAGGTTCCATCGCCTGTTTGAGTTTGTGGAAAGTCACATTGGCTCTCGTGTTTGTTGAAGGCATCATTGCCTGATTACTATTATCCGTGTGTGCTTTGACTCCTTGAGCAGCTCAACCTGTCAGCAGCCTCTGGTCAGATTTCGGCTCCTCCTCGCGGTGGCTGTAATGTAATGAGTGATTTAAGGAGCTTTCTCAGGCTGTGTGATAGGTTATTGATTGTTTTGCATCAACATTTTTTACATAATGATAATGTATTTCTCCTGGAGAACTTGGAACTAACTGAAGTTGAGCTATGGAGGTTACTCATCTGTTGTTGTTTATCTGTCTGATCATCTTCTTTACTGTTAAGCATCCCTTGTGTGGCATACTCACACAGTTACCATTGATGCATCGGTGATGTTTACCCAGCTACATTATTAAGTGAAGCTGGCATAGTATGCTTCGCTCTATTTGCATTATCCTTCCAAGCAGCTGCAATTTCTAGAACCTCATACGTACGAGCCACTTACTGAACCATACTGCACATTTAACCTAAATGTATCTGACAGTAAAAACATCCATATACAGATGTCTATGCCATGGCGGCGAAAATAAATGTGGCCCAATAGAATGTCATGCAGAACAACTGTACTTATAAACAAACACTCATTCACACATTTATTAATACAGTGCAAGGTCAGACTCGAGGTTATTACCACAACAGATATGACATAAAAAAACACTCTTAAGTGACGGACAGATTGCATATTTCAGTTGCTTTACATGTGGAAACAACTTTCATTATGGCTAAGAGGCCTCATGTGTCTTCAATTTACTGCACAAATGTAACCTCTAGCACCCTGGTTTTGCGTAAGTACTTCTATCGTGGCAGCGTACCTCAGAGTGTGCCCGGTTCCAGCTGTCATTTAGAGTGTTTTGCAGCGTTTGTGTCAGGCGCTAGGCACACTAGCTCAGTGGTACTTTTTTTCTTAAAGATGGACCATGAGAAGGCTGATTAGGCCTTTCTGGGCTTCTAACCATTCCTCCCCAGTCTATTATGCAGTGGATGCTCAACCCACTGAGCTGTTTTATTGGCCCTGGCAGTTGTACTCTGTTTTGTTAGCCACCCGTAGGCAAAGTGGTAGACTCCTTGCCAGTGTCTGACCTGGTTGATTTTTGTTTTGTACACAAAATAAAACACGCATTGACAAAGCCAATAGCCAAGTCTTGCATTTTGAGGCCTGCTGAAGTGAAAAAACAAGCATTTGCAATGCAATAGGTCTCGCGTTTACGTGAGTTTGAGCTATTGACATTGCAGATGACAATGCCTTTTATTTTTGTTTTCGTTTTTAAAACATAACTAAAAGGCATTGTCATTTACAATGCCAATAGCTTAAACTCCTGTAAATGCGAGACCTATTGCATTGCAAATGCTTGTTTAAACTTGGGAACCACAAGGTTGTAAGCAGAAGTAGACCTCTGCGTCCGAGCTGGAACATACCATTGGAAATTCCGTTTAAAAGAGCTCGGACCTGTACCGTGTATCACTTTAAAGGCAATGCAAAGAGCCCTAAAGTCGATGCGTTTCTTCACTGGGAGCCAGTGAAGTTGTTTAAGCGCAGCAGCAGATTTGTGCTTGGGGATACCCAACAGCAGACGAGCAGCAGCATTTTGCACAATCTGAATTGTGGTGAGACATTTTTTCCCTAAAATTAACAAAAAGACCACTACAATAGTCGGCTCTGGACAACACCAGGGCTGAGATGACCAGTTTTTGAAGATAATGAGGGATGAACGGAAAAACCTTCTTATGAAGTTTTAGTGTATAAAACAAGGCTGAAGTAATGGTGTTAACATGACCCTCAAACGTGAGCTTGGAGTCAAAGGTGACTCCCAGAATCTTCACTTTACTTGCTGGTGTAGGGAGAGAGCCGAATTCCTGAGGCCAAAAAGAAGGTGACCAAAAGGACACATTATTTCCAAAAAGAAGGACCTCAGTTTAATTGGAATTAAGCTTCAAACAATTTGAGGCCATCCAATGCCCGACTTGAAGAAGACAGTTGTAAAACTGTGAGGCTGAATCGGAAGAATTGCTTGCCACAGATACTATAATTTGGGTATCATCAGCATAGGAAATTGCTGAGAAACCCAAGGATCGAATCATTTGTGCCAGAGGGGCGACATAGATATTAAAAAGGGTCGGGCTCAGTGATGAGCCCTAGGGAACACCACAAGGTAGTGTAAAAGTGGACGATCTAAAAACGACTAGTGCAACAAATTGTTCACGATCCGTCAAGAATGACTAGAGCAATGCCAACTTCTACATTAGTACTTCCTACCAGCCATAACCATGTCCTCACCACTTCCCAATACTCAGTCATGGTTCTGAAGGTAGAGATCATGGGGCAGATTTACAAGCCCCTTACGCCACTTTTGCGTCATTTTTAACATGGGAAAAGTGACGCAAAAGTGGCACAAGGGGCTTGTAAATAAGCCCCCATGTGTATAAACGTGGCCTCCTGTCCCTCACATCTCGAAAAGGTGGGGGAGGGGCCTGTCTGGTATTGTCTTTCATCTCCAACATGATGACAAACGAGGACATACTGTCCTTGCATTTACTGGTTCGCACATTATCTACACTGCTCACTTTTGAGCATGTGTGCTACAGTATCCAAAAGAGTAAAGCATTGCAGGTAAAGGGTCCATACGGCTTGACTTCTGTCATCCTGAAAACAAATCCAGTCATGTAGGCAATGACACTCAAATCTTATGCAGTTCTTTGCACTGGCAAATTTAGTGTAGAAAACTTCTCGAATAGAGTTGTTTTTTCAAAATAGGAGCCCAACAAATCCAGCCGACTATAACCAATTTTGACAACGCCTTGTATTCCTGTGAACAGTTTTATCAGACTTATTCTTGACAAACTTAACAAATGGTAAGATCTTAAAGACATTTCACATCTTGCATAGTTTGTGTTTATTTAAGGGCCTGTCCACTGTAACTGTGCTATGGTAATCCATATGGGCTCCTATTATGCAAAAAAATTTGAATGACTCTTAGCTTCTCTCAAAACTCAGACAAGCTGAAATGTGGGCTCTGTTGAAGCCGACCACACTCGACCTCCATCAGGCACTTTATGCCTCTGCCCGCCATTTAGAAATCAATTCAGAAGATTTTTGGCTCGAACAAACAAGGATATTTAAATAAATATCTCAGCTTCGTATTTGAAACAATGTTCCACGGGATCAATGTATGAGAGCCAAAGGCAATTCTCTCTCAATGTAATTAACAATGCTCTGGGTAGTTTTAACAAAGTATAAAAAAAGTGATGGATTGAAAGCTTGTATTAATCTCAGCCACTGCTAATTTTTCAGGTCTGCATCCCAGTCCATCATTATTTTGCACAAAATGCAACCTTACTTTGGACACAGCTATATGCAAATCAGTCTTGACCCTGCTCCAGTGGGGAACAGTCAACACAAACTGCCAAGCCAGGTCCTCCCTGGAGCAGCGAACAAGCAACCCAGGACAGGTTTCGCCCTTGTTATGGATAGTTTAGTATGTCAATATAAGCGGGCGGGTATGCCCAGATGTGAGTCCCATGCTCACTGGCCCCACTGGAATAAAGCTATACCTGGCTGATAAGCCCATAATAAGGGTGAAACTAGTCCTGAGTTGCCTGTGTTCCCCATCCTCGAGCCTTTACAGGCCCTAGACACTCCGCCTGGGGCCAAAACATTTGCCACAAATTTGCAGAGGATCCACAAATCATTAAAAAAACAATTTTTAACCCCCTCCCGCCCCCATAGTGAGTCAGGGCCGGAGGGCAACAGTAGTTTATTGGAGGGTGGGAGTGGTTTGGGGGCGTGCCTCCTCCTCAAGCCTCTAAGAGACCCGGGGACAATGTAGAAAAAGAGAAGAGGGGGCACAAGGCCCCTCCTCCAGGAGCCTAATTAGGCTCCGGGCACACCATCACCAAACCCAAATATGAAATAATAGAACAATGGGGTCGCCCCCTTCCTCAAGCCTAAAAAAGACCCTGGAGACTCCATCCCCGGGGCCGAAATCTATAATAAAAGGGAAGGAGAGCTGTGCTTCCTGAGCCTTAAAAAGGCTTCTCAGAGCCAATTGACATTAAAATAGGGAGGGAGGCAACACGGCTCCCTTCCCCGAGTCTTATTAGGCCCTGGAAATCCCAATCCACTGAGCCGCGTGTCAATATGAAGAGGAGGTGTGTTGCGTGGCCCCCTCCCCCAGCCTTATAATGTTCCGGGGACCCCATTCCTGGGGCCAAAATGGATATTATAACGGGGGCCACACAGCCCTCCCTCCCTAAGCCTTATTAGGTCCCAGTAGGCCCATCCCTCAGGGCCACATTTAATTATGAAGAGATGGGGGGCTGCGTGGTCCCTCTCACCAAGCTTTATTAGGCCCATCGGACTCCATCCCTGGGTCCGGAATTTATAATAAAAGGGGAGGGGAGGTCACGTGGTCCCCCTATCAAGCCTTATTAGGCCCCAGGGACCCCATCCTAAGGGCCAAAATCCATATGAAAAGAGGGAGAGGCCGTCTTCCCCCCCTCCCTAAGCCTTATTAGGACCCTGGGACCTCATCTCCCAATGTCACATTGTAATATATAGAGGAGGGGGACTGCTTTGCCTCCCTCCCTGAGCCTTATAGGCCCCAGGGACACCATCCCCTGGGGCCAAATTCCATAATTTATGGGAATGTGGTGTACAGCCTCCCTCCCCAACCCTTTTTGGCCCCCAGGACCCCAACTCCCCGTGTCAAAGGTGGGTGCCCCGGTGCCCACCCAGGGCATCCAAAAATCTTAAGTTGGGTGCTGTGTGGGGGAAGCCCCAGAGCCACCATCTCCCTAGCCGGCTCCCCGCAGACATTAACGGAATGATGGGTGTTGATTGTTTGGGGTTGGGGGTGTATTTATCTAGTATAAATCCTTTACATAGCACAATGAGTGCACTCTAGGTTTAGAAGTGCAAATGCTTTACTAAACACCTTTGAGTAAATCAAGAGTGCAGAGCCCTGGGAAGGGAGGAAGTGAGGTGCTACATAAAGAACAAATAGAAATACAATTCTTCACATTCACTTTTGTGAGGTTAAAATAAATGGGATGGCAAGGACAGTATGATAAAAAAAGACTGAACGAGAGTGAGAGAGAAAGAGACACCTTGAGAAATGCTCCGCTTTGTGAACTTTGTGACTTACCTGCTGGACACTGTGCATGCCTTGTGACTGCAGGAAGTTCTGGATCTCCTCCTGAAGCAGGTTCTCTTCCCCCTCCTCTTGGCTGACCTCCACTGTGCGCACGTGGCTGCTTGCTGTATGTGCTTCTTTGTATGTAAAGGCCAGTGTGGGTGGCACCACCACGCCGACATTGTCCAGGAGCAGGCGTGTCACAAGTTTGTTGTGCAGGAGGTGAGACAGTGATTCAGAGCCACCTGAAGGACATTCCAGGTCAGACGTCAGCGCCACCAGCCCTGGCAGGCACTCTTCATGGGAAGACCACGAGGTGGTATAGAAATAGGTGACGTGGCGTGGCGGCTCAAAGTTGTCCAAGTAACTCCGTCCCCCGAGGTCAAATGTCACAGCTTTTTGTAGAAGGAGTGTGTTTTCACCTGGTTTCATCTTTGATGGAGTTTTAGAAAGCCAGTTTGGTGAGAGACACAGCAAGGTGCTACCTAGGAAAAGAAACAGAAGGAGAGAAGGGAGCAATGGATGGGTGGCGAGAAGGTCAGGAGACAAATAAATATGGACTGGAGATGGGTGGGACTAAGAGAGATAAGCAGATGGTAAATATTAAAGGTGGAAAAAGGAGAAGAATTTGATATAAAGACAGTAGAGGAAAAGGTGTTGTCAACGGATAGGATGTGGTGCAATACTGAGGCACGAATGTTTTGAGGAGATGGAGTAGGAGTGAATGAAGAAATCGAGCAAGAAAAGAGTATGGTCTGGAATGAATGTAGCAGCATGTGGGGAGATGGGACAGAGAAGGGAGGAAGAAAGGCTAGAAAGGAGAGGAAGAAATTAAGTCAGAAGAGGCAGATTAGTGAGAGGATAGACAAGACTGGAAAAGTCAGGACGGTAAAATCAAAGGGGCAGAAAAGAAGATATTACAGAAGAAGGAAAGGGCAGTTACTGAGGAAAGATTAATGATTAAAAAATTGCTTCAGCTTCAGGATGAGAGCATGTTGCCTTTTTTAAAGAGCTAGCACATTGTTCTCTGTCACTGCACTCTGCTTTTTTAGGTTAGCGCTACAAAAGGTGAGGAAGGGGACTGTGAAATGCTACCCTGCAGAGATGCCTGTAAATTGTTGGTTTCTCTTACTTCCGGCATTGCCTTTATACCTTTCTGCTAACCCATTGAGAATATGGTGGAATAAAAAATGGTGTGGAGTTGTGTAAATCTACAGACAACTTAAGATGTTCTAGCACATAACATCTGCAATATATATCTTGTGCTTCCCTTAGCTCTTACTGTCTTCACCTTCCAGGCAGATGCTGATTTGAGGTAGTCAGTGGAAGAATTAATCTTTTAGATGCTGTCCCTCAAGGATACTTTGAGTGTGATTTTAGGATTGATGTGAGGTTTTGTCTATTTCTCCAGCATTGGATCGTTCATAGAGTCCCATTCTTGAATCATCCCTGCAGGCAAGCCAAGAGTCTTAATGTGATATTTTTAAGTACGTAGTTCTAAAGGAACCAAACTTCAACAAGTCAGGAGATGTGAACCAGCACCCCTCCCCTCCAGGACCACCGTACCTCAGATTTCTTACCACACATCATTTGAATGTAGTATACTCGAGCTCTGCTCAGTTTTTCTACTCTGAGCAAGTTTTTTCTTAAATTTTAAATCTATATGATGACTACGTGTAGTAAATCATCCTTCCTCACCTCTTGATGATTTTGTCTGACAGAAAATATGACAGATGCTCCTAAAAAGGTCACTTCAGTTGTTGGGGTTCCTTTATGAAATTAATACTAGAATCTGAAGATCCCCACAAAGATTGTATTTACTGTCTTAATCCCAAACCCAAGACCAAGGCATGTAAGATCTGTTGCACCTTCTCTGCAAAGACTCTTAAGGACTGGGAAGGTAGATTACTTCTTTGGCTACTAAAGATCAAGCCCACGGAGGCACCATCATCAGGAGAAGAATGAGAAGGTATGGCAAAAACTTCTAAAAAAGGCACACAAAAGAGACCATTCTGCAGAACGTTCTCCTAAACATCCCGCACAAAAGGGAATTTTCTGGCAAACCGAATAGAAAAAGGCATAAGGCCACAGGGGTGACAACACCTAGATGTCATGGTTCTGCCCCAGATGTCCTGGAATTTTCTAAAGGAAAAAAATTTCTTCAGTCCTTCTACATTTGCAATCTGAAGCTTCAACTCCATCTCCTAAGGTCTGCTCTCTCGACTCGTCCAAGTAAAAATCGAAATTACCATAGACTGATCCTTTGTTGGCAACACCGTTGACGAAAAAATTATCGGCGAGACACATTGACAGTAGAAGATTGACGATGGTCCCGAAACCCACCACATAGACAACGACACCATTGATGGGAGCACCATCAACGGTAATCCCAACATCAGTCTTAAAATCAGCAACAATAACAAAGCATTTGTTGACAACACCATTAACATACTCATCGATGAGGCCACCCAAAGTCATATTAATATCTGAAAAGAGCATTCTAGTACTAGAACACACCCTCACCTTGCCCAGTAAAGTTTCAACATTTCCACTGTGATTGGACACAGAATACTCGGATGATAGATCAATTATACCTTGCTTACAGTACCACTCAAGTTCACATCAAATATCAGGAGGGCGACGATCACTATCTTGAGGATGAATACTCTTTTCTTGAGCAATCTGCGTCTCAGTCTGGAATGCTTAAACCAAAAGAGGTAGAATCCTTGCAAGATCAATATAATTATGAGTCCTTTGAAGTGAGTTCCATTACCCAAAGGATTATATGTATTCAAGTACCCAGGACGTTAGTTATAGACCTAAGCGTAATGATTGCAGACTACCATAAAAGATTCCCAGAGCAATCCACTCACCAAACTTCACCAAGGTCTCATCCTTTGACTCATCCATTCACACCTCGAACCCCCCAAAAAATGCCTTATCTGGGCAGACCTATCCTCAGGAAAACATTTCTGATCCAGTCTGACACCTGGGGATAATTCTAAGGTAAGGGATATGAAGCTAGAATTCTCTATCAGATTAGGATGAATATGTGGCACTATTATCTGCTCCATCTACTCTGCACACAGCAAATTCTCCTCCTGATGACATCGGAGGATTTATTGCATTGCTTGAGAGATTTTACCCTACCTCTACCTAAGAAACCATCAGATGCTTCCTATATGACTTGAAAGAACCAGCTCCGAAGTTAGTACAGTCTATCTCGAATATTGATTATATCTGGATAGAAGGCTTACAAATAATGACAAATCCAGCAACGGTAGCCACCATTGTCCCTTGTCTGGACAAGAAATACAACTCTCCTGTATGCCTCATAGGCCACTCTAGGCTGGACTCCGTTTTGATGCAAGCAGCACAAAGGAGGTCAAGGAATCCTTCTACTCCATGCTGTACTCCATCTGACAGGGAGGGTAGAAGGTTGGATAACGTAAGAAAATGTCTTTTGGCAATGCCTGCTACCAGAGCTTCCAATTCCTTTGCTATTCTGGAAAGGTACAACAGACAGGTGTGGCCTGACTTAAGTTCAATACTTGTATTCCTCCCAGAAGACAAAGGAAATCACGGGAAGTCTATTCTACTAGAGTGTAGGAAGCTGGCTTTTTATGTAGTGGTGCCAATGTAAAGGCACACCATGCAAAAAGTCCAAAACGACCCTTATTGGTTTACAGGGCTTACTTTGATAATCCCAAGTAGTGGCGTAGCAAGATGGGTGGCATGATTTTTGGGGTGCGGAGGCCTCACCCCACCACCGCTCTTACCTGCAGCCGCACGGGGCAGCAAAAGCAGAAATCGATCGCCTGCACCCCCGCTCTCACAGTCGCCGTGGGCGGCAAAGGCTGGGACTGCCCCGGGCAGCAAAAGGCCTAGCTATGCCACTGATCCCCAATGCTCTATTTGTGGTAGGGTGGTTGAGCAGCTCAGGCTTATCAGAGAGGAGTGAAATTTGAGACGAATTTCTAAAAATAAAGCAGATTTTTATAAGAATTTAGACACCAGGATCTTTAGAATCACTTAAGTACAAGTGAGGATACTTTTTTTTTATAGAAGGTTAGAAAAATAGTTCAAATAACAGTTTTGAGGCATGAACCTTGAACGCTACAATATTATCCTATGATAGAGAAAGCACATATAGCAAACAGGACCTTGCAATCGGAGTTCACAGGTGCCCTTTGGGACTTAAGGTGCTAGGGGTTAAAGTCCAAAGTTCCACCAGCAGTTTTGCTTTACATGCCCTGGGGTGTCCGGGTGCAGAGGTGGTGGTCGGGATGGTAGCTTAGAGCACTACACCATTGAAGTAAACGGGTCTTGAAACAAGGACTGCTAGGAGGGACTTGGGGTCAAGTCCGGAGGAACCTAAAGGGGGGCTGAGGTCATGGGGACCCCTAGGACAAGGGGATGCAGCCAGAAGTCGTGGACCCAGGCTGTGGAGCTCAGGTGCAGAGGGTCTCGGCTGGCTGGCCACTGGAGTTCGAGGCTCTCACGGTTGTCGTTAGATCTGCAGTGGGAAGGAAAACAAAACAGCAGGGGCACTCTGGTCATGGGTCTCATCTGTCCTGATGTCACCCAATGTGCAGGAAGGCTTCCAAGGTGGTGGTGTCGAGGCTGGACACAAAACAAGCCTTGGCTTGTGCAAGTGCCCCGGTGCGAAAGGTAATTGTGCAGGGGAGCTCTTGGAGGGGCTAATGTATTGAAATTCGGCTGAGGGACGGGGCTGGCCTCCTAGAGCCATGAAGACCCACTCCTGGTCTGATCGCCCTCGGTGGGCCCGATTGCCAGCATTACGGTGAACTTGTCAGATGCGGTTGGTGCCTGTGGATGCACAGGTATGGCTCCTCCACCCCCAGGGCGATGATAGCTTGTTGTCGAAGTGCTAGACAGCCCTCCAAGTGATGCACAGCTGCAGGACGATTCAGGTCTTTGAAATTGTTAAAGCGCAAGATGCAAGGCAGGGATTGGCCAGTTTCTGTGCAGGTCCTTGATTCTCGCGGTGTCGTCTCTTCTTTGTCCTCTTCAGTTCCCAGGAAGTCGAATCTGTGGACCTGGTGCAGATGGGACCACTAAATACTCAATTTAGAGATGTCTAGGGGAGTATGAGGTAGAAGCCAATGTGCTACCTACCCCTAGGTACACCCCCTATATGAGCACTTCCTGTGAGGAGTGGGCATAACGCTAACCAAGAAGTCCCTATTTCACCAAAAACAAGTTGTTGAAACCCTTCTCTGGCTGTTCACTTAAGGTAGCAAAGCTAAGGGGTGTAGTTAGCCTGTGGGTGAAACACACCTCCTGAATAACTAATTTCCCACCTGCTCTGGTGCCCAATGGGCCCCAGGGCTGGCACTCCCCAGGTCTTGGGGGGATGTAAGGGTTGCATGTCAAAGGCGGCAGAGGCTTTGCAGCCTCTGGCCTTGATATGCTAAATTGCTAGCCATCCTACTGGAGGAGGTAAGAACACCTTCTGCCGAGCAGGCATTGTTCCTGGCCTCAGAGCATGGGCTCGCCCTTGCAGAGGGCCAGGAATCCATCTGTGTTGGCAGGCTGGAAGATACCAGTCAGCCAAAACACTAAACGACTAGTAGGGTTACAGGGGAACCTCTAAGTGCAGGTACTAATAAATCTACTACTGGCATCAGTACAGATTTAATAAGACATGGTGTTTGATTCCAAACACCCTTACTCTCAATGAAGCCATTATGTAGCTGGGTAACTCGTAATGTCCAGTGCCCAGTACATCCTCAAAATGGCTTCCTGAACACTTGCAATGTCTAGCAATGGAACAAGGCATCACAGGGGCATACCATTTCATGCATATGTGCCCTCACATGTAATATAATGCAACCTGCCATAAGGCTCTAAAGACCTACTGTAGGGGTGACTTACATATAGTACATACAGTGTACATGGGTATTGCACACAGGAAGTGGGCAATGTCGTGTTTTTAAAATGGTTTGCTCCATTTCACGTATTCTGCATTGGCAATCTGCATGTAGTTTCTGTGGGGGTCCCTTTGGGTGGCATAATACATCCTTCAGCCCTTAGTACCCATGTCCTGAGTGCCAGGGGTACTTTTTGACAGCCTCTTATGAGGGTGCTAAAGTCCTTGGCAATTGGGTTACAATTAACGTGTGTAGTTTTTAGGGAATGATCACTGGCAATGGGGCCTGGTTAGCAGGGACCCAGTGCACTTCTAATCAAAAGCATCAGTACCAGAGGGCAAAAAGTGGAGGCAACCAAATCTAAAAGAGTCACTTTCCTACACACCCTCCCCACCCAAATAAAAGGGGATGAGTCTAACCTTTCCCAAGGGAGTCTTCATCTTCTAATTGCAAAAACCTGGAAAGGCCATATGCATTGGCATGGTCAGTCCTGAGTCTGTGTACCACTATAAAGTCCATTCCCTGTAGGGAGATGGACCACCTCAACAGTTTGGGGTTTTCACCTTTCATCTGCATTAAACACATGAGTGGGCAGTTTGAACGAGGAAGTGAGTACCAAAGAGGTATGGTCTCAGGATCCTAAGTGGCCAGACTACAGCAAAGGTATCCCTCTCTATGTCACTCCAGCGCTGTTCTTTGAAGAGTAGCCTCCTGCTAATAAAAGCAAGAGGCTGGTCCTGGCCTTCATCCTTGGTCTGGGATAGTACTGCCGCTATCCCATGCTCAGAGGCATCAGTCTGCACTATGAACGGCTTAGTGTAGTCTGGGGCTTTGAGTATGGGTGCTGAGCACTTGCTTCTTTCAGAGTGTCAAAAGCCTTTTGACAGCTCACTGTCCAGTTAAACTTCTTTGGTTGCTTCTTGTAGGTCAGTTCTGTGAGGGGTGCCACAATAGTACCATACCCCTTCACGAGCCTCCTGTAGTACCGGGTCAAGCCAAGAAATGCCCTGATTTGGGTCTAGGTTGTTGGAGCCAACCAGTCCATAATTGTCTGGATCTTGGGTTGTAACGGCTGAACTTGGCCTCCTCCTACAAGGTGGCCCAAGTATACAACTGATCCCTGCCCTATCGGGCACTTACTGGCCTTGATAGTGCAACAAGCCTTTTTCAGAGTCTCAAGGACCTTTCCAAGGTGAATCAGGTGATCCTGCCAAGTGGAGCTGTAGACAGCAATATTGTCTAGAGATGCTGCACTAAAGGACTGTAGCCCAGCCAGGACTTTGGTCACAAGCCTCTGGGGAAGGTTGGGTGGCAGGGACATACTTTAGGCCAAATGGCATCACAGTAAACAGGTAATGCCCATCTGGGGTCAAGAATGCTGACTATTCTTTGGCTCCATGGGTGAGGCAAAATTGCCAGTACCCTGATTTTAAGTCAAATGCACTAAGAAACTTTGCTATACCCAAACTGTCAATAAGCTTGTCTGCCCTTGGAATAGGGTGAACATTAGGCTTTGTGACTGCATTGAGACCCCTGTAGTCCACACAAAACCTCAGCTCTGGTTTACCTCCCTTGGAATGAGGTTTGAGGCCTAAGACCACTGGGCTGGGCCAGGGACTTTCAGAGGGTTCAGTTACCCCTAACTCCAGCATCTTGTGGACCTCAGCTCTAATGCTTTTCTTAACTGGTGGATTGCCTGTAAAGTTTATTTTTTGCAGGTTGGCAGTCCCCACTGTCCACATCATGTATGCACCAGGTTGTCTGACCAGGGGTTAGGGAAAAGAGTTCAGCAAAGTGCTCCTTGCCTGCAGTCAGTATGCTGTTGGGCAGTGAGGGTGCCTAACAAGACTACTCCCTCCACAGACCCCTCTTTAGGGTTGTTAGGGAGGAGGTTGGAGAGAGGTTCACTCTCTTCTTCCTACCCCTCATTAGTGACCATTAGCATAGTCACATCAGCCCTGTGATAAAAGGGTTTCAGGCAATTCACATGGATGACCCTCTGAGTGCCAAAGGTCCACCAGGTAGATGACCTCCCCTTTTCTTTCAAGGATAGGTTAGGGTTCACTCTGTTTATCCTGGGGGGCCCAAAGTGCCACAGGATCCAATACCCATATCTTTTGCCCTGGTTGAAATTCAACCAGTTCAGGCTTTTGGTCAAACCATTGCTTTTGGAACACTTGGCTGGCCTCAAGATTGTTGTTAGCATTTCCATGTACTCACCCATCCTTGAATGAAGGCCAAGTACATAATCCACTGTGTCCAGTTTAAGCTCTTTGATAGGCTTCTCCCAGCTTTCCCTCGCCAGACTCAGAGGCCCCTAACAGGATGGCCAAACAGAAGCTCAAAGGGACTAAAGTCCACTCCTTTCTGTGGCACCTCTGTAGGCAAAAAGCAGGCATGGTAACAGGACAGCCTATCCCCCTCTGAGCTCTTCAGGGAATCCCATAATCATACCTTTTATGGTCTTCTTAAACCTTTCAACAAGGCCATTTGTTTGTGGATGAAATGGTGTGGTGAACTTATAAGTCACCCCACACTCAGTCCACACAGCACGTAAGCAGATATGAAGTTTGTACATCTGTCTGAAACCACCTCCTTAGGGAATCCCACTCTAGTGAAGATTCATAAGGGGGCCCTAACAACTGCAGGGGCAGTGACAGTACTAAGGGGAATGGCCTCAGGATACATGGTGGGATGATCCATTACCACCAGAACAAACCTGTTGCCTGAAGCTGTTTGAGGGAAAAGGGGAGCAACAATGTTGATCCCTACCATTTCAAAGGGAACTCCAAGCACTGCAAGTGGAATTAAAGGGGCATTTGGTTTGCCACCTGTATTGCCACTAGCCGGACAGGTGACATAGGTGTTACAGAACTCCTTCACTTTCTGGGACATTTTTGGCCAGTAGAAGTAGGTAACCAACCTACTCCAAGTTTTGGTCTGGCCAAGATGCCCAGCTATGGGAAGGTCATAGGCCAAAGTGAGTAGAAACTCTCTGTACATTTGAGGCACTATCACTCTCCTAGTGGCACCAGGTTTTGGATCTCTGGCCTCTGTGTACAGGAGACACTCCTCCCAATAGGTCCTGTGGGAACCACTGACATCTCTTTCCTGTGCAGCAGCTTGCTTTCTCAGTCTCTCAAGAGTGGGGCACGTTTTTTGTCCCTGGCATAGATCTTCCCTAGAGGGTCCCCCTGAACCTAGGAGCTCTGACGTGTAATGCCCAAGTTCCTCAGGTTCAGTTCCCTTAAGGGCGAATAGGTCTTCTCCCTGGAGAGAGGGGACCTGAGCTTCTGCCTGTGTGGAAGTTGGTTTCCCACCCTTCCTGCCTTTTCTCTTGGAGGCTTCTTGGGCCATTATTCCAGGGTCCAATGCCTCTTTTTCACCCTGAGCTTTGCTCTTGATTTTACACAACCCCACTCAGGTATTCCCAGCATGACTGCATGGGTTCTCATCTGCTCATGCTGTGGTCTCCGGATCATTGCCTAGCAGACATTCAACTGGCATGGCAGAGGACACAACCACCTTCTTCTGGACAGTAACCCCTCCCCTTCCAAGTCAACCATTGCCATGGGGTGAACCTTGATGACATTGTCAGCATTTTAAACTGGATATGTCTGTCCAGTTAAGCACTATTCTGATATCAGTTTTTCAGTCACCCTCGTGACACTTGCACCTGTATCTATCCGTGCTTCCACCTCAATCCCATTAATAAGGGCTTCTGTCGGTACTTCTTCAGGTTACTCGGCCAGACCACTAGGGTAGCCATATCCACCTCACCCTCTGAGACTAAGATAGCTTCAGTATGCTCTCTGACTTGGTCAGGGCACACCAGGGATCCCAACTGGAGACTAGCAACCTCTAAGGGTGCTGCACTATGGGCAACCCATTTGGGACGGGTATAGTCCCCAGTTTGGTGTCCATTCTGCTTACAGAGATAGCAGCATGCCTTTTTGGTATCCCAGTTTTTACCCTGATAACCACCCTTGGATTGGGAAGAGTCTCGGGCCCACCTTCCTGAACAGGTTTTTGTGGACCTTTAGAAGACTCCTTGGGTCTTTCCCCTTTGAGTTCCATCTCTTTTACCTTGGGAGGGGTCAGTAACCCCTTTCCTTTGGTCACCCCCACAATGGGTCTTTCTGGACACCCTTGTTTTGACCCAGTGGCCTGCCTTCTTCCCAAACTCCTGAGGAGAGACTAACCCTTAGTCCACTAGGTACTGATGCAGTTTCTCAGATGTGCAGTTACTCAACAGATGCTCCTTCATCGCCAAATTGTAGAGACTTTCATAATCTTGCACCTTACTGCCCTTCAACAAGCCACCTAGTGTCTTAACTGAGAAGTCAACAAAGTTTACCCAAAATTGACTCAAGGTTTTGTGAGTCTCCCTGAACTTGACCCTGTACTCTTAAGTCGTGAGGCCAAACCCCTCAATGAGGTCATAGGACTCAGCTTCTTCCTCATCAAATGTCAGGAGTCTATCCCTGCACTTTCCTGAGAACCATTGCCACATTAAACCGCCCTAGTGTCTCTGGCGTAACTTCGTCATTTTACAAGCCCTCTCAAAGGCTGTAAACCATTTGTGATAGCATCACCCTCAACATATTTAGGGACAGTCCCTTACGGGCTTTTGGGATCAAAAGTTTCATCCTTTTCCCTAGTTATTTTGTTGCTGCCACCATCTACTGGTGCTAGACCCATGTGTTAGAAGGTAGATTATTGGTAGGGGTAAGTATACTCCTACCACTAGCAATAAGGACACCAACGCAATATAGGGTCCAGAAAAGGTCCCAATAAATTATTCCCTTGCTCAACCCTTGGTAGCTGGCAACGAGCAGGCAGGCTTAACTTAGGAGACAGGTATGTAAAACATTTAAAAACACCAATAAATTAAATATGTAAGACATAACACACAATAAAAATGCCACACATTTATAAAAATAGGAAATATTTTTATCTTCAAAATGACACCAAAATGACAAAACTCCAAAGTAGGGAAAAGGAAATATGAATTTTTAAAGAATTAACACTTTCTAGTGCTTTAATACCTGTAGCACCATCATGGGACATTGGGTCGCGCTTGACCGGGACAAAGTCAGAGTTTGAAGCCAACCACGATGGAGCCTTGGTCAGATACACTAAGCGCGAGGCCCCGGTCAAAATTTTACCTTGGACTTAAAAACTTTTCTGGGATTTTTCTATCGATGTCATGCGGTCCCCAACAGCAGGACGATTTCTCTGCAACGTCGTTGGATTGATTTTCAATGAGGCCTCTGTCAAATCCTGGAAGTCTGGAACTCCAGAGCTTTCAGTAGGACGAACCTGAAATCCAGGCTGCATCGCATTTCAAGGTAGCTGGCTTGGCTCTCGATGCCGGGTCAGTCCACCAATAGAGCTTTTTCCAAAAGTTGTCCCAAAGTTCCCAAACTTCTGGAATTTCTTCCTGAAGTTCCCCTTGAGGGTTCAAAGTTTCCAAAACACAAATCCAAGGGTCTGGGGATGATGTGGGGTGGTGAACTTGTAGGTAACACTACATTCATCTCACATCGCTTTCAGATAGCTGGACATGATGTTCGTGCCCCTATCAAGTTTTTAGCAGGTGTTAAATTCCAGCGCTAATCGCGGTTAGCGCTACTTTTTTTATTGCTTCGCGGTTCTGGGGCCGCGTTGATAATAGGGCGGAGTTGTGTCTGCGAGTGTTTCCATGACGTGTTAGTCAGGAACGCCTACTTTGCATGTCATTAGCGATATATATCGCTGACATGCAAAGCGGCACTAAAACGGTCGCTTCGCCATAAAGCTGTCGCTAACAGCTGTTAGCGACAGCTTGCTAATAGGGCGATATAAATATCGCCGCTTTAGCGGCAAAAAGTGCCGCTAAAGCGGCGATACCGCCCTTGCTAATATGCCCCTTAGTTTTTATGACAGTCTGCAAAGCGGAGCTGCTTTTAAAAGTGACAGCAGGCAATGCAGTTCACACTCCAGTGCAGGAAATCTATGGCTCTCTAAACCTCCGTGCCCTATTATATACTAGGGACTTATAGGTAGTTTGCTTCCCCTTGCCTTATTATATAGTAGGGACTTACATGGGTCTGTCGTTGCCAATTGCGATTATTCCTAATTACCATATACCTTTTCAATAATAGCACTGGCCCTGGTTAGCAGAGCCCAGGGCACAGTCAGAGTCAGTTACCACCAGTACCAGTCAAAAAGATGGGGGTAAAAAGGGATAAAAAGGATCATTTTCTCACATGCCTCCCTCAAACGAAAGGGGATGGATAATTAACCTACACCCTGGTAGTCCTCATGAGCTAAGTGGAAAAACTGGGTAAGTTCATCTGCATTGGCATGGTCAATACCAGCTCTGTGTTCCATTGGGAAATCCATTCCCTGTAGAGAAATGGACCACCTCAATAGCTTTGGCTTCTCCCCCTCATCTGCATGAACCATCTGATAGGTCTGTGGTCAGTTTGCACACAGATGTGAGTACCAAACAGGCATGGTCTAAGACCAAACCACAACAAAGGCTACCCTCTCAATGGCACTCTACCTTTTTTCTCTGGGGAGAAGTTGCCTCCTAATGAAGGCAACTGACTGATGAAGGCCCTCCTCATTTACTTGTGCAACACTACCCCAATCCCTTCTTCTGAAGTATCTGTCTGAACCGCAAATTCCTTTGTGTAGTCAGGGGCCAGTACCACTGGTGCTGAACACTTCTTTCAGAGTGTCAAAGGTCCTCTGACACTCTGGGGTCCACATGACTTTCTTCAGCTGCTTTTTAGAAGTGAGTTCTGTCAGAGGAGCCACAATGGTCCCATAGTTCTGAAAAAATCTTCTATAATACCCAGTCAGACCAAGGAAGCCACTGGCCTCTGTCGAGGTGGTAGGAGCTGTCTAACTCAAAATGGTTTTGATTTTGGCCTGGAGAGGTTGTACATGGCCTCCACCAACAAGGTGACCCAGGTACACAACTGAACTCTGCCCTATTTGGCACTTGCTGGCCTTAATAGTCAGGCCTGGCTTCTGCAGGGTCTGAATCACTTCCCTCAAGTGGCACAGGTGATCCTCACATCTATATCATCCAGATAAGCTGCACTGAACTTCTCCTGGCCAGACAGGACCCTGTTCACCAATTTTTGGGAGGTGGTAGGGGCATTCTTTAAGACAAAGGTCATTACTTTAAATTAGTAATGTCCCTCTGGTGTGGAGAATGCAGACTTCTCCTTTGCTACTCACTAAGGACAATCTGCCAGTACCCTGAGGTCAACTCAAATATACTCAGGTACTTTGCAGCCCCCAACCTGTCAATGAGCTCATCACCACTAGGTATAGGATGAGCATCAGTCTTACTGACGGCATTCAGTCCTCTGTTGTCCACACAGAACCGTAACTCCTTCTTTCTCCCCTAGTGGTTAGGTTTAGGTACCAGGACCACTGAACTGGCCCATGGACTGTCAGAGGGCTCAGTTACCTCCAATTCCAGCATCTGAGCTACCTCAGCCTTGATGCTGGCTCTGACCTGGTCAGACAACCTGTACAACTTGCTCTTGACAGGTAGGCTGTCACCAGTGTCAATGTCCTGTATACATCAGCTGGTGATACTGGGGGTCAGAGAAGATAGACCAGCAAACTGCCCCAGCACCTGCTTGCAGTCTCTGTGCTGTTGGTCTGTCAGTTTTGGAGAAAGTACAATTCCCTCCACTGACCTATCTTGCACATTGTGGGAGAGGAGGTCGGGCTCTGGCTCAGTCTCCTCCTCTCCTCCCTCATCTGTGACCATCCCTGTCTTGGTGGGGTTTCAACCTATTTACATGCAGGATCCGGTGAGGGTTCCTGGGGGTGTTCAGGTCTACCAGGTAGGTAACCTCACCCTTCTTCTCCAGGATTGGATAGGGTCCAGTCCATTTGTCCTGGAGGACCCTAAGAGCCACTGGCTCCAACACCCACACCAATTGTCCTGGAGTGTACTCAGGCATGGTATCCTTTTGCTCATACCAGTGCTTCATGAGCTCCTGGCTGGCCTCCACTTATCTGCTTGCCTTGTACATATACGCTGCTATGCGAGATCTCAGGCCTCACGCATAGTCCAGCACATTGTCCTGGGCTTCTTTGAGAGGCATTTCCCAAGACTTTCTTACCAGGCACAATGGCCCTCCTACAGAATGCCCAAACAACAACTCAAAGGGGCTAAAGCCAAACCCTTTTTTGTGGGACCTCCCTGTAGGCAAACAGTAAGCATGAGAGGAGGACATCCCATCTCCTCCTGAGTTTGTCAGACAAACTATTGATCATGCCCTTCAGGGCCTTATTGAACCTTTCCACCAGACCATTAGTCTGGGGATGATGTGGGGTGGTGAACTTGTAGGTAACACTACATTCATCTCACATCGCTTTCAGATAGCTGGACATGATGTTCGTGCCCCTATCAAGTTTTTAGCAGGTGTTAAATTCCAGCGCTAATCGCGGTTAGCGCTACTTTTTTTATTGCTTCGCGGTTCTGGGGCCGCGTTGATAATAGGGCGGAGTTGTGTCTGCGAGTGTTTCCATGACGTGTTAGTCAGGAACGCCTACTTTGCATGTCATTAACGATATATATCGCTGACATGCAAAGCGGCACCAAAACGGTCGCTTTCGCCATAAAGCTGTCGCTAACAGCTGTTAGCGACAGCTTGCTAATAGGGCGATAGAAATATCGCCGCTTTAGTGGCAAAAAGTGCCGCTAAAGCGGCGATACCGCCCTTGCTAATATGCCCCTTAGTTTTTATGACAGTCTGCAAAGCGGAGCTGCTTTTAAAAGTGACAGCAGGCAACGCAGTTCACACTCCAGTGCAGGAAATCTATGGCTCTCTAAACCTCCGTGCCCTATTATATACTAGGGACTTCTAGGTAGTTTGCTCCCCCTTGCCTTATTATATACTAGGGACTTACATGGGTCCTTCGTTGCCAATTGCGATTATTCCTAATTACCATATACCTTTTCAATCACAGCACTGGCCCTGGTTAGCAGAGCCCAGGGCACAGTCAGAGTCAGTTACCACCAGTACCAGTCCAAAAGATGGGGGTAAAAAGGGATAAAAAGGATCACTTTCTCACATGCCTCCCTCAAACGAAAGGAGATGGATAATTAACCTACCTCAATAGCTTTGGCTTCTCCCCCTCATCTGCATGAACCATCTGATAGGTCTGTGGTCAGTTTGCACCCACTCTGGTTTGGGAAACCCACTCTGGTGAACTAACCAAGTAGGGCCCTAGTCATTGAAGGAGCAATTTCATAAGCCACCTACCTGGATCCCAGATGATTCCAATGGGGCAGCGACACTAGTTCCCGAATCCTCCCGAGCTTTGCCCTTGGTTTACATGAGATGATTCTGCTCCGGTGGCAAATCCCAGGGGGAACGAGGTTGGGATGGAGAGAGCATGTAGAGTCAAAGATGCTGTGGCTCGTCTACTCAACAGCAATATTGCAGCAGGCATTCACATCAGTCTGATGAATGGTACCAGCCAATATGGTACCAATAAATAGACAAATAATAAGGCTTTAGTCTAGTATTAACTCTATCTCTTAAGGTATCACCTCACGAAAACTGTTCAAATCTCTACCAACCTTTAGTTTTGTTGCTGTTTTGTTTTCATTTAGATTGTCCATAGAAGCCCCTTCATCAAAGTTCTCGGAACTGTAGTGAGTATGATTTCAGCATCAAACCCACAAGCAAATTTGGACGGGGTTAGCTTTACCCAAGTCCTCTCTGGCAGGGCCCTGCCCAATAGTATGTACAAGTTGAACAAAAGCACTAGTTACCTTTCTTTGCAGAATGATGTTGCGACTGAGCTCAGCGCGTAGTAAAATCAAGTGTGTTAATGCATCGCTCCACTTCTTCTTCTTATTTTTTCCATCCAGGTGCAAGACTAATGCGGGACTTTCTTTGCAGTGAGGTCGAAGCGGGAGGATCAAGGGAGCTGGCAAGACAGATTAATATGCTGAGGCCTGTCTTCCGGAAGATTCATATGAGGTCATCTATGCCGGTTGCTTGATGCTTATTCTGGTGGATTTTCTGGATGTGTCCGTGGCGCCTGAAACCTGACCTTGCATATGCATGTGTAAAACATTTGTAAAAGCTATTAAACCTTTTCAAACAAACCAGGGAACACCAGCTGCAGCTAGCTATTGCCAACAGCATGTAATATGGTCAAAAGTCAGGGTTCAAGATGTTTGTTCATTCATAAGTGTTGGGAGGAATGATATGAGTCATGCTGGTATATTGTGATAGTAAAGAGAGGTGAGCTGTGGCAGGAATCCTGACAATCAGTGACTGTTCTGAGGGGTATTGCTTCGGGGTGTCTTGTGGCCTGGTCCACTACCACCAAGATATACTTGTTCCCTGATGCAGTTGGTGGTTTTAGGGGGCCCACAATGTCCACCCCACCCTCTCAAAGGGAGTCCAAACCACTGACAGTGGTATCAAGGGAGCCTTTGGCTTTCCCCTTGTCTTGCCACTGGCCTGACAGGTTGCACAGGAGCTGCAAAACTCCTTCACTTTGGCACACATGTTGGGCCAATAGAAATGGTTAACCAACCGGATCCAAGTCGTATTCTGCCCCAAATGATATGCCAAGGGGATGTCATGGCTTAAAGTCAGGAGGGATTCTCTGCACTTCTGGGGGACCACCAACCTCCTGGTAGGCCCTTTTTTGAGATATCTAGCCTCAGTGTAGAGAACATCATCCTCCCAGTAGACTTGGTGGAAGCCACTGATATCACCATTCCCTTGCCTTGGAGGCAGTCTGCCTCAGGCCTTCAAGAGTGGGACACTCTCTATGTCCCTAACACAACTCCTGTCTGGAAGGTCCACCTGCTCCTTGCAACTTTACCAAGTCAGACAGATCTTGCAGGGGTGGAATCTCTACCTCAGAGATCTGATTCTCCCCTAAGGGTTAGATTCCTCCTGCACCTCTGGAGTTCTTTGTGCTGGCTCACCAGACCCTCTGCCCTTTCTCTTGTCATTGGATGCTTGGCTCATTGTTCTAGGGTCCAAGTGTTCAGCATTACCCTCCTACATAGCCTGTGACTTGGTCACAGCACATACCCACTCAGGGAGATCCAGCATCCATCCATGGACCATTCTCTCCGCCCGCAGACGTATTAAGGCAAGGGCAAAGTGGGCTCTGGTCTAGTGCCCCAGCCTTTCAGCAGGCTCCCTGATAGAGCGAGTTCTGTTCTGCTGTCAATCCTGCCCTGATGACCTTGAATGATTCTTAAAAATATATGATTTTTGATACTGTTTTCCTTTAATGTATTTTTAATACGGGTAATGTGTGGGGGTCTGTTACAGACATTTTGCAGCAAAATGTTGTGTTTGTTTTTCAATACCATGCAACATCCATGAATAAAGTTTCTTTTGGATCGAAACAGTACTTCACTATTTTAAACGGGAGAAGTACACTGAGATTATTTGCAATAATATTTGTGAGCTGCTGTATTACAATATTGAAAACACACATCACTACCCTTGAATATTAGATGGAAACATATTTAGAATTTGGACCAGTGTGCCTGTCAGTGTGTCAGGGACCTGGCCAAAGATGGCCTGAAAGACTTGTAATTTGATCATAAATTCAAAGCTGTTCTGAACAGCAGCCCCTAAAATATGTTTGGCCCACGACCCCCAAAATCCTTAAGATGTACCTGTCTCCACCCCTGACTAGTCAGACACTTCAAAATCATTTCCCAGTAGACAGTCTACTGGGAGTGTAGGAGACACAACTACCTGCTTATGGCCTGTCCGACCGCCCCATTCCAAACTCATCATTGCCATAGGATGAAGTTTGGCTCTGATGTCTGCATGAGTTACCCGATGATACACACCAGGCATGATCTACCCGGGGGGAAACTAGTTTCTTTGTGACCATAGTTGCACTGGCTCCTGTATCTCTCAGAGCCTCAACCTCAGTTCCATTGATCGTAGGTCTCTTCCTATACCTCTCCATCCTCAGAGGCAAGATGGCCAGGATTGCAATTTCCACCCCACCCAAGGACACTAAGGTTGCCTCTGTCAACCCTTTCCCCATCTCTGGGACAATCTCCGCCCCCACCCCTATTCTGGCAATCCTCTGGGACTGCCCACCAGTGGGGGACAGACAGCATCTCCTCTTTTGTGTCCGGACTGATTACATTCGAAACACCTCCCCACCTTTGAGGGATCACAGAACTTTCCTGCCTTCACAGGGTCCCAAGACTTCCCATGTTACCCCTTCCCATTGAAGTTGGAGTTGCTCGGGCTCTCCCTCCTTGCGCAGGTTTTTGTGGGTCTTGTGAGGACTCTTTCTGTTTTTGACCTTCTTTCCCCTGGGTTTTGTCCTCCTGTCCTCCCCTCTTCTGATCACCTTCCCCCCTGGGCTAATTGGAAATCAGTGTTCTCAACCACTCATCAGCTAGCTCCCCCAGCTCTCTAGGGCTAGTCAGCTTAGAGTCCACTAGGTACTGGCATTACGTCTCTTGGTCACAATGAGTCAGGGTGTGCTCTTTCAAAAAAGTAAATTGTTCAGCCCCTCATAATTACTCACTAATCCAGCCTCTAGTGCCTTCACTGAGATGTCCACAAAGTCCACTCAGGACTGTGTGTTAACTTTCTGGGTGTCCCTGAGCTTCACCCTTCACTGCTCTGGGCTGGAGTCAGGCCAAACTTTTTGACTAAGCATTGCCTCATGTGGGAGTAAGATTTTGCCTCATCCCCCTGGAGAATCAGGAGCCTACCCCTCCCAGCTATTGGGATCAGTTCCCACAGGAGTGAACCCCAATACTTAGAGCGGACCTCTCCCATCTCAAGGGCCCTCTCAGATGCAGTCAGCCATTTGTCAATATCATCCCCTTCAGTCTACATGGGAATTATCCCCTTGGGAAGGCTGGAATTAAACCCAACACCCCAGGGCATCTCAGTATCTTCTTCATTGTCGCTGCCACCATTTCTTTTCTTTTCCTCCCTTGCCACTTCTCCTAAAGGGCTTACTTCCTCTCTTCCAAAGCTATGGAGGCCAACCGAGCCTCAAGCTCACTCTCTCTAATGGACATCGCGGGCCCTGTACAGGGGAACCCATCCCCTCCCCATTAGCTGGAAGCATGAACCTGGTGCTAGAAGAAATGGAAATGTTATCATCATCCACCTCCTGGAGGTGGCTGGAGGAGTCACCCTCCCCTTCCTTCTCTAGAACTGTCTGTGTCTAGGCCTTAAGGTACCAAATCAACTCCGATTTCCTGATCTTATTGCTATTAGGTAGCCCCTGGACACGAACTGAACCCTAAGCTCAGCCACTGTGATTTTGTTCAGTTTAGCCATATCTAGCACAATGGTATCCTGAGTTTTGGGTCACACAAACTTCACAAATCAGTAATAGAGCAAATTTAGAAAAATCAAAAAGATGGATTCAAAATCAGTTTTAGTCCAAATTAAAAAAATTCAAGAATAAAAAGTTGTTCTAAGTCAATTTAGCTGATTTTTAAAGATCTCAACTTAATTTACTGTATGGTGTAATTTAAATGCAAGTCTGTATCCACACCGCTGAACACCAAATGTTGGAAGGTGGAATATTGGTAGGGGTAAGTATGCACTTACCATTAGCAACAAGACCACCAATGCAATGTAGGGTCCAGACAAGGTCCCCCAAAAATTATTCCTGTGCTCAACCCTAGATAGCTTGTAACGAGCAGGCAGGCTTAACTTAGGAGACAGGTCTGTAAAGCATTTAAAAGCACCAATACATTATGGGGCTTATTAGGATGTCAGTCGGAGTTGCCTTCAACCAACACCGTGTCAGACTCGGGACTGACCGACCGGAGGTCGGCAGTTCCGACCACCTGATTACGATGCGACCAAACACTGTTCGGTCGGATTCCCACTGTTCCCTATTGGAGCTTGTATTTCGGCTGTAAACCGGCTGTAATACAGGCTCCTATAGAGAAATGGGTGTGTATGTAAAACCCTGCACCCTGTGGCAGGCACCCCATGGTGCCTGCCACACAGTGCAGGGTTTCACAGGGGGGTACCCTAGGGACTCCCTCGACCACCAACCGTAGAACGAGGAGGCAAGGGGGCCCTGCCAGGGGCTCCCAAAGTCGCTTTCCGACAGCCTTTCCGTGTCGGAAAGGCCGGCACGGTAAAGCTGCCGTAAACCGACATCGTAATCCCGACGGCGGAAACGCCGCACATAGGAGATTGCGGTGCGGTTCCGACCGACAGGAATAGTCTGAGCGCCGGTCGGAACCGAGTCAGAATGACCGGCTGGTTTACGTTCCGACCGCCGACCTCATAATCGGGCAGTCGGACCGCAAACCGACTGAGTTGGTCGGAAAGTCTCTGACCGGGTCGGAAAGCGTCCGACTAGCGGTCGGAGGCTTTCCGACCGACATCGTAATCGGCCCCTAAATAAGTAAGACACAACACTACATAAAAATCCTATACCAATTTGTAAAAATAGGAAATATTTTTATCTTCAAAATGACACCAAAACGACAAAAATCCAATGTAAGGATACGGAGATATGAATTTAAAAATAAGCAAAGCCTGACAACTGTATGAGGGCATGATTTATGTTTAGCGTACTGTGTAAACCAGCATAAGTAGTTGGAATTTAACACAATCTGTAGACAATCTATGGATTTAGTTTGTCCTGAAGAACGCCTGCTGACCCTGAGTGGCACTTGTAACAGGCTGAGACATGTCAACCTTACTGAGCTATAGATGTTAGGAGTCATTGCACTCCTAGAACATCACACTGTTTTTATCCCAGCTAACATACCCTATTAATAAACAAGAATTAGAACCATGAAGGCTTTTTTAACTTGCACTTAGGTTTTAGTAAGAGCTCCGCTTACAAACTGCGTTGAGCCCACCCACTCACACTAGGTGAAGTGGGTAAGGATCCGATGATGGAGCATGCCACTGGTGGTACTAGTGGGTGAGGATCCTACTAATATATCCATGTGATGCAAGGGTTGCACCGATTCACCTGGGTGCAGATCCCTTTCCACTTTGATATATATTGAGGCTAGTTAATTTGACCTCTTAAAATGGTAGGAGTTCATCAATTGTGAGGCTTTCCCTCTTTTGTGTACTGATTACAATGTTTAAGGGAGGTTGAGGGTTGCCGCAATTTAACTTCTCACTCCTCCTTGTTTTTCTACATGCTAAATTGCTAGCCATCCTGCTGAAGGAGGTAAGAACACCTTCAGTCGAGCAGGCATTGTTCCTGGCCTCTGAGAACGTGGGTTCTCCCTCGCAGGGGGCCAGAAATCCATCTGTGGTGCCAGGCTGGAAGATACCAGTCAGCCAAAACACGCTAAGAGACTAGTAGGGCTACAGGGAGCATCTCTAAGGTGCCCTCTAAGTGCAGGCCCAATAAATCTGATACTGGCATCAGTACAGATTGAATCAAACAAGGTGTTTGATACCAAGCACCCTTATTCTCTGTGAAGCCATTATATAGCTGGTTAATTCGCAGTGACCAGTGCTCAGTACATATCCTCAAATGGCTGCCTGAACACTTGCAATATCTAGCAATGGAACAAGGCATCACAGGGGCATACCGGCTCATGCAGATGTGCTCTCACATGTAATATAATGCTCCCTGCTTTAGGGCTCTAAAGGCCTGCTGTAGGGGTGACTTACATGTAGTACATGCAGTGCACACAGTGCACAAGGGCATTGCACACATGAGAGTGGACTATGTTGCGCTTTCAAAATGGCTTGCGCTATTTTACGCATTTGGTTCAGTGACAAAATATCGAAACCACAAATATCGTGGTATATAAATAATGGGGCACATGCATCAAGCTAATTACCGGTCGCAAACGCGCTGATTTGCAGAATCGGCCCCTTTGCGACCGGTAATTAGCCTTTTGGGATGCATCAAGCCCAAAGCCATTCGCAAAATAGGTAATCGCAAAATTTGCGATTACCTAGTTTGCGAATGCAGTTAGGGAATCGCAATTTGCGATTCCATAAATGCAATGCAAGAAGCATTCTCAGAATGCGACTTTGCATTAAGGAATCACAAATTACCAACAACTTCAAGTTGATGGTAATTTGCGATTCCTTATAAAAATGCACAAAATTGCATTTTTCTAAGTGCCATGTGGTGCACACACATGCCCTCAGGGCGGGAAACAACCTTTACATCGTGGTCATTAGACCGCGATGCCATTACAACGGGGTCGTTACAATGACCGCGTTGTTACCACGCTAATGCCATTACTACGCAAGTCATTACATCGACTTGCAGTAGATGGCACTCTAACATAAGGAAAAGTATAGTTTACTATTCCAACACCTTCCCTACTGTTGCTTAGGCTGGAGTTGGA
The DNA here is from genome assembly GCA_963921515.1 of Calotriton arnoldi. Lineage (NCBI taxonomy): Eukaryota > Metazoa > Chordata > Amphibia > Caudata > Salamandridae > Calotriton > Calotriton arnoldi. Next base: position 1,337,699 of record CAWUFW010000037.1, on the reverse strand, counting down.
ATAGTAAATTATATATTCCTAATGTTACGGCGCCATCTACTGCAAGTCGATGTATGACTTGCGTAGTAATGGCATTGCGTCATAACAACGCGGTCGTTGTAACGACCGCGTTGTGAAGGCACGCAATGTAATGACTCGCGTAGTAAAGAGTCATATTCCCTCAGGGCATGTGTGTGCGCCACATGTGCACACATGCCAATTTTGGGGGTGCATCAGGGTGGCCTTTTGGCCCCGTGGCACCCTTGAAATTGCATTCGCAATTTGCGATTATCTATTTGGTAATCGCAAATTGCAAATGGTTTCCCATTCATTCCTATGTGCCTCCAGGCCCATAGGAATGAATGGGAAAGCATTCCCTAATAGCGAATTGCAATTTGCGTTTCGCTATTAGGAAATGTGTAGGAATCGCTATTTTTTAGCAAAACCTACATGCATAGGCAATTGCAATTCCTTAATAATCGCTATTAAGGAATCGCAATTGCTTAGTTTGATGCATGTGGCAGAATGTGTCTTAAATATCGAGCCCATAAATATCCTTGTACAATACTTATAATGTAAATAACAAAAACATCTAAGAAAAAATATATCGTTGTACACTAATATCGAAGACAAAAATATTGTTTTTTAACATATACAAATCTAAAAATAGCAAATATTAAATATATTAACATTTAACAGTAATATAATGTAAATTAAAGATATTTAAATAATTAGAAAATAGCAATAAATATTATACTTATTTTAAACAAAGCACACATTTATATGTATGTGTGTATGTTTATTGAAACATATAATCTCAATATATATATATATATATATATATATATATAATCCAACCAAGTAAGCGCACACTCAAGGGATCGTTACTGTGCCACAGATTTTAATACCAGTAATGCGTTTCAACTGCCACGCAGTCTTGTTCACACACTGGATGTTTTGCAAATCACATCTATACATACAGAGGATTAAACAAAGAAAGGGGACAACACGTGTTATTGTGCTCAAAGACTGTTTGACTGTGGCATCCATTTTGTAATTTGCAAATATATATACAGACCTACAGATTAACATGTCGTTAGTTGAGTCATTGTAATAATGAACAGTATTGCACAGGCATTACATATCATGATTCAGATTTATCACCTTAATATGTTTAAATTCACCATACTCTGGAAAGTATACACAGTCAGAGATACTTAGATTATAGAGCACTCTCCATGCATTGTGTGCTAAAACAGTAGTCATAATCAAATAAAATAAAGCAGCGTTGTTTACATTAGCAGGTAGTCCCCTTTGTCTGTAGCCATACATGGTAGGCTGGGAATTGTTGTTATCCCCATGTCTTGTATCTCATGAATTTATGCTTTTGCCTAGTGGCCGAGTATACAAGAGCTAAATGTCATCCTAAGTCAGTTTACAGGAAGATGTTCAAAGGACTTTGTAAGCCGTAAATGTTAAGTTGCCTAATTATTACAATTACATGCTAATTCGTACGCCTCAGTGACTGGCACCGTATTGTAGCCTTTGTGTCCTTATCGATTTTACATATTGATGTCCGGTGGGCTTCGCCGGGGCAGCGCACCAACTACCAACGGGCGTGGAGAGGCAGAAGGAGCAACATGATGATTGTATACATATATACATATATATATATATATATATATATATTCACTGAAAAAACCATAGGTTTCAGACACGTTATAGTTAGAAATTAGCATTTAAAAACCTTTGAAATTCACTGAAAAAACCATAGGTTTTAGTGACAGTTATAGTTAGTTGGACATTTCACTCGTACAAAACCATAGAAATTCCCCCGTTATAGTTAGTTCAGCTAACTATAACTCGCGCCCCGCAATGCACTGCTGATGACGTCACATATTACATCACTCATGACATGGTCAGTGACATCACTGATGACATCACTGATGACATCTCAAATGACATCACTGATGACATCACTGATGACATCATCCAGTGACTGTGTGTTTCTGTAAAGTTTAAATATGTTTAATATATATAGGGAAAGGCGTATTGAAGAATGAGTGGGTGTATAAGTGTCTGAATGGATGATTTAGTACGTGAGTGACTGACTCTACAAGTGAGTGATTAAATGTATCTTACTGAATGCATGGGTTAGTGACTAAACTGTGTGAATGTCTGTATCCGTCTGTCTGTTGGTTTGTAAGCGGCTGCATGGCTTTCTGAATAGCTACATGAGTGTCTACATGGGTTATTGATTGATTGTCTGAGTATCTGTATGGGTGCCTGAGTGTTTGTGTGGGTGGGGTGTGTGTGACTCTGTGCATAGATGTGTGAGTTGGTGATTCACTGGGTGCATGGTTTCAAGAGTACATCTGTGATGGACTGTATGGGTGGGTGAGTGTGTGTATGGGTGTGTTAGTGATTGAATGTATATCTCAGTGGTACATGTGTGAGTAACTACATATGTGAAAGGCAGTATATATGTGTGTTGGAGTATATAAATGGCTATAAGTGAGAGTGTGTGATTGTGAGAGTGGCTGTATGGATGAGTGTGTACCTGTATCAGTGATTGTATAAGAGCGTAAGAATGTGCTAGTATTTGTATGAGTAAGTGAGCTGGTGTGTGTATAACTGTATAGGTGAGTAAATGGGTGTGTGATTAATTTTTTGCATGACTGACTAGGTGTGTGAGTACCTCTATGGATGAGTGGCGGTGTGTGAGTGTTTATATAGGTGTATGAGTGCATATAATAGTTGTGAGAAGTTGGCCTGGCATATGCTGTCCACTAATTATAGTGGGCACCTTGCACCAGTCCAAATCGACTCTTATGGTAGGTAGGTTAAAGACAACCTTATTGAAAGCTATCCTAGTGGTAGCTGTGGAGAGCAGCCTTCAGGCTAAGTCTTGAAGGAATGTAAAGCAGCTTGTTTTACCAGTCTATAATCTCTTGAGTGACCAAATGAAAGAGCACCACACCAGGTATATATTCAAAATATATGTATTTATTACTAAACACACCCCTCTAGTCTCTTTATGAGGCTAGAGTTCGAAGTACATAGGTTATAAGATCTTAAATCACAGTAATAGCACAAATACACGTTTGGGCCCTAGGGGCGTACCAAACCATATACCAATAAAGTGGTATGCGAACCACGACTGAACTAGACACTAGGCCTAGAGCCTCTAGAAGTGCTTGGACCACAAGGAACCACCCAAGGTAGTGACACAGGGGACCCACGGGAGACGCGTGCAGTGTAAATACACAACCGCGATACGCCGTTAACTTCTATGGAGAAAGTCGGGATCGGGAAAATAGAGGAAAGGGACACTTTAAAGAGGACTAGGACAAAACCCTTTGAGATCTAGGACTTTGAAGAGTCTCTACCCACGGGAGCACCGGAGTACTCGTGTTACCTCACCCAGGGAAGCCGGGTGCATAGGTGCCTTTCGGGGTCGGGTTTCGTCGTCGGTTCTTATGGCGATCTGCTGCAAAGTGCTGCTGGCGACCAGGAGAAAAGTGTCCGGGTGGATCCAAGAGTGGATCGGAGTTCTGAAGAACCTGAAAGCAGAGGGGACAGAGTCTGGGTCACTAGCCAGTGACCAGGAAGGCGATGGACAGATGCCCACCGATGTCGAGTGCTTCAGGTGCGTTGACGGTCGTCTCGTTTCTGCAGCCACGAGGTCCAGGAGGTGTTGTTGGCAACCAGGAGCAGGATTCGGGCTGGTACACGATGTCTGTCGAGTGCTGCGGTGTCGGCGACCGGATTGGACCCAACAAGCCTTGGCAACGGCAAGTCTCGATGTAGCTGAAGATCGTCGATGGTGCAGACCAGCAAGGTCTGGGGAACTCACCCAGCGAAGGTAAGTCAGGGCCAGCCTGGAGCAACCAGAGGAGCCCTTTGGTTTCTTTAGAAAGTCTTCTGGGGACCCACGAGCCGGCTGGCAAGGGATCGCGAAGACACCTCGGGCGGAATCACTCAACAGGGGCCCACGGTCACTCAGGACGGTGTAGGCCTCTGATCTTCGGAGGGATTCCTGCTGGAGGTTGGGACCACACGTGGTCCAAAGCACAGGTTCGTAGAACGTTGTGAAGGGGTTGCACTCGATAATAGTGCACGGTACCCAGGGGTCGCGGTTCCTCGTCACTCGTGGGGTCCACTTGCCTCAGCTTCGCTGGGGACTCACGATGGCCTTGGAGAAGTCAGGAAATCCACTTCTTGGGCTGCAGGGACTTCGGACTCCGGCGGGAGCGGCGTAGTTTGCGACCGTCGTTATCGTTTTTGGTGCCTGCCAAGCAGGGGAGTCACTCCTTGACCCCAAGGGAGATTCTTCAGTCCTCTAATCGTGATGTAGAGCGTCGAAGGTCCAGGATTCAGTTTCAAAGTTTAGTCCAGGGATATCTAATCTTGCTGTGGCAAGGGTTCCCCATTTTAACTAGTAAAACAGGGAGGGACTAACTCTATGACCCCACCTATGGGAGGGTCAAGGGAGGGGGTGGCTACACCCACTTCCCTTTGTCCAGTTTCGCGCCAGAGCAGGGGCAGGTAGCCCCTGAGCTGGTTTGAACTGGCATATGCACAGAGGAGCCTTTTGCTCCCCCAGTGCAGGACTTCAAAGCACTCTAAGAGTGCACCCACCCAGCCCCAATACACATTATCCTGTCTGGGGAGGTGGTCACACCTCCCTGCAACAGGAAACCTATTGTCCAGGCCTCCCCTGCCGGAGTTTCGTCCAGCAGCAGGAGGCCAGACTTGTGTCTGTGGCAGCAGCATCCATTTTGTGATGCCAGGGCTTCAGAAAGAAGTTACCGGGTAAGCCAGAGTTAACATGTCTTTCCTCTAGAAGGGTGGAATGCTACCCCCGCCGCCAGGATTGGCGGGGGGTAGTATTCCAAGATGTTTGACACCAAACACGACATGTTTAGGTGCAGCCATTCCAAAGTTAGCATTTTACCGCGAGGATATAATGCGCTTAAGAGTATATGGTCAGGCTGCACTACAAACAGCATCAGAGATGGTCTCCGAACGCTGCAGAGGGGCCCTGCTCATGCAGGGGCACCCTCTCACATAGGAACCATGCACTCTGCCTTTAGGATTGATAAGGCCTGCCTTAGGAGTGACTTATAGGTTTCTAGGTGTGTATGTATTTCGTGATATAGGTAACCTATATCACAGTAAGGGGTGCATGCACCACCTTACCCAGGCTGCAGTAGCAGACCTGTGGTGTCAGTTTGGATGGCCTTCCAGGGGTGGCATAATACATGCTGCAGCCCCTGGCAGGCCTCTGAGGTACCTATGCCCTTGGTACATAGTATACCATATACTAGGGACTTATAAGGGCACTCCAGATCCCAATCAGAGATGTGCCTAAGGCACATGGAATCCATTTTACAGAGAAAGCAGATAGACTGGGGCCCTGAATAGCAGGATCCCAGTCCAACTAAGTCATAAACCAGCAAAACACCATAAAAAAAGTGGGGGCAACCATATAGTCAGATTCCACCTTCCTACATAACCCCCCCAAACGAAAGGAGATAAGGCTAACCTTGGCCAGTTGAGCCTATATTGACTAAGTGGCCATATAAGGAAGCACCTGCACTAGCATGGTTGCCCCCTATGTTATGGTCCACTAAGCAATCCCTCACCCTAAGGGTATGAGAGGGTCTCCACCATGGGGAATCACTACCTCTGGTGTGCTTAGGTAAAGTACAAGGCTGGTGAGGTGTCTGAGTAGGGAAGTGAGGCCCTAGGAATGTTGGCCTCAGTTTCCTCAGATCACTGGTCACCATGTATGCCTGTCTTTCCATGACTGAGTTGCACTTTGCTCTAAGGGTCAACCTTTGGCTGCCTACAGCTGGGGGTTGGGTCCCTTTGGATGGAACACTGGAGGGACATGGCAGGTTTGGAACCTTCTGGTCCCAGGTTTGCCCTTGCCTACCAGAGTCCTTCTGGGGGAGGTCCCTACATAAAGGTATGGGGGATCCCTCAGTGTGTAGAGGAATTTTCACCTGGCTAGGGCTACTAGACTGGCTGCCCCTAATCTGCTGATGGGGGCTTCCTCTGGACAGGGGGCCCGGGGGGTCCACTGACCTCCCTGACCTCTGCAGCCCTGGGCTGACTGAGGCAGGGTAGAGAGGGGCAGGTTACCTGCTCCAGACTGGGTACCACCGTGGAAGGGTCCTCTGCCATCAGGGGTGTGGCCAGGCCAGGCCTGACTACCTCTGTGGCAGTTCCTTCACTAGGGGTAGGGTCAGTTCCCTGAGGAGGCTGACCCTTACCTACTGTCTGGGGGGAAGAAGACTTTTCTTCAACCCTTTTGCTCTCTTTTGGGGGAGAGTGGGCCATTCTTTCAGGCTCCATCTCTCCAAAGTCTTGGGCTGGGGCTGTGGCCATCACAGCCCCACTAACCTTTGCAGGGACGCCCAACATCCTAAGATGGGTTTGGTGTTCAACTTCAGCCCAGGCTGAAATTTCCAAATCATTGCCCATCAGGCAATCTACAGGTAGGGTTGGGGACACTGCCACTCTTTTTGGGCCTGTGACCCCCTCCCAGCTGAGATTGACTATGGCCATGGGGTGATCTGTTCTGACACCATCAATGTTGGTCACCTGGTATTTAAACTCAGGTAAAAGCTGGTGAGGGGGGACTAGTTTCCCTGCCACCATGGTGACACTAGCCCCTGTGTCCCTAAATGCCACAGCTTTCTGACCATTAATCATTGGCTCCAGTCTGTACCTGCCCAATGCTATGGGACCCATGGTAAAGGTGGCAAATCCTATACCACCATCAGAGTCAGAGGAGTCTGTTGAGGGGTCCCTGTCTAAACTAGGGCCCACCTCTGTTCCTCTTGCAAAAGCACCCAACTTTTTGGGTGCACTACTCCCAACTGGAGGATTACTACTGGTAGTACCAGGAGGGGTGGTAGTAGTTGTGGGAGGAACATTTTCTTTATTGCCAATCCTGGGGCAACTGGGATCAGTTTTCCAGTGCCCAGGCTTTTTACAGACATGGCAATATGGTTTCTTTTCAGGAGAGGAAGGAGTTTGGGACCCACCCCCAGAAGAGGAATTTTGGGGCCCTGTAGGGGACTTATCCTTAGATTTATCCCCACCTTTCTCTTGGGACTTAGTAGAATCTTTCTTCTGGTCACCACCCTGATTTCTAGTTTTTACTCTGGTTCTGACCCATTTGTCTGCCTTCTTTCCCAATTCTTGGGGAGAGGTCAGATCAGAGTCCACCAGATACTGGTGCAAAAGCTGGTTTTGACAATTATTAAGGATCTGCTCCCTCATAATCAAATTGTACAATCCTAAAAAGTCATGCACTTTGTTGCCATGTATCCAACCTTCCAGAGCCTTTGTAGCACAATCTACAAAATCAACCCAGTCTTGAGTCTGAGCTTTTTGGGTGTCTCTGAACTTCAACCTATACTGTTCAGTGGTTAGGCCAAACCCATCTATCAGAGCACTCTTCAAGACTGTGTAATTGTCAGCATCCTCTTCTCTTACAGTGAGGAGCTTGTCTCTACCTTTGTCTGCAAAGGAGAGCCACAAGATTGCTGCCCACTGCCTCTGGGGGACCTTCTGAACTTTACAGGCCCTCTCCAGTGCAGTTATCCATTTGTGGATGTCATCCCCACTCTGGTAGGGAGGGACAATCTTGTTTAGGTTTCTATGGTCATAAGACCTGTCCCTATCTCTAGGGATATTGTTGCCACCATGGGACTCTAGTCCCAACTTTCTTCTCTCTCTAAGGAGATCTAGGGATTCTCTATCTAAAGCCAATTGCTTCTTCCTGATCTCTAGTTGAGTTTCCTCATACTGGACCAGTCTCTTTCTTCTCTCATGAGAGGATTCCCTCCTGTGAGAAGAAACAGAGCTCCCTATTGAGGTGCCAGAGTGGTTAGACTCCTGAGAAGGAGACCTAGACTTTCTGAGCACACTCATAATCCTTCCTGGGGGGACAAAGGTGTGGTTCTCTAGATCCTCATCTTCATCTTCCCCAGAAGGGATTGGGTTTTCCAGGTCAGGGTCATTGTCACCCTCCTGGTCAGTTTCAGAGGGGGGCTGGGGGTAGTAGTACCCCTGGCCCCTTCCTCATCTGCTGGCCCACCCTCTGCTCCTACCCCTTCAGTCTCTGAGGACTTACTAAGATCATAAGCCACCAACAACTCCTGGAGGTGTTGGGTGGTGGGACTTTGGCCTGTCCTTAATTTCCTCACGTTACACAAAGCTCTCAGTTCCAAGAATGGGAGTGTGTCATACTTGGAGGGGGAAGCTCAATGGCTTCCTGCAGGGCATCTTTGGATCCTGCTTTTAAAGACATTACTAGTGTGGTGTGGTGTATGCACTACCTACTCTAGTGTGGCCTACTAAACTCTCTTGAGTTGTAGAAAGGGTTGTGCTATCCCTTAACACACAACTCTAAGTTCAGTAGAACTTACTGATATTCTAAGCTTAAATTATATGTACCTTAGGTACCTTTAGTGGTTTTCAGTTGATCAATTCAATTGAGATTATCTGGTAAAACAATAGCAAGCTGGAATCCCACACGCTGCACACCAATGTGAGAAGTTGGCCTGGCATATGCTGTCCACTAATTATAGTGGGCACCTTGCACCAGTCCAAATCGACTCTTATGGTAGGTAGGTTAAAGACAACCTTATTGAAAGCTATCCTAGTGGTAGCTGTGGAGAGCAGCCTTCAGGCTAAGTCTTGAAGGAATGTAAAGCAGCTTGTTTTACCAGTCTATAATCTCTTGAGTGACCAAATGAAAGAGCACCACACCAGGTATATATTCAAAATATATGTATTTATTACTAAACACACCCCTCTAGTCTCTTTATGAGGCTAGAGTTCAAGTACATAGGTTATAAGATCTTAAATCACAGTAATAGCACAAATACACGTTTGGGCCCTAGGGGCGTACCAAACCATATACCAATAAAGTGGTATGCGAACCACGACTGAACTAGACACTAGGCCTAGAGCCTCTAGAAGTGCTTGGACCACAAGGAACCACCCAAGGTAGTGACACAGGGGACCCACGGGAGACGCGTGCAGTGTAAATACACAACCGCGATACGCCGTTAACTTCTATGGAGAAAGTCGGGATCGGGAAAATAGAGGAAAGGGACACTTTAAAGAGGACTAGGACAAAACCCTTTGAGATCTAGGACTTTGAAGAGTCTCTACCCACGGGAGCACCGGAGTACTCGTGTTACCTCACCCAGGGAAGCCGGGTGCATAGGTGCCTTTCGGGGTCGGGTTTCGTCGTCGGTTCTTATGGCGATCTGCTGCAAAGTGCTGCTGGCGACCAGGAGAAAAGTGTCCGGGTGGATCCAAGAGTGGATCGGAGTTCTGAAGAACCTGAAAGCAGAGGGGACAGAGTCTGGGTCACTAGCCAGTGACCAGGAAGGCGATGGACAGATGCCCACCGATGTCGAGTGCTTCAGGTGCGTTGACGGTCGTCTCGTTTCTGCAGCCACGAGGTCCAGGAGGCGTTGTTGGCGACCAGGAGCAGGATTCGGGCTGGTACACGATGTCTGTCGAGTGCTGCGGTGTCGGCGACCGGATTGGACCCAACAAGCCTTGGCAACGGCAAGTCTCGATGTAGCTGAAGATCGTCGATGGTGCAGACCAGCAAGGTCTGGGGAACTCACCCAGCGAGGGTAAGTCAGGGCAGGCCTGGAGCAACCAGGGGAGCCCTTTGGTTTCTTTAGAAAGTCTTCTGGGGACCCACGAGCCGGCTGGCAAGGGATCGCGAAGACACCTCGGGCGGAATCACTCAACAGGGGCCCACGGTCACTCAGGACGGTGTAGGCCTCTGATCTTCGGAGGGATTCCTGCTGGAGGTTGGGACCACACGTGGTCCAAAGCACAGGTTCGTAGAACGTTGTGAAGGGGTTGCACTCGATAATAGTGCACGGTACCCAGGGGTCGCGGTTCCTCGTCACTCGTGGGGTCCACTTGCCTCAGCTTCGCTGGGGACTCACGATGGCCTTGGAGAAGTCAGGAAATCCACTTCTTGGGCTGCAGGGACTTCGGACTCCGGCGGGAGCGGCGTAGTTTGCGACCGTCGTTATCGTTTTTGGTGCCTGCCAAGCAGGGGAGTCACTCCTTGACCCCAAGGGAGATTCTTCAGTCCTCTAATCGTGATGTAGAGCGTCGAAGGTCCAGGATTCAGTTTCAAAGTTTAGTCCAGGGATATCTAATCTTGCTGTGGCAAGGGTTCCCCATTTTAACTAGTAAAACAGGGAGGGACTAACTCTATGACCCCACCTATGGGAGGGTCAAGGGAGGGGGTGGCTACACCCACTTCCCTTTGTCCAGTTTCGCGCCAGAGCAGGGGCAGGTAGCCCCTGAGCTGGTTTGAACTGGCATATGCACAGAGGAGCCTTTTGCTCCCCCAGTGCAGGACTTCAAAGCACTCTAAGAGTGCACCCACCCAGCCCCAATACACATTATCCTGTCTGGGGAGGTGGTCACACCTCCCTGCAACAGGAAACCTATTGTCCAGGCCTCCCCTGCCGGAGTTTCGTCCAGCAGCAGGAGGCCAGACTTGTGTCTGTGGCAGCAGCATCCATTTTGTGATGCCAGGGCTTCAGAAAGAAGTTACCGGGTAAGCCAGAGTTAACATGTCTTTCCCTCTAGAAGGGTGGAATGCTACCCCCGCCGCCAGGATTGGCGGGGGGTAGTATTCCAAGATGTTTGACACCAAACACGACATGTTTAGGTGCAGCCATTCCAAAGTTAGCATTTTACCGCGAGGATATAATGCGCTTAAGAGTATATGGTCAGGCTGCACTACAAACAGCATCAGAGATGGTCTCCGAACGCTGCAGAGGGGCCCTGCTCATGCAGGGGCACCCTCTCACATAGGAACCATGCACTCTGCCTTTAGGATTGATAAGGCCTGCCTTAGGAGTGACTTATAGGTTTCTAGGTGTGTATGTATTTCGTGATATAGGTAACCTATATCACAGTAAGGGGTGCATGCACCACCTTACCCAGGCTGCAGTAGCAGACCTGTGGTGTCAGTTTGGATGGCCTTCCAGGGGTGGCATAATACATGCTGCAGCCCCTGGCAGGCCTCTGAGGTACCTATGCCCTTGGTACATAGTATACCATATACTAGGGACTTATAAGGGCACTCCAGATCCCAATCAGAGATGTGCCTAAGGCACATGGAATCCATTTTACAGAGAAAGCAGATAGACTGGGGCCCTGAATAGCAGGATCCCAGTCCAACTAAGTCATAAACCAGCAAAACACCATAAAAAAAGTGGGGGCAACCATATAGTCAGATTCCACCTTCCTACAGTGCATATTCAAACTGTGCTCTGCCAGGACTGCTTGGTGTAAGATGCTGCTTCATGGACGAGTCATCATCAGACCCAACACAAAACCCACCATCCAAACAAAGTGAAAAGCCCATCCCAGGTTCAAGTCGTGATCCACCAAAGTTTAGGAAGGTCCACCAATGCGGAATGCAATGTTGCAATAGCGCTCACCTGCTCTTGATGATTTGGGTTTTTATGAGTCTGACCACCAACTTATGGTCACAGTTCTTTAGGTGCCATGCAATCAAAGGCAATTAATCTCCTTGTGGAGGGGGCCGTGGAATGTGATCTCTAGGAGTGCTTAGCCATCACAGGTGTTTTAACATCAGTGCATGTTGCAGTGGCTATAGGGCCACTGCGCCTCACCACCCATCGTTGTAATTCACATACTTCCCCGGATTGCATCGCTGTGACCCACACCACATGCCTCCTATTAGTTCCTTCTTTTCAAGGCAGCATCTTCTTCATATAGTGCACCTCTAGCACGACTATTAAGCAGCACGTTAGCTCCTCCCCTCAAGACATGCCTCAGATAGCCCTTCTCCTAGAAGGTGGCAGACCTTTCCAGGCTTCTGACCCCAAACCTGTTGAAATGGATTCGACAGTCGTAACCCTAACTCTAGGACACAGAAGGGTTTCTTGGTTTCCAATGCACTAAGACCTCTGGATTCTAATAGAGAAATCTTGGCACATAGGCTGGTATTTCCTGACACATACTTATGCTATGTTTGGAGAGCATGGGTTGATTCACAAAGGTCAAAGCTAGACTTTTAGTCTAAGTTTAGACCAAAAGTCTCACTTTACTACTTTTTGGTATTCACAAAGGTAAGTTACGAGTAGTATCTTTATGTCTGCACTCGGGCGGAAACTCCGCACTCAGGGAATCTCTGCACTTGGGGCGTAGATCAACCTGAGTGCGGAGATTCCACCCCTAGTGCGAAGATTCCACTCCGGATGTGGACGTAAAGATAGTACTCTTAACTTATCTTTGTGAATACCAAAAGTCGTAAACTTAGACTTTTGGTCCAAGTTTACCTTTGTGAATCAGGCACTATGTGTATGCCACAAGTCCCCTCTGCGACCGGTTCCAGGAAGTTCCTGACTTTTGAGAAGCCCGTTCAGACTGGCCCAGCCACAGTCTCTTTTACAATGTGACCAGGGTGGTGGGATGGAGTAAGGAGTCTCCTGTGATGCGAGACTCAAAACACGGGCACAAAGAAGGTGGAGGCTTCATATTTAACTATTTTTTAACACGTGTTAATCTGCAGACCTGTGTGAAGTTCTAGGGAACAATGGAGCAAGAAAGCATACAGAAATGTCCCTACACTTCATAATTACAGTATGTCTCTTATCCTCCCCACCATAGTGTATGGTCCACTGCAAAGAACCTCAGGGATGTTACAGAGAAGCACTGTAATTCACATTGCTGTCTGGGGCTCTCTCCAACCACCATCTAATGTACTTCTTTGGTTCAGGAAATTGAAAATGGATTCCTGCGCAGCTACATCCACATGTAACATGCACACTCCGTGCACAGCCTTCTGTACACACAGGTGTTACACACACAGACACACACACACACACGAATCATCCATGTCCCACATAGATGCAGAGAAGGACTTGTTTGCAGAAGACTGGCAGATCTATTTAAAATCACAGGAGAGGCCAGAAGGTGAGTCTCTATGTCACTTGACAGGCAATGTATTGTGCTGCTACTATAATCTGTTGCTGCCACTACTGAAGGCTCTTTGCAGGCCAGTGAGCTAATGGAAGCCAGAATCAGAAAGAGGAGGGCGCACATGGTGTATTCCTACAGACTGCAGAGCTCAACTAAGGGTCTCATTCTGCCTCAGCACACATGCATGACGGTTATGTGTCCTGAGGCAAAAAGTAAAACACCTATACAACTTGCTATGGGGAACTCGCGGTAGGGGTGCACGTTCGCCAGAAAAATTAGACAGTCATATATTTTTAAATATATATTTATTTCACAGATGCAGTCGCCACTGTGTTCAGCTGCACTTTACAATGAAGAGGTTTTTTGATTTACCTATAACTTTTGACCTCACGGAAGGATCCGCACCACATTTTGGAATCAGTTAGTGTAATCTGCTAGGGTCTTGCAACCCATTTTCATATAGATCGGTGCTGGGGGGGGAAAGTTAAGGGGTGGGTAAAAAAAAGTGTTTTCCCATTTGCTTGTGCCTAAAGCCAAAAGCTCCAAACAGATTTACACCAAACTGCTCTTGAAAGTAGAAGTTTATTCAGAAAACATGTTTTATTGCTTTGTTGTAAATATATTCAGAAATCTTTGGAAGGTGTGTGGGTGTGTGTAAAAAAAGTTGCAAACAAATGTTAAATGGTTACTACTTCTGTATTTCTTGGCCTTTTCGTGGAGGGTTGGTAAACCTGATTCGTGAATATCTCCTTTTCCAATTTTTTTTTAAAATAAAGGAATACGCATGGTTGAGGTAGCCTTTTCTACCGTCATCCATTTCTGATCTGCAGTTCCGAAGTTGGAACCCCAGACCTGAGTGCTCTGCCAAGCGGCTGCAAGAAAAAAATTCTCTTGCAAACAGCATTTCAGGAAGCATGGCATTGTCCCCATGCCTTGAAAAAAAAAAATCAATGGTAACTTAAGGTGGCAGGGAGAGCACATCCTGACCCATAGGCCTTAGTGCTCCACCCCATGTTTTAATAAAAATTGAAAAGTGTTGCATGTGCGTGGATCCTGTTTTGGGTTTGTAGTATTTAGACACTTAAAATGGCACCCGGGAACCACAGCATCAGTCTCTGTACTGTGGACTCTGGGCATCATTTTAGTTCTCAAGGTACAGCAAATCCCAAAAAGGATCTGTGGACAGGGCAAGCTTCATGCACAAGTACTGCAAACCCAGGGCTAGCTTTACCAAGCCATGGTTCATCTTTATGAGGTTTGTGGTAATAGATTCATAACTACAGACCCGCGGAAGGAGAGGCTTATGTCAAAGAAGATTGTCTGTAGCTGAATATGACGCTTGCCTTGGGCTTGTGGTACCTAACCATGGTCAGGGAGTTCTTTAAAAAAAAAAAAAAAACAATGAGCTTGGTCAACAGCCAGGCTCTGTTGGCCAAACCCTATCTGCAGTGGGAGTTGGGGTATGTAGCGGGTTGGGCAGAGCACCTAGCCCTTCAGTCAGCCCATACTGTGCATGGCCAAAGGGCGTGTGCAGCTGAGCGTGGTAATTCATGGGAGGTTGGGCAAAGACCGTGTAGAGCATGGGTTGGCCTCCAAGGGCTGCTTGGATACAGGGCTCTGGGAGCAGTTCAGGCTCTGCAGACATCCCTCAATGTGCACGGCCAAAGGCCATGCATAGTGGAGGTTGGCTGCCAGTGGTTGACTGAATGACCAAACCAAACCCCACCCCGTGTGGTTTGTAAATTTCACCAGAACATCAACATGACAATATAAGGACCATGTTACTTGTTACCAATTATATATTTTTATATAACATGCTTATTTTGGCTTTAGCTTGAAAGCGCTGTTTTCTTCAAAGGGTAGCTAATAATGGGCAATGTAAGAAATTAGAATGCTTAGTGGTTTTTTTTTATCTTTCATGAATAAAATGTTGATAAAACAAAGAAGAATGGTAAAGGCTACATAATTTCTGTGGATGCAGCCTTTCCTGCTTGGTTATGGCAGATTTCACAAACATTTTGTTTTTAGCTCAAATGAATGAGAATAATATTCTCAGAGAATGTGCTGCATAATTTAGCTTTTGCCACATAAGTTAGATAAACTTGTTGCATAATTGTGTCCACCATTGCATAATTCTGGTAGCCCTGACAATGGTCAAGTTCTACCGAGTGGTTTGAGGGCTGTCATTATGATGATGAAACCCATATTTCACAGGAAACTGTGAAATAGTTTCCATATTTAACAGTTCCGTGTGAAATATAGGTTTTTAACCTATTGCTTTTTTGCAATAAGACTAAGTAAACATTTAATTATTATATATATATATATATTTTGAAAGTTTTGTATAGCACAAACTTAGCCCAAAGACTTTAAAGCGCTTTACATGAGCACCAGATTACATTACACAAGGTCAGACTTTTATTTTCAGGCATGGAGATTAAATGATTAGCCTGGAACTATAGGATGTAGAGCAGACACCAGGACTCGAACCGGGTTCCCCAGTTCCAAAGCCAGCAGCTCAGGCCGTAGGCCACATCTACATCTGTACTTCCAAGCCTCATTTTCCACTTCAAAACACATCTCAACTGTTCAAAATCTTGATTTTCGAAACCACTGCCCCTGAAGTAAAATACATTCCTTTTGAATAGAGATATGAGGCTAAGGCTAATCCTTCACAAAATATGATAGTTGATATTTGCAACAACAACAAAAAAAAAACTTACATTGCAATTAATTTGGTCAATCTAAAAATGATTGTAGTTGATCCTTTTCCCCCTTGCCTATGAAGAAAATGTTATTGTTATACCTAGACATGTGCCTGTTTTTGCATAGGTGGACGCTTCTTCACTATATGTGCTGCATAAAGTTTAATTGTATTTGTGACACTATTGCCATGCTCATACCTTTGATTTAGAGGTACCATTCCTCCGTGAACACGAAGGCGTTGTTTACAGACGCTGTTCCAAACAAGTCCATCTTGTACTGTGGTGGGGCTTCTGGTGGGGAGCTAGCTCTGCCACGGTTGCATCTGTAGCAGGACCATGAGCTACATTTGTATCCACAGTGTGACAGCATCTGAACTACAAGCAAAACAGGAACACTCACTGAGACAGTTGCAATGCCTTCTGCCCCCAGTTTGCTGAAATGCTGAAACAATAGACCTACATGCACTAGAAGCAGTGGTCGAAGTGGGCGGTATCGGCAGGGCACTGCGTGCCTCTACTTCTTTAATTCAATAGATTCCGTTCCCCTACTTTTTTTTATTCTAAGCATGCGTCCCAAGACAGAAGAAATGACAAAAGGCCTAAAGATAAGGCTCTGCGTTGGCGGTTCGGGGACTGGCGGGTGGGCTGAGAAGGAAAAGGACTCTGTCTTTTCCTTCTTGCCCAGAGAAGACAAGGGTAGAGTCCACTTCTGCTCTGCGGTTGTCACCTGCCTCCTCCACCCCCTCTCTCTTTCTTCCTCTTATTCCCTCTCTTTCTGCCCAACTCCTCCTCACTTACTGAAAACCGTGACTTCAAGAAACGGTTCTCACCGTCTTTCCTCCTTTCCTTTATTTGTTCCCCTGTGAAATGGATCTAAAAAAGAAAAACAGTTTTGCTGGAAATGTAGTTGTTTTTTTTACATTTTTCTATTCCAAAGTGCAGCCTCTGGAATAAAAGGTTCAAAATATGAAAAATAAATAACTAAAGCAAGGCAGAGTGGTCAGAAAGTGGCCAGATTGGTTTAATTCACACACAAACACACCGGCGTCACTTTACAGAGTTGGCCAGTTAAGCGCTACTTTTGTTTTGCTGTCTTTCTTAGAACAGCATTATTTTCCCCGGGTGGGGAAGTGCACCATTCATGGAGGTACTGCAATGCCTGATTGATGGGTGGATTGGAAAACAAAATGTTTACCGCGGCTCTGTGTTCACAGATGTGGTCTTTTTAAACCATACTGCTTACGTTTTGTAAGGATATGAGCAAAGGACATTGAAATGGGTCCCTTCTGGGCCCTGTAGTCATTTTCTTAACTTTTAAGGCAAAAGCACTCACTGATGTCTGAATAATGTGTGTAAAAGCGTTAAGGTAAGCATGTTGTTTCTTCTTACATTTCACATGCTTTACTTAATCTTGCATTCTCTATGAGTGTTTGCTTTTTCCAGGATGCTGTTACTTTTTTTTTAGGCAGCACATTACTCTTGTCTAGTGCGTAATTTGAATTGAGTCGCATCCAGGTGTTTATAGTGGGGCACAATTGGGTTGTAGTTGAAGGCAGTGCGAGTTTCTCTCAGTGGGTCAGTATGATGTTCAGTGGGGGAGAGGATGTGGCACTATGGTCAGAGCTGCCCAATTTGGAACTGGGTAACCAGGTTCAGCCTTCATGACCAGTCCCCCAGACCACTCTCCTAAGGAAGCACATTCCCATGCTAGACCTTCGAAGGCCCGCAAGACCTTAGAAGCCCTGGTGTCTTAGCACCAGCAGGTGCACCCCAGTGGTGGCAAGAGTGGGTTAACCTTGAAGGCTTGTCCACCACAATCCATACTAAAGTTCACCTCCAGTCTTTTGGACAGGTCTACGAAGCAGCACACTCTAGAGCGACAGTGACTCTGTCACTGAGGTCACACGACCCTTGAGAAGGGCCAGCTCTAGGGCGGTGTGACCGGTGTGACCGCACCAGGCGCTGACTTTGGGTGAGGGTGTCAGCAACTATAAAAATGTAATGATAACTCCAGTGATTAATGTTCTTCCTAGACAGAGATTGGAGTTTTGGCTAGTGGAAGTTTTGACTCATAGAAAGGTAGCGCAGAAGGTTAATGTGCCTGATGCAAATAACATGTGCCATGCAGATCACAAAGTGCACATAATGTAAATAGGTCAGAGGGTTACTGCTTTTGTCAGAGAGATCCTTTTGTTACTTGTAGTTTATAACATAATAAGCTGTAACTGGTTAGTGAAATGCCAAACAAATACTAAACATTGAAATGTTTTGCGCATTCTGGCCACACCTCTGACTCCACCCACTGATCCCATCCTCGGGTTATTCCCGTCCTCTGATTTTCCGCCCACAGTTCCACTTCTTTTTATTCCCCACTTCGACCACTGATTAGAAGTGCAGAAACAGTCCTAGGTTAATCAGCAATGGCTCTTGGTGCTGAAAAGAGAACATATTTTCTTGGGTGCATTCCACCTCTTTGAGTTATAGCTCGGATCTGCATTCCAGGGGCATAAAGGTGAATCAATAGGCTTCAATCTGCATGTGTTCATGATAGTGGCATAGCTAGACCTTTTGCCGCCCATGGCGGTACCTGCTTTTGCCTCCCGGCAGAAGCAGCCACCAGTAAGAGAGGGGGGCGGTGGAATGTGCTGGCGATTCCTGCATTTGTCGCTCAACGACAGCTGCAGGTAAGAGTGGGGGGGGGAGAGGCCACGCCCCCGAAACTTTCACCTAGGGTGGACCCCCCCTTGCTACGCCACTGGTTCATGACATACCCATATGCCGGACATATCCTTTTTGAGAAAAAATACAAACCAGATCAAAGCACATATATGATGAAAGATACATGCGCTCCTCCTTGCAAAGTAAAATCCACCAGTGCTACCTTAATGTTGCAGGTCAATTTTTGCCACATCGCCCGTTCATGTGTTAATTTCAGTAGAGAAATCAGCAAAGAACAAAATATCGAATTAGGAGATTTCACGTTCTTTGGCAGGTGAATTCTTTTCATAACCTATTTTGTTAAATTCCCACTGCCCCGTCTTAAACTGCAAAAAAATAGCAGTGAAACCTTAATTTTACATTTGCACCAAGGTCTATTTCAATTTTAGTACCTCTAAAAAAACGCAGTTTCATAAACAGTCGATATTTTCAATATTCTTGATTTCTTATTATTCAACTGTGTTTGGTGGCTTTGAATTGACAAATGAATATGAATTCTTAGTCGTGCAACACTATCATCTTTGCAGACTTGCTTGTTATTTTTCTCGAGACTTAGTAGATCTTAAAGTCCAATGGAGCAGGTGAGTAGAAGTTAGGGTCTGGGGTCAACAGAAAGAATATGATTCCCAGGAGTGAGTTTCCATCCAGTAATAGGAGGCCATTGGTAATGGTCAAGAGGATGGGTGTCAGTGTGTGAAGACTCCCTCTCAATGAGTGAGATTTGATGTGTTTGAGAGAAATGATGTCACTTTGTTCTAGCAACAACAACAAGGTGATGAACGGAATGCTTGAATTAATCTCAGCCACTACC
The DNA here is from genome assembly GCA_963921515.1 of Calotriton arnoldi. Taxonomy (NCBI): domain Eukaryota; kingdom Metazoa; phylum Chordata; class Amphibia; order Caudata; family Salamandridae; genus Calotriton; species Calotriton arnoldi. Next base: position 1,318,463 of record CAWUFW010000037.1, on the reverse strand, counting down.
AATCATCCCAGTCCATCGTTTTTCGACCACTATGCCACCCCAGTTTAAACCCAGCCAAATGCAAATCAGTCTTGACCCTACTCAAATGGGAACTGGTGGAAATGGCCCTCTCTGCAGGGTCACACCCAAACCTTTTGTCTTCATCCTCCACTTTTTCTGACTTCGTTTTTGCTGGCCTTAGAACTCTGAGCACTTTACCACTGCTAACCATTGATAAAGTGCACATGCTCTCGCCTCTAAACATGGTAACATTGGTTCATACCAAATTGCCATATTTAATTTACTTATAAATCCCTAGTAAAGTGCACTACATGTGCACAGGGCCTGTACATTAAATGCTGCTAGTGGGCCTGCAGCACTCATTGTGCCATCCACTTAAGTAGCCCTCTAACCATGGCTCAGGCCTGCCATTGCAGAGGCTGTATGTGCAGTTTACACAGCCATTTCGACCTGGAAAGATGAACTTCTTGCCAGGCCCAAACCTTCCCTTTTTATACGTATAGATCACCCCTAAGGTAGGCCCGGTATGGTCCACAGGGGAGGGTACAATGTATTTAAAAGGCAGGACATGCACTTTTAAGTTGCCCATGTCTTAGTAGTGAAAAGCTCTCCAATTTGTTTTTCAGTACTGTAAGGCCTATCTCTCCCATGGGGTAACTAACATTGGGATTATCTTATTGCATGTTTTAAGTATAATCCCCAATTGTGAAGAGATAGTCTTTTAAAATTTGGTGTCTCTGGAATCCCAATTCAAAATCACAACTTCTGGTGAATTCAGATTTTAAATTGCAGTTCTGAAAATGCCACCCTAAGAAAGTTGCAAAAACAACAATTGATGGACAGAATGCAGAACAATGTCATACATTCACCGCAGTACAGATATCTGGGCCTAAACTCATCGTTTTTTTGCTCCCCATGCCATTCCAGTTTGAACCCAGCCATATGCAAATCAGTCTTGACCCTGTGCCCAATGGGAACAGACCAACCCAAACTGCCGGGTCAGGTCCTCCCTGGACAGGAAACAAGCATCCTAGGACCCCTCATCAGCTAAGATAGCTTGACTCCAGTGGCATGGCCAGGGCTGGACTGTTCCCATGAGGCACAGGGTCAAGAATGATTTGCATATGGCCAGGTCTAAACTGGGGTGGCATGGTGAGCAAAAGAATGATGGATTTAACCCAGATCTCTTGACTGGGGGTGAATGTTTTGATTTGTTCTGCATTCTGTCCATCCATTGTGTGTCTTTTGCTTTCTCACACTAAGAGTGCCGGGTATGCCCAGACGTGGGTCCGGGGCTCACTGTGCCACTGGATTCAAGCTATCCTGGCTGATGAGGGGTGAAATCCCGAAACCGGTCCTAGGATGCTTGTTTGTGGTCCAGGGAGGACCTGGCTTGGCAGTTCAGGCTGGACTGTTCCCATGAGGCACAGGGTCAAGACTGATTTGCATAAGGCCAGGTCTAAACTGGGGTGGCATGGTGAGCAAAAGAATGATGGATTTAACCCAGATCTCTTGACTGGGGGTGAATGTTTTGATTTGCTCTGCATTCCGTCCATCAATTGTGTGTCTTTTACTCTAAGAAAGTTGGCATTTTCTTACTTTAGCCATTCGGTGCCTGCTGCCTGTCTCTGATACACGTCTGGGGAGGGTGACAGCTGGGCTTTGTGTATTCTCCCTAGACAGCCACACACAATGGGAGCTGAGGTGTGTTTTGGTGGGCAATCCTGGGCCTGGACCCACCCTCACTTACACCTGAATAGGCTGTGTCCGGTCCCCACACAAGGGCTGCATATCCCCCTGTAATGAGTCTGGAGCCAGGGCAGGAAAGGAGCACCTCTGTGCACTTCAAAGCTTTCTTTGAAGTCTCTCCCACTTCGAAGACATAACTGAGTATGAGTACTGGACCTCTGACACCAGGACTTCAGTACATGTCTGGACCTGTGACCACTCTGCCAGGAAGAAGAACTGCTGTGCTGCTGGAAGGACTGCCACTCTGCTGGATTGCTGCTACGCTAGACTCTTCCCTAGCTATGACCTTGCGTTGCTGAGCTGCCCTTCTGCCTGCTGTTCTCCTGCCTGGGTGTGAGGGCTGGACCTGCATCACTTGAACCAAGAGTGACTCCAAGGGCTTGCTGGCTTGTCTCCTGTTTGAAGTCTCAGGGATATCAAAGACTTCAACTATCTGCATCTGGACTCTACATGCTAAGCTATGAGTCTGCCCTGCCAAGTGGTGCCACTCCAGCCTTGGACCCTTGGTAGTGAGGCCTAAAGTGCTTCTACAACCAGAACACATGCATTCTCGCAATTGCATGAGTTGGAACCGGCGCATCTTCACCTTTATGTGGATCGGAACCGGCGCACCCTCGTCGAAGCATGGAAAGGAGCCAGCACAACACACTCGGAACCAGCACACTGCCTTTGGAATCGCCTGCTGAGGGAGCAGTAGCCGCACATCACCTTCGTAACTGGTGCCTCGCACTCCGAAACCATGCATCGCCGCCATTGCGTGGAGAATCTCGACGCATCTCATCCACTGCGTGGCTCGACATCGACAGATCGCTTCGGCTGCACCTCGCATCTTGGTCGACGACAACACATCCTGTATAAAGGTACTTTGGTTCAGTGGGCCCAAGTGTGTTCCTGTATCTGACCTGCGTTCCATTGTGGTTGGGCTGAACTTTTGACTTTGCCTCGGTACAGCTAAAACAGATAACCGATTTAAGCGCTCATTGCTTCTATACATTATTTTGCATTTATTATTTAAAAATTCAAATCTCAACTTCTACTTGTTGGATTTTTGTCGTTTTGGTCTTGTTTTATTTATGAAATCATAATCTATTTTTCTAACCTGGTGTGGAGTCTTTTTTGTGGTGTTTTCAATATGTTACTGTTTGAAGTGTTGCACAAATACTTTACACATTGCCTCTTAAGTTAAGCCTGACTGCTTTGTACCAAGCTTCCAGAGCTTGAGCGCAGGATACTTTAGGGTGTGTTGTGACCTACCCTGACTAGGCTTGTGGTTCCTCCTTGGACTGGGTGCATACCTCTGGCAACCAGGAACCCGATTTCTAACAGGAACACTCCAGCCTGAACTGCCAAGCCAGGTCCTCTCTGAACCGGAATACAAGCAACCTAGGACCGTGTTTACCCTTATTATGGGTTCATCAGTCAGGTATAGCTTGGTTCCAGTGATACAGTGAGAACAGGGACCACGCCTGGGCACATTCGTCGCACTTAGGGCATCAACTGCAACAAGCTGATGGATGGAATGCTTGAATTAATCCCAGCCTGGTTGGACTGTTCCCATTGGAGCTGGGTCAAGACTGATTTGCATATAGCTGGGTCCAAACTGAAGTGGCATGGTGTGCAAAATAACGATGGACTGCGATGCGGCCCTGAGTATTTACCAGTGGCTGAGATAAATTCAAGCATTCCATCCAACACTTTTTTGTATGCTTTAGTGTGTGTTGCCTCAGTGGTATGGTTATGCTCAGATGTGGGTCCTGTGCACAGTCACTGGAACCGAGCTATCCCTGGATGATGAGCCCTAACTAGGTAGAAATAGAAACCGGTACTAGGTTGCTTGTGTTCTAGTTCAGGGAGGACCTGGCTTGGCAGTTTGGGCTGGAATGTTCCGATTAGAGCAGGGTCAAGACTGGTTGCATATAGCTGCGCAAAATAACGATAGACTGGGATGCGGCCCTGAGTAAATACCAGTGGCTGAGATTAATTCAAGCATTCCATCCATCACTTTTTTGTATACTTTACTTTGTTCTAGCTGACATGAAAAAATATGTTGGCTGTTGAAAGCACACGGTGCATATGATTTATCCACGTACATATTTAAAGGCTCTTTTTATGTAAATATTTACATGAAGTGAAAACGAAAACGCTATGTTACTAACTCTTCTTGTACGAAAGAAACCCAGCTTCACTCCTTTCACTAACAGCACACAAATAGCGCCTTCTTAGCACATACGCTTTCCCTTAATTCCAAATATTCCTTGGTCTCCCCCAAAATAGTTCACACTCAAGCAATGGTAAACTCCTCTTTGCCAGACAAATGCTACATTCATAGAAAGGTCACTACCCCTCTTGGCCAAATCAATAGCAAAGTCAGTGCAAGTGCCCTACTCCTAGTCAGCAAACACATACCATGCTCATAGCAAGTGTGCTTCTCTTCTTCACCAAATACACAGTACAACTATAGCAAGTGCGTCATCCTTCTTCGCTAAACAAATATCATACTCCCAGAAGCTGCAAATACCTGTTTACCAAACAATGACACATTGAAAGCAAGTCCACTAAACAAACTTTACATGAATAGCAAGTGCACTACCCCTTTTCAGCAATGGCCATGCTCAAAGCAAGTGCACTACCCCTCTTCACTAAACAAATATTACATACATAGCAAATACACTCCCCCTCTTTCCCAAAGACCACACTCAAAGCAAGTGCACTACCCCTCTCCACTAAACCAAAATTACATGAATAGCAAGTACACTACCCCTCTTTACCAAAGACCACACTCAAAGTCAGTGCACTACCCCTCTTCAGCGAAGACCACACTCAAAGCAAGTGCACTACCCCTCTTCAGCGAAGACCACACTCAAAGCAAGTGCACTACCCCTCTTCAGCGAAGACCACACTCAAAGCAAGTGCACTACCCCTCTTCAGCGAAGACCACACTCAAAGCAAGTGCACTACCCCTCTTCAGCGAAGACCACACTCAAAGCAAGTGCACTACCCCTCTCCACTAAACCAAAATTACATGAATAGCAAGTGCACTACCCCTCTTCACCAAAGACCACACTCAAAGGACAAGCACTACCCCTTTTCAGTAAACAAATATTACATGCATAGCAAGTGCACTACCCCTCTTCACCAAAGCTCACACTCAAAGCAAGACCACTATCCTTCTTTACCAATCACCACACTCAAAGCAAGTGCACTACCCCTCTTCAGCAAAGACCACACTAAAAGGACAAGCACTACCCCGTTTCAGTAAACAAATATTACATGCATAGCAAGTGCACAAACCCCTCTTCAGCAAAGACTACACTCAAAGGACAAGCATTACCCCTTTTCAGTAAACAAATATTACATGAATAGCAAGTACACTACCCCTCATTACCAAAGACCCCACTCAAAGCACTTGCATTACCCCTCTTCACCAAAGACCACACTCAAAGCAATGGCACTACCCCTTTTCAGTAAACAAATATTACAAGCATAGTAAGTGCACTACCCCTCTTCACCAAAGACCACACTCAAAGGACAAGCACTACCCTTTTCAGTAAACAAATATTACATGCATAGCAAGTGCACTACCCCTCTTCACCAAAGCTCACACTCAAAGCAAGACCACTATCCTTCTTTACCAATCACCACACTCAAAGCAAGTGCACTACCCCTCTTCAGCAAAGACCACACTAAAAGGACAAGCACTACCCTTTTCAGTAAACAAATATTACATGCATAGCAAGTGCACAAACCCCTCTTCAGCAAAGACCACACTCAAAGGACAAGCACTACCCTTTTCAGTAAACAAATATTACATGAATAGCAAGTACACTACCCCTCATTACCAAAGACCCCACTCTAAAAAAGAGCACTACCTCTCTTCACCAAAGCCCACACTCAAAGCAAGTCCACTACCCCTCTTTACTAAACAAATATTACATGAATAGCAAGTACACTACCCCTCTTCACCGAAGACCACACTCAAAGCAAGAGCACTACCCCTCTCCACGAAGACCACACTCAAAGCAAGACCACACTCCCTCTTTACCAATGACCATACCCAAAGCAAGACCACACTCCCTCTTTACCAATGACCATACTCAAAGCAAGACCACTATCCCTCTTCAGCAAAGACTACACTCAAAGGACGTGCACCACCCCTCTTCACTAAACAAATATTACATGAATAGCAAGTGCATTACCCCTCTTCAGCGAAGACCACACTAAAAGGACAAGCACTACCCCTTTTCAGTAAACAAATATTACATGCATAGCAAGTGCACTACCCCTCTTCACCAAAGCTCACACTCAAAGCAAGTCCACTACCCCCTTCACTAAACAAATATTACATGCATAGCAAGTGCCCTACCCCTCTTCAGCAAAGACCACACTCAAAGGACAAACACTACCTCTTTTCAGTAAACAAATATTACATGCATAGCAAGTGCACTACCCCTCTTCACCAAAGCTCACACTCAAAGCAAGTCCACTACCCCCTTCACTAAACAAATATTACATGCATAGCAAGTGCTTTACCCCTCTCCAAACACCACACTCATATCAAGTGCACTACTCTTCACCAAATAAACAGCACAATCATAGTAAGTGCGCTACCTTTCTCCACTAAATACATACTTATAGCACTGGAAATACCCTCCCTGCCAAGCAAAGGTCATACTGATAGCACGTTCACTTCCCTCTTTAGTAAAGATCACACTCATAGCAAGCGTACTACCCTCATAACAAAGCACATACCACTCTCGTACCAAGTATACTAAAGAAAAATATAACACTCACAATAACTGCACCACTTCTCTTCAGCAAACGCATGACAGCAGGTGCACTGCCCCACTATGCTGCATTCAGTGCATACAATGCAACTCTTTCCCAAGTATATCACAAGTGAAAAGTGGCTAGCTTTTCACCAAACAAATACCCTGCAGCAAGCACACTACCCCTTCCACCGCACATATTATTACAAATCCAGATTAAAAACACATGCTTATTCTCAACACATAATACCACATTATAAACCCACAGCCAGACCTGCAGGCTTTGTCACTGCTTGCCCGAGGCAGTCATGCTCGGTTTTGGACTCACAAAGGTGACAGGCACATAGCTCTCCCCCACATGCCACTGCTGTGAGCTGCATTGCTGAGCACTTACTGCATTTGTTTACATGGCATATTATGTGAGGAATGTGGCTCTGCCCAGCAGATACTGAAACATTTCCTGTTTTTTAACTATGTATTTACTTATGATTTAGTTTTATGTAGTGGTTTGTATCTTCTTAAGCATACTTCAGGGCACTGCAGGTGAGTAAGAGTCTCTATAATATTATGGGGAAGTTTGAGCCCAATGTGAACTGAGGATCTCTGGTTTGATTTTCTTAACATGCTGCCCCTATTAGCTAGTAGTAAAGGTAAAGGTAGTTTGGGATGGTTCTGTTTTCAGGCTTAGTCACAGGCATTGCAACAGTGTGTTTTGCAGTCAGGAAAGAGCCCTGCACTTCCAGTGACCTTCCACCATCTGTCCGCCACCTGAAGGACCACTGGATGGTAAAATGTGCCTTTGTCCCGCGCAGGTTTCTATTGAAGGTACAGTGAGATGCATGTTATTATAGGTATGCTGCTTATTAATTGTAATAAGGTAACTCCAATGTTATCCTATGGGAGGGATAGGACTTGCAGTAGTGAAAAACGAATATAAAAGAGTTTTTCACAACCAGGATATGTAAAACTTAAAAGTACACATCTGCCTTTTTAATACACTGTACCCTGCCCTCTGGGTGGCTCAGGGCCTACCCTAGTGGTGACTTGTATGTATTAAATAAAAAGGTTTGGACCTTGCAAAAGGTTTATTTTGCCAGTTCAACATGGCAGTTTAAAACTGAACACACAACCTGAAATGGCAGGCCTGAGATATGTTTAAAGTGTGACTTAACTGGGTGGCACAATCTCTACTGTAGGCCCATTAGTAGCATTTAATTTACAGATCCTGGGCACAGGTAGTGCCACCTTACTAGGGACTTACAAATAAATGAAATATGCCAATTGGGTATAAGCCAATCTTACCATGTTTAAGGAGAGAGCACAAGCACTTTAGTTCTGGTTAGCAGTGGTAAAGTGCGCAGAGTCCTAAGGCCAGCAAACAGAAAGCCAGCAAAACAGGAGGTCTGAAAGCAAAAAGTTGTGAGGAAATCCACGCCAAGGATGCCAGGTCTAACAGGAGCAAATCATTTTTCCCTGTCTCTCATTCATAATGTTTTCTTAAGGTCCTCACAAAAGGTCACTAAAATCGTGCTACCATTACCCTCATTCTTCATGAAGCCTTTTGTTAGTATCTTCATTGCCCATTGAACAGTGCCAAATTCGAAAGAGTCTTATAAGAGAACATGCCAACGAGCCTTCTCTGGCTCTGCTCCAAAAATTTGGAACTTTCTTCCACCTGAAATTCGGAGGATCTCTTCAAAGGATGCCTTCAAACTGGAAGCAAAAAGATTCCTCATGAATAAGCTCTTACCTTAACATGAGGGACATTTGTTAGCTCTAGCGCATCAGACATACCACAGCATTTGTTATTATCCCTGTATATGTTTATTATTTTGTTTTGGTTATTATTCCTGTATATGACTATGGTATTTACTCCCCTTAAGTCATTATGCCCCATAGTCTAGCCCACTCTGCGTTCACCCAGGTGTATAAATTATCTGGTAGTTGTTCACCATCTGATTCAATGCCATTAGACTCCCCATTTGACTCATGTTTTGTTTATTGTTTTGGTATTGGGTTTTATTCCTGTATATGATTATTGTACTTACTCCCCTTATGTCACTTTGCTCCATCGTATAGCCCATTCCCCGTTCACTCAGGTTTATAAAGGATCTGTTATGTGTGCACTATTTGATTCAATGCCTATTAGATTCACCATATTAGACTCATGTTTTGATTTGTTACCTTCCTTTCCCTCAAATTGTAAAGCGCTCTGATATCCTTCGGGATCAAGTTCGCGCTATATAAAACTTTATAAATAAATAAATAAAAATAAATAAATGTTAAAGAAATGTTTCTCGCGTCATCATCCTACTCAAGAGGCTATTCTTGCACTACTTTGGGAAAGAATCTATGTAGATTCTCCAAACGCTCTTCATGATCTTCTAGGTGAATGATGGCGGTTAGAGCACATGACAGCAATGTGGAGGAATTAGCAGAATCTCCAGTTCTCTGCACTGCTAATTCCACAGACTCTAGTTTTTCCTCAGCTGAACAGGCTTTCTTCTGAGTTTCTATCAGCCATGTTTTGATGTTGTAACGCTTGGTCTCAAAGGCCATCATTCTCTACTTTAGGTCATCAGGTCATTATGAATTTTCCCTATGAATGCCATCAGGATTTTCTCTCATATGGTCATGCAAGACAAGTCTTCCTTTCTTCTGAAAGCCACTCGGCTGCAGCAGGAATACGGTGCCAGAACAATGACTCAGTACAGGCAGTGCCTTTCAATGGCATTGGAGCCGTGGCCAGCTGGGTTTCTCCTTGTTGCCCTAGGATTAGAGACCCACTTGGGAGTGATTGCTGGTCACATGGAGGGCCTGCAAGAGCGCTTAAGATCTCACTCATTTTTGACAAAACAGACAGGGTATGTTCAGACTTCCAGTTTGCCAAACCCCCTGTTCTGTGGGCGTCTGTCCAGGCTCTCACATTCAAGCCTGGCTTCTCCCTCAGGCCAACTCTAACAGTCATTGTTAGGAAGAAGTAGGTGAAGCTAACACATGGTTCACCTACCATCCTTCTATCCCTTGCAGCCAAGAACCGTCATGCCACTGCTGCAGACCCTACAGCAAGTCTCTCACGTCTGTTGCGGCTCTTCAACATTTCTTGGACATATGACACCCAGGATCAGGCTCTCTCGCCGATCAAGGTCTGGGACACTGCTGACATTCCAGATGGACGCCTCCATCTTGCTCCTTGGAGCAGCAGGGAGCCCAACTACCTCTACAACCGCACTGAGCTCCGCAATCAACCAAACTCTACTGCGACCCAGCAGTGACAAAGTAGGCTCTGGTACTGCTGGAGTTGGACAGGGCTCCAACCACTGTCTCAGGCTCTTTTCTAGCCCTTACAGCATCAGCACTTGTGACAATGAGAAGAAACAGTTCTCTTAGGAACTTTTCAAGTCACATTAAACAGGTTAAGGATTGTGTTATGTATTTGCCTGATAGAAATATTGCAGGCAAGCTACTGCAGTACAACATGGGACTTTACCTCACTAGATGTATGTTTTTGGCTTTTGTTAGGTTAAGATGCTGTTCTATAATAGAGTGTACATCAACTTTTAAACGCTAATCATGAACACCTCCCATCCAGTCAATAAACATATTTTACAAGGCCCATGCTGCTGTTACAGATCAGGAATGTTCAAACTAGTCTAACTTTAATTACAAACATGTGCAGGCGGAAACTCAAAGACGATGACTGTCTCTATGTATCCGGGGTTCACTCATCCTTCCCTGGAAGTACCATTTTAAGAGCCTTCCCAAGCGGGGCCTTCAGCTTAGAGTAAGTAGAATGATGACTGTAAACACACACACAATCTTTTCAGCACCCTTCAAATTGCCTGGAATCATGACTCTCCCTGCATGTCTTTTCACTGGTTATCTTTGCATCACCTGAATACCTCAGCTCCAAGTACCGCTTTGTGTACTAAGACCATCCTCATTCTCAGCTTAATGGAATTCACCATTGAGTTTTGCGCCTGAAAATAAATTGCTTTGGCCAGGCTCTTTCGTAGGTGCAGTAATTGTTATTATGAAGTCTCTCTTGTGGAAGAAAACAAAAAGTGTGTTCATTATCTGAAGAGTTTAGCAGAGGCCGCTGGAAATACATGGCATCCTGGACTGAAAGTCTGAGTGTGAAATATTTGGATTGCACTGCAATCATTTTACCAACTCCTTGTATTCCGCAAAGAGTGAACTATTTTATCATTAGATAGATTGGATAAATGATTATGAGTCAAAAACATGCATCACAAACAAAAAGCACTCTAAAAATAGAAGTTTTGAGAGAAAACAAAAAACTGCCAATGTACCACTTACAGTGAATGTTTTGGGGGCTGATTTAGAGTTCGAAGTATACGCACTCCGAAGTTAGAGATAACAACCACCCAGTGCTTAATTTGTGAGAAAAAAAAAGTGCCAGGTCCCTCGTTAGGAGGCCCCTGCAGCTTGCACCACACATTGTCCCTGCCAGCGCTGCCAATGCAGTACCAACACAATTACTAATCATCACACTGTTAAAAGTATGACAATTCAGCCTACTCAAGGCCCCAAAGCTATAAGAAAGGCTTGGGCGGCAGTCAATAGTCATTTTTAACAGCGCCACCATGTGGCAGCCCCGGTGTTGACAGTTAAGTGCTGGTGCTGAGCACCTGATGGCACCAGCTCAAATTAAGCACTAACACCACCTCTGCGGACATCTCTGCCCATTGGCAGGCACCGCTGTCACTGTGATTCCTGTCAATGAACTGAAAGTGTGCTCTGTAGCTTCATCAACATCAACATGACGATGCCATAAGTCACATGTTCAATATATATATATATATATATATATTTCAATTCAATTCGTTCTTTATTCGGATAAAAGATATCCATAAAAGTACAGAATAAAATACCAGCACAAATATGCATTAAAAACAATGACAATCGACATACATAAAAACAATGAACGCAAAGCTAAAAGCAATAGGCACACAAAAAACATATACATAGTGCAAAAATCGATACGGCAAATTCATCATAAACTTGTAATTTAGTTAAAACCAATAACAATGATATTTCTAAAAACAGTGTGAATCATAAAATGTAGCAGCATAATGTAATAAAGTGCAGACAATTTAACTTATACAGTACCCATAGAGGCACGGGATCGAACAGCCAGTCTTAAAAAGGTACTAACACGAAGGGTTAAATTTTCCCCATTAAGCGTAACAATATCCCTGTAGGCCGCCTTAAAATCAGTAATGGCCGAAGCCTTAAAAAAGGGACTCAGCAGCTGTTTACTATATATTTGGTAGAAGTTACAAAAAAACAGAAAGTGTAACATGGATTGATTACCCCGGTTTCCACAGGGGCAAGGCATTTGCTCAAGATTGATATTAAAGCCCAAGGGGAAGCACAGTAGGTATTTTAAGGTGCCAGCCCTAAGGCGAAAGAGCAAGCTTCGTTCCCAGCGGTTGGTCACTTTTAAGAGATAACTAGCTGGGAATTTTGTAGGGGGGCCGCCAACTTCCACCATAGTTATATACCGGGCGACTGAGGATTTCAAAATTTCTTGCTTATATCTCAATTCGCCGTAATACTCATACAAAGACTTCTGGATAATCTTGTTGTTAATGCCTGCCATGGTGCTTGGGTTTGTGAAAATATGCAACATGTTTACAGTGGACAGGCTATCCTTAACCGGTTAACTGCTTAGAACGTTCCGCGCCAGTGCGGAACGTTCTATTAAGCGGGCGGGGCCGCGTCGGCCAACGGACGTGCGCAGCACTACCGAGGTAGTGCTCGCGACGGCCGTTGGCCGACAGAAGCACTTAACGGGTTAACGGCCGCCAACCATGGTATGTGACAGCCCTTGTTACATTTAAGACAGTCAACTATGATTTCTCTGGTTAACGTGGCTGCTGGATTTTGCCATACTTTTATCCAGAAAATGGCTGGCGGGTCCTAATATAATCCTCTATATAGGACAGTTTTAACTCATGGTGGCAGACAAAGGATGAGGAACAGATCGGTGCCCCCAGAACTCTCCGACAGAATCTATTTTCTTCTACCTGGATACTGTTGCAATTCACGTGGCCCCAAACTTCAGCTCCATATGTTGCAGTAGGTAAGCACTGAGTTTTGTATATTTTCAATAGAGATAACACTACCTCAGTTCTTCTAGGTTGGGGAAGGCACAGGATCGAATTAACGGCCTTTAAAAACTTGCTCCGGCTATATGCCAAATGAGCAGCCCAAGAGCCAGTATCTGCAAAAACCAAACCCAAATATGGAAAAGTGCGTGTGCATAACAGTTTTTCAGAACCAGAGGTATTTACATTAACATGGTGTTTTTTCGGGCCACAACTCATTAAAAAAGATTTTTTTTAATTTGTACAAAGATCCAGCTTATTCATAAAATCAACAAAACCTCCAACTAAAATGCGCAGAGCGTTAGGTGTGCGGCCCATTAGGACCGCATCATCCGCATATAATAGGGCAGGTAATTTATTACCGTTGATCATCGGGACGTCCATAGTCAGTGTAGACAACTCATTATGCAGCTCATTAATGTATAGAATAAAAAGCAGAGGGGCCAGCACGCATATATATATTTTACAGTATCCCAAAACAGAATTTTCTTTCTGAAGATGAAAAAAAGCAATAACCCCCTGGCCATGGGAGTTTTCGCCCAAGACGAGGGAGTCACTAAAATGTTTTTACTTTCACTTACCGCCACGTTTTGGATGGGGTGTGTGAAACTTAAAACTGGTCATTTGTCCACACACTCTAAATAGGACAGACGTACAAATGGCCAACTCTCCGTCTCTGTCGCTGACATACTTACGCTTCGCACAACTCTACATGAGGCAGGCAGAATATCAGTGTGGAGGAGAGGGTACACCTTCGCCGTTGAGACAGAGTAACCCCCCCCCCATATTCTAAATCACACCACCAGTCTGCTCTAAACCTACACTCTTCGTCTGCTGAGTCTGTCAGACTGTTCACAGTGCATGGAAATGGATCTCTGAGAGTTTAACCTACCTGGCACAGGCGTCATTTCCAGACCAAGGGCACGTGCACAGTTCCAGACCACGTCTATGTTACGTGGAATAACCTACTTAAATGGCAACTTACCCCTCTGCTCGGCATGCATGCCAGCTCCAGCATCTGTATAAAAAAATCTGTCTTCTCTAATGTTCTTATAAGTAGCTCATGAACACAACACACGTCCTCCCCCTCAGCCTCTGCCACATGTTTTCAGCCCAGAATCCAGGCCCACGCCAGAGGTAAGGGCATGCATATATTAACTACCATGGGAGAGTGAGGAAGAGAAGATGCGTCACTGTAATTCGGGTACCTCTGACCCCCTGTTTGAGTACCGAAATCAGCAGAGCAGGAGAAATGATGGATCCGTAGCAGGTGTGCAATCCCGCTCCATTTACAGAAGACACTGGCTCACAGAAGTCTACCAGTGGCCACCCACAATTTGCAAAAACTGGACTTTATCAGAATTAGCTCCCCCACGGTAAACGTGTCTGGAATCAGCACTACATCAAGGGCGCGCTTAATCATCAAGGGTGAAATCGGAGGGCGAGGCATTTAAAAAAAAAAAAAAATCCCAGCTGGAAGCTGTGCTACACTTTACGAACCTGCTGTTTTAAGAGCTGGTGTCCATCAGTCGTGCGGAAGGATGGTCTTTAAAACACTGTGATGACCTTACACAACATACTTCCACCACATTTGTCATTTCTTATAGACAAGACCACTGGAATTATGCGGCTATGGAGGACCAAATTGTGTGGCAGCGTTGATTAAATTATACAGGAGGAAAAGGCACAGTATGCAACATAATGCAGCAAATTCTGTGGTGCTATTGTTTTAATACACATTGTGTGGCTAGTGCGGTAAATCCATAATTACACACATAACACGACGGCGGCATAATGGCATGGTTGAAGTGGCCCTGATTAGAGGTTAGAAGTGGCAGTGGAAATGTGCACACACGTTTGCAAGCTGCATATAGTCGTGGTTGTGTGGCTTCGTTGATGATGTTACAACCTGAAGACCTGGCTGTAATCCTGTAATCCTGGCTTCCACACTAGACCAAATATTGTGTGATTCTGGGCCATTCTTTTTTTTGGGGGGGGGGGGGCGTGTTGCAATTATGTAAAATGGAATACCCCTCCACCCCCCTTCGTGCTGCACTGGAGCCACTAGTAAGTTGCAGTACGAGACTTTCGAGAGCTGAAGTAGACAATTCGCACACACGTTCTCACACAACCAGGAAAGACGAAGATTTTAGAAAAGTAAAGAAAGGCTGTAGAGAGCTTGTACACTGCTTGTACACTACACCCTGACCTGACTGTGTAAAAAATAAAGAGTGTAGGACTGGATGAGGGTCCCGCATGCTTCGCCCCCGGACCTCTCCGCGTGCAGGGCTGCCTGACTCGGTGAAAGCCCCGGCCTGACCTGGTCACACCGAGTTACTCATCTCGGAATGAGTAAACGTTCTGCAGCCCATGTGACGCGCAGTCATGAGAGGGGCTTTTCTTCCACGCTGCTTGCCTGAGTGAGCCTCCCGCCCTCGCCGCGCGGCCCTGCCCGTCCCAGGGACGGGATTATACGCCACGGAGTGAGGGGCCGCGGGGTGAGGGGACTCCAGGGGTCCTGTCCCACTCTCCCAGGCCAACACCTCTTCCTAGAGGAGTGTGGGGGCGATCACACAGAACAGCAGAGAAGTGTGGGGGCGATCACACAGAACAGCCCTGGAGCAGGACAAGGTCTCTCACCACACAGACAAAACAGCAAAAATGTGTTGACAAGCTCACGCTATGACGCATCTTTTTGAAAATATCAAAAGGAAAAAAAACACACAAATAGGAGCTGTCAAGCTGTGCCCTCTCCGGAGGCAGTGTAGCATTATCAGCTAGATGGGCAGTGCAGAAGGAGCCGTCAAGCTTCCTCTCCGCGAAGAATAGAATGATCACCTTCGTGGACACTGCAGGAGGAGCTGTCAAGCTTCCTCTCCTCAAAGTATAGAAGTATAACCTATATGGACACTACAGAAGGCGCTGTCAATCTTCCTTTCCTCGAAGTAGAACTATCAGATACAAGGACACTGCAGAAGGAGCTGTCAAGCTTCCACTCCTCAAAGTAGAACCATCAGATACAAGAACACTGCAGAAGGAGCTGTCAAGCTTCCTCTCAAAGTATAGCATTATCACACACATGAAACCTGCAGAAGGAGCTGCCAAGCTTCCTCTCCTCAAAGTAGAACCATCAGATACAAGAACACTGCAGAAGGAGCTGTCAAGCTTCCACTCCTCAAAGTAGAACCATCAGATACAAGAACACTGCAGAAGGAGCTGTCAAGCTTCCTCTCAAAGTATAGCATTATCACACACATGAAACCTGCAGAAGGAGCTGCCAAGCTTCCTCTCCTCAAAGTAGAACCATCAGATACAAGAACACTGCAGAATGAGCTGTCAAGCTTCCTCTCAAAGTATAGCATTATCACACACATGGAACCTTCAGAATGAGCCGTCAGGCTTCCTAGCCTTAAAGTATAACAATTTCAGACACATGGACAATGCACTACAAGGAGCTGTCAAGCTTCCACTCCTCAAAGTAGAACCATCAGATACAAGAACACTGCAGAAGGAGCTGTCAAGCTTCCTCTCAAAGTATAGCATTATCACACACATGGAACCTGCAGATGGAGCTGCCAAGCTTCCTCTCCTCAAAGTAGAACCATCAGATACAAGAACACTGCAGAATGAGCTGTCAAGCTTCCTCTCAAAGTATAGCATTAGCACACACATGGAACCTTCAGAATGAGCCGTCAGGCTTCCTATCCTTAAAGTATAGCAATTTCAGACACATGGACACTGCACTACAAGGAGCTGTCAAGCATCCTCTCGCATCTTCTGACAGAGTGCCATTATCAGCGAGACGGACACCGCAGTAGGAGCGGTTACACTTCCTCTTCTTATAGTGTAGCATTACCAAACACAAGGACGCTGCAGAAGGACTTGTCAATCTTCCTCTCCTCAAGGTAGAACTATCAGATATAAGGACACTGCAGAAGAAGCTGTCAAGCTTCCTTTCTTCTCTTTTGGCTTTTTTTCTATTCTAAAAGTGCACTGGCAAATAGACAGACACTGCAGATGGAGATGTCAAGCTTCCTCTCTCATCTTCTGCCAGTGTACCATTATCAGACTCATGGGCACTGCAGAAGGCGCTGCCAAGCTTCCTCTCTCATCTTCTATTTACCATTATCAGATACATGAACACTGTGGAAGGAGCTGTCAAGCTTCGTCTCTCATCTTTTGTGTGCCATTATCAGATACATGAACACTGCAGTAGAAGCTGTCAAGCTTCCCCTCCTCGAAGCACAGCATTATCAGATAGATGGGACTTCAGGTGAAAATGTGAAGGCCCAGCTCGTGGAGCGAGCATCAGAGCGCTGGAGCCTTAAGCTAGTGGAACGCTGGGAAGCAGAAGTGCAGAAATGTGCAATAATTGCCCCTGGTGTCTGCTTGCTTAAAGACCAAAAAGAACAGAGGTGGCCTAAGAGAAGAGTCAAGTGCACTAAAATTCATGTTCAAGGAGCATCGGAAGTGGGGGTTGGGGGGGGCGATGTCTGGGATGCCAAGGTGGAAGAGTGCCAAAAATGCCATGGTCATTCCGAGTGGCAAACAGATAACCTTAGTACAAATGGGACAATCAGCCCACAGTGAAGAAAAGAAAATTACACACAAATTGAGTCTCACTCTTTCCGGCAGGCAAAAACTGTCCACTTTGTGAAAATAAAAATTTCAACCCCAATGGTATGAAAATAATGGGCACAAAGCGAATGATCAACAAGGTAAAATAATTACATAGGAGAAGTTGCCAAGCTTCCCCTTCTATTGCATTATCACATAGAAGGACGTCACAGAAGGAACGGCAAATCTGTCATCATTGGGGTAACACATCATCTTATAGCAGCAGGGTATCATTCTGACATAGACACTGCAGAAGTAGCCGACGTGCTTCCTCTCTCATCTTCAGACATTGAAACATTATCATATAGGAGAAGCTGCCAAGCTTCCCTTTCTCTCGCATTATCACATGCAAGGACGTCACAGAGGGAACGGCCAATCTGTCATCCCTGAGGTAACACATTATTTTATGGCAGTGTATTATTCTCACGTAGACACTGCAGAAGGAGCCGACAAGTTTCCTCTCTAGTCTTCTGACAATGAGGCATTTTCATACAGCAGAAGCTGCCAAGCTTCCCTTTCTCTCGCATTATCAACTAGAAGGAAATCACAGAACAAATTGCCAATCTTCATCCCTGGTAACACATAATCTTATAGCAGTGTATTATTCTCTCATACACACTGCAGAAGGAGCCGAAAAGCGTCCTCTCTCATCTTCAGACAGTGAGACATTATCACATAGCAGAAGCTGCCAAGCTTCCCCTTCTCTCGCATTATCACATAGAAGGATGTTACAGAAGGAAATTCCAATCGTTCATCCCTGGGGTAACACATAATGATATAGCAATGTATTATTCTCACATCGATACAGCAGAAGGAGCCGACCAGCTTCCTCTCTCGTATTCTGACACTGTGGCATTATCACACAGCAGAAGCTGCAAAGCTTCCCCTTCTCTCGCATTATCACATAGAAGGATGTCGCAGAAAGGACTGCCAATCTTTCATCCCTGGGGTAACACATAATCTTATAGCAGTGTATTATTCTCTCATACACACTGCAGAAGGAGCCAATAAGCTTCCTCTCTCATCTTCTGACAGTGAGGCATTATCACATAGCAGAAGCTGCCAAGCTTCCCCTTCTCTCGCATTATCACATAGAAGGATGTCACAGAAGGAACTGCCAATCTTTCATCCCTTGGTAACACATATTCTTATAGTAGTGTATTATTCTCTCATACACACTGCAGAAGGAGCCAACAAGCTTCCTCTCTCATCTTCTGACAGTGAGGCATTATCACATAGCGGAAGATGCAAAGCTTCCCCTTCTCTCGCATTATCACATAGAAGGAAGTCGCAGAAAGGGCTGCCAATCATTCATCCCTGGGGTAACACATATTCTTATAGCAGTGTATTATTCTCTCATACACACTGCAGAAGGAGCCAACAAGCTTCCTCTCTGATCTTCAGACAGTGAGGCATTATCATACAGCAGAAGCTTACATTATCACATAGAAGGATGTCACAGAAGGAACTGCCAATCTTTCATCCCTGGGGTAACACATAATCTTATAGCAGTGTATTATTCTCTCATACACACTGCAGAAGGAGCCAACAAGCTTCCTCTCTCATCTTCTGACAGTGAGGCATTATCACATAGCGGAAGATGCAAAGCTTACCCTTCTCTTGCATTATCACATAGAAGGAAGTCGCAGAAAGGGCTGCCAATCATTCATCCCTGGGGTAACACATATTCTTATAGCAGTGTATTATTCTCTCATACACATTGCAGAAGGAGCCAACAAGCTTCCTCTCTGATCTTCAGACAGTGAGGCATTATCATACAGCAGAAGCTTACATTATCACATAGAAGGATGTCACAGAAGGAAATGCCAATCTTTCATCCCTGGATAACGCATAATCTTATAGCAGTGTATTATTCTCTCATACACATTGCAGAAGGAGCCAACAAGCTTCCTCTCTGATCTTCGGAAAGTGAGGCATTATCATACAGCAGAAGCTTACATTATCACATAGAAGGATGTCACAGAAGGAAATGCCAATCTTTCATCCCTGGATAACGCATAATCTTATAGCAGTGTATTATTCTTACAGAGACACTGCAGAAGGAGACAAGTTTCCTCTCTCATCTTCTGACAGTGAGACATTATCATATAGCAGAAGCTGCCAAGCTTCCCCTTCTCTTGCATTATCACATAAAAGGAAGTAACAGAAGGGGCTGCCAATCGTTCATCCCTGGGTAGCACATAATGTTATAGCAGTGTATTATTCTCACATAGACACTGAAGAAGGAGACAAGCTTTCTCTCTCATCTTCAGACATTGAAACATTATCATGTAGGAGAAGCTGACAAGCTTCTCCATCTCTCGCATTATCACATAGAACTTAGAAAGTCACAGAAGAATCTGCCAATCTTGCATCCCTGGGATAATAAAATCTTTTAGCAGTGTATTATTCTTACATAGATACCGCAGGACGGAACAAGCTTCCCCTCTACACAGGCAGTATAGGATTTTCACATAGAAGACGACAAGCTTCCTCCCTTGGAGTACATCACGCACATAATCACTTGAGAAGTAGACGCCAAGCTTCCTCCCCTTCTTCTGGAACAGAATGGCGCCACTGTGAGGACACTACAGTAGGAGGTGACAAGCTTGGCCTCTCTCCTACAGCACCTATCTTATCTTATCTTATCACCAGGGACGGAAGGGTGGTCCCTGCAGCGCAGGAGGGCCCCCAATCCTTCGCCCCCCACCCCCATCTCCTTCAGAGGGCCCCATTTCGCCCAAGGCCAGTGAATATCTGTGATTTAGGGGTGCCTCAGGAGCCCACCTTCACACCCTGCGGGGCGGGGGCGTGGTTTTACGTCACGTCCCTGCTTATCACGTAAACAGCTGAGAAGGACCCTCGGGATTCCCTCCTCTACCTCGGAGAAGAGCGTGAGTGAGTATGAGGCAGAAGTTCACAGGCGGACGCGCTGGGAGGCGCCTTTTCCTCTTCCCGGGATCACGGCACAATTTCCACACAGACACACACCACAGAACCGCTAGGGAGACAGAACTCATCGCTCACAGAGATATGTCCGACATCCCCTTCCCCTGTTCTAGGGCGCATCCAAGTAGAATGTGTGTACAAAATAGTGCAGGGGCCTCCACCTAAGCCCCCGCGCACCCCTCCTCCGGAGAAGCGTATGGTTACCATCAACACCACACAACACTAGGACGGAGCTGGCAAGCTCCCACCCTATGTGCACGCAGTTTATGGCTCACTCGGCTGACATTACTTCCCTCCCACGGAGCAAGCAGTGTGTGTGCGGAGAGCGAGTCCAGCCGAAGCGCGCAGCTCTGGAAGTGTCACAGTTACCGGGGTCTCTGGTGGAGGCGCTCTGTGCCAACCCTTTCTGATGCACTGAAATAACTGCACGACTTTGAACTTGACAACAAATACAAAAAGCGGTGTCCTGAAGAGTGCGCGAATAGTCCTGCCCCCCTCGGCCCACTGGGTGCCGTGGTACATGCTTGACTGTCCTACCTGTCCGCTGCATGGCTGCCCTCTCCTCCGGGGTGCATGTGATGGAAGACGTGCTTCGGTGCCCTCACCCGGAGGCACGGATCGCTGTTGGCAATCGCCGTGTTACCCGGACTCCTGCCTGTACCGCGCAAGAACAGCGCATCCAAGGGGAAGAGAGCAAGTCACATCCAAAGGCAGCGGCGCAACGCAGTCGCGGACTGCGCCAAAAGCGAGGCTTCAGGTAGCGCCGGGTTTCTGCACTTCCGACAGACTCTGCTACTCCGTGAGCCGGTCCGTCCCTCTGTTCAGCGTGACTGTGAGAAGAGGGCGTGGAGGAGGCAGGCCCTGGGCGCCTCCCTCCCGGCGCTGCACCGCTCTTCGAGTCTGGAGCACCAGGTAACCCGCGCACGGGAGGCTGGGCCCCCGCTTAGCACTTCTGCACAGCTCAGGCATGTGCCTCGAAGCAGGGCGGGCCTTTAGAATGGGCGAGCTGGGCCCAGGGCGCCAAGTTTCTAAGGGGCTCATGGAGCTGTGCACGTTAAGGTGGTTATGCCAACAGCAGCGCCCTTCTGATCTTGCTCCAGTCTTGTCCTCGTCCCTCCCTGCCCGTTTGTTTCTGTCAGATTTGCCAGTTTAAAGTGGTTTTAATCCTTCGTCATCATATGGCAGGCGCTGTTTTTAACACCGCTTTAGGTTCCTTCCTTGCCGTCCCCTAATGCCTGCTTGCACACATCAACAAAACCATCATCTGCGCGAGGCAGCTAAGCTCTCGGTGATTTAGGTGAGCTGGGGAGGTCTGGGGTGTTTGTGTTCAGGGGCCTGTCACTGCTCATCCAGGTACTGACCAGTGAACACAAAAGGGACCCCCTGCTACCTCATTTAATTCACTACCCTCAACAAGGGCACCAAATGCGGGCTGACCGACACGTCCCCGCAGGGGACCCTCATAAGAGGGCGGCCCCTTTAGTGCCACAGGATGGCACACTGGACAGCCTAGTGTCCGGTGACCCCTTCAGGGTCCCGTGCGTCACTTCCGGCCGAGGTGGGGGAAGGGGAGAGGTACATATGCCTCCCCCGCCCACCTGGCGGCCTCTTTGTCCCTCACCCTGACGCCGTTTGGTCGTGGTGCTGGTCTCCCGGGATCGCCGTCGGGTACGCTCGTCGCTGAGACTGGTGAGTGTAGGCCCTGCCCTGCCCCGGGCATTTCATGGGTCCTCACAGCAGTCCTGGTGCGGCCCGGAATCGGGTCGGGGGGCAGAATGGAAGGGGATATTTTCCCCCGGCCTTCTTAGAGCAGGCGATCTTTTCCCCGTACCCCAGGCCGTGCTTTAAATACGGGGGCGACCAGCGACAAGGGTCCGAGCGAGCACCCCGCCCCCTCTCCGTACCAGTATAATGGCATTGGCGCGCACCACGACAACGGGGGCCATCGCCCACGTGGGCTCTTAGGCCTGAGGGGTCCGTTCACGTAAGGGGCGGGGGGGGGGGCGGCTAGCGCTATTATGGCCTCCGCTGCCGACGCTGCACCTGAGGGACAGGGTCCAGTTCCCAGTAGCCTGACCGGCCCGTGTTCCCAGGCCACTACGGTCCGCTTTTCCGGGCGGGGGCCGGGGTGCCGCGCAGGCTCCCCCGTCCCCCTGCCTGGGATCCAGGTCGGCGGAGGAGCATATACTCTGCTTTCATTGCCCCCTCCCCTGGCCGGGGTTGGCATAGGGCAAACAGGGGTGGGGGCTAAGGGTGGAAGGATGCGGCCGTGCGGGATACAGTGTGGGTTTGTGCGGGGGAGGGGGGAACCAGCGCAGGTTTCCTACTCCTCTCCATCTCCAACCGGGTGTCTGGGCGCGAGGCAAGCATGCCCATAGCCGCCAGGCCATTTCTTCTTCACCCCGCTCGCCTCCGACACACCGTCGTCTGCCCCTGCACAAGTGACCCGGTCCGACTGGAGGCCGTGCTTTGCTGCAGCCGGGGCTTGAGGCGGCATGTGTCCAAGGGGAATAGCTAGACCAGTGGGTAAACAGCGCCGGGCCGTCCTGCACCGGAGTGTCCTAGCAATCCCTGGCCGGAACAGCCTCCGGGCCTGAGACCAGGTGCGGCCACTAAAGTGGAAAGGCAACCCGCGGGGGGTCGGCCTGTGTCTGGGACCCTGTAGTGCCTGCGGCGGGGGGCGCTGTCTTGCAGGCTGTGCTTGTTATTGATTCGCCAGCTTCACCTCACCCCTGGGGACCTGGGTTTCGAGTCGCGGCACCGACCCTCAATATCCTGTGATTCTGGACAAATCTCTTTGAGAGTATGTCACTGGTTACTCGAATGTGGATGCAATGTAAGACACAGCTATACACAGGTCGGGCGGCATACCGGCCTAAACCTGAGCACGTGTGTTTGCCATGCATGCCCTCAACTCATGCGAGGGGCTGGGCCCAAGCAGGCGGCGCAGGCACCGTTCCCTCTGAGGGGATACCGCACGATAGGCCCTGCATAATAGGATGGGGCAGGAGGACGCAGTGTGGTACTACATCAGCATGGTTGTAACTCTGATCCCCAGACAGCATGTTTTCACGGACACTGTGGTGTCTCCATGACTATGCTCACCGTCCCTGGCTCGACCCAAAACGGCCGGTGGCGCCGACCGCAGACGGGTACCAGGGTTGGACCTTGGGTAGTCGAGTTCTAGGGAACAGGGGAGGGGATAGGAAGTTTTTTCAATATTATACACAAGCCTTAGTTGCGGCTTATTTATCTTATGCAACTAACCACCATTGACAAAGTCTATAGTCCCGACTTTTGTACGAATGAGGCTAGCGGTGTTTTGGCCACCGGGTGGCACTGCCGCATTGTGTTACATTCGGCACATGCCTCTCAATTCAGTTCTACAGCCTGTTATCATAATTTTATAGTGCGGTTGCACAGTGGTGACCAAGTAGATCTGCAGAAATTAATGTATTGTCAGAGGGGACGCAGACTATTGGCACAAAGAATTACAGTTGATTTACACTTCCCTCATCTTGCAAGAGTAGAAGTCCGGTTCCTCGCCTTGGTTTTTCCGGATATGCAAGCAAAACACGTTTTATGTGGCAGCGGGCTGCAGCCGTAATTATGTTTATCAACATCATTAGAAGAGCGTAAATGTCCGGACACGATGTTACAGTAGCAGAGTATGTATATGTGTGTATCCCGTCTCCCGGGATATTGTGTCGAGGGCTACGCGGGTCTAGGGCCCGCGGACTGTTTGGGATCGGGTTAGGTTGCCAGATGCCATGGGCGCCCAACCAAAGTGATATTGATTCCACCAACGCATGCGCATTCAAGGGTTGCTGAGGTTCTCGTCGGGGTGTGGCGGGTCAGGCCTGCCAGCACACATTTTATTTGGATTTATTAAGCAGTTACTTAGCGCAAACTTCTTCATTTACCTGGCATTAAATTGCAGCCTCGTTTGCTTAAATCCACAATTGTGCAAATTCCGAGGCCGGCTAATGGGCTCACGGGGACAGGCTGTCTGCCAGAAGTTCAGTTTACCTGATTTAATCGCCCTGGGTTGGCATCCACTCCAAAACCGGTGTATGACCTCTTGGCCACTGGTCAGATACGGACGGCCAACTCATCCTTGCAGTAGGGAGGGTGATCCTCGCAGAAGGGAGTGTGGCTGAGCGGTCTAAGCCGCCGGATTAAAGCCTCAGCCTCTCCGGAGACGTGGGTTCAGATCCCTCTGCTACAGATGACTTTTCAGCCGGGCGTCTCCGGTTTTGTTCCCTACAATGGTTTTGCACATGGCTTGGGAGTCTTTTCCGGCATGGGTGCAGTGACTCCGGTGGTGAATTTTGTTTGGCTTATTGTTGACGCCAGTGTGGTGCCGGGGGAGTGCTCTCGCCTGGCTGCCTCCCTCTGCCCATGGGGCGCCTAGCTACAACGGTCAGCACGCCGGAGCTCGACGTGGGAAGGGTGGCGGTGCATCCCCTGGTGCATCTAAGAGTTGTGTTGGGATACAACACACCTAATCCTGCCCGCTTTGTCCTCGGCTCCAAGTAGTGGCAGATTGCACAACGATCTAGTTCTGTTTTCATTAACAGTACACTGCAAACCTTGCACTTAGGTCTTAGTGGTTGGCATGGGTTAGTGAGCACTCGGGGTATTGTGCTGCTGGTAATTTTATATGGCACATCCTACTGTCAATATGTGCGCGCAGTATCCCACAAGTGTTAAACCTGTCATGGTCAGTTGCAATTGGGCCAACCCGTGGGAGGTCACCTCAGCAGGTTGGCCGAGGCTCGAGCCCTACCATTACACACAAGCTAATTTTGCTTGGCTCTGCGGTTCGACTCGTAGAGCCAGCCTCGTTTGGCACATAGGAGGATTTGTCATCTCGCAGACGGTGCCTTTGCAGGTAAGATCGCCCCTCAGCTGCGGCCCCGGTGCCCGCATTTCTTGCTATCTCCCCTTTTTCCTTCTGTGCCCCTCGCTGCCCCAATTGCGTTGTGACTGTGATTTTGTCTGTTTTCCCCCCCATTTCCTTTCTGTGCCCCTCGCTGCCCCATTTGCGTTGTGACTGTGATTTTGTCTGTTTTCCCCCCCATTTCCTTTCTGTGCCCCTCGCTGCCCCATTTGCGTTGTGACTGTGATTTTGTCTGTTTTCCCCCCCATTTCCTTTCTGTGCCCCTCGCTGCCCCATTTGCGTTGTGACTGTGATTTTGTCTGTTTTCCCCCATTTCCTTTCTGTGCCCCTCGCTGCCCCATTTGCGTTGTGCCCGTATTTTTTGTCTGTTTTCTCTCCCCTTGTACTTTTGTGCCCCCGCTGCCTCTCGCCTTTCCCGCCGCTGCGTCCCCTGCGGCCCCGCCCCCCTGACTGCCCATTCGCTGCCCCTGCCTCCCGCCTCCCAGCTGCTCCTCCCTCCCACCTCCCCATAAATGGCGGCCGCTGCGCGGTGAGGAGAGCGACCCTTGACCTTGCCAGGTAGGTCGCTCCCCCACCACACAGCTCCGCCTGTGTTGTCTGCCCGCTGCTTCTGCAGGTAAGATCGCCCCTCAGCTGCGGCCCCGGTGCCCGCATTTCTTGCTATCTCCCCTTTTTCCTTCTGTGCCCCTCGCTGCCCCAATTGCGTTGTGACTGTGATTTTGTCTGTTTTCCCCCCATTTCCTTTCTGTGCCCCTCGCTGCCCCATTTGCGTTGTGACTGTGATTTTGTCTGTTTTCCCCCCATTTCCTTTCTGTGCCCCTCGCTGCCCCATTTGCGTTGTGACTGTGATTTTGTCTGTTTTCCCCCCATTTCCTTTCTGTGCCCCTCGCTGCCCCATTTGCGTTGTGACTGTGATTTTGTCTGTTTTCCCCCATTTCCTTTCTGTGCCCCTCGCTGCCCCATTTGCGTTGTGACTGTGATTTTGTCTGTTTTCCCCCCATTTCCTTTCTGTGCCCCTCGCTGCCCCATTTGCGTTGTGACTGTGATTTTGTCTGTTTTCCCCCCATTTCCTTTCTGTGCCCCTCGCTGCCCCATTTGCGTTGTGACTGTGATTTTGTCTGTTTTCCCCCCATTTCCTTTCTGTGCCCCTCGCTGCCCCATTTGCGTTGTGACTGTGATTTTGTCTGTTTTCCCCCCATTTCCTTTCTGTGCCCCTGCCTGCCCCATTTGCGTTGTGACTGTGATTTTGTCTGTTTTCCCCCCATTTCCTTTCTGTGCCCCTCGCTGCCCCATTTGCGTTGTGCCCGTATTTTTTGTCTGTTTTCTCTCCCCTTGTACTTTTGTGCCCCCGCTGCCTCTCGCCTTTCCCGCCGCTGCGTCCCTGCGGCCCCGCCCCCTGACTGCCCATTCGCTGCCCTGCCTCCCGCCTCCCAGCTGCTCCTCCCTCCCACCTCTCCATAAATGGCGGCCGCTGCGCGGTGAGGAGAGCGACCCTTGACCTTGCCAGGTAGGTCGCTCCCCCACCACACAGCTCCGCATGTGTTGTCTGCCCGCTGCTTCTGCAGGTAAGATCGCCCCTCAGCTGCGGCCCCGGTGCCCGCATTTCTTGCTATCTCCCCTTTTTCCTTCTGTGCCCCTCGCTGCCCCAATTGCGTTGTGACTGTGATTTTGTCTGTTTTCCCCCATTTCCTTTCTGTGCCCCTCGCTGCCCCATTTGCGTTGTGACTGTGATTTTGTCTGTTTTCCCCCCATTTCCTTTCTGTGCCCCTCGCTGCCCCATTTGCGTTGTGACTGTGATTTTGTCTGTTTTCCCCCCATTTCCTTTCTGTGCCCCTCGCTGCCCCATTTGCGTTGTGACTGTGATTTTGTCTGTTTTGCCCCCCATTTCCTTTCTGTGCCCCTCGCTGCCCCATTTGCGTTGTGCCCGTATTTTTTGTCTGTTTTCTCTCCCCTTGTACTTTTGTGCCCCCGCTGCCTCTCGCCTTTCCCGCCGCTGCGTCCCCTGCGGCCCCGCCCCCCTGACTGCCCATTCGCTGCCCCTGCCTCCCGCCTCCCAGCTGCTCCTCCCTCCCACCTCCCCATAAATGGCGGCCGCTGCGCGCTGGCGCGCCGAAGGCGCGCCTAAGGCAAGCCCGTCTGCGCCCGTCCGCGACTGGACCGCGCCCAGCGCCAGAACCCCTGGCTCCCACCGATGCAACACTACTCGACGGACCTACGACGCCGCCACCCTCACCGCACTCAATGCCGGCCGGAACCCTGCCTGCTACCGAGCCTCACCGAGACGCACCCACGGACCCTTCACCTGCCAAACCTGCCGATTCACCTGCCCCCGGACGTGCACCACCTCCGCCAAGTCGAGCACCAGCAGCAACCACCTGAAATGCATCCTGTTGAACACCCGCTCCGTCCACAGGCACGCCGTGGAACTCTGGGACCTGCTCGACGCAACAGCACCGGACATCGCCTTCCTCACCGAAACCTGGATGAACGCCTCCTCAGCGCCCGACATCGCCATAGCCATCCCGGACGGATACAAGATCACCCGGAGGGACCGCGTCAACCAGACGGGAGGAGGCATCGCCATCATACACAAGAACACCATCCGCATCTCGACTAACTCCGACGAGACCTTCACCGCCGCCGAACACCTACACTTCCAGATACACACTGACCCCAAGACCACCCTCCGAGGCACCCTCATCTACAGACCCCCGGGACCACGCACACTATTCAGCGAAGACATCGCAGACTTCATCAGCCCGCACGCCATGCCCTCAGCCGACTACATCCTCCTAGGGGACCTCAACTTCCACCTGGAGAACAACAACGACAGAAACACCACCGCCCTGCTGGACAACCTCGCCAACCTCGGACTCAAGCAACTGGTGAACACGCCCACCCACTACGCCGGCCACACGCTTGACCCCGTCTTCTCTTCCAGCAAGCACATCTCCTTCAGCCACGCCACCGGACTACACTGGACCGACCACAGCTGCGTCCACTTCAGCTTCAGAAAGACTGCGACCCACCACCACCCGCAACAGGCTCCCCGCCGGAGCTGGAGCAAGATCACCGCCGAGCAGCTCACCGCCTCCCTCAGCCAGAACACACCCACCAACACAACGGACCCAAACGAAGCAGCCAGCAACCTCGCCAAGTGGCTGACCGCCTGTGCCGACGACCTCGCACCACTAAAAACCCTCCCAGCAGACCCGGAAGCAAGAAAACCCCTTGGTTCACCAACGAACTCAAGGAATCCAAGAAGAACTGCCGCACTCTCGAGAGAACCTGGCGACTCGACCAGACCACAGACAACAGGACCGCCCTCAAGCACGCCACCCGCAAACACCACCAGCTGATCCGTGCCACCAAGAAGTCGGCACTCAAAGAACGACTGGACAACAACGCCCACGACAGCAAGGAACTTTTCAGCATCGTCAAAGAGTTCTCCAACCCCAGCGCCGGAAACAACGACATCACCCCTCGCAAGAACTCTGCAACTCACTCGCCACGTTCTTCCACCGCAAGATCACCGACATACATAACAGCTTCGACGCACAAACCACGCACCCTACCGCCGAACCAACGCCCGCCACCACCACCCTCTGCAACTGGACCCCGATCAGCACCGAAGACACCACCCGCACGATGAACTCCATCCACTCCGGATCACCAACCGACCCCTGCCCACACCATGTCTTCAACAAAGCCGACGCCACCATCGCACCCCATCTCCGGGACATCATCAACTCCTCCTTCCACACTGCCACCTTCCCGGAGAGCTGGAAGCACGCCGAGCTTACCGCCCTCCTGAAGAAACCAACGGCGGACCCCACCGACCTCAAGAACTACCGTCCCATCTCGCTCCTTCCGTTTCCGGCCAAAGTCATCGAGAAGACCGTCAACGGACAGCTTGCCGCCTTCCTCGAGACGAATGGATCCCTCGACCCCTCGCAGTCCGGGTTTCGGGCCAACCACAGCACCGAGACCGCCCTTATCGCAGCCACCGACGACATCAGAACCCTAACCGACAACGGGGAAACAGCAGCCCTCATCCTCTTGGACCTCTCCGCGGCGTTCGACACCGTCTGCCACCGCACCCTAGTGAAGCGCCTCAGCAACATCGGAATCCGAGAGAAAGCACTGGAATGGATCATCTCGTTCCTCGCCGGAAGAACCCAGAGAGTCCGCCTCCCCCGTTCAGATCCGAGGCCACCGAAGTCATCTGCGGCGTTCCACAAGGATCTTCACTCAGTCCAACCCTCTTCAACGTCTACATGAGCCCCTCGCAGCCATCGCACGCCAACACAACCTCAACATCATCTCCTACGCCGACGACACCCAGCTGATCCTCTCCCTCACCAACGACCCCACCACCGCCAGAGCCAACCTACACGACGGGATGAGAGACGTCGCCGACTGGATGAGGAACAGCCGCCTTAAACTAAACTCAGACAAGACGGAAGTCCTCATCCTGGGCTCATCACCCTCCGCCTGGGACGACTCCTGGTGGCCCCTGGCCCTGGGCACCGCGCCCAAGCCAACGGCCCACGCACGCAACCTGGGCTTCATCCTGGACTCCTCCCTATCGATGACCAGACAAGTCAACGCCGTCTCATCCTCGTGCTTCAACACCCTGCGCATGCTCCGCAAGATCTTCAGATGGATCCCCACTGAAACCAGAAAGACCGTCACCCAGGCACTCGTCACCAGCCGACTGGACTATGGGAACACCCTCTACGCCGGAACCACAGCCAAACTTCAAAAAAGACTCCAGCGCATCCAGAACGCCTCCGCACGACTCATCCTGGACATCCCCCGACACAGCCACATCACCGGACACCTGAAAGACCTGCACTGGCTCCCCGTCAGCAAGAGAATCACGTTCAGACTCCTCACCCATGCACACAAGGCCCTCCACGACCTGGGCCCAAAGTACCTCAACGACCGCATGACCTTCTACACGCCCACCCGCCAGCTACGAT
The DNA here is from genome assembly GCA_963921515.1 of Calotriton arnoldi. NCBI lineage: Eukaryota > Metazoa > Chordata > Amphibia > Caudata > Salamandridae > Calotriton > Calotriton arnoldi. The sequence continues at coordinate 1,288,360 of CAWUFW010000037.1, read as the reverse complement.
CAACCAGCCACGCCCTCGCCACCGTACCACGCATCCGCAGAACCACCGCCGGAGGAAGATCCTTCTCCTACCTGGCAGCCAAGACCTGGAACTCCCTCCCCACTCACCTTCGGCGAACCCAGGACCATCTCTCCTTCAGGAAGCAGCTCAAGACCTGGCTGTTCGAGCAGTAACTTACCCCCTCCCCCAGCGCCTTGAGACCCTCCCGGGTGAGTAGCGCGCTCTATAAATGCTGTGATTGATTGATTGATTGATGTGTTCGCGGGGAGAGCGGTAAACAGGCACTTGCCTCTCCACCTATGGAGTGCTGAAAACAGGCGCTGTCATGGCTAGCCCACTAGGCGCTATGGGGGGAGCAACCTGAGCAGCAGGTTTGCTGTTGTAGGCTTGCACAGTGGGCATCTAGGATGATTTGAGCAGGTGACGCCTTTCTTTGTGCGCGATGACTCAAATAGTGTTCCCTTACTGGTGGTGCCCTCGTCTGATGGGGTCTCTGTTCCGGCGCCACGGCAAGCAGAGGGAGAGGCAGACCAGAGACATGTTAATTCATGGGCAATGAAGGATCGGGCCCAGGGCCCTGGCCTTCGAAGGGGCCCCCCTGACAGAGACAACTCTGTTCTGCAGAGTCTTGTCCCGACTGCCTAGATATTTCTGTAACGGATTGTTTTAATTTCTGTTGCCCAGAATGCAATTTTAACGTGGGCAATGTGCGAGAAGATATTCGTTATCTTGCAGAGTAATATTGTGTGCTTCGTACAACATCCAAAACAGTATCTTAAACATCACAGGACCTCCAAAATGAGGGGTTGGGGGTCATATATTATTGCCAGTAATATTAGGGATCTGCTGCTGAGTTCCAATGTTGAAAACACGAGTCACTATCCCTGAATATTGACGCAAACAGAATTAGAACACATGGGCCAGGAGGCAGGGAAGATTTCGGCAATAGGAGGAGCAGGCTTGTTAACATATACTTTGTTTCGATCTGAAGGAATACATGTGCAAACATGAACTGTCGGTTTTAACACTGACCACATTTACACAAGTGTATCACAGCATCGCCAGTTTCTTACACTCAGGGCCATTGGCATTATGCTGATGCGGCAGCAATTTGCACAGATCTTTGGGCCTGCATTAGCCACACATACCCCCTCCAGTATGACCCACACCAAGACCATTCAGCTGTGGCTCCACCTTGGGTCTGGCTGTTTCAATAAAGCCTGTAACTTGTTTAATCTCATTGGACACATGTTGACACGTTAAGGGTCATGTAGTGTTGTGTCTTGCAGGAGGGCCTGCGATTGGTTTGGCTGGTTTTACTTGAAGGGTCCGGTTGTGGTCAGGCAAAAACATCGGTCTAAAACGCATCAACAGGGGTTCACACGCAGTGGAGGGCCCTTGGCGAGGTGCACTGGTAATGTTTTCCCTTAGACAGTATTTTTTAGTGGTTATACAGGTACTAAGGAGGGGATATCTGTGGCAGTATTTCCATGCCTGGAAGTACTTTGTGAGGAAGTAATAGTGTCCCAAGTTGCGCATCATGATATATACATTTGTATAGGGTGCTTGTTAAAAGCTTCCTTCGGTCCAACGGGTGCCAGGCAAACGGGGACGACTTGTACAAGAGTCGAACATGAGTAGTTACTCAACACGGTGTGTTAGAAGGGATGTTGTCGAAGCAGAACTCAAACTAGCCTTAAACGCATGATGGAGACAATTAGTGACATGCCTAAAGCGGTAAACCTGGTGTTAAAGGGATGGCATGCCAAGGGAGAGATCTCCCATATTTCACGGGATCCACTCAATCCAACACGCCTAAAGTAAGCGGAGAATGCCAGAGTGATTTGTTGGACCTGTTATTAGTTTTATTAAACACACCAAGTACTGTGAAGTAGTGACATTTGAACTCAAATCAATGGTACTTCCAGGACACATTTCCTTCAGTACACACACCTCCAGACAGGACTGCCCTCCCCTGGAGCAAAGGGAAGCAATACACCATATTCGGCATAACGCCAACGTCGGGAAGCAAGAAAGATGGTGATGGAGTGGGGAGCGATGAATCTTGGTCTGCTCGCACTGGTAGGCGATTTCTGCGGGGGCTTAGCTAAGCTTGCTGCCAGGCAGTGGTCTTTCCCAACTAATGTAATAATGTTGAATGGGTTGCAAGCATGCACCAAGAGATGGGTCCTCGAGACCATTCTGGACTTCAACATGGTTGGAGTCAGGCCAAGGAGTGGCCGTGTGCCCACCGAGTGCTGGAGATGGTTGGGTGGGTTGGCATGGGTATACAGAAGTTTGTGGCAGGCTCGCACATGTGGTTGTTCCGCTGAGTTTGGGGGCAGGTTAGCATGCTTCATCTTGTCTCTGCCAGAGACAGCAGACCCCCAGAGTGACAGCGCGCTCAAATACTCGTCATGTTGGCACATATTTACAGGACTCGTAGCAGGACTCTCCAAGAGAGGGTATTTTCAGTTGCATCTGACCGCTGTTACCTTGGTTCAGGTAGAGCAGATATTGAGGCATCATTACAGTGTCAGGCATTGCGGGTTATGGCAAGCCATCTGTAGTCACTATTCCTGGATGGGCAGCGTCTGCAGCTTGCAAGTGGGACGGGGTATCCCAAAGAAGAAAAACTTGTGTTAAAGGGATGGCATGCCAAGGGAGATAGCTTACACATTTCACGGAATCCCCTCAAATCCAACATGCATAAAGAAAGCGAGGAATGCCCAAGTGATTGGTTGGACCTGTTAGTAATTTTATTAAACACACCAAGTACGGCGAACTAGTGACATGTGATCTCATAGCAATGGTACTTCCAGGACACATCTCCTTCAGTACACACACCGCCAGACAGGGCTGCTCTCCCCTGGAGCAAAGGGAAGCTAAATACCATAGACGGCATACCGCCAACGTGGGGAAGCAAGAAAGATGGTGATGGAGTGGGGAGCGACAAATCTTGGTCTGCTCGCACAGGCAGGCGATTTCCGCAGGGGCTTAGCTAAGCTTGCGGCCAGGCAGTGGTCTTGTCCAACTAATGTGAAAATGTTAAGGGTTGCAAGCATGCACCAAGAGAGGGAGCATAGAGACCATCCAGGACAGACAAAAACACCCGCCCTATAGCCAGGGAGCCAGGCAGTTGCGGAAACTGCCAGCTAATTTGTGGGTTGCGGTGCAATAATCTGAGGGGAACATGGGGTCAGAGCATAATTTGGCTACAATGATTGAAGAATGATTGTTTCGGCGTTCCCACTGCTCAAGAAGGGGCAAGTATTTGTTCAGGTTGTTCCCCCCCCTTACACGTCAGGTACACAAGGACACCCGTGCTTAAGGTCACATATCCCATGGCAGGATAGTCGCCAAGGGGGGGAATGGCTATTGACAAGCCTTGCCAGGACAGGGATAGCCGCTCACACTAACTGGAGCCTCCAGGGAGGATAAATGTTGTAAACACAGACTTGGGTGTGCTGGGCCCAAAACCCCTCACCAAAGTTGCGGGGGCATCAGGCTGTCAGGTGTCTTTGAGGGATGGGCAAGGGCATTAAAGGGTTGTAGTGCGTGACACAGCATTTGCAGGGATGCAGAAGGGTCCCAGTGGATCCACCAAAGGGACTACAGCGAAACATGTGACACAGAATCATGTAGTCCGACACTGTAAGTATCAAGGGTCGCAAGGGAGAGCAGTGACCGTGCATCTGTGACCGGTTGAAGGTTCAGCAAGCAGGGTAGGCTGCGTAAGTTGTCACTTCACGAAAGGGTGCAGTGTCTAATAATGGGCACCATACACTTATTCCCTCAAACCTGTTGGGACACCATTACTATGTTCACCAGGGATAAATCGAAAAGAACTATGAAATTGTCTGGTCAATGTGGCGAAGTAATGCACCCTAGAAGAAGACCACTCGGTGCAAATTAGCAACCAGTTGGGGACGGGTGACTTCAGTGGTCGGGAATCACCCCCCGGCTCCCGTGGCATGGAGCTCGGTCGGGGGAGGTGATGGAGCCTGCGCGCAGGAGGTTCATCTGCGCTATGCGTAAATTCACTGAACAGAGGGGATTTGGCTTCTTTAGACATGGGTGCTGCACGCCAAATTCACAGGGTGTTTTGAGGACGATGGGCTACATCTGTCCAGTATAGCATGGACCTGTTCTTGCTGGATAGGGGAGAGGCCCTAGAAATAACAGGATGTAAGTAGGAATGCCGGCCTTGGTGGGGGGCCCTGGCTGCGACGGTCGCCACACCCAGGGCTGTGGCGGAGTTACAGGGCGATCCGGAGGCGGAAAGGTACTCTGGGGTACCCTCTTCAGGAGCACAAAGGGTGCTGAGGCCTAATATCCCCAGGAAGTCTGTGCGGTGGACCCTGGGGTGCGACGGCGCCCCGTCTGTCCTATGGGCGGTTGGAAACCTGTACAACCGGGGGTCGCTTGAACGCTCCGCCCCTCGTAGGGGGGGGGCGTGAGTAATAGGGTGGACCGATGGTTCACCGGAAGTGGGAGGGGCTATCCCCTCACCACAACCGCTAGGCACCGATTGGCTAAGGCCACGATGCAAGTTGGCCCATCAGGTGGTAGGCCGCGAGGGGCGGCTTGCCTTTGGATCGCCTGTAAGATAACCCACCATGTTGGCATATTTGGTATGCTAATAAACCTGCAGCAATTTTTTCCCACCAAAAAGTTGTCTTGTCTGCTTATTTATATTACATGTATGTTGCTGCGGGAGGGCTGGTGAGTGTTGCCGATATTGGCACTATGCGGGCTGACCGACACGTCCCTGCAAGGGACTCTCATAAGAGGGCGGCCCCTTTAGTGCCACAGGATGGCACACTGGACAGCCTAGTGTCCGGTGACCCCTTCAGGGTCCCGTGCGTCACTTGTCACTTTCGGCCGAGGTGGGGGAAGGGGAGAGGTACATATGCCTCCCCCGCCCACCTGGCGGCCTCTTTGTCCCTCACCCTGATGCCGTTTCCCTCCCTACCGCTTACCCGGCATATTCAGGGTGGGGGAGGAAGGTTCTTCTAATCCTCTTTATTTGTGTTGCAGGCGGAGTTACAGGGCGATCCGGAGGCGGAAAGGTACTCGGGGGTACCCTCTTCAGGAGCACAAAGGGTGCTGAGGCCTAATATCCCCAGGAAGTCTGTGCGGTGGACCCTGGGGTGCGACGGCGCCCCGTCTGTCCTACGGGCGGTTGGAAACCTGTACAACCGGGGGTTGCTTGAACGCTCCGCCCCTCGTAAGGGGGGGGCGTGAGTAATAGGGTGGACCGATGGTTCACCGGAAGTGGGAGGGGCTATCCCCTCACCACAACCGCTAGGCACCGATTGGCTAAGGCCACGATGCAAGTTGGCCCATCAGGTGGTAGGCCGCGAGGGGCGGCTTGCCTTTGGATCGCCTGTAAGATAACCCACCATGTTGGCATATTTGGTATGCTAATAAACCTGCAGCAATTTTTTCCCACCAAATAGTTGTCTTGTCTGCTTATTTATATTACATGTAGGTTGCTGCAGGAGGGCTGGTGAGTGTTGCCGATATTGGCACTATGTATCTCCGCCCACGCCCAGGGCGCTATCCGGCTCTGCCTAGGAGCCCGTTGCCCACATGTATCCTGCACTGCACACGGGAGGCCAGGCGCACACGTGACACTTCTGAGCTACAGAGTAGGTACAACCAGACCGACTCCCCATGTGTCCTGCACCCGGGAGGCTGGAGTTACAAACAGCGCCTGCATCGTATCCACTAGCCAGGTGCCACCCAGCCAGCCATCGCACGGTGGGCTGGGCGCACACACACTTAACACATGACATGCATCGAAGGTACAAGCCTGGAGCCCCCAGGTAACCTGACCAATGGAGTCTGGAGGGACACACATCACTTCTGCACAGGTGTGCATGCATCGTATCCACAAGCCGGGAGCACCCCAGCTAGCCATCGCCCAGGGGCCTGGATACTCACTTAACACATGGCATGCAACGAAGGTACAAGCCCGGAGCCCTCAGGTAACCTGCGCATGGGAGGCTGGAGGTACACACAGGGCACGAGTTGGGGGTACACGCGGGTACACAGCGTCCACCTACTCTTTTCACAGGGTGGACGCCGTCACCCTTGCTAAGAAGTTGGGCCCCACAGAAATATGTTGAAGTTGTCCCAGTGTAATTTTGAAACACCGGGACACATTCATCAGCTCCTGCACGTTGTCTGCTCTAGATTCCCAGCAGCAACGTGCAGGCAGGGAGGGGGCTTTTTTCCCACCTCCAGCTGGGCAACGATAAAGACAGAAGTTAAGGGGCCATCAGGCCTCATTTTGATCGAGTCTGGGACTGGAAGAGTCCTGGAACCTCACAAATGCAAATACACGGGGGGAACAAAAGCACACAGCTTGTTATCTCTTCACAGGTACTTAAGCGATGCATGCTTTTTACTTTGTGTATATAAGTGCATGCACTGTAAGAATGTTAGATGGGTTGGTCTGTCTCAGTATTTTACACAAATAAGAATTTAAATAGCACTTTTTAAATTCTTTTATAGCGCTAATCATCCCAATGCAGAGTGTTAAGAGCACTTTACATAACATACACATTATCCATTCCAAATAAATCATGTAAGTGTGTAAATTAATGTACAAGATGTGTTACACGAGACAGTCGGGGTTACAAGGGTTACAAGGGAGAGGATGTAGCCTTACGGCTAGAGCGGTCGACCTCGAAGCTGGGGAACCGGGTTCGAGTTTCGGCAATGTCGCTCAACATCCTGTGATTCTGGGCAAATCACTTAATCTCCCTGTGCCTAACAAAAATGAATGTGTCCTCATGTAACGCAACTGGTGCTCATATAAAGCGCTCTGATACCCGATTTCTCGGGTCTAGTTCGTGCTATATAAAACTCAAAAAAAAATTTTTTTTAAAAACACAAGGTGTAGGAGTTAAATACACTTCATAGCTCACTGTGGTCTACTAGAAGGATTACTATTTATTAACTGCAAGTAACAAAATGATCTCTCTGTTCATAGCAGTAATCGACTTACCTATCTACATAAAATAAAAATCTGTGATCTGCTTTGCAGGAGGCAACTTTTTTAAAAAACATATTTTATTGCATTTTCAGTTGGCATTTGTTATAACATACACATATCAGAGCATCACTTCCAGTGAGGTCACTTCCTGTGATGCCACATGGAATGTCACACGTCGTGACGTCATGTGCTTTGATAGCACTCGTCATGATGTCACTTGCACACTGCCTGACTTGGTCAGTCCCCCCACTTCGTTTTTTTAGGACTTGTGCTCTGGGTACACACAACACTTCTGCACAAGCCGGGAGCCCACAGGTAGCCATCGCACAGTGGGCTGGGCGCACACACACTTAACACATGACATGCATCGAAGGTACAAATCAGGAGCCCCAAGGTAACCTGCGCACAGGAGGCTGGAGGTACACAAAGCACTTCTGCACAGGTGTGCATCGTATCCACAAGCCGGTTGCCCACAGGTAGCCATCGCACTGGGCTGGGTACTCACTTAACATATGACATGCATCGAAGGTACAAGCCCGGCGCCCTCAGGTAACCTGCGCACGGGAGGTTGGACTTGACGCACTCTATGCGCAGCACGTGCAGCACATGCACACGTCTGAAGAAACAGCAGCTAACTTGCACGCGACGGCTACAGGCTGGACGCACGGTTACAGGCTGGACACGCACCAACGTGCTCTGCACTGTACACGCCCTGTGCCAAAGTAACCTTAGGTAACCAGCACACACCTTGCTCGGGGTCGAGTTGCGCTTTCCCACCTTCACCATCTATGTTTGTGGTGGTCGAAGTGGTGTAAGTGAACCCGAGAGTAGCCCCCACCTCCCTCCCCCCATCCTTTCAGGTGCATTCAACTAAAGGCCAGCATTAACTGTTCAGGAAGGGTCGTTTTTTGAATGAAAAATATGGGAACGGGTTAAAGGTTGGGAACGCCCTAGGCCCCGCCCACTTCGATCTCTTTCGAACTGTCAAACATGAATATTGACTCTCGTTGTAGGGTAACCAACCGTCCGCAAATTTCACGGGCCGTCCGTAATTTGGATCTCACGTCCGTTGTCCGTGAGGATCCCCTTTACGGTCGCCTTTTGTCTGTAATTTCAACTCCCTGATGGGGCCGCCTTGCACTCCTCCTCGGAGCACAAGAGAAGCCCCACCCCGCCCATTGTTATTCTGTCTTCAGGCTGATTGCCACATACAGAATGACAATGGGCCAGTCTGGGCTGCAAAGCATGTAGTGGGCCTCCCCCAGCCTCTGTCTAGGGCAGGGCATTCTGTCAGACAGAAGAAATGTGCAAAAACGCCAATGCTGCTAGGTGAGAATCCAGTTCAAGAAAAGAAGCTGGTGAAAGAAGTTAAAAAGAAGGGGCTAGAGTTCTTTCATAGTCTTGCCATTTTAGAAATGATGCATTTTCAATATTATATTCAAGGAAGCCATGATTGCTGCTTTTTTATTTTATGCAACTAACAACCATTGACAAAGCCAATAGTTCTGGCTTGTTACAGGTGTAACGTTACTAGTTGTGTTATATATCTTGATACAATGACAGAAGAGGCAAAATACCAGTCAGGCGGTACACTATACTAAGCACAGATTTTTAGCTTAGATGTTTTAAGCCACGCCCTTAATTACATCGAACACCCCCTTTGGAGAGACCCTCAAGTTTTTTCATCCCACTTAAAGCCCTGGAAACAATCACCATGTCACAGACACCTCATGGCCTGGCACTGTGCATCATGCATGACTCATGACTCAGATTGCCTATGTGCAAGGGCTTAGTGAACCCTACCCCCACCCCTTGCTTTAGGAACTACAGCAAGGGTGACATTCTTGATGGGCCTCTTCTGTCTGCAACTCTGCTCAGCTCAGCTCATAATTAGTATGAAAAGGTGGGTGAGTGAGTAAGTGAAGGGATGGGTGGATGGCTGGATAGATTAGTGAAAGGGTGAATGGATGAATGAAAGGATGAATGGATGGCTAATGAGAGAAAGGATGGATGGATGAGTGAGTGGAAGGGTGGATGAGAGAAAGTAAAAAGATGGATGTATGGGTGGAAGGGTAGATGGATGGGTAAAAGGGTGGATGGATGAGTGAACGGATGGATGGATGAGTGAAAGGGTGGATGATGGGCGAGTGAATGGGTGGATGGATGAGTGAAATGATGGATGGATTGATGAATTGATAAGTGAAAGGGTGAATGGATGAACGGATGAGTGAAAGGGTGGATGTAAGGATGGATGAGTGAGTGAAAGGGAGGGTAGATGGACAAAAGGGTGGATAGATGAGTGAAGGAGTGAAAGGGTGGATGGATGAGTGATAGGGTCAATGGATGGATTCATGAGTGGATGAGTAGATGGATGTGTGGAAGGGAGGATGGCTAAGTGGAAGGGTCGATGGAGAGAGAAAGGAAGGATGGATTGATGACTGAAAGGGTGAATGGGTGGAAGGATGAGTGACTGGATGAGTAAGTGAAAGGATGGGTGAAAGGCTAAAAGGCTGGATGGATGAGTGAATGGCTGGATGGGTGGAAGAGTGGATGGATGAGTGTACCGATGGATAGGGTGATAGGGTGAAAGGGTGGATGGATGGATAATGGATGGATGAGTGAAAGGGTGGATGGAGGGATGGGTGAGTGAAATGATGGATGGAAGGATACATGATGGATAGGTTTGCAAATGGTTGAATATGTTTGGATATGGATGGGCTTAATTATATACTATTGCACGACCTCCTCTGATGTGTCTGTAAAACGTACCTTTTGTCCCGAAGTTTTGTCCTGAATTTTGACCTCCTGTCCTGAATTTTTGTCCTGAATTTTGAACCTTTGTCCTGAATTTTTACACTCACCGTCCAGAATTTGCACCCATGCCAGTTGGTCACCCTATCTCGTTGAGGCAGACGATCTACATTCTGTAGATCAGTTCACTTTCTTTAACGTGCACTGGGATTTCCCCCCCATCATCCCTGTCCCGAATACAGCGGGGGGGGGCACAGCACAGGTTTCTTAGAGTGATTCTTCCGTCTTTCCAAGAGTTTCCCCTTTCCAAGCCTCTAATTCTGCCTCCCTCTAACAACAGGCAGCACAATGTGTATAATTAACTCACTAGAAAATAGCTAAATTATCACTGTTAGAGTTCTGTGCAGAATATAAACACCAGGTATGCCTGTAGAAACGTATATTAAGCCACAGCTGATTTTACCGCATCGTAGTAAATAACATTGTCTGTGCTGAACGACATCTTGGGGGAGGGGTTAATGCACTCTCCGTGGTGGGATAGCAGGGCTCACCGTACTTTCTTCTTCTAATGCTAATAAAGGCAGATTGATGGTCGTAGCTTCATAATACGAAGGGTCAACAGGACAGGGTCGACTCCCTAAGATTCAGCAGGCCTAGCCTGAGACATTGCGACCAGCCTTCAATCAATCAATCAATTAGGGTCTTGTATAGTGCGGCTACTCACCTGTGAGGGTCTCAAGGTACTGGGGGAGGGGGGCTGCTGGTAGGACTGGGTGGAGGATCATTCGAGAGCCAGGTCTTGAAGTCCTTCCTGAATTGGGTCAGCGACGCGGCTTGCCTGAGATGGAGGGGCAGGGTGTTCCAGGTCTTGACGGTGAGGTGGGCGAGCAACCTTCCTCCGGTTCTGGTCTTGTGGATCCTGGGGACAGAGGGAAGGGGGAGTTAGAAGGATTGGAGGTTGTCTGGTGGGTACGTAGAATGTGAGGCGGTGGTTCAGGTATGCTGGTCCTTCGTCGTGTAGAGCTATGTAGGCGTGAGTGAGGAGCTTGAAAGTGATTCTCTTGTTGACTAGGAGCAAGTGGAGTTGTCGGAGGTGTTGCGTGATGTGGCTGTGGTGCGGGATGTCGAGAGCCAGTCTGGCTGCGGCATTTTGGACGTTCTGAAGTTTCTTGAGCTGTTTCTGGGTGACGTCGGCATAGAGTGCGTTGCCATAGTTGAGTCTGCTGGTGATGAGTGCATGGGTGACCGTCTTTTCAGATTCTGTGGGAATCCATCAGAACGTCTTTCGAAGCAGGCGGAGCGTGTGGAAGCAGGTTGAGGAAACTGCGTTGATTTGGCGGTTCATAGTGAGCGATGAGTCCAGCATGATGCCAAGATAGCGTGTGTGGTCCGTCGGGGTGGGGGGAGATCCCAGAGGGGCAGGCCACCAGGAGTCGTCCCAAGCTGAAGGGGTGGGTCCCAGGATGAGTACTTCGGTCTTGTCCGAGTTGAGCTTGAGGCAGCTGTCTTTCATCCATGTAGCAACGGCCTTCATTCTACTGTGGAAGTTGATTCTGGTGGTTGTGGGTTCGTTGGTGAGGGAGAGGATCAGCTAGGTGTCGTCGGCATATGAGACAATGTTGAGTCCGTGGCTTCTGATGATGGCTGTGAGGGGGGCTATGTATACGTTGAAGAGGGTGGGGCTCAGGGACGAACCCTGGGGCACTCCACAGCTGATCTCTGTGGGTTCTGAGAGGAACGGTGCCAGCAGGGACATTTTAAGGATTTTGGGGGCTCTGGGCCAAGCATATTTTGGGGCCCCTGTGAGGAACAGTTTTGAATTTATGACCCTTTTTCAGCTCTTTCAAGCCCTCTTTGGCTGAGCCACTGACAGTGCACAGACACACTCGTCCAAATTCTAAATGTATTTACATGTAATATTCTGGGGTAGTGATGTGTGTTTTCCGTATGGTAACACAGCCAGTGGTGGCTGGTGACATTTGAAAGTGGTGGGGCGTAAACTTTCTGTCGGAGTGCACCGTGGCGAGCGCGCGTAGTGCGCGAGGCCGAACACCTTAAGTGGGGTTTGGGGGTTCTCCCGCGAGAACATTTTGAAAAAGAGTGGGTAAATGGTGCATTTTCATGCAAATTTGAGAAGCACAGAGACTAGAGCTGCAAACACACATAGAGCCCGCTGCAGCACTGTGACTAAGACTGGTGCCACACACAGAGCCAGCTGCAGCACAGAGACTAGACAAGTAGATAAGTGGGAGAATGAGATCTGAAACTAAAATGCATTAACATTCTAATGTCAGTTTCCCCACTTAACAAAGAGAGTGATCCCCAGAAAATGAGTTCCCCATCCTGTTTCTTCATTACATTTTCAGACAAAATTAGGAACATTCACAGACATTTTAGGTCTCACCTACAGGCAGCTTTTAACTGTCTGCTGTTCTAGACCTGTTGTGAGGACAACTGAATGCTTAAAGTGCTCTTTGGGACAGCTTGGTACTCTCATTTACTTGCCTCTTATTCAATGGTTTTCTTCCCAGTTTTTGTGTTTGTCCCTCCCCTCGCGCATAACTTCTTCACCATACTTCTGAATGAATGACTTGCACCCTTCCACTTCTCACATTCAGGGAACTACCTTTTTCTTCTGCATTTAGCACTCCATAGCAGTGTGTTTTCTTGCTCTGCTGTCTCCCTTTGTGTGCTGCTTCCTGCCTTAAATCCCGATCCCCTGTGCTCTCTGTTTTGCTAAACTCCTCCCCTCAAGTCACCCATTGCCTCCACCACCCTTCCCAGCTTGTTATTTTTTAATGTATTTTTCAACCCCACCCGCACACCCAAGTTTCTCTGTTGCTTCCCCAACCCTCTCTGACCTGCATGACTTTTTTCCATTTCTGCTATTTGAAACCCCCATCTCTCCCATTTCTCTCTCCCTTGCTGTTGCCACTGCGCAGCATTTCCATTTTCCCCACCTGCTCTACCTTTGTCACTCCTGCCCTCGCTTCCTTTTTTGAATATTTCTATAAGGGCTTGTATGTTCCAATTTGCTGCTGGGGCCCTCCTTTTGTAAAACAAACTTTCACACACATTTTATTCAATTCTATTTACCTCCAAGATAAAAAAAAAGCTCAACACTGCCATGTCACGCTGTATGTGCATGCATGTGTGTTGATGTACATGTGACATGCACATATATGTCATCAACCTGACCGCCGTTGTATCATAACAGATATGCACGCCTGCATGCATGCATGCATACTTATCATTGCACTTTTTTTCATTTTTTTTTCCAATATAGCTTAACATAGGCAAAAAAAGGTTTTTTTCTTTTTACTGATGTGGAACAGCATTGGCAAAGCCATAAGGCGTGTCCTGTTGGTTTGCTAATGCATGTTTATCCTCTTGCCTTCTCATTCTCCTTTCTCCTCAGTGCTTTTAAGTGGCCCAAGAAAGGTGTGGTACACAAACCATAAACATTACATGAAACTGATCAGTGGACACAACCAGCCTGCTGCTTTCTTTGGCTACTGTGTAATGGCAAAGATTACACTTAATCTCCAGGTCCATCTGCAGTCTAGCACTGTGATCATAATATATATGTAACATAGATATTTAACTGACTAGCGAAAATAATCCACATAGGCTGGACTATGGACAACCAACCCAAATCTCAACATAGTACTGTCAACCTGACACATAGCCTATAAAAATATTTATTGAAAGCGACCTATTTCTACTTTCACTTAAGTTTACCACCACAAACCACTTAGTATATTAAACAAACCTGTAGTACTCTTATGCAACCAAAACAAGCCTGCAGTTGGCCAGACTGAGTCACATAACTTGCGTGCAGGTACACCGCATGTGGGCATGAAGTGTGTAATCAGTGCACATCACTGAGGCTCGAGCTACTGTACTTGGTACACAAGGGGTGAGAGGACGTGTATTTCTGGCAGACAGACTGTGACATGCAGCGGAAGCTGGAAAAGGGATGGGAGGCTGAGCACCTCCCAAGGAGACACCACGGACTGGAGGCCCCGGCGCCAAAGCCTCAGACTGCATGTTGCTTACAATAGCACTGTGTGTGCATAAATAAATACTGCACTGTGTTGCGTTGTATTGTTCAGTTTTGACACCGCAGGCCACGCTGTAATATAGGGAGGTCTCTTGGAATTCTAATCGCCGCTTCAGCTCTACCCAAACCGGCTCTACGCAATGTGTTGACTCGGGAAGGATGAAACACCCAGTCAGATAGCGAGAATTCAAACCCAAGCCCGGAAGTCAACTCGCGTCTACAGCTGGCGCGTTAATCTATGTGGTCACCCGCCAGAATCGTTTTGGGGTCTATGTGACGCCAAAATATAACTTTTGCTGATAACACAGTACTGTGAGTGAGTTCAAGTGAGATGTTGAGTCTAAACACGGTTGAATGTTCTCTGGCTTTTGTTTATACGAGTGCGACATATCGTGCCGAGGAGGGCCTATAGCCCTTGTATTTACAACAACTTGGAACCGTAGACGTTTTGGAATAAACGCAAAATGATTAACATATTATCAACATTGCTGCTTTACTCTCCCTGTTGAGGCAATAAAACACACCCACTTCACAAAATGCATTTTGATCCGTTCTAGCACCGTGTCTACACTCAGCGTAAGGTAATGGGAGAGCTCATGCACTGTGGCACAGTCGCGGCTCGCGCTCCAATACTCGCGGGGGTGGGGGGGGTGTTAGGTGTCGCGCACGGCGCAGGGGAGTTTAAATTATTATTATTATGCAATTACTTACCGGATCCGCGCGGCCTCTGCGAGTCCTCCTGGGCCGGGGTCCGACTCCCGCGTTGGCGCCTTGGCAAGTACTGCCTGCTCTCAGCCAATCCAGACGCTGCTCCAGGGGCAGCGCCAGGATTGGCTTGAGCAGTGTTGCGCATGTTCTGTTTAGGGCTTAACATTTTTTTGCGACCAGCCCGAACATGCGCACTAGGCTGCTCATTAGAAGAGCGGCATGGAACAACCCTCGCTCTTCTAATGAGCAGCCTAGTGTGCGCATGTTCAGGGCTGGTCGCAAAATGTTTAAGCCCTAAACAGAACATGCGCACTCTTGCTGTGCGCTCCGCCGGCCGACCACTTGTGTGATACGTGTTAGGGTGGAGGAGGATGTCAATCAAATCAGACACTGACTTGCAGCTGTAGTGCTGCCCCGCCCCCTTCTAAGCCGACTGCCTCCGGCGGCCTGGGAATCGGAGGGATTGCATTGTGTGACTCGTGAGAGAGTCAGAGTTAGAGAGAGTGACGGCAACGCTCAGTGGGGCAACACCCAAGCGCCCTATTGGACGCACCGCCGCTGAACACAGCAGCTGCTCGCTAATATTATTGCAAATAAGCTCTGTGACACCCTCCCATTTCTCATATGTGAGGTCCCGATTTGATCTAAAATAAACTATTTTATGGATGCTGCATGAAACATAAACACAACATTTCTCTACAAAATGTCTATAATAGACACACATATCACTCACATTGAAAATAAAGCAAAGGGAAGTGGTATTTGAAACAATCTGTTTAAGAATCCTCAGGGCAAGACTCTGCAGAACAGAGCTGGTTCTATCAGGGACCCCCATGAAAGGCTGGGGCACTGGGTCAGAGCCCACTTTGCCCATGCCTTAAAACGTCTCTGGGTGGTAGGCTGACTCGCTGGGTGCGGCCAGTGAGGAAGAAGTGGATCCAGTCCAGAGCCTTGTCGTGGATGCCGGCGTTGTGGAGTCTCGTGATTAGGGTGCGGTGGGAGATGGTGTCCAAGGCGGCAGAGAGGTCTAGTAGGATGAGTGCTGCGGTCTTCCCCCGGTCGAGCAGGGCGCAGATGTCATCGTGGTGGTGAGGAGTGCGGTCTCCGTGCCGTGGTTGCTTCGAAAGCCTGATTGGGAGGTGTCCAGGATGTGGTTCACTTCGTTGAACTCGGAGAGTTGGGCGTTGATGACCTTCTCGATTACCTTGGCTGGGAAGGGGAGGAGGGAGATGGGTTTGAAGTTCTTGAGGTCTGTCGGGGATGAGGACGGCTTCTTCAGCAGGGGGTTGATCTCGGCGTGTTTCCAATCATCGGGGAAGGTGGCGGTTTCGATGCAGCAGTTGATGGTGCGGCGAAGCTGGAGAGCGATGGCGGCAGCTGCTCTGTGGAAGATGTGGTACGGACAGGGATCCGTCGGGGATCCTGAGTGGATGCTCTTCATGGTCTTGAGCGTGTCCTCTGTTGTGAGCGGGGTCCAGCAGAGGGCGGTCTGTTGGGGTGCGGCTTGGTTGTGTGCGATGGTGGTGGGCATAGTGGCCGGGTCTAGAGTGTTGAAGCTGTCATAGATCTTCCTGATCTTGTGGTTGAAGAAGGTGCCGAGTTTGTTGCAGAGGTCTTGGGAGGGGGGGTGTCTGTGGTCTCGCTGTTGGGCCTGGCGAACTCCTTGATGATGGCGAAGAGTTCTTTGCTGTTGTGTGCGTTGGCATTGATTCTGTCTTGGAGGGCCGTTTTCTTTGTGGTTTTCAGGAGGAAGTGGTGTGCATTTGTGGCAGATTTGAAGGTTGCGTGAGTATCCTGGGTTTAGTTGTTCCTCCATCTCTTCTCGAGTCGTCTGCAGGTGCGTCTGGACTCGTGGAGGGCAGGAGTGAACCAGCTGGCCTTCTTGGAGTGTTGTTTGCCTGGTCTTTTCTTGAGGGGTGCCAGGGTGTCGGCGCAGTTGGAGATCCATTGGTGGAGGTTGCGTGCTGTGGTGTTGGCGTCCATTGGCGTTGGCGGAGTGGTTGTGCTAAGGGAGTTGAATAGAAGTTCTTCGGTGGCCTTGGTCCATCTGCAACGGGGGGCGATGAGGATGGTGGTGTACAGTGGGTGTGGCGAAGGCAAGATGCACCCCTGATGGTCGGTCCAGGAGAGTTTGGTGGTGTGGCTGTAGCTGATGTTCCCACTGGCGGAGAAGACTGGGTCGAGCATGTGTACCGTTATATGGGTTGGAGCGGTGACTAGCTGCTTGAGTCCAATGTTGTTGAGGTTCTCCAGAAGGGAGGCAGTGTTCTGGTCACTGGGGTTGTGCGTGTGGAAGTTGAGGTCTCCAAGTAGGATGTGGTCGGTGGATGCGAGAGCCTGGGTGCAATGAGGTCTACAATGGCATCGGTGAAGGGGGGTCAGGGCCCGGGGGGCCTGTAGATGAGGGTGCCACGGAGGGTGGTGTTGGGGTTGGTCCGGATCTGGAAGTGGAGGTGTTCCATGGTCGTTGTTTGGTCATTGGAGTGCGTGGTCAGTTGAAGTGTGCTTTTGTGGACGATGGCGATTCCTCCTCCTCAGCAGTCGGGGTGGTCCTTGTGGGTGATTTTATAGCCGTCGGGGATGGCGATGTCCGGTCCGGTGCGGAGCAGGGGTTGGTCCAGGTTTACGTGAAGAAAGCGATGTCAGGAAAGGTGGCGTCGAGGAGGTCCTAGATTTCTTTGGCGTGTTTGTGAAGGGACCGCACATTGAGGAGGATGCAGTTGAGCCAGACGGGTGCGCTGTTGGTCGGCTGGGCGGCGGAGGAGCTGGCGTGTTGGTGTGGCTGAAGGTGCGATTGCAGTTCTGGCATGCAAAAGGTCCAAGGGTCTTCTTCAGTGATGCTAGATGGCAGTCGGCGAGGCGTCCTGGGTTGAGGGCGAGAAGGGTGCTGGTGTTGTATCAGTGGAAAGTCCGAGGAGCAGGGTCCCTGGCGCTGGGCACGGTCAAGGCCTGGACGGGCGCAAACGAGCTTGCCTTTGGCGCACCTATGGCACGCCAGTGGCACGGCCGTGCAGCGGCCGCCATTAAGAAGTGCTGCGGGCGGGGCTGGACAGCTGGGAGGCGGGAAACGCAGGAGCAGGAAAGGACACTGGGGGGGCGGGGCTGCGAGGGATCGCAGTGGCAGGGACGACGAGAGCAGGAGGAAAATGCAAGAAAAAGGGCAGAGAAATGAAAGGCAAATGAAAAAGAAAAGAAAAGAAAAAAAGGCAGAGAAAGCAAAGCCCAAAAAGGCAGAGGCAGTCAGAATAAAGGAGAGAGAGAAAAGTAAAAAAGAGACAGGACGAGCAGAGAGAGACAGAAAGGCAGTCAAGCAGCACAGCAGTGACGCTCTACCACTGGACCACCAGGGATGAGGTGCAGGCAGGAGCCTGCGGGTGGAGGAGGGCCTTGAACTCCTGACCGCCGGGTCAGTAGCAGCAGCAGCAGCAGCAGCAGATGGGGACAGCAGCAGCTACCAGACGGCGCTGCGCTGTGGAAGGAGCAAGTCCACTAAAGGATAGTGGACTGCACTTTCACTGCGCAGCGACAGCCATTAAGAAGTGCTGCGGGGGTGGGTTGGACAGCTGGGAGGCAGGAAACGCGGAAGAGACACTGGAGGCGGGCGGGGCCGCAGGGGATCTCAGGGGCGACAAGAGCAGGAGGAAAATGCAAGAAAAAGGGGCGAGAAATGAAAGGCAAATGAAAAAGAAAAGACAATTAAATTAAATGAAAAAGGGCAAAGAAACAAAAGCCCAAAAAGGCAGAGGCAGTCAGAATAAAGGAGCGAGAAAAAAATAAAAAAGAGACAGAATGAGCAGAGAGGGACGGAAAGGCAGTCAAGCAGCATAGCAATGACGCTCTACCACTTGACCACCAGGGATGAGGTGCAGGCAGGAGCCTGCAGGAGGAGGAGGGCCTCAAACACCTGACCTCTGGGTCAGTAGCAGCAGCAGATGGGGATAGCAGCAGCAGCTACCAGGCGGCGCTGTGCTGTGGAAGGAGCAGGTCCACTAAAGGATAGTGGATAGCCGTAATATGGTAGGGCGTATTGGCAGGGTTCATTGTGCTTGCATCTCCTGAGGAAGACAGATTGCGGGTCATATATCCGCAATGAAGTGTCAGTAGGATGGAATCAAGTGCTCATGAATCAGCAAGGATAGCCTGAGACATAACGAGTAAGCCTAGAAGAAATTGAAGTTACACCGGCGTGGTTTGCGTAATTTTGTGATTTTAGTGTTAAGCTTGTTGCGCAACACTCCTGAAATTATGCAACTATGATACTTTGCGAGGTGACATTCCATTTGTGGTAAAGATTTGCAGCGAATGCAAAGTTTTCAGTGAAAATTTATTGCAAACACTGTAACAGAACGCGAGCAGATTTTTGTTTTGTTTTTTGCTTTTTTTGGGCACAAAATACGTCCTTGCATTGATGGCTTTTCTTTTCACGTAATTGCACAAAAGCAGATTACCCGAATTTCGCACACTCCTAATAACGACCAGCCTTAAAGTAGTAAGGGATAGTCTAACTTTTCACAGGAATGTGTCTGCATGGCCCAAGACCAAGATCTTGTACGAACAAGGCAGGCAAAGGCTCTGCTCTCCCAGAGCAGACCAAAGCTGCAGTATCCAGTAGACCCAATCAACACGCTCTGCTGGCCGGAGCCAGCTTTCAGAGGGGTTGAATTAGGAGATGTCCAGGACAGGAAAAGACACCTATTTGCTACCATTGTTTAAATTTAGAGGCCCCTGGCTAGAGGTGGGAGCACAGTGGACAAAGGAGCTTGCAAGGAAAGTTAACCTGTGGGGGCATATATAAATAAAGTGTTTTTTCCCAGTACTAAAAGAGCAGGCTTAATATTAAGCAAATGTAGAACTACCAAATAGGAGCCGTACAACTGCATGGTCTCTTTTTTACCCTGAAATGTCATTCACTACTAATAACAAAAGCAGAAGTTTATCTTTGAGGAAATTCTAAAAGGTCAGGAGGATGCCTCATTATGTAAAAGCAAAGGTCTCTGGCAAGTATTGGGCACACATGGAATGTAGAGGACAGCAGGGTAACACAAAGCAAGCTGATTGGCTCTTCTGCTGTGAAGGTAATAACCTACCCTGTGCTTCGTCTCTTACCTTCGCATGAGCAGTGTGTCTTTCTATCTGGCGTCTGAGCTATGGTCCAATTAGGGCTCACCTGTGCAGACATCCTACTGTTTTGTCGCTAAACTGGTTAGTCCTTATTCTAACTATAATTTGCCAAGGCATTGCCTCATGTTCTGTGTGGCATCACAGATAATACATCCAGGGAGCAGGCAGACAGGAAACATATATATTTTTTAACACAAACTTAATTGCATTGTGGTGATACATAAGCATAACGTGCATATCATGGCGATATGTACAACATTCGAGCACTAGGATATACATGTGACTGTAATATTACATCCATTATCATGTCATACATACCACATGCAGATAAAAAATAGCATTTGCAATGCAATAGGCCTCGCATTAACGCGAGACCTATTGCATTGCAAATAGTAAGCATCACGGACAACGGGAGGGAGGGAGGGTGTGGGGGTTGGGAGAAGGCACGGAAACGGGCGGGTGGGGGCGAGAAGGCACGGACAACGAGAGTGCGGGCGGGGGAGGGGGAGAAGGCACGGACAACGAGAGGGAGGGGGGAGTAAAGAAGGAGAACCTCATTAAAGAAAATAGTGCTCACAGTCTAAATAACAGGTACCGTGTAACATTCGAAGTAAAGGGGCCAGTCGACATGAGAGGCAACAAATGAAGAGGAGGCGGTACTAAGGAGGGACTAACAAGCCTATTGATGAATCAGAAGCCAGCATGTAGGACAGACAATGACACAAGCCAATGACAAATATGAGCGGAGAGTGGGCGGGGCTTCTATTCGCTACTCCACTACAACAAGTCTCGCAGAGCAGCGCATGCACGCGGGCTCGGGCTCGACCTAAAAAGAACAAGTGCTAATCAGCTTAACTCAAGTGGTGGCATGAATAATCATTAACTTTTTTTTTTTTTTTTTTTAAATGTGTCCTCATATCACCAATATCTGCAAAACCAGGCCATTCTACGCAACCTATCCCAACCTTAGGCCTGTTGCATACTATCTCCGGCCCTGCCGGACCAGTCATACCAGTTTCCTTGTTACTGGCTTCGCGCAGGTGTAATCATAGGACCTATTATTAAGTCATTGGCATTCCACTCCATCTTTGGAAGCCAACCCATATCTAACTGCGATTAGCCCCCCCCCCAGTTCCAAAGCCGATGTCCACTTTACAAATGTTTCTGACTGCCTGAAGCCAGTCACTCCCTTTAGGCGGTGAAGAATCCGTCCAGCGCTTGCAGATCTCTCTTCTGGCTAGGAGCATCATATAAAATAGCAGGGCCCTCTTTGATTTTGCTAGAGGCTGACTAGGGCGGTCTTCCACCCCCATCAGCACCACTGTTAAACTTAACGTTATGTTGACCCCACAGATATTCTTAACCACATCCTCCACCTCCTGCCAATACACTTGTAATTCAGGGCACTTTAAAAACATATGTTGGTCATCAGCTCTTAAAAAGCCGCATCTACGGCATTTTGGTACCGGCTCTTGTACAAACTTCGCTATCCTCTGGGGCGTCCAAAATAGCCGGTTGATAGTAAAAAAATGTTTGAGTTTCAGATTGGCTGGCTTAATCACGGAGTACAGCAGTTTTAAGGAGGATTGCCATACTGTTTGTAACGCAGTCCCCTGAATAACTCCTTCCCATACCGAGTATGGTGCCTTCAGTTTCCTGTCCTCAGCATCATATAACGTCCAGTACCAAAGAGCCACCTCCTTTTCCCTGGGGAGCCCATCCTGCAGTTTTGACTCAAATTCCCAAGCCCCCCCAATCTCCTTTACATTGGCTGAGACGCAAGATGATAGCTGTAAATACTTAAATCTGGAAAGAGAATTGCCAGTCTTTGCCGCTAACACTTCTCAGGGCAGCATACCCTGCACTGTTAACAGTTCTCCCCAAACTTCTATTCCAGCTCTCCTCAATGGAAAACTCAACCCATCCTTAAGACACTCCGGTGTACCTGGTGAGTCCCAGATTGGGGAGAAATCCGAGAAGTAGCCCATACCCAGAATCCTTCTAACTCCAAGTTAGAGAGCCAATGCTGCCTTTAGGATCTTCAACCAAACCTTTTTTAAACATTTCCTTGCACCAAACTTGTATAAAAAAACCCTTAGTATCCCACTCTCCTACCATCTCTTCCAACATACCTCCCCATATTGTGGGCCCTGGTTTACCAAGGAGCACCCTACAATTTTTAAACTGAAAGGCCATACAGTACAATTTAAGATCTGGGAAGGCCAGTCCACCTTTTTCAAGCGGACGCCTTAATTTTTTCCAGGCCAATTCAGCTCTCCTTGACGCCCAAATAAAACGGACTATTTTCCCCTGGAACTTATCGATTACAATTCTCGGGAATGTCAAGGGAATACAGTTAAAAAGGTATGTCTTTTGAGGGAGTACAACCATTTTGATCAAATTTACTCTCCCATATATGGTCAAAGGCAGGTTCTCCCATCTAGCAAGTAGTGCATCAACTTCCTTCGCTCCCCTCTCCAGGTTATACTGAGGTATTGACTCTACTGACTTTAAGATAGTAATTCCAAGATACTTAATCTCATCCTGTACTTCCCCCCTCCAATCTGCTATGTTCCAGCACATTACCCCAGACTTCAGATCATTTACTAAATATCCAGATAATGCCCCAAATTCTCTCACCAGGACTTCCATCCTGGGTATAGTTTGGCCTTGGTCTGAGGTGAATATTATAAGATCATCAGCATACAATGCAATTTTATTTTTATAGCCACCCAAACTAAACGACCTGCCCATCCCGCCATATAATCTGAGCAAGTGGCTCAATATAAATATCAAACAGCAATGGGGAGAAGGGGCACCCTGCCGAATGTCCCTGGTGACTGGAAAACTCCTTGTAAGCGAGCCGTTGAGAAGGATCCTAGCTGTAGAATAGCCCTTTTAATGTTCCAATAAAAAGAGGGCTAAATCCAATAGCCGAGAGGACTTCCCACAGAAAAGCCCAGCAAACACGATCAAAAGCCTTGGATGCGTCTAATGTGACAATGGCCAAGGGGATCGACCGGGCTGTAGCGAGATCTATAGTACCGATTAACTGCTGGGCAAGCTCATGTATGTGCCTCCCTGGGACAAATCCCTTCTGGTCTGTATGTATAAGCTGAGGTGCCAATTTGGCCAATCTCCCTGCCAAAATACTCACAAATACCTTATACTCTGTATTTAGCAGGAATATTGGATGATATGAATCCGCCTTCCTGGGATCTTTAGCTTGTTTTAAGATCAAAACTATAGTAGCCTCCTTTCACGACCTCGGTACCCGGGTCTTCCCCTTATACACCAAATTAAACAAAGTCTCCCAGACTGGGACAATTTCCTCCATTAGGAGTTTGTACACCTCCGCAGGAATATCATGACCAGCAGCCTTCCCACCCTTGATATTTGACATGGCCCTTCTAATCTCCTCCTGGGTAATCAGGGCTTCCATAAACTCCATTCCTTCTCTCGTAAGTTCAGGAAGGCCTACGTCATGCAACCATTCTCTAAGGTTTGATATACACAAATGCCGAGGCACACAGGGTAAGTCTCAACGCAACGTAAGGTCACATAGTAGCGTAGATAGTAGACAGAGTGAGTCCATCAAATATTTCTTATTCTTCTATTTTCTTTCTTGATCTCAAGTGTCCACATACAAAAACACACTGGCAGCCAGTGTGCCTCGGCATTTGTGTATATCATTGGTGAACTCGATAGGAATTTTTTTCCCATAGAGGGGCATATTCTCAAGGACTTATCGCAGAGTCAGCGGCACTTTATCGCAGCCAAAGTGGCGATAGATTTATTGCACCATTCACAAGCTGGTGCTAACAGCCGATATCGCCAGTTTACCTGCGATAGCAGCCGCAAAAAACATCGCCACGGATGACACCGGCAACTAACGCTAATGAGATGCAGAGTAGGCATTCCTGTGCAAAAAGCCGCGAAAACACCACTTCGCAATATTCTCTACGACCAGCCAGATCGGCGATAAGATCACAAAACAGGCGATAAGGCGCGTTAGCAGCAGGGATTTAACACCTGCTCTTACCTGGTGTTAAGTCGGACGACAACCTGCACCACAAAAGGGAGCCCAGACCAGAGCCACACCTGAAGAACAACAGATGCCATGGAGCTACTGAACATGCAGCTCGGAGCCCCAAGAGGGCCACAACACCCACCGCCACCACACCCAGGACCCCCCCCCCCCCCCGGGGCCCCACCACGGACAAAGATATTTAACATCAACTCTACGAAATCATGAAAAAAACAATTTGCCTGATGTCGCACAAGTACAACAATTAACATTCATGTGTGGCCAGAAAAAGGAGAATCATACATTCATCTTTGAATTTCCAAACAAATGATTTTATTAAAATTCAACTCCAAACAACTATTTGGAAGAGCCATGGCGGGTCTTCTCTGGACAATCTGCAAGACACAGCCTGCAAGACAAAATTCAAGATAAGAAAGTGTGTTATGCGCCCATCAAAGGACAGAGAGAGAGAAAGAGAAAGAAAGGGAGAGAGACAGTGAAAGAGAGGGAGAAGGAGAGAGAGAGAAACAGAGGAAGAGAGAGAGAGAGACAGTGAAAGGAAGAGCGGGAGAAGGAGAGAGAGAGAAACAGAGGAAGAGAGTGAGAGACAGTGAAAGGAAGAGAGGGAGAAGGAGAGAGAAACAGAGGAAGAGAGAGAGACAGTAAAAGGAAGAGAGGGAGAAGGGGAGAGAGAGAAACAGAGGAAGAGAGAGAGAGAGAGACAGTGAAAGGAAGAGAGGGAGAAGGAGAGAGAGAGAAACAGAGGAAGAGAGAGAGAGACAGTGAAAGGAAGAGAGGGAGAGGGAGAGAGAGTGGCGACACTGTGGACCCAGGCCTCACTGCTCACCTGCTGCCACCGGTGTGTCTCCAACCACGTGCCGGTACACACTGCAGTCCACCAGGTCCCCAATCTGAAACAGAGTCCAGATTTATGAATGGCAGAGTTCATATCAGTGCACATGCCATCATCGCTTGGCCGCCCCTGCGCACACAGGCTGCTGCACCCCAGCCCCTCTCGCCGCCCAGCGGTGTTTGCCCGCCCCTGCGCACCCAGGCCTCACTGCTCACCTTCCGCCACCAGCGTGTCTCCAAGAGGGCCCACCACGTGCCGGTGCAAGCTCCAAGCCCAGGGCCCGCGATCTTGACAGCCTCCACATCATGCAGCCCCGCCCCGCGGGCCACCAGGTCACACACGTGATTCTGGGTCTTGATTTCGCAATGGCAGAGATCATATCAGTGCACACGGCATCATTGCAGGCGGCACACCCACTCAGCCCTATAGGTGCCACTAACTCTGTGAACCGCGAGGCAATGCCACGTGGCGGTAGGCCCGCGCTGCCCGCTGCCTCAGGCCTACACTGCGGCCCAGCAGGGCTCACACAAACCATTACCAGTCCGGACCGCCAGGACGGCGCATCATCGCAGGCTGCACACCGACTTAGCACCTAAGGTGCCCCTACCTCAATGCACCGAAAGTCACCGTACCTTGGCGGTAGGCCCGTGCCGGCCGCAGTGTTTCCGGTGCTACCAACTATGTGCAACGCAAGTCATGGACCCTTTCTGATTGAGTCCCGTGATATGCCAGGCAGTGGGGTAGAACTGGGACACGTTGCGTCGTCGTCCCCCCTTTATACGTACGCCGAGTGGGCTGGGTCGGCGTACGCCAGGCCAGCGTAGGGGTGTGAATAATTATCCCTGGGCTCTGGGCATGGTTCATTTCTGGGCTGGACAGGAAACCAACTGATGCGTGTGTCTCTGTTGCAGTGTCTGCGCCACACGTCCCGCAATCAACAATGTTGCAATGTTGCATGCACCCAGAGGGCGGCCGCGTACGAAGGTATTGTACAAGGAGCGAAAGGCCGCTCGGGCTCTTGGCTCATGCATGCCAACTGTTGTTTGTGTATCGCTATTGGTGCACCATAAGCCTAATGCCTAGCCTCAATTGCAGCGCGAAAGCCACATCACATTCCCAGAATGCAAGCAGTAGTCAGACTAACATTAGGGATGAAAGCTCCTTTGTCTCAATACATAAGGCGGAAGGACATCTGCACCTCCGACCTTGTCCTTGCATGCGGCAGGCACCCCGTGAGAGAGATACCATTGCAGATGATGACGACTCACACACTACGCACAGCGCCAATGATAGACCAAAGTATCCATACCCCACACACGGAAGTCCCTGCTCGAGGTACTCTTGCATGGAATGCCCTTGACACTTACGTACACGACAACCCATACGTCCAAACGTTGCACACACATACGACTCATTGCTCCGAGCTGTGGCATATCATCCACATGACTGCCGCAGGTCAGAAGAGTGCCGGTTCTACGAGAGTCACCAACGCAATGGCAGAACATCCCGGGCACATGCACAACCCCTGTCACGTGGAACTGTACTGTGACAGAATGCTGCCTGTTAGTGTCTGATGCATTGGTCTGCATGTTGTGGCCCTTGTCTTGCCAGTACTGACACGCACATAGCAATGAAGTCTACACAACTTCACTAGTGTTCAACTGTGATGAGTGTTGATTAGATTGACAAATCGTGTGCCTCAATGAGCATTGTCCGTACACAGGGAGGGACTGACTGACGCATTTCACTTAGGGGTGAGTCCCTATTGCCAGCTCCACCTCTGTGAGCCAGACATAGTGGTTGGGATAGTTGCCGATCGACCTGTGCTCTTACGTGTCTTCAGCAATGTGAGTATGGTGTCCATATTCTTGCCATGTGGATCAATGTGATCCATCACTACAGGCTGTGTCCACCCAGTTGAGTGTGAGTAGGTATGCGAAGAAATGTTCTGTTGTCAAATGTGATGGGGGACACTACTTTAGGCCTCCCAACGACTTTGACATTTCATACCCAGCCGTATTTCTAACATTGCGTGGGGCAAAGTTGAGGAATTGCGCCATTGTTGTTTCAGAGCAATGAGGCCACAGCTAGTGCACAAATTCCCATTCATCTCACTATGTGTGTCACGGTCAAACATGCGCATTGCTTTCATTTCCCAGGGTGTACCTATTTGGGCAATCAATGTCCTTACATACATCCACACTTTCATACTTGATCGATTATGGACATGACACATCTGTGTGAATTTGAATGATTTATTCATATTCGGTGGAGTGTCGGAGCTGGAGCAGTACATGGCCATGCAAACCCCACATTACATTGTAGCCCAGTGGAGGGCCAGCCAGAGTCATTTAGGGATTGACAAGTACATCGGAAGAGGAAGAGTACAGTCCGCAGTCTGATTGCTGTGACATTGGTAAGCAAACCAAATATGGCAGTCCATGTCGAGGTCCAAGGTGAGTGTCGCAGAGTGTTTTGGGGGACAGTGGGAGGTGGTGTTACAGGGCATGATGCAGAGGGCAGAACCAAGCTGAAACAGGGCATATGTTGGAGAAGAATGCTACTGGCTCCTTCTTACTACAAAGGTGGAATCACCCGCATCTTCGTCCTCTGTGTCATCTGTCTGATGTTTGGTCTGCAGCACTGTGTGCCACTGACACATCAGGGGCCGGGGATGTGTGTGTAGAAGTACCAGCAGCATTCATCAGCAACTGCCTTAGTGGCAGCAATGCGATGATGAGGAGCTGCAGGGCATGGAAGATCCCAACAACTTTTCGCTGGTGTGAATCGGTGGCAGCCATTCTTTCCGCATGCATCCGCTCCATGTTCTCCATTATCCTCAGCATCTGTGCCAACTCTCGGCTGACATCGCTGAGGCCACTCTGACTGGACAGTTGTTCTTCTCTCAGAGTCATGACTCCAGCGATGTCGGGCATGGAATGTTGGACATCATGGAGCGAACTGTGGGTGTCCATTATGGAGTGTAAGTGGTCCCTGATGGGACTTAGACACCCACGTATGTCATCTAGTTTGGCTGCCATGAGGTCGAACCCCACCCGTACCTGTTCAGCCACCTCCTTCTGGCAGTCTAACACATGGCCTTGGAACGCCATGTGTTCTTGGGTGTGGTGCTGGGAGCCAAACGTGGTGGTGGGTGCTTCTTGCTGTGTGGTCTGTGCAGGAGGTGGGGTCTCCTCGATGCAGCTGGGCTGCCCTGCTCCTGGAGGTGGGTTGCCGTAGCTGTCCATGAGCTGTTGTAGGGCGTCGTTGTCGAAGGTCCTCTTCATCATCACTGATGAGTTGTCTGGTCTGCTCTGCAGGAGGTGTTGATTGTCCCTCTGCAATGTGAAGGGGAGATGCATTTTAACATTGTGTTGGCATGTACGTTGACGCATTGTTCAAGTTCACATACAGACTGCATGGCAATGTACATTGTGACTGTTTGTGAGGAGCTGACTATTTGATGCGGGACAGTGGACATTTGCCCTACATCACGGTTGTGAGGTTGTACACGTACATCATCATCTCACAGTTTCCTGCTATGCCAGATGTGATTGTCCAGTTCCTACGCACAAGTGGAACCAGTTGTGTCCTCTGTTCTGTAGTGGGAGTATTGCACTTTGTTCCACATTGTCGTCAATGATGATGTGCTGTTATTGCTATGTGTATGTGCTGCATTGTGGGAGAGTCGACCCTGCAGCTGTGAGTTTGCTGCCCCTTATCCCTTTGAAGCGCTGTGCCTTTGACTTCTGTGCTTCTACAGTGCTGTGATGTTGCAGACTTGGCTAATTTTGGCTCTAGTTCGGATTTTGGACTCTTGGGCATGGTTTATCCGCAGATGTGTTGTTGGCGTCAGGGGTTGTTTGTGCACGTGGATGTGTCAGAGTGTGACCTGCTCCTTTTATGGATGTGTTCCACACTCAGCCACCTCAGTGTCGTGGCGTGCACCATGTCATGATAATTGGACTGCAGCCATGCTGTGCGTCATGCGGTGTCACTTGCATTGTCAGTGTGGCTCACAGACACGCAGCTTTGCTGATTTTGACACGTGTGCATGGGTTGGTTGTGAGATTGGTGCTGTGTGGGGAGGGACCCCTTTGTGCCCATAGTGGACGGGGGCCTACTTGCTGTTTGTATGTGTGCTGCAGTGTGCCAAGGGAATCAGGGACATGATCCAGAGTCATTGTGGGTGTGCAGTGTGATGTACTTAATTGTGCATGTGTGCCATTGTGCCCATCTCCCCCCGTCCTCCCAGTCCCTGTTCGGTACTCACCCTGGTGCTGTGTCAGGTCATGTCGAGCAGTGTCCGGACCCCCAACTCCTGCCACCGTCTCCCCACTGATGACTGTGGCCACCATTTCCTCCATCTCATCCAGCTCCTGGTGTTCCACTGGACTGCCACCTCCAGTCTGCATTGCTGCCTGATGGTTGTCAGCAAGTTTCTTCTTGGTTTTGCACTTCGCATCACTCCAGCGCCTCTTGACCTCTCCAATTGTCCTCCTCCTCACTCCGACTGCATTCACCTTGTCCAGGATGCATTTTTATTTGCCAATGGCACGTTGGAGGTGACGAACAGTTGTTGGTGGTGTTCTATCACCTCCGTGATGATGATCCTGTTTTCCTGCGGACTGAACCTTGTCTTCCTCGTCTTCTTCTCCTTGCCCTTCCGTGACCCCGACGTCCCAGGCTGGTCCTCCTGGGGGCTTGTGGGGTTCTGCTCATCCTCTGTACTTGCTCCGGCTTCCTCCATGGTGCTACGCAGTTTTAATTATTTTGTTTGTGTTTTTCGGTGCTTTTATAGTGCATTTTCCCGCATTACGCGTGGGAATTGCAGGCCTGTCGCTGGTTATCGCTGTTTCTTTTATCGCGTTTGGCCACATCGCAACTATTTTCGCGTTCGTGTTTCGCGTTTTTTTCGGCGTCGCGTTAATTTTAATGCTGTCATTTGGCGCGTTGTCGTGAGACTATCGCATGGTGCCGCCGGGTTGAGAATACAACGTTAACACAGCGGTATTTTCCCGCGATAGACTGAGATGTGCAAAGTTGCGTTAAGCTAATTTTGCGATAATTATCACACGTTCTTGGGAATATCCCCCAGAGTTTGTTTTTTGTCTCTCTGAGGGTAGAGAGAGGCTTTTTTGCTTGGAGAGCACCATATTATACTCTATAGATATGTTAATACTTGCCAGACTTATTACTGAGATGTGCATTCGCAAATAGGCATTGCCACCTTTGTGCTACTGTGAAAAGATTCTCTAAGGTTTCTAGGTTCTAGAAAAGTCTCTTCCATATATAATGCAGAAAATAGGGAGACCATATGTCTCCGCATATCTTCCAATTTATCTATAGGCTTGCCCTAGGAGCCCATTACTAATTCCTTAATCACATTCCTAGATCTATGCACCCTGGCCTTCCGTGCCAGTATACCTCCCGCTTTTTCCCCATAC
The DNA here is from genome assembly GCA_963921515.1 of Calotriton arnoldi. Lineage (NCBI taxonomy): Eukaryota > Metazoa > Chordata > Amphibia > Caudata > Salamandridae > Calotriton > Calotriton arnoldi. Next base: position 1,258,384 of record CAWUFW010000037.1, on the reverse strand, counting down.
TCAAACTATCTCAAGTTTCCAGCCTGCCACCTTTCCTTACACTTTGAGTCCAGCATGATTCTGTAGTTTAGCTGTGCCTCTTCAAGCTGTTTAAGTAATATTTCCGTACCTTCCCCCCACTCGACAACTGCAGAGAGGCCTCAAGGACTCCAACAGCTTTATCCCTCTCTTCCCTGTTCTTAGAACAAGCCAAGCTTTTGAGTACCCTCGAATATATGCTTTAAAAGCATCCCATACTACTCTTGGGGAAGCCGATCCTATATTATCCCAAAAATACTCAGATGTGGCCTTTTTTAAAGCAAGCACCACTTCGTTATCTAAGAGAAGGGTGCGCTTTAAGGTCCACCTTATATTAGGCTTACTTCCGGGGACTTGTAATATGATAGTAACAGCAGAATCAAGTACAGGGCCCAACAAGATATTAAAATCACCAACCATGATCACCGGAGCTGAAGCCTCCACCAAGTTAAATTCCAAGTTAACAATATGCTGTGGATCGTCCACGTTTTGCGAAAAAACCCAACACAGATAAATTAAAAATCTACACATTTCATTCCAGCCAAGACCCACCTACCAGTGCCATCCGTTTTAGAATACTTGACCTCCACCCCAGAACCCCTCCTTGTCAGGATCGCAACCCCCTTACAACATTGCTCTTGGTCTGACACTACAAAACACTCAATCCATCTATACCTGTGGAATATCTCTGTGCTCTCCCTTGCAACCAGATGCGTCTCCTGAAGAATGATAATGTGGACATGGCTTTCTTCCAGATATCTCAGCACCACCCTCTGCCTGGCGCGAGACGTAAGACTGGTCACATTCCAGGTTAGGAAGCCTACGTCTTTACCTGCTCTAGACCTTATCCCCCTGCACTATTTCCCACCTCCTACCCCTACTTCTAGTGAAATAAACATAGCTTATTTGGTGATACTGAGGACTTCTTCTTCACCCAGCTGCTCCCCACCCGTGTCCTACCACCGCCACAAACCCTACCCCTTCCACGTGCCTTTCCCTGGGGAACGCTCCATATCCTTGTAGGCATAAATATGCCTTATGAGCTGCCTACTGGGGGTTACAGAACAAAACTCTAATCAACACATTTTTGCCGCGCTATAGCACGTCTAAAGTTCAACTCCCGGCTAGGAAATTTTAGGATCATCCTCTATTGTTTTTGTCTGTTTATAGAGTCTATTGGTGCATCCACATCCTCAACTGCCAGGTAGTTATACATTCGATTGTTCCACATTATGCAGAGCATTGCAGGAAATTTCTGTTGCACCTTTACCGCCAACTTCCTCAGGTCCTCCATCCTGTTGCCGAGCTCCTATTGCCTCTGCTCTGTTGCTTTGCATATGTCGGATCTTATAATAACAGAGAACCCCTTGACCGCATAAGGCCCATCTCTTAAAGCCCCGCTAAGGATAGCCTCCTTTACCGAATACGAAAGAAAATTCACCAGTATCTTCCTTGGCTTAGTCCATTGAGGCTTCCGCCTACGAGGGTCCCTGTGCATTCTCTGGGTCTCCTGCTCTAGATTAATATCCTTTCTGTCCTTTAGGACTGTATCTCGCAGAAGGCCGATTATAAAGGCCTTTATATCTGTACCTTCTTCCATCTCTGGGATGTTCAGAAATCTTAAGTTATTCCTACGGGAGTGATTTTCCAGTCTCTCAAGATCCTCCCTTAAAGATTGGTTTTGTTTAACCAGCGGCAGGTAATCCAGTGGCATTTTTTGCCACATCTTGCCTAATAGATCCAACCTCTTCTTCCAGTGCTTTGGTTCGGGAGGCGATCTCATCGAGTTTCTGCGCTAACTCAGAGCATGTGGCTTGAATGCCAACCTGATTGGCCTCTGAGACTTCAAAACGGCTCTTGATTTCTTCTTTTGGCCCCAATAGGATACCTGCCAGTGAGTCTTCAACATTTTCTGTGGGCGCCTCTCCAGGTTTACCGTTCGCCTTACTCCTTGTAGGTAGATCCTCCGCCCTTTCCTGAGCTTCTCCTAATGCCAATGCATCAAACCTGTTACTGAGAGGAACAGGGTCTGCATCAATTTGGACTCTTCCTGGACTTGCTTCACCTCATTGACCTCCATTGGGGAGATGCTCCTGTAGCATGCAACTCATTAAAATTAGAAGCGTTTCCATTCTAGAACTCTTCATTAGAGCTGCTCCAGCGGCACTCTCTCCCCTCTGAAGATCAGAAACAATCGAAAGAAGGATTTAAGTGAGGGAGCTATTTTTATCTGTTGAGTAGTTGATTGTTTACCTCTCTCTCCTGAGTTCTTAGCGGGGGATTTGCCCAATTTTTTATTTTGCTGAGCACAGGCCGCCCCTACGCCTCCCCCAGGCCACCCACGCTTACCCTTACTAACGTCCTTTACGTTTTGTACAATCCCTGTGGGGGTCTCAAAGGGGAAGTCTGGGACCTGTCCCACCTTGCCAGCCCCGACAATCCTGGTGCGCAGTGTGTATCTTGAGGGCTTAACCAGTGGGGGCTAGTGAAGTTTGAAAGTAGTGGGCCGTGAAAGTTCAAGATGAGTGACCAGCGACGATCGAGCATAGCGAGCAAGCCCGACCGTCATAAAGTGGGTTTGGGGGAGTTCTCCCCCCGAGAAAATTTTGAAAAAAAAGTGGGCAAATGGTGCATTTTCAAACAAATTTGAGAAAGCAAGAAGGTTAATAAGGCAATTGCGAAAGTGTAGTTAAGACATCAGTAAAGAGATTTCATATGATAATGATGAAGGACAATTTTACAGCTCTAATGTACAGGGAATAGTCACACATTGCATTCTTTATGTTATAGATGCACTATATATAGAAAGCAATATTTTTTGTTTAGTATTTTTCACTGTGACTACAGCAGGCTATTTAAAAATATTTTAGCCAGGACTCGGAATGCAAGCCAGGCCTATTGGCTTTGTCAGTGCTTCATGTGTCCTGTGGACTTTGTGTATCCGTGAACATGTGGGTGTTGATTGAAATGATTAACCTTATCTCCCCCACACTCTGGGGTTCAAAGAGACTGTAGATGCAGGGAGAGACAGGGGCAGATTGGATAGCCCAGAGTGTACAGCACTGAGAAAGACATGTTGGCAATGCAGGGACAATTAGTAGACAGAAGTGGAAGACAGGAAGAAAGGTGAGCTAGGCAGAGGAAGGTGGACAAAGACACTGAGAGAAAGAGTGCAATTCATTGGCAAATATAAAGAAGAGGAGAAAGAGACACAAAGGATTAGACTGAGGAATGATAGTGAAAGAGTGTACATCACAGTGAGATAGGGAGAGGAACAAGGGGAAAAGGGAAAAAGAGAAACAAATAGGGAAACAGAGGGAGTATGACATAAAGAGATAATGCCAATGTGGCAGAATGGCCAGTCTGGCCCTACCAACATGTCATTCAGCAGCCAATTACAACATATATTCTCCAAAACATGCATCTGGTGTCTACGTGTGCTGTGCAGAGCATGCACAACCTGCTTTCTACAGCATCTTCTCATCCAACAACAGCTGGTATAATGATTATGTGGCACTGTGTGCCCAAACCAATGACAGAATGCACACCACATAAATGCGAAAAACATAACATCATAGCATAATAAACATAAGGGGGGCGATTTTTATTGGGAATACGCAACAGAGTGACCCATACCTCCTCATTATGGCATTCTTCCATGCTACTGATTGGTACCTTAATCACAAGTACCGAGCAGCTAATGTGTAAAGCTTTGGAAACAATTATAAACCTACAGACAAGTTAGATAATATGCCTAGAGATTATATAGCTAGTAGTGAGTGCAATAGAAATCTTAGAAAATAACATGAAACGAACATATGAAACGATATTACATAACAAAATATAATGACCATAATGCAACACACCATCATGTAAATCAAAATAATGTAAAATGAAATGTAACATAAAATAACACATTTTATACAATTTAACCTAGTATTACTAGGCTGAAGTCATCATGAGCACCATATTCCTGAGCAAACTTTTATTTTACAGATGATTATAATGGAGAACTTGAATCTAAGTGCTTTAATTAAGACAGGGAGCCCGTGTACATCGCTTAGTTAACTTTTAGCAATGTTCGGCGTCACATCTGCAGCAAATTGCCACAAGTAATTGCATTCCATTGCAAAATGTGCAATGTTGTCCCACTCCGCTGTTTGCTTTGAGTGAGGAATCTATACATTTCCTTTTAAACAAAACCTCCCGTGCGAAGGCAGGGCATCACCTTATCTATACTCTCACCCCAATCGTTAAAAAAGTGAAATAAAAAACTGCAGTGTGATAACGTTTTTAAACATGTAAATTTACCAACGGCTCTGTTCTCTTACCTTGGACGCCTGCTGTGCTTTGGAAGCTGCACGCGCATGTCTGTTCCTGCTGGCCTGGGCAGAGCAACCACCAGCAGCAGGCCCAGTCTGCACGCGGCCTGCCCTTACCAGACTCGGACTGCCCTGGCTACATAGCCTTTGGTCCGAACCTGAAGAAGGAACACCCGGCAGCAGCAGGCCCAGTCTCCCCCAAATACCCACACAGGCTGCAAAGAAGTCGCGGGGGCACATCGACTCTTGGTACGCGCCCCTGCGGCCTGCCCAAACGTCGACAAGTTTTGGGGGCATCTCACATCTGTGGGTCACAAAGTCTTTGGAAGCCCTGGTTCTCAAAGTAAGTTATGGTACAATTACCAGTGGTGAGTGACTCACAGTCACCAGATCAACTAGTCCCAGAGAAGAGTGAACACTCCCGTCATCTGACTTCTAACTTGCTGCCTCTTGTCTCTGGGCATGCATGGGGGAAGTTGTGAGTTCAATGAGCACCAGCTCGGCCCTCCAGACCCAACTCCCTTCTCCTGAGCCAACCTCAACGCTGCTCACTTGCTGAATAAACAGCATGAGAGCAAGTCAAGGATTGGCTCGGTCAGGTGCTGGAAACGCTCCTTAGGAGACTTGGGGGATGTGTCTGTAAACCCTTGGGCTTCTAACATTGCGAAGTCTGGCGAGGGTTCAAGTGAGCATGTCGGGCTGCGCACAGCAAGGCGCCCGTTCAACCCGACATGCGCACTTCACCCCAAGGTCAAGCTGAACCAGAACCACCTGTGTCATGTCAATCATCATAAGCTCCACCTCCTCCCTCCCTCACTGACAAAGGCAATAGGCAAACTCCTTGAACTCTGCAGGGCCATGCCACCAGTGTGCTGAAATGGATTCTGAAGCATTTATGGGGCTTCCTGGGAGCAACAAAACAACAGGGGGCAACGCCCCTGCGCCCCAATAAAGAAATCGCCCCTGTTCTAACCAAGAAGTGAAAATGATCTGCCACCAAGGCAGGCCCGGTAAACTTTAGGTATCACAAACATATGTAACAGAGGAAGCAAGAGGGAAAGTAAAGGGGCCTAACTTGCAGTAGGCCCAGTAGATCAATTGGGATACCTTAAACTGGATGCGCTTTGGCATTGAAAGCCAGAGGTGGCCATGTAAAGTGAAATGTGAGAAGAACAAGGAAGATTAAAGGTGAGACACAAAGATGCATGTTGAGTCCAATTGAGCTGAGCGAGAGTAGAAGCTGGTCGACCAAGATACTCTGGGTTGCAGTCGGTGTCAGGGGCTGCAGAGAGATTGTCTAGAATGGAACAAGGGTGGAAGCCAGGTTGATGGAAATCCAGTAGGTGGATAGGTTCCATGAGTAAGAGACTTGGAAGTTGATTTCTTTTTCCAGTATTTTAATGGACAGCTCCAGGAGCCAGAAGGTTGTGTAACTGGAAGAGACCGACACGTTCAGAGATGTTTTTTTTTTTTTTTTTTACACAAAAGAGGAACAGTGAGAGCTAATAGAAGTGCATATGTAATTTTTGTACTTTTTATGCAGGGTGATTGTAGTTTATACACGTCTCCACTCTTGCATAATTGCACCGCTGCAGATTTATAATCTGGAAATGTCAATGGGAAACATCACCAGTGCTCTTTACTTTATCCATAAATAGCGGTGAAACATTGCATAGGCACCAGTTCTGCCTGTGTTAACAGGCCACAGAAGGAGCAGGCAGCAGGTTTAACTGCATCATGTAAAGGCATCTGCTGTGTCAGAAGAGTAAATGCAAACACTGTGTAAAACGTTCTTTCTCCAAGGTTTAACAAGGCAATAAAATGGGCTGTCGGGTATATTCTCGTAATTATATATGCTTTCGCTCAGCCTGAAACGCAGTGCATAAGTCATTGTTAATTATTAAAGCAAACCCTTTCTCCATTGATTACTGGCCACGGCCTTTCTTAAACTCCAAATTAGATGGCTAAATTATGTATTCTGACACAGCTAGCTAGCCAAGTGTTGCATGCATGCAGGACGCCCCCTGAAAACACGGCGGCTCTGAAAATTGATGTGCCATTTTCTTGCATGCTAACTGAAAAACTTTATTTTCCTCGCAAATTAAAAACTGGTTGGAATTTGCAGATCTTTTTTCCCTGAAACAACGTAAAAGGCATGTTAACGTCCTAATTGTGACTTGAGAAGCCACATGCAGAAAACATTGCAAACTGCATCAGTAATTGTGATATTCTCGAAAATTACAATAGAAAAAGAAAATCCGTAACTTCATGTACCCCTAATGCTCACCTCCATCTGTCAGGAAAGACCAATTTGCCTTGAACACCGAATAGTTCCTATCTATGACGTTGTCATGGAGATACAGGTGCGGACTAGAGTACATTAGTACCGATTAGGGGGCCGTTAATGGACGAGCCGAGGGGGCCCACAGGTCAGGAGTTAAGTGCACTCTCAAAGGAGTGCCTGGGCTCCTGATGTGTTGCAAGCGATGCTGCAGCCTAGAAGAGGAGTGCTTTGTCATAATCGTATAGGATCAGTGCACCAAAAGGCAATAACAACACAGTACAGAAGAGAGGAAATATGAAGGAGGGTGTGCGTGAAAAATATCAAATAAAAACGCCGCCGGCCTCTCCTCCTTTTCCGCTTCGCTCTTCTTCCTGCAGGAAGCACCCAGCACACAGGCTCCCCTGAGCCAATCACAAGGCTGCATTGTGTTGTGAATTGTCTGAGCGCCGATCGGACAGGGAGCCTGTGCCTTTTCCCTACCAGGATGTCCATTACAGACTGGTGGGGAATATACAAAGTGTGCATGACTGCTTGGTCGGCCAAAACGGCCGGCCAAGCAGTCATGCCCACTTAAGGGTGCGCAAACCAGGGCACAAGTCTTAAAAAAAGAAGTGGGGGGACTCTCCAAGTTAGGTAGTGTTACAGGAAGTGACATCACGACAGGAAGTGACATCACGACAGGAAGTGACGTCACCTCTGACATCACGACAGGAAGTGACATCACGACAGGAAGTGACATTTCATGTGCAGCAGATCTATCATTTGCACGTATTGCAAGACTTAACAATTGAAGCTGCTCAGTGCTTAAGCCTGTGACTTAAGGTCCCTGTATAGAGGAATTAACAGCCCAAATGTGGATGAAGTTTGGTGTACACCTACATTAGTAAAGACATTAAGTGCTGGGGGTCCAACATTCCTGAAGACTTGTGTTGTGGAAGATATCTATTCATTTTAAAGTGCAACATTTGCAACATACAGAAACACCAAAACCCGTCCTTGCACCAGCAGCGATCCACAATCAGTGGGTAAAAGAAGAGCTAAAATTACAAGAGCCACAGAGGCACACACAAAATTATCCAAGAGTATCAATATTTGTGAAACTGAGGCATATTAGACATAAACCACGGAGAGAGAGGAATGATAGCCAATAAGCTGATGACAAGAACAGAACCTTCTTCATCCTAGCCTACTTCCAAAACTCACTAGGAGGGTGGCTCAGCGAGCCAACTACTCATTCAAGATACATGGTAATCTGTAGTTTACTAGTTCAAATCATGGAAAAAACCAACTAATCCTCCCGGTTCCGGTAAACTGAGTACCAATCACTTGGGTAATAATAATGATATGTGCTATTTACAGCACTTAGTAAGAGAGCGTCGACATGGGGACTTCCCACCACCCAGAAACAGACTAAGCACACCCACACCACCAGGAGGTGATTGCAGTATTAATACAACCTACGGAATGCTGTCCAATGGGTAATTCCAACACTTCTAAACAGTAGCTTAAATAGACTGCCAGCAGCGCCCGATGCCAAGTAGTAGGCAAACAATGCGCTATACAAAAACCATTAAGAAGCAGGATTTCGTACAGAGAGGCGAGAACATGGCAGGTGGGCCACTGCAAAAGGATGTGGTCCATCGGCTAGACTGCCGACTTTGGTGCTGGAAACCAGGGTTCGAGCCTGGGGGTCGCGTCCACATCCTGTGATTCTGGGCAAATCACTTAATCTCCCCGTGCCTGAATGTGTAATGTAAATACGGTGCTCATGTAAAGCTCTCCAATACCTTCGGGTCGAGTTCGCGCTATATAAATATGCAACAAAAAAAAAGCTGATTTCTGCCTGACGGCTGCCCTCTCTCTCCTCTCCAACAACCGATACGTGACAAGGAAGTTGTAACCACCGCTCGGGTAATGTCAGTTTGTCACTTGTAACAACACCAACAGCGTGAACAAAATGCAAGATCTTCCAAAGTGCAGCACTGTTTGGCTTTGAATTTGCACGTGCTGGTGCAGCAGGTAGGACTCTGAAAAAAAGCAGCCAAGAGACTTGACGGCCGCGAACGTCAAGGAAATATTTACTGCCAGCTATGAGGCGTGTGTAAACAAAACTACAGTAACGCTATTGACCAACACACAACGTATTTCCTGTTCATTGATATCTCGCACGGCGAAGGGCCCCAGAGAAGAAACCCCCTGTACTGGGAGCAGGCGCAGCCCCCTCCCCCGTCGTGTGTGTCAGCCCGGGCTGAGACAGCTTCCCGGGCACACACACAGCCGCACCCGAGTACTTCACAGGTCTTTGAAAGACCATTTAGTGTTAACGAGGCTTTGTTGCTTGTCACCCCTTCTTAGAGCCCCTGCAGCTCCACACTGCCTCGGCTGGAAGAATTTGCCCCCCCCCCTGGTATTTGTCTCTAGTTGCGCCTCTGACTGTGAGCGAGGATAACCTTACCAGGATTAAAGTCCCGTAGCCGGGAGTGTTGAAGCTACGTGGTAGCCAGCCCTGTCGTTGGGAGATCAAGGGTAAGTCAACGGCCGTCATCTAAGAAAATTAGGGGCGGTCGTGAGGGCAAGTGAAAGCTCAGCTTTTGAGCAGGGGGGACGGCGTCCACCCGGTAAAATAAGTGGGGGGACGCCGTCCACCCGCGTGGTACCCCGACTCGTGCCCTGGCGCAAACCACTCGTCCTCCTTGAGTCAGCAGCCCCACCCGCCCTAAGAGCAGTGGGGCGACACTCCTTTGCCTTAGCGGAGGAGCCGCCACTGGGCTTAACCCCAGCCTTACCATCAGCTTTACCCTCAGCTATAGGCGCCTTTCTCCATATGCTGAAAAGGTCTTACCCACGTTTCCTCTGAGCCACTCGTCCACTCTTCCAGCCTCAGATCCCCCAATGAGGAAGACCTTCCACAACTCCCAAACCGCGGGGACTGAGGTGAGCTCCAACCTGCAGCTTGACTTGTGCTGCCTCTGCCTCCACCTCTACCTCCAGCCGACCGACAGCACCGCAGTTCCCTAGCAGCCTCGTCCCAGCGTGCAGCCGAGACTATGCTGCTGAGTACAGCCCGCACTTTCTGCACCGTATCCCGGAGCTCTTTACAGCCTGCAAGGGCATCCATTGCAGACACCGGGGGCCTCCACTGTCTCCGCATCACGCCCAGTAAGCACAATTGTCAGCCGGGAGCCTGGGAGATCGAGATAAGCACCGCAGCGAGATTAGACCCCCAGGGCGCCCGCAGCGGCTCAACACGCAGCCGCCATGTTCCCCGCTCCACTCACCTTTCTTTTGGCATGGATAATCATAAACAACAAAACAGCCATCAGTGATAATGTATAAGGCCATTCCGCCATGTATGTGACACACAAAAATGCAAACAAAGCAAACATCATAACCCTGTGAACACCACACCCCTCCCTCTCTGCCAAACTTGTCATCTCAATACTGGGTCTCAAGAGTGCTGTGCAATGGAGTGAAAGACACACAATTGATGGACGGAATGCAGAACAAATCAAAACATTCACCCCCAGTCAAGAGATCTGGGTTAAATCCATCATTCTTTTGCTCACCATGCCACCCCAGTTTAGTCCAGATCTCTGTACTGGGGTGAATGTATGACATTATTCTGCATTCTGTCCATCAATTGTTTTTTTTGCATTTGTCACCCCGAGTGGGACGGGTATGCCCAGATGTGGGTCCCGTGCTCTCCATGCCACTGGAGTCAAGCTATCCTGGCTGATGAGGGGTGAAACCCCGAAACCGGTCCTAGGATGCTTGTTTCCAGTCCAGGGAGGACCTGGCCTGGCAGTTCGGGCTGGACTGTTCCCATTGGGCACATGGTCAAGACTGATTTGCATATGGCTGGGTTCAAACTGGAATGGCATTGTGAGCAAAAAAACGATGGATTTAGGCCCAGATTACTGTACTGGGCTGAATGTATGACATTGTTCTGCATTCTGTCCATCAATTGTTGTTTTTGCATTTGTCACCCCGAGTGGGAAGGGTATGCCCAGATGTGGGTCCCGTGCTCTCCATGCCACTGGAGTCAAGCTATCCTGGCTGATGAGGGGTGAAACCCCGAAACCGGTCCTAGGATGCTTGTTTCCAGTCCAGGGAGGACCTGGCCTGGCAGTTCGGGCTGGACTGTTCCCATTGGGCACTGGGTCAAGACTGATTTGCATATGGCTGGGTTCAAACTGGAATGGCATGGTGAGCAAAAAAACGATGGATTTAGGACCCGATCTCTGTACTGGGGTGAATGTATGACATTGTTCTGCATTCTGTCCATCAATTGTTGTTTTTGCATTTGTCACCCCGAGTGGGACGGGTATGCCCAGATGTGGGTCCCGTGTTCTCCATGCCACTGAAGTCAAGCTATCCTGGCTGATGAGGGGTGAAACCCCGAAACCGGTCCTAGGATGCTTGTTTCCAGTCCAGGGAGGACCTGGCCTGGCAGTTCGGGCTGGACTGTTCCCATTGGGCACAGGGTCAAGACTGATTTGCATATGGCTGGGTTCAAACTGGAATGGCATGGTGAGCAAAAAAACGATGGATTTAGGCCCAGATCTCTGTACTGGGGTGAATGTATGACATTGTTCTCCATTCTGTCCATCAATTGTTGTTTGTGCAATGGAGTGAAAGCATTCATGCAGGGGTGAAGCATACATGTGCACGTATCTCGAGGGGCTTAGTATGAGTGTCATGGTGTGCTGTGGACTTAGTATCGGAACCTATGACGCACAACAGAAATGTACCAGGGGCAACAGAGGATTACATGAGTTTACTACGGGCTAGCGATACAGAACAATGGGGGAGATTCAGGCACAAGACGTCGTGAACGCGGGGCAGGGTGAGTGTCCCCAACAAGAAATGAGGCAAGGATTAATCATCATCCACCTCTTGAAACTTAAAGGATTCAAGTATTGCATCCCACTCCATAGCGATGGGGTGCTTACGTAAACCCCGGTATTCCTCCCTCTGTATGGCGTAACTTTCAGGTGTGCTGCAACTTAGCACCTCCTCATGCGACTGAGAGATGTGGACTGTCACATGGGACTTCCAGCATCTTGTCAAAAGGCGCTTTGCCAATAATAGTGTTAAATCAAAAAACCGTGCCGTAACTCTAGTCTAGAGGCTTTAGATCCAGGGTATAGTCCCAGAAGGCATTGTTCAGCAGTATTCCAGTGGCCTGTTCCAACCAGATCAGACAAGGTGGTCCAGATGGCTTCCCAGTAAGAGGACAGGGAGGGGCAGGCCCATAGCATGTGCAGTAGGTCCGCATCTTGTGCTTGGCAGCAGGTATAGTGGGAAGAGGCAGCGGGGAACATAGAATTAAGTTTTCGTGGCATAAGGTGAGCTCTATGTAATATTGAGAATTGTATAAATTTGAAACAGGAGTTGCATGAAATTCTGCTAGGGTATTCAATAGGGAAGGAATGGTCGTTTAAAAAAAATAAAAAGTATGGGAACGGTTTAAGGTTGGGAATGTCGTTTCCGCAAACATGAATATTGACTCTTGTGGGGGTAGATGATCCACATTCTGTAGATCAGTTCACTTTCTTTAACGTGCACTAGGGTTTTTCCGGCCATCATCCTTCTCCTCATTACAAGGGGGGCACAGCACAGGTTTCCTTTAGGGACTCTTCTGTCTTTCCAAGGGTTCCCTCTTTCCAGGCCTCTAATTCTGCCTCCCTTTATCATGGAGACCACGTACGATGTCGCCTTCCTACCGCTCCTATAGGGAGGTCAGGGGGACCGCCAGATGTGAGCGCAGACTGTGGTATAGCCATTTGATCAGGCGTATACCGTGACCCATAATATGAAGTGCTTGAATACATTTGTGAGTAGCTGCTCAGAGCCATGCAGTTCCCAATGGTCGCAAACATATCGAATAATACTAGCGCGAGTCAAAAAGAGCGTCTCCAGTAGTCCATGAGTCTCGGTAAATTCCTGATGGTTCATGAGGGTTTGATCCTCAAAGAGCGCACCAATGCTGTGACCCCCGCCTGCTCCCAGGGCATCAATCTCTTCACTGTTAACATGCCCAAGTAGGTGGGGAGACCTCTGAGAGGGATGTTCTGAGCATAGTGTGGAAGCGGATCAGTGTAGCGCAGTGTAGCTTTCCAATATGTAAGAGCTATGTGTAGCAGAAGAGGTTGTGGAAAGGGTGGTCTGGTACCAGGGAGGAGAAGGCGGTAAAATTTACCCTGTTTGAGCATGTGCGGTGTAAAGCCAATCTCGGTCAGGTTATAGCCTGCCTGCCAATATGGTAGCCATTGTAACTGCCCCGCAAAACAGTAGGCCTTGAAGTCCAAAGCACCCATGCAACCGTTGCCATGGGCAGCTGCATCTCAGGTAAGCCAACCCTACGCCTCCCAGAGCCCCATAACATATCAATTAATAAAAAGTTTAGTAATCTAAAAACTGGTCCAGGTATGACCACTGGTAAGTTGACAGGCGGGGCAGCATAACCATTTTGGTGAAAGTTAGCCGTCCCGCACCCGACAGGGGCAGTGTGATCCAAAAGCCAATTTGAGATTTGGGTGCAGCAACTGTTTTTAGAAGTCTCCCATCCAACAAATCCTTCGCTTCTCGGTATAGTTGCATACCTAAATAACAGAACAATTGAGGTGCTATCTGTATGCTAGTAGCCCAGAAAGGCAGAGTAGTCCCACAATCAGTGTCCATGAAGGAAAAGGTGTGAGATTTAACGCAATTGATCCGGGGGCCGGACAAATCTCCAAACGAGGAGAGCAGAAAGAATACCCATGATAGGTCTGTGTGTAGATTTCGGACACATAATACCACATCATCCGCATACAGCGATATAGTGTACATCAGTGGGCCATGAGGGATTCCCCACCCCTGTGCGGATTGTCTAATGTGCTGTGCTAGAGGCTCTAGTGCTAGAACACATAATGGTGGCAACGTTGGCAGCCCTGCCTAGTGCCACGGAACACTGGGGGCCTGATTCACAGAACTAACTTACGTCAAAAACGTAAAGTTAGTACTTTTTGGTATTCACAGAATACACTTACTCATTTTGGTATTCACAGAATGAACTTACTCATTTCGGTATTCACAAAAGTTAGTAGTCCTAACTTTAGGACTCCTAAATGCCTTCTGTGAATACCGAAAGTCTTAAAGTTAGGATTTTTCTCAGTTTAGGAGTCCTAAAGTTAGGAGTCCTAACTTTACTACTCCTAAACTGAGAAAAATCCTAACTTTAAGACTTTCGGTATTCACAGAAGGCATTTAGGAGTCCTAAAGTTAGGACTACTAACTTCTGTGAATACCGAAATGAGTAAGTTCATTCTGTGAATACCAAAATGAGTAAGTGTATTCTGTGAATACCAAAAAGTACTAACTTTACGTTTTTGACGTAAGTTAGTTCTGTGAATCAGGCCCCGGATACGGGGAGGAGATATGTGGCCCCGTCTTGATCCATGCAGTGGGGTTAGTGTATAATAACTTAACCCAACACTTGTACATAGGGTGGATGTTGAAGCGTGTCAGGGCAGAAAACTTGAAATCCCACTCCAGCATGTCGAAGACCTGTTGTAGGTCCACTGAGATAGAACCAGCTGTCCGATAATGACTACGAGCAATATCCATGATCTGATAGAAGCGGTGTATGTTGAGTGAGGTGTTACAGCGTGGGGCAAAACCACATTGGTCTACATGTATCAAACGGTTATGTTGAGGTGTGAGCACCGATAAGATAGGACTGGGTGGTGGTGTCAGCCTGATCATGCGTGCAAGCAGTGCATTGGATTTGGCAGCATCGGTGTGTGTTTTCTGTGTGTAATCTGCATAATCAATCACAAGCATTCATTCAAGGAGCTCTGCATACTTAATTCTCGCTTCTTCTAATTGAGCTGCATGTGCATCATTCTCAGTCGCAGACTGTTCGAGGGGGCCTAAACTGTTCTCTGTGCGGGTAAGGTCTGTGAGGACAGTTTTGCGGGCCCCAGCCATAGTATTGAGGGACACGCCCCTCACCTCCACTTTAAATGCCTCTCATTCCACCAGTGGCGACGAGGCTGTGCCTGTGTTTTCAGCAAAGTATGCATCAATTGCAGTAGTCAGGGTATTTTTAAACACTATGTCCTCCAGGAGTTGGGACTTCATGCACCAGGTAGGAATGGGGGCTGGTACCCGACCCCAGGAGACAGTGAGTTCGAGAGGGTTCTGGTTGGAATGTGTCTTACCCAGGTACGCTGCATGGGTGACGTTTGATTAGAGGCATGTAGTGCAAAGGGTCCTGTCAAGGCACGCATGCAGTTTATGCATGGGTGAATAAAAGTATTTGTGCATTCCAAGATGTCTACTACGCCAGGCATCAGGCAGTGACCATCCTGTAACCCACTGTTGTAAGGCCTTGGCCTGACAAACAAAGCAAGCGCTGGTGGAAACGATCCAGAACAACATCTAGGACAGCATTGAAGTCCCCTCCTAATACCCAGGGATATTGCACCCATTTGGTTAGAACGGTGGATAAATGTGCCAAAAATGCATCCTGCTCCGTATTCGCAACATAGATGCTGCCAAGTACCACCGGTTTCCCATCCAATGTGCCCCTAAAAAAAACATAACAGCCATTGATGTCAACCCTGATGTCTAAGGCTTCAAAGGGGGCCCC
Organism: Calotriton arnoldi; assembly: GCA_963921515.1. Taxonomy (NCBI): domain Eukaryota; kingdom Metazoa; phylum Chordata; class Amphibia; order Caudata; family Salamandridae; genus Calotriton; species Calotriton arnoldi. The sequence continues at coordinate 1,243,122 of CAWUFW010000037.1, read as the reverse complement.
TGTGCGCAACCAGATCACCACTCCCCACCGAAGGCCGAGTAGGACGTGTGAAACAGCTGTCCCCTCCATCTCTTACGTAATTTGACATCTCAGTGACAGAGAAATGCATCTCTTGCAAGTGAACTATGTGTGCCTTGCGACAGTTGAGCTGCGCTAAGAATCTGTACCGCTTCTGAACAGACCCCATACCTCTGACATTCCAAGTTATGACGTTGTATTCACATTTGACATTAGCCATGATAGAAGACAGCATTCAGCAGATATCTGTGCTCCACCCATTGCATAATTACAACTTTTACATATCACACAGGTAATGATGACAGCAACAATTAAACAGTACCCCAATACAAGGTCCAGCGAAGAATGATCATTCGACCAAAACTGTAAGAAAAGCATTAGAACAGAATAGCGGTGTGTGAAAACTCTATAAGGGCATGTAGAGCAGGACAAGTCATCAACCAGAAGAGAAGGTCCAATGAGGCAATGGCATGCTCCCGGTTGCGGAGCCCCAGAATCCACAATATGCTGCTAGAACGGAATCAAGAACAGTGATTAACAAGCAAGGCGATGCCCCCGGCAGGGGGATGCTCAGGTGGGGCCAAGGTCAATGTGTAATCATCGCAGCACCCCATTCAGGCGGCCTTGCTAGGAGTAACATAGTGGCATACTGTGGGGCCCGGGCAGCGACCAGACCAGCGGTTCAAGAAAAGGTATTGCGTCAGCCAGTGTCGTAGAGTGAAGAACAGCCACTAGCACGAGCCAGCACCCGCCTCATCTGTCAGAGGATGTCGTTGGCCGTTTGAGGAGCGACTGAGGGAAACAACGCCATGCTACTGCTAGAGTCAGAATCAAAGGCGATGGAAGTTGCTGATGCCAGCACTGCCCTCTTACCCTCCAGAACCTGCTGCGAGAAAGGAGCCACACCCATCAAATTGCGGGAAGCTGTTCCACGACGGCACCTTCGAGAGGGGTGCTGTTTTTTAGGCACCGACAGCCCAGACATCTGGGGCCTCCAGGAATCAGAGAATTGTTGCTCCATCCAATCCCATGCAGATTCCGGTGTGTCAAAGAAGAGGGCGAGTTGGTTGTGGATTACCTTTAGCTTGGCAGGAAATATGAGTGCATATCTCAGGCCTGTGGCCCCTAACTGTTTTTTAACCGCCTGATAGGAGGATTGCTAACGCTGAACCGCAAACGTGCAGTCTGGGAATAATGACACATTTGTATTGTTCATAGTAATTGGAGCATTCTCCCTCGCGCTCCTGAGAAGGACATCACGATCCCTGAAGTTTAGTATGCTGGCCACGATTGGAAATGGCAGTGCACCCGGAGGCGGATGTCGTGACTGGACCCTGTGTGCCCTCTTGACTGTGAACAGTTCTGATAGGCAATGTGGTGCCACTACACTCCGCGGCCAGGTCTCCATATACCGAGAGGAAGTGGGGCCCTCTACGTTTTCAGGAATGCAAATCATGCAAACATTATTCCAGCGCGCACGCCCCTCAGCATCTGCCGCCCGGTCATGTAGTGTTGCGACGTGTTTATGGAGTTGGGCAATGACAGAGGTCTGTTCTGTTTGCCAGGGCATCAGAGGCTAGTGACATTTCAGTGGCCTTGACCCTATAAATCAGCATACGATGCTCGTCTTTGAGGAGACTTAAGTTGGTGGTGATATTGCCAAGTCTTTACTCAAGAGCCACCCTGGAGTCACGGATGGCTTGCAGGATAATGCCCAGTTTGTCCAGTGGTGGGTCAGCCTTCGTGGGAGGTATACAGTCCTCTAACGCCAACATGGAGGAGCTGTTTGATGGGGTAGGCAGGAAGAGTGTGAGGCTGAGCTGCTGCATAGTTTTTGTCTTGGTGTGACCCATTGTGAGCCTTAGGTAATGACCAGTATTGAAAGGCGTAAATGACGATCAGAAGAGACCCCAATTCTATTAGGACATCACGATGGTGGCATTGGGGTCGGATATGCGGCCCTTGCCGGACGTCGCAAACTGTTCTGGTGGCAGTCTACAGCATCAACAAAGAGTCAGGGTAATTGGAGAACTAGACGACACTGACTGGCAGGAAGCGCTAGAGTCCCCGCGAGAGGTGGCAATACCCTCTAGACTGCGACTGGTGCAACTCAAAGTGCTCCACAGGACATATTTATCTAGGGTAATATTAGCCAAAATGGGGAGGGCTGACACCCAGCTCTGCTTGCGACAATGTGGGGCGGTAGGTACATTCTTTCATACGATATGGGAGTGCCCGGACATCAAAACATACTGGGAAGCAATCATGAACACAATAACACGGGTCAACGGGGCTGCGGTACCACCAGAACCCAAATGATGCCTCCTAAACATATGGGAAGCCACAGACCTCAATCGCAAGGCCCAAGATTGGGCGACACTGGGCATGACGATAGCAAAACGTAACATTGCCAAACACTGGGGAGTGCAGAATGCGCCAGCATATGTAGAATGGTGCAATGACATGGATTGGGTCATGGTGGCCGAAAAGGCAGTATATGTAAATAGAGGGTGTCCCAAGAAGTGGGAGCGGGTGTGGGGAGGGTGGAACATATTTAGAGGGAATATTTGTACACTGCCACCAGAGGGACTTTCGCCGGATAACAGCTAAAGATACACTGTACTAGATATTGAAGGAATTAACAATGGAAGTCTTTGAAGATGTACACAGGTGCCAGAGAAATCAGTTGTGGCGCAAAAGGCCGAATTTCTGTACACATGTATCTAAGTGTATGTGGGATGATGTTTTCAAGTCGTATATTCAATAAAAAGAGTTTAAAAAAAACAAAGAGTCAGGATAGGGATAAGTAGCGGGGGAGGGAGTTCAGGAGGCCCCCCACCACTTCGTTGTCAGGGAGAAGCACCGGAGGGACCAACTGCACCCTCACAATTATTGTTGCCTCGCTGTGAGCCCCCCGCTCTTCAGCCGGTCATGCATTGCTCATGGGGCCACCCCCAAACAGTACTACGGTGTCCAACACCTGGGCGCAGTAACCACAAATGAGGAAAACTCATCCTAAGGCTTTAATCAGTTGTTTTGAGGCTACAGACTTACTGGAACGAGTCTCTGCGACCCAGTCATTGCCATCTGCTTCTCACCCGCGGCTCCAGAATTTTGCCTCGCCGCACTACACGCAAGTCTTCCAGGGCAGCCCAAGGGGAATGGCAGGCCTGCCGCCTCACGCACAAGCGGCAGGCCGCTGCCATACAGGTCCATGGAACGCACCCCCAGCAGGCAGGTGGCACGTCCCGGGCAGTATAATCTAGCACAGACCACCAGGTCAGTCCAGCGGTGGACCCCTCATTACACGTGGGCTTAAGCGACGCAGAGGAAGAAAGGCCGGGCCGGCGCCCATGGGCCATGTCCAAAATGGCACCCTTTTTGACCCACTGACAGGAACTGCGAGAAGCTCACACTACCTTCAGCCTCAAATTCAGAGCTCTCAAATGTAGCCGTTATAAACACCTGAAAGCAACTGAGTTCATAGCATGCACTATACAAGAATAATTGCTGCACAAAAAAAATACAAAAACAGAACAACCTGGTAATAACTAACACTCTAATGGAGTGCAAGATTCAGTAGAACATGTGAAATATAAATGTGAACTAAATCACTTACAAGGATTACCTTAACATTTATTACATTAATTGTTCAGAAATAATCAGTGTTATCCAAATAAAGTTAAGGACCTGAATATAGGCTTCCATAGGGACCAGTTTCAATGTCAGTTCTAAAATACTACCAGGTCTGAGACCCGCAGTGAACCGGCCCACTTAAAGCCCTGCTGTGGCCTGTCTCAGTTTTTCATTTTGAATATCTGGTCACCCTATCATACATTGTGTCCTACTCACTTTTAAAACACCCCGAAGTTGGGATCCAGCCTCCCTCCATCCAAAGAACGCCCCATGCATAGCACACTGCCACCTCCAACCTGCCAAATTGGCCTTATACACATCACTGTGAGCGTGAATCCTCGTTAGGGTGAAGTGCTGAGGTCTGGGTGACAGGGTCCCATTTAACTCGTTAATGCGTTATCAATGCTCAATTATTTTCATTTCCAGCTGCTCTGTGGTAGTGGTGGAATCTTCACAAGGTAAACATGACTCTGACAACCCTGTTGTCTTTCTGTTTATGGCATATTGCCCAGGTTACTATTGGGCTGAAGGTCCATAAGGGCAGTGCTATGTGTACAGGAGGCAAGTGAGGGATAGCAGCTGTTCCAGGTGGTAATTCATGGTTGATGTCCAAGCATAGACCAACCCTTGTTGACCAAGAAATATTTGTTGTGAAAAGCATATGTTAAAGTCAATAAGCATTTAAGGGTGGATTGTTATCACTCTATATTAAAGCCTACAGATAGATATTTTGTTATATGGACTCTCACAGATTCCTGTAGTAGGGAAGGGTATTGGTTTTGGTTACCCCGTGTGACAAACCATAGATATAGAAGACTTGCTCTCTGAGAATCTTTGCTAGGCCCTCTTAGGAGACACAGTAATTTGCTTAGCCAATTATAATTTTGTATACCTTTCTAATTTTATGACTGTGTGTCTGATAGTTGCCTTATGGATGTTATAGCTAGTAAGCCTCTAACGGTTGTTATCGCATTGTGCTACAGGCCATAGACAGGCATTTTGTTACATGTAATCTAACAGATTATCAAATTAATTAATGGTTTTGGCATTGGCCCTCACTCTGACAAACCTTGGGGGCTTTCACTGTGATTATTTATGTTAGCCCTATTGCGAGGTGTTGTATTTTGTTTAGCAAACTGTATTTTTCTGCAAATTTGTAATTTTATAACTGTATGCATGATGAATGCATGTGCTCTTGAATAGGTCTGTGTTGGCTGTATTACATAAGGTGTAAAACTAATGGTAGAGGGTAAAAGCCTTATCCTTGCACAGGGAAAGGTGATGCCAGATTCCATAGGTTTGATCTGTTTATTATAAAAAGTTAAGACAAAGCTAGTAGGCCTGACCTATTTATTCTGAAAAGCATTTGTTAGAGGGAATATGCTTTAAGGATGAATTATTATTATTACACTGTGTTAAAGTCTGTAGGCAAGTATTTGGTTACATGGCATCTCACAGCATACCGCAGTAAGCGATTTTGCGTTAGTCACCCACTCTGACAAACTCTCGTAGTAGAATTTCACTGTGATGATTCTTGTTAGGGCCTGTTAAGAGGGATTGTATATTGATGTTGTACATATTTGTAATTGTATAACTGTATGCCGGATGATTGCCTGGTTATGTTCACATCAGTAGATCTGTGGTAGCTGTAGAGTAAAGTCTATGGTAAAGGCTATAGGCCTTATTGGTTTGCTAGGAAAAGTTATATCACACTCCTGAGGTGTAATTTGTTCATAAGGATGTTATGACAAAGCACGTAGGCCTTACTTACTTATTGTGAAAAGCATGTCTTAAAGGCAATAGGCTTTAATTTTGCCTTTAAGGACAAATGGGGAAAAAATCAAGAACACCGACAATTAAAGTTTATAAAAACAATAACATGTCCACCGATAGCGGTCAGCTTCTTACAAAAGTAAACAAAAGAATAATATAATAGTCATTGGTCACAGGTGATGGCCCCAGGGCAAAGAACACAAAAGTCATAAAGTACAAAACAATTGACACCCTCAGCCAATGTGCCACATTCAAAGCTACCACCTCCTCCAAGGACAGTACAAATACAGGTGACCCCACCCACACGCCAGCAACCTCCCGTCACACATCAATTAATGTCACCTCCCTCATGGCCTGCGAGGCCCGCAGTAGCTATCAGACCATAAGGGCATGTTAGGGTATGCCGTGTGGATCTATACTTTTGTCATGTGTCAAAAAGGGGATCCATACTTTGTCGAAGTGAAGCCTCGTGTTGCATACCCTGGCATTCAGACTTTCCATATAGCATTAGCTCGCCAAAGAGTCATCTTAGGGGCCTCTTGGCCCTTCCACCGGAAAGCAACCACCAACCTAGCAGCTAGGAAACAGTGCGTGATCAATTTACTCGAAGAAGGGTTGAGCAGGTAGAGCCTCTCTTCGTCCAGTGCCCCCAAGAGAACCTGGAGGGGATAGGGGGGTCAAGCAAAATATTCGCGATCTTGGAACTTTGATAGAACAACTGTTTCCAGAAATCAGCCACCACAGGACACTCCCTCCACATATGAATATACATTCCACGGTACCCACAACCTCGCCAACAGGTGCCCCCACTCCCACTATGTGTGACAACTGAGCAGGGGTGAGATACCAGCATTTGTATTGGTTACAAATGGAGGTCTTAGCTACTCTCTTGAAGAGGCGGGAAATCACTTTTGTCCTATCCCCTTCTCCCATGATATCCTCCAGTAGATGTGTTTCTAATTTCCTCCCTGGATGGTATTTTCCTGACGAGCCCAGTGAACTAGCTGTGTTACTCTGTATAAATCATTGCGGTGTAGAGAGAACTCGGTTGCACATTGATCTTTGGTTTTGGGGACCCTGTCTGCATACAAATCCTTAAGGGTAAGGTCTGTGCCTCCTATACCACTGTTGAAACTTCCTATCCAATGTACCTAGAAGAAAGTTTGGGTTACCTATAATAGGGGTATATGGGGACAGATATAACCTAATCTGTTGAATACAGGCCGCTTTCCTCCAATAATACAGGGCGGTCAGGGTAGAGGGCAGCTGGCAACCAGTAGAGGTAAGACTGAGCTGATGAAGCCATGGTAGAAGTTTAAGTGGAATCTTGCAAGAAAGTTGTTCCAATCAAACCCACGGTTCAGTAGGTTCGGAGACCCAATCTAAAGCTGGAGTAATCTGGTCAGCCAAAATATATAACGAGTAACATTCGGAACACCCAATCCGCCCTCCCACGAGGAACGATAAATAGCTTCTTCTAGCAATCCTAGGAGGTTTATTGTTCCAAATGAAGGGTCATATTTTCTTCTGGATGAGGGAGATCATCATTTTCAGGATTTGGAGTGGAAGAACTCCAACAGTGATTAATAGTCGCAGTAAGAAATTCATATTAAGGCAATGCTTACGCATCCAGGAAACCTCAAGGCGACCCCATATTTAGAGATCCTTGAAAAGTACATCAAGGAGAGGTGAGATGTTAAAAAGAAATGTATCAGAATGGTCCTGAGGGATGGATACCCCTAATAATTGGAAGCTGCTGTGAGCCCATGAAAATCCCCTAGTCTTGACCAACTGTTGAAGGCGGGACGTCTCGGGGCTCACCCCTATTCCCACCGATTGTTGTAGTTTATTTGGAAGCTGTACACCTCCCTGAACTCTCTTAATGTAACATGAAGGGCGTCTAGAAAATCAGCAGGAGAGGTCAAAAAACAAATCGTATCATCTGCAATCATTGTGATTTTTAGTTGCTTATCATCCATTGGGAGACCCCATATATCAGGATTCGATTGGACTTTTTGTATAAGGGGTTCAACGCACAAGGCGAACAACAGTGGAAATAAGGGGCATTCTTGACAGGTGTCCCTGGATAGTATAACCAGGTCGAACGGAAGATCACGAGTTTTGGTCCTTGCGGAAGGTGTTATGAAATTAGCCAAGATATATGAGTGCCAACGTGAGCCCAAATCTGCCAGGGATAGAACCTTGGTTAAAAATGTCCAGTTTACCCGTTCAAATGCTTTCTCCGCATCCGACGACTGCTTACCGACAGTGGTGGCTCATTCAATAGCATTGACCACCAGCCGGATGTTGTCCCCCGCCTGCCTATGTCTAATAAAGCCACTTTGATACGGGGAGATAAGCATGGGCCATAACCCCGCTAAACGATTCACCAGAATCTTCGTAAACACCCACATTGATAAGAAGGGTCAGAAGGCTTCAGTATCAAGGAGAGGGTGGACTCCATCATCGTCTGTGTCACCGAGCCAGTGTCCAGGAAAGAATTGAAGACTTTTGTAAAGTGGGAGACCAGCAATTCCCAGAAGTACTTGTAGAAGGAATTGGGAAACCCATCCAGTCCTTGAACTGTATTATTCGGAAAGGATTTAATAGAGGCCCTCACTTCCTTGTCTGTGATAAGAGAATCAAGTTCCTCCCTGACATCCTCCAGAATATCTGGGAGGTGAACCTCTGACAAGTACTCATCTTGTTTCAATGAATCCAGGGGTTCCCCTCGATACAGCTCTGTGTAAAAAAAAAGCGAGAGTAGCACTGACGTCCTTATCAGAGGCCAAGTATGTCCCCTCTGCAGTCAAAATCCCCCAAATGTAATTCCTGGCTCAGACCTGCCAGATCTTATGTGCCAACAGTTTATCAGCTTTGTTTCCTTTCTCATAATAAAGTTGTTTAGTTTTTAATAATTTGTAAGCTGTGTCTTTATTCAGCAGGGATTCTAGCTCCCCCTCGCTTTGCGAGGGGGGGCGAGAGGTTGTGTGTTTATGTTCCTTTTCCAACTTGATTATTGTTTCCTCTAGTTCTAATGGCTGAAGTTTGTGTAGTCTAAAAAAAGTGGTAGTGTGGGCTATAAACTCCCCTCTCATAACCGCTATGGCCGAATCCTAGATCATAGTCCAGGAAACCTTCTTGCTTACATTGTCAGTAAAACTGGGTCAAGGAAAGTGGTCTCATTCATCTTCCAAAACCCGCATGACTGGGATCGAGGGGGTTTGGCAGAGAGAGTCAAAGTGATGGGTGCATGGTAAGATAAGACCTGAGTCTCAATAGTGGCTTTTTCTACCCTGACAAGTAAGATAGCAGAAACCGGGAAAAAAAATAATTTGGGAGTAGGACTTGTGCACATTGGAAAAGAATGAGTAGTCATGGTCACAGAGGTTAAATGTCGTCATTTATCTAGTAAATTTAAATCAGCAATACCTTGGGTTAGAGATTGTGGGGGATGGGCCGCCCCCCAGGAAGAGGCTGAGCGGTCTAATGCAGGATTAAGAGTCACATTATAGTCCCCACCCAGTACCATGTGGTGAGGAGAAACAGCGGACACAGCTGGAAGCAGGTCAGCAAAGAAAGCGGCCTTGTGATTGTTGGGGCTATAAACAGAGGCTATGGTGTATGAGGTGGTCGCTTTGGAGGCCTGAATCATAACCCATCTCCCTTCCTTGTCCCTGTGTATGACCATCACCTGGAGTGGAACATTTGCCTCTATAAGAAGTGGTACCCCTTTGGTTTCGTTAGAGGTTCAGGAATGGAATGGACGGGGGTAGAGGCGAGAACGAAGCCTAGGGACATCCTTCATTGTTAGGCGGGTCTCCTGAAGTAGCACTACGTCTGCACGCTTGGAAGAAAGCCAGCAGGGAGGGCCTTTTGCTTACATGGAGAGTTAAAGCCCTGTACATTGATGGACCAAAAATGGAGTGTTAAGTCAGCTGCCATACAGAAGAAGCAGAAGGAAAGAACACAGTATCGGGCTACAATCCCCGAAACCATGTGACCAGACCACAACCATTGAGACCTGCTAAGGTGGGCACGGCAAACTGGGTGTTAAACAAAGAAAAAAGGAAGAGGGGGAACATCAACAAGAACTTTGTGACAGAGGACTGCGACTGGATCATGCCGCCATAGACCCTCTCTGAAACAGGTGGCATGCTAACAGTGTCAAAAATAAAAACACAACAATGGAAAACCAAGAAGAGACCTCCCTAACGCAACACTCCATTAGAGATTCCCCGTATGAGGGAAAAAATGTGAGGGGCTAGCTCCCTACGGTATTGGGCCCCATTGCTCGACGTGTTCTCATAGACAACTTGGATCTAGTAAAGGAGAAAATTAGTACAGTAACACGCTACAAGAGAAATGTTTTGGATTACAATCATCTTACTGCACAGTGGAGTCAATCAGTAACCATAGGAGACATCAGGGGAAGCCGCAGGTGGCAGCACAATCAAGGCGCTTCAACAAGGCAGCAACAGAGCTATGGGAGGGAAAAGAAAGCAATAGGTCCCCTTGTCGGCCAGCCACAGGTCCGTGTTCATGATGTGCTGGCAGACTCTTGGTGACGTTGCTGCGATTTCTGGGAACGACGTGTCCTCCACTTGTACTGGGTTGAAGGTTGTGATGCCGCAGAATCCTCCCCATTAAGAGACTGTCCCAGCAGGCGAATGGCCTTGTCTATAGAAGAAAGTGCCACAGATTTGTCCTTGTATTGAAATACAACCTTGAGGGGGAAGCTCCAGTGAAAAGGAATGTTATGGCTCTGGAGATGGTCTGTAATGGGCTTGAATGATTTGCGCTTCAGTAAAGTGTGAGCTGATATGTCCTGATATATTTGCAACGTTGAGCCCTGATAGACCAGTGGGTCCTGATTCCGGGCTGCTCTTAGAATGTCATCCTTGATGCGAAAGAAATGGACCTGAACAAGAACATCAGGGGTAAGTTTGTTGTGGGCTTGTTACACGGTCATAACCCTATGGACTCTGTCAAGTTCAATCAGTTGATCGTCTGCTGATGACAATAGGGTGCAGAATAGGCCCTGCACATACCCCACCAGATCGAAATCAGCGACAGACTCCGGAATCCCACAGATACGGACATTATTTCTGCTGGACCTATTTTCGTTATCGTCCACTTTTGTCTTGAAGAAGTTCACAGTGCCATTCCAATTCGTGAACCCCTGTGTTCAGGACATCAATTTCATGGCTCCCCTTGGCCATCGCTGTCTCGAGGTCTTCCACCTTGTGTCTTCTGTAGGCCATGATCCAGTTTGGTGACTGCATTTTGGAATTTCCTCCTGATCCACCCCAGATCTTGTTGAAATTTGTCCATCATCTCGCGGGTGTCGGCCTTAGTCGTCAGGGCCACTGAATCGGTTGTTGGCAGTTTTGGATGGTCAGGACAGTGGCGCCCGGCGCAGGTGGTGGGGCGGGTGTGCGGGGGGGGGTCAAGAGAGGGTAGGGGGTGCGCGGGTTACAATAAAAAAAAAAACTCTTACCTTCCCGCCGGGTCCCACTTCTTCTCTGCTCCTGCTCTCATCTCCCAGGAACAGGAAGCACCCAGCACACAGGCTCCCCTGACCAATCACAACGCTGTAATGCAGCGTTGTGATTGTCTGAGCACCGTGACGCAGCACTCAGCCAGGTGCTGGAGAGGTGGGCATGTTCTCCAAGCAGGCTGTAATGCAGCCTGCATGGAGAACACTGAAAGTGGACATGACTGTTTTGGGCGGCCCGAGAGGGGCGACCAAACAGTCATTGCGCACTTAGGAGGGTTGTACCCTCCTACCCTGCTCTTCAGCCCCGCCCCTTCATGCACGCTGCCACAGCAGGAGGATAAAATAAAGTGATAATAACATTGTTATTATCATTTTATTTTTTACTTTCTTTTCCTGCTTGAAGGCAGTGTGGCGACGCTCCTCCGCCTTAGCGGAGGAGCCGCCACTGGGGCAGGAGTCGCTTTCATAGAAGAATCAGAGTCACTAGGCTTGGGGTAGGCTGAAGGAGTTCCGCTATGCTCGGGCCCTTGGGAAGTTTTTTCTTCTTGGCCAGCATCGAGGCCCACACCAAACTGCTGTGAGGGAGCGTTGTGTGTCCGCTGAAACCTACTTCTCTATCACCCCCAACAAATGGCCACAAACAAGGGGGGGAGGGAGGAAGTGCAGAACAGGCCCCTCTTGCTCGGAGGATAAAGTGGAGAGCAGTCCACTGACATGTAGCAAATCGTCCGTAGGAGCGATGAAACTACTTACTGGATCGGCGGCCTCAGAAAGCCAGGAATCTCCTCCTTGGCAAGCAACTGGTCAATGCTCACTCTTACGGTCCAACTCAAATGACTCTCCGCTCCTCTATGAAGAGCATGACCATCGCACAGGCAGACTCAGTGCCGAGGTTGCAATCCTCCAGGATTTGTGGCTAGCATGCAATCAGTTTGTTAGTTCTCCCCTGTGCAGCATCTGCCCAGCACTTGCACAGCCATTGCCAAGACAGCCCACGGCAAAGTGTCTCACTCACCCAGGGGAGGCCTGGGTCCATGGCGTGGGCATCCATCGCTCCTCAAGAGCAACTCCAACTCTGAAGCAGCCCCGCCGACCCATGGGTTAGTAACAGTGCCGAGTCATGAGGGGCGACCCTCCCACTTCATGGATGGGGCCGGCGTATACCCGCAGCCCACCACCTCTCGATGCCGCTGGCCACAGTATTCTCAGTCGCTGGAGGAGCTCCCGCAGTACTGCCTCTCCGGACGTGAGGCTGCCATCTTGCTAAAGGAGCGGCCACACCCAGGGCTCTGAGCTCACTACAGAGCGCCACGATCCTGGTGTCTATGGATGCCCTGAAGATCTCAACGGGAGGGGGAATGGTTCTCCCTCCCTAATCACCAAGGCTTCCGCTCCTCACCTCGTTAGCGCGTTGTGTCAGGAACATGGGGCCATCACACTGAGGGAGCTCAGCAAGGACTCATCTACATGGGTCCTTGTCGTGGCCATGCCCCCTAGGTCAATTTAACGCTGTGTTAAAGTCTGTAGGCATGTATTTTGTTACATGGAATCTTGCAGCTTACCATAGTAGAAAAGGGCTTTGGTGTTTGTGACCTTACAAACAAACCATGTGGATAGAAGATTTTCACTATGGTAATCTTTATTAGGTTCCATTAGTGGGAATTTTATATTGTTTTGACAATTGCATTTTGTACATATTTTTTATTTTATTTTATTCCGGTGTACCTGGTGGTTGCCTTATAGGGAGGCTTTTGATCAGGGCCACTAGAATTATGGAATTTTGAAGCCGCAATGGTTTATGCATAAATATTGATTTGTCACATTTTCCACATAATCCATCATCTGCTGCATAATCTGCAGATTTTAACAAAAAATAATGTTTCTATCTCAAATGGATCAAAAGATATAGAAAATGTGGCGACTTGTTGCCGCGCAGTGGAACACCCTTCGCAAACGTTTATTGATCACCCTTCTGTTTACTTATTGCTGTATTTGGTGTGCCCAACTGGTACTAATGAAGTGACATCTTTCCCCAGATAGTGTTAACGTGTAAAAATGGCAAAAAAATGAGGTATTACTATCACAAAATGTGCCGCAATATGCAGCATAATTTGCCTTTTCGTGCTGCATAATTTAGTCAACCCTGCCGCAACATTTTGTCCTCCCCTGCCTCATAATTCCTATGAACCTGCTTATGACTGATTTGATTATGGTGACAAGCCAATGATAAAGGTTATAGGCCTGTATTAAAGTCACTAGGCATTTGAAAGTGGATTGCTGTTACTCTGTATTAAAGTCTGCAGATAGGTATTTTTTCTTGGAAACTCAAATTACCATAGTAGACAAGGGTTTTAGTGCTGGTTCATCCGGTGTTTAAACAACAGCATGTTTTCTTTTTGCTACCTGTATTCTGTTAATTTATCTTCCTTATGTTGTTTAGTTTGTGTGTGTTTTATTGTGGTTTATCAGAGGGTGAATGCAAGAATCAGCCAGTGGATGGATAAATGAATGAAAAAGTGCAAAGATGACAGACAGAGAACATGTATGATGACTTATTGAGTCCATAAACCCATCAATAACACAAAAGGGACTTTCATTCACAAGCCAGGCCTATTAGCATTGCCAGTGCTTATTTAAAGAATGCAGGGCCCCTGTTCCACTGGGGCCACCAGCAAAAACAATAGGCTTTTTTGTAAAAAGGCCTTCTGGCCGCTCATCTCCCCTTCTCTTCGGTGGCCCTCTTACTTTCCGGCGCATGTTTCTCTCTGCTCATGGTGCCTTATGGGGTGCACTCACAGGCCCCTGGTCTTATGGGGCGCTGCTCCTCTCCTTGGTATACAATATGAACAGTTGTAGGAGGATTGGTTGAGCAGCAGAATGCACTGAGAACTCTGTCCTCGAAAACCGGAAAATAAACAGAATTAGCAAGAAACGAAGCACCCGGTCTATTAACACCCTGCTTTAACACGCAAAAAGGTGGACAAACTCCTCACAGTATCAGTACACTTCACGCTCCACCCCCTCCCCCTCCCCCCAAAAAAACCTGCAGCTGCCGTAGAACATTGAAGGAAGAAGGAAACGTCCCAGCAGGGCACCATGAGCAGGAACTTGTCAGGACAGAGCTAAAAATGGTAATGACCTTCAAAAAATGAAGTACACTGCTCAGTGCTGTGGAAGGAGACCAGTAAAGTCAGCATTCATGCTGGATTATATGTGGTGGTCCAGGATGGGCTTTGTGTTTTAGACTCACTGCTAGTGTTCATACTTCCGGAAAATCTGACTTCACTTCAGGGTGGAGGGTCTGTCCTTGCTCACTCTTCTACTCTATGACTTTCAGATTCCACGACAGTGAATGTGCCCAAATGTTTACAACATCAGCGCGCCATGCGGGCAGGCTGCCGGTGATGCATGGTTGCGTGTGGGCTGTGCTGGGTGAGAAGCTTAGGTGATGCAGCAGAGCGCTCCAACTGCATGCTGGGAGTGACTGTGGGAGTGATGTCACTTTCCAATGATATGCGCAATGGCAATAGGACAGTGCAGCATCGGCCCTTTTGAAATGTGCAATTCTTTGACTATGGTCAGCCCAATTATCCAGTCTTATATCAAGGACCCAGAATATTCCATACTCTTGGTGGTGCAAGATCCACTCTGCCCCAAGATCTAAATGTCCGTCACTGTGAAACATTTAAAAATGACAGTAATTAAATGATCTTCATGACAGGACCTCAGATCTGGGGTGGGACCAGAACAAAATATAGATTTGCCTGGCCCTGCCAGCCCCCATAGCTACAGCCCTGGATGACAGTGGGTCCTTTGCTGTAGAGCACCTGCTGCAAGGATATAAATGCTGGACACAAGCAGCTAATTTAATTTCCAATATCTCAGACCCTGTTGGACCAATTTTAATGGGGTTTTCTGCTTTTTCTCCTGGTGGTGTGCTCTAGCCAGCAGGGATATGCTTCTTGGGTGTTCTGATCCCATGTTTTTCAAGTGAGGAATCCTGAAGTTATTCTACAACCTCTTGCACTACGGATTTCTCCTTCTTAGGAGCAGTTTGGCTACAGGGGCCTGGAGCTGGCCTCATGTCCAGCCCTGATAGTCTGCTGACTGAGAGTCTTCCTCGCTACACCCCAAGGTCCTCCATGGAAGACCTCTCTCCTTGCCTGCATTTCACAGACACCGTGTGACTGTGTGTACCCAGCAAGAGCCCCTAGTGCCCGTTACAGGGGCACTCTCAAAAGGACCAGTCTACAGAAGTCCAATGGAACCCCTTCTTCAGCCTCTCTAGCAAGTCCACCCTCTACTGGTCCTCGGAGGGAGTAAGGAAGCTAGCCCAACAAGCCCTGGAGAGAGTCCACAGAAGTCCAGAGTACAAGTATGAAGCCTTCAACTCCTCTCTCTCCTGGGAGAGGGGTTGGTCCTTCTTTTGTTTTTACAGACCTCTTTTCAGCCCCCTGACGCTGTGCAAAGGTTTAAAAAAACAGGGTCGACTTTCTTTGAAATGGTGGGCCACCACCCAATCCGGGGTGTCCTATCATCCCTCTACCCATTAGATCACTCACAGGACCCAGCCTTCTGTCTTTACCATCCCTGTGCTGCACTCTAGGATAGTTTCATGATGACAACTTCCTCCGAAATCCTAGCCTAGTTCTCCCCTGAGCCATGCTTCCCCTATCCAGGCCTGGTTTCTTCCCTCTTAAACTTCAAAGAACCCCCTATAGTTACTGGAGCCAGAGGTATGCCTTTTCTTCCTCTGTCTCATATGGGACTATCCTGCAAGCCAAACCAATTTACATGGAGATGCTACTAACAGGTATTAAGATTCTAAGCCCACCCTCTCCTCTACCACAAGATGCTTAATGTCACTAGGATAGCCCACTGTGTTTAGCGGGTTTGATCTGCCAGCTGGGGCAGCAGAACAATTTACTTTCTCAGTAGGGACTCTCAATAAGTCTGGCTAAGGGAATACACCAAATTATTAAAAACGTGAAGGAACCTGTATATGTTTGAACAGAACTCATATTTGGGTTCCAGGCCTATGAATTTAGGTACAAGGCAGTGACTCTGACTTCTGTATCATAAGCCAGTATGCAGACTACAAAACCCAACGTATACATATTAGGGCATATTCACACATAAAATCGAAAAAGTACAGCCAGCCTCAGCCCCCGCTTGTACGTACTTTTCCAAACTTGGTAGACAAATACTCCCAAGAGTACACCTGGAAAACTACACCAGGCGCAGGGTTTCAGGCTTCTTCTTGGAAAGGTCAAGTGACTTTCCATGCTTGTCTTCTTCTCCCCACACGGAGTTCTCCATAGCATAGGATCCATTGCACAAATGTACAATTTTTTATTTTCTTCCGCAATGAAATTTTTTTCCTCTTGGAGAAATTACTTACTCTACTACCCCTTCCCCCATTCCCTGCACATCTGGGGTGATCCACACCCCATCCCACCCTGGGAAGGCATTTTCACTAGTCCTTGGCTGCAGTAAGAATCTAACGGTTTCTAGAGTGGATAGAGGAATGAGAGGAGTCTATGAAAGCCCACAAATGTACATGTTTGTGGGCGTTCACAAACATCCAATACTAGCCACACCCTGGACCACCCATTTCCCCACCCACTGAGTGAGGCTACAAGTGCGAACTCTCCACTTGTGACAGCGACCTTGGCACGTGTAAATGGGCTTATGCCTGCTAGTAACCTCTTTCTTGACAGTTGTACAACTGTAAATCCAGTCATAAGCTTACGTTTATGACCACATGTACTTGTGTGAATAAGACCCACTGAGCACCATCAAAGGCATTATACATTAAGCTATATCCAAAATCGAATGGTCAATTTGCTTTTGGTATGCAATCAAAACATTTATCTGGCCCTCATGTGCGACAAGGCTACCGTGCACAGATGCCATGATGAGTGAGACAACAGTCTTCCACAATCTGTCTGCACATGTGGGCACGTGAGTCCACACATGGGTTTACACGCAGCCTGCGAATAGCCTCTTACCCCAGCTGCACGACAGCTCATTAGACTTTAGAAGATGGGCACTGGAGGTTACAGCTCAAAACCATTTTAACATAGAGCTGACAGTGGGTAACACTCCATTAGGGTGTCGCATGGCACAGAAGAGATTCAAAACTAGAGATCCAAAAGTGAATCAAGCTAGGGATTTCAGAGGTTAGAACCTGCTGCCTTGCAGATACACCTCAGATCATACAAGTAGGCAATTGGTGCAGTAGCATCTGAATATGAGTTAGCTAAATGAAAATATTACCATCATTTGAAAACCACTGTTGGATCACCCTCCTACCCTGTCCTGCACGCTCACTTTTCTCCTCATTTCTCCATGCACCACCCAACCATCATTAACCTTATTACTCCAATGTTGCATCCTATCTCTCTTCCAAAATAATTATCATATGAAATTCACTTGCCTACTTTCTTGCTGCACCCATATCATCTTACACCAGCCAGCCTTTGCTACCCACTCAGCTTGACTGTTTCATTCCAAGATTTTACATTCAACCAACATCCATGACCAAGCAACCAACCCTTCCTGTGCTCACTACAACAATTACACCTCTGTTCATTCACTTTCATCCAGGTTTCTGAAATGACCTTTCTCACTTGTTATCCACTGTGTCTCCCTTTCACTGCTAAACAGGTTGCCACTTGTGGATACCTCCAATGCCCCATGTTATGGCGCTTGATTGGAGCACTCCATATGATCAAATATTATTGGTTGAAAGATCTGGAAAATAGGGTAAAGAAGACAACAAGCAGGCATTATTATACGCCAGGAGTTAGTGGGAGCAATGCAGGGGACAGGAGCAGAGGAACAGAACAGATAAGACAAGGCACCTATGTATCCAAGTGAAGGAACTAATAACAAACCTTCAGAAAAAAGATAAACGTCTCTGTACATGTTTTTCTTACTGATAGTCACTCTGTGAGTCCCATACAAAGGAGGCTGAAGGCTTGCTGTAATAAGCAACAAGAAACAGCAAGAAACATGGTTTGCAAAGTAAACAAGCATTGGCAATGCCAATAAGTCTGACTTTAAAGGAATGTTGTATGGCAATGTGGATCATTTCAAGTAAATAGTATGGGAACTGATATGTATTTGTGTGGAATCAAATAATATTGGTGTAGTTAGAAGGTCAGGTGACATTTGCACTGTGAAGCCAGACCTAAACATCCATGTAGATTAATGACTGACCTCCTCCCATCTGTGCTGCTGTCAAAGAAAACAACATAAATGATCTAGTTATTTAAGACACTTTAATAGCATTCCAATGTCATATGTGTGCCTCTGAAAGTTGAAGCTTAGGTAGCTGGATAATTAAACAAAATGATTTCAGCTGCCTGAAGGTCAAATACTTTTTTTGTGAAAGCACACCACTTCAGTCCAATCAAAACAAGTACTCCTGGCTCCCACTCCAACATATGGGCGTAGCCAAAGCCCCCCTCTAGCGATACTCACATAATAGTTTGGCGAAAACTGCACTGTCAAGCCAGACCATAAAAAGATTCTTGAAAGAAGAGTTACAGACAAGTAACAGACAAAAAAAGATGGAGAATAATGAGACTGGGGAGTTGATTAAAGGAACCAAAGACAAGTACCAAATGGGAGTAACAAAGGGAGCAGAAACACTGAGTAACATGACAGACAGTTATGGAAAAAATGGAAGTATAGAAGCTTGGGGGGCATAGAAGAAGAGAATCATGGAAGCATAGAAGCATGGAAAGTAAAACAAAGCAGGAAGCATGTGTCAGCTTGGAATTGCAGTTGACTACAAGTTAAAGGCAAAAAAGTTTAAACGAAAATGTGATGCAGGGCTGGGAGTAATCTACAGATTGTGGCATTAAAACAGTACATAGCCTCTGGCAGCAACAAAGTAGAAAAATAGTTAACAAGGTTTTTTAGTTGCTGGCAGCTTATAAGTAGTTCTAGGTGGCATCGAGCCGAAACTTGAGTCTCATGATTTGGCTGCACAAACTAGTCATGAGTATTTGTAATCCAATTCTCACAAGAGGACTGGAAGAGAGAACCAGCTATTGAAGTATTGCACAGTGGTTGCCAGGATTCCACGGTATATGCAGGAATCTGCAGTCCATTGAAACAAGTGTAGATTTTTACACCCATCCAAGATTTAAGGGGCATGCAATCAGTTTTGATGAGTTCTGGTGATGGTTACCAGGCTGTTGCACCTGGTCCATGCGTGGCACCTCCCACAGGCCAAGAGACGGAATCATAAAAAGAAAAGTCTTTCCTGTTTTAACCGCAGGTCAACATCACCCACTTGCTGTTTCCACAAGAATAGTGTCTTGTGGGGAATGTAGTTTCATATGAAGACAAACGTTAAACAATAGCAGGCAAAATGGATGTTTACAGAGACCCTTAATGCTCTTCAAGAAACCTTTGTTGATATAGCTCTCTTCAAGAGAAGAAAGGTTCTTAGGACCAATGTATTCAAACATTGCTTTTGCAGGTGTATTTTAGTAAAACCATTATTATTGTTGCTTGATCACTGTGTTGAAAGTTTTTCTTGCTTTTTATTGTTTTAAACGTTCATGGCTCTGGTAAAGCCAATAGTAATTTTACCAGCAGTTGATATAATTAATAACTACTGTATATTGTTTGAAGAAACTGTAGCACTGGCACACATCATAACAAAGAAGTATTTCTTCAACATTAGTAAGACAATTACCCATTTCTTCAATGTTTTTATCTGAGATGGTGGAGTTTTGATTCGGAGATTGACATAAGGCACTAAAGGCACAAGTACTTTTTCAGTGTTGTCGATTTACTTTTTTCTTTTTTCCCTCTTTCATGCTGATTTCCATTTATGGATCCTTTAATAAATGAATGTAACAAACACGAGGTAATGGTATTGATGAGGATATAAGAGATATGCTCAAATAGGGACAGCAACATGTGCTTACGCATCCAATAATGCATGTTATTAATAAGTAATTTTAAGAGTTTCTTATTATCAATGTAATAAGACATATTTGGTTCTGAAATTGTTAATTAATGAATAAGAATCTGACACATCATATTTTATCATTTAGATTTCAGTTTTGAAGTGTACCTGAGGAGGTAAAACCGTGTTGGATGGATATACACGTTTTGTATTTTTATGTAAACTGGATGTTAAAATATGCTGCAGAGTGGTCTGAATCATCCGTATTTACAAAGTTGAGATGATATATATATATATATTCACTGAAAAAAACAAAGGATAAAGTAATGTTATAGTTAGGTGAATATGTCAGTGACAACATAAACGTTTTGAACTAAAAAAAACACAGAAATTCACCAGTTATAGTTAGTATAACTTGCGCCCCCGCCATGCACTGCTTATGACCTCACATATTACATCACTCACGACATGTTCTATGACTTCATTTATGACATCACTGATGACATCTCAAATGACATAACTGATGACATCACTGATGACATCATCCAATTAGTGTGTTAGTTTGTTTTATACTTTACATAGTGGCAGATAACTACCATACTTCTTTTCTATCTAATTTTGTACAGCCTGTGTCCAGCTAATTGGTATAAGTGTTTACAAAACCATGTGCTCTTGATGCACCATAGCTGTGTAGAGGTAATGAGCATGTTATAAATCTTTGTATTGAATTGTATTATGTTGAGCACAGGGCTTGGCCTGCCGCCAGGCCCTAGGGCCACACCCTCAGCAGGCTACCAACCCCGCACTGCACACAGCCTTTGCCGTTCGCAGCATCAGGTGGGCCCTGGTGACACAATCCTCTTGGGCCAAATAAATATATAATAGGAGGAAGGGGCATACAACCCCCTCCCTGACCCTTAATTGGTCCGGGGATCCCATCCCCAGGGACGTTCTTTTTAAAGGGGAGGGGGGCCGTGAGTCCCCCCAGCCCTACCCAGCTCCCTGCATGCTGTGGGAGCCGGCATTTCTCCTGCCCAGAGGGAGCAGCTATTTATGCTGCTCCCTCTGGGCGGGAGCAATCTGTTGAACTGAGACCGATCACAAGTCTGCTCCTGCCTGCTTGGAGCAGACTTTGTATTTGCTCCTGTTTGGCAGGAGTTTTAAAAATGCTCCCACCAGGCAGGAGCAAACACAAGTTTCCCTGCCTGCGCTTGTGTGGACAGGGAAATCACCGTGTCCTGGGGCGGGCTCCCCAGGACACAGTATGTGAGCTGGCTGCGGGGTTGGGGTCTCCAGGGCCATTAACGGCTCAGGGAGTGGGGCTACTCGGCCTGCTTCCCCTTAAAAAATACATTAGGCCAGAGGGGATGGGGCCCTGGGACCGAATATAGCTTGGAGAGGGGGTCTGCATGCCCTGCTCCCCATATTTATACTCTTGCTATTTTTCCCTACCTTTTTTATCTCCTTTCCACCTCTACTTTTCTTCTTTTCTGGCATTTCCCCCTTGTTTCTTTCTTACTTTTTGCTTTCTTTTGTTCTTTCATTCTCTTTATTTCTCCTCTTTTTCTCTGCTTTTCTTATTTCTCTCCAATTCTTTTTTCTTCGGCTTTCTTTCTCTTCTTCTTTCTCTTGATTATTTCCTTAGTTCTTTTTTTTTCCTCCCCGTTTTCCCTTTCTCCAATTATTTTTACTTCCTTGGTTTCTCTCCTTCCCTTTCTTTCGCCCCATCTGTTTCTTTCTCTACTTCATTCTTTTTATGCTTTTTTCTCTTCTTTTCTACTTTTCCTCCTTTAATTTAGTCTTATCTTCTTTCTCTTTTTCATCTCTCCTCCTCTGATTTGTCTTCTGTCTTCCTCTTTTTCTTGTTGTATTTAGTTATATACTTTTTCATTTCTTTTTCTCCGTTCTTCCTCCACTACTGTCCCTTTCTCCATGTTTCTCCTTCTTTCTGTTTCTTTCCTATTTGTTTCTTCTACTCTTTCTCTGCTTTTCTTTCTCTCATTTTTCTTTGTCTTACTTTACATCCTTTTCTACTTCTCTTTCTATTTCTTTTGCTTTCTTCCTTTTCTCTATCTTTTTCATGCTCTTCCTCCTGTTTTCTACTTCTTCCTTTGTCATTCTTTCTTCGTTCCTCACCTTTCATTCATTCTTTCACCATTTCCTCTCATTTTCTTCTTAATTTTTCCTTGATCTCTTTAGTCTCCTTTCTGTTTGTTTCCTCATTATTTCTCCCCTTTCTTTTGTTCTTCTTTCCTTGCTTCTTTCTTTCTCTTGCCTTTTTTCCTCATTCTGTCTTTGTTACTTTCCCTGTCTTTCTCGCTTCCTCATCTCTCTTCCTTTCCTTTTTTCTCATGTTCTGTCTATTTTTCTCTCTAGTTCTCTCTCTTTCTCCCTTCGCTATCTCATGAGCAAAGGGGCAAAACTAATCAATTGAGATCCCAGATGTAAACCTTTTGCGACACAGTTCCTGCGCCATTAATGCTGTGTGCTCACTGTAGCAGGACTTGGGCACTCTAGGGACAGTGTTTAAATTATTTTGCCTCTGCTTACGGTTATTGAATCCTTATTAGGCAGTGGCTCACAATGGTTTTCAATGATCAGACGTAGCTCTCACTATAGCAAAGGTTGGAGACCTCTGCAATGGAACCTATATGGCCAAGATGCCTAATGTGGGTGACAAAACGAGGCAGCTTGTCTGGCTGATTAAACTGGATCAAAGAGGGGTCCCAATTGCTATCATACATGATAATTTTGGACTGAACATTTACACATAAGCTGAGATAAATCAAACATTCCTGAACTTATGTTACGATAACTGAGTTTTTATAGTGTGCATATCACTTGTGAGGGTATCCAGGTGCTAGTAGCTGTTGGGTGAGGCCTGCCCCGGATAGCTTACTTAAAAAGCCAGGTCTTCAGCTTCTTGTAGAAGTCAAGAAGAGAGTAACGGGCTCAAGTGTGTTGTGGGATGTCATTCCATGCTTTAAGAGGCAGGTATGAAAAGGCGCAGTCCCCACTCTGCTTTTGTGTATGTGTAAGGTGTGTGCTAGTGAGAGTCCTGCAGAGAGGAGGTATCTGGAAAGTTGGTGGAAATGAATGTGGCTATTAGGCAGGCAGGCCCGGTGTTGTGTAGTGGGTGAGGAGTTTGAAGTATGCACGCTTGTGTATCAGGAGCCAGTGGAGTTCCTTAAGGTGTGGTGTGATGTGGGCTTCGCCTGGGAGATTGAGGTCTTGTCTGGCTGCTGCGGTATGGAAGGTCTGAAGTTTTCTTGTGAGCTGGTTTCCCATAGAAAAATCTGCTGGTGATGAGGGTTCGGGTGATAAATTTCCTGGTGTTGTCTGATAGCCCCTTGAACATTTTCTGCAACATCCTTAGGGGTGTTGAAGCAGGAGTAGGCAACTACGTTAACTAGGGCAGCCGCGCCCAGTTTGTTATCTATTATCATTCCAAGGTTTCTTGCTTGTGAGCTAGGCATTGAGGTGGGTCTGAGGTCAGTGGCCACCAGGCGGAGATCCATGGGGAGGTGTCTTTCTGAAGACCACCACTTCGATTTTGTCTTAGTTCAATTTGAGGCAGTTGAATTTCACCTAGGTAGACACTTCACACATTCATGCAGCGAACTTGTTCTTGGTGTTTTTTCCAAGAGGAACAGAATTGGTTGCGTGTTTTCGGCATATGTAAGGATGTTTATGTTGTGAATCCGAATTATATATCGCCCAGTGGAGTCATGTGTACGTTGAAAAGTGCTGGACTGAGCAAGGAGCCATGCCGGACTTCGCACTTAAGTTCCCATGTTTCAGAGGAATAAGAGGCATGTTGACGGTTTGGGCTCTTCTGGTAAGGAAGGTGCATAACACACTCAAGGGTGTATTCCTGGATGCCTGCTACATGGAATCATCACATCATGATATTATGAGAGATGGTGTTGGAGGCTGCTGATAGGTCTAGGAGGATAAGGGCTGTATTTCCCCCCAGTTGAGGATCATCTGGATGTCTTATGTTGCTGCTATGAGGATGATTTCTGTGCTGTGGTTTGGTAGTACTACTCAAAGTTGTACACTGAAAGGAAAGTAGAGGTAGTAAAAGAGTTATATCACTCTCTGGATAGGGCGAACGTGACCACCTTACCTCAAATTCAGACCACCAACTTGGAAGAGCTGGTGACAGTATCTGAGATGAAGAAGGCAATCCGGGGTTGGCCAAAGTAAAGCTGGCTGGAGATGATGGGTTCCCCATAGATTTTTATGTGACATATATAGAGATCCTAGTGCCTAGTGTATAACACGGTGTGCCAGAAAGCAGTGGTACCAAACTCAGCAATGGAAGCTTCCTCCCTAAATCTGGTTGTGATGCCCATTATAAGGTAGCATTTGGACCATTGACAATGCTTAACATAGATTATAAGATATTTAGTCAATTATAGCGAACCACATTTTTAAAATACTACCACCTATAATATACCGAGATGAAAGCAGATTTTTACCCAGCCAGAACACTTCCCCAAGTATGAGGCATTTGTTCTGTGTCTTGGAACCGATACCTGAGAGGGTCCTTATCCTTGTGGTTCTTACTTTTGTTTTGTAAAGGGCCTTTCATAATGGCAGCTGGAAATATATCTATAAAGTGCTTCAGAGAATAGGGCTCAGGGAGGCTATGTTGAGAATGATTTCGAAATTGTATACCACACTGACTGCTGGAGTTGGACTGGACGGGTAATATCTCACTCATACAGCACTGAAAGTTGAACAAAGCAGGGATGTTACATCCTCTTAAATTTATCATACAGGACACAGTCCACACCATCTTGCTATATGCAGATGACATATTGCTGTACATGGGGAATGCCAGTAATAGTCTATGCTGGCCATTGAGGACCGAAAAGAGTTTGGATCTCTATCTGGATTATACGTTATTGGATAAAAGCATTTGCATTCCCAGTCAGATCTTCCTAGGATGAGACAGTGTGGCTCATGCTGAATTATACCCCCAAGAGGGAAGAACAAACATTCCGCTACTGGGAGATCCCCATGTATCGCACCATTGAGATTGATCGTTACATTGGGCGCGATGGCGGCCATTAGAGGTAGTGTTGTGTCCTGTAACACCTTACCTAATGCACTCACCCGCAGAGTAGCATTGGTAAACATGGTGATATTACCAAGACTGTATTATTTTGTTAGCTTGCCATTAGTATTGCCCGTTAAGATATTTAAAGAGTTAGACACCACAGTGCTTTTATTGATTTGGAACTCAGACAGCCACAGGCACTGTGCACGCTCTAACAGGTTTCTGGCTGGTACCGGAGACATGGATGAGTTGGCTTTTATTAAGCAAGATTGTAGCAAGGATCACTGACGCTAATCTACCACCCTCCTGACTGAAAGGAAAGTGCACACTCAGCTGGGAAACTGCTGCACCCACTCACACCCCTGGTGTAAATGCGGTTACAGAGAAAATAGAGAGAATCCATAGAGTTGATTCCATATCCAATCTCCTCCCCCCTTTGCTTTATTATGGCTTTATTATGGCTTCTCACAAGTGTGACTCTTAAACAAAAACCAGGAAAATATATTTTATGATATTGTCGCAAATATTCAAGCTTGTTGGCAATTACTCTGTAATGTTGCACTCTTACCTGATGCTACAATAATGACTTGGTTGACAACCCCGGAGAGTTCCAGGAACCTTCACCAGACTTGGGAGCACCAGGATGCGGACTCACATGTAGAAAGCCAACAGACGTAGCACAGGTAAATCATAATCAAATGGTACTTTGGATAAGACAGTAGAAAATGGAAAGAGGGTAGGGAAACACAACAAACTTGATGTTAATACTGAATAAACTTTTCTGCAACGGGGAACCCTACAATGAAAGACGTTGCGAGGCAGCTTCTTCTATCCAACTGACTCAACTTAACTTAGCCTGGAAATGCTGATCCTTATCTCCTATTGGTCAGCCACATGCATATGATCTTACCCTTCCACCTGTTTGGCCTGCCCAAGCCTTCTCAAGTCCATTCTCCAGTCCACCTTTATCCCTGAGCTCCATTCTGAGATTTGTTTCACTACTGTTTTTCGCTGCTTACTGAGCCGTGGCTTCTTTACCAGTCTTAGTCTAAAGTTCCTGACAGATGTACTGTGTTCTCTTGGCATTCTACAAAGGCGAAGTTTTGTTTGCTGTCTCCCTACTGAAGTCACATTACAGCATCTGGTAAATTTGAAGTAAATGACCATTTCAAAAACCCTTTTCAGGGCCTGTGCTCTCTGATTCTTATATGCCACTTAGAGATTTAAAAACAGCACAGGAATATGTGTTTGAAGGCGTTGTGCAAGAGATTCCAAAACCGGCCTGTTGTGGAATACTGGTATTGAAATTCCTGAAAGATTTGTGAGTGAGTTTGCTTTTATTATTTTAATACATGTTAGGGCAATAGACAAGGCCACTGACATACCTTGACAGACCACGCTTTGTGGCATGTTCTATGTATGATCCAGTGCATCGATATTGTGAAGTCCTGTGTCTTGTGTGCATCAAAGGAATGGGTGCCTCTGTGTTCATTTGTATCTGGTAAATGTAACAAAACTTGTCCGCAGTTAGCTGAGCACAGCAACAGATTCCCCAACCAGCTCTGTTTAAGACACACAATCCAACAGTGCCTCTTTGAGGATCTCTTCTGAATAGTCAAGACCTCAGATAGAGCATGTTTAGAATTTCAACCACCAGGCTCCAGCAGCTGGGTTATGAAGGTCCTTGGGAGCAATGGTGATCAATCCTATTGACTATCCATTAACCAATAACGACACAGGTGCTATTGGTCCCGTCTAGCATATTTCACCATTTAAAACACTGCCCTAGAGCAGCAATACCTCCTGATATTGCTGGACGTCTGAACTGCCTTTGACACAGCCGACCGTCCCACCTTTATACGCACTCTGGAGTCTTGAGTGAGATTCACTGGCAATGTCCATCACACGCTTGCCCCCTACCTTTCAAACTGCCACTCATTTGTGTACATGGGGACCTCCAGGTCACAAAAGATCCCTATTACCTGTAGAGTCCTCCAGGGTTCCCTACTGTCTAATGTCATCTTAAAGCTTTACATGGTGCCACTTGGTGCTCTACTCACAGATACCAATATGAAGATTCACCAATATTCTGATGATAGACAGCTCTACATGAAAGTCTTCTCTGCTTCAGACATCCAATGCCTCATACACTGCTTGCACATCATCCAGACCTGGATGTCCAGGGCCTACCTGAAGCTCAACCCAAGCAAGACAATTCCTGTTATTTGCCAAGAACAATAAACAAGATACTCTGTAAACCTGGGTTAAAGACATGAACCTTGATGGCTTTGAACCCCAACTCTCACCAATGCCAGGTCACTTGAATTCACGCTGGACACCAACCTCCCCCTCAAGGAAGAAAAAATGCAAAGACAGCACGGTACTAACTCTATCTTCTAAAGAAAGTCAAACCATTTTTTTCAGAAAGGGACTTCAGAATTGCTGTTCAAGCTCTTGTACTCTTGCATCTGGATGGTGGTAAAGCCATACTCCATGGCCTCCCAGTCTCCAATTAGGGCATTCTATAGACCACAGCATGTCTCATCCAGGGCCTGAAGAAAAATGATCACATCAACCCATCCTGATCGAACTCCATTCGCTCCTCTTGCCAGACTGCACCATCTTCAATGCCAGCTTAGTCATTTACAAAGCTATCACGACCAGCACTCCTGATTGTCTTGCAGACAAGCTCACCCACCATCTCTGGTGGATCTCGACACACCTGCAGCCAGAACACCATCAGCATGCAGGCCCAGAAGTGTAAATAAGAAAAAACAATGCAGGCCTTCTGCATCTATGCACCCAGGATCTGGAACAACATCCCTGTATCCATCAGGACTGCCCCAGCACAGCTCCAACTTCGGAAAGAGTTGAAGACTGACTGCTTTAAAAAACACTACAGCGCAGTGCATTAACCATCTACAACACAGCTGCCTCTCCTTTTACTTGTTGACTTTATCCTTCTCTTTAACCATGTACAGTACTTCACTTCTTATGGCTAGGTTTTCACTGTAGAAATAGCCTATACATACATACATAATATCCTCTGACAAGCCGCTTGAGGTTTGTTATACACCATCATGGAGTTCTGTAAGGTATAAATGGCCACAACTTGTGTACGGATTTAATATGACTTTGGTTAAGACTCTGAAACCACAGGAACATGTAAGCTGTGTTGGCCTTTTACAGGTCGTAGATGGGAGGCGTGTTATGATTTTGGAAATACCCTTGAAAAACACATGATGGGGCTTGTTAAGAAATGTTGCTTGATGACCGCATATGTATCTTATTGTATGACGGCCATCTTAATTGTATGACAGCTATCAAGAACCAGGCACTAACAGAGATGCATTGCCCTTTTGGCACTCACCCAACCACACAAAAGTCTCATAACTACAAGACTCTTGGGGAGATGGTGAATTTGTATTGAGTCTTAGAAGGAGTCAACTCACTTGCCTTGAAAGACAGCTTCTAACTCTGTTCCTGTAATGGAAGTCAGATGTGCAAACCACCCCATAACACGTCTGTTACATTACTTCAATTATCCCAGCCCCCCCTGAAAACCCATGAAAATAAAACAGATGACATTCCTTTACCAAAAAACCCTAAAACAGTTGCTATACTGTAGAAGTGCTGTTTAATGGGGTAGAGGCTAAGCAGTATTGCATGTTTTCTTTCTCAATAAATATTGTACAAATGTGTTAGACACATTGAAAGATTGGGCAATGAAAAAAGTGTGTGTGCGTGCGTGTGTCTTCTGCTGATAAGAGACATAGCGCTAGGCATATTAAGTATGTTAATGGTGGCAAATACTCTGATTTGGTGATTGTACCATTGCAGTGATTTTTTAATGTACTAATCACAGTTTTTTCAGTTGGTATATTTTTACTGACTCCTAAAATGGGATTGCTCCCCCATACCAAATAGGTATTCAAAAGGAGCCTGATGTAGACATCCCTTTCAAATACCAAATCAGTAAATGTATCAGTGTTTTGCATCCGAAATCTGTTTGCAAAACAATGAAAAATACAAACTCCTAAATTGAGATGAAAATTCCTAACAGCTGGGAAGGGGGTGCCTAAGGGACCCCTTCTTTTTTTGTGAATTAAATGAGTGTTTTGGGGAGCTTGCACTTGTCCAGAGGACCACCAACAACTCTCAAAAAAACCTTTTAGAACAAAAAACACTTTAAAAAAAAAATGTAGCCATGTTTCCTTTATGGAAAATAGGCCACATTGAAAAATATTTACTTTATTAAAAAGTGTTCACTGACATGGTGGTCCATTGACCCTAGCAGGCCACCATCCCTGTGATGGCCTTCAATCATAGTGAGTCACAATTTCTGGATTTGTAAAATTCTTTACTGGGAGCATGAATAATTGGCAGAATTTGTGATACGTATTTTGCGACCAGTTATTGTTAACATCTGACCCAACCTCCCTAGCTTTGAAAAGTGTACACGACGTGTATTTTGTGTAACACACATGTCTTAAGAGCAGTGTAAGTAATTTGACCCTATAGTGATACTGCCTATATTGTTAGAAAGCGCTATCTTAATAGCTATATTTTGAGATTCTTCAGGAAAAGAGGATGTTTGGTAAACTAGGGCTCTCGGATACAGGGAGTTGTGGAGAGGCTGTGAAAGAGGAACTTGAAAAAAAACATCATTCCTGGTGGACAATGGGGATGGTGTAGTGTAAATGTTTATTGATGTATATGGTATGCCTACTATTGAGGTATCAGAGGTTGCTGTGATGTAAACCTTCATAATGAACTCTATGCAGTCTTCTCTTCAAGCATAATCATTGCAGTGAGATGTGCACCAGTCTCAGGTATGTGATGGCAACCTCTGAACCGATTGGAAAGCCATTCCCCAACCCTCAAATGCACTGTGATGCCCAACTAATGGACCATTGGATGCTATGTGGGTGGCAAATAACACTAACAGCAACAACAATAATGACTGGACCATTATCTTGATAAGAAGTTGAGCACTTTGGATTGTAAATATTTCAAATCAGAAGAAACACCAGAAGCACAATGTGTGAGAGAGATCACATCAGGCCTTAAACTGCACTTTCAAATAATGTACTTTAGATAATGGAACACATTTGTTTTCAATGACAGATTGGAAAGATTGAAGTGACTCCGACAAGATAATGTAATACGATCCAGCACTCTATAAACAAATTCAAATTACACCAGTAAATCAGAAAAGTATTCAAAAAATAATAATTCAGCAGGTCTGATGTCGTTCCAATTCTTTATTCAAAATCTTCTTAAAAGATAAATTGTAGCCTACGCGTTTCGTCCATCAAGGACTTCTTCAGGGCAAAAGGTAAGGCGTTTCCCCTCAAAATTCTTGGAGCGAAATTTCTATATGGAGACTCAGTTTCCAAAGGAAATGTATTAAGTCCTTAAGTGTTTTGGCACCAATATAGGAGTCATCCAAGGTATTAAGTCCAAGCGGTGTCATAGACCATTATTATCTATGGCCATTTGAGAACCGGTGAATGGACTGCTTGGTGAACGCGATCGCGTTCACCAAGCAGTCCATTCACCGGTTCTCAAATGGCCAAAGAATTATTATTTTTTGAATACTTTTCTGATTTACTGGTGTAATTTGAATTTGTTTATAGAGTGCTGGATCGTATTTGTGTTTTAATGTTAGGTGGAATCTTGTATCCCAGGGGACTTTAGGGTATTGAGTCTCAGATCCTTGGCACCTAGTTAGCTAAAATTACCTATTACCCTACACAGGGGATAGGTGCAGTCACTATTGCCCCATACCCTTTCTCGTTGTTTCGACTCGACTAACGCATAGAGGGTGACTTATGCCTCTGCTGCGAGTCTTCTTCAGGACGAAGGGGTACGGGGGCAACCTAATCCTGGTGCCACATAGGCATCTCAGATATAGCAACGATGATGGTATACAAATTGATCCAGTCAAGATATGCCGAAGGGTAAGCTGAATTCCACTCGTGAGGGCCCAACTTATGTAGTCCTCACCGGTATTTAAGAACCGTAATTAGGGTCATCAGACATCTGAATAAATCTCGAGCGTCCAGACCTTGAAAGAAAAGCACGGGCACGCCTCGATACTTCCTCCTACCAAGTTCAAAAACCTTGAACCTTGATGTCTGATGACCCTAATTACGGTTCTTAAATACCGGTGAGGACTACATAAGTTGGGCCCTCACGAGTGGAATTCAGCTTACCCTTCGGCATATCTTGACTGGATCAATTTGTATACCATCATCGTTGCTATATCTGAGATGCCTATGTGGCACCAGGATTAGGTTGCCCCCGTACCCCTTCGTCCTGAAGAAGACTCGCAGCAGAGGCATAAGTCACCCTCTATGCGTTAGTCGAGTCGAAACGTCGACGCTATTTACCCACATGGGACCTGTACCTTTTTCCCTTCCTTCCCCATTGCTTGATGTTGCATTAATGCTTGATTACACAGTATAACTGTGATCTAAAGAATTGATCAGGACAGGTCCTGTAGAACTGGTCTTTTTTACCAGTCTGATGCTATAATGATTGAAATATTGTATTTCTTTTAACTAGTGACTTCTATCCACCCCTTCCCCATCACGAGCACAACCATTTCTAAATCTTCTTTTCCTTTCCTTGCAACCTTTTTACTACTGTGAATGCATAAATTGTTTTTTATATATGGAATAAATACACTATATTGGATTACTTTTGGCGCTCATTTCGTTTTTTGACATTAATTGTATGTTTTATATTGATTGCTTGACACTTTGTTGCCTTTCTAAACAAAGTGCTCTTTACATTAATGGTAGGCTACAAATAATAATTATTTCGTCATATGATATTGATGATCAGTGTTGTTTTTCTTTTCAACACAATTTACATAGACTGTGATCCATTTCTCCTCTAAATAACTGTCACGGACCACTTAAGTATACAGTAGAGCATGTCAAGTTAGGGTATCATCATGTTGCCACCAACTTCAAGCAATGACTACATGTCCTAGTACGTGTTCCACTAAAATTTGATCACGATAACTTATACATGGGGATGTCCATCAATGATCCGAGATACAAGCATAACATACATACATATCTAAGTGCTACTTTTATTATCGAAAAAACAATCCTTATAACAAGAGGAATACCAAAAATAAGAAAAAAGATAAAGAAGTAAATAAACCGTGTGCAGAGGAGGGCAGTAAATCACATCCAATATAGTACATGTAGGGGGAAATCACAGCACAAGTAAGCCTCTTGTCAGAGTGAAAGAGCAGGGGGGAAAGGGCTCCCAACAATTGTCAAAGCTACCATGTCTGAACAGCCGGGCTCTGCCTAGTATGATCCCACAAAGCTACTAGTCGGGATAGAGATGGTCCAACTTATTTATTTATCAATCAATCAGGGGTTTGTATAGCGCAGCTACTTACCTGTGAGGGTCTCAAGGCGCTTTATTTCAATATCAATTGTCAATGTAGAACGTAGGAATAGCACACAGAAATTCCGTATCCAGCACCTAGCAGCAAGCTTCAGTAAGATCCCTGGCTTGTTGCTATCTTACGATAGAAGACAGCACTTCCCACTAGTTGATATTGAGCATTGAATGCTTGCAAGATCCCAATTCAGCCAATGGCATGCTGCCAGCTGTTCCTTCTTCTCACTCCTAACACCCTTGCCAAAAACAATAGGTTGCGCTCTTGCCCACAATGTTGAGCTTTCTAACCCTCCCACCATCAGTCATGATTTAATTGCTCGTTTCAGCCAATCCCAACACAAACAGCAATTATGATGGTGTGTTACCTTGTGTGAAATGTTTCACGCACTCCCGCCACCAGCCATGTCAGTTGTTGTTACACAGCAGCCCTCTCAGACCTACAGATAAGCATGTCCACACTTGTTTGTATCCGTGCATTGGGTTCATACATCAGAACATGGCTTCAGTACAATAAATTCACATAGCATCACTCTTTTTCTCTGACTCCTATGCAGTGTGACAAATGACGACATCCTTTCGTAATTTGTTCAAATATGTTGTTCATTGTTTCATTAAAGCTCCTGTAATTGAGCTCATTGTATGTACATGATTTTGAAATTAAGTATTTATTGTTTTCATGTTTCTTTCGTTAAATGTCAGTTTCCAATTTCGAGCTGACGTGTATCACTCTTAAATTGAGATTTTTCAAACTTGACAATAAGCACTTCTGTTTTTGAAAGAGACAGGATAGAGTGGCTGCAACCTTTCTAATGTAGGATGTTAAATATCATGTTGTTTCACTGTCGGAATAAAAGGCCGTGTTGAAGTGACATGAATGACAACAGTCATCATCAGCTTGATAATGTCATAGAGTCTTACCGGATGTTAGGGGATCTTGGAATCAAAGGTCAGATAGTGCCACGGGAAACAAGCAACAAGAACATGGAGTCTATGGTGTCCAGTTTACCAGTGGCAGCATTTGGTCCTAGTCCATATCCTGCATGTTCAGATCCAGCCTTTCCAAACAAATATGGCGACCTGCACTAGAACTTCCGGGTCAGAAGTGGCAGCCAGGTATAAAAAAACAAACACTTGCAGCAGCAAGTCATATCCCATTTGTGCGTCTTGTTGTGTGTCGTGCATTCGTTCAGTCCATCACTGGCACACATTGGTTTGCTGCTTCTTATTGGGTTTCCTCCCTGTTTGTCCTCAATTGGTGCTATCTGTGCAAAGACTTTCCTTCTTGCTGCTCCTGTTCACCTGCTCAACTGTACTATCTGGAGTCCAACCTTGTTCCTGCTGTGGGTCGAGTCCCTGTAACCTACAGTGAAAGTGGCATTTCCTCTGGGTTGTTAGTGTTTCTCCGTTTTCTGCCCATTATTTCCTGTTTCCCCTGGGCCTGAATTATAGTACTTGATTGTCCTACAAAGTGCTCATATATTTTGTCTCTTGGGAGGCAGAAGACTAGTTGTTGGCACCTACCGTAGTATTAACGGTCCATCAATCCTTGACAGATAAAGTGACGTGAGTGAGAGGAGAACAACCCTTTTATTAAAGCTGGTATAGAAGATGGCGTCTGGTAAAATGCAAAGGCTTCAGTGCCAACAAAAAAAAAAGTGTGATGATATTTGAGCCACCACCAACAAAGAATAATCATTGGATGGACCTACTGACAATTGCAACTGAGCAGTGACATTGGAGTGAAGCCTCATTTAATTAAACCCTGTCTGAAAGCAAAACCACCTGTGCTTTATTTTCTTGAGCTTTGTTGGAACATGCAATCCAGTTGATTATTCCAACATAAACCTATCACAATATGTAGTTATTTAGTTTGGCTTCGTTTGAGCAGGCAGTCTGGCTGATCACACTCATAAAAGCCTATTCCATCCTATAATGTTGAGGGGTCAATCCCTAGACTGGGATGTTGCACATCCTGAGTACCCCGCGGCAAGTTTTCTGCCCATTCATTGACATCACCTGCACCAAGCATCATTAGGATCTGCACCCTATTGCAGAATGAGGGACAAGTTAATAGTACTGGGTAGTGTAATTCACGTTCCCTGTTTGTTTGGCTCTAGAGAAATACTGATGGAGACTACTTCAGACTTAGAATAACATATCTGAATTTTAGGTCTATGAGCTAGGGTCTGTTTCAGGATGGCAAGTATACCACTTCTGAGGTTTAATGAAACATTAGAAGTCCCTGCGGCTTAGATGACTTTAGACTGTGGAAAATCCCAGGATACCCAAACTTGTGGTATAAACCATAACCTTACTTTACAAAGGCAGGACTAGATATTGAGGTGAGAAAATGGCTATATGCAGCCTCTAAAAGCTTGTTTGAGGAAGAGCAGGTCTTTCTGCAGTGCAAAAACACTCATGTTGAGACCATGCACAGAAGTACTGTGGCTCCCATGTTACTGCAGAGTTCGGAATGTTTAACATAGGTACACATTGCGGATCCATATGGCATAAAGCAGCACATGTTGCAGTGTAGAACAATCTTCAGTTGGTTTGCCTTATAAGATAACTCCTGTCTCACTAAATATCACGGA
Organism: Calotriton arnoldi; assembly: GCA_963921515.1. Taxonomy (NCBI): domain Eukaryota; kingdom Metazoa; phylum Chordata; class Amphibia; order Caudata; family Salamandridae; genus Calotriton; species Calotriton arnoldi. The sequence goes on along the minus strand of CAWUFW010000037.1, from coordinate 1,208,170 downwards.
AATGTATTACATTTGAAAAACATTCTCTTAGGGATAAAATGTACCTGTATCTTGGCAGAGTACGAATATGGAATAGGTTGCTTGACCATTGCCCCTGTTATGCTACATATCGCAAGCACTTGGGGCCTGTTTGTTACAAATACCAAATGGGAAATCAAAAGACCGTTCCAACCAGGTCCACTAGGAGAGTGGTAGTGCCTCAGATGCACAGAGAGTTTTTACTAACATTGGCCCATGGCATCCCCCTAGCTGGGCATCTTGGTCAGACAAAAACTTGGGAGAGGCTTATCAGCTATTTCTACTGGCCCAGATGTCCCAGAAAGAAAAGGAGTTTGTCAGCTCCTTTGTCACCTGTCAAGCCAGTGGCAAGACAGGTGGACACCCAAAAGCCCCCTTAATCCCACAACCAGTGGTTGGAGTTCCCTTTGAAAGGGTAGGTGTGTATATAGTGGGTCCACTTGAACCTCCCACACCCTCAGGAAACAGGTTTATACTGGTGGTAGTGGATCATGCCAGCAGGTATCCTGAAGCAATTCCCCTTTGAACTACTACAGCTCCTGCAGTAGCCAAGGCCCTCATTGGTGTCTTAACCAGGGTAGGTTCCCTTAGGAGGTGGTGTCAGATAGAGGCTCCAACTTCATGTCTGCATACCTCAAACACATGTGGAATTAGTGTGGAGTGCAGTACAAGTTTACTACACCCTATCATCCACAAACCAATGGTCTTGTTGAAAGGTTCAACATGACATTGAAAGGCATGATCATGGGACTCCCTGAAAAACTCAAAAGAAGATGGGATGTCCTTTTGCCATGCTTGCTTTTTGCCTACAGAGAGGTGCCTCAGAAGGAAGTAGGGTTTTCCCCCTTTGAACTTCTGTTTGGCCATCCTGTTAGGGGACCACTCTGCCTTGTAAAAGAGGGTTGGGAGAAGCTTCTCCAAGAACCAAAACAAGATATTGTGGACTATGTGCTTAGCCTAAGGTCCAGAATGGCAGAGTACATGGAAAAAGCTTCCAAAAATCTTGAGGCCAGCCAGGTGCTCCAGAAGCACAGGTATGACCAAAAAGATGCACTGGTGGAATTCCAACCAGGGCAAAAGGTGTGAGATTTGGAGCCTCTGGCACCAAGAGCCCTCCAGGACATGGAGTGGACCTTACCCTACCTTAGAAAAGAAAAGTGAGGTCACCTACTTGGTGGACCTGGGCACAAGCAGGACACCCTAAAGGGTGATCCATGTGAACCGCCTGAAACTTTTCCATGACAGGGCTGACATAACCATGCTGATGGTTACTGATGAGGATCAAGAGACAGAGAGTGAACCTCCTCTCTTGCACCCCAAATATGGGTCAGTGGATGGAGTTGTCTATTCAGACACCCTCACTGCCCAACAGCAAGCTGACTGTAGGCATGTCTTACAGCAGTATGCTGGGCTCTTCTCCTTAACCCCTGGTCAGACACACTGATGTACCCGTGATGTGGACACTGGAGACAGTGCACCTATCAAAAACAAAATCTATCCGCAATTTAACCAAGTTAAGGAGAGCATCAAAGCTGAAGTCAGCAAGATGCTGGAGTTAGGGGTTATTGAACCCTCTGAGAGTCCCTGGGCCATCCCAGTGGTCTTAGTCTCCAAACCCCATCCCCAGGGTGGAAAGAGAGGGATGAGGTTTTGTGTGGGCTACAGAGGTCTCAACTCTGTCACTAAGACAGATGCTCGCCCCATACCCAGGGCTGATAAGCCGATTGATAGATTTATGTGCCGCCAAATTCCTTAGTATCTTTGACTTAACTGCAGGGAACTGGCAAGTTGGCATGGCCCCAGGAGCCAAAGAGAAAACAGCATTCTCAGCACCTGATGGACATTATCAGTTTACTGTTATGCCCTTTGGTTTCAAGAATGCCCCTACCACCTTCCAAATGTTGGTGAATCAAGTCCTTGCTGGGCTGGAAACCTTTAGTGCAGTATATCTTGATGATATTGCGGTCTTTAGCTCCGCTTGTCTACCTGGGGAAGGTTTTACAGCCCCTGCAAACTGCAGGCCTAACTATCAAGGCATCCAATGGCCAGATAGGGCAGGGCACAGTTGTTTACTTTGGCCATCTTGTTGGTGGAGGCCAAGTGCAACCCTTACAACCCAAGATCCAAGCTATTCTGGACTAGGAGGCTCCAACAACCCAGACCCAAGTCAGGGCATTCCTTGGCTTGGCTGGGTATTGTAGGAGGTTTGTGAAGAGGTATGGATCCGTTGTGAAACCCCTCACAGAACTCACCACTAAGAAAATGCCCAAGAAGATAAACTGGACAGTTAGCTGTCAAAAGGCTTTTGACACCCTGAAAGAGGCAATGTGCTCAGCACCCATTCTCAAAGCTCCAGACTACACCAAGCAGTACATTGTGCAGACTGATGCCTCTGAGCTAGGGATAGGAGCAGTCCTATCCCAGACCAATGATGATGGACAAGGCCAGCCTGTTGCTTTTATAAGCAGGAGGTTACTCCCTAGGGAGCAACGCTGGAGTGCCATTGAGAGGGAGGCCTTTGCTGTGGTTTGGGCTCTGAAGAAGTTGAGACCATACCTGTTTGGTACTCACTTCACAGTTCAAACTGACCACAGACCTCTCAAATGGCTAATGCAAATGAATGGTGAAAATCCCAAACTTTTGAGGTGGTCCATCTCCCTACAGGGAATTGACTTTACAGTGGAACACAGACCTGGAACTGCCCATGCCAATGCAGATGGACTTTCCAGGTTCTTCCACTTAGACAATGAAGACTCTCTAGGGAAGGGGTGGTCTCATCCTCTTTTGTTTGGGGGGGGGGGGGGTTGTAGGCAAGTGCCCCATTTTGCATGGCTGCCCCCCCACTTTTTGCCTGATGTTGATGCTGTTTGACTAAGTGGGGCCTGGGTTCCTGCTAACCAGGTACCCAGGGCCTGTGTTCTTTCCCTAAAACTGTACCTTTGCACCCCCAATTGGCACCTCTCTGGCCACATGTTAGTCCCTTGTAAGAGGTACTATGGGTACCAAGGGCACTGTGACCAGGGAAGGCCTGTAGGTACTGCAGCACATACTGTGCCACCCTTAGAGGCCCTGTACCTTAACACACACACACTGCCCTAGCAGGCTGCGTGTTTGGTGCAGAGAAAAGTTAAGAGTCAATATGGCACACAGCACACATATCTGTGTGCCATGCCTGCAACCCACTGCCTGTGTTATAGGTAAGACACCCCTCTAGCTGGGTGCACTATACCACTGGTGAGGGTACAGGTGCATGAGCCCTGTACCCCTACAGTGTCTAAGTCAATTCTTAGACATTGTAAGTGCAGTTAAAGCCATAAAGAGTATATGGTCTGGGAGTTTGTCATTACGAACTCCACAGCCCCATAATGGCTTTACTGAATACTGGGAAGTTTGGTATCAAACTTCTCAGCCCATTAAACTCACACTGATGCCAGTGTGGGATTTAATGCCAAATGCACTCAGAGGGCATCTTAGAGATGCGACCTAACTCTAGTGTCCTGGCTGAGTGGCTGCTCGCCAGCTGCCACCCCCAGACATGTTTCTGGACCCGTGGGTCGAGAGCCTCCCTCTCTCAGGGACCAGAAACAAAGCACATCCTGGGCAGAGGTGCCACGTCTCCTGCCCCAGGATGGGCAGGGTCCACGAAGGGGAAGCGTCAAAGACTTGACGCCTTTGTGAGCTGACCCAGCCATTTGCTGCTCCCAGCAACTGTCCCCCACCAGTTCTAACCCTCACTTTGGGAGGGAGAATCGGCGGGCAAACCAAGATAGGAGGAGATGTGTGCCCACCTTTGTCAACTCCACCCCTCAGGTGGAGGAGGCGAAGCACAACTCTCAGTCCCTGCCATCTTTAAGATGGGATTACCCAGCCAACCAGAGAGAGGCTTATGCCCCCCTCCCACTGGAGGGTGGCACAATATGGGAAGTGCCCACCCCAAGGAAGGGACCCATTGGTCCCAACCTGTACCTACCTGAAACGCCCCTAAATTTAGTATTTAGGGGCAACCCTGAACCTTGCCTCCTCAGACGAGCAAGAGGAAGAAGAAGGACCGAAGAGCAGTGTTGAAGGAAGAAGAAGAGGACACCAACTGCCTTGGCCCCAGCCCTACCGCCCTGTCCTGACCTCGACCTGCTCCAGCGGAATCCCGGCATGTCCTGCAGTCAGCAGCCCCCCAGAACCAGGAGGGCATGCCCTGCCTTCCCTACAAAGACTGTGTCTCCCGTGAGCACCGGACTTGCTCAAGAACCGGACTCTGGCTCCGGCCGAATCCGCGAGTCTACACCACTCTGCACCAGACGCCTATGGCCCGAGTTCGAGTGGCCCAACACCACGAGAAGGTCTCCCCAGCGATCCTGACCTGGGATCTGGTGATCCCTGACTTACTTCAAGCCTCTCTGTGACACCTGCAGCCTCTATGTGGAGGGTCCCCACGACCGCGACCAGAGGTGGTAAGAAAACCAGACGCCTAAAGACACCCCTGCACCCGATGCCCCACGGCCTTGGGTGGCCCAACCAACAGTGTCCAGGCAACCCCCTGCATCCCAACTTACCTCTCCAACTGGTGTTCGCCCCCAGGAAGCCTCCCTACCCAAACCTGCAGTGTTTGTTCCGACCGGAGATCTCCCATTGAAAACAAGCACCCTGACCCGGCCGCCCCTGTGCTGCTGTGGGTGCACCTTGTGTGCTAACTTGTATCTCCCTTTGCCCTGAGCTTAACCCTAGGAGCTTTGCTCCCTCAGCCCTGTGACTTGCCCAAGAGCAGCCACCAACCGACAGCCCCGAGCCCCATAAGCTAACATTGGGCCTCAGCACTCCGCACCCGGCCGCCCCAGTGCCGCTGAGGGTGCTCTTTGAATGCATCCTTGACCCTGGGGGAACCCTTGTTCTAACCCCAGAAATTCAACCCCAAAGACCGATTGCTTACTTGCAAACCGATAACTTCATTTTTCTCCATAGGATTGCATTGACTGTTTTTCCTCTGAAAATGTTCTAAGTGTTGAGTTGTGTTTGTATGGAAACCTAAGCAACTGTGTTTTAGTGCAAAAGTGCATTGCTTACCTATGTCTAGGAAATGTCCCAGTGTGATATCTAGGCATACCACACTGAGTAGAAAAAGTAATCTAAAAAGTACTCTAAAGAGTAACCTGAAAAGTAATCACAAAGTAATTACAAATATCTATTATCTTTAAATATTTTACAAACCTGTAACAAAGTCAATTTCATCCAGCTTGCTTGCTTTGATCAACCTGTCTTGAAAAGTACAATTCTACATACCTGTACCAAGTCCTGCTTGGTTCGAAAAATAAAATACAACTAAAGACATATTTTTGATACAAATAATTGGTCTGAGTTCAGTCTTTGAGTGTGACACATCATTCCTTGCCTGAGTGGGTAAATGCTTAACACTACCCTCTGATAAAGCCTTACTGCTCGCCCACACTACCACAACTAGAGAGTAAGGTATTATATACTTTTACCTCTGTAAGACTTTGGCGATCCACTGGACTCTGTGCACACTATACCTTACTTTGGTATAGTATATACAGAGCCAGCTTCCTACAGTATACCATGAAAGACTGCAGTCAGCTGGTGGTGAGAAAACCTGATAGCATCTGCTTCTCTTGAGACTGAGGGATGTGTCAAGAAAAACAATGAATTGCATCTGTTGATGTGTCTGCCCTGCCTTTAGCATTTAGCTTTGTGGGAGCCCACATAATCCTTCTCCAAACCTAAGAGGAAAACAAGGGTCTTCTCTTTCATCCTTGGTCCTCACAGCATATCCCTTTGGCTGAGGTTGGTCTCCTTGATTCAGCAACCGCTTGACCATCAGTTTATGGTGCTTCATTATGAAGAGTTTCCTGAATTGAAAGTGCTGTCATATCTGAGACAATGGAGTGCTCCAGGTTCCATGCGTTCTCCTGACCTTGGAAAATCCAATCACAACCAGTGAGAACGTAGGGCCTTATTTACAAGATTTTGCCGTAGGGCAGCGCCGCAGACCTTCCTCCTGCATTGCCCTAAGGCAAAAGAAAAGGGCAGGAGTGCGCTCTATCTATCAGATATGGCGCATTCCTGTCCTTTTTCATCTGCGCTGGTGCACATCTGGCTGCCATGCGCCAACGCAGGCACCTTTGCGCCATGGTGCAAGGGTGCCTGTGTTGCAGGGCTGATTGTTTTTGTGCAGGTAGGGAAACCTTTCTGCACAAAAACATTCACAAGAGGCTTTTTCCTCTTTCTATGTGTGCTGCAGAATGTAGCACACATAGAAAAAGGAAAAACAAGGATAAATAAAAGTATTCCTCCTCGTTGAACCTCCCTTTCACCCAGTGGCGGCTCCTCCCCTACGGCAGAGGAGCGTCGCCCCACTGCGACGCAGCAGTGAAATAAAGGGAACATAAAATGATAATAACTTGATATTATTATCATGTTATGTTCTCCTGCTGCGGCAGCTTTGCCTGGCATCTTATTGCCTTTCTTGTTTTTGTCAGATGAACGAGGGGTCGTTTTCCACTTTTGTGGGCACAAGTTATGATGAGACACACAGTCTCTCTACTAAGCCCTTCACCGCTGCAGATAAGCAGCCAACAACGGGCCCCCGTCACCGGGGCACCGTCAGAGGAGCGAGCACAAGCTGAGTAGCCTGCCACAACAGGTAACCGCTCCTCTCTCAGAGCGACAATTTCGTTGTTTTAAAAAAAGCACCAGTACTTCCTCTCCACGTCCCTTTTCTTTCCCGCGACCAGCAGGTCTCTGAGCCCGCCGGTCGCCCCGAGGAAGCCCGAGTTGGGACATAAAAAGGTACGCGATTGATAATTTTCGTCAGCGCTTCATTCTACTCCATTATTGCTAGCGGCTGCACACTATTCCATAACGCTCAGCGTAATATGCTTGACTAACTTAAAACCAATATTCAAATAAGAATCATACACATGCAGCCTTATATCGCTACAAGCGAGTTACTTTGATATAAAAAGTGCGGCTCAAAACAGAGTTGCGATTAACAACCAACGACAGCTTCTGGCCTCAGTCTAATATCATCAATAGCTTTCTACATTTGAGCACATTGCGCATTACACCTGATTAATCTCAAGCTTGTATGTAAACAAGTAACAAACACGCGCGACCTAACATCACGGTAGTCCTTTACCATAAATTTGAGTTACGCGTTTGTTTGTTTTTCATCACATAATTAGCATTAAGCGTATTGCCACTCAAGCCCGACAACGCTGAGTAGAGCCCTTAAACACTCCTCATATGCTCGCAGCATGGGTGTAGAAATCATTATCCAATTCATTATTCGTATGTTACCTATTTACCTTTTTATCCAAGCATGGCAATTCATGAGGATTCCAATACAAGATATGTATAACTGTCACTTTTTCTGCCTTCTTTAACGTAATGACACTCACTGTGTTCACCAGAGTCTGCACTGGTTTATATGTCTCACCTGGAGTCACACTATCATTTACTCCACGAAATGAATGTTTAACATTTGCAATTGAAAATGTTTCACTCTATTTCTTATCCCAGTTATAGGTACTACTGACCTGTCACGAAGAAGAAGGGTGAGTTATTTACCCACTCTGATAGGGTGCTAACAACTGGCACCTTAGATACTTTATTTAGGTCCTGAAGAAAGCCCCCCAAAAATCCCAGAGGGCTGAAACATGTCGACCTCTCACATGGACAATGAGGTGCTATAGAACAGTAGCATTTCTATAAGCGCACCTCCCCACGTTTTTAATCTTGCTACCTCTCCAACCGAATAAAGTTCGTTTGGGATGGAGAACTAAGCAACTTTAACTCACTTCACTTTATCGTATATTATTACTGATCACTACTGCTAACACCAGTTGGTCTACCTCCAGGTGGAGGAAAGCATTTTGTCAAAAAAGACCCGATGATGATGCTTTCACGTTCCAAGAGAAGCGGAGAACCAAGATATACAGCTCTACCACTCCTGTATGTCTATGAGGGTTTTTAAAGTTGGTTACCACACCTGACCCTGGTATTACAGGTACAAGTGATCCATTCCCCCATTGATTATTTACAGATTAATAGCTGTCAGCTGGAGTAAAGAAAGGCTAAAATGGATGCAGGGTACTCAAGGAGAAGCAGGGGTGACTGGAGGTAGAGTGTCTTCCTGCACACAGAATAGTGCACAATTGTGAAAGGGAAATGGTGGGGGTCATATGTGGCCACTACAAATTATATATTATTTTTAATAAGAATTATTTTTGATTTGGATATTTTTGTACACTTGTCTGTTTTCATTTTGATGATTATTATTTTATTTATTCTTATTTCACAGTATTTGAATAGAAAATGTTAACCTAGCACCAATAACTTATCCACATCCTACTATTCCATGAAGCACTGCATGCACAACGCACGCAATTACTTATTCAATTATTTACCAGTTTTATAAAGCGCTATGTGTATCATTTTGGTTACTTCTGGGTGCTTTACAGAGTGGTGGAACAATAAACTTGTATTGTAGGGTGGAGAGATTAGAGTCTGGATAAACAGATGGCTAGCTGTGTCTGAAGTCCTTTTATTGCAATCTCTGTTCTGTGTTGACTTTATTAATGTATTTATAGTTTTATATAGCTTGAACTAGACCTGGAGATAACAGAGGGCTTCAACTAAGATAAAACTAAATAATCGAATACAATAATTGGGGCCACTGGAATTCTGAGATTTTGTGGATGTGTCTTTTTCAGCATAATTATGGATTTACCGCATTTGCCACATAATCCATCATCATCTGCCGCATAATATGCAGATTTTAACAAAAAAAATGCTTCCAGCTCAAACAGATCAAAAGTTACTACTTTTAATTGATGTATAGGCACGTGGAAATTGATTTTACTGTAAGTTCTTGTGTTTTTATGCCATGATGAATTATTGTATGTCTTGTGATTTTATTGATGTGAATGATCATGTTATTGATTGAATAAACTATATATATATATATATATATATATATATATATATATATATATATATACTAAAAACGAACCAACACGTGTTCCTGTGCAGTGGAAGGCCCATTTCCAAGGTGGACTGGTCATCTTTCAATTGCTTAGCGCTGTATTTGGATATTAAACGTGTATTAATAAGATAAAATATTTGCCCAGTGTTAACGTGTAAAAATGACAAAATAATGAAGTAATACTATCACAAAATGTGCCACATTACGCCACCTAGTTTGCCTTTTCTTGCCGCATAATTCTAGTGGCCCGAAAAATGATATATTAATGCGTCATTGAAGGTAGGGTCCTCAAGCCCACATCTAAGCAGAGATGACAGAAAGTGCAGGGGCAGACCACGAGTGTTAAAACCCTGCTGACAGCGTGAGACAAGCCATGGGACTGACAGAAAATAAAGGCCTGTATTAGTGAAACATCATCAAAGACTTGTCGGCGGCGTGAGCACGGACCCGAAGGGAAGCTGCCAAGTGATGTCACTCTCGGAGAACTTGCCACCCGCAGTTCTTCGCACCACAATTAATGGTACTGAGCACTATGCAAACACATAATTTGGCGTCTGGCCTGATCCAGGGAATGTGTTGCCGAGTTGCGTCATTTCCGTTATGGGTGTGAGCCGCGGCCGGTCTTGCGTATCCTCAGTAAAAATAGACATGGCGACTGTTAATAACCCAGATAAGGTTTTAGGGCACATCTTGCTCATTTGGCATGGCCATCGCTTCTGCCCTGCCTGCTTTCGGCGCCAATGCGCAGCTAATGAGAAGGGCCTGGATTGATGTGCATTGACGTCCATTCCGCCCAGCTGAGCTCCAGTCCTGGGACAAAGCCTTTGAGAATACCCATGCATTAGCTCCGTTGACATAATGTGCAGCTTTCATACATTCCCTGGCATGCAAACATGCAAAATTCCCAATTAGTCTTCGAGTCTTCGCCCCAAGCCTTTCAGATACATATTGCGAAAAACGTAATTTACAGCGATGTACAGTGTATCACTTGTGGCAGACTCCATCGTGTGAATTAGCACAGAAGGGGGGGCAGGAAACTCGTTAAAATTTGGAAAAAACCCTCTTATTACAGTGTCCAGAGAACAGACACGTTCAAGCTTTGAAAGCAAATGCATGTGTATAAAGAAAAAAAGGCAACCTCTCTCTTGAAATTTATTTTCAATTTAAAATTTGAATGGACCACTAAAATTGGCAATGCCACCCAACAATAAACCTCCTTACAGTTCAACACTCTTAACAAACCAGTCCCTATGCTGTAGCCTACTATGCTTCTGCAACTATGCTTCAGCATCTCGTCCTGGGTTCGAATTGCTATATAAATGCGACAATCAATACAGTAAAAAGTTTAAAACGAGGCCAGGTCAACTTATGCTAGCACAACAAATCGCAAAGTGGCTCAAGGAATGTTTGTTTTAATTAACCTCAGCTATTAGTGATTGGGGGGGGGCATTACACACCCTTGTTTTTTGCCCACTATGCCGCTCTAGACAGAGAACGGCCATATGCAAATGAGTCTTTGACTTGCTCCAGTAGGAACAGTCCAGCCCAAACTGCCACCATGTCCCCTCCAGACAGGAAGACACACAAAGCCAGAGTGGTTTTGGAATACTTTGGCCTCGTATGTGGTCTATAGCTTGACTCCTCTGACACAGTTGTAGGAAGCTGGGCTTTTTGCCTGGTATTTGATGCAACTTTGACTGAAGTGCACTGGGTTCCTGCTAACCGGGTCCCCAGTCCCAGTGTTCTTTCCCCCAAAACAAGTTACCTGGTTAATTGATCCCCAAATGACCAGTCCTTTAGCACCTCTGTAAGTCCCTAGTAATTGGTAGTCCTGGTACCTAGGGCATAGGTACTAAAGAGGGTCCCTAAGAGCTGCAGCATATATTGTGCTACTCTAAGGGACTCGGCACTAAACCCATGCAGACTGCCACTGCAGGCTGTGTGACAAGGTGCCCTAAAAGGTGTAAACATGACTTGGCACACACCCTGTGTGCCATGTCCCCATTTCACCTAACAGTGCATGTAATAATTGTAAGTCACTCCTACAGCAGGACTTGCAGCCCTAGGGCAGGGTGCATTATGTTACATGTGAGGACATATCTGCATGAGCCTGTGCTGGTCAGTTCAATTACTGACAGCAAAAGTGAGCAGGGAAGCCATCTTAAGTTATGTACTGGACACTGGTCAAAATGAGTTTCCTACCTATATAATGGCTTCACTGAAACCTATGGTGTTTGGTATCAAACACCTTCAATTAATAAACCCACACTGATTTCAGTAATGGATTTATTAATACATGCACCCAGAGGGTAACTTAGAGGTACCCCCTGAAATTCTACCATCCTATAGTGTATTAGCTGACTGGTCCTGTCCAGCCTGCCACCACAGATGCGTTTCTGGCTCCCTGGAGGTGAGAGCCCACGCTCTCGGAGGTTGGAAACAATGCCTGCTCTGACAGGAGGTGTTATCACCTCCGCCAAGCAGGATGACTGGTAATCTGCATGTCAAGGCAAGAGGCTTCAAAGGCCTCCACCGCCTGGCTTCCCCCAGACAGGGAAATGCCACTCCCTGCTCAGGGCCCATTTGTCACCCAGACAATTGGGAAAATTAGCTTGTCAGGAGGTGTGTTAACCCTCAGGCTAGTACCACCCCTACGGTGGACTACCTGAACACGATAAGGAAAATTCCACCATCTTGGTTTTTGGTGGAATTAGGTCTTCTGGGTTAGGGTTATGCCCACAGTAAGTGGTCATATAGAGGGGGTAGTCACCCAAAAGGTAGTTAGAACGTTGGCTATACCGGACACTCCATGTAATGCCCCTAAATACAGTATTTAGGTAGCACCCCTGATGCCAGAACCTCAGATTTAACGGAGACAAAGAAGGAGTGGACAAAAAGGTTTGCTGACTCGAGAACAGAGAAGCAACGACTGACTTGGCGCCAACCCGGTCAGCCTGCCTGCTGCCCCCAACCCTCGTGGATAAACTAACTCGTCCTGCCGCTGTGTAGACGCCAAGAAACCCAGAGGGCTGCCAGTGCTTCGCAAATCACCAGAGAACTCTCTTGGAGTAGAGGAGGGGACTATTTGTCAATGTCACAAGGCTGCTACGTAAACGTAGCCACGGCTCTGTGTGTGTGTGTGTGTGTGGGGGGTATAGTGCCATGTGAAGTTGGTGAAAGTTCCACATGTCGTGGTGGGTCCACACGACCACCATTAGCAGCAAGCAGTTTAAAGGCAGGGGCTAACCTTCCTCCGGCATTACTCCACCGTCAGCAAAATGTGGACAAGGCTGAGCGCTTCGAGGACGTGCAAACAGTGCGCTATATGAATGTCATGGCATTCATTGTACTTGCTTGCAGCCCTGCACATGGTGCCCAGCGCCGGAGGAGGCATGATTGCTCAACCTCATAGCAGGCCTGAGGCCTCGGACTCGTCACTCTGTCGGTCCATTCACTCATAAAGCTGTTATTATAGCCAACCACCACAGTGACCCGCCGTCACAACGGCACGCTCAAAGAGAAAGCAGCGTTGGTTTGGGCTACTTACGGTTACTGGTGCTGGTGGGCGCCGGGCGGCACTGCCTTGATTAATAGGCCTGCTGCTGCCTGCCCTAAACTCGACGATGATCATGTCCAACTGCTGGTGATAACTCGTGGGGTACGGGTGTGCCGGGGCGTGGCATTTTGAAAACTAATCTACGTAGTACGCACGCTGCCGCAGCACAGCCCCTACCCCCACAGAACCAAATCCAGCCCAATCAGTGACCCGCCCACCAGCAACACTGAACTAAGGGCCGCAGCTGCCTAAGGCAAGTACGGATATATGTTGGATTCTGGAATGAATGACTGATCTTTTCTTTTTATTATTGGCTCTCACAGCCACTCCTCACGACTGCCAGGGAATCGGGAGACAAACAGCACTGTCTGCAGCGGTGAGTCAGTGAGTGATGTAATTATATTACTGACTTTGCCACAATGCCATATGACGTGCAGACGCATGGTGTAGACCCGGCACTAATAAATAAGTGCCGGTGCTAAGCACCGGAAAGCACCGGCACAAATTAAGCACTGAGAGGAGCTACTCCTCTACAGCTGCAGGCACCAAAGAAGTAAGGTCCTGTTCATCATCCTGCCGCTTACCGGGACTACCAATGCTGCAGCCACCACGGAAGAGCTTTCCATGCTCCCAAAGGTCAGATCCATCCTCCCTCCAAGTGTGGGGATGCCAGCCAGGACCGACCGGAGCCGCACAGTACCAATGCATGGGGTTCTGGACTCCTTGCAGCAAGGCTTGTTGTGTCCAGCCCGGACACCAACACCGAGTAAAATCAACCTGCACGTCAATGGACTTCAGGGACAGTATTGACCCACATCTTAAGTGGCCCAGCTATTCTGTTTGCCCCTCTTCTGCAGAAACCAAGACAAAGAGATAGCCTGCGACCGCTGCCACCCGACACCTCAAAGTGCCTCTGCACCCACGCCCCACAGCCAGAGTTCGAGGGAGGTGATGGTGCCAAAGGGGTCCAGAGATGTTCAAAGGCTGAGCCCACGCTTGAGTTTGCCTAGACAGGACTCCCAGTCGCGGTCTACAGCCTCTTTCTGCAGGCCCCCTCAGGAGAAGGGTCCTGTAAGTCGCTGTTAAATGCCTGAATGCAGTATATGTTTTTTCCCCATAGGATAACAATACCTCTCCAGAAATTGCAGTGTGTGAACTTTTGAAACCTGTAAAAAAAAAATCACACCTTGAAAAGTATTTACCTTTTCCAATGGTCTTGGTATCTAAATTCCTACACAAATCTGTGTTACTTTTATAAATTTGTGTCGGATTTCTTTATTGAGGGTGTATCTCACCTACTGCCTTTGTGTGTGCAATAAATGCTTAGTGCTATCTTCTGATAAGCCTGACTGCTCGCCCTCACTACCACAAATGAGAGAATTTGGGTTATAATTTCTGCCTCTTTCAGCCAGTTAGGGTTTGCCTGGACTCTCTACGGGGTGTACCTCATTTTGGTCCGCTATACAAATAGCTAGTTTCCTACAACAATGAGCAAGGGACCCACGTCTGGGCATATCCATTGTCTCAGCGCCAACACATACATTAAATTTCCTTCTAGCGCCCTGGCACCAGAATGTGAATGGCGTAGTCTCTGCCAGATTTTGGTGCTCCCCGATGCACCCATCTGTCTTAGGTGGGGAAAGTACAGAAGGCAAGAATAAAGCATTTCTGGTCAATAATGACAGACAAGGATCTTCGTTTTAAGATTTACTCAATCAAGGTACAGAAATGCAGGAGGTGGGCCATGAAAGTTAGATCAATGAGCATTATTCAAAAGGAAATACAGCAAAACTCAGTAGAGTTCATAATTCAACATAGATTTACCTTTAAAGAATGGAGTAAAGGGTTTCTTCCTAGCATGAAGAAATCACACTCATTTATAGGGCTTTAGACAAATGTTTTATACATTCACTTCATTAGTACATGGTTCACATTCTCATAACCAATAGAAATTAAGCAAAGAGCAACAGTTGCAATGAAATGCCTTCAAAGATTTTCTCAGTGTTCTAGTGCATGGAGTTCTAGTGTGCACGGCATCTTTTCTCACGACATGAAATGTAACATAGTATGTTATTCTGTCTGGGACATTTGCTCTGGCCTTAGGAAAGTACACTTTGCTCAGGTCGCTACAGGGAATCATTCTCTCAGTTTACGAGTCTTTATTATGACACAGGATAAACAGCCTCTCAGGTCACATGGTAAAAATATTTGGGGTATAAACCCTCTGAGATGCAAGAACATTCATAGAGAGACATATGAAGCAACTTCTAAGCAAGAACACGCAAAGACTGTATAAGTTTAAATTTTTCTTGTATTAGAAACGTTTGCAAATCAATAGTTTTGTATGAAACATAAAGCAGGCTGCTCAAAAAGTGCAAAGTGCGAGTGCAGGTGCAGTGCAATAAGTGAAATAGTGTGACTAAAAACAATATCCAGATTCAGTACAACAGTTTTCTCTGAAAAGCTGTCTAAAGGCATTCCTTTGTTTTAACCCGTTAGAGTAGGGCAAGACGTAGTTATTCTTGATCGCCCATTAGGGATATAGAGTCAGTACAGGAACCAATAGATAAGATGTTGACGTCTTCATCAGGACAAGAGAAAGAGCAACCTGGAGTCACATATAGTCTGAGTCCTGTCTTTGGGCAGATGTTTCGCAATGCACCTTTCCTCAGACGTACTGGTCATTTCTGACTCCTGGACTACTGGATCGCCTTCGGGAGCAGAGTCCTCCGTTACTGTCTCTCTGACTCCGCTATGAGACTCTGAAGCACTTGTTCCTGCCTGCTCAGACTCTGTTTCCAAGGGTTTCTGTCTTTTCTACATATCCGCAGTCTTAGTCTGAAGTCTCGACCTTTGGCCACAGTAGACTCTGATCTCTCATGCTGCTCTTGAGTTTGCTGCTGCTCTGCTGCAGGCTGTGAAGCTTCAGATAGATCTTCGTCCTCTTCCTCAGAAGCGTCAGATACCTCAAATCGAGGGGGACTCGGGGAGTTGTGAAAGTCTGCTCTTCCTCTGCTCTTCTCATCTTCTTCAGATTGGAAGCATGTACCCAGTTTGGCAGATCGGCACACTTCCCGGCCGTATTTAATGTAGAGGTGACTTGGTAAGGCCCTCTCCAACATTCTTCCAAGCATGACTTTCAGACATGCCATCTCACATGAACCCAGTCTCCAGGGTTCAAATCATGGCATGGAAAAACCACTCAAAAAGGGGTGGCAACATCGACCTAATGAGAGACAGAACAAACCACATCAGCCAGGCCACTGCAATATTCAAGCTCCAAGCCATCTGTAATGTTCACAAGGGCAGCCACTGGAACTGAAGGGATTCTCATGCTTCTCCCCATCAGAACCTTGTGTGTGGGGGGGGTACTGGCCTCCTGCATGGAGTGCTTCGGATGTTTATGAGTACCAGGGGAAGGCTTTGGGCAATTTGAGAGACGTGGAGGCACATGCATTGGCCAGTTTTGCTGTGATTGTCCCGTTTACTATCTCAACCACTCCTGATGCTTCTGGCCAGTAGCTGCAATGGAATCTCTGCTCAATCCCTTGTGTGGCGCATAGCAGCTGCATCCCTTCGTTCTTTTTTTTTTTTTGAAGATTGTTTTATTGTGCATTCATAGCAAACAAGCACATAAAATTGAACATGTTCAAACCAAACCCCTGGCAGCTGCAGTGTACATGTTTTAAGGATATTCCAAATGACTTTTACTAGCATAAATCAAATAAGACCCAGTTGCATGAATACAAAGGTTCCTCCCTCAGTTCCTTGCGGGTCCCTCTCTCCCATGGACATTCCAACCCTCTGTAGGCGCCCACAGTCACCGAGCCCTCCCACCACAGTCAGTGGCACTCGGGGGCCTCCTCCATCACTACCCTTCTATTTCTAACCAACGGTTCCATATCTTCGCAAACCTCCTGGGTCAGCCCCTTGCCTGGTATATTGGTTCCTCTGCCAATCTACACCACTCCATGTTAGATAGCCAATCCTGCTGTGTCGGATTCTGCACACACCCCCAATGTCTTATCACATCACGCTGTGCGACCACCAGTGCTGTATTGCAAAGAAGAAATGGGTATCTGTCAAGGGTCACCTCTCCTCAGATGATACTCAGGGAGATCAGCCAAGGGGTAAGCGCTAGAACATCTCCCACTGCTTCTGAGAGCCTAGGTTGTGCCCCCGTCCAGAAGGCCCTTACTCTTGGGCACCCCCAGAGTGCACATAGCAGCGTGCCTCATTGACCACATCCCCTTAGACAACAGTCACTTCCTTAGCGTGGAGCCTCCTGTGTGTGAAATGTGTTCAGTGCAACTGTCTCAGTTGTATGAGCCTGAACCCTGCCCAAATGGCAACTCCTTTCCATTTGTCTCGCAGCTTCTGCTGCGGGGCCTGGCTATTGGTGAGGTGAGTGGCGTACAGCTGAGAAACTGTGTGTCTATAAAGGGTAACACCATACACCCAGCACTTCAGGGGGCTCTCATCTTCCAGGTCTTGAGGCTGGGTGATGTCGTGTGGGGATAGACGTGATCTGTATGAGCGTAAAAACTGTCCTTCTGGCATGTCATATTGATTCTGCAAGTCTGCAAACAACAGCCATCCCATGTCTCCCCACAGGTCTCCCATCTTCGAGATACCAATCTTGTTCCATTGCTGGTGTCCCGACACCCCGCGTAGCTCTGCCAATGATCTTGAGTCCCACAGTGGTATCTCCAGCGTCAATCTGCCCCCCAGCCTAGTTTCTGTGTCACTCGTCTCCAGGTCCGAATCACTGAGGCCTTCAGCTCCCGGAGGGTCGTTGCTCTCCCTGTAAAGTAGAGCCACCGTGTGAAACCGGGCTGGCTCCCTCTGGTCCACATAGGGCCAGTCACTACCCACCAAGAGGTGGGCCACCCAATAGTATAACCGTAGGTCTGGCAAGGCGATGCACCCGACCTAGTGTTCCCTGTAGGGTGCGCGCAAGTGCACGTGGGCAATGTAACACCTGAGCGAGGAAACTCCATTGCGAAGCTCCCACACTTCACACATCAAGGCGACACCTTTTGCAGCTCTTGCTTTTAAAAAGCGAGCAGCATGGAAAAAAAGATCACATGCTTGAAGGAGCACAGGCTGTGATATTGGGCCAAGCAACAGACCACCTTGGAAGAGGGGAGCACCACGAGCAGCGTGCCTCTTACACGGCAGTGTATCGGGTTACCCAGGGTCACAAGCTGTGCAGCATTTGGCATTCTTCCTCACATGCTGTTAGCTGCACTGTTTCAGAAAGAGGCTGCTGAGCTTCACAGGCAGCGGTGACTCTCAGGGCATGACCCATCCTTGCAGATTAATGTATTTTTAAAGTTCATGCACTAATTAGCATTGTTCGGCATTCAAGGGCATGACGTGTGGCATACTGATGTTTTGTTTTAAGTCCCAGCTAAAGGTGTGTTTAAAAGACATGAACTCAGCGCTTAATTTTATACACATGTTTTATTTATTTAGAGAAGTAGTTTCTGACCCTGCCCCAAGCATGCCAAGACATACGTGCCCCCCAGTGCGGCAGCATCATTAAGATTAGTCATTTTCCCTGCCTAGACCTGGGCTCTGCGATTGCAGCACTGCTCACCTGTGAAGCATGACTGCAAGCAGCCATACAAGATGGCGCGCCACCCCACAGGAGGGGCTTGACCTCTGCCTCCATTGCTAGGAAAAAGTGATTGGGGACCTCAAACATCGAGTTTTGAAAGGCGTAGAGGAACTTAGGGAGGCAAATCATTTCATATAGGGCCGCCCTGCCCAGTGGGGAGAGTGGGAGCCGGCACTATTGTTCCACATCTCTGCAGAAGTTCCCCAAAATGTGTCCCAAATTCTTGTCATAGAATAATTAGCAGTCCATGGACAGGTAAATCCCCAGATAAGTGAACCCAGTGACATACCAAATTAGTGGGACAAGCCATTCGGCCTGTGGCTATGAGTGAGACAGTGGGTATGCTATGGACTTTTCCCCAATTGATTTTTCTGCCAGAGAAGTGTCTGAAGATCCTTAGGATCGCCAGAGCCCTGGAAAGAGAGTGGTCCAAGTCTGCAAGGTATAGGAGGACGTTGTCCGCAAATAGGGAGACCATGTCCTCCCAATCTCCATCCCAGCGGAGGCCACACAACTGTGCATCCTGCAGAGCCCAATTCACCACAGGTTCCATCTCCACCCTTAAGAGTAACAGGGAGAGGAGACAACCCTGGCGGGTTCCCCTGCCCAGCTCTGATTTATTCAACAACATTCCATTTAGCCGCTCCTGTGCCATTGGCCCATGATAGAGAACGGTCATCCATGCCCGTTATATGGGGCCAGAGCCCACATGCTCCAGGAAGGCCATCAGCTAGGGTCATTCCAGGGAATCAAATGCCTTCTCAGCATCCAGCGCCACAAGTAGCACTGGTTCCTGCACATAGAATCATCGAGCCAGGCAGCAGAATAGCCATCAGAGATTGTGGCTTGTGGATCTTTCTGGCATAAACCTAGGCATGTTCCGGGGCCACTATGCTATCTATCACTGGCAGTAGACAGGTTGCCAGTACTTTCGTGAGTATTTTTGTTTCCATGTTTAGGAGGGATATCAGTCTATATGAGGCACACTCCTCGGGAGGTTTCCCAGGTTTGTGGATTAAACAATCGTCACCTGCCTGAGATCTCGAGGGAGCTCAACAGCTACCATGCCTCACAGTACAGAGCATACAGGGGCTTAATTACCTTGTTTTTGACACATTTTAAAAATCGAGGGGAAGCCATTGGGACCTGGTGCCTTCCTGCTCTCGATTTGGGTAATGGCCTCTGCAATCACTCTCTCTCTGTGAGATCGGCCTCTAGGGAATTTTCAGGCTCTCTGCCTATTCGTGGTACCGGGATGTCATGCATATGTCCTCCTCTGCCTAGCGGAAGTGGTGTGAGGTATATAGATACCCAAGGCATTGTTCAAAAGTCTGAGTTATGTCTGTGGCTGACTCGCTCAACTCCCCTCGCTGTGTGCAGACCACCAGAATCCATCGCTGGCTTTCCTCCTTCCTGTTCAGGCAGGTTAGCATCTTTCAAGCCTTGTTCCCTGTCTTGTAGAGTCAGCATTGCCAAGCTCTGTAAAGTGCCCTAGCCTCCATATGAACCAGGCGCCTGTATTCCTCCCCGAGGTGGGTCAGGCTCATCACCCGCTGCAGGTCTGGCACATGCACATATCTAGCCTCCCTCTCTGTCAGTTCCCTTTCCGTGTCCACCACCGTACGGAGTCAGTCCATCCTCTTACCCACCACATGTGCTTTGAGGTGGCCTCACACTACTGTCTTATAGGCCTTCTAGAGAGTGGAAGTCATTGATCCCTTGTTTTCTTGATAATTTAGGGTGGACACCTCCTGGATGTGGCTTCTGGTGGCCCAGTCCTTCAGCTCCCAGGGGTCCAGACAGCAGCCTGAGCAGGTGCGAGTCCCCGGTGATCACAGCTCCGTAATGATCATAGAGTGGTCCGAAACACACCTTGTCAGATAGGTCATGGCTTTATATCTGTATTGTTGGGACCCAGGAATCAAGAAGTTTTCTAGTCTTGCCAACAAGCGAGATGCATTGGCTGTGCGTGAGTGCTGTCTGACCCCCAAGGTCCAAGGCCTGCCATAAGTCCTCCATCCTAAGGCCCCCAGAAAGGAGCAGAGCTGTGGGTCATCTTTGGGTGCCCCCCATCTGTACGTATGGTACATCTCCCTGTGTAACATCAGATTAAGGTCACCCCCCCACCAGTATCAACGCCTCTGGGCACTCAGCGATCCACTCCCCCATTTCCCCCAGTCTGGGCCCCTGGAGGATGGGAGGGAGGTACCAGGAGACCACTATTAGATGTTCCACCTGCCAGGTGTCCCCGACCGCCGCCCATCACCCAAACGGGTTTGTCCATGTTTTTATGACCTGGAATGGTGTGGATCTACAAATCAAGAACCCAGCCACCCTGGCCACTGTAGACTAGCCCACATGTACCAGTGTTTTATACCAATCCTGCTCTAGAAAGTTTCAATCGGTGGCCCTCTGGTGTGTTTCCGGCAACAGGACAAGGTCAGCTCAATGTCATGCCAAATATCTCAGAACCACTCCCCTTTTTAATTTATTCCTGAGCCCATTCACGTTCCACAAGGTAATCCTAAGGGCGGTATCCCTACCTAATGATTGGGAACCAATCTATACCAAGATCTGTGAGTGTTCTGAGTCATCTCATCTTGTCCGTACAGCGACTTTACACAGTGCCCAAATCTTGTTCCCACAGATTCAGTCAACTGTCCCACCACCCACAATCCCTGCCTTCTCATACTGCAAGTTTAAAATGGCCTGCCCTCCCAATGCTCTAGGCTCCTGTCGCCCTCCCCAACACTGTGCATTCCTTACCATCC
This sequence comes from Calotriton arnoldi, assembly GCA_963921515.1. Taxonomy (NCBI): domain Eukaryota; kingdom Metazoa; phylum Chordata; class Amphibia; order Caudata; family Salamandridae; genus Calotriton; species Calotriton arnoldi. Next base: position 1,187,207 of record CAWUFW010000037.1, on the reverse strand, counting down.
TGTCTAGCTCACCAAATAGAGGTCCAAGGTTGCCGGCCATGCTGACTCAGTCTCCAATTAGAGCACAGTATTGCTGGCCAATCCCTGCCGCCCACCCCTAGGCCCTCAGGGGCCTGTATGATGGCCCCCCCCCCACCCCCAGTGCCTCACACGACTTTGCCTACCATCAAGGGGGTGACCTTCGGGAGGCCCAGGTCTCAGTGTCTTCCCTTGAGGCAATCGATCCATCGTCCAACATTCCTGAGTCACTGTCTAGGAGTTCCCACGGCTCCCGGTGGGCTGCAGAAGGCCCTGTTGTAGTTCTGCAACCACCTTGTCTCTCTCTGTTCACACCTTAGCTTTTGTGGGGGTCGCCCTGGAGCGCCAATGTGGGTGTCGTCTTGGTCATTGTGTTTGCCTTTCAGAAGAGCGTTCTCCGTCCTGCTCCAAAGTCATCTGATGACTCCGACTCTCCAGCCATTCCCACACCTCTTTTGCCTTAGTAAAAAAAAAAGTGAGCTTCTCTGCCCACTGTAACTTGAAGGTGGGCCGGGAACAGCAGGGTGTATTTGATGATAAGGTGCCACAGGTGTTTCTTGACCATGAGGAATGTTTCACATTGACACTGCACCATCGCGGCATAGTCTAGGTATATTTCCACCATACTGCCCTCCATCTGCCAGGGACCATGAGATCATGCCAGTTGCAATATGTTGCCCCAGTCCTTGAAGTTGAGCAGTCCGGCTACAATTGGTCTGGGCGGCACTCCAGGCACTGGGAGCTAATCTGGAACCATGTGCGCACTCTCCACCTTAAACAGTGTCGACACCTTGGGGGCTGTTTGCCAGAGTCTCCGTAGTCCAGGTGGACACCTCCACTAGATCTCAACCCTGGACAACTCCCCCAGTCATCAACCCTGGCCTTCAAGTCCAGTCCCAGGCGTCCCAGTATCAGGGGCCACCGGAATAATGTAGTCCCCCCTCCCCCCCAGGACAACTCCGCAGTGTACACTCTTCCAGCGTTACTCCCTCCGGACTGCCGCCTCCGGGATTACCTCTTCAGCCACACAGCACCTCTCAGTGTCCCCACTGGGTCCAGACATTGGCCCCACCGAGTCTTCCACCACAAGCCAGTGGATGGGGGGGTGGGGGGCAGCACTCCAAAGGCCCCGCTAGTCCCCCATTGCACTCTACCTCCAACAGGACGTGTGGCAGAGTCTCTGTGCTCCAGATGGGTGCCTCCCCCTGGTCTCGGTTGGGGCAACCAGGCCTCATCCCCAACCCCCAGGTCTACTCACAGCCACTCCAGGCCCCCACGGGGCCACCAGGCGATGCAGTTCTCACTGGGCCCTGGCAGCTCCTCTGCAGTGCTCACTCCCCCGCACTCCTCACATTGGGTCGCCACTTCCCGAATTGGCCCTTCTACCTCACAGCATGCTGAGCGTCCCCGGGGAGGAGCCCCATCCGGCTCCTTCTGGCATCCCTGATGCTCTCCGGGGCCGCCTCCTGGATCAGTCGCCCAGTCAGGAGTTGTGCGGTGTGCACTCGGACCACCGACGATGCCGGTTTAAACTCCAGTGCTGTGGGCTGCCGCCACTTTACATGCCTTCAGCAGGCAGGGCACGTAGAGTGCGCCCCCCCCAGCATTTCAGGACAATGAGGCTTGAGGGTCGGCAGTATGCCTTCTCCAGCGGGATTAGTTGTCCAGGCTAAGCATCTGATGCCATTGCCTCCGTGGCAATGCCACCCACATCACTTTGCTCTTGAAGTGACTCACGTGATGTGATTCTGGATGAACTGGCATGCCAAATCGAGATATCAACTCCCTCGATAGTAACTTGGCAACTGTCAGACTATCACATCTCCTGGTGGCCTCGAACCAGCGATAAAACAAGCCAATGATAACCAGTAAATACCTTAACTGGTTACATTAGGGCATCTTCACAAAGTCAATCTGGAGAAGGTTGAAAGGGCCATCGGATTTACTTATGTGACTCGAGGTCCCCACAATAGTTTTGCCAACATTCTGTTTCTGGAACACAATGCAGCATAGGCTCTCGGACATATTTCACAAATGAGGATTCAACCAATAACTTTTGAAGTTAGGACCATCCCATCTCGACATACATGGCTTGGACCATGCATGCACCTGGAAACACAGGTTTGCCCATCATTTAACACCCAAAGGTCGCTAGCATCCTTCATACATCCTGCGTTTTCCCACTGCTCTTTCTCAGTTGGAGGGATTTCATGTTGTAATTCCCTCAATTCATTGAAAGTTTAAACTAATGTTTAAAACCATATTCGCAAGAGTCTCTCTCTCACTACAGTCTTCGATGAAGTGGAATGTGCTGGTCTCAAGAGCTCAATAGCAGGCCATTTCATCTACATATTGGTTCCCTCGGGTGACAAATTCCTCACCGCAGCACAAATTTTCCACCCAGATCTGTCATGGGAATTGCAGCGCATTTAACAGATTCAGGATGGTTACTAATCAGCAAACCAGATGAAGTTAAAAAACCTCTCTGAGACAATTGCCCAAAGTCATGCCCAACCCCGAAGACATACTGGCTATTGATGTAGATGGTGACTCTCAATGTGTCAGAGGTACATGAGGCTCTTCTGAGGGCAATCAATTCAGCCACTTGAGCCAAGGTTACTTGGTACAAGTGGGAAGCCTCCGCAACACTGCTCAAGGTACAGACAGAATAAGCTGCTCTTAGAATACCACGTCTATCTCTTAAACATGAGCCATCACCAAACAAGATCTGGTCTCCTTCATTAAGGGCCACATCCGATATGTTTGGTCTTGGTTCTGTGCACAATTCAGTGACATTTACACAATTGTGGTCATAATCTCATTTGTCTCCCTCATCTGGGGTGGGAAACCAGGTTGTGGGATTGAGAACATCACAACACCATAAAGACACATTTTCTGCAGCCAGAATGATAGCGGATTAGGCGGCTATTTGTGAGACGCTGTGGGCGCGTACAGATCAAGAGGATCTCAATGGAATGGGGCACCATAACAATTAACACATGACCCATCACAATGCCTTCAGTTTGCTATATACTCAAGCTAACCGCTGCAACAGCCTTTTTAACAACCAGGTAAAGATGCAGCTACAAGATCAAGAGTTGCTGACAGGAGGGGCGTGGCCAGCCTGCAACTAAGATGGCCGCACCGGAGTAGAGCTCCGAGACCCAAAGAAATAACCCCCTAAATCTGCACAATTATCCATGCATAGCCTTTTACAAATACCTCCTTTGTGGTCCAGAGCGCGCTGGGGAGACTCAAACCGAAAATGCCGGTCTCTCGACTTGCCTGGGCGAAGGTACAGAGGATCAGCTGTGTGCCAGGAAGATCGACGGGCAGAGCCCCGGAGCCATTGACGGCCTAAGAAACGGCTGCCTGCGTGGTACACACCGCGGAGGTGAGACTTGCTGATTTCCGACCTGCTCCCCCCCGATTCAATCACGGAAGAACAGACGGTCGCTGGGGGCACGAACAACTGAAGTTCAAAGGCCGCCCGCGATCTCGGAGGGCGGGCCCAATCGAAGGAGGCAGCCGGAGCACTCCAGGCCTGCAGGCGCTCAGTTAAGGATTCACCCGGGACCAGATTGTTATACACGCGGTGGGGGAACAACGGAGGAGACGCTGTTGAGGGCGCCGCTCCGCGGCAAAGAAATGGCCCATGGCTCAAGAAAGGCCAACATTGAGGTAAGGAGCATAAACTGAGGGAGGGCCCCACAGGGAGATCAGAGACTAAGTCAATGGGGCATAGCGAGACCCTCACGGCCTGTACGTAGGAGGGTGGCGGCGTGCTGAGGAAGTCGCAGGGGATAGAAAGTGGACCTCATCAGAAGTGACGCACTTCACTATGACTTTGGATTGGAGTCCCCCACGAGGTGCCACCATATAGGGTGAAGGAAGTGCCTGGTGACCAGCCAAAGGGAAACCACGAGCCACCCATAATAATACTCACCCCCACGCTGCTATAACACTATAGACGTGCGCAGGCAAAAGGGCCACACTGAGCCTTTTACTATCATACGCAGAGAACACGCCTAAGTGGGCCATCACACCATTAACTCTGCCAAAATGTCAACACTAAAAGGGCCCAAGCAAACACACCAAACAAAACTGGACAAATAAGCGCACTCCAGGGCCGAAACTGGAGAGGAAAAAAATGAAGCACAGAGTACAAAGCAATCGTCAGAGGAGGGCGCCCCTATCCTGCAGGACATTATGGAGGCGATACAAGGGGTACGTTCAACACTTGAACATAAAATTGACTCAGTCACAATTGAGGTGACGCTAATGCGCGCCGACCTGCGCAATTTGGGGGAAAAGAGTGAAAACCACGGAAGACTGTCACTACTCTCCAAACTTCCACAAAAACACTGGAAGCAACGGTGAAGAAACTCCAAGCTACGACAGCGGACCTGGAAGCAAAACTTGAAGACTAAGAAGGGCGCGCACGAAGAAATAATGTGCGAATCCTGGGAGTGCCAGAGAGAGCGGAAGGACAGGCCACGGATCTATTTGTGGAGGACTTGATACAGAACCACTTACAGCCCTGTGCTCTCTCCCAATACTTCTCAGTGGAGCGTGCCCACAGGTTGCCGGGAGGGCCGCCAAAACCGGGTGCGCCCGCACCCTATCCTGGCTAGAATATTCAACTATACGGTGAAGGAAGTGACCCGAATAGGGTCACCCAAGTCACCTGTACTACCTCTCGGCCTTCCAAACAAATGAAGTCGGTCAGACAGTAGAGAATACAAACCAAAGATATTTATTAGTATTGCGCTGCAGCAGAGCCCAGTCTGACCAGCCTCATGAGATAGCTACCGAGGGACTGACTTCCCCCAACATAACATCAGATATTATACATTTCCAATTCCCCAAGAACACGCCCAGGCTGGAAAATTCCAGTCCAGGCAACAGTGAACAAAGGAGGCACAGAAGGATGAGCTATGGTCCTGGGACTGGGTACACGCTATCTCTACTTCAAGGTTACTTTGCCCGCGCCCGCCATTATAGAAGGTGGGAACGAGCCTATCGAACAGCAAAGGTATGCCATAATAGAGAGTACATTCATTAGTGCAGCGAAACGCGACCTTGGAGAAATATCAGCTAAGGAGACATCGAGGCAGCTTTCTGCTGAGGCAAGCAATGTGAGACAGAAACTCCGCTTCAATCATGGAACAAAATGGTGGCTACTAATAAAATGGTGCCATGAATGCTAACTTAACACAGAACGAAGTATGAGTGACAAGGCAATTACATTTTCAATTCTAACAAGGTACAGGGACATAATACTACAGACTGCGCGAACCGCCCCTCCGCTGAAATTTGAAAATTCTACAGTCACTTTCTTTCCGGACTTCACGGTGAAGGTCCAGAAAATGCCACGATCCTTCCTGGAAGTGAAACGTGCGCTTCGGGAGAAAAATATAAAATACGCTATGCTCTTCCCGGCAAAGTTACAGATGGTTGCGGAAGGGAGATCATGGTTCTTTCAGACCCCGGAGGAGAACTGGGACTGGCTTGAGGGGATGAAAACCCCAGGAGCCCAAAGACCCAACTCGCAAAGACGTATGCCGGGGCAAGAAGGTCGACAAGATACCCGTGGACTCAAGGACGGCCTTCGAAAGGATCTAGGTCAAAATGGCGCAATCAAGTAGAGATGCAGTCTGCTGGGCAATTAAACTGAGAATGGGCCATCTGGGCGTCGAAGAAGAATATTTGATGGGTGATGAAGAAACCGAAGACTGTTAAGTATACTGAATATGGGGGAGGGGGTCAAATATTAGGATGTGGGACCACTCGTCTCCTCGCTTCTAATACGGAGCTGGGATTACAGAAAAGTTACACATAGTGCATCTGGTATAAATTGCTCTGTTTAAAAATGTACCATAAGGGCTTAAATGGAGGTCGACTTGGGGAAGAAAGACTCTTCGCAGGGCTTCGACTAGGCCACGTTCCCCTACGTAATGTTTGAAGGGCAGGGGTACACAGGCACTCTGCATAGTTGGGGGGTGGGCAGTTTTAAGTCCACGTTGCAGGGAGTCAGAGAGGGGGGTGGGATGGGAAACTTCTATGTGGGACTGTTACCGAAATGTTTAACGGTTAATGTGTTATATGGCAGAGTGTGTTGCAGTGCATGGGACATTCTCAAACTGGCGGGTGGACGACCAATTTCGCGACATTTTATAAAATGGAACGCCAAGCTGTTGGGCACTCAGCGGAGGGTGGAGATGCGGATTGGTGTACACACTGTCTCTGGCCCCTTGAGGCGCAATCCAAAACAACCAAATGAATGACGACCCTAACATGGTTCCACGGGTGGGCCACAGAAAAATACTTTCATGGAACGTCAACGGGTTGGGGGATAGAATAAAACGGGGAATAGTATTGCAATATTTGAAAAGACAGGCCCCTGACATGGTTTTATTGCAGGAAACCCATATACAAGGAACCTCCTATGGTGCGCTCAATAGATGGGGCTATAGGCTGGTCGCTCACGCTAGGTACACCAAAGGGTCAAGGGGGGTGGGTATTCTCATCCGTAGTTCATTCCCCTTGCAGATCCAAACCGTGTCACGTGACGCACTGGGTAGGTTTGTGACCCTGCCGGGGAACTGGGAGGGTAGATTACTTAACATAACGTCACTCTATGTACCACCTAGACTGCACTCCTCGACCTTGGCCGACTTGGGATCACACATACTTGATCTGCCCGAGGTGATTTGTTGATAAAGGGGGGACTGTAATGTGGCCCTCAATGGAGACTTGGATAGGAAATCGTCAAAACCGGGAGAGGCGTCCGGGAAAGCGTTAGAGGATTTTCTGAGAGCAATGGGTTTGATGGATGTATGATGGGCTTATAACCCCTCATCCCTTCAATATACTTATCATTCCGGGGCACACGGGAGATTATCTCGTATAGACTACATCTTTGGCAGGGCCGACCAGCTTCACATGTTTGGTGATGTGGCAAACCTCCCCAGAGGCATCTCCGACCACTACCCGGTCATGGCGAATTATGGAAGAAACCGCTTCGTCAAGAGGTACAAGAGGACATTTAATCCCTGGTATTTAAAAGTGCCGACCATACGGGATGGACTCAGAGGCCACCACCAACTACTCCACAGAAAATAAAGGGTCGGTGGACTCGGCCATAATGCTATGGGAAGCATACAAAACGGTGGTCAGAGGGCAGGGAATTTCAGCAATAGTAGGACATAAGAGGGAAAAGAGAAAACAAATACACGAAGTAGAAAGTGAAATCAGTCGACTTGAACATGATCTATTAAATTCAACTGCCCCAGATATTAAACACAGACTATTATTAAAGCAAAAAGAGTATTGGGATATGGCTGAGGATGCATCTACAGCTCAATACCGTGCTACGCAGCATCGTATATATGAGATTGGCAACAAGACAGGTAAACTGCTAGCGTGGTTGGATAAATGGGAAAAAGCCTCTAGATGGGTATTCGAGATTGAGATGGACGGTGGTACTCGGCTTAAAGATAGGCACAGTATAGCGGAGGCGTTTGCAGGGCACTTTAAACAGGTGTACACACCTACAAGGGCCTCCACCTACAATGAAGCGCAGGAGTTGCTGGCCACTCTTAAACTTCCTGCCCTTGAAAGTTCAGATATCGAGGAATTAGATGCAGTCCTAACTAAAGAAGAAGTGGTCAAGGCAATTGGAGCGCTACAATCCGGAAAAGCGATGGGCCCAAGTGGTTTGCCAATTGAATTATACAAATCAAACGCATCCACAATTGCTCCATACCTGACTGAAATGTATGACGAAAGTGTGACAAACGGGATACTACCCAAAACTCAGATTGGCCAATATTGTGGTGATCCACAAAAAGGGAAAACCCCCCGAACACTGTGGCTCATACCGACCGATTTCCCTTCTAAATCCAGAGGTGAAAATACTAGCCAAAGTCCTAGCCACGCGTTTGACACCACGGCTGCACAAACTGATTCATTCAGATCAATCCGGCTTTATGCCAGGCAGGAATACCGCACTAAACTTAAGGCGTCTTAACGGCATCCTGGGCAGAGCAAGGACTATAAGAGAGGAGGCGGTGATAATGTCCCTTGATGCCAAAATGGCATTCGATATGATTGAATGGCCTTTACTATTCGCAGTGCTCGAACGATACGGATTCGGTAAAAAATTCCTGTCATGGATACGACTACTCTACACCGAGCCCCTAGCGCGTGTGACAGTAAACGGAGGCAGATCCGCGGTTTTTAAACTACAAAAAGGGACGAGACAGGGGTGTCCATTATCTCTGCTGATATTCGCACTGGTACTCAACCCTCTGGCAATCTGGATCAGAGTAGACCCCTGATAAGGGGATTAAACTGGACAGCGGAGTGGGAAGATAGAATCTCCCTTTATGCCGACAACATTTTACTCTATTTGGCCAAATCATATTCCTCAAAACACAGAATTTTACACATATTCACACTTTTCCAAAAATACTCTGGATACACTATCAATTGGGATAAGTCGCTTATCTATATTTTACACAGGGGGAGTCCCAAACTGCCCGTCAGCTGTGGAGCCTAGATTGTAACCGAAGGAGTCAGGTATTTGGGGATCTAGGTCACGACAAACCCTACGGTATTCTATGATAATAACCTAGCCCCCCTGCTTCGCCGTGTACAAAACGACGTGCAGCATTGGAAGACCTTGCCCCTCACGTTGTTAGGTAGAGCCTCTCTATACAAAATGATGGCACTTCCTTGCTTCGTTTATGCCCTACAAACTACACCACACCCGGTCCCAGATATGTATTTTAAAGATATAGAGTCAGAAGTCCGGACACTTCTCTGGAATAATGGCATTCCACGCATAGCATTGACCAAATTTATGAAAAGTTGGTATGATGGAGGGATTGCCCTTCCAGCAATCAAAAGTTATTACTGGGCCTCTCAATTAGTCTTCACCAATCACTGGGCACACTGGCCAGGTACGGAACCTGCCTACAGGATGGACAGATATAATATGACCCCAGGGAACTATTTAAGAGCAATCTACGGAGGGAGGAAAAATAGGCCGAAATATACGCCAACCTCGACCATCGTCGCGCTATGGTACACGGTAACAATGGCTCGGGGATGGAAAGACAAGATTACACTGGCCACCCCCCTATGGGCTATTGGCTGAGTGTTCAGGTTTTGATAAATGGGATCTGATCGGTCTTTCGAAGGTTGGGGACGTGTGGGCAGGGGGGAAGATGGTCCCCTTTGGTGATCTCCAACGGGACTACGAATTAAGTGCAAGGGAAACCTTTAGATACCTTCAAGTCCAAAATGCATTACATAAGGCAGTCTCCAGAGACTCGGATCTCCCGGCTTCTTTGCCCTTGGACGACAGACTCCTCGATGACTACCTAAAAGAGAAAGCGATTTCTCTGACCGATAGAAAGATACTTAACAATACACCGGACAAATGGGGGAAAATACGAGCAAAATGGGTGGAGGAGGTGGGAGAGATGAGCGATGAAAAGTGGCAGGAGGCGCTTGCTTACCCCCGAGAGGTGGCGATCCGGTCCAGGTTTAAATTAATCCAACTCAAGATTATACACAGAGCGTATTACACCAGTGTAGTGTTGGCGAAGATGGGTGCCCTGAGTACTTAGTTATGCCCTAGGGGGTGCGGCCAGGTGGGGACATACATACATCAAGGGTGGGACTGCCCGATTCTCCAGACATACTGGGAGAAAATAAAGAAAATGTTGGCAATCTGTGGGAAGACAATGGAGATCTCACCCGATGGTGTCTCCTTAATGTATGGGATGCAACTGACCCGACAGCCAGAGAAAGAACTTGGGTCTCCCTTGGATGTGTGGTTGCGAAGTGCAATATAGCAAGAACTTGGAAAGGAGGCACTGGGCTTAAGTTTCGAGACTGGCAGACAGACATGGATTGGTGCATGCAGGCGGAGAGGGTGATATATGAAGAGAGGGGGTGCCCACAAAAGTAGACCAAAATGTGGGGGGCTTGGAATAAAAGCAGAGGGATGATGTGTACACCCTTTAATGACTCTTCCCCGCAGGATCGAGGAGAATTAAGCATTTGACGTTCACAATACGATTGAAAATGTAATGAATGATCTGAAGATGTTGGTCTACTGTAAGGATATAACTACAAATGTACACATGCACTGTGCTCGTTTGCTGTCAAATGTTATTGGATTGTATTTATTACTTAATAAAAAAGAAATTATTTTGAATCTCCATGGATCTGTGTCAACACAGACAATGCACACTGATTGCATTCATGACAGAACAACACAAAATCTTTGGTATAGTCTGGCATTCCAAGAGCAAGTGCACTGCAAAGTAAATATTTGAGCTCCTGAAAGGCTTCCATGCTCTCGTCATCCTTTGGTACAGAGTCACTGACATCGGTATGCAAAGTCACTGTAGGAGCTTTACCACAAGGGAAAAATTGGGAATCTATTGTCGACAGTAGCCAACCATGCCTAAAAACAGGTGCCCCACTCTTTGTGTGGTCTGGAATTTCATCTTGAGAACAACCTCAATGCGCTCATGGGATACTCTGCTTGATAACTTGTCAATCTGGTGTCCCAGGTATTTGACCTCTCTTGGGCAGTACTTTCATTTCTCAGGGGAAGGCTTGTGCCAGTAGTTAGCAAGGTGGTCATCATAGCAGGGCTAAGGTGTCTTGTCTTCAAGCTTCTTTTGTTATGAGTGCGCGAGCAAGTCATCGATATACTGCACTTGCGTGGAGCTGCATGGTAGTTGCAGCATCTCTAGATTCTTCTTCAGAACCTGGTTGAAGTATAAGGGACTCTCTGTATATCCTTGAGGAGCGCAACACCACATGAGAGTTTTCTCTTGGAACCGGAACGCGAAGAGATACTGGCTCTCTTCGTGAAGAGGAATGGAAAAGAATGCCTGACATAGGTCAATGACTGTCAGCCAATCAGCTTCTGGAGGAACCTGTAACAGGATCACTGCTGGGTTCGGTACCACATGACAGTATAGAACAACTATTTGGTTTATTTTTTGTAAATCTTGGACGATCCTCCATTTCTTATTCGCTTTTTGCAAGGCCATAATTGGAGACTTCCATGTACTCCCAAGGACCTTCAAAATTGCCTATTTTAGCATGCTCTTGATGATTGCCGTTATGCCAGCTATGGTTTCTGGTGTCCATTTGGAAGGGTGTGTTTTTTGGGAAAACTGCATTAGACCCAAGAGTGATCTATTATGGTGCGGCATCTTTGATTAAGCTAATTTCCTTCCCTGTGAAGTCCCATTCTTCTTCCTGTTCTCCTTAACTCGGGCAAATCTTCTTGTGGTAAGAAAGGAGAATAATCGGACTTCGGACTCTTGTGACTTTAGTTTAAATTCAGCATCTACCGCACAGGTCTCTGAGTCGACTGTGTCAGGTGTCTAATATATGACACAGTTGAGCTTGCACAAGAGGTCTCTCCCCCAAATATTTATGGGACTTGAGTCATAAATGACAAATTGGTGTTCATCTCACATAGACCCTATTTACAAGAGCTGAAATATGATTTGTGTGTTTCTTATTTGAAATGCCTACAACTTGGGCCTCTTTTCCCGAGAAGAGTAGGTTCGGGACCTCAACCATCAACACAGTTGAGCAAGTGACACCAGTGTCAACCAAAAAGAACACTCCGATCCACTGCCAGAATTACACCAAGTATGCAATTCTCCACCCATCTCAGGCTCAGTCATTGGACCTGTTCAAATCCAATTGAGCTCTCAAACATGATCGGGATCTGTGGAGTCTGATTCAGGAATAAAATCTATTGAGATCTGAAACTGGGCTGGAAATGAGGGTTCCCATTTTGCTTCTCCATGGATGACAGACGCTTGGGGCAACCCTGGCTTTGGAATTTTAGGATTCATTGGAGGTTTAGGCATTGGAGGGATTTCCTCCTGAACCGTGGGGTTAACAACTTAGCATCGATCTGCATCCGGTCAGGATTAAATCAAAAGTCCTTTTTCCAGTGACCGACCTTTTAGCAAATGTGATATGGGGTAACTTTCGTTAAAGCATTAATGTTTGTACCATTCGCAATCCCTCCCCCCCTCCCATCCCCTGGTACATTCCCTCCATAGGGCCCATAGGGCATGGCAACCCCTTACATGTGCAATCCATTACTTGCAATAAAGTCAAATCCTATATTAGTCACAATCACACCTCTCATTCCCCCATTCTACGCCAGGTTGGTTTGAGTGACTGCAAACCTCTCCTTCCCTCTGTCTGTGAGCAAACTAATGCATTAAATTTCCTTCTAGTGCATTGGAACTGGATTGGGAGTGGTGTATTCCCTGCCAGACGTTTGGTGCTCCCCGTCTCTCTTAGTAAGCTAGGTATAGAAAGTAGAGAAGACAGGAATAAATCGCTTCTGGTAAAGAACTACAGACAGGGACCTCCTTTTTAAGATTTATTCAATGAATTAAAGTACAGAAATGCAAGAGCTGGGCTATCAAAATTAGATCAATAAGCATTATTCAGTAGGAAATACAGCAAACCTCAGAGTTCAAACTTCAGCATAGATTCCCCTTCAAAGAATGGGGAAAAGGGTCCCTTCCTAGCATGGAGAAATCACACTAATTTACACAGCTTTACACAAAAGTTTTATACATTGATTTCATTAGTACGTGGGTCACATGCTCGTAATCAATAGAAATTAAGCAAAACAGTCGCAACGAAATACATTTGAAGATTTTCTCACTATTCTAATACATCAAGTTCTATTATGCACAACATCTGTTCTCAGTACATGACATGTTACATAGTATTTCTGGGGCAGTTGCTCTGTCCATGGGAAAGTACACTCTACTCAGGTGGCTATGGGGAGTCATTCTCTCAGCTAGTGAAGTCTACGAGTCTTTATTGTGACACAGGATAAACAGCAATTCAGGTCAAATGTAGACAGAATGTCACCAAAAGATGGATGGTGAAGCCTAAGTTGTCCTAACTTAAAGAAACATGAATCCTTACACTCTAAGCATTGAAATTTCGAAATGTATCATCCTTTGCAACAAACAACAAAGGTGCAAGAAGGAATGTACTATTCATTCTCAGCCACTATAGACTGCTTTGGGCGGCATGCCAGGCCATTTGTTTTTCCCATTATACCACTCTAGACAGAGAACGGCCATATGCAAATCAGTCTTGGCCTCGCTCCAATAGGAACAGTCCAGCCCAAACTACCAGGCTGGGTCCACTACAAACAAAAAGAAACACAAACCCAGAGTGATTTTGGCATACTTCGACCTCGTAAGCGAGGTATAGCTTGAGTGCTGTGACACAGTGAGCAGGGGACCCACGTCTGGGAATATCCATCCCATAGGTCATCCACTGCAACAAATAAAGTGGAAGAAGGAATGTATTAATTAATTTCACCCACCAGGGATTGCTTGGGATAGCGTGCCAGACCATTTGTTTTGCACCCACTATGCCACTCTAAACAGAGAAAGGGCATATGCAAATCAGTCTTAGACTTCCTACAACAGGAACACTTCAGCGTGAACTGCCAGGTTAAGTCCCCTCCAGACGGGAACACAAGCAACCAGAGACCAGTTTTGGCCTACTTGAACCTTGTCAGTGAGGTATAGTTTGAGTCCTGTGGCACAGTGAGCAGGAAACATACACCTAGGCATACCGGTTACATCAGATGTCAAGGACTGGTCTTCCTGGTGATGCTCTGATCAGCTTCTTGGTCAGGAGAAATGGCCGTATATCTTCAGAGGCAATATCAGACACCAGAATGGACAACAAGCCATCCAGCAATGCTCCAGAAAATAACACAGCAAAAGAGAAAAAGCTGGAGACCAGAAAAACCTTCAGGCTGACAAACTGACAGGAACCATGAAACTGGAGAAAGGAAGAGAGTCCAGAGAGCGAGCAATGGTACAGAACAATTGCAACTCCACTGGACTTCACGATGGAGCTTCTTTATATAGTGCAGAACAGGATATGGACTAACAACAAAGGGTTCGGCCATCGTGGATTGTGATGGAACAAGTGATCAAATTCATATTTTAGATAAATAATTTAAATTGTCTAACTAATATTGCTCAGAATGTGCATTACATAATGTGCTGATTTTAAATGCAATTTTCCAACATATGGAGTACACCAGGAGTCTGCATGCGGGAATCGAGGACTTCCAAGATGGTGCTGGCTGAGGACGCTAGTGCGTCCTCAGTCTGATCCAGAGAGAGTGGAGTGGAGAGTGTAATCCCCACAGGGGGACACATCAAAAGGCAAAGAGAATTCCTTACATCAGATCATCTACTTCAACAAACAAAGAAGTAATGGAAGAAATGCTTGAAGTAATCTCAGCCACTGGTGGTCGCTCAGGCCGCATTCCGGTCCATCAGTTTTTGCCCACTATGTCATTCAAGACAGAGACGAGCCATATGCAAATCTGTTTTGGTCTGACTCGGATAGCAACAGTCCAGCCCGAAATGCCAGCCAAGAACACCTTCAGCGAGAAACCCAAGCAACACCAGACCACTTTCAGCGTACTTAGACCTCATCACTGAGTTGTAGTGTGGGTCCTGTGGAACAGTGAGTACAGGACCTACATCTGAGCAATCACTCAGAACCACATTCCTTGCAGCATTTTGTGCCCCCTTTGCTACTCTAGACAGAGACCACCCATTAGCAATTCAATCTCGGTCCTGCTCCAGTAGGAGACTGACCAGCCCTAGCTGCCAGGCCAAGTCCTTTCCAGATGGGATGACTTTGGCTATGCTATGTAGAACTGTGTTAACTTTATTGAACAGCACACTGGAGTATAATTTAGATTCAACCATAACACTAGGCTTGTGACCAGGTGGTAATCCTGTTTCAATACGTGGATACTTTTGAGTATTTAGTAGCTTGGGGAGGTAGTTGGGCAGATGAAGTTGGTTATCTGCAAATCTATGGTTAACACTCAGTCTACTTCATGCAAAGGATATTCACTTTGTGGTGGGGTTTAGTTTATTGACCATTGGCTGAGAGAGAAGTGTTTTCTGATGGAGTTTAAATGTCTACCTTTCGTTGATTAGGAACATACATTGTTTGTCTAGCCAGGTTTTGATGGAAAGGAGAAAGGTATTAAGGTGTCACTAGAAAGCCATGCGATTAGAGAGGTGCCATCCATATATATAAGTTGTATGTGTGGGGTATGGAGGCATGTGCTGAAACACAATAAAATGTGCTGTACATTGCGAATTTGATGAGAGGGAGAGAAGAGTATGCTGTTTATGGTGGGGTGTTCAAAGGGGATTTTGATCTAAACTCCTCTCCCTGACTGGTGTGACTCCCGTATCTCCAGTCCAGTGTGGGGACCTCCTCTTCCAGTTTGAGAGGCCCCTTCTGTCTACAAATGCAAAAAGAACAATTGATGGACAGAATGCAGAACAATGTCATACATTCACACCAGTACAGAGATCTGGGCCTAAATCCATCGTTTCTTTTCTCACCATGCCATTCCAGTTTGGACCCAGCCATATGCAAATCAGTCTTGACCCTGCGCCCAATGGGAACAGTCCAGTCCGAACTGCCAGGCCAGGTCCTCCCTGGACTGGAAACGAGCATCCTAGGACCGGTTTCGGGATTTCAGCCCTCATCAGCCAGGATAGCTCGACTCCAGTGGCATGGAGAGCACGGGACCCACGTCTGGGCATACCCGTCCTACTCGGGGTGACAAATGCAAAAAGAACAATTGATGGACAGAATGCAGAACAATGTCATACATTCACACCAGTACAGAGATCTGGGCCTAAATCCATCGTTCCCCATGGGGCACAGGGTCAAGACTGATTTGCATATGGCTGGGTCCAAACTGGGGTGGCGTAGTGGGCAAAAGAACGATGGATTTAACCCAGATCTTTTGACTGGGGGAGAATGTTTGCATTGTCAGCATTCCGTCCATCATTTGTTTGCTGTAACACTTTTCGCCCTAAGTGGGATGGGTATGCCCAGACGTGGGTCCCTGGCCTGGCAGTTCGGTTTGGACTGTTCCCATGGGGCACAGGGTCAAGACTGATTTGCATATGGTTGGGTCCAAACTGGGGTGGCGTAGTGGGCAAAAGAACGATGGATTTAACCCAGATCTTTTGACTGGGGGAGAATGTTTGCATTGTCAGCATTCCGTTCATCATTTGTTTGCTGTAACCCTTCTGTCTACAAGTCCATGTCAAGGAAGGGAGAGGACCACAATCAAAACAATCTAGGATTGTTTAAAAGGTTAAGTCTGTATGCTAAGTGTGTGTGGAGTGTCTAGTGTTACTCCCTTAATTTCCCACAGAAGAAGATAGAACAGCCTTCACAGTGTTACCATAATATAGAAAAGGACAGGTGTAGGACAACAGGGTGAGGGTGTCTGTTGGCCCTATATGTCAAGGGTTTGGGGTAGCACATAGCCAGCAGAAGTTCTCTCATTGCATTCCGGTTGATGCAGTTCATAGAGTATTTGATTTACAAGTAGAAGAGTGCCCCTTTTTCTTCTGTGTAGGAATGACGGACCAAGTGGTGGCCATGCAAACTGAGCACGCTTTGCAACAGGAAGAAGGTGCCTCCAAGGGAGTTTACACAAGGTTCCACATACTGGTGTAGGACAACAGGGTGAGGGTGTCTGTTGGCCCTATATGTCAAGGGTTTGAGGTAGCACATAGCCAGCAGAAGTTCTCTCATTGCATTCCGGTTGATGCAGTTCATAGAGTATTTGATTTACAAGTAGAAGAGTGTTCACCTTCAGCGTCGGCACAGTCTGCTTGCATTTCTGTAAACATATTTGAGTTCTTGACCGTCTTCATCAGAAAGTAACAAGTAGATCTGGAGGCGATTGAAAAGCCCGACCTGTATGTGTAGAGATTCTGAGGGAACAGAGTAGGCAAGCAAGGCTGGGACCGGACACCTGGATAAAAGCGAAAGACCACAAATAGCCCTCTTACAATATCACCAATAGCCTACATGTAAATCAAACAGTACTGTACAGAGAATGAAGACCGCCAATATCTTTTATTTTACCCAGTTAGAACATGATGTTCCCTCAGAAACATACAAAGAATGTGAAGCATTATCAGGGCCACTGGAATTATGCGATTGTGCGGCTGCGGCTTTTGTTGCATTATTATGGTTTTGCCACATATGCCACATAATCCATCATCTGCTGCATAATCTGCAGATTTCAACAAAAAAAATTTGTTACTAGCTCCAATGGTTCAAAAGTTTCTAAAAATGCAGCTACACATTATGCAGCGCATTAGAAGGCCCTCTGCAAAGCTGGACTGTTCACCTTTCTGTTGCTTATTGCTATATGTTGGCATTAAAACCATATTAATGAGGTGCAGCCAATGCCTAGACAGTGTTACCAAGTATAACAAGCATCGGCATAGCCAATAGGTCTCGCCTTTGGGGCCTTATAAGAGTTTAGCCAGAGCTATTGACTTTGCCAATGTCTTCAAGCTGTGCTGTAGAGAAGTGTGGCTGCTGTGCAGCATGCTGAAAAGTTATAATAAAAAAGTGTCAGAAGCATTTTTGTTACTTTATATATGACCAAGAAGGCATTATGTAAAACTGAACGACCATATTAAAAAAGTATTTACAATAAAAATTCTCAGTTTTCTTTTGTTCTTGCAATGCTGGCAACTTGTTTCTGCCTATTCCAATGGTTGTTTGTTAAAGCTTTTTTTTTGAGGGGGCATAAACAATCGGAGGGTGAAGGTTGGGAACTAGTACCTGTATTATAACACTAGCAGCGGCCAGACGCTAGGGGAGAATTAACAGATGCCAGATTCTGAGAGCAGGCTGAGGTGGTGCTGAGTGATGCTGAGGTGGTAGTGGTGGTGACTGGTGAGGAGACGATGCTGAGGTGATGCTGAATGATACTCAGGTCCTGCTGAGTGATGATGTGGTGGTGTACTAGTGCAAAGGCGATGCTGAGTGATACTGCTGCGGTGGCGGCGAGTGATGCTGCGGTGGCGGCGAGTGATGCTGCGGTGGCGGCGAGTGATGCTGCGGTTGCGGCGAGTGATGCGGAGGTGGCGGCGAGTGATGCGGTGGCGGCGAGTGATGCGGTGGCGGCGAGTGATGCTGCGGTGGCGGCGAGTGATGCTGCGGTGGCGGCGAGTGATGCTGCGGTGGCGGCGAGTGGTGCTGCGGTGGCGCTGAGTGGTGCTGTGGTGGCGCTGAGTGATGCTGTGGTGGCGCTGAGTGATGCTGTGGTGGCGCTGAGTGATGCTGTGGTGGCGCTGAGTGATGCTGTGGTGGCGCTGAGTGATGCTGTGGTGGCGCTGAGTGATGCTGTGGTGGCGCTGAGTGATGCTGTGCTGGCGCTGAGTGATGCTGTGCTGGCTCTGATTGATGCTGTGGTTGCGCTGAGTGATGCTGTGGTGATGCTGAGTGATGCTGTGGTGTTGCCAAGAGAGAGAGTGAAGATATATATCATGCTTCGGAAATTATGGCTACTTCATTTCTGCTGAGAGTCCTAAAGCCATTTTATTACAATGCACAGTTCCCAATTCTGCTTAAGTGCATTCAGCTGAGCACACGGCCCAGGTACTTCACAGAAGTGCTTTCTCACAAATGGTATGGAGAAACGCCTGCACCGCACACAATGGAAGCGAACACTAGTCAATCATGTTAAATATAAATATATACATAAAGTATGCACTAAATAAGCAAGCATTTCGGTGATATAGGTTTCAATGTTTTTTCAACAGTGCTAAACATGAAGTCAGAATATTTTGAACACAGTCACACTAAAAAATAAAAAGAATAAACTTGCAGATGCGCCTGTAGAAAAGAGTTGACTTTTCTGTCCGGTTCCAGAGGAGACATCAGTCTGGAGGTGTGGCAGAGAGGAGAATTGGGAGACTACATCACTTCAAAAACCTGACTGAGGTTTACAGGGAAGCAGAACAGCAGAACGCTGTTGTTTTTCATGTGACTGTAGTCCAGGGCCGTCAGTTGGTAATGTGAGCTGCTGCTGCGATCGAAACATCAGAGTCGTGACAGATGCCAGGCAGAGCTGCATATGCCATGACGAGAGAGTTAATGAGCCATGACGAGGAAATGAGGAAGAGATAGGAAAGGCAGATGACTTCTGTGCGCGTGCACGCGCGCAACAGCAAGCCTTAGGCCACAAGCAAAAGCTTGTGGTCGCATTTCTAAAGCCCCCACTCACTAAATGTCTCGCCAGACCAGCTTGCGCTGGCTCAGGCGAGACCTAAAAATGACTAAATAATGAAGTAATACTCACCATTAAGTAATGTGGTGCATTATGCCTTATAATTTGACCCTTCTTGCCGCATAATTCTAGTGACCCTGAGCATTATAAAACCATTCCATTGCAACAAAAAAAAAAAAGGTGGATAGTAAAAATGAAGGGACTGATACTCAAAAGATATTTTTGAGTAAGTAAAGTAGTAATACTTTAGGAACTCCAACATGCAATTCTCAAACCTCTGGCACAAAATCATTGGCTCTCCTATCTTTTCTGTAGCTCTCTGCACACAGACCCATACATTTTAATAGTAACCATGGGTGGGACAAGAGGGAGTGGTTAGAAAATAAGGAATAATTACTAATACATGAGTGAGGTTTAGGGAAATTAAAGGCGAGGTCCAGGGAGGGACAATCCAATATAAAAACGCATCCACAAACGTGTTAGTCAATTGCATTTCAAAAACACACACCTGCTACTACTACAGTAGAACTACTGACAAAACATGCTTAAACCTACCCCAGCCAAGCCTTGAAGTAAACTACCCAGGGCCAACCATTGGTACTGCAGCACACTCCCATAGAAATCACCAGAGGCATTGACTACACAAACAATAACATAGGATCAAATGCAAAATAAATATAATAAATCACATTTTTATTAAATTTGTTTTTAAATATTTTCAATTTGCGATTCTTTAAATAAAAATATTTTTATTATATTTTAATAGTTAAAGATAACTATTTAAAACTCGTTAAATTAAAATTAAGCTAGAATAAACTTTCAACCAAGCTTGTAATACATTAAATATAACTGAAACAGTAAGGGTAAAGGGGAATTAATTTTGTAATTAGTATATTCTTTTACAAAAAGAATTCAAATGCAAAAACGTAACTAAAATATAAATAAATAGGATGTTAAGTTTTTGAGCTCCTGTGTTGTGTCTTGTTAGTGTGATAGTTCTGGTTGTAAAGGAGTTAGAGAAGGGTGTTTAATTTTAGTTATAACTGAATGAATGTGTAATAAATGATTTTGTTTTTACTTAACGTCAAAAATTTTCCCTATAAGTTTATGTAGGGAGATATTCTCACCAGTGGTTGAGATCTCCCCAAACAACCAGAAAGTTACTAATAGTAATTTATAGTAATAAGTTTGGTTGTAGGAGTCGACATACCCTCGTAAGTCTAAATCTAGGCAGAGATCTATGCACAGAAATAGTGAATTACAACCATGAGGATACCTCCACCTAGAAATAGCTGGGGATCTCTGTGTAGAGGTTGGAAGAGAGGGAAAAGAGGAGAGAATTTAATGCAATGTAAAATAGATGTTCTTTTGGAAATTTATTTTAGTTTGGTTTTATGCTGATGGATTAATAGCTGAAAAGCAGCCGATTGAGGCATTTCAGCCATAACTCCACCTGCCCAATTAGGATGTTGCTTACCATCGGTTAGACCTCCACATCTGACCTGGCAGATTCCAATCCTATAAAAGGGGTTAACAGACCTTAAGTACCTTTCCTACTCAACTTTGCACAATGAATCTGTTGTTCCAAAGTGTTGCTTACCTGCTGCTCGATATGAATGACGACCCAACAAGTCGCCACCATAATGGGAGGTATGTTTCACTTTATCTTACCAGTTCAGAAATGTCACATAGACTGTTAAATGTTCATAATCTTGCCATATGTAATTTTGTCCTCTACCCTTTAAATGTAACGTCAGTGTTTTGAACATCCTTATATAATTTTGTGTCATACAAGCATTCATATCGATTGTAAATGTGGCGTACGCCTCAGTCATCATGACGGAAACTCACATCAAATATCCAATGTATATGCAACCTTTAAATGACTGTCAAAGACAAATGTAAATAAAACTACATTAATACTATTAATTACACTTTTATGCGTATATCATAGTGACCTTATATTGCAGTTTTAAATCCACATTACATATGCAAAATGTTCACAAATGCAATGATCATATTGCAGAATCACTTTGCTAGTTTTCTACTTATCAAAACTATTGGACTTGGCCTCTCTGAAGGGTCACCCCAAAACCTTTTTGTATTCACCGTTCCTGTTATCTGAACATGTTTATGTTTGTTTGTAGGACAAGGTGTCTTTTACCAGTGCTAAAGTGATTTTGCTCACTTGTTTAAACATGGTAACATTGGCTTGCACCCAATTGGCACATTTTATGTACTTCTAAGTCTTTAGTAAAGTGGTACTACATGTACCCAGGGACTGTACATTAAAAGCTACTAGTTGGCCAGCAGCACTTGTTGTGCCAACCACTTAAGTAGTCCTTTAAAACAGGTATCAGGTCTGCCATTCCAGCCTGTATGGAGTACTAAACTTCAAATTTGACTTCCCAAAAATAAAATTATGCCAAACCTAAACCATTTAGTGACTTTTGTCACTAAAAATAATATATCTTACATGTGATACCAGGAAATTTCTAATATATTAAAATGTGCAATCCATTGATTTATGTACATTTTAAACATCTGCCATCATGTTATTATACAACTATTAGTGTATCAGAATTGTCATTTTTCAGCAGTAATTTTGTGAGTATATAAATGTAAATATTTATTAAAAAAATACACTCATCCATATATGTACTACATATATATAGATAGAGCGAGAGAGAGAGATGCACAATTTCAATTAGTTTGCCAAATTATCTGTTAAAATACATCCATCTATAACTAGTAAACTTCAAAATATGATTTTTCACTACATGAACACATTTTGTTTCAACATCTATATGTGATCATCATTTGTATGTAATATTACAGTTAGAAGAAATATAAAACCTTAGAGTTTTCTATCTCTGTATCTCTCCTTCACATTGTGCCTCTCTATTTATCTCTCTATATATATATATATATATATATATATATATATATATATATATATATATATATATATATATAAATATATATATATATAAATAAAATATGTTATAACTTTGTATCTAATTCGACTATATATATTCCACATAAAAGGAAAATGCTACTTACCCAGTATGCATCTGTTCTTGGCATGTAGAGCTGTAGATTCACATGCTTTGCATAGCCTGCCATCTAGTGTTGGGTCCGGATGTTTGCACTTTGTTTTTCTTCAAAGAAGTCTTTTCCAGTCACGAGGTAGGCAACTCCTCCTTTCGGTGATCGTGCGCATGGGCATCGACTCCATTGTTAGATTGTTTTCCCGCAGAGGATGGTAATGAAGTTAGTAAGAGTAGTAGAATAGAGATGTCCATGTGTATGTATCCAAGTAAGATATAGGTACCAGGGGAGGCGGGTGGGCTCATGTGAATCTACAACTCTACATGCCAAGAACAGATGCATACTGGGTAAGTAGCATTTTCCGTTCGAGGCATGTGAGCTGTAGATCACATGCTTTGCATAGACTATATAGCAGTAATCTCCCAAAGCGGTGGCTAAGCTGTTGCAGTGGTTTGAAAGAGTGTACGTAGAACTGCGTGGCCCACACTAGCTTGCTGTCTTGCAAACACATCTACACAATAGTGTTTTGTGAATGTGTAAGGTGTAGACCATGTTGCAGCTTTGCAGATGTCATCTATGGAGATGTTTCCTAAGAAAGCCATAGAAGCCCCTAGTTTGCGAGTGGAGTGCGCTCTAGGGGAATTGTTAATGTTCGTTTCGCTTTTGCATAGCATGTCTGAATGCATTTGACTATCCACCGTGCAATACCTGATTTTGAGATGGGATTGCCTTTATGAGGTGGAGCAAAAGCCACAAAGAGTTGTTTCGTTTTACGGTTAGGTTTTGTCCTTTCTATGTAGTAGAGTAATGCTCTTTTAACGTCTAAGGTATGTACAGCACGTTCTGCCACAGAATCTGGTTGAGGGAAGAACACAGGCAACTCAACAGATTGGTTGATATGGAAGGCAGAAATCACCTTAGATAAAAATTTAGGATTAGTCCGAAGAACCACTTTGTTTTGGTGTACTTGTAAAAATGGTTCCTGAATGGTTAGTGCCTGAAGCTCACCTTCTCTCTTCAGTGATGTAATAGCTATGAGGAAAGCGACTTTCCAAGTGAGAAATTGCAGCTCACATTTGTGCAATGGCTCAAAGGGTGGACCCATCAGTCTGGTGAGGACAATATTGAGATTCCACACTGGGGCAGGTGGAAGTCTTGGGGGAATGACTCTTGAGTCCTTCCATAAATGCCTTAATAACAGGCACTCTGAAGAGAGACAGATGTTGTCTATTTTGAAGGTATGCGGCTATTGCAGCAAGATGTAAGCGTATGGATGTGTACGCTAAATTTGAATGCTGTAGATGCAGTATATAGCAGATGATATTTTGAACGGAAGCATCAAGCGGGTTGATTTGATTGTTATTACAATAAATAAACTGCTTCCACTTTGCTGCACAGCAAGCCCTTGTAGTAGGACGTCTAGCCTCTTTGATAATGTTCATGCAGTCTGCGGAAGATTGAGGTAGCCAAACTCTAGGACTTCAGGTGCCAGATCGCAAGGTTGAGATGACCGGGATCTGGATGTCTTATCTTTCTACGGCTCTGCTTGAGGAGATTGGGTGTAAGATGTAGTTTTTGGTGATGGACTATTGAGAGCTCCAACAGGGTGGTGAACCACGGTTGACGGGCCATGTGGGAGCAACTAGGATTAGTGTCAGGGACGCCTGCCTGAGCTTCCGAACCACTAGTGGAATGAGTGGGAGAGGCGGAAAAACATAGGCAAATATCCCTGACCAACTCATCCATAGTGCATTGCCTCTGGACAATGGGTGTGGATACCTGGAGGCGAAGCTTGGGCATTTTGCGTTTCGGTGTGTGGCGAACAGATCTATGTCTGGGAAGCCCCACATCTGAAAGAACGGGAGGAGAACTCATGGGTGGAGTTCCCACTCGTGGATCTGTTGTCTCTGTCTGCTAAGCAGATCCGCAATTTGATTGTCTGCGAGGAGATACATCTTGTGACGTATGGCCCACCTCCAGATGGTCTGTGCTAATTGTGACAGTTGGAGAGAGTGTGTCCCCCCTTGTTTCTGTATGTAATACATTACAGTCATGTTGTCTGTGCGTATCAGGACAGCTTTGCCTACCAGGTGAATTTGAAAGGCTTTGAGCACTAGAAATATCGCTAGAAGTTCTAGATGATTTATGTGAAGCTGCTTTTGATGCAGCCTCCACATGCCCTGAATTGTGTAAGTTTGGAGATGAGCTCCCCAATAGTGAGCTATTCGTCTGCTATTAGCACTGTCTGTGGAACCGGGTCGATGAAGGGCCGCCCTTTGGAAAGGTTTTGTGGATTCCACCACTGCAGAGAGGGATGAGTGCGGTCGTCCACCAACACTAGATCTGATAACTGACCCCGAGACTGATTCCACTGACGTGCCAAACATTCCAGAAGGAGACGCATTTGAAGTCTTGCATAAGGGACTATTAGGATGCAAGACGCCATAATTCCTAGTAACTGCATGCACACTCGAGCTGGCAATGAGTGTTGAGGCTGGAACTGGGAAAATAGAGTTTGAATGTTGCGGATTCTTGCCGGATTGGGATAGGCCAGATCTTTTTGTGTATCTAGAGTGGCTTCCAAGTACGCTTGCGTGTTGGAGGGTTGGAGATGGGACTTGAACAGATTCACTGAGAATCCAAGATCATGGAGCAGCTGCATTGTTTTGTGAGTATGTCGTAGACAGTTTGCTTTCGAGCTTGCTTTTCTGAGCCAATCGTCTAAGTATGGGAATACGGGAATGTGTTGTCTTCATAGATGAGCTGCGACTACTGCCAGGCATTTGGTGAAAACCCTGGGAGCAGTAGTGACTCCGAATGGGAGTACTTTGAATTGGTAATGTTGCCCCCCTACCACAAACCTGAGGTATTTGCGGTGAGCGGGGTGTATCGGGATGTGGAAGTAGGCGTCCTTTAAATCTAAAGTTGACAGAAAGTCGCCTTGCTGAAGGAGCGGGAGTACTTGTTGGAGTGTCACCATATGAAAGTGATCCGATTGAATGTATAGATTCTCTGAGGTCCAGTA
Source organism: Calotriton arnoldi (assembly GCA_963921515.1). Classification (NCBI taxonomy): domain Eukaryota; kingdom Metazoa; phylum Chordata; class Amphibia; order Caudata; family Salamandridae; genus Calotriton; species Calotriton arnoldi. The sequence continues at coordinate 1,161,921 of CAWUFW010000037.1, read as the reverse complement.
TAGGTCTGAGAGAGACGTCTTTTTGGGAATTAAGAAGTATACGGAGTATACACCTGCCCCTTGATATTGTAATGGGACTGGTTCTATTATAGCTCCTTTTGTAACAGAGAGAGAACTTCTTGTTTGAGAAGGTTGAGATATTCTTGTGACATTGCGTGTGATCTTGGAGGAATGTTTGGGGAAGTGTCTGTAAGTTCCAGGCAATAACCATATTGGATAAATTTGTAAAACCCATCTGTCTGAGGTGATTGTATTCCAGATGGGTAGAAATTGGGAGGGACGTCCCCGACAGGAGTGGAATGATCAGGGGTAGAGGAAGGAAGTCACTGTTTGGTGTTTGCAGGGGAAGTGCGTGTTGAGTTGCCTCTGCCTCTTCCCTTGCCGTTGTTCCCTCTAAATCCTCCTCTAAAGTAACCTCTTTGCCCTTGTAAGAGGAGGAGGGATTCTCTGATGAAGTGTTTTTGGAGCCACCCCTGTAAATGGAGCGACAAAAGGATCCCCGATTGGAAGAGAGTTGCAAAACCCCCATGGATTTCGCAACCTCTGTATCTTTCTTCATCTTCTCTTCTCTAAAGAAGTGTCCACTGTAGGGCCGAATAGGTGCTCTTTATCAAAGGGTTGGTTCAGAATAGAGGCTTGGACCTCGGGTTTGAATCCCGAAATTCTGAGCCAAGCATGTCTGCGTAGCAACACACTGGTGTTGACTACGCGGGCTGCTGTGTCTGCTGCGTCTAAGGCGCACCTAATAGAAGGATTGGTAATTAATTTTCCCTCCTGAATTATGTCATTGGCTTTGGTTTTGTGCTCGACGGGTAAAAACTGCATTCATTTTTCTAGCTCATCATAATGAGCTCTGTCGTAGCGAGTTAAGAGAGCTTGTGCATTTGCAATTCACCAGTGATAGGCTGCTTGCGATGCTATTCTTTTGCCCGAGGCATCAATTAATTTCGACTCCTTATCAGGAGGAGGGGCCTCTCCTGTAGTTTGTGAGTTTGCTCTTTTGCGAGCGTTGGAGACTACAAGGGAGTCTAATGGAAGCTGACCCCTGATGTAAGTGGGGTTAGTAGGTACTGGATTGTACTTTTTCTCAATTCTGGGCGTGATAATTCTTGCCCGCACAGGGTCTTTAAAAATCTCTTCAATATGTTTAAGCATTCCCTTAAGCATAGGTAGGGTCTGTGTTGATCTCTGAGAGGAACTTAAGGTGTGAAATAGAAAATCCTATTTAAGAGCCTCTTTATGTAATTCCACCCCATGGTATTGAGCAGCCCTATTAAGTAGCTCTATATACCCTGTGTTGTCATCAGGTGGTGAGGGTTTGGAAGGGTATAGATCCGGATCGTTGTCTGTGATCGGATCTGTATTATAGTCCTCCCAGGGGTCATTAGTATCCTGCGGCCTATCTTCATCCCCATCCCCTTCATCCTGTGTATCAGGTGATTGAGGTTGTGGGGAATTTGTGGGTGTAATGAGCAAATTTATGTCAATGGGTGAAGAAGATGTTATGGGAGGAGGAGAAGGGTTAGTACCCACATTCTTGCGTTTTAAAGGAATGTGGTAGTCCTCTTGTAAGCGCATTTTCCTTTTCTCTGGCAGTTTCACATGAATATGTCCAGTATCTGGATGGATAACCAGTTCTTTTTGCTTCGGATCCGTGTTTTCAGGCGGAACGTCGAAACGAGGCTCTTTGGATGGAACAGTCGTTTTCCCTTTGGGCGCCGTACTTTTCGGCGTCGAACGTTTCGGCTCCGAAGATTTACTCTTCGGTAGCGAGGGAATGGCCACAACGACGTGCTTCGATTTCGATGCCGAAGGTTTCAGTTCAGCATCGACATGGGGCCGACTCGATCCCCACCCGGAAAGCTTTGATTTGTATTTCGGTGCCGGGCCGGAGGGCAGGGCATCCGAAACATTTTCTCGGTGCCAACCTTGGCTGGAGGGCAGAGGAAGGACCGGAGCCTTTTTCTTTGACAAATGTTGGGGCAGGGGGTGTCTGTACTCACGGTACGCTTACCCGGTGTCACTTTCTCTTGTTCTTCCATGTCGGAGTCGGCTTTGGACATGGAGATGTGTTCCCCCTCATCTTCGGCTCCTTGTGCGTGGAATTCTTCCTGGTCGGAATCTTCACCGAAGATGTCCGGTGCGGAGCCGCTTTGTTGGTGCACTTCGTGACATCGAGCCAGACGGTCACGGAGCGTCTTCTTGGATCGAAACGATCGCCACGCGTTGTAGTCTTGTTCGTCGTGTTCTGGGGATAGACCGAGATTGCACACTTCGTGCAAGTCGGTGCGCGGAAATTTAGCGCAACACCCGGGACAGAATTTGAATGGAGTTGGTTCCATCGACTGCTGGCGAGCCAAACGCGGGTAGGCCCAACGGCCCTCCACGAATCTTCCGATCGAAGACTTTGACTTGAAAAAATACGTGGAGAATGGGAAACGCGATCGACAATACCGTGGATTGTGCGTCGAGGGAACCCGAGAAACGGTGTCGAAACAGAGCGCTGCAATTCACATCTGAACCCGACTGCGGAAAAACCAATCTAACAATGGAGTCGATGCCCATGCGCACTATCACCGAAAGGAGGAGTCACCTACCTCGTGACTGGAAAAGACTTCTTCGAAGAAAAACAAAGTGCAAACATCCGGACCCAACACTAGATGGCAGGCTATGCAAGGCATGTGATCTACAGCTCACATGCCTCGAACATATATATATTTTGGCAAACATTTTTCACACAAAAAGGTAATTGTGAATAAATTGTAAAACAAATTTTCCTAATCAAACAAAGATTTTACCTAATCAATACAATTAGCATTGTAAAATGTACATATCTCTTCTTTCTTAACATAGTAAAATATTATTACAAATAATATTGTCCTAAACATTTAAAAATATTAAATACACACAGTATTATTAACACATGCTAGGTTTTCCCTGAAACAGGATAATGCTGTTAATATCACACAAATATGTTTTACAATTTTTTTTACTTGTTGCTCTGGAGAGCCATATAGCTTTACTGTTACAGGACCTCATCTGTAAGGAGTTCCAGTTCCTCATGGGTGAAGTGTGAGGCCCTGTCTCTAGTGTTGTTCGCCAGTATTGCTCAGAGTTTGGTGAGCAGCAATGTTGGTGGAGGTCTGTACTCTACCATTGTTAGGAGGCAACTGAGAAACCATTACAAAAACGTGTATGACACTGTGATGTACACATACATGAACGGAGGCCTATGCCAAACATTATAGTCTCTTATCCATCACACCATGTTAACCTATTTGTGTGTATGTCGTTGACGGAGGAACACCCAATAGATGTACAATGTCCATCTGCCATGATGGACAAGTCAGCAGGTGGCATTTTAGGATGTACCAGATGTAGTTTGCTATAAAAGTCACAAGAGAAACCTAAAATGGTGGTTTCTGTGTTGACAAACACTGTATAAATCATAAATGTATCACATATTTTTTTCTATCTATATACATTGAATAGCAGTAGTCTACATTATACCTATATTGTATGCAGTTTAAACAACCCCAGTTGATAGAAATTTTATTAAAGTTTAAAAAAATGTTTTTATACTTAGCTGCCAAGTTTCCCTGGTCCATGGGTGATTTGCTTTTCGAGTTCAGGATAGTTTATTACATTCTGGGAGTTGTAATCTTGATTATTCCATTATAAAACAACACTACAAGTACAATTAAACAAGCATTGTCAAAGCCAATACGTCACGGCAATGGCCGAGCTGCGAGTTTTTAATATGAATGTTTTTAGGCACATGTTGACACTTTTAAGCTTCGCCAATGTTTGCTTATTGGTGGCAGGGCCAACATCTATACACGAGTCACTGGGCAAGCTCCAAGCGGGTAATTCTGGAACAATTCATGTTCGTGTTAGCCGCACAACACGCCTGAAGAGGTCAGTTTTGCTCCTTATCATTACAGGCACAATTGCTTTCTGTGAGGGGTTACTAAACAATGCTGCCACAGAATACATGAAAACTTGCCTCCCTCGAAGTTCAGAAGACCCAGCCGAAAATCAGGATATGCGTTAAATGTACTTCAATTTGCCTTGCCAGAAGGTGAAAACCTAGGACTGCCACAGTAAATCCAGGACGCCTAGTCACTCTAGGTAAAGTGAAACTAGTTAATGACCCCATGCAGCAAAGGCCAGCATAAGTAGATGGTGCAGCTTGGAGATGTACCCTCCAACATTATTCATGTAAATTGCACGTACAGTTTTGACATAGCTTCTTGAAGAAGTGGCCACAGTAAAATGCATATTGTGGATGGTCCCTTGTAATAAAGTGTCACACATTCGTCAATGGAATGCCATTCATACACTCACTAAAGGTACATAAATGTCACAATTAAGAAATCTGAAAACTTGGCAGTAGGTCTGCATAGATGAAATTAACAAGGGCATGGGATCAATCTCTTAAAATTCCAATGTCGAAGAAATAATAAGTTGGTTAATATCAACAGCCGTTGAGTCGCAAACCCAGGAGCAAAATATACGATGACTTACTGGAGTTTCTCCAAGTAATTGTCAATTTAACAGAGCCAAGGCACCTTTTATTGGGGATTTTACAGGGTTAGAAGTCTGTACAGCCGTGAAGGTCCACTCATCGCATTGATTCACATCATTGTTGTTTTACTCACACAGTTGGAATGGTGGATTCAGACTAAAAGTCTGGGGACACTCCAGGTTAGTGGCAGGGGACTTTGTCTGATTAGTCACGTATGCATTAGATAAATAAGATTATTTAAGTATTCCTATGTTATTCCCTTAGCTACACTAAGGATGCATTAATTACTACCAGTGAAAAGATTGAATAAGGAGAAAGTAACAAAGTGGGACATGTGAGCCCCATAACAATTGTAAATGAGGTAAAGTTTACTAAAGGTGGCTGTGAATGAATGAAAGTCTTAGCAGGAGTTGAGTGATTTTTAATTCTCAGAGAATGAGTGATTACCCTTCCACTTGCAATGATGACAGTGGAGTCCTGTTCATGAAAGTGATGTGTGTCCATTACAGGTGGGAAATTTGAATGGTGTAGGAATGTGCACAGAACCATGGTATTCTGGGAGAATAGGTTTGGTTTTAATTTTAATTTAAACCGTGATGTTTATTATCAATGGATGTTTTACTAAATTGAATTGTTTTGCAATTGTACTGGTGATATTTAATAAATAATTTTGTAATGCATTTGTTATAGGTTTTTATATTTAAGGATTTGTATTCTACATCTTTTATAGATATTGTTGGGATGAGATATATATTTATTAGTTCTGAAGAAGGTAGCGTATACAGGCTGGTGCCACCGAAATGCATAATCGGAATTTAAATCGCACGACCCGCAGTGCATGGATTATATCCATATGTTATTGAATCTATCTATTGAGATCCAGTGATACAAGTAGTAGGAGTGCATCTAATGTAAAAGACAAATTGGACTGTCTTGAAATTCTCCCTTTTATATCGTATGTTATGGTGGTGCATTTGTGTTTTTATGTAATAAGTTTTGTTTTTTATGTATGAGTTTTAAAAGAACTCTATTAAAGCCTTGCATATATTTTTAAAACTTCCTGTGGTATTGGGCTAGATCTACTATGTTGCTTTGTTTGAGGAGTAAGCAATTCTTTGAAAGCACTCTGGCCAGCGAAAGTCTGCTTGTTTTGGTTTGCAGAACCCTGTCCCCTTGGTTTGAGGGGTATCTCTCATTTCTTTGGTACATGTATATCTACAACATTACAGAATGGCAATTGAGTATTACAAGTAACATTTTCGTTTGCAGCATCTGTTGTGGATTACAGGCTGTGCAGAGACTTGAAGAAATATCCCCGCCTCCAACTCTACGGTTAACAGAAAGCAGTAGTGGTAGAATTAAATAGTCATTTATAAAGTGGGACTCTTTTGCTTCTTTTTAGAATGGATATCACCCTAGAAATGCTTATAAATATGTTCCAAGGACCATGCTACTTCTCTGTTATTGTATAGGAGAGAAATATATCATAGGGACACTACTGTAACAACTTTCATATGTGTAGGATGAGCCACAGGTTTACCAACCAATGTGCACCTTTCACATGCAACAAATATTTAGAAGCATCAGACAAAGTATGCAATTTCTAATTTTGAAATCTGTTTGCCTGAATTTGGTGTTGAAGACAACAAAGCAGTCACTCGTATTTGTTATTGAGCTAGTCTTCTCAATAAAACGCATTAAATATTTTATTAACATCTAGGAAGTCTAAGGCTTTTCTTTGGCCAGAGGAATTGGGGGGAAAATGAAAAGGTAAGATCACTTTGGGTCAAAATTAAGGATACATACTTTTAACTACTATCATTATGCATCAGGATATATGGCTCATCCACAGACCGTGCCTGTAAGCCACCGACCCTACCTAATGAAATAATCACTACTTCAAACATGACTTTTCAGGCTAGTGCCTTTAAGTTACATTTAGGTGAAAGTTCTAAAGGTGGATCCATTAATCAATGTTTAAGTCACAAGCTGCTGGCTGAATGGTCCTTGGCAGTTTCACCCTTTTCAATCTTTACATAAAAGCCTTAACCACAAGCATTTTGTACACTGAAGGAATTGTCCGTTTTGCAAGTATGCAACAATTGCCAATAGGTGTACCTTCATGGAACAATAAGCTAATAATGTTATTGTAAAAATATTATTTTACAATGTTACTGGGAGAATCTCTTACTGGAAAGATAAGTACAATCATTAGTAATTCTCCTTCACTTAATAGCATAACAAGCTTTGGTTGTTTAGGGTTTTGCTTCCTAAAATATTCACATAAATGTGAGTTAACTGCAAGAACCCAAACTCTAAGATTTCAGGAGCCGAATCATCAGAATGAGACTCTCAGGTGTGGGGTGACAAAATTGCCTTTCGGTTGAATCAAGTCACAATGAAGCAGCAAAGCGGCTCAAGAGACATGTCTGGAAGTTGAGCAGAATGGATGCACCAAAGGTCCGCATCAATGATTCCTGTATGATCTTCTTTATGTCAAACACAAAATCCCTTTGGGTTTCTCATAAACACAATATATACCACACCAATCTCACATGCACTTTAATCACCATAAATGGAATTGAAAACCAAAAAGGTGTAATACAAAATATCTTTATTGACAGGATCCTTATTCAATGTTGCTTAAAAAATATACATATATATGTATAATGTTATCTATTCTTTTCCTTTTTCAAAAACACAAAAACAATATTGTTAAAAATACATAATCAAAATTCATGGGAGAATACAGTACAAATTGTAATAACAGTAGAGCCAAATAACTATTAAGCAACCCCGGACACAAAGGTTTAGTCAATATTTCATTTAAGATTTAAACATTACATAAAACAAGTCTAAGTGTTCATCCAATCCCCTATTGTAAAAAACCGATGATACTTGGGTGCATTTTCAAAGCAAAGCGACGCGTTTCGGTGGTTTGATAGAATACACCACCTTCTTCAGGCTAGCAATTAATTTTGGTGTCTCCCAACACAATAATCTAAAAAATATATTCATATAAAGTCAACATATTAGATTTTGTCCAAAACAAACATTAATACATGATACATCATATTACAATTGATCACTTATTTATAAAACATACAACAGATACAACAAAGACATCTATATTACAATTTCAGTCCAATCCCTGGTGATTCAGATTTAATAATTTCAGGCATACCACTCAATCCACAACCTAAGTCTAAGAAAAAACTCGTAATATATATGTTCTCCTAAATGGATGAACCATCACTAACAATAATTTAGAAAAATATATATATATATGTATATATATATATATATATTCACTGAAAAAACCATAGGTTTCAGACACGTTATAGTTAGAAATTAGCATTTAAAAAACCTTTGAAATTCACTGAAAAAACCATAGGTTTTAGAGACAGTTATAGTTAGTTGGACATTTCACTCTTACAAAACCCGTGAAATTCCCCCGTTATAGTTAGTTCAGCTAACTATAACTCGCGCCCCCGCAATGCACTGCTGATGACGTCACATATTACATCACTCATGACATGGTCAGTGACATCACTGATGACATCACTGATGACATCTCAAATGACATCACTGATGACATCATCCAGTGACTGTGTGTTTCTGTAAAGTTTAAATATGTTTAATATATATGCCAAGGTGTATTGAATAATGAGTGGGTGTATAAGTGTCTGGATGGATGATATAGTAGGTGCATGACTGACTATTAGTGAGTGATTAAACGTATCTTACTAAATGCATGGGTTAGTTACTAAACTGTGTGAATGTCTTTATCCGTCTGTCTGTTGGTGTGTAAGTGGCTGCATGGGTTTGTAAATAGCTACATGAGTGTCTATATGAGTTATTGATTGGTTGTCTGAGTATCTGTATGGGTGCCTGAGTGTTTGTGTGGATGGGGTGTGTGTGACTGCACATAGATGCATCAGTGGGTGATTCACTGGGTGCATGGTTTCAAGAGTGCATCTGTGATGGACTGTATGGGTGGGTGAGTGTGTGTATGGGTGTGTTAGTGAGTGAATGTATATCTCAGTGGTACATGTGTGAGTAACTACATATGTGAAAGGCAGTATATATGTGTGTTGTAGTATATAAATGGGTATAAGTGAGAGTGTGTGATTGTGAGAGTGGCTGTATGGATGAGTGTGTACTTGTATTAGTGATTGTATAAGAGCGTAAGAATGTGCTAGTATTTGTATGAGTAAGTGAGCTGGTGTGTGTGTATAACTGTATAGGTGAGTAAATGGCAGTGTGATTAATTATTTCCATGACTGACTAGGTGTGTGAGTACCTCTATGGATGAGTGGCGGTGTGTGAGTGTCTATGTAGGTGTATTAGTGCATATGATAGTCCTGTACTGAGTGACCGTAAGTATGAGTGACTGTACAGGTGAGTGAGTGGATGTGTGTGTAGACCTAAGAATCAGTGAGTGGGTATGTAGTTATTGGTGTTGGAGTGTCTATGGTTTTGAGAATGGCAGTCTGTAATTTAGAGTGGGTGTATCAAAGGTTATATTAGGGTGTGAGAGGATGCATGAAATTATCACATGGATGATGTCATCAGTGATGTCATTTGAGATGTCATCAGTGATGTCATCAGTGATGTCACTGACCATGTCATGAGTGATGTAATATGTGACGTCATCAGCAGTGCATTGCGGGGCGCGAGTTATAGTTAGCTGAACTAACTATAACGGGGGAATTTCACGGGTTTTGTACGAGTGAAATGTCCAACTAACTATAACTGTCCCTAAAACCTATGGTTTTTTCAGTGAATTTCAAAGGTTTTTTAAATGCTAATTTCTAACTATAACGTGTCTGAAACCTATGGTTTTTTCAGTGAATTTCAAAGGTTTTTTTAAATGCTAATTTCTAACTATAACGCCCCTAAAACCTATGGTTTTTTCAGTGAGTTTCAAAGGTTTTGTAAATGTCAATTTTTAAATGTATTAATTGTTATATTTATTTTTTGATACTGATTTACTACATTTTTAAAACTATTTATTTTTAGATATTTTATTTATTAAATTACATTGTAATTACATTATACATTACATTACAAAATATACTTTCTCAGAATGAATTACTTTAGTTTAAATAGTTTGCAAATAGGCAATAGAGTTTTAAGTACAGTAGTTACAGTTGTTGCAATGGGCAACACAATTTCAAACACAATGCAACATTGAGCTCAATGTGATTTTCTAGTTAAATGCAATTAGTTACTTTATGGATTACTTTTCTAACCATAGGACTGGATCCTAGATTCAGTCCTGGGACATCTCCTGTAAACAGTTGAGTAAAAGCGTTTTGGTTACAGTAGTGATTTTTAAGGAATATTATTGTATTTTAAAAGTTGACACTTAGAAACTTTTTCACATAGAATCACCAATGTTATCCTATGGGAGGAAATTCACTTAGCAGGTAAGTAGTGTTATCGTTACTTTTTCTTACTCAGTGTTGGATCCTGGATCCAGCACTGGTGCATCTCCTGTAAACAGTTGAAAGAATGCATTTAAGTCATACAGGCGATTTTTAAGGAATATTTGTAATTTGTGAAAATCGACACTTTGAAACTTTTCTGCTGAAAACCAGACAATGGATTCCTATGGAAGAAAATAGAAGTTACTGGTAAGTACGGTTAGAATTACTTTTCAGGAGATACGGGAGTCACACCAGTCAGGGAGAGGAGTTTAGATCAAAATCCCCTTTGAACACCCCACCATAAACAGCATACTCTTCTCTCCCTCTCATCAAATTCGCAATGTACAGCACATTTTATTGTGTTTCAGCACATGCCTCCATACCCCACACATACAACTTATATATATGGATGGCACCTCTCTAATCGCATGGCTTTCTAGTGACACCTTAATACCTTTCTCCTTTCCATCAAAACCTGGCTAGACAAACAATGTATGTTCCTAATCAACGAAAGGTAGACATTTAAACTCCATCAGAAAACACTTCTCTCTCAGCCAATGGTCAATAAACTAAACCCCACCACAAAGTGAATATCCTTTGCATGAAGTAGACTGAGTGCTAACCATAGATTTGCAGATAACCAACTTCATCTGCCCAACTACCTCCCCAAGCTACTAAATACTCAAAAGTATCCACGTATTGAAACAGGATTACCACCTGGTCACAAGCCTAGAGTTATGGTTGAATCTAAATTATACTCCAGTGTGCTGTTCAATAAAGTTAACACAGTTCTGCATAGCCAAAGTCATCCCATCCGGAAAGGACTTGGCCTGGCAGCTAGGGCTGGTCAGTCTCCTACTGGAGCAGGACCGAGATTGAATTGCTAATGGGTGGTCTCTGTCTAGAGTAGCAAAGAGGGCACAAAATGCTGCAAGGAATGTGGTTCTGAGTGATTGCTCAGATGTAGGTCCTGTACTCACTGTTCCACAGGACCCACACTACAACTCAGTGATGAGGTCTAAGTATGCTGAAAGTGGTCTGGTGTTGCTTGGGTTTCTCGCTGAAGGTGTTCTTGGCTGGCATTTCGGGCTGGACTGTTGCTATCCGAGTCAGACCAAAACAGATTTGCATATGGCTCGTCTCTGTCTTGAATGACATAGTGGGCAAAAACTGATGGACCGGAATGCGGCCTGAGCGACCACCAGTGGCTGAGATTACTTCAAGCATTTCTTCCATCACTTCTTTGTTTGTTGAAGTAGATGATCTGATGTAAGGAATTCTCTTTGCCTTTTGATGTGTCCCCCTGTGGGGATTACACTCTCCACTCCACTCTCTCTGGATCAGACTGAGGACGCACTAGCACCATCTTGGAAGTCCTCGATTCCCGCATGCAGACTCCTGGTGTACTCCATATGTTGGAAAATTGCATTTAAAATCAGCACATTATGTAATGCACATTCTGAGCAATATTAGTTAGACAATTTAAATTATTTATCTAAAATATGAATTTGATCACTTGTTCCATCACAATCCACGATGGCCGAACCCTTTGTTGTTAGTCCATATCCTGTTCTGCACTATATAAAGAAGCTCCATCGTGAAGTCCAGTGGAGTTGCAATTGAACCACTCAGCAAATATATCGACTTCTTTTTAAAACCCTTGGTGAGCCAACTTAAATCCTATGTCAGGGATTCCACTCACATTATCAGTTTAGTGGAACATAAACCTTATTGTAAGGAAACTCAATGTCTAGTTACTCTAGACATTGAGGCCTTATATACAAACATCCCGCAGCAATCCACTGTGGAGGTTATCCATGATATTTTGGAGAATACGAATATAGAGGGAGCTAACAAAGAATTCATTGTAAAATGTACTAATATGGTGTTAAAAAATAACATATTTTTGTTCAAAGATCAATTGTTCCGCCAAAAGAAAGGGACCAGCATGGGCGCAACCTGCGCTCCTAGTCTAGCGTGTTTGTATGTGGGCGAGTTCGAAAAACATCATATATATAATGAACTCGCCCCATTTTATGAAAATATCTGTGAATGGCATCGTTTTATCGATGACGTATTTTTTATTTGGGATGGGCCTATGAATACATTAAATGATTTTCTTAGCTGGTTAAATCTGGGAGATGACAACCTCAGATTTACTGCTCATTGTAGCAAGAACAGTGTTGACTATTTAGACATCACAATCAGAGCAGAGGGAGGGCAATTGGAAGTAGAATTGTACACTAAGCCTATGGATAAAAACACACTACTCCACTATTCTAGCTTCCACCCGAGATCCCAGAAGGAAAATATACCGTACAGTCAATTTCTCCGGCTTCGGAGAAATTGTACTGAATTGGATGACTTTTATAAACACTCAGAAGTATTGAAAGAAAAACTTAAGGATAGAGGCTATCCTAAAAAGTTGATATCCCATTCATTTAAAAGAGCACGGTTTTTCAATAGAGATGCGATGTTTACAGGCCCTAAAAAACCTGAACAAACATCCAAAATAGTATTTGTGAGTCACTTTTACGAGATTAGCAATAAAATAAAAAATGTAATCAATAGACATTGGAACATAATCAATGATAATGAAAATGTGTTGTTAGAAAAACCATTGTTTGCTTACAAACGAAATACTAATTTGCGCAACCAGTTAGTCCATACATATAGGGAGGAACCAGCGAATAAGCAAAGAACTATAGACAACTCTGTAGTGAAAGGTAACTATCGGTGCGGTAGATGTTCTATATGTCCTCAATGCATAGTGGCAAAAGAATTGAAACATAATGGCAGAACAATTATAGCCCACACACACAACTGTAGGAGCAAAAATATCATCTATTTGCTACGGTGTCCCTGTGGACACGCTTATGTGGGAGAAACAGGGAGAGAACTGAGGATACGCCTATTGGAGCATAAATCTGCGATTAAAACTAGAAAATTGAATGCTCCATTGGTTGCACATTTTTTAGAAATAGGGCATAAAGAGACCGAGTTTGAATGGTATATTTTGGAAAGAGTATTGATGAATAAAAGAGGGGGTAACATTGAAGAAAAAAGAAAAGCGAGAGAACAATGGTACATTTCCATTCTGAATACCAGTAGAAAAGGATTGAATTCGAGAGAAGAATGGGAGAAATTGACTAGATAAGTCTGGGTTCATTTCGCCTGGTTTACTTCTGGTTTACTTCTTGTCTGTGTCTTGATATCGACAAATATAGAGCTTTTTCTGTGCATCCCCTACAAAGAGGTAGCTATTAGCGAACGAATGGGGACTTGGTCAAAACGGAAAGAGATTTACATCGTGGGTTTACCTAATGCTCACCTATAAATAGGATCTTAATGTTGGCAATTGTGAACATCGTTTTTTAGAGAACATAGTGGTAGCATGTTCAGTCTCATCAAAGATGGCGGCCGGTTTTGAGTCGCTAGGTATTCGTTTTACTCACGTCAGCATTAAGATGGTATGAGATCTGATTATTTAGAACTGGGTAGTGCCTTGCATATAGGGTTAAAGTTATTAATGTGAAATACAGGAAGCTTGCGGGCACCGTTATAGGTTTAACTACAGAAGACACGTTACATATTCCGGTAACGAATGTGAAAGTGGTTTTTTAACCCTTTTCAAGATGGCGGCTTCCATTGTGGCCTTTTTGTCTGTTCTCTATTTTGTACAAATTATTCGCGCACCCGGAAGTTAGTGTGTATTTAAGACGAAATGCCGGTTGGTTTTATTTATCGCAGAATTCGTAAGAAGCAGGAGCATGCAAGGAGACTTTTGAGTCCCGGTAGGTGATTATGGAGAGTGATATATTTTGAAGGCATGGTTAGAATTACGGGCATTTAGTCTATCGAACTGGGACATTGTATCTACTCAGTAGTGGTTTAATTGGGGGTTCTTCTACAGTTTAGAATCTTAATGCATTGTGAGTATTCCTCTGGCATTATATCCTGCGGGCCACCTTTAGGAGATTTATTGATAGTGGTGAGGTTGTTTGTTATAGGAGAGCTATTGGGAGGCAGTTTTAGATGTAAATTGACCGTATATGTGGGATACAACAAGTTTGGAGTGTTTTTTCTCTGGCTGAGCTGAATGCCCTATAGGGTTAGAACCGGAGGGGGACTTGTTGCCTTTTGGAACAAAACTTACATAAAATGGATAATGCACGGCTAAAATAAGGGAGTGTGACAAGTGTAGTAGAAGAGCTCCTAGAAACTTTAATTAATTAAATAAAAGAGGCGATGTGAACATGAGTTTATGCCTTAAATATTTTTTTGGGGGGGCAGTATGGTTATATGTAGAACTTGAAGGTCACTTATAACTTACCATAGTGTTGTTTTTTTATGCAGGCATTAACGCTTTAACTGAGGCTGCTGATTGGCCTTCCTTTTAAAATTTGAGGATTCTATTATTAACAGAAGTCCGGCATTATTATATTATATTATATATTTTTGAGCCACGGCTCCAGTGGCCACACCCAAAAAGAAAAGGGGCACACGATCAGGTAGTGTACATATTGTTCTTATTTTATTTCATTTTATTTTATTTTCATGTTATAAAATAACTTGTTTAGATAAAACGTAGATAAACAGGGCAGACTTAATAAATCGTCCTTTCCCTTTTTCTACACGAATTGGTGCTTTGTAGGATTCTAAGGACAATTTTATCTATATATAGAGTTTAGTAGATCTGTGAAGCTTATGGAAGTATAAATCTAAATCCCGAATAAATTTTGGTTCTATATTAAAGGTAGAGTCTCAGTTATGTAATAGACATCGACAAAAAAATGATTTCACACTTGGATGAATGCTATTTTATAATGGTTGTTTTTTCCTATTTTTTCTCCCTTGTACAATGTACCCACAGAATAACCCCTATTATTATCATTGCGGGATCGTGTGGTTAAAGTGGAGAATTACAATTATCAAGGCAGGAACATAATACTTTCCACTTTCCATTCCTTGTTTTTTCATCTGTTTAGGTGGGTACATCCCTTTCACTATTAGAGTGTGGCAGAATAGGGTTGGTGCATGAGTGGAAATGTTCCTCTTTTTATAATTAAAAACGACCATGTAATTGGCGTGATGAAAAAGATTTGTGTAAAAGGAAGGATCCTTTATAAAACCCATTTATGTGTGTATATATATATATATATATATATATATATATATATATATATATATATATATATATATATATATATACACAAACGAAAGGTTGCCCTCTGTGGAAAGGCCGCACCCGGGGAGCTGGAACCTCCTTCGTGAGGACAGCCGTTGAGCCAGCCTCCCCCTCAACAACGCGCCAAACATGTTTCGGACAACAAAGTCCTTGATCACTGGCAAATGAGGGACGGACAACAGCTTGTGATGGGACAGGCCTCTTTAATTAGATAAAGTCCCGCCCCAGTGGGCGTTGAGGTCTCGCCTGGTAGGCGTGTGCAATGTTGCACGCTGGTCTATGTGGTCCCGCAATAAACAATCCTAGTGGGTGCTGCTGGACGCCCCTCATTAAAACAATGTTAACCCCAGTGGGTTTGATGAAGGTTAAAAACATGGCTCTTCCGCCAGTAACAAAGTCACTCACAGTTGGGTACTCCCGGTCCAGCCGGGTCTCCATATGCGTGAACCCTGGATCCGCTGTATCTGCGGCGGGGCCTTTCCGCGACCGAGCCAGCCGCTAAACATATACAAACGAAAGGTTGCCCTCTGTGGAAAGGCCGCACCCGGGGAGCTGGAACCTCCTTCGTGAGGACAGCCGTTGAGCCAGCCTCCCCTCCAACAACGCGCCAAACATGTTTCGGACAACAAAGTCCTTGATCACTGGCAAATGAGGGACGGACAACAGCTTGTGATGGGACAGGCCTCTTTAATTAGATAAAGTCCCGCCCCAGTGGGCGTTGAGGTCTCGCCTGGTAGGCGTGTGCAATGTTGCACACTGGTCTATGTGGTCCCGCAATAAACAATCCTAGTGGGTGCTGCTGGACGCCCCTCATTAAAACAATGTTAACCCCAGTGGGTTTGATGAAGGTTAAAAACATGGCTCTTCCGCCAGTAACAAAGTCACTCACAGTTGGGTACTCCCGGTCCAGCCGGGTCTCCATATGCGTGAACCCTGGATCCGCTGTATCTGCGGCGGGGCCTTTCCGCGACCGAGCCAGCCGCTAAACATATACAAACGAAAGGTTGCCCTCTGTGGAAAGGCCGCACCCGGGAGCTGGAACCTCCTTCGTGAGGACAGCCGTTGAGCCAGCCTCCCCTCCAACAACGCGCCAAACATGTTTCGGACAACAAAGTCCTTGATCACTGGCAAATGAGGGACGGACAACAGCTTGTGATGGGACAGGCCTCTTTAATTAGATAAAGTCCCGCCCCAGTGGGCGTTGAGGTCTCGCCTGGTAGGCGTGTGCAATGTTGCACGCTGGTCTATGTGGTCCCGCAATAAACAATCCTAGTGGGTGCTGCTGGACGCCCCTCATTAAAACAATGTTAACCCCAGTGGGTTTGATGAAGGTTAAAAACATGGCTCTTCCGCCAGTAACAAAGTCACTCACAGTTGGGTACTCCCCGGTCCAGCCGGGTCTCCATATGCGTGAACCCTGGATCCGCTGTATCTGCGGCGGGGCCTTTCCGCGACCGAGCCAGCCGCTAAACATATACAAACGAAAGGTTGCCCTCTGTGGAAAGGCCGCACCCGGGGAGCTGGAACCTCCTTCGTGAGGACAGCCGTTGAGCCAGCCTCCCCCTCCAACAACGCGCCAAACATGTTTCGGACAACATATATATATATCACACAACGAGATATCCGGGAAATCCTGAATAAATCAAGCGGCACACCACAAGGACAGCACAAGAGTTTATTGTGCATACAACGACGCGTTTCGGCGAAGCCTTTTTCTAGTTGTGTGACCTGCGCCCAATTACCCATAGAAATACGGGTTGCAGTGCATGAACATAGAAAAAATATTCATTACAATTTCTAACGTGATGGAAAACGAACATTATTAATTCATAATACTGTGCAATGCGATGCAAAACTACAATTAAATTTGAAATTGGATAAAACATACAGGGCATGCTGACCTTTACCGATATTAAAAATAAATATAAGGTTTTGCCCGCTCTCTCAATGTTTACCAGATACAGAGGACAGACTATACTGTCAGCATCTCTTATCGATATTGCCTTCTATTCTTTAAAATGAAGGCAGATAAACTGCAAATGAACATTGCCCATCCTACACAATTCATATCATAATTACCCACATAAGGACATGCATATCCTTGTGATTGGTACGCATGGGGCAGCAATTTCCTGGGTGATGTACCTTGATACAACATTCTATCATACAGGCAAAAATAAAACGTCACTTTGCGACTGATGTACTCCTAATAGATACATTTCATTGTAAAATCAGAGCCCCCATTCTATTCGAGCCTAATTGATCCAACCAAATCACGGGTACTGTACCCCACAAAATTTCATCTCAAGGATATGCCCCCTTCCCATTTTTTCAAACTTTATGGCCCGCTCCGCTCGTACCCTGAAAGTCTCGGGGTGATTCGTCAAGCGGGGGCCGAGAAAAAAGGGGGGTCCCAAAACGTGTTTTCCCCATTCATTTTCCCATAGGAAACCTTAGACACAGCTACAGCCCGAACTGCTGAACGGAATTACACCAAATTTGGCAAAGAGGTAGTTCTTGGTTCAGAAAGAACCCTTTTTGTTAAATGGTGTAAATCCGTTCAGTAGTTCCTGAGAAAATCAAAAGGAAAATCACATATATATCTATGGCCTCGTCGGATTCGCGCACCCTCCCGATCACGAGCTGTCTGCTAATTGGCTGTCAACACTCCAAACCAGGAAGTGTTGGCAGCCATCTTGTTCCTCGGTAGAACTGAGGAACAAGAAAGCAGTAAAAAAAGTGCGCAAAGCGCACAAAGGGGGCAGGGTAGAAACACCCTGACCCCCTAGGTCTGCTCAGGGGGTCCCACAAGGACCCCCTGGGTGGCCCAAGTCCTGGGGGCATGGTGGGGGTTTTTTAATTTATGACCGCCACCCCCCGGGGCTTTAGAAAAAAAAAGGGTGCGGGAGGGCTCTTGGCCCTCTTGCAGCCCCGGGGACCGCCACCCCCCGGGGCTTCTTTATTTGTTAATTTAACCTGTGTGGGGGCTCCAGCCCCCACACGCCCGAGACCGCCACCTCCCGGGGCACTAAACATTTGAATATGGGGGTCCGTTACGGACCTCAAAGCCCGGGGACCACCACCTCCCGGGGCTGTGAAATAGTTGGGAGGGGGCCGCGCGGCCCCCTCCTGGAGCCCTTGATGGCCCTGGGGACCGCCACCCCCAGGGCCGGCTCCTGCAGTGTCCCGGGGTGCCTACCCCGGGACACTGCTGTTTGCAATGACAGGACGGGAGCCTCGCGGCTCCCGTCCTGTCATTGCAAACTTGCTTGGATATTGGAAGAGAGCAGGAAACCTGCTCTCGCTTCCAATATCCAAAGCTGATTGCTTTCCACATGGGGAGCAGCATGTTAGCTGCTCCCCATGTGGAAAGCAATGCCGGCTCGCGCAGGAGGCGGGGAGCCGGCTGGGACTGTGGGGGATTGGGGACCACCCCACAGTCCCCAACCAGAGGCCAGGCCCCGGGGATGGGGTCCCCGGGGCCATAAGTGGCCAGGGAGGGGGCCACGCAGCCCCCTCCCCAAATTAAAAAAAAAATTTAATTAAAAAAAAGTGCAAGGCCGGCCCCGAGGATGGGGTCCCGGGGCCTTAAATGGCCTGAGGAGGGGGCCACGCAGCCCCCTCCAAATAAAAAAAATCGAGGCCATGCCCCGGGGGATGGGGTCCCGGGGCCAATACAGGCCATGGGAAGGGGGCCACGCGGCCCCCTTCCCGTTTTTTTTTTAATTTAAAAAATAAAATAAAATGCTCAGGCCCCGAGGGATGGGGTCCCCGGGGCCAAAAGTGGGCAAGGGAAGGGGGCCACGCAGCCCCCTCCCATTAAAAAACAAAAAGAAAAAAAAACGACCGGCATCATGCCGGAGGCCCGCCCCCCTCCCTGCAGTACTCTGCAAACGCGCCCCCTGGCGCGTTTTAAGAAGGGAAGTAATTCCCCTTGAATACTGGGGGTCCCTGAGGGCCAACTAGCCCACCAGGAACCTCCAGTATGCGCCAGGGGCTGTGTTGCAGAGAGGTGTACAGAGGCCACGCCCCTTTTTACACCTCTCTGCAACGCAGCTCTGTGGCGCTTTTAGAAGTACATGGTGGGCTAGTTGGACTCCAGGGACCCTCAGGATTCAAGGGGACTTAATCCCCCAACTCAAAACGCGCCACGGGGCGCGTTTGCACAGTGGTGAAGGGAGGGGGCGGGGCTTCAGGTGACATCGGTGCAAACAGGCCCCGTGGCGCGTTTTAAGATGGGGAATTAAATCCCCTTCAATCCTGAGGGTCCCTGGGGGCCAACTAGCCCACCATGTACTTCTAAAAGCGCCACAGAGCTGCGTTGCAGAGAGGTGTAAAAGGGGCGTGGCCTCTGTACACGTCTCTGCAACGCAGCCCCTAGCGCATACTGGAGGTTCCTGGTGGGCTAGTTGGCCCCAGGGACCCTCATGATTCAAGGGAACTTAATCCCCCAACTTAAAACGCGCCACGGGGCGCGTTTGCACAGATGTCACCTCAGGCCCCGCCCCCTCCCTTCACCATTGTGCAAATATTCCTCTAAAATCTGCCGAAATAGGAATTCCGATTTACTCACCTGTTATCAGGAGAGACCTCAGTGCTGCATCTTTCAGCCCAGTACTGATCCTGAAAAGTAATTTTAACCGTACTTACCAGTAACTTGAATTTCCTTCCATAGGATATCATTGCCTGCTTTTTGCTGAAAAAGTTTGTGTCGATTTTTGAAAAATACAAATATTCATCTAAAATCAGCCGAAATACGAATTCCAATTTACTCACCTGTTATCAGGAGAGACCTCAGTGCTGCATCTTTCAGCCCAGTACTGATCCTGAAAAGTAATTTTAACCGCACTTACCAGTAACTTGAATTTCCTTCCATAGGATATCATTGCCTGCTTTTTGCTGAAAAAGTTTCTAAGTGTCGATTTTTGAAACATACAAATATTCCTCTAAAATCGGCCGAAATACGAATTCCGATTTACTCACCTGTTATCAGGAGAGACCTCAGTGCTGCATCTTTCAGCCCAGTACTGATCCTGAAAAGTAATTTTAACCGTACTTACCAGTAACTTGAATTTCCTTCCATAGGCTAACATTGACTGGTTTCACTTGGAAATTCTTCAAAGTGTGGAGTTTTGGAACTTTATAATATTCCTCTAAAATCAACCGAACTACGAATTCCGATTTACTCACCTGTTATCAGGAGAGAACCCAGTGCTGCATCTTTTAGCCCAGCACTGACCCTGAAAAGTAATTCTAACCGTACTTACCAGTAACTTATATTTCCTTCCATAGGAATCCATTGTCTGGTTTTCAGCAGAAAAGTTTCAAAGTGTCGATTTTCACAAATTACAAATATTCCTTAAAAAATCGCCTGTATGACTTAAATGCATTCTTTCAACTGTTTACAGGAGATGCACCAGTGCTGGATCCAGGAACCAACACTGAGTAAGAAAAGTAACGATAACACTACTTACCTGCTAAGTGAATTTCCTCCCATAGGATAACATTGGTGATTCTATGTGAAAAAGTTTCTAAGTGTCAACTTTTAAAATACAATAATATTCCTTAAAAATCACTACTGTAACCAAAACGCTTTTACTCAACTGTTTACAGGAGATGTCCCAGGACTGAATCTAGGATCCAGTCCTGTGGTTAGAAAAGTAATCCATAAAGTAACTAATTGCATTTAACTAGAAAATCACATTGAGCTCAATGTTGCATTGTGTTTGAAATTGTGTTGCCCATTGCAACAACTGTAACTACTGTACTTAAAACTCTATTGCCTATTTGCAAACTATTTAAACTAAAGTAATTCATTCTGAGAAAGTATATTTTGTAATGTAATGTATAATGTAATTACAATGTAATTTAATAAATAAAATATCTAAAAATAAATAGTTTTAAAAAATGTAGTAAATCAGTATCAAAAAATAAATATAACAATTAATACATTTAAAAATTGACATTTACAAAACCTTTGAAATTCACTGAAAAAACCATAGGTTTTAGGGGCGTTATAGTTAGAAATTAGCATTTAAAAAACCTTTGAAATTCACTGAAAAAACCATAGGTTTCAGACACGTTATAGTTAGAAATTAGCATTTAAAAAACCTTTGAAATTCACTGAAAAAACCATAGGTTTTAGGGACAGTTCTAGTTAGTTGGACATTTCACTCGTACAAAACCCGTGAAATTCCCCCGTTATAGTTAGTTCAGCTAACTATAACTCGCGCCCGCAATGCACTGCTGATGACGTCACATATTACATCACTCATGACATGGTCAGTGACATCACTGATGACATCACTGATGACATCTCAAATGACATCACTGATGACTTCATCCATGTGATAATTTCATGCATCCTCTCACACCCTAATATAACCTTTGATACACCCACTCTAAATTACAGACTGCCATTCTCAAAACCATAGACACTCCAACACCAATAACTACATACCCACTCACTGATTCTTAGGTCTACACACACATCCACTCACTCACCTGTACAGTCACTCATACTTACGGTCACTCAGTACAGGACTATCATATGCACTAATACACCTACATAGACACTCACACACCGCCACTCATCCATAGAGGTACTCACACACCTAGTCAGTCATGGAAATAATTAATCACACTGCCATTTACTCACCTATACAGTTATACACACACCAGCTCACTTACTCATACAAATACTAGCACATTCTTACGCTCTTATACAATCACTAATACAAGTACACACTCATCCATACAGCCACTCTCACAATCACACACTCTCACTTATACCCATTTATATACTACAACACACATATATACTGCCTTTCACATATGTAGTTACTCACACATGTACCACTGAGATATACATTCACTCACTAACACACCCATACACACACTCACCCACCCATACAGTCCATCACAGATGCACTCTTGAAACCATGCACCCAGTGAATCACCCACTGATGCATCTATGTGCAGTCACACACACCCCATCCACACAAACACTCAGGCACCCATACAGATACTCAGACAACCAAGCAATAACTCATATAGACACTCATGTAGCTATTTACAAACCCATGCAGCCACTTACACACCAACAGACAGACGGATAAAGACATTCACACAGTTTAGTAACTAACCCATGCATTTAGTAAGATACGTTTAATCACTCACTAATAGTCAGTCATGCACCTACTATATCATCCATCCAGACACTTATACACCCACTCATTATTCAATACACCTTGGCATATATATTAAACATATTTAAACTTTACAGAAACACACAGTCACTGGATGATGTCATCAGTGATGTCATCAGTGAAGTCATTTGAGATGTCATCAGTGATGTCACTGACCATGTCATGAGTGATGTAATATGTGACGTCATCAGCAGTGCATTGCGGGGGCGCGAGTTATAGTTAGCTGAACTAACTATAATGGGGGAATTTCACGGGTTTTGTACGAGTGAAATGTCCAACTAACTATAACTGTCCCTAAAACCTATGGTTTTTTTCACTGAATTTCAAAGGTTTTTTAAATGCTAATTTCTAACTATAACGTATCTGAAACCTATGGTTTTTTCAGTGAATATATATATATATATATATATATATATATATATATATATATATATATATACATATATATATATATTTTTCTAAATTATTGTTAGTGATGGTTCATCCATTTAGGAGAACATATATATTACGAGTTTTTCTTAGACTTAGGTTGTGGATTGAGTGGTATGCCTGAAATTATTAAATCTGAATCACCAGGGATTGGACTGAAATTGTAATATAGATGTCTTTGTTGTATCTGTTGTATGTTTTATAAATAAGTGATCAATTGTAATATGATGTATCATGTATTAATGTTTGTTTTGGACAAAATCTAATATGTTGACTTTATATGAATATATTTTTTAGATTATTGTGTTGGGAGACACCAAAATTAATTGCTAGCCTGAAGAAGGTGGTGTATTCTATCAAACCACCGAAACGCGTCGCTTTGCTTTGAAAATGCACCCAAGTATCATCGGTTTTTACAATAGGGGATTGGATGAACACTTAGACTTGTTTTATGTAATGTTTAAATCTTAAATGAAATATTGACTAAACCTTTGTGTCCGGGGTTGCTTAATAGTTATTTGGCTCTACTGTTATTACAATTTGTACTGTATTCTCCCATGAATTTTGATTATGTATTTTTAACAATATTGTTTTTGTGTTTTTGAAAAAGGAAAAGAATAGATAACAGTATACATATATATGTATATTTTTTAAGCAACATTGAATAAGGATCCTGTCAATAAAGATATTTTGTATTACACCTTTTTGGTTTTCAATTCCATTTATGGTGATTAAAGTGCATGTGAGATTGGTGTGGTATATAGTGTGTTTATGAGAAACCCAAAGGGATTTTGTGTTTGACATAAAGAAGATCATACAGGAATCATTGATGCGGACCTTTGGTGCATCCATTCTGCTCAACTTCCAGACATGTCTCTTGAGCCGCTTTGCTGCTTCATTGTGACTTATTGATTCAACCGAAAGGCAATTTTGTCACCCCACACCGGAGAGTCTCATTCTGATGATTCAGCTCCTGAAATCTTAGAGTTTGGGTTCTTGCAGTTAACTCACATTTATGTGAATATTTTAGGAAGCAAAACCCTAAACAACCAAAGCTTGTTATGCTATTAAGTGAAGGAGAATTACTAATGATTGTACTTATCTTTCCAGTAAGAGATTCTCCCAGTAACATTGTAAAATAATATTTTTACAATAACATTATTAGCTTATTGTTCCATGAAGGTACACCTATTGGCAATTGTTGCATACTTGCAAAACGGACAATTCCTTCAGTGTACAAAATGCTTGTGGTTAAGGCTTTTATGTAAAGATTGAAAAGGGTGAAACTGCCAAGGACCATTCAGCCAGCAGCTTGTGACTTAAACATTGATTAATGGATCCACCTTTAGAACTTTCACCTAAATGTAACTTAAAGGCACTAGCCTGAAAAGTCATGTTTGAAGTAGTGATTATTTCATTAGGTAGGGTCGGTGGCTTACAGGCACGGTCTGTGGATGAGCCATATATCCTGATGCATAATGATAGTAGTTAAAAGTATGTATCCTTAATTTTGACCCAAAGTGATCTTACCTTTTCATTTTCCCCCCCAATTCCTCTGGCCAAAGAAAAAGCCTTAGACTTCCTAGATGTTAATAAAATATTTAATGCGTTTTATTGAGAAGACTAGCTCAATAACAAATACGAGTGACTGCTTTGTTGTCTTCAACACCAAATTCAGGCAAACAGATTTCAAAATTAGAAATTGCATACTTTGTCTGATGCTTCTAAATATTTGTTGCATGTGAAAGGTGCACATTGGTTGGTAAACCTGTGGCTCATCCTACACATATGAAAGTTGTTACAGTAGTGTCCCTATGATATATTTCTCTCCTATACAATAACAGAGAAGTAGCATGGTCCTTGGAACATATTTATAAGCATTTCTAGGGTGATATCCATTCTAAAAAGAAGCAAAAGAGTCCCACTTTATAAATGACTATTTAATTCTACCACTACTGCTTTCTGTTAACCGTAGAGTTGGAGGCGGGGATATTTCTTCAAGTCTCTGCACAGCCTGTAATCCACAACATATGCTGCAAACGAAAATGTTACTTGTAATACTCAATTGCCATTCTGTAATGTTGTAGATATACATGTACCAAAGAAATGAGAGATACCCCTCAAACCAAGGGGACAGGGTTCTGCAAACCAAAACAAGCAGACTTTCGCTGGCCAGAGTGCTTTCAAAGAATTGCTTACTCCTCAAACAAAGCAACATAGTAGATCTAGCCCAATACCACAGGAAGTTTTAAAAATATATGCAAGGCTTTAATAGAGTTCTTTTAAAACTCATACATAAAAAACAAAACTTATTACATAAAAACACAAATGCACCACCATAACATACGATATAAAAGGGAGAATTTCAAGACAGTCCAATTTGTCTTTTACATTAGATGCACTCCTACTACTTGTATCACTGGATCTCAATAGATAGATTCAATAACATATGGATATAATCCATGCACTGCGAGTCGTGCGATTTAAATTCCGATTATGCATTTCGGTGGCACCAGCCTGTATACGCTACCTTCTTCAGAACTAATAAATATATATCTCATCCCAACAATATCTATAAAAGATGTAGAATACAAATCCTTAAATATAAAAACCTATAACAAATGCATTACAAAATTATTTATTAAATATCACCAGTACAATTGCAAAACAATTCAATTTAGTAAAACATCCATTGATAATAAACATCACGGTTTAAATTTAAATTAAAACCAAACCTATTCTCCCAGAATACCATGGTTCTGTGCACATTCCTACACCATTCAAATTTCCCACCTGTAATGGGGACACATCACTTTCATGAACAGGACTCCACTGTCATCATTGCAAGTGGAAGGGTAATCACTCATTCTCTGAGAATTCAAAATCACTCAACTCCTGCTAAGACTTTCATTCATTCACAGCCACCTTTAGTAAACTTTACCTCATTTACAATTGTTATGGGGCTCACATGTCCCACTTTGTTACTTTCTCCTTATTCAATCTTTTCACTGGTAGTAATTAATGCATCCTTAGTGTAGCTAAGGGAATAACATAGGAATACTTAAATAATCTTATTTATCTAATGCATACGTGACTAATCAGACAAAGTCCCCTGCCACTAACCTGGAGTGTCCCCAGACTTTTAGTCTGAATCCACCATTCCAACTGTGTGAGTAAAACAACAATGATGTGAATCAATGCGATGAGTGGACCTTCACGGCTGTACAGTCTTCTAACCCTGTAAAATCCCCAATAAAAGGTGCCTTGGCTCTGTAAAATTGACAATTACTTGGAGAAACTCCAGTAAGTCATCGTATATTTTGCTCCTGGGTTTGCGACTCAACGGCTGTTGATATTAACCAACTTATTGTTTCTTCGACATTGGAATTTTAAGAGATTGATCCCATGCCCTTGTTAATTTCATCTATGCAGACCTACTGCCAAGTTTTCAGATTTCTTAATTGTGACATTTATGTACCTTTAGTGAGTGTATGAATGGCATTCCATTGACGAATGTGTGACACTTTATTACAAGGGACCATCCACAATATGCATTTTACTCTGGCCACTTCTTCAAGAAGCTATGTCAAAACTGTACGTGCAATTTACATGAATAATGTTGGAGGGTACATCTCCAAGCTGCACCATCTACTTATGCTGGCCTTTGCTGCATGGGGTCATTAACTAGTTTCACTTTACCTAGAGTGACTAGGCGTCCTGGATTTACTGGGGCAGTCCTAGGTTTTCACCTTCTGGCAAGGCAAATTGAAGTACATTTAACGCATATCCTGATTTTCGGCTGGGTCTTCTGAACTTCGAGGGAGGCAAGTTTTCATGTATTCTGTGGCAGCATTGTTTAGTAACCCCTCACAGAAAGCAATTGTGCCTGTAATGATAAGGAGCAAAACTGACCTCTTCAGGCGTGTTGTGTGGCTAACACGAACATGAATTGTTCCAGAATTACCCGCTCGGAGCTTGCCCAGTGACTCGTGTATAGATGTTGGCCCTGCCACCAATAAGCAAACATTGGCGAAGCTTAAAAGGGTCAACATGTGCCTAAAAACATTCATATTAAAAACTCGCAGCTCGGCCATTGCCGTGACGTATTGGCTTTGACAATGCTTGTTTAATTGTACTTGTAGTGTTGTTTTATAATGGAATAATCAAGATTACAACTCCCAGAATGTAATAAACTATCCTGAACTCGAAAAGCAAATCACCCATGGATCAGGGAAACTTGGCAGCTAAGTATAAAAACATTTTTTTAAACTTTAATAAAATTTCTATCAACTGGGTTGTTTAAACTGCATACAATATAGGTATAATGTAGACTACTGCTATTCAATGTATATAGATAGAAAAAAATATGTGATTCATTTATGATTTATACAGTGTTTGTCAACACAGAAACCACCATTTTAGGTGTCTCTTGTGACTTTTATAGCAAACTACATCTGGTACATCCTACAATGCCACCTGCTGACTTGTCCATCATGGCAGATGGACATTGTACATCTATTGGGTGTTCCTCCGTCAACGACATACACACAAATAGGTTAACATGGTGTGATGGATAAGAGACTATAATGTTTGGCATAGGCCTCCGTTCATGTATGTGTACATCACAGTGACATACACGTTTTTGTAATGGTTTCTCAGTTGCCTCCTAACAATGGTAGAGTACAGACCTCCACCAACATTGCTGCTCACCAAACTCTGAGCAATACTGGCGAACAACACTAGAGACTGTAATTCCAAAGAAAGGGAGACCACACTTCTGGAAGCAAGGAAACAAAAGATTTATTTAGTACAACAAAAAGATAATCTCTAGAGATGGAAGAGTGTCCGAGACCCACGGATTGCGTAGGTGTCAGGAGACTGTTCAAAATGTCCTTGGCATGCAGCATGTTTTATAGGATGTAGACACTCCCCTCGGGTGCAGGAGGATGACAGAAAGTCAGTTGGTATGCAGGAATTCAGGTGTGTGAAGCAGATTTTCAGGTGTTGGGCCAAAGGAAACTCCGAGGAATGCAGGAGTTCAGGAGTGCGCTGGACATATTCCTGTTTGGGGGCAGCTTTCATGCCTTGCAGCTGAGTAAGGTTTCGTGACCTGGCCAGGTGTTAGGCCGTTGGCAGGGACAGACCTGTTCTGTTGCCTATACAAGTTCCAGAGATAAATGCGTGGGTGCAGTAGAAACCGGCCCAGAGCACCAACACAGGGTCACGTAGGAGACAATCTTGTGAAAGGTCAAGAAAGCGTTTTGTGAGCAAGATGTAGGTCATACACGGCAACATTTAGAAATACAGTTATTACAGTCCCTCCTCTTGCCGTGTGCAACGTCATTAGTAAATGTCAATTTTACAGAGTTCTTCAAATGTCTGATGATATAGTATTTTGCTGTTTTCAGTCTGACTGGTCATAGGTGTGGATCTGCAGGTAGATGCACACAGAGAACAGAGTGCTGGGCCACAATGGACGCACAGGCAACAGAAGAAGATGGTACCCAAGGGGATCGTGAGGAGCGCCAGTATCTTCCATCCCCAGGTGATCAGAATGTTCCATAAGCCAGTTGTCCAGGTCCAAGGGGTCCCATTGTCTGGTTGTATTTCGGTGGCAATCCGGTGTAGTTTGGAGATTGCTTCATAGACGGAGGGCGATGAATCAGGAATATACACACAGCAGCTAGCCCCGATGATGCGACAGGCCCCTCCTCGATCTGCCAGGATGACGTCGAGCACCATGCGATTCTGAAGAGAAACCATCCGTGTAGCATCGATTTCGGCCGTGTGCTGGGTCAGTATTCCTGCAGTGATGTTGGCAGTAGCTTCCAGGACTCTGGTGAGTCGCCTGGTGTTGAGACTGTTGGACATGGGACCCCAAAAAGGTAGAAGGCCCTTCAGGGCATCGCCGAATTGCTGGTTGCTGGTGTCGGTCTGGTCTATATCTGGTACCCGTCTCCTCTGTCTGTGGTACAAGTTGTTCCTGTTAAATGTGGGTGGCAGCAGGAATGCAATATAGCATGTGCCACTCCAGTCAGAAGGCAGCCAGGTGTAAGCTTTGTTTCCACATACAAAGTGCAGTCCTGATGGAAGGCTGAGGTATGGCGTGAAGTTGTTGTAGGTTATGGTAGTATTGCACAGACTGGCTCCTATAGGTATTGTTCCTTGACCTTGCAGACACAATGTACCAGGACGTGATGTAACTGAAATGGCAACTTCTTTCTCTTGAGTAGGAAAGAAAGTGTAACCCCAGGTGTCCTGCATAGGGGTGGACATAATAGCGTGCATTTGTGGCGGGTCAGAGGCATTGCAGAGAGTATTGTTTTTTTATGAAGAGTCCAAAGAAAGGGTTGGAATGTTGTAAGGTTGCCTTTGTCATAACATGATGGAAAAACGTTCGTCAGATTGTACATCAGAGCACAAGTGTAGGCCGGAGTGGCGGGAAACACCAAGAATGAGATAGTGTGCTGAACTGCATGAGGTAGGAGTCCACAAACATAACAGTCTGTCGCATTGGAAACCTGATTAAACTGGTGTAACATTTGAATAAAAGTATTATTATGAAACTCCAAGTGTCTGTTGAGATGTGTGTCTGGCCAAGGTACATGAGAATGTTCAGGTGGCGTTGGTGGAACTGTTGCTTGGGGTAATACAGTATGTTTGGCGGGGACTATTTCTTCGAGGATCCAGAACACTACGCTGAACAGGACAAAAATGGCAGTCAGGATAAACAGTACTATTGTCCGGGTACTACAAGTTCTCATTTTAGCTTTCTTCAGCCTTGGAGCTAGACTTGTTCTTTAGCTTAGCCTTGGACCGGAGGTAGTATCCGTCTGTTCCTTCGTCACAAAGTTCCAACTCAGTGTCCGACTCAAGGTGTGGTGATGCTGATTTTTCGTGCCTTAAGACTTCTTTCTGGGTTTGTAGTTGTTCTTTGGTGACGGGGTCCACTTTTCTGCAGTGGGACGCATGTACCCACGACTTTCTTCCCTCCACTCTGACGGCTGTCCTTGTGGCCAGGAGTACCTGCAGAGGCCCCTTCCAGCGTGGTTGTAGGGATTGGGTGCGGGCGAAGTTTTTCACCAGGACGAATTCGCCAGGGAGGATGTGATGGCCTGGACCCTGGGATCTGTCCTCAGTAGTGGCCCGCACCTGTTCATGGATTAAAGACAGGGTCTCAGTAAGTTCATACAAATAATCAGTCAATATTTCCTGTGGTAGGTGTGAAATGGACTTTGGAGAGGGTGCATTCCAGATATTCATGGGCCTGCCAAAAACTACCTCGTATGGGGTAAGATGGGATTTGGAATGTGGGACTGATCTAATAGATAGTAGTGCCAATGGAAGAGCATTGACCCAATTCAGTCCTGTTTCTGTTGTTATTTTGGCCAACTTTTCTTTAAGGATCCCATTGTACCTCTCCACCAGCCCTGCTGCCTGTGGGTGGAATGCTGCATGAAATTTTTGTTTGACCCCAAGCCCTCCCAGGATGTTCTTGACTGTCTGTCCAATGAAATGGGACCCCTGTCACTTTGCATTAATCTACAAAGGCCATATCTAGGGAAAAATTCTTTCAATAAGACTTTAGCTGTAGTGATGGCAGTGTTATCCTTTGTGGGGTATGCCTCAACCCATTTGCTAAAGGCACAGACTACCACCAATGCATATTTGTAGTGATTGACTCTGTTTAACTGTATATAGTCCATCTGAAGTACTTCAAATGGTGCAGTAGGAAGGGCGAATCCTGCCATTGGGACTTTAGTTCCCTGACCTATGTTGTGTCTGAGACATGTGAGGCACTGTTTGACAAACCGCTCTGCTGCTGGGCGGAGTCGGTGGTAATCCCATACTTCCTTGAGCATGGTACACATGGCCTGGGAACCAATATGTGCAGGTAAGTGAGTCATAGTGAGCAAGGGGATTACGTAAGCCTGTGGTAATTTCCATTTTAGCATATCTTGGGACCTCCAGCACCCCTCTTCATCCATTGTTCCCTCTGTTTCCCACTGGGCCTTTTCTTCAGGAGTGGCTGAACGCTGTATGTCAATTATCTGCTGTCTAGCGTCATGCCATTTCTCAGCTTGTGACTTTAGGACGTATACTCTAGCTGGTACTTCCCCCAATGCTGTTTGTCTTGCTATCTTATCTGCTAAGGCATTCCCTTGCCCTACTTCATCTGTCACCTTTTTGTGAGCTGCACATTTGATTACTGCCAGTTTGGTTGGTAAAGTGATTGCTTCCAAAAGGGCATTGATAAGGTCGCCATGCTGAATAGGGGTGCCATGTGAGGTGAGGAAACCTCGTTCTTTCCATAGTAGTGCAAAATTATGTACCACGCCAAAGGCATATTGACTGTCGGTATATATATTGACTGACATATTGGTACTAAGGATGCATGCTCGTGTAAGGGCTGTTATTTCTGCTGCCTGGGCTGATTTCTGGAGAATTCTAGCTGTTTCTATCACTGTAAGGGCTGTAGTGACTGCATAGGCAGCGGAAGTAGTACCGTCCGGTATTTTTAGACATGACCCATCCACCCATAAATGGCCTTCTGCCTCTGGAAAAGCTGTATCTTTCAGATCCACCCGACTTTTTGTTTCAGCTTCAGTATGGAATACACAGTCATGGTGGGCTGGTTGTGTGAGGGGATCAGTAGTTGGTAAGGGTAAGAGTGTGGCTGGGTTGAGGGTGGTACAACGTTGTATTGTGATATGCGGGTTAAGAAGGGTGAGTTCATATCCATGTAGTCGGGCACTGGTGAGATGTTGTGTCTTGGTTTTGTTGAGCAATATGTCCACTGAGTGTGGGACAAAAACCGTCAGGGGATCCCAAAACAATGCCCTCCGTCTGTCGCACCGCCACTGCAGTTGCCGCTACAGCGCGTAGACAGGTGGGCAAAGCAGAAGCAACAGGGTCCAGGACTGCAGAAAAGTACGCACATGGTCGCTTGTGTGTGCCATGTGTCTGACAGAGGAGCGAGAGGCTGCATCCAGATCGCTCGTGTACAAAAAGAAAAAATTGTTTGTGATAGTCAGGAGTACCTAGTACGGGAGCAGAGCACAGGGCCTGGCGTAGTGTCGTGAATGCTTCTGTGTGTTGGGTGGTCCAGGGGACGGGGTCAGATACATCTCTGGTGACTAGAGAAAGAAATGGTTTAATGATGAGGGAGAAATTAGGGACCCATTGTCTACAAAAGGAAGTCAGTCCTATGAGTGCTCTGACATCTCGTTGGGTGACAGGAGTTGGAAAATTCAGAATAGTTTGAATCCTATCTGGTGTAAGAGTGCGTCCCTCCTCAGACAACAAGTGTCCCAAGTAGGTCACTTGTCGTTTACAATACTGTAGTTTGTCTTTAGAGACCTTGTGTCCCTTAGTAGCAAGAAACTGGAGTGTGATCATGGATGCTTTGCGGGCAAGTTGTGTTGTGTCTGCTGCTAAAAGAATGTCGTCAACGTATTGAATTAATACTACTCCTTGTGGAAGCTGGATCTGATCCAGTTGTGCTTTTAAAGCCTGGCCATAGATGCTGGGACTTTCAGTGTAGCCTTGAGGTGCTCTACAGAATCTATATGAGACATTCAATAATGTAAATCCAAAGAGAAAACGGGAATCCTTATGTATAGGAATAGAGAAATATGCATTTTTAAGGTCTATAACTGTGAATACTCTAGCTGTTGGTGGGATCATGGTGAGAATGGTGGTAATGTCAGAAACTACAGGAAATTGAGGCTGCACTATTTTGTTAATAGCTCGCAGATCGATCACAAATCTATATATCTTTTGTCCTGTAGGGGAACGTTTAAGAACTGGAAGAATAGGACTGTTACAGATATTTCCTGATACCTGTTCCACTACACCAGCGAGTATGAGGTCCTGAACAATGGTTTGAAGGGCGACCTCTCCCTCTTTAGATATTTTATACTGTGGGATCCTTGGCAGAGTTGCTCCTGGTGTTACGGTGATATGCACTGGAGGCATTTGGATGGATCCAACATCCGTGTCTGAGGTCGCCCATAGACAGGGGGAAATAGTCGCCAAATCATCTTGTATGTGTGATAACTGTAAAAGCTGGGTAGGAGCAGAAGGAGCATTGTTATCGTACAGTATTAACCGAACGTTATTCGGTGAACACCGAATGGTAGCTCTATAGTGTTTTAACAGATCTAGGCCTAGTAAGTTCTCTGGGCATTGGGAAGACAGTAAAAAGGTAGCTGAAATTTGTTCACCTTGCATTGAGAATGGTGTTGGGTAGGACAAGGAATTGACAGAGGGCTGACCATCGAATCCAGTCGATGTAATGAGTTTGCCGGATGGAGGAGCCCTCGGAATCAGTGGTGTGGTTAGAGTGCTACGGGATGCTCCTGTGTCTATTAGAAAAGGTCCCGCTGACCCTGCAACTGATGCTGTAACATATGGTCCCTGTTGATCTACAGGTACTTCCACTGGTTCCTTCCCCCATCCTAGACTGTCCTATGCTGCCCAATACAGGGATGATGTTTCAGGATCATCCACGGTATAGTCCTGAATGGTAGCTTGAAGTTCCTGCTGTCTTGGGCCTCTATCAAATCTATTCTCCCTGTAAAGTGGTGTAGCTCGTGTCTGGGTATTATGTGTTCTGGGTTGAGTTTTCCCCGAAGCGATGTTGGCTGCTAGAATCCTACAATCACCTTTCCAGTGTCCTGGTTTTTTACAATAAGCGCAGATGTCAGTAGGTTGGGGGCCTAGTCTGGGTAGTTGGCGTGGGGTATCTGAGGTATATGGTCTGGGTTCGGGGTATGAGACCGTTGGTCTGGGCATATGGCTGTTTGTGCGACGCGTATCTATTTGACTAAGCAACACTTGTTCTTTTAATTTCTTCTTTTTGTTCTCTTTCTCATCCTCCGCTGTTTTATTCTGTGTCTCGTAATATTGAGCCATAGTCAGAATAGTGGCCGGAGTGGCCGCTGGCCAACTACTTTCACTAGATGTTAGTCTGTTCCCTACTGAAGGTAACAGACCCTTTACAAAAGTTTGAATTAAGAGATGTCTGCCAGTTTCAGTGGTCACATCCTGACCACTGAAGTCAGCGTATGCTTTTCCCAGCCTTGTGAAATAGTCAGAGACTGACTCATCCTGATTCTGTTTACAGGCAGCAAGTAATGTCCAGTCTATTTTCCTCTCAGGTGCCATTGTTTTCAATTTTGTCAACAATCTTTGGGGCAATTTTAAAATATGCTCGTGTGGCTTTTCGCCTGGTTTCCTATTTGTATCTTTGAGTGCTAATTCTTCCCATGTATCCCCAAGGGCTGCCTGGTCATCTGTAAACCGTAGGGGTTTCCACAGTTCGGCTGGAAGTATAAGTCCAAAAAACTGCATTATGTCTGTTAGAGTCAGTGTATATGAACTCAGAACCTGTTGGACGCTTTCATAGAATCCTGTGGGATTCTTTCGGATATCAGGGATGTCCTTCCGCAGTTGCAACATTTCTGCTTTGGTCCAGGGGGTGTATACAAAATTAAACAGCCATCTAGAACACGCATTGGGATCATTAGGGTTAGTAACATTAGACCCATCGCCCCGAGGTGGGACAAAAACGGGTGCTGCTTCTTTAACAGGCATTTGCTGTATCCTTTCAATAGGTTCTACCTCATTGGAAAGACTTTCTTTATGTAAAGCTGTTTTAATCATTGTCAATAAAGTATCTCTTTCATCTTTTGTTGACCCACCACTTTCTACCAAACGATAGAGTTTGCGAAATGCTGTAGGTGTATCTACATATGTATCATCATTTTTAGCCATTAGGTGATAAGCCATCCTCTCTAGTAGATAGTTCTTTCCTGCTACTTTGATCTGCTCATTGGTTGCACTGTGTATATCTGCTGGGGTGGCACCTTTGTATATTAGCTGCTGGGCTCTGAGATTTATTCTTTTCCTGTCGTGGCTTCTTAATCGTGGGGGATGGTTTTGTCTATATTCACTAGTATCTGATTCATGACCTAGTACCAGGGATTCTGACTCGGAGTCTGAATCTGCAGCAGACGGGGCTCGCTTCTTTGTTTTTTTATTTTTAATCTCACCACTGGTTCGTTAGCGGTAAGAGGCACGGAATCTGATTCGCTAACCGGGGAATTGGGGCAGTTGCTTCAGATGGCTGAACAGGTTGATGTTGCGGGTTTGGGAGTACATTAGGAATGACAGGTGGAGGCTGTGGCGGTTGCATTAACAATTGTGGTTGATAAGCAGGAGGTCTTGAATACAATAGTGTATCCTCTTCATCTTGTTTAGTTGGTAGTACCGGATATTGACCTGTTACATTTAACCTAAATTCTCTGTCATGTCTCTCTTTATTCCGCTCTATTTCCTTCCCTTTAAGGGCTGCTATGTCTGATTGGGGTGTTCTCTTTTTCTGGTTATTTTCTTTAGCCTGGGCCTTCCTAATTCTCTCATGTATTTCTTTCTTCCAAAGGCTGAAAGAATCAAACATACTTGCTCTAACCTTCCGCCGGTGAAGTTGTTCTTCTAGGTACGTTATCTGCGGAATTTCAAATGACCCAAACTTTGGCCATTGTAATTCTATATTTGATTTTGTGTATTTCCGCCACGATTTTGTGTGAATAATGCCGGAATTACCATACTTTATGTACATTTCCTTATTAGGGGTCCCTTCCGGAGGAGCTCGGCTGACTGTCTTCGAGAGTATCTTGGCCATAAAAACAGCAACATAATTTCCTTAATCTGTTAGAGACAGGCATGTCTTAAGATATGGGTATCAACAAGGATATTCTCTTATGACTGCAGTTTTGTTCAAAATTGAGAACACATTACCTGCTCTTCGGTGTTTGCAAAGACCGAATAATTAATCCAAAACCAGAATAGTCAAAGGCATGCTCAATATGACGTTCAGAATAGAAAAAACATGTCGCTCAAGACGACCTTACCAGAATACTGATGTGTCCTGTTTCCAGCGGGGTCTCTTCTTTTTCAAAAACAAATCAGATGGACCAAAGAAGGGATCCCCAGTCAGGACCGGGGCTACTGTTTGTAGAGGACACCGTTGAGGGAAGGAGATACTGGCGACGTTGGCTACGGGGACTTGAATCTGCTTTTCCGTAGGTGCACTCCTAAGTTACCGATATTTCCCTCCTCTCCGGGTCGTCAAGCCTGGGCCACCGAGTCTCTGACGGGTTCCACGTTGATGCGCCAAATGTAATTCCAAAGAAAGGGAGACCACACTTCTGGAAGCAAGGAAACAAAAGATTTATTTAGTACAACAAAAAGATAATCTCTAGAGATGGAAGAGTGTCCGAGACCCACGGATTGCGTAGGTGTCAGGAGACTGTTCAAAATGTCCTTGGCATGCAGCATGTTTTATAGGATGTAGACACTCCCCTCGGGTGCAGGAGGATGACAGAAAGTCAGTTGGTATGCAGGAATTCAGGTGTGTGAAGCAGATTTTCAGGTGTTGGGCCAAAGGAAACTCCGAGGAATGCAGGAGTTCAGGAGTGCGCTGGACATATTCCTGTTTGGGGGCAGCTTTCATGCCTTGCAGCTGAGGAGGGTTTCGTGACCTGGCCAGGTGTTAGGCCGTTGGCAGGGACAGACCTGTTCTGTTGCCTATACAAGTTCCAGAGATAAATGCGTGGGTGCAGTAGAAACCGGCCCAGAGCACCAACACAGGGTCACGTAGGAGACAATCTTGTGAAAGGTCAAGAAAGCGTTTTGTGAGCAAGATGTAGGTCATACACGGCAACATTTAGAAATACAGTTATTACAAGACAGGGCCTCACACTTCACCCATGAGGAACTGGAACTCCTTACAGATGAGGTCCTGTACCAGTAAAGCTATATGGCTCTCCAGAGCAACAAGTAAAAAAATTGTAAAACATATTTGTGTGATATTAACAGCATTATCCTGTTTCAGGGAAAACCTAGCATGTGTTAATAATACTGTGTGTATTTAATATTTTTAAATGTTTAGGACAATATTATTTGTAATAATATTTTACTATGTTAAGAAAGAAGAGATATGTACATTTTACAATGCTAATTGTATTGATTAGGTAAAATCTTTGTTTGATTAGGAAAATTTGTTTTACAATTTATTCACAATTACCTTTTTGTGTGAAAAATGTTTGCCAAAATATATATATGTTCGAGGCATGTGAGCTGTAGATCACATGCTTTGCATAGCCTGCCATCTAGTGTTGGGTCCGGATGTTTGCACTTTGTTTTTCTTCGAAGAAGTCTTTTCCAGTCACGAGGTAGGTGACTCCTCCTTTCGGTGATAGTGCGCATGGGCATCGACTCCATTGTTAGATTGGTTTTTTCCGCAGTCGGGTTCAGATGTGAATTGCAGCGCTCTGTTTCGACACCGTTTCTCGGGTTCCCCTCGACGCACAATCCACGGTATTGTCGATCGCGTTTCCCATTCTCCACGTATTTTTTCAAGTCAAAGTCTTCGATCGGAAGATTCGTGGAGGGCCGTTGGGCCTACCCGCGTTTGGCTCGCCAGCAGTCGATGGAACCAACTCCATTCAAATTCTGTCCCGGGTGTTGCGCTAAATTTCCGCGCACCGACTTGCACGAAGTGTGCAATCTCGGTCTATCCCCAGAACACGACGAACAAGACTACAACGCGTGGCGATCGTTTCGATCCAAGAAGACGCTCCGTGACCGTCTGGCTCGATGTCACGAAGTGCACCAACAAAGCGGCTCCGCACCGGACATCTTCGGTGAAGATTCCGACCAGGAAGAATTCCACGCACAAGGAGCCGAAGATGAGGGGAACACATCTCCATGTCCAAAGCCGACTCCGACATGGAAGAACAAGAGAAAGTGACACCGGGTAAGCGTACCGTGAGTACAGACACCCCTGCCCCAACATTTGTCAAAGAAAAGGCTCCGGTCCTTCCTCTGCCCTCCAGCCAAGGTTGGCACCGAGAAAATGTTTCGGACGCGCTGCCCTCCGGCCCGGCACCGAAATACAAATCAAAGCTTTCCGGGTGGGGATCGAGTCGGCCCCATGTCGATGCTGAACTGAAACCTTCGGCATCGAAATCGAAGCACGTCGTTGTGGCCATTCCCTCGCTACCGAAGAGTAAATCTTCGGAGCCGAAACGTTCGACGCCGAAAAGTACGGCGCCCAAAGGGAAAACGACTGTTCCATCCAAAGAGCCTTGTTTCGACGTTCCGCCTGAAAACACGGATCCGAAGCAAAAAGAACTGGTTATCCATCCAGATACTGGACATATTCATGTGAAACTGCCAGAGAAAAGGAAAATGCGCTTACAAGAGGACTACCACATTCCTTTAAAACGCAAGAATGTGGTTTTTAACCCTTCTCCTCCTCCCATAACATCTTCTTCACCCATTGACATAAATTTGCTCATTACACCCACAAATTCCCCACAACCTCAATCACCTGATACACAGGATGAAGGGGATGGGGATGAAGATCGGCCACAGGATACTAATGACCCCTGGGAGGACTATAATACAGATCCGATCACAGACAACGATCCGGATCTATACCCTTCCAAACCCTCACCACCTGATGACAACACAGGGTATATAGAGCTACTTAATAGGGCTGCTCAATACCATGGGGTGGAATTACATAAAGAGGCTCTTAAAGAGGATTTTCTATTTGACACCTTAAGTTCCTCTCAGAGATCAACACAGACCCTACCTATGCTTAAGGGAATGCTTAAACATATTGACAAGATTTTTAAAGACCCTGTGCGGGCAAGAATTATCACGCCCAGAATTGAGAAAAAGTACAATCCAGCACCTACTAACCCCACTTACATCAGGGGTCAGCTTCCATTAGACTCCCTTGTAGTCTCCAACGCTCGCAAAAGAGCAAACTCACAAACTACAGGAGAGGCCCCTCCTCCTGATAAGGAGTCGAAATTAATTGATGCCTCGAGCAAAAGAATAGCATCGCAAGCAGCCTATCACTGGTGAATTGCAAATGCACAAGCTCTCTTAACTCGCTACGACAGAGCTCATTATGATGAGCTAGAAAAATGAATGCAGTTTTTACCCGTCGAGCACAAAACCAAAGCCAATGACATAATTCAGGAGGGAAAATTAATTACCAATCCTTCTATTAGGTGCGCCTTAGACGCAGCAGACACAGCAGCCCGCGTAGTCAACACCACTGTGTTGCTACGCAGACATGCTTGGCTCAGAATTTCGGGATTCAAACCCGAGGTCCAAGCCTCTATTCTGAACCAACCCTTTGATAAAGAGCACCTATTCGGCCCTACAGTGGACACTTCTTTAGAGAAGAGAAGATGAAGAAAGATACAGAGGTTGCGAAATCCATGGGGGTTTTGCAACTCTCTTCCAATCGGGGATCCTTTTGTCGCTCCATTTACAGGGGTGGCTCCAAAAACACTTCATCAGAGAATCCCTCCTCCTCTTACAAGGGCAAAAGAGGTTACTTTAGAGGAGGATTTAGAGGGAACAACGGCAAGGGAAGAGGCAGAGGCAACTCAACACGCACTTCCCCTGCAAACACCAAACAGTGACTTCCTTCCTCTACCCCCTGATCATTCCACTCCTGTCGAGGGACGTCCCTCCCAATTTCTACCCATCTGGAATACAATCACCTCAGACAGATGGGTTTTACAAATTATCCAATATGGTTATTGCCTGGAACTTACAGACACTCCCCCAAACATTCCTCCAAGATCACACGCAATGTCACAAGAATATCTCAACCTTCTCAAACAAGAAGTTCTCTCTCTGTTACAAAAAGGAGCTATAATAGAACCAGTCCCATTACAATATCAAGGGGCAGGTGTATACTCCGTATACTTCTTAATTCCCAAAAAAGACGTCTCTCTCAGACCTATACTGGACCTCAGAGAATCTATACATTCAATCGGATCACTTTCATATGGTGACACTCCAACAAGTACTCCCGCTCCTTCAGCAAGGCGACTTTGTCAACTTTAGATTTAAAGGACGCCTACTTCCACATCCCGATACACCCCGCTCACCGCAAATACCTCAGGTTTGTGGTAGGGGGGCAACATTACCAATTCAAAGTACTCCCATTCGGAGTCACTACTGCTCCCAGGGTTTTCACCAAATGCCTGGCAGTAGTCGCAGCTCATCTATGAAGACAACACATTCACGTATTCCCATACTTAGACGATTGGCTCATAAAAGCAAGCTCGAAAGCAAACTGTCTACGACATACTCACAAAACAATGCAGCTGCTCCATGATCTTGGATTCTCAGTGAATCTGTTCAAGTCCCATCTCCAACCCTCCAACACGCAAGCGTACTTGGAAGCCACTCTAGATACACAAAAAGATCTGGCCTATCCCAATCCGGCAAGAATCCGCAACATTCAAACTCTATTTTCCCAGTTCCAGCCTCAACACTCATTGCCAGCTCGAGTGTGCATGCAGTTACTAGGAATTATGGCGTCTTGCATCCTAATAGTCCCTTATGCAAGACTTCAAATGCGTCTCCTTCAGGAATGTTTGGCACGTCAGTGGAATCAGTCTCGGGGTCAGTTATCAGATCTAGTGTTGGTGGACGACCGCACTAATCCCTCTCTGCAGTGGTGGAATCCACAAAACCTTTCCAAAGGGCGGCCCTTCATCGACCCGGTTCCACAGACAGTGCTAATAGCAGACGAATAGCTCACTATTGGGGAGCTCATCTCCAAACTTACACAATTCAGGGCATGTGGAGGCTGCATCAAAAGCAGCTTCACATAAATCATCTAGAACTTCTAGCGATATTTCTAGTGCTCAAAGCCTTTCAAATTCACCTGGTAGGCAAAGCTGTCCTGTTACGCACAGACAACATGACTGTAATGTATTACATACAGAAACAAGGGGGGACACACTCTCTCCAACTGTCACAATTAGCACAGACCATCTGGAGGTGGGCCATACGTCACAAGATGTATCTCCTCGCAGACAATCAAATTGCGGATCTGCTTAGCAGACAGAGACAACAGATCCACGAGTGGGAACTCCACCCATGAGTTCTCCTCCCGTTCTTTCAGATGTGGGGCTTCCCAGACATAGATCTGTTCGCCACACACCGAAACGCAAAATGCCCAAGCTTCGCCTCCAGGTATCCACACCCATTGTCCAGAGGCAATGCACTATGAATTGGTCAGGGATATTTGCCTATGTTTTTCCGCCTCTCCCACTCATTCCACTAGTGGTTCGGAAGCTCAGGCAGGCGTCCCTGACACTAATCCTAGTTGCTCCCACATGGGCCCGTCAACCGTGGTTCACCACCCTGTTGGAGCTCTCAATAGTCCATCACCAAAAACTACATCTTACACCCAATCTCCTCAAGCAGAGCCGTAGAAAGATAAGACATCCAGATCCCGGTCATCTCAACCTTGCGATCTGGCACCTGAAGTCCTAGAGTTTGGCTACCTCAATCTTCCGCAGACTGCATGAACATTATCAAAGAGGCTAGACGTCCTACTACAAGGGCTTGCTGTGCAGCAAAGTGGAAGCAGTTTATTTATTGTAATAACAATCAAATCAACCCGCTTGATGCTTCCGTTCAAAATATCATCTGCTATATACTGCATCTACAGCATTCAAATTTAGCGTACACATCCATACGCTTACATCTTGCTGCAATAGCCGCATACCTTCAAAATAGACAACATCTGTCTCTCTTCAGAGTGCCTGTTATTAAGGCATTTATGGAAGGACTCAAAAGAGTCATTCCCCCAAGACTTCCACCTGCCCCAGTGTGGAATCTCAATATGGTCCTCACCAGACTGATGGGTCCACCCTTTGAGCCATTGCACAAATGTGAGCTGCAATTTCTCACTTGGAAAGTCGCTTTCCTCATAGCTATTACATCACTGAAGAGAGTAGGTGAGCTTCAGGCACTAACCATTCAGGAACGATTTTTACAAGTACACCAAAACAAAGTGGTTCTTCGGACTAATCCTAAATTTTTATCTAAGGTGATTTCTGCCTTCCATATCAACCAATCTGTTGAGTTGCCTGTGTTCTTCCCTCAACCAGATTCTGTGGCAGAACGTGCTGTACATACCTTAGACGTTAAAAGAGCATTACTCTACTACATAGAAAGGACAAAACCTAACCGTAAAACGAAACAACTCTTTGTGGCTTTTGCTCCACCTCATAAAGGCAATCCCATCTCAAAATCAGGTATTGCACGGTGGATAGTCAAATGCATTCAGACATGCTATGCAAAAGCGAAACGAACATTAACAATTCCCCCTAGAGCGCACTCCACTCGCAAACTAGGGGCTTCTATGGCTTTCTTAGGAAACATCTCCATAGATGACATCTGCAAAGCTGCAACATGGTCTACACCTTACACATTCACAAAACACTATTGTGTAGATGTGTTTGCAAGACAGCAAGCTAGTGTGGGCCACGCAGTTCTACGTACACTCTTTCAAACCACTGCAACAGCTTAGCCACCGCTTTGGGAGATTACTGCTATATAGTCTATGCAAAGCATGTGATCTACAGCTCACATGCCTCGAACGGAAAATGCTAATTACCCAGTATGCATCTGTTCTTGGCATGTAGAGTTGTAGATTCACATGAGCCCACCCGCCTCCCCTGGTACCTATACCTGTTGCAGTGATATCTTACTTAGATACATACACATGGACATCTCTATTCTACTACTCTTACTAACTTCATTACCACCCTCTGCGGGAAAACAATCTAACAATGGAGTCGATGCCCATGCGCACGATCACCGAAAGGAGGAGTCGCCTACCTCGTGACTTGAAAAGACTTCTTTGAAGAAAAACAAAGTGCAAACATCCGGACCCAACACTAGATGGCAGGCTATGCAAAGCATGTGAATCTACAGCTCTACATGCCAAGAACAGATGCATACTGGGTAAGTAGCATTTTCCTTTTATGTGGAATATATATAGTCGAATTAGATACAAAGTTATAACATTTTATATATATATATATATATATATATATATATATATATATATATATATATATATATATATATATGAGAGAGAGAGAGATAAATAGAGAGGCACAATGTGAAGGAGAGATACAGAGATAGAAAACTCTAAGGTTTTATATTTCTTCTAACTGTAATATTACATACAAATGATGATCACATATATAGATGTTGAAACAAAATGTGTTCATGTAGTGAAAAATCATATTTTGAAGTTTACTAGTTATAGATGGATGTATTTTAACAGATAATTTGGCAAACTAATTGAAATTGTGCATCTCTCTCTCTCGCTCTATCTATATATATGTAGTACATATATGGATGAGTATTTTTTAATAAATATTTACATTTATATACTCACAAAATTACTGCTGAAAAATGACAATTCTGATACACTAATAGTTGTATAATAACATGATGGCAGATGTTTAAAATGTACATAAATCAATGGATTGCACATTTTAATATATTAGAAATTTCCTGGTATCACATGTAAGATATGTTATTTTTTAGTGACAAAAGTCACTAAATGGTTTAGGTTTGGCATAATTTTATTTTTGGGAAGTCAAATTTGAAGTTTAGTACTCCATACAGGCTGGAATGGCAGACCTGATACCTGTTTTAAAGGACTACTTAAGTGGTTGGCACAACAAGTGCTGCTGGCCAACTAGTAGCTTTTAATGTACAGTCCCTGGGTACATGTAGTACCACTTTACTAAAGACTTAGAAGTACATAAAATGTGCCAATTGGGTGCAAGCCAATGTTACCATGTTTAAACAAGTGAGCAAAATCACTTTAGCACTGGTAAAAGACACCTTGTCCTACAAAGAAACAAACATGTTCAGATAACAGGAACGGTGAATACAAAAAGGTTTTGGGGTGACCCTTCAGAGAGGCCAAGTCCAATAGTTTTGATAAGTAGAAAACTAGCAAAGTGATTCTGCAATATGATCATTGCATTTGTGAGCATTTTGCATATGTAATGTGGATTTAAAACTGCAATATAAGGTCACTATGATATACGCATAAAAGTGTATTTAATAGTATTAATGTAGTTTTATTTACATTTGTCTTTGACAGTCATTTAAAGGTTGCATATACATTGGATATTTGATGTGAGTTTCCGTCATGATGACTGAGGCGTACGCCACATTTACAATCGATATGAATGCTTGTATGACACAAAATTATATAAGGATGTTCAAACCACTGACGTTACATTTAAAGGGTAGAGGACAAAATTACATATGGCAAGATTATGAACATTTAACAGTCTACGTGACATTTCTGAACTGGTAAGATAAAGTGAAACATACCTCCCATTATGGTGGCGACTTGTTGGGTCGTCATTCATATCGAGCAGCAGGTAAGCAACACTTTGGAACAACAGATTCATTGTGCAAAGTTGAGTAGGAAAGGTACTTAAGGTCTGTTAAACCCTTTTATAGGATTGGAATCTGCCAGGTCAGGTGTGGAGGTCTAACCGATGGTAAGCAACATCCTAATTGGGCAGGTGGAGTTATGGCTGAAATGCCTCAATCGGCTGCTTTTCAGCTATTAATCCATCAGCATAAAACCAAACTAAAATAAACTTCCAAAAAGAACATCTATTTTACATTGCATTAAATTCTCTCCTCTTTTCCCTCTCTTCCAACCTCTACACAGAGATCTCCAGCTATTTCTAGGTGGAGGTATCCTCATGGTTGTAATTCACTATTTCTGTGCATAGATCTCTGCCTAGATTTAGACTTACGAGGGTATGTCGACTCCTA
The DNA here is from genome assembly GCA_963921515.1 of Calotriton arnoldi. Taxonomy (NCBI): domain Eukaryota; kingdom Metazoa; phylum Chordata; class Amphibia; order Caudata; family Salamandridae; genus Calotriton; species Calotriton arnoldi. Next base: position 1,117,416 of record CAWUFW010000037.1, on the reverse strand, counting down.
CAACCAAACTTATTACTATAAATTACTATTAGTAACTTTCTGGTTGTTTGGGGAGATCTCAACCACTGGTGAGAATATCTCCCTACATAAACTTATAGGGAAAATTTTTGACGTTAAGTAAAAACAAAATCATTTATTACACATTCATTCAGTTATAACTAAAATTAAACACCCTTCTTTAACTCCTTTACAACCAGAACTATCACACTAACAAGACACAACACAGGAGCTCAAAAACTTAACATCCTATTTATTTATATTTTAGTTACATTTTTGCATTTGAATTCTTTTTGTAAAAGAATATACTAATTACAAAATTAATTCCCTTTACCCTTACTGTTTCAGTTATATTTAATGTATTACAAGCTTGGTTGAAAGTTTATTCTAGCTTAATTTTAATTTAACTAGAGTTTTAAATAGTTATCTTTAACTATTAAAATATAATAAAAATATTTTTATTTAAAGAATCGCAAATTGAAAATATTTAAAAACAAATTTAATAAAAATGTGATTTATTATATTTATTTTGCATTTGATCCTATGTTATTGTTTGTGTAGTCAATGCCTCTGGTGATTTCTATGGGAGTGTGCTGCAGTACCAATGGTTGGCCCTGGGTAGTTTACTTCAAGGCCTGGCTGGGGTAGGTTTAAGCATGTTTTGTCAGTAGTTCTACTGTAGTAGTAGCAGGTGTGTGTTTTTGAAATGCAATTGACTAACGCGTTTGTGGATGCGTTTTTATATTGGATTGTCCCTCCCTGGACCTCGCCTTTAATTTCCCTAAACCTCACTCATGTATTAGTAATTATTCCTTATTTTCTAACCACTCCCTCTTGTCCCACCCATGGTTACTATTAAAATGTATGGGTCTGTGTGCAGAGAGCTACAGAAAAGATAGGAGAGCCAATGATTTTGTGCCAGAGGTTTGAGAATTGCATGTTGGAGTTCATAAAGTATTACTACTTTACTTACTCAAAAATATCTTTTGAGTATCAGTCCCTTCATTTTTACTATCCACCTTTTTTTGTTGTTGCAATGGAATGGTTTTATAATGCTCAGGGTCACTAGAATTATGCGGCAAGAAGGGTCAAATTATAAGGCATAATGCACCACATTACTTAATGGTGAGTATTACTTCATTATTTAGTCATTTTTAGGTCTCGCCTGAGCCAGCGCAAGCTGGTCTGGCTTGACATTTAGTGAGTGGGGGCTTTAGAAATGCGACCACAAGCTTTTGCTTGTGGCCTAAGGCTTGCTGTTACGCGCGCGTGCACGCGCACAGAAGTCATCTGCCTTTCCTATCTCTTCCTCATTTCCTCGTCATGGCTCATTAACTCTCTCGTCATGGCATATGCAGCTCTGCCTGGCATCTGTCACGACTCTGATGTTTCGATCGCAGCAGCAGCTCACATTACCAACTGACGGCCCTGGACTACAGTCACATGAAAAACAACAGCGTTCTGCTGTTCTGCTTCCCTGTAAACCTCAGTCAGGTTTTTGAAGTGATGTAGTCTCCCAATTCTCCTCTCTGCCCCATCTCCAGACTGATGTCCCCTCTGGAACCGGACAGAAAAGTCAACTCTTTTCTACAGGCGCATCTGCAAGTTTATTCTTTTTATTTTTTAGTGTGACTGTGTTCAAAATATTCTGACTTCATGTTTAGCACTGTTGAAAAAACATTGAAACCTATATCACCGAAATGCTTGCTTATTTAGTGCATACTTATGTATATATTTATATTTAACATGATTGACTAGTATTCGCTTCCATTGTGTGCGGTGCAGGCGTTTCTCCATACCATTTGTGAGAAAGCACTTCTGTGAAGTACCTGGGCCGTGTGCTCAGCTGAATGCACTTAAGCAGAATTGGGAACTGTGCATTGTAATAAAATGGCTTTAGGACTCTCAGCAGAAATGAAGTAGCCATAATTTCCGAAGCATGATATATATCTTCACTCTCTCTCTTGGCAACACCACAGCATCACTCAGCATCACCACAGCATCACTCAGCATCAATCAGAGCCAGCACAGCATCACTCAGCGCCACCACAGCATCACTCAGCGCCAGCACAGCATCACTCAGCGCCACCACAGCATCACTCAGCGCCACCACAGCATCACTCAGCGCCACCACAGCATCACTCAGCGCCACCACAGCATCACTCAGCGCCACCACAGCATCACTCAGCGCCACCACAGCATCACTCAACGCCACCACAGCATCACTCAACGCCATCACAGCATCACTCAACGCCATCACAGCATCACTCAACGCCATCACAGCATCACTCAACGCCATCACAGCCTCACTCAACGTCATCACAGCATCACTCAACGCCATCACAGCATCACTCAGCGCAACCACAGCATAGCTCAGCGCAACCACAGCATCGCTCAGCGCCACCACAGCATCGCTCAGCGCCACCACAGCATCGCTCAGCGCCACCACAGCATCGCTCAGCGCCACCACAGCATCGCTCCGCACCAGCCCACAGCATCGCTCCGCACCACCACAGCATCGCTCCGCGCCACCACAGCATCGCTCCGCGTCACCACAGCATCGCTCCGCGCCACCACAGCATCGCTCCGCGCCACCACAGCATCGTTCCGCGCCACCACAGCATCGCTCCGCGCCACCACAGCATCGCTCCGCGCCACCACAGCATCGCTCCGCGCCACAACAGCATCGCTCCGCGCCACCACAGCATCACTCAGCGCTACCACAGCATCACTCGCCGCCACCACAGCATCACTCGCCGCGACCACAGCATCACTCGCCGCCACCGCAGCATCACTCGCCGCCACCGCAGCATCACTCGCCGCCACCGCAGCATCACTCGCCGCCACCGCAGCATCACTCGCCGCCACCGCAGCATCACTCGCCGCACCCGCAGCATCACTCGCCGCCACCGCAGCATCACTCGCCGCCACCGCAGCATCACTCAGCACCACAGCAGTATCACTCAGCATCGCCTTTGCACTAGTACACCACCACATCATCACTCAGCAAGACCCGAGTATCATTCAGCATCACCTCAGCATCGTCTCCGCACCAGTCACCACCACTACCACCTCAGCATCACTCAGCACCACCTCAGCCTGCTCTCAGAATCTGGCATCTGTTAATTCTCCCCTAGCGTCTGGCCGCTGCTAGTGTTATAATACAGGTACTAGTTCCCAACCTTCACCCTCCAATTGTTTATGCCCCCTCAAAAAAAAAGCTTTAACAAACTACCATTGCAATAGGCAGAAACAAGTTGCCAGCATTGCAAGAACAAAAGAAAACTGAGAATTTTTTATTGTAAATACTTTTTTTAATATGGTCGTTCAGTTTTACATAATGCCTTCTTGGTCATATATAAAGTAACAAAAATGCTTCTGACACTTTTTTATTATAACTTTTCAGCATGCTGCACAGCAGCCACACTTCTCTACAGCACAGCTTGAAGACATTGGCAAAGTCAATAGCTCTGGCTAAACACTTATAACGCCCCAAAGGCGAGACCTATTGGCTATGCCAATGCTTGTTATTCTTGGTAACACTGTCTAGGCATTGGCTGCACCTCATTAATATGGTTTTAATGCCAACATATAGCAATAAGCAACAGAAAGGTGAACAGTCCAGCTTTGCAGAGGGCCTTCTAATGCGCTGCATAATGTGTAGCTGCATTTTTAGAAACTTTTGAACCATTGGAGCTAGTAACAAACTTTTTTTGTTGAAATCTGCAGATTATGCAGCAGATGATGGATTATGTGGCATATGTGGCAAAACCATAATAATGCAACAAAAGCCGCAGCCGCACAATCGCATAATTCCAGTGGCCCTGATAATGCTTCACATTCTTTGTATGTTTCTGAGGGAACATCATGTTCTAACTGGGTAAAATAAAAGATATTGGCGGTCTTCATTCTCTGTACAGTACTGTTTGATTTACATGTAGGCTATTGGTGATATTGTAAGAGGGCTATTTGTGGTCTTTCGCTTTTATCCAGGTGTCCGGTCCCAGCCTTGCTTGCCTACTCTGTTCCCTCAGAATCTCTACACATACAGGTCGGGCTTTTCAATCGCCTCCAGATCTACTTGTTACTTTCTGATGAAGACGGTCAAGAACTCAAATATGTTTACAGAAATGCAAGCAGACTGTGCCGACGCTGAAGGTGAACACTCTTCTACTTGTAAATCAAATACTCTATGAACTGCATCAACCGGAATGCAATGAGAGAACTTCTGCTGGCTATGTGCTACCCCAAACCCTTGACATATAGGGCCAACAGACACCCTCACCCTGTTGTCCTACACCTGTCCTTTTCTATATTATGGTAACACTGTGAAGGCTGTTCTATCTTCTTCTGTGGGAAATTAAGGGAGTAACACTAGACACTCCACACACACTTAGCATACAGACTTAACCTTTTAAACAGTCCTAGATTGTTTTGATTGTGGTCCTCTCCCTTCCTTGACATGGCCTTGTAGACAGAAGGGTTACAGCAAACAAATGATGAACGGAATGCTGACAATGCAAACATTCTCCCCCAGTCAAAAGATCTGGGTTAAATCCATCGTTCTTTTGCCCACTACGCCACCCCAGTTTGGACCCAACCATATGCAAATCAGTCTTGACCCTGTGCCCCATGGGAACAGTCCAGACCGAACTGCCAGGCCAGGGACCCACGTCTGGGCATACCCATCCCACTTAGGGCGAAAAGTGTTACAGCAAACAAATGATGAACGGAATGCTGACAATGCAAACATTCTCCCCCAGTCAAAAGATCTGGGTTAAATCCATCGTTCTTTTGCCCACTACGCCACCCCAGTTTGGACCCAGCCATATGCAAATCAGTCTGGACCCTGTGCCCCATGGGAACAGTCCAGACCGAACTGCCAGGCCAGGTCCTCCCTGGACCAGAAACAAGCATCCTGGGACCGGTTTCAGGGTATGTCACCCTTCTTCAGCCAGGCTAGCTTGAATCCAGTGGCACAGTGAGCAAGGGACCCACGTCTGGGCATACCCATCCCATTTAGGGCGAAAAGTGTTACAGCAAACAAATGGACGGAATGCTGACAATGCAAACATTCTCCCCCAGTCAAAAGATCTGGGTTAAATCCATAGTTCTTTTGCCCACTACGCCACCCCAGTTTGGACCCAGCCATATGCAAATCAGTCTTGACCCTGTGCCCCATGGGGAACGATGGATTTAGGCCCAGATTTCTGTACTGGTGTGAATGTATGACATTGTTCTGCATTCTGTCCATCAATTGTTCTTTTTGCATTTGTCACCCCGACGTGGGTCCCGTGCTCTCCATGCCACTGGAGTCGAGCTATCCTGGCTGATGAGGGCTGAAATCCCGAAACCGGTCCTAGGATGCTCGTTTCCAGTCCAGGGAGGACCTGGCCTGGCAGTTCGGACTGGACTGTTCCCATTGGGCGCAGGGTCAAGACTGATTTTCATATGGCTGGGTCCAAACTGGAATGGCATGGTGAGAAAAGAAACGATGGATTTAGGCCCAGATCTCTGTACTGGTGTGAATGTATGACATTGTTCTGCATTCTGTCCATCAATTGTTCTTTTTGCATTTGTAGACAGAAGGGGCCTCTCAAACTGGAAGAGGAGGTCCCCACACTGGACTGGAAGTGTGATAATTAGGCAAATCACACTTGAAACTGCTCGGACAAGCGCGCAGACAGATAGCAGGGAAACGGGCATCAGCACTGGGACACTCGGAGGGCGGGATTCCTCCATGTATGCGAAATTGCGACACCACACTTCTGAATGTCCAAATTAACATGCACCACCTGGAACATCCGTGGTCTAAATGACCACCGGAAGGCAAGACTGGTACAGGCGTATTTAGCCAGACATGCGACAGACATATGTCTCCTACAAGAGACACATCTAAAAGACATGGCTTGAACGAGACTGGCCCATAACAGATGGGGAGAGGTGCACACATCCAGTTATTCAAGTTATTCGCGGGGGGTAGCTATTCTGATTAGGAATGGTGTACCATGGCGGACGACCAGAACGTTGACAGACCCGGAAGGCCGCTATCTTATAATACGAGGGTTGCTATATAAATAAGGCTCCCTGTTTTCAGTTTTTACTGATTTTTACAGATAAATGCAGACAGAAAACAATGTGTTTTCTGTCTGCATTTATTTTTAAAAATGGATAAATACAGAAAATGTGCTTCTTTTAAGTTACTCTTCGTGCTGTCTTTCATGAATTTAGCCCAACAGCTGAGCAGATGGACAGCATGGGAAATTAAAAAATAGGATGAAATTTCTTTAAATAACTGCAGTTGTCAACATACATTTGTGGTACGATGCAAATATTTACCAGTGGATGTATTGTTATGTAATATTTGGCTACTTAAATAGCTAAAACATGACAGACATCAAAGTATGACTGCGCGTCTATCATTTAAATAAATACGGAAATGTACAGTTTTACAAATACATTTATACGCAAAGCACAAAATAAATATGGATAAATACAGATAAAATGGCCAGAAAATAAATATGGATAAATACAGACGGAAATGTTAAAAAAATAAATACCATAAAACCGGGAGCCCTATATATAATCAACCGGTGATAATAGCCAACACATATGGACCTAACCCAGACGACCCCACTTTTTTCCCAAAATGTATGGCACCAGATACAATCACTGGGCGATGCTGCGCTCCTTTGGGGGGGTGACTTCACTGTTGTTCTATCGCTCACGGAAGACAGAGAGGGAGCGTCTTGTACGCACCACCCGAGGGCCACTGCGACTGTACAGGGAATAATACAAGGCCACCACTTGGTAGACACGTGGCGCGCACTACACCCCACGGCCCGTGAAGGCACATGCGTAACACAGCAGCGTCGCGCGTGTTCCAGACTAGACTTCTGGCTGCTGACTAAAGATTTACATACATGGGTCACCGAAGCCACTCATCAAGCTCGCACACTCTCGGATCATGCACCAGTGACGCTGACCCTTTCAGTGCCACAGCCGTATAGGCAACCATTTACATGGAGACTTCCCCCTAACGCACTCTCCGACCAGGCCTTCAGGGAGACCCTACGAACACACATTGAGGAATATTTCGAGCGCAACACAGGCTCGGTGGACACGGTGGGCACACTGTGGGAGGCGTTCAAGGAGGTGGTACGTGGCTTCTGCATAGCTGGGCAATCTGGAGTGCTCCGCGACATTCGGGGACACTTGGACAGATTGGAGGCCTAGATAAGGACACTAGAGACACAATATTTTTGTTCACCAACCTCTACGACCCTCACCGATATCCGCACCAAATTGACGGAGTATTAGGAAGCGGCCGACCGCGAAACTAAATTCTCCACAAGCACGCGCAGGCGCGTCGCTATGGAGAAAACCCTAGCAAACTTGATCCGTAACCCCAGAGGGTCTACATTTATCACGGAACTGATCACGCCGGAAGGCAACACGGTACATTCCCCGCCAGATCTACTTGACACAATGAAAGACTTTTATGGGAAATTATACACCTCCCGATCAAATCCACTAAGCGAGGTCCTGACGGACTATTTTGACTCGATAGAACTACTCTGGTTCAGCAGGGTACATCGCGAATACATGGACATCCCCTTCACTGTGGAGGACGTGCGGCGGGTGATAGGCCATCTGCCCCTGGTGCCTTGTCAGCGGGCATGCTGCCTAACGGCCAAATTTTACAAAGAGTACTCCGAGATCCTGCCGCCTCGGCTCTTGGACGTATACCGAGAGGCATTGGAAACGGGTATTTTGCCCGGCTCCATGCGCGAGGCTATAATCATTACCATATTAAAGCCTGATAAGAACCCCGCACAGTGTGACTCCTATCGGCCACTCTCGCTGATAAACATGGACGCAAAAATATTTGCCAAGCTGTTGGCTGTCCGCCTCCAGCCGCTACTGCCCCTGATAGTCCGACCGGATCAGTCCGGTTTCATACCGGGGAGGTCCACCTCTCACAACTTATGAACCCTATTTGCGCTTCTCCACTACCTTGCCCCTCGCGTGCCTGCGATCGCAGCGCTATTGGACGCTACCAAGGCGTTTGATTCCTTGGAATGGGGGTTCCTCTTCCCACTTTTACACAGACTGGGCATGAGTCCACTGTTTATTAAGCAGATACAGCTTCTCTATACAATGCCAACAGCGCGATTGCGGGTTAATGGCCTGATCTCGGACCCGATCGCTATTACTAGGGGAACCAGACAGGGGTGCCCCCTGTCACCATTACTATTTACAATAGCAACTGTACCGCTGGCGGCCAGGATTCGCCAACACCACACAGACAAGGGAATAGGATTCACTACACACGCACTCACTGTGTCAATGTTCGCTGATATCACTTTATATATGGTTAATCCCCAGGAGAATTTCTCACCTATGACACGCGAGGTGTTGCGCTACGGTGGGCTGTCGGGAGTCGAAGTAAACTGGAACAAATCCGTCCTAATCCCTTTAACAGCTGAGACACGCCCCTTCGACACAGAGTATCCCATAGTTTGGGCAACCGGGCTGACACAATATCTGGGCATCTGGATAAGCACTGACCTGCATGAACTTTGGACGTCTAACTATGGGAGGGTGGTGGACTGGATTGAGGACAGGGTTCAGAGATGGAAGACTCTCCCCCTTTCGCTAATAGGTCGCATATCGTTGGCCAAAATGATTATCCTGCCAAAGTTGCTATACCTGTTCGTGAATGTCCCCATTCCCCTCACCGCACACTTCTTTAAAACGCTCCGTTCTTTAATGGTCAAGCTAGTTTGGGCCGGGAAACAGCCGAGAATTTCATGGGAGACGCTAACACTACCACAGTCACAAGGTGGACTGGCAGCCCCAGACTTTGCCCTTTACACACACTGCGCGCAAGCCCAGTTCTTGCATTACTGGGTGCACCCCACCCCATTTCAACCTCATGTAGCGATCGAACTGGATAGAGTTGCGCCACTCCCTATCAATACTGCCATTTATAAATCGTTCAAGCGCCCCCACAACGAAGTGGACACAGTCGAGACAATGCGTTGGGCCTGGGGAGGCCTCCGTAGACGGGCCAATATAGACATGCTGTACGCGCCCTCCATGCCCTTGGCAGACAATCCACTAATCCCACCACGGTTAGGCACTAAAGCACAAGAGCGGGCTCAGTTACACCACATACTGACTGAACAGGACCTATATCCTGGAGATCACTTCCTCACACTACAGCAGATGTGTGGGCCTACACCCCCTACCGCACTAGATATGCTACTTTATTACCAGCTGAGAGCGACCTGCAAAAGCAAATTTGGCCCCTTTCAGCACCCCCACAATTGTTGGCCTTGGAAAACGTACTCAAAAGTAGAATCGGGGCGCAAATTGATCACAAGACTCTACACGATCACACAGAAGGAACATCCGATCATAGTTCCCGCGGCTCGCGTAGCATGGGAGACGGAACTAGACGAGACCATAACAGACGAGCAATGGGACTTTAGCTGTAAACAACTACAACTGCTGATCCCAAATTACCGACTCCGTCTAATACATTTTAAATACATACATAGACTTTATAGAACCCCCCTGCAGCTGAAGAGGATGGGTTTGCGCACGGAAGACAGTTGCTGGAGATATGGGGCGTCCCCAGCGTCATTCCTACATGTAGCGTGGCGCTGCAGGCCTATAGCCAACTTCTGGTCCACAGTACTACAATCTATAGGGAACATAACGGGACAGACCTTGCCCTGCACGCCACTCGTGGCGCTGCTGGCAATTATCCCACACATACCACCGAAGCTGAGGAAACTACCGGCCATACTCTTATTGATGGCCAAGAGACAGGTGGCCCTCCATTGGGGTGCTGTCCACCCCTCCAGGGTGCAAGATTGGAACCGGGAGGCGACATACTGTAAAACACAACTGGCAGAATACTGGGAGCTAATGCCGGCACGGTTGCAGCCCAGAGACATATGGGAGCCATTCGTACACTGGTTAGCCTCTATAGACATAGACGGACTCTAGTACCAACGCACAAAAGCACTGGCTGCTCCGTGCAAGCCTGAGCTAAGTGCAGCACCCCTAAATTACGATACCCATGACTTAGCCATGGTTGTGACCTCTTACTCCTTCATCTATTCGAACTAGCTGTATACTTTCGCAGTTAACGCACAATGCTCTAGCACTGTACCATGTCCTACCGCGTGAAGAGAGATGTCCCATTGGTATATTATGTTTGTTGCAATAGGTCTATTGATACCTGACAGATTTGTATGTGAAGTACTTTTGATCTCGAAATGCCAGTGTCTTTCTCTGAAATGCCAATAAAAACAATTTAAAAAAAAAAAAGTGTTAAGAGTAATTCCTTAACTTACTAATACCACTTTAGAACGCCATGAATCTATAATACTGGGATCTAACCTGGTCTCACTAAATGATTTCCTTCCATGAGCAGCGCCCTAAGAAAAAATTGCTTTTTTATTGTCATTCTTGGGCAAAGCATGAACTGCACAACTTGAGTCTTTGTGTCTCATCAGCAAAAAGAAACAAACTATAAACGCCATGGCTAGGGCATAAAATGAAATTAAGATATCACAGAGCTTGGCGCAGAGACCGATGCTGTGGTGGAAACACGGATGAAGGCCTAGCAAAGTGATAGTCTTTTTTTAACTTTTCATACGAGGGTTTACAAACTGTGGGCAATATAGACGTGAATGTATAGCACATAAGTATACAAGAAAGTCTCTATTATCTTGCTCTGACCTTCAGGGGAGCCTCATTTCAAAGACTTTATGCAATCCCATTGTAGAACCGCTACTCAGTATTTTAAACATGGCAGACTTGATGGAGCACCGCAACAGTTAGCCTTCAGGACAGGTGTTCTGTGTTTGATTATTTTTGTTTACTTTTCTGGGTAACGTTGCCATAGCTGCCAAGGTTTCAGATTGATTATGTGTGCCATTTTCATAATTTCAGTGTAATTATGAGTGACATTCAACGACTATGAGTGACACTTTCTTGCAAGCAAAATCAAGCAATGAGGATGAGGGAAACATATAAATATTGGAAATGATACCCATTTCTGCAATAAGAAACTCTAAGAACATCTCAAAACTGCTGCAAAGCACCAGAAATGGAAGTGCACTAGAATGTGAGAGAGGCCCCAGCGTAGAGCCTGAGCCAGCCTCACTGACAATGAACTCAACATTGTGCAGATTGCAGACCGTGAGTGCAATGCTGAGCTCAGCTCAGGCGCTGTAACTTTACTTATAGGGCAGGCTACTGGCTCAGGAAGTTAGATAAAATATCTCTGTGACACTCACCCCCCCCCACTATTACCTGCTGTCTCTCCTGTGCAGCAGTCACCACAGACTGCATCAAAGGCAGCTTGTTCTATTCCACGCCAGCATCGCCCCTCAGATAGCAGTGCTGCGGAGAAATACCCAGTGGAATAAAAGGCCTTACCAGCCCTGACAACTACAAGATATGTTTTGTATGTTTCCATTACCATCCTGTTCGGTGGGTTACTGTCCTGTGGGGTGTACTGTTTCAACAGTATACCCTACAGAATTAAAACATTACAAAAAACACAAATATAAAAAGGCCTCTCAAGCAACAACAACAAAATTAGCAATTACAATACCAGTGAAACTAAAAGGGCACCACAGCTATATAATGTTGTAAATGGTAGCAGTGAGCAGGTCCAATACTAAATAAAATACAATCATGCCTCCTGACTCTTAATAAGCAGCAATACACACTCTGTGCCCAGGTGAGCATTCTACACCTGTCTTTCACCAACTTTCAAATAACAAAACAAACTGCCTGACATGGCCATCATTACTTTTCTAAATGAGTCCCTCAAGTATGAAATAAGCTCAGAGTGACAGAAGCAGCAGGGCTGTCGATTACCGTGTTTGGCTGCCTTCATTCTTCATAACTCCCGAAATATGCTGTGGAACAAACCTTGGTGTTACAATAACCCCAATCATTTTAAGGAATCACGTTATTTTTTGAAGTTTATATGTATATTCACGTTGCTTTACAGTGGGCCCTAAATAAAAGCAACACAGCGAAGATTCAAATTGAGTCCCGAACTTACCTTGCATTGTGTTCAGAGGAGCGGTGCTTCTGTTCTGGGTGCCACGCAGCTGGCCTGCCTTGAGACTGTCAGGGCTGGCAGGACAGGGGGGTCCTTCTCCGTCATGTCAGGAGTGGTGAAGTCCTGTGTGAACGGTCTGTGGTGAGTTGTGCTCAGCTTGACCTGTGGCAGACAGAACAGGCGGGCTGGGACAGAAACGGTCTGCTGAAAACGTGATATCCGGGGGCTGGTGCAGCAGCTTGTGGGCCGACAGAGTAGCAAAGTGATTTTTAGAGACTGCACCGGCAAATTATGCCCACTCTGACCTCCAAGGGAGCGAGAAGCGCCACTTGTTAGGCCGAGAAAACGTTGAATGCAAGTTGGAGCAGCCATTTAGAACATTTAGCTGTGGAGTGCACCGTATGCCTGTAATAATAATAAATATTCCAAAATAACAGACAGTGCAGCGGACTCCACTTACGCTGGGCCTGGTGCGTACTTCCTGCTGTTTTACATGAAGCATATAAAACGGGAAAAGAGACCTCAGGCAGCTGATCGCGCTGCCACTAAAAAACTATTCAATTTGTGGATTTGCACTCGCCTGGCTCCGAGTCTCACAGTGACACGGTCACTTACTTGAGAGGCTTGCCACTGCACAGTTCAATTTATGGGCCAGCCGCCCGCCTGTGTCCTCAGACTTGACTGCAACAGATTAGTCTCTCCCTCTGCAAACGGGTACGGACCGTGCGCCACTCCGGCATTAGACAAACTGAAACTCAGCAGCAGGCCCACTGCTGCACAGTGGGGCTTCACATACTCTCGGTCCTGTCGGGTTGGGTCTGGCGGTAGCGGCCGGGTTCATGGCAGCCCGCCGGCGCGCGGCACGCCTCCACTACCACTAGTCCCCGCTTCCTGAATCCGACCTCACTTCACACCAGGACGTGAGGTAAGGTCGCCCCCCCGTGGGGCCACAGTCAGTATGCTGCAATTAACCACTCCTGAAGGCACAGCAGGCCCCGCCCGGGTGTCTCGGTATCGGGCAAAGGACTGCCTCGGCCTGGATACATTGTAGCAGGCAGCAGTCCACAAGTCAACATCATTAACTGTCTGTTTACTGTCTGAGCCTGTTCTGGTGGCAGCGCCCGGGCCGGCAAGCCTGCGGGGAGCAGCAGAGCCTGCGCACAGGTGTCACAGGCGCGCCAGTGCGCACGCTAGCAGCCTGGCGTTACCAGTTTCACCGCAGGTACAGCCGAGTGAGACGGTGGCATTAAAATGCGTGACAATGCATATCAGTGCGGTGATGCGGAGCACCACACTGAAATGCGTTAGAGTCACACCTGTTGCGTAATACTTGGCAGGCTTGCGTTGCAATACATTTCTGCTGCTGCATTACGCTTGGTTTCTGGTGTGGCTCTTTCAGGTTGAAAGAATCGAGGGCACAAGTCCCCACCTCCCCCCAAAAAGGTAGGGGTTGACTAACCAAGTTAGGCAGTGTGCAAGTGGCATCATGGCTGGTGACAGTACACGCGGCATTACAGGAAGTGGCATCACAACCAATGGCCTCAGACGTGACATCAGACCTTAAGACATCACATGTTTAGCATGAGTACATTTTGGCGGATTACAATATTTTACAAGTGAAATTTTGCGTCAAGGTTGTGCCAAAAAGTGATGCAGCCGGATGCAAAACCTGGTTCTCAATTTATACATTTATTAATTGAAACTCTGCCACAAAGAAATCGGCAACCAAGAGAAATGCGGTAGTAAACCTGTTCTGCTTAATTGGTTGCAAAGTCTGCATTTTAAAATATCTTATGGGGTTAAGGCATCTGCTGCAGAGATTTCTGTGTGCCCAGGAAATCTCAGGAAAAATAATAACAGTAAAATAACGCTGAAGATTAACACATTTGCTGGAGAGATCTGTGTTTCGTCTAGTTCCAGGTTTGAATCAAAGCAGCATGGAGGGTTAATATATCTCCGCTGAAGATTAACACATTTGCTGGAGAGATCTGTGTTTCGTCTAGTTCCAGGTTTGAATCAAAGCAGCATGGAGGGTTAATATATCTCCTGCAAAGCACATCATGTAACATGCAGATTAAAGATTTGTATTTTATGAAGATAGGTAAGTGGGTTACTTCTTTTTAGCACAGAGATCCTTTTGTTACTTGCAGTTCATACTTTTTAATCCTTCTAATATAGCACAGTGAGCTATGAAGGACATGCGACTCCCACACTTTGTACCCTTCACTGTCTTATGTAACTCCTCCTGGACATTGATGTACACGCTTATATGATTTATTGTCAATTTATAATGTGTATGTGTGATGTAAAGTGCTCTGACATTCTGCATTGGTAAGAAGCGCTATAAAAGAAATAAAACAAAATTGTGGTATTTAAATTATTTGTGTAAATACTGGAACAGACCAGCACATCTGACATTCCTACAGTGCTTGCATATCTCATATACAGGGACTGAACAAAGTCAAAAGCATGCCTCTCTTAAGTACTTGTGAAGCAAAAAGCTGTGTGCCTTTGTTTCACCTCCACTGCATTTACATCTAGGCGTAAGTGTTCAGAAAGCTCCCAAACAGGATACTCGAACAAAAGGAGGCCTATTAGCCCCTTAAATTCGGCCTTTGTTTTGGGCCCAGCTGGAATTTAAAATAAAGCCCCCTTGCTGGTTGCGGCTTGGAACCAATGCAGACAACGTGCAGGTGCTGCTGAATGTGCCCCGGTGTCTAAAAATTACACTGGGACAAGTTCCGCATATTTCAGTGGGGCCCAAGTTCTTGGTAGGGTGGATGGTGTGCACCCTCTGAAAGGAGTGGGTTGACGCAGTCTACCCGTGTGCACCCTCGACTTGTACCCCGAGTGGATCCTGACAAAAAGCATGCTTCCTTGGTACATCCTCATGCATGTAATAAATGGGACGAAGAGGGAATGTCTAGATCACTTACTAATTATTACCATGGTTCTTTTTTCCGTCGCCCAGTACTTACGTTACACCTGATGACACTTTGCTTCCTGAGGGTTCTACAACCTGATGGTGGTAATGTAGGTGTAGGCACCCTTCACACCCCCCCTCGGTCAGTAGGTGAAGGTATAAGAAATAACTGAGAAGGGCTGCCAGATAGAGGGGGCGGAACCTCTTTCGTATGCATATAATTACTGGACACGGAAGTGAGAATCTGAGCAATGAGGATTATCGGTAGGTAATACTCAGATTTTAACCTAAAGTCAAAAACGAATTTACTACTCCGCAAAACAGGTAATCAATGTACTGTACAGCAGATTCCTCTCTGTGACCTCTGGTCTGGTTGTTGTATCGTCGTTGTGGCCGCCATATTTTTCAGTCTGGTCATATTTCACCTTTGAGGTACCTACAAAACAATTCTGCATATTAACCATGAAATATTGAATATCGAACAGTCCAGTTAAGCTGAAATTATCTGCAGTGTATGTGGAACACACGTTTATTTCATACTGAAAATAACCGCTGGGAACATTGAAAAAAATAATGATGGCACATTATAGTTTAATGTTAAGTGTTGCTGGGATCCGTCACGTTAGAAAGAATTCTATTAAAACAGACCGCGCCGACCACAGAAGAAATTATTTAGAACAATTTTAAAAAGAGGCCTTTTTATTTCAAGTGTTATTGGCAGTACCATAAAACAGTACATAGTGTCCAAATAACAAAAAATATCTACTTTCCTCCTACGGCATATACACAAGTCAACAACTATTTGGTCATAAATGTACACTGTACAGCTTCTAATTTTTCAGGCTCAATTTAACAACAGTCTTGAAGAAACCCTCAATGTACAGAAAACAAGCCCCTTCAACATTTAAGAAAAAAGGACATACAGTGGTCTTATAGGCAAACATGGGGAAAACCTGGTTCCAATTAATTTTGAATTATATTCCGGAGCTTACAAACATTGCAGCAAACCTAACAGCCAAATGAAAAAACAAACGTCCATATGCAGCATCAATACATTAAGGGCGTTTTTAATGTCAGGGGCACCTAAAATTGCAAGACACACATGCACTTCGAGAGAGTTTTCCACCTTGTGATTGAATACATAGCAAAATGTGTGTTTGCCAACACTGGGGGGAAAAATAAAATAGGAAAGAAAAAAAATGAACCAGAGTGCAAAAGAGGAGTTCTTTGTGTGTTTTACTGTGGGAAGCACATGCTTTGTGGCTATTACACAAGACAAGGATGAGTTTTTCCAATTATGTGTTCTTCCAGTAGTAGTGTAGAAATTCCATAAGACTTCAGACTGGTTAGCATTTCAGGCCTGGATGGAGTCAAAACATGTCTCTGCACACGTTGAGGGGTACTATTTTGTGTCATTCGTTCACGTTTTTATTTTCTCACAAAGTAAGAGGTAAAGTGGCAGGCTGCTTTTAAGTTTCAAATTCAAACTCAATGGGCCTATATTAAGATAGGAACAATATTCTCTAAATAACCCCGCTGTACATACAGTTTAAGAAGCGGATCCATTTCATCATGTGAAGGAACAAGCAAGAACCCTGGGGTGGCTACACGTATATATCACTGACAAGTAACATCTTCCGCTCTTCCAACTCTAGGGAGAACATTTTTGAAACAGGACATGTCTAAATTGCGCCTGCGCAAACATCTTTTCAATCCAAAAAACAGCAATTATTTAGCTGGGCCTCAAGAGCTGTTTTCTGGATGAAGAAACCCCTGTATATTTACATGTTTGTTTCACAGAATTTGAAGTATGAGCACTCATTTGCTGTACATCTTAAATAGCATAATTTAAAATATTCTCAAGAATTACTTTTAAACACTAGGATAGATTCATATGCAGAATGTGCATACTTTATAATCTTTCCACCTGTGGTTAACTTAAAAAGTCACTTTGGTTACCCCAAGGAAGAAGAGCCACGCAGTTCTATACAAGAATTTGCAAAGCAAAAGCCTGGTCATTTGAGTTTCTTTTTTCTTCCAAAGCTTATACTAAGCAATTTGGGAACCTAGATTTCCTCTAAAAAATAAAAGGCTACATCGGAATCCAGTAATTTGCATTAGTAAGCGTGGGCAGCTTTGCAGAAAGTTTTGTACAGCATTGAAGCACACAGTTATAAAGGGGTTGGCCTACAAAGTCTTTACATCTTCAAATTACATTAGTTTGAGTTTTTGGCCTTTTTTTTTTTTTTTTTTTTTTAAGGAAAAGCTACCTTCGCAGTTTCATTTGGAAATTCAAAAGCATGCCAACCACCAACATTGCGGTACACCCATCTCCAACTATAAGGATTTGGGTGGTCTACTGAAAAAGTTTCAGGCATGCTGCAAAACGTTTCTGTAGATGGTTAATCATATTTTCCTAGCATGGGTGCAGAGAACAGAAGAGAGAGAGGTCCTGTGTTTGATTATTCACCATCCCATTATAGAATTTAAAAGGTTTAGGCCTGAAATGTTTCGGACTTTCTTCGTGCCCAAAAATTGTCATCAGTTTTTTAGTTAAAAAAGTATAACTATTTCCTGTTTTAGAAATGTTACTAAAAGTTGATATTATTTAATTCCTAATAGTTTTCTTTTTAGCAGAAAACTAAGTGTAATTTTCATGAAGTGGTGATACATCCTTGGGACAGTTGTTCATTGTTAAGATGTATCAACATAATCACTTCAAAAACTTCTCCAGGATAATTCTTTCAGAGACATGTAGACAACGAAGCATGCTAAATCTGTTAAACGCTGCTATAATTCCAAAACAGCAAAAAAAAGTCCAGATGTTAAGACTCAACATCACAAATGCAACATTGGCAAAAGATGCCAGCTGAGAACCAGTTTTCTTAGGGACCTGACTGGTGTCCATTTAACTAATCCCTAATTTAGGCATCTACACAGTAGATTTAAATCTTCATTTCTATAAAGAAAAGGTAACGTTTACTACCTACAGAAGTTATATGTGTTCAAAGAGATAACATGTATTTACAATTACGATTTCCCAACGTGCAGTGGTATTAAATGGATATCCTTGCAATAAAAACTCATAAAAAAGCTGAAGTTCCAGCTTCAAGTGGCAAAGTGTTACAGTACAGTAACAGAACAAAGACAATGAACAAATACAAAACTTTTTTTTTTTAAGTAGTAAAACCATTTGGTTAAAGTAAACTGTTCGGTCAGCCATGGAAATATGATGACAACAAAGTCCCATACATACACACTAGAAGATAGGTTGCAGAAAATCTGCAGAGCAAACCAACTGCATAATGAATCCAGCCCTCTGAATAAGATCTTCACTGCTTGTGTAACTGGTGAAATCGTTAACCATTACCCATCTTGCTCAAGACATGTTCCTGATTATTAAAAATCTCAACACACTGCTTTGACATGGGTAGCATGGAACATGTTACAGGACATGTTCCAATGAGACTAATAATCTTTTTTTTCATAATATACAACCTCCAAGTACAAAATGTACCCAATTCCTTTTTTCCTAATATACTCTTTCAATACAAAATAAACAATTCTGTGCATTTTTAGCATATTCATTAATTATAACTAGAAAGAGGTTATATGGTCTTATCACTTTCATAGATTATTGGGTATATGTGGCCAATAATTGGTGACATGTGAGAAAGTGTTGGACTGTCTGGATATTTGGTTGATAATTCTGCACTATAGAAGATTACGCTTTTAAATGCTTTTGTTTGTCAAGACTGGTAATGCACATACACCAAGCCATCTTATTTTAGCCATACAAATGTTGCATTAATGTACATTAGCGCCTAAACAAAGTCAATTTATACATGATAAAAAAGCAGTCACAAAAACCTTTTTTCATTTTTTTTTTTTACAAAAGTTTGCTCTATGTTTAAATAACTTGTACAAAAATATGATTCTGCAACTTCTACTTTTGATACATGTGTGTATAGCTACTTGCCACTGGATTCTTTTTTTCATACAAAATTACCCACATAAGGCACATTGGCTATTGTTTTCCATAGTTAATAGATAAAACAGATCCTTCTGAGTTGTATGGCATGAAATTTGGCACAGAACTAAGACTAAAGGTATCGGACAAATTTTTTTTTTTTTTTTTTTTAAAACACTTTAAAAAAAATCTGAGCGGATAAATGTCCAAATAAAAGAAAGTGATGATCTCACAAACATTAAAACAGAGAAAATTATGTGTACATTAAATATCACTAAGATCGTCTGCCCATTAAAACATTTGATGATCCTTCATCATGAAAAAAATTAAAGTGAGTGTTTTTGTACATTGTATTTTGAAACTTGCAGTAATATAACTAACAATGGTTGCAATTCAGCATAGTGGTGTTTCTTGGCAAATGATCGTGCGCATTAATTTGCACCACTCGTCTGAGACAAGGTAAAAGTCAGCCAACTATATTGCCCAGTATGTATCAACTTCCTTGGAGTTCAGTTCCTTCAAGTAACCTGGGGAGATGTTGGCGTATAGATACAAACAGAACCTGTCTGCTAAAGTGGCTATGCATGTCAAACTTGAAAGATATGCTATAAAGGTGCTATAGCTTGCAGTGCTTCAGGGTGGATGTGACACTGTAGTTCTGCTTTACACACATCAGGATCCAGGGATTTGCTGGCAGGAAGTACAGACAATTCTTCTTCTCCTAGAAATCAGAGGAATACACATAAATAAAATCTAATTACTTTGAACTCAGTTTTATATTTTGTACACAAATCAGATATAGGAACATAAACACACAACTCTAAAATTAAGACCGGTCTATTTATTCTTGACTGTTCTTAAAACATTTCTTTTGCTTTATGTTTATATCAATTACGCATCAATTTGCAGAATTCTATAACTACCCTTCGAACACCTAGGTAAGAGAAAAAAATATAACGCTCTCCTACAAAGACCCAGTATACATCAGAGGCAACGGCAACGTGATGGCGGACTTCCGTCATTGTCACTGCTGCACACAAATGAGCCAATCCTTCCATTACCATGGGTCCCACACAGGACAGGTGAAGTAAGAAGATGGAGATGGTGGGGCGTAAAATGGCACAGTCTGTGATCTGTGCCATAGAGCCACTGCACCTGCTGCACCAAAGGATGCAAGTCCTGGGCACACCTCCAACTCTGATGCCCGTCTTAGAAGTTGCAGCCACCAGCAGCGGGGCAAAGTCGAAAGACACCATAGGTGGTATACCCTGGGAACCGGTATAGACTCCAAAAGGGTATCGGGAATGCAGGCGGGGCAAAGAGCCTCAAGAACCTTGAGAGAAGGAGGCATCAGTACTTTACCACTGCTAACCAGTAATAAAGTGCCTGTGCTCCTTCTTTAAACATGGTTGAATTGGCATACTCCTAGCTAGAAAATTTAACTTGCCTATAAATCCCTAGTATATGGTGCAAAGTGTACCCAGGATCTGGATATTAAATGTCACTACTGGACAGCAACACCAACTGTGCCATCCATTACAGTGACAGTGCAAACATGGCTTCAGTCCTAACATTGTAGCGCGACTGTAGCAGTGTCAACATAAACCCTTAACGGGTCAAACCCTCCATTTTAAACATATTAATAAGTCACCCCTAAGTAGGCCTTGTAGTCCACAAGACATGGTGCGTGGTATTTAAAAGCAGGGCATTTAATATTAACATGAGCTTACAGTGACTCACACCCAAAAGCTATGTTCACTGTTAGAAGGCTGGATGGCCCATAAACAACCACTGGCAAGTGATATTACATGCCAATACTGTACCTCAGGAATGGTGCCAGCGAGAAAAGGAATTAAACAACTATTTAAATGGGTAATAAAAATCTAATTCAATGGTGACGTTGGATTTTTAATAAATATTAAGGAAGGAAAATGCTACTTACCACAGTAGGCATCTGTTCTTGGCATGTAGAGCTGTAGAATCTCATGTAATGCATAGATCGCCATCCAGTGTTGGGTCCGGATGTTTGCACTTTGTTTTTCTTCGAAGAAGTCTTTCCAGTCACGAGGTAGGGGACTCCTCCTTTCGGTGATAGTGCGCATGGGCATCGACTCCATCCTTAGATTATTTTGCCACAGAGGGTGATGATGGAGTTAGTAAGAGTAGTAAAGAGAGATGTCCATGTATATTGTATCTAAGTAAGATAGTACTGCAACAGGTACAGGTACCGGGAGGCGCGTGGGCGCATGAGATTCTACAGCTCTACATGCCAAGAACAGATGCCTACTGTGGTAGGTAGCATTTTCCGTTCGAGGCATGTGAGCTGTAGGTCACATGCTATGCATAGACTATATAGCAGTTATGTCCCAAAGCGGTGGCTAACCTGTAGCTGTTGCAGCTGTCTGAAATAGTGTACGTAAAACTGCCTGACCCACACTAGCCTGTTGTCTGGCTAACACATCTATGCAATATTGTTTTGTAAAGGTGTGTGTGGTGTAGACCATGTTGCAGCTTTGCAGATGTCCTCTATGGGTATATTTCCTAAAAATGCCATAGAGGCCCCTAGTTTGTGAGTGGAATGCGCTCTAGGGGGAATTGTAAATGTGCGTTTAGCTTTAATGTAGCATATTTGAATGCACTTAACTATCCACCTTGCAATACCTGATTTTGATATTGGATTGCCTTTATGTGGTGGAGCAAAAGCAACAAAAAGTTGCTTTGTTTTTCTGAAAGGTTTTGTTCTTTCAATGTAGTACAGTAATGCTCTTTTGACATCTAATGTGTGAAGAGCACGTTCTGCCACTGAATCTGGTTGAGGGAAGAACACAGGTAACTCAGATTTGTCGATATGAAAGGCAGAAATGACTTTAGGTAAAGATTTTGGGTTAGTCCTAAGAACCACTTTGTTTTGGTGCATTTGTAAAAATGGTTCTTCTATGGTTAGTGCCTGAAGCTCACCCACTCTTCTCAGAGATGTGATGGCTATAAGGAAGGCCACCTTCCAAGTGAGAAATTGTAGTTCACATTTGTGCAATGGCTCAAGGTGGACCCATGAGTCTTGTAAGAACTATATTGAGATTCCACATTGGAGCAGGTGGAAGTCTGGGGGGAATTGTTTTAAGTCCTTCCATAAATGCTTTAATAGCCGGCACTCTAAAAAGAGACAAATGCTGTCTGTTTTGTAGATATGCAGCTATTGCAGCTAGATGTAAGCGTATGGATGTGTACACTAAATTGGAACACTGTAGATGTAATAGATGGCAAATGATGTTTTGGATCGAAGCGACCAGCGGATTGATTTGGTTGTTGTTACAGTAAGTGACAAACCGCTTCCATTTTGCTGCATAGCATGCTCTTGTGGTAGGGCGCCTAGCCTCTTTGGTAATATTCATGCAGTCTGGCGAAAGATTAAGATAACCAAACTCTAGGACTTCAGGTGCCAGATCGCAAGGTTGAGATGACTGGGATCTGGATGTCTTATCTCTCCATGGTTCTGAGTGGGAAAATTGGGAGTAAGGTGTAGTTTTTGGTGAGGAACTATTGATAACTCCAACAGGGTTGTGAACCAGGGTTGACGAGCCCATGTGGGAGCAACTAGGATTAGTGTCAGGGACTGCTGTCTGAGCTTCCGAACCACTAATGGAATGAGTGGGAGAGGCGGAAAAGCGTAAGCAAATATCCCTGACCAATTCATCCATAGCGCATTGCCTTTGGACAATGGGTGTGGATACCTGGATGCGAGGTTTGGGCATTTTGCGTTTAGGTGGGTGGCGAACAGATCTATCTCTGGGAAGCCCCACATTTGGAAGAATGGGAGAAGAACTTGAGGGTGGAGTTCCCATTCGTGGATCTGCTGTCATTGACGACTGAGCCGATCTGCAATCTGGTCGTTTACTCCTGGAAGGTGCTCTGCAAGGAGATATATTTTTTGAGGTATGGCCCATTTCCAGATGCTCTGGGCTAGCTGTGAGAGCTGGAGAGAGTGTGTCCCCCCCCCCTGTTTTTGTATGTAGTACATTGCTGTCATGTCTGTGCGAATCAGGACAGCTTTGCCTACTAGATTAAGTTGAAAGGCTTTCAATGCTAGAAAAATTGCTAGTAGTTCTAGATGGTTTATGTGGAGTTGTTTTTGTTATAAAGTCCACATGCCCTGAATGGTATGTTTTTGAAGATGAGCTCCCCAACCAGTGAGCGATGCGTCTGCTGTTAGCACTATCTGTGGAACCGGGCCGATGAATGGCCGCCCCTTGGAAAGGTTTTGTATATTCTACCACTGCAGAGAGCGATGGGTGCGGCCATCCACCAACAATAGATCTGATAACTGACCTTGAGCCTGGTTCCACTGACGTGCCAAGCATTCCTGTAGGGGACGCATTTGAAGTCTTGCATAAGGAACGATTAAAATGCAAGATGCCATCATTCCTAGCAATTGCATGAACACTCGAGCTGGTAATGAGTGTTGTGGCTGAAACTGCGCTATTAGAGTTTGCATGTTGCGGATCCTGACTGTGTTGGGACATGCTAGAGCTTTCTGAGTGTTTATTGTGGCTCCCAGATACACTTGTGTGTTGGATGGTTGGAGATGAGACTTGGAGAGGTTTACAGTGAACCCCAGGTTGTGAAGCAGTTGTACTGTTTTCCGAGTGTGTCGTAGGCAGCTTTGTTGCGAGCTGGCTTTTATTAGCCAGTCGTCCATGCAGGGAAAGACGTGAATGTGCGGTCTTCTTGGATGAGCTGCGACTACTGCCAGACACTTGGTGAAAACCCTTGGTGCTGTAGTTACCCCGAATGGGAGAACTTTGAATTGATAATGCTGTCCGTCCACCACAAACCTGAGGTATCTCCGGTGAGCCGGGTGAATGGGAATATGGAAATAGGCGTCCTTTAAGTCCAAAGTGGACAAAAAGTCGCCTTGCTGAAGGAGTAGGAGCACTTGTTGGAGTGTGACCATGTGAAAGTGGTCTGACTGAATGTACAGATTTAGTTCTCTGAGGTCAAGTACAGGCCTGAGAGATGCGTCCTTTCTGGGAATCAAAACATACAGGGAGTATACCCCGGTCCCCTGGTATTGTAATGGGACTGGCTATATAGCGTGTTTTTCCGAGAGAGAGAGAACTTCTTGCTTTAAGAGGGTGAGATGCTCTAGTGACATGGCATGTGATCTTGGAAGAATATTTGGGGAGTGTCTGTAAGCTCCAGGCAGTAACCATACTGGATAATTTGTAGTACGCATTTGTCTGAGGTGATTGAATTCCAGACAGGCAGGAATTGAGAGAGTCATCCCCCGACAGGAGTGGAATGATCGGGGGACAACGGTAGGAAGTCACTGTTTGTTTGCGGGGGAAGTGTGGGTAGAGGTACCTCTGCCTCTTCCCTTACCATTATTTCCTCTAAAACCTCCTCTGAAATAACCTCTTGAAGAGGGGGATTGGTTGTTGCCCTTGTAAGAGGAGGATGGATTTTCAGTGGACACCGTCTTTGAACCACCCCTGTAAAAGGAGTGGCGAAAGGAACCCCTATTGGCAGGTTACTGCAAAGCCCCCCAAGGACTTTGCGACCTCAGTGTCTTTCTTCATCTTTTCCAGCGAGGTATCGACCGCTGGGCCAAAAAGATGCTCCTTATCGAATGGCTGTTTAAGGATGGAGGTTTGTACCTCCGGCTTGAAGCCTGATATTCTCAGCCAAGCATGCCTGCGTAACAGTATACTGGTGTTGACTGCACGAGCTGCTGTTTCTGCTGCATCTAGGGCACACCTAATGGATGTATTGGTAATAAGTTTACCTTCCTGAATAAGGTAATTAGCCTTAGATTTGTATTCATCAGGTAAATGTTGAATGAGTTTTTTTAACTCATTGTAATGAGCCCTATCATAACGAGGCAACAGAGCTTGAGCGTTGGCAATGCGCCAGTGATTTGCTGCTTGTGAAGCTACTCTTCCCCCCCCCCCCCCGAGGCATCAATTAGCTTAGACTCCTTATCAGGAGGAGGGGCCTCGTCTGTGGTTTGTAAATTAGCTCTCTTGCGAGCGTTGGAGACTACAAGAGAGTCCAAGGGCAACTGGCCTCTAATATAAACAGGGTCGGTAGGAGCGGGTTTATATTTTTTTGTCCACCCTGGTGTAATTATCCTTGCTCTTACAGGGTCTTTAAATACCTCATCTGTGTGTTTTAACATGCCTTTGAGCATTGGTAAGGTGTGAGTAGCTCTTTGAGAAGAGGTAAGTATCTCAACAAGGACATCCTCTTCTAAAGGCTCCCTATGGAGCTCTACCCCATGATATTGAGCGGCCCTGTTAAGAAGCTCAATGTACCCAATGTGATCGTCAGGTGGGGAGGGTCTGGAGGGATACAAATCAGGGTTGTTGCATGTGATTGGGTCTATCTGATAATCGTCCTAAGGGTCAGTGTCCTGTAACCTATCCTGATCCTCATCCCTATCCCCATCCTCTTCATCCTGTGGGTCAGGTGAAAGTGGTGGTGGTGGTGGTGATGAATTTGCTGGTGAAATGAGCAAGTTGGGATCAGTGGAAGAAGGAAGTGGAATATAAGGGGGGAGAAGGGTTAGTACCCACACTCTTCCTTTTGAGGGGAATGTGGTAGTCCTCTAATAGGTCGATTTTCCGTTTCTTTGGAAGAGTGGCATGAATATGTCCTGTTTCAGGGTTGATTACCAGTTTTTTCTTCTTCGGCTTCGAAGGCGGCGCATCGGTCCGAGGCTCATTAGAGGGAGAGTCTTTCCCTTTATAAGCCAGTTTCGGCGACTAAGGTTCTGGCTCCGAGCCTTTGGGCGTCGAAGGTTTCGGCTCCAAGCCTTTCTGTGTCAAAGATTTGGATTTGTGCTTTGGCGCCGAAGGTGTTGGTTCGGCGCCAGAGTGGGGCCGGCTCGAGCCCGAAGGCTTCTCTTTCTGTTTCGGAGCCGGGACCGAGGGCGGGGCGTTGGAAACTTTGTCGGTGCCGACCTTAGCCCGAGGGCAGAGGAGGGACCGGAGCTTTTGTTTTATGTTGAGGGGGCAAAGGGGTATCTTTACTCATGGTACGCTGACCCGGAGTAATCTGCTCCTCTTCCTCCATGTCGGAGTCGGCTTCGGACACGGAGATATGTTGTTCTTCTTCGGCTTCGGCTCCTTGAGGTTGAATATCCGTGTCAGAATCTTCGCTGAAGATGTCCGGTGCGGAGCCGCTCTGGTGTTGCATTTCGTGTTGTCAAGCCAGACGGTCACGAAGTGTCTTTTTCAAACGAAACGATCGACACGCGTCGCAGTCGTTTTCTTCGTGTTCCAGGGACAAGCAGAGGTTGCACACTTCGTGCAAGTCGGTGCGTGGAAACTTAGCACGACACCTGGGACAGAGCTTGAAGGGAGTCCGTTCCATCGACTGCTAGCGCGTTCGGCGCGGGTAGGTCCTACGGCCTGCCACGAGTTTCCAGATCGAAGGTTTTCCGAGGTGAGACGATGCACGTCGAATGTAGAACCGCGATCGATAATACCGTCGAGGGTAGTGGATTGCGCGTCGAAGGGGTCCGAAAATGGTACCAAACCGGAGCGCAGCAATACACATCCAAACCAGACGGCGGAAAAAAACAATCCAAGGATGGAGTCGATGCCCATGAGCACTATCACTGAAAGGAGGAGTAACCTACCTCGTGACTGGAAAGACTTCTTCAAAGAAAACCTAAGTGCAAACATCCGGACCCAACACTAGATGGCGATCTATGCATAGCATGTGATCTACAGCTCACATGCCTCGAACAACTAACTTTTAGAAAGTTACCTTATCCCTGTCTGAAGTTCCTGGAGGCTAATTTGCATTGGCAGTCCAGCTTCTCCCAGCCAGTGATTAGCCTTGAATAGGTGTGAGAAAAGTATGAAATGCTTCTCAGGAGCAAACTATAGACACATTTTTGTGCTGTTCGACAACTAGAATCCTCATGGAACTCCCCATCACCCCCCCCCCCAAAAAAAAACGATGGTCCTTTCTAACTGAAGAAAGAGGAGATCCGAAAGGGCTGGTGCTGTTCGCAATCTTGGGGTCTTATTTGATGACAAGTTATCTCTGGAAAGCCATGTCACAAAAGTTGCCAGGACTGGCTTCGCACTCCTACATGGTCTTAGGAAGGTGCTTCTTCTACTCCATACTCAAGCTAAATCACTCATTGTGTGTAGCATCATACTCAGTAGATTGGACTACTGTAATACCTTAATACTCGGAGCTCCCGAGTATTTGATTAATAGACTGCACAGAGTCCAAGTGGCAGCAGCTAAACTTGCTCTAAATAGACCTCACAGATCCTTGGCATCTAATGCATTGAGGGATCGGGACTGGCTGCCACTGAGGCAGAGGATCATCTTCAAAGCCATGTGCATAAGGCTCTACCTGGCAAAGGTTCTGTGCTCTTGCAACGTAGACTGAAAGGATCCACTCCTTGGAGACTTCTCCACTCGAGCACTGCAAATCTTACCTGCATGAATACATTTCAGAACAACAATGTGGTTGTGCTTTCACAGCTCAGGCTGCCCAACTGTGGAACAAGCTGCCACCCTCCCAGGTCAGCTACAGATCAGCTGAAATTTAGAAAAGCATTAAAGACCTGGCTCTTCCCCAAGTAACTGCCCTTCAAGTATGTGTTTATGTTTTTCGATGTTCAACCGTGTTGTGCCCATCTCTTATGCTGTCAGTGCCAGGATACCAGCATGGTGACAGCTGCACTTTATAAATAAACTGACTAACCGAAATGGGCAGAGATGACTCCTCTGAACCCCACAGAATATGCAAGGTGGCGCCTGTGGGCATCCTTTTTGATGTTACAGTGTCAATCCTGCTTGACAGCTTTTTAGCCCACATGTAACAGTCGGGGCATTCTTGAAAGGGAGAGAACAGGATGCTCAGGCAATTATTGTGTATCCACTGTCTGGCTGCTGGAGGACCCTGCTTTCTTCCTACCAGATACTGTCTCTGGTTTTATTGTGGGTAAAGTGCCTGCCTCTACCTGGATTTCAGTGTTAGATATGGAAGAAAACACACACACACACACACACCCCTCCCCCCAACCCCGCTCAGAGCCCAAGTTGAGTGTGGTTGAAGTGTTTGCCATCTTGTATTTGCCTTGACACATTGCATTTTGGGCATGTTTGCAGGAACGCGAGCAGGAACTACTGCAAAAGTAGATGGGTCAGGTCCTGGGAAGTTTTACCCCACTAGTTAGGGAGGGATGAGGAGTCCAGAACACTTTCTGGACCTGCAGAAGATCAGAAGAGGAGTGGACCTGCTGTCTGTGACCTGAGTGGAGCCCTTAAGGACTAGACCTTCTCCTGTTTGTACCCAGGACAAAGAAGTGGTTTCCAAGAGTCATAAGGCTGCCCTGTGTGGCTACACAGAGACAAGCTGCAATTGTACCTGGTATGGACTTGCTGTTCATCTCTGCCTGACACTCTGGGAGTCTCCAATTGTCTCCCTGAGGTCCTAAGTATACGCCTGTGGTCGATTGGGAGTTAAAAGGCTAAATCAGAAGGTAAAATCTTTAACCAGTACAAACTTGCTTGGTGTGTCCGACACGCACTCCATTGCAGTCAGCCTCAAATTGCGCCTAGATACCGGTATAGCGGGCGACAATTGACTACCATTGGCACTTTGTGCTTTTTGGCACTATTTCTACTTTAAACTTTAAAAATGTATCTCTCTGGTTCCCCTTGTATTTTTTCATTGTCATTTTGTTAATTAAATGTTACTCTCGCACTACTCACTGTATCTGCAGCATAGAATACAGATTTAAGGCATGCATTTGCAATCTTCTTTACCTCTTCAACCACTGCCTTCCCTCTCTTCTAAACCTCCTCTGGCAGATGCCTCACTATTTGTCCACCTAATATCACCACTGATTAACATATTGGTTTAAAAGTACATTAAAACTGGCTATTTCCTGCTGACTGCTCAATTAATTTTTTTAACTCCCTGCTTCCAGCCTTAAACTGTTAGTCGGGCACCGCACCACGTGCAGACACTGATAGTGCATTCTAAATGGGATATTTTGTATTGTGGGCCTTGAATAAAAGCTTTGTACTTATTTTCTATTGTAGGAGTTATAGCTCTTGTTGTGGTTGGTTTGAGGTATACCTCCCTTTGTAGCAGGAAGATTGCCGGTAACATTGGTAAGTGATGATACTTGCTACATTGAAGTGTTAAGGTCTGTTAAAGAAAAATGGCGTCTTCCTATGCTGAATCCATTTGGACAGCTAAAATGCCAGATACCATTTTGGTGACATTGCGGTAAATGAAATGTCGTTTGGTGGGGAAGGTTGCTTGGGTGAAGTTCAGTTTCTTCCCAAGGGGAGTCTCGCTCTACAAACTGTGCCTTCTCATCTTTTGTATCACATTGCATCTCAGGGTCCTTTGTGTCTGAATCAACTGTTAATTCTTTCTCCATTAAGTGTTCATCCCATCCCTGTAGAAACTGTTGTGGTATCATGGTATAGGTGGAGTTGTAAGACTGTCAGTGTCCTCTCTTGGTCTCTTTATCCTTAAGGGTCTTGGACCCTTAGAAGAACCATAGCATCCATCCATCTCGGACGACCTGCTCCTAGTGGCCAGCAAATTTAATCTCTGCATGACCAGAATAAACATCTGGATGAAGGCACATTTTCTCAAACTGAACATGGAGATAACTGAGGTGCTGATGTTCGGGGGCAAGAATCCATCTGGTCTGGCAGCTGGTGGCCAGAGGAATGTGGCCCATTACCCACTCCAGTTAAATCGGCTAAAACTCTTGAGGTGGCGTTTGACACTCTTTTGAATTTTGAGCTGCAGGTGAATCGGACCACTAGCACCGGTTTCTATATTATTAAGACCCTTAGGAAGATCTTTCTTTTTATTCCGGCTGAACTGCGCCATGTGGTGGTCATTGCTTTAGTTTCGCCTAGACTTTTACTGCAATGTCCTTCATTGGAATATCAAGGCCTCTTCTTTGAATAAGCTGCAAGTGATTCAATATGCAGCTGCACGCATTATTCTTGATATTCCCAAGCATGCGATCAGGGAGGGTATCAAGGTGGTGCACTGGCTCCCTGTTTGGAAGCGCATCTTCTATAAGACTAACTACTTAGTCTTTCAAGCCCTTCATCTTAAAACGTCTAAACATCTCTCAGCCCTGGTTAACTGGTATATCCCCGGCAGGCCACTCAGATCCTCCTCTGGTGGAAAGTCTGTATCCCTAGACTTCGAATAGCTAGATATAGTGACTGGTCTTTCTCCAGTGCTGCTGCTAGGCTCTGGAAATCCCTGCCTACTCATATTACCAATTTGGATTCTTTCACTCTGTTTAAAAAGTCCCTGAAAACTTGGCTCTGTTCTTCTTAATTCTCCTAGATCTGTTGTGGTTGAGCCCTGTTGTGGTTGAGCCCTGTTTCTGGTATAGTGCTTAGATACCCTGGGGTTGAGCATGCTTTATAAATACATTTTTCTTTTAATTTCATTCATTACATTTCAAACCAGGCTCAGACGTAGAGTCCGATGTTATGCCATTGTCTTTATGACCGCAATCACTCACAAATGTCGGGCCTTGAGACGCGGTATTTACTATGAACTTCGGCTTTAGATCCGTAAGGCTGCAGCTGATAAACTAATTCAACGGGGCATTGTTTTGGTGTTAGGGGTTTATCCTCATGTAACTTTTCCTTGCCTTTTTAATTGTTACATTCTTACCCTCACGGTTTCAATGAAACAATCTTGAGATCAGAAACCATGTTGTCCCCCCCCCGAACCTCCATTGATATGTCCTCTCCCTCACAGAAGGTCATCTCCACCATGGATACGGCCTGTTTTTTCTGCCCAACACAGACTGCACCATATTCACTTTTGCCCAGTGCGCCAAGATAATTTTCTCTCCATTAACTAGTCTTAGGCCTGAAAGACAAGCAAGCATTACAATCCTCTGATGTACAGCCTGTTGGGAGGAGTAATCTACATACCAGATGTTCATCCTTTATGGTGCACTTTCAGTTAAGGCAGAACTTAAACAATCTACAATTGTGTTGAGGAGACTGCGAGACAAGACCCCTCCTTGTATAAATTCTCCTTTCCAGTCGAAGCAGCACGTGCAAAAACAAAAATCCTGTTGCCTCGATCGAGTGATGCCAGATGTCTCCCAGTACCATGAAGTTGTTCCTGACTTTTTCAACAGAATCCTTTTCCTCTGGAACTTGCCATGTACACCTCTGAACCCACCAGCAGTAAAAAAAAAGAATCTAAGGTGCAAGCCACATTTGGGGGCATTGTGGGTCTACAGTCAAAGTCCGAGAGAGTCATTCGACTCCACCCAAATCAACGCCAAGTAAAAAAGAACACAGATTTCCAGACAGCATGTGAATCTAGAAGATTTCAAGCTGCAAAATCCGCAGTGTCCACCATGTAAAGTGCTATTGCCATTCAAGACACTCATAGGGCCCAGGCATGTAAAGCCCCATTTCAGTAATCCACATTGGAACCAGCATGAAAAGCACCAGTTGTATGCAATGATCCACGGAGCACCTAGCATAGTGCACAGTTGCCATCGCATTAGAAAGAGAATGGCTTCAGGGTGGTCGATTCCTCAGTCCTCCACCCTGTGTTGAACTCTCAACTTCTGTCTTCACATATCAGGTAAGGAATAGCAAAGGCTAATGCTTGTTCACGTCATATCATTTTTGTTTGGGAGTTACTTCAAAGGGTCCACTGATGCCTGCTATCTTCTGCTGAGCTTTGGTGGCCATGAAAGTTAATCTCAACCAGTTGCCAGACAGGGACAGTTTACACTGCAAAGCATGTCACCGTTTGCAGGCTTTGGTAGCGCGCAATGAGCAACACGCCCCGCCCAGTCCCTCTACCCCAAAATCCTGATCATTTCACAAATCAGCTATAACCTGGATCCCTACACTACTCTGGACTGTGCTCCAAAGGAGGGTTGGTGCCCCTCCACCCCAGTGAACCATTCCCATTGCACGTGCGACATCCCTGCAACCTTGACACTTGTTCGCACTAAATCTGTGCAGACTCTACATTCCTGTAAACTGTTCCTCTGCACCTCTCAAAACTGCATGTGCGCATGGTGCACCTACAGCTCTAGGTATCACGCTCACCCACGGGTTACAGGTAGACCACCCTCGTCCCACCATTACACACAGATTGCAGTCCTCTGGCTCTTGGCACAGGGCCAGCCTCCGAGTACCACATGCACAGAAAAATAAAGCAAAAATGCTGTAAAGCTGCTGATGCAACACACGCGTAAAAGCAGCAACACCATGAATTGTGTATTTTTCTTATTACTGGTCAGCCACAAAGTACTCACACTATATTGACTGCCACACACTGCCATGGATGCAAAAGTATAACAATGGCCTCAAAGAAAGGAACAATCATACTTTACCTAATCCAGAGGATGAGGAGACGCTCTCCGTGATCGAGGAAGTTTCTATATGGTCTAGCAAAAGTCCTTCCATTAAGGGAAGGGAAATTTCTGATGACGGAACAGAAGAATCGTATATTCCCGAATCTCGAGGCATATCTGGCGGATTGGTCACTTTCACCACATGCAACAAAGGCTGAAGCACCACACCTTCCGCTCCCATGTCCTGCGAATCACATTCACTCATGTTCAAGTGTTGAATTAAAGATCGCGAGTTTGAATAAATAGCATTGACCTCAACACCATCTGAATCACTTTCAGGCAACTGTTGGCTTGTTACATCATTTAAAACCAGGCCAGAGTCAAATTTTACCATCACGGGCTCATGCGAAGGAAGAGGTGGCGAAGAAGGTACTGGGGTCAATTGCTTTTCAAACCAATCAGGCTCTTGGTCGATATACTGGTGCATGTTGCAGATTGCAACATAAAGGGCGCGACCAGACTTGCTTCTAAAATAGTTTCTCTTGCTTATGTTGGCAGGAAACTGCTCGGGGTCTTGCAAACTCTGGTCCTTGGAGTGCAGACGAGAGTAGAGCTGAGGGAGATGATCCATAAGCTTGAACTTGGTAGTCATATCCAGGACACTCGGAATGTCGCTCTCGCAGGAGTAATCAAAGTACACTGAAATGAACCTGCAAAGCTCTTCCGAGTTCTGCTTCATCTGCCGCAGCTTCTCAGCCATCATTGATATAGCAAGTACAAAAAGATCTTCCTTTTCAGGTTCTCTCTGTGGGCCTTTCTCCAGCTTCTTCATCCTCTTTTCCACAAAGTACTTCATGCCTTTGGAACACACAATGATGAAGTAGTGGCATTCTTTCATTTTACGCTTCAGCCAGTCCTTCTGGCCACTTTTGCGGATTTTGATGTGCTCCCACATATCCAGTGAGACCTTAGGAAAAAAAATACAAGAAAATGGTTCATATATTATTCAATGGTATATGCTTCATATATGATTGGGTTGTGTTAGCAGAGAACATGATAAATCAATGCATATCTTTCTATGAGACAGATAGCTAGATGAAAATAAACATATGTATGTGCAAGTGTACGTATAACAAGCTATTTATGGCAACTGTACAAATAAATGCACATTCACACATTTATTAGTACTGTGCACATGTCAAAATTGAGTTTACCACAGTACAGCACTCCGTGAGACAGTAAAACAATTACTTCACACAGGGAGACAACTCTTCTAATAGCCACAAGTTCTCTTCACTGGGGTTGTGCCATACTGCACACCCTGGTCATGGATCTTTTGATAAAACAAGTATGCATGAGAAAATATGGCATTAGCCATATAAGCAGATGTGCAGACTATAATTAATATGCGACTCGTCTCTTTCTCCAAAGTGTGTAATATTTGCAATATTTCATTGCGTCATAGACCACCTCCCAAGTGCCTCTGCAGTCAATGAAGATGATGAACACTACAGATTAGGTTTTGCCAAGGTCCACAACCTGGCAAGGATTCATAATGCTTGCTCAATATCATCCAAGAATCGAAGTGTTACAATTAAATTTTCAATTAAAAACTGAGCTGATTATCTTTGGAAGCAAAGCCAGATCAACACTCTCTGCCCTTGAAATTCTCAATGTATGTGGTCCATACCCTGAGCTTGCAGGCAAGCAAAAAAAACCTTGGTATTTATAATATAGCATCTATCATTCAGATTACAAGTGCAACAAAGTTATTTCCAAATTAACCACATCAATAGAAATGAGGGGTACGAGCCCCAGGCACAACCTTGATTTAGCTGCAAATGGTGATTTATTCATCAGCTCGCTGCTTTTCCCCACGCATAATTATAGATTTGGGGCATTTGCCACATAATCCATCATCTGCTGCATAATCTGCAGATTTTTTTGTTTAAACTGTTGTTTCTATCTCAGACAGATTAAAAGTCGCTAAAAAAGTAGTGACGTGTTTGCACGCAGTGCAAAGCCCTTAGCCAAGATTATCTGGTCATCTTAGAGTAGCTTATTTCTGCATTTGGTTGATGAAATGGTACTAATGAGGTGACATTTTTTCCCAGCGAGTATTATCATGTGTTAAAAACGACAAAATAATAATTAAATGCTATCAAACAATGTGCTGCATCATGCTACATAACTTGCTTTTTCTTGCCGCATAATTTAGTCAGCCCTGTAGCATAATTTGGTGCTCCTCCGCCGCATCATTCCATCGGCCCTGGGTAAAGCCACCCACACAATTAAGGAACTTTTCTTAAAATGCCGGTCCGACGTAATTGCCAGGGCTGGTGTGCGTTCCCCGTCCGGCCCTGCCCACAGTGACATCACCGCATTGAACCCCTTGTCCACCCTCGGACCCTCTGCTTACTTGCAGCTGAGGGACAACCTAGGGGTCAGACTACGAGTGTAAACAAGACCCTCAGCCCTCTCCTAGACCATCACATCCACCAGCACTTGAGCTCTCTGAAACAGGCACAGCTGCCGGCGGGTTAAGCATTAAAAACAACAAATACTATTAAAGAGTGGAACCACGTTGTTAGCAGGGATACTTTCAAAATATGAATAAAGTGTAGTGTTTAAAAATGGGAACAGCTACATCCAAAGGTAGATCACCAGAGTTAAACTTAATCAGTAAACAGCACGCGCTCCCGATTTCTGCACCGAAGTAGGAATGGCTAAAGTGTTCTCTGAACACTAGGTGTCGCCCTTGCCGCATTTATACAACGCTGTAGAATTTATTGCCTCCATCTTGCGAAACACGTTCACGAAAGAAGAGATGGTATGAAATTCGCAGGCGGCATTATAGTAGCAAAAATGACAAGCTTTCCTACACCAAGTACTAACAATAGCCCTTAAAAGCAGCTGTACACAGTATGTCTGTGTATAAACAGTTTCACAAATCAAACAGTACAGCTCAGGGCCGATGCCTTTAAAAACCTAATTTAGAAGGTAACAGTTATATATACATTGTTTTAATCAATTTATAATCTTATTCGTGAAAGGAACGTTTACCCATGCTAGTCACTTGCTAAACATGCACTTTTCTAAAAGATGACCAGCTCACCACCTCACTCGGCAACTCCACCCCAACCATCGCGGTCGACGACCCCAACACCGCAGCCCAAACCTTGCACAGATGGATCTCCGACTGCGCCAACACCATAGCCCCCCTCAAGAAGAACACCACCACACATGCCAGGAAAGCCAGCTGGTTCACCACTGAACTCCGAGAGTCCAGACACACATGCCGCCGCTTCGAAAAGGCCTGGAGGAACTCCAAATCTACAGAAGCCCACAACAACTTCAGAGCCGCCACCAACCCCACCACCAACTCATCAGAAATACAAGAAAGAAAGCGATCAAAGACAGAATCTCCACACACGCGCACAACAGCAAAGAACTCTTCAGCATCATCAAGGAGTTCACCCAAACCATCAGCGAGTCTACAGACATCCCTCCCTCACAAGACCTCTGCGACAAACTCAGCACCTTCTTCCACCACAAAATCAAGAACATTTAAGACAATTTCGACGAAGACAGCCAACACACAGAACCCTCACCAACCACCCCCCCCGACACCTTGAAGCCAACGATTGACAGCTGGACAGCCCTAACCACCGAAGACACACTGAAGACGAAGTCAATCCACTCCGGGGCCCCCACGGACCCCTGCCCCCACCACATCTTCAACAGAGCCACCGACACCATCGCCCCCATGCTTCGCCACACCATCAACTGCTCCCTCGCGAACGCCTCCTTCCCCTACGACTGGAAGCACGCTGAGATCAACCCCCTCCTGAAGAAACCATTGGCGGACCCCACCGACCTCAAGAACTACAGACCCATCTCCCTGCTCCAGTTCCCAGCGAAAGTCATCGAGAAAGCCATCAACAGCCAACTCGCCACCTTCATTGAAGAGCACAACATCCTCGACTCCTCCCAATCCGGCTTCAGAAAGAACCACAGCACGGAAACCGCCCTCCTCGCCGCAACAGACGACATCCGCTCCCTCCTGGACAGAGGAGAGACAGTAGCCCTCATCCTCCTCGACCTTTCAGCGGTCTTCGACACAGTCTCTCACCGCACCCAAACACGCAGACTTCACGACGCAGGGATCAGGGGCAAGGCCCTCGACTGGATCCGCTCATTCCTCTCCGGCAGAACGCAGCGGGTCAGACTCCCTCCCTTCCTCTCGGACCCCACACCGACCACCTGCGGAGTCCTCCAAGGATCCTTCCTCAGCCCCACGTTTTTCAACATCTACATGGCTCCGCTCACCCCATCGTCAGAACCCACGGACTCAACATTGTTTTATACGCAGACGACACCCAACTCATCTTCTCCCTATCCAACGAACCCAACGCAGCCAGACAACTTTCAAGAAGGCATGGAAGCAGTCGCCAAATGGATGAAGAGCAGCTGTCTACAACTCAACACGGACAAAACAGAAGTACTCATCATGGGTCCACACCCCGACGCCTGGAACGACACCTGGTGGCCCGCCCGTCCTCAGAAGCACGCCCACCCCCACGGACCACGCACGCAACCTCAGGATCATCCTGGACTCTGAACTCAAAATGGACCGCCAGATCAACTCAGTCGCATCCTCCTGCTTCCACACCCTCCGCCTCCTACACAAGGCCTTCAAATGGATGCCCCTCTAACACAGAAAGACCGTCACACACAACCTTGTCACCAGCAGACTTGACTACGGCAACGCACTCTACGCCGGAATCAACAAAAACCTCACCCGCAAACTTCAAAACATCCAGAACGCCGCCGCCCGACTCATCCTCAACCTGCCACGACACTGCCACATCACCCAGCACCTGCGCACCCTCCACTGGCTCCCCATCGAGGCAAGAATCACCTTCAAGATTCTCACCCACGCACACAAAGCCCTCCACAACACCGGACCAGCATACCTGAATAGTAGACTCACATTCCACGCACCCTAAAGGACCCTACGATCAGCCCAGCTATGCCACGCCGTGGTCCCTCGCACCAGGAAGTCCAGATCGGGAGGCCGCTCCTTCTCCTTCCTCACGGCCAGAGCCTGGAACGCCCTCCCGCTCCACCTCAGACAGACATCACTCCCCAACTTCACGAGGGACCTCAAAACATGGCCCTTCGATAGACCTCCTCCTTGATGGACAGGACCCGGCCCCCTCCCCCCCCCCCCCGGCTTGAGACCATTACGGGTGAGTAGTCACGGTCCACAAACCCATGATTGATTGATTGATTTAAAATGTGCTTTAATTGCTAACCCCGTATTTAGTTGCTACCGGGTATAAAAGGAATGCATGCCCAATCCCAAGTGCCATTTCTGTTTGCCACAGTAGAAAGTTTGTCCAAAACTTGCTCAAACTGCACACTGAGTGATAATATAGCTACCTCACAACCGCAGAAGTCCTGCAGAAAGGACGCGAAGCACTGGATGACGTTGATGTGCTTGGGGCAGTCTCGGCTTGAATAGCAAATGAACACTTTGGGCCGGTGACGGGGCCTCTCTGCTGGCAGCGCCGCCGAGTACGCCGAGGATTCGGAGCTTTCTTCGTCCAATTGAGAATAAATGTTTTCTACAATGGAAAGGGAGAACATATTAATTATTCAAGTTCCTGTAGAGAAATACTACATGATTGGTGGAGTCCTTTTTGGCGGGAAATAACTTTTAGGGCAGCACTTTTAAGCCTTGTGTAGGCCACTCTTGTATGGACCTAATGTGGGGACCCTGGCCTGGAACAGGTGACCTGTGCGAGAACTGTCCAGTACTCCACAAGCAGTCCGGTGGTCACTTTCCCGAGAAGAATTTCCCTATTAAAGCTGTTGCGCTACCTTTACAGCAAACTTGTTTATAGCGCCAACATTATTACATCATTAAACCCATTAGTGCAACGCTTGATGCAACTCACCTTCACGGGCAGGAAACTGAGCTCTAAGTTAATGGGGAGAAAAGTCTTCTTTAGTACAAAATAAATTTCATATACAGTTTGAAAAGCTGCAAATGATACAGTGGAACTTCCAGACTAAGATCGATATCAAAATGCGAGAAATGGTGTGTGATGACATCGAGACTGTAAAGATTAATAAAAAGGGAGGGGGGGGGACCTTTTATTTAGTAACATTATACTTCTATGTACTGCTTGTTGGATTGCATAGCTGGAATGAAAAATCTATACTCTGATTCGTTAGTCTCACCTATAAGCCCGACAAACAATGCTATAGTATACCAAATATATTTCACAGGGATTATCACAGGAAAAAAATAATAAAGATTCTCAGCGCTCATGGATGTAACAAGAGAGTAGCATGTGTAGGGATTTCTTCTGCTCTACCTTTTGGATAAAATTTATATATATCCATATGTATGCACTTTATCGATCTGATACTGGAGTCTTGGTTTCACCCACACCATCCCACTTCTCCCTGTAATAAGCTGCTCAGAGCTGCAAAGGGTTCGAATCTGACCTTGCCCGGACAAGCTTCACCAGCTGTGGAGAACCAACTTAGAGGTCACTTTGCTTTTCCGGAGTTCCATGTTAGTTTGCTCATCAGGTTGTTCATTTCTGCTTACACTGTACGTCTGTATTATAATTGGCATGGTGCCAATCTTGCATTTCTCTGTTGCCCATGTTTGGCACCTTGTCTTTTTTCAGTTCTGCTGAAGTTGCATTACTAATTGTATATATGGCCCAAAACCGAGTCACACAGGGAAGAAGCAGACTGAGAGCACCATTGTGGGCATGGACTTCTTCCGTGCTGGCCAGCAAGCACTAGTACCTACAAATACATTTCATTTTGTTTCTGAGCAACTGTTGTGTCTGATGCGTTTCTTTCATTGCTTCTGGGAGGGTGTAAAAGTATTTCCATAACACTACCTAATTGTGGAAAAAAAATACATTGAGACCACCAGCCTGGAGACCCCAGTCTGTTAAAACTCAATTTTGGTGAACTTTTCAAAACAAGGAAACCCCCTTTGGCTGGAAACATTTGGGAAAATTGAACAAGACCAGAAAAAGAGCAATAAGAAAACAGCAGAAGGAAACCAGTGACGGAGAAAAAGGAGCAGAAATAAGAGTAAATGGGGCAGAAGTTCTGGTGTATAGGCATGGGAGGACGCACTAGGGCCTGGGCAATGTTAGAGGTACTTGGCTAGAGGTAGAGGTACTAGGGTATAGGTAGAAAATGTAGGGTCATAGGTAGCCAGGGAATACCTAGGGGTAGAGGTTCTGGATTGTACACAGAGGGGTACAGAGCTGATCTAGTATAAGTAGGAGTAGAGGAACTAGGCACAGGTAGGAGTAAAGGTAGGCATATGTAGGAGTAAAGGTACCGGTAGAGGTACCAAGGTGTAGATGAGTATGGTGTTAGGCTATAAGAAGCAGCAGAAGTAGTAAAGTATAGGTGTGGGTAGATAATTAGGGTTAAGAAACAAAACATTTGAGGGTGCAAGGGGACAGGAAGGAGTGGATAGAAAGGAGGGGGATGGGTGACTACATCCTGCCATACCATTCCCAAACAAGACACCCCCAAACAAGGCAGAGGACAAACATGGAGGATGAAGAAGTATGGACGGGGTAGTCCCATTGTTAAAGGGAAGCAAAAGATCTGAGTGACACTGGAATAAAGACTACAGGTAATTTTGTGGGCAAGAAGGGCTTTCACCAAGATGAATTCCACATCTTGAGAATAGTACTCATTTGGAATTTTTCAAGGAATAATGTTAGGGGAGAAAGTTTCCAGAACTGGCTGTTTTTCTCTACAATAGGTCGATTTTATATGCATTTATTTGCACTACAGGCCATAGATGGTCCACCAAAGTTTCACGTGGAAACATTTTTCAATCCTTGGTTGACTAGCTTCTTCAAAAAGGGCAATAAGCAGCTTCTATAAATATATGGCAGAGAAATATACATGTTAGTAGGAACTCTACACCAGAAACCCAAGAGAAAGCAATGGCAAAGATCACAGAGGGGTGACAAAACCTATTCCTAGGAATGTCTCCATTTGTACAAGTAAGACCATGACTAAATGATCACTCATGGGTAAAATCAAAAACTGATCACTTAAAAGCCACAGGGTTTTAAAATGTTGATAGTATGGCAGTATTATAGTCACAGAAGATGTGT
This sequence comes from Calotriton arnoldi, assembly GCA_963921515.1. Taxonomy (NCBI): domain Eukaryota; kingdom Metazoa; phylum Chordata; class Amphibia; order Caudata; family Salamandridae; genus Calotriton; species Calotriton arnoldi. The sequence goes on along the minus strand of CAWUFW010000037.1, from coordinate 1,076,895 downwards.
AGGCAAAACTTTCAGCAATGGTTACCGACTGTACATCTGTCGGCCTTTGAGGCCAGCACAAAAACAACAAAGAATAATTTGTTAGAGATTGTCCAATATTAGTCCAAAATGACAAAATCAGTGGCAGATTTTCAGAACAACCACACACAATACATTTACATGAAAGAGTATTAAGGAAAGGTGGATAAGGTAATAATCGGGCAAGGATCTATCACTCGCAGACTAACACTGGACACTAATGGAGAAATCCCCCTTAAATTTACAGCAGAGCACAATTAAAACCTCCTTGTGAACGGCAACCTCTGCAGCTTGCTATGTACCTTCACTTTTTTTTAAAAAGACAGACTGTCACAGACGGTGACCTATAGGTTATTACACAAGAAAGCTGTACTGTAACCTTTTTTGAAATGCACCTTAAGTAGTGAAGATATAGTACAAACACAAGACGAATAATATGTAATACCTTGTTGCTTTTTCCGGCACATCACAGTGAAGAGTGTTGCAAATGCGGATATTAGCACCAGCGGGACCGTGATGGCAATCGCCCGTATTGGACCAGCCCATGGGGAATGCACTGCCAACAAGGAACATGGTTAGCAATACATATAGGTATGGTTTATCACAGATTATTAAAGGTATATCAACGCTACTGGAATTATGCAATTGTGCGGCCACTGCGATGTTCGCATGATTATAGATTTGCCACATTAGCCACACAATCCATCATCTGGCCCATAATATGCAGATTTTAACCAAAAAACTATTTTGTTTCTAGCTGAAACTGTTCAAAAGTTACTAACAATCCAGCGATACGTAGCAGGGCAAAGGAAGGCCCTTTTCAAAACTTGACTGGTCAGCTTTCTGTTGCTTATTGCTAAATTTGGGCGTTAAACTGGTACGAATGAGGTGCAACCAATGCCCAGACAGTGTTACTAAGTTTACAAAAGACGAAATAATGAAGTAATACTATTACAAAATGTGCCGCATTATTTGACTTTTCTTGCTGCATAATTTAATCAACCCTGCGGCATAATTTGGCCCTTTCCTGCCGCATAATTCCAGTGGCCCTGGGTATAAATACTAAAAAAAGTTGAGCAACAGAAATCAGTTCGAATGCCAATAAAAACATGTGCATATCTGAGAGTTAAAATGCAATAATAAGAAACAAAACACTCAGAAATTCTCAAGGGGTCAGGCTGAGCCAGCCTTCCAAGTGTTTTTCCAGGCTCCTTTCAAGCAAACTCTGAATGGATGAGATAGTTAAAGCTGGCCCTACACAACGTGACAGGGCTGGGCCACAACACCCTTTTTGTAGATCTGGCCCTTTCCGCCATGAGCTGCGCGCAGGAGTGCGCGAGCCAAAATGGAACCTGAGCCGCTCCAACACTTTCAAATCACAAATAATCAACCATTTTTCCATGCTGTGCAAATCTCGAACACGGAGGAGTCCTCAAAACGTGACTGGGCTCTGGCCCAAGACCTGGTAACAGATACCCTTTCCCAAAGTCTCCTCGCTCCTGCAAAGCAGAAGCCTGCTTGACACTTCTTTCTGTTTCTCCACAACGTCGGAGTCAGGCATTCAACAAGTGAAACTCTGAAATGATGTGCCACGAAGTTTGTGTGCAGAATACGAAATGGCTCATCAAATGTTCTACAAATCCACAAGAAATTCCCGCAGGAACAAAATTCCAAAAAGAGCACAAAGAACACAAACCAAAAAATGAAACAAAATAGTCTCAGAAAAATGAAAAAAATGTATAAGTTGTTTTGAACCCAAGCATTTCAAAGATGTACAATCTACCTCAGAATCAGATGAAAGGACAAGCATTGGCATAGCCAATAGGTCTCGCCTTTGGGGCCTTATAAGTGTTTAGCCAGAGCTACTGACTTTGCCAATGTCTTCAAGCTGTGCTGTAGAGAAGTGTGGCTGCTGTCCGGCATGCTGAAAAGTTATAATAAAAAAGTGTCAGAAGCATTTTTGTTACTTTATATATGACCAAGAAGGCATTATGTAAAACTGAACGACCATATTAAAAAAGTATTTACAATAAAAAAATTCCTCAGTTTTCTTTTGTTCTTGCAATGCTGGCAACTTGTTTCTGCCTATTGCAATGGTTGTTTGTTAAAGCTTTTTTTTTTAATGGGACATAAACAATCGGAGGGTGAAGGTTGGGAACTAGTACCTGTATTATAACACTAGCAGCGGCCAGACGCTAGGGGAATCAACAGATGCCAGATTCCGAGAGCAGGCTGAGGTGGTGCTGAGTGATGCTGAGGTGGTAGTGGTGGTGGTGGTGACTGTTGCGGAGACGATGCTGAGGTGATGCTGAATGATACTCAGGTCTTGCTGAGTGATGCTGTGGCGGCGCTGAGCGATGCTGTGGCGGCGCTGAGCGATGCTGTGGCGGCGCTGAGCGATGCTGTGGCGGCGCTGAGCGATGCTGTGGCGGCGCTGAGCGATGCTGTGGCGGCGCTGAGCGATGCTGTGGCGGCGCGGAGCGATGCTGTGGCGGCGCTGAGCGATGCTGTGGCGGCGCGGAGCGATGCTGTGGTGGTGCTGAGCGATGCTGTGGTGGTGCTGAGTCATAATGTGGTGGCCCTGAGTGATGATGTGGTGTCGCCGAGTGAAGCTATGGTTGTGCTGAGTGATGCTGTGATGGCGCTGAGTGATGCTGTGGTTGCGCTGAGTGATGCTGTGGTTGCGCTGAGTAATGCTGTGGTTGTGCTGAGTAATGCTGTGGTTGCACTGAGTGATGCTGTGATGGCGTTGAGTGATGCTGTGATGGCGTTGAGTGATGCTGTGATGGCGTTGAGAGATGTTGTGTTGCTGCTGAGTGATGCTGTGCTGGCTCTGATTGATGCTGTGCTGGCTCTGATTGATGCTGTGGTGATGCTGAGTGATGCTGTGGTGATGCTGAGTGATGCTGTGGTGATGCTGAGTGATGCTGTGGTGTTGCCGAGTGAGATAGAGTGAAGATATAATGCCCAATTAGAGAGGGTGGTGAGAGAGAAAGGGTGTACATAGAATAAAGAGTGGAGCGGGATAGAGAGAGAGAAAGAAGGGGAGAAAGAGTGAATGAAGGAGTTTGAAAGAGAAACAGATAAAGGGGTGAGAGAATGAAAGGCTAAAAAAAGATAGAGAGGGGAGAGTTAATTAAGTAGAGAGAGAATTAGAGAGGGGAGAGAAGGAGAGAGACAATAAGAGTGGGGGGTGTGGAGTTTAAATAGAGTGAAGAAGTGACGCGGAAAAAGTAACCTTAAATATAGCTTTGTGCTTTGCGCGAATAAATATCTAAAAAAAAGTGAGACAAAAATACTGGTAATTAGGCTGTGACTCCCAATATAAAACAAATAGCGATATAAGGTGAAATCAACCCACCGAAGCAATATTTCTAACTAGACAAAAAAGCTTGCATTTCAATGCTAATCGCTGTTGTTTTTCATGTGACTGTAGTCCAGGGCCGTCAGTTGGTAATGTGAGCTGCTGCTGCGATTGAAACATCAGAGTCCAGAGAGTTAATGAGCCATGACGAGGAAATGAGGAAGAGATAGGAAACCCAGATGGCAGCTGCGCGCGTGCACGCCTTCGTGAACGCAAGCTGGTCGCCAGCCGAAAGCCAGTGGGTTTGCACTTCCAAAACCCGCTTACTAAAACTCTCGGCCAGACCAGCGCAAGCGCTGGTGCAGGCAGAGACCTAAAAAAGGGGTGGAATTGAGAGAACCCAACAGCAAGACTACCACGCGAGCCGCAAAGGCCTGCACCAAATCTAGAGTTCCCCACCGATGCAGTAGGGCTTTTTGCTTCAGGGGTGGATCAGGGAGAAGAAACTGCTTCTAACCTTCATCACAAGCTCCTCCTGGCATGGCTCCTCCTGGCATGGCCCCACCTTACATGCACCCACTATAGCACAGATCGCTACCCCATGTGCAGCTCTGAGATTCTGCCCCTTTTCCGCAGGCACCCTGGACCCTGAAGGTCTTGGAAATGTACTCCCTACTTGGGGGTACACTTCCAGGACTCGCATTCAAAATGCTGATGATCCACAATGCGTCAGGCACATTTCTTCAGATTTCTATGCGAGACCACCATGATCATGTACAGAACAAACGCCGGTGGAAATGACATCCAAGGGGCCACCCTCAATTGGGCAGTTCATCCGATACTACATCAGCTGTCCTGGTGGTTGTAAAATGGGGGTCCTCTATGGAGCCAACTGCTACTGCTCCATGGAGAACACTGGCTCAACCTGTCTTCCAAAAAGAGCAGCAAAACAAGGGGGAGGGGCTATGTCCTGTTACCATTCACCTGTAAATGAAGACCAAAGTCAACGACCCAGTAAGTGTCAATAGCGCGGAGTGGAAATGTCGCTCAATAATTCACCCTCAGTCTGAACAACTTCTAAAGCTCTTATAAAAAGGTACTAAAATTCTCTTCTGCTTACCGAGATAACTCTAGCTGCTTGGAAGAAACTCGTTTCTTTCGCTAATAAAGCCATTTTAATGTATTCACACTAGGGATTCAAATAGAAACTAAAAGGTGAAGGCATGTTTTCATTAAAGTTCTTTTTTTCAGTAGCAGGGGTCTTTCGAACAATCAATGTTTGTAGCAAGCTTAAGCAGTGCATACCTCGCGCAACAGTACAGGCATGAGATGAATGTGGGTAGATGAGATATCAGAGCTTACACAACATGCAGGTATTTATAAAACTACAGTGGGAGCCTTTAGAGGTGGTGGTGGTGGTGAAAGCATGGGGTTTCGAGAGGGTGGTCTTTGAAGGTGAAGAGGAGGGCTTTGAGGGCAGCGTTCGGTGGGGGTTAGGAAGATGAACCACATAATGGGGAGGGCGTGCGAGCGATGGGGACCTAAAAAGGCCAAAGGACTGAAAATGAGAGGAAACACAGGGTTCTGAACCAAAGGCTGATGTGGGATGACCCAAATGTGCTTAAACCCTGGAGTTGGGTGTCGATAAAAACGCAAAGAAGGTAGAGAGAAGACCAGAGAACATCGCTTGCAGAGGTCTTCAATGGCACAAACCCCACTCTGTGCTTCTGCCTCACTCAAGCGAGCCTTGTTATCTTCAAGTAAGGGGCGGCAGTGGCAAGACCATCATTTGCAATAGTACAATAAAGCAGTCAACTGGTTATAGTTGTATCCATCTTTACTGCCCAGCTCTTGACCAATGTCAATTATAAATATCTGTAATATGAAGCAGATAACCTTTCTCACAAATAAAACCTAAATATGCCCTGCCATTAACCTCTCAAAATGATTCCTTTCTGTACTGGTTGTACTAAGCATCAGTCTCTTGTGAAAACCCTGGCAGTGATATTAGTTCACAAGGCAGAGCTTGGAATTGATAATGGTTGCCCAGGCCACAAAGAGCAGATACTTCTTGTGCTTCAAGCTAGTTGTCACCATACACATGCCACAAAGCAGTATAATTACATCCCGCAGTGTCTCTTTAGATATCTGTTGAATGGGGGCAAGACCACTCTTAGCCGAAGCATCACATCTCAACTGAGAATCATTTGCTATTGAATCTAGTCTTACTCGCTTCTTTAGTGTTCTAGGAGAAATTTCATCTAGTTTGCACCTTTGGTAATATTAAAAGATGGTGACCATGTTTGTGGGTCTGTGCGCTGGAGGTTGATTTTTCTTACTTGTGTATAAAATCTGTACAGTGTCCAAGTGTTATGATCACATCACCCCATTGTGGGAGGAATAATCACAGTACTTCCTCTGCTGGGTGTGCTGAAGTAAGAGGGAGGCCAGGGTATCAAGTATAACTGCATAATTGATTGTTCAATCACTGTGCAAGGAGCTCTGAATGCTTGAGTGTCCATGCTCGTTGCGGAGTACTGCCTCCAAGATTTAATTGCAGTGGCTGCTGCTTTTGTAAAGGAAGTGGGTGTATTGTCTGAGGTGTCCCTACCCTGCAAGCAACACAAAGCTGCAGCAGTCCCTTCCATTTGGCACTTTTGGATACTTTGTCTTTCTCCCATGTCTCAGCTCCTGCCCATTAATAAAGATATGATCCTTAAAGGCCTTATTCTGCACCTGTGGTTTTACCTCCATTCAGACCCAGTCAAGGACGAATGGAGCCTGAGCACCAGTCCAGTCGTCATCGGTCAGCAGTGCCTCCTTTATGCAGATGTTGGAGGTCACCTTCTCCTGTTTAACTGTACTGTCTTGCTCATGCGTTGATTAACATCCAGATGATACCCAACAAGGACCTCCACACTCTCACTACTGGCTAGTGTAACAAGTTAAAATCCTGTGAAGTAACAATTTGCCAGACCAGATCTTCCCCACTCCCAAATTTCCTACCTTTCTCTTACTTTTGCTATCTGGGTTTGGGAATTAGGTAGGCCTCATTTACAAGCAATCTTAACAACAACTAAATAAAGTACAAGGAAAATTAACGTCTTCAAATAGCAAATCAGTTTATCCATTTGAAATTATCACCGTTGTCTGTGTTGATAATGAATCCAGTAGATCCCGGTACTATGATGACGTATCTTTCTACAAATAACGCATAACTTGGTATTTTTAAAAAGATGCTTATTACCTGGTTTCAGGGTGTAAATCATCATTTTCCTTGTGGTGTTGGTGTCATCAACAAGCTTGAAATAAAAAAAAATTATTATAACAAAATATAGCAATGACGGAACAATTACTTGATTATGTGAATTTTTACAAAAGTACTTGTTTTTTTGTCTCAACATTTGTCAGTGAAGTTTACTAAAAATAAAATAAAGCCAACATTCTTTCTGACATGGATCTCAGTAACCAAAGGCCCTTAGTGCTTTGGTGTAGGGAACTGTTAACCATCATTCATCCTGCATAGGAAGAAATACAAAGATCCTGAGGTAAACCTCTTGCTTGGACAGAGTTTTGAATCAGTCCACTACTGAAGAGGACATAGTCCCTAGTCCTCAATATCAAGCCCCTCTTCAGGATAGGGTTATATATGAATGGGGCAACCCGTTAGACCACTGGACCCGGGTATTCATATGGTACACAAAGAAAGTGGTTACAGTGGAGTTCAATTGCAAACCAACTAGAAAGACATCAATTCTTGTATACATACAAATAATTTAGACATCACAAAAGAAGTCAAAAAGTACTTGTGATTTAATTTGCATCACAGAAAGATGATTAAATCAAACAAATAATGATTGTATGAATCAAAAAGATCATAAAATTTGGTGCTCAGAGAGAGGGAGGGGGGTGAGTGTTGAGGAAGGGTTGCGTGATGGTGTAAAGGAAGGGGAAGGTAATGTGTTCTACATACATCCAAGGATTGTGGAACCTATCCCGCCATTTACTTGGCAAATGCATATAAAGAAAAACATAACATAATATAATAGGTACAGATACACAGTTCTCTGTCACCTATGTTTGATACACAGTAAAATATGTCGACGTTTCGACCCCTGTAATCATAAAGGGGATTCCAGCCTTATTGGGGGCACTTCATCAGGACCTTGGGGACACGTGACGAGGAGGGGGACGAGAGCACCTGGAATTAATTTATGCAAGCATTAATGAAGTGATGTAAGCAAGGAAGCAGTAAAGTTAACAACAAAATAAAAGGGGTAATTACCAATGTGATACAGCGCGAAGAATCTAGCTGTGATTAAAGACGTGGGGCCCGTAAGCTCCTAGAGGGTCAGAGGCGAAAAACAGTAGTGGTCTAGTAGAGGATCCAATATAATCACAAATACTGAACATTCCAAACTAGTAAAAAAACTCACTGTAATTGAGAAGAATTGATTGCAATCCAAAAATTAAGGTAGGTTTGTGCCTTAAATGCACCAGGATTCCCGAACACGGTTGGTTACTAACCTGAAGCAAGAATGCGTGAAGGCTAAAGACTTAATAGGACAAGAGACTACATGCATACTAAGTTGCTTGAAATGAACCTCAATGTCAACCTAGAGACAACACAGTGTTGCCAACAATGAACCATATTAAATTAAGAGGTTGGTACTCAAGAACAAGAAACAAGTTTAAATTACAACGTGGCTACTAAATTGCCCATAAAGTGATCATTAAAAGGACACCGCGGTGCACAAACAACAATATGCGCCGCGTGTGTAGAGGAACCGGCAAAGTCAGGGGGAATGTGCACATAGTGGAATGCTTACAAGGTTGATAAGCGACCTGCAGCATGAATGCGTGAGGGCTAAAAGCTTTATGGGATAAGAAAACTTAGTGCAAACTGAGTTGCTTAGAGTGAAACTCAATTTCAACATAGTGACTACACAGTATTGCCAACAATGAATTATAATATATTAGCGTGCTGGTGCTCGAAAACAGCAAGAAACAAGTTAAATTACCACACGGCTGCTTGCCCACAAAGTGAACTATCATTAAAAGGATAACGCGGTGCAGAGAGAGCAAATGCGCCGTGTGTGGAGGAAACCGTCAGAGTCAGAGGAATAATGCACGCATTAGAACGCGTCGGCTCCCATGGGAGTCCTGAACATGATAAAGGAGTGAATTATTGCCAATTACAGAGCCGCCGTTCGGGTAAGTGCATTGTCCGCAATAGAGCAAACGAAGCGTGGACACGCTGCCTGTGTGTGTGTGTGTTTTTAGATCCATATGTGTTTTTAGAACCATGCGGGTTTTCACTCCCCTTTGGCAATAATTCGCTCCTTTATCATGTTCAGGACTCCCATGGGAGCCGACGCTTTCTAATGCGTGCATTTTTCCTCTGACTCTGCCGGTTTCCTCCACACACGGCGCATTTGCTCTCTGTGCACCGCGTCATCCTTTTAATGATAGTTCACTTTGTGGGCAAGCTGCCGTGTGGTAATTTAACTTGTTTCTTGCTGTTTTTGAGCACCAGCACGCTGATATATTATAATTCATTGTTGGCAATACTGTGTAGTCACTATGTTGAAATTGAGTTTCACTCTAAGCAACTCAGTTTGCACTAAGTTTTCTTATCCCATAAAGCTTTTAGCCCTCACGCATTCATGCTGCAGGTTGCTTATCAACCTTGTAAGCAATTCCACTAGGTGCACATTCCCCCTGACTTTGCCGGTTCCTCTACACACGCGGCGCATATTGTTCTTTGTGCACCGCAGTGTCCTTTTAATGATAGTTCACTTTATGGGCAATTTAGTAGCCACGTTGTAATTTAAACTTGTTTCTTGTTCTTGAGTACCAGCCTCTTAATTTAATATGGTTCATTGTTGGCAACACTGTGTAGTCTCTATGTTGACATTGAGGTTCATTTCAAGCAACTTAGTATGCATGTAGTCTCTTGTCCTATTAAGTCTTTAGCCTTCACGCATTCTTGTTTCAGGTTACTAACCAACCTTGTTCGGGAATCCTGGTGCATTTAAGGCACAAACCTACCTTAATTTTTGGATTGCAATCAATTCTTCTCAATTATAGTGAGTTTTTTACTAGTTTGGAATGTTCGACATTTGTGATTATATTGGATCCTCTACTAGACCACTTCTGTTTTTCGCCTCTGACCCTCTAGGAGCTTACGGGCCCCACGTCTTTAATCACAGCTGGATTCTTCGCGCTGTATCACATTAGTAATTACCCCTTTTATTTTGTTGTTAACTTTACTGCTTCCTTGCTTGCATCACTTCATTAATGCTTGCATAAATTAATTCCAGGTGCTCTCGTTACCCTCCTCGTCACGTGTCCCCAAGGTCCTGATGAAGATCCCCCCAGTAAGGCTGGAATCACCTTTATGATTACAGGGGTCGAAACGTCGACATATTTTTACTGTGTATCAAACATAGGTGACAGAGAACTGTGTATCTGTACCTATTATGTTATGTTTTTCTTTATATGCATTTGCCAAGTAAATGGCGGGATAGGTTCCACAATCCTTGGATGTATGTATAACACATTACCTTCCCCTTCCTTTACACCATCACGCAACCCTTCCTCAACACTCACCCCCCCTCTCTCTGAGCACCAAATTTTATGATCTTTTTGATTCATACAATCATTATTTGTTTGATTTATTCATCTTTCTGTGATGCAAATTAAATCACAAGTACTTTTTGACTTCTTTTGTGACGTCTAAATTATTTGTATGTATACAAGAATTGATGTCTTTCTAGTTGGTTTGCAATTGAACTCAACTGTGACCACTTTCTTTGTGTACCTCTTCAGGATAGGCAAACCTATATCTAAATCTACAAATCACGCATAATGTAGCAGTAAAAACAGACATAATTAGAGCCACGTGGCTAAAAAAGCATAACATTTAGTACAGCAAAGAAAATAATCTGGATGAAATAAAAGTTAATGGAAAAAAGTGACAAGAGCAGCATTTTCAATTTCTGCTGCTTGCACTAAAACTAATCTAATTATCTGAACCATATCTCAGCTTCAACCAGAATTTAGTCACTGCTTAAGTGTCCTTATGTTATTTAAAGCAGGCCTGAATAAGGTAAAATCGATGGAAAAATTGAAACATTTTGATACAGCCTTAATGATAAAAATGGCAATATTTTTGCAAATATATTTTGGGAGAAAAAAGGCCATCCTTAACAAAGATACTGAGTTCTGTCGTTTTTACCTCTATCACATAGTCACCAGGTGAAACATTCTGAAGAATACAGTTCGTCACTTCTACATTATGGTCCTGAGGAAGAAGAAGAACAATTATTCATTAGTACTTTGATACATACATCATGGCAAGGACAATAAGATTAGAAAAGGAGGGGACTCCACTTTCCTGACTTTTACTATCCTAACAACGTGACAGATGACAAGATTCTGATTAGCCAGATACTCTGATTTCAGCAAATAGGCAAATGGCTTCTTTAGAACTTTAGTAACAACAGTGAGCATGGTAGATTTGGGCCAGCGTTATACAAAAGCCGTTTGTTGTGCAGCCTCTTCTGAAGCACACACTGCATAGACACAAAGGTAGAACCCACACACAGGAAACTGCATTTCCTCTCTTGCGTAGGGACATAACTCCATGACATGACTTTGCCCATGTACCTTTACCAGAAGAGCATGATCAAAAGTCCTCCCTCTGCACCCTGAAGGACGTGCTGGTTGCTCTCCACTCAGGAGTTAGAGAGGCCTTGTACCCCTTCAAAGTGCACTTTAGGAGGGGTACCAAAATGCAAAATATATATATGTCATTCATTATAGGGGATTTGATTACAAGAATATATATATATATATATATATATTACATAGTGGCATACACCACTAGATAGTTATAGTTATGTCTGCTTTTCCATAGAAAGATAGTTTTTTGTTTGCTAACAACTTTAGCCCCGTTTGCTGAATCTTCACATAACTTTCCAAAAACAAAGTTCCTCCACCTCAGCGCCTTCCTTGAAAGTTTCGGTGTGATCCGTTAAGCGGGGGTCATGAAAAAAGGGGGGGGGTCCCAAAACGCAAAATCCACATGCGTTTTCCATAGACTTCTTTAGACAAGGCTAGAGCAAAAACTGCTAAATGGAGCTACACCAAATTTGGCAGGAAGCTACATCTTGGTCCGCATAGTGTGCTTTTTGTGATTTGGTGTACATCCATTCAGTAGTTTTTGAGAAATTAAGGGACAAAAATAATTGTGCATCTGGAGGGTTAGGTCAACGAGCATCAATTGAAAAATTAGAGTGTTCTGATTGGTCCAGGGAGCTTTATTTCCCTTAAGCCAGCTCGTTCCCGCTGGAGTCAGACTCCAGCAGGAGTGAGAGCTCTGATCGGCGGCCAGCAACATGAGAAAGATTTTGCTGACAGCCATTATAGGACTCGGGGACTTAGTCCTCTGTCCTGAAGTTAAAGTAAACAAAAAACACAAAGGGGTAGGGATACCCTGACCCCATAGGCCCCACGGGGGACACACAAAGGACACCCAATGTGGGGACCCAGAGGACACCCCATGGGGGGGACCCAGAGGACCCCACCCGGGGCCAAAAACAAAAACAGCAAAAAAATGCTGTGATCCTGCAAGAGTGAAAAAAAAACATGACAGTCAGGTCGCATTTAGTAACCTCCAGGCTGTATTCATAAAAGGGAGGGGGGGTTTGCGTGGTCCTCCCCCCCCCCCCTGAGCTTGCAGAGGCCCCGGGGAGCCCACCCCCGGGTCCAAAAATAGTTTATATGGGCGGGGGAGCCGCACTGCCCCCCCCCCCCTTCCTCAAGCCTCCAGAGGACCCAGGGAGCTCAACCCCAGGGTGGAAATTTCTTTCTATGGGGAGGGGGACCTTGAAGCCCGAGCTTCTAAAGACCTTGGGGAGCCCACCACTGGGGCCGATTACTTTAAGCAATTGGGGGCCACGCAGACACCCTTCCTGAGTCACTGATGGCAGAGGGGAACCTCATCCACTGGGTCTCACTCACAAGCTATGTCCTGGGGAGCCCACCCCCGGAACATAGCAGTTTCGCTGCCTGCACTGGTGCGGGCAGGGAAACCTGCATTTGCTTTCACTTGGTTGAAGCATTTTTAAATGTCCCACAAAGTGGGAGCAAGCACCAAGTCCGCTTCCAGTGGGTCGGAGATTCAAAATTCCACTCCCAGTGGGCGGGAACATTTTTGATCTGTTTCCCTGCCTGCACTTAAGCGGGCAAGGAAAAGGATTAAAAGATTGCTCCAGCCCAGAGGGAGCAGCATTAGGAGCTGTTCCCTCCGGGAAGGAGCAATGCCGGCTCCCGCTGTATGCAGGGAGCTGGTGGGGGTCTTGGGGCTCCCCCGCAATACCCCAATGAGTATGTTGAGTGCCCTGGGTGGGCACCAGGGCACCCGCCTTCAACTGACCAGGCCCCAGGTGATGGGCCCCCCAGGCTGAAATCAGCCCACGGAGGGAGGCTGTGCCCCCTCCCCCTGAAAATGATGCTGGACCCTGAGGGGTGGGGTTCCGGGACCGAAACGTCTTGGGGGGGGCACAAGGTCCAACCTCCTTTAAAATGATGCTGGGCCCTGGGGGGATGGGGTACCCAGGGCCGAAATCACCCCCCTCCCCTTTATTTTAAAGAGTGGCTCTGGGTGATGGGGTCCCCAGGGCCTAACAAGGCTCTGGAAAGGGGGTGAACCACATGGCCCCCTCCCCCCCCTTTCTTTAAAAGTAAGTGGCCCCAGGGGGTGGGGTTCCTATGGCTGTAAACTGGTTGGGGAGGGGCCCCCTCCCATTACAAAAAATACACAGTTATCACCCCAGGGCTTAAAGAGGCTCTGGGAGGGGGCTGCACGGCCCCCTCCCCTTTATTAAAATTAATGGCCCCAGGTCCTCTGGGTCGATAACTTGGGGAGGGGGGGGCTGCGTGCCCCCCTTTATTTTTGGAAATTACCCTGAGACATGGGGTCCCTAGGACACTGAAAGGTTCTCCTTTTAACATATGTACGGCCCTGGAGGATGGGGTCCACAGGGCCGAATGAGGCTTGGGGAGGTGGGCCGTACGGCCCCCTCACCTTTAATAATACAAAAAAAAAAAGCCCTGGGTAATGGTGTCCCCAGGATCATTCTATATGGCCGAACCCCGCCAGGCAGGGCCGAAGGCCATGTTTAATGTGGGACTGGCTGCCTTGGGGGGGATCGGGGGGGGATTTAATTTGCTTATGGTAATTAAATATTACTTTGTTTAAAAAAAAAAAACTAGAAATTCACTGAAAAAACCAAAGGTTAAAGTAACGTTATAATTAAGTGAATTTGTCGGTGACCATAGTAACGTTTTGAAAGAAGAAAAAAAAAACACATTCCCCAGTTTTAGTTAGTAGAGCGAACTATAACTTGCGCCTCCGCCATGCACTGCTTATGACCTCTTATATGACATCACTCATAACATGTTCTATGACATCATTTATGACATCACTGATGACATTTCAAGTTAATCTTACCGGTCTGCAGGTCTTTTGTTTAAAGGGACCCTCATGCTTCAGCTTGTAATGAAGATAATACAACTTGAATCCATAGGTATAAGGGGCGTGGTCAAATGACACGTGCATGTTGAAACCTTGCTGGCTCACACTGAGGTTCTTTGGCTTCCAATCTGAAAATAAGTGAATTCTTTTTTAAGCAACAACCTTACCACCACAATATCTTCATCATGTTTGCAAGACCACGACTATACTCACAAGGTCTGCAGATCAGACTGTCAGGCTGCAACAGCATTTCACAAGCTGGAAAGACACAAGCACAGATCATAACTTTTGCAGCATCAGTTTTAACACAATGCAAAACATCAAGAAATCAGAGGCAATCATTTACTGTCACTCGTTATTTAGAGCAATTATACTAACAAAAACACATTCACACATTACTAAAATGTAAATGTCAAAATTTTATTTATTTCCACAGTAAATCAAAAGTGACATAAAAAACACCTTATTGCCTCAAAGATTGCATGTAACATGTACTTTTCACATGGAGACAATTCTCCTAATAATCACAATATCTCTCCAGTGTGATTTTATTTTCCTGCAAAACCTGAACCCTTTTCATCCTGGACTTGGTTAAATATCTTTTGTTAAAACAAGTGCACATGCAAAAAATGCAGTCGCATAAACCATATATGAAGATGTGCATGCATAAGGGATTCATGAGTTATGGCCATGGCCCACATTAAAAAATGGTAATATGTAGTATACTACAGTCTGTACAACAGCATATATAATGTATCTAAATACATATCGATAGATACACACATACGTCGAGTTTCACTGATACTCTTGTTCCTATGCACAGATGCACGTGTACTTATGCAAGGATATCAAGAAAATGTTCAAAAGCATGAATCATTCCAACTTAAGAATAATGTAGTTAAAGTGGAAATGAGCAACCAAGTGACAATGGCGAAAAACACTAGATCAAATTCCCTTCGGTCTATGGTTAATTTTAAATAAACAAATAAAAAATCTACATTCAGCAAAAGGAATTTAAATAAAAATTGATATTAAATTCCTTTCACGTAGAATACAATAAAATACTTACAGAACCATGTAGATGGATGGTGCTAAAAGCCATGCAGAGAAAAGGCAAAGGATAGAGAAGGGGCAAAAAGGCCATACATTTGGCATATGTGTTAAAGACCATGCAGACTGAAGGTGGAAATACCATACAGTTTTTAAGACACAGAAAATGTCGCCCAAAAACAGCAAAAGGTAGTATAAAGAGGAGCCATAAACGACAGACAAATCAGACATATCCAAACGATACACAGTTTTAAAAAGTAATAGAAGGAAGGTGTAAGGGATAGAGATTCAGAAACAGTACAGAACAAAAAAGTGGACAGGAAAGACTAAAAGGTAAACAAGCATTGAAAATGCAATAGGTCTCGCCTTTGATTAAGTTAAAGCCATTTGCTTTGCTAATGGTATTGTATAGCAAAGCAAATGGCTTTAACTTAATGAAAGGCGAGACCTATTGCATTTTTAATGCTTGTTATTTACGCTGTTAGCGTAGAGCTCACGCGACAGTCGGGTCGTTATTATTATTTACGCTTTCCGCGTAGAACTCCTGTCTCAAAAAGCAGCATGCTGCTGGGGTGTTAATATTTACGCTTTCAGCATAGAGCTCACGCCCCAAGAAGCAGCGGGCAGCCAGGCTATTATTATTTACGCTTTCAGCATAGATCGCAGGTCCCAGAAAGCAGAAGATGGCCGGTTTGTTATTAAAAGTGGAACTTCGCGGGCGCCGATATTTTGCGCGTTGCTTTTAGTGAGACAGATTAGCAGAGCCGCACTGTTCAAGCTTTCTTGATCATCTGTAATTAAATGCGGAGTCGGGGGGGATTCTCAGAAGGCGTTTAGAGAAGCTGCAGTGAGCCAAAGTCATGCTGCTGTGTCAGAGTGGCATTTTTATTAATGAGAATACAAAAAGCTGGCATATTCTTAGCCCGGCTTGCGTTTAGTTACCAGGCAACCAGTGTATGGTAATTCAACCGCGAAATTTAAATCTTTGCGAGGGGAGCAGGCGTTGTGCAGAATGGTTGCGACCACGAGGAAAACAACCTGTGGGACCTGCTGAGGCGACTTCCGGGCTGGGTGGGTCGGATGGGGAACCCGGGGGAGAGAGGAGGTAAAGTGAGGGAGAGACGGGCTGCAGAGAGCGCTGGAGACAGAGAGAGACGGGCTGCACGAGAAAGTGATAGCGAGAGAGAAATGGCAGACACAGGAATATAGGAGGAAGAGTGAGGAGGTGAGAGGAGAGTGAGAGACAGGATATCCCAGGGAGAGAGGGAGACAGAGGGAGAGAGAGAGGTGAGACAGAGGCTGAATAGGGCAAATAAGAGGAGAGAGAGAGGTGGTGTTAAGTGAGAAACCACGGGGAGAAAAGATAGCTAAAGCCATAGAGTAATAGAGAGAGGGAGAGAGATTAAGAGGGGGATGGAGCCAGAGAGAAAGATGGTGAGATGGGAGAGAAGATGTAAAAGGAAGAAGAGAGCGAGCGAGAAAAAGATAACAAGAAAACGATAAAGAGTTAAAGAGTATGAATGCGAAAAAGAGAAAGGGAGAGAGGGTAAGAGTGAGGCTGGCGAGAGAGAGAAGGATGGAGAGAAAAAAGCAAGTGAGAGCAGTAGAAGACAGAGCGGAGATTAAAAAAGCAAAAATAGAATAGGGAGTGAGAGGGGGTGACAGAGAGATCTAGGAGAGAGAGACAGGAGGTGAGAGAGGCTGATAGTGTGAGAGCGAGGAGAAGCGAGGAAAAAGAAAAGGGAGCGAGGAAGGTTGGGAGACGGAAAGAAACGTAATGGGGGCTATAAAACAGCAAGATGGAAACAGAGAGCGCGCACTTGAAGACGAGATGAGAGGTGAGACATATAAGGGAGGGAGGAGAGACATTGTGCAAGAGAAAGAGAGGGACATTGAGAGAGGTGGATTTGAGGAGAGCGGAAGCCGGGGAGAGAGAATGCAAGAAACGTAGACAGGAATCAATGAAGCAAGGGGAAGAGCGAGAGTGTTGATGAAAGATGCAGAACGAGAGAGAAAGAGGTCGTGAATGAAAATTAAATGAGAAGTAATGCAGGAAAGAAAGAGAACAGCCCAAAGAGTGAGAGGGCGTGTAATCGATCACAGGCAACCAGACACAAACAATGTTTATTTGTAAGGAGACACATTTGAGCCAGCAAACACCCGTGAAAGCACACTTATACCTACTTTCAGGAAATGTGCAGACCTTAACATTCACTAACAGTACTTAATCCCCAAGAAACGCAGAAACTTTGTGCGGATGAGGGAGCGAGTCGCGAAAGGCGCGGACGCTGATGTGGAGCGAGTCGCGAAAGGCACGCACGCTGAATATATGTAAAAGAACAAGGATGCAAACACTCGCTCCAATGAGCACAATCAAAGATTGCAGACTCTTTTTTTTCAATATTTGATGCTTTTAGTAAACAGCGCAGCATGCCGCGCTGCTTATTAAAAGCATCAAATATTGAAAAATACAGTTTGCCGAGCCCAAAAAAAAAAAGTCCCCAGAGTGTCACGCCGCCAGTAAAGCATCCAGTTCCCGCGTGCACATCTTCTGTCCGTTCGCGTGCAAATCTGGAATGCGTATTGATGCCAAAAGGCCCTCGCATGGCGAAAGCAGCGCATGCGCGCTGCTAATGCCAGGCGAGACCTAAAAAAAAACTAAAAAAAACAGGGAGGAAGACCAGGAATAAAAGAAATATATGGAGAAAGCAGTTGGACCCTGGAGATTAAAGTAAGATGTTTGGGTAGAAGCACAGGAAAAGTGAGCAGCAAGGGTACCAATAGCACAACTTGTGAAATGGGGCAGGAAAAATGAAAATCATTAAGATGAAGTAGATGAAATAACTGCAGGAAGAGGACTAGAGGAATAGTAAAAACTATGGGAAAAGTTAATGAAGGTTGGGGAGAGAGGAGAATACGGGAAAAGGAGAAGTAGAGAAATGGAGAGGAATAACAGAAGAGAGAGGGGGAACATACAGAAAGGGATAAAGGATAACATGGATCGAGTGTAGCCAATAATGAAAGAATACATGTATACAAAGGACACGAAAATTGAGACATGAAAATGGAGAATAATAACATTTAGTAGGGTGGAGAAAATTGATGAATCGGAGAAGAATTGGATTAAGGGAATTTAGGAATGATGAAAATCTGGAATGCAGAGAAATCACAGGGGAAACAGAAATAATGGAAAAGCAAAGAATTTTAAGCCTGCAAATCCAAAAACATGAAAATGGCACATTCCAATATCTTCTGCCTTAGCGACTGTGCCAAACCTACATCACTGTTGAGAGGATTTTGGACCTGCCTATAGCAGAACCACATCACAAAGAGCTGCAAAAACGTTACCATAAGAGTTACACTTACTTCGACTTCGGAAAAAGAACGGGTGGTAGTTGCTCTCATTTTTAACAGAAGGGAAAGGAATAACCTTTACAAAATAATCGGTTTCGAATTTCAGGTTCAAAAATGGCTGAGATTCCATCACCTAAAGAAAGAACAAAAAGACAGTTTTTGAAACATCAAGCCACTTAACATTAGATTGACAATATCTGATGCACGATGCATAGACGAGGGGACAAATTACACATGCTGCAGCAATATCTTGGAGCAGTAGTCTATTGGGAAAGAATGGTGCTGCATTTTCAGGTATAACGTGAGAGGAACACAATCTTAAACTACTTTTGCACCTGTAACTAAATTGGACTTCAATAATAGTTCTCCCATGAGCCCTTTGCTTCATGACATTTAAAGAACACACTCATAACAAATATATATATATATATATATATACATATACCCTTCTCTTGCCAGGATGCCTAACATCAGTAGGCATTTTATAAATTCTTATGAGAAACTCTCCCGCCTAAAATCCTAAAAATAGAAGACAGAATCCTTTTCTCCTAAACTTTGTAAAGTAGGTTTTTATGTTCCCATGTGTGAATAGAAGAAGCCTGCAGCCATATGAAGAACTACAGAAGATGTTATCACAAAACTATTAAAAAAAAAAAAATCTGATAGTGTATGTGTGTGAAGACAACTCTTTTATTGTATCAGATTTCCTGGTTCCTACAAAAAACCGTGCTCCAAGTAGTAGATAGTCTCCGATTCTCAAATTAACGAATTGTACACACTTTACCTTTTGTATTTCACTTTTGGTGGTAGAGGGAAATGAAAGCCTTCAGTTGATTCAAAGACCAATGCCATACTCTACTTACCGATTTATTGAAGCTAGCATTGAGCTGCTTTGGATCTTTTAAAACCATTTGCTGGCATAACCTCCCTTCGGATTTGAGCTCCTCCAGGATTACACGAAACCCCTTCAGAAATTCCAAACCTAAGGAGTAGAAAACCCATTACAGGTGTGAGAAAATATGGAGGCACTTGTGAACATTTCAGTAAGAAGGCATTAAAGGCTAGGCAGCTTAGTATCACCGGACTCCGCCTCTTCTCACTAAG
The DNA here is from genome assembly GCA_963921515.1 of Calotriton arnoldi. Taxonomy (NCBI): domain Eukaryota; kingdom Metazoa; phylum Chordata; class Amphibia; order Caudata; family Salamandridae; genus Calotriton; species Calotriton arnoldi. The sequence continues at coordinate 1,057,522 of CAWUFW010000037.1, read as the reverse complement.
TCCATTTGATAGGGTCTCCGGATAAGGCTGTATATCAGAATATCATTGACAAAAAACCACGACATGCCAAAATATCGACTACTAATAGAACCTTGTTAAAGTTAGCATACGTAGCTAAGTATAGCTTAACTATTTTTAACCATGCATTTACCTTAAATACTATTGAGAAAGAGTGTGTGTCAAAGTACATACACGTGGAGTTAGGAATATTAAATCTAGACTTGCTTAATGATATTCTAGTAGTCGATATAATGGCCATGTTTTTTTCCGCATGTCTATTTCTGTGTGAATATTCTGGTAGTAAAACCTGGATACATTTCTTTAATATTTAATGCTCCTCCATCAGTAAGGTTTCCCGACCACTTTAGTTTTGAAGCTCAGAGAAGGTTAAAATACAATACAAAGATATTTCATATTAACTATATGGTTTTAAGATCTTACTGGTATGTTCAAATACAACATGAAATAATTTGGGGCAATAATTGTAATAAATAGTTTTTAGGAAGGGACAGATGATGTATTGCTAGACTGTGATTTTGTCTTTGGAAAATTAAACTAACAAATAAGTGTGTATGAATTAATGTAATTTATAAATCGCAAACTCCTGCCCTTGGGCGTCTTGGCGCTATAGAAAACTAATATAGCTACAGCAGATGTCAGAAGCGAGTCAAGCAGATGATCAGGTGCCTTCTAGTCCTGCGAGAAAAGCCAGGTCTTTAAGTCCTTTCTGAATGTAAGTAAAGAGAGAGCAGCTTTTAATGTCAGTGGAAGGCTGTTCCAGAGCACAGCTGTGGTCCTGAAAAAGCTCTTCCTGCCCCAGTTGGTCCTCCTAAATGAGGGGACAGTCAGGTTCATGGCAGAGCCTGAGCGAAGCGTCCTCACTGGGACGTACCACTTGATTTTCTCCTTGAAATGGGCTGGCCCCAGTCCGTGCAATGATTTGTAAGCCAGACAAAGAGCCTTGAACCTACATTGTTGTCTGACTGGCAGCCAGTGTAGTGTCCTGATGGCTCCTCTAGCGGATTCATATTTGGGAATTTTAAAAAGGAAACGAGCAGCAGCATTTTACAAAGTCTGAAGCCTCTTCAGGAGACTCGATGCGAGATTAAGCTAGAGACTATTGCACTAATGGTAATGAGACATAATATCGAATCCAAAATATAGAATGGACATAATATCGAATGGACAATTTATAGTGGGTAATAATATCGAATTGCAGGTAAGTAATATCGACAGTCAAAATATCGACGTACATAATATAGGCACTAAAGAATATCGATTTTTTAATATCGAATTTTTAAAGTGTTTTGTATGTTAGTATATGTGTTAAAAGTGTATAATATTTTTGTAATGTATGGTTAATTATTATTTTAAGTTAAGAAATGTATGTAAAATAATTTTTGCGTATTTTACTTCCGTAGCGGGTTGTGGGTTTATAGGGGATTAGGGTGGGAAGTAATTTAATTATAGTAAATTAAATGTTAATTTTTAGGAATTAATAATTGTTTTTAAATTATTTTTGCGTTTTAGTTCTGTAGCGGGTTGTGGGTTTATAGGGGAATAGGGTGGGAAGTAATTTAATTGTAATTAGGTGAATATTTATTTTTATTTATTGGTATGGATTATTAATTTATTGCTAAATAAATATTAATTGGTAATTAATTTTTAATAATTGGTAATTAATAGTAATTAATTGATTAATTGATAATTATGTTAATTGTATTAATTTATTATTCGGAGCGGGTTGTGGGTTTATAGGGAGTAGGGTGGGAAGTAATTTAATTGTAATTAAGTAAATAATTATTTTTATTTATTGGTATTGATAATTAATTCATTGTTAATTAAATATTAATTGGTAAATAATTTTTATTAATTGGTAAATAAATTTTAATACTTGGTAATTAATAGTAATTAATTGATTAATTGATAAATATGTTAATTGTATTAATTTATTATGTGGAGTGGGTTTATAGGAGAATAGGGTGGGAAGTCATTTAATTGTAAACAATTATTGAAATTTGTGTATTGATAATTTTTTGTTAACTAATTATTTATTGGATTTTTTTGTATTACTTAATACATATTTGGCTTTGAAAATTAATTGGTTGTTAATTAATTATTAATAGGTAATAATTAATTTTTAATAAATATCTTCTAGAAATTTATCAATATTTAATTATTAAATCAATTTTAATTGATAATTAATTGTAAATAGTTATTTATTGGTTTTGATAATTAATTTATGTTTATTTAAATATTAAATAATTAGTTTCCCTACTATTGCACTCATTGGAGTAGGAATAGTAATTTTTACCCCTATGCTATCCAACGCTTTCCCTACTGTTGCACTCACTGGAGTGGGAATAGTAATGTTTACCCCTACGTTATCCAACGCTTTCCCTACTATTGCACTCACTGGAGTGGGAATAGTAATTTTTACCATGACGCTATCCAACACTTTCCCTACTGTTGCACTCTTTGGAGTGGGAACAGTAATTTTTACCCCTACGCTATCCAATGCTTTCCCTACTGTTGCACTCACTGGAGTGGGAATAGTAGTTTTTACCCCTACGCTATCCAACGCTTTTCCTACTATTGCACTCACTGGAGTGGGAATAGTAATTTTTACCCCTACGCTATCCAACACTTTCCCTACTGTTTCACTCTCTGGAGTGGGAATAGTAATTTTTACCCTCCCGCTATCCAACGCTCTCCCTACTATTACACTCGCTGGAGTGGGAATAGTAAATTTTACACTCCCGCTACCCAACAGTGATTTAATTTTTTTTAAAGTTATTACATATATAACATTTATTAAATTTAACATTTGTTAAACAATTTTAAGTATGTTTTAATTAATTATATTTATTATTTAATTACGTTAATGTTACTTTTAACATATTTTAAAAATTCGATATTTTTACATTCTATATTTTGACAAACGATATTTTGTATTCGATATTTTGGTACTTACCTGTTTGTAGATAGGGAGACTATATTTTGTACTTCGATATTTTGGCGTCGATATTTTGTCAAATCAATATTTTGGTCCTCGATATTATGTCACTGATCCGCACTAATCGATCCTTGTAAGTACCAGTGCAATGGTTACAGTTTTCAGAAGTTCGGGAGGCAAAAAGATTTCGATCTTTTTTATGAGCCTTAAGGAGCAAAATGAGACAGATGTAATTTTATTTACTTGTTCCTTGAACTTCAGTTCGTTATCTACCAGGAAGCCTAAGTTTTTTACTTTGTTTGAGGGTTCAGGAAGTGAGTCCAACTCAGGTGGCCACCAATGCAGCATCCAAAATCACATTGCTCATGCATGATCTGAATGCCATACCAGAGTCATTTTAAGGTTTTGCTAGTGACACCACGATTTTGGTGTAATTGGCGTAAGACGCCAAGAGAAAACCAGCATTTTTAATAATTGCCACGAGTGGCGTAACATAAAGGTTAAATAGTGTTGGGCTCAGTGCCGAGCCCGGGGGACTCCACCAGGCAGGGAGAAAGACCTCGATGTAAACTTGCCCATCGTCACATTATGTTGTCTATTAGCCAAGAAGGATTGGAGGAGATCTAGTGCTGTATTCTCTATCGCCAGACTTCGCAAACGGTCAGCCAAGATCTCGTGGCTGACCGTATCGAACGCTGCAGAGAGATCCAACAAAATCAGGGCCGCTGTCCCTCCCCTGTCCAGCAGTTCCCGAATATCCTCCGTAGCTACCACCAGAGCAGACTCAGTACTACGTTTTTTTCTGAACCCGTGTTGTGTATTGTCCAGTAAAGAGTTTTCCTCTAGATACTCAGAGAGTTGTTGATTAATTACTTTCTCCGCCAGCTTGGCAGCAAAGGGAAGTCTTGACATTGGGCGGTAGTAATTCAGCTCCAGAGCATTCAGATTGTCTTTTTTTTTTTTTTTAACAGGGGCAGCATAGAGGCAAGTTTCCAGTGAGTAGGAAAGGTCTTCCTGCAAACATGTTGTTCAGAATTTGGCCCAGATATTGTGCCACTTGTGCAGGGATCATATGCATTATTTTAGGAGAACAGGGGTCTTGAGGTGCGCCAGATTGGATTAGTGGGATTAATTTTGTGAGTTGCTCTTCTGAAGGGGCCTTAAAGGTGGAGAATCTGGTTTTACCTAAAGAAGCAGTTAAGGCACACCCATCCTGTTGACACGCTACCCTCTTCGCTGAAAGATTATTAAAATGTTAGCAACCTTTTCTTGAAAAACGTTTGCCAGCGCATCACTGAAATTTTGACTTATTACAGCATGGTTAGGGCTAGCTGGTACTATCAATTTTTTTTATAACTAAGAAAAGGGTTTTGTTTGCATCACAGGCTGCTTTTATATGCTCAGAGTAGTATGAGGTATTTGCTGCTAGGATACGTTTTTTATGTTCAGCTAGTTTATGTTTATAGATATTTTTCTCCTCCACCTCATAATTATTTCTCTATTTTTGTTCTCGTCTCCAGCAATCCTGCCTTGATATCCTAAGATTTTCACTATACCAGGGCTGGGATACTTTCTTGGCTAAGATTTTTTGATTGATTGGTGCTACTATGTCCAGAGCTGAGTTTAGCCAAAGCGAAAAGATTTCGACACTCTGCTCCAAGTTATCAGCTGGTTGCCAGGGTCCAGGGATAATGGCGTCTCTCAGGTCGGCCAGCCGAATTTTGTGCCAGGCTCTACTTGGGGTTTGTTGGATAGTATTTCTGTGCATGGTAGTTTTCTCAGTCTGTATCTGCCAGTTAACTGCCCAATGATTGAACCAGGTGAGAGGGAGAGAAGGGAGTACAGTAATAGCAGGGTAGTTGGAAAAGATCACATCTAACGTGTCCAGCCCTGTACGTCGGACCTCTGGTAATTAGGGATAGTCCAAAAGCGTTCATAGCATCAATCAATTTTAGGGAATCTGGGTCTGTTTCACTTTCCAAATGAAGATTAAAATCACCCAACGCCAAAAAATTTGCGTTGGTGATACAGGATTCCATTATCATGCTGAGCTTGTCGGCAAAGCCACACCTCGGTCCTGGTGGGCGATAGATTAGCAGTCCCTTAACAGACTGAGTCCGGCAGCTGCACCGAGAAGGCTAAGGCCTCGAAACCAGGGGTGGGGAATGGCTCAAAAGTAGTTTTAAAATGATTACGGTAAAATACTGCCAACCCTCCTCCTTTTTTTAATTGTCTGTCCAACCGATGGACGGCATAGCGGGGGGGTTGGCTGCAACAATTTCTGGACCAGAGCTAAGATCTGCCCACGTTTCGGTTACAAATGCCACGTCTGCGCACTTAACTTGCACTAAGTCAGAGAATTCTAGTTGATGTTTCACTAGGGACCTATTGTTCAGTAGCATGCAGGAGATGTTTGAAAGTGTTGGACAAAAGCATTTTCTATTTAGCTGGACAGTTGCCCCTGTGTCAACTGGGTTATTTGCCGGCTTAGGTCTGGGGCACCCGGTATGATTGGGGCAGGAAAGGTGAGAGGGGGTCTGGGCAGGAGTGATGAGTTTAGTATCAGGAGAGCCTTTACCATACGATCTCAGTGCCAGTAGAGCATCACGCGAGTACCGAATAGTTTCTTACCTGTCGGTGTAGTTTTGCAGCTTGAAGACTTTCTGGATTCACTATGCTGTGCATTATTCCGCCATCTCGTGGTTGGGTCCGGATTCGTAGTCTTTTCTTTCTTTTTTTTGTTGTTGTTGGCCCAGGTGGGCGGCGACGCCCCCACCATTTGGTGTCCTCGGTGACGTCGTCGCGCTTTCTGCGGAAGCTCCCACCTTTGGTCGCCATCTTCGGATTCTTTTTTCTTTTCCTCTTATTGTTTTGTCTTCTATGTCTTTCTCTTTTATCCCTTTATTTTTCTTTTGATCCCTCTAAACTCTGTATGTAGTCTAGTTTTACCCTTAACCTCCTATGTTATCTTCCTGGCGGAGGCGGGTGGGATCGCTAGTGAATCCAGAAAGTCTTCAAGCTGCAAAACTACACCGACAGGTAAGAAACTATTCGTTTTGCAGCGTGAATCTTTCTGGATTCACTATGATGTGCATAGACTTTGTAGCAGTTTTGTTATTGCGGTGGTTGGGTGGAAGATGAGCATTGGTTGCTGAAAATGTGCTGTAAGACCTTCTGCCCTACTTGTGCCTCTTTGTTCATCTGGATATCCACACAGTAGTGTTTGGTGAACGTGTGCACGGAAGACCATGTTGCCGCTTGGCAAATGTCTTGTATAGGTGTGTTCGCTAGGAACGCAACCGTTGCTCCCTTCTTCCTTGTTGAGTGAGCCTGGGCGGCTCCCTCTAATTCTTGTCCTGCCTGCTTGTGGCAGAGTTGTATTGCCTGTGCAATCCATCGTGCTATGGTATTTTTTGTTACTGGTCGTCCCAAGAAACTGCTTGCGAAGGAAACAAAGAGTTGTTTTGTTTTCCTGCATTCCTTTGTCCTTTCTATGTAGTGCATCACTGCCCTTCTGGCGTCCAGCGTGTGTAGCGCCTTTTCTGTGGGCGTTGATGGTTTCTGGAAGAAACTTGGTATCTGTATTGTCTGGTTAATATGGAACCGCGACACCACCTTTGGCAGGAAGTGTGGGTCCGTTCTCATGACAATTCTGTCCTTGTGTATTTGCAAGTAGGGCTCTTGTAGTGTAAGAGCCTGCAGTTCACTGACCCTTCGCAGTGACGTGATAGCCACCAAGAATGCCGTCTTTAGTGTGAGCATGTGCAGTGTGATCTTGTGTATGGGCTCAAATGGTGATTTCATCAACTGTGTTAGCACAGTGTTGAGGTTCCAGCTTGGGGCTGGCATCCTTTTGGGGGCTATTCTTTTAGCCCCCTCCAGGAATCTTTTGACCACCTGGGAGGTGAAGAAACTTTTCCCCGCTTCTCCCCTGGTGTAGGCCACTATGGCTGCTAAGTGAACCCTTAGTGACGAGTAGCTCAGCCCGCTGTGTAGTAGGTGCGTTAAGTATTGTAGTACCGTTGATTCTTTTGTGACCTTTCGTTGCAGTCCCTCTTTAATGCACCATTGCGAGAACCTTTTCCAATGTAGCATTTTCTTGTAGTGGGTCTCCTTGCTTCTCGGAGTACTGCCATGGTGCTTGGTGGTAGCTTGAGGTATGCGAATTCTAGGTCCTCAGGAGCCATGCTGCTAGGCTGAGGCTCTCTGGTTCTGGGTGGAGCACTTTTCCGTCTTGCATTGTCAGGAGGTCTTTCCTTCTGCTGAACCTGTGCGCTGGTTCCTGCGCCATTTCCATTATTTGTGAGAACCATGATTGTCTGGCCCACTGAGGTGCCACCAGTATGAGTGTCATGCTGCTGCTCCTGCATTTGCTGAGTACCTTGTGTAACAGTGGTATCGGGGGAAAAGCGTATGCAAATTCGCTCGACCAACTTATCCATAGCGCATTCCCTAGGGACCTTTGGTCCGGTTGTCTGGATGCGTAATGTTGGCATTTTGCATTCTGGAGTGTTGCAAACAGGTCTATCCGTGGTGTACCCCACTTTTGGAACAGCCGCTGCACCTCCTGTTGGTTGAGCTCCCATTCGTGGGATGCCGACGTCTGCCTGCTGAGTCGGTCTGCTTCTACATTGTCTATTCCTGGAAGGTGTATTGCCAGTAGGTCTATCCTTAGAGGGATGGCCCATCTCCAAATCTCTTGTGCCAGGCTTGATAGCGGTGCCGACTGTGTTCCACCTTGTTTGTTGATGTAGAACATGGTGGTTGTGTTGTCTGTTTGTATCAGCACTCTCTGGCCGTAAAGCTGCTTCTGAAAGGCTTTTAATGCTAGGAACACAGTTTTTAGTTCTAGGTAGTTGATGTGTTTCACTGCATCTTGTTGTGACCACAGCCCCCTGACGCGGAGTCTGTCCATGTGCGCGCCCCAGCCCTGCTGTGAGGCGTCTGTTGTGATGGACACTGTTGGAGTTGGCTGTGTGAATGGCTTCCCCTGTAATATGTTCTCTTCCTTCCACCACGCTATTTCTTGCTGCACTGCGTGTGTGACAACCACTAGATCTTCCCAACTCCCTGTCGCTTGTGACCACTGCTGCTGTATCCATTCTTGGAACGGTCTCATGTGCAGCCTGATATGTGGGACTAGGTGGATGCATGATGCCATCATCCCCATTAGTCTGCTCACCGTCCTCACTGTCAGAACTTGCCCCTTGCGGTAATGACGTGTTTCCCTCAGGAGCGCTATAGTTCTCTTGTCGCTGGGGAACACCTTGGACTGTGTGCTGTCGATTTGTGCCCATAAGAATATTTTGATCTGCTGCGGTTTTGTTGACGATTTCTCCCAATGTATTGAGAAACCTAGTCTGGACAGTGTTTGTATGACTTGTTTGATGTGATCCTTGCAGTGCCTGTATGATCCTGCTTTCACAAGCCAGTCGTCGAGGTAGGGGTATACATGTATGCCCTTTCTCCGTAGGTGCGCTGCCGCTGCTGCTAGGCATTTTGTGAACACCCTTGGTGCGGACTTGAGCCCGAAGGCTAGCACTGTGAACTGGTAGTGATTGTGGCCTATCACGAATCTTAGTAGACGTTTGTGTTTGTGGGTGACGGGTATGTGCAGATATGCGTCTTTCATGTCTATGGTCGCCATGTAATCCCATTCTTGGATTTGGGGTATTACTTCCTGAAGTGACGTCATTTTGAATTTTTGAGTTTTTACGAACTTGTTCAGGAATCTGAGGTCCAGTATTGGCCTTAGTGTTTCGTCTACCTTTGGCACTAGGAAGTACGTTGAGTAGACTCCCTTGTTCCTTTCGTTGATTGGAACTGGTTCTATTGCTCTTTTTGTAGCAGCTCCTCTGCTTCTAGACGTAGGAGGGCGAGCTCCCTTGCGGGGATTGGCCGGTGTCTTGGTTTTTGCCCGGGGGTGTTTTTGGAGTTCTATGCAGTACCCGTGCTGTATGATGTTCAGTATCCACTTGTCCGTGGTAATCTCCCTCCATTGTGTGAGGAAGTTTCCTATTCTGCCCCCACCGGGGTTGTATGCTCGGTGGTTATTTGTTTGCTGTGTGTGTTTCTTATTTTGTCCTTCTGTTGACTTCTCCTCTCCCTTGGTGTTAATAGGGGAGGGTTTGGTTTGTTTGTGGAGTCACTTTGAGGTGGGCTGCTGACCCCCTCTTCGGGACTGTCCCCGTCCGTACCTGCGTCCTCGAAAGGACCATCCTCTGGGTTGATACTGCCAATTTTGCTGCGGTTGTCCCTGTTGGCTTTGGCCCTGGTTGTTCCCCTGGTATCCTTGTTGGGGAGATTGGTGGGAAGAGGCGGGCGCATTGCCCCCTCTACCATTGGGCCGCCTTGAGGGGGTTCCTCTTCTCATCCCCCTGAATTGCAGTGCTCCCATGGACCTCGCAGTTTCATTGTCTTTTTTGAGCTGCGTTAACTTCTCGTCCACTGGGGCTCCAAACAGTTTCTGGCCGTCGAATGGCGTGTTCAGGATGTTGCTTTGTACCCCAGGTTTGAAACCTGAGATCCTGAGCCATGCGTGTCTCCTTTCAGTCACCCCTATCATCATCTGCCTGCTGGAGTTCTCTGCTGCGTCCAAGGCTGATTTTAGGCAAGTGTTTGCGATAGCCTTGCCCTCTTCAACTAGGTGATTTGCCCTTTGTTGGTGTTGTTGTGGTAGGTGTGTTATGAGCTGGCTCATTTCATCCCAATGCTGGTATGCATGCCTGCTGATGAGGGCGTTGGAGTTGGCGATGCGCCAGTGTATGGCTGCGTTCCTCTCCACCTTTCGTCCTGTGAGGTCCATTCGTTTGCTCTCCTTGTCTGGAGGTGGACCTGTGTTAGTGGGCACATTTGCCCTTTTCCTGGCCGTTGCAGTGATAATGGAGTTTGCTGGCACTGACCCTTGTATGTACGCAGGGTCTTTAGAGGAGTGCTTGTACTTCTTTTCGCTCCTTGGTGTAACAGCCTTGCAGACTGCCGGTTCTTTGAAGGCCTCCCTTCCCCGGTCCAGGACGCTAGGGAGCATGGGTAGGAACTGGGACCTGGTTTGTTGAGGAAGTAGGGTTTCCAAAAGGAAACATGCCTTTGCCTTCTCCTCTTGCATTTCGACGCCATACGTTGCTGCAGCCCTTTGGACGACCACATTGTAGGCTCCAATGTCGTCTGGCGGCGAAGGCCTCGAAGGATAAGAGTCTACCCCTTCTTCTGGTGATTCTGCGTCGAGGTCTTGCCAGTCTAAGTCTTGTTCTTGCGAGGGCGCCGAGTCCCGGTAAGACTGGAACTCTTCTTCGCCTTCGAAGTAGTAGTCCTCTTCGCCCTGTTCGTCGAGCGGTTCGGGGGTTTTTGGGGGCTCGATGTCTTCGTTGTCGCCCTCCCCGAGTGTTTTGCGTGATGGTTTCGACGGAATGGCGTATAGCTTCATTTTTTCGTCGAAGTCTTTTTTCCGTTGCAGGATGCTCGCCATCTCTGCTTCGAGCCTTTTCTTCTTCTCCATCTCGTGGACCTTTTCGGCGTCGATGGCTTAAGCACCCCTCTTCGCGGTCTCGGACGTCGAGGATGACGCCGGGCCTTCCTTTCTGGGCGTCGAGGCTTCCTTTTCGGAGGTTACCTTCGACGCCCTTGGTTTTTCGGAGGCTTTTGCCGATTGGGAGTCCTTCACGAAGGATCCGCTCGGTTGTTTGTCCTTGGTTGCTGTTGCTTTCGTCGAGTGTTTCGGCGGCAACTCTCCCTTCGAGGACTTGGCTTCACTTCTGAGTGTCGCTCGGGGCTTTGGCTTCACTCTTTCGAGCGTCGCTTGGGTGCTTCGGGGTCGACGTCTCCCTTACCTCCTTCGAAGTTTTCTTGTTGACCTCGACGACTGAGCAGTCCTCCGGTCCCTCTGCGATGTTGTCTTCCTCTCCACTCGAGAGGCCCAGGTCTCGAAGCGATGGAGCTGGTCCCTGGCCCTGCATGTTGTGGTTAGCCCTTCTTTGCCTCTCTTACCCGGAGGGTTTTCGGGGTGAACGCCGAACACGCGTTGCAGTCTTCGCTGATGTGGTCGAGCGGCAAGCAGAGGTTGCAGACTGGGTGCTGGTCCTTCTGGGCGTACTTGTGGTGACAGTTTTGGCAAAACTTAAACGGTGTCTTGTCCATACCCGCGCTTAGGGGGCCCCCTGTGAGCGCATTCTTTGTAGGCGTCGAGATTTTGGTCGTGGACCTTCTACCTCATCGTCCTTCTCGTCGCCTCCGGTACTCGCTCTCCTCGTCCGGTGTCTCAGGAAACGATCTTCTGTGGTTTTTATTGAATTTGAGATTCTTCGTCCAACTTTCTGGAACTTCTCGTCGACGATCCAGACCCCACGGCGGAAAAAGAATCTGAAGATGGCGACCAAAGGTGGGAGCTTCCGCAGGAAGCGCGACGACGTCACCGAGGACACCAAATGGTGGGGCGTCGCCGCCCACCTGGGCCAACAACAAAAAAAAAAAAAGAAAGAAAAGACTACGAATCCGGACCCAACCACGAGATGGCGGAATAATGCACAGCATAGTGAATCCAGAAAGATTCACGCTGCAAAACTAATGATACCTACTGTGTTTTGGGCGAAAGGACCAGGGTGACAGGCGCGATCCAGGCGCAGATGGGCTTGCCTTCGGCATGCCGCCGGCGCGCCCGCTGCACGTCGGCGCCATCCTCTCTATTTGTAGCCGGAAACCCAAGTCATTGGAAGGAGACTAGAGCGTCTCACTTCCAAGACGGTGCCTTGGGAATGGCCCGGTGGAACTGAGTGCAGGCTACGCCAAACCAAAGACCTCCCTCCACTCAATCAGCAGAGAATCTGCTGCGGTGGACCGGGGAGAAGAGGAGGCGAAATGGCTGTCGAGTAAAGTGGTGAGCGTCTTAAAAAGAAAGCCTCCCTCCACTCAATCAGCAGACAATCTGCTGTGGTGGATGGACTGGGGAGGTGCAATTATTTAATAAGGGTAATTAAATCTAAAAACTTGAAATGGAGTAAAAAGCACTTTCATGCACCCTCGCAAAGCAGATACCTTTCTGCAGCTTAATCCATGTATGTATGATACTGGGTGGACCTCATATGTCTTCCCATTGTCCATTAGACTCAGTATAGGGTCTTTTTTGGTATTTGAGCTTATTCCATCCTGACCTAGAACAATGGTCTGATGTACCACATTCTCATATCTTTAATGATCTTAGTGGTACGAGTCGTAATGATTTGTCCGCAACTTAAAAGCCTGTTATTAACCTGCATTTCTTATGGAACCCCATTAAAGTCAGGACGTCTCGCAGGTCACTAACCAAGGAGCTACATTTAAATAGAAGTATACATAAGTACAAAGAAGTTCTAAACTTTGTGGGATCTACACCCGTGGATTCTATTTTCAAAGGAATTGAGCCCGATGGCGCAAAGATATCCCAGAGGACATAGTCCTCACTGAATTATTGATTTGTATCTGTAGCAGTTACACGCTCTGTCTTGGTTACATCCTTTCGTCTTCAGACATTGATCTATATCCCTTCTCGGCCTCTTTGATTAAGGCCGAGAGAAATGCAAGTCGACTCGCTAATCCAATGACAGAGGTTTCATCTGTCAACGACTGCATTCGCACTCATCTGGCAGACAAGACCTCATACTGGGTAAATATCTTACTTTGGTTCACAAAGGTTTTATTTTCTTAAGAGCATGAGCAAGTCATTGAAGGGGAGTTCTCAGTAGCGAGAATGGTAGCAGAAATTAACCAGCATTGGCAAAGCCAAGAGGTCTGGTTTATTGTGCTCTTTCAGAGTGAGTTTACGGGAGGAAGTCAACAGGAGCAGACAGAGAGGGTGACGGTAGTAAAGTAGTCCCTCATGCAGTTCAATGCAAGCACTCTACTAGAGGCAGAAGCGTACACCCAAACAAGCCAAGACCATTACGTGAGAGATGAACACTCTACTGGGCTGAACCAAGACAGGATTAAGAAAGTCACAAGCTAAAGGCTGGAAGAGGCTTGCCGAAGACAGTCATTCATTGATTGGTTGAAAGGGGTATTTTGCTTAACTAATGTGGTGGGGTAATGGGGTTGAACAAGGAAACACTACATGAGCTTATCCGCGATAAGAATGGATGCAAGATAAGCCAAATCTAGGATTATTTGAGTGGCTTTATGTTTGATGAGAAGCAGCTTTAGAAGTGACAAAATAGGCTAGAGACAACAGTTTCCTTGCTTCACTTGAGCTTGGTCGTAACTCTACTTTTATCAGCGGAGCTCCAGGTGCAACACTATAAGACTTTTTAATTTATACTGCACACCGGCAAAACTAGCGAGCTGGGGGAGGAGTGCAGGTGTTTGTTGTCCGCGCTCTCAAAGCAGAGAGACTGATCTGGTAACCATGCTTTGCACTTGCCCAGCGCCTGACTCACTTAAGCAACAGATATCTAGCTTTCTAAGGGAAATTCTCCATTGGATTTGGTATTAACCCCGAAACTTGTTGGGGGTGCACAACAATGCAGGTGGTATCACTGGGCAGCAGTTCGTTTCTGTAGCTATGACAGTAGCTCATATTCGCATTGCAGTGGCTTTATATCAACAGAAAGGCAAAAAAGCCAAAAAAATAAGATAACCGATTTTGGCCTCTCTGCAGGGGTGGTCGGAAGGGAGGGTCTGTAACCTTGTGCCACTTGTATAATTTGGACATGTGCGAGCGGACACGAATCTCTCATGGATTGATTTTTATGAATTGTTTTTTTTTTATATATATATATATATATAAATGGATTTATGTGTCGATCCACCATATCTGTGCATATGTATCCATATGAGTTTGGAACTCTGTATTTAATCTAAATCTAACACGGAGTGATGGAGTCTCGGCTTTGAGGCAACTTTTGGGCAAGTGATTTACGTTGGTGCTGAACTGTGTAATTCTATTCTTGTTTATTATGTGATTTATCATGGTCCTCATAGGAAAAATGAATACAAATATTTAAATTAAAAAAAATCGAACCAAAGCCCTCATTTTTATTGTTAGTGACAGGTTGCTTGTCAAGACACAGACCTATGAAGGTATAGAAGATTATTGCTAATGCAGCTGTCCTCCAATATCTCATGTCTAGCTATAGAGTTGGCAGTAAAGCACTTGGGAGGCTATGTTACCAAACCCTGTACCAATCAGTGAGCTTGCACTTAGAATTAACAGCAAACTGTACCAACATGGAGCTTAGACGATAAAGGATTAAGGTTCACCCGTGCTTAATTTTTTATATAATAAGTGCAAGTGCCCAAATTGTTTCTCAGAAGCCCATAGTCCGCGCTGGCGAATATCGGAATTGCTGGATGCCAATTCTGCGTAGTCTGGCGTCCACCTTATGCCTCTTTCTTCCCCCGCCAGACACCCCCTGCCCAATCATTTCACTCGTGCAGGTTCGTTTTCATCACTGCTTACTCCATTTGTTACTATTATTCAGTCTTTCTCTTCTCCTCCTTTACTCCTGTGTTTACCTTGCTCTGGGTTAAAGTCTGATTAGAAAAGTAAGTGCTGGTCTCCAAAAAGGAGTACTGTGGGCCCCACCTGCAACCACCAGCTCAAAATAAGCACTGGGTTTACCACAATAATCACACAGAAGGATGAGATTTTGCAGAGAAACTTACTTCAACTTTTTTGTAGAAACATTTAAAAACGTTGTGAACTTGTGTGATTCCCCAAGGGTTATCCTGGGCCACAGGGTCATCGTAAGGATTTTGGGGGCCCCAGGCGAAACATTTTGGGGGCCGCTGTACAGAACAAATTTGAAATGTATTACCCATTTCAAGCCCTCATGATGACAAACAAAAACTAAATTATGTTAAATGTTTACACAGTGATAAAAACAGTAGAAATATGTCTTGACAAAAATCCTTAAAATTACACACAGAGAGAGAAATAGAATTGACAGAGGTCAAATAGAGAGAGAGTTCAGTTTCCCAGGCGACCCTTGGAAGATAGGGGTGGGTGCCCTGTGCAATTGCCTACTTTGCTCATGCCTTAAAATGTCTCTGCAGGGCCACCCATTCCCTCCCCTAATCCTAAACACACAACTCCGGGTCATTTTCCAAACCTGCAGGTAATGGCAGCAGTGACTTTCATCTCAAAACCTAAACATCAGGATCTACCGTTTGTGACCTCAGATGGGTTTTTCCCCCGAACCCAAGAAGTACTTCGGCACACACAAAACTTTTGGAATGGGCCCTTAATGTTTAAGAGCATAAATACTTATAGGCAAATTACAGAAATCATAATGATTCTAATTGGTGCTGGCACTAATCGGGAATATCCCAAGCAGTGCTGGAATGTTGTGGGAACGCGCAGGATTCCTGTTCCGGCAGGAATTATTGCTCGGGAACCGGGTTCTTGGCTGGTGCCAGCAGGTTCTCCCGGCTCTGTCACAACAGAGACACGCAGACTGTCCTCAGCAAACGCCGCAGTCTCTCACACACAGTGTGTGGATCTTGCCGAGCAACAGCCTGCACCGGGTTGATGAGGCCATTTTCCTCCTCTTCGTGGTGGTGTGCTGCATTGTTAACTAAAGGCACTAATATTGAAAGATGTTTACTTTCCTTTCAATCTGGGTTGGGCTCTCCACATCTGTATAGTTCGCAGGCGATTAATTCCTTTTCAATAGGTTGTTTCTGGGCTTGGCAACGTACAGGATTTCACATTATCTACAGATGGAGCAGCGGATTAGAGGTACAATGAGGCAGTTTATCCCGTAATCTGCTGAGAGATAAACTTATGTTTTAGTGTGGTGTCTTTTTATTTTTTTTACTTTTGGTTGTTTGCATCTGTTCTCACGTTTATTTATGTCCGGTATGAATATTTATGTTAAGCAAAGTGAATGGGGGTTGTAAAAAAAAAAATATATATATATATATATATATATATATATATCAAATAAAATATACCACTACAACTTTAATAATGCTTCTTTAATTGTCATTTCCTTTTGGTGCAGAGTTTATATTAATTATGCATATGTATGGATGGGACCCTAGTGGCTGGGGATTAGACGGGCTGGTTCCTTACACTTGCATTTACAATGTGTTCCCGTGCTGACACTGACTGTAATGGTGTTGGGCAGAATGTTTAATTTGATACATGATTGCTCTTGCATATCGCTGATGCATAATAGATAAATAGGGCGCATGTTGCGCGGAACTGTCGAATGCGGTTTGTTGTTTCCTGCATAAAACCAATAAAAACACATTTTAAAATAAATATGCATTTGCACTTGCAGACATTAGACGTTAGGTTGCCTACCACTGAATGCATATCTTTCGATTCGGTCTTGCTGGACTCCGCCCCCCTTTAACCCTACCTCGGCAGCGTCCCCCGAGTTATTTTTTTCCAATTCCAGCGCTGATCACAAGACATTGATCCCATGTCAGAACCGCGTTGTAGGGTAAAGATCACTGAAGCTGGAACTTACCAGCAATGCACCAGTGTAGGGTAGAAGCATTTTAGTACATTTTGATCAGTTTGAGTTCAATTCAATTTTCTTTTTTTAAACAAAAAAACCCAGCAGAACACAACCCACCAGCATGTGTATTCAAACCATGCCTTGTGTGTCGATTCTGGTGTGAAAAGTGTTAAAAGCGGGAGTGGGGTGGGCGCGTGGAACGCAAACGATCATGACGCATTTCCTGAGCAGAAGGAAATGCATCTTTCACTCTCGTCAATACACATGGCTTATTTATGTTCAGCAACATTGCGCTGTGCATCCACCACGTAATCAAAATGCATATAGTTCAGCATGTTGCATGTAAGCTGAATGACTCCAAAGGAGGCCCATAGACCCAATGTACATGGGAGGGCTTCACAGCCGTGCCCTGGGTATGCAACACTATTATATAAATAATGAAACCAGATCTAAAAAAACGTGCTTCAGGGGTATGACAAGGACTATATAAATAACAGAATATAAATCAATTTGGTAGCTAAATGGTGTCTTCAAGATCCCATTAAGAGCCTGGTCGGGGTCTCAGAAAGCAGCTATTCTATTCTATTAACCAAACTCTGCTTTTCAAGCACATTACATTTACTTCCCAGGTCCTTTCCTGCTGGTTTAAGAAGCTCTGAATGGGCGTGGGCGTGGGCGCTGCCGCTGCCTTTGTAAGGTCTATCAGGTTGCACGGAGGGCCCCGGTGAACAATTGGTTATTAACATTCTGAGGAACAAAGGCCCTGCTTGTGAGGCCCGGCGGACCGTGAAAGGGCGGAGTCGGATCTCTGGGACACCTGAGAGGCCTCAGCTGCGGCCCTGCTCCGTCCTTTCTGAAGGATTAACCTCTGCTCGGTACAAGAATGAACGCCAAGCTTTGTATCCCAGGGAGAGCTCATTCAGGCCAGGCTGCAACCTTAGCGCGCCAGGTTCGGAGCTCCAGCGCTACAGAAAGCCTCCCCTATCGATTGCACATTCCTTCCTAATACCAGCGAGCACGCCACTTGCATTAGTTTTTTCTGCTCATTTTTAAACCCAAAGGGGGTAATTACAGAGGGAGTCGTTTTTACCTGGATAATGCAAAACAATGGTTTCCAAGAGAAAACTATACATTGGTTTTTGAGCCTTACAGAGGTGCGTTAAGGCCAAAGCTTGCACAACTTGTGCGACAAATGCTTCGCTTGTCTGTGACTGCAAGCCTTTTATCCTGCGGGGGATGTTTAATGGGCAAACCTACCTATCTATCCAGCTTACACGGTGGGGTCGCGACTGTGTAGTTATAGTTAGGTCAGAATTTCCATAGAAAGAGCATTTTTTGTTTTGCTAATATCTTTGGCACCATTTGACAAATCTTCACAAAACTTGAAATTTAAAAAAGGAAAAAATTTACATTCACCATGGCTCCTTCCTGAAAGGTTTACGGGTGATCTGTCAAGGGGGCATGGGGGGCAAGAAAAGGGAGCAGTCCCAAATCTGTTAATTCCCATAGGAAATTTTGATAACCGATATAGAAGAAAATGGCTAAACAAAACTACACCAAATTTTGCAGAAAAAAGGAAGAAAGAACTTTACTCAGAAAGCATGCTTTTTGTGATTGTGTAATTCCATTCAGCTAGTTTCATACATTTGCGTTTAAAGAGGGTCTTGGGGTGGACTTGAAAGCGTTAAAAACAAAAACACTAGGTATATCTGGTCAGGTGGTCCCGCAGGAGTTCTTTAAAATAGGGCTATCTGACAAAGGGAGCACTTCACTCGTCCTTCACCAAAAATGAAAGTTTGTGCTGTGGGTAATGTGTACTCTGCCGGACCCAGGACAGCCCTCCTGTGCGGCACAAGCAGCACCCCAGTGGTAGGGCAGGACTGTGCAAGCTTCAATAAGCTTGCGTGGTCCTGCGGTACCATGTAGGTGGAGCTTGTGCAGCGGTACGGCAAGAGAACTGGAAAACAATTGTTAAAAAGTAAAAAAAATTGACAAAAGTGGAGTGTGGTCTGCGGAGGGTTGGCCTCAGGTGTGGCTGGGAGCAGGCTGAGGCTCAGGGGAGCGAAGCCCTCTTCCCTGGGATTCACAGACATGGTCTAACACTGTGAGGCCTGGGGATATAGTCTCTTTCTTTGGGCCTCGCATCTATGACCTAGAGCTGTGAAGTCAAGAGGAAGGGGCCCTCCATCCATGATCTAGCATTGTCAGGTCCAGCAAGGAATGTCCCCTGTCCTGGGCCTCACAGCAAAAACCTAGTGCTATGAGGCCCGGCACCACTACCTTGTACCTTGCGCTAAGAAACAGCTAAGATCCAGTTCTTTGAGACCCATGGGGGTGGGGGTCGTCACTCTCTTCTGACCCCCGTACATATCACCCAGCACTGTGGGACCCAGTCCAGAGTTACTAGGCCAAGGGAAAGAGGCCCCACTCTACTGGGCCTTGCAACCATGATCAATAGCGGAGAGGCCCAGGGGAGGGGCACCCTCTCCTTGGGCCTTATAGCCATGACCCAGTGCCATGAGGCCCAGTCCAGATTTACTAGGCTGGGCCCCACTTCCCGGGGCCTCGCAGCCATGATCCATTGATGTGAGTCCTAGAGCCAGCACAGAGGGGCACAAGGTAGGGGGTGCCCTCTCCTGGGCCTCAGAGCCATTGAGAGCTGAAGTGTAGGGTCCCCGTTCCTCAGGGTCTTGCAGCCAGTGCCTAGTGCTACGAGGCACCCATGTCTCTCATACACCTACAAGGTTTCTGCGTTAGGTCCTCTACCACTAACCTTGGAAAAGTCAACATGCCCTAAGAGTGCGAGAAGAACTTCTGCCAACTTTTAGTGAGATTAGATATGGGAGGTGGCACATGAGTAGTGGGGGTGGGGCGGGGGAAGAGAGGGGGAGAGAGAGGGGGAGAGAGAAAGGGAGAGAGGGAGAGAGAGAGAGAACAGAAGAGAGAGGAGAGAGAGAGATATCAGTGGTGTACTGCCACAGCACTTCTTGATGGCGAGCTGAGCATCGGACCCTGGGCAGCTGCTCATACGGTCCATGCTTAGCGCTGGCCCTGATTCCAGACACAAGTTACTGAAAGGGGGTGGGTGACCAGACTAGAAGAGGCCACTGCTGCCTTGCTGTCGTCCTCATGAAACTGCTACCAACACGCATGCAGTGAGGTACTAAGAGCCTGGTCTGGAGTGGTCAGCTAACGCACAAGTCCTGCGAGGAGCAGAGCACTGCATGCAACTATCAGGGTAAGGTGTAAACTGAGGCAACATGCAATCCACTGTGGGTGTTAGCAGAAACCCTCAGTGTGACTACACAGGCCACAGTACATCCTACCAAAGCCACCACTGGCACTATCTCATGAAGATTTAGACATGCACATCTTGTGGCCATCTCAGGTTCACCACAAGCACCTTATACTCATCAGGTCATCATCTAAGTTAAGCGTTGCCTGCCTCCTTTAAACTAGGCTGCCCCCTCCAGACCGAATACATTTGCTCTTAGCAGCCATCTTGAAATCAGACTTAACATCATGGTAAGTTACATGAATAGAAGCCTTAAGCTAAAAAAGCAGCAGCCATTTGCCTGTGAATTATTGAGGGAAGCTGATCTACATCTTTCAGCTGATTACTGCACACGGAGTCACTGATGCTCAAGCATAGACTAGGAATAACTAGGCAGGATGGCAGGGCAGAAGCCAATGCAGCAAATATGGAAGCAGAAAGTGCCAGAAAAAGTGAGCAAGCACTGCCAGTGGAAGAAAGCAGAAGACAGGGGAAAAAAGATGTGGGTAGATAAGCCAGATTGAAAACATATACTACCCTGTGACCAGTCAATCATGACAGCAGTCCCTGAAGAACAATGGATTATGGATGCCATAAGGTCAACAATTAAAACCATTTCGAAGCAAGTATTGGTAAAGCAAATCGGTCTCGCTTCTAATAACCAGGCACAGAGCTAATGGCATTGAGAACGCTAATCTAAAATAGCCAAAAGGTATGTTAGTATGAATGCGTACGCACAGTCAGCTATCTTGGAATGCTTGAAAGGGCTTCTGTGCGCCGATATGCTATCTGCCATCTTGGATTTTTGTCTCTACCGTTCACAATGTTAAAGCATCCAGGCTTTGGCAAAGATAGATATATATATATACCCCATGAGTAAGATGAGGATTTCGAAACGCGTCGGGGAGGCATACCTGTGTTTATGTCCTGGATTGAAAATAAAAAATGTGCTTGCTGTAGCGTGCGTCTCATTCCCGCTCTGTGGGTATTGGAGATATATATATATATATATATATATATATATATATAATTGGAACACTCGTCTGCTGCTCCGCTCGAAGAGAAAAACGAGAGTGGACCCAAATTAGGTGCGTTGAAGTGTTTATTCAGCACTCTAACAGAACGCCATAACGCGTTTCGGCCGTTACCGGGGAGGGAGGGATGGATGTATATATATATATATATTATACATCTATATATATATAATATATACATATATATATAAAACGTTGTGCCCACCATCAGCGCTGGTCTCGAGTGCGCTCTTGTGCATGGGCACAACGTATATATATATATATATATATATATATATATATATATATAATCTACTGGCGGTCGCCAGTAGATAGTTATAGTTAGGACCTATTTTCCATAGGAAATCCGCGACATTCTATTTGAAATAGCTCTTGCGTCGGTTGACGAATCTTCGCGAAATTTTCAAACTTTATGGCCCGCTCCGGTCCGCTCCTACCCTGAAAGTTTCGGGTGATTCGTCAAGCGGGGGCCGAGAAAAAGGGGGTCCCAAAACGTGTTTTCCCCATTCATTTTCCCATAGGAAACTTTAGACACGGCTACAGCCCGAACTGCTGAACGGAATTACACAAAATTTGGCAAAGAGGTAGTTCTTGGTTCAGAAAGAACCCTTTTGTTAAATGGTGTAAATCCGTTCAGTAGTTGCTGAGAAAATCAAAAGTAAAAACACATATATATCTGGGCGGAGCCTAACCACACATGTCATCGTGAGATCTGATTGGCTGTCAGCACTTCATCCTGGAATTGCTGGCAGCCATCTTGGGACCAATATAAATGATAGTACCCCATTGAAATGCATTGTAGTGAATCAAAGATTTTGAGGGTTACCAAAAGGAGAACTATAAAGGGTGATAACAGACTTTAGTTACATTAGAATTCATTTGTTGATGGTACCATACTAATTTCAGGAATTGTGGTGTGTTCTAAGGTGATTTTACCCTGTGAAAAACCTTCTGCTGGGATATCATGTTTGAGAGAAAACTATTTTCACATGCTTGTCCCATACAGTTTTGGAAGGTGCTCCAGAAGCTAAAATGAGAGCATATTTTCTGTAAATTCACATTATCTTTCTCAGTCATGTGAGAATGAAGTCTGACATTCTCAGTAAAACATGTACATCCAACAAGGGCAGAGACTGTCAGTTGATTCCTTTGTGTTCTACTGCAGCTTCCCAGAGTGTTCTAAAGAACAACTAGAGTGCTAATAGCCTTACTTATGACAAAAGTATGGCACACCTGAAGCCATCTTGATTGGAATAAACTGGTAACACTTAAAACATTTAATTTAAAAAGGAACAAAATGATGGGGTTCATCTTGTCATAGAAATTATGGTTAGTGCTCTGGAAAGAAAAATTAGGACATGTTTCAAGTGTGATCTCAAATATCTTCCTGTTATATTTCAACAGGAGCAGCCTGTCAGTTGATGCCTTTGTGTTCTACTGCAGCTTCCCAGAGTGTTCTAAAGAACAACTAGAGTGCTAACAGCCTTACTTATGACAAAAGTATGGCACACCTGAAGCCATCTTGATTGGAATAAACTGGTAACACTTAAAACATTTAATTTAAAAGGAACAAAATGATGGGGTTCATTTTGTCATAGAAATTATGGTTAGTGCTGTAGAAAGAAAAATTAGGACATGTTTCAAGTGTGATCTCAAATATCTTCCTGTTATATTTCAACAGGAGCAGCCTGTCAGTTGATGCCTTTGTGTTCTACTGCAGCTTTCCAGAGTGTTCTAAAGATCAACTAGAGTGCTAACAGTCTTACTTATGACAAAAGTATGGCACACCTGAAGCCATCTTGATTGGAATAAACTGGTAACACTTAAAACATTTAATTTAAAAAGGAACAAAATGAGGGGGTTCATTTTGCCATGGAAATTATAGTTAGTGCTGTAGAAAGAAAAATTAGGACATGTTTCAAGTGTGATCTCAAATATCTTCCTGTTATAATTCAACAGGAGCAGCCTGTCAGTTGATGCCTTTGTGTTCTACTGCAGCTTCCCAGAGTGTTCTAAAGAACAACTAGAGTGCTAACAGCCTTACTTATGACAAAAGTATGGCACACCTGAAGCCATCTTGATTGGAATAAACTGGTAACACTTAAAACATTTAATTTAAAAAGGAACAAAATGAGGGGGTTCATTTTGCCATAGAAATTATGGTTAGTGCTGCAAAAAGAAAATTTAGTGCATGTTTTAAGTGAGATCTCAAATCCTCTTCTATTTCATTAGAAAATTCTGACATGCAGACTGAAACAATCACTTTCAATACCAGCAGTAGACTTCCAGTTAACTCCTTGGTGAGCAGTAGCTTTACTACAGTGATCTAATGAACAACTAGAGTGCTAACATTCTGAATTTATGGCAAATGTGTGACACATCTGAATGCCTTCTTGATGGAATCAAAGTAAAAAACTGAAAGCATTTCCTACTGAGGAGACTGCAGTAAATGAGGAAATTAGGAAACTTCATAACAAAGAAGTCTTCCAAGATGGCCACCAGTGAAAAAAGAGCCCAAATGTAGCACAAATATTACCCAGATGTAGCCCACATATAGCCCAATGACAAAAGTGTGAAAAACACTTTTTATTTTTAGTTTTTTTGCAGTTTTATGTAGTGCAGACTGATCAGGTATTGGAGCGTTGCATCTTAAAACATGACCCCCCTACACTACAAAAACACCACTGCACTACCCTAAACCCTAAAACACTACCCCCAGAACGACCCCCTACACTACACAAGCACCACTGCACTATCCTAAACCCTAAAACACTACCCCCAGCACGACCCCCTACACTACACAAACACCACTGCACTACCTTAAACCCTAAAACACTACCCCCAGCACGACCCCCTACACTACCCAAACACCACTGCACTACCCTAAAACATGACCCCTACACTACACAAACACCACTGCACTACCCTAAACCCTAAAACACTACCCCCAGCACGACCCCCTACACTACACAAGCACCACTGCACTACCCTAAACCCTAAAACACTACCCCCATCACGACCCCCTACACTGCCCGAACACCACTGCACTGCCCTAAACCCTGAAACACCAGCCCCTGCACGACCCCTACACTGCCTGAACACCACTGCACTGCCCTAAACCCTGAAACACCAACCCTAGCATGACCCCCTACACTGCCCGAACACCACTGCACTGCCCTAAACCCTGAAACACCACCCCTTCACGACCCCCTAAACTGCCCGAACACCACTGCACTGCCCTAAACCATAAAACATCACCCCCAGCAAGACCCCCTACACTGCCCGAACACCACTGCCCTAAACCCTGAAACACCAGTCCCAGCACGACCCCTACACTGCCCGAACACCACTGCACTGCCCTAAACCCTGAAACACCACCCCCTGCACGACCCCCTACACTGCCCGAACACCACTGCACTGCCCTAAACCCTGAAACACCACCCCAGCACGATCCCCTACACTGCTCGAACACTACTGCACTGCCCTAAACCCTGAAACACCACCCCCAGCACGACCCCCTACACTGCACGAACACCACTGCACTGCCCTAAACCCCTAAACACTACCCCCAGCAAGACCCCCTACACTGCCCGAACACCACTGCCCTAAACCCTGAAACACCACCCCCAGCAAGACCCCCTACACTGCCCGAACACCACTGCACTGCCCTAAACCCTGAAACACCACCCCCAGCACGACCCCCTACACTGCCCGAACACCACTGCACTGCCCTAAACCCTGAAACACCACCCCTGCACGACCCCCTACACTGCCCGAACACCACTGCACTACCCTAAACCCTCAAACACCAGCCCCAGCAAGACCCCTACACTGCCCGAACACCACTGCCCTAAACCCTGAAACACCACCCCCAGCACGACCCCCTACACTGCCCGAACACCACTGCACTGCCCTAAACCCTGAAACACCACCCCCAGCACGACCCCCTACACTGCCCGAACACCACTGCACTGCCCTAAACCCTGAAACACCACCCCCTGCACGATCCCCTACACTGCCCGAACACTACTGCACTGCCCTAAACCTGAAACACCACCACCAGCACGACCCCTACACTGCCCGAACACCACTGCACTACCCTAAACCCTCAAACACCAGCCCCAGCAAGACCCCTACACTGCCCGAACACCACTGCCCTAAACCCTGAAACACCACCCCCAGCACGACCCCCTACACTGCCCGAACACCACTGCACTGCCCTAAACCCTGAAACACCACCCCCAGCACGACCCCCTACACTGCCCGAACACCACTGCACTGCCCTAAACCCCTAAACACTACCCCCAGCAAGACCCCTACACTGCCCGAACACCACTGCCCTAAACCCTGAAACACCACCCCCAGCAAGACCCCCTACACTGCCCGAACACCACTGCACTGCCCTAAACCCTGAAACACCACCCCCAGCATGACCCCCTACACTGCACGAACACCACTGCACTGCCCTAAACCCTGAAACACCACCCCCAGCACGACCCCTAAACTGCCTGAACACCACTGCACTGCCCTAAACCCTGAAACACCAGCCCCAGCACAACCCCTACACTGCCCAAACACCACAGCACTGCCCTAAACCCTGAAACACCACCCCCAGCACGACCCCCTACACTGCCCGAACACCACTGCACTGCCCTAAACCCTGAAACACCACCCCTACACTGCCCGAACACTACTGCACTGCCCTAAACCCTGAAACACCATCCCCAGCACGACCCCTACACTGCACGAACACCACTGCACTGCCCTAAACCCTGAAACACTACCCCCAGCAAGACCCCCTACACTGCCCGAACACCACTGCCCTAAACCCTGAAACACCACCCCCAGAAAGACCCCCTACACTGCACGAACACCACTGCACTGCCCTAAACCCTGAAACACTACCCCCAGCAAGACCCCCTACACTGCCCGAACACTACTGCCCTAAACCCTGAAACACCACCCCCAGAAAGACCCCCTACACTGCCAGAACACCACTGCACTGCCCTAAACCCTGAAACACCAGCCCCAGCACGACCCCTACACTGCCCGAACACCACTGCACTGCCCTAAACCCTGAAAAACCACCCCTGCACGACCCCCTACACTGCCCGAACACCACTGCACTGCCCTAAACCCTGAAACACCACCCCCAGCACGACCCCCTACACTGCCCGAACACCACTGCACTGCCCTAAACCCTGAAACACCACCCCTGCACGATCCCCTACACTGCCCGAACACTACTGCACTGCCCTAAACCCTGAAACACCACCCCTGCACGACCCCCTACACTGCGCGAACACTACTGCACTGCCCTAAACCCTGAAACACCATCCCCAGCACGACCCCCTACACTGCACGAACACCACTGCACTGCCCTAAACCCTGAAACACTACCCCCAGCAAGACCCCCTACACTGCCCGAACACCACTGCCCTAAACCCTGAAACACCACCCCCAGAAAGACCCCCTACACTGCCAAAACACCACTGCACTGCCCTAAACCCTGAAACACCAGCCCCAGCACGACCCCTACACTGCCCGAACACCACTGCACTGCCCTAAACCCTGAAACACCACCCCTGCACGACCCCCTACACTGCCCGAACACCACTGCACTGCCCTAAACCCTGAAACACCACCCCCAGCACGACCCCCTACACTGCCCGAACACCACTGCACTGCCCTAAACCCTGAAACACCATCCCCAGCACGACCCCCTACACTGCCCGAACACCACTGCACTGCCCTAAACCCTGAAACACCACCCCCAGCACGACCCCCTACACTGCACGAACACCACTGCACTGCCCTAAACCCCTAAACACTACCCCCAGCAAGACCCCCTACACTGCCTGAACACCACTGCCCTAAACCCTGAAACACCACCTCCAGCAAGACCCCCTACACTGCCCGAACACCACTGCACTGCCCTAAACCCTGAAACACCACCCCAGCATGACCCCCTACACTGCACGAACACCACTGCACTGCCCTAAACCCTGAAACACCACCCCCAGCACGACCCCCTACACTGCCCGAACACCACTGCACTGCCCTAAACCATGAAACACCAGCCCCAGCACGACCCCCTACACTGCCCGAACACCACTGCACTGCCCTAAACCCTGAAACACCACCCCCAGCACGACCCCCTACACTGCCCGAACACCACTGCACTGTCCTAAACCCTGAAACACCAGCCCCAGCACAACCCCCTACACTGCCAGAACACCACTGCACTGCCCTAAACCCTGAAACAGCAGCCCCAGCACGACCCCCTACACTGCCAGAACACCACTGCACTGCCCTAAACCCTGAGACGCCAGCCCCAGCAAGACCCCTACACTGCCCGAACACCACTGCACTGCCCTAAACCCTGAAACACCACCCCCAGCAAGACCCCCCTACACTGCCCGAACACCACTGCACTAAAGCCTGAAACACCACCCCCAGCAAGACCACCTACACTGGCCGAACACCACTGCACTGCCCTAAACCCTGAAACACCACCCCCTGCACGACCCCCTACACTGCCTGAACACCACTGCACTGCCCTAAACCCTGAAACACCACCCCCTGCACGACCCCCTACACTGCCCGAACACCACTGCACTGCCCTAAACCCTGAAACACCACCCTCAGCACGACACCCTACACTGCCCGAACACCACTGCACTGCCCTAAACCCTGAAACACCACCCCCAGCACGACCCCCTACACTGCCCGAACACCACTGCACTGCCCTAAACCCTGAAACACCACCCCTGCACGACCTCCTACACTGCCGGAACACCACTGCACTGCCCTAAACCCTGAAACACCACGCCCAGCACGACCCCCTACACTGCCCGAACACCACTGCCCTAAACCCTGAAACACCACCCCTACACTGCACGAACACCACTGCACTGCCCTAAACCCTGAAACACCACCTCCAGCAAAACCCCCTACACTGCCTGAACACCATTGCTCTGCCCTAAATCCTGAAACACTAGCCCCAGCACGACCCCCTACACTGCCCGAACACCACTGCACTGCCCTAAACTCTGAAACACCACCCCCTACACTGCCCGAACACCACTGCACTGCCCTGAAACCCTGAAACACCAGCCCCAGCAAGACCCCCTACACTGCCCGAACACCACTGCACTGCCCTAGACTCTGGAACACCAGCCCCAGCAAGACCCCCTACACTGCCCGAACACCACTGCACTGCCCTAAACCCTGAAACACCAGCCCCAGCATGACCCCTACACTGCCCGAACACCACTGCACTGCCCTAAACCCTGAAACACCAGCCCCAGCACGACCACCTACACTGCCCGAACACCACTGCACTGCCCTAAACCCTGAAACACCAGCCCCAGCACAACCCCCTACACTGCCCGAACACCACTGCACTGCCCTAAACCCTGAAACACCAGCCCCAGCACGACTCCCTACACTGCCCGAACACCACTGTTCTGCCCTAAACCCTGAAACACCAGCCCCAGCACGACCCCCTACACTGCCCGAACACCACTGCACTGCCCTAAACCCTGAAACACCACCCCTGCATGACCCCTACACTGCCCGAACACCACTGCACTGCCCTAAACCCTGAAACACCACCCCTGCACCACCCCCTACACTGCCCGAACACCACTGCACTGCCCTAAACCCTGAAACACCACCCCTGCACCGCCCCCTACACTGCCCGAACACCACTGCACTGCCCTAAACCCTGAAACACCACCCCCAGCACGACCCCCTTTACTGCCCAAACACCACTGCCCTAAACCCTGAAACACCACCCCCTGCACGACCCCCTACACTGCCCGAACACCACTGCACTGCCCTAAACCCTGAAACACCACCCCCTACACTGCCCGAACACCACTGCACTGCCCCAAAACCTGAAACACCACCCCCAGCACGACCCCCTACACTGCCCGAACACCACTGCACTGCCCTAAACCCTAAAACACCACCCCCAGCATTACCCCCTATACTGCCCAAACACCACTGCACTGCCCTAAACCCTAGAACACTACCCCCAGCATGACCCCCTACACTACCCGAACACCACTGCACTACCCTAAACCCTAAAATACTCCCCCCAGCACAACCCCCTACACTACCCGAACACCACTGCACTGCCCTAAACCCTAAAACACTCCCCCAGCACGACCCCCTACACTACCCGAACACCACTGCACTGCCCTAAACCCTAAAACACTCCCCCAGCACGACCTCCTACACTACCCAAACACCACTGCACTGCCCTAAACCCTAAAACACTACCCCCGCATGACCCCCTACACTACCCAAACACCAATGCACTACCCTAATCCCTAAAACACTACCCCCGCATGACCCCCTACACTACCCTAAACCCTAAAACACTACCCCCGCACGACTCCCTACACTACCCAAAGACCACTGCACTACCCTAAACCCTAAAACACGACCTCCTACACTACACAAACACCACTGCACTACCCTAAACCCTAAAACACTACCCCTACACTACACAAACACCACTGCACTACCCTAAACCCTAAAAAACTACCCCCAGCACGAACCACTACACTACCCAAACACCACTGCACTACCCTAAACCCTAAAAACTACCCCCAGCAGTACCCCTACACTACCCAAACACCACTGCACTACTCTAAACCCTACAACACTACCCCCAGCAGTACCCCCTACACTACCCAAACACCACTGCACTACCCTAAATCACTACCCACAGCACGACCCCCTACACTACCCAAACACCACTGCACTACCCTAAACCCTAAAACACTCCCCCAGCACGACTCCCTACACTACCCAAACACCACTGCACTACCCTAAACCCTAAATCTACCCCCAGCATGACCCCCTACACTACACAAACACCACTGCACTACCCTAAACCCTAAAACACTACCCCCAGCACAACCCTCTTCACTACCTAAACACAACTGCACAATTTGTTACAGGCGTTGCAACGCAGGTCTGTGGTGCTTACTGGAAGTACCTAGTGGGCTAGTTGGGCCCCAGGGACCCTCAGGATTCAAGGTGACCTAATCCCCCAACTTAAAACGCACCACGGGGCGCGTTTGCACAGTGGTGAAGGGAGGGGGCGGGGCCTCAGGTGACATGTCCGCAAACACGCCCTGTGGTGCGTTTTAAGTTGGGGAATTAATTCCCTTTGAATCCTGAGGGACCCTGGGGGCCAACTAGCCCACCAGGTACCTTCAGTAAGCACAACAGAGTTGCGTTGCAGAGAGGTGAAAAAAGGTGCGTGGCCTCGGAACGCCTCTCTGCAACTCAGCTCTGTGGTCCTAACTGTAGGTACCTAGGGGGCTAGTTGGGCCCCAGGGACCCTCAGAATTCAAGGGGACTTAATCCCGCAACTTAAAACGCGCCACGGGTGCGTTTGCACACGCCACCTCAGGCCCCCCCCTCCCTTCACCACTGTGCAAACGCGCCCTGTAGCGCGTTTTAAGAGGTAGTTTTAATCCCCCTGCCCTATTATGTACTAGGGACTTGCAGAGGAGGTCATGCTAATCACAGGGGTACCCCAACGCATAGTGTTCCCTAGTGTATGTAGGTGTTTTCACTGTATTCTAAGTGTTTTTTAGCATAGCACTGGCTCTGGTTAGTCAGAGTCAGTTACCACCAGTACCCGTCTGAAAAAGTTGTGGGCACAGGATGATTTTGCAAAAGGCCTCTTTCTGCTCCTCTGTTGGTTCTTTCTGCACATCTTTTGCTTCTTTCTGTGCGTTTTTCTTCTTTCTTCACATGTCCTACCTCTGTAGGCATAGTTAGAAACTAGCATTTAAAAAAACCTTTGAAATTCACTTAAAAATCATAGGTTTCAGGCACGTTATAGTTAGAAATTAGCATTTAAAAAACCTTTGAAATTCACTGAAAAAACCATAGGTTTCAGACACGTTATAGTTAGAAATTAGCATTTAAAAATCCTTTGAAATTCACTGAAAAAACCATAGGTTTTAGGGACAGTTATAGTTAGTTGGACATTTCACTCGTACAAAACCATAGAAATTCCCCGTTATAGTTAGTTCAGCTAACTATAACTCGCGCCCGCAATGCACTGCTGATGACGTCACATATTACATCACTCATGACATGGTCAGTGACATCACTGATGACATCTCAAATGACATCACTGATGACATCACTGATGACATCATCCATGTGATAATTTCATGCATCTTCTCACACCCTAATATAACTTTTGATACACCCACTCTAAATTACAGACTGACATTCTCAAAACCATAGACACTCCAACACCAAAAACTACATACCCACTCACTGATTCTTAGGTCTACACACACATCCACTCACTCACCCGTACAGTCACTCATACTTAGTCACTCAGTACAGGACTATCATATGCACTCATACACCTATATAAACACTCACACACCGCCACTCATCCATAGAGGTACTCACACACCTAGTCAGTCATGCAAAAAACTTAATCACACACCCATTTACTCACCTATACAGTTATACACACACCAGCTCACTTACTCATACAAATACTAGCACATTCTTACGCTCTTATACAATCACTGATACAAGTACACACTCATCCATACAGCCACTCTCACAATCACACACTCTCACTTATAAGCCATTTATATACTCCAACACACATATATACTGCCTTGCACATATGTAGTTACTCACACATGTACCACTGAGATATACATTCAATCACTAACACACCCATACACACACTCACCCACCCATACAGTCCATCACAGATGCACTCTTGAAACCATGCACCCAGTGAATCACCAACTCACACATCTATGCACAGAGTCACACACACCCCACCCACACAAACACTCAGGCACCCATACAGATACTCAGACAATCAATCAATAACCCATGTAGACACTCATGTAGCTATTCAGAAAGCCATGCAGCCGCTTACAAACCAACAGACAGACGGATACAGACATTCACACAGTTTAGTCACTAACCCATGCATTCAGTAAGATACATTTAATCACTCACTTGTAGAGTCAGTCACTCACGTACTAAATCATCCATTCAGACACTTATACACCCACTCATTCTTCAATACGCCTTTCCCTAAATATATTAAACATATTTAAACTTTACAGAAACACACAGTCACTGGATGATGTCATCAGTGATGTCATCAGTGATGTCATCAGTGATGTCACTGACCATGTCATGAGTGATGTAATATGTGACGTCATCAGCAGTGCATTGCGGGGGCGCGAGTTATAGTTAGCTGAACTAACTATAAAGGGGGAATTTCTATGGTTTTGTACGAGTGAAATGTCCAACTAACTATAACTGTCCCTAAAACCTATGGTTTTTTCAGTGAATATATATATATATATATATATATATATATATATATATATATAACAATTGCCCTATGCTTGGGAGGGCACTCAGCTGGACGCCTGCCATCTGGCTTCCATTAAACGCTCCTCATGGCATTCCAAGATTCGCTTCATTGCGCCTGACATGTTTCGATGCAGGGCGGCATCTTCTTCATAGGCGTGCTTTATGATTCTTTGCAGGAAGTGCTTTCTTTTATTTTCTCTTTCATGCAAATTAATTTGGCAAAGTGCATTACTCTCAGTGGCATAATGGGACATGTAGTTCCCTTGTAAGCATCATTGTTCCCTTAGTAGGGTCCTGTACTGTTCATTTTATTTACCAGCATACATCCTTAGTAGGTATCGGTCCGTCATGAAGAGCTTCGTGCGTTTTGGCTTCCTGCGCTTCACAGCAAGGAAGGTTCCTTGCCACAGCCCCTCTGTTTCTCGAAGAGGTGGTGCTCCTCCCTTACGACGGGGCCGCCGCGAGTCATTTTGTACAACAATCGCCCTATGCTTGGGAGGGCACTCAGCTGGACGCCTGCCATCTGGCTTCCATTAAACGCTCCTTATGTTCTTATTAATTTATCATTTCAAGATGACCTACGGCCATTTTCTAAAGGTAAATTAACAAAGCATTCATGGTATGTCGCACAAAGAGATAGCAAATATCGGCCAGGTAGCTGTATGCACCTGCACAATATTTGTGAAAAAAGAATAAAACAAAATGAAGGGAGAGTGGGAATAGGAGTCATCATCAGATCAGCCTTTGTAGTGGGAAGAACGAGAGAGTGGGGTCAGGGATGATAAGAAGGAAGACCGAGGAAAATGATGCACTCCCATGAAGTGTTATGAGCAAAATAAAAACATAATACAACAGTCAATCAGAAACTAGGGAAAGGAATGCATCCAAGGCCATTAAATAAGGAGCAGAGAAATGAGGTAAACAAAAAGGTCACCTAACCATGAGCAAGGAGGTGACCCGATTACCATTTTAAGTATTTTTTATAGTATGCAATGGTGTCTGCAACATAAAGCGAGATCACAAAAATATGCAGGTGGAGGATTGGGTGCTGAAACAGCACTATGGCGGGACAAGAGACATGACTGCACCATGATGACCAGAGAAAGAAATGAACAGGAAAATCGCAATAAGAAAGCAAGACAGTTGAGGGACTATAAATCATAATATTGCATGACCACCACAAACACAGTACTCACCACCGAAGAGGCAAGCATGCTATCCACAACAGGGACATCAAAATGACAAAAATCAGAGGACCTGGGTGTGTAGCTACATGATTAAATTCAAAGCGGATGAAAATCTATCATGCGTGCCCTCAAATAGGAAAAGATGAAAAATCGAACCAACCTGCTACTGTCAAGAACTGATATTTTTAATGTGATGGAAGGACTCCAGTATTTAACCTAGGACCATTTCACAAGAATTACTGATATGGCTCCTAACATTTCTCAAAAATGGACACATCTGTTAAAAGCCGAAGTACTGTCTCCATCCCTGCACCGTAATGTCAGTGCATAAATCTTTGCTGGTCGATACGCTTCCACCTGCTGCCAAGCAAGAGGGAGAGGAAAACTGCTTGAGACACCGATTCTGAGGGAGGCATGGTTAGAATTTCCATACTAGCTAGAGTTAATTCTAGATATTTTGGGCTTTTCTTGGCAATGAGGATCTTGGCAAGGTCTCGGTCTATGAAGATATCTAGGGAATTTTGGTTTGGGGTCAGTTAGTGCAGGGAAGAGAATCCATTCAGGCTTATCTCAAAAGACCAGCCCTGATTCTGGGCTTGTTTGGAGCTTCTGTCTAGGAGTATGAATCTAGTCTTTGTCAGAGTTCAATTTGAGTTGGGTGCACGACATTCAGGCCTAGGTGAGGATGCAGCGGTATGACTAGGCCAATATCAGCCGCTGAGGAGACCTAAAGTTAAATTTAAATCGACGTACTGGAGGATCTAGATTCCAATGGTTGGCTAAGAGGTCTTCTAGAGGCTTCTTTTAGAGAGGGAGGAGTTTTGTTCACAGGATAGATCTTTAGAATACTTGCAAGTACTCAGGTCTGGATCATTCAAAGGGCTGCAATTCTAAGTCAGTGACTTCAATGAGAGAAGACAAGACATCCAGCAGGTCTGATCAAAATGGATGGGTCACTATTATTTTTCAAAAGAAGGGGAAAATCCACAAATTGGAGATACCATCACAATGCTACAGCAGGGCTCGAAAAAACCACTTGCATTTGCGAGCCAGATTTAATTAAGATGAGCTATTTTTAGGTCCTACTCGCCCTTTTTGGCAAGTAGGAAGACAAACTGACTTTTGACCTCTCTCTTGAAAGCAGAGCAAATGTGAAAAGATTTAAAGGCATCTTTATTGCTCACAAAGTGAATGAGCAATAAAAATGCCTTTAAATCTTGTTAACTTGTCACATTTGCTCATCTTTCAGAACATTACAGTTATGTCGAGTAGATTTTTTAAGTTACTAGACCTTCAGGTCTAGTAACAATTTTTTGATTTTTCGAGCCCTGTAACAGTCTTATCGAAAGCCTTTCTTGGTCGTTTCTCCAAAGAAGGATAGGTGTGTGATTGGCCAGTAGTTGTTTAAGTCATCTTGGTTTAGAATTTGAGCAGCAGAAGCATTTAGTTAGATGTGAGTGCACACTGGAAAATGTCCTGTGCAACAGAAGCATTAACGATGCTGCACAGTGGGATAAGGAATTCTCAACTGAGACTTTTCACAATGGTGGTAGCCTGGAGGCAATACAGTACCTAAAACAACCAACCCCTTCAGTTCTTTCTGCACCCCAGAACACAAATGCATACATTTCCCAAACTTTGGAACGAGATAGAAAGAAATTCAGCATTTTTCTAGTTAAACAAAATTAACTGTAAAATGCTGACTTCAATGGTGAATAACATACACAAGTTTAACACAAAATTTGTATTATGTAATCACACTTGGACATAAGCAAACACTCGAATTAACCTATTGTAATGAATTATGTTAGCTTAAACGCTGATGTCATTTTAAATGTTAACATTCATGTTTAAAGAAAGAGGACCGTTTAAGCATTTAAATAGTTGTTTTGGAAGAGATGTTTCTCTGTTTCTCACCACTGCAGATGATGTCATTTTCCAGAAGCCTTTTGTTAGCTAGCGAATAGGCATTTGATATGTATCAGGCACTGATAGAGAGGTTCTCACCAGGAGGAGAGAAGATGGAAGGAAGCGCGCCTCGTGGGACGAGTTATCTGATCTATAAGATTCTGTTCAAAGTAACAAACCAAGGGCATAGTTATGTATGGTCCACCGTAAAGACGTGGGGAACTGGGGAGCTTACCTGCTCCTAGCCTTTGGAGTAGAATGATTGGATACTGAAAGTTGGGATAAGATGCAATGTTGCAACTAGAGTTTTGTTGAATTCTAATAGCATGTGTTCCTTAGACTAGAGAGGAGTCCTTGCTGCTGAACTTAGGAGGCAGATCTTAGAGATGATGTAATCGAGCTGAACCGACCCTTTAAGTCTCTGCTAATCTCCACTGCTTCAGTGCTAAGGCTTCATGCCTAAGCATTCCTATTCTCCTATCAGAAACCTTCATTTGGTTTTCTGAAGGGGACACCTGATCCTACTTCGCGTAAAATAAAATGCCATTTATGCCCAACCTTCCTTAAGTTAGACCAGGGAATTTCCTTTATGGAACACACTTTCTGCATATTCTGCATTTTATTTGTAATTCTTACCAATGTACTATTTTACCTTATTTTGAAATATCGATTGCTTGATTATTTGAATTTGTAATAATGATTACTGAATTTTGAATACTTAATAAACTAATAATCTGGTTTGAACTAATTAGTTAAATAAATCCCTTTAAACACCATCTAAATGTCCTTGTTGATTTCTGTGAAGTCCCCATTGGTCTTCATTGTTATAGTAACTAATGTAAATGATAGATCCTTATCCCCTCTCCTTGTCGACTAATAAAAGGTCCACATGACCAATGGCGGGGGTTATTTGAGAATTATACCAGTTTGAGATACAAAACTCCCTGCTCTGGCAAGAGGAAAAAGCAGAAAGTAGGAGTTTACCTGAGCTTTGCATGGTTTACCTCCCAAAGATTTGAAAGCAAGTTATAAGGTTGCAACAAAGCGAACTACACCTTCAGAAAAGACAGCTACAGTGTGGCGGTCACCACCACCAGTGCGTTCTTTGTGGGTAACTGTGGTCCCTGCAAATATTCCTAAGCAACTAAAAAATAAAATAAAAATAACACTCCACATAACCCCTAGATGTCACAGAAAAAGTATGATCCTTTCATAAGCAATAAAGAAATACTCATGCAATTTCTCACCCACAACACTGATTGACTAAGCCTTCACCAACTGGATGGCACCACAAGCACTTGTATACCAGAGTATTTTAAGCCCTACAACATATTCACCATCTTTCCATTTAAATCAGTGAATGCTAGACGCTCAACCTCAAGACCACAAACAGCCACACACAATTATGAAGTATGAGGAACTTATCTTATAGGTTTACTTTCTATTACTTACCAATAGTATTGGCTGTCCACAGTACGGTCACTGCCACCTGGTCATTGCAGGAATATTGAGCGATAGTTATATTCAGGACATCAGCAATCAAATTCTTTCCAGCAGAATTAAGATATGGTGTGCAGTCTAAAACATTAAAATAAACGAATGACAAACAAATCCCAAATACCATCAATACTCAGCTCAACGTGGTTTCATGACTGCCACAGTCTGCAGAAGATACTGTTTTTGGTGTTCCTGCACAAACTCCTTTGCCCAGACATTGTAACTACTAGGTGTGTGAAGTTTACCACACTTGGAAATAGTCAAACGTGATTATATCCAAACACTCAGTCCAAACATACCGAAATCTAGAGAGCCCAGTATCGCACCCCATAAATTTCACTCACTGTGGGATTGGATTTGATCAGTGTGATATGAAGCACAGCAAACCACCCATAATCAAGACTAATGCTCCCTGCATCAATGGCTAGAGCCCTGTCCATATTTGGGAGTGTTAGTAAGGCATGTGGGGGCTCATGGCAATGACCATTCCTCAGACAAGCAGGACTGTCAGGATTGTGATGAAGTTAGAGGCTGAGGTCCCCCATATCATGTCTACAACTAGATGTACATGATTGGCCTTGTGGTCTTTTTCTGAGCTCCCTTGGCAACTAGTTCAGTATTTATTACGCATGTGTTATGCTTGCGATTAAATTTCGTGAATATATAGTAATGTAAAAGAGCACATACACTTTGAGCAACTGGCAGTAGCGTGGACGGACAAAATAAACTTGCACACTTGAATTTGTGGCATTTTTAATTTCCATTTACTTGGCCTTTACGTGGAGAAAATTATACAAAACCATAATGCAGGGAGCGATGCAACATTCCTGTGAAAGCACTTCAACTTTGGGCTCAAACATCATTTTTTTTCCATGCCTCCTAACTACTCAAAGCACTGCAATAACGCATGTAAATCCAAACAAAGAGGTAAGTGGGTGAATAAATGGAATGCTACACAACAAAGCATTGACAAAATATTTAAATAAATACGATCGTGAAAAGAAAAAAAAAAGTCAATATGCAGAACAACCCTACGTGGGTCGTTTTAAACTAATCAGAAATGCATACATTGAGAACCCTGAAGTGAACTGGCAGAAGACATGCCTGTTCCCGGTATTGCCGTCCGAGGTGGAGCTTGATCAGATTGCAGGGGTTCGCTGGGAATTTAGATGCTTACCATATCTCGGCACCACTATATATCATACCTCGGAGGACTTGCTGGAGGGTAATTTAGAAAAGGCCATGCGAGGCCTCAAGAGCAGTTTCGCCTTTTGGAGCACACTGCCACTCTCGGTGGCGGGCCGGGTGGCACTTCTGAAGATGGTGGCGCTCCCCCGACTTTTGCACCATTTTCAGACGCTACCGATTTGGGAACCAGGCTCTGTATTTAGGCAACTCCGTACCATGACTGGGGGGTTCTTGTGGGGAAATGGCAGGCGGAGAGTTGCTCTGACGACAATGATGCGTCCGAGGGAGGATGGGGGGCTGGCAGTGCCGGACTTTGAATTATACTATCTAGCAGTCCAGTTGCAGTGGCGCGGGAGTTCCGGGGCCCAGATGGCCCGGACGGTAAATGGGTCCAACGGCACGTTCTGTCCTTTATTGTGCTCCAGCAACAGTTAAATCTTGGGCAGCTCACTGGTGAGGAAAAGACATTGAGACTTTGCTGGAATCGGTGTCAGCGCAGGGCTGGGGTGGCTCACATCTATGCTCCGGAGATTCCACTGGGGATGTGTACGGCCCTCCCTCACGGTGGGGACTGGTCGGCACTCGCCGAATGGGAAGCATTGGGGGTGCAGGTGATGGGTGATCTCTATGGAGACGGAGAACTGTTGCCATTCCAGGCCTTACAGGATAGGTACGGTCTCCCTCGGGGAGATTACTTATTACACTCCGCTCTAGTGACGGCAATGCAACGCTATTGGAAGGAGGGACTATCGGAGCCGCAGACCTCGATGGCTTGCCAATATGTGGTAATGGCAGCGGGCACTTTTAAAGCGATCACGTGCCTTTACAAGCGCATGCTGACTGAGAGGCTGGAACCACTGCGAGAATTGCAAGGGAAATGGGAGGAAGATTTAGGTAAAGAGATCCCTGGGAAGACCTGGGCGCAGTTAGCCCGGAGGAACTGGAAAAGTATGAGGAACGCCAGGTTTCAATTGGTCAATTTTTTCACTTTGCATAGGGCGTACTTAACACCTGCCAGAATTAATCGATACTTTGAAACGGACACAGCGAGGTGCCCACACTGTAGTTTGGAGGGGGCGACCTTTCTGCACATGATGTGGGGATGTCCCCAGCTGGGGAGGTACTGGGAGGATGTGATTGATCAACTCCGAGAGGTAACTGACCGTAACATAGAAGCTGATCAGGGTACTTGCTTACTGCACTGGTTCCCACATACATCTAAAACGAAAGTGACAAGCAAGTTTATAGACTTAGGACTGGTGCTAGCTAAGAGAGAGAGATTACATCCCATTGGAAGGCAGCAAGAGGGCCCGCTTTTGGGAGATGGAGAGCGGAGTTACTCAAATGGGCGCGGAGTGAAAGCACACTCCGATTCCAACAGGCCGCACGCACAGAGAATGAGAAACTAATGGAGGCAGCGAGGGCGTGGGTGGCGCTGGTAACCGCGCTGCAGGTTCCCGAGCAGGATTCAGAGGGAGGCTCAGAATTGGGGGATGGGGGGGGCAATGGACACCGCCCCGTGAGGTGGCGATTGAGCAGCGACGAATCTCCCCTGCGTCATCGTAATTTGATTCCACAGGGGGCGGATGCGTTGGTAGAGTATTGTGTTGCGAATACCCAGAAAGCTATAATGGACAGGATTGAGGTTGATGCACTAGTGAAATGTGAGAGGATTG
The DNA here is from genome assembly GCA_963921515.1 of Calotriton arnoldi. NCBI lineage: Eukaryota > Metazoa > Chordata > Amphibia > Caudata > Salamandridae > Calotriton > Calotriton arnoldi. Next base: position 1,017,972 of record CAWUFW010000037.1, on the reverse strand, counting down.
GGCACACCGGTGGGTAGGGTGGGGAGGGATAAGGGGCCCTTAAATGATTTATGTTAACTAACGAGAGTATTATGCAAAATGTCTCATGTATATAGTCAAGTGTTGTAACCGCCAATGACTAGGAGATGTGATGATGTTGGAGAGTAAGAATCAGAAGGGGGCAAATATAATAGAGTAGTTGCATGTTGATTATTTTTGAAAATCAATAAAACTTTGTTTTAAAAAAAAATTGAGAACACTGAAGAAACTCGTCCCAACAGAACCGCAACTGTAGCTTGGGAATGGCGTTTGCTAGCCAATTTAGGGTGCGGCCCTTTTTGGACAATTACTGCACCCGGATAGCATTAAAAATTAATTAATTAATTAAACATTGAAAAAGACTTACTGTCATATTTAAATGTGATGTTTGGCAGATCATTGTTCTTGCTGAAAAGTGGCACCCCCTGTTGGAGGAAAACACTCATTACTCAAAACATTCCATTTATATGCCAGGCAGAGTAACAGCAGATATCATTTAACAACATGCACTAACCCAGGTCTTTGAGTGTTCTGGGTCTCAGACCAGTTAGTAATTAAAAACAGACATTTAAACGAGTCCCTATTGAGCCTTATATTAATGTCCTTATCTTCACTGGAAATAACATTGACACATTTCTGAACAATTAATGTAAACAAAGTTAAAGTAATCCATATCAGCAATTTTGTTTGTTATATTTTACATGTTTTACTTAATCTTGCACCAAAATACCAATCAGGTGGCACACTAAAAGAATCGCAGATATTTAGTTTGATTGTTTAAGCCGTACACTGAATTACAAAGGCCACACCCCTCTTAAAGCCCCCCCCACACACACTTTTTCCATCCCACTTAAAGCTCTGCGCTAACAACACAAATTATGCATTGGTTGAACTCTATCGTGGACTGTTGCTAATGAGTTCTAAAACACACGGCTGACCAGATGATGATAATACACAAAAAAACAATATTCTCAATTGTTACTTGTGAGCGAGTCAAAAATTTGTGCCTTCCACTGAAACCGGGCAACCCAAACATTCTGCATTGGTTCTCTAGCGAAACCACTCAAATGGTTGCAGTGTCAGCGTCTGCTGTACACATACCACCCCTATGCTCCTCGAAAGTAAGAAATAGATGAAGACACCTCTTCAAACAATCATTTGCAATATAATAGGTGTTGCATTTACGTAAGTAAAAACGCCCATGCAGCGCTTTAACTTTATCAGTCACGCCCCTTTCTTTAGACGAGCCGTGTCTAAAGAAAGGGGCGTGGCTGCCATTAAAGTGAAAGCACGGTATGGGGCGCTTTTACAAAAAAAAAAGCATTTGTTTGTCAACTTGACCAACAAATGCTTTTTTTTGTAAAAGCACCCCATGCCACGCTTTCACTTTAATGGCAGCCGTGCCCCTTTCCTTAGACTCGGCTCGTTTAAGGTAAGGGGCGCGGCCGCCATTAAAGTGTAAATGTGGAATGGGGCAATTAAAAAAGAATAGTTAAAAAAGAAAAAGAAAAAAACATGCGGCAGCGTTTGGCGCAGCAAATAAAGCAAAGGCACGGCCGCCACCATCACCGTGGCGCGCCGTGCTATGTAAAACAAATAATAATAAAGGGTTGCGAGAGAGCGTGTCCTGCCTGCAACAGCAGCCATGTTAAAACCATTAAACGAAATAGTGCACGGAAGCTGTAATTAAAGCCTCCCGAGTAACAACACACTTAACAGGGGGTGTCACTATGGGAGGCTACCAAATGAGACAAGGCGGGACTACTAAGCTTTTTGACCAATGAACAGCCACAGTTTTCAGTGGACAATGACAAAAGCCAATGAAAATATGGGCGGAGAGTGGGCAGCGCTTCAACTCCCTACCTCAATACAGCAAGCCTCGCAGAGCAGCGCATGCGCTGCCCAGGCTCGACCTAAAAACAATACATCAAAAAAGCATTTAAAGTCCACAAACCAGCTACCACTCTTATCACTCCTTGACGCTGATTGTCTTTGATCCAGTACAGTGCTCTGTTGTCTTTGGACTAGGTTTGTGCTATAGAAATGCTACATAAATACGCAAACATATGGAATTGATTTTTTTGTATTGTAGAAAAACGTTCCCGCACAGAGTTTGTGTGCTTGTCAAAATTATAAGTAAACAGGCAGAACTACAGCTGCATTTTTTACAATGAAATGGTAGATCTGTGGCAGTGAGTTCTATATTAAATCACAAGTATATAAAATATATATATATAATATTTAATGATGGAGGCCTGCAGATACGTTTAAGAGACGTAAACCTTAATTACACAAAACAGCGTGCATGCATTTCTATTCACTGGAATTTTCAATGTTTCACTCACTAAAATTCTGCATAAAAAGTGGATATGAAATTTGGTCGGTCCAGGAGCAGTGGCTGCTCGTAATTAGAGCAGAGGGGGGCGTTCGGGCCACACACACACACACGCACCGCCCCCATTCAAAGCATGCACTCACAAATACACATGCATTCATACAGACGCACGCACCAAGCATTAAAAAACAAAAACTTACCTGCAGCGTCTCGGGAGGGAAGTCTCGGTGGTTCCAGAAGCATTGGGACTGATGCCTCCTCATTAGCTGCCTATGAGAGGAGGCTGCAGTCCCTCACTCGTCACAGATTGGGATGGGGTCAGTGAGACTGTTGACCCAACCCCCTCTCTGTGACGAGGCGTCAGTGATACACTTGACTCTTGGCACTTCAGGGCTTAAAAGTGACGGGCCCAGGTCTGAGGTTATCAGTGAGGGGAAAATCCTTGAGGCACTTTACCAGGCTGAGGAGGTCCCATACACAGGGCTGTGACATCTTCAGCTCGGCAAAGCTCAGTTCAGTATGTGGTTTACACTTCTATAAAACAGTAATCGCTATATAAAAGCAGTGCATTATACCAACTTTCCAAGGAAGACCATAAGGAGTCATTTGTAATTCCCCCCTTAATAATATCCTGTTCCTACCCTCATTGCTGAAATGCTGCACTGTATATTTAAATAGATTCCCTTATTTTGCCCAGGTCAGTGTTTTTTGTGTTTTTTTTTTTGCATTTTTAGGTCTCCGCCTACAGACAGACCTATTGTGGACAAAACCAAAACCAAAACTTACAGTGGGCTTCCCAGCGATTGGCTTTCATGTCAATTTTATGTGGTTGCTTTTTATTTAACGGCTTTCCCTCTTTCTTGAATTCGGCCTTCCAATGAAGCATAGCCTTTTTAAACCATCCTTTTAACCGGACGATTTGTATCCTTCCACTGCTTACATTCAGGAAACAACTTTTTCTTAGAGCATTCTGTGCAGCGTCATGTGCTCTCTGGCTCTCTCCCTTGTGTGCTGCTTCCACATTTGAATCCCCCTGTGTTGCTCCTCCGGGCCCCTTGCAGTTAGTCTTTTGTTTCTCCCAACCCTCTTGTCCTGCATCCCTCATTCTCGCTGTATTGCTCTCCTCTCGCTGTTCCACTCAAGTTCCTTTCTATATTTTTCCATTTCTTAAATTTTAAACACCCACCAAGGTCCTTCCTTACTCTTCTCCCCTTGCCGAGGCCACTATTTAATTATTTCATCCTTTTGGCGCACTTTATTAATCTTGGAACGGTAAATAAAACAAAAAAAACCAATTATGGCTACTGTGTTATGATGCATGTGTGCACACGTGTGGTGACACTGGGGGTCACTGAATGTAATGATGGACGCACTCATATGAATCACTGCTCTTTTCTTTTCTTTATATGATGCGGTTTGGCATGAACAGTAACTTTTTCCCCCAATGCTGAACGGCGTTGGTAAAATGCATTGACAAAGCCAAAAGGTTTGCTTCGGCAAAACCAAAAGGCTTTTGTATGGCGGTACAAATCACAGGGGGGGGGGGGGCCGTACCGAGACCTATCCAAATCAACCACCCAGGGATTCCAATTTCCCCCCCTCCCCTTTACGAGATTCCCTCTAGCGTGATAGAGACAAGCTGATGGCATTCCTGCGTTAGGATAATATAACAATTCTCAGGCCGTATTTATTACAAATTCATTAACACAACATTAAAACATTTCACAGTATTCTTGCATCTTATTTACAATATGTACATCACATCATTTTTAGGAGAAACTAATGCACGGTATCTCCTAACCACAGATCTTAAAGGAGTCATGGCTGACCACCCCCCCAGGCACCCATGGAATCGACTATTCCAATTGACTCGGGGGCAATGACCCGTCCACAAGTTGCACATCACAAGGCAAACTCACCTGCCCCTTCAAGATAGAGGGAGCGAGGGCCAGAATGAAATCTGGACCCCCAAAAACACAACCATGCCAGAGCCAACCCAAAAAGGGATCCCCCCTGGCACCCAATGGGAGATCGGCCAAGGTTGTCTTCCTGCTTTGTGTCCAAACATGACTCCTCTGCCAGAACACCTCCCAAAAGAGACTATCTACATGGATGGGAGGGTGGGAAAAAAATAAAATCCTTTGTGGGTCCAAAGGCAGCACAGTCCTGAATGCAGGCGCGTCGGTGGTCGTCAGGGGCAGCCAGGCAAAAACCAGGTAAAGGTGAGTGGGGATGAGTTCCCCTTTTAACCCGTCCGGCTGCCCCTGTCAGCTGTCCAGGCATCTCCATTACTCCCCTGCCAGCCAATCGCTGGCATTGCGGGATGCCTGCAAAAATTCAAAATAAGACACCCACCGTAGGCCGCCGTCTGGAACCGGTCTGATCCGGCCCGCACCTGCCTCGGGGGCCCCGCCATCCCGCCATCAGCTAGCGTTGCCCCTGGTCCAAAATGATCACAGAGATTTAATTTGAATCCAATGGATACCAGGCTTCCAACTGAAACTACTGGAGCAACCAGTATTTTGCAGCGTTTTCAGTCATGACAAAAAGGGAATTCAGGAAATCGTTGACAAATGGGTGAATCAAATTATTTTGCTTATTAAAAAATTGGAGTGTATTTTGCTCACTCAGTTTTCGCACATAACCATTACAAATATTCCACCTTAATTTTTTTTTCGGTGTTTTGAATTATATACAGAACTAAAAATTAATCAAACATAGCTAGTGTTGGCAGATTACTAGACAAACGTAGTTTGAAATGTTCTTAGCTCCTCAGAAAGAAGGTACTGCTTTTCAATTATTATTTAACATATTTTAAAAAATATATTGTAAATGAACGCCCAACTAAGTATAAATACTACAATAAAGAATACAAATAAAGGGCACTACAATCATTGCAAAAATTAGTTAATATATCATTAAAACAGGATTTGGCAAACACTACAAGTCTGGCTTTCATGTAAGCAAAGGCACATACACATGCTGTGGAGGAGTTAATGGTGGTACCAAAGGGGTTAGTGATGGTGTTGGTGGTGGTAATGCCAGTGACATTATATAGATAAAGCTACTGAAGTATAAACAAACATAGAAAAAAAGGACTGTTTTGTAAACTTACCAAATATGAGATAAAGAAATGTGCGATCGTTGACATTTTCACAGATGTAAAATAGTCACTTGTGCATTACAAAGCATGAACTCACCCCATAGAAGGCAGAATGAAACAGCCAATAGCATGAAGGAAGAGATCGATACTCCTCCTATTTTAAATAACTGGTAACAATATGTCTGAAGACACCTGCTCCGTCAAATCAGACACAAAAACATGTAGAGTAGAGGATGTTGAGCTCCACAATTGTGGCACATCTGTGAGAGGAAGCAGACACCCATGGTGAAGCTCTGAAATCTTCCTCCCAACTTGAAACACATTCCAGATAGGAGCTTCAGAGACTGCTTCTTCTCTGGGCAGGACAGGGTGGAACACAAAGATGCAGGTAAAAACAAATTCAGAACCAGTTTAGGACAAACCACAGCCTGCGCCATCATGAAAAAGTATTCTTCAGCAATAACTTGTTTACTCTGACGAAGGAGAAAAAGTTGATGATTTGCTATGTTTACAATGCTGATAATATGCACGGCTGTCTGTCCCCAGTTGAGAACCCCAAAAAATGCTAAAGGACTCCAATTGTTCCGCTAATCAAGTTACACGCTCATGAGCAACTTCCCAAATGATGGATCTTGTCGAGCATCAATGGGTAGACATTCTAAAATTACCCAGTGATCAAGTCCTCAATGGATCTCAGGTACTACACGAGGAGAATGAGCTCTTTATTGGGTGACAACTTCAAAATTATCACGTGCATGACGATGGACAAATCTCCCAAAAGCTTCTCATATAAAGTGAATATGGGGACAGGATTACTCCTTGAGGTACATCGGGCGTAGGTAGACAATATTTGCCACCTGAAGTGATCCCATAGTAGAATAAAGATGACAATAGTTTGGGCACGAGAAATACTACTCCAGCACCCTGATTTCATAAACCCACTTCCACAAATGATCCAAGATACGGCAGAACCAGCAGGTGGGCACCTCCAATTCAGAAGGGGTAGGCTGTCATCCTGCACCAAGACAGGGGAGAGGTTTCCAAACTACAACCAAGCCACAATCTTGACTGGTTAGGCTCCAAAGCCTATGGTCTAGCAGACAATTGCCCAAGTTGTTTGTGAGCACCACTCAAGAGGCTTTGCTAAAGGATGATCGTACTGGACCGAAGCTGTACAGGTATTCAGGTCAGCACTGAACTAGTCTTTCAAGAAGAAATAGAGTCTCTGGGATGGATCCAGCTGCCTAGGTTGGATTTAGGAGATTGCCTGTATTTCCAAGGAAAGGGAAACCACTGTAAACGCAAGCCCCCAGTAAATAAAGAGGATTGTGCTTAAATATCTAGTCTAATTTGGAAAACTAGATCAGTGAAAAACGTAAACTGATTATCATCATGTTAAGTATGTCCAGAATTTCATTAGGTTTGGAAGCTTTCTCCAATAACAAACCTGCGGTCTTGTTTCTAAATCTTAATGATTCGGTTTTGCAGTGGTCAGCCTTTGATAAATAACAGTTCTAGTCAATTGGCAGACTGTGGATTAAAATATACCAATTTGTTACTTATTTAAAGATGTTTAAATGAATTATCTTAATTTGAATGTAGCAGCAGAGTCAATTCTGGAACATTACTCCATCCTTGAATTACATTACGCATTCCACATATGGACCTACCTCTACTATATCCTGCTGCTCAGGTTAGCGTGGCTGTTAAAGGCTCTCTTCCAGAGTTATACTCCCCGTCAGTGCACCTCCCGACAGCTTCCTTGCCTCTGCGCCCACGTCTATAATACGGTGCGGACGCAGAGGCAAAGAGGCGCTATGTGTGCGCGAGCGCTATCTGTATTACAGAAGGGGCCGCGCAAGTGTCTGCGACCACTTTTGTAATTATAAAGGTGCACAAAGCGGGCGCACATGCCAGTTACGACCCCTATTGATTAAATCAAGAAGGCATAAAGGAGTCCCCAAAGCAAAGCTAAACAATATAAATGAAAACATCAAGTAACACATTTTTTTGGCTGAAGACCAAAAGGTATTAGGTGGTTTTAGAATGTGCTTTTTTTTTTTAACTGACTTGTGTTGCTTGATGACTGGAGGCGTAGAGTTGCATTTATTTTTCCAGAGTCACAAGAAAAGGGCGTGAATGTTAATCTTGCGGCAAGGTTGGGTATAGGGGTATGCTTCACATTTGGAAACTTATTTTCAGTTGTCAGTATTTAAGAAGGGTTTAATGATTCATGACTTTTGGTTTTGAAATCATTTTTAAAATAAATGATACATTTATTGATATTTTTCTAATCTAGATTATTGTAATTCGGTATATTAATGGAGAACTATATCCGCTCCATAAACCGATGTATACACAAAATGGCGTCTTCGCCTTAAGGTTTCATCCTAATTTATGTACAGTGGCAACAGCTATAACATTTACAGTAAACATCTCTGTGAAAGGTGTTCAAATTGACATGGAGCAAAATCTAACGAGTTTTGCGTTAATTCCCCTATTAGCACAAAGACTACTCAAAAAAGGCCAGTCGCAAAAGAAATTCTTGGCAAAGAAACACAATGCAAGATCCACCTTTTAACACATAATTATCGCCATCTGCCTAAAAAAGTTAGAACGTGCGGGTCTGAGGAGATCACAGATCATTGGAAAAGTCTAGACTGGGGTTTACAGGAAAGGGTACTATTCCCAATAATGCACCCTCCATAACCTAATTGCGTCACAGCCAACACGGTTGGCACAGGGCGTGAGAAATTCTTGCGGAAACGCTGCTGCTGGACGAGGCTTGTAAAGCTTTAAAGTGCGCTGTTAAAGGGAAGGCCGGTAATTTGGATTTTAAAAGTCACTGATTATGTTTGAAGAACACAAAAGAGCGGGTGGGTGCGTGCGAGCTGCAACGACTGGTTGGGTGGGGGTGTGAGGAGGGGGCTTCCTCGGCCTTTTCTCGCGGATAACCATAAAATGTGCGCTGGGGGTACCTCTACCAGCTGCCCATCTGGTTCCTTAACAGCAGGAAGTATTCCACAGGAAGATTAGACTTTAATTATTGGGCAAACAGCCCTGATTATGATCCTCGCATTCAGTGTGTGTTTACAAAGTCTATTCTGCAGCTGCCTCGGAGGCGGCCAAGTGCTGCCTACACTGAGTTAGCACTGATTCCTCAAAAAGTCGCGATTCCCCTCCACTCATAATAAGAAATCTTTAGTAACAGTTTGGCGAACAGTAAATGCGACCACATAGTATGTTCTGAGAAAATAAATATTTGTTGCTAGTTGACTGCTACAAAGTTTTGGACTAGCTTAGACGACCCAAAAGAGTTAAATGGCGCCAAACACCCAGCCACAGTTCAACAAAAGCATGCGGGTATTAAACTACTTCCGGTGCCAGCTTGTTCGGGTCACAGCTTTCTGCGAGAACCCCTGACCTCCCCATGCAATCAAAGGGAGACTCTTTGGCAGAGCCTACTTTTTTTTCTATTTTGCAGACTCTCCCTGGTCAAACCACTGAAAATGAGATTGGCTGGTAAGTTAAACAAGCCCTAGAAAGTGGCCTATAAACCAATGTACTTCAGCCCTGCTGGGGCCAGGGACCTACAAAGAGGACGTTTGTTCTGAAATGGGAGCATCACTAAGAGAGATGTGCTAAAACTTTGGAATTATTTCCACTGTGTGATCCCACAGTGGCAGCTTATAAGTGACGGGCCGAGGAAAACGTAGCGGGGTTTGGAACACCAGACAACCTGTTCACCCATCTTGTGTTAGTTACAGATTTCATACGCCACCCACGGCCAGTCCGACCCATACCAGCTTACCAAAAGGGTCTAGGTACTATGCCCTGAAAACACTGAAGAACCAACAGGCATTGTCTGCAGTTACATACAGATAGGATTTTGTTTTCCCAAACTTAATTTCTTGGCGTTGCTTTCAACACGTACTGAAGAACTACAGACGAGAACTACAATTTATCCAGTAACAAGCATAAGCTGCATGCAGAGCTTAATTTGAGCCAGTGGTTTCCGGAGCTTGGCACCGACACTTATGACAGTCTCCCACCAGTGGCGTAACGATAATTGAGGGGGCCCCCCTGCAAGGTACGTGGAGGGGCCCCTCCGGACTCCATCAGGAGCTCTCCGGCCGAAGTGCTGTGCTGAGGGGCCCCTTGGAGCTTGGGGGCCCCCCGCACTGCGGGGGCCTGTGTTACGCCCCTGTCTCCCACGTGATGGCACGGTTAGGCTCATCTGTAAATTAGGCAAACAGTTGTTAAATACAATATATATTAAAAAGGACTAATACCTGCGTCCCAAGTATTACTATAGCTTTGGGGGCCTGGAATAGTCTGAATTGTCACACTTGTAGGAGTGTGATGGTTAGTAGTTGCGTCGATACTGTCATTGGCAGAGATGTCAGGGGCAATGTGTGGTGCAAGCTGCAGTGGTCTCCTGACACGGGCCCTGGTACTTCGATATCTATCTTTATTTTTTTGTAATACAAATTAAGCATTGGTTGCATGTGCACAACTAGTACAGCGAAATACAGAGAATGAGGGCCCCCCGCTAACTTGGAACATAATGTACCATCCACCTTCACACAATCAGAAATGGTGGCTACAACTGCTGAGACGAAGGCTCTGTGCACAGCATGGAAAAGCTGTGCTGCCATGCAGGCCTGCCCCATTCTTTTTTCTCCAGCTAACTCTACAATCTGAGAGTGCACTGGCGATGCACCACGTTTTTGTAGTACTGCAAGTCATTAGAAATTCGTTCTCCTGTGGGGGCAGGGGGTGGTCACCCAAAGTGAACAGCCAAAACTGCATGATGGTGTGTACTTGTGAATGAATGAATGAGATAGTTTTATAAAGCGCACATTACCCGGAGGTGTCTAAGCGCTAAGCGGATCAAGGACCGAGGCCATGGCAGCAAGCCAAGATAGGTCTACGTCACTTAGTTGTTACCAGCGGAAAAGAGCCAGGTCTTTAGCTCCTTTCTGAATAGCTGCAAGCTAGATTGAGACCGGAGTGAAAGAGGAAGAGAGTTCCATAACTTCCCCCCCCAGGAAGGTCAGCATTCTGCCGCCCCAGTTTGCTCGTTTGATTCTGGGGATCAGGACCATGTGTGCAGAGCTTGATCTTAGTGTCCTACTGGGCACATACCAGGTGAAAGGTTCCTGAAAATAGAGCGGACCGGTGCAGTGAAGAGCCTTATGTATAAGACACAGAGCCTTAAATGAAATTCTCTTCTCCACTGGTAGCCAATGAAGGCCATGTAGCAGGTGAGTTACTGGTTTGAACTTGGGGATGTTCAAGAGGGTTCTGGCCACCGTGTTCTGTAGGGACTGCAATTTTTTTAGCAGATATTTTGAAGTGCCCAGATAAAGAGCATTGCAGTAATCCAATTTGAAACCTATAAGGGCCAGCATTACGGTCTTCTGTAAATCCGCTGGGATGAATGGCAGAATTTTTTTGAGAACCCGAAGCATAAAGTACCCCCCCCCGAGGTCACTGCATTGATCTGAGCATCGAAACATAATTTGGTGTCAAAGATGACTCCCAAGTTTTTTGCCTTCTGCACAGGCTTGGGCAGAGCTCCCAGCTCCTGGGGCCACCAGGATCCATTCCAAAAGGAAGTCTCTTTCCCAAAGACCAGCACCTCCGTTTTTTCCGAATTTAGCTTAAGACCATTCTCCTTCATCCAGCCTGCAACTGCGGCCATACAGTTGCAGAAATTGTTGGCATCTTTTTCAAACTGGGATGAGACGGACACCACTATCTGGGTGTCATCTGCATAAGATAGTACGGTCAGGCCGAAACTCAGAATAAGCTTCACCAGGGGGGTGATGTACACATTAAAAAGTGTGGGGCTGAGTGCCGATCCCTGAGGTACCCCACAGGGAAGGGAGAAGGATTTGGATTTTGCATCTCCCACCTCAACCCACTGTTCCCTGTTTTGGAGAAAAGAGCTTAGCAGAGTTAGTGCAGTGCTCCTGAAGCCCAAGCAGTGCAGGCGTTTCATGAGAAGCACGTGGTGGACCGTATCAAAGGCGGCCGAGAGATCAAGTAAAATGAATGCAGCTCTGCCGCCTTTGTCCACTCTGATCTCCTCTGGTGCGGCCACAAGTGCGGACTCCGTACAATGGTTCGCTCTAAACCCATATTGAGCGGGGTCAAGCAGTTGATGGGTGTCCAGAAATGTCAAGATTTCCACATTCATAGCCTTCTCTAGCACCTTAGCCGGGAACGGGAGATTGGTCTGTAACTGTCTACCCGCTTGGGGTCTAAGGAGGGTTTCTTCACCAAAGGAAGAATTGAGGCCCTCTTCCAAATGTCGAGGTAGTACCCTGAACTCAATACTTGGTTTAGTAGATCTTTTAGTGGCCCTGCCACCTGGCTAGCCAACTTATTAATGATCCCCGGAGGGCAGGGGTCAGAGGGGGCCCCAGACTTGATGAAGCTCATAAGGGACGTGGTTTTGTCCAAAGTGAGAAGAGAAAACTTCTCAAAGGTGGGAAGTGCTCCATGACCCGTGAGAAGGCCCGAATATGGGGCCTCATCCAGTTTAGGAATAGAGTCCCTACTGGGTGACTGCTGGGAGAATACGTCAAAGATACGGTTAACCTTGCATTGAAAAAAGTCAGCCAACTTGTTGCAGAAAGATTCATCTGGGACGAAAGAGTTGCTGTTGTTCCAGTTCGACAACTCTGACTGTTTTAAAAAGTTCCCTGGAGGAATTATCTGCTAGTCTGATTTTTCCTGTGAAAAATGTGGTTTTCTCTGCTTTAATGAGCTCTTTGTATTTTGCCAAGGTTTTTTTGTATGTGGCTTTTTTCCCGGGAGTAATCAACCCTCCAAGCATTGTCAGCATTTTACTACTATCCTGCCACCAGGTGGCCCTCACATGGACTCTGTGAGCTCCTGCCTTTACCCGGGTTTACTGCAGAACCCACTTTGGCACACAGCACGCTGTCTTACTGCCAAGACCCTGCTAGAACCTGGTCTGTCTGCTTGAAGGCCTTTATCTGTGTGATTTGCATATCCACAGTACTTTGGTCCTTTTCTTGTTCTCTGATGCTATAGCTCATCTCTGTTCTGATGCTGTACCTACCTTTGTCCTGGATTCCCAAATTCCCTGTTCTGTCAGCGCATTTCCACTCCTGTTCTTGTTTGTAAGTAGATTCTTTGTCCTTTATGCCTATCTGCTGAGTTCCAGCCCTGCTATTGATGCATTGCAGATAACTTCCTTTGTACTCCTCCGCTCCTTGTTCAGCTACTGCTGTAGTGTCGTGTGAGTTAGCAATGACGGAACTCTTGTGGCTCCTGATGGACTCCGTAGAACTATGACGTAAGCGTTAGAACGTAGCAAAATGAATGCAGGTTTCGAATGTTGATTTTGCAGTTAAACGCAGATGAAAAAAGACACATTATATAGTAAGTTCCGTGTGTGGAGTAGTCCTTGCGAGTACCCAGGCTGGGGAGGACGCTGCCGTTGCATACTACCAATTCTAGCTACAGTTGCTTATCTGTCTCAAATTTTTCAGTGTCCCCATTGATTTGCCAGTTTGGTTAGTTTCTTCTGCCTGCACATCTGTATTCAGTCATGCTTTCCACATTACATGTTTATTAGAATCCAGTTGTGCCTTTCATGAGCCCGGTTTCTGAATTCTGGTCCTCTTGCTCCAATCCGTTTGCCATTCCTGGTCTTTAAATCTTAGTTATTACCAAACAGAATCAAAGTTCTGAGGCATGGGGCCCTCTGCATAGAGACTCACTTTGTACTTTTCTTCAATAAGAGCTGTTAAGTGTCTCCCACAACCCTGTAAGAATAACTGCTCCTTGCGCTATTGTGATCTCTTTTCAATTACATAAATTTCATTTTAAACTAGCACTTATGATGGTCTATTGTATTCCATTCTATTCTCCTAATGCCTTTCCATTGTTTGTTGTACTGTATGTGTGTTGTCTTTATAGGTTTGTCTTTCACAGGCATTACCCAGTTTCTGTCCGGCCTGCTCTATTTTTCACCTTCTGTCTTGTACAGATTTCGGGAATCCCTTCTATACGCAAAACCCCTCTTCCCAAATTCTCTTGTCCCTGCAGAAAGCATCTCTCCTGGTTATTCAATCCCCGTTCTCAGCGGGGGTCCTAGCACTACTGTTGCCTAGTCCCAGGCTACTAGAACACTGGCCATGATGGCAGTGTAATTAGAGTACAGGGGCACAAGTCTTTACTGGTACCCTGGTGGGGAGACTTCATACTAGCTCTGCCCAGTCTGTCGAGTGCCCCCATATCTTAGGTGCCTGGCCTATCCTCATGTCTGTCCCATTTGTAGGCCTGCGTTTATTGGAAATAAGTGATTGGTGGTGTTCATGTAGAACACTGGTGCACAAGATAGGAGGCCTTACCTTTTGGGTGGAAGAGGCTTCTCAACCTTTTCCTCCACGGTTCTCTTTTTTTTTTTTACACTAGGTTTCTTTATGATATGGCAAAACTAGACCCTCCCCGACTTACTTTGTTGCTCACCGTTGGCCAGCAGTGGTGGTGTGCTGCTGTACTGCGATGCCAACCCATATCACAGATTGATCAGGCAAAAAATGGTCTGACACTGTTTTTACTGTTTAAGAGGCCAGAAAAACAACAAGACAGAGGAAGACACACTTATTCTGGTTTGGCTAATGTGCCCGAATATTGAAAAGGCTGCACTTAGATTGCACTGCCAAGAGCAGAACCTTTGCTGAGCAGCAGTTAATCTACTCAGGTTATGATGAATCAGGACTCCTGAAAGAAACCTTGCTGCAGTGAACGAAGAAGAAAAAAATAGGTGCCTACATGACCTGAAAAAGGTTGATTGACCTTGAGGGGGTGGGGGGGGAGCTGTCCTGATCCCAGGTAGATCTACAAAAAGCAAAGATGACTGAAAAATAAAAAATCTGTATGAAGGGTAAGTCAAGGAACTAAGAACACCAACGGGCATACGATTCACACTATCCAAACGCCCCAGAGAAGAAAAGACAATTGCAAAATATTCTTTGGTCATGAAGTTGGCAAAGACACCGCTTCTTGAGCAGGAAAGCCTGCATTATCCAAGCCTTTCTATATTTTTAGGGTGCCCCCATTAGCTCTTACCTAGTGCCAGAAGGACCAGGTCGTCTTGCTTTCACACCTCACGCATGGGGTGTTTAGTTGTGGTGGTTGGGAATTGGCATCTTGATTCCAGAGCCATCTTTAGTTATGAGGGAACTGGAGATTTCTTCAATTGTAGTCACAGTTGCTCCGCAGCACAACGCAGAGTTTCCAGTCAAATGCACAGACGCGCAAAAAATCTAGTAACTTATACCCGGAAGTCTACCACACTTCCACCCGTTCTGCCCTAGTAGTTTATATCAGTGAAATCATCTGCAATGTGCCACATGAAGAAGCTTTTTGCTGTTGGATGACATAACAGATTGCAAGCAGTGTCTATAACCTTGGGGATTCTTGGCGGAGTACACCTATGGGAAACTCTCTGAATTGTACCCTTGAAAATGAGTGCCCAAGCCATGCAGTGCAGAGAGTCGGTATACAAGAACTTACCTACCAACAAGCAGGTAAGTAGATGCATGTAGTGTCCATGGGAGTAACTGGAGGGCAAGTAGGACAGTGTAATGTGGTAAAATTGCTGGTGTCAGAGACACTGCTTAAAGCTGCATTTGTTTAAAGAAACAAATAGAAGATAATCACCACTCAGTGCTTAATTTGTGCCAGTGTTTGCCGGTGCTCAGCACCAGCACATTTTTCTAAAAACCGCCACATGTTTATCCACCATATGGTGGTGCTGTGTGCCTACTTTTTTTTTTTAGTAGAATTCCTCAGTGGTGATGTAATATACTTTTTAAAACTAGCACGTAGGTATGGCTGTCACTAGCATTTAGCGATACAAAAGGGGATGATGGACGGAGCGCTTGAGCAAATCAAACACTCACCCCCAGTCAACTGATCTGGGTTTAATCCATCATCATTCTTTAGCTCACTCCACCACCCCAGTTCAGACATGGCCATATGCAAATCAGTCTGACCCTGTGCCTCATGGGAACAGTCCAGCCCGAACTGCCAAGCCATGTCTTCCCTGGACCGGAAACAAGCATCCTGGGACCGGTTTCTGGCTATTCAGCCGTCATCAGAGCACTCAAACAAGCAAAAATCTGGGTTTCCTATATGGTTTTGCTTTTTCTTAGACTTGTAAATAGTATTCCCTCTTTGTATCCCTAATATCTTTATATCTATTAGTATGCACTTACGGCTATTTATTAGTTATGTTTGTTCATTATATTTTTTTGACTATTTTATTTTGTTTTATGTTTGTCGCAATCTCCTTTTTCCATATATTCGTCTTTCTTATTAGTCTGAATGTGCACTGCTCAAATATATTTATATTTTTTCCCCCTTCCGCCTAAATAGAACCAAATGTTGTTTTGTTCATCAATGATTTATCCCAACAGTGCTGTAATAATTGTATGATGTTAACCATTTTGTTTACTTGAATTAGAATTTTTATTTAAACATTATACTTGCCTACTGGTTTGTGTAACTGGTTGCAGGAATGATCCTTATATGTTTGTTTTATTTAATTTCAGAAATTCTCCCACCACTCTTCTGTCATGGTATCTACGCCCTGATGAAGGTGTTTCGCCATATTTGGGCTGTACACCGAAACGCGCGTCGGCGTTTGTGATACATTTATGATTAGCTGAATGTTGTTTATTAGATTCATGCTATTTATTGAACAGTTTATTATTTACTGTTTATGTGTTTTGCTTTAGTTAGTGTATACAGGTTAGTTGTTAGTATGATTGAAGTATGGTAGTTTATATGTGGCTGTGAGTTGTTGTTTGAGTGGTGGATCTACGTATATGTATTTATTCTACAATTACCCCAAAAAAAATATTCTTGTATCATATTCGGGTGTTTTGATCTTTTACTGAAAAAATTAATTTATTTTGTCATATGTTTGTCTTTTCTTCCTTCAGCACTGTTCTTCTTTTATATTCTATGACGTTTAGCATATTATTAAAGAAATAGGTAGGGGATTTTTGCTTGTTTGAGTGCTCTAGGTTTCCCCTATGATCCCTTTACCTTTATTTGCCTAAATAGGGGCCCCCTTTGTTTGATTGCCTATTCAGCCGTCATCAGCCAGGCTAGCTTGAATCCAGTGGCAAAGTGAGCAAGGGACCCACGTCTGGGCATACCCTGCCAACTTAGGGCGAACAAAGCGATAGCTGGGGTGGTGGAGTGAGCTAAAGAATGATGATGGATTAAACCCAGATCAGTTGACTGGGGGTGAGTGTTTGATTTGCTCTAGCGCTCCGTCCATCATCCCCTTTGGTGTCACTAGCATTTGGCAGCAGTGTTTGGAGCGGAGATGGCTCCAGGTGCATTCGACTCACGAAAAAATACTTTGGGCCCTGGCACTTAATTTTTTTTTACAAATTAAGCACCAGGGGTGGCACCTCCGCAATGGCGGAGGAGCGTCGCCCCACTGGCTCAGAGCCAGCAGCTAAAAAAGAAAACGATATTTCATTATAGTTTTATTTTTCAGCAGCTAGCTCAGCCAGCGTGTGTAGGGAGGGGCTGGGCCATGGGAGGGGGGAGAAGGAGTGAAGTGCACAGGTGTTTTTGGCCGGCTATCTCAAGCTGGCCAAACACACAAGTGCACTTAGGTTTATCTAACCCGGCTGTATTGAACAGCCAGGTTAGAGAGAAACAGCACAGACTCCCTGTGCCTTAGCGACCATCTTTTCAGCCTGCTCAGGCCAATCCTCGTTCTGCTCTCAGCAGGAGAGCAGCGGGTTATTGTACAGGGAGTCTGTGGTCCTGTCCCAGTGTCTGCTGGGACCAGGAAGAACGCAACGGGGAGGAGGCTGGCAGCTTAAGGTAAGTCTTCTTTTTTTATTTTTATTTTATTAACCCCCCCAGCTCCCTCTTGCACTCCCTCCACCCGTCTCACCACTTTTTAGGTCTCGGGCCTAGCGTTGCAGTGCATAGCACTGCTCGCGCAGCCCGAGACCTCTTGTATGGGCTTTTGAAAGCTGCCCACACGCTCGTGCGTGTGGTTTTGCTTTCGGCGGCGGCCATTGGCTTTAGCGTGTTTTAAAAAAAAAAAAGTAATGCACGCAATTGGGCAAAGGCGGGCGCATGTCCCGCCTTTGCTCCGCCCATTCCCATCGGTGGCTAGCACGCGTAGCAGCGCGCGTTCGCCTCGCTGCCGCGCTCCCTTCCCCCCCGCTCCTCTGTGGTGCGCGCGCACCACTGCAGTCTGAAGAGCAGCAGGGCAGCGCCGAGAAGCACCGCGCGTCTGGCAGGCGACGCTGTCCGTATCCTGTGGCGCCCCACTTCTTCCCATCGGAGCGGCTGCTCCACCTGACCCGGGGGTGCCATCCCACAATGGTGGCCTTGGCTGTCAGTCACTCTCAGACAGGGGGCCTCGGCATGCAGTGACTTCCTCCCCGCGCAGGGTCCTCCTGCTCCCCACACCTTGGGAATTCGGTTTCAGCTCTACTGCGGAAACACAAATGGCAAATGCAACCCCGGGCACCCTGGCGCTGCCTTCCTTGAGATTACAAGGCAGCGAGCAGCACAACAAAAGAAAGAACACACCCCCGTGTACCCTGACCAGGCAGGCAGCTCCCGCATCTGGGAGAGAGTGAGAGAGAGAGGCAGAAGGCAGTGTCAGGTGGCACAACAGAAACAGGAATGCGAGAGCTCTCGGGAGGGGGGGGGAGGTTTGTACAAACTCTTGAAAGTATCAACAGATTTCAGACTGAAAGGTGTAAATTGGCCCGAGTTCGGTGCACTGCCGCCTTCACATGGGAACCAATGTCTGCGAAAATTAAAGGAGGCAATTCTTAATCAGACTGCAAACCTTTCACAAATATATTTATTTTTTAATATGGCTGGGAAAGCATTACCATCAAGTACAGCTGAGCATTTGTTGGCATGTGAAATCGCATAAAATATTTGAAGTTTACTCGGCCATATTTTGACTCACTATAACCCCAAGTTTTATTTTTATACAGCATTCCAAATATCACTGCACTTTAAATATAGTACAGTGCACATGCACTTTAGGGATACAAAATACCTACCGGTACTCGGTAGAGTTAAAAAAGATCTCTTTTATATGGAATCAGTTCACATTTTACGATTAGAATATGCTCTTTTAAAAGTGTCGTTCTTTCTTCCACCTTGTGTAAAATTTGATGAAATAGGTCTGATGTATAACTTTTTTTTTTTAATTTATGTAAATTGTATGCTATGCTTTTAAATAACTATGCATAAATAAACACTACTACTACTGTTGCAACATCATACAGACCAAAAGAATTTGCCTGGCGTTCCAAAGGGATACTAAAAATGCACTGATCACAAGCTGGCTTCTGCGTAGGGACCACAGGCAGAGAAGTCACTAGAAAACCAACCAGTGGTAGTGTTCGTTTACAAGCAGTCATTTTATTCTCCATTTGAATGCAAAACTAAAAGCAACATTTTATGCTTCCAATGAAAGGTTTAGGTAAATTCACGGGCAGGAGGGTATTTTTTAGTGCAGCAACCAATGTTGTGAAATCAGAGTAGGCTCCATAAGAATGTGTACTTGATGGCAGACTCTCTTAAGACTTAGGAACAAACACTGGAAGGTGACTATTGTTGTTTGTGGTTTTGTCATATTCGGGGGGACTATTAAAGCCACATTTCACGAACAAAGTGTCAACTTTCTGCGAGTACAGATTATGAAAAACAAAAATACCAAAAATAGGACATAAAACTGTATCCAAATCCACCTTCGATCTAAAGAGTTACTACATAACACTGTATAGTTTCTACGCTAACGAAATTCCACACAAATGAAAAAACGCACTCGACTGTATCGTCGAGGTACTGTTTCAGAAATGTGCACTTTGTTGAAAAGACGTGTTAAGTGATAAAAATATTACCCTTTAGCAAAAAGCTCGTTATTTTTTTAAAAAGCGGATCTTATTCGTGGCTTCTAGATAGTACACTATTATTTAAAATAAAATAAAAGGTATAACCGGCGTATAAATAGGCACGCACTGCCTGAAACGGGCTTCTGAGGCCACAGAGAAGCTCTTATTAGTCGAGTGAGGTCCGCAATCTGCAAAGAACAGGACGCTTTGGGCGGCTCCTGTTAAGTTACCGACTCCTGCATATAAAGGCAGGGCATCTAAAAAGAAGCACTGCCAAAGCCAACCATACTGGCGCTTTTACTGCGGTTGTTGTCTCTTTAATGAAACCAGTACAGCGTGTGGCCAAGTGACAAAAACATTTAAGTGGAGGTGAGCAGTGTGAAAAATCATAAAGTAGGCATCGGAATTAGAAATAAAAAAAGAAAACATGAGGCAGGGATGATCACTTATAACATGGGAAAGAAGCATTGGCATAGCCAATAGGTCTCGCCTTTGGGGCCTTATAAGTGTTTAGCCAGAGCTATTGACTTTGCCAATGTCTTCAAACTGTGCAGCTTGCTGAAAAGTTATAATAAAAAAGTGTCAGAAGCAATTTTTGTTACTTTATATATGACCAAGAAGGCATTATGTAAAACTGAACGACCATATCAAAAAAAGTATTTACAATAAAAAAAAATCAGTTTTCTTTTGTTCTTGCAATGCTGGCAACTTGTTTCTGCCTATTGCAATGGTTGTTTGTTAAAGCTTTTTTTTTGAGGGGGCATAAACAATCGGAGGGTGAAGGTTGGGAACTAGTACCTGTATTATAACACTAGCAGCGGCCAGACGCTAGGGGAGAATCAACAGATGCCAGATTCCGAGAGCAGGCTGAGGTGGTGCTGAGTGATGCTGAGGTGGTAGTGGTGGTGGTGACTGTTGCGGAGACGATGCTGAGGTGATGCTGAGTGATACTGCTGTGGCCCTGAGCGATACTGCTGTGGCCCCGAGCGATACTGCTGTGGCCCCGAGCGATGCTGCGGCGGCCCCGAGCGATGCTGCGGCGGCCCCGAGCGATGCTGCGGCGGCCCCGAGCGATGCTGCGGCGGCCCCGAGCGATGCTGCGGCGGCCCCGAGCGATGCTGCGGCGGCCCCGAGCGATGCTGCGGCGGCCCCGAGCGTGCTGCGGCGGCCCCGAGCGATGCTGCGGCGGCCCCGAGCGATGCTGCGGCGGCCCCGAGCGATGCTGCGGCGGCCCCGAGCGATGCTGCGGCGGCCCCGAGCGATGCTGCGGCGGCCCCGAGCGTGCTGCGGCGGCCCCGAGCGATGCTGCGGCGGCCACGAGCGATGCTGCGGCGGCCACGAGCGATGCTGCGGCGGCCACGAGCGATGCTGCGGCGGCCACGAGCGATGCTGTGGCAGGCCCTGAGCGATGCTGTGGCAGGCGCTGAGCGATGCTGTGGCAGGCGCTGAGCGATGCTGTGGCAGGCGCTGAGCGATGCTGTGGCGGCCCTGAGCGATGCTGTGGCGGCCCTGAGCGATGCTGTGGCGGCCCTGAGCGATGCTGTGGCGGCCCTGAGCGATGCTGTGGCGGCCCTGAGCGATGCTGTGGCGGCCCTGAGCGATGCTGTGGCGGCCCTGAGCGATGCTGTGGCGGCCCTGAGCGATGCTGTGGCGGCCCTGAGCGATGCTGTGGCGGCCCTGAGCGATGCTGTGGCGGCCCTGAGCGATGCTGTGGCGGCCCTGAGCGATGCTGTGGCAGGCCCTGAGCGATGCTGTGGCAGGCCCTGAGCGATGCTGTGGCAGGCCCTGAGCGATGCTGTGGCAGGCCCTGAGCGATGCTGTGGCAGGCCCTGAGCGATGCTGTGGCAGGCCCTGAGCGATGCTGTGGCAGGCCCTGAGCGATGCTGTGGCAGGCCCTGAGCGATGCTGTGGCAGGCCCTGAGCGATGCTGTGGCAGGCCCTGAGCGATGCTGTGGCAGGCCCTGAGCGATGCTGTGGCAGGCCCTGAGCGATGCTGTGGCAGGCCCTGAGCGATGCTGTGGCAGGCCCTGAGCGATGCTGTGGCAGGCCCTGAGCGATGCTGTGGCAGGCCCTGAGCGATGCTGTGGCAGGCCCTGAGCGATGCTGTGGCAGGCCCTGAGCGATGCTGTGGCAGGCCCTGAGCGATGCTGTGGCAGGCCCTGAGCGAAGCTGTGGCAGGCCCTGAGCGATGCTGTGGCAGGCCCTGAGCGATGCTGTGGCAGGCCCTGAGCGATGCTGTGGCAGGCCCTGAGCGATGCTGTGGCAGGCCCTGAGCGATGCTGTGGCAGGCCCTGAGCGATGCTGTGGCAGGCCCTGAGCGATGCTGTGGCAGGCCCTGAGCGATGCTGTGGCAGGCCCTGAGCGATGCTGTGGCAGGCCCTGAGCGATGCTGTGGCAGGCCCTGAGCGATGCTGTGGCAGGCCCTGAGCGATGCTGTGGCAGGCCCTGAGCGATGCTGTGGCGGCCCTGAGCGATGCTGTGGCGACCCTGAGCGATGCTGTGGTAGCGCCGAGTGATGCTGTGGTTGCACTGAGTGATGCTGTGGTTGCACTGAGTGATGCTGCGGTGATGCTGCGGTGATGCAGAGTGAGAGATAGAGTGAAGATATAATGCCCAATTAGAGAGGGTGGTGAGAGAGAAAGAGAGAAAGGGTGTACATAGAATAAAGAGTGGAGCGGGATAGAGAGAGAGAAAGAAGGGGAGAGAGAGTGAATGAAGGAGTTTGAAAGAGAAACAGATAAAGGGGTGAGAGAGAATGAAAGGCTAAAAAGATAGAGAGGGGAGAGTTAATTAAGTAGAGAGAGAATTAGAGAGGGGAGAGAGAGAGCAGGAGAGAGACAATAAGAGTGGGGGGTGTGGAGTTTAAATAAAGTGAAGAAGTGACGCGGAAAAAGTAACCTTAAATATAGCTTTGTGCTTTGCGCGAATAAATATAAAAAAAAAACAGACTGAGACAAAAATACTGGTAATTAGGCTGTGACTCCCAATATAAAACAAATAGCGATATAAGGTGAAATCAACCCACCGAAGCAATATTTCTAACTAGACAAAAAAAGCTTGCATTTCAATGCTAATCGCTGTTTTTCATGTGACTGTAGTCCAGGGCCGTCAGTTGGTAATGTGAGCTGCTGCTGCGATTGAAACATCAGAGTCCAGAGAGTTAATGAGCCATGACGTGGAAATGAGGAAGAGATAGGAAACCCAGATGGCAGCTGCGCGCGTGCACGCACATCGTGAACGCAAGCTGGTCGCCAGCCGAAAGCCAGTGTTTGCACTTCCAAAACCCGCTTACTAAAACTCTCGGCCAGACCAGCGCAAGCGCTGGTGCAGGCCGAGACCTAAAAAGGTTATGACCCAGTTGTATAATCAGCTCGTACGCACCATCCCATTTCAGATCCACTCCCTGTGAACATACAGAGAAGAGCGAAGAGAGTCAACGCTATCAGAGGGACCAGCCAGTAACACAGACCTAGCAGGGCACAAGTGCTAAATAAATAACTACATCACATATATTTTATTTTGGGGGCGGGGGGGGGGGGGGGGGTAATTTGTATATGAAACGATTACTCAGTAAGTGATGCCACTGACACCACACCCCTATAATATGCCTGCTATATAAACAAGCATTTGCAATGCAATAGGTCTCGCATTTACGCGAGTTTGAGCTATTGGCATTGTAAATGACAATGCCTTTTATTTATGTTTTGGTTTTAAAACATAAATAAAAGGCATTGTCATTTACAAGGCCAATGGCTTAAACTCTCGTAATTCCGAGACCTATTGCATTGCAAATGCTTGTTGTATGTGGCGGCCACCACTGTTAAGCAGTAATCTGCAGAAAAAACCTCTGGACATAAGAGGCCAAACTCCGACTCAACCAACATCTGCTCACGATATGTAAAGATCCACCCGCACAGTAATCATTTTTAGACAAAGTGCAGACAACGGAGCAGTGGGACCAATTGTTGCAATGGAAGCATGGTCGGCATTTTTTGTCCCCACCCCACCCCCCCTCAGAAATAAACACGAAATGGAAGGTCCATATCTGAAAAAAGGAATGTCCCTGGAAAGCTCTAATTTTTCTCCCACTGCGTGCGGGGCAGTGGTGCTTTTATTTCGGCCAGCAACGCCAGGATTTGAAATATGGTCATAAGCAAGAAAAAAAAAACAGCATTGGTAACTCTGTACCCAACTAGGGTGGCCGTTTCAATGCCATAGAGTTAGCGGTCCTGGCGTTTCTGACTCGTCTGCAATGTGCTTAAGTGCAGAGCCAGCAGGGGCGTAATACAGCCCCCTGCAGCCCCTCTGGCGCTGGGCATCCCACAATGGTACCTCCAACCCTTCAAGAGGGCCCCCATTCAGCCCAAGACCAAGGAATATCTGTTTAGCCCAAGGAATATCTGTAAGATAAAGGAGACTCTGGGGGGGCCCCTCATCTCATTCTGCAGGTGGGCCCCATACGTTTGCATTAGGCCACTGAGAGCCGGCAGAAGGTCTGCTGACATTAACTATGCGGTTTCGCTACCTCTAGATGAGGGACTTAGCTGCTTACTTGAGTAGAAAGGTTGGTGTTGAGAGGCGCAAGAACTGGGAAACGGGTGGAAGAGGGAAAAAGTCCTCATCACATTACACACCAGAAATTAGTTTTAAATTAAAAAAAGGTCTTGAGATTAGTGCTGTCAATGGCGAAAAACACAATACTACTAAGACCAATGAATGAAACTCGCCCTAGAGGAAGGTATATTTACATCTAATACAATACGCTGCCATTTTGCACTAAAGGAACCCATTAGGGATATATTCCTTGGCAGTTATAAAAACATTGCTGCCACAACAACCTATGGCTTAAAGGGCTGCTGATGTCAGAGTCTGTAGAAAGCGATACAAAAGGGGATGATGGACGGAACGTTTGAGCCAATCAAACACTCACCCCCAGTCAACTGATCTGGGTTTAATCCATCATCATTCTTTAGCTCACTCCACCATGTCTTCCCTGGACCGGAAACAAGCATCCTAGGACCGGTTTCTGGCATTTCAGCCATCATCAGCCAGGCTTGCTTGAATCCAGTGGCAAAGTGAGCAAGGGACCCACGTCTGGGCATACCCTGCCAACTTAGGGCGAACAAAGCGATAGCTGGGGTGGTGGAGTGAGCTAAAGAATGATGATGAATTAAACCCAGATCAGTTGACTGGGGGAGAGTGTTTGATTTGCTCTAGCGCTCCGTCCATCATCCCCTTTGGTATCGCTTTGTTCGCTCCAAACACTGCTGCCAAATGCTAGTGACACCAAAGGGGATGATGGACGGAGCGCTAGAGCAAATCAAACACTCACCCCCAGTCAACTGATCTGGGTTTAATCCATCATTCTTTAGCTCACTCCACCACCCCAGTTCAGACATGGCCATATGCAAATCAGTCTGACCCTGTGCCTCCTGGGAACAGTTCAGCCCGAACTGCCAAGCCATGTCTTCCCTGGACCGGAAACAAGCATCCTGGGACCGGTTTCTGGCTATTCAGCCGTCATCAGCCAGGCTAGCTTGAATCCAGTGGCAAAGTGAGCAAGGGACCCACGTCTGGGCATAACCTGCCAACTTAGGGCGAACAAAGCGATACCAAAGGGGATGATGGACGGAGCGCTAGAGCAAATCAAACACTCGCCCCCAGTCAACTGATCTGGGTTTAATCCATCATCATTCTTTAGCTCACTCCACCACCCCAGCTATCGCTTTGTTCGCCCTAAGTTGGCAGGGTATGCCCAGACGTGGGTCCCTTGCTCACTTTGCCACTGGATTCAAGCTAGCCTGGCTGATGACGGCTGAATGGCCAGAAACCGGTCCCAGGATGCTAGTTTCCGGTCCAGGGAAGACATGGCTTGGCAGTTCGGGCTGGACTGTTCCCATGAGGCACAGGGTCAGACTGATTTGCATATGGCCATGTCTGAACTGGGGTGGTGGAGTGAGCTAAAGAATGATGATGGATTAAACCCAGATCAGTTGACTGGGGGTGAGTGTTTGATTAGCTCAAACGCTCCGTCCATCATCCCCTTTGGTATCGAGTCTGTAGAAAGGGCAAAACCCACCTGGAATACTCTGTCTGGTCTACATCAGGCAATACTCAATTCAAATGTCCGCAATTTGCAAAAGTCCTAGAGAAAAAGGTTTCAGATCACGCCACAAACTTGCTGCATACACCCTCCATTGACACTGCTGGTATATAGTCTTACGAGCAAAACTTTAACCTGGTGCCCATTTTCACAACCTGGGGACGAATCATGTGAAAATGCACCGGTTCTGCCACGTCCAGATGTGCCCAGATAGTAATTTAAGTCACACACAGCAATCACAAGTGAGCCAATGTCCAAAGGCTTTAAATGTTTTGTGATGAGGGGGCCCTCCGCCATTGCAAGTACCAATGGTGCTGCTGAACAGTTTGGGAGCATGCTTGCCATTTATTTCTAAGAATCATGAATGCAATTTGTACACCCTACAGTTTTTGAGTTTCACATTCATTAATCAGGATCTTCGCTCAATAGCATTTAAAAGCTCCAAGTACCCCAGTTATGCCCAGTCTCACAGATAGAGGTCCCAGTGAATATCTGAAGAGGACTGCCATTTTATTTTGGGGTTTTCTTTTTAGAAGTTTGTCACTGCTGCAAACTCACAATGGCTATAGCATTTTTAGGTTGAGCCTGGGCAGCGCATGAGCTGCTGTGCAAGGCCTGATCTATTGAGGGATGGCATAGAAGCTCCGCCTATTTCCCGCCCATCTTTTCAATTGGCTCCTGCTACTGTCCTTTTGAAATCGTTGCTTTTCATTCGTGAATAAGCTTAGAAGTCCCTCCTTTGTACCGCCTTGTCTGCATTTGTAACCTCCCATAAGAACTGGACTTTTACTTGTGCTGTTACACGGTCTGCTTTATCTAGTCGGTGAGCACTATTTTCTTTAATGATCTTCCCTATTCCACTAATGACGTCGCAGCACACCGCCACCTTTTATATAGTTATTAGTCATGTATTTAATTTCCAGGGCGGTCCGCTTTAACTATAGCGGCCACGCTTATTTATCTAATTTACAGCGCAACCGCTTTCACTTTAACGGCCGCGCTACAATAGCTATATTTATTTATTTATTTTTACACTTTGTGTAAAAGCGCCCATACGCGCTTTCACTCTAATGTTGCCCGCGCCCCTTTCTTTAGACGCTGCTCACTGTAACCTGAATACGCTGAGCAGCATCTAAAGAAAGGGGCGCAGCCACCATTAAAGTGGTATCGCATTTGCGAGTTTGAGCTATTCGCATTAATGCCTTTTATATATGTGCTGCTTTGAAAAACACAAATAAAAGGCATTATCATTTACAATGCCAATAGCTTAAAGTCTCGCAATTGCGAGACCTATTGCATTGAAAATGCTTGTTTAACACCCCGTGAGGTTCAAAACTCACAAGAAAATAAGGCAATGTGGCTGTTAGCAGAAACAGCAGCCAGGTTCCTTCCTCATCAGGGAAGGAAAAGGAGATGGGACTAAGCAGGCGCTTGTCTCGGTCACCAGGGCCACAATCGGATTTGAGACACTGAATATATTTCAGGAAGTCTCACTGGCTGGTGCACACTCCACACCAAATGTATTAAAATAATTTGCAAGCTTACTTTGAGTTACAAAACAATTGAGGATTCAATGCAGGGGTTAAGTAAAAAAAACTTCCGCTGGAATTCCCCGTTAACTAGCGCCAAAGGCAACTGAGTTACACATGTCCCTTTCACAGTTACACATCCGTTTCTGGACTGTGAAACAATGGCTAGTTATACTTGATAATCGAGCAAAACTCAAAATAGATCAGATCACAACCAATGCAGGAACCACCATTCAATCCACAAATCCAGCTTCAACACTGTACTGGATCCTAAATTTGGGAGGGGGGGGGCGCTATATCCAGTTCAAAAGCAAATCTAGAGATTTCATTTCGAGTGGGTGAAGGCGCTGGGAAGTGTGCATCCAGGTGTAGGCACCCCAGACACCCGTGTGGTAGTGGTATTTCTCCTACACATTGCTCACTGAATGCCACTCCATCAGCGCAGTGGTCGAGGTGCGCATCTACACCAATGATGGGGGTCTTGCAATACTGCATGGTGTATACAGTTTCCACATATCATGAGCCGGCCTGGACCCCTCCCCCATATAGAAAGCAGGTGCACGTGAGATAATGGGCCAGTAATTTCATAAAATCCTTTTGAACAGCCAAATGCCATGAATTCCAGAGCTGTTGAGGATGACGGATGGCTGACAAGCCGGGGAAGCCCTCCCTGCCGGTGCGTGCAAAGAACTTGTTGCTCGACCTCACAGATGCTATCGAGGCGTGCCGCATACATCACCGCACAGGTCTGACGAATGGGGGCGGCTACGGATGCAAGGCCCGACAAAGGGCTTCAAAGGGGTTTGAAACAACCCACTTTGCAAAGACGTCAAACGAGAGATGAAAAAAACAGATACAATCTGTGACGTAGTTTTCGGCCACTACAATCAATAAAAAGTTCATGCTTTGTGAGAACGAGAGAAGCAAAGCCCGTACTAGACACGAAAAGGGTTCGAGTATTCCTGGTAAAAGGAGAAAGCAGCAGCAGGCTGGAGTCATCTTACAGAAGCCACAGCATGGATCAGGTACACTCGATCATAAAAACAAGGCGACACGCCCGCCACGGGTTCAGGGGTGCCAAGAGTCTGATAAAGAAAAGAGACAGGCGGAGAACAACGCACAGGAAACATTGTCTTCTAGCTCAAAGTGTGAAATACATTCAATATGGATAAATATAGAAGTTAAGGTGTATAAAACGGGCCTCAGTATTGTCAAATACAACAACAACAACAGTGGTACCATTTGTTAGATGCAGGCAATGCCAGTTAAATTAGGAACCCCTGCAAAGTTAACCTCAATTGCATGGACCACTGACCGCCGCGATTTTTAGGTCTTACAAATAGCATAGCTGCCTGCAAACAAATTGTTGCCAATTTTTTAAAATATACATCGATTGAGTTGTAACTGCACCCAGAGGAGTGATACGCCCATCAAATGCGGTTTGGTGCATCATTCCGCCTCCTATGGAGGGAATCCAATGCTATACATAAGCGGTCTGGTGGCTTAATGGACTAATGCGTCCACTGTAGGGGCCTGTGTTTGACCTCCTGGTCATAGGTTAAAATGAAGGCAGGTCTACCCAACCTTTCATCCTTTTGAGGTCGATAAAATGAGTATCATTGACTTGGGTAACAAATATCTGTTATTCAGTGCCAAGAGGCCCTTAAGGGTGAAAGTGCGCTTCACAAAAACACATTATGTAAAGTACACCGAAACATACCATGTTAAATTCTTCATCTCACAGAGGCAACCTGCCAATCTTTTTTTGTGTTTCACTGCAGTAGGCTTTTTCTTTTAATGTTTTAGTCAGGACTTCAAATACAAGGCAGACATTTTGTCTTTACCAGTGTTTGTTACCTATTTGAGATTACATTTTTTCCAGACCATTTAATTATTAAACTGGCTTTAAAGACATCATTAGAAAGGACAAAACGGTAATTGTGGTAGATTTTGAGATGCACTACAACTATCGGACAGCATCTTAAATCACTCCTGTATATAGAATGGGGGGAGGGGGCATGAAATGGAGGGGGGGCGCAAAGTGAATCACTCATTCTCAGCTTGGCTAAGCACACCCTGGTGCCAGATTGCATCAGTTTTGGCAGGCGTGCAGTGCCGGTTTTGGCAAGTTCAAAATTTAGTGAGGATGGCCCAGCACAAGAAAGGAACATTGTGCTGAAGGCTTTTTCATGAGGCCTTAAGGAGCCCATCAAACTTTAAAATATTCAACTCTTATTTGATGCGTAATTTCACAGCTCCTTAATCCAAGGGGTATAACACAGACATGTATTTAGATGCCCGACCAACGCAAGTACCCAGAATCAATCCAGTTTTGAGATGTCTGGTCAAGGTGGACAACTCTCAAGCCAAAGCAGCCAGTTGATAAAAATCACCATCAGCTGTGGAAGTTCAATAGAAAGCAACTAAAAAAACAGCTCCCAGGATGCAGTACATTGTCAAATAAAACGTGAAGGCTAGGCACAATGGGGCGAATACACAAAAGCGTTTAGGAGTATGGTACCTAGTACTGCAAGGGTACTCTTATACATATCTCTTTCATGCCTTTGTGAATCAGCCCAGAAACATCTAACTCCCAATTACTGAAGTGTAAAGCGCATATAGTCCTTTCCGTTTGTACCATCTGTATAAGAATATTCCCTGAATATACCAAAGTTTTGCCGTTTTGTATGTTTCGAGGCCAATTCACAAAGGCATGTAAGAGGACATAAAAGAGCACTACAGGGGTACTACTTTACGTACCTTAAATGCCTTTGGGAATAGGGCCCACTGTGTGGCCCAGCGATGAGCTAGCCAGAAATCCAAAATGGAATCCTATACGATTAACTCGATAACCATTACCCAGACGATACGTAAAGACTTGAACTGGTCTTCACATATTGTCAATGTCTGTGGCGAGCTCCAAAGTTCACCAACTCAGATTGTTTTTACTTCTTAACATCTAAATGGGTAAACCATGCATCTCTGTAC
The DNA here is from genome assembly GCA_963921515.1 of Calotriton arnoldi. Lineage (NCBI taxonomy): Eukaryota > Metazoa > Chordata > Amphibia > Caudata > Salamandridae > Calotriton > Calotriton arnoldi. Next base: position 987,950 of record CAWUFW010000037.1, on the reverse strand, counting down.
ACACTTCATACACAGCAACACTTCATCACAGAGTCTGGTGACCAGGAAGGACTTGTGGACAAACCGCTAATGTTGGCTACAGTTCAGCTAAAATAGGCTAGAACTGGCACCAAACTAGGATGGGGCTACCAAAATTACTGCGGATCCTACAGGATCCGATTCAGATCATGATTAAGAGTAAGGGGTAAAAGAACATCCCTTCTGTGGGATCCCCTCTTTAACCTTAAAAAAAACCACTGTGCAAAATAAATCTACTTTCATCTTGTTTGAGAGATCAATGCAGCACAGCCAGAGGCCAAGAGGTGTGCATAACTCATACTTCTTATGCACAGATTTGGGGGCTAAAGAGCCAAAGATAAAGGTCTTCTTGGCCAGCCAGGCCCCCCTGTAATCTCTTCTGCTGTCCCTGGGATTACTGATCTAGTCGTATATATTGCTTTCTAAACATGTGTTAATCACCCGTGCAAAAAAACTTATAAAACAGTGGCCTACGACCGCCAAAGTTAAAGGTGTTCTCTGTATCGCCTAGGTGTAGTTCCTATAAATAAAGTTTGGGGTGTTAAGTAATTTTGCAGAATCTGCAACTACCACAAACTGCGACAGACACTGCTCCCCTCAGAAAGCAAAGCTGTACCAGAGAGCAAGAGCGAACTAGCAGAACGTGTCACCAAAATACAGATTGCAGGTGCAAGACAGGCAAAACAATTATGGCAGGGGAAGTTCAAATAACGCACCCTGCCAATTCCTACGAGGGTGCAATTTGCTAATCCAATAAGATTTCCTGAGATAGGAAAATGAAGGCCTCCAGCAGTGAACCTATTCGTAGCAATAATTCTCACCGACGTATGGTTGTGTTAGTTCTTCTCAGAAATTTCAGAACTATGTTGCACAAACACAACCACATACCTCACTCATAATGAATGCCCTGGATTCCTCCCGATTATCCCGATTAAATTCCTTCTCTCCTCCCAAGGGGTAGGGTGTGTGTGGTGTGTGTTTTTTTTGTAGGTGTAGTTTTACTGGAGATTATTGCATAAGAGAATCCACTAAGAAATAAAGGACATGGCAGAGCAATCCGGAATACCATACTTGGAAATACCAGACTTCCACTGTTTTTTCTGCCTAAGATTCCGCCTGTGTCTGTGGTAGAGGTGGCTGAGCCACTGAAGGCTCGGGCCAAGCTCGAGCCAGAGGCCTGGCTCTGCTCAAGGTCATCTTGGATCCTTGGGCCCAAAACAAGCAGAGCGTTCATGTACCTTCTGGATCCCAGCACACTCCAACCTCGTGCTTTGAGCACAAAGGATAAACCTTTCATGGTAAAAGAAGGAGAAAAAGAAAGCCATCTGATGGTGAATTGCGTAATGTGAATCCAGAAAACCTGGAATCAATCCTGGCTTCCCCGTTTGATTAAATTGTGTAATACCAGGCAATTATTTTATTTCACTGAGTCTTCTTTTTCTTCCATATCACATATGCGAGGCACTCTTAAATACATGAGTTGAGGATGTGCAATGTACAAAAACCTCTTGTGTTTGAGTTAATAAAATAGAATGTTGCTCCAAGTGGAGTAAGAATATAGGCCACAAATAGGATACGGATGAAAACGGACTTGAATCTTAGTTCGCTAATGGCATTATAGTCAGGGTGGGAGGCAGGAATGTGGTTAAGTTCATGTTTAATAATGATCTTTTTTGAACAATTACCTCTCAATGCAGTGATATAATGCGATGTACTAATACGCTTTTCTGCATGTTGAACAAATAGACGTTTTGAATTTTTAACAGATGTTTTCATAATTTTGTATGATGTTTGCTGCATGATTTACCAGCCAACTTTTTTCGGGGCTCGGCTCGTGCATGGGCTCTTAAGAGTCAAGAGAATGGTTAGCGCAGGGAGTGCTCCTTTTAGGAGCAAGGGTCCTCACACACCCCAAAGGGTGTCATGCTTCATCATAGGGCAGCAATCGTTGGGCCGGCGCTGCAATGCCCAACGGGCCCCTCGAAGGGGCTCTTTGCCGGAGATCTTTTCATTTCGGCCGATGTGATATGCATGAGCAAGTGACAAGGTGTGAGTAGAATGGGTGAGAGTTATGTGCGTTAAAAATTGACTAAGGGGATCCAAGCAAGAACTACATTTTAATGGTAGGATCCCTTTGTCAAGGATAAAAACGTGGTTTGGGCATGGAATAGATATAAATAAGCTAAATAGACCATTATATCTATTCCATGCTCAAACCATGTTTTTATCCTTGACAAAGGGATCCTACCATTAAAATCTAGTTCTTGCTTGGACCCAGTTAGTCATTTTTAATGCACATAACTCTCACCCATTCTACTCTCACCTTGTCACTCACTCATGCATATCACATCGGCGGAAAAGAAAAGATTTCCGGCAAAGAGCCCCTTCAAGGGGCCCGTTGGGCATTGCAGCGCCGGCCCAACGATTGGTGCCCTATGATGAAGCATTACACCCTTCGGGGTGTGTGAGGACCCTTGCTCCTAAAAGGAGCACTCCCTCCGCTAACCCTTCTCCTGACCTAGATACTCGCATAGGAACAGTACACTCCTTGTTCACACAACTAATGGGCCTGTGTGCTGGACCTTAAAAGAAGCCCCAGTCCATCCACCCTTGTTTTGACCCTTAAGAGTCAAGCCAGACTCTCGGCTCGGCTCCCCCTGTTAATTTGTTGGCTTGCCCACCTCTGCTCTGGAATACACCCATGGACCTTGCAATTGCAGAATCCTATTACAAATCCCCCTGGGAATTCCGCACGTCTCATAATGTAGCCAAACGTGTTAAAAAAAATGTTTATAAAAAACATATGTGTTAATGTAGAGTGGAAAGGATTAGCTTCTAAAAATCTAAAAAAAACGGTAAACAACAGTCACCCCGCATCCGTAACCCCGCATGCTGTAACAACGACCGTGTTGTGACAACGCATACCATTACCCCGCAAGTCGTTGGGGGAGAAGGTGCTGGATTTAAAATCCAACACCTTCCCTACAGTCCGCACAGACTGGAGTTGGAATAGTAAATTTTACTATTCCAACATCCAGCGCCCCCCGCCCCCCTCCGCAAGTCGTTGTTACGACTTGCGGGGTAATGGTATGCGTTGTTACAACGCGGTCGTTGTAACGACCACGTAGTAACAACATGTGGGGTAATGGTATGCGGGAAAAGAGGCATATTAAAAAAAAAAGCATAAGCTATTTTGAGCTCTTTATCTAAAGCTCAGATATACATTTGTTTGGTTACTCTACTTAATGGACATGTTTGATAATGTAATATTCTAAAAATGACTCCAACAACAGGATAAAGTATGCAGGTACTCGGTTTTCCCCAAGTGGTCTCGTTCAAATAGCAGATAACTTACTGAAGATTGGGCATGCAACAGGTGAGGACATTTGGGAGGTTAGTCGCAAAGCAACAGTAAGCAAAGGAAAGATCTTTCTCCTGGAGATCAGACTAATGGAATTCAGCAGCGAGTTAAGAAGATATCACATTATTCACAGGCTGGTTGGCAGCCAGCAAGGCCCCTGCTTCACACAAAAATGTGTGCATGAATGTGTCCTATACTTACAGCTCCTGTGTTTCCATAGATGCAAGTCTTTTTTTGGGGGGGAAGGGGATGGATTCAACAAAATCTCCAGGAAAACACTACTAAACATACACAAGTGCTGTATACGTTGTGGAAAAGTATGTCTGTTATCTTGCCATTCGCTCCGTCATTTTGCGCTTCACCCTTCATTACGGACCTGCTCTTTTATCACGAACGCTCTGGGGCTTCACTCTTGATTTGCCTCATTCCTGCACGGACGCCCACGCCCTGTCCGTGCCCCGGCCTGCCACAAACTGACCAACTCATGCCCAACCAGTCGGACAGGGAGTTTCCCAGATGCTTATCGTCTTCACCCTGCGCACTACGCCCTGCAGGGGCCCAACAGCTACCATCTGCTGACTTATCAGATTGACCTCTGCTTGTTGTGTAATTATGGTTTTCGCCTACGCCCTGCAGGGGCCCAACAGCTACCATCTGCTGATTTATCCGATTGACCACTGCTTGTTGTGTAAATATGGGTTTTTGTTTGTTCTCCTTACACGCACAGGGTGGGGATGAAGGGTATATAAGATGCGGAACCAAAGTACTCAGCAGACTGCCTCCTCAGACAGCTATGGGTGTCTGTTGCTGATGCTCTCTCTCGCATGAGATCAAAATAAACATCTTTTCTCTCCGTGCTCCAGTGTTGGTCTCAATTTGTATTCCGGACCCGTGGACGAAGGGTGACCCTGCACCTTTGGGTGGTCTTCCGAGGAGACCTCCAAATCCACAATTGGCGCCCAAACGTGAGGCCCCATCAGTGACGCGGCTGCCTGGTCGAGGGGTCCCGACGAGGAAGTTGAACGGACGGTGGTGGGGTATACCTACGCGAAAAAGACCCTCGTCCTCGTAGCCACCACCTGACCTTCACTACATCTGAAAAGACCCCGCAAGTGGCGCCGGTCCTGACTCGGGCCCCCGATAGACTTGGACGATCCTTGCAGTAAAGAGACCGCCTGGAGAATGAGGTAGGGTCGCTGGTTTGCGACACCTTTTTGTTGTCTGGTTCTCGTTCACTCTTTGCAAAAAGTGAAGGTAGACGGGTAATGTGGACTTTTTGTCCGAATTAGAAACTTGTAAAAGACTTTATTTTTTTCCTGTAAAGATAACAGAGAAACATGCCCGTGTTTAGTAAATTTGTACGATGGTGCTGTTGTTGCACATCTAGCTCAAAGGTGTTGGAAGAAAGTCAGCCAGCCCCCCCGGAGGGTACCCCGAGTAAGGATTTGTACATAAGATATGGTATTTCTCCCATAATATATAACTCATTGTGGCACAAATACACATCTAAAGATATAGAGACCCAGTGGCCCATATACGGTTCTTTTGAAGCACAAAAAATTGAGACTGTAGAAATACAACTCCATAGACGAAGGTCGCGACAAGCTATGTTTGACGCCCTAGGCCAATGGAAAAAGGAGGGAGCTGAGAGAGAAAGAAGGGCCCAGGCGAGGCTACAGAAAAAGGCTCGAAAAAACGATAACCAGGCATTGATAGAATTACAACAAGAAAAAGTTGCGTCCAACATCGCATGTGCGGATAGGGAACGCAGGTTGAATGCGTCTGGTCAGTATTGCGTGCGTTATGCGCCACTAGCGCGAGCGGACCCCCATGAAGAGGAACTCCTCCTCCCGTTACCATATCATGTCCCTCACATTCCCCATGCCCCCCCACAGATGGACGAGCAAAGACACCCCGAGAATGCTCAGCCCCCACCTCCTGATCTCACTGCTCCTCCCGCCCAAATTGACACCGAACCAACGCCCTCTGCCCGATCCCGAATACCTCGTGTCACCCAAACGGAAAAACTTGCCCTTGAAGGCCTAGCCCGCACCTGCCTGGAGGACCGTTCCACCCCTAATCAGATTCGTGCCATTTACGAAGACTATACACCACCACAGAAGGGTTATTTCCTACAACGATTTGTTTATGAAGTGTTCTCCCTGTATGAGAAACGCTACAGAGTAACGCCAGAAGAGCATGTTAGAGGATTGTACCGTAAGCTGATAGAAGGGCGAGAAAGTGTTGAAGAAAGCCACAATTTGTTAGCACTAACGCTACAAATGATGGAAGGTCTAAGAAGGAGTGGGACGGGGAGGAAAAGTTACCAGTAGTAGAAGGCGCAGTAGGAGGCCACATGGCGCCAATAAGAGAGGCTGCCCCAGTTTTTGTCCCTGCTAGAGGACAGGGTACTGCTGAGGGAGTAGATAGTCCAGATGCGAAGAGCAGGACGTTATATAACTGGTTGTATCCTCATGGCTTCGAGCTGATGTCCTGGCTTTTAAAAAGGACCTGCCTGACCCCCGGAAGAATCCTACGGGATTCTACGAAGGGCTGGACACGGTTATTACCACTTACACAATGACACTAACTGACATAGATCAGTTCTTTGGACTAATCCTGCCGCCAGATATTTGGAGGCCCATAAGGAAAGTTGACGATGAGGCCTCGTTCGGACATACGTGGGAAGATTTGGCGACAATGGATAGGGACAGAAAACCAGATGAAAGGCCTGCAGAAGCAATCTTAACGCTATCAGGTAACATAGTGAAGAAGTTGAAGGCAACAATTCCGGCCAGGAAAGTAGATTGGACAGTCATCACGGCTTGTAAACAAAAATCTGAGGAAACCACATCTGACTACTTCTCCCGCCTCAGCCAGGTGTTCATTGACTATAGCGGACAGGACTCGACAACTGAGACAGGCCGACACTTGCTAGTTCAGACCTTTGTTAAAGGATTGCTGCCACCCATTTCAACCAAATTACAGAGTAGTGAAAGTACATGGCCAGCGTCCACGCCAGCACAAATATTAACGATGGCCCAATATTATGAACATTTGCAAAATAAAATAGAAGAGGAAAAAGACAAAAAGAGGAGAGACTTAAAAGAGAAGGTAATGCCGTCTCAAATAAATACTAGAGGAGGGGGTATGAATAGAGGGCCACAACCTTTATACCAACCTGCAGCTGCTAGGATACACCAAACTCCACGCCAATTGTCCCAGGATCAATGCGCGTACTGTAAAGAGACGGGCCACTGGCGCGCAGATTGTCCTCTTTTACAGCGAAATACCATGGGTCAGGGAAGGGGGCTGAGTAGGGGGAGGGGGAAGAGTCCCACCGTCCAACGAACAACGCACCAATGTCTTCGATAACAATAGACAGGCTTTTGCACACGATTTCACAATTGACCACTTCCGACAGTGAATTTGCATGAGACTGCCAGGGACAGGGAAAGGAACCAGTGGAATTTCCAGTCGATCAATCAGGCCCCTATGTCACAGCTTCAGTGGTTGGAACTCAGGGAAAATTCTTGGTCGACACAGGGGCATCTAGAAGTGCCCCCTCACAAAAACTGATTCCCCTGTCTGGCTTATCGGTCACATCCGTAGGATATGACGGCTCGCCCTCCACCAACCCCCTTTCTACTGAGGTGCCACTGGACATACAAGGAAACACAGTAATGGCATCTTTTCTGCTCTCCCCAAATTGCCCAGATAATTTGATGGGCATTGATCTCTTAAAACATTACAGAGCCACCATTCGCTGTTCTCCCCAAAATGTCCGAGTAATATTGTTTGACAATAATTGTACCGCCGATTATGAATACCGTTTTTATTGTCTCACTGAGTCTGAGCAGCAGGACTTGTCCCAATTACCCGACGCCCTGTGAGCCGTAACGGACACCGACGTGGGGGAAATTGTGATGGACCCTGTCAAAATAACAGTAAAACAGAATGCGCATCTTCCCCGCCTCCCTCAGTATAAAATTTCTGCAGATGGCGAAAAAGCCCTCATGACTATAGTGCAGGATATGATTGCATGTGGGGTAGTTGAGGAAGTCCAGTCCAACATCTGCAATAGTACTATCCTCCCAGTTTTGAAACGTACATCCACCTCTGAGAAAATATACAGTTTTGTCATTGACCTTCGCACAATTAACAAAATAGTGGTCCCGCAATATCCTGTGGTTTCTGACATAACTATATTAACAATGATCCCATCAACTGCTACCACCTTCACAGTGATAGACCTCAAGAATGCCTTTTTCTCCATACCAATCCATCCAAATTCCCGATACCTCTTTGGCTTCACCCTCAGGAGCAGATCCTACCGCTTCTGTAGGGCCCCACAGTGGTACACAGAGTCCGAGCATATACAGCCAAGCTCTTAAACAACAGCTGGATCAGATAAAATTACCACCTGGCACTGCCCTCATCCAGTACGTCGATGACCTACTTCTGGCTGCAGACACTCCCGCCCTGGCCCGCACCGCATCACTTACTACTCTAAACTTTTTGGCATCACAGGGCCATAAAGTGTCCAAGAATAAGCTACAGTATTGTAGACAGCAGGTGACCTACCTCGGCCATCTGCTGTCTAAGGAAGGACGTACCCTCACACCTGACCGCATCTAAACAATACTACGCCTTCCTTCTCCTACTACCCAAAGAGATGTTCGTGCACTAATTGGTCTCACTTCCTTTTGTCGTCAATGGATTCCAAATTTTTCCCTCATAGTTAAGCCACTCCTTGCTTTACTTACAAAAGACACACCCACACCTCTCCCTTGGACACATGAACATGATCAAGCCTTTCAAGACTTACGCCATGCTCTTTGCTCTGCACCAGTACAGGGCACACCTGACTACTCTAAACCTTTCTGCCTCTACACCCATGAACGCTTAGGATGCACTCTCTCAATCCTGACCCAAGTTCACGGCACCAAACAACGCCCATGCGCCTACTTCTCGCCACTCTAGACCCTGTGGCCCGAGATCTGCCCCCTTGTCTTAGAGCGGTCGCGGCTGCGGCCGTCTCCATACGACAAAGTGAGGGAATTGTTTTGGGATCCAAATTGACGGTATGAGTTCCCCACGCAGTCGACATATTACTGAACCAGACCAAGACACAACACCTCACTAGCGCACGACTGACAGGATACGAACTTACGTTGTTAGCACCCCATGTCACGCTAAAACAATGTACGACCTTAAACCCCGCCACACTCCTGCCCACACCAGATTCAGACGCCACAAACATTCCACATGACTGCCTCTTTCAAACAGAAGAACAGACTAAGGGGCGGGTGGATTTGAAAGACATCCCTCTCACGGAACAAGATGGGCAATTGTGGGTGGACGGGTCTTGTATTAAACTATCAGATGGTACTACATCTGCTGCCTATGCCGTCACTACTACCAACACCATTGTTGAAACTGCACGCATACCTCAGAAATCAGCCCAGGCAGCAGAGCTTATAGCTCTCACCCGCGCTTGTATCCTTAGCCAGAGTCTCACTTTCACCATCTATACCGACCGCCAATACGCATTTGGAGTAGCCCACAGTTTTGGTATCCTCTGGAAGGAAAGAGGGTTCCTAACGTCCCATGGTACACCCATCCAACATGGTGACTTAGTAACTGCATTGCTCCAAGCCTTGACACTGCCCCGAGCACTAGCTATTGTTAAATGCAACGCACACAAGAAAGTCACAGACGAAATAGGACTAGGAAATGCCTTTGCTGACGAGACAGCCCGGGCTACTGCACAAGAAAGAGCACATACCACTATGTACATAGTAAAATCCCAAGCAGAGAAGTGGCATGACGTTAGACAACAGATTCGGGATATCCAGTCTACTGCCACTCCTGGAGAACTTCAACAATGGGGAAAAAGAGGGCATGCTCGACGAAGAAAATTGTTGGCGGTCCAAGGACACAAAGCTTTGGAAATTGCCAAATGCCTATCTCCTCCCATTGCTGAACATGACTCATTTACCGGCCCACAACAATGCTGCCACCATGACTAAAATATTACAGGAAGTGTGGGATAACAACCAACTCCGGTCTACTGCCACCAGGCTGGTCCAACAATGTTTGGTTTGCCTCCGCTACAATGTAGGAAAAGGGACTTTGGTACCACGGGCAGGATATGCCATCCCTACATCACCCTTCGAAGTCCTGCAGATGGATTATATCCAAATGGAACAATGCAACAACCTTAACCGCTTAACCGCGGCGGCAATTCCGCGGCGGTGCGGCCGTTTAGCGGATTGGGCGGGGCCGCGTCGGCCAACGGACGTGCGCAGCACTACGGAGGTAGTGCTCGCGACGGCCGTAGGCCGACGAACGCAGCGAAGGGGTTAAATATGTTTTGGTGGTTGTTTGCGCGTTCAGCAAATGGGTGGAGGCCTACCCGGTCAGAGACAACACTGCCCTAACTACTGCCAAGATATTGTTAAAGGAGTTTTTTCCCCGCTACGGCCTTTGCCGAGTCCTCTGGAGTGACAGCGGGAGTCACTTCATTGGAGAAGTAGTCCAGCACATCTTAGAGGGATTAGGGGTTCAACAGAAATTTCATGCCGTCTTCCACCCCCAATCGGCAGGTCTAGTGGAAAGATACAATGCCACGATCAAATCTAAATTAGCCAAAATAGTGGAAACTACGGGCTCAGATGGCCAGATGCGTTGCCACTGGCCCTTCTATCAATAAGATCTGTCCCGCATTCTCGCACCTCGTTGACCCCATACGAGGTGGTTTTTGGAAGCCCAATGAACATCTGGGGCGCGCCCCTGCTACCACATTGTCTGATTCCCCTTGTGAATTGCTGAGTGATTATTTGTCTGTATTTACACGAACTTTGTCCTCCATTCATCAACAGATCCAGGAAGCATTGCCTGACTGATCCACTGGGCCGGGACACACCATCCAACCCGGTGATCACGTGATGATAAAGAATTTCGCTCGCAAGAAAACGTTGGAACCCGGGGGGAAGGGTCCCCTACTAGTTCTCCTGACAACTAGAACGGCCCTGCGAGTGGAAGGCAAGAAATCCTGGATACATGCCGTACATTGCCGGAAGGTCCCCAGTATCACCCAAACTGATCCCACCTTGTCCACCTACAAGGAAGTATTAACGTGCGACCCCCCTGTGTATGGCCTCCAAGAACCAGAACTCGAATTATTCGAAGATAACACCGTGCCAACCAAAGAAGGATACAACCTCCGTCCACGCACGGCCTCTGGAGCTCCAGCGACCGGACAGGTTAGGTGAGCCAAAAGTCGCAGGGCGGTAGTACAGGCTGGAAGGGTGGATTGGTACTCCTTGTAGTGGGGTACCGAGAAGCCTAGCCAGTGAAGCAACCACCAGCTACCTGCGGCTTGTAGGGCTCAACTTTCCTATCCAACAGCTGTAGAGCCCAAAAGAAGACTGATTAGGATCAATGACGAAACAATGGAACTTTCCAACAAGAAGATCGCATCATGTAACAAACTGCATAATAACAGGTCAATAGCTTTGACGACAGTTCTCTTCCTTACTATTATCTTCGCCATCCTCTTCTGGATCATAGAGGAAGGGGCACCAGCCAAGGATACCATATTGCCAACTTATGCCACGCCTCCTGAACACTCCCATGTCTCCTTATCTCCAAAATAGGCGACAAGAGTTTTGGAACAACACCTTCATCCAAATGTTGAATCAACATAATGCAATATTGAATAAAACGAACTGTTGGGTCTGTGGTCTCCTGCCTCACTCCACGGAAAATAACATACCCTTCCTCCCTTACTCTTACTCTATACACGCCTCTTGCGCTGCCTGGATGTCGCTCATCATGGGCGCCCATCGGTCCAACGGCCTTGCTGATATCGTTCGCCAACAATTGCAAGATGAGTTCTGGCAGAACAAAACGGGCAACGCTGTTTGTCCAACTAACAATTCTACACGCATGTCTGAGGACGAGAAGGAGGAAATGCTGGTATTCAACTCTACCAATAGACCTCGCTTCTCCAGCTTCAAAGCAAGGACACCCGCCAAGCGGACGCCACCGCTAGCTGTTGTTCGCATTCCTGGACTTGTATGTATCAGAGGCTCAGGTACTGAGTACGTTGGGGAAAGCTCTTGTACCATAACAACAACTCTGAACACGACATCTCCACCGCCCCTTGTTGCCTCCCCAAGCACCTATTTTGTGTGTGGGACAAAGGCATACACCTGGCTTCACAAAAACTGGGGAGGCACATGTTATATAGCTTTCCTCCTTCCCCCTGTCTATATTGCTTCTCCTCTTCACCATCGCACCCGCCGCAGCAACGATGTGGTCGACCAGACAGACATCACCTCTCAACAATTCCTGGATGCCATGAAGGGCTTCCTTCCCTTCTGGGGACCGATGGCAAACAGCGGAGCCATTCGCCACCTCACCAGAGTCATGGAAGCCACCGTCAACATCACAGCTGGTATTTTGGCCAACACTGCGGAGCTCCAAGCGGTACGCCTCGTCACTCTACAAAACCGCATGGTCCTTGATGTTATCCTAGCTGACCGCGGAGGATCATGCCGCATCATCGGCACCAGCTGTTGCGTGTACGTCCCAGATCATTCCTCATCTGTCTACGAGGCTATTTCCACGCTTCATCAAATCGCCTCTGATCTCCATCAAGACACCGGCCCATGGTCCCTTGGTTCCTGGATATGGCAACTTCTACTGACATGGGGATGGAAGGTCCTAATGATTATCCTAATACCTCTTGCATTGATCTTCTTTTGCTGTCTTTGCCTTCAATGTGGTCCCCCACTCTGCGGCCTCTGCGCAAAGGCTATCAAGCCAGTCCCCATAAATGCACATGTCGAGAACGATAAAATAATGACTGAACGCGAGACACAGCTATTGATGAACATTGTAATCGACTAAAAATGGTTTCGCTTATGGCAAAAGGAGGGACTGTGGAAAAGTATGTCTGTTATCTTGCCATTCGCTCCGCCATTTTGCGCTTCACCCTTCATTACTGACCTTCTCTTTTATCACGAACGCTCTGGGGCTTCACTCTTGATTTGCCCAATTCCTGCACGGACGCCCACGCCCTGTCCGTGCCCCAGCCTGCCACAAACTGACCAACTCATGCCCAACCAGTCGGACAGGGAGTTTCCCAGATGCTTATCGTCTTCACCCTGCGCACTACGCCCTGCAGGGGCCCAACAGCTACCATCTGCTGATTTATCAGATTGACCACTGCTTGTTGTGTAAATATGGGTTTTTGTTTGTTCTCCTTACACGCACAGGGTGGGGATGAAAGGTATTTGCGGAACCAAAGTACTCAGCAGACTGCCTCCTCAGACAGCTATGGGTGTCTGTTGCTGATGCTCTCTCTCTCATGAGATCAAAATAAACATCTTTTCTCTCCGTGCTCCAGTGTTGGTCTCAATTTGTATTCCGGACCCGTGGACGAAGGGTGACCCTGCACCTTTGGGTGGTCTTCGGAGGAGACCCCCAAATCCACAACGTCTGCTACCCAAGGTTAAATTCTATGGATTACCTGCAATGCAGACAATTGCGGGAGTAAATGTTGCAAAATGTGCAGCTGCAGTTTTTACTTAAGTCCTCCCCAACGGCAAATTATTTTGCCAGTGGATAAACCTCTTCAACCAACCATAACTGAAAAGTGTGGTGATTTTGAATCATGTAAACATGCAATTTGGGTATTCCTTTTACCACATAAGTTTAGAATTTGGATGCGAAAATACAATGGGGAGGTTTCGGAATACCCACAGTGTTGCTACTCAAGTGTTCAACACACATGCCATCCACCGGTAAAACGTACCACCTCTAACAATAAAATGGCTATATTTAAAAAACTATCATCCTTTGTATTTTCACATGGTCTTAAATAGAATGTACGCTCAGAAAATCCCTCACATCCTGATTCCAACTCCAAAATTAAATTAGTAACCAAATGAGATAACAGCAGAGCACAAGGACTCCTGTCAATGACAATTACCAGAACTGGATTAAGAGGATGTCCACAAACTGAAAGGACTATGAGGCCATACAAAATGGCAGAAACAGTGAGACATCTTTCAAAAAATCCATAAAACACGAACTCTATTTGTAAGCCTCTTTTATAGATTTACAGGGCCACTGGAATTATGCAACAGGGTAGGGTCAAATTATGCAGCAGGGCTAAGAAAATTATGCGGCTAGAAGAGGCAAGTTATGCTGCATTATGCAGCATATTTTGTGATGGTACTACTTAATTATTCTGTCATTTTTAAGCTTGTTAACAGTGTCTGAGCATTAGTTGTGCCTCATTAGTACCAGTTTAACACCCAAATATAGTAATAAGCTAAATAAAGGTGACCAGTCAACCTTTGCAAAGGCCTTCCACTGTGCGGCAACACGCGTCTTTATGTTTTTACTAACTTGTGAACCGTTTGAGCTAGAAACAAAAACATTTTTTGTTAAAATTTGCAGATTATGCAGCAGATGATGGATTATGTGGCAAAAGCGGAAAATCTACAATTATGCGAAAATCGCTGCGGCCGCACAATGGCATATCTGGGAAAATCATGCATATGCACAGGAAGGGTAGCACTCTATCAAACTGGCTTAGAGACCAAGGCACAACAGCCCCATTTGCTTAACATGATCATGTCCAGTATTATTGCCAAAGTATATGCGGACAGCCTGATTTATTCGTGCCTTATTGCGTTTGTGAGCGCGGTCGTGTGAACGGGAGATCAACGACACAAAATGGCGCTAGGATATGAGCCTTCAGACCACTAGATCTATTCATTCGGACCAAACTGAAAGGGATTGTTTATGTAACTATAGGAAGTGAATCAGGAGGTTACAGAGTGAATCTGGGTGGGTGTCCTATGCTGGTCTCCATATTCAAATCACATCAAATCACAACAACAACAAAAATCCTCAACAACTTAGCAGATACAATGAAATGAACTAGCTTATTTATAAACTTACAGTCCACAAATACTGTGGTTGGATGGGTAAATTTTCTTATGTATCCCATGGAAGGGGGTCTTTCTAACCCTGAATCTTAGGTCAGTAATCACAGGTCATCGACAATGTGGAAGGCATGTGTATAATGCAGTTTTTGGGAGGTTTAATAGTTTCCAGCCCTCACTATCGGGCCCCTCTCCAAGAAAAGAATGGAAGTTAAGCAACCAAGCAAGCAAAGGAACACACAAGTAAAAAGCTGCAAGCTATGTCGGCACGGAGGGCTGTATCTGGTTTAAGATCACAGCATCTGCACATACGTTTGCAAACTGTTGTGGACCAATTAGGAATGTCAGCCTGAGGCACTGGACATTGTAGGTTTTATTTTTGCCTATAAAGTTTTACTATGAAACCACTGGTTTACCCGTGAGCATCTTGTGTAATTTGCTTGTCTCGCTCTTTTTTTTTTTTATAGAAACAATAGTTTGAGCACAGGGCTGGCTTTTCACCAATATTATAAAATAAAGAGCCACATGTAACCCAAGACTCTGTTCTCCATATATCAGACGACGGTCTTTGGAAAGATTGGCGACAACTTGTAGTGACAATGTACTGGAAGAGGTATGATGTCTCTATGCACAATTTGTTTATGGTTTCATATTTACTGGCTTTCTCTTCACACAACCATTGCTGTGAATGCTTTTACTCTACAATAGCATACAATTATTTGGCACCACTTTAACTTACTTAGGGAGTAAAATGTTGCAATTTGAAATTCACCCACAATTTACCACAAAAATGAACTAATGCCACGTAAGTTTAACTAATTGAGAGTTCTAATGCACATACCCCATAACATATTGGGAACTCTTACATAGATTGGAAAACGATTTTATTTAAAAAAAACTATCAAACTCAGACAAAGGTGGCAACAAGCCTCATCAAGGACTGGCATAGTCAATTGAAATTGATTTACCAATGCTTATTCTCTGGTATTGGCCTTGCCAATATGTACAACCACTGCCAAAGCCAATAGCGGTGGCGGCCATCTTGAAATGATAGTTTGTAAACTTTCAAGATGGCCATCTTGTGGGAGGTTTGGACAGAGTTGAGGTGGGGCAGTGGTATAAGCTACAGGAGAGAGAGCAAGAATGCACAGAGACGGGGAAGGACGAGCACTTGCAATGAGTGCTAAAGCTCAAATGATAAAAAGTAGTTTTCTGCTGCCAGCAGTGGAAGGATGCACTAAACCAATCAAAAAGCATGGTGAAACCCAATGCTCCAGAGCCAGGACAAATCTAAGATTAGGAAGGAAACCACTGAATCAGGAGCTGGGGTTGGAATAGACACACAAGCCATCCAATCATGAGCAAGAGGCCGACTCAAAGCCCATTCTATGTATTCATATATATGATGTGGAGAAGTGTGGCTCAATGGTTAGAGCGGCAGACCCTGATGCAGAGATCTGGCCCGGGACCAGGGTTCAATTCCCGCCTCGGCGGGTCTTGGGCTCAATTTCCTCAGACCTGATAATTCTCGCCTCGGTGCTTATTCTAATCATGGGTCCCACTCTGCAACTCTGGGCAATAGCTTGCTTAATCTCCACAACGGCCCCACCAGCGCTGGGATGCCTGGCTTCACCTTGGAGGTGCCCAGGAGTGGACATTTCACAGGGAATAGCCAGGAAGGGTTCCACAGCGGTATGCGTATAGCGCCAGGACGCCCCATAGCTGGGGCAGCAGTGCGCTTTACAAGTACGAATTTACATTTACATTTACATGTTGTCCATGACAGACATCTGACACCGCCTATAGTGAGGTCGTACAAACCACAAACTATCCTGTGCCTTGTATCTTCTAAAATGATCAATATGTACACCCATTTCTGTATGAATTCTATTGCTCATTTGGGTCGCCAACTTGTAGGCGTGCAAATAAAAAAAAAAGCACACTTGGAAGGATTTAACTTATTGAGAATGGCGTTCTACCTTTACACATGACGCCACCATGAGACATCAGGAGGGATGTCAGACAAGCTCAGGAGAGACTGAGATACAAAGCATATTAATTTAACGCTCAAAACATGAGACTCGTTCACCAGTTTGAAGCAGCATAGACTGGTTGAGGAAAGTCCACAGAACATAATACTGGTACTAAGAAGCAGACAGATTGCTCTTGATTAATTGTGATGTAAAATGCAGATCAGGACAGGCTTTGGCCACTTGGTTTTTACAGGATAAAAATCTTCAAAATCTGAAGCGCTCTTGGGCACAGAATAACTTGTGACGGAAGGCGTTCGGACTCAGTCTCACCGACGAACATTCCATGTTCTCAACATATATCTCACTCAAAATGCATAGGAGTCTTAGTAGCCTGGAAGCAACTAGCTAGCCAGAACAGGAGGAGTAAAAGGGCACCTTCATGGTGATGCTGATCCTCGTCGCCATTGGCTCTCTGTGCTATTACCAAACTGTTATACCATAGCCTCAGGGTGGTTGAAATAAAGACGTTTTGGTCCATGGTCACGCATGTCTCAAAAATACCCAATTTGACGGTCATGTTCATTGCTTAACCCTCCAAACCTGGCTGTACAAAATAAAATAAGAACTCCGTACCAAAACACACTGTAAATTAAAAGTCAACTATATTCAGATACAAGTTGAGAGGCCCTAAAACGTTACAAAATCCTCTTCACACATTCTATTTGTTCTTGAAGGCAAAATTATTTTCTTGCGCATGGTGCCAACTGGAATGGAGTTCCAAATCTATCTTGGTTCCCCATTCTGACTAAAGCATTATTACAGGACTGCAGTGTCTTGCACGCAGACTCAACTTTCAGAGGTGTAGTTAGGCCCACGGTTAAGCAGCTCTAGAAAGGACCACCTAGGGCTAGAAATGGGAATATAGAAGGGACTGAAAATGTCACACTAAGTGTAAGGCCTAGGAACCCGGGCAGTATCCTCCAGTTACAAAGGTGGAGGCAGTGAGGTTGATGGGTGACTGTTCCTGCATATGGTGTTCACTGCCTTGCCAGAACACACTAGGACACTGGGTGTCCGCAGTCATCACAGGCCAGGTACGAGAGCTGCTGCAGCTTCTGCACGAGTAACAGCCAATGATATAGTTAGGATGGCATTTTGGCTCAAATGGCATAACTGGAATGCATTTTAAAATTATATAAAGGGACTGCAAACAACCAAACCTATCTCAGCACTTGGAGGACCTATTATTTTGTTGCAGCCACATGCAGAGCAGTCAGAAGGAAGAAGTGCTCGTCTTGCACACCGCTGATGCACGCCAGCATGCTGCACAGATATACATGTGTTACAGCAAACAAATGATGGACGGAATGCTGACAATGCAAACATTCTCCCCCAGTCAAAAGATCTGGGTTAAATCCATCGTTCTTTTGCCCACTACACCACCCCAGTTTGGACCCAGCCATATGCAAATCAGTCTTGACCCTGTGCCCCATGGGAACAGTCCAGACCGAACTGCCAGGCCAGGTCCTCCCTGGACCGGAAACAAGCATCCTGGGACCGGTTTCAGGGTATGTCACCCTTCTTCAGCCAGGCTAGCTTGAATCCAGTGGCGCAGTGAGCAAGGGACCCACGTCTGGGCATACCCATCCCACTTAGGGCGAAAAGTGTTACAGCAAACAAATGATGGACGGAATGCTGACAATGCAAACATTCTCCCCCAGTCAAAAGATCTGGGTTAAATCCATCGTTCTTTTGCCCACTACACCACCCCAGTTTGGACCCAGCCATATGCAAATCAGTCTTGACCCTGTGCCCCATGGGAACAGTCCAGACCGAACTGCCAGGCCAGGTCCTCCCTGGACCGGGAACAAGCATCCTGTGACCGGTTTCAGGGTATGTCACCCTTCTTCAGCCAGGCTAGCTTGAATGCAGTGGCGCAGTGAGCAAGGGACCCACGTCTGGGCATACCCATCCCACTTAGGGCGAAAAGTGTTACAGCAAACAAATGATGGACGGAATGCTGACAATGCAAACATTCTCCCCCAGTCAAAAGATCTGGGTTAAATCCATCGTTCTTTTGCCCACTACACCACCCCAGTTTGGACCCAGCCATATGCAAATCAGTCTTGACCCTGTGCCCCATGGGAACAGTCCAGACCGAACTGCCAGGCCAGGTCCTCCCTGGACCGGGAACAAGCATCCTGTGACCGGTTTCAGGGTATGTCACCCTTCTTCAGCCAGGCTAGATGGAATGCAGTGGCGCAGTGAGCAAGGGACCCACGTCTGGGCATACCCATCCCACTTAGGGCGAAAAGTGTTACAGCAAACAAGTGATGGGCGGAATGCTGACAATGCAAACATTCTCCCCCAGTCAAAAGATCTGGGTTAAATCCATCGTTCTTTTGCCCACACCACCACCCCAGTTTGGATCCAGCCATATGTAAATCAGTCTTGATCCTGTGCCCCATGGGAACAGTCCAGACCGAACTGCCAGGCCAGGTCCTCCCTGGACCGGAAACAAGCATCCTGGGACTGGTTTCAGGGTATGTCACCCTTCTTCACAGATATACATGGCATATCTTGTGGGGTCGTAAATGCTCTCATACTGAGTCGCCAGAAGCTAGAGTCAGCCCACACAGGAGGTGAGAAGGGGAGACCAGGACGGGCAAGAAGGGCAGTACGTGCAGGGGTGGGAGGGTTCAGTGAAGCCTGGCAAGAAGAAAAGTGGGGAGGAACTAGCCACAGAGAAAGGGTAATAAGGAAGGAAAACCATACACACAACTTCATAGCGCTACAGGAAGCTCTGAAGTAATCTGGCAAAATAGCACATAACAGACCTTACACCCAAGTGTGAGTGCAAAAGACCACTTTACTAGGACTTTATCAGGGCATGTCTGCATTATCAATTCTAGTCCCCAGCCTCACTAATACAAAAAATACAGCTAAATCCCCCTTCCTTAAGCCTCACAGAAAAGTGCCCCAACAGCTCACTCACCCTCAAACACCTAGCCTCAACCCCCCCACTTCATACCCATTTTTTTTTATCCTGCTACACCATTAATATAAACCCCAAACTTCTCCCCATAACATATTACCATACTGAAACTCCCCTAAAACTTTGAACTAGACAAGCAACTTACCTCCCATTTCCCATGGGGCTGGTGGACCCACCTGAACATGACTTACCGACTCCCTGGAAATAGCGCTGATCACAATCTTATCTACCAGCAGCCTGTCCTATTGTGGCAAAATTAACTTCCAGACCTGGCCCACAAAAAGACTGCAACCCACAAATAAAACCCTTTCAAAAGCAGGCGACCAGAAACCAGCCAACTATACAATTAACAACCCCAAACCCTCAAATAATGACCATCAATAGAGTGGGAAAAATACCTTTTCTAGACTCAACTGCTCATGGGTCTAAGGAAGCAGCAAGAGAGGGTAAACTCCATACCACCCCCCAAGTTTACATAAATCTTGATGACTGAATCCCCGGGAATGAATACCTTACAAAATAGTGTTTTAGTGACATGCTAAAAATGTGCGTTTCAGAACTGCGGTTCTGTATTCAAAATTGTAGCATAAACAGGAGTGTTTCCCATTCCTTCACTGCTTGCTTTGTGTTTTTTAATGCATCATGACTCTTCTTCACATCCAATGTTTTTTTCCTGTTCTTACTTATAACTGATTGCCTATTACTTTATATGCATAACTGGTCTGCTATTTGTTCAGCGCTCTGATACCCGGATGGGTCCTGTCCGCGCTTTATAAAACCCTTCAAATAAATAAATAATTGCGCTTTAGCATCTGCATTGAACATACAGTTTCTATACTTAAGTCCACCCTCTTTACTCCAAAGACTGACATTGCTCTGTGATCATAAGGTTTTTGTTAGAAAATTAAAGAGCTCCAGTGAAGGAGGCAATATATCAACGCCCAGAGCAAAGTCTTGCTCAGCAGACCAGAACAGCCATCGCACTACAATCTTTCACATGCTAATTAGCGCACACGTGGTCCTAATTTCACGTCGCCTGGGGGGAACCCTGCGCAGACAGTTGCAGAGCCCAGCATTAAGCTAAAGCTGATGTTATCACACAAATCATAGTCCTACTAAAGCGCCTGTCCATCGGGGCTTTTCTTCTACCAACATACATAAGCAATTAAATCGAACAGAGATCAAGAAGAGGCTGCGAAGGCTCACTGGAGCTAAATGCCAGATGTGGCCACAGATACAAGTATCAAGGATTGGGGCTGGCTTGGAGGACTTTGCAGACTATTAGCTGCACACACTTTTGGTTCATCACCATAGGGCGGTGGCATGATGGGCAGCACAGGGCCTATTTTTATGGGAAACAACCTTTAGAACGCATGCATTACATCGCATGCCATTAGATCGAGGTTTTTACAACGCAAGTCGTTACAACGACTTGCACTGGAGGGCGCTATAGGACAAGGAGTAGTTTAATTTACTATCCAACACCTTCCCTACTGTACGTAGGCTGGAGTTGGAAAAACCGCGATCTAATGGCATGCGATGTAATGCATGCGTGATATCGTCATACATCCATTTTTATGCGCCTGCGGAGTGTACAGTGGATTCATTTAATCAGATATTTCTCAATGTTTAGGTCATTATTGTAGACCAGAGGTTGGAGTCGGCAGGATCTATTGAGAACGACACTACCAAGCTTTAATTTTTCAAAACAGTTCCCATACTTTCTACGAAAAAAATTACAATTTTTGCATGGTTAATTATGAATTGAGTTGTCTCAGGTTGAAAAGAAAGAAGGGCGTCTCCTGTGCTGTGAAGATTACTTTAACTTGCATTTGTTTTCCATTTAATGTGTGCACATTATATTCTATATGCAGTTACCTCTAGATGCAAGTCGAACAATCTAGTTCAGAATATTTTGCTCGTTTTAGTTGTGCGTCTAACCTCGCCCCCGCCTAACTCATAGATCCTGCCCCAGTGGCGGCTCCTCCACTATGGTGGAGGAGCTTCGCCTCACTGCTTTTAAGCAGAGCAAAGCAGAAACATACAATAATAACTTTTGAGTTATTATCATTTTATGCTGCTTCGTGCTACTTTACGGGCAGGGGGGTGGGCGGGCCTGCTCTGCTCTCAGGGCAGGGGAGGAGTTGTTTGCCCACTCCTAAGTGCGCAATGACTGTTTGTTGGGCCCTCTCGGGCCGGCCAAACTAGTCATGCACACTTTCCCCGTTCTTCTTGCAGGCTGCATTACAGCCTGCATGGAGAACATGACTAGGCCCCCATTCCCTGGTTGAGCATCGAACCAGGACGCTCAAAACCATGATTGGTCAGTGGGGCCGACTTCCTGTTCCTCGAGTTCCACAAGGACAGCAGGAGCAGAGACGCGGGACCCGGCGGCAAGGTAAGTTTATTTTTTAATTTAATTTTTAAAAATATTTAAATTGCACCATGTGCGACGCCGCGCGACCACCCCCGCGTGAGCTCCACCCCCCTGCGCCCACGAACCATGCCGGCCGCCACTGTCCTGCCACCATTGTGCTCAGGGTCACAGTTCACATACTGAACATGGCGGCAGGCTAGTGGCAGGTTGTGGGAACGCTTAGCACAGGGGATGCACAATCACCGATTTCAAGTAATGGCAAAGCTCATAGGGAGAGAAGATAGGATTGCATGTACTAAAGCCCCCCCCGCTACCCCCTGCACGTACCTGTCTCAATGTGAAACCTTTGCAAATGCCATCTGGCATGGCACCAGCACGGTGCCAGCACAGAGCAGTCATGGCAGACACAGCAGGTCCCGAGCCCAAGGCAGAGCGTTGGTCGAGGGCCACGCTTGAGTTCTACAGGGGGGCAGAGAGCCTCAGCGAGGATCTCCTTCCGGGGAAAGGAGGCAAAGGTGATGGCAGCATTTGCAAAGACAGAAGGCACAGTGACGAGCAAAGGGCTGATACTGGCTACCCTCCAGAGACGGAGACGTTTGCAGACTTGATACCTCTGTTAAGTGGAGTGGAGCAAAGCTCAGGGGTAAGGAGGCAAGGGGTCACGGGAGAGTCCAGGGGCAAGATTAAGAACGTGGTGCATAGGGATCTGAGGGAGAGTCAGAGTGCAGGGCAAAACGACCAGATACGCTCGGAGAAGCACCTGTAAAGAATCCCCTAAAGTTGGCTCCCAAGCTATTAAAATACGGCAGTTTAGCAAACTGGCAGGGACAGAAAGTAAAGGGAAGTCCACCTATAGTGTCGGTGTTTGTCAAAAAGCCTGTGCCCAGCGACAATAACTTTATTCTCTGTTGCAGAAATAGAAAGAGGCAAACCCTTTTCTCTGTTTCCGAGTTGTACTGTCTGTAAACTGAAGCCCTAGCTCAGAGAAGTATCAGGTTAAATTAATTCACTTTATGTACTGCAGGCACATAAAAACAAGCATTGGCATAGCCAATAGGTCTTGCCTTTGGGACCTTATAAGTGTTTAGCCATGCAACAGTTGATGTTGTTACACCAAGGATATTGTACTGCATAACTAAATACTTATAAGGTTCCAAAGGCGAGACCTATTGGCTATGCCAATGCTTGTTTACTTCTGTTACTAGAAAAGCTGTCAACAAATCAACTTAAACCTATTGTATTCGGAATGAACCACACACGAAATACTTGTTTTCTTTACTTTTATATCCACCAAACACGGTATCACGGGGTCCTCCTAGACAGGGTCTGCTCAAGAGCAAAGTAATGAACGTATGAACATATAATAATATAACTCAGCAAAAAGAAGGACTCAAAACACTGAAGACTACCCCCTGGTCTCTTCACACCACAACTGAAAACCCAGCGCTAGCACCAATAGACACATTATTAAACTTCCAGCGCATGTGTGCACAAAATGAATAATTTAAGGCGAGGACTGCAGCAGTCAGGGCACTCGATAACACATTGCTTTAACTTTATATTCAAGCACTTCGCTTCTAAACGGCTCACTCTGCTAACCTCAATTGATTTCTCGAGGTCCCACGCTCCATCGCCGGGCACAAGAGAATAACCACAGAAAAGATTACACACAAAAGGGAATCACATGACTTTCAAGCATAAATGATGCTGAGGCGTTGTGTGCCTCCTAAAGTCAACCTGTCCACTTTTAAAACATAACCAATCGCCCAATCGAGATTACAAAAAAACCACTCTAACATAATTCAGTATACTAAATGTATAGGTTACATGATCCTCTTTCATTAAAGTTCAGAGAATGTCTGCCTGCACAAGTCCTGGTGTTCAGTTCCAACTTTATTACTGCAGGTCAATACTTTTCCTTGATTGGGCCCAGGAGGATTACACGGGGACACAGAAAAAGATAACATTTTCGACTTAACCATCTCTGACCCGGTTAGAAGTGCGCTGATGTGATACTGTCAGAAAGCAGAGGCATCTGTGAGGATGGAGGTAAAGCCTCGAAGACATGGTAGAGGAGAGGTGGTGCTTAGGAGCTGTGGGGGACAGCAAGAGATATACCACCCACAAGTCAGAAATATCAACAGGGGCCTTATCGGTGTCCAATAAATAACAGGCAAGGCGTGTGCCACCGCACGCCACAGCCCAGCATGTCAAAGGCACAGATGTTTCTACTTGAGTGACTGGGGTTGAATGCTTAATGTTCAGTGCCAGATAAGGAAGCCTGGATACAGGATATTGTAAGGAGAATTTATTGAGGTCTCGGCGTGTGAAGAAAAAGTGGTAATTTGTTAGAAGGAGAAGCCTGAGAGCGCACATCTCTCCGGGTCACTGGCAGCCTCGGCGTCTCATTATTGTGAAGAGGCGATTCCCCTCCGCCGTCCATCGCCTCGCCCAGCCTCTGGCCTGGCCATGCTGCAGCCTCGGTGGCTGAGGAGGCACAGGCAAGAGGCTGAAGCAGGTAGGGGGATACGGTTAAGTGCACTTGAGGTCTATGCTGCGGCTACTGCAGACCATTCTTCAGAATAAACGTGGAAACTGGACGCCCCAATTAACAGGGCGCTCAGATTTGTAATTTCACTTGTGCCGGGGCTAGTGAAACATCTTCCACGCATTCCTACCTTCTTTCAAACCCGGAAGAGGGACTTCTTTCCTTATCTGAACACACATTATCAGTTGTTTTCTTCACGTAGCAACGAATGGTGCCAACCAGCTGTGCAGCGTCAAAGGCTGCTGAGACACTATCACACCGAGCACGTGCTGTACAATGGGCGCCTCGGTCTAGGCGCCCATGAAGGGTCTATGTCAGGTTGTGTTACAGGGCGTGCAGCGCATGTGACATGCGTTTACTGTTCACACGTGGGAATTGAAGAAGGCATCATCCTGATATGCCCGTGATATACTGCCTCCTGTAGACATGTGACCTGAAAAGCCCGCTTTCTTTACCCTTGCGAAAGCAAGGCGTTGGGACCAGGGGCGTGCATTTCTCTTTTTTTTCAGGATCTATGAGGGAGAAATGGTCACGTTCACTTGTGGTAGATTGCACACAATACATTTCCGTTCGCTTAAAGTGTGTGAGCTACCTGGGCTAGCGCCCTGGGAATTAGGTGGAATGCGGTTGCAAAACGTTTGCATTCTATCTGCCACTGTGCTTTCAAATCTTAGCTCACACGTGAAAACAGCACGCCCTCCAAGGACCTCACGCTCGATGCACCAGCACAAATAATCTATATTGTGTTAACTGTAGAGTCACAACAAGGCTGAGGGTGAAGCATGCACAAGCAAAAACAGGTGTGTCAGCGCATCCGTTTAATTGTAGCATCAGTTACTGTCATTGTCTATCCCCCACCTGTCAGCCACACCCATTCCAGACACCTGGTGGCCACTTCCATCACAGGCATTCTTGCCTCGCGCTACCCATATCCAAAAGAAACTTCTGTGGGCGAGGGGCACTTACCTGAAAAGTATAAAAGCGGGTCCCATTGGCGGGGTGAACCTTGGGGGAGCCAGAGACCATGTTCATATCCGAGAAAATCATTTCCGATCACGGACACAATCGAATCCACCCCGAGCCGGGGATGCAGCGCGCGGAGCTAAGCTTCCCCACAAATCCGTTCATGCATTGAGGCGCGCGACCGGTCCCTTCCATTTAGGTGCACTCTGGCAGCATGGAAATTATAGTACTGTCTAACACACAAACCAAAGCCTATGCAGAAATGAAGGTATTGTCCTCCATTATTAAAGCAGTTCTGCTGAGAAGTGCAGGCCCTGCCCATCACGAGTAAACCGACTTTTGTACTATCCACACTGCGAGTATAATAGACCCTGCTCAAATGCGTTGCTTCTTTCTTAATACAATTACAACAGTCTTGCTTATAGTAGTACTGGTCAGTCCCAAAACATGTACTGCCTTCTGCTGAGAAATGCCGGTACTGTGACTTTGCAGCAGTGGAAAGACAGAAAAAAAAGAGGAGCGCAAGAGAAATAAACAAAATGAAGAAAGTGACGGGACAGAAAGAGCGAAGCAGACAGTGTGAGAAAGAGCGAACTAGCGGTAGACAGAGAGGATGCAAGACCAGACACGCACAGCGTTTACTTTTGCTTAAACGCGTGCATGTTTTGCATTGGTTTGTATTGCCCTTGCTTGCGGGAGCGAGCAGCGGCGCCATCTGTTTTGAAAGCGCGATCAAGATAATTAAAAACAGATGGCGCCGCCGCTCGCTCCCGCAAGGGAAACGCCAAACGTGCACGAGTGGCAATACAAACCAATGCAAAACATGCACGTGTTTAGGTAAAAGTCCTGAGCGATGGCTAAAGGTCCCCTCCTAAGCAGCGCTTGCGCGCTGCGTATGCGAGACCTAACAAGGGCCTAGCTCTGCGCTGAACCAGTTTAGCCTATCATAAGGCCCTCGGATTCAGGTTGATTTGCTTTGTGCATATTTATTTTCTGTGCAACATGAAATAGTATTCATATGTATTTTGTATCCTTTTCCTTTCCAAATGTTTTAAATTATAATCTTATTTCCCATTCTGATAAAACGGTTGTATGGCTTGTTTGATTATTTTTGTCTGCAATACTTGAGAGAAGTGATTCTTAACCTTTTGAATTCTCTGGACCCCAATTAATCATTACCGGAACCTGTGGACCCCCCATGAATCAATATTGGGCTCCAGGGAACGCCCCCTGAGTCATCACTGGAAGCGGGGACCCGATATTAAGCAATTTTGATGATTTAAACCTCAAAACAAAAATACAGTATCAAGCATTCAAACAAATACGCAAATACAGAAATCATTAACTATTTCATTTAAGTCAGAAATATAAATGTTCATTTTAAAAGGGATGGTTGGGCTTTTCTAGATTCCACCGATACCACCCATCGTCCATATACTGAGTTTGATACTTTTGAACTTTTCCCAAATGTAAATCACTTAAAATAAACTTGATTTTTAGCCTCCAATTGCAAATCCGTTCACAATTAACATTTTTAATTTTCGATTCTACATTTTGCTTCTTAATTTGCTTACACTTTAATAATCTGTAAATATTATTTAATTTTTTTGGCAGGTCCGGAACCCCTGAGAAGGCATTTTGGACCTCCAGATGTCCCGGGACCACATGTTAACAACAACTGCTTTGGAGTAAGGAGACTATCAGTCTAAATAAGCAACTACTATTTAAAAGTATCTTCTTGTAAGCCCCTCAACCCCTATTTTTAATGAATATGAAGCAACAGCGTAATAACGTAAAAACCAGTATAAAATATGGGGAAAATACTACAAAGGCTCAAATAATATGAAATCTTAAGCCTGAAAAGGGATCTAACCTGAGGGGTGGCCCAGATATCAGACGGGTGATAGTTTCAGATCAGAGATTTAGGCCTAAACATTATTACCACCCTACCAACAAGCACCCATAGAAACATGAGCGGGAACAACCACCGTTAATAAAGAACTCAGAACCACCTACTTGAACCCTGGAGGTAATCCCACCAGGAAAATGGGCCTAACATTTTATGGCCTTCATTACAACTACTAGGAACGTATGAAGGTCCCAACGTGTACATACTCACATACTTGTGAGACTCCCAGCACACGACAAGACTGGGCTTAAAAACCGCTGTGTTTACAATGGTCAGGCAGTGACGTAACAAAACGTCAGGTGGGCCCCCTGCAATGTGCATGGAGGTGGCTCCCCAGTCAGAAGCTCTCAGGCCGGGGGCCTGCGAACCGTGCACAGTGCCGGAGGAGGCCCCCTGGAACTCAGAGCCCCCTCGGATGCGGAGGAGGGGGGGGGCTATTGTTACACCACTGTGGTCAGGTCAACTAATGACAATATTATAAAGTCTTCATTACACAGACAAGCAACTGGTGAAGAATCTTGGATCTAGGTACTATCACGCTGCAGGGACTCCACCCCGCTGGCAGAGAGGGCCTAATGAGTACCGCATTCTATTGGACACAATAGTCAGGCCAGCGAATGACAATATAATCATATCTTCAGCCTTGGGACCTTCACCTGTCACTGGTAATGAGGATCACAAGGTCTACATACTCTAACACTTGTGGAAACCTCAGCTCATGAGGCGATTGGGCTGACCAGTGATTGGTGACGGTCTCAGTATCCACCTCGCCGTCATAAGGGGTCAGTATTTCTCATCTTCCCCTGGTGGTAGAATGATTTTCTAGGATCAAGGCTTTGGAAAGGTACTAACAATTAAAAGTAATTAATTAAGATTCCCTCCTCACCAGACTCACTCTTCACCCAGCAACAAATACACACCACATGGAAAACCTTACATGCACATTTTACACTATTCAAAAACAGTTATTTACAAAGAAGCAACCATTCAATGTTTCAGTCCGACATAAGCTTAAGTTTTGCAATACTTAACGTGTGGCAAAACCATGAGTAGAAGTATGTGGGTGGGACTCACAAGTTAGCATTTGCATTAACTGTGGCTTAGAATATTTTCATTTGCAGTTACAAAACGAAGGTACCAACAACGCCTAGGAAACACCGAACGCCCATCCTGTTAATGCAAATAACCACAGAAAATATCGCCCTGAGACAGTATAGTTACAAACGCACAAACACATACACAGTGCACAGATGCTGCTGGATACAAGAGGCCTGGCATTACAGAACATCGAGCTAACAGATCCCAAAATCAGCCAGAGTAGGACTAGTGCACCCAGGAAAGGGGAATGCAAGATAAGAAGGAGAAAAGGAAAATCATTAAGTGGAAAAGCAGAAAACCGATCATTAGACAGGAGGAGCATGTAAAAATGGACATACGCTGCCAGTATCGAATAGGGACTTAGGAAACACAGACACAAAAAGAAGGCAACATGTTCTGGTAGAAGCCATTGTAAGAGGCCACATGCTCAGTATAGCTGCCAATGGTCTGGAAAGTTATGTCATGGGCCAAAAGTACCATTAGGGCCAGGAGGCAGGACAATGCGGCCACTGAAGCAATAGAGGATACTACGTGAGGGAAAAAACGAGTAAAGGGAGAAACACAGGCAAGTGACGGTACTGTGTAGCATGTGTAGCAGGGGAGGGGGCAGAACTACAGAGGTTGGCGATGCAATAGGAGGGTGGGGTTGAAGCAACACGGGGCGGGGTGTTGGAAGCAACATAGAGGGTGCGGGAAAGGAATAAAATTAACAGGAGTTCACTAGGGCAAGTGCGTCAGAGGGTGGGGGGGGCCACAGAGGTGAGAGAGAGCAACACAACACAGCAGAGTAGGAAGAAGTACAAGAGAGACATAGCTGGAAAACACATGCACGTGTGACAAAAGGAAAACAAGCATTGACAAATCCAATAGGTCACGCCTACATGATGAGCTACTGGCTTTGTCAAGGTCTTTTAGCCATGTTGTACAGCAGCAACAACCAGGCGGAGAGGGGTGGGAGTTGCGGAGCAAGCAACAACTATCGGGAAGGGGCGAGGCAAGCAACAAAGAAGAGCCGGACAGGGGATGGGGAAACAGCCTGCAAACACATGCACTCTTATGGAGTGCTGCAACTACAGGTAAAAAGTAGCCCTGAAAGTGCAAGCAGTGGAAGGACACTGGGCAAAGAAGCAAGACTTGGGCCATGCTCCAGGGAAAGGAAACATACGAAGTGGAAGTGAAGCCGGCACGTGCTGACCAAAGAGAAGCAAGGAAATGAGTGACTATGAAGCCAACCAATAATGAGCAATGGGCAGGATTCTAAGCCTCCCTGTAAGTAAACAAAATGTCTTCCAAGCATCAGCGCATGCACTGTCTCATGCAAGACCTAAAATGTAGCACGTGGTAAATTAGCAGTGAAAGGAGACAAATAATGCATCCGTGCTCCATGGGAGGGACAAACACAAAAAGAGGAAGTAAAGCCCACACAAGCTAGCAAATAAAAATCATGCAAATGTAGCCCACTGTAGGCTAACAACACATCTCGCAATAGGCAGCTCATGTGCTATCTAGTTGCCGAGATCTAAAATTAGACACCGAAGAGCAGAAAGGGCCAGTTAGGATATACCACAGTTTAATATCTTGTTTGCTTTGAATTCTCCTAAAATATCTTGATTTTCTTCCGCTTCTCTTTGATGTGGTAGCTTTTCTGCTTTGGGGAGAAAAGCATGCTGGGTTTCCTCTTCAGAGGGAGAGGGGTACTGAATTATCTCCATCAGTCCTAGAATTCCTTGGCCTGTCCCTTGAGGCAGTAACAAGTCAAGCATAAGGAAAACAAGCATAGGAAATGCCAACTGGCCTGGCCTAGGCAAAGTGGTGTGATTTTTTTTTTTAAATCACAAGTTTATGCAATAAAAGAAAGAAATATATGCACCTAAATGTGGTGATCATATGCCACCATAAAAAATTTTTTTTTTAATTCACAATCATAATTTTGAAAGCACAGGGCTTCCTTTCAGGCAGATTTACTTAGACATTTACAGAAAACCGTTTTAGGTTTAACGCAAATCACAGGAAAATGTGATTCTTAGTAAAGCACTATTGGCTTTGAATTACTGTACCATGAAGACCATTTATAAACACAATTTCTAACATATAAAAAATAATAAGTAAACGGAAAAAAACCCACTGGCTGTGTATAGCAGAGGCGAATCCCCCCGCCCCCCTCTGTTTTTTTTATGGTGGATGTACACATGTTATCAAGTAAAATGGCGTCACTAACAGTGCAAGAAGGCCAATGTGACAGACAGTTGAACCAACCAATAGATGAAGAGGTTGACCAAAAGATTCTCTATATAATTATACATGCAAGTATATTTTATTTACGAATTTCTTTTATTACATGAGGCTAATGATACATTAAATCAGTCTCTGAGAAAGACCTAAAAAGGTACAACTAACACTAAACGCAAAAAAAAACACTGAAAACAGAAAAATTACTATTTTCCTTTGCTTTTGTTGTGTCAATAAAAATACAGTTGTTCGCCATTAGAAATGCAAAAAAAGTTTGTATTTCTGCTCTATGGCAGTTGAGGGGTGTAGAAAGGAACAAATATCGAATTAAAAGAGTAAAAACATCAAGAAAGAAAAGGGAAAGAATGGCAAAACGCCAGTGCACAAAACAAAACGAAAAGGGAGTGGTGGCTTGGTGTAGACCGTCGCCACACAACTCTGCTCCAACCAGCATTTAATACTAAGATCCTGACAACGGGAAGAAAAACAAACACTTTTCTAATTGCCTGCACCAGAAAATGAGACATCGCCCACTGTCGAATTCTGTGGGTTTTTTTTTTAGAGTGAGTCTTCATATACACTACCAGTTGCAGTAACCAAATAATTATTAGAGATGAGACAAGACATTAGCCAGGAATCTTACTGGGTTGCGCCCACAGAAAAAACACTGTGGGCGCTTTCAAGGCAAAGTAATAACCTACTAGTCAAGGCCCTCTCTCAATGGGTGTCCAACTGGTCCTTGGTAGCTATATGGAGGGACCAGAACAAGGGCATGCGCAAATACTCTTTCTATTCTCCCCCACTTGGCCTCCATGCCAGTTTGGATCGTACCATTTACCCATCCCATATATTGGAGAAGTTTTCCAATACAACCTATCTGGGCAAAACCATTTCCAGAACATAACCCGCTTGAAATTGTAATGACTTGTGGCAGGGTCCCTGCACCGATACCCACAAGTCGCATGCAACCAACACTCATAGAAGATGTAGTCTTTAGAGATACCCAGGGCACCACAATTGATACTTACCTTACTGACAACAAGGGTATGGCATCCACGTCCCTTCCAGAGTGGGAGGCGTTCAAGGTGGTAAATATGGGGGGTGTCCATAGCCACTGCAGCGGCATTCAGTACTCCGTGATTTACAACACACAGAAACACCGCTGGGACTCCTTGAACAAGAGACAGCACACGATCTCACACGCATACAAGACTTACAGGAAACTAAGATATAATATGTGGAATTATTATTGGAGCATCTTAGAATTATAGACTATAAAACATGCGTACAGAGGTTACACTCCGAAGGTGATAGGGCGGCGATGTTACTTGCCAATATGATACGATGATGATATGTCCCTTACCCTATCCATCACAACACCCTCCAAGATGCAATGCACCACACAATTGAAGATAAACAAGGCCGTTTGCTCTTATTAGGCTGAGCTGTATAGTGCGAGGCCCACTCCTGCCTCTGAGGAGAGAGCGACTTTCCTGGGTAGCTTGAGACTCCCGCAGATCTCAGCGACGACGCGTACGGCACTGGAGGCCCCATTGGAAGCAGGTGAATTGCGCCAGACAGTTAGGGAGATGGCGCATTATAAAACACCGGGTATAGATGGGTTGCCTATTGAATTTTAATCTATCTTTGCCTCCCATTGTGTCAAATGTCTAGAGAAACTGTACACAGTATCTCTGGAGGCAGGAGTGCTGCCGCCGACTGTCAGTCAGGCCCTGGTCACTTCCCTCCTTAAGCCCGGCCGGGATTTGGAGGATCTTTTCTCTTACAGACGAGTGCCTTTTAACTTCAGAGTATAAATTCCTTAGTAAGGTGCTGGCCCAATGGCTGCATCCTTTACTCCCGGACATAGTTTATATTGACCAATGCTGCTTTGTCTCACGTAAGAGCACCTCTTTAAACATCAGACATCTATACCAGGTAATAGAGAACACCAGTCTCATTTCTCAACGCTGGTTGCCTCTGATTAGACCAACACTCATTTGATTCCCTGGATTGGGAGTATATGTTTTCGGTCTTGCGAAAATTCTACATCCCTACGACCTTCATCAATTGGGTTAGGCTATTCTAAGCTAGCCCCACAGCGAGAGCCAAAATGGGAGCGCACATCTCACAATATGCGATATCCCAAGTAACACGTCAAGGGGGTCCACTGCCACCCTGAATATTTGTTTTAGCAATGGAACCCCTAGTGAAGAAACTCAGACAGGAGGCGACAGACTGGGGTATCCCACTAGGGCCTCAATCCCACGCGGTTTCACTATACGTGGAGGACATGATTGTTTACACTCGGGACCTTGGCATGGACCTTACACCAGTCTCTACTATACTCCACTCTTTGGAGACCTATCTGGCCTCCAAGTTAATCATGCCAAATCACACGCATTTTCCTTCTGAGACATTAGGCCTCAAGACATGATGTGCCGGAGCGTGAGGTCCATACTGGTTGCACATCACATATTCCAATATCTGGGCATTCAGGTCTATAGATCGCCCATGGACCTAATGAATGGGAATTTGCTTACGGCCATTTCAGCACTAAGAGCTCTGAGAAGTTCTGGGTCACATTGCCCCTCTCTGTGGCAGGTCGGTTGGCTCTTTCAAAAATGGAGGTGCAGCCCATATTATTGTATTATTTTGTAAACCTACCGATAATTGTCTCTCGGTCCGTTTTTAAGATACTGGACTCCCTACTACTTGACCTTGTTTGGGCTCAATTCGACGGCCCGTTAGCCTCCTTAAACTACAATTACCAACAGAGGGGGTGGGCTGGGTGCGCCAGACTTCAGGTCTTATTGCTTTGCTGCCCAGTTACAATGGCTCTCTTACTGACTGGTGGGGATACTTACACAGGAAATTGGTTATTCACAACATATGCTGTGCTCCGGCGCTTTACATAGACTGCTGCTACCTGGGATTACACGTCCCCGCAAGCGCCCCCTACTCCTGCATCATGCTGTGAAATACTGGAAGACTGCGCTCCGTTACACGTACCCCTATGCATTAAGCCCCAAATATTCCTCTATGTAGCCTACCCACTCCGGTGGGTACTCTCACATCTCAGACTAATATCATGGGAAATGGTGGGGATCATCATAGTGGGCGAACATCTTCAAGGATGGGATACTGGTGCCCCACCAGTATTTTATGTAATTACACAAGCGTCCGGGTGCCCTCTTTCACACATGCCAATATTTTACGTTATGTCAGAAGGCACTGGTCACCAACGGACTCAGAACCCGATACACACGCACTAGTACAGGCAGTTCATGAGATGGGAACCGGCAGGCACTTAGTTAAGTGGCTCAATAAAGGCCTGCGTTCCCATTTACTTTCTTGACTGATCCCACTAAGGGCCAAATGGGAAACTGATTATAATCGTGCAGGAAGAATTAAGTTTTCTTCTAGAATACCCCAGAATGATACCACGCAACACACGTTTCAAATTCATCCAGTTCTCACTATTGCAGAGGGCATATTTAACACAATCTAAATTGCACAAGATTTTCCCTACAGCCTCATCTTCTTGTCCAAGATGCCGAAACGAGGACACAGACCTACTACAAATGATGTGGTCATGTCACACACTACTTTTCTATTGGGTTGACATCAGGGAATCACTTATGGGGTGCACACACTGGGACACAGCAGAACATTGTCTTTTGGGACTATACCCTAGACCTAAAACCTCCAAGACTGAATCCCGCTTCGTTGACTTATCGCTTCTCCTCACCAAGCGACAGATGACAAGCAGTTGGAAGTCACCCACTGCACCGCTCGTGTCAGGTTGGCAAGAGAAGGTTTGGCACTAGGGTTCCGCTGAGAGTCCTGCATTATGGAGGGAGGAATACCGTGAGCTGCGTAAACAGCCATCGCTGTGGTATGAGATGCCATGTTGGAACGATTTAACTCCCAAGGAGAGGATTGCGTCTCATCCTGATACATGCGTTGGGCGATGCACTGGCAGGTCCCTGCCCTTCGATACCATTCCTTCCCTTCCTACCCATTATCAGTGTTGAATGTTGACTCCTGTGACATCTGGTGTGGAGGGACAACTCGCAATTTTATTGCTTTATGTTGATTGAATGGTGGATGTGGAACTGACAGAGTGGATGATGTTAGGGGCGGGGGGGTATTTAAGTTGTAGTTTACTTTTGCTTTCTCCTTATTCAATACTTGTGTAATTTATAACACTTCAAATTCATGTACTGTACATGGTTCATCGCTGAATGCACAACGCCTGTGATTTCTCATATGTATGTGTAGCTGTTGCTATTCTGATGACCATACCATAATGAATGATCATGTCCATGGCAAAAGGATGCGTTTATGTTTACTAAAATGCAATAAAATACGTTTAAAAAAAACAACTAATAACCTACTATTGCTACTGCACAGGCTATTCAACACTTGAGCGTTTTTCTATTAAAAATCACGTTTGTGACTGTTTTATCATCGTTCATAATTGAGAGAGCCTAGCAGTGATTCCTCTTTGGCTAAAAAGAAACACCAGATGGACATCACACTTTTGATATACTTAAAAATGCCAACCAGCTGGAAATGTTATTGAGGATTTAACAAAAGTGCATTTGAAAGGCAACCAAAGCTAGAGTCCCTAGTTCCATTCATCGTGACGGGTCCGCTCTTATTTACCAATATATTTTATGAGAAAAGATTGTCAGCCTTCAGTCGACGTCATATTCAGGCTTTGCCTACGTCGATGCTCACCAGTGGTGGCTGGTGACATTTGAAAGTGGTGGCCGTAAAATTTGTGGTGGAGCACACTGTGGCGAGCGAGCCAGAACGACCTAAGGAGGGTTCGGGGGGTTGTCCCCCCGAGAAAATTTTGAAAAATTAGTGGCCAAATGGTGCATAATCAAGCAAATATGATAACACATGCACTTTACTCTTCACAGTCAAAAACGAGGTGAGGGTTGGCCTAAACTAATTAATAATTAGTCTAGGCCAACGCTCACCTCCTTTTTGACTGAAGAGTAAAGTGCATGTGGTTATGTAGATGGTTATGTAGATGGTTAAATACATACATCCCAGCCTAGTCAGCCTAGCCTGACTCACAAAAAAATATATATATATAATTGAGCCTCTACTTATCTCTCTTGCAGACAGAATATCAGTTGTGTTTCTGTTTTAGATGTTCGAATAGTTAAAGAGATTATGCACGTAGACAAAACCAAAAACAAACCCACAAAACTATCAGTCTGGATGGAAGACAGAGTCTGGCAAGCCGCTCCTCGCAGACAAAGTATTTCATATTTTTATTCTCTGCTGTGAATGTCGCTTTCTTATGTGCACCTCTACTGATCTCACCACCTCTTTGTGGAACAAATATGGTCTGGTTTAGTTTGATGGCAGTTTAGGTAACAAAGCACAAGCAGTGTTAGTGGTGCTGTGCTCCGGCGTTCTGCAGGGATTATTTTGTCCAGACCTCCCTCACCTCCTGCAATTTGCTGCTGCGAACACAAAGCAGGCAAAATAAGGGTGCTGCTTAATGTTTCCGGAAAACTGCACTAGGACATGGTCAGCACAGGCTATATAGGTGAGGGTAAATGAAGGAAGGAAAGCAGCAGCATTTCGTGGGGAGAGCAACACTCAAGGAATCTCAGAGAGTGTTTACCTAAAGTTTGAAACAAAAGAAAAATGTACAAGCGTAGACATTTAAAAGCATCCTCAGACACTGTTTACATAAAAAGTAAAGCTCACACAAGGTTAATAAACTGGGACAGTGGTGAAAGGTAAATTATGAAGCAGTGTTGAAACACATTCCCATCAAACTAGAATGCATATATATGGCTGCAGAGGCCCTAGCAAGCAGGTATAACTTAGGACTTAAAAAAATATATAAATGTATATCTGCGGCAATACATTAATAGATGAAGAGCTTATGGGACCCTGCCCGCCTCCCGGAAAAGTACACGTCCCGCTTCTACCTAAAGTTCACCTATCTGGAGCAGGCCTTCGACCGGCTGTCCGTAAGCGGCTTCCACATGGTGGCCTGCAACTCCACCGGGACGGCGGCCTTCGTCAACCAGTACCGGGACGACAACTTATGGAGCAGCTACACCGAGTACATCTTGCTCAGTAAGTCACAGCGTGCTTGGAGTGCGCATGGGGTGGTGCCCACTGTGCCCATCCAGTGTGTGTGCCCGCTACCCCTGTGCCCTGGTGAATCTTCCCAGTAGCCCAGAGTCACTTCCGGGAGGTGGTGTTGAGCTTGTACCAGGCACCCTGAACGTATGTATGTGTTAAAAATAAAAGTAAGCTTATTAGAATACAAAAACTTACCTTTCCTCCGCATCGCGCGCCGCCGCTTCGGCTCCTGCTGCTCCTGGCACGTTTTAGGCAGCCTCCCTCCCCTCCCCTAAGCCAATCACAATGCTGCAATGGCAGCGTAGCGTTGTGATTGGTGCAGCGGACAGCGCCCCAGCCGGGCGCCTGTTTGGAGGCCATTTTCTCTATGTAGACTGCATGCAGCCTACATAGAGAAAATGTAGAGTGCGCCAAACAGTCAGGGCCCACAACAGTAGGCAAGCCACTCCCCCCTGCCCTCGAGCAGGACCGCCCACCCGCCCGCAACCAGGCACTTCTGCTTTCTCGCAGTGCGAGAAGCCATTTTATGTTTCTGCTTCTCGCACTACAAGATAGCAGTGGGGCGACGCCCCCACACCCCAATGGAGCAGCCGCCACTGATGCTCACCAAGAGTAAGAAAAAGTTATTTAATCCGGGACTTCCGGGCCCAACCGATGAACAGCATGTGGATGAAAGATTTCATCCTAAAAAAACAGAATACACGCATGGGCTGCGATACATCAGGCGAGGGAAACCAAGGAACGACGTTGAAGAGATGTTTTTATATGTTGACTGAAGGCATGACTATATGTTGATAGATCCAAACCTGAAAAGTTACCCCCTTTCTTTGGAAGGAATATAAACACTTTTTTATGATGACCCTCTCTTAAAATAAATTGGCTACAAGATATTGTAAAAATATAGAAGAAAAATAAACAAAATGTTATGATGCATTTAGTCGATGGCACCTTTTCAGAATAATAGTAAATTAACATTGAGCAAGATACTGCTTACGATTGTAAATAAGTGGCATGTATTTTGTTACATGTAATCCCACAGATTACCTTAGTGCTCACTAACCCATCAATAAATCCTAGCAGTAAAACAGTAATAATTCTTGCTAGGATCTCTTCGGAAGACTTGGCAATCTTAGTTGATGGACAGGATTTTGCAATAATAAAAAACATTTAAAAATATAAATACATACACAAAGGGACACTGGGTCAGCCCTTTTCTACCATTGGTCTGTATGACTGTAATTTAAGCTCGGTCTCCATGCATGGCAACATGAAGCATGGGCAATGGGTCGGCCCACTTCAGCCGTTGGCTCTCTTGCCCTGTGAGTGACAGCATTTGTCTTATCACATCTGCACATTTTCCAGAAAATGAGTGTGCTTCAGTGACATGGCTAACGGGGCAGTTTTTTATTTTATTTTTAATAGGTCCTCTTTAATTTCTTTCCTTCTCCTCATTTTTATTTTCATTTCTTAGATCATAGTCCAACTCCGCAGACTGTGCTAACTGGCCACTTGCTTGTCGCTTACTTCATCTGCAGTGCATCGCATCCCGCGAGAACAAAAGCAACGGTTCTGTGGATCTCAATTAAGAATCAAAACAAGGCTCCGATGCTTAAATGAGACCCACGGGATGGTTGTTCTTGTTCTATGTTGTACCCTGGTTTCGTTATTCGAGATAAAGAGTGTTTGTCCTAGTGGCAGCTTGATATAATCACGCTCTCTGTATTGATATTTGGCCGTTCTATTACAGCTTCCTAGCATAGATCTGAGATGTCCGTCTTGTGGCGATTTCACCAATCATCATCACTGTCAAGTTATATAGTAGGAATATTACAATCCACTGTGTACACAGTATGTGACTTTTATTAGCACCAATTAGCCCCTTCGCTACCAGGCCTTTCCCCCTCCCTGTGCCACGCCCTTTTTTGGCTATTTGGGGTTGTTCGCGCCTAGGCACCCATACCTTTCTGTCCACATAAGATATCCACGCCAAATTGGCGTCCTTATCTTCCAACATCCTGAGGATTCTAAAGGTACCCAGGGTTTGTGTATTGCCATGGAGGCGACGAAGAAATTAGGCAAAATACAGCTAAATTTGGGGTTTTGGGTGGAAATGGGAGCAAAGTGCTGCACAAGACAGCATCTGTTTTTTCCCTGCAAATGGTATCAACGAAGGGTTTGCAGTTCTAAACTAACCATCTTCCCAGCTTTCAGGACCAGGCAGACTTTTTTCAGAAAACCAACATTTTCTACCCAGTTTTGGCATTTTACTGGGACATTTCCTATTTTTTGTGCTTTCACCCTCCTTCCAGTTCGTGGTGTGAAACCAATAATAGATCCAAGAAAGCTATACATTTATGATAAGAAGACAGAATTCTGAATTCAACAAGGGGTCATTTGTGCAGATCCTTCAAGGTTTTCCTATAGAAAGCAAAAGTTGAAATAAAAAAACATTTGTGCCTACATTTTCACCTGTAACTTTTTCTAACTATACTAGATTTTTGATAGCAATATAGTTCTGTCGCTGGACCCTCCTGGTTGCGGGGATATATTGGGCTTGTAAGTTCATCAAGAACCCGAGGTACCCAGAGCCAATAACTGAGCTGCACCTTGCAATGTTTTTTTATTGTGAACCGGGTATAAAGCAATTCATTTGGTAAAATATAAAGAGTGAAAAATAGGTATCAAGGAAACCTATGTATTTCCGAAATGGGAACAAGATATGGTGTTTAGAAGCAGTGGTTATTTTCACATCTCTGAATTTGTGGGTAGCCATACTTGCATGTGAATTAGGGGGCATTTTTCAAAAGAATTTTTACACACTGTCTTACATTTGGAAGGCAGAAATGCATAGAAGGACAACTGGTATAATAACACGTGTTCTACTATTCTATATTCCCCTAAGTCTCCCGATAAAATCGGTACCTCACTTGTGTGGGTAAGCATAATGCCCGTGACAGGAAATGGGTCAAAACGCAACATGGACACATCATATTTTTCCACAGAAAACTGACCTTTTTTTTTTTTGCAAAGTGCCTACCTGTGGATTTTGTGCCCTATCTCAGCCAGCACCCAAGGAAACCTAGCAAACCTGTACATTTTTTTAAAACTAGACACCTAGGGAAATCCAGGATGGGGTGACTTGTGTCTCTCTCACCAGGTTATGCTACCCAGAATCTCTTGCAAAGCTCAAACTTTGTCAAATAAAACATTTTCCTCACATTTCTGTGATGGAAAGTTCTGGAATCTGCAGAGAGCCATAAAATCCCACATACCCAGCATTCCCCCAAGTCCCTTGATAAAATTGGTACCTTACTTGTGTGGCTAGTCCTAGCGCCCGCGACAAGAAATGGTCCAAAAGGTACAGTGGAGAATTGAAAATTATCGATCACAAAAAGACCTGGTTTTGCGAGGGAGTCACCTGCGTTTTTGGTCCCAGTCTCGGCGGCCATGTAGGGAAACCTACCAAACCCAGACATTTCTGAAAACTAGACACCAGGGGAGCCCAGGGATGTGTGACTTGCGCAGATCCCCCAACGTTTTCTTACCCAGAATCCTGCAAACATCAAATTTAGCTATAAAAAAAAAATTAAATCACATTTTCCTTACATTTCTCTCTGGGATCACCACGCGGTCACAATATTCCCACCACCCAGCATTCCTCTCAGTCTCCCGATACAAAAATACCTCACTTGTGTGGGTGCCCACAAGCAGAGTCAGCTTAAAAACGAATGAAAAAACTGCCCTTTTGGACCCACTTTGGTTCCCCCTCAGTTTTTCATTTTTAGGTTCTCTGCTTTGAGCACCCACACAAGTGAGATCATTTTTATCAGGAGACCGAGGGGAACGCTGGATGGTGGGAAATTTGTGCCGGTGCAGTGATCCCACAACTTTTCCACACAGAAATATGACGAAAGTGTGACTTTTTAGCTAAATCTGAGGTTTGCAGGAGATTCTGGGTAATAAAATGCTGGTGGATCCACGCAAGCCACACCGCCAGCCAAGCACCATCCATGCACACCACCAACCAAGTGCCATCCACGCACACTGCCAGCCAAGCGACAGTCCACGCACACCGCCAGCAAAATGCAGACTCCCACACAGTCAGTCAAACACTTGTACACACAGACCGTCGGCCGAACTCCAGTTCTCACACACACAGAAACTTTCTCTATTGTCTAGTGCCTAAAAATATCACTGATCTGCCCCCAAGGGAGGCAGAAGCAGCCAAAATGTGTGCACCACAAAAATGGGATCGACCCTTGCCTAGGGGGCCGCTCCCTGGCATGCCCATAAACATAACTCTGGTGCCTAGTGGGCTTTCTGAGGGGGGGGGCAGATCAGGGGCTATTGCCCCCATCTGCCCCCCAGGAGGGGCAGAAAGACAGTAGCTATCTTTTTGTGGGGTGGGGGCATTGGCATCCCCATTCTGGGCAACCCCCACCCCTCTGAACTACCAAAAAAAAAAAAACAAAGTTCCCTGGCTTCCTAGTGGGCTTTCTGACTCCCACCCCCCCCAGGGGGCAGATCGGGGCTACTGCCCCCATCTGCGCCCAGGGAAGGGTGGGGGGGCAGAAAGACTGCCAATTTCTTGGTGGGGGTATTACAATGCCCATTCAGGGCAGCCCACACCGCTACATTTACATAAAGAAAAATCCCTGGTTCCTAGTTGGTTGGGGGGGGGGAGGAGGGGGCAGATTGGGGGCCATTTCCCACATCTGCGCAGAAAAACTTGGTATTTTTTTCAGGGGTAGCGGCATGGTCTTGCCCATTATGGGCAGCCTCCACCCCTCTTATTTTTTTATTTTTTTTAAACCCTGGTATCTAGTGGGATTTCTGCCCCCCCCCCCAGTGGCAGATCGGGGACTAGTGCCCCCATCTGCCCCCCCTTAGGGGCAGAAAGACGTTTCCTTTATTATTGTGGGTGGGGTATGATCTTGCCCATTCTGGGTAGTCCCAATCCTTCTTTTAGAATAAAAATTTTAAAAAATCCCTGGTGTCTAGTGGGCTTTCTGTCCCTTCTGGGGGCCAGAAATAGTGTCCCTTTTGGTTTTGGGGGGTGGGGGCATGCTCATTTTGGGCTGCCCCTACCCAATGTTTTCTAAATAAAAGAATCCCTGGTGCCTAGTGTGCTTTCTGCCCCCCCCCCCCCGGAGATCAGGGGCTGTTGCCCCTATCGTGGGGCAGAAAGAATGAAAATGCCCAAGTTATTATGGGGAGGAGCAAAGGCCCTTGCCCTAGCGCCCCTCCCCCCCCCAGGTGTCTAGTGGTGGACCCCTGCTTGGGGATCGCCCTCTTGCAGCGATCTCCAAGCAGGGATCCACTAGAGAGGGGTACCACTGAAAAGGGGAGATTCTCCCCTTTTCAATGGTACCTCTCCCATCTGCCTATGTGCTTGGGGGCTGAGATAGCCCCGCGAGCACATAGGCAGTGAAAGTGAAATGAGTATACTTTCACTTTCAGTGTAATGAAGTTGGAGCACCATGAGCGCAGATCCTCATTGTACTGAAAAAATAAATGCCTCGGGCAGCTGGGGAAGCTCTTCCCCAGCTCCCGAGGCTGAAAAAAAGAAAAGAAAAGCCCTCAAGCTTTTTACAGCAGAGGGATTTCACGGTGGTGTACCGAGAATACAACAGTTACGTCCTTGGCACACCAGCGCCACAGCCAAGAACATAACTGTTACATCCTCGGCACCGGAACGGTTAATGTACTGAAACTAGGCAAACAGACAAAAAGCTTACAAACCTACTTTGGTTCTCAGCGGGGTCCCACCATCCCATCATGCATAGCAGTAATTAAATGCACAGTTCTATTTCTATGGGGGTAGGTTCCCTTTTCAATTTCTCTTGTTTGAAACCTATGTAAATTAGTCTAGACCCTTTTTGGTGGTTAAAGTCTAATTTGCCAGGCAGTGATGAAGGGAGATGGGTCTGCGGATGGTTTCTTCAGCAGGGGGTTGATCTCAGCGTGTTTCCAGTCGTCAGGGAAGGTGGCGGTCTCAATGGAGCAGTTGATGGTGCGGTGTAATTCGGGGGGCGATGGAAGTGGGGGCTTTGTGGAAGATGTGGTGCGGGCAGGGGTCCGAGGATGTTCCAGAGTGAATGCTCTTCATGGTCT
Organism: Calotriton arnoldi; assembly: GCA_963921515.1. Taxonomy (NCBI): domain Eukaryota; kingdom Metazoa; phylum Chordata; class Amphibia; order Caudata; family Salamandridae; genus Calotriton; species Calotriton arnoldi. Next base: position 945,272 of record CAWUFW010000037.1, on the reverse strand, counting down.
TGAGAGGGTCACCCGTGGTGAGCGGGGTCCAGTTGAGTAGTACCTGTTGGGGGCGGCGTCGTCGCATGTGGTGGTGGCAGGAGTGATGGGCGGGTCTTGGGTGTCGAAGCTGTCGTAGATCTGCTTGATCTTGTGGTGGAAGTAGGTGTCGAGTTTGCTGCAGATGTTTTGGGAGTGTGGGACTTCTGTGGTCTCGCTGTTGGGTTTGGCGAACTCCTTGACAATGGTGAAGTGTTTTTTGCTGTTGTATGCGTTGGCATGGATTCTGTCTTGGAGGGCTTTTTTCTTTGCAGTTTTGAGGAGGTGGTGGTGTGTGGTGACGGAGGCTTTGAAGGCTGCGTGACCTTCCGGGGTTTTGTTGTTCCTCCATCTCTTCTTGAGCCGTCTACAGGTGCGTCTGGACTCGTGGAGGGCGGCAGTGAACCAACTGGCTTTTTTTGGAATGCTGCTTGCCGCGTGCTTTCTTGAGGGGCGCCAGCGAGTAGGAACAGTTGAAGATCCATCGGTGGAGGTTGCGTACTGCAGGAATGGCATCTGTGGATGTCGGTGGTGTGGTTGTGCTGAGGGACGCGGTGAGATGTTCTTCTGTGATCTTGTTCCAGTTACGGCAAGGGGGTTGTGGGTGCGGTGGTGTACGGTGGGTTTGGTGAAGGCGAAATGAACGCAGTGGTGGTCGGTCCACAGGAGTTTGGAGATGTGGCTGTAGGTGATGTTTTCACTGGCGGAGAAGACGGGGTCGAGCGTTGTGTCCTGCTGAGTGGGTCGGAGAGGTGACTAGCTGCTTGAGTCCGATGTTGGCAAGGCTCTCCAGAAGGGATGCGGTGTTCTGGTCATTGGTGTTGTCCAGGTGGAAGTTGCAGTTGCCGCATAGGATGTAATCGGTAGATGCGAGGGCCTGGGGTGCAATGAAGTTGATGACGGCGTCTGTGAAGGGTGGGCGCGGTCAGGAAGTCTGTAGACGAGGGTGCCACGGAGGGTGTTGTTGGAGTTGGTCTGGACCTGTAAGTGGAGATGCTTCCATGGTTGTCGTTGGGTCGTTCGAGTGGGTGGTCAGGCAGAGGAAGTTCTTATGAGCGATGCCTCCTCCTGGTCACTCGGTGCGGTCCTTGCGGGTGATCTTTAACCATCGGAGAGGACGGTGACTATGTCCGGGCCAGAGCTGGGGTTCGTCCAGGTTTCCGTGATGATTAAGTTCGGGTCCCAGTTTTTAGTACGGATTAAGTTAGGGATCCACAGTAGTTAAATGTTAACAACCACTGTTCTAGACACTTGGTTGCATGGCGTAAGGTAAAAAGTGTAGCCATTACAAAAAAAAAAATGGATGAAAGAAACGAGAAAGCGAAATTTTTCCCCAGAAATATTTAAACACCTTGTTCTATCTCGGGTAATATTTTGACATTTAAAACTAATAATCTTTAGGTTCTACACAGTCCATTTCCCAAATGCAAGTATCCTTAGAGGCCCAACTAACTTTTACGCACCGGCACGGCGTATGAATCAAATATTTAATCGTGCCTCAGTGTGCGTGCGAATTGCGTCTAGAAACTTCTCAACCAAACACCGAAGAAGCCGATCAAATAACAAGATACGGATACATAAAAGAAAAGGAAAAAGTGAGAAATGCTAAAGAAACCGAGTGGCTTCTGGAAATTCATTCTAATGCGGGCATTTTGAAACACAGGATGAGGTATTTCAAAACACAATATCAAGTGTCATTCGCGCCATTTCGTCGTGAGGCCTAACGGGTCGAGACAGGTTGGTCAAACCCTTGGAAAGTGGCACCTTTGTTCGTCGCGTGAGCCACGGCGCTCGGTTCTGCATTCCGAGCTGAATGGCTGTATTAAATTTCTGTGGCATGAAAATGATGTGCTTAAGCTATTATTAAGGCTATTAGTGCTAACTGCAAGCCCCAGAATGAAGCTCTTGCCTTCAAAAGAAAGGCTCGTAAAACATGAGCCATTAGGACAAGAAAGGGGCAACCCGTGAAACTGGCCTGGCTGTCGTCAAACGCCTCACTGCAGGACCAACCGCTGCATTGCGCAGCAAAACATTCTTCTGAATAACTAAAGAGTTGGAAGTATTTTACTGGGACTTTGTTGGGGCGTTGTATCCAGCTAATCGACTTGGAGATAAAATATTCAAATATGTATGGAGGAGTGGGGGTGTGGGGGGGGGTTTAAATGTGGACTTCAGAAACTAAATGCAATTTAAAAACAAAAATTGCTCATCTGTGATTCAGGTATGTGCCCAGAGTTTTATAGCCAATTCGTCAACATTTTACAGCTGGATTCAAAAGGAATGCCTATATTTTTGTGGGTGACACAATAAAGGGGTTCGGTGGCAGAGGGACTAGGAGTTCAGTAGTTTTACCATAAATATTCATTGAATTCCTCAAGTTAGAGCACAGTATGGAAAGCTACGGTTGCGTTTTTGTGGGTGATGAAATATATTGAGGGAGTGCTGTTTATGGGGGGACCAATCCCAACTCACCAGGGAAACTGCACCCTGTAAACCGGTGCGTCTGGAAAGTAGTACATAAGGTTTCATGTAAAGGAAGTAGGGTGGCCGACTCACTCCATATCACGACAAACACGGTTAACCGTCCTGGGCCCTTCACCCACAAATCACCAAGCATCGGGCGTCCAAGTCTAATCTGATCAATGGAAACAAACACGGACTACAATAACCAGAATGCATTAGGTTGAAACTGTGCCTGTGATGACCTGGGGTGAGGACGCTACCCTAGAAGGAATGCATCTTAACATTCGCAGGTCTGAAACCTATATTAAGAAAATATACAATAGTTTGGCCTATTCAGTGTGTACAATTGCAGAAAAAGCACTGGCAAAGGCAATAGTTTGGGCTTGCACTTTCAGTTATAAGCCACACGTACTAGTTTTGCTTTGCTTTTAATGTGCTAACAAAGTCACACGGGGTGGCCCCTCTGCTGGGACTGAGGCACCAGATAGGCATAAAAGAGGTAGTACAGCAGAAGCCTGGACATCACCTCGAGGCTGCTGCCGCAGAGTACCAACCCGTATGAAGCCCCTTGGCTGAGGATGCAACAACTTGTTTTTTCTGCCAGTGGTAAAAAGAAAGCCGCAGGGGCTGGGCCATGCACATCAAAAGGCTGCCTGTCAATTCACTGTCGTGTCGAGGGACATGCAGGATGCACACATTGGCGGCTTGCTGTACTTTTATCAAACAAGAACCGTCTGACATACCAGGAGTTCTGCTTTGCTGCTGGTCCGAGGCGTGGCCGCTGCCTGGCAGCCTGCCCCGCCTCTCCCATGTCACTGCACTGAGGAGCCTACACTTCCCAACACTGGAGTAGCCACGGGGCCACCATTGCAAGCAAGGCCAATGGGTGGGTTCTCCTATCCCCATTTGGATGATAAACAGTCTCAAATGGAATGTAGTGGGCCCCTAACACTTCATGCCCTGGTACAACTACACCTGCTGCACTCATAACTACTCTGCTTCTGCAGCCATCAATAGCTAATTACCTACCATGGATGCCATTCATGAACAGATGGACAGTGCCCTTCGCCACCCCAAACAGCCTTTACGTCTCCATGAAGCATCATCGATGCCGGTTTGGTTGCTTCTCATAAAACAAGCATTTGCAATGCAATAGGTCTTGCACTTACGAGAGTTTGAGCTATTGGCATTGTAAAATGACAATGCCTTTTATTTATGTGTTGTTTTTAAAACAGATAAATCAAAGGCATCGTCATTTACAATGCCGATAGCTTAAACTCTCCCAAATGCAAGACCTATTGCATTGCAAATGAGTTTGGCGCCCATGCTATAATTTTTTTTAAAAAGCGTTAGGAGAGAGTGTGTCTAGCCTGCAACAGCAGGCAGGACAAAGCTATTTGAGAAAATAGTGCTCAGAGGCTGTAATTAAAGCCTACAGAGTAACAACACACGTAACAGGGGGTGTCGCCATGGGAGGTTACAAAATGAGACAAAGCGGTACTAAGGAGGGACTACTAAGTCTATTGACCAATGCACAGCCACAGTTTAAAGTGGACATGTGTAAGGCAGCGAGTCTTCTAAGACCCTCAATGCTGCCCGGTGCAGGGTTCCACCTCTAATTCACTTTGGGTTCGCTATCAAAATAATGAGGCAAGCGCTGGAAACTGGAAGAGAAGAAAATGGTTTATTTCTCATGAGGAGATCACGTCAACTGAGACACCGGGATGTCTGAGGGAAGTGTTCTGCTGACAACTCCCTTGGCTCTTCCTTTTATACAGGTTTGACACAATGCATTTGTTTGATCAACATGGTTACAAAAGCTTGGGGTCCCCGCCCCAGGCAGGTTGTCACACAAGCCCAACAGTAATTCTCTTCCCACCCAGGTCAAACAGACAATCTTATCTTGCAGCTGGACCTTGCTTCAGGGTCTAAAACATGTGAGACCGGTCAGATCTAAGAGTCCGTTCTGTTGATAAAAACAGGTCCCATTGTTGGTAACAACAAGTCTTGCTGTTTGCAGTGCACTAAATCATTTTGCAAGAGTCTTTTTGGTATTTGGAACCTGTTTGTGTAACTAGGTGTAGTGAAGGGTAGAGCGTCCAAAGGCTTGTCTGAAAACAGGGATGAGAGGAAAAACGAGTTTGTGGCAGCAAGTGGCGCTGAGGTTTGTTGTGGCAATAGAGTTTATAGCCCCCAGCACACATACCAGGTCGGTCAGAGGGTCAGAGGGATGCTAGTAAGGGCAGGGAGAAACAAAGGTGACCAACAGAGTACAAAATGGCTGTGATAGATCAAAATGACTGCAACTTATGTGCACATAGAATTCCACCAGACAAGATGGCGCAGGTAATGTTCATAATTGTCATTTTGCTTTTAACAGTGGCCCCTTTGAACATAACTAGCCAGCTTGTCAGTCTATTTCGATCTCCATAATGTCCTGTATCTCTTGATCATACATCACTCTCATTTTTGTTAGCTGAGTGTCCATAGTCTTAGGGTGTAAGGTAGTTATGCAAAGAGAACACAAAGGTGGTATACAGTGTATACCCAAACAACAACCACATATTGTCAATACTGGGACCAAGAGAATCATTGATATTTTCCAACCCCACTCCTTCAGGATGCCCCAAAGCCAACTTCCAACTGTCCAAGTCTCTGATCCTTGATGAATTTCTGAAGATAGTCTATGGAGATGTTCGATTGCTTCATAGACAGAAGGTGAATTATCAGGAATGTATACACAGCAGCTGGCACCGATGATGCGGCATGCTCCTCCACGGTCCGCTAGTACCACGTCCAGGACCATGCGATTTTGCAGGGTAACCAGACGGACCGCTTGGAGCTCAGCAGTGTTGTTGGTGAGGATGCCAGCAGTGACGTTCAGGGCGGTCTCTACCGCTTGGGACAGATGTCTGATGGCTCGGCTGTTTGCCATCGGACCCCATAGCGGGACGAGCCCTTTTGCTGCGTCGAGGAACTGTGATGAGGCAGAGTCTGCTTGATCAATGTCTTTAGAACGCTTTCTCGATGATGCTCTGCAGGGGCTGTGTAGGTTGGTGGCAAAACAAAGGCGATGTAGCATGTGCCCCCAGTTTCTTGGGAGCCAGGTGTAGGCTTTGGTTCCACAAACAAAGTACATATTGGGTGATGCAACAAGCGCTGGGGGTTGGCAGTGTTCAAAGTCCTTACAATGCTACAGGTGCTGTGACCCACATTCTTAGTCCCACGGCCTTCAATGCATACAAGGCCAGAGACGTTCACCACAGATAGGGCCACAGTCAGTGTTGCAGCAGTTATTTTCTTCAGGTAGGAAAATGTGGCTCTGTTAGGATTATTGAACACTTGCATTTCCACTCGTTCTTTGGTGGGGACATCAATCTGGAATGTCGCATTGAAGGTGTGAGGGCAGAAGGGGGCGGCTGTCCTTCCTGTTTTGTTTCGCCAGAACTCGTTGTAGAACTGGGCGATTGTTCCGTCGGAAGTGGCATTGTCTTTGTAACTTTCTTGTAGGAGCATCATCCAGGCAAGGCAAGATCCGTGAATAGAAAAGGGCGAAGGGATGAAAGGGATGGAATGTTCAGTGGCATGTGGTAACAGCCCACAGACCCAACAGTTGGTAGCATTGGTGGCAAGATTGTGTTGGTGCAACATGGCACGAAAGAATTATTCCAGAATTCTTTGCGTCGTTCTCGGAGATGTGGCGGTAGTGATACCAGGTAGTGTTCTTTCTTGGTGGTTGGTGACAATGTTCTGTATGCAGGTGCATTCTCTTCAATGATCCAGAGTGCGACCATTAGCAGGAGACAGGTGAGAAATGCGGCTACAAGTGCAATTGTCTTTGTGCTGTGCAGGTTAGCAGTCTTGGTGTCTTTGCGGTGGTTTTGCAGGTGTTCAGTTTCTTCCATCATCTTCGAGGAGCTCAACAACTGTTAGGACCACAGACTTTTGTCTGGCGCTTTCCTGGTAGCGTTGTTTGACTGTGCTACCGATCTGAGACCTTGACTCAGTTAGTGGCCTGGTCGTTGGAGCTCCCTCCTTTCGTCGATCTTAGGTTGTACCCTTTCCTGGATGGCACCGTGGGGTCGGGAAATTCTGATAGTTCGAGGGTGTCTTCTTGTGGGTAGCAACTCAGAGCGGGTCGGTCTCTCGCGAGTACTTCCTCTTGCACCTCCACCCCTTCACAGGTTGCCAGGGTTGGAGGGACTCGTTTGCAGTGATGGGCATGCAGCCAGTTTCGTTTTCCTTGCACTCGGAGGGCAGTTCGGGTGGTGATCAGGACTTGCCAGGGGCCCGTCCACCTAGGCTCCAGATTCTTCGTTCTTTGGAAGTTGCGAATTAATATATGGTCGCCTGGCTTTATTTCATGTCCCGGGCCCCTGGATATGTCAGGCAAGGCTTGCTGCACCTGTTGGTGGATAATTGTTAGCTCGTTTGTCAATTTATGCAAGTAATCCAACATTAATATGTTCGGGACATCGTTAATGGAGGTGGGTCTTGGTGCCGCCCAAATGCTCATAGGCCTGCCGAAGACCACCTCATACGGGGTCAGTCGGTGTTTGGTTGGGGTGGAGCGCATCGATAACAATGCCAATGGGAGGGCGTCGGGCCATTTCAACCCGGTCGTGGCAACTATTTTGGCTAGTTTTAGTTTCAACGTTGCATTGTGTCTCTCTACCAGGCCCGCTGATTGGGGGTGGAAGACGGCATGGAACTTTTGTTTTACCCCCAACCCTCTCAGTATGTTCTGTATCACCTCGGCTACGAAGTGGGGGCCGTTGTCGCTCCATAAAATTCTGCAAAGGCCGTATCGGGGGAAGAATTCTTTCAGCAATACTTTTGCAGTGGCTAAGAGCGGTATTGTCGCGGGTGGGATAGGCCTCCACCCATTTGCTAAAAGTGCACACAACCACCAGGACATATTTTAGACCAAGGCATCTCTCTAGTTGAATGTAATCCATTTGAAGGATTTCAAAGGGGTGGTCAGGGACTCCAAACCCTCCCCGTGGTACTACTGTCCCCTTCCCTGGGTTGTGTTGTAGGCAGACTATACATTGTTGTACTAGGCGTTTTGCAGATTCTGCTATCTTGACGTTATGCCATACTCTGGTGATTAGTTCAATCATGGGGGTGGAGCCTATGTGTGCTGGTAAATGTGCCATGGTCAATATGGGGATGAGTTAGGCATTGGGTAACAGCCATTTATTTCCGTCTTTAGTTCTCCAGCAATCTTCCTCGTCTTTTAGTCCCACCTTTTCCCACTCGGTCAATTCGTCTTGTGTGCCTGTAGTCTGTATGTCCTTTACAGTGGTCCTAGCGTCAGTCCATCGTTCAGCTTGTGACCTGGTCACATACATTCGTGTCGTAGTTCTGTCTCCTGCCGTGGCTCGGGCAGTAGCGTCTGCTAGTGCATTTCCCTGTCCAATGAGATCAGTCACTTTCCTATGTGCTTGGCATTTTATCACTGCTAACTTCTTGGGAGGAGGACTGCTTGCGTCAAGGCGGAGACTAAATCTCCATGCAGGATGGGTGTACCGTGTGAAGTCAGGAACCCTCTTTCTTTCCATAAGATCCCAAAATGGTGAACCACCCCGAAGGCATATTGGCTGTCGGTGTATATGTTAACTGTCATGTCAGTCGCTAAGATACATGCTCGTGTGAGGGCAATGAGTTCTGCAGCCTGGGCTGAACGTTGAGGAATACGGGCTGTTTCCAGAACGGTTCGGGCTGTGGTGACAGCGTATGCAGCTGAGGTGGTGCTGTCGGGGAGTTTGATGCACGAACCATCCACCCATAGTTCTCCATCTGGTTCTAGAAAGGCGGTGTCTCTGAGATCTATTCTTCTCTTTGTTTGTTCATCGGTTAGTGTCACACAGTCGTGTAGTGGAGTCACGCTAGGATCATTTTCGGGTAGGGGTAACAGTGTGGCTGGATTGAGGGTGGTGCATCGCTTTAGGGTAATGTGCGGTGCTAGCAGGGTCAACTCATATCCTGTCAGTCGGGCGCTAGTCAAGTGTTGGGTTTTGGTCTGGTTTAGTAGTGTGTCGACTGCATGGGGTACTAAAACAGTGACTGGATTGGAGAGTACTATTCCTTCGCTCTGGCGTATCGATACTGCTGCAGCTGCCACAGCGCGCAGGCACGCTGGCAGTGCTCTGGCTACTGGATCGAGGGTGGCAGAGAAATATGCACAAGGGCGTTGTTTTTGACCAATTGATTGTGTTAGGACAGACAATGCACATCCTTCCCTCTCGTGCGTGTAGAGGAAGAATGGTTTGGAGTAATCCGGGGTTCCTAGGACAGGTGCTGAACAAAGGGCATTGCGTAGTTCTTTAAAGGCTGACTGGCATTTGGGGGTCCAGGGGAGAGGTGAGGGGATGTCTTTAGCTAGGAGGGAGAGAAGGGGTTTGTCAATGAGGCTAAAGTTCGGTAACCACTGTCGGCAAAATAAGGTGAGACCTATCAAAGAGCGGACTTGTTTCTGATCTTTGGGGACAGGGGTGTCTAGAATTGTCTAGATCCTGTCAGGCGTGAGTTTCCTCCCTTCTTTGGATAAAAGGTGACCCAAATAGGTCACTTGTGATTTACAGAACTGCAATTTCTTTCGGGAGACCTTGTGACCATTCTCAGCAAGAAAATGGAGTAGTTTGATGGTGGCTGTGACGGCTATTGGTATGGTGTCCGCTGCTAGATGGATGTCGTCTACATATTGTATTAGTGCCACTCCATCTGGCAATTGTATGGCGTCCAACTGTCTTTTAAGCGCCTGGCTATAGATGCTTGGGCTCTCAGTGTACCCCTGAGGTGCTCTGCAAAATCTGTACGAACGGGAGTTTAGGGTGAATCCAAATAGATAGCGGCTGTCCTTGTGTATAGGTATGGAAAAGAATGCGTTTTTGAGGTCAATTACAGTGAAGGTGGTGGCAGTGGAGGGGATTAAGGTCAAAATTGTCGTGATGTCGGAAACTACTGGGTATTGTGGCACTACGATTTTGTTTATCTCCCGCAGGTCAATGATGAAGCGGTAGGCTTTTCCGTCTCCCTCTCCCTGTCTCTTTACAATCGGTAGTATGGGACTATTACAAACGTTGCTCACTACTTCCTCTACCACCCTTGCCTCTACCAAAGAGTGTATGATCTCTGTCAGTGTCTTCTCACCATCTGGCGATATTTTGTACTGCGGTACTTTCGGTAGGGTTGCGTCCTGTCGTATTGTTACGTGTACTGGGTCAATCATCATTCGTCCTACGTCTGAATCAGACCTAGCCCATAAGTGTGATGGCAAAGTGTCCAGTAGGGATGCGTCAGCTTCGGAGATGGGAAACATGTGCTGATTAGGGTTCTCTCTATGGCGCTGGGGGTTGTCATTCAGGACGACACGCACTCCGTCTGGTGAGCATCTGATAGTCGCATGGAAGTGTTTCAAAAGGTCGAGACCCATAATGGAGTCTGGGGTGTTGGAAGAGAGGAGGAATGTTGTTTCAACGCTATTGTTGTCAAGGTTAAAAGGGATCGGTCGGGACAAAGGGTTGGTGGAGGGCGTACCGTCAAATCCTATTGAGGTCACATGTGAGCCTGACAAGGGTGCCCTTGGAATCAGTCGTTTGGATAGTGCACTACGTGTTGCTCCCGTGTCTACCAGAAATGGCGACTTTGTGCCCAGGACCTCAGCGGTAACATAAGGGCCTTGCTGATCAACATAGAGCTCGACTGGATCCCTCCCTTGCCTCTGGCTGTCCTATGCAAAGTCGTACGCATTGTCATAATCTGTCTGTTGGTACTGATTCTGTTTGGGATGGTCAAATGTGTTCACTCTTCCTGGCCTTTCCTCGCTTGTTTCACTCGCGTACCCTCTCCCACGTCCTCTTCCTCTCTGTCCACTTGCTATTTCCCTCGCCCCTCTGCCCCTACCAGCTCCTAGCAAAGCCGGGCATTGGGTTTTCCAGTGTCCATATTCTTTGCAAAATGCACATTGATCCTGTCCTAGGTCTTGGCGTCCGACATATGATGTCGATGAATTGTTTCTAGGTGGCTGTACTCTAGGGGTATTCTGCTGGTATCCTCCCCTATATTGCTCCCTTCCTGTATTCGCCCCTGGAGTTGTGCTACCATTACCCTTTCCTTCAAGTCCTTCTTTTTCCTTTCTGTAGCCCTGTCATTTTCGTTTCTCTGATGCTCATAGTACTGGGCCATTTGGAGAATGGCCGCCGGTTTAGATGCTGCCCAACTACTTTCGCTGGCTTGTAATTTCTGGGATACATCTGGCAGTAGTCCTTTGACATAGTTCTGCACAAATAAGTGGTGTCCGGTTGCGGTGGACATGTCTTGTCCACTGTAATCGGAGAACACCGTTTCAAATCTGGAGAAATACTCTGAGACATCCTCTTGTGGTTTCTGGCGGCACGCGGTTACTATGGACCAGTCTATCTTTTTCTCTGGGATCAGCGTTTTCACTTTCTGCACTATTTTGTCAGGTAGGTCCAATATTGCTTTAACCGGTTTTTGACCAGGGTTCCGCTGTTTATCTAATGTGTTGAGTTGTTACCAGGTATGACCAAGCAGTTCGGTATGGTCTATTTTCCTAATCTGTTTCCACACATCTGCTGGCAAACATAACCCGAAGAACAAGTCTATGTCGGCAAGTGTCATTATTGTTGATCCCAGAGCGGTACCTAGCTCGGTGTAAAAGGCGGTGGGGTTCTTTCGTAAATCCGGTAAAGATTTACGGAACGTCAAAATGTCCTGTCTGTCCCATGGTTGATACACCCAATTGTAGACCACCCTTCCTCTAGCATCTTGATGGTTCATATCGTCATGAGTCCCTTGTCCTCTAGGAGGTACCCAATAAGGGGCAGCTTCTTTTATCGGCATCATGCTATCTGGTTTTTCCACCGGGGTCCTGCTATCTTAGATGTCCTGTCCTTATCTATCCGTCCTTGTTCCACGAGGTGACGGAATACCTCCAGTGTGGATGAAAAGAGTTCTGTAACATCGTTGTCGCCTTCATCTCCGGTGTCTACCTTCCTATAGAGAGCCACTAGTCGCTCGGGCCCTACATCTTGGTACTTCTCTTCATATGCAGAAAGAGTGTGGTAACAGACGTACAATAAAGTATTGTTTGCGGTTTTCAACATAGGAGTTGCATGTGTCAGTTACATGCTCTTCTGTCTCCTTCCTATCTATGAGGGATTTAACTACTTTATCAATGCCTGCTCGCTCATTTTTACTTAATCGCGGGACCCTGGGCGCTCCTGTTTCTTTTGATCCTACCTCTACTACTGTATCCTTTGATGAGGCATTTGGTGTGGGTGACTCGGTGGGAGCAGAGGCGGTGGAGACTGAGGCGATCGTGCCATCTCCGGCTATACTTTGGTGGTCCTGTCGTTGTACTACGGGATGAGTAGGGGCGTAAGGGGGTGGCATGTATATGATTGGGGGACCTAACAATAAATCATCATCTACCCTTTGTTTTGCTGGTAACTTGGGGTAAAGAGTCGAGGCGTTCTAACAGGGCATTGATCTGATATTTTTGATTCCTGTTCCTTTTTATCGATTTCCTTTTCTTTTAGTTTTTCTTCTAATCTTTTACAGGCTTGGTAAGTTGATTTTCGCGTTTCTTTATCTTGTCTAGCTTCGTCCCTTTTCTTTCTTTGAGCTGCCTCTTTTCGCCATAAGCCAAAACTGTCAAACATGGCTGGTCTAGTTTTCTTTTTGTGGAGAGCTAATTCTAACGTTTCTATTTTAGCAGGATCGAAAGATCCCGTCAGTGGCAACTGATTTACCCGGTCCTTCCTAGTGTATTTATGCCATAGTTTGCTATAAGCTACGCTGGCTAATCCATACTTTACGTACATGTCCTTGTTAGGGGTGCCGGCTGACTGACCTCTAACGAACTGTCTGGTCCAAAACAATTACAATCAAACAATCTAGAGAAAACAGGCATGACGTATTTATCGGTCTAAATGAATATCTCAATCAATCAATTTAGACAAAAAGTCTGCACTACCTGTCCTTCGCTGCCTGCAAAGAGAGAGAATATTCCTATTCTTTGTTGTTTGCAAGCAGGGAAATGTCGCAAATAACTCAATATAAAAAAAGGAATACTAGTATTTCAATCAAACTATTCAATCAATCAATCAATTTAAGTCGTTTTTTCACGACCTTACCCGGACCGTATGGACAGTTCTTCGTCTTCCCCTTCCAGCGCCTGGTTGTCCTCTCACTCAACAATCAATGCGGCGTTCCTCTAAGGTCCCAGTCAGGACCGCAGGTCACTCGAGAGAGGTCCGTTCGGAACCGGTGAAGTTCAGTCGATCGGCAGCCAGACAAGGGTCTTCTCAGGCAGGTATACCCCAATCGTTTAGTTGTTCACTCCGTCGTTAGGACCTCTCTACCGGACCCACGCGTCGCTGATGGGCCCCTACGCTTGGGCGCCAATTTGTGAAAGGCAGCGAGTCTTCTAAGACCCTCAATGCTGCCCGGTGCAGGGTTCCACCTCTAATTCACTTTGGGTTCGCTATCAAAATAATGAGGCAAGCGCTGGAAACTGGAAGAGAAGAAAATGGTTTATTTCTCATGAGGAGATCACGTCAACTGAGACACCGGGATGTCTGAGGGAAGTGTTCTGCTGACAACTCCTTGGCTCTTCCTTTTATACAGGTTTGACACAATGCATTTGTTTGATCAACATGGTTACAAAAGCTTGGGGTCCCCGCCCCAGGCAGGTTGTCACACAAGCCCAACAGTAATTCTCTTCCCACCCAGGTCAAACAGACAATCTTATCTTGCAGCTGGACCTTGCTTCAGGGTCTAAAACATGTGAGACCGGTCAGATCTAAGAGTCCGTTCTGTTGATAAAAACAGGTCCCATTGTTGGTAACAACAAGTCTTGCTGTTTGCAGTGCACTAAATCATTTTGCAAGAGTCTTTTTGGTATTTGGAACCTGTTTGTGTAACTAGGTGTAGTGAAGGGTAGAGCGTCCAAAGGCTTGTCTGAAAACAGGGATGAGAGGAAAAACGAGTTTGTGGCAGCAAGTGGCGCTGAGGTTTGTTGTGGCAATAGAGTTTATAGCCCCCAGCACACATACCAGGTCGGTCAGAGGGTCAGAGGGATGCTAGTAAGGGCAGGGAGAAACAAAGGTGACCAACAGAGTACAAAATGGCTGTGATAGATCAAAATGACTGCAACTTATGTGCACATAGAATTCCACCAGACAAGATGGCGCAGGTAATGTTCATAATTGTCATTTTGCTTTTAACAGACAGTGACAAGCCAATGAAAAATAGGGGCGGAGCTACAAGTCCCTACCTGAATACAGCATGCCTTGCAGAGCAGCGTATGGCTCGACCGCACACCTTCATTTCAAAGTATGCAGAACCCAATCCTATTTGGGAAGCGCTAAAAAGTGGCCACAATGCAACGTGATGGTCACTATAAATAAACAAGTAATAGAATGCAAGGTTTTAGGGGGCGGCTGAGAAAGAAAGTATGGGGCAGATTTACAAGAAAGTGACGCATCTGTACAGATGCGTTACTTTCCCTGCGCCACCCTTAGAAACCCTTGCGCCACCATAGATGCGCCGTATTTACAATACGGCGCACTATGGCGCAAGGATTGACAGATGCTCCAGAAATTCTGACGCATCTGTTGGCGGAAAAGTCACGCATTGCTGGAGTCGTGTCGCAAGCACGACGCAACTCCAGCAATGCGTGTTGAGGCCTATTCCAACTACACTGCGTCACTACTTACGCCTGCTTCAAGCAGGCATAAGGTTTTGACGCAGTGGCGACCTAAAAGTGGCGCAGTGAAATCTTGTAGATTTCACCGAGTCACTTTTACGAGGCCTTCCTGCGTGGGAACGCCCACCCTGCATACATTATACCTGACGCAGGTAAAATGTGACGCAGGGCTTTACAACGTGACGCATCGCCCTAGATCCGTCACGTTCTAAATAGGACGCATTGCTTGCGCCGCTGTTGTGTCAAAAAAGTGCCGCAACTGCAGCGCAAAAGTCACGCAAGGGGCGTGTAAATCTGCCCCTATATGTATATATTTGCATGAAAATAATGATACTGCAGATTACATATGAGTGCACATAACTTTTCTGTGGTGAAGGTTAATTAATTTATTTACACTTTTTTTCAGGCATTTGTAGCTTTCTTTGCCTGACAGGCCCCAGGGGCACTGGTGGGCTCTGGAGAGGTCCAGAGACAGAACTGTTAAATACACTATAAAAGAGGAGTGTACACACATCACTTCTGATATTTACAGGGTAATACAATGTTCCGTAAAGAAACAGGTATTCCTCAACCAAAGCCCTCTTTGGAAACCGCCACTCCTTTAACTGTGGGCAATGCTGCTCTCTCCATCATCATGTAATGCCAACCTCAGAGACCAGCACATGCAGAAATACCAGCTTTTGATCAATCTGTGCGTGCTCTATTAACAGAAAATGGTCTTAAAAAGCAAACAATGTGCCTTTTAGTAAAACAAAACAAAAAAACAGGTTAAATACGAGCCACCATCTCTTGAACTCTCCTGCAGGTTTATCATAACATGCTGCGTTTGTGGCTCATAAAAATACTAAAGGGTTAAATTCCCAAGGTGTCTATAAACCTCTCTGGAACCTTATCTGGATAATAATGGGTCTGAAAGTGTGATATGCTGTGCAGATCCACTGAAGCCTTTTCCAAAGCCTGCCCAGCAGTTTTTTCCTAATTCCAGCTACTTCATTACTGTTCTTGCCAACACTGGCAGCCATCATGTGAAGACAAACATGGGCAGATTGAGCAAGGTAAGACAAAATGAGAGCAGTACATGGAATCTTAGGGAACCACTGACAAACCAAGGGAAAGAAGAGACAACTTTGTTACCAGAAGACAACACACTAAGACTCAGCATCTCCCACAGGTGTAACTTGCATGCGAGATCTTGTAGGATTTGGACACAGTACAACCCAGAGTGCGTGGGAGAAATATCTACACATTTTAATGGATCTTTCCAAGTCACAAAACGCCTTCACACCCAAATGCCAAGAGCAGACGGTTTGTCCTTTTGAGGAACTCTCGGTTTTTATATTTAAAACGAATAGGGTTTTTGGTAAAAGGTGAATAACCTTGATATTGTAATGATGTGTATCAATAACAACTTTGCACTGCTTTAGTGTAATTTCCGCAAATCTTTAAAGCTCCCATTTGATACTCAGGTGACACAGTTTGTTTGCTTGGCTAGTTTTCAGTGCGGTGTTTATAGTGGTTTATCATAAACTCCATGTCCACCAGTAAAAAGTGTAATGTCACTTCCACTGCATCGCTCTGTGACGGATGACTTTCAAAGATCACTTCTTTCTGTTGTGGGGTGAAATGAAAGTGTTACAACGCTGACTAAATGTACACATTTCACCACACAAGTGCTGTTATATGTCTAGGTCTGGAGGATATTAGGAACCCAGGGTAAACGAGGGGACAAGGTACGAAACCGCATTCGTTGTAATATTTGCATACCAGGTCTCACCCAAAAAATGTGACAATAATTAAATATCAGTTTATTTTGCTTTATTTAGAGTGGGGGAAGGGAGAGGCGTGTTTCGTGGTTCTTGCTAAGAACACAGAACCATTTTAGATCAGCTTTGGGAAAAATGTAATATAAATGTGCACAATATTGTAACATGGCTCATGTGTCCGTGTAATGATGTACGCGTAATTCAAAATGCCAATAAAGTTATTAAAAAAAAAAAAAGGTGCACTTGGGATGCTTAGAAAATGTCCCAGTGGCGTTGTAAGGGTGCCTTGAGCCCCAAGGCAAGGACAGAAAAAGGTTCATTTATCGGATGGTAGGGGGTTAAAGGGCACCTAGAACTGCGGGGCAGAGGGCTCTTTACACCCCTGTGGCGGCACTGCACCTACTGCACGAGTATCAATCAATCAAAGATAGCTTTATTCAGTTAGCATACAAATAAAAGCGTCACATTATGTACAATAATACAATAAATAAGTAAAGTAACACTTATGAAAAATATAAAAAAACAGCAAATGTAATTAACATAACCGCTAAGCCATCCAGATATACGAAAATGCATTCAATCATCCATTGAATTCCGTGAGCTCAGAGCAGCTTTAAAAAAGCTAGCAACATTAGAAATGAGATAGTCAGTAAGCAATTGTAAAAACCAAAAAGCGGGTCGAGCTTGTTTAAAATAATTTAGCCTTTAAAAGGGGGATAATGTAGGCTTTCCTGGGAATATCAAAGCATCTGCAAAACATAATAAAATGCATAGTGTCCTGCGGAGACACCGGATTGCAGACGCAGGGAGCTAATGAATGTACATCCTTGCCAGCCCAGTGGGGAAGCTAGCAACTGGGTTACCCCAGTTTAGCCTAAACCTAGATAGCAGATACAGATAGTAATTAGAGGTTACGATAGTAAGGTAGAGCTCTATGATTTGGATGGTTTTCAGCAACACAAATCCCCGTCGCAACTTCTGGAGAGCCACATGCTCTCTGTTGGAAAATGACCCTCTCTGAAGGGTCACCCAAAACTTTTTGCCTTCTTCCTCCTCCTCCTCCTTTTCTGACCCCACTTTTGTTTGCTTTAGGACTTTGAACACTTTACCACTGCTATCCAGTACTAAAGCGTATGTGCTCTGTCCTCTGAACATGGTAACATTAGCTCATACCCAATTGGCATATTTAATTTACTTATAATTCTCTAGTAAAGTGCACTACGTGTGCCCAGGGACTGTAAATGAAATGCTAATACTGGGACTGCAGCACTGCTTGTGCCACCGACTTAAGCATCCCCTTAACCATGACTCAGGACTACCGTTAGAGGGCCTGTGTGTGCAGTTTACTGCCACTTTGACTTGGTATTTTAAACTACTTGCCAAGCCTTAAACTCCCCTTTTATTAGATATACGTCATCCCAAAGGTAGGCCCTAGGTAGCTGTAAGGGCAGGGGTCTATGCAAGTAAAAGGTAGGACATGTACCTTTATGTTTTGCACTTCCTGGTAGTGACAAACAGCCTATTTTGTTTTTCACTAATGTGAGGCCTACCCCTCTCATAGGCCGGCATTGGGAATTCCTTAATACACTTTTAAGCTGTAATTCTTGATCAGAGTGGAGTAGCTTTTCATATACGTTTGGAATGGTAATGACAAATCCTCCTTATTGGTGAAGTTGGATTTAACACTACTGTTTTAGAAATGCTAGTTTAAGAAAGTGGAAATTTCTCTGTGCTTATAACTCTGTGCTTTGCAGCCTGTCTCCAATACACATCTGGGCTGGGTAACAGCTATACTTTTGTGCATTCCCTCTACACATCCACAACACAGGAAGGTGAGCATTCATCTGCAGTCTGATGGGTCTTCCTTGGCAGGGAGGAATGGGAGGGACTGACACTTCTATAGGTAGTGTCCTGTCCATACACATCAGTGATTTACGCCCCCCCCCCAGATAGCCTGGCAGACAGGACTGGGTTGAAATGGATCCTCGTGAACTTCAGAGAGCTGCTTTGAAGTCACCCCCTACATCAAAGGCACTTTTGGGTAGAAGTACTGTGTTGCCCCTAAAATCAGAAACTTCTGGATCTTGAATTGAACCGCTGTCAGAAAGACTGCTGTGCTGCTTAAAGGATTCAACTGGACTACCTGTCAAGGGCGGCGGTTACTCACTATGCCGACACTCCCAGGAGCAGAACGATGAGATTTTCCAGATTCCACCACTGGTTTTCCCACAGCCACCTACTCAGTAATTACCAGTGGCCGTGCGAACCCCGCTGGGGGAAAGGGGAATGGGACAGAGAAGAGACTGCCTGGTCTTTGGCGCTTCCACTTCCTTCTTACTTCTGCATTCCGTTCTGTTCTTTTCTTACACCCTCTCTATCGTCTAGCATTTGTGGGAAGCACTGCAACAGAAGAACACATCGTTACTAATTCCCTTCTACTTCCCCCCACTCTCCCACTCTCTCCCTTTGGCTCTTTCCTTACCCAGAGTGTCTAAGGCTTTCGCTCCTCTTCTACTCTTTCAAATGAGTTTTTTAATTCTTCTGAGTTCTGTATGGCAAACGATAATTTGGTAGTTTAAAACATTATAGACTTTCTTATTTTCCCTCTTTCATTCCTTTATTCTCTCACACACTCTCTGCCTTACTTTCTCTTCTTCGTTAATTCGCTTCTGTTTTGTTCCGTAGGTACTTCAGAAGTCAACGCCATCAACTGGACGACGAAGGAAAATCAGGAACTGAGATTCTGGATGGTGAGTATGGTAATTCTTTTTACTTCTGCTTTTCGTTTTTCTTTTTCTTCCTAACTTATAATTTTCTCTTAGCTTATAGCCTAACTAACTAGCCGACGAACCGAAACGCTCTATCCTACGCCTAAGCCTGGCTCCCAAAACTACTCTATTTCTACCTAACTAGAAGCCTGTTGTTTAGCTACTTAACCCTGAAATTCCGTTGGTGAAGTGCGCGGTTCTACAATCAACCGGCGCACTTCACAGCTGGTCCAGACCTCGCGCTCGTGTCCAGGAGCGCAAGACTAGACCGGCCACTGCCTCTGCGGTCCTCCCTGAATGACCGGCTGTGCGCGACGATCACCCGCAACCTTTTGCGAGCGGGTGATCTCTTTTCAACCGGCTCATTCCAGGATACGGAGGAGCACTGGAGAGTCTTTGCTCCTTTTTCCTGCACCCTGACACTACCTTTCTGGAAGGACTGCTTTTCTGCTTGTTGCCCTGCTGCTTCCTGACTCTGCTGAAGGAGAGCTGGACTCTGCCCTCCCTCTAAGTGATCTCCAAGGGCTTGCTGGATTGCCTTCTGTTTTCTGAAGTCTCAGGGATACAAAAGACTTCCTGCAATTCCACTGGAGTCTGCCTTCTGTGAGTCCTGCCCTTGCCTGAGGTGCCCTCTCCAAGTTCTGAGCCTCAGAAGTGGGTTCTGCAGCTTTTTTCTACAAAACCAAAGCATTGTCACCACTGCGCCGGTTGTAATCGACTCATCACCCTTCGACGCAGAGGCTGTTCAACCACAGTGGTTTCTTAGCCTGTGAGGCTCAACAATGATTCTCAGTGCGGCTCGGCGATGACGCATTGCCTTCACTCCAGCGAAGCTAGACGACAACACAGCAACCAGACAATGTGGAAAAGATCAACGTATTGAGCCCTAAGCATTGACGCTTTGCTCCATCTAAGGTACTTTCTCAGGGGGCCCTGCATGGGTCCTATAGCCGGCCTCCCCTCCATTGCCGTCGCCCTGAACTTTGGATTTGCACCGGTCCCTCGCGAACTCCAGTAACCTTTTGAACACTAGTGACTTCTAAGCACTATTTTTGCATTTAATCTTTAAAAATTCATATCTCGACTTTCTACAGATTGGATGTTCGTCGTTTAGGTCTTTTTTTGTTCAGATAAATACTCTATTTTTCTAAACCTGTCTGGAGTCGTTTTGTGGTGTATTCATTGTGTTACTGTATGTGTGTGTGTTGCACAAATACTTAACACACCGCCTCTTCAGATATGCCTGACTGCTCTGTGCCAAGCTACCAGAGAGTGAGCACATGTTATATTTTAGTGTGTATCTAGCTTACTCGGACTAGAGTGGTGGTTCCTGCCTGGCCTAGGTGCATACCTCAGCCTACCAGGAATTCCATTTCTAACACTATCTACTGATCACTGTTGGAAACAAGCGTTGGCATAGCCAATAGGTCTCGCCTTTGGGACCTTATAAGTGTTTAGCCATGCAGCACATTTTCCTGGGTGTTGTGCAGCCAGGAATTTTTTGTGTTTCTGCTTTTGTACTGTTTGAAAGGTGAGCTAAAAACTACTGTGCTTCTGAAATTGCTGCTCTGAAATCTATTTTTGAAATAAAATGAATGCTTAGGAAGGCCCTCAAGACATGGATCTACGGAACATCTGACGAATCTTGCCTGGCTCTCATCTGATCACGAAATACCCAACGACTGATGTTCGTTATCTGATAGCGCCAGGAGGCTCCATTGGGAGTGACAGTTCGCGCTTTATAAATAACTCATTTCATTTCATTATAAAAGTTAATCCTACCTTACTACCAAGAGTGTATTTTTTAAATAAATCACCATAACCGAACAATTTTCAAATTGTATTGTAATTGCATTTATATAGCGCTTACTACATCTGTAGAGTCATTTAAGCGCTTTGCTGCAGGTAGCGGGCTACTCCGTACCCAAGGTAAGTGGTTAATCCGGATTTATTTTGGTTATTAATAGTTATTGTTTATTGTTGGTTAATGGGATCAATTGTAATCTCTCACAGCAAGTAACCCCACACACTGGCAGTCGGCCAGTAACAACCTTAATGCAGCCGCCGAGCAGCCGGTGCAGTGAGGCGCTCCAGTCTTGCCGGGGGTGGGGGTGGGTCGCTAGGCCCTCTGTTTTATTGTACCGAGCGCTCCCAGTCCAATTGTGGGGTTACGAACCGCTGTCTCTCGACTAGTAACTGTAAGGAAACACAGCTACCAACATGCTTTTGAAATTTGCTGTCCCCGTATGTGGTGTGTTAATGCGGTCCATGCAGTGTTGTTCTCTGCAGTGTTTTTGTTTGCCGTGCACAAATACCACTGTTTTTCTTTCTCACACTTCATGAGAAGCAGGGACCGTATTTCAAAATGGCAGGAAGACCATTATTTGCAATAATAGAAAGTAGAGCAAGTCCCCTGGGCTCCAAGGAGTATTACATATCCACCTGTGATCTACTGGCGTTGTAAATGTAAATATTTTTTGAAGCACATTTACAAAAATCTATTTGGGGGCAGGGGTGTTCTGACATGCTAAGCTGTCAACAAGCATCCTGTGAGGTAAAAACAAAATGCACAGGGATACATAAGAACATGCGGCACAATCAGAAGCGTCAGCAGCAAAGAACATTATTTAAATAAAAGAAGCACGCACATTACAGTAAATATAATTTTTGTGGCATTTATGCAAGATTTCACAATCAAACGATTACGCAATAGCACTTCCGAAACTTCAGGAGTTGTGGGACAAAAGGGTAAAAAGGAACACCCACATTGTTACATGGTTGAATATTGAGATGGAGTTCACGGAATGTATGCAGAAAACAAGGTCACGAACTGGCACAGAGCTGCATTGCCGATTAATGAATTCTCACCACTGTGCACAGCGTTAGCTGCTGAAAGCACCACCGGAAATTGAGAAATCGAATCCCACATGACGTCCTTGGTGCAAGAGATCTGTGTTTTGAGAAAGCCAGGTGTATTATAACCAAATACTATGGTATGCTAGCAAGCAAAATACAGAGTGGGCTGCTGGTACACGTAAAGAAGGAAAGATTAAATGTGGTTCAAAAGAAAGGCTGGGGTCCCTCCGCACACCAAGGGTAAGGTTGGTATTTTAAATACCGGTCAATGTTTTACGCCGTAGAACATGTTCCACTCTGCAATCATGGACAGGTTTCTTTCCATTATCCTGGAGACTATACCGTCAAGAGCGCTCCTTATCTTCTCCGTGAAGCAGCCCAGCGGGAGATGCGGGGAGGTGGGGTTTTGGCGGGATGCTAACAAACACTTTATAGATAAATAAAGGCGCGCTTAAAGTGAAAGCTGCGCCGTTTACAAATAAATAAAGGTGCGCTTAAAGTGAAAGCGGTGCCGTTCATAAATAAAGGCGTGAAGGCTGCTTTGGAAGAAAGCTAACAAACATTGTAAGCACATGAGCGCAGGTAATGTAAACAAGAGCGCTTCTTATCTTCTCTGTGATTCTGGGCAAATTACTTAACCTCTCAATCAGACATCCAACCACATGCAAATTAGGCCAACCTGCATTGCTAGATTATGCCCCCGGGAAGTCAGGCAAATCGTATTGTATCTTGGCCTTTCAGCCACTGCAGCAAACTTTGAGAGCACTGAGCAGTGACTGAATGGGGGATGCACTGTGGAGAGAGTGAGTGCGCCAGGATCACCATGGAGACGGCGAGTGAGGGAAAAACAGCGTCCAGGCGTTTAGTGGCGGAGAGGAGTGCAGCCAGTGAGAGGAGGAGCCCTGTGCAGAAGGTGAAAGGAGGTGCAGCGCTGAAGGGAGAGGTGTGGAGACGATCGCGATGCAAGCAAGACGCGCGGCCGCGAGACGCGCTCTGTGGTGGGGGAGGGGGAGGAGCAAGTGAGATGAAAGCCAGATGGCGCCTGGAGCGATGCGAGGAATGCGTGTTACTGTGCGCGTACCCGCACGCTCTAGGACAGCCAAAAAGCTGTGGTCGCATTTCTAAAAGCCCACTGACTAAATGTCTCGCCCAGACCAGAGCAAGCGCTGGCTCAGGGCGAGACCTAAAAACATTTAATAACCCAATTATGATCCGCTTTAACAATTCCCCCGCCCCCACAGACTGGTAAACAACTCGCCCCTTCCTAGATTCTGCAGTGTTACCTTCATGTATTTAAACCAGGGGATACGGTATGCAGAATCAAGAGAAAGGCAGTGAATGAAGACCTCTTTATTCAACTGAGCTCCTCTGGTCCAGATGTCAATCCAGCATAAAAGGGGACAAAGAGCTATTGTGCCTGAAAGATAATTAGCCCCCAATTCTTCATGAACTACGTAGGAGGGAATACATTGGAGGACACAAAGAAGACGCCTAAAAAAATGTATTTTCAATGACCTGAATTCCTGTTTTATGTAGCCCCAAATGTCACTCCCATATGAGGCTTTCAAGACGCATTTTGACAGATAGACTTGCATTAGTACCCTTATTGGTTTCCTGCCCACTCTGTAAACAAACTTCCATACTGCAGCATTAGTCCTAATGAGGTCAGCCTTTTTCCCATTTAACAAAGAATTCCAAAGCAACTCAGCATCAAACATGACCCCCAGATACGAGAAGACTTTAACCCCTGATAAGGCCTAGGTTCCTACTTTGTATGAAAGTGTTTTCGTAGAACTGGGTCCTACCACCATCACTTATAATTTACCGATATTAATGCGTAAATTTAACTCCTCCACAAAGCTCGAGAAGGCGTTTAAAAGAACTTGTAGACCTCTTGCAGTCTTTGGCATTAACACGGCATCGTCCGCGTATAGCAGGACTGGCAGCAACAATGCTCCTATCTTCGGGCAGTCAGTCCCCGCAGTCACCAAAACCTGTTTAAGCTTCTTAATATATAAAGGTGAACAGGAAAGGTGCCAGGATACACCCCTGTTTAACTCCCCTTTTAGTTTTAAAGCTGCATGTGCAGTGTGAGTCGTCGGTGTATCTGACCGATGCTTCGGTGTGGGCATGAAGGTCCCTCAGGAAAAACTATATCCCAGTCAACTCCCATATCTAGACTGATCCTCCAAAAGTTTATTGCGATTTACCTGTCAAATGCAGAGGTAAGATTAATGAAGGCAAGTTGGATAGAGCCTTTATGGGCCACCGTGAATTTGGTCAAGACCATATATAGATTCAGGCACTGGTTGATAGTCGATCTACCGGACCTGAAGCCATATTGGAGATCAGATAGAATGTTATGTTCAGCAGTGATGATAATCTATCCAGGAGGACAGAGACCACAACCTTAATGACAGAGCCGAACAAAGAGATCGGTCAGTAACACTGGGAGTTGTCCCTGTCACCTTTATTGAAGACCATAACAATAATAGAGGCGGCCCAAGAGGCAGGAGGTCCCCCACTAATTGCAGCATTTAGTACATGCGCCAATAGTCAATCATGCTTGGATGGCCGTGGAGTCCTTTGACACTTTTAAACATTTTGAAGAGAAGGGCCCCCTCCTTACTGGGATCGCAGCGTTCTCCCTTGGTCTTCTGGGAGATGGAGTCCTCCAAATGGAATAGCGATGGCGGCAAGGAGTGTAAAATAACGGCTGCACTAGTAAGTTACTTCCCTGAAAGCCAGGTTCTTTCTGCCTTTACATGAATCTGACGGAGTGGCACTTTTAATGCTATTTCAAATTCAGAGACCCTTTCAAACTGGGTGTATAGTTTGAAATAAGTGACTGCTGTGATGTCAGACACCCAGGCTGAAAGTAGCCAGTTAGCTTTGGGCAGACTGTCAGGTCCACACGTGGCAAAGGGGAAGTCAATCATTTAGGTCACATTAGCAGACAGAGGTCAGAGGTCAATAACCTGTTCTCCACGCCAGTACCTCAAGCACAGTCATCCACACAGGCAACAGTGCAACTAGAGCCTGGTTATCATTGGTCTACATAGACATCAATTCTCCAATTACTATCCCTATGCAATCCCACAACAAGCATTCTTTTCAGAGGAAGCGCTCAACTTCTGCCCAATCAAATAGTTTAAACATGGATATTAACATGTTGGTGGAGCAAAAGCCCCACTCCATAGTATTCCTGAAAGCTCTTTTTTCAATTTATCAAATAAGGTAAAGCGCCAGCTGCACTGTCAACCAGACCAAACAAGCATTTGCAATGCAATAGGTCTCGCATTCACGTGAGTTTGAGCTATTGACATTGTAAATGACAATGCCTTTTATTTATGTTTTGGGTGTTAAAACATAAATAAAAGGCATTGTCATTTACAATACTAATAGCTTAAACTCTCGCAAATGCAAGACCTATTTCATTGCAATAAAGGGCCTTCTCAACCGCTTGTTAGATTGTAAATATCAGAGGAAGAGACAGGCCTGCAACGTCTTCAAAGTAGTGATAAATAGTGCAGTGAAGAAGATGTGCAAGTGTTGTAAATTACACAGACACAAAGTGTGACGTGAGAGTTACATATGATCCGAGTTATAAACACTAACAAAGCACTCCAACACCTTTCGCTCTGTGATTACACTGTCGTGGCTCAGGAGGAAGAGCGGGAGGGGGGGCTATTTCCTGCTCTCTCCGTGATTTGAGTGTGCAGTGTGGCATTGCGTAATGTCATTGCGATCTTTGGCCTAATAAACACTCCAGCTGAAGTAGGGCCCTGGCTTCACCTCCTGGTGCAGGGCGGGCTGTGCTTTATGGCAGGCATGGAGGGAGGGAGGATGATCTCGGCTGCACCTCCAGCCTCGTACAGTGCCCTTGCTATTACTAATGAGCGAGAGGCGCTGAGGTGGTGGTGGCATAGGTGGTGGTGGCATCGGTGGTGGTGGCATTGGTGGCGGTGGTACTGGTATTGGTGGTACTGGTATTGGTGGTGTTGGTATTGGTGGTGGTGGCATTGGTGGTGGTGGTGGCATTGGTGGTGGTGGCATTGGTGGTGGCGGTGGTATTGGTGGCGGTGGTATTGGTGGCGGTGGTATTGGTGGCGGTGGTATTGGTGGCGGTGGTATTGGTGGCGGTGGTATTGGTGGCGTTGGTATTGGTGGCGTTGGTATTGGTGGCGTTGGTATTGGTGGCGTTGGTATTGGTGGCGTTGGTATTGGTGGCGGTGGTATTGGTGGTAGTATTGGTGGTGGTATTGGTGGTAGTATTGGTGGTGGTGGTAGTATTGGTGGTGGTGGTATTGGTGGTGGTGGTATTGGTGGTGGTGGTATTGGTGGTGGTGGTATTGGTGGTGGTGGTATTGGTGGTGGTGGTATTGGTGGTGGTGGTATTGGTGGTGGTGGTATTGGTGGTGGTGGTATTGGTGGTGGTGGTATTGGTGGTGGTGGTATTGGTATTGGTGGTGGTGGTATTGGTGGCGGCGGTATTGGTGGCGGCGGTATTGGTGGCGGCGGTATTGG
The DNA here is from genome assembly GCA_963921515.1 of Calotriton arnoldi. NCBI lineage: Eukaryota > Metazoa > Chordata > Amphibia > Caudata > Salamandridae > Calotriton > Calotriton arnoldi. The sequence goes on along the minus strand of CAWUFW010000037.1, from coordinate 919,140 downwards.
TGGCGGCGGTATTGGTGGCGGCGGTATTGGTGGCGGTGGTATTGGTGGTGGTATTGGTGGCGGTGGTAGTAGTATTGGTGGTGGTTGCATTGGTATTGGTGGTGGTGGTACTGGTATTGGTGGTGGTGGTGTTGGTATTGGTGGTGTTGGTGGTGCTATTGGTGGTGGTATTGTTGTTAATAAAACAGGCTTTTGAAAACAACGCGTCAGGTGACTTAGTGCAGATGACATGCAACACAGATGTGCTGTTGTCAGCTTCAGCCCATTATGTGCTACCTGGAATTCACATGACTTAATTCGCGAATCATTTCTAAATCCATTTTACTGGGGGGGGGTGTTGAAACAGCCACGAGATAATGCTGGGTTAAAGTGATTGAAAGCGGGCGCCCGTGTTACGGGGGTGGCCGGGCTGCTTTAAAAAAACACAAGCGGTTTCAGCTGAAGCAGCACAGTAAGAGAAACTCAATAAAGTAAATAGTGCTTACAGACTAAATAACAGGTCCCGTGTAACAACTGAAGTAAAGGGGCCAGTAGCCATGGGCGGTTACAAATGACAAGGCCGTACTAAGGAGGGACTAACAAGCCTATTAATGAATCCGAAGGCTGCATTTACGAAAGACAATGACAAAAGCCAATGAAAACAAGCATTGGCAAAGCCAATAGGTCTCGCCTTTGGGGCCTTATAAGTGTTTAGCCAGAGCTATTGACTTTGCCAATGTCTTCAAGCTGTGCTGTTGAGAAGTGTAGCTGCTGTGCAGCATGCTGAAAAGTTATAATAAAAAAGTGTCAGAAGCATTTTTGTTACTTTATATATGACCAAGAAGGCATTATGTAAAACTGAACGCCCATATTAAAAAAGTATTTACAATAAAAAATTCTCAGTTTTCTTTTGTTCTTGCAATGCTGGCAATGGTTGTTTGTTAAAGCTTTTTTTTTTAAGGGGGCATAAACAATCGGAGGGTGAAGGTTGGGAACTAGTACCTGTATTATAACACTAGCAGCGGCCAGACGCTAGGGGAGAATCAACAGATGCCAGATTCCGAGAGCAGGCTGAGGTGGTGCGGAGTGATGCTGAGGTGGTAGTGGTGGTGACTGTTGCGGAGACGATGCTGAGGTGATGCTGAATGATACTCAGGTGTTGCTGAGTGATACTGCTGTGGTGCTGAGTGATACTGCTGTGGTGCTGAGTGATGCTGTGGCGGCGCTGAGCGATGCTGTTGCGGCGCTGAGCGATGCTGTGGCGGCGCTGAGCGATGCTGTGGCGGCGCTGAGCGATGCTGTGGCGGCGCTGAGCGATGCTGTGGCGGCGCTGAGCGATGCTGTGGCGGCGCTGAGCGATGCTGTGGCGGCGCTGAGCGATGCTGTGGCGGCGCTGAGCGATGCTGTGGCGGCGCTGGCGATGCTGTGGCGGCGCTGGCGGTGCTGTGGCGGCACTGAGCGATGCTGTGGCGGCACTGAGCGATGCTGTGGTTGCACTGAGCGATGCTGTGGTTGCACTGAGCGATGCTGTGGTTGCACTGAGCGATGCTGTGATTGCACTGAGCGATGCTGTGATGGCGTTGAGCGATGCTGTGATGGCGTTGGCGATGCTGTGATGGCGTTGAGCGATGCTGTGATGGCGTTGAGCGATGCTGTGATGGCGTTGAGCGATGCTGTGATGGCGTTGAGCGATGCTGTGATGGCGTTGAGCGATGCTGTGATGGCGTTGAGCGATGCTGTGATGGCGTTGAGCGATGCTGTGATGGCGTTGAGTGATGCTGTGATGGCGTTGAGTGATGCTGTGATGGCGTTGAGTGATGCTGTGATGGCGTTGAGAGATGTTGTGTTGGTGCTGAGTGATGCTGTGCTGGCTCTGATTGATGCTGTGGTTGCGCTGAGTGATGCTGTGGTGTTGCCGAGTGAGAGATAGAGTGAAGATATAATGCCCAATTAGAGAGGGTGGTGAGAGAGAAAGAGAGAGAAAGGGTGTACATAGAATAAAGAGTGGAGCGGGATAGAGAGAGAGAAAGAAGGGAGAGAGAGTGAATGAAGGAGTTTGAAAGAGAAACAGATAAAGGGGTGAGAGAGAATGAAAGGCTAAAAAAGATAGAGAGGGGAGAGTTAATTAAGTAGAGAGAGAATTAGAGAGGGGAGAGAGAGAGAAGGAGAGAGACAATAAGAGTGGGGGGTGTGGAGTTTAAATAGAGTGAAGAAGTGATGCGGAAAAAGTAACCTTAAATATAGCTTTGTGCGAATAAATATATTTTAAAAAAAACAGTGAGAGACAAAAATACTGGTAATTAGGCTGTGACTCCCAATATAAAACAAATAGCGATATAAGGTGAAATCAACCCACCGAAGCAATATTTCTAACTAGACAAAAAAAGCTTGCATTTCAATGCTAATCGCTGTTGTTTTTCATGTGACTGTAGTCCAGGGCCCTCAGTTGGTAATGTGAGCTGCTGCTGCGATTGAAACATCAGAGTCCAGAGAGTTAATGAGCCATGATGAGGAAATGAGGAAGAGATAGGAAACCCAGATGCCAGCTGCGCGTGCACGCCATCGTGAACTCAAGCTGGTCGCCAGCCGAAAGCCAGTGTTTGCACTTCCAAAACCCGCTTACTAAAACTCTCGGCCAGACCAGCGCAAGCGCTGGTGCAGGCCGAGACCTAAAAATGGGCGGAGAGTGGGCTTGGTTCTCTCCCATACTCTACTACAGCAGTCTCGCAGAGCGAGGAGCGCATGGGCGCTGCCGCTAGGCTAGATCTAAAAAGGGGTACAACCTGGTTTAGGGTGGCAACTGGTAAGACCTTCCCAAAAGATTCTATTAATTATTCTGATTAGAGGTGAGCAAACTCCAATTACACATAGTCTTTAAGAAAACTGCTTAAGAAATATGATGAGTTAGATGAAAACGAGAAGCACATAAATGCATTCATGGACATACTTGGAGATGTGCAAGGACTCAGAGACTCTAAGAAGAATGTGTTGCCAGACTAATTGAGCATTGGCTCCTTATAAAACATGATTAAGAGAGGACACCTGGCCAGACTTGAGCTTAACACTCACAGAGTTCAAGTTGACACTGCAACAGTTGACATACTTTGTAACCAATTTTACAACTGTTACTGAATTCACAGGCGTGTAGCTACCACCTCCTTCAATAAAGATAAGTTTGAGTCAGTTTGTAATACATTGGGTAGATAAATGGGCTGGTATGGTAGGCAGACCGACTATACCTCTGGAGGACAGGAGACGGTGGTGTAGCGGAAGTGCATCTGTTTCATATTCATAGGGTCTTTGAATCTGTTGCCTAAGGATACCGTTGGATTACATCAGAGTGGCAGGAAAAACAATGTAATTTAGGTTTTATGATGGTAACCTCTATAGTTTTGCTAACTATCCATGTGATCCGAGCCTCTAGAACCAACAGGAATGGATGCACAGATACATTGGTGCACCCCATCACACAAACTATCAGGAGACAGATGAGCATGCATTTTGTAGCCAGGGACAGTTTCGGACTGGCCTATAAGGCAGTGCCTGATGGGCCGGTCTTACAGGTCTGTGTCTGGGCAGGTTTTTTGGCTGTTGTGGGCCCTGTTTTACCGTCCAGTGGGCCGGTTTTTACTGTTGATTTCCCTGCTATTGCCACAAACATTGCCTGCAGATAGCACAAATGCATGCAGTCTCTGCTAACTTACATAACACTTGTACAGGTGCATTTGCACATCCAAAACTGTCCCGATTTGAAAATGTGGGCTAATTTATCTACTTTATTTACTAATTAGAGCCACTTTTATTTGTGTGACCGGGCTATTTTCTGTCCCATCCCGGCCCTGGCCAGGGATTGTAATGGAGAATGTAACATTCGAAATTCGAAGTGGCTCCTTCATCGACGACATCTTGAACCCCTGCAGGAGTTTTTCATACAGTTTCTATGATTTCAGTGTGGTCAATAGTAGTGCAGGCAGTGTCCCTTGTGCCAACGACGCCAGTGCCTTGGACCAAGTTAGACTATTCTCCTCTCCTCAGGGTAAATGACAAGGTGCCAGAAGGTAGACCGATCCATCACTTGTACGACAGCATCGACAGACATGGGGATTGTATATCGACATATTTCTAGACCGGTATCACTACATGCCCCAGTGTGGAAAAGTATGTCTGTTGTCTTGCCATTAGCTCAGCCATTTTGCGCTTCATCCTCCATTGCGACCTCTCTACAGGGGTCACAAATGCTCTGTGGCTTCACATCTTGATTCACCTCACCTCTGCACTGCCACCAACGCCCTGTTCCTGATCTGCCGCCACCTGCTGAACTCATGCTAAACCAGCCGAGCAGGACTGTCCGTGCCTTTGTTTGCCACAATCTGACTGAACTCTTGCTAACCCCAGTTGAACAGGACTGTTCACCTGCGCTTACTGTGCTCACCCTGCCCTTCGCCCTACAGGGTTTGACAGCTACCATCTTCGGACTTATCAGATTGTCCTCTGCTTGTTGTGTAATTATGAGTTTCACCTACCCCTGCAGGGGCCCAACAGTGACCATCTGCTAACTTATCAGATTGACCTCTGCCTGTATAATTATGGTGTTCATTGTTTTACTGTACACGTCTCCCTTTGTATAATTATGGTGTTCGTTTTCTGTATACATCCCCCCTTTTCATAACCATGGTGTTCTTTCTTTACTATACACGCCAGGGGTGGGGATGAAGGGTATATAAGACGTGGAACCAAAGTGCTTGGCAGATTTGCCTCCTCAGACAAGCTGCGGGTGTCTGTTGCTGATGCTCTCTCTCTCTATCTCATGAGATTGTAATAAATATCCTTTCTCTCGGCGCTCCAGTGTTGGTCTCAGTTTGTATCCCGGACCCGTGGACTAAGGGTGGACCCTGCACCTTTGGGTGGTCTTCCAAGGAGACCCCCAAATCCACAATTGGCGCCCAAACATGAGGCACCATCAGTGACGCGGCTGCCCGGTCGAGGGGTCCCTACAAGGAAGTTTGAACGGACGGTGGTGGAGTATACCTACGCGAAAGAGACCCTCGTCTTCGTAGCCACCACCCGACCTTCGCTGCATCTGAAAAGACCCCCGCAAGTGGCACCGGTCCTGACTGGAGCCCCCGATAGACTTGGACGAGCTTTGCAGTAAAGAGACCGCCTGGAGAACGAGACAAAGGATTCTGGTAGGATCGCCGGTGGGCGATACCTTTTGTTTGGTTTTGGTTATGTGTTTTTTTTATTTTTTTATTCACTCTTTGCAAAAAGTGATGGTAAACGGGTAATGTGGACTTTTTGTCCGGCTTAGAAACTTGTGGAGACGCTTGGTAAGATAACATAGAAAAGCATGCCCGTGTGTAATAAATTTGCACGATGGTTTTGTTGTTGCACATCTCGATCAAGGGTGCTGGAGGATAGTCAGCCGGCTCCTCCGGAAGGTACCCCTAGTAAGGACATGTACATAAAGTACGGTATTTCTCCCATAATGTATAACTCATTGTGGCATAAATACACGTCGAAGGATACAGAGACTCAATGGCCTATGTACGGCTCTTTCGAACCCCAGAAGCTTGAGGCCGTAGAGGCACAACTTCATAGGAGGAGGTCCCGACAAGCAATGTTTGATGCCTTGGGTCAGTGGAAAAAGGAAGGGACTGAGAGGGTGAGAAGGGCTCAGGCTAGATTACAGAAAGAGGCTCGGAAAAGTGATAACCAGGCATTAGAGGAATTGCGACGTGAAAATGTTGCTTCAAACATCGCGTGTGCAGATAGGGAATACAGGTTAAATATGCCCGGTCAATACTCTGTACGTTACGCTCCCTTGTCACGAATGGACCTCCAGGAGGAGGAGTTTCTCCTCCAACCATTGCCACCACCGTACCATGTCCCTCCCCATCCTATCCCACAGCCGGCCGGTGAGAATGCACCACCCCCTAACACCCAACCTCCACCTCCCGACCACACTGCCCCTCCTGCTCCATCTGATCCCGATTTAGCCCCCTCTGTTCGATCACACACACCCCGCATTACACCTACAGAGAAACAGGCTCTGAATGATCTCGTTCGCACCTGCCTGAAGGATCTTTCCACATCAAACCCGATCCGTGCGATCTATGAAGCCTATGCACCACCCTGCAAGGGCTACTTCCTACAGCAATTTGCTATGAAATACTCTCTCTTTATGAGAAACGCCACGGAGTAACACCAGCAGGCCATATTACAGAATTGTATCGTAAGTTGACAGAGGGACGATGAAGTGCTGAGGAAAGCCACAGCTTGTTAGCATTTACACTACAAATGATGGAAAATTTGAGGAGAGACCAGGAGGAAGAGGAAAAAGAACCAGTAGTGGAGGGAGCGATGGGAGGTCATATGGCACCGATAAGGGAAGCTGCTCCAGTTTGTCCCTGCTCGAGGACAGGGTACTGCTGAGGGATTAGATAGTCCGGATGCAAAGAGCAGGACGTTATATAATTGGGTGTACACTCCGTGGCTTCGAGCTGACATCTTAGCTTTTAAAAAGGACTTACCCGACCCCCGGAAGAATCCCATTGGATTCTACGAAGGGTTGGACACGGTTATTGCCACCTACACCATGACCTTAACAGACATAGATCAATTTTTTGGGCTAATACTGCCGCCAGACATCTGGAGACCAATAAGGAAAATAGACGATCAGACTGTATTCGGTCACAAGTGGGAAGATTTAGTAACAATGGATAAGGATAGAAAACCAGGGGAAAGGCCAGCGGAAGCTATTTTAGCACTACCAGGTCGCATAGTAACAAAGCTGAAGGCCACCATTCCGGCCAGAAAGGTTGACTGGACAGTCATTACTGCGTGTAAGCAAACGTCTGAGGAAACAACGTCTGACTACTTCTCTCGACTCAGCCAGGTGTTGGTTGACTATAGTGGACAGGACACGACGACTGAGACAGGCCGACACTTACTAGTTCAGACTTTTGTTAAGGGATTGTTGCTACCGATCTCCACTAGGTTACAGAGTAGCGAAAGCACGTGGCCTGCGGCAACACCAGCGCAGATCCTGACCATGGCCCAATATTACGAACATCTGCAAAATAAAATAGAGGAGGAAAAAGACAGAAAAAGAAAAGACCTAAAAGAAAAGGTGATGCTTTCCCAGATAAGCACGGGAGGGGAGGAAACGGTAGGGGCCAACAGAACAATTATATGCCTGCGGCTGTTAGAACACACCAGCCCCCACGTCAACTGTCCCAGGACCAGTGTGCGTATTGTAAAGAAACAGGCCACTGGCGTGCAGATTGTCTACTTTTGCAGCGAAATACCATAGGAAGAGGGCGAGGAGCACCTAGAGGAAGAGGGAGAGGTCCTGCGCCACCCTTTGGCGGACAGCATCCAAACGTCTTTGATAATTCCAGGCAGGCTGTTACCCAAGATTTTACCACTGATCAGTTCCCCGACAACGAGTATGCATGAGACAGCCAGGGACAGGGGAAGGAACCAGTAGAACTTCTTGTCGATCAAACAGGTCCCTATGTCACAGCTAAGGTGCTTTGGTACGCAGGGCAAATTTTTGGTTGACACCGGGGCCTCTAGAAGTGCCCTATCAAAAGAACTGATTCCTAGGGCACCCCTGTCCGGCTTATCGATCACCTCCATAGGATTTGACGGCACGCCCTCTACTAACCCCCTTTCTACTAAGGTACCCCTGGATATACAAGGGAACACAGCGATGGCCTCTTTTCTGCTCTCCCCAAATTGCCCAGATAACCTGATGGGCATTGATCTGTTAAAACACTACAGAGCCACCATTCGCTGTTCTCCCCAAAATGTCAGAGTCATATTGTTTGACAATGATTGCCCCATCGGTTATGAATCACGTTTTTATTGTCTCACTGATTCCGAACAGCAGGATTTGTCCCAATTACCAGATACCCTGTGGGCTGTCACGGACACCGATGTGGGGGAGATTGTCATGGGCCCTGTCCAAATAACAGTAAAACAAAATGCACCTCTTCCCCGCCTACCTCAGTATAAAATTTCTGCAGAAGGAGAAAAGGCCCTCATGACTATAGTACAGGATATGATTACATCAGGGGTAGTTGAGGAAGTCCAGTCCAACATTTGCAATAGTCCTATCCTTCCAGTCCTGAAACACACGTCCACTTCTGAGAAAATATACCGTTTCGTCATTGACCTTCGCGCGATCAACAAAATAGTGGTCCCGCAATATCCTGTGGTCTCTGACATAACTATATTAACAATGATCCCTTCAACTGCTACCACCTTTACCGTGATAGAGCTCAAGAATGCCTTTTTCTCCATACCAATACACCCCGATTCACGCTACCTTTTTGGCTTTACCATAAGAAACAGATCATACAGATTCTGCCGGGCTCCACAAGGGTACACAGAGAGTCCGAGCATATACAGCCAAGCCCTTAAACAACAGCTCGACCAGATACAGTTACCACCCGGCGCTGTCCTCATTCAGTATGTAGATGACATTCTTTTGGCTGCGGACACTCAGGCCCTGGCTCGCACTGCCTCTCTTACTACTTTACACTTTCTGGCGTCACAGGGCCATAAGGTGTCCAAGAATAAGTTACAGTATTGTAGACAGCAGGTGACCTACCTCGGCCATCTGCTGTCTAAGGAGGGATGTACACTCACACCTGACCGCATCCAGACAATACTACGCCTTTTTTCTCCTACTACCCAAAGAGATGTTCGTGCACTAATTGGTCTCACTTCCTTTTGTCGTCAATGGATTCCAAATTTTCCCTCATAGTTAAGCCACTCCTTGCTTTACTTACAAAAGACACACCCACACCCCTCCCTTGGACACATGAACACGACCAAGCCTTTGAAGACTTACGCCACGCTCTTTGTTCTGCACCAGTACTGGGTACACCTGACTACTCTAAATCCTTCTGCCTCTACACCCATGAACGCTCAGGATGCGCTCTCTTGGTCTTGACCCAAATTCACGGCACCAAACAACACCCGTGCGCCTACTTTTCGGCCACTCTAGACCCTGTGGCCCGAGGTCTGCCCTCTTGTCTTAAAGCGGTCGCGGCCGTCTCTATTCGACAAAGTGAGGGAATTGTTTTAGGATCTAAACTGACGGTGTTAGTTCCCCACGCAGTCGACATACTACTAAACCAGACAAAGACACGACACCTCACTAGTGCACGACTGACAGGATACGAACTTACGTTGTTAGCACCCCACATCACATTAAAGCGCTGTACGACCTTGAACCCCGCCACACTCCTGCCCACACCAGATTCAGACACCACAGACACTCCACATGACTGCCTCTTCCAAACAGAAGAACAGACTAAGGGGCGGGTAGATTTGAAAGACATCCCTCTGACGGAACAGGATGGGCAATTATGGGTGGACGGGTCCTGTATTAAACTATCAGATGGTACCACATCTGCTGCCTATGCCGTCACTACTACCAACACCATTGTTGAAACTGCACGCATACCTCAGAAATCGGCCCAGGCAGCAGAGCTTATAGCTCTCACCCGCGCTTGTATCCTTAGCCAGAGTCTAGCTGTCACCATTTACACCGACAGCCAATATGCCTTTGGAGTAGCACACAGTTTTGGTATCCTCTGGAAAGAGAGAGGATTCTTGACGTCACATGGTACGCCCATCCGGCATGGTGACTTAGTAACTGCATTACTCCAAGCCTTGACACTGCCCCGAACACTAGCTATTGTCAAATGCAATGCCCACAAGAAAATCACAGACGAAATAGGACTGGGAAATGCCTTAGCTGATGAGACAGCCCGAGCCACTGCACAAGAAAGAACACATACCGCCATGTACATAATAAAATCCCAAGCAGAGAAGTGGCGTGACGTTAGATAACAGATCAGGGACATCCAGTCTACTGCCACTCCTGGAGAACTTCAACAATGGGAAAAGGAGGGCATGCTGGACGAGGAGAATTGTTGGCGGTCCAAGGACACAAAATTATGGAAATTGCCAAATGCCTATCTCTTCCCATTGTTGAACATGACTCATTTAACGGCCCATACCGATGCTGCCACCATAACTAAAATCTTACAGGAGGTGTGGGATAGCAACCAACTCCGGTCTACCGCCACAAGGCTGGTACAGCAATGTTTAGTATGTCTCCGTTACAATGTAGGAAAAGGGACCCGGGTACCACGAGCTGGGTTTGCCATCCCCACGGCACCCTTCGAGGTCTTACAGATGGATTATATCCAGATGGAGCGGTGCAACAACCTTAAATATGTCCTAGTGGTTGTTTGCGCATTCAGCAAATGGGTGGAAGCCTACCCGGTCAAAGACAACACTGCCCTAACAACCGCCAAGATGTTGTTGAAAGAATTCTTTCCCCGCTATGGCCTTTGCCGGGTACTCTGGAGTGACAGCGGGAGCCACTTAATTGGAGAGGTAGTCAAACACATATTAGCTGGACTAGGGGTCAAGCAAAAATTCCACGCAGTCTTTCACCCCCAGTCAGCAGGCCTGGTGGAAAGATACAATGGCACCATCAAATCAAAACTAGCCAAAATAGTGGAGACTACGGGGCTTAGATGGCCTGACGCATTGCCACTGGCCCTTCTATCAATAAGATCTGTCCCGCATTCTAGCACCTCGTTGACCCCATACGAGGTGGTTTTTGGACGCCCAATGAACATTTGGGCGCGCCCCTGCTACCACCTTGTCGGATTCTCCTTGTGAAATGCTGAGCGACTACTTGTCTGTACTTACACGAACTTTGTCTTCTATTAATCAGCAGGTTCAGGAAGCGTTGCCCGACCGATCCACGGGGCCAGGACACACCATCTGGCCAGGCGACTACATCCTGGTGAAGAACTTTGCTCGGAAACAAACGTTGGAGCCCCGGTGGAAAGGTCCTCTGCTAGTCCTGCTAACGACCCGAACAGCCCTACGAGTGGAAGGCAAGAAATCGTGGGTGCATGCCGTTCATTGCCGGAAGGTCCCCAGCATCACACAGACTGACCCAACTCTGTCTGCCTACAAGGTACAAGGAAGTACTGGCACACGACCGCCCAGTGTATGGCCTCCAAGAACCAGAGCTCGAACTGTTCGAAGACCACACTGTGCCAGCCAAAGGAAGATACAACCTCCGTCCTCGCACGACCCCTGGGGCTCCAGCGACTGGACAGGAGGGCTGAGCCAAAAGTCGCAGGGCGGTAGTACAGTCTGGTGGGGTGGATCGATACTCCTTATAGTGGGGTATTGAGAAGCCTAGCCAGTGAAGCAACCACCAGCTACCGGCGACGCGTAGGGCTCAGTCTCCCTCTCTGACAGCTGTAGAGCCCAAAAGAAGATCGACTATGCCTAAAAACGCAGACCAGAAGAAGGCATTTCATAACAGACTGTATAATCGAAGGTCAATAGTGCTAACAGTATTTCTCTGCCTCACGATCATTCTTACCATCATCTTCTGGATTATAGAGGAAAAAGCGCCGGCAAAAGGTACCATATTGCCGACTGATGCCACACCTACTGAACACTCGCAGGTGTCCTTGCCCCCTTATCTCCAACACAGAAGACAAGACTTTTGGAACAACACTTTTATTCAAATGTTGCATCAACATAATATGGTCCTGAACAAAGCGAACTGTTGGGTCTGTGGTCTCCTGCCTCAATCCACGGAAAACCCAATATCGCTTTTTCCTTACCCCTATTCTGTACATGCCTCTTGCCTTGCCTGGATGATGCTCATCATGGATGCCCAGCAGACTAGCAACATCGCTGATACCATTCTCCAGCAATTCCGGGACGAATTATGGTGGAACAAGACGGGCAACACCATCAACCCTTTCTGTCCAACTAACAGTCCCATGAAAATATCGGAAGATCAGCAAGAGGAAATGCTGATCTTCAACACCACTGACCGCCTTCGCTTTTCTAGCTTCAAAAAGAAGGCCCCCGCCAAGCGAACATTGCCCCTATCCGTTGTTCGCATTCCTGGACTTATATGCATCAAAGGCTTAGGTACTGAGTACGTTGGGGACAGCTCTTGTGCCATAACAGCAACTCTGAACATGACATTTCCACCACCGCTTGTTGCTTCCCCAAACACTTATTTTGTGTGTGGGACAAAACCATACACCTGGCTTCACAAAAACTGGGGAGGCACATGTTATATAGCGTTTCTCCTTCCTCCTGCCTATATTGCTCCTCCTCTTCATCATCGCGTCCGCCGCAGCAATGAAGTGGTCGACCAAGCAGACACTACCTCTCAACTGTTCCTGGATGCCATGAAAGGCATCCTTCCTTTCTGGGGACCGATGGAAAACAGCAGAGACATTCGCCACCTCATCAGGGTCATGGAAGCAACTGTCAACATCACAGCTGGTATTCTGGCCAACAACACAGCGGAGCTCCAACGCCTCGTCGTTTTACAAAACCGCATGGTCCTTGATGTCATCCTTGCTGACCGCGGAGGAGCGTGCCGCATCATCGGTACCAGCTGCTGTGTGTACATCCCAGATCATTCCTCATCTGTCTATGAGGCTATTTCCACGCTTCATCGAATCACCTCTGATCTTCATCAAGATACCGGCTCATGGTCCCTTGGCCCCTGGTTGTGGCAACTTCTACTGACTTGGGGGTGGAAAGTCCTAATGATCGTCCTGATACCTCTTGTATTGATTTTCTTTTGCTGTCTTTGCATTCAATGTGGTCCCCCACTTTGTGGCCTCTGCGCAAGTGCTATCAAGCCAGTCCCTATAAATACTCATGTCGAGAACAATAAAATAATGATTGAACGTGAGATACAGCTATTGATGGACATTGCAATTGACTAAAAAGGATTTCGCTTATGGCAAAAGGAGGGACTGTGGAAAAGTAGGTCTGTTGTCTTGCCATTAGCTCAGCCATTTTGCGCTTCATCCTCCATTGCGACCTCTCTACAGGGGTCACGAATGCTCTGTGGCTTCACATCTTGATTCACCTCACCTCTGCACTGCCACCAACGCCCTGTTCCTGATCTGCCGCCACCTGCCTGAACTCATGCTAAACCAGCCGAGCAGGACTGTCCGTGCCTTTGTTTGCCACAATCTGACTGAACTCTTGCTAACCCCAGTTGAACAGGACTGTTCACCTGCGCTTACTGTCCTCACCCTGCCCTTCGCCCTACAGGGTTTGACAGCTACCATCTTCGGACTTATCAGATTGTCCTCTGCTCGTTGTGTAATTATGAGTTTCACCTACCCCTGCAGGGGCCCAACAGTGACCATCTGCTAACTTATCAGATTGACCTCTGCCTGTATAATTATGGTGTTCATTGTTTTACTATACACGTCTCCCTTTGTATAAATTATGGTGTTCATTGTTTTACTATACACGTCTCCCTTTGTATAATTATGGTGTTCGTTTTCTGTATACATCCCCCCTTTTCATAACCATGGTGTTCTTTCTTTACTATACACGCCTGGGGTGGGGATGAAGATACGGTATATAAGACGTGGAACCAAAGTGCTTGGCAGATTTGCCTCCTCAGACAAGCTGCGGGTGTCTGTTGCTGATGCTCTCTCTCTCTATCTCATGAGATTGTAATAAATATCCTTTCTCTCGGCGCTCCAGTGTTGGTCTCAGTTTGTATCCTGGACCCGTGGACTGAGGGTGGACCCTGCACCTTTGGGTGGTCTTCCAAGGAGACCCCCAAATCCACACCAGTACTTTGTGAAATCCATATTTCTTGTTCGTGTAGGCAAAGGCCAGCACTCCAAGTGCTTTCAGCAAACATTGGGTGTCTGAAGTCATTCCAGCACAACAGAGCCAAGACTGTTAAGAGGAATGGAGGTTTCACTTGAACTAAACAGAAAGAAACAAACTGTGCTGACAACTTCAGAGCTAGATTCAGAGTTTCAAGGGATTGACAATCTTTTTGTAGCAACTTCTAGGACAGAAGACAAACTGTCCAACTACTGCTCCAACTTTTAGACTCATCTCTTACACACCTGATGAGCTACAGCAAACCCTGCGAAGGAGCTTAACACCAACCACACTAGTTTTACGCTAGGCAAACATCTTTTTTTTTTTTCTTTAGGTCGAGTTCTCGTACTTCCTTAAATATGGTTAGGAAAGGTGTAGTTAAATACAGTTTTGGTTTAACCTCCAGCCCAACAACTCAGAATGTTTAGCGTCGGGTATTTTTCACAAACACTCCACCTAACAAAAACAAAATAACTGTATCAAAAAAACTAAAGGAAATAGTATGAATGCATAAAGCTTTGAGGCATATATGGGAGAGGAGGAGGAGCCAGCGGCCATGATGGTCGTTTGAAGCCGATGCTCCCTGGTGAACCTGTGCTTCAACATCCGTAGCGGTGTTTCGCCGCATCGGAGACCCACCTGGAGAGTGAGTTCCGCAGCCGGAACACCTGCAGCCTTTCTTGAACTCGGTTCCGCTGTTCTGGGATGGCGGAGGACCGAGGAATAAGCCGCAACGATTTCGAGCGCCCATGACCCAAGATGGTGCCTGAAGCAGGCCGAGACTTCTACCGGAGATCGTGGACGGAAGCTGTGCCATCCAGGGTTCCTGCACAGACTGTCTGCGAGGTTGCGGCGAGTGATGAAAGGATGAACTGCTGGGTATCTAGGCTAGAGCGGTGCAACATCGGCTGTTCGTTCCCCGGCAGCGGGAGGCATCTTGTTCATCGGATGGTCGGTCCCGATCCTGACGCGATCTGAGAGAGGCGTCTCAGCGAGGTAGGATCCCTGGCCGCAACATGGAGACGCCGCTCTTTCGCTGATATGCCAATGTGTTGGTGCGCTTAGCGAGCGGCGAGCAATGCCGACCATCGGACAGTAAGATCTGTGATGTATCTTTGCTTGAAACGTTGTAATGAGTTACACCACGAGCTGCCTAACCCTAAAATGGCGCCTTTGGCTAGGTCTACGGGGCACCCCGAGCCTGGGATTTTGTTAGCGGCGAACAGAGTGTGCCTTGGAAGTGCCCATTGTTGCTAGATCTCCAGCCCAATGCCGATCTTGGTTGAATGGCTGGGGTTGCTTGTGGCTGTGTACGCCAGTGTGGAGGTTGCCTCTCCGTTGTTCCCGATCTTGAGGTAGCGATGGCTCCCATCTAATTTGCATGTTACGAGCGTGTCCGTGTTTCACGCGCTGAGCTGCTGCATACTTTTGGTTTTTCTGTGGATGCTCCTCAAGGCCAGGTCTGTGGTGAGGGGCATGGGGGCCACCATGATCTTTTGGCAAGCAAGTTTTTGAGCCCTCCCTGTTACTACCTGTTGATCCCTTGCCTGACCCCAAGATGGCTGCCACTGTGTTCCCTACCACGTCGTGCTACTCCTCTGAGGGAAAAAAACAGACTTCGACCAGACCTCGAACACATCCCCCATCCGGCCTACCCTTCAGGATACCGAATCTGTGAACCTACCTCTGACCGTGGAGACCTAGCTTTTTGGCCGATGCCCGGTGGAGCTACTTGATAGCTATAGAGGAGATGGGCTGTGGATTACCCCTTCGGCTGTCACCTACCCAGCCGGACATTGGGCAGACCTTACTTCGTCTCTCCGTCGTACTCTCCCTCCTACCCCTTTACTCCACCCCCTTTCTCCTTTACGCTCCATTTAGTCCTCCTCTTTGTTCTCTAACTGTTTTCTCATTGAGACTTAGCCGCTTGACTGATGCCCGGTGGAGCTACCTGATAGCTATAGAGGAGATGGGCTGTGGACTTCCCCCTCGGCCGTCACCTACCCAGCCGGACTTTGGGCAGACTCTCCTTCGTCTCTCCATCCATCCTATCTTCATCCTTTCTCCCTCCTATACCTCTACCCCACCCCCTTACCCTTCTAAGCTCCATTTACTTCGTCTTCCGACGCTCTTGAAATGTTTTCTTGGAACTGAAGTAACTTGTAACTGATTTAATTTTGTAATTCTGTGGATCCTTATGTAAAGCGCTCGGATACCTCCGGGTCTAGCCAGCGCTATATGAAACTCAAATAAATAAATAGTCAGCTAAAACAGCCATGAAAGCATTTTTCTCTCCAAATGAGATTTATTGTTCATTGCTCCAGTCGAATTTTCAAAGCTTGGGGGGAGTTACAAGAAGCCTCTTTCAGGGAATCCTTCGAAAGCAGTCTGTAGTTCACTACTGGACAATGTGGGCCAAAAGCGATTGGTATCGAATTATCAAATCATAGTTCTGTATAGAAAAGATAGGCAACTGAATCTAGCAGGAATGTTTTTACAAAAAAATAATTTTATTAAGGGAATTGAATTTCAGCACCTTAAAATGACAGCGTAATACTTACTAGTACGGAGGTCGAAGCCGGCTCAAGAAGTAAGCTTGCTTGAACGTTGTGTCTAGAGGAAGGTACACCCAGGCGGGGAACTCCCCTCAACTGAATGTACAGATGCCATATCATGAACATGTTTTTAATATGGAATGATTTTTACTGGAATTTGAGCAACTTACAAAGTGCATTTGAAAGAATTATTTAAGCCCCGCGAAAGCAACATTCAGTTGCAAAACAAGCGTTTTATTTTTTATGGCTGTATGGTGCGGATGGATACAAAGAGGACATTTTGCTAACTCGGTTATAATGTTTTCAATAAAATGAACAGTTACGTGTCTTTAGGAAATTTTTGCCCCATTCTTTTAAAATACGAATGTTAAATTCACCAATTTGGGGACTGGTGATTAGCTTAAGAGTGCACCTTCTGAACCGGTCCACTTCTCCGTTCCCTGGAAAAATTTAGCGGTCCTGGCTCCCCTTTTTCTACAAGGTTCACATCCAAAGTTTTTTCGACTCCTTTTATTTCTGCCTCTATTCCTCTCTCGCGGTGTCCCAAGGGGTCAGACCGTTCCATCCACCTCTGTAATAACTTTGGCAAAGTTCATCCGCTCTCCTGGATTTGGCTTCTACGTGTACATTAACGATAACCAGCTGTGAAGCAAGGGATCAGCAGATTTTTAACTCTGCATGAACCAGGTCTTAAACGGATGAGCGGCCACGGGCTTGGACTAAACACAGATGAAACCAAGTGGTACGAGGATCAACTGACCTCAGGTGGGATCTTCACTGGTCCACTGCAAGGGGTCTCCCCATGCCCTTAGTCCCTGTGAAAGCAGTAAAAAATATTGAGTTCAAATCTAATCAGGAACTTTTTGATCTCTCATACAGTCTCAGTTATTTCCCCTTCGATCTGCGTCACCTGAAGAAATGAGGCTTTTCCTCTCCAACGGTACTAGGAATCTAGTCAACTAAGCCATCATTTAGCCCATTCTTGAGTACGCCAATGGAAGACATTTAGGCCATCCATCATTGCAACAAGTTCAAAGACTTCAAAATCAGGCCGTCCGGAAGATTCTTGGAACTCTTAAATTTTGTCATGCCATACCACTTTTGCGTCATCTCTACTGTCTTCCCACCCAAGCACGGCTTTTCTTTAAAGTCCTCTGCACTAGACAAGTCCACCCACAGCAGTGTTCCTGCCATTCTACAACATCACCTGCTCAAAACAACCTTTTTGTCCCTGCCATTCTACAACATCACCTTCTGCTCAACCAACCTTTTCAGATCATCCATACGTCTACTCCTTAGTGAAAAGAGAACATGGTGGCTTTAAAGAAAACAAGGCAGAAGTAGGTGTTTTTCCATTCAATACTGGAACTGTCCTCCTTTGTACCCTTTGAAGCGACGGCCCCTCCATTAGGGCGGAGGAGCGCCGCCCCCCCACCACCAGCCGCAACAAATAACTGGTTTCTAACCCGTTTTATTATCGCTTTTTAAAATCCCCCTGGACCCGCCTCCTAGGACTCTGACGAGTCTTGGGGCGGGTCCAGGGGGATAATACTGTGGGGGGGGGGAGTGCACTGTGCATGAGGTGTTTGGCCGACGGTTTCAGGCCGGCCAAACACCTTATGCGCAGTGTAGCTTTCTCCAGCCCCAGCTGCATTGCTGGGGAAAGAAGGCACAGCTTCCCAGTCTGCCTGGGAGTGCAAAGTTGAAGCGCTCAGACCAATCATGACGCTGCTTTCCTGCAGCGTCATGATTGGCCCAGTGCAGTCTGGGAGCCTGTCCCAGAATCAGGAAGAGCAGGATGGCGCGGACTGCAGAGGCTGCGATCGGGTAAGTTTATTTCTTTAATATTTTTTTGTTTCTCCGACCCCCCCCTCCCCCTTAGTCCCCCCCACAGGTCACTCCTCCGGCCCGCCCCGCCTCTTTGGCAGGGGACGGGCCGCGACTAACCCTTTGTGTCACATGTATCACTGCTCCCTTTGGCAGTTCAATGCACGCCTGTCTATCTGCCGCTCATATATAAAGATTATAAAGAGATTAGTTATCTTCAGCTATGATCCACCCAAGCATCTTGAAACCCTCACTGGTGAATATGTACAAGACAAGCTAGTAGTAGAAGCTAGCAGTAAAAGCTAACCCCCCCCCAACCCCCGCGAGGTGTGTATGACTTCAGGAAAGTCCTTTTGTTAATTAGATAGAAGGGCTCAGCTCTTACAATTTTCTAAAAAATAAAATTGTTCTATGCGGAGTACAGAAGGTAGTGTAGCTAGTGGACCATTGTGAACAGAAGTCCTTGTTGCAAAAGCTGTTAAATCATATTTAAGAAATTGGCTACTACATAACAGAAGAAAACATTACACAACCCCTTCAACACTATCTGATCACAAAGGTGGGGTATTCCAAGTTTTAGCCTTCATTATGGAGAAGGTATTGACTAAATGTCCCTTTGACCAGGTAACTTCTAAAGTGCTACATTACTAATCTTGTTGCGCACCACATACACATATATACATTTTCAAAGTAGGTGAGCAATGCACTCCTGGTTTATGACTGGTGGTAATCGTAGTTTGTGAATGTAATTGTGTGCACTAGGGTATTGCCTTCCGATCCTAGGTGTTGCTAAATTGCCTGAGTTGCGCTCCCCCATGCAGGGAGAAGCATCCCCTTCATGCACTACTATAATCTCGAAAACAGGAGTAATCTAGTTATTCAAAGTAACTTTAAAATTTTAAAACGCCTTTTCGATCAGATGCTGGTTCTTCAAATTTAATTCATTTGAATGACCGTGAATAATGATTTGCTCATAGATACATGATATTGGAACATTCCATTTGTTTCCAATTTAGTATACAAGAAGAATTCCTATTCCAAAATTCAAATGTCCCATGCATTTCAGTTTGAGCCCTTCCTCAGGGAATATGTTGTCCTGCAAAGTAACAATAACAACGAAGTTGTAACACTCAAGCGCATATTCCAAAATAATAAATAAACCTATGGGTGCATACTCACCATGCTTAGATGGCGAATAAAATCAAGTATTAAGAATACCAACATGAGTGTCAGTAATCTCCTAAAGGGTAAAGAAACAAGTAAATGTGACCGTCCACGTGCATTAAATCCAATCTTAGCTAAGCTATGAAATTCTCTGTGTATGACCTGGTATATCAATGTGGTGATACGGTGTTTTACGAATGAATACAGTCATGCATGTGTGTGAAAACTAATACGTAAATGTCCACCTGGTTAATAAGGAAAGTTAAAAAGGAGAAAAAATTATGCAGTGTATACAGTCATGCGCGTGCATAGAAACCAGTAAGTAAACAAATCATTATTCAGTGTCTTCCAAATAAATTACATTTGAAGAACTAGCATCTGACGAAGGAGTGTTTAAAATTTTAAAGGCACTTTGCCTAATTGGACTACTCTCGTTTTCAGGATTATAGAAGTGCATCAAAGGGACGCTTCTCCCTGCGTGGGGAAGCGCAACTCAGCCTATATACATCTTGACAGAGTGGATTGAAGTTAATTACCTTTTACAGCAGTTTAGTTTAAAAGATTTAATTTAGTGACAAATGTCCCCTTAATTCCTAAGGCCTGGTCCCTTCTTTCCATCTCATCATACCCACTCAGAACGCCGAGCCTACTCCAGGGTGGCAAGAAGAGCCATGCAAATTACCAAGCTAAATGGTACAAAATTGCTTTTTAGGTCTCGCGCCTAGCGTTGCAGTGCGTAGAACTGCTCGCGCAGCGCGAGACCTCTAGAAAGGGCTTCTGAAAGCTGCCCACACGCTCGTGCATGTGGTTTTGCTTTGGGAAGCCCACATTGGCTGGAGCGTGCGTTTTTTTTATAGAAACGGCATGCGATTGGGCAAAGGCGGGCGCATGTCCCGCCTTTGCTCCTCACATTCCCGACGGTGGCCAGAACGTGCAGCAGCGCGCGTTCGCCTCGCTGCCGCGCTCCCTCCCCCCCCTCCTCTGTGGTGCGCGCGCACCACTGTTTATTATTTTTTTTACCGCGCGGCCGCCAAGCTAAGCATATCAAAGTAATGGCGATGTCATTATAAAGGACACTGTTTTTTTTTGTGGCCGAAAGGCTACTCAAGGAACGGACTCCTACCCTGCCACCCTAACTATACCTTGGAGCCTGTGTGATATTTAAATGCCCTTGAAGAGGACAGGACAGGTTTTGATTTTGTACGCCTGATGTGAGCCTGCTCTGTCTCTTGAAGGAGAATACATCCTGCCTCCAATTAAACGGAGTGATTTGCAATTGTAAAGGTGGAAAACCCTATCTTCACATCTTGTGTCGGAGTGCTCTTCAGGCCACGCGTTTGCCCGTGGAGAGACCTAGGTTTTCTTTTAACGTTTAAATTAAGATCCGTGTTTGAAGTGGAAATGTTGAAGGGCAGGTACTCCTTGTTCGTGAGTAGGTGTGTGGTGCTTAGAAAATCTGGTACTTTCCCATTAAAAACTTTGGAGCAGTGTTGAGAAGTGCTGGTTCTATCCTAGAAGGTGCAGGTACAGAGTACCTGATACCACCTGCCCATTTAAAGCACTGTTGAAGATGGAAACATAAAATGCTGCTTTGAGGAGTTAGCCTGCATGTCATCTGTTTGGTTTTTGAGTTAAATGTGAGAATGAGAGGCAGTGAAGCTAAGCTTATGTTATGTTATAGCAGTGATGTAGCAGAATCTCTCAAGGCCCACCTGAGACTCCATAACTCGGATAAGTTAGGCTTTCGGTTGATTGGTTGGTGGGTATTGCAGAAAGAGGGGAGAGGATCCTAAGGGGCTTCAGCGGCCTGTGTTAAGATATTTTGAGTCTACCCAAGAAGATGGGGTTGCGCTTTGCCTACCTCTGTGAACGAGAGTGAGGCCCGCTGGTGAGGGATTGCTTTCTGGACTTGTGCGAGACATGCTGGGGCCTGTGGAGCCGGCGCATGCGCGAGGTATGCTCTAGGGGCGCTGCACTGGACCTCGCCGAGAAGCCTCCATGTGTGAGAGGAGGAGCTGCCAGGAAACCACTGTTAGATCAAAGAGCGTGAACTTCACTGACCACAGGAAGCGTGTCCAGCCGTTCCTCCAAATGGAAAGTGAAACACGGACGACAGCCACAGGGCAGCTTCCGTCCCTTTAGTTGGCTTATAGTACTTAAAAACTTAAAATAACCGACTTTTCCTGTTTCCTGACACACAGGGTACCTTACGCCAGCATGGTATCAGGATGAACCTGTGAAAGCATATGTAACAGAAGAGGGAAGCGGGTCTGCTCCAGCTTGGCTGTCGCTTTGCAAGCATGGGCTGTGTGCTCACCTGGCAGAGCCCCTATCTCCGCGTCAGACCATCCACGCAGGCTCTTAAAATACAAGTCATCCACAAAACCTGTCCGCATGTGCAGGTTTTAAACCCGTTTGAAAGCATTCTTAAGTGATCACATGGGGTGTATTGCTGTTAAATGCATTTCCCTTATTTTTTTAATGTTTCTTAGAAACCAGCCATAATCTTTGGACTATTTAAGACTTGTGAATGGAATTGGTCTTTCACATGTTTTCATTAGTGAATGTGTCGATTTAGGCGCATGTGCAGTGTGCACACTTCATATTGGTCATGGAGTGCCAGCATGTCACTCGGAGGCCCTGCTTCCGATCCTCAAGGATGCTCCCGCAGTGGAGGGCAGTTTTCCACCAGGGGTCTCCCAAACAGCGATCGATCATTGGCTCATCCGTGCTCTTTTCCAGTATGAAGCAGAACAGGACTAGTCAACTACCTCCTCCCCAGACACATGCACTCATGCCACCTAGTTCTGAAAGCACAGTTGTGCTGGAGGATGCTCGCCTTCCCCTTTATATACCCGCGATCTGTTTTAACCTCATGGCCAAATGGTTTGAGTCCTGGCG
This sequence comes from Calotriton arnoldi, assembly GCA_963921515.1. NCBI lineage: Eukaryota > Metazoa > Chordata > Amphibia > Caudata > Salamandridae > Calotriton > Calotriton arnoldi. The sequence goes on along the minus strand of CAWUFW010000037.1, from coordinate 896,995 downwards.
GGTCCACTCAGCATTCATCCTTCCGAGGTCGATAAGATAAGTACCTTTGAGTTGGGTATCATTGTACGTCTGTTATTTCAGATACCCTTCAGAGTGAACATATGCTTTATAGACACACGTTAGGTTATACAGCATATAGTTTATTCACAGCAGTTCCCTGTAATATTACTGGAAAACTATTGCTTTAAGTATTTTAATGGTACCTCAGCCTTTTAAAAACACTCACAGACACTCTCACAGACACTCACTCACTCAATGACGCACTCTCACAGACACTCTCACAGACACTCGCACTCTCACTCTCACTGACGCACTCTCACAGACACTCTCACAGACACTCGCACTCTCACTCTCACAGACACAGACACTCGCACTCTCACTCTCACAGACACAGACACTCGCACTCTCACTCTCACAGACACAGACACTCGCACTCTCACTCTCACAGACACTCACAGACACTCGCACTCTCACTCTCACAGACACTCGCACTCTCACTCTCACAGACACTCAGACACTCGCACTCTCACTCTCACAGACACTCAGACACTCGCACTCTCACTCTCACAGACACTCAGACACTCGCACTCACTCTCACAGACACTCAGACACTCGCACTCACTCTCACAGACACTCAGACACTCGCACTCACTCTCACAGACACTCACAGACACTCGCACTCACTCTCACAGACACTCACAGACACTCGCACTCACTCTCAGACACTCACAGACACTCACAGACACTCACACTCTCACAGACACTCACAGACACTCACAGACACTCACAGACACTCACAGACACTCACAGACACTCACAGACACTCACAGACACTCACAGACACTCTCACAGACACTCACAGACACTCTCACAGACACTCACTCTCACTCTCACAGACACGCACTCTCACAGACACTCACAGACACTCGCACTCTCACTCTCACAGACACTCGCACTCTCACTCTCACAGACACTCGCACTCTCACTTTAACAGACACTCGCACTCTCACTCTCACAGACACTCGCACTCTCACTCTCACAGACACTCGCACTCTCACTCTCACAGACACTCGCACTCTCACTCTCACAGACACTCGCACTCTCACTCTCACAGACACTCGCACTCTCACTGACGCACTCTCACAGACACTCTCACAGACACTCACTCTCACTCTCACAGACACTCGCACTCTCACTCTCACAGACACTCGCACTCTCACTCTCACAGACACTCGCACTCTCACTCTCACAGACACTCACACTCTCACTCTCACAGACACTCACACTCTCACTCTCACAGACACTCGCACTCTCACAGACACTCGCACTCTCACAGACACTCGCACTCTCACAGACACTCGCACTCTCACAGACACTCGCACTCTCACAGACACTCGCACTCTCACAGACACTCGCACTCTCACAGACACTCGCACTCTCACAGACACTCGCACTCTCACAGACACTCGCACTCTCACAGACACTCGCACTCTCACAGACACTCGCACTCTCACAGACACTCGCACTCTCACTCTCACAGACACTCGCACTCTCACTCTCACAGACACTCGCACTCTCACTCTCACAGACACTCGCACTCTCACTCTCACAGACACTCGCACTCTCACTCTCACAGACACTCGCACTCTCACTCTCACAGACACTCGCACTCTCACTCTCACAGACACTCGCACTCTCACTCTCACAGACACTCGCACTCTCACTCTCACAGACACTCGCACTCTCACTCTCACAGACACTCGCACTCTCACTCTCACAGACGCACTCACTCACTCACAGACGCACTCACTGACGCACTCACTGACGCACTCACTGACGCACTCACTGACGCACTCACTGACGCACTCACTGACGCACTCACTGACGCACTCACTGACGCACTCTCACTGACGCACTCTCACTGACGCACTCTCACTGACGCACTCTGACGCACTCTCACTGACGCACTCTCACTGACGCACTCTCACTGACTGACTGACTCTCTCACTGACTGACTCTCTCACTGACTGACTGACTGACTCTCTCACTGACTGACTCTCTCACTGACTGACTGACTGACTCTCTCACTGACTGACTGACTCTCTCACTGACTGACTGACTCTCTCACTGACTGACTCTCTCACTGACTGACTGACTCTCTCACTGACTGACTGACTCTCTCACTGACTGACTGACTCTCTCACTGACTGACTGACTCTCTCACTGACTGACTCTCGCTAAAACACTGACTCTCTCGCTAAAACACTGACTCTCTCGCTAAAACACTGACTCTCTCGCTAAAACACTGACTCTCTCGCTAAAACACTGACTGGCTCACTGACTGACTCACTCTCACTGGCTGACTATCTCACTGACACTCTCACTCTCACTCACTGACACTCTCACTCACTCACTGACACTGACACTCACTCACTCACTGACACTGACACTCTCACTCACTCACTGACACTGACACTCACTCACTCACTGACACACTCACTCACTCACTGACACACTCACTCACTCACTGACACACTCACTCACTCACTGACACACTCACTCACTCACTGACACACTCACTCACTCACTGACACTCACTCACTCACTGACACTCACTCACTCACTGACACTCACTCACTCACTGACACTCACTCACTCACTGACACTCACTCACTCACTGACACTCACTCACTGACACTCACTCACTCACTGTCACTCACTCACTGTCACTCACTCTCACTCTCTGACTCTCACTCTCACCGACTGGCTCTCTCACTGACTGGCTCTCTCACTCTCACTGACTGGCTCTCTCACTCTCACTGACTGGCTCTCTCACTCTCACTGACTGGCTCTCTCACTCTCACTGACTGAATCTCTCACTGACTGGCTGACTCTCACTCTCTCACTGACTGACTCTCTCTCACTCACTCTCTCACTGACTGACTGACTCTCTCTCACTGACTGACTCTCTCACTCACTCTCACTAACTGACTGACCGACCTTCACCCTCCTGTTATTTATGCCCCCCCATAACAAAAAAAACAACAAGCAACCATTGGGACAGGCAGATACAAGTTGCCAGCATTGAAAGGACAAAAAAAACTCAAGACATTAATACTTTTTTAATATGGTGGTTCAGTTGTACATAATGCTTTTTTGGTCATATCTAAGGTAACAAAAATGCTTCTGGCACTTCTTTATTATAACTTTTCAGCATGCTGCAGACTTCTGTGCAGCACAGCTTAAAGACATAGGTAAAGTCAATATCTCTGGCTAAACACTTATTTTAAAAGTCGCTGCTTGTTTAGTTTACTTTTGGCCAGTCACTCTCCAACAGAGCATTTTGGCACTCCGACACCAACTGCTCCCTCCATCCTCCCCTAGTAGGTAACAGACATTGCCATTTACAATGCCAATAGCTCTAACTTAAAAAAATGCGAGACCCATTGCATTTCCAATGCTTGTTGTTACCTTGCCATATATGAAGCACCTGCATAAGGTTAATGAGGTGGCAAACTGTTTAACAGCGTAACCTTCCCGTGACCTACCACCAATTTGAGATATGGGCAACACAAGCATTTGCCTTAAGACATTCAGCCCAATCCTGCAGGAACGCATCCTCTCTAAACAGTACCAAAACCACCCCAAGTAGTAATCTGCCTCTTTGCCCTTCATGAGTGTGATGAAGCTGGAGCCCAGTGGAACAGTCCATGTCTAGACGCTCCATTTCCAAACAGAAAGCTTGTAAAAAATACCTTGAAAACTATCTTGGATACATTGTTGTGCATTATATTTCCTCACCTCTGATCCATTGCCCTTTCCTTCTTCCCCACCCCTTCCCTTATCGCGATTGGTACATTCTGAAATGACCGTTGGAATGTTAGGAGAGGCAGTTACGAGCAATGAAAGTGAACCATGTGATGAAAGGCTTGAAGACACTGTTCTGGAATAAAAACTTTATTTTTAGTTACCCATTTGGATTTCTTCTTATACCCTCTGTGCTACCTTCCGTTACTTCCTATGATGCTTTGCTGCGTCTTTGCTCCAAATTAGTCTGAAGCAATGCTACTCGAAGGGCACATATCCTGTAGCACGCCAGTCTAAATACACCATTTTCATTACGACTTTTGAAATTCCAAGGTCTTAAATCATACAGTGATGCTGAATTGTGCTGGATGTGCCTGTTCAAGATTTTTGGCATCAGTTTTGGGATTCTACCCCAGATTCTCTACTAACTAAAACCAATAAATGCATCATATATGCTGCACAATAGACAGGTCTCATCCTGTGTTTTGAAGGTTGACTTTGTTTTCAATACAAGGAGGCACTACAGAGATACGTCTAAGGCAGTCAATATACTTCCTTCCCAGTGCATTATTTAGCCAACATAAAGTGAGTAATAATGGAAATAAGCTCATTTATTCTTAGAGGATAAGTTGAGATTTGGATAAGGTCATATCTGTGCACAACAAATGCATCTTCTCTAGGAAATTTCCAAACATACTCTAGAAGCAAGATGATCCTTAATGCATACTATTTTCTTTACAGCCAGGATTAACCTACCATACACAGTGGAATACCAGGGTAACCACTCCCTTCACATTCAATGTGTTTTTTCAATTACTTAGGTATTTCATATTCTGGTTATAACATACAATCTATGCTGCCCTCCTGCCAGCGTCAACTGCAGCATATTTTTCCCTCCTAGTCTATAGGCATAGTTTCAACTGCCACGCTGATCTCACCACAAGTCTTGTAGTATGTGTGGAAAACCAATAAAAAAAACTTTAAAGAAATAATTCAAGAGGGAAATTCTGGAGTACCGATAGCGCGTCGGAAAGTTCAGGTGGTTGCCAAATGCTCAAGAGACATCACCAGAGAACATCTGCGCGATGAGGTAAGGCGCACCAGTGACAGCCCTGCAAAGAGTGGAGGGGCGCTTGACTGATGTGTCTAGTAGGGATCCAGATGTGAGGGCCTCAATATTGCGTGGAGGTGGCAACGGAGTGACATGCATGTATGTCCGAGGTATGAGGACCACTTGGCCCATACCCAGAACATAAGATGTATGAAGGATGCTCGATACATTTACGCATATAGTCGCTACTCCACCTAGCTTTATACTTTTTTGTAGTGTCTCAAGCAACAGTCCTAAAATCTTTAAACTCCCAAAGCAACTAGTGGGAAAGTAGGGGGAACCAGAACCAACTCTCCAAGTTCTGAAAAGTGAAAGGACTTTAACATTGAGCAGAGAAATGATTAATAGCTGGTTGATATCTTTCAAACTTGCAGAGGAACTTCAGCCTCGAGCAGTTTTCCACCCAGGGACGTAAATTCCATTGGTGCAGCAGGTGCAACGGCACCAGGGCCCAGATTCCTGAGGGCCCACAGAACCCCGATTATTGTGGTATTTTATCTTTCGAACAGCAGCCACGGGACCCCATTTCCTTGCTTGCACTAGACCCCAAGACAGACTAGCTACGGTCCTCTTTCCAAAGGCTTCGCGGATTGTTATTTTGGCATTCTGACGTGTTTGGAAGGCGACTAACCAGGTTACGTTTCTGCCAAAGTCGTGACCTGAAGGGAAAGTGCCGCTAGCGGAGTCTAACGAGAAACACATACGACAGAGAAGCAGTCCAAGTCCCTCTCCTGAGAGAAACCCTCGAGATAGCGCGCGAGGAAACAATGCAGTTACCTCAATGAAATAGTCCCTCCACGGTGTTCCGCCAAGCTCCCTGTAACCGGACACTCTGCCCTCGCCCACAGGACTGAAAGGATGTGAAATGGAAATATTTCCTGTCTGCCGCTTGCCAGCTCCTGCGCTCAGAGTGATGGACCAGATGACACCCCGAACAATAAATTCCTTTATTCGCCGTGCTTGGGAGAGCGCTTTAGGGATTTCAAGCGTTCAAGTTTCAGGCTGGAAAAGCGTAATGTTATCCGCAGACTGTCCATGTGCAACAAAAACAGAAGCACGGGTTCTGGAATGTTCACCACACGACGAGCAAACTTGTGTATTAATAAAGAAACGAAAGTAACAGAGCAGCCCGCAGTAACCAGCGGAACGACTAGTAGGGCGTTTCTACAGAGGCGTAAGTGCTTACAAATAATCATTCACAGGCGTAAATGAAGTTCGGGCGGGGGCTTTAAAAACCCCGTCAGGATTGCAGCAGTTCAAATTGGAACCTTTTTAATAACAGATTGGTAGACATTGTGTTGTTAGTTATGTAAGGTAAATAGTTCGCGTAGCCCATTCTTAAACACAAATTTTGTGACCAGACGCAAGCAGGAAAGCGGATCTCAGTGAGACAAGTGGGGTTGGCATGTCTTCGGTTGGGAGGGGCGCGAAACTGAAAAGATGGTGACAACGTTACAGAATAAACAGCCAAAAGGCGCGTTGTTTTTGCGGCCTAACAGGCAGTGGTGCAAAGTAATGAGCCAGGTCGAACCACGCTTAAGAAAAGAAAAACTGCTTTCTCTAGTCCTTAGTAATACTGGCAGGGTGAACTGCAAAATCAGTCTGGTAAATGTATGACGCAATGTAAAATATTTATGGAATATGGCGCAAAGCATGGGGTAAATTGTGACAAGAAAAGTACTGGGATTAAACCCTCAGTGAAGGCTGACCCCGCTTGTCATTCATTTTAACTGAAGTGCAAAGCTGGGAATTTATTTGGAGGTGTGGGACATATATATGTAGTGGCACTACGTGAGTATCATTCCTGTAACTAGCAGCATATCACAGCATCACTAACAAGCATTGGCAACGCCAACAGTTCCTGGTTTACTCTGGTAATTTGCGCATCAGCACATCAGAGTGAGGAGAGACACGAGATGGTATACACTCGAAAAGCAAACGGCATTATAAAAGGGAGGAATATTCCACTAGGCTGAGGCAAGACATGAGTGACAAAGTGTCAAGTTCAAAGAGGCTGGTCAAAGAAAGCGAATGGTTGGAAGGAACGGACACAAAGCACACTATGTATATTGATAGCAACACACCTCAAACGCAAAACAAAAACATCTGTTTCATCTGTACAATATCTGTTTTAGCGCATAATACTGTAACTTTGTAGCTTCTTAGAACTTTGAAATACCAGACATTACCATAACAATGTGTTGTTGCTGAGTTTGTCAATCTCTGAAGGAAGTCAGCCTTTGCGAGATTCTAACTTGTGCTCAGATATCTCAAACATTAAAAATATAAGCTTAGCTCACTGAGCTTGCGAATCACCCACTTCAAAAATACTGCAATGGTATGATAAGTCATTTCTAAACACATACTTTTATCTCGAACTACATACTAATTTTAATTAGGGAAACTGTGCCAAAGTAAGAGAAGGGGAAAAAAATCGCCCACCAATCAATTCTGGATTCAACAAGGAGCAGACAGAATTTGCCTTTTACCATACTAACTAGAAACAAGCATTTACATAGGCAATCGGTCTCGTCTATGGCTTTGCCAATATGATTTAGCCATGTTGTACACTATTGTGGTTGCTATTCAGTATGGCTAAAAGTTATTGGTATAAAGAGGCGTGAGTGAAGTGTTCTACAGTGGACTGTAGTGTTAAGGAGTGGTGTGGCATAGAGTGGTAAAGAGTAGAGTTGAGTGGTATGGTGCATTATAGAGTGGCGTGTAGAGTTGTGGAATGTAATGTAGGGAGCATAGTGTCATATAGTGAAAGTGAGTAGAGTTCAGTGGAGTAGATTTTTAGAGTGAAGGAGCTTGTTAGAGTAGAGTGTTGGGGGTACCACAAAGAGAACATGCTGTGTGATCACAGGAGGAGAGTGGTATTCTTGCCATGTTTGTACTAACGCGCTCCATAAAAAAACCATTTGTATTAGAATGTAGGAACGTATTCATCTTTCTGTAACATGCCAGTACTGTTGCAGCTTTCGAGGGCAATGTGCATTTGGTATTTCGAAGAACAGATATTTTACTATCTTGGTTTCTGAGGGCCAACATATGCACTAAAAGTTTAGTCGGTGATCCCTAGACCCTCTGCTGTCTTAGCTCAGGTGGTGGCAGGCCCCCTTGCATGTCCTTTAGAACATGGGCACATGCCCGATGGCTTGGCAGCACCTTCATTTATGGACCCTGCCCCCTTACGCTCTGCACTTTTGCACAGTGTCATCTCTGTTGAAGTGCCTGCTTTGACCTGCGGTACAGCTTTCATGGGGACTTAAGCATATTAGAAACATACAGTGAATCCCAGGGGCTTTGGTTTGGATTGGTTTGGGGCAGATGGTTTTGGATTGGAGTGGGGCAGATGGTTGTGGATTGGAGTAGGCCAGATTGTTCTGTATTGGTGTGGGGTAGATGGTTTTGGATTGGGGTGGGGCAGATGGTTTTTGATTGGAGTGGGGTGGGAGGTTGGAGTGTGGCGGACTGGAGTGGATTGCAGTGAGTGGTGTGGGGCGGATTGGGGTGTACTGCATGATTATGTGTTAAAGCATAATTTCGAAAATTACACTGAAAAATGAAACAATTTCACTTTGCAATATTTAGAACAAGATAATCTTTTGAGAACAGCACCCATGAGCAAAAACAAAACAAAACACGAGTGCAAAGTGAGAAAAGAAGACTTAGCAAAATAAAAAAAGTTAATTATAGAAAACAAAACTTTGCAATTTTGTTTGTCCTGTTAGGCACGTTTTTGCCAGTGACACGCCTTCTGTTTGCAGTGCACTAGAAGTTAAAATAAAAAACCAAAATAGTACCTCAATCAAGTTGGGAGCAGCGTGAGTGAAAGTAAAGATCCAATGGTGTGTAATGTTGCTTCCGCTACCCCAGGCATTTTGTTGAATTGAGGTCTATGGGGACAGGCAGCAGCACAATGGGAGAGAAGTACAGGATGGTTTGTAATAAGGCCTATATAGGCTATGTTGGGAAAGATGTGCAAGGTTTGAAAGACTTGTTGGATAAGTGGTGCTCTGGGAAGCATGTTGGTGCCGTTCTTAAATGGCCAGTATGCTGCTCTTAACAGTTTCGCAATGCTTAACAGTGAGAAGAAAAGTGAAATCAGGAGCGTTGCACTTCACATTAATTAGTTGTTTTGAGTTACTCAGCTGAATTACCAGATGCCTTTTGTCATTCATTTTACAAGCGTGGACTTACTGTTTAGTGACACGTCAGTCCAATTGATCTTGAAGAAGACTACAATTCCCCAAATTTTCCTAACCCCCCACAGGGAACCGGCTAAAAAAGCCACCTATGGCTCTCGGAATGTACGAGCGACGTGCCATGACACAGGCATTCCTGGCACACGTCACTGCGACCTGGGGCTTCACAGCAGACATTAGAACAGGTAACGTGGTCGCTTCTGGCGTATCTAGAGGACTGCGGCCAGAAAATGTATAAAGCGCCTGGAATCTTCAAGTAGTATTGTGAGACATCTTTATAATTACTGTTTTACTTGTAAAAACGACACTCCATAGTCTAGTGCCTCAAAGTACTAAAAAGGCACAGCCAAACGCCTCAAAACACTAATAACAAAAGTGAAGCATTCATGTGCTCGGTACGGCAAATGAAGGCGCCTATAACAACTTAGAAAGACAGAGACAAGTGCACATGTGCTCCGAACAGTAAAGTCTAGCACCTCTAGGCAGTCGGAAAGTCAAAGTCAGATGACTAAATGCATATATAATACCAAATGTAGGAAAGTAGGATCTTTCTGGCATAGATACCCCCACTTTTTGCCTGGTGTCTGTGTGTTGACTGTAGTTCACAGGGATCCTGCTAAACAGGAACCCAGTGACAGTGCTCTCTCCTCTAAATTTCCTGGTAAGTACTTTGTACACCCCACAATTGGTATACTGGTGTACCCCTGTAAGCCCCTAGTAAATGGAACTGAGATACCCAGGGCATTGGTACACCAGGGGTCTCCCGTGGGCTGCAGCATGTACTGTGCTGCCCATGCAAACTGCGTTTGTAGAGCTGCTATCGCAGTCTGCGTGAAATGGTGCATGCACCTTTCACTTTAGATAGGTTTTCCTTATATCCCGGTCGCTGCACTTAAAACCTATAAGACACCCCTAAGGTAGGCCCTTCAGTCCAAGGGCAGGGTGCATGGTTCTAGGTGTGAGAGTACCCCTGCTCAAGCAACGTCGACGACCAGTTTGCTGATCCTGCTGTCCCACGGACATCTCCCGGCTCTGCAACACAGGTGGTGGTTTGTTGGCTTTCCAAAGGCCTGACAAGTCTTCCCTGCAACTTGGGAGACTGTAATCCCTCGCCAGCCGACCTGAACCGCATCCTGTGTACCACGTCTGTTTGCCGTTGCAAAGGCATGTTGATTCTCCTTACTGACGATCTTCGAGCTCCAAGAAGCCCCAGTTTCAAGCATTGCACAGATCCAAGAATGACATCCTGCCTGCATCCTCTGCACCGCGAGCCTTCAACTTCTGTGTGCTGCTGAGGCTTCCCTGCATCTCCCTGTGCCTGCTGCCAGAGGGTCCTCGAGGGGGCTCCAACGATTCCTGCTGGCTCTCCTGCGTGCTGAGGGCCGGCCCAGACTTACCCATGCTGGGTTAGTGTCCCAGACCTTGCTGGTTGGCAACAAAGCATCTTTTTCTTTGACCCGAGTGTTGCGGTTGCCAAGGCTTGTTGGTGGTCCTGCCAGCCACTGACCCTCCTGCATCCTTCATCCATCGTGGGCTGTCTCCTGTGCTCCTGCATTGTCGCCTGGGCTCCACAGCTGCTTCATCAACACCATCGTGCTACAGCAAGTACCTCCGACAAGGGTTGGCATTTTGCTCCTTCTCCTCCTGGACACTTCCGGGTGACTTGGACTCTGTCTCCTCTGCTTTCAGGTACTTCTCGTCCAGAATCCACATGTGGGTCCCACCATCCTGGTCCACAAGTCGCTGTAGCCGCCGGACTTCCAAGATCCTCCATTGGCTCCTATGGGCGGTTCAGACACCACTTCGCACATATGCACATACCACCTGCAGTAGGTATTCTGGTTCCCTGGGTATCAATGGGTGGTTTGGCTCTCCAACGTCCCTTGATCCAATTGATGTCCTCGATGTCCTTTGGGAAGGGTCCTGAAACAAGAGAATATCAACCACAACTTACCTTGTGTTATCCTGTGGTCATTTGACCCCGGTGTAGCCACTCTGCACCCTGGCGTCTTGGGATCCTTAGCTACTCACCTTTGGTGGTTTCGTGCTTCCCCAGGGCTTTTCCATCCTTGGGTATCAGTCTTGTTTTGGTACTTCTTTCACATACCACTTTCTTATTATATGGTTTGGCCCCCTCATAGGGCCCAATGTGTTTTTATAAGCTACTTACCTGTTTTTGAAGTATTTCTTGTGTGTATTTGATATCTCCGGGTAGGAGATATACCAAGTTAGTTATTAGTGTTGTGATACAAAATACTAAATTAATTTTATAGACACTTGTGTGGTATTTTCTAGTGTGAAGACTTACTGACTGCCTACTGTGGTAAATGCACCCGCTTTACACCCTCCTGGATAAGCTTTAGCTGCTCTCCACAGCTACCCCTTCAGAGCTTTGGTTATCAGGGACCTAAACACCATCACTAAGGGTTGCCTGGACTCAGTGCACAGTGCCTCATTCCACCCCCCATAAAATCTTCTTTTGCTACCTCTCTGAAGGATGTTTTGCATTGGATGCAGAAAAGCTTTCTCCAATGCACTGCAGACAAAACAAGAGACATCCTGACCAATTTTAATTGGCCTCAGGACATTCTCTCTCTCCCCTTTCCGGCTACAGCAGCTAAGAATATGGGAGTCAAATTTGATGAAAAGCTATCCATGGACACCCAGATTAGGTCAGTAGTCGGGACCTGTTTTGGTCTGCTGTGTTCCATCAGGAATGTTTGGACATGTTACCAGTCGAAACCCGCAGGACAGCAGTCCATGCTTTGATTACATTAATGGCTAGACTACTCAGATTGTCTGTATATTGGGATGCCAGACTAAGATCAGGAATCGTCATATTGTCCAAAAACGCTGTGGTCTGGCTCATTTTGGGCCTATTAAGAAGGGTTTTAGTCTCTTATATGAGGAAACTGCACTGGTTACCCATTAAGGAAAGGGTCTGATTAAAGCCCTAATTTTTTTTTCCAATCAAGGGTCCCATTGTGGAAACGTGTTTTTACGTTGGCATAAGCTACAGCCATTTTGGCTATGGTTTCCATTTTGTTTCCTTCATAATTCCTCCGTCCTCTGCTGCTCGTCTTTTTTCACTTTGCTTGTGTTATCTATTTTAGTGACTTCCTGACTCAGCTAAAGCAATGTATGTGCTGCGGGTTTGTAGCTGACGGTGCACCTGGTTTTAGACTTATCTGTTGACTGTTTACCACTGCCATAAGCATTTCTGCTTCCCCCTCCCACTTTGCTGACCAAGTGGTTATTCATGTGCCCTTGTTTGCTGATAGCTATTTCTAAACTTGTTTCTTCCAATTCTGTCCATATGCTTGCACTGCAAAAAGGCAGTATATAAGGACGCTGGTTTGTGAGTTCAGGGTGCCACCTCCTGCAACACTTGAGTGTTGTTGGACGTGGTTCCACTCATGAGTGAATAATAAACTTGTTATTTATTTCCAACTCCAGTGCTGATCTCTATTTTGTTGGTTTTTGAACCCGTGGACAAGAGGGTGACCCTGCACCAGTGTACCCCTAAAAAGGTACATTTCCACACCATAATCGAGGCCCTAGCGACCTGATCTGGAGAAGTCTCCATTATACTCCCTCTAGAGCTCTTATATCGGCCACAGCTCAGTTTGTGAAAATTCCAAAGGTTAGTTTGGCCAGACAGAGAGGTCGCTCTTTTTTAGTAGGCAAGGTATGGAATAAGCATCCACTCTTTTTGCGTGCTATTCAGTTTGAGGCTCATTTTAAGAAGGAACTAAAAATGCATCTTTTTAAACAAACTTTGCGTGTGGCTGTTCTAATTCAAGCAGAGTAGTGCCAGAACACTCCCCCCCACAGTAGCTGTGCACTCTATAAATTGGTTCATTCATTCATTCATTCATTGTCACGGTTTGGGTGTTAAGAGATTACTAGTCTTTATAAGGATTTTCCCTATGCCTACCTTGCTACTATAATTACCATGGGTCTCTGGGGAGCATTGGTTCAAGATGGCAGAAGTTTTCCACCCATCAAGTGACTATCCATTAGCTTCTGTCTCTTTTGAAATAGCAGATTACGAGCAGTCCAAGCTTTTCCCTCTGCTTAATCTCCACCACAGGTTACTGGATATTTTTTCAAACTAAAAGTCTAACTTTCCTTGTGTTTCCATTAAAAAATATAATTTACTGCAGGACCTGCTCTCTGCCCATCCAAGATGGCTACCAGCATTGGGATGCAAGGTGACTACCCGTATCAACATGGTAACAGACACAATTTATTCCCAGACTTAACGTGGTGTGTGGACTATCTAGCAGCTACAACCGACTGAAATGCCTTATGTCAATACCATTTATAAACGAGGAGCCAGGAAACTTATCCAAATGTTCCTGATGGGGAACATCCTTAACAACGACTCCGGAACAACGAGTTCCGGAGTCACGCCAGCCTAACAACGACTTGCAGGAACAACGACTTAGCCTGAACCACGCATGTGCGTGGTTCAGGCTAAGACGGTCTAGTGTTCCAGATGGAATCCAGAGGAGCGTCGGAGGAACAGGAGAGGTAAGAGGGGTTCGGGGTAGATTTTAAAGGGTAGGGGATTCGTGTTAGTTTTTAGGGGTGGAGGGGGCTTTGTATAATTTTTTAGGGGTTGGGGGAGATCGTGATAGTTTTTTAGGGGTGGGAGGGGTTTGTGTTAGTTAAAAGGGGGCGGGAGGGGTTTGAGTTAGTTTTAAGGGGTGGGGGTTCGTATTAGTTTTTAGGGGTTGGGGGTTTCGAGATCGGTTTTAGGGGGTAGGAGGGGTTTGTGTAAGTTTTAAGGGTGTGAGAGGGGTAGGAGTTAGTTTTCAGGGGGTGGGAGGGGTTAGTGTTAGTTAATAGGAGGTAGGGGGGTTCGTCTATGTTTTTAGGGGTGGGAGGTGGGGGGTACGGGGTAGATTTTAGGGAGTGATAGGGGTTTGGAATAGAATTAAGGGAGGGTTTTACCATGCATTCCTTTATCACGAAAATTCGTGGTAAAAGAAATAGTTGAGACGCGGTCGTGGTACAGACCGCGTGGTTTAGGGAGTCGTTGTTGAGGAACTCGTTGTTCCAACATACAACCGTTCCTGATACAAGCTGCAAAATTATTTACACTGGATTTCCTTAAATAGCTCTATGTTGGTGCTTTGACTTGATTACAAAGGGCACCCTGCGCTCTTGATGCCGCTTTCCGACAATCTAGGTTTACAGCTAGGCCTCCACCACCATAAGATACTGTGGCCCCACAGATGTGGGCCTTTGGATGAATCTTTACTCAACACAAGAACTTGTAACCCCATTTTCATGCAATTGTGTCCAGCTCCTGATATCCTAACCCCCAAAACCTGGTCTTACCACAGCAGTGTATGTGAGACATGACCGCCAATTAGGGATAGATGCTAACCGGACTTCCCTTTCTGCCTAAGGTATCAGAGTTTACAAGAGCAATTACAGAAACGGAAAATATAAGGCTAGGAGAGAACCATTTACTTTCTGTAGTTTGCACTGGTCGACACTCTCCTAGCCTCTCGGGAGCAGCAGCTGAGAGGCCAAGTATGGAAAGTGGTCCTCCCTGTGACATCATCAGTGAACAAAGAGCGGATGACGTTGCTTCTGCTACCCCTAGCATTTGGGTCGATGGACGACCATGACATCGGCATCCTACTTTCAACCCCCTCCACATTCCTCTAGGAGTGTGAGTAGCGAAGCGGTGGTTGTGACAACATGGAATCAGTTTGCATTCTTTCAAGCAAGGGTAGGGGCATATGCATTTCTAACCAAACCATCCACGTGTGCCTTTCTATGCTACGTACATAGGCGTGGAGCATAAAAAAACTGAAGCCAAAATACAAAGCAAATCTAAAAAGCAAAACAAAATTGAGGAAGGAGGCAAAAGCAGAGATCCTAATCAAACTCTCCCTGTAAAGAGTATTCAGAGAAAGACGGGTGTACAGCAGACACAAAGACCTGTGGATTAGAGAACAAATACCGCATTCTGTAAAAGCTGGACCAAACTATATAAAACATGCTGACTGCAGCCCGCTCCCGCCTGCATTCAATACCCCACTATTTAAACTCCGCATGACTGTTCACGGCCAGTGGTCCTTCCTTCAAAGAAATCCGCAAGTGAATGGCACGATAAGAGAATTACTTTCGGAGAAAGCCAAGCCTAACCCAGCAGCATTATGCCAACTTCATACATAAAAGGTTAACAGACTGTGTGCCGCTGCAGTCTGTGCACAGCACTGGGGAACCACCTTTTACCTGCTAATAGCCAGTAAGTGCCAACATTATTAACTTTTATTTCCGTTTCCAGAACGACAAGTGAACTAGGGGCTGAATTCCATAACTCATGTGCGACTGGACTTGTTCTCCTAACCAGCCAAGGGCTTGGCTTTTAAAGGAAAAGGTTCACTTTCCACATTGAGCACCGCTATACAAACAGGATGTGGGCGCATCAGGCCTTTTAAGGGCCTTTTATGTTTGAACATCCATTTTTCCTGGTATCCCCGCATTATGGACCATATTGTTCTATGTAGAGTTTGCAATTAATCTGCTACCTCACATTTACCGGAAGCCTTCAGTTTCTTCACCTATATAGTTAAGTCCTGTAGTTCACATTATACTACAGCTCCTCAGAAAAACTAGAAGGTCCTCAATGCAAAGGAAGACCAGAGAAAGAGAAAGTGCTATCAAAAACTAAGACATACACCTGAGCATTATTAAGGATGGTGTGAAGTGCACTCAATAGGTGTATGTGGATTTCACATTACTAAGCTGGTTGGGTCTTTTAAGACTTATTATTTGCCCGTATATTTTGCAGCTTGCCTCAGATTCACATGCTGTATACATAATTCCTGCCTAGGCTCGGCTGCATCTCAGATGGTCTTCCGCTCCGCAATCTGGCTCCAGAGCTGGCATTGAAGACCCACTTACATACTACTCCGAGCACAGTTAGGTCACTACTCATGGATATGTGCATCCTATCTGGTCCCAGTTGAGACCCTTAATCATAGGTGTGTCCAAACTACTGATTCCAGTTGAGACACTACTCCTGGATATGTGCAAACTACTGATCCTAGTTGGGACGCTTCTAATGGACATGTGTACATTACTCTGATCCCAGTGGGGATGCTACTCACGGGTGTGCACATACTATTATGACCCCTGCTGGGATGCTACTCATGGGTGTGCACATTCTACTCTGGTCCTAGTTGAGACACATGGGTGTGTACGTACTACTCTGATTCTAGCTTTGTTGAGACTCACAAGGGTAATAACGCGTCACGCTGTGGCAGAGAACAAAAAATTAAAATCAGGGCCATTTCTAGTTAGCCACAGTTGGGGTTTCATAGTCCAGACAGTGTCCCTAATATTAATGCCATTAATATTTCGCACAATGACATTCCCAAACATTAAATGGCGGTAAGGACATTCCTGCCAGGCAGTAGCATTTTCCACAAGTTAAAGGACGAGCAAGAGAGGGCCAAAATGGGGTGAGGTGGCAGAGGGAAGAAATTCCTCTTAAAATCAGCTCACCGCTTTCTAACTTCAGTTTGAGACACTGAAGAGAATGATACTATAGCATGCTTGCAGACTTTCGCAAACCTGTCACTTCATGGCACTTGAGAGCTCTTTTTTGTTTCTAGCCAGGCACAACTGCTTCCTCATTCAATAGTATATTTAGAGGATCTAGCAACATGTTTAACAAAACAAAAAAAAAAAATATCAAGCTTGTCCGTCGACCAAGCCAAAACTTGTGTCCGCACTACTCCTGTCAAACATACATACTAGCCACTCAAATGGGTATACTGTAAATTAAGTTCTCAATTACAAACAAGCAGAGCGGTGCAGAGTGGACTGGGACGGCGCAGAGTGTCAGAGGGGAGTAAAGTAGAGTCAGAGTGGAGGGGGCGGGGCAGAGTGGGGCGGGGCAGAGTGTCAGAGTGGAGTAAAGTCAGAGTGGAGGGGGCGCAGAGCGGAGTGGCCGAGAGTGAAGTGGCATAGGGTGGCATGGAGTGTGGTGCAGAAGAGTGTCGTGCAATAGAGTGGCGTAGAGTATGCATAGTGCGTTAGTGCACTGCCGTTACAGACAACACATTTTCAAGTGAAATGACCATTACATTTGCGCAGGCAGTTTTACTGATAAAAATATACAGCGCACAAATGATAATGTGTTGAAATTACATCACCTAGTGTTCTGATTTGTTTTGATTGTATTAAAATATTTGTTTCCCCTACACTTCCAAATTAACAAAAACATTTTCTTCTTTTGTGCTTTCCTAATTCTGATATATTATGAAATATTGGAACAGTTCATTAACGAACATTTAAATTTTGTGGAGTGTCTAAGTAAAAAACCTTTTCGTTCCCAGTACCTGGCAAGAAGGTCACATACATCCTCTCACTTTGAAGTTGGAGAAAGAAAAGTAAACACAGAGCAGGACATTTGACCTCGGTCTTTGAATGCACAGCAAATGTAACAAGATTGGAACAAAACTTAAAGGCCTGTTTACAGAAAGTGAAGACTCGATGGTTAACAAGCTTTGCTCCATGGGAGGATCGAAGACATGCTGGACAGCTTAAAACATATAAAACCAGCAAATAGAAAGCCAGAAAAAGTGAGTTACAAACCACAAAGCCAATGATAAGCAATGGGCGGAATGCATTCCCAGAGAAGATTTCGTAATGCCCACAAGAAGTCTTTTCGCAACCAGACAGCTGCGTTGTCTGGTAGGCTTCGACCTAAAAAGGTCCTGGCTTGTTGAGCACTTGGACCATAGCATGACTGCGCTGCCAACTGTAGTCCAATTTGTGGCACGGGTCTGTACATTTCAAGCCAGAACATCATAACAAGTAACAGATGCTGCCTTTCTATTCGGCGCATTGTTCCTCCAGTCATTTGCATCATTACTTTTCTTAAAGAAGACCTACAAATAGTACATTTCATAAGCAGTGTCAGAGAGTCAAGAAATCTGAAGACCAAATGGACATTATCAGGAGGGTATCCGTGGCTGACGAAGGTGCCAGCCAGTTTAGGGTCTCACTGTTAGACGCGAATGAGCCACTGAAGGCTCGAGCCAGATGCCTAGCTCTGGCTCAACCCAAAGTCCTCTTGGATCCCAGAGCCCAAAACGAGACGAGCTTTCATGCGGCTTCTGCCTGCCATCCATCCACCTTTTAACCTAATGTGTCAAGAAAAAAAAAAAAAGAGAACATTAACCTTTGATGTAAAACAGGAGAACGAATCAGGTACCCATCTAAACCTGGAATAAATCCTAGCTTCCCTGCTTGATCAAACTGTGTGATGCTAGGCAAACATTTTATTTCACAACGCCTCTTTTTTCTTCATTACTGCATATGAGACAGATGTGAAATACGAGAGTTTAGGATGTGAGCTGTATAGAAATATCTCGTGTGTTTAATTTAGTAGACTATAATGTTGCTGCACGTGTAATAAGAATTTAGGCTAAATATATGGCGCACATGACAACTGACTTGTCTCTTGGCTCCTAATGGCAAGGTCGTCCGGGTGGGAGGGTCCATCAGTCTTTCCAAATTCATGTTCAAAAACTACCACTTTAAATTATTTCTTCTAATGAGGTGAAACTGTTCCTCATATTAAACAAATAAACGTTTTTCAATTTTGAAGAGGCAATTTTTTTTTTTTTTTTTTTTTTTTTTACATGGTGTATGTTGCACATTTTACATAGCAAGCATTTTGTTGGCTTGGTGCACATTCTTGTAGAGTGAAGCCAGACCCTTGGCTCGGCTCTGGCTCTGCTGTCCCTTCTAATTTATCTGCTCGAGCACCTCTTATTGCTTCCTCCAAATTTGGACGAGGAGCTGCAAACAGCATCGAGCAAGGCCATGCGATGATCTAATGGTCACTACAAGGTGAGGAGAGGACTCCACGGTGCAAACAAGGGCTTCAGCTTTTTTACGCCCCAGGATCAACTGTGGCTGGGAGGAGACAAGCTATACCGTGCATGTGAAGGGCTAGAGGAGTGAGTATTCCTTATCCAGCGGGCATGGCCATTTGCTGGTTATTCTCAGAAGGAAGATTGAAATGCTTTCTTTTCTCGCTGTGCACTCCAGCACTATAGTCACATGTCCACTGAACATCAAGGGGTGGGAGGAGAATTCCTTTTTTTTTTTTTTTTTAAGGTCTTGCCAACCAGGCAAATTTTAGCTGTTTCAGAGCCTTTGTGCGTTATACCAAGTCTTTGGTGGTCTTATAGTTGGCCCACTGCTTCCACTGGTTGACTTTAGTCACTCATTTGCTTACTTCTTATTCGATAGCTTGCCTTCCTATTCTTGAGTTTATCCCTCTCCATGAACACAGCCACTTTAGCATCTTTTTCAATTGGTTTATTTGTATCATTCACTGCTCACTTTGAGAAAACTTTTTTTTTGGGTTAAGAACTCCATGAGAGTGCCTGGTTTCCAGCTCTTTCCCTCGTGTGGTTCTCCTCTCCCAAACATCCGCCACGGCCTTCAGCAATGCTTTCTTGATCTTGTGCTTCTCGCCAGCCTCCCCATGTTGCTCTCTCCCTCTAATATAGGCTTTCCTACCCCCACCTGATTTTATTTTTATTCTTTTTCTCCCTGTTCACCATTTCTCTCCCTGCTCCAACAGGGTTTCTTATTTTTAAATATATATATATTCTTGGTTGATCAAGCGGCGCTAAAGAGAGTTCCTCTTTTTGAATTTATCAATTTATCTCACCTCAGTAAATTAAAAAAAAAAAAGGGTGCAGGTGTCATCTTCTAGGCATACGCTGACGTGAGGACACATGCACGAGTATACGTCATAACGCATGCATTCGCCTATGAAATGACACGCCAGAGGTGGAGTCATGACATCCTGTCCTGTTTTTAGGTCTCGCCTAGCGACGCAGCGCGAAGCGCTGTCGCTAGCGAGATCTATTGTTGTCGACTTTAGTTGGAAGGGGGACAGGACATGTGCACGCGTATGGCAAGACAGGAGATGTGCACGCGTACGGCTCGCAGCGTTCTCACAACTCCTGCTCGCACCATACGCGTGCACATCTCACGTCGCCCGGACAGGCCATGTGCACGCTCACGGCGTCTCTTTCAGACAGCCAATGTGCACGCTAAAAATGCCCCCATGATTGAGCGGCCCGCTGTCTGGCGGGTCCGCTAAGCGAATGGGCGCCGGCAATGCACCCAGCCAAGCCCTCACTCACCGGCTGATTCAGGACTCCGGCGTCTCTCCTCGGTGTGCAGGTTCCCTGGCCGTCTCCTCGGCACGCCGCGGGGCTCTCCTCACCACTCGGGAGCCCCGTCTTGCCTCTGGTGCCATGCAGTCTGCCTCGCTCTTCGCCCGGTCCCTCGGATGGGGCCGGGACTTCAGCATGGAGCCTGCAGGGTTCCGGACGTCCTCTCCGGCGGTTCCTTCCTGTTTCTGTGGCAGGCCCCGCCCACGTCCCAACGAAGGCTGCCTGACTTCCGGTTTCGCCGCCATCTGCACCGGAGTTCAGCTTGTTGTACAGCCATCAACCCCTTGTCAGCCCCAGGCCACGGCGCCGCGCAGCACGACACGCTCACTGACGTCCACTCCAGGTATAAGCGAAGCTAATTCCTACAGATAAGCTGCGCTGCTAAAACGGGATTTTGCCTTTTCCATTAGGAGCTCAATGAGAGTTGCAGAAGGTGAGCTCTCCCTGTGGTGGGAAATCGGGAGAGAGCTGGGGCTCAGGGCCCCAGAAAACCTAGCAGTGCTTAAAAAGATCAGATGGCTTACAGCGATCATCCTTCAAGCCTCAATCTAAAGCGAGTCGCCACAGTAAGGGTCGGAGAGATCACCGCCTCACTTACCTTGGTTATCGTTCTTGTGACCTGAGTCACCAGTGCATGTACAATTTTTGAGCACCAGCTTCTAGTATCCATGGGTCATCGCACTTCAGTTAAAACACAAGCATTTGCAATGCAAGGTCTCGCATTTGGAACAGTTTGAGCTCTTGGCATTGTAAATGACAATGCCTTTTATTTATGTGTTGGTTTTTAAAACATAAATAAAAGGCATTATCATTTACAATGTTAATAGCTTAAACTCTCGCAAATGCGAGACCTATTGCATTGCAAATGCTTGTTATATTTTATTTTGGGCAGTGCTGCTCTACATCGGCAAACAGCATTGGGTCCAAAAGGTGTGACTTAGTGGCTTTGCCAATGCTTGTTTGCTGTGGCAGGATGCAAACTGGACACTTTATGGTATGTGTTTTTCTTTATTCTTTTGTTTTCAATGAGAAGTGCAGATTGTGAAATACTTCTTTTGTTCTTTTAGCAGTCTTGAAAGGTGTACAGTGAAATGCCTATCGCTCAAGGTGTTTTTTCAACCCAACTTGGGCACTGCAACCCACAAAAAAAGGCACAGAAAGGCTAGCTTGGGGCATAGACGGGGTTAACAACACCTGGGGACAGTGTGTTTGTTCTTTAACCTCAAAATTGTGAGAATCAACACAGGAAATGCACATATGAAGCGTTTTCTGTAAACATGCACCAACATGGAGTACGCTGCAAACGTTGATCATAACTAAGGCTCCCTGTTTTCCGTTTTTACTGATTTTTACAGATAAATACAGAAAGAAAACATTTATTTTCTTGTCTGTATTTATTTTTAAATGTGGATAAAAACGGTAATTGGGTTGCTTTTTGAGTAATTCTAAATACTGTCTGCCATGACTGCCAGGCCAATAGATGTGTGGATTGATAGATAAGGGGGTTAAAAAAGAAAGGAATTTTAGTAAAGTGGCTTTAACAGCAGTAGATATGCACAAGGATGATATTGAAATTTGCATATTTCATATAAGTGCACTGATTTATCTTCGGCGGGTGTTCATAGCACTGAAATCTGGCAGGCATTCAAGCATGAGTGCATATTTACTGGTTAAATAAACGTGGAAATATACTAATTTCAGCTCAATTTTTCCACAAAACCCAAAATAAGTATGGATAAATACAGATAAAATTAGCAAAAAAGAAATATGGATAAATACAGACGGAAATGGCAAAAAAATAAATACCATAAATTCGGGAGCCCTAATCATAACTGTTTCGTCACTAGCATCCATGCTGCAATAATTCAGTCTAAGCTGCCCTTACCATAGGCAATTTTTTTGCAGGTTTGTTAACTTTGGGGCCGTCTGACGAATCTGCACTATTAAAAAGAGCACTGCAAGATTCACCTGCTGGCAAGTATAGTTTTTAAGGACGCATGCATGCGAAAGGCTGGACACCAACAAGCATTAAAACCAGCAACACACACACCAAGTACGAAGCGGAGACAGAAGGGCGAAAGAAAAGAAATCAACCAGAATGTGCTTAATACCGAGGAGCTCCATGGCTCGGACTGCACATATGGAGACACAGCCAAGTGTGACGCTTTCTTCAGCTTTAATTCTGGAAAACTCCATGACCTCCCTCCTAAATAAATAAAAAAAAAATGGAGCACAACTTTTTTCTTTTCATTACAACACCACAGGGGCCATCTTTAGCTAGGCACTCTAAAAGATTTTCATTAATTCGTAGTCAGCCATCCAGGAATTTTCTCACAGTGGTCCTAAACAAAAGTCATGGAAGTCCGGATTGCATGGTTGGGCCTGAATGCCATCTGAGAGAAGCTGCAGCCAAGCCTGCGTTCTCGCGGGGACCAGAAGAGGAAAAAAAATAATGCCACCACAGGGGCCAGAATTATAACCAATCACACACTTGCTTTATTAAGTGCAAAATCTGAAATAGAAAAAGAATTTCACGCAATATGTAAATTTTGTCGAACAGGAATTCACTTGCAAGGAAAAGAAGTTAAAATGTATTTCCGTATGGTAAAAAGGCAGCAAATCCTAAAAGAAAGTTTGCTGAATTCCACCCAAAAGCTTTCCAAGCAAGTTATCAAATTACAGATGTACATTTCAGATTTTGCACTAAAGCTTGGAAGAAACATTAAATACTCGTGGTGCAGCTGCAGGATTGGATTACACGGGATATTAAAGCCCTGGTGCAGCGACATAAAAACCAAAGCTGTACAAAAAATGGAGAGGAAAAACACACCTTGACCTCAAAAACACAAAAAAGTGCTGTTTGCTAGCTATGACGATGTGGAAGGCCAAGAGCAAACAAACAGTTTACAAACAGCCATTTAAACTCATTGGACAGATTTCAAATTGCATGTTATATTCTGTATAAAGAACACCAAATACTTTTGGCACAACGAAAGTGGCAATTTACAGCAGGTATTGTTCCTTCTGTTATACTGGAGCCAAACAAAATCAAAGAGAACCAAGTGTGCCAATTTCCGGTACAAACTCAATAAGATTTAGAGACTTACTGGCACTGAAGACATTAGCCGGCACAGTTATATACCTGGTGTGTTACTGACACCTGCAGCTCTCAAATGCATGGATCCCAGGGTTCAATGCCAAAAAGCAGATCACACGCACGGCGATGGCTTTACATTATGAAAATTGTATATTCTTTTTGATGGTCGATTACACATAAGCTGGAAAATGAAATTCAAGTGGACTGGCCAGCTGTGAAGAAATCCACCAACTTCAGATATACTAAAATGTGTGACCGTGTACTTATGACTTGGTTATTCAGACTATCTGGTTTGACGAAATATAAAATTTCCTTAAAATTGTGTGTAAATGGGCGCTGTACCGTCCGCAAAAAGTAACAGGAGAATTGAACTGTGAAATGTAAACAAAACAAAGATGTGTGCGGCCGAGTATGAAGTCATGAAAATAATAATTTCGCTATTTCTCCCTTTATGGGGTACTTTGGTGAATTACAGTGTGTTGACAAATCATACCCATTTCCAATCAAATGGCCAATATTAAATAATAAAAAAAAGGTAACAAAATATATTTTAAAAAATCACAGTGAGTGGTGAAGGGAGGGGGCGGGGCCTCAGGTGACATGTGCGCAAACACGCCCTGTGGTGCGTTTTAAGTTGGGGAATTAATTCCCCTTGAATCCTGAGGGACCCTGGGGGCCAACTAGCCCACCAGGTACCTTCAGTAAGCACAACAGAGTTGCGTTGCAGAGAGGTGAAAAAAGGTGAGTGGCCTCGGAACGCCTCTCTGCAACTCAGCTCTGTGGTGCTAACTGTAGGTACCTGGTGGGCTAGTTGGGCCCCAGGGACCCTCAGGATTCAAGGGGACTTAATCCCGCAACTTAAAACGTGCCACGGGGCGCGTTTGCACACATGTCACCTCAGGCCCCCCCTCCCTTCACCACTGTGCAAATCGCCCCGTAGCGCGTTTTAAGAGGTAGTTTTAATCCCCCTGCCCTATTATGTACTATGGACTTACAGAGGAGGTCATGCTAATCACAGGGGTACCCCAACGCATAGTGTTTGTAGGTGTTTTCACTGTATTCCAAGTGTCTTTTAGCATAGCACTGACTCCGGTTAGTCAAAGTCAGTTACCACCAGTACCCGTCTGAAAAAGTTGTGGGCACAGGATGATTTTGCAACAAGGCCTCTTTCTGCTCCTCTGTTGGTTCTTTCTGCACATCTTTTGCTTCTTCCTGCACTTTTCTTCATCTTTGTGGACTTCTGTTGCTTCTTTCTGCATTTCTTTTGCTTCTTTCTGTGCGATTTTTCTTCTTTCTTCACATGTCCTACCTCTGTAGGCATAGTTAGAAATTAGCATTTAAAAAACCTTTGAAATTCACTTAAAAAACCATAGGTTGCAGGCACGTTATAGTTAGAAATTAGCATTTAAAAAACCTTTGAAATTCACTGAAAAAACCATAGGTTTTAGGGAAAGTTATAGTTAGTTGGACATTGCACTCGTACAAAACCCGTGAAATTCCCCGTTATAGTTAGTTCAGCTAACTATAACTCGCGCCCCCGCAATGCACTGCTGATGACGTCACATATTACATCACACATGACATGGTCAGTGACATCACTGATGACATCACTGATGACATCTCAAATGACATCACTGATGACATCATCCACGTGATAATCTGATGCACCTCCTCACACCTTAATATAACCTTTGATATACCCACTCTAAATTACAGACTGCCATTCGCAAAACCATAGACACTCCAACACCAATAACTACATACACACTCACTGATTCTTAGGTCTACACACACATCCACTCACTCACCCGTACAGTCACTCATACTTACGGTCACTCAGTACAGGACTATCATATGCACTCATACGCCTACATAGACACTCACACACCGCCACTCATCCATAGAGGTACTCACACACCTAGTCAGTCATGCAAATAATTAATCACACTGCCATTTACTCACCTATACAGTTATACACACACCAGCTCACTTACTCATACAAATACTAGCACATTCTTACGCTCTTATACAATCACTGATACAAGTACACACTCATCCATACAGCCACTCTCACAATCACACACTCACTTATAGCTTTTATATACTCCAACACACATATATACTGCCTTTCACATATGTAGTTACTCACATGTACCACTGAGATATACATTCACTCACTAACACACCCATACACACACTCACCCACCCATACAGTCCATCACAGATGCACTCTTGAAACCATGCACCCATTGAATCACCCACTCACATCTATGCACAGAGTCACACACACCCCACCCACACAAACACTCAGGCACCCATACAGATACTCAGACAACCAATCAATAACTCATATAGACACTCATGTAGCTATTCACAAACCCATGCAGCCACTTACACAGCAACAGACAGACGGATACAGACATTCACCCAGTTTAGTCACTAACCCATGCATTCAGTAAGATACGTTTAATCACTCACATAGAGTTAGTCACGCACCTACTAAATCATCCATTCAGACACTTATACACCCACTCATTCTTCAATACGCCTTTCCCTATATATATTAAACATATTTAAACTTTACAGAAACACACAGTCACTGGATGATGTCATCAGTGATGTCACTGACCATGTCATGAGTGATGTAATATGTGACGTCACCAGCAGTGCATTGCGGGGGCGCGAGTTATAGTTAGCTGAACTAACTATAACGGGGGAATTTCACGGGTTTTGTACGAGTGCAATGTCCAACTAACTATAACTTTCCCTAAAACATATGGTTTTTTCAGTGAATTTCAAAGGTTTATTAAATGCTAATTTCTAACTATAACGTGTCTAAAACCTATGGTTTTTTCAGTGAATTTCAAAGGTTTTTTAAATGCTAATTTCTAACTATAACGTGCCTGAAACCTATGGTTTTTTAAGTTAATATATATAGATCTCTTTCTGCATGGTCCCTTTTTCCTGACTAGGTGGGCGCTTCTATGGTGGTGCGTGACGAGTACGGCAGGACCAAGCCGTTTCAATTCACAACACTTTTCCCCAAAGGGGACTTCTCACCACACTACAGAAGTCTATATTAGCAAAAATGAAGTCCATACCACATTACACCGTAAAGAAACTGCCACCAATGCTGTTCTTCATGCTGAAAGCTGTCACCAACCGAGCCTAATTAACAACATACCGTATGGTGAATTTTTAAGTGCAAGAAGGATCTGTTCCTAAAACAGCAACCATCTACTTCCTCTCAAAGATCCACAAACACCCCACTAGACCACCAGGCAGACCGATCATCTCAGCAAAGGGGGCCCTACTGGAACCAATAGCGAACTATTTGGATACCTATCTCTTACCATATGTAACGAAATTAACATCATATCTTCGGGACACAGGGGACTTGTTACGACATCTACAAGAAACACCGTGGGTAACAACATACCACCTCGTTACAATGGATGTGATATCTCTTTACACGAACATTCGCAATGAGATCGGTTTAACAGCTATTGAGTCCTTCTTACTAGAGCGGAACATCCAATTTGCCGACCATAACAAAATGCTACTTGAGATGATACAGATCTGCCTAACAGAAAACATCTTTATGTTTGGCGATGATATTTACCGCCAAGTAAAGGGTACGGCTATGGGCTTTTCATTTAGCCCAAGCTATGCCTGTCTGACAATGGGGTGGTGGGAACGAAGCATAGCATGGAATTCCAACAATGATCGGTTTGTGAACAAAATAGTTAGATGGCTACGATATATCGACGATTTGATTATCATTTGGGATGGATCAAAACAGTAATTTGCAGAGTATTTCGCCATCCTCAACAACACAGAAACGGACCTCAAATTCACATATACCATTAGTGACAACAGAGTGGTTTTCTTGGATACAGAAGTCTATATTAGCAAAAATGAAGTCCATACCACATTACACCATAAAGAAACTGCCACCAATGCTGTTCTTCATGCTGAAAG
Organism: Calotriton arnoldi; assembly: GCA_963921515.1. NCBI lineage: Eukaryota > Metazoa > Chordata > Amphibia > Caudata > Salamandridae > Calotriton > Calotriton arnoldi. The sequence goes on along the minus strand of CAWUFW010000037.1, from coordinate 869,554 downwards.
CTGTCACCAACCGAGCCTAATTAACAACATACCGTATGGTGAATTTTTAAGGGCAAGAAGGATCTGTTCACAGGAACTAGAGTGGCAAAAAAACAGCAAACTAATATCTGAAAGATTAAGAAGAAGAAACTATAACAAAAAATTAGTCTTGGCATGTCAACAAAAAACAGCAAGCTTAGCACGCTTTGAACTAATTACTGAAAAACAACCTCCCTTGAACAGTGATGTGACTTCTCAGGAAATAAGGTTGATAACCACATATTCTACAGAAAATAAACAGATCAGACACATACTACGAAAAAATTGGAACATACTCAAATTAGATCCTACTGTTGCAAAAATTGTGGGAGAAACCCCCAGTGTGACATTTCGTAGAGCTACTAACTTGAAAGATCAATTGGTGCACAGCCACTTTATAAATAAAAACAAACAGGCAACCTGGCTGAAACCCACTGGCTTCTTCAAATGTACGAACTGCAAAGTTTGCACCATAGCTAAAAACACAAAAGAAATTGAAATGGCCAACAAAAAAGTTTGGAAAATTAAACAACTCAACTTGCAAAAGCCAATTTGTAATTTACATAGTGGAGTGCCCCTGCCCTCTGAGATACGTGGGCAGTACAATATGTGATCTAAAGAAAAGAATATTGGAACATGTCAGGGCAACAATCAACACCGATAGGAGTAATGCCATAGCCAAACACATGGAAAAAGAACATGGTGGGAATTGGAAGCTGCTGACATTTTTTGCTGTGGAACAAGTGGAACTACAGGCATGTGGCGGAGATAGAGAAAAAAATCTTGCGCCAAAAGGAATCGAGACATATATTAAATTTCCGAACTTTGACCCCAAGAGGGCTCAACCAAGATGAGGAGCTACATTCGCATTTATGATGGATCCAATTGGGCTCGGGAAACCTTAAACATTGGTCTTAGATATAATTGTATCAAATGACATTCTATTATGTAAAACTACTGTCATGAATACAGCCTCCCTGTAACCGATTTTAATATGTATGTACAGTGCAATTAATTTTAACTTGGGTTTTAATACAACTGTATGATCCTAATGTAGTCCCACTTGGGGATGTGACCTAAATGGATGAACTCATAGATGACTAATGAAGTTTAATTAGTCTAGACACACATTGGTTAGGAATGAACTGATTAAGAATTGTAGATGTTCACTTATAATGATATCAAAAAGGAAAGGGACATACAGCGAGAAACCTATGGAATTATGAATCACCTATGGGAAGTAAGGGCCCACTGGAGGGCAAGATTTATAGTGGGATACATAAAATGTTTGTGCGCTTTGAGGGCATAACAATGAAAGTGAGAATTGTACAGGATTGCGCTCTCTAAATGCAAGAATGCTAAGGAAAAATTACCCATTACGGGCTCAATTGTAATACAAACAACCATGCCGAAATAATTGCAGGTTGAATGGCATGGTCAAAAGGTAAATGATTATATTAGATTACGGAATTGGAGCCATTTGGGAGACCCTGATATACTAGCATTCCCACTGGAGGGTAGTAACAACTGAATAGCGCCGTGCACTCGTGCGCTTTGAATATAGTAACAAACCATGGGTTCGATTCTTATCCACGCAGTGATAATAATGTTTTAACAACTGTAACTCCCGAAATCTTCCTAAAATCTGTATCCTTAAAATAGGACAGTTTTCATTTTTTTAAACATCAAGGAATGTGTTGTCACAAGGAAAAGTAAGACAATAGTAACCATGGGTCAGATAATCACAGCTGTATATGTGGAGTCATTGTATGAAAAATGTAAAGTGAGTTTATGTAAATATAATGATAGAATGAACATTTCATTGCCAAAATTTGTTTTATATAAAAAATGTAGTTAAAAGTTCTAACGATAATTATCAAAGCGCCTGAGCAGTAAGACTACGATTACCATAATGCAATGAAGCTACTCACAGGATGTGATGTCATATGGTTTAAATGAAGCAGAAATGGAATGCCGCTTTGTGTTGTCATTATCCTCGTGAACAAGGTCTCGGTGAAGACTGAAACGCGTAGAGGTGTGTTGGCATGCTATGAATAAACACCCTTGAACTACATAAAGTGGATGAATTGAATTAATCTTCGACAAAGAAGCACGGAGCTGTGAGTGCGGTGAGAAGTCCCCTTTGGGGAAAAGTGTTGTGGATATATATATATATATATATATATATATATATATATATATACACACACACATATATACATATATACACACATACATACATACACACATATACACACACAAAATCTTAAACATGTCGTTATGGGAGAATACTGTAATAAGTTATCTGCCAAAACAAACCTGCGGAAAACAAAGTCCTGCATCTTATGTAATGTTTTGTATACACCCTCAAAAAGTAAGTAGATTTACCTAAGGAATAAAAAAAGTTTCCTCTCAAAGACAATCCAGTTACCATGGAAAACGTGAAAGGCTTTACCCTCAAAATAGTTTGCTAATCACAGACTCAGCGAACCACAATTGTTTGCCATTTTGAACATTCGCTAGTTTACTATCATACACATTTTCGCGTGAGTGACCAAATAACGCGGTATTCAATTGCAAAACGACTGGAACATACGACCACAACCACAGACTTCCACTTTTCACCATTTTGTAACATTTACACTGGCATGAAACCCTGTAGCTTCTAACTTCGGACACGTTTTCTGAGTGGAATTAAAGGAAGTTTAATTAAAAGATCAACATAGAAAATGGAAACTATACAGCCTCAACTAAGAGAAGGGAAAAAAGATGTAGAGAATACAAATTACAAAAGAATTACTGCTTTCCAATGTATAATAGCCTGGTTTGAGTGACAAACGCAGCAATTCGTTCATTAGGAGTCTGGCTGTGTGATGCTAGCAAGGCAGTTCAGGGAACTTTGTGAGCACTGGAGGACGATTTAGTCACAAACATCAGGGCTGTTTGGCTGATCACATGTGACCGACTCTGGAATCACATTTCTAGACCTGCTGCCTTGGAGACTGAAAGAGACGCGCCTTAAGATCTGAACATATAGCTCACAGGAAAGGAGCGTCTAGGTCTATCCTTCCAGCACCTTGGGAATAGAACGCTACAGTAGGCAGAGTCAGTCCCCCAGGGGTCAATAGCAGGTTCGATTTTCATACTGCTACTGGCGACCCAGAGGACAAAGCAGAACTCCTAGGTGTAGCAAAAGCTATGGGAGAATGATGTACGAGCCCCTCTCTACTAAGAGAGCAAGTGCATGCAGTGACAAGTCACTGGTATGGAGTGTGAGCTGGGTTTATGCTTCTCCTTGACTATTGATATGCGAGGGAGGCCAGATCATCCATCAATCTCGAAAGCCATCTCAGAGGGCAATATGGCCTTTGACCTTGAAGGCAATACCATGCAGAGCCACAGGAGGCAAATCAAAGAGGGACAGACATGCAGGTAGCACTTGTGTCACTAACCCTCCGAGTGGGCCATGGAGTGGGCATTCTCTGCAGAACTGTTGTAGGTAGTATGCTAGGTGGTATGTCACGTGAGAGCCAAAGTGTCTGAGATGGGAGCCATGGGCCACACTGTTTAAGTAATTCCCATCACAGCTCGGAAATATTCAAGAGCTAAAAATCCCTTCACTTGTTGGAAAATCTGCAATTCACCTACAATGTCGGAGATGGAAATGATTCAAGAGCTGTGAGCCATATCAATGATGTAATTCTCTTAGAACATTACATATATATTCTCTTTCTCTGAAAATGGGGCCTGTAACTTGCTGGTTGCTTAAAAGGCAGCAGGGAAAGAATGCAGCATGGTTTCATCCTTCGATGCAGGCAATTGGAGAACTCCGATACTTACGTTGGAGAACTATATCACAAATGTTGCTATAACAGATATTGAATATTTCTCACCAAATGTAAACTTACCAAGGATATGGTCTGGGTATATCCGACTTGTGTGCTCAAACACTTCCTCCATGCAAAAGAAGGTTAAGTGGTATTTATGCGTTTCGGAATTGCCAGTTACCAGCATCACCTGCCTATTGCTACTGTATCTATAGTAGTAGTAGTAGTAGTAAAAATACTTTATTGCATTAATCATTTGATTATAATAGAGAAAAAGCAGACATTAAAATAGGATAAAAAGTCACATAATTTCCATACGTGGTATCCTATAAAAACATACAAAGATCATGATACCTGTTTTTACAACGATTTACATATCTATATATTAAAGCCATCTAGACCTTTAATGTTTTATAGGCATGTTCTGAAAACTGAACTATCCTTCTAATTGCACTTTCCCCTGTGAGCCTAAAACAATAGCGTACAGCCTCTGTAGTTGTTCTTATTTTGACATTATTAAACACAGGGCGTAAATATGTCCTCCGTGAATGCAACAGCCTCGGGCAGATGCATATTAAGTGTTCAAGAGTTTCCTTGCCGGTTCCACAAAGCCGACATACCTGTATATCTTTAAGAGCCTGATTTCAAGTCCCTTCAAACTCCCCTATCGGAATATAAAATTGTCTAAACCTTAGGTATTTCCATTTAATATAACTGGTCAGATTCCATCCCAAGTATCTATAAATGCCTTCATGGAAACCGGATAGTTGAGCATCAATAGGTTTGGGGAGAACACGTTCTGATCCAGAGTCCATTAACTTTATCATACATGTTTGCTTCTTGATTGAGCAACTACATAAAAGAACAGGTAGCTGGTTCTCGAATGCATAGGCCCAATTTCTCCACTGGTTACACACCCCTTCTTCGAATTCCTTCACCTCGCCACCCATGCAGGCATGAATTTTTTATTTATTTTTTTTAAATTTATTTTTATTGGTTTTCGACGAACAAACAACATCGAGACTCAGCATTGCAGTAAGTAATAACCCAGTACATACATATATACTTATGTCAATAGTGGAAATTGTCAAACAAGCCATGTAGCCAGTAACACAGTACACCAAAAGAAAAAATCATAACATTCCTATTCACTTTCCTCCGTACAATTGTTTCAGCGGCGGCCCAGCGTCTTATCATAAGAATTCAACTATGGTTGGGGCTCGGGCAGGTCCTCAGGTCGAACCAGCACTTCCCCCCCCCTATTGGTCGCACCAGCTGTGTGTATGCGCAGGGGTGCCGTTTACACTGCCTGTGTTGGTGTGCTGATATGCATTATATAGCTCCCAGAAGCTCTTGGGTCTGCCGCGTGGCGGGAGCAGTTCACTAAAAAGCTCCGTTTGTGTGCTGCAGAAAGTCATGTCATTCCTCCACTGGGTGATCGTAGGTAAAGGACCTCGCGACCAGGTTATAGCTAGCCTGCGTTTGGCCATCAGCAAACCCATGTCTACCAGTCTACGTACGTTTTAGGGATTGTCTTAGAGTAGCCGAGTAGGACGAGCAAGGGATCCGGGTCGAGTATCAGCTTCGTAATCTGTCCTATTTCCTTAAAGACCCTTGCCCAGAAGGCCGCTATGCCAGGACATGTCCAGGCCAGGTGTAGGAAGTCGGCTAATGGCGCACTACAGCGTTCACATAGCGCATCGTCCCTGAGACCGTACCTGCATAGTCTTTCTGGCGTATAATAAACCCTGTTGAGGTATTTAAAATGTATCAGTCGGTGTCTGCCGTTAAGCGAGATCCGCTTTGTACTGGTGCAGCAATAAGTCCACATATCGTCCGTAATATCCACGTGTAAATCTCGCTGCCACGCCAAGCGCGCTCTAGTGTAGTGGTTCATTCTGTATGCCATGGAAGAGTTATAAATGAGCGAAACTACGCGCTTTGGAGACTTCGCCCGAAGGATGAGTGTTAAAGCAGGAAGTTCAGGAGGTTCTAGGTAATCGTCCCCCAGTAGCTCCCGCAGTGTATGTCTCGTTATGCAGGCATGAATACTTGTGGTTCTAACCTATACAGGACCACAAATACGTCCTTGTACATGCATTAGATATACTGAAAGAACACTTCTGTTCTGTAAACTGTGTAAATACAACCATTGTGGAACGAGGTCCAGAAAAACTTCTATTATGTGTTCTCTTCGTAAGAAACACACATATAAGATCAATGGGTGCCAAACTCTATAAATTTATTTATGTGACTCATGATGGAGTGGAGCAAAATACAAGAAAAGGGACTGTGCTTTCTAGAAATACAGGCACACATTCAGTCAGAGTAAGCACACGCTCTCTCACACCCATGTCTTACTTGGACACGGAGTACTCGGGTAACCACATGTTTTCACATGCAGCAATACCTCTACCCTCCCCAAAGGTATTATTCATCTGGAACTCTTGGCTTGGTAAGCTTGCTTCTTTGATGTTCCTCCAGTTCATTCTATTCATTTCAGTCCATAGCTTGTTCAAGAGCTTGGTTACTTTTTGACCGCTAAAATCTTACGATTCTTGTCTGCAAAAGTCTTGGCCAAAAGCTTGAAGATAAAAGCCATCCCCGCGTTCAGGCCCACTTTTCACAATGGAGCTTTATCTTCAAATTCCTTTTCCCGGCTATTCATGGATGATTCCCGGAGAGGTTTCCCCCAAGCTTACTTTTAGCTGCCTGGGCCACTGTGATCTTTAATGCTGGCTTGCTCTTGTGCCTTACCTTTGACTGCTGTTACTGCAGAGTATGGACTGTGTTCCACTACAGTAAAGATAGACCACGCATAAGATAATCTCCTTCTAGAACCACGACCAGCTGAATAGGAGAATCATGACTAAGAGAATCTCCAGCAAAGCGAACCAAGGCACAGAAGCTCTGGGTTGTAGAAACTTCCTAAGATCAGGCATAATACTAATTCTACATCTTTGTATCCATGGTCGCCAGTTCAGTAAGACCTGGGTTTGAGAGAAGGAGTTAGGGGTGCAGGCAGCATGAAAAGAACTTAAGACACTGATGCTCAGTGTGCAGTACCTACTGTGACCCTTTAAGCTTGATCTTGGCAGAGCCAAGTAACTGATGATAAATGCGGGCATTATGGCAGATAGACGGAGATCTCTAAACATGGCACAGTTTTGCTCAGCTGAAAGAAGGCATTTCCTTAACCTCCTAAACCAAGGAGGTGCACCACTTTCAGGCCCACAACAGTAATACTGCTATGGCAACTGGCTAGTTATGATCTGCACTTTTGAGTGTACGCTCACTCCCAAGATCAATAAATTGTCTCGTCAGGATCATAGTCTCTGGGAGACCTGTAACTGGTGAATATTCCATCAATTCAAAGGCTCTCCCAATAAGGGCAGTCTCCTCATAATTTTTGAGATATGGTAAGAAATGGGTTTATCAAGTACTACCAAGGTCCCACAAAACTGCACGCATACCAAAGTCTTCTCACACCCTCAATCTCAGTCCTCTGCTATACCTCCAGCTGCTGCGGTGCTCAGAAAGTGACAAGGGCCACCTCAACACACAAAGGCTGTCAGGCAAGAAAGGAGGCTACGGACAGGAGAAGCCTCTATGGGTGGAGCTGTGCATTAAGGTCTTCTTAGGGGCACTTTATAACTGTATATCCAATCTCAAGCAAGTTGCACATATTTCAGTGAACCCGCTGCACAGTCCCACCTCAGGCACAAAAGGAATGCCAGTCTGCATTGGGACACTTCCTGCCACCACCCTCCCTATACACAATGAGTCCCAGGGATAAGGGCAATTGTGCAAGATCTTACAATTTCTGTCTCCTGGACCTAGTACCTTGCCAGGTGAAAATTTGTATCATTCCACCGCTCGAATTGAATTTTGCATCTTGGGTTGTGTAACATCTGAGGAACGTTACTGGTTTAAAAGCGAGGGTCTAGCCGAGTTTCAGGCTCCCGGAGGCAGGACGGACTTCAGAAGCCGAGCGGCAGCCGAGGGAGCGAGTGCCGCCAACATGGCGCTGCCCCGTCGGACCTGAGCGGCGGGGAGCCTGTCCTTGGAGCTCTGGGAGCGTGGCAGCCCGGGACGCCAGGAGCGGGACGATTCACTGCGTGTGGAGTGGTGACATCGGGAACCTCCACACGCCGAGTCCAGCCAGCGCAGCCTGGGACACGGCACGAGACGTGCTGCAACGCAGCGATACGAGCGCCGGACCTGGCGGACGCGCCGAGGATTCGGGTGCGGCCCGGGGGGCCCAAGGCGGTAATCCGGTGAGTGCAGCGCGACCGGGACCGCAGTAACGCAGGAGGAGCCCCCGCCTAACTAACTCCCTCTGCAACTGAGACGGTGGAAAGGCAAGACAGCCGCGGGCGCAGAGCAGATTGCTGCACGCCCATGAGGAGTGAATGAGCCGGCCTGTGTGGGCCACACATTTGGAAACGAGCGCCTGGTGACACTGCCCCAGAGACATAATATCGCAAGCAGTGGCGAGGCGACCCTAGGCCTCTGAGAGACTTGGGGCTGGCATCCGGGTGGTACACCCCTGCTGGTGGCGCATCGGGAGACTGAGGGGGTGAACCTGCTGTGCCCCTGGATGGTGCTAAACGGCCCTACGACACCTGCAAGTGGCGGTTAGTGACCTCGCATGCAATCCCTATCAACAGACTAGGCTGGACCCGCCTGAGACGAGGGTGGGCCCCAGAGTGCGTGATAAACCCCACCTGCAATGGTACCCATACAGGACGGCCCGGGGTGCCCTACTCTGGGAGGTGTTGCCGCTGGACGCCCTGAGAAGTGCCGGAGGGGAGACCTCTGTTCAGCGGCGAGGAAGGGGTGGAGATTGCCAGACCCCTCAACAGACCTAGGAAACCACGACTGGCAGAGGCTGTGGGTGACGCCAGCCCGGCGGAAGAATTGGAGAGCGGCCGGATGGGGCGCACAAAAGGAGTAGTAACGGGCCAATCTAACCAAATCGACAAGTACACAGTCGCTATGGGCCGCGATGAGGGCACCTCAGGGGGAGCTCAGGGGCAGAGAGGTGAAGATCTCACCCAGGACCCCTCACTGAAGGACATACTTCGGGCCATAACAGAATTCCGAGGAACCCTGGAGCCGAAGCTCGACGCAGTGACGGAAGAGGTCAACCTACTCAGAGCAGACTTTAGTAAAATGTCGGACAAAATGGCCTCGGCGGAAGCTGGCAACGATGGGTTGCAATCAAAGGCCAAGCGCCTGGAAGATCAGGTTCTGAAATTGACCAAGAACCAAATGGACATCCTAGCTCGCTTGGATGATCAGGAAGGCAGGGCCCGGCGCAACAACATTCGGGTAGTGGGGGTGCCAGAGGGCATGGAGGGTCCATCGGTAGACCTCTTTCTGGAGGACCTGATCATGAATAAATTGAAGCCGAAGCATCTCTCTAAGTTCTTCTCAATTGAGAGATCCCATCACGCCCTGGGGCCGAGGCCCAAACCAGGAGCTTCCCCGCGTACGATAATAGCGCGCCTTCTCAACTACAGAGATATGGATGTAATCCTGCAAGCGGCGCGCCAGCAGGGAGATCTGCAGCATGAAAACGCCACGATCGAGTTTTTTCCCCCGACTTCAACCTCCAGGTGCAGCGCCAACGGCGAACCTTCGACGCAGTAAAACGGGCCCTGCGCGATCGGAACATCAAATACATGATGCTATTTCCAGCCAAATTGAAATAATTGCAGAGGGTAAGACCTTCTTCTTCACTTCGGCAGAAGAGGCAAGCGACTAGCTGGAAGGTTGGAGAGTGGCAGGGCGAAGGGGAGGCAAGACCCAACAACACACCTCCAAAGAGCAGAACGAAGAGCAGAGAGGCGACAATCAAGATTCTGACACCCCAACGCAGCGGCAGAGACCAGATAAGTGACCATTCCTGGGGCACTAGACTTGCAGAATGGGGAGCGCTAGTGGGAGGGGGGTGTGAGTGGTATATCAAGCCTGCCACAGGAAGCGAGACTCTGGGGAGTAGCCACAAAGACAATATTGCTGGGACAACTGGCTGACGCTGGACTAGAGACATACGCATGGAGGTGCATCCATAGAGAAGAATGGGGCATGACCTATCCGGGGGTTATATAAAGCATAGTGTGGCTGGAGGCTGACGCGCACTCCACTACAGTTATTACCATTACTCAATTTGGGAGACAGGCACTCTGCATGTTGGGGTGGTGGGAGGTTTTTTACTCACCGAGCAGGGTTGCAGGGAGGGGGGGGGGGTTGGGATATTGTTTAATTTGTATGTTCTTTTGTTTTGATGTTTCCAGCTCAGGACCAACAATACTTCTATGTACATGCATGCCGGGGAGGGAAGGGGATGGGAGGCACAAGAGGCGGCCAAATGCAGGACACTATCGCTAGGGCACATGTGGGCCCCACACAGCTCAGGACCTGGAATGTAAATGGTTTGGGGAATAAAATCAAAAGTACTCTGGTATTGCAGCATATCAAAAGACATGCCCCAGATGTCATAATGATCCAGGAGAAACACATTAAGGGTAACAAATACAAGGCGCTGGATCGCTTTGGATACAAACTCGTGGCCGACTCGGGATACACCACCGATGCCAGGGGAGTAGGGATCCTGATGCGGGCGGCCTTCCCGTTCATTGTAGAGAGGGTCTGGTCCAATGACGTGGGCTGCTGTGTGGCTGTGGCAGGGAGGTGGGAGGGACGTTGTGTCAACTTCTGTTCGTTTTATGTTCCCCGAGGCTTCAGAAAATCGTCCTTCCAATGATCAGCACAATCCTTATAGGACTGCCGATAGGCACACTCCTGGTTGGGGGCGATGCAAATGCAGTTCTAGATCCGGAGCTGGATCGATCGAGTGCCACGAAGAGTCAGAGGGATGAGGGGCTCCTAGTCTGCTTCCTGTCAGCCCTGGGGTTGGTGGACGTTCGGAGGGCGCATAACCCCCGACAGCAGCAGTATACATACTACTCGGCGCGCCACGGCTCGCTCTCTAGGATTGACTATCTATTCACACAGAGCGACAGGGTGGGTGACATTCTCGCGCCTGCGCATCTGGCTCGGGGCATCTCAGATCACTCCCCAGTGTGTGATGCAGTTCAGGGGCCGCGTGTAAATAAAGGGGCGTTCCCGAAAATAGACTCGTGGAGATTGAGGGACCCAGTGCTGAGGGATAAAATAGGAGAGGGAACGGAGCTCTACTTCCAGGAAAATGCTGGCACGGTGGAGTCCTATCGGACAATCTGGGAGGCTTACAAAACGGTAATTAGGGGCCAGGCACAAGCACTTATAGGGGGCCAAAAATAGGAGGAGCAGAGGCATATGCGATCCCTAGAGCAGGAAGTACTCCGGACAGAGAAGGAGGTGACGGAGCGGAGCGACTCAGGCCTGTGCCACGCTCTGGCCCTGCGTCAGTACGAACTGAGAGTGGCGGCGTAGGGCGCAGCTCGGGCACATGCCTTAGCGGTGCAGCATCACCTCTATGATGTTGGTGACAAGGCTTCTAGATTGCTCGCATGGCTCGAGAAACGGGATAGGGAGCGGTCATGGGTCGCGTCTGTCCAAGATAGGGAGGGCAACATACACACAGCTAGCGTGGATATCGCAGAGGCATTTGCCGCATACTATGAAGAGGTTTACTCGCCAGTCAGCACGAGATCAGAAAGCGACTGCATTGAGTTTTTGAGCGATTTTTCTCTATCTGAGGTATCGGCAGAGGACAGAGAGGTCTTAGAGTCCGCGATTACGGAAGATGAATTATTAAAGGCGCTGGGATCCCTAAAGGTGGGTAAAGCGGTGGGACCGAATGGGCTTCCTGTCGAGTTTTTCAAGGGTGTGGCCTCTAGAATAGTGCCACCATTGCGCGATATGCTGCAGGAAGGATGGGAGGAGGGCCAACTACCAGTAGACCAACGGACAGCCACTATAGTGGTAATACATAAACAGGGGAGGCCACCTGATCGCTGTAGCTCCTACAGGCCGATTTCCCTCCTTCATGTTGAGGTCAAGGTCTTGGCCAAGGCCTTAGCAAATAGGCTGATACCGATTATTACCAAATTGGTCCACCGGGATCAATCAGGCTTTATGCCGAATAGAAGTACTCGGCACAACCTGCGCAAGCTATATGGGGTGTTGCACATGACAAGGGATCCCACTGGCCCGCAAACAGCGCTGATGGCGCTAGATGCGTCGATGACCTTTGATAGCATCGAATGGCCATATATGTTCGCTGTGTTAATCAAGCTGGGATTTGGCCCTAACTTCTGCAGGTGGGTGAAACTCCTCTATCAAGATCCAATGGCCCACGTACGAGTCAATGGGGTGTTGTCACAGCAGTTCCATTTGCGATGGGGCACGTGACAAGGGTGCCCCCTATCTCCCTTGCTGTTCGCCTTGGCACTGGAGCCACTGGCGAATTGGATCAGGAGAGACCCTATGATATGGGGCATTGCGGCACAGGGGGGCTGGGAAGATCGCATATCGTTATATGCAGATGATATCTTGCTGTATCTCGCACGGCCGTACCATTCTATTGCCAGGGTGCTCCACCTCTTCGATCTATTCGGGAGCTACTCGGGATACATGATCAACTGGGCTAAGTCAGTGGTGTTTCCACTGGCGGGAACACCCCCAAGACTGCTGGTGCGATGTACAGCGCCTATAGTCCTCGAGGGTTTTAAATACTTGGGGATCCAGGTGGTACGGGATCAGCTCATGTTTTTCCAAAAAAATCTCAACCCCCAGCTGGAGAGACTTCACAACGATGTACAGCTTTGGCAATCCCTGCCACTGTCCCTGGCAGGCAGGGCGGCCCTCTTCAAGATGATGGCGCTGCCGCGCTTGTTGTACATTATGCAAAGTACCCCGTATCCTAGAACGCCGACGGTTTTTCGAAAAGTCGCCCAGGATATTCGGGAATTGCTATGGCAGGCGGGCACGCCCAAGATAGCCTTGCATAAACTACAAAGAGGAGTATACGATGGCGGCCTGGCGGTACTGGACATAAAGCTCTACTATTGGGCATCGCAACTGCAGGTGGTCAATGACTGGGTATACTCGGATAGGGATGAACCAGCATACAGGGTGGATAGAGACGCCATGCTGGCAGGGAATTGTGAGGCGCTGCTGTATGTGCAACGGAACGACCCTAGCTGGCCCCCCGCACACAGCGACAGTAGTGACATGTTGGAGGGAGGCGAACCAGGCTCTGGGGTGGCAGAACAAATTCACCAGTAGAACACCACTATGACATAGTGCTGGGTTAAGAGAGGTGTCCTCGCTTCAAGGGTTTTCAGGTTGGGAGACCATAGGCGTCGAGAGACTGGGAGACGTATGGAGGGAGGGGGCCCCACTCTCACTTGAAGATCTCCAGCGGGAGTTTGTGCTGGTGGGCCAGAGGTTCCATTATCTGAGACTCAGGCATGCACTGTTGACACAGCTGAGGGGCGACACCTCCCTTTCTGACTATTCCCCACTGGAGGACAGGCTTCTGATCGACCCTATCCCCGAGAAAGCAATTTCCACAATTTACAGTAAACTTATGAACAATCTGCCTGAACACTTGACAGCCCTGAGGGCGGCCTGGACGGATGACCTGGGCAACATAGACGATGAGGAGTGGCAGGAGGCACTCCAAGGCCCGCGCGAGATAGCAATACGAATGCGCTTTCGCCTGATCCAGCTCCGGATTTTGCATCGCTCCTATTACCCCTCGACGCTGCTGCACAAGATTGGCAGGGCACCATCACCGCAGTGCATCCGAGGTTGCCAGAATGAGGGCACGTTCCTCCATATCCTGTGGGAATGTCCTAAGATAGCGCAATTTTGGCGCAGGGTCACAGCGATAATGGCCAGTGTAGTAGGTACTGATGTGCCGCTGGACGCAAAATGGCTTCTGCTCATAATCAAGGGGGAGGTGGTCTGGCCCAAATATGTCACCATATGGCTTGTGCTGGCAGCGGGGATCGCGAAACACAATATTGCTAGGGGGTGGGGGGCACCGCGTCCCCCTTCAGTGACAGCCTGGGAGAGGGACATTGACTGGTGCCAGAGAGCAGAAGAAACGGTATATAAGAGCAGGGGTTGTATTAAGAAATGGGAAAAGGTGTGGGCCCCATGGTGTGCTTACAGGGGAGAGCTAGAGAGCCAGGTGGACATGGGAGTGGCCCCAGACGTCTAGAGAATAGTACTCCTTTAATGATGCTACTTGTATATTGGCAAACTACGTTTTATCCCATCCCGTCATGTGTCCGCCAAACTCATGTAGGAATATCTCCAATGTGCATGCTTTGGAAAATTTTATTATGCTGTCTACTGAGCGTGTTTAATAAAAAGAATTTAACATTTTTTTTTTTTAAATACATTTTTCTTCTTCACAGCAGCACCCGAGGTCGCAATGACGTCAGTAGTCACGAATACAAATGACAAAGTGTAAAACAGATATATAGACATATTTTAAAGAAAGTTTGAGTCTAGCTGTTTAGTAACATAATGGTTTAACTTTATTTTAACAAGATTTTCCAAAAAGAAAACGTATAACCGCTCTTTCTCAGGAATGGCCCCTAGGATTTGGAATGCTTTACCCCCAAAAACGAGACAGAACCCTCATGCGGCATCCTTCAAAAATGAAGTTAAAGCAATTCTCCTGGCCAAATTCACCTGATCCATTAGATGTTGGCTGGCCGATATCTGCGAGGATGAAACAGATACCAATGTTGGAACTATCATAACCAATAATATTCTGTTTTTATTTGTATTGTATACGTTGTAAAGCGCTCTGATACCCGCAAGGGTCTTGTCCGTGCTATATAAAACCTTCAAAATAAATAAAATAAATTTGCACCAGAGGCACAGAAGGAAATTAAGTGTTGGGTCCCATGGTAGATCTGAGATGCAGACCAAGGGAGGAAGTTATGATGCAGGCGAGGTTGTGAGGAAGTCAGAGCAGGGTCAAAAGAACATAGGATATGGGAAAGTAGATTCTCTCATTTTGGGAGAAACAAACATGAAGAATATAACTATGCAGTGCCTGGCTGTTGGAGGCAATCTGAGAACAAAGCTGTAAGCAACTTAACTGTAAGCAACATAATGCAGTTTAAAAAGATTTGTATACCGTCAGTATGCAGGATTTGTTAAAGATTTTTGTGCGTTTATGTTTTTGTGCATTATTAGCAACATGCAGAATATGTTTTCACATTTGATTAAACATGTACACGCTGATATTTTGTTGCTTTTGAAAATAATTCTCTGATGTGTAAAAGAGGTTTTACTGATAATTCTTAATTTGGCCTTAATTTAAGTATGAACGCCATCTTGTCCAAGATGGAAGAGTTACCCTTGTCGCTCCTGAGGTTTAACACGGTCTCCTATCCAGCAAAAGTAGGCCTTTGATGGAGCTAAATATTGGGGTTTCTAAAATTTCGGGCTAGCCCATGCCCACAGATGCAAGTCTAGCTAACAGCTAAGACGGGGCGCATGTATGCGAGGCCACTCTCAGCACCCCAATTAGAGAAGCCTTTTCGTTCTGCAACCAGATTTTGGAGTCACTTTTCCTTGTTTGCATAAGGGCAGCTGTTTAACACAAAATGATGGGCCCCAAGCAGAATGTGGTAAGGGGGCCTGAGTCTCCAATATCTCACAAAAATTCATAGGATTTGCTCTGAGCGGGTGTCCCATCAAGAGTTTGGGCACCCATCCGCCAACGAGGCATGTGATATGCCCCTGCATTAGAGTAAATACTACACCTACTTACTGGTTAGGGTGACAAAACAAAGGTGGAGGGTGAGAGGGAGGGGGCAGATGACAGATGGGCAGGGTTGTAGGCTTGGGAGGACTTTCCAGGTTGCGGGGCGAGGGGGGGGGGGGGCGAGGAGGGTGGTGGTCTCTGCTTTCTTGAATACATTCAAATCAGACCCCACAATCTAACTCCCGGATGTATGTGACTCGCTGGGTGGGTGGGTGGGGGGGGTTCAGTAATACTTGTATGCACTCTGTTGTCATTGTGTAACTGGTAGGTCAGAGGCCCCCGAGGGATCACCTGAAAGACATGTTTCGAGGGCAGGTTAAACCAAGGGCCGCCATCCCACAAAGCGATCCCTGTTCTCTCCTGGGAGGACATTCAGCTTTAATTCCACCATCCACACTTCCGTTCCTAGTCCCCACAGCACACCGCGAGGCCTGCCAAGCGTCTTAATGGAAAACATTTACTATTCGAACAAAAGCAATTATATTTCAAGCTCATTAAAAATTTGTTGCACTCACACACTGCCTGGCGATAACCTCGAACGCCACTTTAACACCTTTAACGACAACCCCTTCCGGTTCACAAAACAGCTCTGACATTTTTTACAATGGACCCATAAAAGTAAAGTTACAAAAAAAAAAAAAAGAGGTTTAAAAAATCCCGCTAAAGTTTAACAAGGAAAGCAATCTTTTAACGTTGTCGTTTTCATTGCAGTGCAACAAATTGCCACCTTCAGGACAGGCAGATGTTTGCAAGAATTAAACCTGTGTTCACTTCAAAGAGACTTCCTGGCCCTTGGACTAATCGGCTTGAAAGAGCCAGCTGGTTCCCATAAAACACACTTAAAATAAATGCTGCATGTTTAATTAGCAGGCCTTCCACGCTGCACTCAGCAACAGAGCGAGAGGAGCTGCAATCTTCTGATCAGAAGAAACAAGCCCTGTTGCTTTTAAGAATTATTAAACTAAGACGTAAAAACGTCCATGTTGCAACCAACTTCCGGAGGATAAAACATCTCTAGACGCTAACAAGATACGAGTAGATTTTTTCTACTCGGCGTGGCATGTTTGTTCTGCAGGGAGTAGTAAAGCAGAGAGTCATTAGGAAAGTAACAGAATGTAAAGCTTAGGAAATGCCCTTCGCCAGATCTGGCAATTGGCATCCACTACAGGTGAAGAGTGGGACGTGCTGAACCCTTTAACACATTTTCTTTCAACTTTAAGAATGTATTTAAGAATTTTAGATAATATCAGGTTCCAGGATTGTTAAAACATCTCAGAGATTCTCTAACATCCCGACTTATCCAAACCTACCTTTAAACACCACAAACAAGAGCCCGAATGGCCAACCTGGAAACGTTAATCTGTGCCAAATATCATAGTCTCAGACTTGACTCCATTAAAATTAAAACTGACCCGGGTTTTTTGTTTTTGTTTGTTTTTTTACAATGAACAGCTTTTTAGGCTGACACTGTACTTTTTCATTTTTTTTCTTTAGTCTTTAAAGATCAGACATCGCTTAAAGAAAAAAAGTTATAATCTCAAGTTACGGATATGAAAAATATGAGCTGCAGATAACCCTTATAAAAATGAGACGGTCCTGATCCAATCCTATAATGTCAACCTCCATGTCTTCACAACATTATTTAATATCCTGAAGTTCCTCAAAGCTTCTACCATTACTGAACACATTACCACTGATGCTACACCTGTTATATCTACAAAGACACCTCGAGCTCACGTTACTCAAAGCCTCCATCTCCTCATTATTACAAGGGATGTGCAAAATTCACATAATTTGCTTTTGCTCAATTATGCAAAATGTTGATAAAATTGAGTGATGTTACATGTAATATTGTAGAGTGCAAATCCGTCATTTTGCACTATATTTTACCACAAAATCCATCCTCGCATCAATTTTTGATGCAAGGACAGATTTAAAGCTTAAAATAATGTGCCAAAAAGAAGAAAAATAAGCACAGTGAGCAACAGGCAATCATGTTCTGTTGTTCCCAGGCGTTTGTGGTAAATTATTTTACAGCAAATGGCGGGTAATTAAGCCAAGTGACATATTGGCATGATTTCAGGAATTTTGCATAATATGAAATCCTCAAAATTATGCTGGTGTAACTTAAATTTCGCCCAGGACTAATTATTACCTACACACAGCCCTCAGGGAATGAAACTAGACAGCAAAATGCCCATGTAAATCAAAGACGTCTGGACCATAACATGGAGCAGAGCTACTCCTACACTAACAGTGTAAAATACAGTACAGGACCAAACTCCTAGCCCTGCCAGTAGCCACCCTCCCTTAATACAGCATTCCTGTATCAACCAACATCCCGGTCCAGTGCAGCTACACCAAACCAACAGCACACAAACTGACTCCCCATAGAAGGACTTGACCACCTATAGGCACGAGTCACATGAGAAGTGTAATAGCTCGCCTTATAATTTATTACAAAAACACTTACTACTAACTTGAGCACAGATCTCTTACCCACTTCCCAAAAATAAATGCTCGACATCATACTGAAGCTGTATTACCTCCATGAGATGATACAAAGTCTGAAAACCACACTCTCCATCTCTCTCTCGCAAGCATGTCCATCGCATGGATGGCTTTATGATGCCCCTTCCAATTGTACTTCATTTGACACACCGCCAACTGCTACGGAGCATTCCCCATGCACATATATTTCTAAAGTACCCACAAACCTGCATACTGTGAACACAGCTCTCAATACCACAATATCCAAAGCCAGATATCTCATTACTTTAAAAAAAAAATCAAAATGCACTAGCAACAAAAGGAGAATCACATCCTTGCCACCAGCGACCCTTCTCCTACGCATCACATCAAAGCTTCTGTTATAATTTGGAGGTCTCAGATATATAATGCAACTTCCGCTTCTGCCTTCTTCTAAGACTTTGACCTTGACTGTACTGCACTAGTTTACCACTAGTGATACAACATCCATGAACTCAACTGAACATAGAACACGGGGGTTAGGGGTTGCCTGTATGTGCAAGGAGTCCATTTAAAACGCAAAATAATTATCCCAAACTCCTTCGTTCAATGTCTTACTGAGGAGATTACAGAAGGAATAACTAAACCAGTACAGTTGAACTGCTAATGCCACCCCTGGCTGTAAAAAGTTTTATTGATGTTTTTTTTTTATTATAGCACCTAATCTCCTCTTATGATCACATTTTCTTGGGAGATCTCAATCTCCACTTGGGGAAAAACATAAAACACAGACACCAGCACAGCCACTTAGACTACTCCATCTTGGATAGATTTTTCAGAAAGAAACTCGACATACAAATCTCCAAGTCTCTCGAATTGGAATGGTCAGATCACTTCATTTTTTCTCTCCCAAAATCCTGACCATAAGGCTCTCTTCCTTGCTAAACCAGAGATCAAAATGTAAAAATCTACAGTCCTCAAACATATTCACAAGCATAGGCAAAGCCAACTGGTCTGGCTTTAATAAGCTAATGCATGCAAACACAGGTATGCCCAAATACGCTCAGAGTATGTGTGCCTTTTCTCTACGCAACCTCTCTTTCTCCGTCTTCTGTGTCTGGGTACAGACATGGCTATGTTTGTTGTTTTATCAGCAAAGCATAAACACTGGCTGCGTCAGTACTTGCTTCCTTCCCTTAGTTTCCAATTTTTTCCATACCTAATGCACTCCCTGTTCCTTTCACCCAGGTCAGAATACTCGAAGTACTTTTAGGGCTAAACTATCGATCTGAATTTCTCTAATTTTGACCTCCTTTTTATTTTGAGATTTTCACCATCTGCCTGTTCTCAAGCCCAAGTGAGGTCACTAGTCAAGAGCACCAAAGTCCCACACTGGTGCAGGGATGAAGCATTCCATCGTGCAATACAGAAGTTCAATAAGGCATGCTCCCCCTGCTCAACACCAATTTACATGTCTGCATTATGAGCTTCCCGGCTTTTTTTACAACATTCCTAAAGATTTAACCTCAGAACCAGCTGCTGAAGCCACAAACTTCAAACGCACTTTAAGTTCAAAGGCGGCTCAGGCAACAAATACGAGTCAAAAATTGTTTTGTCCAGAATAGCACGTTTAAAGTTGTCTGTCCAGCTCCTTTGTTTTGTTGTAGGCCCCTACACAATATTAGTCAATCAAACAAGCAAAATAGTTAATGTGACTGGTCTCTGACACAGTCAGATGTGTCAACCAAGGTGCCTAGATCCTGTCCTCTGGGTTGTTTCTTGTGGAGGACAAATCCAAAAACATTGTGGTCCTTGAACCATTTCCAGAGGGATGGTGGGGGCGAGGGGTTGCTAAAACACTTGTTCCAGCACGTAGTGCAGCAACAGTCCTCGAGTACTGTAACCCTCTGGCACTTTAGAACCCCTGTACTCCGCTCCTTAAAATGCATTACTGATACCCTAGTGGCTGTACTCGCATGGGAGCAAGATAGATCCTCGAGCACTGTACAAAGGTACATGCATGGTGCATTTTAGTCAAGCTCACCTTTTGCACAATTAGGTGGCTGTACCCTACTATCAAGTTGCTTCAAGGACGTCCTTGCATCTGCAATCCGTGTTTTGTCAGGCGGTTGACACCTAAGTCGGTTCTTTTATTCCTGGGCCCCTGCACCATGAACATAAGTCCCCTTGACTTTACAACTGATTCAATAACGTAAAGGCAGGAGCTGCTCTCAACAGTAGGCTTTCATAATTCCATTGCACTCTTTGGTTTAACACCAGCCATCACCTGGATCCTAGAGGGGAGAGGATTCGGCGTAACAGCCTGAGCTGCCGACTTCAGAGCCAGTTGGAAATGGGCTTGAGTCTTGGTGTCCTGTGATTCTGGGCACATCACTTAATCTCCCCATGCCTACAATTCAGCACCATGAGACTCTCACGGGTGATTTGCCACGCATTACAACTGATGGATTATTATTGTTAGCTTGTCCAGATGTTCAAGAACCTGGTCAGTCTCTAAATGGTCATTTTTGCAGAATCACTGCTAACTTGCCTGGGTAATTCAAAACAATCTGGTGCATCAGGATTGGTTTCCTAAAAGTGCCATGTTCAAAAGACTTTTACGCACAGTTACAAAAATCAATAAAAAAAAATGTCAAGAATGTCGCACCTTGAATATTTGTGCAAGAACTTGAGGAATAATACCTTAATACGAAAGAACACAGGCCTCTGCGATTGATGGAAAGAAAAACATCAGGGGCTGCTGATGCTATGGCCTTAAAAGAAAGGAGGCCGGTGCAGCCAGGAAGGGATAGAGCAGTGGTAGGGAAAGCTTAAAAGCAGGTCTACAGATGTTACTTTAGATCACTAGTACAGACCCTTGAGGGTATCAACCCTGCAACCACTGAACTCAGGCTTAAGGTCAGCCAAAGACAGGAGATCTTTAAAAGGCTTGCAGAGGAGGAAAGGGGCTGCCATAAGCAAACAGGCTTTCAGAGTTGAAAGAGTATTCCCTTAAGCGACCACCAAGCTCGGTCCGTTCTGTCTGCAAGAATACAGAAAAAGCAACACTTTGTTCAAAATAAATTGGAAGGAAACAGAGTCCTTGGGGACAATGGACATACCCCGGAAGATCTCAAGCTTCAGACTTGGCTCATATGGCCCCCAATAGGCATCCTAACATGTCCACTCAGAACTCAATAACACAATAAGACACAAAGGCTTACCCAACAGTAGATCATCTTGTGCTCCATGCACATCTTCCACAACAAGCTCACTCTCCCTCCCAGAATATGTCACTTCCAGAAAGCGGAGGATTTAAAGGGCATTACCTACCACATATACACATAAAAGTGGAATTACAGAGTCCCATCATTTGACTATTCTCATCCACTAGCAGATATATATATATATTTAGTGTCCGTGACTTCACCAAACGAATACTGAAAGACCAAAAGCATTGCCAAAAAGTCTGGCTTGCAATTTGAACCCTGTCTAAAACATTAAAAAAGCATGCTGTAGTTTAAAAAAGTATGTAAAAACGATTGCTTTACACATAGAATACGCCTATGAGATAAATAATTTAACATGTGACGATTCAGTGTACATTTGAGATGTAAACCAGTCACTCAATCATTGCAATACAAGCACATCATAGGAGGTGGAGTGATGCACCAAACAGCCAATAGCTTATGGCAGAGAAATGTTCTTATGCGTGAAGGCAAAGCCCATGCTATGTATATTTTAAAGAACTGGTACCAATATGCCATCAGAGACTGGCAGGATGCGTTGGCCTCCCCTAGGGAGGTGGCTATCTCCTCGAGATTCAAATGAATACAGCTTAAGATATTGCACAGAGCATATTTGTCATGTCAAACTCTCGCTAACATGGGTAGAGGGTCGGATCCTAAGTGTAGAAGACGATGCAGCCAAGAGGGTACGTTTTATCACATAATCTGGGACTGCCCGTACATTAAAAGGTATTGGGAGGCAATTGCGCACTGTTTGATTGATGTAATTGGAGTAAGACTGGAAACATCGCCTAAGTGGTGCCTACTAAGTGTGTGGGAGGCAACCGACAAACATCAAAGAAAAGACCTGGGTAACGCTGGGTGCGGTAATTGCCAAGCGAAATATAGCTAATTGTGGGGTGCACCTGACGCGTCAACACAACAAGCCTGGAAGGAAGTCTTGGATTGGTGCAGGATAGCGGAGAAGGTGGTATATGAAAGTAGGGGCTGTTCGAAAAAATGGGAGCAGATATGGGGTAGGTGGAACTTACACAGGGGAGGCTTATGTGTGACCCCCCTTTGCTGAGAGCCCATAATCACACCAATCAGTAGTGGATAGTTATACTGTAAGAGTACCAAGGAACGAAATAACAGTAACTGATGTAAATGTGGCGTTTATTGAATTTCAAAACGTCACTCAATCAATGCTCTATGCTTCTATATATTACCACTACAGGTTGCGTAAAGTCTAAACTTTGCATACGCTATTAATGGCAAACATGTTCATGGGCATGACAATAGAAACAGAGCAGGGCCGGACTGGGAACCAAAACCGGCCCTGGCAAAGTGCTCGGCCGGCCCCCCCAAGGGGTTGGGGGTGCAGCCGGCTGTTTGCCAGGGCCGGTTTCGGCCGATTTTGTTACAGGGGCCGATTTTGCAGCTATGCTGCAAAAACGGCCCTGTAACAAAAACGGCCCCCAAGGGCCCAAACCAGCCCCCACCCTGGCGGCCCACCGGGGAAATGCCCGGTGCCCGCTACGGCCAGTCTGGCCCTGAAACAGAGCTAATTTCAGAAGCTTAATGGAAATAAAATATTGTTCAACAAACGTCCAATTGAGTAACAGACCAGGAAGAAAGAAGCAAGAGACCATGGTAGCGAATGCATGCTGCATAATGTGCAGGTGGTAACTTAGCTGGGGCCATAAGGAATAAGCATAGTGAAGTATTTGCCACTGACAAACTGGAAGCCAGTTACCACTCCAGAAAGACTGGGTCTATCACTGTGCCATGACCGCCCGCAAATCACATCTTTATGCAGTAGGTTATGGGAGAACCACTTTTTCTGAAACAATGTAGTGAAGTGGAACACTGGAGACCCACTGGTAACTGAGGAGACCTGGGTCTGCCCCGAAGGTACGTCAGTGCTGGGCAGAAGCCAAGTGCTCCAGCATAGGTGCCAGAACGATGAACGTGCATTGCATCTAAAACATTTATTCTTCCTTAATTTCAGGCTGTGTGAAATTTAGATTACGCAGACGCAGTTTGCGTTATTTTGGGAATTTCAAGTTATGCTGGTTATGCAACATTCCTCAAATTACGCCACTTCAAGTAATTACGTTCCATTCGTGCTAAACATTTACCACTAACGCTGGGGAATAACAGAATGCAAGCAATCGTTGTTCGTGGGGCTTTTTGTTAAATGATCCCACATACCACAAATGGACATGTGGACGTATTTTACGCTAAAATATAGCACAAAATTACAGATTTGAATTTTGTGTCATTCAGCATACTTTTGACAAAATTTTACGTAATTACGCATATTTCGCGCACCCACACAAACGAAGCAGCGGTCTGCTTTTTCATGCCCATCCACTGCTTAGTTCGTACTGCTCCCTTCTTTTTTCCTAGCCCAAAGACCAAACACCACTCCAGGGGCTGGACCAGGCTACATGTGGCCTAAGGCCTGCGTTATCTGTCCTAGAGGGAAGAGATTAAGCAGTATTGATCCCAAACACAACCCTTGAGGCTGGATCGGGATCCATGCGGCCTACACAGACTGTCCTACCTATGCTGGAAGGAAGTGAGTAGCCGGCACTCACTCCAAACACAACCGTAAAGGCTGAGCTGGCTCCTTGTGGCTTTGTGAAGCCTTTTCAATATTTTATGCTTTGCACAATATTTACATTAATCTGCACGGCACACATGCATATATAGAGTGTGATGTTCACATTAAAGTTGGCCATAGTTAGTGTAGGCCTCGATTTAAAATGGTTCATAGCAAGTGAAATGTTTCTCTGTCTGCTGTACGTTTTTCCTTTCTCTCATTTCAGGAGCCAAGTTGCAGCAGCACGTGTTAATTCAATTCTACTATTGTGTTTTTAGTTTGTGTGAATGTTTATCTGTCGGTGTTAATGAACCTCTACACGGGCACGAAGAACACGCTAACAGATCTTATCCTACCACAAAATATCAGTTGAAAGTCATACAGCAAAGACTTCCATTGTGTGATGGCTGAGAAGGAAGCTGAAACTAGTTTATATCAGAAAGTGTTCAATCCTGATCAGTTCTCTTCATGGGAACCGTAAGTAGTTGCTCCTCGCTGTAAAGAATTATACGGATTTAATTGTGCATTGCGGAGTTTGCTAGATTTAGATGCCCTTTACCACCCTCCTCAGATGGGACGCTTTCTTTGCTACTGCCCAGAGAGTTAGAATCCTGGGCAAATACATTTCCCACTTACCTGAATGAATCTTCATTTGATTCTGCATTTTAGAAGCTTTACTTGCCGACACCTTCTGCATGACTTCTCCCCAACCTATTAGACAAACTAGCCTGCCCTATTAGGGGACTGCCCTTCATGGGAAGCAGAGTCTGCTTGATTTTATTTATGACAACTGTAAGCAGTTTGCCTTTGCCATTTTGAATTGATTTTAATTCTGATATATTCATGCATGGACAACTGACTTTCGAAAACATCAAATGATTTGAGTTTGTAACCTTGCTAATCTGCTAAGAAACATTAATAGTTTGCAAATATACTACTCTCACTCGTCATTGTGAGGCCTAATGTGCTTCACTGTACTTTGTGGGGGTGATTTGTTAAGTTGCACCTCAATACGGGACTGAAGGTCCATCGGCTTTAGTGCAGCTTGTACTTGAGTTTTCACCGAAGATCTGCTCAGTGCAAATCATGTGCTGGGGGAAGGGAGCAGCCAGTACTGACTCCAAACAACCCAACCCCAAGGGGTCTACATCCCTTCTTACCTGTCCTGAATAGAAGACAGCAGCTGGTATAACCCTGGGTCGATCCGTAAAGTAGTTTTGTTCCCCTACCACGTGCTGAAAATGCAACAACGTGGAGTAAAACCATGTGAGTGCAAGCATGAAATTCAGAAACCTGAAAATTTGCACAAAAAAATTCAAATTGCTATGAGATGACAAATTTGCAGGGAGAAGCGAAGTAATCTTCAGAAACAAATGCAAGTGTATATTGTTTCTCAATGTAATGCCAAATGCAAACAAAAAAAACAAAAAAAACTGCATGTACTGCATACAGGCACAAATCATTTTATTGAGCTTCATGACACGCAAGCTACGAAACACACATTTTCCACTATGGCGTAAACACAGAAGATTCCCCATTAGTCATAACTCTTAGCTCCACAATACAGAACCTATATCTCTACAATAATGCACATCTGGTCCAAGCAGGACCAGTAAGGTGGAAGGGGCCGAGCAGCGGAGCATAAAAAATGAAAGGTTATCATCCCAGTCACCAGAACACATGCCCCCCACTAAACTCATCCACCACCCCGAAGCGAATGATCCCTGAACAGCGCCCCCTTATCGAAACCCCCAAACATAGCCTCAGAATAAGCACTTCACCAATCACAATGCAAAACCACACACTATTGAGAAGGATAAGTTGACAAGAGAGGTGCTGGCCGAATCCAACTGAGTAAATACATACTTTTTCTCTTTATAGTTTACTCTAAGATTTGCCCGGAATCTAACAGAGGCTACTCTCTTCATCACTCCACTCCTTATACATAAAATGGCATTCTTCCTTGATAACTTCTCAGCGCACAGATCAGAAAATAGACCAAATCTGTCCTCTCAGATTAGCACAGTCTCCCTTTCACTGCCGCCTTCAGCATATTTTCCCTCCACTTCGAAGTCATCGTGGTCACCATCACTATACTGCTAGTCTCCGAATTGCCCCCCCAATACTCCCAACAGCAACAGAAGTGCACCACACAAACCTTGGCACCCTTCCTCAGCATTGAGGGACAGCAAGTCACCCAGCACTCCTCATTTCCTCTGGTATGTATTCAGCCAGTATTCATGACGGGATGCCCTGCGCTCTCAGAACCGCCTCTTGATGCATGTTCTCAAGGCGTTCAAGCTTCGTCTTCACCAGTATAAATCCCTTTACCATACTGGACTTGAAAGATATCAAGTCCTGTACCTCCGTACAACTTGCTCTTGATCCCCGATTGCCGCCACGTCCATCAGCAGGGCTCGTTCCCCTACCATCAAATCCTTACCATTAGCAGGTTCTGTGACCAGCTTTCCCCTGCTCCTTCCCTCTGCCATTTGCACCGGAAAAATAATCCTCCTTGCGTGGTCTCCTGCCCACCATGGGGGCATGAGGCTACAGAATCAGAAGTACCACTTGCAGGTATGAGACCACAAAGGATTACCTGTTGTACTAACGGTGCCTTGGTCACAGGTGTTGGTTTATCACATTCATATTCTATATTGGGATCCGGCATGGACTGGAAGAACAGTGCCCTTCAGGGCACTTAACGTCTCAGCCGATGGTTGGCACGGGGAAACAAAAAGCCAGTTTCCTCTGCTCCCTCCAGCCACCACCAACACCTTGTGGATCCATGCACCGGTAGTAACTATGGGCTCTCTTCAAGGGCCACTAGCCGCTTCAGGGTTGTCACTGCTGCTCCTGTCCTCTGCCACTCAATGCACATGTTGTGCTCCTCTCGGTTAGGCAAGGTGGCACCGCAAGATGCCTCTGCTGTTGACACCAGCAGTGATGTACCAACAATCCCTTCCACTGGAGGCCCTATGCGCCCAAAGCTCAATTTCAAAACCCTCTCTCAATCATGAGGAAATCGTAATTGGCCTAATTGAAGAGCTTCAAGAAACCCCGCCATCTTGGTTGGGCTTGGCCTGCCCGTCCCCACCTGATGAAGAGCATTTAATTCAACATTCTTGAATGTTTAGAAAACAAGTTAAAGGAAATATGCAGGTCTCTCCAGCGTCTCGCATATCTTTCATCGAAAGCCCCCATTCGTGCGGCCGGATGGCAAGATCTTAGCCCAGTCTCACGCATCGCTCAAACGCTCCTGTATCCCAGTGTCAGGGTCCCTGCTTCAAGTTTAAACATGCGCTGTAGGGGCACAAATACAAGCCAAACTGAGTTATAGGGGGGTGGACAGCTTCCAGTGGTGACTCTTGCTAGGCTGCTTCCCAACAATACATGCCTGCAAAGGACTACTGCTCCATTAATCTAGCTACTCATCTGAGCTCCTATTCCACTGATTTAGTAATCCGAGACTGCCACTAACATTGTCTTTGCTCAAAGTTGCCATTCCAATCCCACCTCCTTAGGGCCAGCCATTCCTCCTCCTTTCTGAAGCTTCAACACACGCTATGTGTAGAAATTCAGACCGAACTACAAAATCAATGGGAGATTAACAAAAATCGGGGGAAAAATAAGACGTTTGCATTTCTTCCTGAAATATCTACCACAGATTTGGACAGTCCATTCTCACAAATTTTAAAAACATGAGAAATCAGTTGTGCACTCTTGCAGGTGTATGTGTGGCCCAGTGCATTAGTGAGTGTGTTATCCAAGTGAAGATAACCCAGAAATGGATGAGAAGAAAGCAATTATCAGCCTGGAAAAGGGTGTAGGAAGGTGGACTTCAGCTTCCAACCATGAGGCCTAAATTAGGAAATACAGCCCCCCTTTCTGGAAGATTATGGGGGTATTTTTTCGCAGCTCTTGGACCAGAAGGAAACACTTCACAACACTCCACTCGTCCAGGAGGTGAATCCTCGTCTGGAAGTGGCTTGGAAAGCAACTCAGGAACTAATCCAGAAGGACATGGCTAAATTAAGTATAGCTTGGAGGCCACTGGAAATGGAGGACCAACTGATGGGACTAATGATTTGGGGTCATCGAAAGTGAACATGTTGTGTATTCTTATTGACTTCCAGAAGAAAATAACCACTCAGAAGTAAAAGAATAGCTGAAGGCTACAGTTAGTGAACAGCTACCAAGTGGTAGACATAGTGTAGCCACTCAGTATGCTTGGGCGTTGAAAAGGGTGTAAAATAACCCATTTTAAGTTTGGTGTGTAATGGCGCCTGCGCCATTCTTGGCGATCATAATATACTATATTCTACACATGCTCGAATGAGAATTGGTTCAGCTTCTTTCAAACATTGGTTTCTTTGGCTCAAGTACCTTCAGCTACGAATTTGAGACACTGTCAATCAATCACCGGCCGGACTCAGAGTCAGACTACCCCCGTTCCTCTCAGAACCTAGAGATCAGCTGCAGAGTGCCCCAGGGTTCCTCCCTGAGCCCCACCCTCTTAAACGTCTACATGGCCCCCCCTCACAGCTATCGTCAGAAGCCACAGACTCAATATAGTCTCTTACGCCGAAGACACCCAGCTGATACTCTCCCAAACCAATGAACCCAAAACCGCCGGAACCAACTTCCACAGCAGAATTAAGGACATTGCTACCTGGATGAAAGACAGCTACCTTAAGCTTAACTCCGACAAGACCGAAGTACTCAGCCTGGGTCCCACCCCTTCAGCCTGGGATGACTCTTGGTGGCCAGCCGCTCTGGGATCCCCTCCCACCCCGACAGACCACTCACGCAACCTCGGCATCATACTGGACTCATCGCTCACAATGAACCGCCAAATCAACCCAGTTTCCTCAGCCTGCTTCCACACACTCCGCCTGCTTCGAAAGACATTCAGATGGCTCCCTACAGAATCCAGAAAGACAGTCACCCACGCACTCACCACCAGCAGACTCAACTACGGCAACGCACTCTATGCCGGGTTGACTCAGACACAGCTCAAAAAACTACAGAATGTCCAAAATGCCGCAGCCAGACTGGTCATCAACATCTCCCGCCGCAGCCACATCACGCAACACCTCCGACAACTCCACTGGCTCCCAGACAACAAGAGAATCACTTTCATGCTCCTCACACATGCCTACAAAGCTCTCCACGACGAAGGACCAGCATACCTGAACCACTGCCTCGCAATCCACGTACCCGCCAGACAACTCCATTCCGCCCAACTCGCCCTAGCCTATGTCCCCAGGATCCACAAGACCAGAACCAAAGGAAGATCCTTCTTTTACCTCGCCGCCAAGGCCTGGAACACCCTGCCCCTCCACCTCAGGCAATCCGTGTCGCTGACCCAATTCAAGAAGGACCTCAAGACCTGGCTCTTCAAATGATCCTACACCCAGAAGGACCAGCAGACACCCCCCCCCGGCCTTGAGACCCGCACAGGTGAGTAGCCGCACTATAGCTATACAAGCCCCCGATTGATTGATTGACTTCGTACATACGGTCCCAGGAGCAGCTTAGCCTCCTTCTTTCTATTGCCTGTTTGGGTGGATACTTCGGCCTCTTGAAGTCTGGAAAGTACACTCTGTCATCCAACATTTCATTATTTATTTCACTAATGCATTGTATGCACAAAGCAGTCATTCTTAAGTACTGTGCACGGCGGCAAATACCTTTTTTTTTCTGCAGCGCCCAAGTGCAATTGTAAAACCTATTAGTTTTTGACAATGTTTGCGTTTTTTGCATGGCTGGAATATTTACAGTAATGAATGAGGAGAAATTAGTGTCAGAGTAGGGTTTGCTGAAGTGAACTAAAGATGCCAGATACGAGAAGTAAACAGATATTTTCTGCAGAGAAAAAGAAATGACTAATTTCCCCAGACCTCATTAAATCACCACTTTTACTCATCCTATTCTTCTTCCAAAATATCCCCTACATCCACTCCGACTCATCCCAAACCTTTTTTACTACTATGAACCCCCAAATAACTCTTTCCGAGCACTTACCTCCTCTATCCGTCCTTTATCCTATTCATCAAACTAACAGAGACCCTCAATCAATCAGTTATTTGTTAAGCGCAGCTACTCACCCAGAAGGGTCTCAAGGCGCTGGGGGAAGGCGCGGCTCCTAAGCACTCACGGAGTATCAGAGAGGGCCAAGGGGTTCAGAGGTTTACTATGGCCCATCAGGGTACGTGGGGTGCCGGACGATTATGGTGATTCGTCTAAGAGCCAGGTCTTGGCGTCCTTCAGGAACTTAGAGAAAGTAGGTGTCTGGCGGAGAGGGAGGGTGTTCCATGTCTTGGCTGAGAGGAAGGAGAAGGACCCTCCGACTCATCCTAAACCTCTTTTACTACTATGAACTGCCAAATAACTCTTCCTGAACTCTTACCTCCTCTTTCCGTCCTTTAGCATATTCATCCAACTAACAGACCCTCTGACTTATCCTAAACCTCTTACTACTATGAACTGCCAAGTAATCATTTCTAAACTCTTCCCTCCTCTATCCTATTCATTCAACTAACAGGCTCACATGTCCACCCCCCCCCCAATAACAATTTAGATTTCCCCCTACTAATCCACCACTATTCTACCTTTGCGTTCCGGAGTATCGTGCTACTTGCCAAAACGCACTTCAACCCCTCCTCAGGAGTAGAAAATGCTACATCAATATAATTACAACAGATATAATATAATAAAGAGCAGATGAGATGTTGTCAGTGATATATGTTCATCCCATAAAGACAGTAGCAGAGCTAGGCAACCAGATGAGGCACTTACCGGGTAGGGAATATCCATGGTCATCCGGTTGAGTGTATAGCATTAATGAAGACTTTTTAGGTGGAACCACTGACAACAACCCTGCTCCGTTTTGTGTTCCAAAGTAACCACATGCAGAGCTAATTATTGCTATCTGGGAGGATGACCAGCTCAGGGTGGTACAACTGAAGGTACCAGAGGGGAGAGAGGCGAAATGGAGAGACTTAGGCATCCTGTCTCCAAAAAGAGTATGGGGGCTTGCGCATGGGTTGAAAATATGGCATGCTGAAAAAAGAACT
Source organism: Calotriton arnoldi (assembly GCA_963921515.1). Lineage (NCBI taxonomy): Eukaryota > Metazoa > Chordata > Amphibia > Caudata > Salamandridae > Calotriton > Calotriton arnoldi. The sequence goes on along the minus strand of CAWUFW010000037.1, from coordinate 838,577 downwards.
CTTGGTCGCCCTAAGTTGGCGGGGGTATGCCCAGACGTGGGTCCCTTGCTCACTTTGCCACTGGATTCAAGCAAGCCTGGCTGATGACGGCTGAAATGCCAGAAACCGGTCCTAGGATGCTTGTTTCCGGTCCAGGGAAGACATGGCTTGGCAGTTCGGGCTGGACTGTTCCCATGAGGCACAGGGTCAGACTGATTTGCATATGGCCATGTCTGAACTGGGGTGGTGGAGTGAGCTAAAGAATGATGATGGATTAAACCCAGATCAGTTGACTGGGGGTGAGTGTTTGATTGGCTCAAACGTTCCGTCCATCATCCCCTTTTGTATCGCTTTGGTATCGCTGGGTTGAAAATATGGCATGCTGAAAAAAGAACTCTTGGGCAGATGTGCCAAATACAACATCAACAGCCGCAATTCAACTAGCTGGAAGAGTCTAGTCCATTTAATGTGTTGTACTGTGGTGGCAATTTGGTGAGCCTAAGTAGAGCCAATCGGCAATCAAGGGCAGCCAATGGACAATCAAGGGCAGCAAGTCTACAGGTTGACCTCAAAAGTGATATAATAATGCAAGGGCAGGCAACTTCTGTGGATGTGAAATGGGATGGTCTATGTTACTTTGTTAAACAGCATGCTTTATTTTTAAAGCACTCTTGGTTTAAGTTAGATTAAAGTTTTGCCTCGAATCCTTCTGAAATCTCCTTTTGGTTTAGGCTCAGTAACCACCCTACGAAGCATGTGTACATTGTAGCAGTGTTTATCTGAGCACATCTTTGAGACAATGCTATCATACCTCTAATTGCAATTTTTTGACGAAGTTCAACACTTTTTTGGCCTTGAAACGCCCACAATACAAAATGTTAGAATTAAAAAAAATTAAAGCACATAACTTGGGTCACTTTTTTCCAACGTTTACAGCTGAAAGTTACTACCTGGCAGTGGCCATCTTTCTCCCTCTCTGCAATTCTCCGACACATTCTAAGTGGAAGAGAGGCGTGTGTGTGTGTGTGTGTGTGTTGGTGTGTTTATTCTGGCATGAGTGTTTTAAAAGTAAAAAGTTGGACAAGAGGAATAAAGTAGTAAACATATGGAAAACCTTGACTAGGGAAATGGGTTCACCACATCGTCTGACTCCCAAAACACCATTATGGGAGGGCTCCAGACTTAGGTCAGTAATGGCACTGCAGAGATTTCGGTGCTGGGACGCAATTGGCCTGTCTGCCTTGGCGGATTGTCTGGGATGACAATGGAGTAGTCCCCTTTTCACACCCAAGAGAATCCTACGAGATTTCCGGTAATCAGTGGCTAAGCTATGCTAGAATAAAACATGCACTTAAGGAATCAGTGTTTTTAGATGAGGAAACGCAAGAAGTCACCTCTGGAGTCTAGACTATTGGATGGGTGGGTGGAGAAGAATCTAATATCTTTAACTTATGGCACGATAATGAGAAATACTCAATCCGCCTTAAAGACACTGCACGGTAAATGGGAAAAGGACCTAGGGATGTAGGAGGAAGATGACTGGCAGGAGTTGTTGGAGTTCCCTGCACAGGTGGCGATAAAAGCCAGTTTTAGATTGATTCAGGTTAAGATCTTACACGGAGTGTATTACACGTGCGCCCTGCTACACAAAATAGGAAGGGTGGATACGAAGGATTGCCTTCGAGGTTGTGGTCAAGTGGGCACTTTCATTCACACACTCTGGAGCTGCCCCCGCAGTCAAACATACTGGGAGAAGATAAGAATAATCATTGGAGACAGTAACAGGGTTACTATTGCAATGAACGCCAAAACAGGTACTCCTGGGGTGTGGGACCCAACTGATTGTTCCAGATGTCAGAGGCAACTGATAGATTTAGGATGTTTGGTCGCGAAAGGGGACAATGCACAGAGATGGGGAGCCTGTGCCCTCCCAACGCACCGGACCCGAGTAACCGGAATGGATTTTTGTAAAGTGATGGAAAAGGAAATCTATAAAGCACGTGGGTGCATGAAAATATTTGAGAAAATCTGGGGAGGATGGGAAGGGAATGAGGGATGCGCGTAAGGGGAATAACTGTAGCACAGGGATAAAGTAGCTCAGGTCCCCTCATCATCAGGGAGAGACTATGGCAGGAATATTTGATAGACATTTGTGATCCGTATAATGGCCCCAGAGCAGAGGTGGCACATTGAAACATGTTTTTACCACTGTACAACCAATATTTAACGAGGTCATAACACATTATGTTTATTGTTATCCCAGATATAACTACTAATTATAAAAAAAATTTAAAAAACAAAGTTGGACAAGAGGACATTAATACAGTTATTGCCTTATTCTGTGCTTTTGTATTGTCCCTGCCCAATAAAGTGTTAGGTGAATTTCCCCGTTAAGGTTAGTAGGCTTTCCGATTTTTTTAAGGAAAGCAATTTATCCAAAAGTGGCACTACTTCGGAAAAAACGAGACAGATGTGTGGAAAGAAAGTAGGAATGTCATAGGTAGTGCTCTCTCTATAAATGACAATAAGAGAAGAAACTGGTGCAGTCTGGTCTGGAAACATGAGCAGGTGGGGAAATAGGAAGCCAAAGGCTAGTATTTTTGTGTCCCATTAATTATAAAATGAATTGCATTTAAAGCGTCTCTCTTTTCCATTTATAGATATATTTCCTATCTAAGTGCGATTAGTTAGGTTGAAAGCTAAAGTATATTAATTCGCATCACTTCTAAACTACCTCGCAAAGGGTACATCTGGTAAATAGTGAGAAAATAGAAGCGTTTCCAAGAAAACATTTGGCACGCGCACTCTGGCTGCAAAGTCCAAATGTTAAATAAAGGAAAGCTAGCCTAAAAAAAAAAAAACAGCTAAACGTAATATATCACTTGTGATTTGTTTACAGCGCGTCTGTTGCAGGTAAAGAAAGAGGATTTATATGTAATCGGTGCAATCAGGAAACTGTGCGCTAATTGCCAACAGATCATCAATTAAAGCGTATTTACGTCATGCCATCAAAAATCACGGCATGCTTAAAAATCAAAGCAGAGCCCATGTGCAGGCCATTACATTACTCCTGCGCTAGAATGAACAATTCCTAAACTCCTTTAGCTGCACAGACATCTTGCCAGCGCTCCAAATGTTGTTGTTTTTTTTCTTAATTGTTGTTTTCAAGTTATGAAACGGTAAGCTCTGGTAACAAAAGCCATTTGAGCGCGTTGCCCGGCAAGCATAGCCCCAGGGCCGGTGTCTGTTTAATCAGCCAGTGTCCTGCGGTGTTTAGGGAAGCGGCCTGTGGTTAAACAGAGGAAATGCCAAGGAATGTTAATAGCCCAAATAGGCCCGGTGCTTCCTACAGGGGCTGACATCAAAGGCTGGCCTGCCCCCGAGCAGACAGTGTGTCACAGAGGTCAGCAGTCACCTCGCAGCGCGGGCAGCCGTGTGACAGCCGACACAAAGCTTGACAAACGCCACACAATGGGCACCCTCTGGAACTGGCCAGGCAGGTCCGTTCGCTGATATCTGGGACGGCTTTGGTGGTAAAAGGATGCGCCACAGATCGGTAACTCGGCACCTGGAGAATGCGGCCGAGACCCAAACAAAAAGGTTTGCCCGGCTATTGTGCCAACCCCGAGACGGGTAGAGTGTCAGCAGGCGAGGTCTCCATTTTCAAAGGGCTCTCTGTGCGCTGCGGAGGCACAATAGGGCCAGGCCTTTGAAAACAGGGCCCTGGGGCCAGAGATATTCGCTGTACACAGCAACTGTACTTTGCACAAAGAGGAGTGCAAAATACGAAGGCAGCTCTGTCACTCTGGCTGCTCCAGGTCAGGAAGAATAGAAGGGTGGTGAATATTGTGAGAGGCTTGGTGTATACTTGGTACTGTACACTGCGTAAACCCACCCATCCCCGACAGGGTTTGTGGGAATACGGATTACAATGTATTTTAGACCTGCATATGAGGAATTCGAATGAACCTGGTCTTGCTGAATTATGGTATTTTGTGTACTAAGGTGTTGCATTTGAATAAATATGACTGGTGGCAAACGGCCCAAGACAAATGGCTCATTGGTAGACAAACGCAAGAAGACCTGTCCACTGGCACAGAGCAGTACGGGGCCACAATACCCAGAATGCAGCCCAGTGTGGAGCGCACACAGAACCTGAAAATAAACAACGAGATGGCCTCTTTGCGCCACTCTACCTGTGGAATGGTTGAAGCCACACAAAGACGATGGACGAAATGCTGGGCATTGTCAAACATTCACCACCGTCACAGATCTGTGTTAAATCCATTGTTTTTTGCTTAATATGGCACCCCAGTTTGGACCCAGCCATATGTAAATCAGTCTCGACCCTCCTCCCCATGGCAACAGTCCAGCCCTAACTGCAAGGCCAGGTCCTCCCTGGACTGGAAAACAAGCATCCAACAAGCATTTCAGAGTATCACCCCTCATCAGCCAGGCTAGCTTGAATCCAGGAGCATATGTTTCAGCACTCGTCCATCATCTTGTGGTGTTTGGTATGTTCGCCCCAAGTGGCCAAGGCTATGCCCAGAGGTGGGTTCCTTGCTCGCTGTGCCACTGGATTCAAGCTAGTCTGGCTGATGTGGGGCGATACCCCGAAACCAGTGCAGTATGCTTCTTTCCAGTCCAGGGAGGGCCTGGCAGTTCGGGCTGGACTGATCCAATGGGGAACAGGGTCAAGACTGATTTGCATATGGCTGGGTCCAAACTGGAGTGGCACGGGGAGCAAAAGAACAATAGATTTAACCCAGGTCTCTTGACTGGGGGGGGGTGAGTGTTTCAGAAGTCAGCATTCCATCCATCATCTTGTGTTTGCAAATGGTCTAACACCCTCAATTCTCAACAGCACCTCCACTTATCACCATCACCCATGAGAGCACAATGAGACCATGCGAGGAGGACAAGTGCCACTGACACAAACATCAATTCACCCATGAATCCAACGGTACAGACAATGTATTCAACAACATGGATTGGTGAACAGCCGCAAGAATTGAGCTCCTAAGGAGATATCCTTGAAGATAGCTCTCAATCTGCAGATAACAGCCAGGGGCACAGAGAACACATTGAGATCAGAGGGTGTCCTGAAGAAGACATAGAAGGTTAGCGAGGAAACACGCTGCTGCTCATTGCCAGCCAGGTGTAAAATGGAGAAATGTATGGCAACTAGACACCAGCACAATTTCAACATTTACACACATTTGGAGATATGAAAGAATCCTGCACATGACACAGCAACTTTACTAAAACGCCACAGCATGAAAGCACTGTGCAAAACATGCTTTGACACAGTTTTAGCCATTAATTTGTGTGTAATTAAAATCTGGAAGAACTAATGAGCTACAGCAGAAATACTACTACAGGATGTTGTACCACATTTTGCACTGGATTCTAAACTTGCCTATTGCAGGACTATCTGGTATAGAGTGTGTCCATGATTAGATCGCACAATGAGACTTGGGCCTCAGTTAAAAGTGATGGGTTATATAGCAACACTTGTGTAAAACTGTTTGCACTGTGTCGTAATTACGATTGGGTTGGAGTTTTCCTCGAAATAGTCTGTAGACGAATATCGGCAGGTCAAACTAGACAATATTTACCATGGGGAAAAACCCAGAAAATACAGGGATGTGCTGATTTGGTGTGGTAAGCACTAAAATCCACATGCTAGTCCCCATTATCGCAGCAAAAGTTTCAATCAGCATTATTTATGGCATCCAATAAGGATCTCCAATGCCTCATTTATCAGGCATGATCAATAACCCAAAGCAAACACAAGATGATGATGGACGGAGTGCTGAAACTTTTCAGACACTCACCCCCAGTCACAGATCTGGGTTGAATCCATCATCGTTCTTTAGCTCACTTCGCCACCCCAGTTCAGACCCAGCCATATGCAAATCAGTCTTGACCCTGTGCCTCATGGGAACAGTCCAGACCGAACTGCCAAGCCAGGTCATCCCTGGACAGGAAACAAGCATCCTGGTACCGGTTTCGGGGTAACACCCCTTATCAGCCGGGCTAGCTTGAATCCAGTGGCAAAGTGAGCAAGGGACCCACGTTTGGGCATACCCTGCCAACCTAAGGCAAACAAAGCAAACACAAGGAGGTGATGGACGGAGTGCTGAAACTTTTCAGACACTCACCCCAAGTCACAGATCTAGGTTGAAAAACCCAGCACCAGGTCACTTGTGCCTAATGGTAAAACCAGTGACAGTGGTTGGGTTAGAAGGTCATGAAAGACCACCCACTCCACAGCTTGTGGAGCTGCTGGTGGGGCAGGCTATCACCAGGCCCGGAGATCACAGGATGCAACGACCTGAAGAAGGGCACTTCATTCAATACCACACAAAACAATTACAATTTAGCTTGTTGCTTATCAGAAGAGGTTTCTCGAATTATAAAGTTGTGTGAAGAAATCTCATCTGTATTTTCATGTATATTAATAGTTAAGTACTTAAGTTTGGGTTCTTGTAGAAATTTAAGAAATAAGTCCCATTGTTTGTTAGGAAAAACATAAGACAGGCAGCCAAACAGACCATTCAAATGTTACACATTCTCTCCACCCCTGCTGAAAGCATTGTTAAAATGCCAATTTTCTACCTTTAATGGTTAAAAACCCTTACGTTTCCCAAAATGGTACGTCTCACAAAAAATGGCTTGATGGTTTATAGCTCCACGTCCTTAGCTGTCCATGCCAATTACCGTTTCCAATAATTAAAACAAAACTATAAACACAACATTTTAATTAGCACGGAAATACATCTATGTTAAGTTTTTGCCTCACATTGCCTACTCTCATCCAAATACATATTTTGATTTAAAAATGCACAGCATTTCAAGGTAAATTTGTAGAGGTTCCACCTCCACAACCGATTCTAGAGAATGCAATTACTGCGTGGAATTTTGGCCACTACATTTCGATGTCCAACCAAACAAATATGGAAAACTCTACTAGTTAAGTAAAAATACCAACAATTACATACAAGTAAACAAAAACAAAAAATTTAAAAAAATAAGAAGGCCTGCGTAATCAAATGCGATTCTCCACCGAAATGCACGTAATGTCCAAAACCAATGTGGCCGAAACCATTTGGAAATATTCAACTGGAATTTCAACTAAAAAACCGCACATGTTTAACAATAGGAAGTTAAAATGCTGCCTTTCAAATATGTCGACAGTACGAAGTTAACCTTCTGTCTTCAAACACGCTGAAGTAATGAAATGCTATAAGAATGATGCAGCCGCGGAAACCTTTCAAAAGGGACTTAAAATTGCCCAAATGCACCTTTTAAAGTTCAGGCCAGAGACTGCGGGGCACTGCATGATGGAAAAGACAAGGTCTGCACCTCCTCCCCTCCCCGAATCAACAAACAAACTGGCGTCTGGTTTCCTGAAAACAACAATCTAGGAAGCAGCCTTCCTGAGGGATGAAAGCGCTTCAGGAGTCTCGGCCCCCACCCCACCCTCTCAGCTTGCTATAAAACTTGGGGACTTTAAAACAGCATCCCCTACACAGTGTTTTTTTACAACCCTTCCCGGGGTGAGGTGCTGGCCCCTTGTATTTCAACCTGTAAGGTCTCTGCACGGATGTCCCCCGGGATTAGGGTCGTGTCTACCAGGTTTAGGGTCGTGTCTACCAGGTTTAGGGTCGTGGCTACAATTAGCGCAGCGGCATCAAGGCCCCTTCCATCCCAATTAGTGACTTTGTTTTAGTACCAAACAGAGAATTATTATTATAATTTTTTTTTTTGGGGGGGGAGGGGTTTAGTTTATTTCCTTGCATTTGGCCAAAGGCACTCTTTCCACGACACATGCCAGTATGAAACGTTACCATGAAGTGAAAAAGATGTTTTAGGGACTGCTCTGCAACATTGTATTTAAGTTACATTTATAGCGCGCTTACTGATTCTAACGGAGCGTTATAAGGATGGTAAGGCCGGAGCTTCTCGCGCACCAGCGTGGTGTATTGGAAGGAATTAATGTTGGCTAAATGGACTCGGTACAAAAGAATCAAAAAAAGTAAATGCAGTCGGTAAACAAGTCCAAAAGTCACATCAAAAGGATGGGGTCTCTTAAGACAGATTTCGTAAGTCCAGGTGGCCAAGTTTTTTCCCCCCCAAAGTGAACTCCTGGGGATACTGGAAAGCGCTGGGGTAACTGGATGCGCAACTGGCAGGTGGGCGCTGTTCCAGGGGAGGTCGGGCTTTTTTTTTTTTATTAAACAAAAACTAAAGTACTGCGTTCTACAAACACCCTCATGTTGCCAGTAAGCGCTAAGAGGCTGCAATACAGGGCATTTTTCAAAGATGCAGAGCGCAGGCAGCGGGACTCACTCTGTGCGTATGCGTGCGTAAGGGACTTCCCAGACCACTACAGTGAGGTGACAGCCAGGACGGGTCCCTGGACTGCATTCTTACAACAGGCTACAGTCCAGGTCTTCTCTGTACAGTCGAGGTACAGAGCTCCCCAAAACACCCTTCTAACAAAGCGCTTTGCACAGCCGGGACCTGTGGACTTCCCCAGGTGATCCAAGGAAGGCATGCCCGGGCCAGCGGACTTCCCCAGCTGGTGCAGAACAGACATGCCATAAGGTGCCAGCGCACTCGCACACCCAGCCCGGCTTACCTTCGGCCCGCACTGATCCGCTGCGCCCTTGCGGGGGCTCGCCGCCGCCTGGGACACCCTGCTGCGCAAACACCATAAACTGAGGAGAACCAGGGAGCCGAGCTTCAGCAAAGGTGCCATGGTGCGCAGCCTTCCAACAACTGCTGCGGTCTGAGGACCTCGAGGCGCATGCGCGCGGACTGCATGCAACACTTTCGAACTACTCCTGCTTCTCCGCTATCCGACACGCCCCCAACTTTATGCCACGCCTCCTATTATTAGGCTGCGACTCCCTAACTTTTCGACACGACCCCTGAGGATGCTTCATTGTCCCCCCCCACATTCTCAAAGTACTGCTTCGTGCCATTAAAGCTCGATTCACGCCCTCCTCCTACCCCAGGAGCCCCGCAACACCTTTCTGCTGCAGCTCCCTGCCGCGACGCCTCGCCAGTCCTGTAAACTCATCACCAATACCTTATGTAAAGCGCTCTGACACCTTTGGGTAATGTTCGCGCTATATAAAATATAGATAAATAAACCACCACAAAACAAACATACTAACCCTGGTCCGTTGCTTTGCTCTGCACCACTCTTTTTTAAATTTTTCTTCACACTTGTGTTTTTCTTTTGCACCTTGGTTTATGGTTTTTTTCCGGGACATTTAAATAAATACATACATATTTTTTCTTTGGCTAACTTATAATTTTACTTTTTCTCCCAGGTGCTTTCACCAGCACACTGTGCTTTTGTCCCCATGCGTTTTCTAGAATTTGCTTTGTCTAGGCGCTACTTCGGCTTCCCCTTCTACAGTCCTATCCCTTCCCTTTGTATTGTGCATCTTAAGTGACTCTTTGTGGGGTGGATGAGGGGTGTTGGCTCGTCTCTATTTGATAAAGTAGAACAACGCTGCGCTTACAAACCCTACTGATGTAGTCAGAAGGCTGGTGTTTTTGGGGCACACTACAGCCTACAGATTGACCCGAATCTGTCATGGAGCCTAAAGTTTGAACCTGTCAGGTGGCCTGAGCCAACTTCCTCAGCAGGAAGGGAATTACTTAATGCACTTAGGAGCATTGCACTACACACGCAGGTATTGTCTGGGAAGTCGTTGGGCCTGCCGCAGCACTCAAATGGCACTTATTCCAGGGTCACCAGATTTTGTGCACCATAACCCTGCACAGTACATAAACATCGTATTGCAAATGCATTTAGATATCACTTACTACCCCTTACGAGGTGTTGAAGCGCTTTAAACAGGGCAGCAAGCTGCCCCAGAACCCATGGTTAGCTTGAGTTCATGCAGACGATAAAGTGGCCGGGGTGGGGGAAGGGTTAATAGATGAGCTAAGGGATATTAGGTATTGTTAGGTTGCAGACTATACATTTCAAAGAACGAAAGATTGTGAGCATTACATTTGTTAAATGAAATGAGGACAAATTGCAAAAATAATCAAGATTATGGCAGGCTTCTTCAACGAGTAGCTCGTGAGCTACTGGTAGCTCTCCAGCTACCTGTAAGTAGCTCTCCTGCTACCTGTAAGTAGCTCTCCTGCTACCTGTAAGTAGCTCTCCAGCTACCTGTAGGTAGCTCTCCTGCTACCGGTAAGTAGCTCTCCAGCTACCTGTAAGTAGCTCTCCTGTCTGCAGCCCAGCCTACTAAATTAGAAGCTTTTGCTTGGTTGAATTAATTTACGTATACCAAAACTAAGAGTGTATATTTGAGATGAAAATGTGCTTATTTTCAGAACTCATGAGCTGATATTTGTAGAAAAGTGGCTGAATTCCCAGAATATATTTAATTTGGATATTTGAGTGATAAATCACGTGGCACTGGGGAGACATTTTATAAATGTTATTACCTTGGTACTAGAGTCATTGCAGCTATGGCTGTTATGCATTACCCATGCATAGGCATTCCATATTGACAAAGCCTTTTTTTACATTATTGCTAGCAACTATGCCTGATGCACTGAGTTGATCGCTGGTAGTAATCTTGACTATGGTGGTCACTAATGTAATCTTGTCTGATGTGGTCACTATTACAAACTAATAATATTAGTAGCTCTCGAAGAGTTTCATTGAACATAAGTAGCTCTTATTACAGCAAAGGTTGGAGACCCTTGGATTAGGGAAACAAGCATGTGACATAGAGTAGACAGTGCTCAGATAGAGTCATGCAAAGGAAGGAAGTAAGGAGAGGGTCATTCACAAGAAAGAAGAAGCAACAATCAGTTTTTTGAAGTTGTGGTGAGCTTTTCATGCAGGATTTAGGGAATGTAGGGAATGCTCTTTGAAACAGCATTCAGTTTGAGGATGCAAAACTGTAAAACAAGCATTGGCAAATTCAATAGATCCCGCCTATGTAAGAGCTATTAGCTTTGCCAATGTATTTCAGCCATTGTGTACACCAGCTTAGCTGCTGTTCCGCATAGCTAAAAGTTAGTGGCATGGAGGAGAGTGGCGTAGAGTGAAGTGTCATAAAGTGGAGTGGCGTAGAGTGGAGTAGAGTGGCGAAGAGTGTCGTGGAGGGGCATAGACTGGAGAGGCACAGAGTGGAGGGGCTTGGAGCGAAGTAGAGTCGTGGAGTGGGGTAAAGTGTAATAGAGTACAGTGGCCTAGAGTGAAGTGGCATAGAGGGGAGTGGAGTAGAGTGGGATAGACTGTTGTAGAGTAAAGAGGAGTAGAGTGCCATGGAGTGGAGGTGGGTAGAGTGGAGTAAAGTGTTGTAGAGTGGAGAAGAGTGGTGTGGCATAGAGTGGTGTAGAGTGGAGTGGCATAGCGTAGAGCGGCATAGAGTGGAGTTTCATAGAGTGGGGTAGATTGTCGTAAAGTGGAGTAGAGTGTCATAAAGTGAAGGGGCCTAGAGTGGAGTAAAGTGTTGTAGAGTGGAGTAGAGGGGTGTGGCGAAGAGTGGAGTGGCGTAGAGTGGCATAGAGTGTCGTAGAGATGAGTGGCATGGAGTGTCATTGAGAGGAGTGGCATGGAGTGTCACAGAGTGGGTTGTCACAGAGTGGACTAGAGTGGAGTGGCTTAGAGTGGAATGGGTTGCTGTGGAGTAGAGTGTCGTAGAGTGGAGTAGAGTGTAGTGCCATAGAGTGGAGTATGTATGGTGTGGTAGCTCACTGCAATTACAGACAACACATTTTCAATTGAAATGACCATTCCATTTGCACATATAATTTTACTGAAAAAACGGTATAGCGCACAAATGATAATGTGTGGAAATGGCATCACCTAGTGTACTAATTTGTTTTGCTCGTATTAAAATATTTGTTCCCACCACACTTCCAAATTACAAAAAAATGTGCTTCAGCTGTACCTTCCTAATTGTGATATATTCTGAAATATTTGCACAGTTCAATTACAGACATTTAAATGTTGTGTGCTAGAAAACATTTTTTTCTTTCCCAGTACCCGGCAACATTGTCACATAAATCCTCTCAATTGAAGTCAGAGAAAGAAAAATAAACACTAAGCTCCCTTAGAAGACGGAGCCTGACATTTGACTTGTGTCTTTGAATGCACAGCAAATGTGACGAGATAAGAACAAGATTTACAGGCCTGTTTACAGAAAGTGAGGACTCCTGGAAGAATACAAGGAGCAGTGGTGAAGAAGCTTTGCTCCATGGGAGAGACGTAGACATGCTGGAGAGCCTTAAACAAATATAGTCAGCAAATAGATAGCCAGAAAATGTGAGATACAAACCACAAAGCCAATGGTAAGGAATGAACGGAATGCATTCCCAGGGAAGCTTTCAGAATACCCACAAGAAGTCTTTTGCTAAGGCGCCAACCGGGACTCGGGCACGCCACACCTATGGCAGTTGTGCCGGCTCCCGATGCCATAGAGGGGCGGGTTGCGGCGCATGGTGACGCGGCAGGCACCCGCCCGACCTTTGCCACTGATTGGCGGTATGCGAGCATGCCCCGGAAGCACTAAAGTGCTTCCGGGGCATGGGGAAGCGGGACCAATCTGAATCCTGCCGGTTTTTCGGGGGTACGATAAAAGGGGCTGTGGAGCGGCGGGGCGGTCTTTTCCCTCGTCGCTCCACATCGCATTCCCACAGAGGCCGTCTACGCGACGGAGTGCTCCTGTTTTTTTGTTTGTGTCTCTGTCTCCCTTTTACAGGTGGTTAAGAGCGCCAGTACCGACGCGGGAATCAGCTGGCCATCAGTTTCGCACCACACTGGGAGCCACGCAGGCTGAGTGAATACTCGCCTGTCCCGCAAGATTGGATTTGCAGTGGTGGCTCCGGCTGCTCGCTGAAGCACACGCTGACTTCGGAGCTTTTTGTACAGCTGAGGTGCAGGGGAGTTTTTGGGACGTTGCTTGGCTGGTATTAAGGTGAGGGAGGAGGTGGTGTTTTTTCTGCTTCCTGGTTACACCTTTTGTTTGGAGCGAGGGAAATGTTGTTTGTGTTCTAATCCAGCAGCTGTGGCTGAGTGGGGTTTTTTCGTGGTATTTTCTTGCATTTGGTGAGGCCAAGTTTACTGTCCACTGGAAAGTGAGGATAGGGCCTGTCTGAAGGAGGGAGTGGGGCAGTGCCAGCAGGGGTTCCATCAGGAGGTATAGTGGTCAGTCAACCGGTCTTGGTGGTGCCAGCAGGCGCCCCCGGTGCAGAAGGGACCCCGAGCCAGGTAGTACCTGTTTCCCGTGAGGGCCCGTCCGGTGGTGTGCCTGGGCACCCAGATTTAGTAGCCAGTTTGGCAGCGGTGCTTCCCTGGTTGGCTAAGGCAGGACTTGGACCCCAGCAGTCAGCTGTGGGGCCTTGTTGGACGAGGGGGATGCCTTGGAAAGGGCCAGGAAGCTGGTGGCACAGGTGGAAGGGTCTAAGCCAGGGGAAGTGCAGAATGTGGCAGCAGGAGCAGCAGCTACTAGTAGTGCGTCAACCAGCGGGGTTGGGCAAAGTGGTGCAGGGAAAGACAAGGGTGGACCCGAACCTCAGAAAGCGAGTACCACAACGGAGGCTGATCATGCCAAGAGACAGGATGCGACAGCAACAGGTATGGCGCAATTGTTACCAAGTTTAGGTTTGGGTGAGTTGCGATCCTCCAGGGAACGGCTGGGTAGGCATATCTCACAAGAGGTGAAAGAAAAAATCTGGAAAGGGGAGTATGTTAATATGTTTGTCTTGTTACTGGATGAAGTGGATAAGGAAGAGGCAAAGAAGGGTAAGGAGTGGGCACATCCCAGGGACTGGACCAGTTGGTCTCACAAGAAAAAGATTCAGGAAACTCTGGTTAATTGGATAAAAGGGTTCTCTAATTATCAAGTGGTATTGGCTGAATGTTTCACTGGTTTAGGCGCACAAATGGCATGCTACTGAAATAGGATCGCCTGTGCACATGATGAATACGGGGGAGTGGGATGGAAAGAGTATGACAAAGAATTCAGGAGGGCAAAGGCAACTGACCCTAGCCTCACCTGGGATCAGATTGACGTCATCATGTGGTTGCGGCACATGAAAACTGTGAGCGAGGACAATACACGAGGGCAGTCCTTTCGTTCAGGCCCCCATCTAACACGGGAGGGGGGGAAGGGGGAATGCTGGGATTTCAACAGGCGGACCTGCACCAGACCACTGGGCTCATGCAGATTTAATCATGCCTGTTCCTTTTGTGGCCATTCCTCACATCCTGAATCCAACTGTTTTAAAAAGTCAAAGGATAAAGGGGGTAAGAAACAAGAATGAGGGTTTAATCCTCACCAAGGCGGCCTCCTCAATAAAGACAATGGCTTTGATCCCATGGCTAAATAAGTACAGCTGCCTCAACTTGGCTCAGATTCTATTGGAAGGTTTCAGAGATGGTTTTAGGATTCCTGCACCTGGCTACCTAGGGGTTTCACACTGCCGCAACCAGCTATCTGTAAGGTCCAACAAGGAGGTAGCGGTGGCCAAGATTACCAAGGAACTGAGGCTGGGGAGGGTGGCTGGCCCATTTGATGAGATACCGGTAGAAGGATTTTTTTGCTCACTGCTGGGGGTGGTGCCCAAAAAAGACCCTGGAGAGTTCCGCTTAATCCATAACTTATCCGCTCCCAGGGGCCAATCATTGAACAATGCTATTGATGGGGCCCTGTGCACCGTGAAATACGCATCCTTGGATCAGGCAATAGAAATGCTACAGGGGCTAGGACCAGGCGCATTGCTAGCAAAGTCTGACATCAAATCAGCTTTCCGCTTACTGCCAGTGCACCCACAGGATTTCCATTTGTTTGGTTTTCAACTGGAGGGGAGATATTACATGGACAAGTGCCTGCCCATGGGGTGCTCTGTCTCTTGCTCTTACTTCGAGAAATTCAGCTCTTTCCTTGAATGGGTTTTCAGGCAGGTGACAGGGCATCAGTCGGTACTGTATTACCTGAACGATTTCCTTTTCTTGGGTGCACAGGGTTCTCAAGAGTGTGATAGGGTTTTACAGGTCTTCTGGCCACTCATGCGTGAATTTGGGGTCCATCTAGCGCCAGGAAAGACAGTGGGGCCAGCCACTGAAATTGAGTTTTTGGGCATAGAACTGGATTCGGTGATTGAGGTATCATGACTCCCACAAGGGAAAGTGGTGGCTTTCACGCTAGCTTTACAGGAGTGCTTGAGCAAGGAGAAGGTCACCTTGCACCAGCTACCGAAAACGGTTGGACAGCAGAACTTTGCGCTAAAAATCATCCCCATGGCACGCCCATTCTCGCGTTTCATTGTATAGGCAATGTCAGGTTTAAAGAAAAAACACCACCACACTCGGTTGTCCGGCGAGGTCCGGCAGGATATGTGGATTTGGATGGCATTCCTGCGTGAGTTCAATGGCACTGTGGTGTGGCCCAGTCCCTCTAGGTCCAGTCCGGAGCTGGGCCTAATGACAGACGCTGCAGGAAGTGAGGGGTTTCATGCCATCCTGGGCCCGGCGTGGTCTGCACAATGTTGGCCAGCATGGTGTGTGGAGTCCGGCCTGACAGGTAACATCAGGTTTTTAGAATTTTTCCCCATCTTGGTTGGCACTAACCATCTGGCCAGAACAATTTCACAATCAATCAGTGGTTTTTTGGTCCAATAACATGTCGGTAGTGGAGTGCATTAACCATCAATCAGCTAATTGTAAAATGATGCTACGGCTGTTAAAAGAAATAATAATCCAATGCATGAGATTGAATGTGCTGTTTAGGGCTAAACATGTCCCAGGAGTGTTGAATCATGTTGCTGATGCTCTGTCTCGTTTTAAGATGCAGGTGTTCAGGTCATACCACCCAGGAGCAGCGGAAAGTCCAACGCCCTTTCCAGACCAGCTATGGCAACTTGGTGCCCCGACCTATCGGACCTCGTGGCAGCTAGCCTAGCACCCAGGACCAGGCGGGCCTATGAAGGGGCCTTTAGCGCCTACTGCAATTTCCTTGGGGAAGGCTGAGAGGGGGGCTGGCATGAGCAATTGGCGGTGGTATAATTCCTGAGGGGATTGAGGGACGGGGGGCGTTCTGCGGCATGCACAAGGCGACACATGGTGGCGGTTTCCTTTTTCGCAAAAATGCGGGGTCACCAGGATCCCACCAGCACTTTCATAGTGCAAAGAGCGCTGAGGGGGTGGCAGCGTTTACAGGGTCCCCGACCTGACGCCAGGCGCCCAATTAGCACTGACACTTTGTCAGCGGTACTAGGGGCCCTGGAAAGGGTGTGTAGATCCACTAGGGAAGTTAATCTTTTTAGGACAGCTTTTACCCTGACCTCTATGGCGCTTTCAGGGTTGGGGAACTTGTGGCGTGTAACAAGCAAGACTGACATGGGGGGCTCCAATTTGGCCATGTTCAAATACAAGGGGGCTCGCTGTCTTTATCCATCCTTAGATCAAAGACTGGCCAAAATGGCAGGGAAGACCATGTTATATTACAAAAGGCACAGGGAAGCTCTTGCTGTCCCTTTAGCAACCTCAAATCTTTTCTGGCCTACAGACCACGGGGTGCGGGGGTCCACTTTTAATTCACGATGATGGGACTCCGCTTACCAAATTTCAGTTTAGCAGGATTCTGGGCTTAGAGCTCAGGGCAGCAGGTTTGGATCCATCAAAATTTGGTACCCATTCTTTTAGGATTGGGGCTGCCACCGAGGCCACGGCCAGAGGCCTTTCGGGCGTGCAGTTCAGAGGATTGGTCGTTGGTCTTCTGATTGTTACAAGCGTTATCTGTGTATACACATGCTTTGAATGCTGCTATGTCTAATGACGGTGTTATTTGGTCTTCGGTTTTTCCGCAGTTTTCATGTCCTGTGCCGCAGGAAAGAAGCTCGCCATCGTGCGCCGGTCGCCGGCACCTGGCCCCCAGTCCAGGTACCCGCCTGGGGGCCAGGTGAAGTGGAAGTATGGATAGTTGGTCACTCATATGTGAACAGGTTGAAGCAATACTTTTTCTCAGGCAAATATGCGGAGAGAGCCCATCGGGCTGGTTTTAATGTTTCTTTGCATGGGCAAGGAAGTTTGCACCTGAGGCTGTTGAGGAGCTTGTTGGAGGTTCTGCTAGGTAAGACTCACATGCCCCCTGCAGCGGTAATTGTGCATCTGGGGGGCAACGTCCTGGTGCACCTGGGTAGGAAGGGCGTTGCTGAGGCTCTGATCACCGAGATTGGATGGTTGGCAAGGAGGTGCCCACAGGCAGTGTTACCATGGTCCCACATCATTCCCAGGTTCCAATGGCGGGGAGGTGAGTCGGTCTGGGCACTGAACCACTTGGTGAAGAGAATTAATAAGCGGATTGATAAGTTGTTTAGATCCCCAAAACTCCAGGCCATTTCGCAGGGGTGCATCAGGGGGGAGATGTTTTTTCTACAGGATGGAGTTCACCTCTCGAAATTGGGCAACAAAATTTTCCTAGAGAACTTACTAGCCTGGTTGGTAGGGGCAAGGGACAGAGCATGACCTTAGAATGTGAGTGGGGGCCAGATAGTCGGTCAACTACACTGGCCTGTGGCGGTAAGGTCATGATTGGTGGGCATTTTACGGTCCTTAGTGGGCATCACCATTGTCAATGGGGACCCCTGGAGGGGGACAGTGGTCTGTCATGGAACTCCAGTTGGCATAACAGCACAGCCCCTCGGAGATAGTATTGAGGGCATAAGGGGTGCCCGAGGGATGTAACCTTCTGCGGAACTGGGCCTCCTGCGCAAGGTCACTCCGGTAGGAGGGTTGGACCTAGCAAGTAGTTGGACAAGTCATAACCTTGCCCGTAGGCTCAATTCGGGATACACAGAAAGCAATAATGTATATGTTAATGTTAATTGGAGCTTCTAAAGCGCATATCACCAACTGGTCTCTAAGCGCTGTGAGAGAAGGCACCATAGCGGCCCTACTGAGTAGTGCACCCTAGCTTAGGCCAAGATTGTGCCCCAGGCTTCTATGAAGAGGATGGTTTTTAATTTTTTTCCTAAAAGGGAGAAGTGCTGGTTCTTTGCGGAGGCCTTCTGGCAACTTATTCCAGAGCTGGGGAATCAATGTAGAGAAAGCTCTGGCCCCCTTGGAGGAGCTCAGGAAGCGAGCACAGGATAATAACCCAGCATCAGAAGACCGAAGGGAGCGCCCTGGTACATAAGTTACCAAGCGTTCTTTAATATATGCTGGGGCCTGTCCATAGATTGCTTTATGGGCTATACATAGCCCCTTGAATCTGGTTCTCTGCTTCACTGGAAGCCAGTGTAGCTGCTGTAGTAGCACGGTAGCGTGGGCCCTCCTAGGAAGCCTGAAAATCAGTCTGGCAGCGTCGTTCATGACTACCTGGAGTTTTGTTAGCTCCTTCTCTGGAAGGCCAACATACAGTGAATTCCCGTAATCTAAACGAGAAATAATCAGTGCAGTCACTGCCATGCGAAGTGCGGTAAACGACAGAAGGGGGCAAGTTTGCGTAACAGTCTTAGCAGCCCCACACATGTTCCCACCACAGCAGAAACTTGGTGGGACATGGAGAGTTTGGCATCCAATTTTATCCCCAGACTCTTTACAACTGAGGCTGGCTTTGGAGTAGGGCCCAGCTCTTGAGGCCAGAATTGGTCACTCCAGGGGTTAGTATCTGTGGTGACAGCCAAAACCTCAGTTTTATCGGGGTTTATTTTGAGGGAATTGGCTGTCATCCAGTTTATTGTAAACTTCAAAATGTTCTGTATTCGAACATGGGCCGAGGGGGAGTTAGCAATCTGGATGATAATTTGGGTATCATCTGCGTAGTTAAAGACTTGGCATTCCATACCAGATAGAGCTGCCACTAGGGGGTAGAGGTAGGCATTAAAGAGGAGGGGAGACAGTGCCGATCCCTGAGGGACGCCGCACGTCAACCCACCAGAATCAGAAACCTGGTCAGCAAGTTGGATCCTTTGCGATCGGTCTGATAAATAGGAAGTGAGCCATTGGAGTGCTACCCCCTGAACTCCTTGTTCCCCCATCCGCGACAAGAGTAGGCCATGGTTGACCGTATCAAATGCCGCGGACAGGTCTAGCAGAACCAAGGCACATGGTTTTTAGTATCTGCCATCAGCCTAAGTTCATCCAGGACTGCCAACATCACTAGCTCTGTACTGTGGTGAGCCCTAAAACCAGCCTGTTTTGTGTGAAGTAGCTGATTGCTCTCTAGGTGGTGAGTGAGGGTTTTCAGCACATGTTGCTCCAGCACCTTTGCCAAGAAAGGGAGCTGAGAGATAGGCCTAAAGTTTTTAAGATTTGCTGCATCAGCCCCAGGTTTTTTCAATAGAGGTCTAACTCTAGCCTCTTTAAAACTGGTTGGGACAAAGCCGGTTTTAAGGGATCGATTTAATAAATTGAGGACCTCATTTTCCACTGCGGGAAGTGCCAAGCTGAAACACCATAGGTGGACAAGGGTCCGCAGGTGAACCTGATTTGGTCCGTGCCATGAGGAGGCACAGAGAGTCGTGATCTAACTCAGGGAAGGTTAAAAGAGGTATAACATAGGCAGGAAGCGTAGGAGCCGCCACAGAAGGGATCTGGACAGCAGGGGTTTGGTGGATGACTGTCAAGAGGTCGTTAACTTTGTGCAAAAAATAGGTCTGAAATTTATTGCAGTCTGTAAGGCAGCCTAAGGGACTCTGTTCAGGTGACTGTCTTAGCTCTGTTATGATCCGAAAGGTCTCCTTCTGTTTATTCTCGGCGGCCAAGATCCTGGATTCATAAAATTCCGCCTTCCTGGCTATGATGGCTTTTTTATAGGTGGCAAACTTAGCTTTGTATTCGGCGAGTGCGCCTGGGTCGTATGTTTTACGCCAGGCTCTCTCAAACCGACGTAGCATTTGTTTTTCCTCCCTGAGTGCCGCATTAAACCAGGGCGCCCCTTTGCCCTTGTGCCTCACTCTCTCTCTACGAGCGGGAGCAACTTTGTCAATAGCATTCCTCATCCTAAATGCGAGGGACTCGCTTTCCTGGTCAAGGGTACCCTGCACTAAGTTTTCTGGAGCTGAGTTACGCAGGATTGTAACTAGGACATCTTTTTTTATTTTCTTCCACCCACGTAAGACTTTCCATTCTAGGGGGGGGTGAGGGAGTCCTACCGGCAAGGGGGATTACGCACCTGATCAGGAAGTGGTCGGACCAAACGCAGGGACTGATATCTACTAAACTGGTAGAGGGGTCAGTGGTCCAAACTAGATCAAGGGTGTGACCTTTTTCATGGGTGGGGGCCTTAATAAGTTGTCTAAGTTCCAAGGTAGTCAGAGCCTCTTCCAATTGTATGGCATGGGTATCTCTAGGTACAAGGTTCCAATGTAGGTTAAAGTCTCCTATTACCATAACATTTTGGTACCGGGAACGAAGGTCGCTCACTAACTCTATAAAACGCTCAAGGAATTTAGTAGAGGTTTGAGGAGGGCGATAGACCACCACTAGGACTAGGCAGGATGTCTTGAAGAGAATCTTAGCTCCCAAGATGTCTGCGCCCTCGATGTTGTCGGTGACTATTGTGTTTAGCGTTAGTTGTTTGTTATATAACAAAGCAACCCCCCCACCTCTTGTGTCTCCCGTTCTGTTAAGCCATAGGGCTGTGTAGTCTGGAGGCAGGGCTGCTGTCATGTCCGATATTGAGGAATCTTTAAGCCATGTTTCCGTGATCCCCAGGATGTCTATAGAGTTGTCCTGGAGGAGAGAAAAAACCTCCAAGTTGTGTTTTTGCAGAGAGCGGGTATTTAAAACTGCTACCCGTAATTCATGTGGGCTAACAGACTTTCCCTGACTAAAGGGGTGGTGTATAACACCTACTTTCCCCGCTACATATGGACTAGACAATAAGCCTTCCGCTCTTAAAATGTCTGCTACATTGTTATTTAGGAAGGCGGACCTGGGGGCTAAGGCCAAGATTTGTTCTGCCGTATATATAATGTGCGGGCCAGGGGTTCTGGCCCCTGGTCCCGGCCGGGCTCGGACGGGCGCAGACGGGCTTGCCTTAGGCGCGCCTTCGGCGCGCCCGCGCTGCGCGCGCGCTGCGCGCTTGCTCCAGCCTGCCTGATATGGGGTTAACTCCTCCCCCCACCGATCAGCCCTGCTGTGCAGCAGCTGATCGTCCCCCTACCCACTAGACCGCCTACTGCAGCGGAAGTGCCGTGAAGGAAGTGAGGATGCGAGGAGACCGACCTACGCAGGTCGGGCACTTCAAACAGAGAGGTAAGAGCAATTTAGACCCACAAAGTTAAAAGCTAATATCAGCGTGAGTTAAAAAAACATGGTAACAGTGAATAATGGATAAAAGCAGCAATTTTTAAAGGAAGTTAAAAGCACTTCATATATAATTTAGTTTATGTTAGGAATGGCTATGTATTAGATAACATGTTAAGGTTAGCCATCCGAAATAATGTAAATATATTGTATAAGAATTTTGGTGTATGAATATTCTGGATTGATGGACGGGTTTTCTGCGTATGATAAATACGGAATCTTTAATTTGTTTTGTATCTTTTAATAAAATACAGCCGGGGTTTTTCCGACCCCTAACCCAAGACAACTGTGTTGATGTCCATCTATGCCTCGGGGGAGAGTGGAAGGGGTTGGGGTACCCATGGGGTCATGATTGGGAAGGGATGTCAATACTGGAGTTTATGCTATATTAGGTACTTTTGATACGCACTAGTCAGACAAACAGTCTTTTCACTGCTAGGCTACTACTAGATCTTAGCTTCAGTAAGGACAGCTGACCTGCTCAGGGAATGGGTGCATCAATATTAAAATTTAGAGAGCTTTGGGTTGTGCGGAAAGGAAGCAGCCCCCTCAAGATCATAACAACATGAGAGAATATGCAGGGTAAATAATACAAACATCGGAAATGGAGATTCTGCTAATACTGGAGCGGATATCTTCTGATGTTCCACCTTAAAGTAAGGCTCTCTGTATTAGAAAAGTAAAGAAAGATCCATTGGGATGCCCCTGGGTTATTATCGCACAAAAACGGGGAAGGTCAGCTCCCCAGACAGTGGAAGTGTATTGCCTGCATTCCTGTGGCCGGAAGGTGAAGACTCAGAAACTGAAATGAGAAGCTTAGAGGAAGGACCACTTTTAGAAATTTCATGAAGACTTTGTTATCAAGGGGCTGATGAACACTTACTGAACACTGCTCTGTGGTGGATGGTAGGGGTGAAGGTGGGACTTCAATTTCACTTGATGAGGGTGAGGACATTTCTAGGCCAGATAAACCCTTTTGTTTATCCTTGATTGCTGCTTTAGGAAGTTTGATGGCAGCCAGGTGCAAAGATCTCACACCTCGTAGAACATATAAGTCCTACTGCAATTTTGAATCAACCTAAGGGGGAATAGGATGACTTAATTGACAGCTCTCAACAAAATAGTAAACACAGACAACAAAAAACGATGGGAAATTAAATGCAACCTCTACACACAGAATCATCTGCTAAGGGGTACTATTTAACCCTGCACTGTATCACATAAAACACACTCAACTCTGTCTGAAAACTGGAACATGTGCTAAATATGCTAAAATTGGCAGGGACAGATGATGAAATTCGGGACTGTCCCAGCAAATCCAGGATGATGATCACCCTAACTTATTCATGTTATAAAAGCATCAGCACAGTAACCCAGCTCCAAGGGGAGTAGTGCGAAATATTGCATGGGACATACTCTTTAGCAGAACATCAATGCCTATATATCGAAGACAAACATTTCAAGTAGATAAGTGCATATAGGTATGTATAGATTCACTGTTCCTAACTCCACATCTACATACCCTGAAGACAGATATATTGTCAAGGTACATTGATATTCTTTTGCTCATCATCAGCAGCACCTCGGCCAGACTCATAATGCTGTATGGAAAACTAGGCCTTATCTAATTACCCTTCCTTTTGGTGTATGAGCACACAGCATACTGCTGCCCCTATGGCTAAGCTGGTTAGTCCTTATTATAATTATAATTTCATGCCTGTCTCTCACATGCGCTCACCTATCATACCACCAGACACTTTGTCCATTGTCGCACCACATGACAACGCTTTCCATACAGGATAAAAATAAAAACAATGCCTTCCTAACCACACACCCCACACAGTGTAGGTTGCTGTCCATGTGAGTAAGCACTTCAGTGTCCAACATAGGGGTAGTAAGCGCTATTCAAATGCCACAATACAATGCAGTACAATATACGTGTAGTTAAAGTACAGTAAACCTATATTTACCTATATATACTTACCTGTCAATATTTTTGTTTTCAATATGTAGGCCTCAATATTGTGGTAAAACAATATTTATCATTCGATCTTCTGGGCGCTCATCAGCTCAAAGTGGAACCTGGGTTCCATAGGATACAACAAAGGTAATGGTTCTGCCAGGTTTCAATCAATTAACGCCATGAACATGTAGGAACAATATTAAGCTGTTGAAAAATATCAAACAATGATACCACAAAAAGAACAAGCAACAAGCAAGCATAAACCATGCATTAATATCTACAAATGTATATAAAGGAATATAGTGTTTATGGGTGGTGCTCAGTGCAGAAAGGTGAAATAAAAGTTGGTTTAATACGGTTGGGTCGAAACGTCGGATATCTACAAGTGGTGTGACAAGACAAATTGGACGTTGCCCACCATAGAACAACTAAGTGTGTTACACTTTTCTGCACTCAGCATTGCACCATAACACATGTGGTCACTCTATGCTGTTAGATATTCAATGCATTCATTGATTGAAACCTAGTGGAAACATTGTCTGTGTTGCAACTTGCTAACGGTATGTCATTTATATAAAACGCTCCCAAATTTTGCATTTATACTTATTTTTACAGATAAATATAGAGAGAAAACTATCTAGTTCGCTTTCCTAATTTACATTAAAACATGGATAAAAACAGAATAAGTTATTTTTTGCTGATTCTCTGTGCTGTCTGTCAAGACTGCCAAGCTAATAGTTGTGCAGTCTGACTGCTGAGGAGAAATTAAACAAGCATTAGCAAAGCCAATAGGTCTTGCCTATGCGAGAGCTATTGGCTTTGGCAATGTGTTTTAGCCATGATGTACACCAGTGTGACTGCTGTTCAGCATTGCTAAAAATTAGTGGTGTGGAGTGGGGTGTGGGTGGGGTAGATTGGAGTGGAGTAGATTGAGGTACAGTGAAATGGGGTGGATTGGTGTAGAATGGAGCAGGGTAGATTGGGCATAGAGTGAAGTGGGGTAGAGTTGGGTAGAATGGAGTTCAGGTGGATTGGGATATATTGGAGTGGGGTGGAGTGGAGTTGGATAGAATGGAGTCGAGTCGAGATTGGAGTGGAGTGAGATAGAGTGGGGAAGACTGGAGTGGGGTAGATTAGGGTGGAGTGGGAACGATTGGGTGGATTAGAGTAGGGTAGATTGGAGTGGGGTAGATTGAAGAGGGATGATTGGAGTCAGGTTGTTTGGAGTGAGGTAGACTGGAGTGGAGTGGGGTGGAATGGAGTGGGGTAGAGTGGGGTGGGGTAGAGTGGGTGGGGTAGATTGCAGTGGGGGGGATTGGGGTAGAGTGGGATAGAGTGAAATGGAATAGATGGGGTAGATTGGAGTGGGGTAGACTGGGGTGGGGTAGATTGGGGAGGGGGTAAGTTGGAGTTGAGTAGATTGGGGTGGAGTGGGGTGGGGTAGATTGGAGGGGTGGATTGAGGTGCAGTGGGTTAGGTTGGAGTGGAGTGGGATAGATTAGAGTGGAGTGGGGTAGATTACAGTGAAGTGGAATGGGGTAGATTTGGGTAGAGCGGAGTGGAGCGGGTGTAGATTGGCTGGATTAGAATAGGGTGGATTGGAATGGAGTGGGGTAGATTGAAGAGGGATAATTGGAGTGAGGTAGTTTGGTGTGAGGTAGATTAAGTGGAGTGGGGTAGATTGGAGTGGAGTGGGGTCGATTGGAGTAGGGTAGAATGTAGGGTAGAATGGGGATAGGGTAGATTGCAGTGGGGTGGCGTTGCCTGGGGTGAAGTGGGGTAGATTGGGGTAGATTGGAGTGGGGTAGATTGGTGTGGAGTAGATAGGGGTAGATTGGAGTGGGGTAGAATGGGGTGGGGTAGATTGAGTGGGATAGAGTGGGGTGGATTTGGGGTGGAGTGGGTTAGATTGGAGTGGGGTAGATTTGAGTGGATTATGATAGATTGGAGTGGGGTAGATTGGCGTGAAGTTGAGTGGAGTAGATTTGGGTAGAGTGGAGTGGAGTGAAGTAGATTGGGGGAGTGGGGTAGATATTAGAGTGGTGTGGGATAGATTGGGATGGGGTGGAGTAGATTGGGTAGAGTGGAGAATATTGAGGGAGAGTAGGGTAGATTGGAGTAGATTGAGTGGAGTAGATTGAGGTAGGTTGGAGTGGGGTAGATTGGAGTAGGGTAGATTGAATTGGGGTACATTGTAGTGGAGTGGGGTAGATTGGAGTGGGCAAGATTGTAGTTGGGTAGATTGGAGTGAGGTAGGTTGGGTGTAGTGGGATATATTGGGGTAGATTGGAGTGGAGTGGGGTAGATTGGGGAAGAGTAGAGTGCAGTGGAATGGGGTACATTTGAGTGTAGTGAGGTAGATTGGAGTGGAGTGGGGATAGATTGGAGTGGGGTAGATTGGGGTACAGTGGAGTGTGATACAGTGGGGCAGATTGGAATGGCGTGGGGTAGATTGGGGAAGAGTGAATGCAGTGGATTTGGGTAGATTGGAGTGGAGTGGGGTAGATTAGAGTGGAGAGGAGTAAAGTGGAGTGGGGTAGATTAGGGTGGAGTGGGGTAGAGTGGAGTGGCGTAAATTGGAGTGGGATAAATTGGGTGTATACAAGGGTAGATTGGAGTGCAGTGTGGTAGATTTGAGTGGTGTAGGTTGGAGTGAAGTGGAGTGGGGTAGATTTTGGTAGAGTGGAGTGAGATAGATTGGGGAAGTGGGGTAAATTGGGGGAGTGGGTAGATTGGAGTTGTGTGGGGTAGATTGGGATGGAGTGGAGTAGATTGCAGTGAAGGAGTGGGGTAGATTGAAATGGTGTAGATTGGGGTGTAGTGGAGTAGAATGGGGTGTAGTGGGGTAGATTGGAGTGGAGTGGGGTAGATTGGAGTGGAGTGGGGTAGATTGGAGTAGAATGGGGTAGATTGGAGTCAGGTTGATTGGAGTGGGGTACATCGGGGTGGAGCAGGAGATATTGGGGTAGATTCAATAAAGTGGAGTAGCTTGAGGAGGAGTGCAGTGGATTGGGGTAGCTTGGAGTGGAGTAGGGTAGATTGGAATGGGGTAGATTGGAGGTGGGTAGATCGGTGTAGAGTGGAGTGGGATATATTGGGGTAGATTGGAGTGGAGTGGGGTAGATTGGGGAAGAGTGGAATGCAGTGAATTTGGGTAGATCGGAGTGTAGTGGGGTAGATTGGAGTGGAGAGGAGTAGTGTGGAATGCAGTAGGTTAGGGTGGAGTGGGGTAGAGTGGAGTGGCGTAGATTGGAGTGGGATAAATTGGGTGTATTATGGTAGAGTAGATTGGAGTGGAGTGTGGTAGATTTGAGTGGTGTAGATGGGAGTGAAGTGGAGTGGGGTCGATTTCGGTAGAGTGGAGTGGAGTGAGATAGATTGGGGGAGTGGGGTAGATTGGAGTTGTGCGTGGTAGATTGGGATGGAGTGGGGTAGATTGAAATGGTGTAGATTGGGGTGCAGTGGAGTAGATTGGGGTGGTGTGGGGTAGATTGGAGTGGAGTGGGGTACATTGGAGTGGAATGGGGCAGATTGGAGTCAGGTAGATTGGAGTGTGGTAGATCGGGGAGGAGCGAGTAATGTTGGGGTAGATTGAATGAAGTGTGGTAGATTGAGGAAGAGTTGAGTGCAGTGGATTGGGGTGGATTGGAGTAGAGTGGGTAAATTGGAATGGAGTGGGGTAGATTGGAGTGGGGTAGATCAGTGTGTAGAGTGGAGTGTGGTAGATTGGGGTAGAGTGAAATGGGGTAGATTGGTTGGATTGGTGTGGGTAGATTGGATTGGGGTATATTGGGGTACAGTGGGGTAGATTGGAGTTGTGCGGGGTAGATTGGGATGGAATGGAGTAGATTGGAGTGAAGGAAATTTGGTATTTCAGTACAAGAAATATGTTTTTCTTTCAGGAAAATGATGAATGTTTGTTTTGGGGAGTTCTTTACATTACCAAAATGAATAGCTTATACTTGATAACAAATCTTGTGTATTTTCATAAATTGACAAGCTCATGTTTGTGGACAAAGTCTTTTTCTTTCCATATTTATAATATGTACTTGTATGGTTAATGCTCTTGTTGTTGTATTTCTCAATACAACAGTTTAACAATAGTAAGCACTACAGTTTTTATAGTTCATGGTGGATAATCACAGCCCTCGTATTTCAAAGATCTCAAGCTATCTGTTAGGCCAGTTCTCTGGGGTCTGTTGAAGTCAAGAGCAAAGTTTTTTAACTTCTTTAAGTTGTTCATTTTTTTCCAAGTGAAGCTGCTCATCACAACAATCTGTATCAAGAATAACCAAAGAAAAAAACATTTCATGCACTTAACCAAGTCACGCAATTTTCCATACACTCCCGCCCCCGGTCCCCACCAGAACCACAGCCCCCGCCACAGCATATTGAATTACCTGTCTTCACAAACTTGGCTGTTCCCAACTTCAGTCTGGGCTACTTGATTATCTGTCACCTATCTAACATCACCATCCATTCTATAAGGCAGTTCTCTGCCTTGTCGTTTGTTTAGATTGACCATAATCAGATTTCTTCCAAAGGGCCTACTCCAGCATATCCTTGTACCATTTTGCCATTCTGGCTTCCCTAAGTGACAACCAGTGTATTGCTAATGTGCGTTTTGCCAACAAATTCAAAGCCTGTGCGGCTCCCGACTGGGCAATGCTGTGAGGAGGGGGCCCACGGCCCTCTAGCAGCGGGCCGTGGTTGCTACAGGGGTGGGGCGTCCTGGGCACAGCAACCTCTCTGGCCACGAGCAGGAAACAAGAGACCTGCTCACCGGCGTGCGGCCGCTTAAATGCGGGCGGGATCAACCTGTGCTCCCGGGGCAGCGCCCGCCATGACCCAATCACTGGCGAACTCTCCCCGGGCCGACCACGCCCCAGACGTGTGGATGGCCCCCGGCTCCCAGCCATATATTCGGCACTCCTGAGGAGGAGAGAGCCTCTGTTTTATGGCCAGGGAGTCGCAGATGTCCCAAGAATACTTACCATTACCTAAAGACCCCAATGTCACAACAATGCAATGAGCCCATTTCTTATTCCTTTGGGTTAGCGGTTGTAAGACCCCTGGCCGTATTTATTATTTTCACACAATAAAAAACATTTTCATAAAATTTTTACACAGTAACCATATTATTTACATCTTGTTCACAAGTGAGACCTAGCCTTAACAGAGACTATAGTACATGGGAATCACCTAACCATAACTAGTCTGTTCCTGTGCACCCAACAAAATATTCCATAACCATTCCAAGTGAGATCTAGACTGGCTCTGTGCCCCTTCTTTTTACCCCTCCTCCATCCCTAAAGACAGGGCCGCTCCTTATGGGAGGGCCCCACCTTCCCTCTCCCATCCATACTGGGAGGTCTCCCACCTCGGAAGTTCTTGTGCAAGGGCCGACTGCCCTTAGGATACCACCCGCGGGCACCCCCTACACCCAGGTTCCTCGTCCCCAAAGGGCCAGTGCTAGGTTGTGCCCAAATGCGCCTACGCGGGTGGTTGATAGGTAAGGACCGCATGTCAGCTACCGCCCAGAACCCCCCACGCCCATGCCACCTTTCAACTTGGTGGCAGCACCCCATGGAAGGTCCAGGGACGCATATGTCAAATTTGGTAGAAAAAAGGATGCCGTAAAGGGCACGAAGTGTCCCCCCCATCTTGACCTCACCTGCCACAGGCCAGCATAGTTCACCGACTATCTGCCCCCCACGACACACGTTGCATGCTGGCCTAGCCAGGCCAGCAAATTCTCCAGAAACATTACGTTACCTTCTTTTGACTGGTGCACTCCATCCTGTAATAAAAAACACTCTCCCATCTTGACCTCACCCGCCACAGGCCAGCTTAGTTCACCGACTATCTGCCCCCCACGACACACGTTGCATGCTGGCCTAGCCAGGCCAACAAATTTTCCAGAAACATTACGTTACCTTCTTTTGACTGGTGCACTCCATCCTGTAATAAAAAACACTCCCCCTTGATGCACCCATGAGGTATGGCTGTCCTGAACAACTTACCCACCTTCCGGTTCAACCGTTTTACCAACTCATTTTTCGCTCTTACCGACTTACCACCTCTCCAACTCAACCTCGGGACAATATTGGACCATGCAATTATGGCCCCTGGGAATTTCTTTGCAAGCCAACACATTTCAGAGACAATCAAATCAAACAAGTCTCTCCAACCTAGATCCGTCAAATCATTGCCTCCCAGATGGACAATTATCACCCCTGGAAGAGTAAGCCCCCGGAGCAACATTCTATCCAATACAGTTCTCCAGTGGGCCAAGCGCAGCCCGCCCTGACCGCAGAAAGTCAGCTGATATCCGTCTTTCCTTGCTCGTGATGTGTTGTCACCTGTAGAATAAAAACTCTTTGCGCGCCTCACATAGGAGTGGCCCAACACCAGCACGTCTGTAACACCCCTTGCTCCAGCGTAGACTGGAGGCAATGAAGTATCCAGCGGCTGCGTCCCCTTAACCTCTCCTCCACCTGTATTGACAGGAGAATATGTTAAGGAAAGGGAAAACAGGGGCACTCACAACATGTTCAATCTCACATAGCGCTTGTAGCAATCAGACTTCCACCTGCCTGTCCTTTGAACTGTCTGTACCGCCAACCCTATACTTGCGGCAGCAGTCGCTACACCAATCCGAAATGAATGGGAACTATATTCTGCAGGAACCAAACCTGCTGACCCCAGAGCTCTGCTGAGCACCCTGGTGAATTGGAACCTTGTAAATTGCTTCCCATCCTCATGTACCAAAAGAGGGCCTCCTGTCCCTTGCACCCGGTGAGCCATAAAGGCTTTCAGATTCCCCAGCGGACAACAGTCATTTGCTGGGGCTCGGTGCAGCAGTATGTGATCCCCTCTACCCATTTGGTCGGTCTTAGAATGGGTAATGGTGACCGCCAGGGAGCCATTTGGCCATAGGATGACTGTTCATTGCAGACCCCCCTTCGTATCTTTTTTGTTCTTTGCTACCAGCTCGCTCACCCTCAATTTCCCATAAAATGCCAGGGAGAACGCTGCCCTAAATTGGTGAACTTCATCGGATGATCTACATACCCGGTCAAGACAGGCCATGATCTTTGCCAGTTTCGCTGTGTCTATGGGGCGCCTGGAGTCTTGTCTACACCCCTCCAAGCGCTGCCAGCCCTTCAGAGCCCTTTGCACCAGGAATGTATTTGTCCCATCTGAGTAGCCCAGCATCTTTGCAAAAAATGAAATTGCAACGATATGTCGCTTGGCATAGGTCACAGGTCTCCCTTCCCCTCTCAGGTATCCCAGGAATGAGATTACTGACTAATGTGAAAACCATCCTCCCACCCCTTGTACTTCCTGGAACCTGCGATATGTACAATATGCCCCCTCATATGCACGCCTTGTCCTAGGCGCTAAGCTGGCCGCAACGAGGTCTGGTAGACTGGGGCACCAAGCTGCCATAGATGCTCCTGGAATGGTGAGGGGAACCCCGCAGCTTCTGGGTAGTGATACCTGAAAACTTGCCTCTTAAAACGAGATAAAGCATCCGCTGCATTGTTCAATACACCCGGCACGCTTCGATGTGAAGTCAACATTTAATCTCAAGCATAGCAGTATGATTTCTTTCAATAATCGCAAGATCATTTTACACCTGGCAGCTTGTTGTTTAATGCACTCCACCACTCTCATGTTATCCGACCAGAATACCACGGATTGGTTGCTGAACTGTTCTGGCCATATTGTGAGGGCCACCAAAATGGGAAAAAGCTCAAGGTAACCAATGTTCGTCACGAGCCCAGATTCTACCCAGTCTCTTGGCCATCGCTGTGCGCACCAAGCTGTCCCTAAGATGGCCCCAAAGCCTGTGCTGCAAGCAGGATCTGTAAAGAGACCCGACTCCTTATTGGTCTTGGCATGGCTTGGCCATACTACTGTCCCATTAAAATCCCTCAAAAATGCTTCCCATATTCTCATGTCATTGCGGATCTCACTTGTCAGCCTGGTATGATGGTGCTTAAACTTCAGACCAGACATGGCCTGCATAATAGACCTAGAAAATGGGCGGCTCATGGGTGTAATGCGGAGAGCAAAATTCAACTACCCTACTACCACCTGTAACTGATGCAGCGTCTCCTTTGGGGCCTTCAGACATTCTTCCAATGCCTTCGTGAAAGGTCTGACCTTCTACGGTGGGAGCCTGGATACCCCTGCCCTGGAATCCAATTCTATGCCCAGGAATTCTATTGTGGTTGCTGGTCCACAGGTCTTTGCTTGTGCCAGTGGCACCCCAAATACACCCATCAATTCCTGGAAGCACTGCAAAGCCCTCCCACAGTCATCTGTGCTAGGCGCACCCAAGAACAGGAAGTCATCCAAATAATGGAGTGCCCAATGGCGTCCTGATCTCCTTTTAAATACCCATTCCAAGAAGGTACTAAACCTCTCAAAGTAAGCACAGGAAACTGAGCAGCCCATGGACATACATTTGTCAAAATAGAATGCACCCTCAAACTGGAAGCCCAACAAATAACAAGCATTTGCAATGCAATAGGTCTCGCATTTGTGAAAGTTCGAGGTATTGGCATTGTAAATGTTCATGTTTTTAACTTATGTTTTTCTTTGCAGTGCAGTAACGTAACAGGTAAAGCTATTTATATGTAAATGTTTAGTAAAAGTGGGCTGTTAATAAATAAATAAAGGCACGTGGCCATGCTGTGTTGGGAGGTGGGAGGGGTCGGCTTTGGAGGAAATCCACAAACAACACTGCAAGCAGACTAGTCCAAAGTGAAAGCGGCGCTGTGCGTGGCCATGCTGCTATGGAGGTGGGAGGGGTGTGCTAAGGGTAGGTACGGAAAGGGGTAGATGTGTGAAAACCTGTTGATAACATCCTGGGGTGATAGAAGGGTTCTGTCTTTTCAGGTGGTGGATAGTAGAAACTGGTCAAACTTTCATTGATGCCAATAGCCCAGTGAGTGTTACTGGGAGACCACAGAAAGGACGAGAGCAGAGTTCAGGCACAATGAAACTCGTGTACTCTGGAATTTGGGAAATACGTAATTCAGTCACTGGTAGAGAAAGAACCCAGTTTTATTAATCTGGAATTTAAAATTGTTAGATGCGTGCTAGAATTGCAAGTATTTTATTGCGAAGGGAATATTGAGTAAGCACCGCAGCTTTGCTTGCGGCCACCGGGCAGTCTGCCTGTCTCTTGATGGGCACAGTCTTGCTAAAAGCCTGTTGAATATTAAAAGACGTCTCTGGGCTGCTCTTTGACAGCTTCTATTTGTTTGTTCTTTGATGTCTGTGGCACTCTAGCCTTGGGTTGGTGATCGTTCGCTGGACAACCAGGCACTAACGCAGTTCTGAAGTTACACGTCTGTCTCTTTTCTTTTATCTGCAGCAATAAACGCCGGGGAGAGGTTTTTGTGGCTGAAGAGCACACCTGATGTGAGAGAAGCATGGTCGGTCTAGGGAAAGGCGATAACAGGGAGCTGCCTGAGGCGCCGCCAGCGCAGGGGGTAGTTTCTCGGAATCTAGCGCATTGCCCCGTTGCCTAGTGAGGGGCATTACAAAGTGTCACTTTTATAGGGTGTCATGGTATGTTATTTTGTGTGTTTTGGTAGCGAAACATCACAATAAATGCGGTGTGATAACCGTAAATAGATAGAACTTAAATTGACCGTTTCTGTTGCAGCAGCACACATGCTTGAAGCTAGCCTGCAATCAATGCACTTCAGTGAGCTCCTGCTCGCCATCACCAAACTCACCTCCCCCATGTTCCACGCCGAGCCTGTGTTTTGAAACCGAAGGCAGCGAAGTGCCAGCTGTCTGTGTGTAAAATGAAGGCTGCTGGATGTAGATTGTTGCTCGCTTCCTTTAATAAGGGAAAGGGATTAAAAAATAAAATACATTTACCTCTGCAGCGTGTAAACAGAAAGAAAACCGAACGAAAGAACAATACAATAAATCTCCTCTGCCGCATTAAAAACTCTTTAAAAAGAACAAGATGCAGGAAAGAGGCTGTAGGAAAGAGACAACGTGCCATGCCTGCTACAGCAATATGGAAAAAGACATTAAGTCACAAAATAGTTCCCAGTAACAGTAAATTAAAGATACTGAGTAAAAACACATGTAAAAGGGACAGTCCTCATGGGAGGTAACAACAAAGTAGAGGGAGGTAGTAAGTGTTAAAAGCAAAACGACAATCGTGAACATTACCTGCGCCATCTTGTCTGGTGGAATTCTATGTGCACATAAGTTGCAGTCATTTTAATCTATCACAGCCATTTTTACTCTGTTGGTCACCTTTGTTTCACCCTGCCCTTACTAGCATCCCTCTGACCCTCTGACCGACCTGGTACGTGTGCTGGGGGCTATAAACTCTATTTGCCGCAACAAACCTCAGCGCCACTTGCTGCCACAAACTCGTTTTTCCTCTCATCTCTGTTTTCAGGCAAACCTTTGGACACTCTACCCCTCACTGCACCTAGTTACACAAACAGGTTCCAAACACCAAAAAGACTCTTGCAACATGATTTATTGCACTGCAAACAGCAAGACTTGTTGTTACCAACAATGGGACCTGTTTTTATCAACAGAACGGACTCTTAAATCTGGCCGGTCTCACATGTTTTAGACCCTGAAGCAAGGTCCAGCTGCAAGATAAGATTGTCTGTTTGACCTGGGTGGGAAGAGAATTACTGTTGGGCTTGTGTGACAACCTGCCCGGGGCGGGGAACCCAAGCTTGTGTAACCATGTTGATGAAACCAATGCATTGTGTCAAACCTGTATAAAAGGAAGAGCCAAAGGAGTTATCAGCAGAACACCTCCCTCAGACATCACGGTGTCTGCAGTTGACGTGATCTCCTCATGAGAAATAAACCTTTTTCTTGTCTTCCAGTTTCCAGCGCTTGCCTCATTATTTTGATAGCGAACCCAAAGTGAATTAGAGGTGGAACCCTGCACCGGGCAGCATTGAGGGACTTAGAAGACTCGCTGTCTTTCACATAAGGAGGGACTAATAAGCCTATTAACAAGTCAGAAGCAAACATTTACAAAGGACAATGACACAAGCCAATGAAAAATATGGGCGGAGAGTGGGAGGAGCTTCAAGTCCACACCTGAATACGAAATAACCAAAGTATCCACGGGTCTAGTGAGTCTGAGCAGACCCTCAAGCACGCATAGACCTAAATAACTGTGATGCTGTTCTCAGCAGAAAATCTTAAGGACCGGAAAATACTAAAAACAGGACGGATTCCCATCACTCACCGAAGTGACATGCTTCATCATCTGGGATCTCCTCCTAGCTGCACAATAGTGTAGCTAAGGGCTACAACCCTCTCACTGCGGGAGGGGAGCTCACGGATGTTTTCAATAATATATATTGTGCAGAGAGAGTTATATTGGATCCAACAGATGTGGAACTATTGTGTGTAAAAGTGATGGGCGCAGTGCATTAAGTGAGAAGTGAAGTATAAAATTGAACAGCAAGAGAAAAATATTTTAATAGGTATCTCTTGTTGCTCAAATTAAAAACAGTGCAACAAGCAGTTTTAACAAAATAACTGCCACGATGTAATAACTGGGTCTACATGTTTCAGCCACATGGATTCTAAGTAATCCTCGGCCTTCCTCAGGACCACATTGAAATATTGCTACTGCGTAATAACAATAAAGTGAATTAAAAAGAACAAGGTTGGAACAATTACAACCATGTAACCTGTTATTAAGATATTCAAATCCTCCGTGATTAACAGGATGCAAGTGTCATCTGCAGAAAAAAGAACAGAAAAACAGAAAAAGTAGGTCTGGTGCTCTTGTTATGAGTGTATGCAAGTTGTGGTGCAATAATTACCATCTGTTTGCATGTATCTAGCTAGTATACGTTTTCATGATAAAAAACTTTTGCTTACCCGTATCTTACGAGGAATAGACCTCACCTGGCAACGGCTCAGGAAATGAGGCCCCACTCTATAGATAAAAAGGAAAGTACTCAATAGGATGAACAGACACAGGGATTCTCCCCTAGTCTGTCTGGTGCTTTCCCTATAATTTACACACCCTGCAGTGTGCGACTCTGAACAGAACCAACACAACCAAATTAAAATAGATAAATTAATTGTTCAATAAGATGTCCAATTCTCAAATTTCTATTCTCAGGTGAAAAAAGTCTTAATTTAGGGATCGTTTAGAAGGTGCCAAGCCATAAGTAACAAATTGTTAAGCCTCATAAACCCATAAACAGATCATGTTAATACTTGTAAGTACTGTATGATTTTCGATGAGAATGGATAGGAGGTGATAGTGCATAGCACGCAGTCACATTCAAAAGGGGGGAAAATGCATCCTTATTGTGTGTAGAACGTTATTATGCACACAAATAGCCTTGTGATCTATTTCACAGAGTGTCTCACAGCGCAAAAGGACCATTCCGCTCGAGCAGTACATAGCGCAAAGCAAACGCTGATAGTTACTCCAGCGCTTACATCGGGTGTCAATAAATTGAGAACACTATCAAGCGCACCGTAAACAGCCAAGATTGACCATGCACTACCGTGGAGTGGAAATATACACACTAACAAACAAACAAACAAGATCCCCGCTACAATGCAGTACTCACCTATCCGTCGGTACCTCGGGCCACTTCCGAGCCGAAAGTGGAGGTACCGACGTCAGGGAGACGCCATATTTATGTGGTCTTCTAAACGCAGGTGTTGCGGATTTCTCGAAGTTGTGCACACTATAATGACGTGAATATTCTTAAAACTACAACTAGAGGCTAGCCTGCTGGGAGATGTAGTCCCGCATCTGCCCCTGTATCACGCAGACCTACGCTGTAGTGACGTAGATTACACTAAAACTACCTAATACCATAAGCATGCTGGGAGATGTGGTTTTGTAACCTAAGTATCGCACCTTTCTTGCAGTAATGTTATACTGGAATCACGTTGATTAAACTAAAATAAAAACGCATGGTACGGTGTGCCTACTAGAAAATGTGGTTTCTCATATTAAGATTCCATGCAGCAAGCGTGAATATTAAGTGAAACCAATGTCCACAGATATCAATAACCATTGTGTCTTGGAACTCGTATGTTGCCTCTGACTCTACGTGGCGTGCATCTAACTCTGCGCGGTGTGGACTTCAACAAGGACAATCATGACATTAACCTCACAGAGACCAAACGTGACATCAACCTCAAGAAAAGTGTAGGTCTGCATCGTGTAATACTCTATAAATAGAGAGTGTGAAAGAGATCGCATATCTAGCGGGAATCAATATGCTAGATAGAGTTCTTGCATATGCCTGCTGTATTTTGTCAGATATATGCATAATGCACAACTATTGGGCTGCGTCTCATATAGGTCAAGTGACTTTTTAACAGGGATATTCGATGTATTTAAATAGCCCTGTCTATTCAAAATACTTGTAGCGTTGATTAAGCGTACCGATGAATCTTCTCAGAGATCATCTCGTGAACCCAGCTCGTCAGATCTGAAGGTTAGAAGTATATATTATATTAATTACACTTCCTGCTGAGTATTCACTCATGAGTCAGTGCCTATAGCGGCACCTCATGGAGTCAGCTAATCCAATTTGGTCGTTGTTGTAATAACCAGTTATCCACCTAGGTTATAACGAGACCCACGGTATCTCATCATTGAGCCCCTGTTTGTCACTCTGTAGTTTGAAGACCCATCTCTGTTCCTTCGTAAACAGAAATTTAGAAACATCAGTGATATGGTTAGGGATAAATGGTTGTTCTAAGACAGTCCATGTGAAATCTTCTGCATTGTGATTAAGATCAATGAAATGTTTAGTGAGTCTTGTAGCCTGTTTTCTGCACCTGATTGTGCTCTTGTGCTCCAACATTCTTAATTTCACCTTACGGGTGGTCATACCCACATACTGATATTTACAGGGGCATGTTATCAAATAGATCAATTTATCACTGTTACAGTTGGTGAATTTCTTTTGCACCCAAGGTCTGTCAGTCCCTATATCTACTGTTTTTGACTGTTGTGTCTGTGGGCACGCCGCACATGACCCACAAGGAAAGTGACCTTGGACTGCAGGGAGATCCCACAGAGTCCCTACCATGCGTGATGGTTGTGTCTTAGGCCTAGTATGAACCCATTTATCACGCAAGTTGGTACTTCTTTTAAAAGAAAAAAGTGGTAATGGGATCTCTTCCTTGCCGATGTTTAATATGCGCCAATGTTTGCGTACACTGCTTTGAATCTTGTTAGACAGTGTGCTAAAGGTGTTTACAAATGTTAGTCTCGTCATTGGAGGTTTGGGTGTAGGTGGGTCTAAAAGTGCCTCTCGGTTGTTGTTTGTTGCTCGTTTGAGAGAGCGCCGCACCAATCTCTTGGGATATTTCCTCGCTTGTAATTGTCTAGAGAGTATTTTCGCATGGTCTTCAGATTTATCTTTGGTAGAGCAATTTCTTCGTAACCGGTGAAATTGGCCATACGGTAAGTTGTCACGAAGTGACTTCAGATGATGACTGTCATAGCAGAGTAGCAAGTTCCTAGCCATAGGCTTTCTGTATAGCTCACTCTCAAGACCTGTAAGAGTAGTGGATATAGAGAGATCAAGAAATGGTAACTTGTGTTTATCAAACTCCACCGTAAATCTAAGGA
Organism: Calotriton arnoldi; assembly: GCA_963921515.1. NCBI lineage: Eukaryota > Metazoa > Chordata > Amphibia > Caudata > Salamandridae > Calotriton > Calotriton arnoldi. The sequence goes on along the minus strand of CAWUFW010000037.1, from coordinate 800,687 downwards.
AGTTGTTCCTTGTATTCAGCCAAGTTTGGAACGAGAGGATGGACTCAGGGGTCCCTCGCCATACGACCAAGACATCGTCGATATATCGCTTCCACAAGTGGATGGAATCATGGAAGGGATTAGTTTCAGACAGAACATGCTCCTATTCAAATACATGGACGTACAGGTTAGCCAGACTGGGTGCAAAAATGCTCCCCATGCTGGTCCCCGAGATTTGGAGGTAGATAGTATCCTCAAATCTAAAAAAGTTCTCCTTCATATCCAGCTGTGCGCAGGACATAATAAATTGTACAGGAGTGATCGAATTTAAATCTCTATTTGACAGGAGTAATGCAATGGCGTCCAACGTCTCATCTTGGGGGATGGATGTGTAGAGAGACTCAACGTCGAACGAGACTAAAGAGTCAGTGTACATGTCGAACTCAACTTGAGGCAGCAGGCGCAAGATGTCCTTCGTATCTTGAAGGTATGTCGGCATCTCCTTAACCATAGGTCTAAGGAAGTAGTCTACGAAGGTGGACAGCGGTTCAAGAACGGAACCCAGGCCAGATATAATAGGCCGCCCAGGTGGAGGTCTCTGTTGTTTATGCACTTTTGGTAGTACATAAAAATAGGGCATCACAGGATGTTCAGTTTGTAGAAAGGCGGCTCCATGGGTGGTAATCCAACCTTCATTGGTCGCTTCTTCGACCATATCGGAGATCAACCTCTTGATCCTCTCCGTGGGGTCTGTTTTTAAAGGGCAGTAAAATCTCCTATCTTCTAGCTGACGTAAGCACTCCGCGCTGTGTATGTTGGTGTCCAGAATGACAATGGCACCGCCTTTGTCCGCCGGTTTGATGGTTATTTGATCATCCATAGTCAAAGTGCGGAGTGCCTGTTGTTCCTTTCTCGGAAGGTTGTTATAAGGTCTATTTTCTGCGGTGCACAATGTAGTTACATCTTCGCTTACTGCTTTTTCAAACGTCAGCACTTGAGCTGGTACTGTATGTGCCGGTGGATTAAAAGTGGAACGTTTCTTCAAGCCAGTATTTGTGTCCTCAGTTTCCATAGGTATCTCTCCATCTTTGTTTTTAAAGAAAAAGTGCAAACGAATTTTGCGAAAGAACTTCGCCAATTCGCACTGGGTCTGGAATGGGTCACCATTGAAAGTGGAGACAAAACCCAGCCCTCTGTTCAGTACCAGTTGTTCGTCAGACGTCAAAGTCCGGCTACTTATATTCACTCCTAAGTTGCCTCCGCACTGGTCCCTGGTTGTTGGGGAGCTTTCTTCTTGTTGCTGCGGGTACTCCTGGGGGATGGTGGTGGGCTCCAATGTACTTGGGCCTGTTGGTTTCTCCGCCTTCCTCAGGAGCGCCCGCGGCCAAACCCTAAAAAAGGCTGGTTATTAAAGCTTTGATGATGGGGGGGTTGAAATGGACCCATTTGTTGTTGAAATGGAGGTGTAGCATAGCCCCATGGAGTGGGGGGCCACCATTGTTGAAACTGTGGAGCTAACGGTCCATTCCGCCAATCTGCCCTGTTGTTCCCCCACGGCCTCTGTTTTGTTGTCCACTACGAGTTGATGAATCTGAGTCGCTTGACCCTTCTTCGGAACTTGAGGTAGAGTAGGTTCACCCGTACCATCGTCCTTTTCTATTAAACTCAGGCGGAGTATAATTGTCACTTGTGTACGGGTACACTTTATCATGTGAGAATCGTGCCAGGTCTTTCTTAAATTTCTCAATCTTTGTGAGTAGAATGGAGTCTTTAAAATCTTTATTTGTCCTGTTTGATTCTTCTAAATTCTTTTTGAATAAAGTGGCTGTGATGGTAGTTTTAATTTGAGACTCAAGTAACTGTATCTCAATGAGAATGGTATCCGCTACGCGCTTGGCCGTGCTTATGATTAAAATTAACCAATCGCGCGTATAGCGCCACGCAATGAGCGACCAATCTCTCATAAAAGACTTGTCTTGAAGAAATAGCCTGGGTGCATTCGTGACAATCAATCCAGTTGGGGCACAATTACCTCGAAGGTATTCTGTCATGATTGCCCCGTGGATGAGAGTCCGGGAGTGTGATTTCTTAAGACCTAACAGTTTACCCCAATCATCTTCATTGTTGGTCACAATAGTAGTAGATATAGTATCTAAAATACTCGGGTTGGTGGTGAGTATAGTCTGTAATGTTTCATCATCGTAAGTTAACCCGCAAAATTCGGCCATATTGAAAGTTCTGACAGTATCAAGCACATATACAGGGAATGAAAACGAGCTAAGTAATTCTTGACTGTTTGTTATGTACAGTGAAAAAGGAGACCCGCAGCCTCAGCTGCACAAGAACAAGAAACACTGACCAAGAATAGGGGGTCTAAGGGAACATTTAGAGACCAAGCGTGGATATATTCCCCAAAAACAGTATACGAAATAACCAAAGTATCCACGGGTCTAGTGAGTCTGAGCAGACCCTCAAGCACGCATAGACCTAAATAACTGTGATGCTGTTCTCAGCAGAAAATCTTAAGGACCGGAAAATCCTAATAGGACGGATTCCCATCACTCACCGAAGTGACATGCTTCATCATCTGGGATCTCCTCCTAGCTGCACAATAGTGTAGCTAAGGGCTACAATCCTCTCACTGCGGGAGGGGAGCTCACGGATGTTTTCAATAATATATATTGTGCAGAGAGAGAGTTATATTGGATCCAAAAGATGTGGAACTATTGTGTGTAAAAGTGATGGGTGCAGTGCATAGAGTGAGAAGTGAAGTATAAAATTGGACAGCAAGAGAAAAATATTTTAATAGGTATCTCTTGTTGCTCAAATTAAAAACAGTGCAACAAGCAGTTTTAACAAAATAACTGCCACAATGTAATAACTGGGTCTACATGTTTCAGCCACATGGATTCTAAGTAATCCTCGGCCTTCCTCAGGACCACATTGAAATATTGCTACTGCGTAATAACAATAAAGTGAATTAAAAAGAACAAGGTTGGAACAATTACAACCATGTAACCTGTTATTAAGATATTCAAATCCTCCGTGATTAACAGGATGCAAGTGTCAACTGCAGAAAAAAGAACAGAAAAAGTAGGTCTGGTGCTCTTGTTATGAGTGTATGCAAGTCGTGGTGCAATAATTACCATCTGTTTGCATGTATCTAGCTAGTATACGTTTTCATGATAAAAAACTTTGGCTTACCTGTATCTTACGAGGAATGGACGTCACCTCACCTGGTAACGGCTCAGGAAATGAGGCCCGCTCTATAGATAAAAAGGATAGTACTCAATAGGATGAACAGACACAGGGCTTCTCCCCTAGTCTGTCTGGTGCTTTCCCTATAATTTACACACCCTGCAGTGTGTGACTCTGAACAGAACCAACACAACCAAATTAAAATAGATAAATTAATTGTTCAATAAGATGTCCAATTCTCAAATCTCTATTCTCAGGTGAAAAAAGTCTTAATCTAGGGATCGTTTAGAAGGTGCCAAGCCATAAGTAACAAATTGTTAAGCCTCATAAACCCATAAACAGATCATGTTAATACTTGTAAGTACTGTATGATTTTCGATCAGAATGGATAGGAGGTGATAGTGCATAGCATGCAGTCGCATTCAAAAGGGGGGAAAATGCATCCTTATTGTGTGTAGAATGTTATTATGCACACAAATAGCCTTGTGATCACACCTGAATACAGCATGTCTCGAAGAGACAGCGCAAGCACTGCCTAGGTGAGACCTAAAAATCCTCCGGTTGAACCGGAAGCAGCCAAAAAGCAGAATCTATATCTGCTTTTGCCAACAAAGTCCCATGTATCAGCTCCTGGAGCATTGCAATCGCTTGATCTAGGGAGGCATACCTAACTGAGCACAATGTATCATTGATAGCCTCATTGACCGACTGCCCCTTAGGTGCTGAAAGATTATGTATCAAACGGTACTCCTCAGGGTCTTTGTTTGGGAACTGTCCCCAAAGGTGAACACAGAAAACTCTCAAAAGGACCTGCCACCCTCCCCAAGTTCTTCTCTTTCATAATCTTATTTCTGGCAAAGCTAGGATTAGCCCTTAATGACTGTTGATTTCTGCAATAGACCACACCTACACAACCCTCAGCTGGAATCCTGAAGCCGTTCTAAAATTCCTCATATAAAGTCTGTGCTGCCGTTGTGTTGCTGGCGATGTTCAACCATGACACCTTTGCTTGCCAGTTAACCAGGGAGGCGGCCTTGGCCAATGACGGGTGTTCACTCATGCTTTTTGGGGCCCCTATCTTTTGTCTTTTTGAAACACTTGGACTAGGGGTGTGAAGGCAGGCCCCAGAAAGAACAACAGTGCTTGAACTTGCACGTTCCTGGGGCTCTGGAGCAAGTTCTTCTATTGAAGTCCCAGCATGCCCCCTTTCTTTCCCCGCCCCCTGAATTACTGTTTGCTCCAGCGGCCGCCCGAAAGGGCTGGCTTTGGCTGGCCACTGCCATCTGCGGATACATGTAACACAACCATGCATTTACATCTATCTGATCCCACCCCAAAGTGGGTCTAGTAGCCTTAATACGCCTGAATTCCTTGTCATATTACCTCCAAGTCGTGCCTCCAAATTTGTCATGCGCACAAGCTATCCTATTTTGATAACATGCCAACTGCCCCCCAGAGATGGGAACCTCTCTGCCATGATTGCCTGGAAAACAGAGAAACCTCTGACCCAGTTCATGATGGTCTCTTCCATCCTCTTTTTGTATGGCCAATGCCCGCACTCCCTGGAATGTGAGCACTCCTTGCACCGTTTACTCTCCTCCCTGTCAGGCGTATCTACAAATAACTCACATATATCCACATAAGCGCCTTTCCAGATCTTCTCCTTAACGTCTGGATGCATGTGCCTGCCCAACTGATCAGGCTCTGAACGCACATCCCCAGACCCACGTTTGGCAATGGCCGCAACATACTTGATGGTGTAGTTTCTTTGAGTGGAGGTAGGAGCCTGGCTGCTGCCGGCACTGTCTGCGGCCTACTACCATTTTGTGGGGTGCCAGCCACTACTGCTCCCTGCACTGCTGACACACCTGTTATTCCTGCCTGTCCTTGCATACCCATGCCATCCACATGCTCCACCAACCTCTTGGCCGTTTCGACATGGTCGCCCTCCGCTACCCCTGCCAATGCACTTCACAACAACGGTGTGGACCACACGCCTGCCTTTGAATGCCAAGGCAACACACTGGCTAAGCTTGCCACCAATGCTGGCTGCCCTGCCGAGCCCACTCGCGCTGCCGCACTTGCAATAACTCAATTCCCAGTCTGTACGCTGCTGCCGTTCGCTGGCAACACTACAACTGTAGAAACACCCTTCAGTACTACTCCCTCTGCCCACCGGCACCACCTCTGCGGGAGCACTGCCCAGTCCCCCACTTATACCACCAAGTGGCACAGCCTCAGGCGTGGCCTGTGGCCCCAGAACCCCTTCGCATTCGTCCCCTGCCCCCTGCCGCGCCTCCTTACTGGGGAAAATGCTGCCCAAGGTGCCACCCCTGGCCTTCGAGGCCTGTCCACCAGCAGCGCTGGCTCCACTTTCTGCCCTCCCTAAGGGCCCTGTGACTGCAGCAAAGCCAACCTCTTGTCCATCGCCTCCATCCTGCGCTCCATCCTGAGCATCATTTCTTCCATTCTATTAACAGGGCATGCCCTATTGGCACCCTTCTTTGCTCCCCCCAGGCATGCTTGTGAGCGTACGCAAATTCTGCTAAATACTACTTGATAAACACAACCTGAAACACCCTAGAACACTAGCTATTCGGCTTGCTATGCAAAAAGCAGTAAAGGTGAAAAATTCAGCCTCTAGAAACAAGCGCTTCTCTCACCAACCTACACCACACTTTCAAAAGCGCAACCAGCGCTTAACAATTCAGAGCTCAGTCAACAAGCACTATTCCACAGCGCAAGCTACCTCACTTCTCAACAATCCTGCCACCACAGCTGGGGCTTGCACTTTTGCATCAAAGAGGCTCATGAACCCCCCAAAGGCAGAAACCCTTGTCTGTGAGCTAAGCTCACACCAAGTGCTACGAACTATAAAACACGCCTAACAAAATCTCCCAGAAAGCACCGCCGCACCCCCTTTACCTTGCATGGCCCACTCTCGCCCTCTGGAGCCGCCATCGAGAGTCCCATGTTTATGGAGGACTCTGGGGTCAGGCGAAAACTCATGCCCGTGCAGGGCAATGTTGTGAGGAGGGGGCCCACTAGCAGCAGCCAGCACGTTGTTGCTGCGGGGGGGTGGGGCGTCCTTGGCACAGCGGCCGTGTCTTCTCTGGCCGCGAGCAGGAAACAAGAGACCTGCTCGCCGCTGCGTGGCCACTTAAATATGGGTGGGATCAACCTGCGCTGCCCCAGAAGCACTTTAGTGCTTCCAGGGCAGCGCCCGCCATGACCCAATCGCTGGTGACCTCTCTCCGGACAGGCCAGGGAGACCATGCCCCAGTCGTGTGGATGGCCTCCGGCTCCCCGCCATATCGTCGGCTCTCCCGAGGAGGAGAGAGCCTCTGTTAGTGTATCGCTATACAGCGTTTTGCCAACAAAAGGCCCAGGGTTGCAATTCTGTGGTGCTTTTTTCCTTGTTTGGGCTTGGGTACAATGCTGAGTAGGCAGTGTTGTATTGTTAAGTGTAAAGGTACCTTCAATGCCTGTTTGAGTTTAGCCACCACCTCCTTCCAGTATCCCACCAACTTGTTACATCTCCAGACCACGTGCAGGAAGGTGGCCTCACGCGCTTCACATTTGAGGCGATCCGATGTTTTCTATTAGGGGCCAAATATATATGATGCAAATAATTGAAATCCCTGATTTTGAATCTAGCCTTGCTAACCACCTCTTGAACTTGTGTGCAAGCCCTAGGCCATTCTGCGACAAGGGAGCTTGCAACCCTCTGTCCTAGGCCTCCCGTGCCCTAAAAGACACAGCTGGTTTATAGTCTTCAAGCTCCTAGTATATGAGTGGATTATTCCTAAATAGCACCAGTTTAAGGAGCAACACAACACCTTTAAACTGCATGTTAAGTGCAAGGTGGCAGCGTGGCTATAGGAAAGATTTGCCCTTTCTTTAGGCACTTACAAAAGAAATGAGAACTATTCAATGCATCCAATCCATGACAGATTACAAAGTCAAAAAATTATAAGATCTTCTTTACCCATTAATCTGTTTTAGGACCTGCCTTAACAGTTAAAACAAATCCACTGGGGAGGATCCAGCTTTAAAATAGACGTTAGCATTAAAGTCTACAGCTATCCCTGTAGTCTTTTGCGTCGTTACATGTTTTTCTGGGGATCCCAAGATAATTGAGTGAGCATTTTGTTTTCACCCTACACAGTTTTTCCTGCTCAGGCCAAAGTAGGATGCTTTATTAACAGTCATACTTTACATACTTTTGCTTGGGCTTCAACTTTAGTAACGGATTCTGTTCTGTATCTGGAGAGTTACGCTGCATTCGTACCTGCTTTCAAGAAGATGAGCATCCTGATATTGAGTGAGCCGCTCAGGAGATAATATTCATCAAGTAATTATGGATGTACTGACTTATAGGACTCATTTTCACCAATTGGCTACTGAGACTTCTTGGGTTGAGAGGACCGACATTACAATATTTTGATGTAGGGTAAAAGAAAAGATGAAGAATGAATTAGTTCATACTTATTGTCCTACCTCATTGTCTGAACTCATTGACATAGTTTTGTTAATTTAATTTGCACCATGAGAAAGACATAATGAAAGAAGGAAGTCTTAAATTGGGGTTTCAAACATTCCAATAGTCTATAATTCTCTAAAATTAGAAAACAACAGTGAACCTTCCCTTTCAGAGGATCCAAGGCAAGTAGAGGTGGCCAGGGCACCTTTGACAGAGAATGAAAATAAATGATGACGAAAACCAGGTTTGTGACCCTGCTCCAATGGGAACAGTCCAGCTCGAAGTGCCAGGTCCTCCCTGAACAGGAACACAAACAACCCAGGACCAGTTTTGCTCTCATCAGCCAGGTGTACGCCCGGATGTGGGTCCAGTGCACATTGTTTCACTGGAACCAAACTATACCTGACTGATGAGCCCTAACTAGGGTGAAATCAGTCCTGAGTTGCTTGTGTTCTGGTTCAGGGAGCACCTAGCCTGGCAATTCGGGCTGGACTGTTCCCAATGGAGCAAGGTCAAGACTGATTTGGCTGTGTCCAAACTGGGGTGGCATGGTGTGCAAAATAACAATGGACTGGAATGCAGCCCCAAGTGGTTACCAGTGACTGAGATTAAGATTCCATCCCTCACTTTTTTGTATACTTTCGTGTGTTGCCCTTAGTGGGACGGGTATGCCCAGATGTGGGCCCTGTGCACACTGTGTCACTGGACCCAAACTATACCTGACTGATAAGCCCCCAAATAGGACTAAACAGGTCCTGGGTTTGTCTATGTTTTGGTTCAGGGGAGACATGGCCTGGCAGTTCGGGTTGGACTGTTCCTAATGGAGCAGGGTCAAGATGATTTGCATATGGCTGAGGCAAAACCGAGGGGGCATGATGTGCAAAATAACGATGGTCAGGGATGCGACTCTGAGTGATTACCTTTGGCTGAGATTAATTAAAGCATCCTATCCATCACTTTTTTGTATACTTTAGTGTGTCGCCCTAAGTGGGACAGGTGTGCCTGTATCTGGGTCCTGTGCACACTGTGTTACTGGAACCAAACTATACCTGGCTTTTAAGCACTAGATAGGGCAAACAGTTCTGAGTTGTTTGTGTTCAGGTTCAGGGAAGACCTGGCCTGGCAGTTCGCAATGGACTGTTCCCAATGGAGCAGGGTCAAGATTGATTTGCATATACCTGGATCCAAACCGTGGTGGCATGGTGTGTAAAATAACAATGGACTGGGGTGCGGCCCTGAGTGATTACCAATGGCTGAGATTAATGCAATCATTCCACCCATCTCTTTTTTATGTACTTCAGAGGCAAACAGCAGGGTTCAATCCAAGTTCATTTGCTACTGCTTAGCTGGGCAATTGCAGGAAAGGCTCTTGTAGCTTGTTGTATCCTTGTGGGTTGAGCCGGAGGTCAGCCATATGACCCTTGAAGTTCTCTTCTTTGTCTTGGGTACAAGAGAAAGTGGGTCCAGTCCTTCAGGGCTCCTCTCAACTCATGGACAGCAGGTCCAGTCTTTTTCTGATCTCCCGCAGATCCAAGAAGTGTTCTGAATTTGGTGCCTGGAGATTCCACATTTATGCCTAGCACTAGCTAGTGGATAGGAATAATTCAACTCCTGAGCATGCCCTAACCAACAGGGTAAAGGTTCCTGAGTCAACCCTACCCTCTTTGGGCATTTTCAAGATGACGAAAGTCTTTGTCTACTCAAAACATGGGCTCTGAGGACTGGGTGTGTGTATGAGGAGTGTACTATGGCAATCCTAAGTGCCTTCCCACATCAAACACTAAAATCCACAATAAATCCAGAGGGAGAAGTCTGGTAGGACAAAAGTAGAGTCCCCCAAGTGTCATATGTGAACCCAACAGACGTGCCAAGCAGGATTTGGCACTAGTATAAAAAGCAATTGCAATGCAATAGGTCTTGCATTTGCGAAAGTTTAAACTATTGGCATTGTAAATGACAATGCCTTTTATTTATGTGTTTTGAAAACCAATACATAAATAAAAGGCATTGTCATTTATAATGGCAATATCTCAAACTATCGCAAATGCGAGACCACTTTAATGGTGGCTGCGCCCCTTTATTTAGACGCTGCTCGCCGTATCCAGTTTACAGCTAGCCGCGTCTAAAGAAAGGGGTGTGGCCGCCATTAAAGTAAAAGCAAGGCATGAGGTGCTTTTACAAAAAAAAACATTTGTTTGTGAACTTCACAAACAAATGTTTTTTTTTGTAAAAGCGCCCCATGCTATGCTTTCACTTAAATGGCGACCGCGCCACTTTCTTTAGACAAGGCTCACTGTAAGCTGAAGTGAAAGCATGGCTTGGGGCGCTTTTACAAAAAAAAAAAACCATTTGTTTGTGAAGTTCACAAACAAATGTTTTTTTGTAAAAGCGCCCCATGCTGTGTTTCACTTTAATGGCAGCCTTGCCCCTTTCTTTAGACACGGCTCGCTGTAAGCTGAATACGGCGAGCAGCGTCTAAAGTAAGGGGCACGGGCACCATTAGAGTGAAAACACGGTATGGGGCACTTTCACAAAAAAAAAAAACTCAGTTAAATGAATGCTTCCGGAGCGTGGCCGCTAGAGTTAAAGCGGACTGAGCTGGCAAATAAAATAAAGAAAGGAGAGCGGCCGCTATAGTTAAAGCGGACCGCGCTGGCAAAGAATAAAAAATAATGTTGACAAGAAGGTGCAAGTTGGGTGAGCCGCGCATTTTGTAAATATGTCGCGGCCGCCATTACTAATAAAAATATAAAAGCGGACGGCGTGTTGCGTTGTAGGAAAGCATGTCGTGGGTGGAATAGGATAAATCATTCAAGAAAATAGTGCTCACAGACTAAATAAAACATACCAGGTAACAACACAAGTAACAAGCATTTGCATAGCCAATAGGTCTCACCTTTGGGACCTTATAAGTGTTTAGCCAGAGCTATTGGCAATGTTTTTAAGGTATGTTGTAGAGCAATGTAGCTGCTGTGTTCAATACTGTAAAGTTTGTGTGCAAGTTGTGCTTAATGTAGTGACGTAAGGGCAGTGGCATGGTGTGGAATGTAGTGGTGAGTTGTGATATGATGTGTGTTGGTGGGATGTATGTGTGTAGTGTGTTTTGCTGGTGTGTATGTTGGTGGTATATGTAAGTTTCCACCCCAAAAAAAACAATTGCAATGAGATTAATTATGTGCGTACTGTGATGCGGTTAGTGGCTTTTGTAAGGTTTTTAAAAACAAATACATTGTTTTGTTAGTTGTGGGTTATTTTTCTATATGGCTATGCAAAGGCTTTATTTGAAAGCAATTAGAATCTGAAAAATGTGTGCAAAAAAGCTCCAAAATAGTTAGAGGGTGAATAATATTTGTAATAGTGCCAGTCGGCTGGGACAATCGGTACTCGTCTTTCCAAAAATGTCTGCCATCCCAAAACTTTCACCCCAGTCCCCCTGGCATCGTCGAATGCTTTGTACCTACATTTCAACTTGTTATGTGTGCAGCACCATCCATGGAGGGTGCATGGTTCACTGGGCAGTGGGCACCAAACACAGCAGGAAGGGCTTCGGTGGCACCGGCTGCCCGGGTTCAAATAAAGGGGTCAAATGGAAATAAATCAGCGTTTAGCAGCATTAAAGGCCCCCAGGCCGAGCCCTCCTTGCAAGGGATGAAACCAAGAGAGAGCAGGTAAAGAGCATAAGAGCAGGTAAAGGTATCACCATGACACGAACTATTCTTTCAAATGAGCACTCGCCTCGCTAGCGCCTGCAATCACTCCTCACTCGGCTCTGATCTACTAAACAGTATGGAGTGTTTATTATGTATAGGCATTACTAACATGTTAAACAGCAAAAGCACATAATATACCAGTGCCAGCCTGGCAGTTCCTTCGGGTTTTTGGGGAGTCTGCTCACTGCAGCCCTGGTACAGGCTTCTGAGAGCTGAGGGCAGCACAGTGGCAGCTGACGTCCGACCCCTCCAGTCCAGTCGACAGTAACGTGAAGACCGTGGCCGCTGCCCGGGTATACAGCATTATACATAAAACTACGAGTCCCAGAATGCAATGGGTTGTTAATGGAAAGATTAGAGTCTGGCAGGAGGCTCAAACATACTCAGGATTGTGGCATATCACTTATTCTCCCTGTACCTAAAAAGGAATGCGTCCATCTGTGATGCAACTGGCCACGTAGAAGGACAGATGCCATCGATACAAACATTAATGCATCTGAAGGGTGCCCTAAAGATAATGAAGGCGTCAGTGTCCTTCCGGGGCTGTGGAACCCCAGAAAAAAGGAATGTGTCCATCTGTGATGCAACTGGCCACGTAGAAGGACAGATGCCATTGATACAAACATTAACGCTTCTGAAGGGTGCCCTAAAGATAATTAAGGCGTCAGTGTCCTTCCGGGGCTGCGGAGCCCCAGAAAAAAGGAATGTGTCCATCTGTGATGCAACTGGCCACGTAGAAGGACAGATGCCATTCATACAAACAGTAACGCATCTGAAGGGTGCCCTAAAGATAATGAAGCTCAATAGACAATGGGGTGACCCTGTGTCCCTCAGAACCTGGGTATAGGATTATGAAAGTACAATGGTTCTGTCGGGTATAACCACAATATTTCTTATAATTACAATTCAATTTCAAGGACAAGTTATTTCCTACACAGGTTGAATGTGAAAACGTTAGCAGGGAACACACAATAAGGGCAAAGTAATCGGGTTTTCTGGGTAATACGATATTTTATATAAATTACATCATTTATATTTACCCACATATAAAGAATTATTTTGCTTACACAGCTGCCAACAATGTGAAGATTAAAGTGAGTTGTGATCAAGTGACATGGTGTGATTGGTGACACAATTAGTGCGTAATATGTACAAGGTGGTTAAAATATATTCATGTTTGGAAGAGGCCAGGATAAATACAATGACCCTGCTGCTCTATACAATTTCAGTGTTTTACGAGTGGGGCCTTGAACTGGACCAGAAGGTAGCGTCGACGTTTCAACCCTATATGCGCAATTTTAAATCATCACGGCGGGTCTTCATCAGGACTGGAGTGGGGAAAGGAATTGCAGCCTGCAGAGTCAGTTAAAACGTGCGTTAGCATCATCGTGCGTTCCAATAGCCACAGGAATTAACAACGTAGTGTACAAGGTGGTGACAACTCACCTATCGATAACCAGAGATATTCCTGGTTTGGCTCAGGTCAGAGATGATCGAGGGCCCATCTGGTAATTATCTGGGGGTAAAAGGAGTGAGGTCAGGTTTGGGATTGACCGCTGATTTACAGAGGATTAGTTAAACAATCCCACGGGGGCTAGGGCAGAAAGGAGTGATGGGACCGGGCCGCGCTGTGCAATCACATCCTATGTGTGGAGGGAGCCCATCACAAGAGACTGAGTGGGCAATAAATCATTCGGCACAAGTGCGCTGATAACTCGCGCTCATATGTAATTTGGAGTAGGCAACCAACGTGCGAAACTTGGGAGGCAAGTGAGGGATTAAAAAACGATCGCCCTGGTAAGTCGCGTACTCTATGTGAACTAGTGCGGCAATTACGCGCTGATTAGTCGCGCCCTTAATAATTAGCTGAAGTGAAGGGGAGATCAGATTACACACCCCTGCTGGTACATGGGTCAAGGCTCACCGATGTAGATCCTGTTGTGAGTCCTACACGACTTCGAAGGACGGAGGATATTAATCGTGAACGTCTGCGAATAAATACGAAAGCGCCGGTTACTCGCGCTCATAAGTTTCAAGATAGGTGAATATTCCTATGTTAAGCTGTGCGTAGCTCACCTTTAGGGTTTAGTGTGGGATTCAAATCCGAGATTTCAGGCACAGGGGCAGTTGAGACTCCTGCCGCTTGACCGCATAAAGTCGGTCTGTATGAAGGAGTCTAGCAGGCAGAAGATAAGCGTCCGCGAGCACGTCTGGCAGTGACGTGTAGCGTGCAGCAGCTCAGTGCCTACATGCCTTGTTGCCAGGCAACTGACGCGGAGTCCTCGTACGCCGCAGCGACTACGTGTGGACTTAGTCTCGTCCGCATGCGAGGGCAAGTCATATGAGAGTGCAAGCATTATATTGATGGCTGAATTCAGGGGAGACAAATATTGTGACAGACCTGAGCAAGGGTGTCTATCCTAAAAGCGGTTAACAACTCCGGAATGGTGTGATGTACATAATAACTGCATATATATGTACACAAGCAACTCATGTCGTAATTAATACGTGTAACACGTGTGGTGCACGTTTGAACTGAATCACAAGACGAAGTATGTAGACGCAGTGCATATACTATACGATACAGTCAGAATGAAAAACAATGTGGTTATTACATACAGCTACAGTAGTGATTCTCGTTACAGTTATCAAACACTTTGGAATCTGCACCTTATCAGGAGCCAACATATTTGAATACTTAAAATGCACATTTAGATGGATATTGTTTGGTATTACAGCTTGGACGGTTAGCTGTCAATTAATACATTGAAATTGTAGCCGGGATCTGTTCCTATGCTCGAGAATAACATGCTAAAACTAAATAGTGCATGCGTTATATTGAAAGGTAGTTGGAAACCATGCGTACTGTCATCATTGAGATTTTACAATTGGCCCATTTGTCTGGATGTTTCCTCAAATTCATTCAAATCCTCCATTACAGTATTGAGGCAATGTATCCACCTGCATTCTTTTATCAGCAGGATAGCCAAGGTTTCTTTTCTAATAGAAGCAGGCAAGGTCCCAGGAGATTTAACACCTTCTCTGACTCCTCAGTAGGTAGCAGCTCTGACTCCGACTCGGAGAGACCATCCACCAGCCGCCATGGCAACCAGGGGCCGCATTTTTTAGGGGACGGCTACCGGCAGTCCAACAGGGGTGGAGGCTCAGAGCAGAATTGGGAACGTGCAAGGGGATGGAACAAGGGCAGGAACACACGGCAGACCAACTCACGAGTCCGCTTTTATCAACCAGAAACACACGGGGAGATTTCAACACGCAGACAAACGTACAGATGGTGAGAATACACACACTAGGTCCTGTGCTTGTTGCCGTTCCATCTAATGCTACCACTAACCAATCTGACCGGGACACGTTTCAATTGACAGACGCCACATCTCCTCAAGCCAGTAACTCACATCAGAGAATCAATACTGTCAGTTCTATCTTGAAAACAACCAGGTCTAACACAGGACCACGACAAGGTGGTTCAGATCAAATGCAAAGAACATCACCAGAAGACCTACAACACTACATGATCACTAGTGAGCACAACATAGAGCTAGGGGCACGCGCAAGAGTTGATACGGTCACTCAACAGGGAACGGCTACTGATGAAACTCCATTGAATAGCACGGACCCGATAATCAATCTCTCTGACTACACAATGTCGGCAGCAGAAAGGGACGTCCTTTCCAAGGGGTTGTCCTTTGTTCCCACAGCAGTGCCTGACTCATTCAATGTCAAACTTGAACTGCAGAGGTTCTTCAGAAAAATCCGACTGAAGTATTATTTCAACAAGAATATTTACAGCCCCACAGCAGCAGCTACACCATTCAGACCCCCTTCGACTTTCACACCAGGCGCATATCTGATGAGCGAGAAGATATTAGCCTATGAAAAGATTGTCCTGCAAGAAACTATGGAGCTAATGGAGGAAAAAAGGTATATAAAACATAACATCAGCAAGTTGGAAAGACTGGCACTCTCCACGTTAGGAACCAATGACGCCATCGTTATCAAGGCCGCAGATAAAGGCGGTGCTGTGGTGTTGCAGAATACTAGTGGCTATGTGGAAGAAATAGAACTCCAGTTGGGAGCCAGGGACAGCTACCGCCCCATACCCAAGGATCCCACCACCGAGATTAAATCGCTGATCGCGAAGTTAACTTCTGATGGTTTGGCAATGGGATTCCTGAGTCAACCAGAAAGTGATTTTCTAAATAAAAAAGAAGCCAGGATTCCCACAATATATACTCTGCCTAAGATACACAAGCGCTTGGAGAAGCCGCCTGGCAGACCCATCGTGTCTGGATGTGGATCGATCTTAGAACCACTCAACCAGTTTATAGATCATTTCTTACAACCATGGATACCGGAAACTAAATCATACGTACGTGACACAATGCACATAATCCAACTGTTGGAAGGCCAACCGTACGATATCCAAACCCAACTACTTGTCACACTCGACGTGTCCTCCCTTTATACTTCAATCCCCCAGGGTAAGGCACTAGACGTCATCAGAGCTACATTGGACAAAAGGACAAGGCCGCATTGGATACCCACTGACTTCTTGATTGCCCTCTTGGAAATCGCAATGAAGCATAATTACTTCATTTTCAGGAAGCAATTCTATTACCAATGCAAGGGCGTTGTGATGGGAGCCACCTACGCACCCAGCCTGGCGAACATCTTCATGGATGCATACGAAGAGGAACATCTGTATAACCATGACAATCCATATATAAACCAAATTTCGGTTTGGAAACGCTATATTGACGACGTCATAATGATTTGGTCAGGAACTGAAGACGATCTCAAGCAATTTAGCGACTGGCTCAACACCAGAACGAGTGACATCCAGTTCACCATGACCAACAATAACGAATCCATCGATTTCCTTGATCTCACATTCAAAGTGGATGATGGCTTCTTGTTCTGTGATCTCTACCGCAAACCCACTGAAAGGAATACGCTCCTCAAGTATGAATCACATCACCCGCGCAGCCTGAGGGATAACCTACCTTATGGTCAGTACCTCAGGCTTAGAAGGAACTGCACTCGGAGAACAGACTTCTTTAAGGAAACGGAGATCCTCACCGCTCGCCTGAAAGAGAGAGGTTACCCTACAGGTCTGCTTAAATGTGCACGCAAACAGGCCTGGTATTGCCCGCGTGACCAATTGCTGCAAGTTAAAGAGAAACCGGAAAAGAGTGAAAATATTGTGTGCGTGACCACATTCAACGCCAAAAGCAACGACATCAAAAAGATTGTGAAAAAATACTGGAATCTTGTCGCAAGTGAACTCCACACTACCGAGGATCCACTCTTTGCCTTTAAGAGGGGCAGGAGTATAAAAGACAACGTTGTCAAAGCGTACCTTGAACCCCCCAAACCAATGAACTTGAGAAATCAACTGGGCCTGCCACCCATAACTGGTCACCACAAATGTGGCCACTGCAAAGCCTGCCCGCTGACGGTGGAGGGTTCCACCTTTACACACAACAACAGAACATATAAGTTATCAGACTTCACAAACTGTAACAGCACCAACTTAATATATGTCATTTGTTGTCCTTGTGATCTACTTTATGTAGGTCAGACCACCCAGAAAGTTAAGGCGAGAATATTGCAACACATGAGCCGCATAAGATGCAAGGTACAGGGTGCCCCATTAGTTGATCACTTCCTATCACAGAAACACCAGCCAGAGAGTATGAGATGGTGGGTGGCCGAGAAAGTCTGCCCTGCTCCAAGGGGTGGGTCCATTTCAGTGGCCCTGAACCGAAAAGAATGCAGGTGGATACATTCCCTCAATACTGTAATGGAGGGTTTGAATGAATTTGAGGAAACATCCAGACAAATGGGCCAATTGTAAAATCTCAATGATGACAGTACGCATGGTTTCCAACTACCTTTCAATATAACGCATGCACTATTTAGTTTTAGCATGTTATTCTCGAGCATAGGAACAGATCCCGGCTACAATTTCAATGTATTAATTGACAGCTAACCGTCCAAGCTGTAATACCAAACAATATCCATCTAAATGTGCATTTTAAGTATTCAAATATGTTGGCTCCTGATAAGGTGCAGATTCCAAAGTGTTTGATAACTGTAACGAGAATCACTACTGTAGCTGTATGTAATAACCACATTGTTTTTCATTCTGACAGTATCGTATAGTATATGCACTGCGTCTACATACTTCGTCTTGTGATTCAGTTCAAACGCGCACCACACGTGTTACACGTATTAATTACGACATGAGTTGCTTGTGTACATATATATGCAGTTATTATGTACATCACACCATTCCGGAGTTGTTAACCGCTTTTAGGATAGACACCCTTGCTCAGGTCTGTCACACTATTTGTCTCCCCTGAATTCAGCCATCAATATAATGCTTGCACTCTCACATGACTTGCCCTTGCATGCGGACGTGACTAAGTCCACACGTAGTCGCTGCGGCGTACGAGGACTCCGCGTCAGTTGTCTGGCAACAAGGCATGCAGGCACTGAGCTGCTGCACGCTACACGTCACTGCCAGACGTGCTTGCGGACGCTTATCTTCTGCCTGCTAGACTCCTTCATACAGACCGACTTTATGCGGTTAAGCGGCAGGAGTCTCAACTGCCCCTGTGCCTGAAATCTCGGATTTGAATCCCACACTAAACCCTAAAGGTGAGCTACGCACAGCTTAACATAGGAATATTCACCTATCTTGAAACTTATGAGCGCGAGCAACCGGCGCTTTCGTATTTATTCGCAGACGTTCACGATTAATATCCTCCGTCCTTCGAAGTCGTGTAGGACTCACAACAGGATCTACATCGGTGAGCCTTGACCCATGTACCAGCAGGGGTGTGTAATCTGATCTCCCCTTCACTTCAGCTAATTATTAAGGGCGCGACTAATCAGCGCGTAATTGCCGCACTAGTTCACATAGAGTACGCGACTTACCAGGGCGATCGTTTTTTAATCCCTCACTTGCCTACCAAGTTTCGCACGTTGGTTGCCTACTCCAAATTACATATGAGCGCGAGTTATCAGCGCACTTGGGCCGAATGATTTATTGCCCACTCAGTCTCTTGTGATGGGCTCCCTCCACACATAGGATGTGATTGACCAGCGCGGCCCGGTCCCATCACTCCTTTCTGCCCTAGCCCCCGTGGGGTTGTTTAACTAATCCTCTGTAATTCAGCGGTCAATCCCAACCCTGACCTCACTCCTTTTACCCCCAGATAATTACCAGATGGGCCCTCGATCTTCTCTGACCTGAGCCAAACCAGGAATATCTCTGGTTATTGATAGGTGAGTTGTCACCACCTTGTACACTACGTTGTTAATTCCTGTGGCTATTGGGATGCACAATGATGCTAATGCACGTTTTAACTGACTCTGCAGGCTGCCATTCCTTTCCCCACTCCAGTCCTGATGAAGACCCGCCGTGATGATTTAAAATCGCGCATATAGGGTTGAAACGTCAACGCTACCTTCTGGTCCAGTTCAAGGCCCCGCTCGTAAAACACTGAAATTGTATAGAGCAGCAGGGTCATTGTATTTATCCTGGCCTCTTCCAAACATGTATATATTTTAACCACCTTGTACATATTACGCACTAATTGTGTCACCAATCACACCATGTCACTTGATCACAACTCACTTTAATCTTCACATTGTTGGCAGCTGTGTAAGCAAAATAATTCTTTATATGTGGGTAAATATAAATGATGTAATTTATATAAAATATCGTATTACCCAGAAAACCCGATTACTTTGCCCTTATTGTGTGTTCCCTGCTAACGTTTTCACATTCAACCTGTGTAGGAAATAACTTGTCCTTGAAATTGAATTGTAATTATAAGAAATATTGTGGTTATACCTAAAGATAATGAAGGCGTCAGTGTCCTTCCGGGGCTGCGGAGGACCAGAAAAAAGGAATGTGTCCATCTGTGATGTATTTGGCCACGTAGAAGGACAGATGCCATCGATACAAACATTAACGCATCTGAAGGGTGCCTTAAAGATAATGTCTGAACTGGGGTGGTGGAGTGAGCTAAAGAATGATGATGGATTAAACCAATGTCTGAACTGGGGTGGTGGAGTGAGCTAAAGAATGATGATGGATTAAACCAGCATCATCCCCTTTGGTATCGCTAAAGATAATGAAGGCGTCAGTGTCTTTCCGGGGCTGCGGAGCACCATATAAATAAACAAGCAGCTCAATAGGAGTGGTGGGGCGGGCACAGGGAGACAAGGGGGAGTGGTGCAGGGGAGACATGGAGGCACTACAGCTGCCGCCCTGCGCCGCTGCTCGCTCCCGCAAGCAAAACGCTGTGGGAGTGAACCTTTGCAGAAGTGGTGGGACATGCACCTACGTTTAGCCATTTGTAGGCTACGATTACAAAATGACACATGCAAAAGCCAACCGAATGCGTGGGGGGAGTCAGGCCCACACAGAGTAGTTTAGAGTACTTACAAGAAGCCTCGCAGAGCAGCGCATGCGCGCTGCGCTAGGCTCGACCTAAAAAGGCCAGTCCTTAACGAGGTTACTAATGTAGACAAGGTGGTACTAAGGAGAGACTACTAAGCCTATTCATTAATCAAAAGCAACCATGTAGAAAGGACAGTAACAGGAGCCAATTGAAAAGATGGGCGGAAAATGGGCGGAGTTTCAAGTCCATACCTGAATACAGCACGCCTCGTAGAGCAGCGCATGCGCTGGCCTGGCTCAACCTAAAAAAGGACGCCCATAGCACCCGCCCTGCATATTCCATGGAGTTCAGAGGAGTTATCTCTGCCCATTTAGGACAGCCTATTATTTGCTCCCTGGAGGCATTTCACACCTATTCACACATATTCAAGGCAAATTATTGTCTAGGAGTTTGCAGAGACTTATGTCAATTCATCTTCTGACAGTTTAGGCAGGTAAGGGGTAACTTTCTAAAAGTGAATTTTCCTTCATATTTATTAAACGTCTGACTTCACCTTTGAATCGGATTTTTAATAACTAGTAAAAACAGTTGTTTAATTATTTTCATACTTGGTCCCATTCTGGAGATACAGTATTGGTACTTTAATCTGTAATCTGGCTTTCTACATAGGATAGCTAGGCCTGCCACAGTGAAAATAGCTTTTGGGTGCTAATTATTGTTAAATTTCTACATGTCCTACTTTTAAGTACTACGCACCTTGCATTCTGGGGTGCAAGGCCTACGTAGCGGTGACATACTAATATTGAAAAGGAAGGATTTTAACCGTCAAAAAGGGTCTATTTTGGCAAGTCGCTGTGCATGGTTTGCACTGTTACAGTCAGCTGCACAGGTAGGCCTGAAGCTATGTTTGTAGTGCTTCTATAGTGGATGGCATAATAGGTGATGAAGTCCACTAGTGACATTTAACTACCAGGCTCTTGGGTACTGTTGTACCATATACTAGGGACTTTTAGACAAGTTAAATATACCAATTAGGAGTATGACAATTTGGTCATGTTTAAAGATGGAGCGCAGGCACCGTACCACTGGTTAGCAGGGTTAAAGTGCACAGGGTTCTAAAGCCAGCAAAAATATAGGGTCCAAAAAAGACAAAAACTCTGGAGTGACCACACAGAAAAGGAGGATTTCCTTCAGATGTCCTATCACTTTATTTCATTTTTTTAATCCTGCCCTTTCCAAGTAGATTCTCAATCACACTTGAATGTTCACTTGAAAGGGACAGGATGACAAATAGAAAAGGTACATAGATCTTACAATCTCAGGCCAAAGACAGCAGAGTTATAATTCTCAGGCTTAGATTCTAAGCTGCTATTCTGGTTACATAGACCCTACACACCACTCAGACAGCATAGATACCTCTTAGGATACCCCATTGTTGCAGACACAGGACCGAGACATCAGTAGCGAGACGATGTAATGCTTCCACATGAGTTACTGCACTCATATACTAACTGCATAACATCAGCAAATATTATCTCAAACTCAACATGAATTATCACTCAAACATCAACTTTACCTATTCTATGGAAACAGAGTATTTTACAAGTGTTGTTCTCAAACACTAGCTTTATTGTTTAGGCAGATAAACTATTCCCTAAACCTAAAGCCTGGCATGGACTCTAAACAACCTTTTGCCTCCAAATACCAGGGTTAATTTTAGTAAATATGGAGTTGGTCCTTATTTCATCTAGTGCCCGCATGTACTGTTAAGTTATATTGATGTATTATGTCTCACAAGCCTATATATGTCCATTACATGCCTAAAATATCTACAATTAAACAGGAGTTTCTAGCACCTAAAATAAAATTAGTACATAAGAAAAAACATTTTGAAGGTTGCAAACTCCGAATTGGAGCATTTGCCACTGTTAAAATGCTTAGTACATTTGGCCCATTACCGCTGATTAGAAACCTAAATTTAAGATAAACCATGCATCCTGCTACTGTGCTTAAATCCATAGCACTGCTGGTAACCTCCAATGTTGCTTTGCATGAACTGCAAAAATGTGTGCAGTGCCACATTGACTATGAATTGCATGATGATGCGGTCAATGTCTACACTCCTGCTAAAATGCTGTTTTCAGTCAAAGTTAAACTCAATTTAGCTTTGTACTGGAGTACAAAGGCAAGTGAGTTGTGTCCTGCACGAGATTTGTACTTGACGCACACCCTCCAGTACAATTATCTATGGACAAACGGGGTTGGGAATGTGGACTAGGGGTGGGGGGGTCATGGCATGAGCTTGCTGCTGGCCAAGATGGCTGCTTAACACAGAACTCTAATCCTTCGCTCCAAAATACTCCCTTTCTCAAACGGTGTTCGTGCCTGCTGTTTTGAAAGTTGGTGTTCCTATTAATTGTACAGTGTGCTACTTTTAGGAAATTACCTTTTGCACAGTTTTGTACATTACAGTGTGTATTCAGTTATTTGTGATTGCAAATCATTTACTCACTTCATACATTAGCGGCATGCTTTTGCGCACAATGGAAGGCTTTTCGCAGTAGTTAACCGGTCATCTTCCAGTTGCTTATTTCTGTATTTGGTTGTTAAACTGGTATTAATTAGGTAAAATCTTTACCCAGTCAGTATTAAGATGCATACAAATTAAAAAATAATGAAGTAATACTATAATAAATGTGCCACATTATGCTGCATAATTTGCCTTTTCTTGCCACATAATTTAGTCAACCCTGCTGCATAATTTGGTGCTCCTCTGCCGCACGATTTCAGTGGCACTGGGTATAGGGAACAAGGACAGCATAAGTAACAATGCACACATCTACTTAGTTTATAGGACACAGAAATTAGAACATACCAGGGAAATATATGAGACTGTATAAGAGACAGTGCAGAGTAGGGTTAGGACCCCGAGACATTCGCAGAAACACTATCAGTGACGGTGACTAGTGTTGCGTGCATATACTAGATTCAACATGGTGGCCCGCACCTAAATCCTCCCCGCTCATTATAGGGTCTCGGAATGTAGCATTAGCTTAGGACAATACTTTGATGCGTAAAAAAACCACACACACACGAGCGCGCACACACACACACTCACACACACACACACTCTCTCTCTTTAGATTTAGATTTATTAGATTTTGCACAGTTAATTAAAACCATCCAATGGAGATGCCTCCGTAACATCTTTGCATCATTAAGAGCAGAGCGGAACTGACCATCACATTTAAAACACATTATTCAGACAAGGCAATCTTATATAGTGGCCTTAACAACAGATAAAAAAGCATTAAAATCGGAGATAAAATGAACATTATGACTTAGTGTAGTGAGAAAACACTAGGACATACTGTGAAATAGTCTGTAATAAGTTTTTGGGGAGCAGGGACCAGATTGAAAGAGGCAATAGGGGGAGAAAGTAGATTTTCCAAAACTCTCACATATTTTCCGGACCTTGCGAGCGTTTGAATGTCTGTTCATGTAAAGCAAAGTGCAGATGCCTCCAAACATGTATTAATGCCCCATTTTTGAAATAGTGGCTTTAGGAGAACTCTTCTAGGGGCATCTAAGACAGGACAGCAGCACAAAAGATGAAGCCATGATTCGGACCTGTAATTGCACAATCTGCAGGCCCCCTCCTCACCACGTGGGGCCCATCGGTTAAAAGCAATGGATCGCAGGCCTAGGAGACGCATAAACAGAGGGGGATATTCTCAAGAACGTGTGTTAACTATCGCCAAAATCGCTTAACGCAACTTCTCACATGGCAGTCTATCGCGGGAAAATAACATCGTGTTAACGCAGTATTCACAACCCGGCGGCACCATGCGATAGTCTCACGATAACGCGAGAAATGCCCGCGTTAAAATCAACGTGACGCCGAAAAAATGCAAAACACGAAAGCGAAAAAAGTGGCGATGACCCCAATGGCGATACAAAAATCAGCGAAAACCAGCGACAGGCCTGCGATTCCCACGCGTCATGCGTGAGAATGCACTATAAAGGCAGAGGAAAGAAAAGACAAAGAAATGTAACTGCGTAGCACCGTGGATGCACCCGGACCGAGTGCAGAGGACAACGCGAACCTCACAAGCCCCACAGACGACCAGCCAGGAACCCCGGGAAGGGCAAGGAGAAGAGGAAGAGGAAGACGGGGTTCAGTCCGCAGGAAAACCGGATCATCGTCATGAAGGTGACAGAACACTACCAACAACTGTTCGTCACCTCCACTGTGTCATCGGCAACACAAACGGAAATATGGCAGTCCATCGTGAACAACGTGAATGCAGTCGGAGTGTCGAGGAGGTCAATGGAGGAGGTCAAGAGGCGCTGGCATGATGTGAAAAGCCAAACCAAGCAGAAACTCGCTGCCAACCAGAAGGCAGCAACGGCGACTGGAGGTGGGAGTCCTGCGCCACAGGAGGAGCTGAACGAGCTGGAGGAAATGGTGGCCACAGTCATCAGTGCGGAGACGGTGCAAGGAGTTGGGGGTCCGGACACTGCTCGATATGACCTGACCCAACAGCAATAGGGTGAGTAACCACCAGGGACTGGGGGGACGGGGGAGATGGGCACAATGGCACACATGCACAATCATGTGTAGCACACTGCACACCCACAATGACTGTGGAACATGTCCCTGACGGCCTTGGCACACTGCAGCACACATAGAAACACCAAGTAGGCCCCTGTCCACCATGTGCACAAATTGGCCCCCCCATCACCAATCTCACAACCTACCCATGCACATGTGCTGAACCCAGCAAAGCAGCGGCTCTGTGAGCCACACTGACAATGCAAGTGACACTGCATGACCAATAGCATGGCTGCAGTCAAAATACATGACATGGTGCACGACACGACACTGAGGTGGCCCAGTGTGGATCACATCCCCAAAGGAGCAGGTCACACCCTGACACATCCACGTGCACATATAACCCCTGACGTCAACAACACATCTGCAGACAAACAATGCACAAGAGTCCAAAATCCGTCCAAGAGCACAAATGACCCAAGTCGCCAACATCTCAGCACCGTAAAAGCACACAAGTCAAAGGCACACCGCCTCAAAGGGATAAGGGGCAGCTAAATCAGAGCTGCAGGGGCGACTCTCCCACAATGCAGCACACACACATAGCAATCACAGCACATCAACATTGACGACAATGTGGTACAAAGTGCCACACTTACACCACAGAACAGAGGACACAACTGGTGCCGCATGTGCGTAGAAACTGCCCAATCACATCAGGCATAGCAGGAAACTGTCAGATGATAATGTACGAGTACAACCTCACATCCGTCATGTAGTTGGAATGTCCACTGTCCCCCATCAAACACCCAGCTCCTCCAAAACAGTCACTATGTACATTGTCAAGCAGTCTGTATGTAAACATGTACAATGCGTGCACATACATGGAACACACTGTTAACCTGCATCTCCCCTTCACATTGCAGAGGGACAGTCAACACCTCCTGCAGAGCAGACCAGACATCTCTTCAGTGATGAGGAGGAGGAACCCCTGGCCATCTGCTCCGACACCCTCCAACGGCTCGTGGACAGCCTCCGCACCCCACCTCCAGGAGCAGGGCAGCCCAGCTGCATCGAGGTGATCCCACCCCCTGCACATACCACACAGCAGGAAGCACCCACCACCACAGCTGTCTCCCAGCACCTCACAGAAGAACACATGGCATTCCAACGCCGTGTGTCAGACTGCCAGAGGGGGCTGGCTGAACAGGTGCGGGTGGGTTTCGACCTCATGGCAGCCAAACTAGATGCCATACGTGGGTGTCTTAGTCCCATCAGGGACCACTTACAGTCCCTAACGGACACCCACAGTCCGCTCCATGCCCTACAACAATCCTTGGCTGACCTCGCTGGTGCCATTACTCGGATACAAGAACTGTCTAGTCAGAGAGGCTCCAGCGACGACAGCACAGAGTTGGCACAGATGCGGAGGACAATGGAGAACATGGAGCGGATGCAGGCAGGAAGGATGGCTGCCACAATTGAACACCAGCGAGATGTAGCTGGGATCTACCATGCTCTGCAGATCCTCATCTTGCCATTGCTGCAACAGAGCCTGTCCCAGATGACTGCTGCAGGAACTTCGACACACACATCCCCGCCCCCTGATGTGTCAGTGGCACACAGTGATGCATTATAACACCACCACACACACCTGGCACACCTGACACAGAAGACATATCAGAGGATGAAGATGTGGATGGTTATGACTCTGTGTCAAAAAGGAGGTTGTAGCATCCATCCGCCGCCATATGGCCTGTTTCTGCTTGGTACAGCCCTCTACATCATGCCCTGGTACAACACCTTCCACTGTCCCCCAAAACACTCTGCGACATTCACCTGGACCCCGACATGGACTGCCATATCTGCTCTGGTTACCAATGACACAGCAAACAGGCTGCGGACTCAACCCTTCCTCTACCGATTAACTTGTCATCCCCTAAAGGACTCTGTTTGGCCCTCCATTGGGCAACCATGTAATGTGGGGTGTGCATGGCCATGTACTGCTCCAGCTCCGACACTCCACAGGATGTGAATAAAACATTCCTAATCAAACAGATGTGTCATGTCTATGTTCAATCAAGTATAACAGTATGAATGACTGTAGGGACATTGATTGCACAAAAAGGTACACCCTGGGAAATGACATCAATGCGCATGTTTGACCATGACACACATGGCCAATTAGATGACTGTGAAGGTGTGAACTAGCTGTGGCCTCATCAATCATGAACAACAATCTTGCAACCCCCCAACTTAGCCCCACGTCCATGTATTAAATAGGGCTGTGTGTAAAAATGTCAAAGTCGGTAGGAGGCCTAACGTAGTGTCCCACATCACATGTGACAACAGAACATCTCTTTGCATACCTACACACACTCAACTGTGTGGACACAGCCTGGTTTGATGGAACACATTGTTCAACATGGCAAGAAGTTGGACACCATACTCACATTGCTGAAGACACGTAAGCGCACAGGTCGACCAGCAACTCTCCCAACCACAATGTCTGGCTCACAGAGGTGGAGCTGGCAATAGGGACTCACCCCTAAGTGAGATGCGTGAGTCAGTCCCTCCCTGTGTACGGACAATGCTCATTGAGGCACACGATTTGGCATGCTAATCAACACTCATCACAGTTGACCACTAGTGAAGTTGCGTACACTTTATTTGCATGTGCGTGTCAGTACGGGCAAGACAAGGGCCACAACATGCAGACCAATGCATCATACACTAACAGGCAGCAAAGGAACATGTAGAGGTGCAAGACATGGGGAGGCACAAATGAACACCAATCATTACGGATTCCAACGGTCTCAGCCCACCTTGCCTTGCTGGACGAGTCATGTGGTGTTTGGCGAATGCTCATTGCACCATGTCAGGGGACATCACTCACAGCCCATGGGATCTGCATAATCCTGTACCACCGGACTGCGCTGACTGTCTGCTCTGCTGACAGTGAGCAGATGAAGGAGTCCAACAAGGTCACATGTAGTACTACATTGCCATGTGTGTACTCTCCCTCCAGCGGTGTGTCAGGTTGAGGAACGTTGCTAGGCGCCGCTGTCCACTCACCTTGCACAGGTGTGTGTCAACCCGCAGTCTTGCACGCACATGCATTCTGAGTCCAGGCAAATGCAGCCATGTCCACTGTTATGGTGGGATATGTTTCCATTTCTCCAAGATGCAAAAGGGTGTTGGGACCTGTGCTATGGGTTACAATCTTATGTGGCTTCAGGAACGTAGTTACTCGTCCATGAAAGCGAGCGCAGCTTCCTGGGCAATCAGTTCCAAGAGTACGTCGTTGTCGACTTCAACGAACACGGGGGCGAGCCAATCCATTAGCTGGTCCGGACAGATGTGCTCCGTCCATGCCGTTTCACCAATCCGCAACACAGCCCAATAGGGGAGCGCTTCGATGTGGTCACTGCACACGAGGAATTGTGCAATCTCACATACCCAACTGCCAGCACATACGCCCAATACCAAGGCATCCCATGAACGGGAATCACGGTTACACTCCTGGTCGTGGTCCAACAGGGGGCACACACACATGTCATAATCCAGTTCAGCTACCGTTGTGTTGGATAGGCAGACATCCATGGGCCACTCGAATATGCATGATCGACAGTGGAACCAGGGCTGGACGCAGGTGACGTACGCAAGACGGAAGCTCAGACGGTAACTGATGCGCAACACTGCCAGTGGCAGTGCCCCCAACAAATGCAGCATTCGGTCATGGTACAGTTCCACGTGACAGGGGTTGTGCATGTGCCCGGGATGTTCTGACATTGCATTGTTCGCTGTCGTAGAACCGGCACTCTTCTGACCTGCGGCTGTTATGTGGATGATATGCCACAGCTCGGAGCAATGAGTCGTATGAGTGTGCAAAGTTTGTACGTATGGGTTGTCCTGTACGTAAGTGTCAAGGCCGTTCCATGCAGGAGTACCTCGAGCAAGGACTTCTGTGTGTGGGGTGTGGATACGTCGATCTTTCATTGGCGCTGTGTGTAGTGTGGGAGTCGTTATCATCTGCCATGGTATCTCTCTCAGGGGGTGCCTGCCGCATGCATTTCCAAACTCGGAGGTGCAGATGTCCTTCCGCCTTCTGTATTGAGACAAAGGGGCTTTCACCCCTAATGTTAGTCAGACTACTGCTTGTACCCTGGGAATGTGATGTGGCTATCGCGCTGCAATTGAGGCTAGGCCTTGGGCTTATGGTGCACCAAAAGCGATGAACACACACAACAGTTGCTATGTATGAGCCAAGACCCCAAGCGGCCTTGCGCTCCTTGTACAGACCCTTCGTGCGCGGACGCCCTCCGGCTGCATGCAACATTGCAACATTGTTGATTGCGGGCCGTGTGGCGCAGACACAGCAACAGAGACACACGCATCAGTTGGTTTCCTGTGCAGCCCAGATATGAACCACGCCCAGAGGCCAGGGATAATTGTTCACACCCCTACGCTGGCCAGGTGTACACCGAGCCAGCCCACTCGGCTTACGTATAAAGGGGGGACGACGACGCTACGTGTCCCAGTTCTTCCCCACTGCCTGAGGTGACATGGCTGCGTCCGCCTGGCCTATAACGAGACTCAATCATTTAGGGTCCATGACTTGCATTGCACGGAGTCGGTGGCACCGGTTACACTGCGGCCGGCACGGGCCTACCGCCACGGGACGGTGACTTTCTGTGCACTGAGGTAGGGGCACCTAAAGTGCTAAGCGGGTGTGCAGCCTGCGATGATGCCGTGTGCACTGATATGGTCTCTGCCATTGCAATATCAAGACCCAGAATCAAGTGTGCGACCTGGTGGACCGCAATGTAGGCCTGAGCCAGCGGGCAGCGCGGGCCTACCGCCACGTGGCGTTGCCTCGCAGTTCACAGAGTTAGTGGCACCTAGAGAGCTGAGCGGGTGTGCAGCCTGCGATGATGACGTGTGCACTGATGTGATCTCTGCCATTGCAAAATCAAGACCCAGAATCAAGTGTGCGACCTGGTGGACCACGGTGCGGGAATGCGTGATGTGGAGGCTGCCGAGGTCGCGGGCCCCGGGCTTGGAGCTTGCACCGGCACGTGGTGGGCCCTCTTGGAGACACGCCAGTGGCGGAAGGTGAGCAGTGAGGCCTGGGTGCGCAGGGGCGGGCAATCCCCGCTGGGCGGCGGGAGGGGCTGGGGTGCAGCAGCCTGGGTGCACAGGGGCGGCCAAGCAATGTTGCCTTGTGCAATGATATGTACTCTGCCATCATTAGCTGTGGACTCTGTTTCAGATGAGGGACCTGGTGGACTGCAGTGTATACCGGCACGTGGTTGGAGACACACCGGTGGCAGCAGGTGAGCAGTGAGGCCTGGATGCGCAGGGGCGGGCAATCCCCGCTGGGTGGCGGGAGGGGCTGGGGTGCAGCACCCTGGGTGCGCAGGGGCGGTCAAGCGATGTTGCCGTGTGCAATGATATGTACTCTGCCATCATTAGCTGTGGACTCTGTTTCAGATGAGGGACCTGGTGGACTGCAGTGTATACCGGCACGTGGTTGGAGACACACCGGTGGCAGCAGGTGAGCAGTGAGGCCTGGGTGCGCAGGGGCGGGCAATCCCCGCTGAGCGGCGGGAGGGGCTGGGGTGCAGCAGCCTGGGTGCGCAGTGTCGGCACTGTCTCTCCCTGTCCCTCTCTTCCTTTCGGTGTCTCTCTCTCTCCCACTCTTTCTCTCTCTTTCTCTCTCTCTCTCTCTCTCCCTCTCTTTCTCTATCTTTCTCTCTCTCTTTCTCTCTCTCTCCCTCTCTTTCTTCCCTCTCTTTCTTTCACTGTCTCTCTCTCTCCCTCTCTTTCTTTCACTGTCTCTCTCTCTCCCTCTCTTTCGCTATCTTTCTCTCTCTCTCTTTCTCTCTCTCCCTCTCTTTCTTTCACTGTCTCTCTCTCTCCCTCTCTTTCTTTCACTGTCTCTCTCTCTCCCTCTCTTTCTTTCTCTCTCTTTCTCTCTCTCTCACTCTCCCTCTCTTTCTTTCACTGTCTCTCTCTCCCTCTGTTGCTCTCTCTCTCTCCTTCTCTCCCCCTTTCTCTCTCTCTCTCCCTCTCTTTCACTCTCTCTCTCTCTCCATTTCTATCTCTCTCTCTTTCTCTCTCTGTCCTTTGTTGAGCGCATTACACACCTTCTTATCTTCAATTTTGTCTTGCAGGCTGTGACTTACAGTTTGCCCGGAGAAGACCCGCCATGACTCTTCCCATTATTGATGTTGAGTTGAATTTGAATAAATTGATTATTTTTGAAATTCTGAGATGTATGTATGTTTTTCCTTTTTCGGACCACTCATGGATGTTGATTGTTGTACTTGTGCGACATCAGGCGAATTGTTGTGTTCATGAATTTGTAGGAAGATGTGAAATATCTTTGTCCGGGTGGGGGGGGGTACTGGGGGGGGGTGGGGGGCCTGGGTGTGTTGGCGGTGGGTGTTGTGGCCCTCTTGGGGCTCCGGGCTCCATGGCATCTGTTGTTCTTCAGGTGTGGCTCTGGGCTGGGCTCCCTTTCATGGTGCAGGTTGTCATCCGACTTAACACGAGGTAGGAGCAGGTGTTAAATCCCTGCTGCTAACGCGCCTTATCGCATGTTTTTGATTCTTATCGCCGATCTGGGAATGTTGCAAAGTGGTGTTTCCGCTGGTTTTTGTACGGGAACGCCTACTCTGCATATCATTAGCGTTAGTTGCTGGTGTCATCCGTGGCGATGTTTTTTGCGACTGCTATCGCAGGAAAACTGGTGATGTCGGCTGTTAGCACCAGCTTGTGAATGGTGCGATGAATTTATCACCACTTTGGCTGCGATGAAGTGCCGCTAAATCGGCGATAAGTCCTTGAGAATATGCCCCATAATGTTTCTGCGGGCCAATACGTTTAAGCTGTCTTACTTTTTTAGGTAGAGCCTAGAGGCAGCGCGCATGCGCTGCTCTGCGAGGCATGATGTAATCTTTCTGTGGGCATTGAACATGCCCAGCTCTTTTTAATTGGTTGCTTGGTCTGCCTTTAAACAGTCCATTGCTTTCGTTGGTGAATCGTGGACATTTGTACTGCCTTGAGTTTGTTTTGTTCCTGCCCTGTCGGCCTCCACTGCTACAAGAATCCTTCCAGTAGTGGGCATATGTTTTCTTTTAGTGCACTTCTTTTTCTTTACGCCGTTTCCTCGCCACACGTGGGTGCACAGCGCTGCCTCCAGAGCCAGTTTCGTTTTTTGTCCGACTCAGCTCGTGCCAAACCCTTGCATCTGGGCTTCCCACTGTTTCACCGTCTGACACAAATTATAGCGCCTAGGCTTTGTGCATAGAACCTAGAGTGCCTCAGCTTCGGAGGTCTCGGTTTACCACATGACATTGAGCAGGTTCGTGAAAAATGTTACATTTAAGGGACTTTAATGTACAGTGCTAAAAGATGCCCGCAAACCAGAGCTGTGGTGTGTTACAATAACGAGTAATAATTAACCCCTTCGATGCTCATGACGGAATGGTTCCGTCATGAGCATCGGTGCCCCTGTGCTCATGACGGAACCATTCCGTCATGAGGCCAGGGGCACGAAATCCCTCTGCTGCAGACAGCAGAGGGATTTCTATTTCACCCCTGTGACCTTGGGAGCTGGGGAAGAGCTTCCCCAGCTCCCGAGGCCCCCTCCCTGGTTTCTATGTCATGAGGATCAGCGCGCACGTCGCGCTGTCCTCATTGCACAGAAACCGAAACTGAAATGAGCCTTTAGGCTCATTTCAGTTTCACTTTCTATGTGCTCAGGGGGCTATCTCAGCCCCCCGGGCACGTAGAAAGACGGGAGAGGTATCATTGGAAAGGGAAGAATCTCCCCTTTCCAATGGTACCCAGCCCCAGTGGATCCCTGCGTGGGGATCGCCCCAGGAGGGCGATCCCCAAGCAGGGATCCACCCACTAGCCACCAGGGAGGGGGGAGCGGCCCCTTGGGCAAGGGCTTTTGCTCCCCCCAATTTATTTTGGTGCGATTTAGACTTTTTGCCCCCCCGGGGGGGCAAAAAGCCCACTAGACCCCAGGGATATTTTTGTTTGCCCCATAATTTATTAGGGTGGGGGCTGCCCATAAAGGGCATGTCCATGCCCCCACCCCGCAAAATTTACAGCCTTTCTGCCCCCCCTGGGGGCAGTTGGGGGCAGTAGCCCCCAATCTGCCCCCCCCGGGGGGGCAAAAAGCCCACTATACGACAGGGATTTTTTTTTTATTATAATTTGTGGTGGGGGCTGCCCAATATGGGCATGCCCATGCCCCCACCCACCCCCGCAAAAATGACAGCCTTTCTGTCCCCCCCCTGGGGGGCAGCTGGGGGCATTAGCCCCAAATCTGCCCCCCCGGGGGGGCAAAAAGCCCACTAGACGCCAGGGATTTTTTTGAGGCAAATTTGAATTAGGGTGGGGGCTCCCAAAACGGGTATGCCCATGCCCCCACCCCCTCCCCCGCAAAAATAACAGCCTTCCTGCCCCCCTGGGGGCAGATGGGGCAGTAGCCCCCAATCTGCCCCCCGGGGGGCAAAAGCCCACTAGACGCCAGGGATTTTTTGGGCAAATTTTAATTAGGGTGGGGGCATTGGCATGCCCGTTTTGGGCAGCCCCACCCTAATTAAAATTTGCCCAAAAACTCCTGACGTCTAGTGGGCTTTTTGCCCCACCTGGGGGCAGATGGGGCATTAGCCCCCAATCTGCCCCGCCGGGGGCAAAAGCCCCTAGTCGCCAGGGATTTTTTTCGGCAAATTTGAATTAGGGTGGGGCTGCCCAAAATGGGCATGCCCATGCCCCCACCCCTCCCCGCAAAAATTACAGCCTTTCTGCCCCCTGGGGGCAGATGGGGCAGTAGCCCCCAATCTGGCCCCCCGGGGGGGCAAAGAGCCCACTAGTCGCCAGGGATTTTGTTGGGCAAATTTTAATTAGGGTGGGGGCATTGGCATGCCCGTTTTGGGCAGCCCCACCCTAATTAAAATTTGCCTAAAACTCCCTGGCATCTAGTGGGCTTTTGCCCCCTGGGGGCAGATGGGGCATTAGCTCCCAATCTGCCCCGCCGGTGGGGGCAAAAAGCCCACTAGACGCCAGGGAGTTTTTCGGGGCAAATTTGAATTAGGGTGGGGGCTGCCCAAAATGGGCATGCCCATGCCCCCACCCTCTCCCCGCAAAAATTACAGCCTTTCTGCCCCCCCGGGGGGGCAAAAAGCCCACTAGACGCCAGGGATTTTGTTGGGCAAATTTTAATTAGGGTGGGGGCATTGGCAAGCCCGTTTTGGGCAGCCCCCACCCTAATTAAAATTTGCCCAAAGTCCCTGGCATCTAGTGGGCTTTTGCCTCCTGTGGGGCAGATGGGGGCATTAGCTCCCCATCTGCCCCGCCGGGGGGGGCAAAAAGCCCATTAGACGCCAGGGAGTTTTTCGGGGCAAATTTGAATTAGGGTGGGGGCTCCCAAAACGGGCATGCCCATGCCCCCACCTCCTCCCCCGCAAAAATAACAGCCTTCCTGCTCCCCTGGGGGCAGATGGGCCAGTAGCCCCCAATCTGCCCCACCGGGGGGCAAAAAGCCCACTAGACGCCAGGGATTTTTTGGGCAAATTTTAATTAGGGTGGGGGCATTGGCATGCCCGTTTGGGCAGCCCCCACCCTAATTAAAATTTGCCCAGCTTCCTGGCGTCTAGTGGACTTTCTGCCCCCTGGGGGGCAGATGGGGGCGTTAGCCCTCAATCTGCCCTGCCGGGGGGCAAAAGCCCACTAGTCGCCAGGGATTTGTTTTGGGCAAATTTGAATTAGGGTGGGGGCTGCCCAAAATAGGCATGCCCATGCCCCCACCCCCTCCCCGCAAAAATTACAGCCTTCCTGCCCCCCTGGGGGCAGATGGGGCAGAAGCCCCAATCTGCCCCCCGGGGGCAAAAGCCCACTAGACGCCAGGGATTTTTGGGGCAAATTTTAATTAGGGTGGGGGCATTGGCATGCCCGTTTGGGCAGCCCCCACCCTAATTAAAATTTGCCCCAAAAACTCCCTGGCGTCTAGTGGACTCCTGGGGGCAGATGGGGCATTAGCCCCAAACTGCCTCCGCCGGGGGGCAAAAGCCCTCTAGATGCCAGGGATTTTTGGGGGCAAATTTGAATTAGGGTGGGGCTGCCCAAAACGGGCATGCCCATGCCCCCATCCCCTCCCCGCAAAAATTACAGCCTTCCTGCCCCCTGGGGGCAGATGGGGCAGTAGCCCCCAATCTGCCCCCGGGGGCAAAAAGCCCACTAGACGCCAGGGATTTTTTTGGGCAAATTTTTATTAGGGTGGGGGCATTGGCATGCCCGTTTTGGGCAGCCCCACCCTAATTAAAATTTGCCCAAAAAACTCCCTGGCATCTAGTGGGCTTTTTGCCCCCCCCTGGGGGGCAGATGGGGGCATTAGCTCCCAATCTGCCCCGCCGGGGGGGGCAAAAAGCCCACTAGACGCCAGGGAGTTTTTTGGGGCAAATTTGAATTAGGGTGGGGGCTGCCCAAAACGGGCATGCCCATGCCCCCATCCCCTCCCCGCAAAAATTACAGCCTTCCTGCCCCCCCTGGGGGGCAGATGGGGCAGTAGCCCCCAATCTGCCCCCCCCAGGGGGGCAAAAAGCCCACTAGACGCCAACGATTACGCTGGCTTTTTTATGTGTGGGGGTGGGGGCTGGCCAGAATGGGCATACCAATGCCCCTACCCCCCAAAAAAATAGCCACAGTGTTTCTGCCCCCCTTGGGGGCATATCGGGGCAACCCCACCCCCCGATATCCCCCCCGGGGCGGCAGAAAGCCGACTAGGAACGGATTTGGTTTTAGCAATATGCCTACCTGTGTATTTTGGGCCCTAGCGCAGCCAGGCACATAGGGAAACCTAGCAAACCTGTACATTTTTTAAAACTAGACACCCAGGGAATCCAGGATGGGGTGACTTGACTGGCTCTCACCAGGTTCTGTTACCCAGAATCCCTTGCAAACCTCAAAATGTGTATAAAAACAAATTTTCCTCACATTTCTGTGGTGGAAAGTTCTGGAATCTGTGTGGATCCACAAAATTCCATTCACCCCGCATTCCCCAAAGTCTTCCGAGAAAAATGGTACCTCACTTGTGTGGGTGGGTCAAGTACCCGCGACAGGCAAGGGCCCAAAACCTAGTGAGGTGACATCAAAATTTCCTATCACAAACCAACCTGGTTTTGCACGGGTTACCTGGGTTTTTGGCCCAGGGTCGGCAGCCATCTAGGGAAACCTACAAAACCCACACATTTCTGAAAACTATACACCCGGGGATTCCAGGGAGGTATGGCTTGTGTGGATCCCCCAACGTTTTCTCACCCAGAATCCCCTGCAAACCTCAAATTTAGCTGAAAAAATCACTTTTTCACACATTTGTGTGTGGAAAGTTGTGGCATCACCGGGCTGACACAAATTTCCTACCAGCCAGCGTTCCCTCTGGTCTCCCGATAAAAATGGTGCCTCACTCGGGTGGGAGGCCCAAGTACCCGCGACAGGCAAGGACCCAAAACGTATTGAGGCGACATCAAAATTGCCTATCACAAACGACCTGGTTTTGCAAGGGGTTCCCATGACTTTTGGCCCGGGCTCGGCGGCCACCTAGAGAAACCTACCAAACCCACACATTTCTGAAAACTAGACACCCGGGGATTCCAGGGAGGTATGGCTTGCGTGGATCCCCCAAAGTTTTTACTCAGAATCCCTGCAAACCTCAAATTTTGCCGAAAAATTCACTTTTTCTCACATTTCTGTGGTGGAAAGTTTTGGAATCTGCGTGGATCCACAAATTTCCTCCCACCCAGAGTTCCCCAGATCTCCCGATAAAATGGTACCTCACTTGCGTGGGTGGGTCAGGACCCGCGACAGGCAAGGGCCCAAAGCTATTGAGGCGACATCAAAATTACCTATCACAAACCAACCTGGCTTTGCATGGGGTCCCATGAGTTTTGGCCGGGCTCGGCAGCCATCTAGGAAACCTACCTAACCACACATTTCTGGAAACTAGACACCGGGGAGTCCAGCGAGGCATGGCTTGCGTGGGTCCCCGATCATTATCCTACCCAGAATCCTGCAAACCTCAAATTTTGCTGAAAAAATTCTCTTTTTCTCACATTTCTGTGGTGGAAAGTTCTGGAATCTGCGTGGATCCACAAATTTCCTCCACCCAGCGTTCCCCAGTTCTCCCGATAAAAATGGTACCTCACTTGTGTGGGTAGGCACAGTGGCTGCAACAGGAAATGGCTCAAATCGCACTCTGGAGACTTCAAAATTACCTATAGCAAAACTACCTGGTTTTGGGGGCACCTGAGATTTTGGCCCGAGCTCGGCGGCCATCTTGGGAAAGTACCAAACCCAAACATTTCTGAAAACTAGACACCCGGGGGAGTCCAATGAGGTATGGCTTGCGTGGATCCCCCAAAGTTTTCCTACCCAGAATGCCATGAAATCCTTAAATTTAGCTGAAAAAACCACATTTTCCACATATTTTTGTGTGGAATCACTGTGTCGGCACAAATGTCCTACCACTCAGCGTTCCCCTTGTTCTCCCGAGTAAAATGATACCTCACTTGTGTGGGTGGGCCAAAGGCCTGTGGCTAGGAAGAGCCCAAAACATAGGGATTTATAGTATAGCACAGAGAATTCTAAGCGCTACATTTTGTTTAAAATACGTTTTTAGCCAATTCTGCTTTGGACACCCACACAAGTGAGGTATCATTTTACTCGGGAGAACAAGGGGAACGCTGGGTGGTAGGACATTTGTGCCGGCACGCTGATTCCACACAAAAATATGTGGAAAATGTGGTTTTTTCAGCTAAATTTAATGTTTGCATTGCATTCTGGGTAGGAAAACGTTGGGGGATCCAGGCAAGCCATACCTCATTGGACTCCCCGGTGTCTAGTTTTCAGAAATGTTTGGGTTTGGTACTTTCCCAAGATGGCCGCCGAGCCCGGGGCCAAAATCTCAGGTGCCCCCCCCTAAAACCAGGTAGTTTTGCTATAGGTAATTTTGAAGTCTCCAGAGTACGATTTGGGGCATTTCCTGTTGCAGCCACTGTGCCTACCCACACAAGTGAGGTACCATTTTTATCGGGAGACCTGGGGGAACGCTGGGTGGGAGGAAATTTGTGGATCCACGCAGATTCCAGAACTTTCCAACACAGAAATGTGAGAAAAAAGTGAATTTTTCAGCAAAATTTGAGGTTTGCAGGGGATTCTGGGTAGGATAATGATGGGGGACCCACGCAAGCCATACCTCGCTGGACTCCCCGGGTGTCTAGTTTCCAGAAATGTGTGGGTTAGGTAGGTTTCCTAGATGGCTGCCGAGCCCCGGGCCAAAAACTCATGGGACCCCCATGCAAAACCAGGTTGGTTTGTGATAGGTAATTTTGATGTCGCCTCAATAGCTTTGGGCCCTTGCCTGTCGCGGGTCCTTGACCCACCCACGCAAGTGAGGTACCATTTTTATCGGGAGACCTGGGGAACGCTGGGTGGGAGGAAATTTCTGGATCCACGCAGATTCCAGAACTTTCCACCACAGAAATGTGAGAAAAAGTGAATTTTTCAGCAAAATTTGAGGTTTGCAGGGGATTCTGGGTAGGATATTGATGGGGGACCCATGCAAGCCATACCTCGCTGGACTCCCCGGGTGTCTAGTTTCCAGAAATGTGTGGGTTCGGTAGGTTTCCTAGATGGCTGCCGAGCCCCGGGCCAAAAACTCATGGGACCCCCATGCAAAACCAGGTTGGTTTGTGATAGGTAATTTTGATGTCGCCTCAATAGCTTTTGGGCCCTTGCCTGTCGCGGGTCCTTGACCCACCCACGCAAGTGAGGTACCATTTTTATCGGGAGACCTGGGGAACGCTGGGTGGGAGGAAATTTCTGGATCCACGCAGATTCCAGAACTTTCCACCACAGAAATGTGAGAAAAAAGTGAATTTTTCAGCAAAATTTGAGGTTTGCAGGGGATTCTGGGTAGGAGAATGATGGGGGACCCACGCAAGCCATACCTCGCTGGACTCCCCGGGTGTCTAGTTTCCAGAAATGTGTGGGTTAGGTAGGTTTCCTAGATGGCTGCCGAGCCCCGGACCAAAACTCATGGGACCCCCATGCAAAACCAGGTTGGTTTGTGATAGGTAATTTTGATGTCGCCTCAATAGCTTTTGGGCCCTTGCCTGTCGCGGATCCTTGACCCACCCATGCAAGTGAGGTACCATTTTTATCGGGAGACCTGGTTGAACGCTGGGTGGGAGGAAATTTGTGGATCCACGCAGATTGCAGAACTTTCCACCACAGAAATGTGGGGAAAATGTGGGTTGTTTGACAATTTTTGATGTTTGCAAGGGATTCTGGGTACCAGAACCTGGTGGGAGGCAGTCAAGTCACCCCATCCTGGATTCCCCTGGGTGTCTAGTTTTCAAAAATGTATAGGTTTGCTAGGTTTCCCTAGGTGCCGGCAGAGCTATGGTTCAAAAACTACAGCTAGGCACTTTGCCAAAAAAGGGTCATTTTTCACTGCGAAATTGAGGTGTGTCCACATTGCGTTTTGCGCCGTTTCCTGTCGCGGGCACTAGGCCGACCCACACAAGTGAGGTACCATTTTTCTCGGAAGACTTTGGGGAACGCGGGGTGGGTGGAAATTTGTGGATCCACGCAGATTCCAGAACTTTCCACCACAGAAATGTGGGGAAAATGTGTTTTTTTTTACAATGTTTTAGGTTTGCAAGGGATTATGGGTAACAGAACCTGGTGGGAGGCAGTCAAGTCACCCCATCCTGGATTCCCCTGGGTGTCTAGTTTTCAAAAATGTATAGGTTTGCTAGGTTTCCCTAGGTGCCGGCAGAGCTATGGTTCAAAAACTACAGCTAGGCACTTTGCCAAAAAAGGGTCATTTTTCACTGCGAAATTGAGGTGTGTCCACGTTGCGTTTTGCGCCGTTTTCT
Organism: Calotriton arnoldi; assembly: GCA_963921515.1. Lineage (NCBI taxonomy): Eukaryota > Metazoa > Chordata > Amphibia > Caudata > Salamandridae > Calotriton > Calotriton arnoldi. The sequence goes on along the minus strand of CAWUFW010000037.1, from coordinate 761,370 downwards.
GTCGCGGGCACTAGGCCGACCCACACAAGTGAGGTACCATTTATCTCGGAAGACTTTGGGGAACGCGGGCTGTGTGGAAATTTGTGGATCCACGCAGATTCCAGAACTTTCCACCACAGAAATGTGGGGAAAATGTGTTTTTTTTGACAATTTTTTAGGTTTGCAAGGGATTCTGGGTAACAGAACCTGGTGGGAGGCAGTCAAGTCACCCCATCCTGGATTCCCATGGGTGTCTAGTTTTCAAAAATGTATAGGTTTTCTAGGTTTCCCTAGGTGCCGGCAGAGCTATGGTTCAAAAACTACAGCTAGGCACTTTGCCAAAAAAGGGTCATTTTTCACTGCGAAATTGAGGTGTGTCCACGATGCGGTTTGCGCCGTTTCCTGTTGCGGGCACTAGGCCGACCCACACAAGTGAGGTATCATTTTTCTCGGAAGACTTTGGGTAACGCGGGGTGGGTGGAAATTTGTGGATCCACGCAGATTCCAGAACTTTCCACCACAGAAATGTGAGGAAAATGTGTTTTTTTGGACAATTTTTTAGGTTTGCAAGGGATTCTGGGTAACAGAACCTGGCGGGAGCCAGTCAAGTCACCCCATCCTGGATTCCCCTGGGTGTCTAGTTTTCAAAAATGTATAGGTTTGCTAGGTTTCCCTAGGTGCCGGCAGAGCTAGGGTTCAAAAACTACAGCTAGGCACTTTGTCAAAAAAGGGTCATTTTTCACTGTGAAATTGGGTGTGTCCACGTTGCGTTTTGCGCTGTTTCCTGTTGCGGGCACTATGCCTACCCACACAAGTGAGGTACCATTTTTCTCGGAAGACTTTGGGAAACGCGGGGTGGGTGGAAATTCGTGGATCCACGCAAATTCCAGAACTTTCCACCACAGAAATGTGAGGAAAATGTGTTTTTTTTGACAAAATTTTAGGTTTGCAAGGGATTCTGGGTAACAGAACCTGGTGTGAGGCAGTCAAGTCACCCCATCCTGGATTCCCCTGGGTGTCTAGTTTTCAAAAATGTATAGGTTTGCTAGGTTTCCCTAGGTGCCGGCAGAGCTAGGGTTCAAAAACTACAGCTGGGCACTTTGCAAAAAAAGGGTAATTTTTCATTGTGAAAATGTAGTGTGTTCACGTTGGGTTTTGAGACATTTCCTGTTGTGGGCACTATGCCTACCCACACAAGTGAGGTACCATTTTTATCGGGAGACTTGGGGTAATTCAGATTTGTAAAGCAACTGTTATTACCTATTGACTTTCGATGCATTCTGCCTTCCAAATGAAAGACATTGTGTAAAAAGAAGTCATTTTAAAAAATGACCGATAATTCTCATGCTAGTATGAGTATTCCCAATTTCGGAAATGTGCAAATATCTACTGTTTCTAAACTCTATATTTTGTTCCCATTTCAGAAATACATAGGTGTCTTTCATACCGATTTTTCCATGTATACATTTTCCCACAATAATTGCTATATACCCGGTACATAATAAAAAACCATTGCAAGACGCTGCTCAGTTATTGGCTCTGGGTTCGTCCGGTTCTTTGTGAACCTACAAGTCCTATATATCCCCACAACCAGTAAGGTCCAGCGGATGTAATGGTATATTGCTTTCAAAGAGCTGTCATAATTAGAAGAAGTTACAGGTGAAAACGTTGACACAAAAGGCTGTTTTTTTCAACTAATTTTCAATTTTTCCTATATTTAACTGTTAGTTTCTATAAAGAAACCTTGATGGATCTACACAAATGACCCCTTGCTGAATTCAGAATTTTGTCTACTTTTCTAAAATGTATAGCTGTCTAGGATCCATTATTGCTTTCATACCCATTTCTACCATTAACTGGAAGGAGGTTGAAAGCACAAAAATAGCAAAAATAGGCTATGTCCCAGAAAAATGCCAAAACTGTGTAAAAAATGTTGGTTTTCTGACAAAAGTCTGTCATTCCCTAAAAGCTGGGGAAATGGTGATTTCAGCCCCACAAACCCTTTTTGATACCATTTGCAGGGAAAAACCCAGATGCTTTCATTTGCAGCCCTTTTTCGCATTTTTCCCAAAAAAACAAAATTTAGCTGTATTTTGACTAATTTCTGGGACCCCTCCAGGGGAATCCACAAACCCTGGGTACCTTTACAATCCCCATGATGTTGGAAGAAAAGGACGCAAATTTGGCGTGGATACCTTATGTGGTCAAAAAGTTACAGGGGCCTAAGCGCGCACTACCCCAAATAGCCAAAAAAAGGCTTAGCACAGGGGGGGAAAAGGCCTAGCAGCGAAGGGGTTAAAGACTGCGGCGGCCACATCATGGGAGTGTCTCATAACAAAAAAAAAGTCCACGAATCAAACCCCCGTTTAATTTTACTATGAAAAACAACTTGCTATTCCCGATCCAACCACAAGGTGGCAATAGTGTGCTTAACTTGTGAATCAATCCATAACAGATTCGGGTTGTAGGAGTCACAGGAGGTGTAGCGAACATTATTACAAGGAATCACTTGTCTCTTCAGGGCCATCCGAACTAAAAGATAACCTCCTCCTCAGTTCTGCCTGTTATTCCTCATTCTTCGATCAATGTAGTCCTGTTGCCTTCCGTTACATCTGATGGTGTGACCTAGACAAAAAATCAGGGAATCTCACAGGTTTTCCTGCTTCTGGGAAAGGGTGTTAGAGGAAATGGAGCTAGGCTCCATATTGTGCTCCCTCATGCTGGATGTTTGGGGTTTGCCAGGAACGTGTTGACAGGCATGCAGATGAGCAGGATGGGTCAGCGCCAATGCTCCTTTGAATGATAAAGCATGTCCGAACCAGCAATAATGGAATGGCAAAGAAAGTGTCGAGACGTCGAACACCCTACATCTGTCAATTGACTAGACTTGAGAGACAGGACATCACAGAGCCAAGACAGCGATTAACCAGCAAGAGGAATCAAGCTACGTGATAAACCATGGGCCTGAAGGGAGGTGGCTACCCCCCCCCCCCCCCACACCTCCCGCTTTAAGGTTAGCTTCTGGTGGGATCCTTCAAAGAAAGCACAAACCTGCAGTGGTGAGTTTAACAAGAAGCACCTTTAAGGACGTGTTTCAGATGCAGCATGATTTTACAAGCAGCACTGGACTCTGGAGCCAGTCGGCAACAAACAGAAGCAGGAGTCAAAGAGAATGAGTCAAGGCATTCACTGCTCTTCAACCAATGAAAGAGTGGAGCATCAAAGGCACACTTGCTTATGCACTGCTTGAACCAAGAGCATGCTGGCAGCTGCCATCACTTCATTGGAGACCTGATACTGAGAAGCTGGACTTCTGAAGGCCAAGCTACACTGTGCATGAATGGAGCCCAAATCTTGCAGTTAAGAGCCTCCAGGACTTTGTCGCTGTCACTGTCCAGTGCTATCGCGTGCCCTGACTGATTTTCTAACCACCCACTGCTACAGTGACTTTTCACTGCCTCACTCTCACAACCTACCATATGCAGTTATGTGGTATGTATGCCCAGTGCAATACACTCTTGCAGCGTAGACTGGCACAGCTGGTTCTCTGTGCCTTGCACTGCATAGTGTGCTAGCACTGCATTGCTTGCTGCCCAGTATATGAGGGGCTTGTGTACACTGACATTGCCTTGTATATGCAGTATGCTATGCATTACCTTGTTCTCCCTACCCAGTGCAGGCAGTGCTGTAGTGTACTATTGTGCTGCTTCAATATCACTGCTGAGTGCATGCACTGATTCAGAGTATGCTTGAACTAACTTCAATTTCCATACTTGCTGCATGCAATTTCATATGATCCTGTACCACCCTAGCCCCCTGCATTCCCCACGTTAATAATGCTGTAGCATTTTTCATTTTGCTCTACATTTCAAACAAATATCTTAAATTAATTTACATTAATATTTAACATTAAAATATTTTACTATTTTTAAGTTTTATAAACGTTTTTAACTTTCCCTATACTTTACGATAGGGAGGTCTCAACCATGGTGGTGGAGACCTCCGCCTATATGAGAAAATTTACAAGCAGTAACATTACTTGCAAATTAGACACCACTCTTTTACTCTCATAAATGGTGAATAGCCAAACATACATGTGTAGATTTACTCATGTGTAAGTTAACCATTGTGAATAGCCCCCTCAGCCTTTAGATGAAATAGGGAATCTCCCCTACCCGCTTCAAAGTGCCAGAGAAAGCTAACTCAGCATCTCATTGTCACGAGCTCCCACTGCCCAATAGCAAAACTCTTCTTTGCAAAAAAGGTAAGGGCCTCTCTGTGTTTATCTATGTTGTGTATTATCAGTGTATGACTGCTGCCGCAACACCCCGCCCCCTTCCATTTCAGTAGTTTAATATAGTGTAATGATTGCCATCCTGTTTGGACCCGCTTTAGGAGTAATAGACTGCTGATAAAAGAAGGCAGGTGTAAAGAAGTGACTCAAGATACATACACCTCAAGCAGGAACTATTGCTATTCCCCCTAAAGGACAGGGAGGAACTGATCAAGGGAAGCAGAGGCAGTGCCTGTACAGGACACGAACAAAAGGGTTATTGAGCGTCACAACAAGCAGACCTGAATAAAACTCTTTTTTCTTTTATTGGATCTCTCCACTATTTAGTTCCTCCTTCCCTCCCTCCATTCTCCCTTCCCTTCTTACAAAGTAGACAAGCAATCTGCCTACGAAATAGGATACGGACAGACCATGGCACTAACAGCCCAGCCCACCACTGGATATCCGTAGGTAAGGTACTGCACTCCTAAAGATAATACTACTAACCAATCCACCATGCTGCAACCTACCAAGAATTGGCACTTTGCAGGAAACACTTAAGACCAAACCATTGATACTGACCACTCCAAAACGTCAATTGATTGACACATTTTATCAAGCGAAAAAAAAGTTTTAATTACTGGAAATCCAAGCACACTGATATAACCCTTCTCCAAGAAACACACTTGAGTGAACTAGAATCAGCCATACTAAACATGACTGGGTAGGGACGATAATAAAAAGTCGTTGTCTTGCCAAAGTCAGGAAAGAGACTACAGACGAAACCAGAGGAAGTGTGGAGTAGTGATATGAATGAGTCATTAACAAAATGACCAATCCCGAGGACAGGTATATGTTAGTCAAAGTAAAATTATTAGACACATTCCTGAGTGGTGGATCCATCAACATCCCAGTACTGACAAAATATCTTATTTTCCCAAGTTTCAAGATTACTGAAGGCGGTTGGATTCTCATGAGTAATACTCGGAGACTGGACCCTGACACTGGGCTCGATACGAGACAAAACTGGATATGCAGACAAGAAGAATGATAATTAGAGTGGTACTTAAAGATGTGCTAGCTGACTATAGGTTGATAGATACACGAAGACTATTACACCCAACCAATCATAAATCTACATTGATTTCGAAGACCCATGAAATCTCTTCACGCATAGACTATGTTCTGACCTGCGCATCCAAATTGAGTACATGTGAAATTTTAGAGAAAGTGGTGACAGATTACTCACTAATCTGTGCAACACTAGACCTGGATCTCATCCATCACCTAATAAACTATGATGTATGCCTCCCAACTGATACAAATATCCTCTAGACAAAAAACATTAAGGCACACTTTGCTACATACAAAACAGAAAACAGGGACTCTGGAGCATAGTGTAATGCTCCACCCTATTATTAACCTTATGTTAATCACTACGCAATTAGGTTAATCTGTGTTAATGTGTGGCAACATAATGGTATATTTAAGCTGCACTCAGATAATCGAAGTATAATCAATGTATTACTTATAACATAGTTGAACCGTAACTGAGATTTCTAACCCTTAGCCTAACTGCGAGTAGGCCCAGGCCAAACAAGAATTATCCTTTAACGTGTACTGCTAGATTCTGTGTTCTTTATATGGTTTTTCTTTTTCTTCAGGTGTCTTATCTACTTCGATAGAATAGCCTTTTATGCTGAGAAACTGATGGATTAGTGAGCACTAGTTGGAGCCTTGCTGTGGGCTGTGCAGTGCATGAGGGTGGGAGTGGGGGTGGTAGAGAGCCTGCTGTAGCAAGCAGACTGGACCATTGATACTTCCCAAAGTCGTGCGGCTGCATACTTCTTTGGTCGACGATGAGAACCTGGGGAATCAACTTCTCCCAGAAGACAGTGTATTCTGATTAGCTTCTTCCAGAGGGAGTTGGTGGGATGAAGAGTGTCTCTTAGAATAGTTTAGCAGATCTTGTCCTGACTTCGCTGTGAGAAGGCCCCTTTCGAACTTTGCTGATATACCCTATCTTTGGGTCTCAAGCTTCATGCTTGAACACATGCCCCTTAATTTGGTTCCATTGATGCTGACAGTTTCCTTTTAGAATTTCCCCTTGCCACTGTCGATGTTTTATTTAGATCAGGGAAGTTCCTTTATGAAAACAATCTATTTCCTGTTTTGAGCTTTGTATCTTGTTATATTTTACATTTTCTTCTTTATAATAAACAAATTTAAATTGGATAACGATATGGATATATATGCTTATTTGATAAACTGATTTACTGACTTGATTTATTTGTAACTTTGACTAATTTGTTGATAAACCTTCATGGTTTGGACACCATCCTCTCTGTCATTCTAGTGGGACCAGATATGTTTCACAGGAATATGCCTCTTTTTCCCGCATACCATTACCCCGCATGTTGTTACAACGCGGTCGTTACAACGACCGCGTTGTAACAACGCATACCATTACCCCGCAAGTCGTAACAACGACTTGCGGAGGGGGGGCGCTGGATGTTGGAATAGTAAAATTTACTATTCCAACTCCAGTCTGTGCGGACTGTAGGGAAGGTGTTGGATTTTAAATCCAACACCTTCTCCCCCCTCCGCAAGTCGTTGTAACTTTCTAAAAGGAAACTGTCAGCATCAATGGAACCAAATTAAGGCGCATGTGTTCAAGCATGAAGCTTGAGACCCAAAGATAGGGTATATCAGCAAAGTTCGAAAGGGGCCTTCTCACAGCGAAGTCAGGACAAGATCAGCATGCGGGGTTACGGATGCGGGGTGACGGTTGTTTACCGTTTCGCAGTAGTTTATTTTTTGGTTGCTGATGATAGCTCCTTTCATACACTTCCAGTCGATAATCAAAGGTCCATATGACCAGAGGCGACATTTAATAGTTGACTACATTTGAGTTTTGAGGGACAGGAAAGTGCGCCGGATAGATAAACCCCAGAAAGATCTAGAATTTGCCCAAGTCCAGCCCACATTCCTACAGTCCATAGCTCAGTTTGGAGTATCAGCAGTGTTCTGACGGTTCTGAAAGCAATCGTGGAGTCCGAGGAGTGAGTATAAGCAGGGCCACGGGTCTCTAATTGTGAATTGTTAAGCTTGCTGTGTTTGTGCTGACATTGTGTGACTCACAGTGTGCCATTTACTATAAATCCGAGAAGGCTACGAAGCTGGAAAGAAGAGCTAATGTGCTTCTCTATGTATATTGTTTGTTTCTGTAAATGGATGTATGTTCACTGTTCAGAAACTGAAGTTGTTAACGGACTTGTCGCAGTCCAAGATCCCAGAAAAGATAATAAGTATATTGTGATGTACTTTGTCTGTTAGGGTTTGTGGAGTCGGTTTGGGAGGTTTGGGAGGTACCATTGGCCACATGATTAAGGTAGGGAACTATAACTGACTGTTGTGAGTGTAGTAATATGATTGGTGTTGGTAGATCCTGTTGCGCAGAGAAGCTCCACTACTCGGGGTGATTTCCTGCTGGTCGAGATTTCACTTGTGCGTATGATAACGTTGGAAAGTGTTATTCCCCGTTTCCCCCCTTAGTGAGTGATAACTTTGCATTTCTTTAAAGGAACAGACAAGAGGTATTTGTATTTCGCTTGTCCTTGTAAAGCTTTGTTTGTGCGGAACAAGTTGTAAAGGAGAGTGAAGTGCTGCAACTACGCCATCAGGCGCCGTGCTGGTATTGGTTGGTTGGTTAGGTGCAGTGCTGGTATGGTTGTGGCGTCATCAGGTGCTGTTCTGTGATAGGCCTGCATAGAAGGTGCTGCTTTGGGATTCAACACTGATATTGCCACGTACTGCATTGTGATTTGTTGAGAATGGATAGTTATTTAAAATTGAGATTGTTTACTTCTAGATTCCAAAATACACTGTAAAAATTACATGTTTCAGGGTATCTAGAGATTTTGTGAGAGGCAATGTGAGGGTCCCTATCCCCAAGGGTGAGGAAGCTCTTCCAAAGAGAACGCCAGGTCATTACATGGCCATACATGTTGTATTCCACAGATGCATTTGGCTTAACCACTAATCACTGAAAAAGATGGGTCCTTGCAATTTTCCCGAATATGGTACTTTTAATCTAAACATAATCCAGAATTTGAGACGAGTGTTATATGACATGAAGCTCCCACCTAGACCACCACAGTATGAGGCTTTGAATGCTTGGGAGTGTGCTGCACATGCTAAAGATAAGGACAAATACCAGAATCGAGCTAAAAGGACGATGGATGCCACATGGGATGCTGAAAAACAGGTGCAGAGAAGGGCCATGGTAGAAGGAGTCAAGCTGTACTCAGTATTGACAAATGATAAAATTGGGAAAAGGAAAGCAAAAGGAAAAAAGGATGCAGGTGCTTTGTCCAAAACTAGTACCAATGGGGACTCTAGTGATGACTTCCCAGATGACTTGCTGTCTTCCAGACTGCCTCTGTATAATATAGTCCAACTTCCCGCTGGAGGTCCCCCAAGTAATGGCAATGATGTGAGTGCATCATATATATGTGGATAGCACACCATGCTTCAAAAATGTGTCCTTTATTTAATCCATTAAAGTTTAACGTTGCGTGCTCACTGGCGACATGCTCAGCCCGAACAGCACGTGATCAACTAGAACAACATCATAATGGGACCACTTTCGGCCCCAAACCTGTGGCACAGCGTTTTTAATTGCGTTTGCAATTACTCTTAATTGTTTATCTCTTATTTCTCTTTTCATTCCTTTAAACTGCGTTCATTGTCCACTTGTGCGCTTGACGCTTTTAAATCCGCATGCAAGGAAAAAGCCATTTCCCAAAATTTCTCATGTCCAAGATGGGCCATCCGAACCTCTCTTCGAAAACACGTACCAAAGCCAAATCCATCAAAAAGCAGTTTATTAAAACCCAATGCATTTCAGGCCTCTAGGGCCTTTCGTCAGGGGTAACTGAAAATGAACAATAAAACATACGTAAATTTCTCATGCATCAATGTTTAAACACAATCTCATGTTTTCTGAATTGCGCTTCTCTTCTCTGTAACTTGCGCGCATCAAATTCACAAACAATTGTAATTCTTTTTATTTGCACTATTCAGAATAACCCCCTAATGCCTGTAAACAGACTCTCTCTCTCCACTGAAAAATCTCTAATGTAACTCCCTCTTACGAAGTCAGTGATGCATATGCTGTGCCTTCGTGAAATACAACCCACAAACTTCTCTCCACTTACTATCCTGGCATATGTGCACAAATCTCCCACCCTGCACTTCCTTCCCCTTGTTATAAATCAAAACCTCCCAATCTGTTAATCCCCTGCATTCGTAAACCATACTTCCCGATTCTCAATCACTCCATCCTCTATCTTACCACTCACCGCAGACTCACACCCATCTATCACAAAACCCTCCTCTATCGTGCCACTCACCGCAATCTCTCGCCCTTCCATTCCGAACCTTCCACACTGTCTTTACCATCCCCTTAAACTTAAATCATCACCACCCATCCTCTAACTCCCGTGATTTTCCCTCCTTAGTCATACGCTCCCTTACCTGCTAACAAACAAACGTCCTCCTCCCTCGATCAGTAACAGAGTCTCCTTTCCTTTCCAACCACCTGACTATAAACTGGCTCTCGCCCCTCCTACCTTCAACCCTCCCACTCGACCCAACATAATCACCACCTGTGCCGTGTTTCACCTCCCGAGTCTGCCTGAAATACTGCAACTCCCATAATGCAGACAGTCACTTCATCAATTACCCGACATAGGATCCATTGTACGGATTAATACATCAATAATGCAACGATGCACGTTCGAGACACTGACAACAATATGCGCATATTCACTGTTCAATGTTCATCAATACGATATCAGTATTATTCTGACTTCAAAAATAAACATGCTGTGTGGATGAAGATGTTCCGCCTTGCATGAGGGTGGCAACATAATTTCGATAATCTTTTTTTCTTCTTTGTGGGTGCTTACCCAAAGGGCTGAATTATAGTGAATCATATATATGTGGATAGCACACCATGCTTCAAAAATGTGTCCTTTATTTAATCCATTAAAGTTTAACGTTGCGTGCTCACTGGCGACATGCTCAGCCCGAACAGCACGTGATCAACTAGAACAACATCATAATGGGACCACTTTCGGCCCCAATGATGTGAGTGCACCTGTTAGTCCTGCTCAAAACCAAGCAGGAGGGCCATCCCGACAGACTCAGTTGTAACCACTCAAACTCAGACAGTTCCCTTTTTGATAGTCCGCATTGTAACAGCTCCTGTCATGACAGCTCAGACCCCGACAGTCCCCTTTTGTAGCGGTTCCATATGTAACAGCCTCAGGTGTGATAACTCTGACAATAACTGCCCCTGTGGTAACGGCCCAGATGCATCTATCCCCATTACAACTGCCCTGACTATATTAGCCCTGGTTTCGGTAGTTTCAGGTGCAACAGTAACATTCCCGCTGCCGCTACAATTCCCACAATCCAGAATTTACAGATAGGTGTGTGGAAGCCCAATCTACTGGTGAGTGCCTTTTCCCCAAAACCATCTTTAGTGTTCACAATTCTAGTTGCACAGAGTGCTACTGGGTTTGAGGAATTGGCAGCTTGACCCGAATGGAAGAAACCTCCATGGAGAGTGGAGAAACAGAGGAGATTGAAGACAGCCCATTAACTTGAATAATCCTAAGACCCTTAGATGTTGTTAGGCCAACAGTGGGATTCGATAAACTCATTAAGGGAAACTTGGATGCAAAGTATTTAGATGGGTACCATAAAGATTAGCTTCAGTTCTTGAGTAAAGAAATCACTCTATATGATGTAAAGGCACATGAAAGGATGGTAGAATTAGCGATTAAATATAATATCGATTTGTCCAAGAGTCAGGCTTTACCGAAGAGTTTTAGGATGCATGTGAATGAAGAAATACTTACTAGTGTGAGGAGTCCTGGGTTGAAAGTACACATCAGGGAATTGGTTATACGTATACAAACTGGAGTAATTTGGATAAAACAAGGGACCTGTTGATTAGGGAGGAATAGAAGAGAAAAGTGAAGGAGGACACTGGGGAAACAAGGACCTATCAGAATGATACTGATACTAGCACTTTTCCTTTGAGGGAGGTACACGGAGAGGATATGTGCAAGTACCCTGGAGTGGACTTGATCTTGGCACACTCACAAATCAGTTCCAGAAATTGAGGGAGCGTCCTGACTTATGGTACAGCCAAGGTGAGCGATTTGTGAAGTTTTCAAAGGTGTAGGAAGATTTGAATACCTTTTTTGACATTGTGGTTCCTAGCAACTTGTGTGCAGAATGTAAAGTAGTGAGACACTTGCCGAATGCAGAGCCCTCAAGAGTAGCTTAGAGTAGCTTAGACGAATGCACCATCTTCTTTGGTGATGCACAAGTATGATCAATTGATTAACTTCTTGAAGGGAAAGGTCCCACAGAAGGAGGTTGATTGGTTGAAGATAAATCAGACTACTCAGGAATCTAAGGAGTCTGTGCGTGCCTATTATGAACAGCTGATACAGGTATTCAGGCAGTATAATGGTGTCAAAACCCCTAAAAGAGGTGATAGGAGCAATTTTGTATCACAGTTTATTCTCGGTTTGCATCTGGAGGTTAGTTTACACATTCAACAGAATGTGATCTGTCCGCAGAGTAAGCCCTTGGATGAGAAACTAAAATATGCAAAATATTGCAGTGATAAGCTGGAAATGCAACAGGAAAGGCTTAAGGAGAAGTTTATGTTGGCCCAGAGAATAAGGGACTTCAGAATGGCCTGTTTATGGAAAGCAGCATTGGTGGAGGAATGCAGGGAGTGATATTTGAAGGCGGAGGACAAATAATGCAAAATGGGAATGGTATCCCGCAAGGTAGAGGTTGTGGTGTTCCGATTGATTCAAGCACTGGAAGGGATGTGGCGACGTTGAAGTGATCTAATCCATGCCAATATTCCAACAAGTTGAACCACTGGAAGAGGGAGTGTAGGCTGGACCCGATTGAATGTCTGGTGATGGTCAAATGCAAGGTGTTAATGCAATGCAGATGTAAAATGTACAAATGCAAAGACTTCTGAACCCCAATATGCCCCAAGCCCCAGAGTTGCAAGTTCCTCAAGCCACAATGACTCAGCAGAACATGGAGGTTCCAAGTGAACGTGGGCGAGAGAAAATCCGAATCACTCTACAGCACATTGATTGAGCAGTCTTTCACAAGATGTGCACAGAACATTACCAGACAACATTGGCAAACAGTACTTAATAAGGAACACACAGAGGAACACACAGAGGAAGACCAGGTCACGTTACTAGAGGAGCATGACAAACAGCTAAAAGAAGCAAAGCTAAAATGTTCATATTTGAAAACAGTTTTTTGACTGGTACTGGAACCCTTGGAAAATACATTGAGCCTGCTTATTGCCTCATTCTGATTGACTGCAATGTGGCTCACACAATTGCATCTTAACACACATACTCTGGAATTGCCAGACACTAAAGAAATACTAGCATTCAGTTTGGGCAGAGACATCACAGTTGAATGATTTCCAAATAAGTGCCTTGATCGATTTAGGCTCACTACAGGAATGACGAACCATAAAAAGAGACATCTCACAACTTCACAGGCGGTAGCAACACTATGCAGGCGCACACCGCCCATTGGGCTTAAAGGGCTTCAGGCACCCTTCGTGTGGCTCAGCCACCACCCCTCCCCCGTTGTGCGCCTCAACCCCCCTGTTGTGTGTCTCAGCCCCCGTTGTGAATGTTACCCCCACCCGTCGTGTGTCACAACCCCCTCCAATCCACCCATCCCCCCCGCCGTGTATTTCAGCCTGGACTGCTGCAGCTTCCAGGATAGACACAGGTCTTCACCTGCTGTGTGCTGGGCTGCGCTTGAGCTGGGGCCTCAATGAAAGCCTGATAGAAAGTACTTCACAGGTCATCAAGAAGGTGAAGTGCATTCATAAAGTAAGGCAACTACAATCCTGAGTACAATGGGGCCAAGGACAAAGAGGTGGCTGAAAAAGAACAACACATTCTGCAACTCGGGGATGTCTCCTAAGTACCAGAGCTGTCGAGTTTGGAATGGGGAGTCTAATCTAGTTTTCATGCTGCATATCTGTTTGCTCTCATGCCCTTGTGCCAACTTTGCACTAAATCAAAACAGCAACAAAAAAAAATGTTGCTGGTCTTTCGTGTTTAAATACATCTATTAAATATAATGCATTCAAAGCAATAGTTGGGGAATGCATTATTTAATGTTAAGACATCTCAATTGGTTAAAACGCTCACTGAGGATGCCTCTGTGGGTACCTGGACAGTAGCAGAACTGAATTGTGATTCGTGCACTGGTTAATAGTATCATTTATTTATAGTGCTATGAGGTCCCAGGCTGTGACAGAAAACGCTGTGAACATGCAAGTCATTATTTTATAATTGTATTACATTTAGTATAAGATAGGGTGCCACAAAATGTGCCAGGAGATTTAGATGCAGATTTTAAGTTTTCATGCAATGCACAAACCAAAGTTGCTGTGCTGCGTTGCATGAAAGGGAGAGAGCAAGACAGCCCCATTTTTTATTTTTTTTATTTAACAGAATATCAACAAAGATATGCCCCTCTTGCTCTCTTCCTAAGCACCGGTTCACAAACTGGCTGCATAGCACCACAAACACAACTTTTCACCATAGTGCAAACGTAGGTGCGTGCTATGTAGCATAGGTTACCCTTCCGGTACAAAATACTATGTTGAGGTGTACTTTAAAACTTTTCTCATATGTGTGCTGTCCAGTGTAGCACCCATGCAATGTGGGAAAAGTTTGAGGAAATAACATGTTTTCTCCTTTTTAATGTCTGCCTTGAGATAGCGTAATTTTTTGGCACAAGCCCCTTCCTACCATTGTTAGTAGATAGGGCATTGCATAAAAAACCATGGGTGTTTGCATGGCAAAGCTCATGTACCATCCACGGGATGTCACCTTGAAGCAAAGCAGCACAAACACTACTCTGCATAACCTTAGGGCTACTTCCCAGTGGCGATAAAGTTTTGCGCTGGAAAGTAAATCCCATTTCTAAACTTTGCAGAGCATGATTTAGTAAATCTGCCCATTTAGTGTTTAAGATAAAACAAGTGTGCTAAAAGAATATATTTTTAGGAATCTCAATCAGACTGTACCTGGTACAAATCTTTTTTTAAAGTTTCCTTTGGAAGGGCAAACTGCTGTGGTGGTGCCAGCGGCGACTGGTAGTATTGTCCAGAACGGCAGTAGTTGTATGCCGATTAAGGTTACTGCAGCAGGAGGGCCGGGGCAGCCGGATGTGGTAGCAAACGTAGCCAGTATGTTGCCTTGGTTGTCCAAGGTGGGAATGTTGGGGGATGCTCTAACTGGTGTGTCAGACAGCGATAATGTGAACAGGGCCAGGAGGTTGGTGGCCCACCTTCACAGTCAGGGGGTGCAAGTGGTTGGTGCACCTGTAGCAGATATCAGTGGGGTGCCTCAGCTTAGCCTGGCAGCGCAGGGTGCAGTGGGTCCATCAGGGTGTCAGGGAGTGCAGGTGGGTGCCGCACCTGTGGCAGGGGTCAGTGGTGCTCCGTAACTTAACCCAGAGGTTCAGGGAATGTCAGCCCCGGTCATTGAGCCGCTTAGTAGCACGCCTCCTGCGGGACCTGCGGCGGTCGGGCCGCCCCTCCCACTCTGGAATCCACAGTAACAGGTACGTCACCATTGCCTGTGATTGGTTTGGGGGGACTGCGGTCTGAGCATGACCTGTTCGGTAGGCATGTCACAATGGAAGTAAAAGAAAACATTTGGAAGGGTATTACGTGGACATGTTTAATCTGCTTGTCGATAGGCCAGAGCGAGAAGAGGGCAGGCGATGAAAAGAGTGCTCTCACTCTAGGGACTGCAGCCACTGGCCTTACAAAAAGAGGGTGGAGGAAACATTGGTGAATTGGGTGAAAGGTTTTCCAATATTCCAGGCTATTATTGCAGTGTGGTTTACTAATTTGGGGTCCAACTTGCGTGCTGCCAGAATACAATAGTGTGCGCGCATGATGAGTTTAGCGTCACAGCTTGGAAGTATTAGGCCAAGGAGTTCAGGAGGATTAAGGCCACTAGGACCACGCTGGCTTGGAACCAGATTGATGTAAACACTTGGCTGCGTCTCATGAAGCTGCAGTGCTTTGATGCTACACCCAAACAGCCCTTTCGGGCGGGGTGGGGGGAGAAAGGTTTACATTGGGACTTTAACAAACGATCCTGTTCTCGGCCCCAGGAAGACGTGCAAGTTCAAACATTGTTGCTCATTCTGTGGCCTGCTATCGCATCCATAGTTCAAGTTTTTCTGAAAATCCAAGGACATGGGTGCTAAGAAACATGAATGATCACTCCCTGTTGGTCAAAGCCCCCTCCCCGGTCAATTGGTTGGCAATGGTCCCATGGTTCAATGTGTACAATAGTCTCATGGCAGCACAGGCATTGTATGAGGGTTTCAAAGAAGCTTTTGAATCCCAGGTGAGGGGTATGTTAGCATGTTCTATTTCAGAAATCAGCAGTCACTCAGGTCCAATCATGGGATGACTAGGGCGAAGATCCTTAAGGAGTTGAATCTTTGGAGTGTGACAGGCCCTCTCGAGTCGATCCCGTTCAACTACTTTGTCTGCTCTCCCCTGGGGGTAGTTCCCAAAAAAGAGCCTGGGGAATACAGATTGATTCACAACTTGTCAGCGCCTAGGGGTCAGTCAGTAAATGAGGCTATTGATGGTGACTTATGCTTGGTCAAGTATGCTTCTTTGGATCAGGCAATTCAGTTACTGCAGGAGGTGGGACCAGGGTCTCTTCTAGAGAACTTAGACATAGAGTCGGCTTTACGCTTGCTCCCTGTACATCTGGAGGATTTCCATCTTTTGGGCTTCCAGTTTGAAGGCTCATTTTATTTTGACAAATGCATGCCCATGGGCTGCTCGGTCTCATGTTCCTATTTCGAGAAGTTTAGCTCTTTTCTGGAGTGGGTCTTTAGGCAGAAGTGGGGTCATCAGTGGGTATTGTACTAATTAGATGATTTCTTGTTTCTGGGTCCCTCCGGAATACTGGAGTGTGCTAAGGTCTTCCAGTCTTTCCAGGAACTGATGGAGATTTGTGGGGTGCTCCTAATTCAGGGTAAGACTTTTGGGCTTGTGACTACCATTGAATTCTTAGGGATTGAGTTGGACTCTGTCACCAGGGTCTCAATGGCTCCCCTTGGAAAAGGTTCACGCCTTTTCCCAATCCCTGAGAACATGCCAGGGGGCTAGGTAGGTCATATTGCACCAATTGCAAGTGGTGGTTGGGCAGCGGAATTTCGCCTTACGCATTATTCCCATGGGTCACCCATTTTCACAGTCAATTGCGCAGGCCATGTCTGGTTTGAGGGAGAAACACCATCATGCCAGGTTGTCATGGGAGGTTTGCCAGGATATGAGGATCTGGGAGGCATTCTTGCGTGACTTTACTAGGAGAGTGGTGTGGCCCAGCTCACCCCGGAACAATGAGGAGATAGGTTTGTTCACTGATGCAGTGGGCAGCGAAGGTTTTAGTGCTATTTTGGGGCCAGCATGGTGTGCTCAGAGGTGGCCCAGGGATTTGGGTGCAGTCTGGCCTAGATGCTAACATTGGTTTTCTTGATCTTTTCCCCATTCTAGTTGCCTTTTTCATTTGTCCAGAGCAGCTCTGCAACCAGTCAATAGTATTCTGGTCTGACAACATGACAGTGGTGGATTGCATCAACCAACAGGCAGCGAAGTGTAAAATGATCCTTAGCCTTTTAAAGGAGATTGTTTTGCTATCTCTGAAGCTTAATGTACTGTATAAAGCCAAGCATGTCCAAGCTGATGCTTTATCTAGTTTCAAGATGCAGACTTTCAGGTACCATCACCCAGGAGCAGTGGAGTTCCCTACGCCTTTCTGGACCAACTGTGGTGGCTTGGTGCCCAAGCTTACCAGACCTGGTGGCAGCCAGGCTAGCCCCCAGGATGAGGCGAGCCTATGAGGGGGCATTTTGTGCATATTGTAATTTCCTGGGGTGTGCTGGGGTTGGGGATTGGTTCGTCCCTAAATCAGTTAGGGCATTCTTGGGGTCTCTGAGGGGCGAGGGATGGTCAGTTGCATGCGCCAGATGCCGCACCGCCGTGATATCCTTCTTTGCGTGGATGTTGGGGTACACAGACGGGACAAAAACTTTCCTGGTCCAGAAGGTTTTGAGGGGTTGAAAGCATCTGGAGGGGGACAAGCCTGAGTCCAGATGCCCCATTGACGCAGCAAAGCTAGCAGCAATCATGGCTGCCCTTGGGAACCTTTACAGGTCACCGGATGAGGTCCACCTCTTTAGGGCAGCATTTGCCCTAGCCTTCTATGGAGCCCTTAGGGTAGGCAAACTGGTGGCCAAAAACAAAAGGGACATTGTGCGGGGCTTGCAGTATAGCGACATCCAGTGAATTAATGGCTCCCTAGAAACTACTATTCCCCACTCCAAGACAGATCAGGCTGGCAGGGGCAATCACATCCTTTTGCATAGCGTGCCAGGCAATTCATGCTGTCTGCTGGCCAACCTTGAGGTTTTCCTAGCACATCGGGCCCAGGGAAAGGGATCCCCTCCTGGTGCATACGGATGTGACACTTCTGACCAGGTTTCAGTTCAGTAGAATACTTAATCAGGCCTTGAGGGCAGTGGGGTTTTACCCTACTGAATTTGAGTCGCACTCTTTCAGGATAAGGACTGCCACTACTGCGGCAGCAATGGGCCTTACAGACCAGGTGGTTCAACGGATTGGCAGATGAACCTCGGATTGTTACAAGCGCTATGTAAGACTGACCATGTTGTAGAGCCTACTGCTAATCCCCTTTTCTCTCCTTTTCTGTTCTCCTGTGTATGCAGGTGTAAAACGAGTGGATTGGAGTCAGCCACTGGTTTCCTTGACGACCCCTGTTCACGCGGCGGCAATGGAGATCACAGAAGTGCTGGTACTGGACCATTCTTATGTTCGGCGCATGAAGGCTTTTTATTTGGTAGGTGGCTTTGCTGACAGGGCAATGCAGGCAGGATACCGGCTGACTTTTTGTGGACAAGGAGGGCTTTGTTTGACCCAGTTGAGGAGTACATTGGATGCTCTATTGCCACAGGGGTATACGCCTCCTGGCGTCATCGTGGTTCATCTCAGCAGCAATGACTTGGGGGGACTTGTTTGAACAGGTCTGAATTCGGTTGGCTGGGGGAGAAAATATCCACAGGCTGGGCTCGCATGGTCCAACATCATTCCCAGGTTGCAGTGGAGGCATGGTAAGTCAGTCAAGGCCCTTAATGATTCGGTGAAGTGAGTAAATAATAAAATTGGTAAATTGTTCACATTGTTCAGGCTGTCGGCCATACCTCATGGTTGCTTGAAGGGTAAGCATTTGTTCTAACAGGACAGCGTTCACTTGTCAAAGGCTGGCAATGAGATGTTTCTTGAGAAGTTGCTGGCTTCGTTGATTCATCGCCCACGGTAGGTGAGTTGGGGGGGGAGATAGTAGGTGAACTATGCTGGCCTGTGCCGGATAAGGTCATGATTGGTGAGACAATTTTGGGTCCATATAGGGCATCCTTTTCCTTTTAGACAAAGATAACAGCAGTGTCATTGGACCCTCCAAGGGTAGGGTGACCAGACGTCCCGGTTTTCCCCGGACGGTCCCTGTTTTCGGAGCAGTGTCCCTGTGTCCCGACACTTTGCTCCTAATTACAGAAATGTCCCGGTTTTTGTGCAGTGTCCGGGTTAAACGGAGAAATGTCCCGGTTTTTAAATAGTGTCTCGCACTGAAACACTATTTAAAAACCGGGACATTTCTCTGCTTACTTAGCACAGGTGCTGAGACGGGTCTCTATTGGGATGTCCATTTTTGCACTCAGGATGAAAAAACAATCTTACTGCTGCAGCAATACCACCCTTCACTGCCTTCAAAGAGACCCGTTATAGTTCTTTCACAGTCTCATCATCCCAGAACTGAAGCATTTTCAATGTTATGTACAACGAAGCCCAAGTTTGTTGCTTATTTATCTTATGCAGCTAAGAACAACTGACAAAGCGAATAGTCCTGGCTTGTTGTAGGTGTAATGTTACATGCATAGCTGCCAAGGTTTCAGATTTCTACGTGTGACATTTTCATAATTTCAGAATAATTATGAGTGACATTTTAACGACTAAGAGTGGCACTTTCTTGCGAGCAAAATCAAGATATTAAAACGAGGGAAACTTATAAATATCAGATATGACACCCATTTGAGCAACTAGAAACTCTACGGTAGCTGCTGCAAAGCGTAAGAAATAATGGTTAAACAACTTTCATTTATACTCATGTCTAAGTAAATATACTTAGGATCGTACAAATATCAGGAAACTCCTTGCAACATATTAAATCAAGGCCTCTCTGCACACTAAGTCAGGAGCTTTTTTAATTTTTTGTGGTTGTTTGTTTTTTGAGGCTTGTACCTTCAGCCTTTGCTGACTTATACTGGACCCTCTGGTTCCTCCCTCGTAATTAATGCAGCTGCGCAGAGAGCATCACTCAGTCCAGGGCCTCTCTCCAAGGTGGGACTCAGCCCAAACAGGATGTGCGAGGCCCTGCTAACAACACTCTGGTGGCTACTGTTGTTGGATAGGCCAGCAGAGAAACAACATAAAGATTGCCAGCCTTTGTGGTGGCCCCCCCTCCTTCCCGGCAAACTAAAGTCAGAAGAACATCAGTACTCAGGGCCACCCTCTGACGTCACATGAGTGACCCTGTGCCTCTCTCCAAGGTGGGACCCAGCCCAAAAAAGATGTGCGAGGCCCTAACAACACTCTGGTGGCTACTGTTGTTGGATGGGCCAGCAGAAAAATCAACATAAAGATTGCCAGCCTTTGCAAGGCCCCCCTCCTTCCCAGCAAACTGAAGTCAGGAGAACATCAGGACTCGGGGCCACTCTCCGACGTCATGTGAGTGACCCAGCCCAACAGGGAACCTATGTCAGAGAGGCCCCAACAACATAAAACACACTTCACGCGGCGCCAGTTTTGCAACCCATTTCACCGTTTTGAGTAACACCGCAGGCGCTGCAGCTGCCTGATCGCGCACTGCCATTGGCACCCAGGCTTAAAACTTAAACTTACTTGGGCTGTAACACACTCTGCCAAGGCTGGCCAGGCTGCAGGCACTGGTAGGCTCAGGCCGCGAGCCACTGCGTACCCCGGCAATTCGGGTTTGCTGCTCAATCCGCGCCTCCTGGCCGTGTTGTCCAGGCTGTGCAGTGAGTCATACTTTGCAATCCACAGGGAGCCGTAAGTGTCACCAAGTAAGGATATCACACCGTGCAATTAGCGGGTCACCCAGTGACGGTCACTGAAACCTTGACATCCCTCTCGGCTAAGTCTGTGTCACACATATGATTTGTCTGTAATTCTTCATCTGTGTCTGTGGAGGCGGCTGTCATTTTAGTCCCTTTTCCATGTCTATGAAAGCTGTCAAATAGTCTTACTTTTATGTCGACTGTTACTGCAAACTGTAGTCCTACTTCTATGTCTATGAACTGTCCCCGTTTTTTGTTTTGAGAATCTGGTCACCCTATCCAAGGGGTGCTGGCACCGAGTTGAATTGAGGTTACAGGGGTGCAGGGGTTTGGGAGCTGTTGCTGGCAGGAGGTACTTACCGACCAACCACCCGCACAGGCACAATGGGCGCCAAGCTGCCACTGGCCCTTGGGTGGGGGGGTGGTAGATGAATGGTGTAGGGGGTACCCGAGATAGGTATCCAAGCCGGCAGGTGGGCCCCCTGCACAGGCTTACACCGGGAGGGGAGGAGATGTAAGTGGGTGGGGTGCTCCCATAAGGAGGGACCCAACCGGGTCCAATTTTTGGCTGGACAAGGAGGTCAGACCAAGGGACACTAGGACCAGTCATGATCTCACTCGAAGCAAAATCTTGTGGATGCACAGGAACAAAGTTTTAGATATTGTTAGAAAAATTACTGAATTAGCGTCTCTGTTAAGGTTAGACTGCTAATCCTTGTAAATAAAACTGTAAATGTGATGGGTTACTGTGCATTAATATTGTGAAATGTGTTTTGAATTTTGTGTGTGAAATAAATACGAAAATAAATTTTGTTGGGTTTACTAGTGACTTTGGCCGGGGGACAACTATGGGTGGCGGGGGTTGTAAAGGTCAAAACTATCCTGGAGGCATCGGCAATACCTGGCTAGATGTAAAATTCTGATGTATGGTCACCGATAAAAAAATAAAGAAACAAAATATTCCAAAGTCTCAATACAAAATCCGAACACTAGCAGATAGCCCGCAAGCCTCACAACTAATTCCTATTCCAACCACCTGATGGCAGTACTGTGCAAAGAATGAGAGGGTCTTCTACAGATTCACTGTATACAACTTCCATGCCTTTGTGGCAGTATTGAAATGGTTCGTCATCTGGTTTTCACCAATTCCTGTTTGTAACCACTCAAATGTAATCGTCTTCCAAGGTGATTTATTTGTTAACATCTTAATCACTGTACTCCAAGAGTTTTCCCTTTAGCTTATCAAAAGCAACATAATGCTCCAAGTGGAACATATTTCCAGAGAATAAAAAATTAGCTAGCATTCGCGCCAAGAATTTTCAATTCTATTAAGGACACGGAGGCGAGGATTATGCTTCTCTTTCTATTTATTGCCACTCACAGCAGCCAATCAAAACGTTTTTGTATGCCAATAAAACTACATATTCCATGATGCTTGGGTATACATCACTTCCTGTATGACCCTATAAGAGCCACCATGTCCATTATCTGAGCCTCTTTCTTTGCTCGAACATTTTAATCCAATAACAAAAATTCAAGTCCAAATGAACAAACATCCTCCAACGTGGAAGAAACCAGAACCACACTGGAACGTAAACGCCTTCTTGACCATAAGTACTGTCACTCCATCTTCTTGTCAGGACCTGGAAGGAAGGAGATACAAGAAACCCCGTAACTTCTGCTTGAACAGAAAATCAAGAATATACGGGTGGGTAAACATTACAAACATTGTAATATACCGGGTGGGATAATCCTCGCCTCCGTGTCCTTAATAGAATTGAAAATTCTTGGCGCGAATGCTAGCTAATTTTTATTCTATTACAGGACCGGAGGCTTCGGATTATGCTAGTTTAACGCTTATCAAATACAACTGAAGCTATCACCCACCGGTTTATAATAAAACTGTTTAAATGTAGACTCAAAAGAGCAGTCAGCAGATCAACAGATCGCATGATATCTTGAATAGTAGAACCCAACATGAAAGCCTTAGAGGCTATGACACCACGCACAGAATGCGTCCCATACACCTGGATATCAATACCCGCTTGTTACATCCCTGATTTTAGCCATCAGGCTATAGTAGCCACAGACACAGGATTATATGGATTCTGAAGTGCAATGAACAATTGTGCCACACCATCAGAACGTGAGGACCTTGTACATTCCTCATAGGCCTTAGACATTGAACTACACAGAGCTTTGTATTACCAGGAAAAGCATGATAATCAACCTTTCTCGACAAAGTTTCAGTCCTGGTTGTGATGTTAAAGGAAAACTCCTTCCGGAGTAAATACTTTACCTGTAAAATCCAGGGCATGCACACCGGCATAACGCTGACAGGCCAATAAGCGTTATAACATAGCTAGCTTGAATGACAGTTGTTTCCTACTGAACATATTATTATGTGACCATTTGTCAAATAAGGAAAGGACTAGATACACATCCCAGGGGAGGAATACTTAGGTGTAGGAGGATTTGCTACCCAAATACCTTTTAATAACTTACAGATTACCGGATGCCTACCAACAGGTTTGCCCTCTATGTGAGAATGATTCGCCGAAATGGCAAAACGGAAGATGTTAACCGAACAGTACGCCAGAACCTTCTGACGCCTTTTTCAGATAAAAAATTCACAACATGGGGTAGTTCAGCCCCCACGGAATCCACGTGTTGCTCCATGCACCGAAGACTCCAGCCTATCCAGTCGGAAGAATAAGGTTTCCTGGTGGAAGGAGCCCAGGCCTGGTTGATGAAGGCTATCGCCTCCTCCGAAAATCCTGGCATTTTCCATCTGTGCTTGGAAGCCTCCAGGCCATCAGGGACAACTATCCCGATAACACCATCGGATGCATTTCTCCATGAGAGCCCCGGAGCGTCGTCGAGGACCAAGGGGTCATTCTGGGGAAGTCGCAGCTCATCTCCAACAATATTAGGAACCAGAACTGCGACTTCCATAGAGGGTTATTAGAACCACTTCCGCCAGGTGACGAGATACTTATGTTGTTACCCTGGGAATCAATTTTAAGGGAGAAAAGTCATAATTCAGGCCCGTGGACCAATTCCTGAGAAAAAACATCTGTTGCGGTTGCGACGGATCCGTCCTCCAGCTGAAGAACCCTTGCAAATGTCGCTTCAGACTGGACAAAAAAGAGGTCGATCTCGCAGCTGCCCCATATCGCTTGCAACCAACTGACCATCTGGGGCTGGAGTTACCAGTTACTATAGTCCTTGAGATACCGGGAGTTCCAGTCCGCTACTATATGTGACTGCCCCGGAATATATTCGGCTATGACCGATATCCGACGACTCAGGCGGTAGTGCCAGAAGTCCTTCGCTATCTCGTCCGGTATTGAGGACTTGTGCAGCCCAACTTGTTGGTGTACCTTACTGCTGAGATATTGTCCATCCAAAAGAGGATGCTGCACGAGAGTTGTTTAGCTGACAATGTCTGGATCGCCAACGATCCGGCTAATAGTTCTAGACAATTAATGTGGGGATCAAGCTCGCGCAGGGACATTTGTCCTCCTGTAGAGATATCTCCGCAACGTCTTGGAAGATCAGAACTAAGTTCGTGAAAGGGAGGCCCTTCTGAAGATGATGCATCTTTAATCTCTGAAGGGCTCGATAATGAAGGATTCCCGGAAAAATTGCTTGTATGGAAGATGCCAGAAGACCAATGACCCTGTTAATCAGTTGTAAAGGGACCGTCATCTTGGACAACAGAGTGGACAACTCCTTCTTGTTGTTTCTCAATTCGAAGCGGGGAAGAAGTTATGACGAAGCCCAGAAAAAAAACCATCAAGAATGAGCTAGCGCTGATTTGGGTTCGTTGATCACAAACCCCAAGTTGTACAGAGTAGTTATGATTGTGTGTAAGTGCAGAGCAACTTGTGCTGGGGACTGCGCTATGATGAGTATATCATCCAGATAAAGTATCATACGAATACCCCATTCTCGTAAATGCGCTATCACCGGTTACATGACCTAGGTGAAACACCATGGCGTTGAGGAAAGGCTGAAAGGAAGGGTCAGGTATTCGACCCCCGGTTCCGCCATGGAAACTGCGGGAGACGGTGATGAAGAGGAAAAATTAGCAATTGACAATATGCGTCCTTCAGGTCCAACCGGACCATCCAGTCCCCTGCAACAGGAGATTTGTTAAAGATGGATGCCTTCCATCGTAAAGTGTTTATATGTCAGGAATTGGTTGAACTCAAGGTGAAAAACCCCCGAATCATCTGTAGGAGCCAGGCACCTAGTGATATTAGAGACCAACTGTGATAGAAAAAACTGGGTTGTGAATGTGTCCACAAACTTGGAGACATCTTAGACAACGCATTCTCCGTAGAGGTTGTCATCTGCTAAGGGAGGCCCAGTTCCGCTGATGCTAATTCTGTGAGGATGAAATCTATCCTCATGAGGAGCGATTAGCGCCGCTCCGTAGATAGAGCGCATTAACTTCCCCTAACCAGCATATGACGCGCTGGGGCCACCCTGCGAATACGTCGGGGTCCACTGAAGTGCCGGAGTCCTGCGCCTCTAAAGCTATTTGTAAAACTTTGGCCAGAGGACCTGCCACGTCCAGGAGTTTGTCCTGGGAGCCTTGGCGTGGATATCCGGGGTGCCTGGATATGGGGTCTGGGACACTCTGAGCGTAGACTGTTAAGCCCCGTTAATACCAGCTTTGCGTAAGTTGTCGTGCAGATAAGCCGCAACTTTGGGCGGTTGCTCAATCCGAAGACCTGGGATGAACTAAGTGTTAGAGAGAGGTCATGCTCCTCGTTCGTAGACTTCTTTGACTGTTTCTTAGAGTGACAGTCCCTATGCTATCCGTGTCCATATTCGTGTTTACAGAAGTGGTAAAATCGTGACGTTTGCAATCGCTCGAATTGTTTAGTCATTGGTTTCAACGCAGCAGCCAGTGCTAGCTGCACAGTCCAAGAACTGCCTTGTCAATGGCCTGACTTACAGACTTTTGGACAGCAGCGTCCAGAGCCCCCACAATAATGTCCTCTAAGGAAGGGGTTCCACTTCCTCTTCATATAAGTGATCATCATCCTCATATCTGACCCAATCCCCCATGATGGGAGAGAATATATGTGTAAAATTGAGGACAGGGTAGAGGAGTAAGGGGGGAGCCAACCCGCAGCACAAGAACCAAATAAAGTACCTAGCTCCTCAGCAATGCTGTATAAGGATTCTTGCAGCCCACAGGGCGTAGGGAGAGCCAAAAGAATAAGAGATATAAGGAGTTTGTGCACACTCCCAGGCCAGAACACTATTGCAGCCACATCAGGCGTAAACAGGATCTCGTGGATGAGAAACTCCGGGCTAAATGAGCCTCTGATTAAATTAAGGGACGAACACGGCCTGCGTAGCCCAAAATCCTACCAAAAAGTAGCCCAATTGGGCTACGCACGTCGAATCGAGTGAAAAGCTCTTAACGAACGCACCGGCTAATTAGGGAGGCCTGCAGCGTTAAATTTCATCAGCTGTTGACACTGCCGGGGGCAGCGCGGTACAAAATCTCCACGGGAATGATTCCCAATGCCTGATCGGGCCACAAACATGCAAGCATTGTAATCGCTCCCAGCGGGAGTCCGTCAGCGCGCTCAGAATGCTAATACATTAGCGCGATACACACGCATCTTGGAAAACATTACAATGCCCGAGCGGGCAGCCAGCATGGAATCGCCTATACACTGCCAGCGGGAGTCCTTCAGCACGCCCGGAGGGCTTTAATGCCTTAGCGCGATACACGCGCACAGTGAAAACACCATAGAATGCCCGAGCGGGCCGCCAGCATGAGAAACATCGAATGCGCTCCCAGCGGGAGTCTGTCAGCGCGCCCGGAGGCTTGAATGCATTAGCGCGATACACGCGCACAGTGAAAAAACACTAAAGAAATGCCCGAGCGGGCCGCCAGCATGAAAAAACAGCATATGCGCCCCCAGCGGGAGTCTGTCAGCGCGCCCGGAGGGCTTGACTGCATTAGCGCAATACACGCGCACCATCAAGAAACACTCTATAATGCCCGACCGGGCCGCCAGCATGCAACAGTATATGCGCTCCCAGCGGGAGTGTATCAGCGCGCCCGAGGGCCTAAATCATTCGTGTTAGCGATACACTCGCAAATTAAAGCAGCAAAGCGGAGGAATGAAGACCATTTATTTAATTCATCGTAATGCAGCGCGTGCTGTAATTAATAATAAAACATCACATTTCAATAATATAGGTATAAAAGATCTTGAGCACTTAACTTCCTGCGTGAGCAGCAAAGAAAGATTGCTCAGATAATGGACATGGTGGCTCTTATAGGGTCATACAGGAAGTGATGTATACCCAAGCATCATGGGATATGTAGTTTTATTGGCATACAAAAACGTTTTGATTGGCTGCTGTGTGTGGCAATAAAATAGAAAGAGAAGCATAATCCGAAGCCTCCGGTCCTGTAATAGAATTGTCAACATCAATAATCATATTTGAAGAACTTGCAGTAATTTGAATTCCTAATTAGATTGTACAGACGTGCAGATAGTATAATTGGAGATTAGCGCCTCGAATTAACTTGGTGCAGGAGTTTAGGCACGATAGCCTTGAGGCTATACTGAAAGGGGAATTGACTCTTAAACATGCACCAGACACCGACTCGATCCCACGTGAGCCCATAATATTTCCGGGGAGAATGTTGCTTTCGCTGCTTAAGACCCTTTCTGGATTCAGTCTGAGGTTGGAGCGAGGGGCTGGTAGGCAAAGGTTTCAGAAGAAAGACTTCTAAGTCCATTCAGGCCTGCGCTTAAAATACAATTTCTGCTCTAGTGACACGCCACAGGAGCAAGGCGCTCATCGAGAGATGTGATGATCTGTCCTGCGCACAGGAGACCGGCGATGCAGGGCTCACAGACACTAGAAAAGCTGTTCTTTTTTATATATAATTTAAGTCGTTTTTATTGATATCAAAATTGATCAAACATACAAAGAAAATCAGCATATCAGAGGGAATTTCAGATGGGATATGGGGGGATACAATTCATTTTCTGGTGAATTGTTGGTTGTGTATAGGGGGTCAGCTCCAAAGTGTGGGCCATGACATAGTCTGCATCAGAAAAGTTATGCTGGTTTGATGGGGGTGGCTTCCCAGGGGCCGGGTGACTGCTTTATCACAACCTTTGATAAATGCTTGTCTACAATAGCGCATAATGGAGACCATAATATTTTCAGCGATGCATGCAGCAGTTCACTTTCAGCCAGCTTGTTTGCAGTCCTGTGTGTTTGACAAACTGCGAGTAGGATGGTGGTGCCGCATCTTTCCATCTGGTGGTGATTTGTGAGAGCATCGCTGTTGTCAGTAGGTCGAGCAGCTTGGATTTGTTCCTGTCTAAAGTCCTGCGAGGGGTAAGGGGTAGCGAGCTACTCAAATAGGCAAGGGCTTCATAGGAGTAGTAAGCACTATATAAATGTTGCAATACAATACAGGAAACAGGAGAAGGGGATCTTTCAGTGATTATAGGGCAGATTTACTAAGTTTTTGTGTTGGGGTTCCGTCACTTTTGTGGGGCAGCTTCAACTCAAAATCATTTTTGTTATTTACAAAGCTATGCGAAGTCGCTTTGCAATGCTTTGTGTGGTTTAGTAAATACAAAGTAACGTAAGGCAGCACCGGGCATTACCTTGTGTTGGGAAGATGTCCATGGGTGGAGCGTGGGCGTTCCCACACATTCAGCCATAAATTTTGGTGCAATCCCAGATTTACAAAGACTTGTAAACCTGGGAATGCGTCAAAATGCTACGCCTTCACCAGTGAGGCGTAACGAGGAGAAATATCTTTATTTCTCCTCATTATTTCCACTTTCCACGTCTGCTGCATTTTGCACAGAAAGAGGAAAACACCGTTAAGGATTGCTTTTGAGCAGGAAGGTGTCCCTTCCTGCACAAAAACAATCCTGCCTGTAGCTAAGGCGCCCTTGCACCATGGTGCAGGTGTGTCTGCATTGGTGCTAAGCAGCACATAGTGCGCCAGCACTACCAGGCAGAAGAAATGCGCCTCAGTTGATATGGCGCATTTCTGTTGTCTCCCTTTCATTCAACACAGGGCAGCAACTTTGCTTGCTACCCTGCACTGGGTGAAAAATTTGTAAATGTGCCTCATAGTCTTTTATGATTTGTAGCCAAAAGTTTCTCAGCTTAGAGCAGAAGACAACATTGCAGTGTCCCTAGAAAGGCCAGCTTTGAAGAGTTTTCTATGAGACCAAAGTGCTCTGGGAAAATTCAGGAAATCAGTTTTGGAGTCCAAAAGTGGTATCAGAAAAAAATAAAAAATTATGAGCAGGATCAAACGTACATGTATGCGCATGCTCGTAGCTTAAGATTGGAGAGTGGTGTTATATTTGGATTGAAGTCATTTTGGGATGTCAAGAAAGGGATCATTTGATATTATGACAGTTTACATCCACATTATTGCTAATTAATAAGCTGGGTGCGAAGGCTCAGTGGTCCATGGGGTCCAGTGGTCCGTTGCATCCAGCTGCAGAGATCTGTGTTTGACCCCGCAGTCACATGTCACATGTTCGAAACCAGGGGGTCCACTCAGCCTTTAATCCCCTCCCTCCCCACACCTCTGCTAAGGTCTATTAAAACAAGGACCATTAAGATGATTAACCATAATCATAAACATCTGTTGTATAGTGGCAAGAAAGTCATAGGACTGTATGTGTGCTTACAGGACACAAGTAGTCAGCAGCTCCCTCTACAATGGTTCTGTCAGTGGTTTTGAGAGTGAACTAGTTCTCAAGTTATGTAGTTGAAGTGAGCAGTTTTTACCACTACCAATCTGGATTTGAATTGCAATTTCTTTATCTTCTTAGGAGAGCTCTGAAGGTATTAACCGTACAAATGAGGATTTATTCAGCCGCCCGAATATATTATCCCTGATTAATCCGGGATAATGCTGACGGGAACTCTCTTTTACACAGTGGTTCCCACTTGCTTACCCTCAGTTGCTTTATTGGGGCGGGGTGGGTGTTGCTATGAGGCACCCTTCCTGCTATCATTCTCCTATGGTTGATCAACTGTTATACCCCTCAGTTTCTAATACTTCTGAGCATAATTTGTGTACTGTGTACATGCTTTACCTTGAATTCTTCTTACTCAATGCTTATTTTTTTTGTAACTCTAACTTCAGTAAAGAAATTTGAAGAAAACGTATTTCATTGACAAAAAAATGAACCTGAAGAGGTAATACAGAGTTTCTTGTGCAGTATATGTGTATATTGAATATACCTAGCTAAAACCTTTCACTTGCAGGCTAGTGATAAATTGTATTGCACACCTTTGAACGATAATTAAGGCCAAGATTTACTAACATATTGACTGCACGGCTGCACCACTTGTTTGGAGCAGCCTCGATGCAAAATGCTAGTCGAGATTTACAAAGACACATAAGAGCCGATTTTCATAGCCATGTGTGGCTCTGTAAACAAAAAGTAATGTCACACTGCATTGGCTAGGTGTTGCATGGGTAGAGCATGTGTGTTACATGCATTCACCCATGTGTTTTGATGTAAATCAAGATTTACTAAAGGAAACAAACCTGGCTTTGCACAAAATGGTGCACTTACCCTAGAGAGGTGTAACAAGAAGAAATATCTTCTTTTCTCCTTCTTACCTTCTCCTTACACGTGTGCTGCATTCTGCCACACACATAGAATGAGGACTATGCCTCAAAAGATTATTTTTGGGCAGGAAGGTATGCCTTTCGGCACAAAAACAATCCTACCCATAACGCAGGCAAAGACAAGTATGCCAGCGCGCCATATCTTTGTACATGTGGCACTGTTCAGCTGTCTCCAATTCACGCAGTACAGTGTAGCAACCTTCCTGGGTAGTGTGGGAGGATGACACCATTTTTCTTACCCAGAATTTCCTGCACAAGTCAAACATTGGTTAAACAGCTGAAGATGACGGACGCTCATTGCTGAACTCTCAGTTCCACCTCGACCAAAAGCGGAATTAATCCAGTCAGAGGAGCGTCTTCCGATTTCTGGCACAACTCACCAGATACAACAGTGCAATGCCTCTAACCCCAGGCGGAGTGCCGATGGCCAGAGAGTGACGGACCTGAGCTGAAGTGTGTGGCCTGGTGAGCGGCGTCTGGTGCGGGATCGTGACTGAGGAACGCCGGCAGTGCAGAAATCCTGCACACTGCCGATGACGGAGAGAGCAATCCCCAGCCATGAGGGGATGAATCGAAAGCGACTGGGCGACTTGCGAGGCTCCCCTGGCAGCAACCCGCAAGTGGGCCTAAGGAGAGCGTGGCGGGCCAAGGACCAGGCCTCCGCAACCTGCACTAAACTACGCAGAGGCCTAAGAGGCTGACAGTGAGCCGCCTACTCCACCTCCCCAGACTCTGAAGGGTGGACAGGGGTGCTGGAAGTCCAACCGGGATTGCAGCCAGGCCCTGTGACCAACTCCCCACAGGCAGCCAACCTCATGTCGCACACAGCCTTTGGCCATGCACAGCAGGTGCTGCCACAGGGCTTGGCCTACTGCCAGGCCCTGTGGTCAAACTTCGAGCAGCCTGCTAATCCAACACCAGGCACAGCCTTAAATGCACGCAGCGTAGGGTTGGCCATCAGGCCCCAGGGACCCCATCCCCTGGGGCAAAACATATATTAAAGGGAGGGGGACGTCCAGCCCTCTCCTGACCCCAAATTGGCCCCGGGGACCCCATCTCCGGGGCCAGTTCTGAATAAAAGGGGAGGGGGCCATGTGGCTTCCTTCCCTGAGCCTTAAAAGGCCTTGGGGACCCTAATCCTCTGGGCCAAATACAATTAAATAGGGAAGGAGGCCATGAAGCCCCACTCCCTGAGGCTTATAAGGCCCCGGGGACTCAATCCTACAGGGCTGTTAATTTGTTTTTAAAAGAGGGTGGGCCTCCCACCCCAAGCCTTCTCAAACCGTGGGGACCCCATCCCTGGGACCGTCCAGTTTATACAAGAGGAGGCTGGATGCCCCCATCCCTAAGCTTATTCGGCCCCGGGACCCTATTTCCAGCACTGCTTGCCCCCCATACTCGAGCTTGGGGCCGTATTTTATTAAAAAGAGGAGGGCCCCGAGGACCCCCCTAGCCTTATTAGGACCTGGTGACCCCCAACCCCTGGGACCAAGTAATTATTAAGGAGAGCGGGGTGCGAGGCCCCCCTCCCTGAGCCTAATTAGGCCACAGGGACCCCATCCCCTGGGGCCAAATGTAAATAAAAAGGGATGGGGCTGCACAGCCCCCCCAAGCCTCTAGAGGTTCCTTAGACCCCATCCCCCCAGGGCTGTACCTTATTGTAAAGGGGTGGGGGGCCATGCGGCTCACCTCCCCTGGCTTACTGAGGCCATGGGTACCCCATCCCCAGGGCCATTTTTTTTAATAGAAAGGGGAGGGGGACCATGTGCCCCCCCCACCCCCTGAGCCTTCTGAGGCCCCGGTGACCCCATATCCCGGAGCTGTGCTTTTTTTTTTTAAAGGGGAGAGGGGCCGCATGGTCCCTCTCCCCGAGGCTGATTAGGTCCTGGGGACCCCATCACCCAGGGCAATTTTTATTTTAAAGGAGAGGGGGCTGCGCGGCCCCTTCCCCGTATCTGGATGTATGATTAAACAACTACCATTTAAACAACGAGTGCCTAAACCACGAAGGCTAAACAACGAACAAAGCCAAACCACTACATATTGTACAACGACTTACTAAACCACGAAAATCAATGATTTCCCATATAACCTGATACGTTCAAAACAACGCAAGATTGAAGCAAAAAAAAATGTATTTAAATTAAACAACACTTCTATTGAAAACTATTTATAGTAAAGAAACTTTAAATTTACAATCAAATATTCATTTTTAAAAAATACAGACGATCTTACAAAGAGACAGTTATGTACGGGGAAAAAAAACTATATAATATAAGTTCATCATCTTTTTTCTCACAGAAATTAAATTTTTTTTAAAAAACGGATTCCAGAACATATTTTCTTTTTTTTAAAAGAATTGATACGAATAAAACATATAAAAAACGTCCAACCACCCTTTTGAGACCATTTCAACTGTGAAATGAACAATGAGATCTAATGAAATGAAATTTGAACTGTGAACAGTCGCATCGAACACAGTTCAGAATTGCATCATTGAAAAACAAACCTACAGTGCCATCTCCTGGCCTAAAAAGGTACATTTATACAAAGTCTATTATAACGACACCGTAATTAAAATAAAGAAATGTATAAATCAATTTAAAAAAATAAATATTTGTAACTTTTTTATTTAATTATTGACACTTACCTCTGGTTTAGGAGGTCGTGGTTAAGATATAGTAGTTGTTAAGGAGGTCGTGGTTCAGGTACAGGTCGTTGTTCGGGAGTCGTTGTTAACCCCACTCGTTGTTAGGGATTCGTTATTAAGGTTGTTTCCCCCGTGTCTATTATGACCCCGGGTACCCCATCCCCCGGGTCATCTCTTTTATATAGTGGGTGCCTCGGTGCCCACCCGGGGCACCCACACACAACACGTTGCGGCCCCAGCGATCTCCCCGCGTGCTGCGGGAACCGGCATTGCTCCCACGCGGAGGGAGCAGCTATTTATGCTGCTCCCTCCAGGTGGGAGCAATATCTTGTTTCCCTGCCTGCATCAATGTGGGCAGGGAAACAGAATATGAGTCTTCTCCCAGCTGGTGGGAGCATTTTCAAAGCTCCTGCCCGTGAGAGCAGACTTTGTGTTTGCTCTCGTTTGGCAGGAGATTAAAAATGGTCCTGCTAGGCAGGAGCAAACACAAGTTTCATTGCCCACGCCAGTGCGGGCAGGGAAACTGCTGTGACCTGGGACACAGCAAGTGAGCCAGTCCTGGGGGATGGGATATCCGGGGCCATTAAAGGCTCAGGAAGGGGGGCGGCATGACCACCCTCCCTCTAAAGTTATGCATGGCCCCAGGGGATGGGATTTATGGGGTCTTTTAAAGCTCGGGGAGGGAGGCCGCAGGCCCCCAACTATAAATATTTATATTGGGCCCAGGGGCCGAAAACGGCCCGGGGAGGGGGGTCTGCATTTCCCTTCCCCTCTATAAGTAGATGGGGCCCCAGGGGATGGGGTCCCGGAGGCACAATACAGCTTCGGGGAGAGTGGCCACGTGCCCCCCTCCCCTTTATAAGCAGATTGGGCCCAGGGGGATGGGGTCCCGAGGGTTCATAAAGGGCTCTTGGGGGGCGCCATTTGCCTCCTCCCCTTTAGAAGTAGATCAGGACCCAGGGGATGGGGTCCCCGGGGGCTGAAAATAGCTTGGGGAGTGTGACCGCGCACCCCCCTCCCCTTTATAAATACATTTAGCCCCGGGGGTGCACCAGCTATTTGTTTTGTTCTCTATCTGTTAAAGTACATTTTATCAGGAATTGTGTTCTAGGGGCTTCGTCCCTTGTGTGGTCATTCACGGAAGCCTTTCATTTGATGCCACAGCCTTTTACTCCATCTTATGATTCTTTGAGTACTTATACTGTGAGCTATGTTGTTACAACATTACCTATTATTTGAATGTCCGTAAAGTTCATGTTCCTATGGATTGGGCAATAATTGATTGTCAGCGCTCATGTCAGCACTTTGATTTACAGTCTTGTGGAAAGGAAACAAGACTGTTGCTTTTCACTAGTCAGCATATCGAAGTATCTATTTATGTTGGCAACCAATATTTATGAGACATTGTTCACATTTCAACACAGCGGGTTATGATGAATTAAAACTGCAGTATGCCTCAATCACAAATGAATGAGAAAGTGTTATGCTGAAGAATATGCACACAGTTTATTTTGGTGATGTTTATTCTTTTGCCATTTTTAACAGGGGTACTTTAGAGTCCTTGGAAGTGGTTTTCCCCTGTGAGGCCAGGCATCTCATTATTTTGGTAGGTACTTACCATAGCAATCAAGGGGATACATAAGCGAGTAAAGCTTGTATTAACTGAGTGTCGCTATCTTAATATTTCAGCTGCAGTGAAGAAGAGCGTAAAGTATAGGAGCTGACATGGTATCTATATCCCTTCTCTGAAACAACGCTTAAGATTATTTTATGTTGCAGGTAAAGGATGTAATAGGATATTGCTTACTACATGGTATTAATTATTGCTGGAGTAATTGCATCTACTTTCATACATTACAGGTCTCCTTCCATGCTGTTCCCTTCCCTTCCTTCCCTCGCTTGATCACCTTAAACTTCTGTGCTGTAATAGCAATCAAAATTGAGGATATTAAGAGTATTAAGAGGTGGACCTATTGAGCAACAAGCCGACCCTGAGGGATTTGATGACGACAGCCTTACAATGAGTGTTTTGCAAAAGCCTAGAGTGTCAGTGCCTGTTTCTTTGAACAGAGTGAAGTGATATATATATAGAAACAGCTCGTGATTTAGCTCTTGCTCTCAGAGCTTCAGTTGGCCTTCGAGATAAGCAAAGGAATTTTTTCTCTCTGTGTGAAAGTAGAACTCTTGGCATAATTTACAGCTTGTAATCTTGGAGACTTATCTATTTAGTTGCTGGAAATGTTTAAACAAAGTCTCTGTTCTTTCTTTGCTTTAGTGAGAATAGAAAACGCCCGTATTTTCAAAGTGCATTACCATGTTATGTTTAATGTTTCTTGCCTAATTAAAAAGTTCTTTTGCAGCTCATGTTATGTGTTTAGTTAGAAATAAAATGTTTCTTTAAAGGAAGGTTAGGAGATGATATTAAATAAGATGCAGAATAAGTTGTGGGAAAGTTCTTCGCCTGTGTGATAAAATGACATATACAGTCTGCTGAGGGGTGGAGGTGTCCTTTTGGAGAATGCTGGATTCCAGTTGGATGCAGGACAAAATCATGCTACATACTTTGTAACATTGTTTATGAAATAAACGTGTTCCTAGTTTAGGAAGTTTCAGAACACTTTCAGAACCCTGACAGGAACCCTTGCAGACAGATTTAGAGACGGGAGACTGCAGAGGAGTTTCAGACTTCAATGCAGAAATGAAGGGAGCAGAGCAGATGTGATTTGCAGATGCAGGTAAGGAGAGGGCAGACCTTTATGGAGAGCAGATTGGAGGCAGACCAAGGCAGATTAGTTGCAGATTTTGTCCATTCTGACTTTTATTTAAATCCCCAAGCTTTATGCTTTGACTAACTGGCTTTGCCAAGGCTTATTTGCTCTATGCTTTATTTCTCTTTATGGGTGATTCTGCAATTATTAATTATTGATTTAGCTTCATGCTAATCTCACTCTTGCTTCTATTCTTGAACTCTTCATGAGTTCTGACTGACATTGTTTGTGTCTCATTTTCTTAGAATAGGGATTCTTTCCTTATGGATGCGCTGTATGCAATTTATGATATGCTCTGTACTAACTTTATTTTTCTATGATCATTTCTGTAACCTGATTGTTACCTGACTAATGAATTAAGAGTCAGATAATCTTTTAAATATTAATTAGAAATTAAATCCCTTTAAAACTACTCACAACTCTCACTATTGACTAAACATATTTATTTGCATTTGATTATTTGCCCATGTTTATGAAGGAGAGCCTCTGGTCAAAACATGATGGCCAAGATCCATCCCCTTGATCGGAAACAAGGGTAATGGTAATTAAAGGTAATGGTGCCACATTTTCTAAATTTCCAAAGAGAGATTACCCTGAGATTTCCGCTCTAACATATATATGGCGGGAGCCTTTTTTCTTTTTTTTGTTTCCATTCCACAGCAGTCCAGTAGGATCGTAGCAAAACACCCCATTTGTTTTTAAATTTTGGCCCTGGGAGGGTCCCTCCTTAAAGAGAGGGGACTAAGTTCCAGAGCCCTGTAATGGCCGCCCACAACATTTTTCTCATGCTGCTGACAGCCAATCAGAGTGCTCACTCCCAGGGTGGTCTGACTCTCACAAGGGCGAGATGACCCAAGGGAAAAAAAGCTCCCTGAGCCAAACAGAATGCTCCATTTTTAAATTGGTGCACCCGCAAGAGTCTTGCTAGCCTCTCACGAACCCAACTATCCAGATATACAAATATTTTTATACCTTTATTTCTCAAAAACTACTTAATAGAGTTAAATAAAATCACAAAACGCGCAATCTGTGGACCAAGATCTAGCTTCCTGCCAAATTTGGTGTAATTCCATTCAGCAGTTTTTGCAGTAGTGCTTCTTAAAGAAGTCTATGGAAAATGCGTAGGGATTTTGTGTTTTAGGACCCTCTTTTTTATTAGCCTCTGCTCTACATATCACCCTGAAATTTTGCACACACAAACTAGTTAAAAAGTAGCACCTTTTCGGAACGTTTTGTGGAGACTCGTCAAATGGGGTCAAAGTTATTTGCAAATCAAAAAAGGCATTTGCTATGAAAATGCTGACCTAACTATAACTACCCAATGATGACCACTACTGGATAATATGTATATAAATGTATGCATTTATATATGTGTGAGTGGGTGAGTGAATGTGTATGTGTGTGTGATTGTGCTGCACACACGCACTTACTTCAGTTAGGCTTGTTACTGCTTCTGTTGTGTTGTTAGGCAGGTGAAGCACCAGCTTTGATTGTTTGATAGGCGTCTGTTTACACTTCTTATTAATTAAGTGTGCTTTTCTATTTTTTAACTTATAAGTGTGATTAATTTAGTAATTATGTTTTTGTATTTTGGTTAAATGTTAGTATGTAAACATTCCTTTTAAAGTAATACATGTTTTGAAGTTTGTTTTATGATTTTGGTATGCACATATTTTTTTAGGAGAATTGTATATTTATCTGTGATTTTTATTTGTTGTAATATATTTTATTGAAATATTTGTTTAAGATATTTAAGTTGTTGAAAATTTTGTATTTTACACACAATGCTTAAAAAGCTGATATTTTGGTAGTCGATGTTTAGGTAATGAAATTTGTATAATGGAGGCATTTTTGTTGTTGATGTTGTGACTTACAACTACAGATATTGTCAGTCCACTGTTCATCTCAATTACAGTCACACCTAACAAACTGAATCGCATAGCAGAAATGACACCGGTCCCCTCTCTATCCGACAATTCAGGAAAATTAGCACAGATGAGTTGAAGACAACCTACATGGCTGGCAATACCATCCATAGTGAAGTAAAAGATCTGGACATCCTGCTTGACAGTCTCTACCACAAGCATGTGCTTTAAACTCATTGCTCTAGACAAAAACAAGATCAAAAAAGAATTTAAAAAGCCAACAAGTCACCCATTGGGTAATTGCTGATATGATATGGGCCAATCGTAACCTGTGAAATAGTGCAAATCTTAGATCGAAGAGGACAAATCAGGCTGTAAAAGAAACAAGAGAGGTGATCATAAAGAGAGAGCCAAAAAAACGTTTACTTATTTAAATGCATTAGCGAACCTTCAAATCAAATGAAGGAAATCTTCAATATCTATCAGGAATTATCAGAAACTATCTAATCCAGATGCTCTGAAAACCAATCAATGTGTGTTCCATCACCTTTGTGAAGATCTACTTGTGTTCTTCAACTTCAGAATCACCAAAATCTGGTACTCCATCACTAATACACTGGAACAACCTCTCTGCATCCCCAATATTTGCAACTTCCATTACTATCTTATTTTACATCATTCAAGCCCTAGAGACTGTTGTGGTCCTAAGATTAGTCCACAAGATTAAAGTGTTCAAGTCAACTATGGATCCTTCATCAGCTGCATGATGCAACCAATTCTTTTCTTTGCTCGTAACAGTGGAGCAAACATGATAATGCCCCCTTTCTTTCCCACGTAATTGACAGCTCTCTGAAACACGCTATCATCACACCTCCTGAAAAATGAATCTGCTGACGTGTTGATACTTACGAACTTACGACCTATCAACACCTTTACCCTTGCAAAATCATGAAAAGGGAGCTGAAGAGGAAACTCCAGAAACAAATCCAACAACGCCATCCTCTACATAACGACCAGTCAGGGTTTAGACCTACAATGGCCAATATTACTGTTGACATTTCTGTTGTTCAACATAAATTATAACTCCATTTCCAAAAACTGGGACCACAACCAAGCACTACACAGGTTGCATCACTTTTTTCATTCAACTAGAAAATGATATGAGAGCATACTAATACATTAACATACACCTTAGCACACACATGCATATATTATGTGGCTCCAAGAACCAATGTACAGTGTACATTCCTCAGAAAAAAATGCCTACCATACCTAACATATTCACATATGCACATTTCACACCACAAAGCATCTGATATTGGAGTAATGTACATATGCATTAGTTTAACATGCACATGTGCATAATTATGTCACACATTCACATGAATGAAAATGTGACTGTTAGAAATTGGGTTACTGGTTGAGGGGGTGAAACCCTACTCAAGCAGAAACCACACTTTAATGGTTGTCAGCTACAATAGTCTGGTGGAATGCATTAGAGACTACCTGCTCTGCAGTCACCAGATGATATCTGACAGTTGTTATACTAACTCCAGTGTCCAGTGATGGTGACCCACTGCCTGTATTTCCTAGTATTACTGGGAATGTGAGACCTTGGCACCATCTCTCCATCACCCAGGGGCACTAGGTTAACCTCAACATGGGTAACGGCCGGAAAAATACTGGCAGAGCCATGCGTGTTGTTTCCCTGCAGGTGTAAACACCCTTGCCTGAACCACGCAACTGCCTTAACCAAGGATATGCGTGGTTAATGCAGATAGCGGTCTCGTGTTCAGGATGGGCGGGGAGAAGAAGAGGAAGCGTCGGAGCAGAAAGCTCCGGACGCTGAGCGGTAAGTGGGGCTGTGGCCAGGTTTGGGGTAGTTTTTAGGGGTGGGGTCGCTTTCAGGGCTCAGGGCGGGGGGTGAGGGTACTTTTAGGAAGGGGGCAGGGTTTTAAGGCTCAGGGCAGAGGGGTTAGGGTAGTTTCAAGGTCTGGGTTTGGGGGGAGTTTTTAGGAGTGAGGCGGTTTTAGGTCTCAGGGCGGGGGGTTCGGGGTAGTTTTTTTTAAATTGGGGCAGGGTTTTAGGCTTCAGGACAGTGGATGTGTTAGGGTAGTTTTATCGACAGCGTGGGGAAAGTTTTAGGGCTCAGATTGAGGGGGCAGGGGTTGGGGTAGTTTATGGTAGGGGGCAGGGCTTTAGTGCTCAGGGCAGGGGGAGGGAAGGGGAAGTGGTAGTTTTAAGGGCAGGGAAGGTTTTAGGCGGGCAAAGTAGGGGGATAGAATTTTAGGGCAGGAAGGGGGTCGAGTAGTGGCAATCTTAACCAAGCATACCCCTTTACCACTCATGCCTTTACAACAATATTGCGTGGTAAAGGCATGTGTGGCAAAGGAATGTGTGGTTAAGACACATTCGTGGTTCGGGCTGCATGGTAGAAGCAAGCATGGTTTAGCCTCTGTCATACAACCCCTCAACATTACCCTCCATACTATTTGGGGCAATCTCCTCCCCAAGCGCTACACTAGCCAGCCCCAGGGTCTGCCCTTCAGTGGGAGGCTGTGCCCACTTGGGACAAATGCCACTCCCCCTTGAGGTGCCAAACCTGTTGCCACTCATAGCACTTAGGGGGTGCCTTCCCTGGGGACTTATTATCAGGGAACCACTTCTTTTTCTGCTCAGGCGGAGATTGGGAGTCCTGACCTTTAGAACTAGTTTGGGGATCTCTAGAGAACTCCCTGTTTTTATGTTTGTCTCCCCCTCCTTCTTCTGGTGAGGACCCTGCCTCGTGTTGCTCCCCCATGGATACATTCCTGTGGACCAGTAGCGGCCGGTGTGCTGGACAAGCGGTGGGGGGCAGGCGGGGGAGGTAGGAGGACACTGCTTTCAGCTCTGGCAGGAGGTTTCAATTCGGGGACAAGTCATTTCCTTCAGCTGAATGATGCATCTCAGGACTAGTATCAAAGCCCTGCTCTGGCTCCTCCACATCATCCTCTCCATCCTGGTCCTCATTAGTGACTTGCAACTGGTGGGCCTCCGCCCATGCCCTCAGAGCCTTTTGGAACACCACCTTCCTGGAGCTCCTTTTGGCGGACAGGCCCCTCTCTTTGCAAAATTCCTTGAGCTCAGCCACAGTGTAGCTCTCTAGATTAAGGAGCTCAAATTCCATATTTGCAGGTGAAGCCACAAGCACAAATCATCAGGTAGAGTAAGTGTGACTTTGGAAAAATAAATCAAAAAGGCCAATCAAGGAGAATTTAAAAATTAACATTTATCAAAAAGGTGAATTTAAAACAATCTCAGATTATTTACCTGAGATTTTGTGTGTAACACAAAATCACATTTTTGGCACTGCACAAACACAAGTCCTGATCCTCACAGCCGATCAACAATATAAGAAATTGCTCTGATTACTTACCAGTAATCCTTAGTACTCTTAGTCCTACTTGTCCTTGACCCAGTCATAACTAATGAGGTCGATTCCACTGACAGGAAACAAGACAGGAAACATTTTTTAGGCACCTCCCACCCTCCTGCCAGGAGCTACAGACACATAGCAAGCAGAAAGCACTTCCTGACATACCAAGCACAAATGGCCTGAATCAGGGATGGTGAGTGGGAAATATGACTGGGTCGAGGACGAGTAGGACTAAGAGTAATGAGGATTACCGGTAAGTAATCAGAGCATTACCTCTACGTCCCTCGTCCTCAACCCAGTCATAACTAATAAGGATTACCAAAGCAACCAAACACATGAAGGCCTTTGGAACCCCAGCAGAAACAAAACAGACCGCACACAGGGGTGAAGCGCACCAAAGTGAAATGTTTAATAGCATAACAGAATCAAGTGGGAGCAGCAGGCCCCACATCACGCAAAACACCACAACTAAAATCCATATGGTCATTTAGGGCACAATTCAAACGGTAATGCTTCACAATGGTAGCGTCAGAAGCCCAAGTTCCAGCACAACAGATCTCATCCAGGGGCACACTATGAAAGGCAGCCCAGGAAGCTGAGACACCCCTCGTAGACCAGGCCTGCACCCCAGAAAGACAAGGCAAACTAGAGCCCTGATCTGCCAAAGAAATAACAGACTTGATCCAATGACCCAGTGTAAGCCGGGAAGTAGCCTTCCCATGACCAGCCTGCCCAAACGTCACAAACAGAGAGTCCGAAGAGCGAAAAGCTGCTGACTGGTCAACATACACGGTCAAAGCACGCTTAACATCAAGAGTGTGCAACAAATGATCAGCAGGAGAAGAAGGAGAAGGGTAGAAAGAAAGCAAGACCAACTCCTGAGAAGTATGAAACCTAGAATGCATTTTAGGCAGAAAACTAGGATCCAAACAGAGGACCACAGCGTCGTCCATAAACCTCAAGAAGGGAGGAGAACAACGCAATGCAGTGAGTTCACCCAACCTCCGAGTCGAGGTAATGGCCACCAGAAAAGCCATCTTAAAAGACAGGAACTTGAGATCAACAGACCCCAAAGGCTCAAAAGGAGAGGACTGCAGAGCACGTAGGACCAGAGAAAGATCTCACAGAGGTACAGAAGAATGAACAGCAGGAGAAGAGAGAGAGAAACTCCAGAACAAATGAGACACCAACAACCCATCCGAAGAGGGCAGGTAAACCGGATCCCGGAAAGCCCGAATAGCAGCCCACTCGCCCTTCAGGGTAGACATGCATAATGTTTGTGGAACCCATCCAACAAAAACTGCAGAATATCAGTGACAGGGCAAGAGGTAGAAGACAGACCAAGCCTGTAACACCAGGAGGAGAAAGAAGCCCAATGCTTAGAATAAGAAGATAACGTGGACCTCCTACGGGAGGCCTGCATCACAGTAATATGTGGTCAGGCAAACCCCGGCCCCCTAGAGACAGCCGTTCCACCTCCAGACTGCCAAGGTGAGAGGGACCAGCAGGGGAGGAGTGGCAGACCTCAGGGGAGAGAGACAGCGAGGCAAGATCCAAGGAGGACCCACCGCCAGACTCAGTAACAACGGGAAACCAGCCACCACCTGGGCCCCCACCCTCTGAACCTTCAGCAGAAATGCAAGGATGAGAGAAAAAGGAGGTAAGGCATACAGTTACCAAGGGGGCCACTGGAGAGACAAGGCCTCCACCCCCCAAGCTCCCAGTTCCGGAATCCGGGAACAAAAGAGAGGAAGCAGAGCATTGGTCCTGGAATTGAACAAATCCATCTTGAGAGTCCCGAACTTCCGGCAAATCAACCGGAACACCCTGGGAGAGAGGCACAAAGTCAGAGAGGATGGAAACCTGCGACACAGTGCATCCTCAACCACAATGTCCAAGCCCTGGATGTCCTGGGCAGAAATGGCCAGGAGTAGAAGCTCTGCCCAACTTGCAATCGCACAGGCCACCAGATTCAAGGACAGACTGCGAGTACTGCCCTGATGATTGATGTAAGCCACAGTTACGTGTTGTGTGGTCAGACCGCACCAGAACATTGCAACCCAGCAGACGATCCTGAAAGAACCGGAGGGCCTGCTCCACAGCAGACAGTTCCTTCCAGTTGGAGGACCGACGAGACTCTGAGCCCTGCTAATGAGCCTGCACAGTCCACTGACCCAGAGTAGCACCCCAACCTGATGCACTTGCATCCGTCATTAATACCACAGACGGGGGAGGACGCAGGCACATGTCACGGGAGAGATTTGCAGAGTCCATCCACCACTGCAGAGTGGTCACTACTTCCGGACACACTGGAACAGGCACGGAGAAGTCCTGAACAG
This sequence comes from Calotriton arnoldi, assembly GCA_963921515.1. Taxonomy (NCBI): domain Eukaryota; kingdom Metazoa; phylum Chordata; class Amphibia; order Caudata; family Salamandridae; genus Calotriton; species Calotriton arnoldi. The sequence goes on along the minus strand of CAWUFW010000037.1, from coordinate 718,070 downwards.
GGAAAGGCACCAAGCGGTGAAGATGGCACAGCAATGGGCGAAGATGCAATCTGGCCCATGGAACCGTGAACACTGAAGCAGCCATGTGACCCTACACTTCCAGACACTGAAGCAGGGGCGCCGAAGACCGAGACAACAGCCTCCCCAACAAAACAGATGCAGAATCCGGGAAGGAGGCAGGAACACCTTGCCCAGAACAGAATCGAAGTCCGCTCCTATGAAGGATCTCCCGGTGGCAGGAAGGAGATGGCACTTCGGAAAGTTCAGGAGAAAACCTTGGCTTTCTAGCATATGAATGGTCAAAGTCAGATGCTGAGACATCACCAAGGCAGAAGGGGCCTGCAGAAGCCAATCGTCCAGGTAGGGAAACACAGACACTCCCAGGAGGTGAAGATGGTCCACAAGAGGAGCCACCACTTTGATGAAGACCCTGGGAGATGACCGCAGGCCGGAAGGTAGGACACAGAACTGCCAATGCTGACCTTTCAGGTAAAACCTCAGAAACCGCTGGCACTCCAGTGCCACAGGAACCTTAAAGGTACGCATCCTGAAGATCCAGGGTAGACATTACCCATCCCTCCTTAATCAACAGAATCACACGCTGCAGGGTCTCCATCTTAAAGGGAATCTTCCGGACAAACTGGTTCTGAGGCTGGAGATTTATCACAATCCGAAAGCCCCCTGTGACCTTCGGAACAAGAAATATGACAGAATAAGTCCCCTGACCCCATTCCAACCGGGTAACAGGCACAATCGCCTTCTTCAGAAACAGAGACTAAACTCCGTCCAACAGGGCTTGACGACGAGATACGTCCTTCGTCACCAGGATCCGCACCCTGCCCGACGCAGGGGGAGGGGAATTAAATTTGATCCGGTAACCCTGTTCCAGGACATCCAGGACCCACTGGTCGGACGTTGAGAGACGCCAATCCGCCAGGAAAAGGTGCAACCTCCCACAAACCTCTGGCAGCACTCCAGTCGGAACAAGTTGGGAGCCGGCATAGTCAGGAACGCTGATTGCCAGGTCCCGCATCTAGAGGGGTTTTCTTCCGAAACCGCCATTGGAACCCCTTCCCATCGCTCTTCTGGTTCCTGAACGTATTCCTCTGCAGACACAAAGGCTGACGAAAAGAGTTAGCATTGGAAAAGAACGACTCCTTAAGACGTGGCTGATGCCGCAATGACAAGGAATGTTTCCGTTCTTTGAACACCTTGTGTAATTTCTCCTCAAGGCCTTTCCCAAAAAGCCAGGGACCAGTAAATGGTAAACGCAAAGCCATGGAGCGCTGAGCCACATCAGTGTTCCATCCCTTCAGCAATAAGTTCCTCCTGGCAGCGATGGATGCACCACACAACATGGCTGAAGCACGCAGAGCGTCAAAGGCAATATCCGAGAGGAACTCAGCCTGATGCTCCATGGACTCTAACAAGTCAGGACAACTGCCACCCTCCTGCATGGTGGTGAATAAGGTATCAAAGTCGGACAACAAGGACTGAGGGACATAAGCCCCAAACACCCCAGACCAGATGGCGAGTTGCGACCCGCATAGGCCTTCTTCAAAGAAGAGTCAATCTTCTTATCCACACCATCTCTGAGGACATTATCATCAGCCATGGAAGGACGCCCCACCAAACCGGCCACAATCGAATGCACATGAACAGTCTCAGGAAGGGTATCCTCCATGTCTTGCAAGGGGTAGAGATTCAACATAAAGCGAGGCATCATAATGTAATCCGGATCTTTCCACTCCTTTACAAGTACGTCCATCACAAAGGGATGAATGGGCAGAGCCTCAGTAGCCTGATTCCTAAACTGCTTCCGATCCCTGGATGTGCTGGCAACCTCCTCATCAGGGAAACCCATGATTTCACTGACATGGGACAGAATGTCCGGCAACATATCCTTGGAAACATATTTCCCCTTAAGGTCCACTGCACCCAAGGAGGAACCATCGGAAGACTCAGAGCTGGAAATATCAGAGTAAAGGTCACAACTCCCACCAGAACGTACACCAGCAGACTTCTTGGAGGACTTCAAATCAGACAAAGTCTCCAAAATCAGCCTTCTCAAACGAACGTCACCATCCAACTTGGCCTGCTTCACATGAGGGGCGGAATCCACACTGTCCCCTGGAGAGGATGGAGAAGACACAGGAGAAACATGCCAGCGCTTCTGGTGATGCTTCCCCATAGTGACAAATAAGTGACTCAGCAGCAACAGCAGATCATAAGCAATGAATTTCCCCCCTTTTATGCAAATAAAGGTGTAGAAGAAGAAGCCTACACCAGTTCCAGCAAGAGCAGTGACAGGCAGATCACCCAGCCATCAGCTGACTTCGAGGAATGAAAAGAATGAAGAAGGGGCGTGGCCTATGACACCACGCGTCTAAAAGCAAGGATATTTTTGGCCGCCGTAGACCACAATACTGAGGGAGGGGATCCCGCTGCACACAGGAGGGGAGCAGTGGACTTCTAAACAGCCGCCTTCCATCGGTACAGAACTTCACCAACCCGCCGTGGCTCAGGCAGCTCTGCTCCTGCCGGCTATCACGGAGCACCACCCTGCCCCTAGCAACAGCCAGAGCGAACAGGGGAGGACGGAGGAGGACACAACCAGCAGCCCCAAGGTAAGCCGTCCTCACCGCGCCTCCCCTGAAAACTGCATCGGAGAGGCTTTCGCTGCAGCACAGAGCAGAGGGAGCCAACCAGCCGAGGAACAGGAGGCCGTCCACCTCGGCAACCATGGCTCCCCACTACTCCCACCTACAGCGGAGTGGAAGAGAAAACAGAAATAAATGTTACTCCTTGCACTCCAACCAGCGGGAGTAAGAAAACCCCATCGCGTCACCAGAGAATACTGCGGGTGGCATTACAAACATCCCGGGGCAGCGCAAATCACCTCCAGGAAGCCAAGGAGAATGTTGGAAGCATGCACCGTCTGAAGAAAGAGAAGAAGCCGAAAAACAACCGAGGCCTGACAATCCCAGCAACTCAGGCACCCGGCGTCACTTACTGAGTCCAGGAGGCCACGCGTCCCGACTCCAGCCGCTTCCACAAAGGTCCAAGAGTACCCCCAGAGCCCTGCAAAGGAGGTAACTAGAGGACATCCAGCAACAAGGTAAGTGCCCAGCAATTACCATAGCATCCCCTGTCATGTCCATGGACAGGAAACAAAACAGGAAGTGCTTTCTGCTGGCTATGTGGTTATAGCCCATGGCAGGAGGGTGGGTGGAGCCTAAAAAGCATTTCCTGTTTTGTTTCCTGTCAGTGGAATATACCTCATTAGTTATGACTGGGTCAAGGACGAGGGACGTAGAGGTAATGGTTTACTGGTTGAGGGGGGTGAAACCCTACTCAAGCACAAACCACAATCCGTGTCAGGATGAAGTCACAAGCTAACCCCAAATTAACCTGTGCTCAACCCTCTGGTAATTTGGCACAGAGCAGTCAGGCTCCACTTACAGGCAATAAGTAAATTATTTATGCAGCACTTCAAACAGTATTAAAGTGAAAACACAACATAAGAAAAATCCCAAACCAATTTAGAATATAGAGTACATTTTAATAAATAAATCAAGACCAAAATGATAAAAATCCAATCAGTAGGACCAGAGATATGCAATTTCAGTGTAAATAGCACCAAAAGCTCAAATCGCCAACTGAGGATATCTGTTCGCACTAGACTGGGACCAAATTACAAGTTCAGGCTGACTGCAGTGGAGCACGGGGTAGCTACAGCGACCCAGTTATGCTCGCTGAACAGAGAAACTTCAATCCTGGTTGTGAAGAGTTGCGAAGTCCTGCGCTGAGAATGTGTCGAACAGCCGAGGCAATGCTTCAGTTCCGAGGAACTGTGGGACTCCAATGTGAGGTCCTGCGTTGTCCTTGAGGATCCCGTCCACAATAGGCTTTCGATGCGAGGGTCTGCTTAGGGAGTGAGTCGCTCATCAACGGTGCTGATGGGGCTGCGGACTGTGATACGAAGCCCCTGCATTGGGAAAGTTCACACAGCATAGGCAATCCATCAGTTCTGCACAGGGTTGCGCAGCAGAGGAGATGCGTTGATTCTGCTGGATCCACAGATGGACTGGCAGAGCACCTTCAGGCCCACTTCCAAGGATCCAGGACTTTAGTGTTACTACTTGGCAGGGTAGGACTCACAGATGGCAGAGTACAGGTGCTGGGTTTGAGGCGGGTGGAGCCTTCTGTCCCTGAGGTTCTAGTCAGGGTTCCAGCCAACTAGCTCTTGGAGTCACTCTGGGGTCCTGAGTTCAACAGACGCAGGTCCAGTCCTTCTAGCCCAGGCAACAAGGTAGTAGGTAGCAGGTCAGCACAGCAGGGCAGAAGTGTTTCAGAGCAGCACTCCTGCCTGCAGAGGGGCAGTCCTTTCAGCAGCACAGCAGTCCTCCTTCCCGACAGAATCCACAGGTGCAGAAGTGTACTGAAGAGTTGGTGTCTGAGGTCCAATATTTATACCAGGTGCCTCCTTTGAAATGTGGGCGAAGCTTCTCGAGGTTTCCTTTAAATTGCACAGGTTTCCTGTCGCCCTGGTTCCAGATTAATGACAGGGGGGTATGCACCTTTTTGTGTGGAGGCAGGACACAGTCTGTTCAAGTGGAAGTAGGGCTGTGCCCAGCTCCGCCCTCCCATCCCACTAGTGATGGCCCATCTAGGCACACCTAAGCTCCCTATTGTGTGTGGCTGTCTAGGAGTACTACACAAAGCCCAATTGCCAGCTACACCCAGTCATGTGACCCAGAAACAGGCACTAAATGGCTAAGGCAGGAAAATGCCAACTTTCTAAAAGTAATCCAAAAAGGCACGCACTTTTCGCGCCAAACAGTCGCACTGCGAAAAGTAGGAATTGATCCTCGTAGTAAACATATATATATGACGTAGTCCAGGTTAAATCCAATTGTGAACCAATATTTCATCAGAAGTTTATTCCAAAATTAATCCTTTGTACATAATCACCACGAAGACAGCGAGGTTCCACAGTAATACTTTATTTTCATTTTCAACTGCCTTCTGTGTGCCCCTCCGGGCTTCAACATTGACATGTAGGGGTGAACAATTCATGCTGATTAACCTCTCGCAGTTCCACCCAATGCATTGCGGACTGTTCTAGTCCTTCGTCAGGGGTAACTGAAATGATGACAAAAAAGACATCTAAACCAACTTATCAAAAGCAAGTTGACTTTTACAATTGCAAGCGCGTGCTGCTGCCTCCCCCGTGATTAACCTTTACCCAATCCCACCCTGTATCTATTAATAGTAGTGTGCTCGACTGAACAAAATCAAAAACATAGTCCCCCTTGCGTGCTACAAAACCCAACATGTAGTGAGTGCTCAATTACACAGGACGTGATACAACAAATATTCGATGTTAATTTAAAAGCCCCTTCCAATTAGTGCACGAGAATACAAAACTAAAAAACTAACTCACTTAAACCCAAACGGCATCCCCTTTCCCAACCTAATTCCTGCTGTCTAACAACCCGTACCTTAAACCAAAATGTAAGCCAATCCAAACTACCTTCAAAGCCACGATCGGCAGCCTTGTCACCTCCTCTACGCTTTCTCCAACTGCCGTGAATGCATGTACCCTCGTCTTCACGTACACCTTCTCAACTCTCCCACCTGTCTACCATCTGTTTATAACCAATCAAGACGATGTAATCTTAACCCCGTGACTCAGTCCCAGTTCAAACAGAAAACCTTAAAGAAATACTACGTGGCCTCTCCATGTGGATATACCCGCCCTAAGCAACTCAAAAAACGATCCCTTCCACTCGTGAATGTGCGTGCCCAGCCTTCTTACTTTTCACCCTCCCGAACATCATGTTACATCCAAAACCATAAAACACATCAATAAGCAGCTAAATTATACCAAATAAATAAATACAAGTGCTGAAATAAATACAAAGACTCGCAAATATAAACAGGATTTAAATGTCCTTGTGCCAAGTGTTACAATCCATTTCCATGATTTTTATACAAAACTGCATGAAGTCACTTCTGAATGTTCCCTGTTATAAAAGTGGCATTTTCAAAATTGTAATCTAAAATTTGACTTTACCATGAGAGGATTTTTAATTCCAAAGATACCAAACATGAACTGGTACCTGTTCCCATTTGGAAGTTACAGCATATTAAACGTAATAAGGTAACTTCAATGTTATCCTGTGGGAGAGGCAGGCCTTGCAGTAGTGAAAGACTAATTTAAGGGTTTTTCACTACCAGGTCATGTAAAATGTAAGGAGAGAGTACAAGCGTTTTAGCACTGGTGAGCAGCGGTAAAGTGCGCAGAGTCCTAAGGCCAACAAATTCGGATTTAGACAACAGGAGAGTTGAAGCCAAAGAGTTAGGTGGAAAACCATGCCAAGGATGATAGATCTAACAGTGAGCATGAAAACATTTCATAACTCCATAACTCCATTCATGGAGATCCAGGTGCCATCACCATAATCGTCCACTGCAATACACAAGATAGAATATTATCCCAAGTCTAAACGTCACAACAAGAAGCAGAGGACCCGGAAACTGCTTCTACCCAGGAGAAGGTTGAGACGGGTACCAAATTTCATAAAGGCGATGAAGGTGCCACCCTCATAGTACTTACCAACTATGGGCCTTTATTTTCAGTGACTGGAGGAAATTTGGCACAAGTGAACATCTGATGTCCAAAAGATGCCTGAAGCGTCCTTTACAAGAACATGCAAGGAAGTTTAGATATAATGGGATGGCCTCAAGTGGCAATCGCTCCAGTATGCTGAAAATCATTTGGGAAAGAGGGACCACATCCACAGCTACAATGCAGTGGCTGAAGTCAGGGGGCCTTACTACATGCACAAGTCCTACAGTCACGGATCCTCACCTTTATGCGAAGCTCAAGGAAGTAAACATCTTACCATTAATGCCATAGGGGTACCTCAAGATTCTCTCTGTCATAACATGCTTATATTTGCCAGACTGCAGTGATTACTGACGCTTGGGATATGTTCTGTGAACTCTCTACTGAAGACCATCATTTAATCAAAAATATCATGTGCCTGTCAATATCATAACAAGACACAAGCAGGGACGTATGAATGTTTCAACACTTTTCATCACAACATAGTGAATGCAATAGGTGGATTTGTCAGCGTGGTCCAGTCATGTCACTGATGTATACTGCTTTGTTGAGTATTAGTGTACACACTCAAGACCAGCTTCAGCCTCATGTTATATCGTGTGTGTGTGTGTCTGTGTGTGTGTGTGTCACACATCCACTGACACAACTGAACCAAGCCTGGGCATTATGGGACCAGTGTCAGCACACTCAGCAGCTGTAGAGCTGCCAACATCCTCGTTGCCCCTGCCTGTGTCTATGGAAGCTAGAATCACACTGGAGCTAGCACTCTTGCATGAAGGTCTGCAGGCACTGGGAGGAGCAGCTCAGAAGAAGACCACCGTGTCTGCAGAGCATGACCAACAGCAGATGGAAGTGCTACACAGACCTGTCCCAACACAAAGCGAAAATGTGTGGCCACCACCCAGCACGCTGGCCCCTAGCAGTCAGACAAGCAAAGCTAGAAGATAGCATGCTCTTATCTAGAATGGAGGTGATAGTACCCTTCAGTCCTGTCAAGCGGGAGGATGTCAACACAGTGGTAGCTGAAGGAGAGCTCTTGATATATATACCAATGCAGCGCCTTGAGACCCTCACAGGTGATTAGTGCGCTCTATAAATCCTTGATTGATTGATTGATCTGAACACAGAGGCAGGTCTTTAGCAGGAGAGCAATAAGGAAGGGAAGACAGAGGCAGACTGGACATAAGAGAGGAGGTTGAGCTTACAGCATAAAGATCCCTAGGTACCAGGAGGAATAATTGTGTCACACAAAAAAGGAGTTCACCTTTATCTTCTATGTTGCTTTTTTATTATTGTCAAGTAATATTTTGAGTTTGAATAACTTATTTGCATGTTACATTAACATTTAGGCCAGATTTCAGAGGTGTTGAAAAAATAATAATAATGGATCACAATATCAGTCATTCATAACGTTTTTTTTTCATATAAAAAATATTCACTGTAAAGTGCAAGGTAGCATTCATTATCTCGCGTCATCCACAATAATGCACGTCACAGATGTTTAGCGTGATGTGTGAGCACATATGCCTATTCTGTGTATGAATGTGTAAGTTACGTGATGGAACTTTTACTTTTTTTTTAGTTGGATGCAAATGAGCCATAACAATGGGTATTCTCCAACATGGTTCAGTGCTCTCAAAGCTATTACCCACTGTTCATGAGAAGTGCTGGTCATGATGATGAGAGGGGGTAACTGGTGATGTCAAATTATTGGGATACACCCCAAGTTCTCAATTTTAAGAACATTAAAAAAGGTTTTATAATACATTTCTGATGACCCTATCCAGCACAAGTTGGTTGACTGAGCGCGGGTGACCATGTGTGAAGAAATTGCAATCACCCACATTTTGACAGGGTGGGATGGCAAAGAGACGCTATGCTGTGGAAAGATATTTTTATGTCAGAGAAAAATGCTTGCTTGTTTTTTTTTTTAGATAATTTTCATGTTTTAGTTTTTATGCCACTGGTCATGTATGGCTTAAGATACAGCACTTTTCATGCACTGCCATTAATGAAATACACGGGGATATGTGTCACCAAATCAAATGCAGTCAGAACGAGTCTGTATCCTTCATGGAGAATCATGCATACTGGTAATATTAATTGCTCACCACTCCTTTAAGAAGACTGAATGCACATTCGCTCTACGCTCACGGCCGTGCCGTGGTGATGCTGTATACCTGCTGCTGAATCCGTGTGGTAGTGAGAGTGAGCTCTGCTCTTGTCAATCACTCGCTCAAGTTCCTCCCCTGCCGGTTTGCCAGCGTATTGGTTCTCTCAAAGGCACTGCTCGTTTAATCTGTGTACTGATGTTGTGTTGTCCAGTGATTTGACATCTGGCCTCACGTCCTTCCGCGAGCGCCCTGCAGTCTCACAGATTAAGCGGCAACTCGAAGCTCTTGCGTCAAGAATTCGAGTTTGTACATTTGCCAAATACTATAATTGCTTTTCTTTTCGTTCACAATCTTCACCTTCGAGGGAATCAAGTTGAACAGTTAACTTTCTCCTTAAATCATCCTTCTCAGCCAAACATAGAGTTTTTGTACTGCTGTGCTCTCTGTATGGAGGTTGTCAATGGAGAGTGCACACGCCTGAACAAAGAAAGAGTATTTCACAGTTCACCAGGGTCGGACTGGCATTTCGGGCTATCGGGCAGTGCCCGACAGGTTGGTCTGACAGGTCAGTGAGTGGGTCAGTTTTAGGGTTTCGCCTGCACAGCGCATGTGATGTGCTTGCAAAATCTCTTGTATTTAATATATCTTAAAGGGGGCTCTTATCAGTTCCTATACCCAAATAACTGTGTTAGTTCGCTTTTGTATGTAACTTTTTTTTGTTAACTTCCCTTGGCTGCATGCCTTTACTATACTTCTACTAAAGCTGTTCACACTGTTAAAGCCCCATTTGCTGTCAAGATAAGATCTCTTCCCACTGGAAAAGGCAGACAGCTTCTAACAGTATGCTGGAATACTTGCTTTTATTACTTAGTTGTGGAAAGCAGATGCTTTAGCCTTAGAATGTTTGTGGCATTTCCTATTCATGCCTCAGTAGCTCTCTTTGCACTTTGAAGGCATTATCAGATTATTTTTTTCAACTTAGGGGCCAATTACAATGTCTTTCGGAAAGGCTCCGAATGGGATTCGGAATCTCAGAATCCGATTCGGAACCTACATTTCTGAACGAATCGTATACATTTCCATCGACCGATTACGATGTACGGAATCCATTCGGGCTGTCCGAATCGGTTCCGAAAAGCATTCGAATAGCCCGAGTCTTTCGGAGCCAATTCGTACAGCTCTATGGACATGGTTTCCGAGCGAGCGATTACGATGACCGATTCGGACAGCCGTTCCGATTCGGTCTGCCCGACACGAAACAGCTGTCGGAATCCCTAGACCCTGAGGTCTCCAGTTGGGGCCCAAGGGGGTACCCAAGGGACCCCCCTGTTAAACCATGCACAGTGTGGCAGGCACCATGGGGTGCCCGCCACAGGGTGCAAGGTTTTCCCCAACCACCCCTTTTATCAATGGGAGCCTGTGTTCTCATTCGGAACACAGGCTCTCATTGAAGTCGATGCGAGTCTGACTGAACGATGTCCGGAAGCATCGTAATCGGTCGGTCGAACTCGCAGAACCCGATTCGGTCGGAAATGATTCAGAAACCGATTCGGTCGGAAGAGTTTCCAAACGACATCGTATTCGGCCCCTTAATCTATTTGGTCATTATGATCAAATCTAAATGTTGTAATAAACGTTGCACGTTAAAAATAAAGTTAATATAAGAGAGCTATGCTATATTTTACTTCTAAACAGGCAGCCGCAAGTGCAGTAACCTTGCAGACAACAGGGTCATGATTTGAATGGTGCAGCAGGTGCAGTAGCACCGGTCCTAAAAGTTGTCAGAACTCCTCTAAACACATATTATTGCTATATTTGACTACTAAACAGGCAGTCACAATAAAAAATTTGCTAGCATTCGCGCCAAGAATTTTCAATTCTATTAAGGACACGGAGGCGAGGATTATGTTTTCTCTTTCTTTTACTGTCAACACAGCAGCCAATGAAAAACGTTCATTTAGTAACAAAAACTACATTGCCCATGATGCTCTTGCATCAGTCACGCCCCATCAGCCCCAATAAGAGCCATCAACACAGTCTCATGATCCTCTTTCTTTGCTCGAACTGTAAAGTCCAACTACGAGCCAACTTGAATGATCAAATAACGTCCTCCAACGTGGAAGGTTAACAGGAAACCATAGGTCCATGTAGAGACTTCAACTTGAAGAATCTTCTACTCAGATTTCTTATCCGATCCTGGAAGAAGAGGAAATGAACAACCCGTAATTTCTGTATATTAGAAAATCACATCACATCATTCACGGGTGGGTAAGCATTACAATGACATTGTAATATAGCCGGGTGGGATAATCCTCGCCTCCGTGTCCTTAATAGAATTGAAAATTCTTGGCGCGAATGCTAGCAAATTCTATTACAGGACCGGAGGCTTCGAATTATGCTAGTTTAACGCTTGCCAAAAACAACTGATGTTATATCTCCCACCGGCTTATAATAAAATTGTTTAAAAGTCGATTCAGAGGACCAATCAGCACAGCGCATAATGTCCTGGATATTAGAACCCAACATATAAGTCTTAGATGCCATGGCACCAAGTACAGAATGCGCTCCAAACATTTGAATATCAATACCAGCTTCCTGCATAACAAATCGTAACCATCTGGCTATAGTAGCAGCTGACACTGGCTTCAAGGGTTTTTGCAAAGCAATTAACAATTGTGTACAACCTTCCGGTCTCAGAGAATGCGTGCATCCTTCATAAGTTTTCAAACATTGCACAACACATAATTTGTCATTTCCAGGGAATGCATTGTATTCAATATGCCTTGATAAAGTCTTTGTACGTCCTGTAATAGTAAAGGAAACTCCCTCCGGAGTAAATACTCTACCTGAAATATCCAAGGCCCGCACGTCCGATGAACGCCTACAAGTTGACAGGCATAAAAGCATAGCCAACTTGGCAGATAATTGTTTTCTGGACAAGAGATTATTCGCTGGCCAACTATTAAAGAGGGATATGACCAGAGAGACGTCCCATAAACCAGTATACTTGGGTTTAGGAGGATTAGCCACCCGTATGCCCTTAAGGAGCTTGCATACTACTGGGTGCATGCCGACCGGTTTACCATCAACCTGACAGTGCCCTGCAGAAATGGCTGATCTAAAGTTGTTTACAGAGCGGTAAGCTAAACCCTCAGCGGCCTTATCCGAGAGAAAATTCACAACATGGGATAGTTCTGCCCCCACGGGATCCACGTGCCGTTCCAGGCACCAACCCACCCAGCCTTTCCAGGCTGAGGAGTATCGTTTCCTTGTTGAAGGGGCCCAGGCTTGTTTGATGAAAGCTGCAGCTCTGTCCGAAAACCCCGGCATCTCCCACTGTTGCCGGAAAGCCGCCATGCCATCAGCGGCAGTCGCCCCGATAGTACCATCGGATGCTGTTCCTTGTGAGGGTCCAGGAGCAGAGACTCCGACCAAGGGAGCATCCTGGGGAGATCGCAGCTCATCTCCAACAACAATGGGAACCAGGGCTGCGATCTCCACAGGGGCATCACCAAAATCACTTCCGCTTGCTGCCTGACAATATGTGACGTCACCATGGGGATCAGAAGAAAGGGGGGGAACGCATAGTTCAGCCCCCCTGACCAATCCTGAAGGAAGGCGTCCGTTGCCTTCGCCGACGGGTCCGGTCTCCAGCTGAAAAAACTGGGAATCTGCCGATTTAGCCTGGAAGCAAACAGGTCTATCTGCAAGGACCCCAAATTTCCTGTAGCCACTGGAATATGATCGGTTGCAATTGCCAATCGCTGTAATATCTGAGGTGCCTGGAATTCCAGTCCGCTACCAAGTTGGATTGACCCGGAATGTACTCCGCTATTACCGTGATCTGACGATTCAGGCAATAATGCCAAAAGTCTTTGGCAATCTCTACTAGTAGAGACGATCTCGTGCCTCCCAACTTGTTGATATACCTCACCGCTGAAATGTTGTCCATCCTGAGAAGGATACAACATGAGGTCTGCTTGGGAGATAATGTCTGAATTGCGAACGAACCCGCCAGGAGTTCCAGACAGTTGATGTGTAGAGATAACTCCTGGGGAGACCATCTTTCTCCTGTGGAGATATCTCCGGAACGCGCTCCCCAGCCCCAACGGCTGGCGTCGGATTCTATTGTAATCTCGGGTTGCGAGCCGAAAATTGCTCTGCCGTTCCACGCTTCCACGTGGCCCAGCCACCACTGCATTTCCTCCCTCACTGCTTGCGACAACGGGACTAGATCCGTGTAAGACAGACCTTTTTGGCGATGTTGAATTTTTAACCTCTGCAGGGCCCTGTAATGGAGAGGGCCCGGGAAAATCGCCTGAATGGAGGAGGCCAGTAATCCCACTACTCTGGCAATGGTTCTGAGAGAGACCATCTGCTTGTTGAGGATTGCCATAATCTCCTTCTTGAGGTCTTTCAACTTTGTCTTGGGGAGGCTCAATTGGGCCGCTTGGGAGTCTATCACGAAACCCAGAAAATCTATTGTCTGTGTTGGGCAGAGAGAGGATTTGGGTTCGTTGATCACAAACCCCAAATTTTGCAAGAGAGACATTGTTAGCTGAAGATGTCTCGTGGCTAACTCCGGACTCTGCGCCATGATTAGGATGTCATCCAGATAAATAATCATGCGAACACCCTGTTCCCGCAGGTGAGCCACTACCGGCTTCATCACCTTGGTGAAGCGCCGAGGAAAGCCCGAAAGGAAGTGCCAAATACTCGAACCACTGATCTCTCCATTGGAATTGTAGGAAGCGCCGATGTGGTGGAAAAATGGGAATGGAAAGGTAAGCGTCCTTGAGGTCTAGCCTGACCATCCAGTCCCCTTTTTTCAGTAAGTCCGCCAAAAGATGGATCCCCTCCATCTTGAAATGCTTGTAGATGAGAAATTGATTGAACTCTCTCAAATTCAAGACAAGTCTGTGGCCACCGCCCTTCTTCTGAACTAAGAAGACATTGCTGCAAAAACCGTGAGGCCTGCTGTTGCAGGGAGCTATCGCGTGTTTTCGCAGCAATTCGCCTATTTCGTTGTCTATAAAAATACATTCGTGTTGGGAAAAATTGAGTTGTCTGGGGTGCGTGTCCTGAAAAGGCGTTCCATAGAACTACAGGTGGAAACCCTGAACAGTCTGTATTACCCATGCGTCCTGAGTTAATGTCTGCCAATTGTGGATAAAGAACTGTGTCCGACCTCCCAATGGTAATGGAGAAATATCTGTTACATGTACCTGCAGAATTTTGCGCCTGGAATCCTGCTCTGTTCCCACCTCCGTGGAAACGGCGTCTGCTGAATCGACGCCGTGTGGGATAGAAGGTACCCCCTCTCGTTGAATCCCACTCTCCTCTGCCGCGACCATAGTCACCTCTCGGGGGACCTTGATTGTAGAAACGGCCTGACGAGCGTCCCTTGCCTCGTCTGGCCCTGTTAAAAAAGGCCTTGCTGGAAGACACATTTTAGGCCAGATTGCGCTTTGTCGAGCGATGTAAATGTCCCCACGTACTTTGACACATCCTTTACAAAGCGATCCCCGAAGAGATTGCCGTCAGCTAGGGGTCCCGGCTCTGCGGCGGCCAGGTCAGTGAGGTTCGAATCCATGCGCATGAGCAAGGATTTGCGCCTTTCGGTGGAAATGGCGCAATTGGCGTTGCCAAGGAGGCAGATCGCCCTTTGGGTCCATCCTGCCAAGATATCCGGATCCACTGGTGTTGCCGCTTCTTTGGCCACCAGGGCCATCTCCAAGATCTTTGCCAAAGGCCCTACCACATCTAGGAGTTTGTCTTGACACCGCGCCAAGCGCGGTCGATCCCTTTCTTGGGATCTTTTGCAAACTTTTTTAGAAACGTGAGAAGACTAACGTCGATCTCGGGGGTCTCTGCCACCTTGTCCGGCAGATCGGGTCGAGGGCACTCTGACCGGAGCCTATTGCGGACCTCCTTGTCGAACCCTTTGCGAAGGTTCTCGTGCAAGTACTCAGTGACTTCCGGGGCCGGGGCCCAGTCGGAAAAACGGGGGTGCACAATGTCACTTGGGTTAAACGTAAACGGGGTATTAGCTGGAGTATCGGGATTCAAAGAAGCAACCTTCTTAGCCTTCTTTTTGGGGGGTGCTTCTTCATCGGTTGTGTCAGTGTCGGTGTCAGTGTTTGTGTTGTCCGTATCCACATAAACCCTTTGCTTGCTCTTTGCTTTGCCACCTGTGGAATACCCATGCTCTCCTGTCTCGGTCTGGGGTAGGGAATTTAACACATTTGAATGTGGCCATCGTCCCTCCTTCGCTGTGTCTTTGTCCGAAGGGGCCTCAAGCTTGGGTTTGTTTTTCCCGAACCCATGGCGTTTAGCAAAGCTTTCAAGCTGCTTCGTGATTGGTTTTAAGGTAGCCGCCAATGCTTGTTGCACAGTGTTTGGTACTGTGCTCTCTAATGCCTTGTTAACAGAGTGCTGGACGGATGCATCCAGTGCCTCAACAATGTTGTCTTCAAGGACAGTCTCCTGCTGTCCCTCATAATAAACATCCTCCTCATCATCCTGATATCTCACCCAGTCCTCCATGTTAAATCAGAAATAGTGACTGCGGTGAGGAATAAATGTTAATATTTAGATCAATGGAGGAGTAATGGGGGGGGCCAGCCCACTTGCACACTTGTAATAATTCTCAGTAGAGTACCAAGCACCCTCAGCAAAGCTGTACTCAGATTATTGCAGCCAAGAGGCTTAAGAGCCAAAATTAACTTATTTGGAGCGTGTGCCCACTCCCACAAGGCGATTATTCTTACTGCCGATCAGGCGTCCTGCAAACCCATGTGAATCTCCGCGTGATTAGCGGTCAAAACTTCGAAAAAACGGGACGATCGCGACGTGCGCAGCCCAATACCAGCCCAAATTAAGCCCAAAACAAGCCCAAAATGAGCCCAATTGGGCTGCGCACGTCGGACGTAATTCACTCGGCTCGTGTGTTGTTGTCGGGCGACGAGGCAAGCCCAGAACAACTGCGCGGTGAACGCGCGACCGAACGGTCTTAAAGTCCGCGAAAGCGGAGAGGTACTCCCGCTCCCGTCGGAGCGAAGGAAATTGACAACGGTAGCAGCGCTACCAACACGGTCAGTGACCTGCCCCAGCGCGCGCAGCGCGATAATAAAATATACTTAAATCACGTTCAAAACAATCACAGGCAAAGGATATAATACTTTGGCAAATACATAATGATACACAATAAAATATTGATACCCAATAATAATAAGCCAACGCACAAAGCGCAAAATGAATAAAGTATTGAGAGAGCACTTAACTCTGCTATGAGCAGCAAAGAAAGAGGATCATGAGACTGTGTTGATGGCTCTTATTGGGGCTGATGGGGCGTGACTGATGCAAGAGCATCATGGGCAATGTAGTTTTTGTTACTAAATAAACGTTTTTCATTGGCTGCTGTGTTGACAGTAAAAGAAAGAGAAAGCATAATCCGAAGCCTCCGGTCCTGTAATAGAATTGCAGTTACCTTGGTGTTAAAAGGGACTTGATTTGAATGGTGCAGCAGGTGCAGTGGCACTGGGGCCAAACACTCTAGGGACCCCACTAAACCCAGATTATTGCTAAAATGTAAAACTAAATGGGCAGTCACAAATGCAGTTACCTTGCAGCCAACAGGGTCATTTCAATGGTGCAGCAGGTGCAGTGACACCAGGACCAAAAGCAATAGGCACCCCACTAAACACCTAAAATTGCTATATTTTAGTACTAAATAGGCAGTCACAAGTGCAGTTGCCTTGCAGACAATAGGGTCATGATTTGAAAGGTGCAGAAGGTGCAGTGGCATCGGGGCCAAAATTGTCATAACTCCACTAAACACCAAATATTGCTATATTTTACTACTAAACAGGCAGTCACAAGTGCAGTTATCTAGCAAGCGCTAGGGTCATGATTTCAAGAGTGCAGCAGGTGGAGTGGCACCAGGAACAAAAGCTCCAGACACCCCACTAAACACCGATTAGCCCTATATTTTACAACTAAACAGGCAGTTACAAGTGCAGTTATCTTTCAGGCACTAGGGTCATGATTTGAATGGTACAGCAGGTGCAGTGGCACCAGCCCACAAAGTTGTCAGAACACCTCTAAACACCCAATATTGCTATATTTTACTACTAAACAGGCACTCACAATTGCATTTACCTTGCAGTTGAAAGGGGCTTGATTTAAATGGTGCAGCAGGTGCAGTGGCCAGCGGCCAAAAGTTGTCATAACTTCACTACACACCAAATATTGCTATATTTTACTACTAAACAGGGAATATATGACGTTACAACGCAAACAATTACAACACATGCTTTTACAACGCGGTTTTTACATCGCAACTACCATTACATTGCATGATTTTACAACGCATGCCATTACAACGCATTTTTAAAAACTACCATTACAACGCATTCCATTACAACGCATACCATTACAACGCATACCATTACAACGCATAATATTTTTAGGGCAACAGTAGGGTAAGTGTTGGATAGTGCAGGGGTAAAAATTACTATTCCCACTCCAGTGAGTGCAACAGTAGGGTAAGTGTCGGATAGTGTAGGGGTAAAAATTACTATTCCCACTCCAGTGAGTGCAACAGTAGGGTAAGTGTTGGATAGTGTAGGGGTAAAAATTACTATTCCCACTCCAGTGAGTGCAACAGTAGGGAAAGTGTTGGATAGTGTAGAGGTAAAAATTACTATTCCCATCTACCCCAAAACCCATACCCACCCTAAAACTAAAAAACCTCTATTACTTACCTTATAATGCGTTGTAATGGCATGCGTTGTAGTGACATGCGTTGTAATGGCATGCGTTGTAATGGCATGCGATGTAAAGGCAGTTGCATTGTAACAGCTTTGTTATAAAAGTAGTGCGATGTAATGACTGCGTTGTAATGGATGTATTCCCTAAACAGGCAGTCACAAGTGCAGTTATCTTACAGGCAACAGGGTCATTATTTGAATGATGCAGCAGGTGCAGTGGCACTGAGCCCAAAAGCTCTCAGAACTCCTCTAAACACCTAATATTGCTATATTTTACAACTAAACAAGTGGTCATAAATGCAGCTATCTAGCAAGCACTAGGGTCATGATTTCAATAGTGCAGCAGGTGCAGTAGCACTGGGCCCAAAAGTTGTCAGAACTCCTCTAAACACATAATATTGCTATATTTTTTTTAAACCTTTATTTATATAAGAGTAAAAGGCACAATCATTATTTCTTTACACGCAGTAATATAGCGAGTACAGTCCAAATAGTATACATCCTTTGTTACTTACTATGTAGATTTACAAGAACGTTTATACCTGATCACTTAATATTGCTATATTTGACTACTAAGCAGGCAGTCACAATTGCAGTTACCTTGCAGTTAAAAGTGACTTGATTTGAATGGTGCAGCAGGTGCAGCGTCACTTGGGCCAAAAGCTCCCCACTGAACCCAGATTATTGCTAAAGTTTACTACTTACTTGGAAACCCCAATGGGATCGCATTAAACAGGTAAGTCAATTTAGGGAGTATGACCATCTTTACCAAATTTACCTTCCCGTAAATAGTCAAAGGAAGATTCCTCCACCTACTAAAGAGTCGGTCTATTTCCTTTGTAATTTTATTTAAATTAATCAAGGGATTTTATCCAAATCTTTGACAATATGGATACCTAAATACCTAAAGTCACTACTGATTAAACCCCTCCATTGGTCAATGTTCCAACACATCACCTCGGTCTTTAAGGTATTAACTAGGTAACCAGAGAAAGAACCGAACTCCATTAGTAGGGCTTCAACCCGAGGGATAGTCGCCTCGGGGTTGTTAGTATATAGAATCAAATCGTCAGCATATAAAGCCAACTTACAGCTATACTGTTGAGACTTGAAGGGGTAAATTAAATCGTCCAATCTGATAGCTTGGGCTAAAGGCTCTATATAGAGGTCGAACAAGAGAGGGGAGATGGGACAGCCCTGTCTTGTTCCTCTCTGAATATTAAAACTGGCGGTTAACATGCCGTTCAGAAGAATCCTAGCAGTGGCCCCTTGATAACAATTCTTTAAGGTTTGAATAAAGATAGGGCCAAAGCCCATTGCTTCTAATACCTCCCAGAGATACACCCAACAGACCCTATCGAAGCCTTGGCAGCGTCCAGGGCCACAATGGCCAGAGGATCAGATCTTCCAATGGCCAGGTCGATGTTACCTATTAACAATTGTGTCTGTTCCTGGATGTACCTCCCCGCTATAAAACCCTTCTGATCGGCATGAACCAGATTTGGTGCTATTTTAGCCAATCTCCCTGCCAAAATGCCCATAAAGATCTTATAGTCGGCATTCAGCAGGGAGATTGGACGATAGGAATCAGCTTTCAAAGGATCTTTCCCTGGTTTTAGTATCAAAACAATAGTCGCCTCCTTCCACGATTTGGGGACTTTACCAGAAAGACAATATACTGAGGCGAAAGTGGCACCCAAAGCTGGAGTCAATTCTTCCACTAGAAGTTTATATACTTCGTTTGGAAGTGCATCAGTGCCTGCTGCCTTTTGCTCTTGCATTTTTTTATTTGATCTTTTATCTCTTCGAGCGTAATAGGAGCCTCTAAAATGTCCCGACTTTCAACTGTGAGAGTTAGTAATGATTTACTCTTCAGCCAAGATTGTATATAGCCTATCGACGGAACTAAATCTTTCTTTATAAAGGTCTGAGAACAGGGAAAGCAGACACGCTTGCAAGTCTTCAATATTACAAGACTTATCTCCATTACTGTTTATTATTAATTCATTGATATTATTTTTTGAGCGGTCCACTCTTGCTTTCCAAGCCAAAAGGGCACCAGCCTTCTCCCCGTATTCAAAATTTTGCATACTCTTTATAAGCCATTGTGCCTTACATTTTGCATCTAATATGCCCCTGTATTCTTGCCTGGCACATTCCAGGTCACCCTGAACTTGGGACAGCTTCCTTGGACTACCATGATTTAATTTATTCCTCTCGTCCTCTAACTGGAGTATTCTCTCCTCCATGGTACGGAGCTCTCGAGCCTCGGCCTTTTTTTAAAAGCTATAAGTCCAAGAAGCCTACCCCGCAAGTTAGCCTTAAAGGCATCCCAGATAAAATCCATAGAGGTTGAACCCATATTCAAAGAGAAGAATTCTAAAGATGATATCTTAATGGCCTGAATTATCTCTAAATCCAGGAGCATGGCTCTATTTAGAGTCCATCTAGGTAGAAATTGATATGTTTTACTAAGATAGGAAAAAAGAATTGGGGCGTGATCAGAGAGATGGCTTGGTAAAACTAACATCTCTAATAAGCCGACCAAAGTAGGCCTATCTGTTAAAATATAATCGATCCGAGAGGAGTGACCATATTTTTTGCTGTAATATGTAAAACCCTGCAGGTCTCCCTCCCTTGCCCTCCAAACATCTACCAGATCTAAGTCGTGAAACATGTTTACCAAAGCACGACGGACTCGGGGACCCCTACGTAATGACTTAGATTGGATCTATCTTTTAATGGATCTATAAGGACATTAAAGTCACCACCTATAATCAATGGAGGAGTTACCAATAGCAATTTAGATTGTAACTTACATATACATGACGGATCGTCAACATTAGGTCCATAAAATGATCACATATTAACTCCGACCCTCCAAGGTCCATCTGCGCTATTATCCACCTCCCGGACTGATCCGTCTGTACTGATTTACTTAAGCAATTAACCCCACGCTTAACCAAAATTGCCACACCTCTACTATTGATTGTCTGTTGTGAAGTGCAATAACATTGTATCCAAGACACTTTTGAAAATATTGCACGACTTTCTATGAAACTAAGATGGGTTTCCTGAATGATACATATCTGAGCTGAAGAGAGTTCAATATACTTCAGAATCAATCTTTGCCTACAGGGGCACCTTAGGCCGTTCACATTCCAAGAGATAAATGTGACCTTTTTATCTTTTAGTGAAATACCTGCCATTAACTTGCAAACGTTTTATACCAACAGAGCAGACCTTCTTCAAAATTATGTGAGATGAGTTTCCATTTTTTTATTTTTTACCCACAGCTCCCCACCCAGTGAACCTCTCGCCCCCCTCCCCTTACCCATCCCCTCCCTCTGTGCCCCTAACCCAAACCCCGCTTTCCCGTGAGGAACCCTCCCTTCCAATAGGCGCAGCCTATTCGGTCTCTACTCCTCCGGGGCTAATGAAATATATTAAGTCTAAAGTCTTACTTGGGTCCAGCTGCCTATTAGTTACATAGCTCCTTCCCCCCGCGGTCCCCCTCTCTCCCCCTGATCCAATTTAATTTTTGCGATGAGGGCATCAGCCTCTTCGGTTGTATAGATCTGATGCATATGATTATTCCACATTACGCGCAGGAATGCGGGAAACTTCAGCTGAGCCTTTGCCCCCATATTATTTAACTCCTCAAGCCTTTTCCCCAACTCCCACTGCCTTACTGCAGTAATGTGGGAAATATCAGATCTTATGAGAAATGAGAATGGACTTAAACCCTCAAATTTTATTTTGCCTTCCTTAAGGGCTAAAGACAAAATCTCCTCCTTAACGGAGTAAGACAGAAAATTGACCAAGATCTTCCTAGGTTTTTGCCTAGCTAGATTCCTCTTAAACGGATCCCGATGCACCCTTTGTATCTCATGGACTAAGTCCACTTCAGATGAATTCTTGAGAACAGTCCCTTAACAAAGAGATCACAAAGCCTTTAATATCAGACCCTTCAAGGGCTTCGGGTACATTCAAAAGCCTTACATTGTTCTTCCTTGAGTGGTTTTCTAGACGTTCCAAGACCTTCTTTAAGTTCCTTATTCTGAACCAATAGCTTGGCCACTTCTGAAGAGGTTGTACAGATAGTCTCTTTGATCTTAGGGATCTCTAGCTCAATTGCATCAGTTCTTAAGGTGACTTCATCTAATCTCTTGGTCAGTACTTCGCAGGAGGCCTGAATGGCAGCCTGATTCGCCTCAGAAACCAGAAATCTACTGGTCATCTCAGCCTGGTTCGTCTCAGAAATAGTAAATCTACTTGACATTTCATCCTTCAATGCAAGTAGGATTTCTGCCAGAGGACGTGTTGTATCTATGGGGTCTTTAATCGCGTTGTCATCTAAAATTTCCAACGTACTCGAAGATGCTCCCTGAAGATCAAGTGCAGCCAAAACGGAGTACCTATTCGAAAGGCTCACTTCTGAGTGCACCACTGATAAATCTTCTTGTTGAGCACTTGACATCTCTGCGCTTACTATACATGCTTCCATCTGTGAATGAGGGGAAGATGACTTATAGATGCCATCGGCGGACTCAAAGAGCTATATTCACCCACCTGGGGGCTCACTTGGCTCTTATTCTTCAGGAGATCACAGCCGGAGGCAGTTGAAGTATTCATGGAGGACATAACCTTGTAATATGTTTTCAATGAGGAGTGAATTTAATTTGGGGGAGTGATATCTTCTTACCCCTGCCTCTGCCCTTCTTCTTACCTACTTCCTCCCCTTGGGAGCAACCTCACCTTTCGTGTCACCTTTCTGCTTGCGCTTTCGTGCAAAGGCTTTTATTTCAGAGACAGGTGGAGAGACTCTAGGAGGAAAATTAGATTTGATGATATCAATATTGTTGGATGAATGCGCCACTCTTGTCCGCAAGATATACCTATTTATTTTAGGTGGTGAGGCGCCTGCTCTCTCTGTCACTGTATCACCACTTTTCTCCATACAGTATAGGTGAACCTCCTCCACTGTGAATAATTTCGAGATGGAAATAAGGTTCAGAGCAAGATTGGGAGTTTTATATGGGGCGAGAAAGGCGCGAGGCTCTCTTGGAAAAAGCTGAGGCGTAAGCTAATTAAAGGGGGCCTGGCTCTTCCGGATATTAGGTGGTATATGGTTGCGTTCCAATTTAAAGGTACTCGGATGTTGCTCTTAAAACCGGAGGAGTCAGCGTGGGGAAGATTGTTGGGGAAATGGTTACAATGGAGGGTGGTGGAGGTGGAGAGGGTTTTGTATAAATTTGGGGCCCCAAAGTACTTTAAGCGAGTACGTCTCAAAGTTCTTAAGGCAGCCTTGGAAACATGGCATAAAGTGAAGTGTAGATGGGGATTGGATATTATTCAGACTTCGCTCCAATATGGGACTCCCGGTACCCCCAATGCTTGCGGGATAGTTTGGCAGTACCTATTAAGAGGGCGGGCATTAATACTTGGTCGGAACTGTTAGACACAGAGGGGATCCATCCCTGGGAACTGCTCAAGGCCAAGATCGGTATGGGGTTCTCCAGGTTTAAGTATTTACAACTTGTTTCCTGGTTTGAAGCAGAAAAGGAGGAGGTTAGAGGTAACTGGGAAACGGAGTTTTCTCTTCAAACACCGCATCCAATAAAGAAGGAGATCTCTTTGTGGTATAACAAGTTTTTGGATGCGGAAGACCAGGAGATCCCATCACAGTCCTCAGTGTGGAATCACTCTCCTTTGAATCAATCATCGATGACCTGTATGAGCCCTCCTGAAAATATTATACAAATTTGTTAAACCAGCATGCCTAAAAAAGAATCACTTTTTTGTTATTAATAGGCTTTACTATACGCCAGCCAAAATAGCCAAGTTTGCCCTGCAATCTGTTCCTAAATGCCCCAGATGTATGACTTCCAAAGCTGATGATATCCATTTCTTTTTTGAGTGTCTTGAATTGAGAAAGTTTTGGAAAGAGGTGGGAGACGCTATATGTGGCATTTTAAAGCGCCTGTTGAAGTCAACCTATCTCTAGTGTTTTTTGGCGACGATGGATCGTTCAGTTTGAATGCATCACAGCTACAGCGTGGACTGTTATTATACTTGATACTTCTCGCCCGGAGAGAGGTTTGTAAGAAATGGAAAGACCCCCTACCCCCGAAGAGTGATGACTGGCTGAAGGCTGCTTTTGCTATGCTGCGCATCGACTTGGTTGGTGCAGGGAAAGCACGACTAATATCTGGCAGCCGCTTTTGAGTTGGGGTCATAACCTGAGACTAATATAATCAGTCCTATGATTACACCAAGTTCCAACTAAATTTGGGCCGGTCTGGGCGACCTAAGCAAGTGCGGTAAGTCAAAGGGCGTCTAGACAGAAATATTGGCTTTGTAAAGATCCGCAGAAGCTTATTGGTAAGATGAGGACAAAAAAAAAAAAAAAAAAAAAAAAAGTTTACTACTAAACAAGACAGTCACAAGTGCATTTATCTAGCAGGCATTAGGGTCATGATTTCAATGGTGGAGCAGGTGCAGTAGCACCAGGATCAAAAGCTCTAGGCAACATACTAAACACCCAATATTGCAATATTTGACTACTAAACAGGCACCGGCAGTCACAAGGGCGGCTACCTTGCAGACAACAGGGTCCTGATTTGAATGGTGCAGCAGGTGCAGTGGCACTGGGCCCAAAAGTTGTAAGAACATCTCTAAACACCTAATATTGCTATATTTTACTACTATACAGGCAGACACAATTGCAGTTATCTTGCAGCTAAAAGGGGCTTGATTTGAATGGTGCAGCAGGTGCAGTGGCATCGGTGCCGAAAGCTCTAGGCACCACACTAAACGGAGAATATTGCTACAATTTACTCCTAAAACAGGCAGTCACAAGTGCAGTTATCTAGCAGGTACTAGGGCGATGATTTCAATGATGCTACCAGTGCAGTGGCATCTGGGCCATAAGTTGTCAGAACTCCTCTAAACACCAAATATTGCTATATTAACTACTAAATAAGCAGTCACAAGTGCAGTTACCTTGCAGGCACTAGGGTCATGATTTCAATGGTGCAGCGAAACCGGGGCCCAAAGCTCTAGGAACCCCTCTAAACACCAAATATTGCAATATTTTACTACTAAATAGGCAGTCACAAGTGCAGTTACCTTATAGGCAATAGGGCAAGGATTTGGATGGTGCAGCAGGTGCAGTGGCACCGGGCTCAAAAGTTGTCAGAACTCCTCTAAACACAAAATATTGCTATTACATCATTTAATTCTATGAATTCCCTCATTCATTTCATTTTTCAAATTTTTGCTATTACTTACCCGCAATATACCACTAGTAACAGCACAATATATTGCCTTTTTGTACATAAACAAGTCATAACACTTTAACAGACCCTCTGCAACTTATATTGTACAACTACTCAGCAAGCTACAATTTACAACAAAAAACAATACTGTATGGGTTCCAGAGTAGTGTGCTACTGGTCAAAAACACTTCAACTCCCCCATCCCAGGGGTAGCAAGTGCTATATAAATGCAAACCTTTTTTCCTTCTTTATCCCTCCACTATCCTTCTCAATCCAAATAGCTGACTAACATATCCACCACTTAAATTACCTTCATATTTTCACAATACTAATTCACCACTAATCCTTTCTGGGTTCCAAAGTAGCATGCTACTCGCCGAAAAAGCGCTTCAACACCCCATCAGGGGTAGCAAGCGCTATATAAATGTAAACCATTTTCCCTTCTCTATCCCTCCACTATCCTTCTCCATCCAAATAATTGACTAACATATCCACCACTCAAATTACTTTAATATTTTCACTATACTAATTCACCACTAATCCTTTTTGGGTTACGAAGTAGCGTGCTACTCGCGGAAAAAACGCTTCAACACCCCGTCAATGATAGCAACAGTTATATAAATGCAATCCTTTTTCCCTTTTCTATCCCTCCACTATCCTTCTCAATCCGAATAACTGACTAACATATCCACCACTCAAATTACTTTCCTACTTTCACTATACTAATTCACCACGAATCCTTTACGGGTTCCGGAGTAGCGTGCTACTCGCCAAAAAAACGCTTTGACGCTTCATCAGGGGTTGCAAGCGCTATATAAATGCAATTACAATTACATAGGCGAAACCTAATTAATTTACCAATGCTTGTTTAGGTTGAAGCCAACCAGACAATGTTGAAACCTACCTGGCTTGCTAAAGACATCTTGGGGACATTCAGAAAGCTGATCTAGGAATGCTTTCCCGTTGTTGCTTTGTGATTTGTAACTCACATTTTCTGGCTTTCTATTTGCTGTCTTTATTTGCTTCAAACTGTCCAGCTTGAGTTTGTCCCTCCAGGTGCCCAAACCTTGTTTACTGTATTCTTCCACAAACTCACTTTCTGTAAACAGTCCTTTAAATCTTGCTCTCATCTTGTCACATTTGCTGTGCATTTAAAGACAGAGGTCAAATGTCACGCTCTCTCTTCCAAAGGAGCTTGGTGTTTACTTTTCTTTCCCTGACTTCAAAGTGAGAGAATTATGTGACAATCCTGCTGAGTAGCCATGTAAGATGTTTTTTTTCTAGCACAGAAAACAAATGAAATGTGTTGATGTTTCAGAATCAGTATACATGAAGCACTTTTTTTGTTAATTTTTAAGTGTGGTGGAAAGAAATATTTGAATACGCTCAAAACACATCAATACACTAGATGATGACATTTGCACACATTATCGTTTGTGTGCAGTAAAACCAGTATTTCGGTGCAGATGTAATGGCTATTTTAATTGAAAATGTGTTGTTTGTAATGGCAGTGCACTACCACACCACACATATTTCACACTATGCCACTCCACTCCACTCTATGCCCTTCTACTCTATGGCATGCCACTCCATTCTACGACACTCCACTCTACGACATGCCACTCCACTCTAAGACACTCTACGAGACGCCACTTGACTCCACGCCACTCCAATCTACAACACTCACTCCATAACACAACACGCCACTCCACTCTATGCCCCTCCACTCCACTATACCCCACTCCAATCTACCCCACTTCACTCCAATCTATTCCACTCCACTCCAATGTACCCCAATCTACTCCACTGCAATCTACCCCACTCCACCCAATCTACCCCACTCCACTCCACCCACTCCAATCTACCCCACCGCAATTTACCCACCCCACTCTACCCCAATCTTCCCCACTCCAATCCAACCCATTTTAATCTACCCCACTCAAATCCAATCTACCCCACTCCACTCCAATCTACCCCAGTGCACCCCACTACGATTCAATCTACCCCACTCAACTCCAATCTACCCCACTCCACTCTAACCCACTCCATTCCAATCTACCCCACTTCACTCAATATAGCCAAATCACTCCCACCACACGCCAATCTACCCGACTCCACCCCAAGCTACCACACTCTACTCAAATCTACCCCACTCTGCCCCAATCTACCCCAGTCTACCCCACGCCAATCAACTAAAATTTACCTCACTCCAATCTACCCAATCCATCCGATTCCAATGTACCCAATCCAACCCACTTCATTCTACCCCTCTCCGCTCCACTCCAGTCCTATTTACCCCACTCCATTCCAATTTACCCCACTCCACTGCAATCTATTCAACTCCTCTCCACTCTAATCTACCCCCACTCCACTCCAATCTACCCCACTCCACCACAATCTACCCTACTCCAATCTCCCACAACTTACCCCACTCCAATCTACCACAATCAACCTCACTCCAATCTACCACAATCTACCCTACTCCACTTCAATCTACCACACTCCAATCAACCCAATCTACCCCACTCCACTCTACCACTCTCCACTCTACCCAAATAAATCTACCTTACACCACTTCGCTCCAATCTAACCCACTCCAATCTATCCCATTCCAATCTAACCCACTCCACCCTAATACACCCCACCCTGCTCCAATCTACCCCACCCTAATCTACACTACTCCAATCTACCCCTCCCCAATCTACCTCACCCCAATCTACCCCACTTCATCTACCCCTATCTACTCCACTCCACTCTACCACAATCTACCCCACTCCACCCAAACCCACTCTACACCACTCCACCCCACCCCACCCCAATCAAACCCAATCCACTCCAATCTACCCCACTCAAATTTCCCCACTCCAAACTACCCCACTCCAATCCTTCCTTTTCAGTCTACCCCACTCCAATCTACACCACTCCGTTCCAATCTACCCTACTCTAATCCACCCATTCTGCCCCACTCCACTCTACCCTAATCTACCCCACTATGCTCCACTCCAATCTACCCCACCCTACTACACTCTTCCTCGATCTATCTCACTTCACTTGAATCTAGACACCACTCCAATCTATTCAACTCCACTCCAATCTACCCTACTCCACTCTACACAAATCTACCACATGCCATTCCACGCTACTGCACTCCACTTCACTCAAATCTACTACATTTCACCCACATCCAGTCGAATTTAACCCACTCCACCCCAATCTAACCCACTTCCCCAATCAACCCCACCCAGTCCCCCTCCAATCTACCGTACACCCATCCACCCCACATTACCCTACTATATTCTACCCCATCCAATCCACCTCATTCCAATCTACCCCACTCCCCTCTACCCCAATCCACTCCACTGCAATCTACCCTACTCCAATCTATACCACTCCAATCTACCCCACACCTCTCTAACCAACTCAACTCCAATCTACCCCACTCTATCCCACTCCAAACTACCCCACTCCTATCTATCTCACTCCAATCCCCAGTCCACTCCAATCTACCCCACTTCACTCCAATCTACCCTACAATAATCCAACCAATCTATCCCACTCCAATCTACCCCATTCAACTCTACTCCACCCTAATATACTTCACTCCAATCTACTCCTCTCCACTCCTATCCACCCCACTCCACTCCAATCTACCCCACTCCACTCCAATCTACCCCAATCAACTGCACTCCACTCTTCCCCAATCTATCCCACTCTACTCCAATCTACCCCAATATATCCTACTCCACTCTACCCAATCTTCCCGATCTA
Organism: Calotriton arnoldi; assembly: GCA_963921515.1. NCBI lineage: Eukaryota > Metazoa > Chordata > Amphibia > Caudata > Salamandridae > Calotriton > Calotriton arnoldi. The sequence continues at coordinate 689,503 of CAWUFW010000037.1, read as the reverse complement.
CCCCACTCCAATCTACACCACTCCACCGCAATCTACCTTACTCCACCCCAGTCTACTCCAACTTGATATACCCTACTCCAATCTACCACGCTAATCTACCCAAGCTCCCCACTCCAATCTGCAACACTGCATCCCACTCCAATCTACCTCTATCTACCCAATCCACCCCACTCCATTCTATCCCACTCTACCCCACTCCACTTTACGCTAATCTGCCCCACTTCACTCTACCCTATTCCACTCTACCCCAATCTACCCCACTCCAATCTAACCTACTCCACTCCACGCCTCTTTTAGCCATGCTGAACAGCAGCCACACTGGTGTACATAATTGCTAAAACACATTGTCAAAGCCAATAGCTCTTGCGCAGGCGAGACCTATTGGCTTTGCCAATGCTTGTTCTGTTTGTGGACCTGTTTTATGGTCTGCTGGGCCAGTTTTTACAGTTGATTTCTCTGATATTAAAACAGTGCCTGTAGCATGCTCAAATTCATGCAGTCTTCCATACCTTGCAAAACACTTCTACAGCGTGTCTTTACAAGTTCTAAACTGCCCCAATTTGCAAACATGGGCCAATCTTTTAGCTATCTAATGCACTAATGTTTACCAATGGTTGGCTTTAATGTTACTCTTATTTGCTTAGTTCTTATTCGATGGCTTTCCTTGTCCCAGCTAGTCCACCTTGTGTTTGTCACTCTCCATAACCTCTTTAACATCTCTTTGATTGGCTGTCGGCTTCTACGCTTCCACTGCTCACTTTCAGGGAATTTCGTTTTCTTTTTGGTTAAGGGCTCCATAAGAAGGCATGTGTTTTCCAGCCCTTTCCTTCTCTCCACTGTGTGCTCCCCCCAAATGCTCCCACCCCTATGCTCGTGTTTCTCTCTCATGCACTTCTTCTCTCCTCTCCCCCCTTGAGCTCTGTGTTGTTCTCTTCCTCCTGTGCTTCTCCCCATGTTGCTGTCATTTTTGTGTGCTTCTCGCTCTCTTGTATGCTTCTCTCCCCCACCACTCGCATAGGACCAGGACCCCCCAGGTTGTTCCCGGCCCCATCAGAACCCACAAATCAAGACTTGACGACCAGAGCTGTGGGTAAAAGAGGCCATGTTTATTATAAACCATCACATATAAACATGACAATATATAACCAATAAGATTCAAATTTCATGCGACATAGATTTATCAAATTCGATCACTGAAAGATATTTTTATTTATGTTGATCATCACTTCATAATCTATCAGCAGAAATGACAGAACTTAATTTATCGACAAAGAATGTTCTCTACCGCTCCAGCACTAAGGGGCCTTCTGGCTCGCGCCCCCCAACTGAGAACCACGCAAGGCGCAACCCACCTGCGTCCTTGAGAGCTGAGCCCCTGCCATCTGGTCCTTGTCCGCCACCTGAGGGGCTCACCCCTCCACCACCAGGCTGCCCATTGGGGCTCGTAGGGTATAACCAGGGGCTGATGCCCCATGCCCTAGTTTGTAAACTGGCGCCCTTGCCCCCAGCCGGTGTCTCCATTCTCTCTGGGGTGAGCTTACCGTATCTCCCCCTCAGTGCTGGCCTAGGGAGTATGCAGGAGGACTCCCCTTAACAAGGCAATTTATGTGGCCTCCTTACCGCCACTCTTAATTCAACTTCCAACACCTTCCCAAGCTCTACCTCTAGGGATGGGTGGGTGGGAGATTCATGAAGTCCACTGCACACGGGGCCGGCGCTGTAAGAAGAGAGGACGAGGGCCTGGGCAATGTGCCCTAAATAGGCCCCCCACCATCTCCTCCCCTCCATTACCGGCCCCGGCAGGAAGTGACGTCAGTCTCGCCCCGGAAGTACTTCTCGCTGTTCTTTGCGTCGACCAATCCCTCAGCCAGGAGCCATGAGGGCGTGGCCGGGGTCCCGTGTCCTAATGGCGCGCTGCCTTATAGTACGCGCTTTTCTATAGTACCCGGACCCCCCAGGTTGTTCCCGGCCCCGCCCCCATCAGAACCCACAAATCAAGACTTGACGACCAGAGCTGTGGGTAAAAGAGGCCATGTTTATTATAAACATGACAATATATAACCAATAAGATTCAAATTTCATACGACATAGATTTATCAAATTCGATCACTGAACGATATTTTCATTTATGTTGATCATTACTTCATAATTAGGGCTCCCGGTTTTATGGTATTTATTTTTTTGACATTTCCGTCTGTATTTATCCATATTTATTTTTTGTGCATTTTCTCTGTATTTATCCATATTTCTTTTGGGTTTTGTGGAAAAATTAAGCTGAAATTAGCATATTTCCACATTTATTTAACCGGTAAATGTTTGAATGCCTACTAGGTTTCAATGCTGTAAACACGTGCAGAGGATAAATCAATGTACTTATAAGAAAATATGCAAATTTCAGTATCAACCGTGTGCATATCTACTGCTGTTAAAGCCTCTTTACTAAAATCCCTTTCTTTTTTAACCCTTACCTATCAATCCACACAGCTATTGGCCTGGCGGTCATGGCAGACAGTATTTAGCTTTACTCAAAAAGCAACCCAATTTCCGTTTTTATCCACATTTAAAAATAAATACAGACAAGAAAATAAATGTTTTCTGTCTGTATTTATCTGTAAAAATCAGTAAAAACGGAAAACAGGGAGCCTTATTCATAATCTATCAGCAGAAATGACAGAACTTAATTTATCGACAAAGAATGTTCTCTATCGCTCCAGCACTAAGGGGCCTTCTGGCTCACGCCCCCCCAACTGAGAACCACGCAAGGCGCAACCCACCTGCGTCCTTGAGAGGTGCGCCCCTGCCATCTGGTCCTTGTCCGCCACCCGAGGGGCCCACCCCTCCACCACCAGGCTGCCCATCGGGGCTCGTAGGGTATTACCAGGGGCTGATGCCCCATGCCCTAGTTTGTAAACTGGTGCCCTTGCCCCCAGCCGGTGTCTCCATTCTCTCTGGGGTGAGCTTACCGTATCTCCCCCTCAGTGCTGGCCTAGGGAGTATGCAGGAGGACTCCCCTTAACAATGTAAGGCAATTTATGTGGCCTCCTTACCGCCACAAGGGCGACCAGGGCCAACCGTCCTTCGCCCTCCCCACCACCAGACAACTTCAGAACCACCAAGTTCCATCGATCCACAGGCTCAGAGCCATGACAAATTCAAATGCCCGGATCCACCAGTCTGGGTCCTAGGTAGACATGTGCCCACCATTGCAGTGGACCATACGATCCCCATGCCTAATTTGTGGGAGCATTACCAAGCAGGCCCCTGCCCCGGGCACCGCTAGGCCATTCCGGCCTTCAAGGCACTTGGCCGAAACATTAAAAGGCACTTGACCGTAGTCCTGGCCCCCAATTTCGCCATGGCACTATGAGACCATGCTATCTTGGAAACGTCCTACCCCAATTGGGCGAATCCAGACAGAGCTTCCCTCGCGGCCCAGTGTCCCAGCCCAAACATATCATTACCTCCTAAATGTACGATAACCAACTCTGGGAACTGCAGTCCCCCATGGCACATGGAGTCTTCCACCCACTGCGAATGTGTGCGATCTGAAGGTCCCCGTCACTCACACGAAAGGGAGACACTCTCACAGCCCCCAGCTTCAACTCACACCGCTGCTGCCAACGAGCGATAAGTGGCCCATCGCGCGGGCAAGTGACCCAGCACCCACACAACTTTGGAAGACATACTACCTTAATCCCGTCCGGTGAAATATCCGGCTTGCTGCGCAAGCCGCAGTCCCAATTCTGATTTGAGTGACCGACTACATCAATCCCCCAGCTGCGATAGGTAGCCCAAACTATGTTATACACAAACTATGCACCAGTTTGCACCTGATGACGGATGGACATGTATGCCCCCGTGAGCCTTAACCGGCCTACTTCCTCCCTTTTATGCCGATTCGCGCTCCCCTACCGTCACCTTTCTAGTAGGCTCAGGTTAGAACCTCCCCTAGGGGGTGAGCTTGTCTGCATAAAACCCAGTGTGCAGGAACTGCAGACCTCTCCAGTGCACCGAGTCGCGATGCCCCTACCAGTTTGCTCCCTCTGAGGGCCCCCTAAAATGCCCCTGCACCTACTGCGGGAAATCAGGTAAGTTCGTCGGAGGAATGCCCCCTAAGTGGAGGTCAGCGCACATGTATCCTGCTAAGGTCTTACTCGTCCAGAAGGAATTGCCCTCATTCTGTGTCCCATAAGCTTGGCGAAGAAGACGATCACCGACCATTGGGCTCTCGCGTAGGATACAAGCCCGCTTTGTGATCCCCATAATTGCAAGCCGCCCCAAGTGGGCCTTCAGTGCTAAAGGGGGGGGGGGGTTTCATCTCCCGCGGACACGCAAAGGCCCTGTAAGCCCTAAGCACTTTCGGACCTGACTTCTGAGTGCGCTCGCAGAGCGAGGCCCCTACCAACTGTGATAGGGCCGGCCTCCAATCCACCGAAGAGATGTCGAGAACCTAGCCATCTGAGCCGCTGCTTGCATGGAGGCCTGATGGCCCCTTAATTTCAGCTTATGTTATGTGCGCAGCTGGAATCGTCTAAGCCTCTTCCCCGGCCAACCTTGCTGCTCAGAACCAGAACAGAAAACTGCAGGTGTAGCTGAAAGTGTCCCAGTGTCCAATACTTATACCAGGACAAGAACGTTCAGCCTATTCCTGTGAGGCCCCTCCTCTTGGCCGGGTGGACAGCGTCCACCCTTCGAAAAGAATGGGAATGCGCCCTCTACCAGCGTGCGCCCAACTTGTGCCCTGGAACTGGCTAGCAGCAGCAAATCTATCTTATTGGCTGAACCCGAGACTCAAACCCTATGAAGGACGGGTTACATAAGAGTGTATCAAGTGCACTGTTACACTAAAGGGAAGATTTCTAGCCCAGCCACGGGAAATTAAGTCAAGCCATCAATCCCTGAAAGGTCTGATCCTGGAGTAAGCTGGGTTAAGCACAGAAAAATACCGGACGCAGAAGAGGTGTGCCTAAACACCAAAGAATTAAATGATGCCTAGATGGGTGGCATATGCAAAAACAACAGTTGATGGACAGAATGCAGAACAATGTCATACATTCACCCCAGTACAGAGATCTGGGCCTAAATCCATCGTTTTTTTTGCTCACCATGCCATTCCAGTTTGAACCCAGCCATATGCAAATCAGTCTTGACCCTGTGCCTCATGGGAACAGTCCAGCCCGAACTGCCAAGCCAGGTCCTCCCTGGACTGGAAACAAGCATCCTAGGACCGGTTTCGGGGTTTCACCCTCTTCAGCCGGGATAGCTTGATTCCAGTGGCATGGAGAGCACGGGACCCACGTCTGGGCATACCCGTCCCACTCGGGGTGACAAATGCAAAAACAACAGTTGATGGACAGGATGCAGAACAATGTCATACATTCACCCCAGTACAGAGATCTGGGCCTAAATCCATCGTTTTTTTGCTCACCATGCCATTCCAGTTTGAACCCAGCCATATGCAAATCAGTCTTGACCCTGTGCCTCATGGGAACAGTCCAGCCCGAACTGCCAAGCCAGGTCCTCCCTGGACTGGAAACAAGCATCCTAGGACCGGTTTCGGGGTTTCACCCCTCTTCAGCCAGGATAGCTTGATTCCAGTGGCATGGAGAGCACGGGACCCACGTCTGGGCATACCCGTCCCACTCGGGGTGACAAATGCAAAAACAACAGTTGATGGACAGAATGCAGAACAATGTCATACATTCACCCCAGTACAGAGATCTGGGCCTAAATCCATCGTTTTTGCTCACCATGCCATTCCAGTTTGAACCCAGCCATATGCAAATCAGTCTTGACCCTGTGCCTCATGGGAACAGTCCAGCCCGAACTGCCAAGCCAGGTCCTCCCTGGACTGGAAACAAGCATCCTAGGACCGGTTTCGGGATTTCACCCTCTTCAGCCAGGATAGCTTGATTCCAGAGGCATGGAGAGCACGGGACCCACGTCTGGGCATACCCGTCCCACTCGGGGTGACAAATGCAAAAACAACAGTTGATGGACAGAATGCAGAACAATGTCATACATTCACCCCAGTACAGAGATCTGGGCCTAAATCCATCGTTTTTTGCTCACCATGCCATTCCAGTTTGAACCCAGCCATATGCAAATCAGTCTTGACCCTGTGCCTCATGGGAACAGTCCAGCCCGAACTGCCAAGCCAGGTCCTCCCTGGACTGGAAACAAGCATCCTAGGACCGGTTTCGGGGTTTCACCCCTCTTCAGCCAGGATAGCTTGATTCCAGTGGCATGGAGAGCACGGGACCCACGTCTGGGCATACCCGTCCCACTCGGGGTGACAAATGCAAAAACAACAGTTGATGGACAGAATGCAGAACAATGTCATACATTCACCCCAGTACAGAGATCTGGGCCTAAATCCATCGTTTTTTGCTCACCATGCCATTCCAGTTTGAACCCAGCCATATGCAAATCAGTCTTGACCCTGTGCCTCATGGGAACAGTCCAGCCCGAACTGCCAAGCCAGGTCCTCCCTGGACTGGAAACAAGCATCCTAGGACCGGTTTCAGGGTTTCACCCCTCTTCAGCCAGGATAGCTTGATTCCAGTGGCATGGAGAGCACGGGACCCACGTGATTCCATTGGCATAGCAAGACACTTTACCTAACCCCAATTATCCTAAGAAAGGTACACAACCGACTGGTATTCCGAAGGTGAAATTAAAGGAATCCTGTAACCTGAACATGCTGCCAAGTAAGCCCCATTTTTAAGCAAGTATGTTACCTGTCTGTACGCTGCAAACACTGGAACACATGGCGGACCCTATGATAAGGGCGCCTCTGATTCATGACAGAAAAGGACTGAGAATGTTCCATGCCAGCAAGCATGCCTGCGTAAGGTACACAGCGCCACCCCTAGCCCATGAACGCTCTCCACTGGAGGGAGTAATGCAGCAGAGGGGTAGGGGACCCAGGGATGGAGAATGGGCAGAGAGCCTTCAGGAAGAAGCTACCTCCGCTACCCTCATTGCTCCACTGACGACATATTGCCTATCAGAAATAACCACCCTGATCCCATCACGCGCTCATTCGGTCCGCGCTTCCTCTAAGCAGGTACAAATATGTCCCCAAGAGCAGTGTCATTTCTCAGCGCAGTCGGCAAGCACGATTTCAGGCCCCCCCATCAATGTCCGTATTGTAATTCCCCTTGAAGTGTACATCTAGGACATTATCCACCATTCATCACTCCCCGGGCTGTGTTTCAGTATGGTTACCCCATTAGTCATCACTGTCTTCTCGCTTCCCCCCACACGAAGTTCATGAAGCACCTATTACTTAGGCACACTCATCTCCCACTGCAACATTATGTGCCCCTACTGCACTTTCCTCCCACTCGTGTTATAGATGCCCTCATGATGCTGGTGACGCAACCTCACCGAGGACTAAGACACAAAATGCAACACAATCCCCTCGATTAATAATGGGAGCATCAGAGCACTTCACATGAGCACCCATTGCGTTTATAGAAGAACACACACCATGCAGGAATTAAGTGAGTTGCCCAGAATCGCAAGATGTGGTGCGTCCCTGCCGAAACCGAACCCGGGGTCCTCCATAATATCATCGATGTGACAATTCGGATTTCATCCCTAGCCACACCGTCAAAATACTACCACCAACTGATTAGCCATGGGGGTATCAGAGCACTTCGCATGAGCACCCAGTGTGTTACAACAGGACACCCCAAAATGCGGAAGAGATTTGCCCAGAATCCCACAATGTTGGGCGTTCCCGCCGAAAATTCGAACCCGGCTCATCAGCTTCGCTGACGACCGCTCTAGCCTACGGCCACGTTTTCCGCCCTTCGAACCTTTACAAATGACTCCCTCTGCCTACACCCATTGTGAACTGCCTAGTTTTTTTATTCCAGCCGTCGTTACGACCATTTTGCATAAACACACGTTTTCAGCATATAATTATTCACGTTACGTCAGGGTTTCCATCTCCATTCATCCACAATCGTAAAATACAGTTTCCAAAGTAATACTTAAGTAAATTGCAGCATTTTAGGAAAACAAGCAGCTGCGAGGAAACCTTGCTGGTTTGTGAAATAAAGTGCACCAATACACCGACCTAGGCGGCTGCAATAAGGGCAGGCCAGTCCCCGTCTGCTGGAAACATCACCGGCACAACTAAAGCTTCAACCCTCATTTATTGAGACATCTGGTTATACCAACATCAGTTTCCCAACCTGCATGTCACGTGGTTGAGCTCTGGCCCGCCCCCTCACTGCATCGCCCTGCCCGTTTTCATATTGAGGCACCTCTCCTTAGTTAGATCCCTGCAATACCCTGTGATCAAACCATCCTGGCACTGACAAACAAAACGTAAGGGTAGCTGGACACCCATTAACCACTCTAAAAGACATCCAACATGAAATAGCAGCGAATGGAAAAGCGCCACCAGAATCAAACCCCTCCCCCGCTTGGTCAACAAGAGCCTACATAGCTGCGTCATCTCGGGGCCGCTCCGGGTACAGATAAAGGCTGATTCGTAGCCCGATGTCCCCTTCAGCGTTAGTGCCGTTCCCTGCGCCCACCACCGTGAGGTCGCCGAAACTGTGCAAATTCGTGTCTAACTCCCCCAGGCGAAGACCATACAGTCACATCACACCCCCGAGGCCCCCCTGGCCATTGTCTCAATAACCGATAACCACGAAATGAGCTAACCTTCTGCACTGTGCCTATAACCAGGCATTTAACTATTGAGTCGTGTATCAGTTCCGCACACAAAATAACGGAGACACTGCAAAAAGTGTAGCTGAAATGGATTGTGAAAAGACCATGTCGGTTTCAACACCTGACTCCAGCCGGAGCTAATCCTTTTATCCCCTGCCTTCTGCCAGATCTCTTACTTTCCCCCACTGCCTTCTTTTCTGTTGAATCAACGCACGGCTACAAATAAATATGCCCCTTTTGGGTCATAAACTGCCTTGACCTGAATCACTAATCGCACTTTTATTTATATCCCTGCATGTTCTTTAAGCCCCGCTTAGACACAATTGAGGATTCCCGCCGTTTGCTTATTCTAAACCGCCCTTTTCACTCCGGGTGACTTGCAGCTAACCTCGCTCTGTATGGTCGTTATTGTCGGCGCTCAATCTCCCCAGAGCCTTACTATCGCCCGCCTGCCGTCGGTAATTAGAGGAGGAGAGGGGCACATGAAACTGACGCGGTCACTCCTTTTACGCACGTCTTTAATTATGCGCACCAGGCAGCCGCAGGAACCAGAGGCGTGAGGGGTCACCTGATCCGGCCCCCCCGTTTAACCACAAAACAATCACAAAGCCTCCCTTGCGACAGCCCCGTGCCACAACCAAAGGACCCCCTCCCTTTACCTCCGTGTACCGCAAATACAGAACAGCTAAATCCCCGCTTCCTAGGCTGCGCCGCACTCCAGCTGTACAGGAACTCCGCTGTCCTCCGAATCCCGTAATTGCTGCGAGGCTCCCACATGACGACCGCTGTTCGTAAAAGACGACGAGCGCCGGTCCCCCAACGTCGCGTAGACTCCTAGACTCACCGACCTGCAGAAGAAGAGACAAGAAAAAGAAGCCCGCGACGATCCGGAGATTCATGAAGTCCACTGCACACGGGGCCGGCGCTGTAAGAAGAGAGGACGAGGGCCTGGGCAATGTGCCCTAAATAGGCCCCCCACCATCTCCTCCCCCCCCATTACTGGCCCCAGCAGGAAGTGACGTCAGTCTCGCCCCGGAAGTACTTCTCGCTGTTCTTCGCGTTGACCAATCCCTCAGCCAGGAGCCACGATGGCGTGGCCGGGATCCCGGGGTCCCTTGTCCTAATGGCGCACTGCCTTATAGTATGCGCTTTTCCATTCTGTGTTCCTCTCTCCTTGTGTGCTTCTCGCTCCATCCCTGTGTTGCGTTCTCCCTTGTACAATGCTTTTCCCATCCTCAACCCGACCCACTGCCCTCATTCCCTTCTCTGTTACCCCTCTCACGACACAGTCTGTTTTTTGTTTTTTTAAATATGCGCTTCTGCGCTAAAAAAAAAACAACATAATTTTTGTTGAATGAATGAATGAATATACTTTATTCGATTTCAGTTCATAATAAAATCATAAAAGCCACATTAACACCATTTATAAAAATATATCCATACACAATACAAAATTTATCTATCTAAATTATCTAAACGACTACATTTTAATAGGACTCCTATCTGTTAATTAATTGCACTTAATTCCTAACATATCCTTAGCATTTTAACTCATAAATACACTTGTTAAATTTAAAAAATAGAGGCCATTACCTAATAAAATTCTTTCTTTTTTCATTATACTTTTCAAAAGGCCACTCATGATCATTACACAATAAACATTTTCCAATAATTGCAAGTATAAAAATGCTGGGCGGCATTGCCTCCAGCCTCCTAGTCTTAACAGAGGCATAATCCATCTAGCTCTTTCCTTTGCATATATTTTACAGAAGAGAATCACGTGGATAGTTGATTGCTTTGAAATATTATCACACGGACAGTGACACAATTTCCTAGACCAATCATTAACCGAAGGGAAACTGACCAAACGATGGAAACAGTCAAACCTAAACCGTGTCAGAAGATATCTGTCGTACCCTCCGATACACCAAACCAAATAGGGCTGGATACGATAGGTTGTCAAAGTCAGATAATGCTGGGTCACCGTGCATTTATTCATTTCCTGTGCGGCTCTTAGGGACTCTAAATGTGTCAAGCAAAGAGATTTAAAATCTTTCCTAGATATTAAATTCATAGTTTCTGGTACATTATAAAAATCATAACAGTTGATATCCAATAAAAATTTCCTAATATAGTTCAGCCATTTAATTCTACAGGCATAATCCAATTTCATTACATCCTTAATAATATCTCTATTCAATCCAGTATAGGGAGATGTCCAAACTCGATACCATAATAGTAAAGGTTGCAATCTAATCATATCCGTAATATATGGGATCCCTAATTCACTATGACAGTTAAAAACTGGGGAGCTCTGTGGGACCGCTAAAATAAATCTTAAAAAAGTATTTTCGACTAATTGGATTAGGGAAACATCATAAAAACCCCAGATTCCTGCCCCGTACATTGCAACACTCATACACTTAGCCTGATAAATTTTGAGGAGAATCTCCGGGGGTCTTTTACCCATTTTGTTTGCAAAGCTAACCACTGCCGCTACAGACCTCTTAAAAAGGAGACTCCTACTCTTAATTGCAGCTCCCCAAGAACCAGTACGCTCAAACAGAACACCCAAATAAGAGAACGTACTGGTTGAGTCTATCCTATCTTTCCCAACTACCAGAGTTCTACCTTTGCTTCTCCCCCTCCCACATGTCATAACAAATGTTTTTTTTACATTAAGTTTTAATCCTCGGTTATCCATAAAACCAATGTACAAGGCAAGTGCTCTCTGGAGGCCTAGCTGTGTTCTGGCCATAAGGACCGCATCATCCGCGTAGAGAAGAGAGACTATCGGCTTACTGCTAACCTGAGGGGATCTCTCGCCCCTGCCACCAGTTCCTCTTCTAGAGCGTTCGTATACAGAGAGAAGAGGAACGGGGCCAGGACGCAGCCTTGTCTCACACCCTTCTCCACGCGGAAAGACGCCGTACATTCACCCCTTAACCCATATCTCACCTTTGCACTAGCCCCGAATATAATTGTATTAAGAATTGTATGATAATAGGGTCAACTTTTAAGTCTGTCAGAATTTCCCACAATCTAGCGTGATTGACACAATCAAATGCGGCCGTAAGGTCTACGAAGGCCACGTAAAGCTTACCTTCCTTTGCTTGCGTATATTTCCCCATTATGAGGCTCAAATTTAAAACCTGCTCATTAGTCCCCAACCCCTGTCTAAAACCGTATTGGACCGCACTCAAAATATTATTATCCTCTGCCCACAGTTGTAATCTATTTAAGACAATCCTGCCAGCTACCTTCACCAAAGCATCTAAAAGCGATATTGGTCGGTAGCAGGCAGGGTTGTTCCGATCCCCTTTTTTAAAAATCGGTACGATCACTGATTCCGACCAGGACCTAATAAAACCCCTTGCACAACAAGCTTCAAACACCCGAGTTAACAAGGGAGACCATAACTTTGGGATCGATTTAAATAGATCCATCGGGACCCCATCAGGACCTGGTGCCTTACATCCTTTACTGGCATTAATGGCCTCTAGCACCTCTTCATGCAAGATGTGCATCTCTATAGGCCGAAAACCATCCAATTCTTCCCCATGCTCATGGCCAGAGTCCAAAGAATTTCCTACCTTCTCCTTACAACTATATACATTAGAAAAGAAGTCTATCCAAGATTTTTCGTCGATAGCGACCTCAATCCTAGCTCCATCGTTATTAGAAAAGAACGGGGCATTAACTGCCTTCCAGAATGTACTACTGTCCTTTCTTAATGAAGCTTCAAGGAGAGTATCCCACGCTAAATCTTTAAGTTCTTTCTTCCTTACTTTTCTGGCAAGCTTATAGGCCCTTCTGCTTTCTCTAATCTCCTCCCGATCTCTGACCGGCCTATGGAGAGCGTTTTTTAGTCCTGTATAAGTCCTGGTACAATTGGAATCAAACCATCCATTTTCCTTAATAATAGGACCCTTACTCTGTGCTATGAGCAAGTTTTGAACCACATTACTAATATTGGCAAATGCACTCAAGGTATCATCAAAAGCAGTGTCATCTTGTAAGCAAACTAGGATGTTATCATATGCTTTGGTGATGATCTGCTTAATGAGCATCTCTGGTTCCTTAGTACCCCAACGCACGGAATATCCATTTTGGCGACCAACAGCTATATTTTGGACCCACGCCAAACTGTTTTTATTAGAATAAAAACCCCAATTAGGGGGGGTAATAGTAAGACTTAAGGGCAAATGATCACCTAGCACATTATGATGTGTTTTAAAATTATTAATCCAAGTGGCGTAACGGTTGGGAATGATGTTAAAATCAATTATAGATTCACAGCCTCTACCAATAAAAGTGTGATCAAAATCCACCGAAGGGGAACATAACAAGTTCGCAAAACCCAGCTCATGTGTGGCCATTAGATCATTAAACTTCTCACCCCTGTCAGTATGAACAAAATGAGTTATCGAATCATTCTCTTCATTTACTACCCCACATTGCCCGGATCCGGATTGAGTACATATATTTACGTTAAAATCTCCTCCCCAAATCGTGATCACATCGATGCCTATTAGGGCCCCTAACTTATCCATTTCCTCACTAAAAGACTTTAAAATGTCACATAGTTGATCTTTCTCCATATTATTGTAAAAGTTAACTACGGACACGGCTATATTACAGTTCAAGTAAATAATAACAAATTGATAAAATGCTGTACTTTTACCATTTTCAATTTTTAAAACCCCCAGTAAATTTGAGATATAAACACATATCCCACCTTTATGTCTCCCATGGGTTGACCGTATTGCTGGCATATGGTACGTCTTGTACCCATCAATATTGACTTCATCCAACAGCCAAGTCTCCTGAAAACATAGGATATCAAAGCTGCGGATGAAGTCTATCCAGATGGAATTATTCAACTTAGAATGCAGACCTGCGATGTTCCAGAAAAGCACTACGATATCCTTGGGTGCTCTATCAGTTCGATTGATGTTGACCAAGCTTTTCACGGTCTGCCCCATGGTCTCCGTCCTCCCCAGACCACCCACTACACCATCATCACTATTGTCAACAGACAGGGATTCATCCATTCCCAACCCTCCAATCAATATCTCGCTCTGATCAATGATGGGTTCCATAATATGAGGTGTTACACTTCTCTCCTGTATAATTTGGGATGTTAAACTTTCCTCATCAATGTATTGATCAGAAGTGTCAGAGAGTCAATCATTCTCATCTAGCGATTGAAGGGGCCCAAATCTGTTTGACACCTCTAAATTATAGGATGAATGAACAGTGGGGTGGGTAAAAGAATGTGGATTTAAGTACCCATTAGATGTACTAGATTGATAAAAATAGCCCAAAGGGAGGACTTGTATACCTGACGCCATATTGTTAGTTTTATTGCTTCTAAAAAGAATTTCTCTCACCAATAAGGGATCCCCCAAAGAAAGAACAACACAGTCCCCAGGAAAAACTTTCCTACTCATACCCACCCAAGCAACACGTCTTACCATCTTAAAAGCATGAAACATCTCTCTAGTTAAGCCCACTCTTTGCCCCAAACAATGAATAACACAATTCCTCAGGGCTATCCATGATTCGTTTCTTTCATCAGAATAAAGGGGCACATTAGTCAAAACGACTGTATATGGAATGGCAGCAGGGGGCAAATTTAAATTTAAATTCTGCAGTCTAGAAGGATGCTCATACTTATTTATACTATGCGGCCTTGAGTTCGGGCAAAGATCATTCACCGAAAGTCCACCTTGCTGTTCTAATGGTCTTCCTTTTACTGCCTCACATAGAGCCACCTCCTTTGGCAGCGGTTTACTTCTAAAAGTTTCAGTAGGACTCTTAGGTCCCGAAACACCAAACTTCCTGGCCCTCTCCACATGCTGGCTGGCAGGACTAATTAAAGTAACTGGTGAGGGCTGGTTAGATGGCTTTAAAACACTACCCTCTCTATCCTCATTTATCTTGGTAATATTTACTTCCCTTGCATAACTCATATGTTGGTTCTTAATAATGTTTTCCAACCCCACTTCTATTTTACTTAATCTTGCCTCTAAAGTACCAATCGATAGTCTGATATACTTAGTGAGGTAGGTTATCAAACTTACTATCCCATTACTTTCAATAGAAGAGGGGGCGTTACTCTTGCTTTTATTACGTGTAACTGAGTCTTTACCTTTACCTTTACCTTTGTGATTTAACGGGTACCTTTCCCCTGCTGTTTATCGTCTTTAACCTTATGTATTGGGGGTACAGGGGAAGCCTGGTGGATAATTGGTAGTAGATTTCCAGGTAGTACCTTCTCAATGGGGTTGCAAGATCTTTTAGAAGGAGGGAGTAACTCTGGATCCGGATCGCTAAGTGATAACTCATCTCTATTAGGCTGAATACAACCATTTCGGGGCTCCTCAACCACATTAACTATGGTAACCGCGTCCGTACTCTCATTATGATGTAGGTCAGTAGTAATACTACTTATTAAGGCACCCTGTGCGTCCTTAGAAAGAGACTCCTCAACGGTAGATATCTGCTTTTCAAGAGCTCCAACCGCCCCGTCAGGTATTTCAACAGGGTCATATTAGCATCTTTTGGTTTATTTGATGATAGCACAGTTTGCCCAGGGTTCATTGTACGTAACTTCCTTTTACCCATATCTACAAATTCTCTTCAACTAAAAAAAACTGCTAAATAACTGCTAAATACGCCAAACCTTATACCCCTATAAAAATGGGAGTGTATCTCTCTAGCCTATTTACGTTCCCCCTTCTTCTCAGTGTCAATTCTGTAGCACAATCAAGTGAGTACCTTATATACCTTATAAAAACCCTCTTTCTTGTAATACAATAATATAGGGCAAATATCTAAATACAATTATTTTAAAATGTCTCTAATCTTACTCTTTTTAAAAGTATAGCCCAGCCCAGTCTTTCAATCTCCTCAATCTCTGCCACTATAAAATGGCAGGATGGGAGTGCCCCCCTCACCAACGTAGCAGAGGAGCAGACGAGGCAATACAAAGACTCCTATAACACCCTAGAGCACATAGTCCCACCAAGATGGCTGACAACACCAAAAAGTCACGGATGAACGTTCCAGCAACTATAATTAAGAGAAGACACTCTGGGCTTATGCTCCCGCCAGAAAGTGCAGGCTCAAGTCAAGATGAAGTAGATAAAAAAAAAAAAAGGCCCCTTCAGTTCCAACACGTACAATAACTCAAGTTATGACTTACGTATCCCTACTCCGTGGGATCAGTGGAGGATTTTTCTTCCGGGCATTTTTAGTGTAGCAGGTGACAATAATATGGCCCAGCCCGGCCTCTATCGGTCTATGACGGGCTAAGACGGGCCCGTCTTGGCCCGGTCTTCGCCCGGGCCGAGCCCGCGCGCGTCCCGCGTCGCGGGACCGCCGCCGGCAATTTAAAGCCTCCGGGGGCCGGATCTAAAGTGCAACGTGCGTAGTGCAAAGAAGCCAAGGGACACAGGCAAAGTCCTTCAGTGCAGTCTCCGCGTCGCGGGACCGCCGCCGGCATTTGAAGCCCCTCCGGGGGCCGGATCTAAAGTGCAACGTGCGTAGTGCAAAGAAGCCAAGGGACACAGGCAAAAGTCCTTCAGTGCAGTCTCCCGCGTCGCGGGACCGCCGCCGGCAATTTAAAGCCCTCCGGGGGCCGGATCTAAAGTGCAACGTGCGTAGTGCAAAGAAGCCAAGGGACACAGGCAAAAGTCCTTCAGTGCAGTCTCCGCGTCGCGGGACCGCCGCCGGCAACTTAAAGCCCTCCGGGGGCCGGATCTAAAGTGCAACGTGCGTAGTGCAAAGAAGCCAAGGGACACAGGCAAAAGTCCTTCAGTGCAGTCTCCCGCGTCGCGGGACCGCCGCCGGCAATTTAAAGCCCCTCCGGGGGCCGGATCTAAAGTGCAACGTGCGTAGTGCAAAGAAGCCAAGGGACACAGGCAAAAGTCCTTCAGTGCAGTCTCCCCATAATTTTTGTTATTTACTGACCAAAGTGGCATTGGCCATCTTGGATCTGTAAATATTAAATTAAATCAAATCGCACTCACATCAGTCTGCTGGCGCGCATGCATACTGAGGCATGCACGAGCATTTGTCATTATGCAGCGCCAGTGGTAGAAGTGGGCGGGATCGAAAGGGCACGGCGTGCCACTACTTAAAAAAATTATTTCAGTCCGTTCCCCTACTTCTTTCTTTTAAAAAAGCGTCCCGGGACGGTAAGAATAGTCCTACTTAAAAACGATAACTTTTTCATTCAGCTTGTGTGGTGCACAATGCAGATCGAGGAAGGCCTCTGCAGTGCCCACGACCTCCTCCCCCTTCCCCTCTGTATCTAGGGGCCTGCAAAGCAACACTGAAAGGGCCATAAGTCTTAGGTTAGCGCGAAAACTGCTACCTCTGATGGCCCTGCTGCCGCCGTGATTCACACTTCATTTAGTGATTGTGAGAAGTTGGCCTGGTATATGCTGTTCACTACTTAAAGTGGACACCTTGCACCAGAACAATTCGACTCTTATGGTTGGTAGGTTTAAGACAACCTTATAGAAAGCTATCCTAGTGGTAGCTGTGGAGAGCAGCCTTCAGGCTAAGTGTTGGAGGAATGTAAAGCAGCTTGTTTTACCACACAATCTCTTGAATCACCAAATGAAAAGACACCACACAGGTATATATATCAAATATATATGTATTTATTAATAACCAACTCTCTACTAATCTCTTTATGAGATTAGAAGTCAGGAACATATGTACAAATCAAATGTTATCAAAATAAGTTAGCACAATCAAATATCACAATCTTAGTTTGGCTAGACCTAGGTCTAGAGCAGTTAGAATCGAGGGACCCCCAAGAACCACCCCAGGTAGTTGTAGGAGACCCACAGGGGTCGGACGCGGTGTCCTGGCACCGGTGCGAGTCCTGTACGAGTCTATGCGAACAGACGCGATTGAGATTTCAATGTTAAAGGTCCTTGCGTGTTCGAGGCGAACACACCGATCGGTCCTTGTACAAGTCGAAGGACACGGTTACAGATAGAGTTGCAAGGGAGATGGACGCGCTGTGTCTAACACAGACGCGAACCCTGTACGAGTCAGCGCAATTGTCGCACTTAGAAAATAAGAGTTTTAGGGCACTTCTAGGGTAGCTACAAGCAAGCCACTTACAGGGTAAGTAGTTCTAGGGCCCACACCCACGGGAGCACCGTAATGCTAAAGTTACCTCACCCAGGGGAGCCGGGTGCATAGGTGTCCTTTGGTGTCGGGTCGCGGCGTCGTTTTCAATGGGAGCCAGTGAAGACTTGCTGCTTGCGGCAACAGACGAAGTGTCCGTTGGAATCCAAGCCTGGATTCGGAAGGAGGAAGACCTGAAAGCAGAGGGGACAGTGTTCAAGGGCACTTGGCAGTGACCCGGGGCAAGGAAGATGAATGCCCACCGTCGTCGACAGATTCAGGTCGTTCGCTGGTGTCTTGACTCTTCGACCACGTGGTCCAGGCAGCGTCGATGATGACCAGGAGCTGGATTCGGTGTGTCCCACGACGTCTGCAGCTTACTGAGGTGTCGGCGACTCGATTGGAGCCAACAAGCCTTGGTAGCCGCAAGTCTCGTGGTGGAATGGAAAAGTCAATGGTGCAGACCAGCAAGATCTGGGGGACTTACCCCGCGAGAGTAGGTTAGGGCAGGCCTGGAGCAACCAGGGGAGCCCTTTGGTTTCTTTGGAAAGTCTTCTGGGGACCCACAAGCCGGCTGGCAAGGGATCGCCAAGACGCCTCAGGAGGATTCACTCAACAGGGGCCCACGGTCACTCGCGACGGTGTAGGCCTCTGATTTTGGGAGAGATCTCTGCTGGAGGCTGGGACCACACGTGGTCCAAAGCACAAGTTCGTATAACGTCGTGAAGGGGTTGCACTCGACAATAGTGCACGGAACCCAGGGTCTGCGGTTCCTCGTTGCTCGTGGGGTCCACTTAGCTCAGCTTCGCTGGGGACTCACGATGGCCTTGGAGGGGTCAGGAAATCCTCTTCCTGGGCTGCAGGGACTTCGGGCTCCGGCGGGAGCGGCGTAGTCTGCGACCGTCGTTGTCGTTTTTGGTGCCTGCCAAGCAGGGGAGTCACTCATTGACTCCAAGGGAGATTCTTCCGTCTTCCAAAGGTAGTGGAACGTCGAAGGTCTGGGATTCTTCTTGTAGAGCGTCGTCCAGGGGTATCTAGTTTGCAATGCACTGGTTCCCCCTCTTATACTAACAGAAAGGGAGGGACTAGCTCTATGTCCCCACCTATGGGAGGGTCAGGGGAGTGGGTGGCTACACCCACTTCCCTTTGTCCAGTTTCGCGCCAGAGCAGGGGCAGGTAGCCCCTGAGCTGGTTTGAACTGGCATATGCACAGAGGAGCCTTCTGCTCCCCCAGTGCAGGACTTCAAAGCACTCTAAGAGTGCACCCACCCAGCCCCAATACACTAAACAATGTCTGGAAGGTGGTCACACCCTCCTGTGACAGGATACCTATTGTTGGGCTTCCTCCACTGCGAGTTTCGGTCATCAGCAGGAGGGCAGCCCAGTGTCTGTGACTGGTGGCATCCATTTTGTGATGCCAGGGCTCTGCAGGATTCTACCGCGTTTCCACAGTAGGTACATGTCTATCCCTCTAGAAGGGTGGAATGCTACCCCCGCCGCCAGAACTGGCGGGGGTAGTATTCCAAGATGTTTGACACCAAACACGACATGTTTTGATGCAGCCATTCCAAAGTTAGCATTCTACCGCGAGGATATAATGCACTTAAGAGTATATGGTTTAACCGCATCCACAAACAGCCCCAGAGAATGGACTCTGAGAGCTGCAGAGGGCCCTGCTCAGGCAGAGGCACCCTCTCACATAGGAACCAAGCACCCTGCCCTCAGGATTGATAGGGCCTGCCTTAGGGGTGACTGATAGGTTTGAATGTGTGTGCAGGAGAGATATAGGAAACCTATATCTAAGTGAGGGGTGCTAGCACCACCTCACCCAGGCTGCAGTAGCAGGCCTGTGGTGTCAGATTTAGTCTGCTTCCCAGGGGTGGCATAATACATGCTTCAGCCCCTGGTAGGCCTGTGAAGTACCTATGCCCTTGGTACCTAAGGTACCATATACTAGGGACTCATAAGGTACCACAGTATCCAATCACTAGTGCACCTAAAGTGCACTCCAAGTCATTTAGAGAGAACAGAGAGGCTGGGGCCCTGATTGGCAGGGACCCAGCCAGACTATAGCCAGAAACCAGTGTAAACATCAGAAAAAAAGTGGGGGCAACATAAGAGGCAGATCCTACTCTCCTACACAACCCCCCAAACGCAGGGACACTAAACTAACCTTGACCAGTTGAGTCTTCGTGTTCTAAGTGGAAATACCTTGAGAGTCCATCTGCATTGGCATGTTGGGTCCCAGGTCTATGTTCCACTGTATAGTCCATCCCCTGTAGGAAATGGACCACCTCAAAAGTTTTGGGTTTTCACCTTTCATCTGTTTAAGCCATAGGAGGGGCTTGTGGTCAGTCTGAACTATGAACTGAGTGCCAAACAAGTATGGCCTCAGCTTCTTCAGGGCCCACACCACAGCAAAGGCCTCCTCTCTATAGCTGACCAACGTTTCTCTCTAGGGGTCAGCCTTCTGCTAATAAAAGCTACTGGCTGGTCTTGACCTTCATCATTCAGTTGAGACAGTACAGCTCCCACACCCAGCTCAGAAGCATCTGTTTGGACAATGAACTTTTTGGTGTAGTCTGGACTCTGTAAGATGGGGGCAGTGCACATGGCCTGCTTTAGGTCTTCAAATGCCTTCTGACAGCTAGCTGTCCACTGAACCATTTTTGGCATTTTCTTTGAGGTCAGATCATTCAAGGGGGTCACTATAGATCCATATCCCTTGACAAACCTCCTATAGTACCCAGTCAGGCCTAAGAAGGCTCTCACCTGTGTCTGGGTGGTTGGAGCAACCCATTCCATTATGGTTTGGATTTTGCTCTGTAAAGGCTGAACCTGGCCTCCACCTACAAGGTGGCCCAGGTACACAACCTGACTCTGCCCTATCTGGCACTTAGTGGCCTTGATAGTGAGGCCTGCTTTCTGCAGAGCCTCCAGAACATTTCTGAGGTGGACCAGGTGATCCTGCCAGGAGGAACTAAAGACAGCAATATCATCTAGATAAGCTGAGCAATAAGTTTCCATCCCTGCCAGAACTTTATTCACCAACCTCTGAAAAGTGGCAGGTGCATTTTTCAATCCAAGGGGCATCACCACAAAGTGGTAGTGCCCACTAGGGGTCGAAAATGCTGTTTTGGCTTTTGCCTCATCAGCTAATCTGATCTGCCAGTAGCCAGCTGTTAGGTCAAATGTACTCAGATACTTGGCTGAGGCCAAAGTATCAATCAGCTCATCTGCCCTTGGTATGGGGTAGGCATCAGTCCTAGTGACTGCATTGAGGCCTCTGTAGTCTACACAAAACCTCATTTCTTTCTTACCACCCTGGGTATGAGGCTTGGGTACCAGGACTACTGGGCTAGCCCAAGGGCTATCTGAAGGCTCAATTACACCTAGCTCCAACATTTTCTGGACTTCAGTCCTGATACAGTCCCTGACATGGTCAGATTGCCTGTAGGTTTTACTCTTGACAGGCAGACTGTCTCCAGTGTCCACCTCATGGGTGCACCAGGTAGTCTGACTAGGGGTCAGGCTAAACATATGTCTATACTGTTGCAGAACTTGTCTGCACTCAGTTTGCTGATGGTCAGTGAGGCTGCTTGCCAAAGCAACACCATCTACTGATCCATCATCAGGGTTCTGAGAGAGCAGTTCAGGGAGAGGGTCACTCTCCTCCTCCTGGTCCTCATCAGTTGCCATGAGCAAGCCCATGTCAGCCCTGTCAACATATGGCTTTAATCTGTTGACATGGAGCACCCTCAGGGGGCTCCTGGGAGTTCCAAGATTCACCAGACAGGTGACTTCTCCCTTCTGTTCAACTATTGTATGGGGGCCACTCCACTTGTCCTGGAGGGCTGCTGGGGCCACAGGCTCCAACACCCACACTTTCTGTCCTGGCTGGTACACAGTCAGCACAGCCTTTGGTCATGCCAAGCTTTTTGCAATTCTTGGCTGGCCTCCAGGTTTTTGGTTGCCTTTTTCATGTATTCGGCCATCCGGGAGCAGAGACCAAGTACATAGTCCATCACATCCTGTTTGGGGGTTTGAGAGGTAACTCCCAGCCCTCTTTAACCAAACACAATGGACCTCTTACAGGGTGCCAAAACAGAAGCTCAAATGGGCTGTAACCAACCCCCTTCTGTGGAACCTCTCTGTATGCAAACAACAGGCAGGGAAGAAGAAGGTCCCATTTCCGCCTAAGCTTCTCTGGGAGTCCTTTAATCATTCCCTTCAGGGTTTTGTTGAAGCGTTCAACCAACCCATTGCATTGTGGGTGATAGGGGTGGTGAACTTATAAGTTACACCACACTCCTTCCACATTGCCTTCAAGTATCCTGACATGAAGTTGGTACCTCTGTCAGAAATGACCTCCTTTGGGAAACCCACTCTGGAGAAGACTCCAATGAGGGCTCTTGCCACCACAGGGGCTGTGGTGGTCCTCAGGGAATTGCCTCTGGGTACCTGGTGGCATGATCCACTACCACCAGGATAAATCTGTGCCCAGATGCAGTTTGAGGTCAAGGGGACCAACTATGTCAATCCCTACCCTTTCAATGGGTACCCCCACCACAGGTAGTGGTATCAGGGGGGCCTTTGTTGTGCCACCTGCCTTGCCACTGTCTTGGCATGTGACACAGGAGCGACAAAACTCCTTTGTGTCCTCTGACATATGTGGCCAATGAAAATGTGGAACAAGCCTGTACCAGGTCTTGTTTTGGCCCAAGTGACCTGCCAAAGGGATGTCATGTGCTAGGGTCAAGAGGAACCCCCTAAACTTCTGAGGTATTACCAACCTCCTGGTGGCTCCAGGGGCTGGGTCTCTACCCTCAGAATATAGGAGTCCCTCATCCCAATAAACTTTATGGGACCCACTAGCACTCCCAGCAGCCTCAGCAGCAGCCTGCTGTCTGAGGGGTTCAAGAGAGGGGCAGCACTGTTGCTCCTTACTCAGATCTTCCCTAGAAGGGCCCCCTGCCCCCAAGAACTCAACCTGATCAGGCTCAAGTCCCTCTGGGGCAGTTCCTTCTTCAGGATCTGCTTCACCTCCCTCTGGAGGTGAATCTGTGATCTGAGACAGAGGGAAGGCACTGCCTTTACCCTACGGCTCCTCCTCTTGGGAAGCATCTGGTCCATTGTTCCAGGAACCAGAGCTGGTTCAGTGTTATGCATTCTTGCTTGTGACCTGGTCACAGCAAATACCTCTGCAGGGATGCCCAACATCTCAGCGTGAGTCCATAACTCTACTTCAGACCAGGCTGAAGTCTCTAGATCATTGCCCAATAGACATTCTACAGGGAGGTCTGCACTGACCACAACCTTCTTGAGGCCAGTTACCCCTCCCCAGGAGAAATTCACAACTGCCAGACTATGGTTGGTCCTGACATTGCTTGCATTGGTCACCTGGTACATTTCGCCCAGGATGATCTGTCCAGGGTCCACAAGATCCTCTGCCACCATGGTGACACTAGCACCTGTGTCCCTAAATGCCAAAGCCTGTTTGCCATTTATTACAGGCTGCTGTTTGTATTTGCCCAGATTACTGGGGCTTACTAGGAAGGACATATCAAGGTCTCCATCACAAATCAGCATTGCCTGAGTGGGTACTCTGACTAGGTCAGAGTCCACTTCAGAACCCAGGGTCAACCCTACTACACCCTTATTCTGAGTACCACCTCCACCAGTAGCTGAGCTAGGGGGAACAGTTGCCTTAGGGGCAGGAGTGGTGGTGGTTTGGTCTTTGGACTTGTTACAATCAGAAGTCCAGTGCCCTTTCTGTTTACAGAATTTGCACCAGGGCTTCTTTTGGCCTTTTCCCTTGTTGGATTGTGACTCCCCACCAGATGCAGATTTTTGGGGCCCTTGTGAAGACTTCTGGTCTTTTGCCTTATCCCCACCTTTCTCAGAGCCCTTAGGATCCTGCTTCTTGGTGTCACCCCTTGGTTCTGGGTTTTCTGCCTCACCTTGGTTCTGACCCACTTGTCTGCCTTCTTTCCCAATTCTTGGGGAGAGGTCAGATCTGAGTCCACCAGGTATTGATGCAACAACTGGTTCTGGCAATTATTAAGGATCTGTTCTCTCATCATTGGATTATACAATCCCTTGAAATCAGTAACCCTACTGCCAACCAGCCATCCCTCCAGAGCCTTGGTTGCACAATCTACAAAGTCAGTCCAGTCCTGAGTCTGTGCCTTCTGGGTGTCTCTGAACTTCAACCTGTACTGCTCAGTGGTTAAGCCAAACCCATCTATCAGTGCACTCTTCAGGACTTCATAGTCATCAGCATCCTCTTCTCTAACAGTGAGGAGCTTGTCTCTACCTTTATCTGAAAAGGAGAGCCACAAGATTGCTGCCCACTGCTTTTGGGGGACCTGTTGTACTCTACAGGCCCTTTCCATAGCAGTTATCCACTTGTGGATATCATCCCCACTCTGGTAGGGAGGAACAACCTTGCTCAGGTTCCTATGGTCTGGAATATTTTCTCTGCCTCTAGGGACACTGTTGCTGCCACCAGGGGTTCTAACCCCTCTCTTCTAGAAGCTTTTGGAACTCAAAGGCTTCTTTGTCTAATGCCAACTGCTTGGTTTTGAGGGCAAATCTTGCTTCCTCATACTGCAGCAGTTTGTACATCCTTTCAGAGGAGGTCTCTCTTCTTGGGAAGAAGGAGTTCCTCTGGTAGACAGTTTCTCTGCCAGAGTGAAAGGAGTGCTCAGATTCCCTGGAAAGGGACCTGTGCCTGTCTTCCACTATATCAGTTCTCTTAGGGAGAATTCCTCTGTCTTGTTCAGACCCCTTTGGGCCTGGCCCTACAGTCACAGAGTCCTGGTCATCCTGATGTTCATCATCTGACCCAGACACTATAACTGACCCACCCACTGATCCAGACCCCTTAGCTCCTAGAGCTAATCTAAGGTCATCTGCTGTTAGCAGATCTATCAAGTGTAGTGTGGAGGGACTCTGTCCTATCTTCAGGTGCCTCTCAGCACACATGGCTTTCAAGTCACAGAAAGTCATGTCCTTATACTGAAGCTGGGTGGATCCACTGGGTCCATCCCTTGAGGACATTCTAGTGTTGTGCAGTGTTGTACTACCTACACTAGTTTGTGGCCTACTGATACTAGCTTGAGCTGTAGAAAGGGTGTGCTATTCCTTTTTCACACAGCTCTAAGTTCAGTAGAACTTATTGATACTAAGCTTGATTTTATATGTACCTTGAGTACCTATAGTGGTTTTTCAGTTAGTAATTCAAATAGAGATTTTCTGGTAAAACAATAGCAAGCTGGAATCCCACACGCTGCCACCAATGTGAGAAGTTGGCCTGGTATATGCTGTTCACTACTTAAAGTGGACACCTTGCACCAGAACAATTCGACTCTTATGGTTGGTAGGTTTAAGACAACCTTTATAGAAAGCTATCCTAGTGGTAGCTGTGGAGAGCAGCCTTCAGGCTAAGTCTTGGAGGAATGTAAAGCAGCTTGTTTTACCACACAATCTCTTGAATCACCAAATGAAAAGACACCACACAGGTATATATATCAAATATATATTTATTTATTAATAACCAACTCTCTACTAATCTCTTTATGAGATTAGAAGTCAGGAACATATGTACAAATCAAATGTTATCAAAATAAGTTAGCACAATCAAATATCACAATCTTAGTTTGGCTAGACCTAGGTCTAGAGCAGTCAGAATCGAGGGACCCCCAAGAACCACCCCAGGTAGTTGTAGGAGACCCACAGAGGACGGACGCGGTGTCCTGGCACCGGTGCGAGTCCTGTACGAGTCTATGCGAACAGACGCGATTGAGATTTCAATGTTAAAGGTCCCTTGCGTGTTCGAGGCGAACACACCGATCGGTCCTTGTACGAGTCGAAGGACGCGGTTACAGATAGAGTTGCAAGGGAGATGGACGCGCTGTGTCTAACACAGACGCGAACCCTGTACGAGTCAGCGCAATTGTCGCAATTAGAAAATAAGAGTTTTAGGGCACTTCTAGGGTAGCTACAAGCAAGCCACTTACAGGGTAAGTAGTTCTAGGGCCCACACCCACGGGAGCACCGTAATGCTAAAGTTACCTCACCCAGGGGAGCCGGGTGCATAGGTGTCCTTTGGTGTGGGGTCGCGGCGTCGTTTTCAATGGGAGCCAGTGAAGACTTGCTGCTTGCGGCGACAGACGAAGTGTCCGTTGGAATCCAAGCCTGGATTCGGAAGGAGGAAGACCTGAAAGCAGAGGGGCCAGTGTTCACAGGGCACTTGGCAGTGACCCGGGGCAAGGAAGATGAATGCCCACCGTCGTCGACAGATTCAGGTCGTTCGCTGGTGTCTTGACTCTTCGACCACGTGGTCCAGGCAGCGTCGATGATGACCAGGAGCTGGATTCGGTGTGTCCCACGACGTCTGCAGCTTACTGAGGTGTCGGCGACTCGATTGGAGCCAACAAGCCTTGGTAGCCGCAAGTCTCGTGGTGGAAAGGAAAAGTCAATGGTGCAGACCAGCAAGGTCTGGGGGACTTACCCAGCGAGGGTAGGTCAGGGCAGGCCTGGAGCAACCAGGGAGCCCTTTGGTTTCTTTGGAAAGTCTTCTGGGGACCCACAAGCCGGCTGGCAAGGGATCGCGAAGACGCCTCAGGAGGATTCACTCAACAGGGGCCCACGGTCACTCGGGACGGTGTAGGCCTCTGATTTTGGGAGGGATCTCTGCTGGAGGCTGGGACCACACGTGGTCTAAAGCACAAGTTCGTAGAACGTCGTGAAGGGGTTGCACTCGACAATAGTGCACGGTACCCAGGGTCTGCGGTTCCTCGTTGCTCGTGGGGTCCACTTGCCTCAGCTTCGCTGGGGACTCACGATGGCCTTGGAGGGGTCAGGAAATCCTCTTCCTGGGCTGCAGGGACTTCGGGCTCCGGCGGGAGCGGCATAGTCTGCGACCGTCGTTGTCGTTTTTGGTGTCTGCCAAGCAGGGGAGTCACTCCTTGACTCCAAGGGAGATTCTTCCGTCTTCCAAAGGTAGTGGAACGTCGAAGGTCCGGGATTCTTCTTGTAGAGCGTCGTCCAGGGGTATCTAGTTTGCAATGCACAGGTTCCCCCTCTTATACTAAAAGAAAGGGAGGGACTAGCTCTATGACCCCACCTATGGGAGGGTCAGGGGAGTGGGTGGCTACACTTCCCTTTGTCCAGTTTCGCGCCAGAACAGGGGCAGGTAGCCCCTGAGCTGGTTTGAACTGGCATATGCACAGAGGAGCCTTCTGCTCCCCCAGTGCAGGACTTCAAAGCACTCTAAGAGTGCACCCACCCAGCCCCAATACACTAAACCCTGTCTGGAAGGTGGTCACACCCTCCTGTGACAGGATACCTATTGTTGGGCTTCCTCCACTGCGAGTTTCGGTCATCAGCAGGAGGGCAGCCCAGTGTCTGTGACTGGTGGCATCTATTTTGTGATGCCAGGGCTCTGCAGGATTCTACTGCGTTTCCACAGTAGGTACATGTCTATCCCTCTAGAAGGGTGGAATGCAGAACTGGCGGGGGGTAGTATTCCAAGATGTTTGACACCAAACACGACATGTTTTGATGCAGCCATTCCAAAGTTAGCATTCTACCGCGAGGATATAAGGCACTTAAGAGTATATGGTTTAACCGCATCCACAAACAGCCCCAGAGAATGGACTCTGAGAGCTGCAGAGGGGCCCTGCTCAGGCAGAGGCACCCTCTCACATAGGAACCAAGCACCCTGCCCTCAGGATTGATAGGGCCTGCCTTAGGGGTGACTGATAGGTTTGAATGTGTGTGCAGGAGAGATATAGGAAACCTATATCTCAGTGAGGGGTGCTAGCACCACCTCACCCAGGCTGCAGTAGCAGGCCTGTGGTGTCAGATTTAGTCTGCTTCCCAGGGGTGGCATAATACATGCTTCAGCCCCTGGTAGGCCTGTGAAGTACCTATGCCCTTGGTAACTAAGGTACCATATACTAGGGACTCATAAGGTACCACAGTATCCAATCACTAGTGCACCTAGAGTGCACTCCAAGTCATTTAGAGAGAACAGAGAGGCTGGGGCCCTGATTGGCAGGGACCCAGCCAGACTATAGCCAGAAACCAGTGTAAACATCAGAAAAAAAGTGGGGGCAACATAAGAGGCAGATCCTACTCTCCTACAGTGATGATGCTGCCTGCCTGTCCCTACTGTGACCATTTCAATGGTCACATCAGGATGCTTTGGTGGCCCCGCCCTTGACCTCCTCTGCCCTTCATCTTCGGGCTCAGGCAGACTGACGGACGCCACTTGGAAAAGAAGAAAAGGGATTCATGGCTTGCTGTAAATCTGTTATGCACCCAGCCAGAACTGGAAAATAGGAGGACGGTGGCTGCTGTAGCTGAGGCCCTCCGCTGGTCGATGTACCCACAGGTGACCCAGCCCCACCAGCCTCTCCTGGAAATTCATCTGCGTGCCTGCCCAGAGGTCCCCAGCCCTTCCTTTACAGCTCTGCTCTTTTCCCTACACTGGGGCCTGCAAGAGGAGCCTGGACTACCTCTGACCTCCATGCTCTTAAATAAATATCAAGTAAGTTGAGAAAAATAAAGAATACCCAGTGCATTTTTTTTAAATAACTGGAAAATGTCAAATTTCTTATCAGCTGTTTTTCTTATGTTATTTTTTTAATGTGTACCACTGCTTTGTCTGTGTTCAGGGATTTGGTCTTTTAAAACAAGCATTTACAATGCAATAAGTCTCACATTACTGAAAGTTTGACCTATTGGCGTTGCAAATAATAATGCACCCAAAAGCTCAAACTTTCAGCAATGGGAGGCCTATTGCATTGCAAATACTTGCTTTTTTAGGCACCTGATGAGACTAAGTGATTTGCCCAGAATCATAGGATGCTTGAGCCTCCTGTCAGACCCGAACCTGGTTCTCCAGCTTCAGTCTTGTAGGGCACCAAAATGGCTACTTCTAGAGTTGCTCCACAGTAGCAGCCTCGTTCACTCTGAAGCAGGGTAGAGGTCAGACAGACAAATGGCTGACAAAATACTGTAAATGCGAAAAAGAATCAGTTTCCAAGCACGTGAGCTGTGCTATTGCAAAGCCAGCGTTGAAGCACCAGCCTGTGCTTCGTTGGTAAATTGCAACATCAGTTCAACTTGGCTCGTATACAAGTCAATATTAGTTGCAAAGCGCTTTATACCACTTCTGCCGTTTCTAAGCATTATGTATCCAATCTAGCGATACTCAAATTAACCGATCCGGGAAGGATTAATTGGTTTTGCCAGCGTGATCCATACACATAAGACGTCAATGACAAGTATTAATTCACTGAAGTATGTTGGCACCTTAGAAATACTGTCCATAGTGCCTGCTAGCTGTTTCAGTGAGCTTTGTGTTTGTTACAAGGTGGAAGCCATGCATGGCACACCCTACCACAAGGGTTGCACAGATACAGAAGAGCGCATTTACTCAGGTAGACAGGGGCACAGGGGTGGACCTTTATTGAGAACCAGGTCAAGTGCCAAATCATGTGTAATTAACCTGCTGGACAATTGTGTACAGGCTTTGACAATATTTTACAGTGAACGATGCAGTGACGATCAGTTACAAATCCAAATTTGCACTGATAAATCAGCTAAACATAACATTTTATTTTTCTACTTTCTACCAGTGGTAGGGTCCAAATATTGGTACAAAAATTCCCAGCAAAACTACATGCCACTTGTGCAGATCACGAGGCCTGGTCCATAGTGTTTCGCACCTGTGCCTCTGCACTCAAGACAGCCAGTAAAGTGACTGCGCTGCCCCTGCTCAGTTCATGATGAAGCCTGCAGCCAGTGCTTAATTTGAGCCGGTGGTTGCAGGTGCGGATATTCGGCAGGGTGGTTCCATGAGTTAAACACTCACCCCTGACATCTGCGGGCCATTAGTCGGAACCACAGAAAGGCTAACTGAGACCTCAATCCTTCAGAGGATGGTAAATTAAATATCATTTCACAGGGTAACAGTAACATATATTGTTTACAATGCTTGGAAGCGTGGGTTGAAACTTGGCATGAAACGGGTTATTACCCTTAAAATATGGACAATTATAGGATGGGATGTGATGAAGGCAGACGAGAGACGAAGCCACCTGCCTAATGTTAACTTCATTTTAAGAGCCACTCGTGGCTGAGAGCGCTGAGGGGGTCCATTGAGACCCACCACCGAAAGGAACAGTCTTGCCCGTTCTATTGACCCCCTCCCCCATCCCGTTACCCACTCAATTCTCAGCGGCCTGGATGCCCTCACAGTCTCAATTCAGAGTCCTTCCTATGTGTGAATGGAGCCCTGAATAGTGAAGGGTGGCACGCACAGAAGCAGTGTTCCCTTCTGCTTCCCCGTCACCCCTCTTCGCTTATGTTCTCTCTCTCTCGCATACCTACACTTAATTCTCCTCCTCTCCATCAGTGCTTCGAAGTGGCGTAGTCAGCCATAAAGCTCATTCCCGCCACCAACTCCATACAGCCCTCGCCTATCCCCTTGCAGTGCTCTGAAGCGGCCAGCAGATGACTTGTACTGCTATGAGCTAGTACATACGATGGATCTTGAACGCCGTGATGCCGCGCCTGGCCACGCCAAAGATCAATTTATTGTTTTATAAAACGCAAACCCCGCACAAGCAGGTCTTAGAGTGCTGTGCACAAGAGGGTGTTCGAACATAAGACAACTGTGAATTAACTGGTGACACAACAGGGCAGAGCAGATTTTTGACAATGCAATATCGGCCCTTGATTAGCAGTGGATTCCAGAACAAGGAGTGTAAAATCCTATGTGTAGAGGATGCTGTGGTGCAAGGAGGGCACACAAACTAGTTTATTTTAACAAACTGACTACACTGAACGGGGTACCTGTGCACCCTAAACTGGAAACACAGTGAATAACACAAGAGACGTGGGATCAGACAGTGCCGCCAAATCTGGGACTAGTAGAAAGGCCATGAAGAGGCAGGACACACGGCTCCTACTCTGAAGAGCTGGGTGATCCTCTGCCTTGACAAAGCAGCTTCCAATCCACTTATGGCAAGCATGTCTCTGAACCAGCGAGAGGAGAGCTTAGCCTCTGGCACAACACAGGAACCTCTGCCTTAGCAAGGGTTCGGCTGGGAGTTACCCCGGCCTGGACCTAAACCCATCTCTGCACAATACAACTTCTCTTCAACTCAAAGTCACAGGACTGCAGATCCGATGACTGCATTCTGCCTTTACTTCTATTCTGTACGGCATGGCCCTAAAAAATTTACAAAATTGTCTAGAAGTTAAAAAAACATTATTATATTGCTTGTTAGAAAGATTATGTTAAAGGTGCAAACTTTAAAACATCTGCCTAAAGATTATGCATAGTAAAGCACAGGCAGGAATTGTACAGGAAGGTCAAAAGGGTAAGTGGTCCTTTGTGAGGGTCCTTATGAATAACATTAATGTGCTTACCTCAGAGGTCTACCCAGATGCCTTCTTTTGTGTACCAAACTGCTCATGTGTATCATTCAGGCAGGAACCCAATTCAAAGGATATTCAGGAAGAATCCGTATCTTACACTAACAGTGATCCATGACGTTTATATCAAATAAGCATACATATCTGCAGTATTGCATTGAAAAAGGCTTTAAAGTAACTAGGCCGGACTGGCCATTCCAGGCATCAGGCGTTTCCCATGGGCGACTGGAAGGGTAGGGGGCCAGTTTAGTTTGTGGGGGCCGGTTTTGTACAAGTGCAAGAGTTTTAAAAACACTGCAAAGTACTTTGTATATTCAGCAGGTTTCGGACAACAATAAAAGTGCCAAGATAACTCTGGTGATCAATGTACCTGTTGGAGAGAGATGGGAGTGTGTTTTGTCTAGTGGCTGTTTTGACTCATCTTAGGTAGCGCAGAGGGGTAATATGCCTGCTGCAAAGAACGTGTACCATGCATATCAAAGAGCAATATTTTATGTGCATAGTTCAGTGGGTACTACTTTGTGTTCACTTCCCGAATGAAAGGACACTTGAATACATATGTACTATATTATGTTTGAGCAGCTAGCTGGCTGACATGAATATGAAGGAGCCCTTGTGGGTTTCCGTGAGTCTTGTTTCTCCTGAAAAGTCCCTTTCTCTTTTGAGCCCTGCTTAACACATGTGTACTGGAGGAGCCCTGTATTCATGTCCTCAATGTTTGAGACAAAAAATACTCATGGACTTCTGAACAATGAGAGTAAAAGCATTAAGGTAACATGTTGTTCCTGCTTACATTTCGCACGCTTTACATAAACCTGCATTCCCTATGAGTGTTTGCTTTTTCCTGAATGAAACCTCAAATAAACATGTTTATCTATTGTTTGAATTAAATAACGTTATAAGCTGTAACTGGTCAGTGAAATGCTAAACGTACTAAAAATTGGTATGTTTTGCTATTTCTAGCCACACCCCTGACTCCGCCCACTGATCCAATCCTCGGTTATTCCTGCCCCGATTCTCCACCCACAGTTCCCCTACTTTTTTTTCCCCACTTCGACCACTGTGCAAGACTGCTGCAGCAGTCACATCATTGCGCCTTTATATCAATCATTTTTTGTTGACAATGCTTCACAGTATCGGGAAAAAGTCCGAAGCTGAGTGTAGAGCATCGCCAAAAGGCATTTCCAAAGCCAATAGGTCCCAAAGGTGAGACCTATCGGCTTTGCCAGTGACTGTTTTGACTATTGCGGTTCCCACCGTTGGTATAAGATCAGCATTTATCAAATATTCCCCCGTTTGGTTTAAAATACATGAACAAAGGGAGAGAATAAGTCATACTACGGATTTTTGGGCACCTCTAGGCTCTAAAATGACCCAAGGACTGGTTGACAGGTATATAGAGAAAAGACACAAAGACATGCCAGTAGCTTTAACAGATGGACAGAGCTAGGGCAGAGTCCGTGACATGTCTAGCCCATATAAAAATCTCTCAATATTTATACAGACCCGTCCGCCTTCATTTTTCTCAGCAAGAATGATCCCGTCCTACAGTTACATGCTCGAGGGTGGAGTAAGATCCTACCCGGAAGTCTCCCGGCCTAAAGGGGGGGGCTTTCGCAACGGTGAAACACCCAGACCCCCACCTCTTCTTCCTGTGAATGTCACAGCACGCCGTCAGCTGCGCCACTTAACCCATGAACCGCACCCCCTCCCCCTTCAGACTGGGAGGCCACACTCTAATGAGGTAATGCAAATTAAAACAGCACTACGGTGCCTACATGACAAAAACCCTTTGTCCGCCGGTTTATGAATTGGCGGAAACGTGACTCCTTTTCAGAAGGACCGAGTTTATTTAACTAGATAAACAGCAGATCCATAGAGGTGGCGTCGAGGCCGAGCCCTGCACTCCGCTCCTTTGTGAAATAAAGTCCACAGCACCGACAGCCGACCCTCGTGACGGGCTCACGGTGGCAAACAGTCAGTAAATGGGGGACGCTTAAGAGGCCCGTTGTGTCCGTATTAAGGTGCTCACAGAGAGGATAAACAATTCTGTCCCTTTAATTATCCATTTGTGTGTGCTTTTTAGCAACACTGAAGTGAAATTGCAATTAAAACGCCCAACGCAAACAATTTGGTTTTGTTAAAATTACATTTTGAGTAGTTGTTGGTGCACAACACTTTGTCTCTCTTTGTGAACGGGGCCACCTTTCAAGATACCCCGTAAGGAAGCATGCACATCTGGTGCCCCTGTGCGTGCTTATGAGAAGGTGGTTATGTTGTTTGGCACATGGACTCGGGCTATGACACTACACATTGGTGTCACACAAATCAACTAGACACTATTGACTTAAAAGAGGTTGGATTTATATTTAGATCATCAATTTTCAGCAAAACGATTTACAGCAACACAAGAACGCCATAGTTGACAAGACACCAAATAAACCATTGTAGGAAATCAAGGATGAATCCATGCAAGTACACAGCAGCATCTTCATCACCTCTGCCCTGCCGTTTAAGGAACGGTGGGGCTCAACAGAATGCAAGTGCCAGTCCCACCCTCTCCCACCTCTGCACTGCCAGGTTCATCGCATAGTAGTCCGAGGCTAATGCTTCGTGGCTACCCACAACATTGTCCCGGCAACCGTATACCTGTAGGAAAAAACACAGAGTGAAAATATCGCAAAGGTTTTCACTCAACAGTAACATTTAGGAGAATATTTTGGCAATGATTCAATCAAAGAGGTCATAACCCATGACCCGATAAATACGGCCAAGAAGGAACAAAGAAGGTACATACACTGACAGTTCCATAAGAAGGACCACAAGGCACTACCTTCCCCAAAGAAAATAACAACACAGGGCTACTTAGGAGAAGTTTAAGAGGACTGTAGAGTAGGGAGGATGGATAAAGAAGATGGATGTGGCTCATTCTCATGCCGAAAACGTGGTGGTCATAGGAGCACTGAGGACAGTGCTGGAGTGGAGCGTGAGCAGGAATAAAGGGAAAGATCAAGGTCATTTGGCCCTAAATACTTTACTTGCCTTTTGGCTGTCCAACCTGGCCCTGATGTCACCGTGCCCCCCTAAAGGGTGTTTCTAGGGCACGGATTTGGATCTAGAACTGGTTCATAGATGAAGACTCGGGCACTGAGTCAGGCTGGAAGGGTGAATACATCCACTGCCCTGTCCAAGCAGTTTGCATGCGCCCCTGAATGCCACAGAGTAGACATGATCGTTCTTCAATGTTGTGAATACACAGTGTACCCCAATACCTCTCAGGTAAAAGGCAAATGTGTTGTTGAGAGATTGCAATAAGTCTTGTTGATAACTAAGATAAGTTACATCTGCAACTTTTTCAAATGAAGATCACTTGCAGTAATCATGGGAGGTACATCTAGGGCTTACTGGTGGGAAAACACTTGAGCACGTTAGCAACTGAATGAGTGGTGTAGTATATGAATAGTATTTGAATGGTTGATCGACACAATGTGCAAGCAATTGGTTGGGTAGTGGTTGTGTGGGAGACTGAGATTTTGGATAGGACATTCTTTAGGGGTCTAGTAGGTTTTTGAGACATTATAAATGCCCTGTATTGTATTGGCATTTGCAGAGCTTTATCTTACCACTAGCCAGGTCTGAATGGCTTAATCATTGGAAATCAATGTCATGTTCCATAACATATGATATATTCCCAATTGTAAAAAAAATGGGTTGTTGGTTGAGCGGGGTGAAACCCTTCTCAAGCACCTACCACAATTCTTCTCAGGGAAAAGTCACAAGCAACCCTAAATTAACCTGTGCCCAACTCAGGTAGCTTGGCACCGAGCAATCAGGCTTAACTCAGAGGCAATGTGTAAAGTGTTTGTGCAACACTTCAAACAGTAACACAGTGCAAACACACCACAAAAACAGCCCACACCAGAGTTAGAAAAATAGAGTCATTTTTAATAAATAAACTAAGACCAAAACGACAAAAATCCAATTAGTAGAACCAGAGATATTCAATTTTAAAGATTGTAGTAAAAATTATGCCAAAAGGTGTCAAGTGCCAGCTGTGGATATCTGGTTGTGCCGGATTGGAACAAAGTCACAAGTTCAGGCCAAATGCGATTGAGCACGGGCCAGCTACAGGGACCCAGTTAGGCCCGCTTTACAAAGTACCTTTAATCCTGCTTTGAGGAGTGTTGCGAGCATCCGCATCGAATATGCGTCACGCAGCCGAAGCGATGCGTCGGTTTCGAGATGTGGCAAGCCTGCGGTGCGAGATCCTGTTGCATCGTTTTCGAAGATCCCATCGCCGAGGCCTTGTGATGCGAAGTCTGGAGTCGGGGATGTGTTGCACAGTCTGGGTGATGTGCTGGTTCCGAGGAGCTGCGCGACTGCGATGCAGAGTCCGGCATAATCATAGAACCAACTTCCAACAAGCGATGCAAGGACCTGCACCGAGGATGCATTGCGTAGCAGCAGTAATTTAGAAGGCAATGTGGACTGCGGCGGCGATGCAGATTTTTGTAACTGGTCCAGTCCACGCAGTAGTGGAGATTTGTTAGTTCTGCTCAGGGTTGTGCCAAGCAGCAGAGGAGATACGTGGGTTCCGCTGGGTCCACAGAGGCTGGTAAAGCACATTAAGCCCACTTCCAAGGGTCCAGGACTGGGGTGGCACCACTTGGCAGGGTAGACTCACAGATGTCAGAGGCAGATGCAAGGTTGTTGGAGCCTTCTGTCCCTGAGACTCACACCAAGGGGCCAGCCAACTAACCCTTGGAGTCACTCTGGGGTTCTATGTTCAAGATATGTAGGTCCAGTCCTTCTCATCCAGGCAAGAGGGCAGCAGATCAGCATAGCAAAGCAGCAGCACAGCAAGGCAGTAGTCCGGCAGAGTGCAGTCCAGCAGAGGGGCAGTCCTTCAGCAGCACAGCAATCCTTCTTCCTGGCAGAGTATCCACAGGTCCAGAAGTGTATTGAAGTGGTGGTGTCTGAGGGCCAGTATATATACACCCAATTGTGCCTTTGAAGTGGGAAAGAAGCTTCTAGAGGTTTCCCTTTGAAGTCCCCTGGTATCCTGCCTCCCCTGTCCTGGCTCCAGACTAACTACAGGGGGTATGCAGCCTTTAGTGTGGAGGCAGGACACAGTCTATTCAAGTGTAAGTGCGGCTGTGTACAGCTCCTCACTCCCATCATGCCAGTGAGAGCCTTCCAGTCACACCTAATCTCCCTATTATGGGTGGCTGTCTAGGAAGAATACACAAAGCTCAACTATCAGCTATACCCAGTCATGTGACCAGAGAAAGGCTACAGGTATGAAATGATTAGGGCAGAAAAATGCCAACTTTCTAAAAGTGCACTTTTCAAATTTGTAATATAAAATCCAGCTTCACCATAAGTTAGTATTTTAAATTAGGGATCCACAGACACCAAACATGAGCTGGTTACCTATTCCCATTTGGAAATTACACTTAGAAAATGTAATAAGGAAACTCGTATGTTATCCTATGGGAGAGATAGGCCTTTCAGTAGTGAAAAATTAATTTAAGAGTTTTTCACTGCCAGGATATGTAAAACTTAAAAGCACATGTTCTACGTTTTAAATACATTGCACCCTGCCCTCTGGACTGTCCATGGCCTTCCAGAGGGGTGACATATGTATTACAAGCATTGGCATAGCCAATAGGTCTCGCCTTTGGGACCTTATAAGTATTTAATTCTGCAGCACAATATCCTTGGTGCAACATCAACTGTTGCATGGCTAAACACTTATAATGTCCCAAAAGCGAAACCTATTGGCTATGCCAATGCTTGTTTAGCACAGATACCTGTATGAGGAAAGTGATTGTAACGGTTGGTTTTCATTCAACTATGGCCGATGAAATAGGAGACCAAGGAAAACCCGTGCAGAGCGCTCTAGGCACTCGAACGCTCCTCTCGATGACATCACAGCTGAGAAGTAGAAAGGGCGGCGATGTGAGGAGGTGGGAAGAGAGACACCAGATGAACACTGAGTTTTGGGAAAGTCACGAGAGAACGAACAACAGGAAGGAGGAGGCGTATCAAGGACTCGGAAAGCGCAACCCTGAGCTATCAAAGACCGGAGCGAGAGCTACAGAAGGAGGCAGCAGGGCGAAGACCGCAGTCATCACAAAAGAAGACAAAGAGACAGAAGACCGGCGAGGGTGTGTCAGAATTCAAGGTGAAGAAATCCAGGACGCCACGGCTCTGACTTCGAGCCGTGGCCAGAGGCAAGTCCTGTGTTGGGGCTTCTGGAGACGGTGGTGGAGTTGTCGTCCTGGCGGGGACACCCTAAACTGAACAGGAAGCGGGAAGGGTATTAGGGAAGAGGAAGCGCTCCATCACAGTTCTGATTGTGTTTGTTTGTTGTGCACGAAACCACAGGTGTTGGTGACGGTCCCGAAATTAAATCACTGAGTCTCAACCAATCTCTGTGTTTCTTGCTGAGGCACCCCAGTGGCCTGAACCTGAGCATTCAATCCAAACGGATCGAATCCAGTTCCAACGGAGGACCTCATCGCAATGGAAGCACCAGTTCTAACTACTCTGTTCTGAAAGCGTCCCTTGTAATAATATCGCCTACATTTCCTCTTATTCTTAGTGATGTTGTTATATTCACAATAAACCTAGTATAAACATAGCAAAGGGCTTCTGGCATCTTTACTCGCATTGCAGTGATAAAGCTTGCAAATTAGAGAGGAAGTGACTAGATGGATATACAAAATAAGAGACCGAGCAGGAAACAAAACGAGTGGTGCGCGTGCTGTAAGAATGCGGCGGCCGCGAAAGTGAAAGGAACTACAACAAAGGTTTGAAGAGAGGAGCGCGGGCGAGAGAGCGCGGCAGCCTGCTGAGCTGACCACACGCTCGTGCACCATGGCCTTTGCTCGCGCGTAACCGCCCGAAAAGGCCACGACGCACAAGCGTGTGGTCAGCTTCTGAAACCCCCTTACATAAAGTCTCGCCAGAGCAGCGCTTGCGCGCTACTCGAGGCTCGACCTAAAAAAGGAAGGTTTGGACCTGGCAAAAGGTTTATTTTGACAAGTCAAAATGGCAATTAAAACTGCACACAAAGGCTACCATGGCAGGCCTGAGACACGTTTTAAAGGGCTACTTAAGTGGGTGGCACAATCAGTGCTGCAGGCCCACTAGTAGCATTTAGTTTAAAGGCACTATGCACAGGAAGTACCACTTTACTGGGGTCTTACAAGTAAATTCAATATGTCAATTGGGGGTAAGCCAATGTGATCATGTTTTAAGGAGTGAGCACATGCACTTTAGCACTGGTTAGCAGTGGTAAAGTGTGCAGAGTCCTAAGGCCAGCAGAAAAGAGATCAGAAAAATAGATGAGGAAGACAAAAAGTTTGGGGGAATGCCACTCTAAGGCTGACAGGTCTAACACCACTTTTATGTTCAGTGAAGTCATTGATGCTGTTATTTGTGATGTCATTTATCATGTTCTCTGTGATTCAATATGATCGATCTTGAGCACTGCACGCAGATTAGAGTGTTGGGCTTACATACCTATTTTAACTTGCACATTTCTGGGTATTTGAAGTTAATGTTTATGAACATAACCTTTTAATGAAGTATTTTTTTCAATGAATTTGTAAAGTTCTTAATATGTAATTATTTGAACAGTCTCCTCACGCAAGGCTTTGTCAAGTGAATTAATCGGTTTTGAATATGATATACACTAAATTACATGGTGACACTTTCCCAGATAACATAGACTGTCATCCACAGCTGTTGGCTATGTTTGCTGTACTGGAGTTGTACACAAAGTGCATGATCGCAGGATGTAAACTTTCTGTACCCCTCAAATTCAGATTTTTTTTTCTTCATTTGGCGTTTCTGTAAAGTGCTTCTAACCACTTTGTGGTGGCCTCAGTCTTTGGTTGCATCCATGTTTGGCTGCAGCCAGTGTTTATTTGCATACTTTATACAAGTACACCAAACATGACCTGCAGCATTTGCTGAAATATTATTGAATGACCAACTACGGTTCTGGCGATGGATACATATAATACAGTTAGCATCATTATTTATCAGCACAGGGAACTATTTGGAACCAAATTTATTCAATATGGTTATTTACACCAAAAGACTATCAGAAAGAGACTCTCATACCAGTTCAGAAAAATAATAGTCTCAATGGCTTTGCAGAATTCTCAGCAATTAATGCCCCATCTTACATTCTTTGAAAGTATTCTATTCAATAGACTAATCTAAGACTGGAAATTGCCAAAGCTGACCTACTTAAATGCAGGTGGACGAGAACTGATTTTGATGTGAACATGAATATTTGGACAGCAGTAACCCAAATAAATTCCACCTTACAGGATGGTCTATCTATTTCAAACGAGAAGGTCAGAGCTTAACAGTTGTCTTGTGTTGGCCCTAACTACTACTGAAAAATAATGAAGGTATCACAAATTCTTGCTGGTGAGGCAGATGCTGTGATGATGCCAAATCACCTGGAAGGCAATCAGAAAGCTCATGAACTTACGTCTGAGGCGGGAAAGGAGGTTAGAAATCCAGTAGAGATCGCAGAAGCCTTTGCGAATCACTACGATGAGGTTTATTCCGCCAGCATCATACATTCAGAACAAGAATCCCTAGAGTTTCTATGAGATATCTCACTACCAGTATTAACGAAAGAGGAAAGCAAGCCTTTGGTGGAAGACCTCACAATAGAAGAGATAACACAAGCGATTGGAGCCCTAAAGTCGGGCAAGGCATTGGGGCCAAACGGCATCCCCATAGAGTTATACAAATTCACAGCGCAGACAATCGCGCCCCACCTACTGGCAATGTTTGAAGAGAGTAACGCTAAAGGTACACTCCCACCAGACCAGCGATTAGGAACCATAGTAGCCATTCATAAAGAGGGTAAGCCAAGGGACAAATGCACGTCATACAGGCCAATTATGTTATTAAATGCGGAAGCAAAGATTCTTGCGAAACTACCTGCTCAACGCGGCTTCTCCCCCTTCTTCCGGTCCTGGTCCATCCAGACCAGTCCGGTTTTAAGCCGGGACTCAGCACTGCCCTAAATCTCAGGCGGCTCCAGGGAGTTTTGGGAAGAGCCCATAGAATCAGAGAAGATGCATCAGTGCTGTCCTTGGATGCACAGATGTCATTCGACTCTGTCGAATGGCCATATATGATGGCGGTGCTTAAACGAATGGGGTTTGCTCCACGGTTTATATCTTGGCTCAACCTCCGATACACAAACCCTCAGGCCCAGGTGGTGGTGAACTGTGAGAGGTCACGCACCTTTCCGCTCCAACGGGGCACGAGGCAAGGGTGTCCCCTGTCCCCATTGGTCTTTGCCCTAATTCTCGAACCTGTGGCGGCATGGATCCGGAAAGATCCTATTGTATGTGGGCTGCGCTGGACGGAGGATTGGGAAGACAGGATTTCGTTGTACGATGACGATATCCTCTTATATGTCGCGTCCCCACAGGCCTCCATAACCAGAATACTAAACATTTTTGCTACATTTGGTCGGTACTCTGGGTATACCATCAATTGGGCCAAATCCGTAGTGTTTGTCCTCTGTGGTAAGTCGCCAAAACTACCGCTGACCTGTGAGGTAAAGGTGGTTACGGACGGCTTCCGTTTCTTGGGTATCTTTGTTACAACTGATCAGGCCCGGTTTCACGCCAGCAATCTCCTGCCTCCTCTGGAGCGACGCAGGAGTGATGTTTGCCACTGGCGAGCCCTTCCGCTTTCACTTCTCGGCAGGGCGGCATGATGGCCCTGCCGAGATTTTTATACGTACTGCAGAATACGCCCTTTCTGGTTCA
Source organism: Calotriton arnoldi (assembly GCA_963921515.1). NCBI lineage: Eukaryota > Metazoa > Chordata > Amphibia > Caudata > Salamandridae > Calotriton > Calotriton arnoldi. The sequence continues at coordinate 648,383 of CAWUFW010000037.1, read as the reverse complement.
AGACGCATATTTCAGCTCAATAAACAGTGAGGTACGTTCACTGCTGTGGGATGGTGGCCCTCCGAAGATAGCACTTAACAAACTGACCCGTGGATGGTATGATGGTGGGATCGCATTGCCACATATCCAGATACTATAGGGCAGCCCAAATTGCAACCGTTAATCAATGGGTCCATCAGCCGTTAACAGAACCAGCGTACCAGATGGATAGGCTGGTAATGCAACCGAGAGGGTATCTCCATGCACTTTACACTGACCCACGAAGACTCACGCTCGAGGGTCCCACAGCGGTGACGATTCGTCAATGGCATGTGACTCTCTCCAGACTAGGATGGAAAAATAAACTCAGCAGAGCCACACCACTTTGGGAATCACAGCAATTAGGGACAACAGGCATAAGAAAGGGCTTCACTCAATGGGACTTAATCGGTATTTCCAGGTTGGGAGATCTATACACGAGTAACGGAATGATCTCATTTGAACACCTACAGAAAACATATGATCTGGCTGAAACTGAATACTTCCGGTATTTGCAGATCCGCCGTGCTATACAGGCGGCAGTTCCCAAGGGAACTGAGCTCCCGGAGTCGTCTCCTCTGGAGTGTAGACTCCTCGAGGAACATCTCTCCAAAGAAGCGATCTCACTAAAATATAAAAAGCTAATCAATAACTTACCTGACTCGCTTGCAGTTCTGAAAGATCGCTGGAGTGTTGACATCCCAGACTTGCAGGAGGAGGAATGGCCGGAGGCAGTGGCCTCTCCGAGGGAGGTAGCAATAAGAGCCCGGTTTCGACTAGTCCAAATCAAAATACTACACACAGTATACATTTCATGCACCACACTTGTGAAAATGGGACGTAGGGTGGAAGCCACCTGTAATAGGGGTTGCGGAGAGACAGGATCGTTCTACCATATCATATGGCAATGTCAAGAGATTCAGCTCTACTGGCAGGCAGTGGGGGACTGTATGTCGGGGTGGTGGGAGAAGTGCTCCAGATATCGCCTAAATGGTGCCTTTTGAATGTGTGGGAGGACACGAACCTAGGGAGGGCGGACCAAACCTCGGTAACCCTGGGCTTTATGCTGGCCAAAAGAAATATAGTCATTGGGGGCCTCCTTCCCGCCCCTACTGCGGGACTGGAAGAAGGATATGGACTGGTGCATGGTGGCGGAGAAAACGGTTTATACACAAAGAGGCTGCCCGAAAAAATGGGGGAAAATTTGGGATAAATGGAATGTATTTAGGGGAGTCCGTGTGCGCCCCCGGTGGGGGGTCACACCCCTTGCCTTGGTTCAAGTGGAACCAATTTGATGGTGCCAGTATTCCAGGAAATAAGAAGGGTGGCAGCCCTGCGTGGCCCATGAGCAACACACAGGGGAGGAAGGGGTGCTAATGCTTAACTGTGCTTGTAAGATTGATGATGTACTGCCATAATTTTGTCCTGTTACAATAAAAAGATTTATTAAAAAAGAAAGCTCATGAACTGGCTATGGAGTAACTAGCGCTGCTGATGGAGAAAGGCAAAAATATTGTCTAAATTCCTCAATCTAAAACTAACCTATATTGCACTTTTACCTGCAAGCCCTTCTAAGTAAAAACATTTGCAAGGGCTCATATTAAGATTATAGGGCATCTACTTCTTCTGCCCTATTAGTGATAGAAAGGTAGTCTAGCATTTTCTGTTCAGTAAGCAAAAGTGGGACTCAAAACCAACACGATCTAGCTCTCCAGTCAGATCAGTATCACAAAGAACTAATTACTATATGAGTTTAAGGAACTCCACAGAAGAAATGCAAAGGACTGTGGTGTCTAGAATGCAGTCTTCATACTATATCAGCGGGGTAGGACACAGAATGTGGATCTTAGTGGGATCTATTTCATGTCAAGTCATTGCCTTTTTATCATCTACTAATGGTCTCATTCTGAGTGGCGCACAAAGTAGAAAATTGGAAGCAAATAGTTTTTGCTCATGGTTTTACACTGTGTAGCCACTATGGGATAAGTATATATATCATTCACTCCTGAGGTTTGCACATGCAGTTTCCTTCAGTCTCTACCTGGAGAAAATGAAGTATGCAAAACGGTGCCACAGGGGCAAAGCCAAGTGTGAAAATGACCGCAAAAAATACTTGTGCATATTATTCCCACTCATTACTGCTGATGTTCTAATTGAGTGCAACTGTACAGAAAAAGTATTTCACCCAGTGTTCTTGCACCCGTTATAACCTCCACACTTGGAATGATACCATAGAACTTCCCTTTACAAGGGAGTAGCCAGAAAAATAAAATACCCCCCACTTTGACCCATATATAGCAAACAATGCGCAAGTAAAGTAAGGAATCCCAATCCATCCTATGAGGTGTCATGGAAATTGTACCCCTGGGGAACATTTGCAGAATATAATGCAAAATGATGGCTATTAGAGCTTGATTTTAAAGGAATTTAGCCAAACTACACATTTACCTGTATTGACCTATTTCTCTCATTCATCCTTTCCATTTCTTTCTTTTTGTACTTCTTTATGTTCTTATTTCCATCATCTTTTTTGTTTTATGTGTATTCCATTCTTTCTTTCCATCTGTCTATCCTTCTCTCATTCCATCAGACCTTTTTTTCTAGCTTTTGATCCTTCTTCATATCCGTTTATTCTTATGTTGCTCCTGGCATTCTTTCACAACTTCTTTGCATCTTTTCTTTTTGCATTCCTTCCATTCATTTATTCTTTCTTTCCCTTCTTTCCGTCAATCACCCATCCCTTCGTCTCACATTTCTTCTTTATTCTTTCATAATATTTTTCTGCTTTCCTTCTTTTTTCCTTTCCTTTTTCTTTTTTAGTTCTTTGCTCTTTCCTTTTCTTCTTTCCACCCTTCTTTCTTTGTTTTCTTCCTTCCTTTTCTTCTTTTGCACCTTTTTTGCTTATTTCCTTTGTTTATCTGTACCCTTTCCTTCATGCTTCCTTTTTCCTTCCTTCATTATTTGCATTTTACTTGGCTTTCCTTTGTGCTATCTCACTCTATTAGCTTCTACCTTTTTTCTTTGTCATTTTATTAGTTTGTCATTCCCTCTGTCACCTTTTAGGGCTGCTTTTAGGTATTCTTTTGGTTGGTTCACTGACAGAATATCGATGTAAAAAATATAGAAGTAAAAATATAGATGAAAAAATAATAGCATGCAAAAATATCGGAATACCTATAATTAAACAGGTAAGTACAAAAATATCGGGGGGAAAATATCGATATAAAAAATATAGTTGTACAAAATATCGATTTTTATATATATATCTATAAAATAAAATATTAAATATTAAATATGTTAAATAATAAAATTAATATAAAAAATAAAGTAGATTTAATATAAATTTTCAACAAATATAACAAATAAACTTAATTAAAAAAAGCTAAACACACATACACAATAATTAATATATATATATTTACTTTAAAACAATTAACCTATTAATTTAATTTATTTTATCATTTTAAAATTATATAAAAATTGACATATATATATATATTTATATATATTTATACAGTAGGGAAAGAGTTGGCTAGCGGAGGGGTAAAAATTAGTATTCCCACCCCAGTGAGTGTAACAGTAGGGAAAGTGTTGGATAGCAGAGAGGTAAAAATGACTATTCCCACTCCAGTGAGTGCAACAGTAGGGAAAGTGTTGGATAGCGCAGGGGTAAAAATTACTATTCCCACTCCAGTGAGTGTAACAGTAGGGAAAGTGTTGGATTGAAGAGGGGTAAAAATCACTATTCCTATTCCAATAATTGTAACAGTAGGGAAAATGTTGGATAGCGGAGGGGTAAAAATTACTTTTCCCACTCCGAAGAGTGCAACAGTAGGGAAAGTGTTGGATAGCGGAGGGGTAAAAATTACTATTTCCACTCCAGTGAGTGCAACAGTAGGGAAAGTGTTGGATTGCCGAGGGGTAACAATTAATATCTCACTCCAGTGAGTTCAAAATTAAAAATAAACAAAATATTAACAACAAAAATATTTAAAAAACAAAATAAATTACAAAATATATAAATATGTTAAAAATTACAATACAAATATATTTAATATTGAAACAATTGAAAATACATATATCTTATATTAAATAAAATAAAAAATAATTTTCAAACTAATTAATATTTTTAATTAGAAATCATTTAGAAACAAAATCATTAATTACATTAATTTACTTTTTTGTATTTCCTACCCTATTACACCACACAATTCGCAACCCACATCTAAATTAAAAAAATAATGTACTTCCTTAATTAACATAATTAATTACCAATTAAAGAAATATTATTAATTAAAAAACAAATTAAAACTCATAGAAATTAATTAATTTCCCACACTTTACTCCTATAATCCCCACAACTCACAGCTAAAGTTAAACTGTAAAAAGAATAATTACACAATTAAAACTTATTTTCAATTAAAAAACTAATAGTATTTAACAACTAATTATAAAGTAAGTAAAATTAATTTATTCCCCACACTGTACCCCTTTAAAAGTAAAACCGACACACAAAAAAATATAAACAAATACCCTAATTAAATATCAATTAATTAATATTAATGATCAACTAATTATTAATGAATTAAACATAAATTGCCTCCCAACCTTCACCCCTATAAACTCCACAACCCACACCTAAAATTAATTACACAATGTCCATATTTAGTTTTAAATTAATTAATTAATATAAATTAACAACTAATTATTAAGTAATTACACATAAATTACTTCCCACCCTTTACCCCTATAAACCCCACAACCCGCACCTAAAATTAATTACACAATTTCATAATTAATTTACAATAAATTAATTAATATAAATTAACAACTAATTATTAATTAATTAAACATAAATTACTTCACACCCTTTACCTCTATAAACCCCACAACCCGCACCTAAAATTAATTACACAATTTCTATAATTAATTTTCAATCAATTAATTAATATAAATTAACAACTAATTATTAATCAAAAATTACTTCCCATCCTTTACCCCATAAACCCCACAACTCGCACCTAAAAATTACACAATTACCATAATTAATTACCAATTAATTAATTAACATTAATTTACAACTAATTAATAATTAATTACTAATAAATTACTTCTCGCCCTTTACCCCTATAGACCCCACAACCCGCACCTAAAAAGAATTACACAATAACCATAATTAATTACCAATTAATTAATATTAATTAACAAACAATTAATAATTAATTTCAAATAAATTAGTTCCCACAATTAACACTATAAAATATCAATTAAATAAATATTAATAAATAAAAATATTCATTAATTTATTATAATTACATAACTTTCCACCCTATTCCCTATAAACCCACAACCCGCTACGGAACTAAAAAACCCAAAATTTACTTAAAATAAAATTAATAACTACTAAAAATATAACACATATATTAAAAAACATAAACAATACTTATACAAAAAAATACATCACATACATTTAAAATATAAACTAAAATACATAACACTAATTAAAAAATCGATATTTTAAACAACTATATTTTTGCAAACGATATTAATAACTTCTATATTTTTTAAAACGATATTTCTTAGCTTAATTTGATATTCTTGACCACGATATTCTTGCTGTCGATATTTCTGTGTCACGATATTTCCAACTCGATATTTGTGTAAGTCGACATTTCCAACTCGATATTCTGTCTGAATACCCTTTTGGTCCCCATCCCACAGTTGTGTTATCATAGTTTATTCTTGTGGAATTTATTAGTTTTAACTTCTGACAGCTAAAGTTAAATGTTAAGAAGAGCCATAAAACAATGTAATCTGTTCCAGTAGCACCCCCGCTTAAGCTGGTATAGCGGGTGGTTCACTACGCCCTTGTCCCTTTATATTGGTGTTATATCAGTCAGATTTCAAGATTATGTGAGGTAAATTGGAAGATTCTCCATGTAATATCAAGGGGTAACGTAGTGGAGAATGGCTACTAGAAGTGTGATATACTTTAACTACAGTCCTTCTGTCTAAATAACATCACCCGGTAAAGGTTGAAAATGTTGCCTTGAAAAGTGCTGAGATATTATGCAGTATCCTTCCAAGGACTGACACTAGCATCAGCATTTTTCATTCTATATCTTGAGTAGCTGAGTTCTCTACTTCAGGGGGAGGGCTTCTCTTTAATGTAAATACGTATGAAATACAAGTCTACTTGAAAATTACCTAGATCAGCTTTAAAGTTCTGTTGAATCTCTTAACTACTCCGTTGATTTGTGAATGATATAATGCACACCTCTTGTGTTTCATCCCAAAACTCTACAAGAATCATTACATCTACCCCGAACATAACTGGGTCCCATTGTCTGTTAAGAAATTCTTGGGTAGGCCCTCTCTCCCAAACACCTCAACCGAAAACCTTCACCACATTTCAAGAGGTGGTCTAATTTACTAACTGCGCTTCAGACCACCTAGAAAACAAATTCACCAACAGATAAGAGGTGGCAGATTCTCCTTTCGATGGACCAAGGCTATCCAAAGCTACTTCCTGTCATAGATGATTCAGTTTGTTTGGTACCACCATGACAGAAACTGTAAGTTTCACCACTTTGTTACTGTTTGCAAGCAATCCGCAATCCCTCATTACCCTTTCCACCTCTAGATCTGATCCTGGCCACTAAAGGTCCAACTGTACTCTTTCTTTGACCTTCACAATCCCCAAATGTCCCTCGTACTGTCTTGATCAACTTGGTTCCTAACAGCTTTGGAGGAGTCAGGTGTGTACCCCAGAAAACTCCACCACACTCAGTTCCACTTTGATGCCCCAAAACAGCTTCACATCCTCCTGAACACTACTCTTCCCAGCCCAATCTTGCGTTACGTAATTCATGACTTCCATCTTTGTCTAACACCTGCCACCACCTGTTCTCCAAGATCACACCAGCAGTGATCACACACACATTCTCACTAGAAACATCCTCTACCCTCCATCATTATTCCTTTTTGTTGCCCTCAGCCAACCTGGAAAGACAGTGAGCAGTTACATTACTACTATCTGAAATATATTCAGTCTCAACGTTATATTCCTGGAGAGACAGCACCCAACAATGTATCCTTCCCAAAATCGCATCCAACCTTCTTTTGCCAAAAATCTCCTTCAGCAATTTGTGGTCAGTGTGTAATGCAAACCTTGCGCCCCACACAAAACATCTGAATTTTAAAACTGCCCATGTCACTGCCAAAGCCTCTTTTTCCACAACATAGTAATTTAACTCTGCCAATTTCTGTGCTTGAGATGCAAAAGCAATAGTTATATCATCCTTGCCCACCTTCTGCAATACAACTGTCCCAACCCCTTTGAACTGGCAACTGGAAGTAGCATTTCTAAGATATCTTTTCGCCTGCTGAAACTGCTCATCACACCCCTTAATCCATTCAAAGACCACCTTCTTCCTCAACAACTCTTGCATGGCCACCATCTTACTTGTTTGCTCCTGTACAAACCTATTATAATACTCAACCATGCCTAGAAAAGTGCACAGTTCCTCCCTGCACTTAGGCGCAGGTAACTCCTCTACTGTCCTGATCATATCCTCATTGGGCTCCACGCCTTCCCCAGTAACTAAATGTTCCAAATAATGTATTTCAATTTTGCCTAACTAACACTTCACCTTCTTCAGCGTCAAACCCCTACTTCTCAGTCTTTCCAACACCAACGTAACCCTTTTATCATGTTCTTCCTTCATTTGGCCAAAATACAATACATCATCCTGATAACATCTCACTCCAACCAAATCTCTCAACATTCTCTGCATCACTCTCTGAAACACAGAAGAAGCGAAGATCAGCCCAAAGGCATTTTCAATAATCTAAAAGCCCAAAATGACATTATAAATGGCATGAGATTGCAAGTACTCTTGTCTAACCTAATGGGGTGGTAGAGCATGGTGAGATCTAAGGTGGTTAAATATCTTGCAACAGAAATTAGCAACATCTTTTCCAAAATGTTAGGCTGGGGATATTTATCCACTACTCCTGCTTTATTAAGAACCCTTAGATCGATGTATAGGCGAATATCACAACTGGCCTTCTTGGCCACGACAATCTGCTCCAACCACTTGGAGGCCTCTATGGGCTCTGTGATCCCATTCTGACACAACTTCTCCAACTCCTGTTTCACCACCTCATGCAAACCAAGAGGCAACCACTTGACTTTGGGTGCAATCAGAAATACACCAGCTTTCAGTCTGATCCTATACACATATGCTTTCAGAGAACCTACTTCACCATTGAATACTTCAGGAAATTCCCCCTGGGCCCATGCCCCTTCATCCACCACTTCATATACTTACAGTTGTGGAGAAGCACTGGGATCAAGATACCCCCAGCTCTCTCTGATGGGGGCCACTATAAATGCAGTTGACCACACAGGACACATACACCTTTGCTGGAATTATTATTCCTACATACTAAATTGTGGCCCACAAATGTCCTCTCATTTTGATTTTGTAACCTTTATAACCACCCATCTTGCTTAAAGGACACTTGCCTGCAAATCTACCTGACTACACTACCTCAGGGATTATTGTCAGCTGGGGACACAAGTCATGTCAATCTCATGTTTATTCCTAACTCCACAAGCCAATGGATTTACACTTGTATCTTATCTCAGTTTAAGCACTATTTCATCCACCACCTCATGTACCACTAGAAGCTTCCTCTCACCATTTTCAGCTCTGCATTATTTTACAAAATAACCTTACTTCCCACAACCGTTGCGAGAAGCCTTAGAAGCCGTCTATAATTCTGCCCATTGTGATGTGCCCTATTTCCAGACACTGATAGTAATGCAGTTTAACATTGTATATCCCCTTCATTTTCTCCCGGGACTCATGTTTGATGTGGCCACAGCACTGATATCCGAGGAGACCTTACCCTCCATGCTAATTTCTCTAACACACCTCAAAATGTGCGCCACACCTTTCATCACCCCCAAAACCTCTTCCAGAGGAACTTCTTCTTTCAACCAAAGCTCTTTGATTTGATCAGTGTGATGGTGGAAGAGAAACTGGTTCCCTCCGAAACAGCCCCAAACCTGCACATTAGCACCAACTTTCACAATGCAGTCACATAGTGTTCCACTGTCTCCCTATCAGCTTGACTTCTTTTCCCAAAGTGGTACCTTTCAAGTATCGTACTAATCTTTGAAAGGTAATGAATGTCAAATTTAGTGCATGGACGACCTTTCCAAGATGACTGCTATGCATACTCAAAACCGTGCAGATTCCATTTAAGTCTTTCTTCTATCTCAGTGCTACTGCTCGATCTTTGAAAATGGTCGTCTCATCGCTGGAATTCTCCAGTGCCAGGATTACTTGTCATTGGCCCTGCCGACCGAATGGTCCTCTCTGCTAAGCACCTTTGCCAGGCCTTAGACGCCACCCTTACACGATCTCTAATGCCATAAACTCTCTGCTGACACACAGTGCTCCTTTATGTCCGCAGCACCCAGACGCTCACTCTGCTTCCGACTTCTCAGTTGCAACCTCCCAGCAAGGGCATGCACAAGTTGCCACCTACACACCACTCCTCAGTCCTGGAATATTTGGTCTCTCCAGTGCTTAGTATGTTCAGTATCAGCTCATAATCCATGCAAATCGGCCCTTTGGATGCTGCTCCCAAAAAACGTGCCTCTTTGCTGGCAACTACTTGCTCCTTAGATAGGTCACATGTCTTCTTACTTCTCCAAACAGCTCCTTCATCACTCTTCATGGTGTGTTGGGGTCTGCCTACACATCGTCAACAGTTAGTTAACAACGCAACATACCAGTTGACAAGATTTAAAGTATGCAACTATTCATAAGTCAGAACCTATCACCATCAGAGCCACCAACAACTGACAGGAACCTTAGTCAAAACCTACACAAAACTCTCCCAATTGAATGTCTATACAAGAATGCACCACACAAAGCGGGGAGGTGGGGGCAGCAGGGAGAGATACCGCACCACCCCATCTAACAGATTTGCTCACCATCTCAGGAGGTCACAGAGGACTTAAAACTAAGGACCCGCTTCTCCTGGAAGTTCTGAAGTTTTAAATCACCCAAGCACAATCAATCTAACATTTCCAAAGCTCACAACTTTATTCTCGAACACTTCCCGAGTGGACCTAGAGACTCACACTCTCATCCCCTTTATGAGGTAGCTAAAAACCCGTCCCTTCCGACTAATTCTGAACTAACTAGGCTGTCATTTTTATTGTAACAACTTTGCTTGACTCTTTGTTATGAACTCCTGCTGACACCTATTTGTTTAGTGTAATCTGACAACTGCTTTGAGAATGATCTATTTACATCTTGGCTTTTTATAAAGTGCTTGAATACCGAAGGGTGCAGAAGTGATATAAAAAAACAAAATAAATACCTTATAATGGGGAATTATGAGACACCACCTAGAAGATGCCTTATCTAGTGTGTACAGCAGCAAATTCAACTGCCTCACATTTTACTCTCTGTTCCTTTGTCACAGAACAAATTTAGCAACAGTTATCAAGGAACAGGCAAGTTCATGTGGCCAAGGAGGGCATACAGTAAAATGGAAATGGTCTTTTGCAAAGTTTGCTGCCAAGTCACACAGGATAATTCTAGATCTAAACATCACCCACCCTCAATGAATAAACCCAGGAAAATATGATTTTCAGCTTGATTCTGGAGGAGATGCGTAACAATGTTTTCCATAGTCTAGGCAGGGCCGGACTGGCTACCGGGCGTTTTGGTGTGCTGCCAAGCTGGGGGCTGATTTCACTGCGGTGAGGGCTGATTTCGTTGATGGGGACCTGCGTGTGCTTCTAAATAAACAAAGCAAAACGAATGGTTTTAAGCACACGCAGGTCCCCATCAACTAAATTAGCCCCCAGCTTGGCAGCACACCAAAACGCCCGGTAGCCAGTCCGGCCCTGAGTCTAGGCAAATAGCGCTAAAAAGGTAATGCTAGACCAGTGACATGCTGAACAGTTCTGAAAGCCTAGGAGTCCATTCTGTATTTTATTTTTATCTTCGGGCTTGGTTTTGCTCTTTTATGGTTTTTAGGACTTCCGCTATCAAAGGAAAAATGTGGATGTCTGTGGTGTGAGTTGTGCAGGGACGGACTGGGACAGAAAATAGACCGAGCATCAACATGAAAGTTGGTGCAAGGGTGCCTGCGTTGGCACTAGGCAGCTAAATTTAGTACAGCACTAGGGGAGACGCAGGAGTGCGCGGCATTCTTTTAAATATGGTGCAGCCATGCTTTTTCAGAATGGCGGAGAGCGGCGTTAGCAATTTTGGCTTAACGCCGCGCTCTTCCATTCTCTTGGAAATATGCCCCTAAGCGTTTTAGAAGGTATGGAGGATTGCTGGTGTTGAGCTTGCTGAGGCAATGCTGTTTTGATATCAGAAAAATAAATAGAAACAAGCATTTGCAATGCAATAGGTCTCGCATTTATGAGACTTTGAGCTATTGGCACTGTAAATGTCATTAGCTTAAATTCTCGCAAATGCGAGACCTATTGAATTGCAAATATTGTTTGTTTCAAAAGCTCCCCATGCCGCGCTTGCACTTAATAGAGGCCACGCTCCTTTCTTTAGACGAGCTGCGTCTAAAGAAAGGGGCGTGGCCTCTATTAAGTGCAAGAGAGGCATGGGGCACTTGGAAACAACCCCCCCAAAAATATTTGTTATGCAATAGGTGTTGCATTTGCGAGAGTTTAAGCTATTGTCATTTATAATGCCAATAGCTCAAACTCTCCTAAATGCGAGGCCTATGGCATTCCAAAGAAGCAACCGCCATCGTACCTGCAGTAAGACAAATCTCACTAATGAAATAGTGCTTACAGACTAAATAACACAAACGGTATAACAACAGAAGTAAAAGGGCCAGTCCTCATGGGAGGTTACAAATGAAGACAAGTCGGTACTAAGGAGGGACTAACAAGCCGATTATCGAATCAGAAGCCAGCATTTACAAAGGACAAAGACACAAGCCAATTAAAAATATGGGCGGAGAGTGGTCGGAGCTTCAAGTGTATACTCTAATACAGCATGCCTAGCAGAGCAGCGCATGCGCTGCCCATGCTCGACTTAAAAAAACGGCCCGAAGACCATAAAACAGGATTACAAACAGCCAAAATCGGGCCCACACAGTGACATTTAGACCAGCCTATCGGCACTGCCTGAATGCCCTCTAGACCAGTCCGCCTCTGGAAGTGTTGCGATCACTTGGCGAAACAAGGAGGGCAGCACAGGGTTGTGGTTGCCAATATTTTATTTATGTGTATGATTTGTAATGCACACACGACAAATGCAGCACACACACATGCACAGACCGCACTCTTCAGCACAATTGAGCAAGAGGTTGGTGGAATATTTCCTGGGATGGCTATAGCCCCTTGGGGAGAGTTGTAGAAATAAAGTTTTTTACCGCTTTTCTCAAGGTGAGAATTGCACGCTGTAGTCACTCCTATGTCGAGCACAAGCAATTGGCACCATAAGATAAAACCATGATAATTTAAGGAAACTGCTGGTGCAATCAGGAGAGAAGTGGAATGAGATGCCAAGGTTTCTGAGTAGTGACATTGGGGGGAGCATGAAGACGTTGAAGAGATCGATGGAAAAAGAGGAGCCTACGCCAAGGAAAGGTTTCTTGATGTGTGGTGGGTGAGGCTTGTTTGATACATGTGTATGCTGGTCCTAGGGTAAGGGAGCAGTTTCAGAGATCAGACAGGATTTGGGCATGGGTGGATATATGTTTCCTAGGGAGGGAGGCACAGTGTCGCCTGTAGCTTTACAGGGCTTTAGGGCTTCAGGTGATTAGATTGGAATTCTGTGAGGCCAGGAGACATGGAAGTGAGTCTGAACTTAACAAAAGATGGTTGGCCTGAGGAGGATGCATAGCAAATCAAACTTATTTAAATGCAGACTTATTCAGGGGGTAACTACAAACAAATAGTTCAGGCATTTACAGAGATTTTAGGAAAAAGGGGTGGAGAATTCAGTGCATGTTGTCTTTATAGAGCTCTGGAAAATTTCAATAGGTTTGTTGAAGATGATGGAGATCCTGCAGGTGAGGAAGTCTTTGGTTATTAACATGGCCTTGAAATATTATATTTGGGATTGCTTGAACGTCTTTTTGTCAGTTTTGCACCAGGTTCTGCGAAGTGGCAGCACTGTTTGTGGTAATGTGTGTTTGTAATGGTACAAGTGGGGAACTGTGGTATTAAAGAAGCAGAGCAGAGGGGAATGTCTATGTTAGTGGAGACAGCCATCATGATCCTTGGTTGTTAGAAGGTTTCGTTTGAGGTGGAGGGTTGGGCCATGAGGTAGATGCTGTCACTAAGTGCAAATCTGAATTGTTCAGGGGGTTTTTCATCAACAAATGGGGTGGCTTGGGTAGGTGTGGCATAAAGGGGTTGTTAATGGATTAAACTATAGGTAGAGGTCACATCAGGAGAGATGGTAGGAGTAGAGTAGTATTGTGAGGACAGCAGGCTTAGTCAGTCAACAGTGTTAAGTGCGAGTGCACTGGCAGGCAAGATCCTTCATGGCGCGGACTGAAGGTCAGACCATCCAGAAATGTAAGGCTTCTAGAAAGAGACCCTTGTCATATGGCCAGGTACTGCCTATACCCCCTCCTCCCTCATCAATATCAAGATAATAACATGAGAAGATTTTTGGATTAGGGGGTCGTAAACCCCCGGCCGTATTTATTTGTATAAAATTTTAAAACAAACTTAATATACAATATTTACACAATACGCAGAAAACATTACATTACATTGATTCATTGATAAGTACAGATGTCAGATGGCTAACCTTAACATATCACTAATGCAAAGGTATTCCTATCCGAATCTAAACCTATCATAATCAATAACCATACTCATAACATTTCATATTTCATTTTCTGCGTATTCCTATTTTGAGCCTACGGCAAGGTCAATAACTGGTGCCAGATACTTATCAAATTATGCATGCCCTCCAACCGGAGTGCGCATGCGCAGGAGGCCCGTTCACCGTGAGGGTACTCCCCCCAGGTCACCCTCGTACGCCCTTATGCCCGCCCTCCAAGCGGAATGCGCATGCGCAGAGGGCCCGTTCCCCGTGAGGGTACTTCCCCCCCAGGTCACCCCCGTACGCCCTGTAGATTATCTCCATAATGGGGCCCTTGCAGTTATGCGCCGTTTACTTGCGCCATTGTGCACGTGCGGGGTGGCCAAGCAGCCTACTGGAAAGCGTAACTCCCCCTCCCCCGCACCCATCCAGCCAACCGGCTGTAACTGCCCCTGGAGTTCTATGAGAGACCACTTGTCCCTCCCTCATGGGCGACCCCCTTCAAGAATGGCGCCGCCCTCTAAGGACCTTAAATTTACTGCTCACCAATCATGACCTTACCGCCTGACCAAGGAATAGCACTAAAATACGACAATAAACATAACTTGTACATGAAAAAACCTCCTAAAACAATGGGAAAGAAATCATCACACATATGATAAACATAACCAGGTTAACCTGAAAAGGGGAACCCTTAACAATGGGAAAGAAAAATCATCTCACATATGATAAACATAGCCATGTCAACCTGAAAATTAACTTCCTAACAATACACCCTGTACAACCCAGCTTTTAGGAGACGGTGGGTGGGGAAATTAAAATTCCAGCCTCCTAGCGAGGCTGGCGTGACTAATGGCAGGCTGAGGGAGCGGCGAGCAAAGAGGCCAACTCCGCCGCTCCCCAGCCTTTTATCCAAGATGCCAGCCAGGCCAGTTCTAACCGGCCTGGCGTTAGCCCACAACGCGTGACCCGGAAGTGTTTTCAATCACTTCCGGGTCACGCCAGGACTCCGACCAATTAGCGGTGAGGCGCGCCTGTCGCGTCATCACTGCGCGCGACAGGCCCGCCCCCGGATGGTCATCGGATCGGGGGCCTGCACGACCGCCATACTTTCGGCGTGGCCGATGCCGGCTCCGCCTTTCAATATGGCCAGGTACTGCCTATGCCCCCTCCTCCCTCATCAATATCAAGATAATAACATGAGAAGATTTTTGGTTTAGGGGGTCGTAAACCCCCGGCCGTATTTATTTGTATAAAATTTTAAAACAAACTTAATATACAATATTTACACAATACGCAGAAAACATTATATTACATTGATTCATTGATAAGTACAGATGTCAGATGGCTAACCTTAACATATCACTAATACAAAGGTATTCCTATCCGAATCGAAACCTATCATAATCAATAACCATACTCATAACATTTCATATTTCATTTTCTGCGTATCCCTATTTTGAGCCTACGGCAAGGTCAATAACTGGCACCAGATACTTATCAAATTATGCATGCCCTCCAACCGGAGTGCGCACCCGCAGGGGGCCCGTTCACCGTGAGGGTACTTCCCCCCCAGGTCACCCCCGTACGCCCTTATGCCCGCCCTCCAAGCGGAGTGCGCATGCGCAGAGGGCCCGTTCCCCGTGAGGGTACTTCCCCCCCCCAGGTCACCCCCGTACGCCCTGTAGATTATCTCCATAATGGGGCCCTTGCAGTTATGCGCCGTTTACTTGCGCCATTGTGCACGTGCGGGGTGGCCAAGCAGCCTACTGGAAAGCGTAACTCCCCCTCCCCCATCCAGCCAACCAGCTGTAACTGCCCCTGGAGTTCTATGAGAGACCACTTGTCCCTCCCCCTTGGGCGACCCCCTTCAAGAATGGCGCCGCCCTCTAAGGACCTTAAATTTACTGCTCACCAATCATGACCTTACCGCCACAGGCCTGCATAGTTGCCCGACTATCAGGCCCCCCCCAAAACTCATTGAAAGGTCATGCTTTGTCCAGCCAACCGGGTTTCAAATAGGCGCCGTCTTCTTAAGAAGCACAACACCCCCCAGATGTACTCCCTGTGCTATAATCTGCAATTGGAGAGCCCTAGATAGCCTCAACAAATTTGTTAAGTATTCTTACCGAGTGAGTCAATGCCCCCACAGACTTACCTCCACTGCCATTGGAATCTCTGCACCATCTGTGACCAGACCAGGGTGTACCCCGGGCATAGACGTGCCCCAATCAACCCACCTCAGCGATTAATATTTCGACCCGCCCCCCTTTTACGCAGGCGTACCAGTCATCCCCCTCCCCCCCCAAGTGCAGGATAATAATGCTAGGGCTGGCTAACTAAGAGGAGATTGACAAACCATCTCGGGGCCCTTAAATGGCCTCACTCGAATAACAGCACGATGCGCCTGAGAGACACGTTGCCCCAGACCATGATATTCTTTGCTGGTGCCACTGCACCCATCTCAAGAGGGTTGATGCCATATTGGAATAATCGACTGACTCCCGAATTTGTAACATTTGGAAGACTACCCAGGGAGTGCCCCACCGGCCCCAAGATCTCCCATAACATAGCCATGGAATGCGCGCCCAACCTACACTTGGCCACTATGCTCTGGGATAGGCTCTGCGTAAGCTTCACTCCACTCCGGAGCATGCCAGATCCATGCAGGTCTGCTAAGATGGCACCTGCGTGCACAGGCGCCGTAGTGGAATAAGACGTCTACCATACAGGGGTGTTGAGGTGTTGCGTTTTCCCGTTACCCCCGGGTTTGGTCAAGCTGGCAATACCTACACCTGTAAAGCAGCGTACTGCTAAAGTACCCCAGCTGACACAACCTATGATTGTCATACCTGTAGACCACCAATACAGTGCATGGGCCGCATCATCTCCCCCCTGCATGTTGGCACCTCTTGAGCCCTTGAATTGATGGCCCTTCACACTTGATGTCGTCGCTTGCCACTCAAAATCCGGATCTTCCGGTCCTATTGCATGTCCATATCTTGCAGTCATTGCGGTGTGGAGCACTTCCTCGGTATCGCAGTCATGGATCCGGCCATACATACATGAAAATCAAACACAAATGATTAGTGCCTTAGCCTTTGGATAACAGATACAGTTTACGTGCCAGACCCCCAGCCCAGGGTGCATAGGTAATGTGGGACACAATACGGACATTTAATATTTCGGTAACCGGATGCCTCGCTTCTGCGTGACCCTACACCTGTATCCAGTGCAAAATTGTACTCGTCCCCATGGTGCACAGGTATTATATGACCCCCTAGGCATCCATACGCACCCAAACGCGCACAAGCCCCGAGGGGAATATGTACCATGTGACCACACTGGAACAGAATGCTTAATTGTACAGGGCCAAGGACGTCAGTAATGTGTGACCCCGCACGGACATCTCACTGCATAAGTGTTCAGGTACTAGGGTGCAAAGATGCCGCTTGACAAACCACAGGTATATAATGCTGCACTGCACAAGCACAGGGGTGCACCGGTGCCTCTCATTGCATAAGTGTTCAGGCACCAGGGTGCAGAGATACCGCTCGACCACCTCAGGTATATAATGCTTCATTGATGCTTCATTGAACAAGCACAGTGGTGCACCGGTACCGTGTGACGCCCCACAAAGATCCAATGCCCACGTGTTCCGGCACACGGGTGCAGGGGTCTGTGTGACAATCCATTATTGTGCATACGTGTATGAGCACAAGGGTGTATAGGCAACGTTTGGCAAACTACCAGCATATAATGCATACGTGTACATTCGCACCGGTGCAGAGGCACTGCGTGACATAACGCGCTTCTAAAGCATACGTGCACCTGCCATGGGTGTCTGGATGCTTTGATACAGACCCTTAATTCATGTGTAACCGCACACGCGTGCATAGGTACTGTTGAAGGTGTGACAACAAAACCTGGGACGTACTGATTTGACAACATACGTGCTGACGTGGACTTGCGTGACGTCACCGAGTACAATGCCTCGCAGGACCGTGTAAATAAATTGCTGTGACATGCTAAGCGTAGCTCCCTTAATGGGTAGTACCCCAAAATTGAAATCAGACTTAACCATGAGAGCGCCTAGCCCAGCACCAGTTGCATTACCATCAGACTGTCCACTGAAAGCGCTTTAGCATTGCCCCAATTGTATTACACGAGGAAGATTGAAATTTAGGCTTATAACGAGAGTTCTTAGCATCGCACCACTTGCATTACATGGGGACCCCTTCATATATTTCCACAGGCGATTAAATGATTTTTTACCAGCATTACCTGTGTTCTAGGTCATTGGTATGACCTGATAAATGAAAAAACCGGTAAGAGGGGAAGGACAAGTGACATCTCCCCTCCAGGGTCCCTATAGGAAGGGCTGAGAACAAAAATGAAATGCCCCTGGCTAACCTCCCACTTTGTCCGATGAAAGGGGAATACCATCCACTAAATCAGGGTTAGAATGTGCTAATGTTTACCAGCCTACCATGTACCCAGGTTCCCCTGAGAGTGTACACCAAATGTGCGAGCCCTACTAATTAAAGAATGACCCTGGAGTGCAAAATTCAGTGTACTAGTGCATTCCTGATTACTTAAGGAATGCTGAAGCTCAAGCGTTTGGTCAAAATCAAGGCATAATCCACACATGACGAGTTCACCTAGTGCGTGCTTTTTTAGAGCATCTGTTAAATTCCGACCCACTATCGTGTGCTTGGGATTATCTCCAAATCCAAAAGAATTCCATTGTTCATGACCGCTCATGCAAAAGCTCGTGGATGGTATGCTCCGTGCACCTTTAACTAGCAACTCGCAATTATCTTTTGCCCCTGTGGCTCTGTGTAACCAAGGCTGTCGGTAATCAAAATTGACTGCTCAGTTGGATTAGCGGAAAGACAGACGGGCAGACGTGGCTACTGTGCTAATCAGGCCTTTGGGCCCTAGAGCAGAGCAACAAATGTGGCAAACCATGTTACATCCTTCCTTTGACTATTTGATGTATGCCCTTATGTAAGGAGACGGGAGAGCATTTGGCAATATTGAATTATAAAGTGACAACAAGTCAACCTGTGCAACATAAAGCCTGAAAGAAAAACAGGCCAGCAATGAACCCCCCCCCCGCAACTTTCACAGTTTCTTGGTCATAATCAGTGACTTTTGACCCCCGCTATTCATTGTACAGGCAGGTGTAATCCCAATCCGAAAGGATTTACGCCACCCTAAACTAGATTATTGACTTAGAGCTGCAAAAATACTGCCAACATGCAAGCCATCGCAACACAAGGCCTGAAAATACAACAGGCCTGCCCTGAATCCCCCCTCTACCTTCACAGTTTATTGTGAAAAATTAGCGACTTTTGACTAATGCAGCCGTGCTGGGACGTAGTCAGTATCCTACTTACTGTAATTCATGCATGCTTTTGGTTCGCAATTACTTACTGCAGCGGCTCAAGAAACGGAGCTTCACAGAAAATCAAGTACCAGTAAGCTATAAACCAGAAAATTAGCTGCACCCAAAGCAGCTAAGCAAGGGTTCAGGGAGGAACACCGTTATTAACTGCTAACATATAAGCCAGAGCAACACAAGGACTGAAAATACAACATGCCTGCCCTGAAACCCCCCGCTACCTTCACCGTTTATTGTGAGAAATTACCAATTTTTGACTAATGCAGCCGTGCTGGGAACTAGTCAATGTACCACTTACCGTAATTCATTAATGTTTTTGGTTCGCACTTACTTACTCCCGCAGCTCAAGAAACTGAGCTTGACAGAAAATCTAGTACCAGTAAGCTATAAACCAGCAAATTAGGTGCCCCCCAAGCAGATAAGCAGTGGTTCAGGGAGGAACACCGTTTTGCAAACAGTTCAAAGGATGTGCTAGTGACTACCAAATTACAACAATGCCCTCAACCAACCGAAAAAAGGGGGCACCTTTGGAGTGTTCAACACTAGTACACCCCACGGCACAGGGCCGCCTGGGACACTTCCCGAGCTATTAACCTTATAATGTTGGAGGCACACAGCCGGCCCCAAGCAGCCACTCCTATGACCTGCCCCAGCTGGCCCTGAACCAAGCGAGATCCTCGTTCTCTTATTGCCAGGACTGCGTACACCACGTTCAAACCCAGTCGCCTGTAACCTACAATACAGCATAAAGCGGATCGAGTGCGTCCTCTAGGTGAGGCTGAGGAGCTGCCGCGCCTCCCACAATCCAGGAAGCTGCCAATACTGAAATGGTAAACGCACTGTGAAACGCCCCTGAACCCCAAAACAGGCTAAATATGGTGCTAAAGACAATGGGTAGTACACTGCCCAATAATGCTGTACTACTCTGAAATTCATCCGCGCATGAAAACGTTTATCATCACCGCCCCTGATCCCCCCTACAGCCTAAATGTGGTGCGTTCACCGTGAGTGTAAAACGATGGGGAATACACTGCCCAACTGCGCTGTTCACATCTTCCCCCCCCACCCTTCAAAGTATTCCGCAGTGCTTCAAAACCTGTCCTCGCGAGTGCGTTGCTCGCGCTACTGAAATTGAAGACAAACAGCTGATCACCCGGAGACTGAAGTATAGCACGCGCTACCCCAGCCTCCCTCCAGATGCAGGTATGATCCAGCTAAAAAACTGGCCCAGGCACAAATACAGCCCGATACCTATGAATTCTCCGCTTCCTTATTTCCATTACAATACCAGCGAGGATCGGGGGAGAGCGGGTTCGAACCCTGCTGAACCGGGCAGTCTCAGTCTCCACGGAAGCGCTCCTAGGCTACCCTACAGTATAAACGCTCTCTTTAGCAGACCCCAAATCGCCAATTCAATACAACAGCTGACCACGTGGCACACTGAAATAAGGCACCCCAAAAATTACGGCGGGAATCGCGCTACCCCAAGCCTGCCTTAAGACACAGTAATGACCTTGTCGAAAACTGGCCACTGCACAATTATAGCACGATACCTGTGAGGACCGGGGGAGAGCGGGCTTGAACCCTGCTGATGCAGAGTCAGCCCCCACAGAAGCGGCGCACCAGCAGAGCTGCCATCGCACTTCCATCGCACTCCCAACGCGCTCACCATGCGCTGCCCTCGCTCAGTGCGAATCCTGGAATCCAAGGTGAATGAGCGTTTGCGCAGCTGCCTTTCGAGTCACCCCTCACGCTGCCACGACGCCGTCGAGCCGGACTCGCGGATCTTGGCTACCCGCTTACAGTCCTCAAAGACCGGAGAAAAGAAACCTCCCCGCGAGGCTGCAAAAAACGCCGACGAATCCCCTACGATACCTGCAAGACAAAATTAAAGAAATTAAAATTCCAGCCTCCTAGCGAGGCTGGCGTGACTAATGGCAGGCTGAGGGAGCGGCGAGCAAAGAGGCCAACTCCGCCGCTCCCCAGCCTTTTATCCAAGATGCCAGCCAGGCCAGTTCTAACCGGCCTGGCGTTAGCCCACAACGCGTGACCCGGAAGTGTTTTCAATCACTTCCGGGTCACGCCCGGACTCCGACCAATTAGCGGTGAGGCGCGCCTGTCGCGTCATCACTGCGCGCGACAGGCCCTCCCCCGGATGGTCATCGGGTCGGGGGCCGGCACGACCACCATACTTTCGGAGTGGCCGATGCCGGCCCCGCCTTTCAAGACACCAAGGTCGATACCTCAAAAGAGGCTGCCAAGGAGTGGATCAGGGACTTGTGAGTATCACATGCACAAAAACAAACGTGCACACTATTCCGCACACAACAACACATTATCAAGTATGCATTATAACACACTAAATCAGTCCGACACATGATCACACGAGCTTCTCACCAGCATATACCATTGCATACACAGAAACCTACATGCACCACCAAAATCTCTCACACCTATCATCACACTGTCACATGAACATGCAAAGAGCTTGATACAGACAAGCACACCAGGTCACACACGTCTCATACTAAACACACACCATCTCACACGTCATAACACCAAAATACACATCACACCAACACACACACACATCATCATACCAACACAAACCGTCTCTCTCTCTTAAAACACACACACACTTCACAAAGGTTATCACATACATACAATCACAATCACACAGACACATAAACACATACACATCATTATACATATGACACCAACATACACAGCATCACATATGCACAATATTTTACACAAACACAGCCCAAGCATATGCACAATCAGCAATAATGCAAACCATTTGACACGCCCTCAGACATTACACATTTTGCAGATACCATCACACCTACACTCACAAATGACTCTATCACTTCATCGCACACCGACACACAAACACAGATCATGACACACCACTAAAAAACACGCAAGTTTACACAAGCCATCTAATACCAAAACACAGATGCAATGGCAAACCATCTCACACCAATACACACATTCCATCACACGCCCCATTTCCACACACACATTCATACACCATAACATTGTATGTGAAGAATAAGGCATGCCAAAATTCACAGGTCCTTTTTGACCCAATATTATGAGCCAAAACAGAAAAAGAAAGGCAACAGTACCACCAATATTATTAGAAGTTTAGTAAAGTGAGAAGTTTATCACTTTGTTTCATGGGTTTTACCTCTTCAAATTGTTAAAGATACAGTATGCCCAAGGAACCAAATTCAACACTCTACTTACACCATAATGAAATATAAAGATTGTGTGTAACATTCAACATAGATTGGTTTGACTTTTTATAATTTATAAGCTGAAATATTTAAAAAGTAATACATGACACCAACGTTGGCACAACAGGACTCATCTTAAAACCTACATATTCCTCGGTGACCTGAATTTTCACCTCAAGAACCCTAACGACACTAACACAGCCAACCTCCTCAAAAGCATGAACAACATTGGCCTCAACCAACTAGTCACCTACCCTACGCACAGCTCAGGTCACAACTCGACCCCATCATCACAGCAAGCGACAGAGTCAAGTACAGCCATGTCACCGAGATCACCTGGACAGACCATGCCAGAGTCCACTTCACCATCGCAGGACCCTCCGGCACCGCCACCAAGCTGCCCAGCACCTCACACTGCAGCTGGAACAAAGTGACAGAGAGCCCTCAACACCTCCCACCCGGACACCACAACCAACATAGAACTGGCTGTCAAGAACTTCTCCACCTGGATCACTGATTGCGCCGACAGAGTCTCCCCCATCAAGCCCACCAAACTCAAGAGATCTTGCAAACAGACCAGCTGGTACACCGTAGAACTAAGAATGACCAAACGCAACTGCAAGCGGCTAGAGAGGAAATGTCGTACCAGCAAGGAGCCCACAGACCAGGTCACATTCAAGACATCCCTCAACCAATACCATCTACTCTTGAATAAGATGAAAAGGAGCGCCCTTGGAGACCACATCGAAGCCAGTTCCAACCACAGCAAAGAAATCTTCAACATCGTCAGTGAGTTCTCCAACCCCTCAGCCTCCGAAAACATCACCACCTCTTCACAAGAACTCTGCAACACCCTAGTGGACTTCTTCTTCCATAACAAGATCTCCACCATCTACCAAAACTCTGGACTTCAGTGCACAGCAGCCGCATACCGAGCCTTACCGTGCCTACAAACCCAAACTACGACCACCTGCTCACCACCTGGGACCAGCTCACCACAAAAGACACCATGGCCATCATGAACCCCATCCACTTAGGAGCACCCACGGACCCCTGGCCCCTACACATCTTCAACCTCGGGAGCAAGATGATAAGCAATGTGCTCACCACCATTTTCGACTCATCCATCACCACAGCCACCTTATTCTCAAGAAACTGTCCACCGACCCCAGCGAACTCAAGAACTACTGTCCCATCTCTCTGCTCCCCTTTCCCCCAAAAGTCCTCGAAAAGGCCATCAACCACCAACTCACGGAACACCTGGAGAACAACAAACTTCTGGACACCTTCCAATCCTGATTCCGCACCGACCACAGCATAGAAACTTCCCTGATTGCTGCCACCGATGACAACAGAATCCTCCTCGACTGGGGAGAAACAGAGGCCCTGATCCTCCTTGACCTCTCAGCAGCATTTGACATTGTATCCCATCACACCCTCATCAAGAGGCTTCACCACATTGGACAAAACAGATGTGCTGATCTTCGCGAACAACACCTCCCCATGGAACAACTCCTTGTGGCATTCTGAGCTAGGACCCTCACTCACTCCGACATACCTTGCCCTCAACCTTGGCATCATCCTGGACAGCAAGCTTACCATGAAAAGCCAGATAAACGCAGTCTCCACCTCCTGCTTCCTCACTCTTTACATGCTCTGTAAGATCTTTAAATGTTCCCTCGTCTACACCAGGCGTACCGTCACTCAAGCCCTCGTCACCAGCTGGCTGGACTACAGCAACGCACTCTATGTAGGAATCCCCTCGAACCTACAGAAGAGGCTTCAGGCCATACGGAACTCAGCAGCCAGACTCATCCTCAACCTCCCTAAACGAACCCACATCATCCCCCACCTTAAGAAACTCCACTGGCTCCCCATTCAGAACAGATGTCAATTCAAGATGCTGATCCACACCTATAAGGCCCTTCACAATCAAGAACCAGCATACATCAACCACTGCCTGAACTTCCGCCAACCCTTCAGACACATGCACACTGCATCCCTCTCCCACGCACACCCCCCTGCATCTGCCGGAGCATCAGTGGAGGTCACTCCTTCTCCTACCTCTGCGCCAAATCTTGAAATGACCTTCCCCTCCACCTTCGGACATGCTACTCCTTGCTTGAATTCAGGAAAGGACTCAAGACCTGAATGGTCGAATAATCACTCCTGAAGCAGGAGGGTGCCCAGCGCCTGGGTTCCCTCACGGGTGATTAACCGCACTCTATAAGTCCTGTTTGATTGAAAACCTGGCATAATATATAGTTTTGTCAACTGTAGAATATATGCCAAATGGCATTACATAAGTTTGATGAAAAAACCATCATGAAAAAATATAATCACCTTTCGTAAGATTTTGTCATGAATGATGATAGACAGTCTAGTAAATGACTGATATTCTGATTCCTGCTGCAAACGTGGCAGTGAATCATGGTATTAAGCACCCGACACCAGTTCTGGGCAAAGTTCCTTGCTGTGTGGGCCAGGTTCAACCATGTCCCCTTTCCCAACAAAGAATGGAAGCAGAAATGGTCCTGATGCTGCATAGGCCAGAAACGGTAAATACAAAAACTGTTTGCAATACCATAAAAATATACTATCAGAATATATTTATCCTTAAGATGTTTATATCTTTAAATTACATAGATGTGGAGTTAAGAATAGTAGATCTATACTTGTCAGTATATACTTACCTTCACAATATTTGGCAGTCAATATTCTGCCTTAAATATTTTGGTGGCACAATATTTTTGGGATTGATATTCAGACATACAACTCCCAGAACACTAGTAAAGTGTGACAAATGGGCTGCAGCCAGGAAGATAACAAAGAGGAGTAAGGAAAATTAAGATGAGAAGTGGGGCTATCTAAACCATGATATGGGGAGAACAGCACACTAGAAAAAAACTGTAACAATTTGGCAAAAATTACCATTCATTGACTTAAAATTATCATAGAATGGTCGTCGGTATGGTTTTTTTTTGTTTGTTTTTAAAAGAAGTACTCATATTGCATATGGAGAGAGCCTTAGATGATGGAAGGGGCCTTTGCCTAAATGTATGGCAACTTTTTCTGATTCTAGTTTAATTCTAGGACATCGTGGTTTCACTGAACATCAGTGATAACATTGGCCTCCACACTGATCTAAGTTGTTAACCATCACTCAGACTTATAATATAGATATTTGCAGACCAGGCAGTGGTTCCATTGTGATGTTAATAAGAAATCGAATAAGACAAAAAATATTGTGAAAATATTCACATAAAGAATGGATTGCTCAATATGCTTTTTGCCAAATTGGGTTTTTCAAAACCATATAAACCCATGCCAAGTGTCATGCTACACTTTTGTCAAAGTTAAAAGCTAATCAAAATTGAATTGAAACTGCTTTCAAAATGTAATTGCCAATTTAGAAAGCAAATCTGGTTTCAGCCCAAAAGACCTGGTCATTGGTTTCTGCCTCTTTCCAGGTCTTTTAAGAATATCAGAAACTGTTACATGTGTTAAACCCAGTATATGCATATACTGGGTTCCGGATTAATTTAGCGAGTAGTAGCTGCCCTGGTGCAGGTTTCGTGTCAAGCGCTTCTACCAGTTGTACAGATTGAGCCGTGAGCGTGGTCTAACACATGTAACAGTTTCTGTGTTTTCGCTTGGCATGGCCCCTGAAGAAGGGACGACGGTGTCCCGAAATGCATAGGGCATTGTGTAACCAAGTGGAATTGTTATGAAGATTTTCTACTTCTCATTATACACCTTTCATATGATGTATTATGTACATATCGCATTTAAATCATTAATACAATGGATTGTAATCGTGTAATTCGCTAATATGAGTTTGTTTTGAAAATTAATGAAGATTTTTGTGAATACACTCTCCTTGACCACAGTTCTTGTTGTATTCATACTGTGTTATACTGTGTTATTTACAGTTTAAATTGGGTATCGATTGAACAATATTTTTGTTAGTAGTGCACTCGGTTCATGCAAGCCAAGCAGCTTGTCTTTTCTCATACCATTGGAAATGACAATGCCTTTTATATATGTGTTGGTTTTGAAAACACATAAATAAAAGGCATTGTAATTTACAATGCCAATAGCTTAAACTCTCGCAAATGAGAGACCTATTGCATTGCAAATGCTTGTTTATCTACACTAGTGATGCATTATTTTCAACATTGTGGTTCTCATAACACAGTATAAATATCATGGTATCACAATATAAATATATTTTGTAGACAGACCGCCTCAATCAATCAATCAGACAGTATATTTGTAGTAGAGCGCCTAGCGCTGGTCACGCTCCCTCTTTCCACATGAGGGAGACAATGCCTGAAACATCTCCATAAGCGAATCCCTGCTCCCTTGACGCTAACACCTTTAGAGAAAACAAATGTATTATTTGTTTTGAGGAAAGCTTTGCCATCAAACTGTACTCGGTTTAATTTGAGTCTCATAATTTTCCTCAGTTTCCTCATGTTTATAAACTTGACAGATCATGCCTCCTGGCTGTGCTGTGCCGCTTCAGTAATTAAACACATAAATGAAAAATATGTAATATATGTCAAAATGCAAATAATCGTCAAACAAAAGACAGCATCAGTACGCCGCGGTGGGAGAGGAGGTTTAGAATCTCATAGTGGGGATGAGCGCGCAGTGCATGACGGGCCGCGGTGCGCATCATTAGCTGCGCAGATACACTCCCAATAACAGTAAGTAGCAGAGCTGCTCGCGAGAGTTAGAGGAGGTAGACAAAGCCAGGGTGAGGGGGGAAGCGAACTAATCCTAAATAGCCTGTGAATGTGTGCAGCAGCGGCAGAGTGGATACATTGTGACGGGATTTAAAGATTGGGCAAAGAGTATTGAGAAACCGCCCAGCCCTGAGAAGAACCGAGGTGGTATTACACATGCCCAGGGAATCCCCTGTCCCTCAAGACATGTATGATTCCATCCGTAGGTTAACCCTTCTGCAGGTAAATCCGGGCCATTGTCCACACTAATGCAATGAACACGCCCCACAATAGCAACAGATCGCACTAATCCAGTCAGGTTAATTCTTCTTCAGCCTCCCTCTATTATTTGGCAACGGCCAAAATACAGCTAATTTGTCCCCGATAATCACAGGCTGACAAAGCGTCGTGCACAGCAGGGTTAGTAACATAATAGCGCCATCTCCGGTGGTCAGCTGCTGTTTAATGAGATGTCGCAGTGGGAGACTGGCCCGTCCACTCCAGTGTGCGGCCAGGCAGGGAAGGCCTTTCTATCACTCTCATGCCTTTCGCAGAAGAGCGAGGTGGTTTTAGCCTGGGAACAGCTGCCTGGCCCTGCTTGGCACAGGTGATCAGGAGCCAAAAGCTCTGTGACTCACCCCAATGTTGCCAAGAATCTTTGGTTCAAGCACACGTGGCAAGGGTCGGTGTGTGTGTGTGTCTGTGTATGGTGAGAGGGGGTTTGTAAATAGCTCTGTGCTTCACCTGATATCTATGTGTTCCTTAGTTAGGTGTCTCCATTTTAAGGAGACCAGCAGTTATCTCTCTCACCCGATGGCTGTACGTTCCTTAGTTCAGACTCTAGTCTAGGGCATATTTTTGAGAGCCCTGCGTCACTTTTGCACCACGCAAAGTGGCACATACGTGACACAAGGCTTTCAATCCGATCTATGAAGTCACCCTGCGTGGCACTGAGTGGCCTCATAAATCTTGAGTAAGGCAACGCAGCGCAAATTGCTGCACTGCCTTACTCTACACTCAGGATGCGTTCCATGGACGTTGCGGTGGGTGTTCCCACACAACTCCCATGGGATTTGGCACATTCCCAGATTTATAAGGACTTGTAAACCTGGGAATGCGTTAAAATCTTACGCCTGCCCAGGGCAGGCATAAGGAGGAGAAATATGTTTATTTCTCCTAGTTTTTTCCTCTTTCTATGTGTGCACCACACATAGAAGAAGGAAAACAACTCTATGGATTGTTTACATGCAGAAAGGTACCCCTTTCTGCACAAAAACAATCCTGCCTACAACACAGGCACCTTTGCACCATGATGCAAGGATGACTGCGTTGGCGCTAGGCTGCCGAAACGGTGCCAACGCTGGAGGAAAGGACAGGAATGCAACGTATCGGATAAATAGGTGCATTCCTGCCCTTTCACTTTGGCGTAGAGCAGCGCAGCAAGGTGACTTGCTGCGCTGCCCTATGCCAAAACCCCATAAATGAGGCCCTTGGTGTCTGTACGTTTCTTAGTTCAAACACTCCAAGCAATGAAACAAACAATTCTGTGCCTCACCTGATGTCTGTACGTTCCTTAGTTTAGACTCCCCATGCACGGGGACTAACAGTCTGAGCCTCACCTGGGCCCAGATTTACAAAGGGCTTGTGGTGTCCTTGAATTACGCAAGGTGACGCAAGGCACCACAAGCCCTTTAATGAGACTTACTAAGCCACGCAAAGCCGCCTTGCATGACTCTGCATAGCTTAGTAAATCCCGAGTAACGCAAGGTGGCAAAAATCTCTGTATTGCGTTATCTTGCGCCAGGGAGGTGTTCCATGAGTGGAGCATGGGCGTTCCCATGTGTCTACCCATGGATTTTGATGCAATCCCAGATTTACTAAGGTTAATAAAGCTGAGATTGCGTCAAAATTGTACACTTTCTCAACAGAGGCGCAACAAGGAGAAATATCTTTATTTTTCCTCGGTATTTCCTCTTTATACGTGTGCAGGATTCTGGACAGTGGCGTAACAATAGCCTCTTCAACCCCTGCAGTGCAAGGGGGCTCGAGCTCTAGGGGGCCCTGTAGGATAGTGCCCCCTTTTGCATGGCTACCCCCCACTGTTTGCCTGACATTTGATGCACTATGACTTGATATGCCCTGGGTCCCTGCCAATCCGGTTCCCAGGGCATGTGTTCCTTCCCAAAACTGTACCTTTGTACCCACAATTGGCACATCTCTGGCTACAGGTAAGCCCCTTGTAAAAGGTACCATGGGTACCAAGGGCACTGTGACCAGGGAAGGCCTTTAAGGGCTGCAGCATCTATTGTGCCACCCTTAGAGGCCCTGTACCTTAACACTCACACACTGCCATTGCAGGCTGCATGTTTTGGTGCAGAGAAAGGTGAAGAGTCGACATGTGCCATGCCTGCAGTCCACTGCCTGTGGCCTAGGTAAGTCACCCCTCTAGCGGGGTCCACTAGAACACAGGTGAGGGTACAGTTGCATGAGCACTGTACCCCTACAGTGTCTAAGTCCATTCTTAAACATTGTAAGTGCAGTAAAGCCATAGAGTATATGGTTTGGGAGTTGGTCACTACGAACTCCCCAGCTCCATTATGGCTTTACTGAAACCTGAGAAGTTTGGTAGCAAATATCTCAGCACATTAAACCCACACTGATGTCAGTATGGGATTTAATGTAAAATGCACCCAGAGGGCATCTTAAAGATGCCCCCTGAAAAACGACCACCCTTGGTGTGGTTCCTGAATGGCTGCCCGCCATTTGCGACCACCAGACAGGTTTCTGGACCTCTGGGTAGAGGGCCTCCGCTCTCTGGGTTCAGAAACAAAGCCCACCCTGGGCAGAGGTGCCAAGCCTCCTTCCGTAGGATGGGCTGGGTCCACGAAGGGGAAGCTTCAAAGGCCTGCTGCCTTTGTGAGCTGACCCTGCCTTTTGCTGCCCCCAGTAACTGGCTCTCACTAGTTCTGGCCCCCACTTTGGGCGGGAGAATCGGTGGGAAAACCAAGTGAGGAAGAGAGGTGTGCCCACCTTTGCCAACCCCACCCCACAGGTGGGGGAGGTGAGGTAAGCACACATCTCAGTCCTCTCCATCTT
The DNA here is from genome assembly GCA_963921515.1 of Calotriton arnoldi. Lineage (NCBI taxonomy): Eukaryota > Metazoa > Chordata > Amphibia > Caudata > Salamandridae > Calotriton > Calotriton arnoldi. The sequence continues at coordinate 618,043 of CAWUFW010000037.1, read as the reverse complement.
GAAGATGAGGGGACACAGCCAAATAGAGGAGAGGCTCATGTCCCTCCCCACTGGAGGGTGGCATAATAGGGGGTGTACTCACCCCCAAGGAAGGGACCTATTGGTCCCGACCTGCACACCCCTGTAACACCCCTAAATTTAGTATTTAGGGGCTACCCTGAACCTTGCCTCCTCAGATTCGAGGAAGAAAGAAGAAGGACCAAAGAGCTGTGCTGACCCAGGAAGAAGGGGACACCAACTGCGTTGGCCCCAGCCCTACCGGCCTGTCCAGACTCCGACCTGCTTACAGCAAAATCATGGCATGTCCAGCAGCCATCCAGAACCCGGAGGACCTGCCCTGCGTTCATCCAACAGACTCTGTCTCCCGTGAGCATCGGATTTGCTCAACAAAAGACTCCAACACAGAACCCGGATCCAGGCGGTTCTGCGCCACTCTGCACCCTACGCCCACTGCCCGAGTTCGAGTGTCCCAACACCACGAGGAGGTCTCCCCAGCAATCCTGACCTGGGATCCGGTGATCCCTGACCTGGCTCAAGCTTCAGACCAACGCCTGCAGCCTCAACCTGAGGGGTCCCCCCAACCGAGACCGGAGCTGGTAAGAAGATCCGATGCCTAAAGACACCCAGCACCCGTCGCCCCACGGCCTTGACTGGCCCCACCGATGTTGTCCAGGCATCTGCAAGAACCCAACATACCTCTCCTGCTGGTGGTCGCCCTCAGGAAACCTCCTTGCCTGAGTCTGCAGCCTTTTCTTCGAACCAGAGATCGCCAGTGTAAATCACAGGGCTCTCGACGTTGCCTTGGCACTCTGCATCCGGCCGCCTCCGTCCCGCTGGTGGTGCAGCTTCTGTGCTGATTGTTGGCCCCTGCAGTGCTGATCCTAAGCCCAGGAGCTTTGCTCCCACAACAGAGTGGCCTACTCATAAGCAGCCCCTGACCGAAGGCCCCCTAGCCCCATTGGCTAACATTGGGCCCCTGCACTCTGCACCAAGCCGCCCCAGTGCCGTTGGTGGTGCGATTTGAGTGCCCAACTGAACTTTGGGGAACCTTGGTTCTAACCCCTAAAAGCTATTCTTGCAGGTCGCTTATTTACCTGCAAATCGTTAACCTTCATTCTCCAATAGGAACCAATGATACGAGTTTTTGTTCCAAAAATGTTCCAAGTGTTGAACTGTTTTTGTATGACAGAAAAGTAACTGTGCTTTAAAACCAAAACTGTCATCCTTACCTGTATTTTGTAAGGCCCACTGGGTGATATCTCGATGTATCACCCCAATACTCAAAGTAACTGAAAGGTAATCTTAAAGTAATCAAAAGTAATGTCTATGTTCTAAACTATTTTAAAAGCAAATACAAACCTGTAACAAAGCCAATCCCATTCACAGTTGCATTTCCTTGTAAAGTTTTGCATTTGAAAGTATATTTTACCTACCTGTGCCAAGCCTTGCTTGGTTCTAGAAATAAAACATAAGTATACCCTTTTTAGACTTAGTCTGGATTCTGTCTCTGAGTGTATGCCATCAGTCTTGATTGAGAGATTACTCACCCTCCTGATAAGCCTAACTGCTCATTCACACCACCACAAAGAGAGCTGTTAGTTATTATCTAATTTAGCCTCTGCTATACCTCTGGGGATCCACTAGACTCTGTGCACACTATACCTTACTTTGGTATAGTATATTCAGAGCCAGCTTCCTACAGGCCCCTTCCATCACTGTGCTTGGGTGGGCCTGAGAGCTCCTGACTGGGTCTGGAGTGTGGGGAGGCCCTCCATGCACTCTGTATGGGGGCCCCCGCAAGGCAAGTCACATAGAAAGAGGAAATGCTTAAAAGGATTGTTTTTCTGCAGGAAGTTATCCCTTCCTGCGCAAAAACCATCCTGCCTGTAACACAAAAACACATTCCTGCTTGTACCGTGGCGCAAGGGTGCCTGCATTGGCGCTAGGCAGCAATCAGGGCACCTGCGCAGGGAGCAAGCAGGAATTCATCATATTTTAGTAGATATGGGGCATATCTGCTATCTTGCTGTGTTGAGTGACTTTTTTTATAAATCCGCTCTCTGGTGTCAGTTTGTTCCTTAGTTCAGACTCTACGTGCAAAGAGTCAAAACAGCCTGAGCCTCACCTGGTGTCCGTAAGTTCCTTCGTTCAGAGCCTCAACTATGGCACTAACGATGAAACAGCCTTTACAACACAGCCGGAACCATGCAGTACCATTACCCCGCCTACCTTACAATGCGGTCGCCAGTAGGTAGTTATAGTTAGGACCAAAGTTTCCATAGAAAAAGCATTTTTTGTTTTGCCAATAACTTTGGCGCCGCTTGATGAATCTCCACGAAATGTTCACAAAACTTCCTATTTCGTGTTCAGCTACTAGTTTCAGGGTGATCCGTCAAGCGGGGGCCGAGAAAAAAGGGGGGTCCCAAAACACGTTGTCCCTATGTTAAGTCTATGTGAATTTTTCATTTTTTGAACACGACTACAGTCCGAATGAGTCATAATACATACTCAGAAATACAAAGGGTTAAGGGGCATGAGGTGACTAGACGGTAAGAGGCTGTAGAGCATAGGCTGACATGGGACTGATAAGAGAATAAGTTACTTACCTGTAACTGCAGTTATCCAGTATTGGTATCTTTCATAGATTCACATGCTTGAATCATTCCCCGTCGTCGAGGTGGGAGTCCCACTGTACCATAATAAAGCAGTATATATTACTATCATAGGCTATAAAGGCAAAGAAAAAAACTAGTTTAGTAGCCTATCTATATCCTTATTTAAGAAAGGACCAAACTTAAACTTCAACCAATCAGGCGACAGCACCCCCCTAGAACACTCCCAACAGAGGCTGAGTCCCTCAGATTTTCAAGCACAAGTGGGAATAATAACTCCCAAGCTATAAGGGGAAGCCTCTTAGGGGAGGAGGGTGGGTCCCATGTGAATCTATGAAACATACCAATACTGGATAACTGCAGTTACAGGTAAGTAGCTTATTTTCTTATCCAGTATTAGATCTTTCAGAGATTCACATGCTTGAATCAGAATAGCAAGCAGTGTTGTAGATAGCGTAAGTACCCTTAGAGGATGGAGGGTAAATGAAACAGTATATTGTAGTAGTAGTCGAAATTGACTTAAAGCAAACATATATATATATATATATATATATATATATATATATATATATATTAAAAGAAACATTTCTAAAACAAGGATTATCAATATATAATATATATATATATATATATATATATGTATATATATATATATATGTTGTCACAGCGGTGAACAATCCAAGTCAGTCCGAAAGAAGAACAGCACTCACGGGAATTCTTTTTTGTGTGATTTATTTGTGCGAAAACCTCCCCCGCACTAACAGACGCGTTTCGGCGTTGCCGCCTTCCTTGATGTCGGTAAGAAGCTATACAAACCACCCGCTATATATATATATATATATATATATATATATATATATATATATATATATATATATATATATGATTGTATAAACACTGTAAGCATGATGGAATCAGTATGCTTTATACGATAATATAATGTAATTGTGAATACCACCAGCAATAACCGTATTGAAAAATACTTTAGAATAGAGGCTCACCTTATAGGAACTGATGTCTTAACCCACCTGTCCTGCATCTGCATCACTGCAGGGTGATGATTTAAATCCTCAGCCCTGCGGGAACGAGTAGGTGTTGTTCACCATTGTAGCGGGGCAGATCCCTTGCAAAAGAACATCGCGAAACAAGGTTAGCCGAGGTGTATACAATCTTTGTATAATGTGCATTTGCCTTCTATGTTAGAAGTGCACCAACGTTGGAGTGGCACAAGCTGAATAGTTGCAGAAACAACAATTTGTAATGGTTTCACTAGTCAGTGAAGTACATCATATTTAGTAAACCCAGTGGCGTAGCAAGCTCAGGTGGTACCAGGTGTGGAAAATTTCTTGTCACCCCCGGCTTGACAAAATGGCAAAAATATGTGTTTAAAACACATATTTTTGCCATTTTGTCACCTTCTCAGTGATTTCTTGTCACCCCCGGCTTGACAAAATGGCAAAAATATGCGTTTAAAACACATATTTTTGCCATTTCGTCACCCCCCTCAGTGATGACACCCGGTGCGGCCCGCACCCACCGCACCCCCCTTCCTACGCCACTGAGTAAACCAATAGATGATCTGTTTGCCCTATGTATTGAGTTTGAAATTAACTGAATTAAGGTAGTGTGGATTCAAGACATTGCTTGATGTCCTCGGTACAGAGAGACTTTTAATAGGTGGTATTGGAGTTGGGAATAAATACGAAGTAAGACAGGTTCATTGAGAAAAATGGTGATAATAATAAACTAAAATTTGTTGTGAGAAACAATTTTCATTAGAGAATGTAGAAAAAAGTTTGGTGTTATGAAAGGCTGAATTTGCTGACTGCCTGAGCGGTCGCCAGTAGATAGTTATAGTTAGGACCTATTTTCCATAGGAAATCCGCAACATTCTATTTGAAATAACTTTGGCGCCGGTTGACGAATCTTCGCGAAATTTTCAAACTTTGTGGGGCGCTCCGGTGTGCTCCTATCCTGAAAGTCTCGGGGTGATTCGGCAAGCGGGGGCCGAGAAAAAAGGGGGGTCCCAAAACGTGTTTTCCCCATGCAATTTTCCATAGGAACCTTTAGTCGCAGCTACAGCCCGAACTCCTGAACGGAATTACACCAAATTTGCCAAAAGGTAGCCCTTGGTTCAGAGTCGTGCCTTTTGCTTAAATGGTGTAAATCCGTTCAGTAGTTCCTGAGAAAATCAAAAATAAAATCACATATATATCTATGGCCGCATAGGGTCTGCGTACCCTCCCGATCACGAGCTGTATGCTAATTGGCTGTCAACACTCCAAACCAGGAAGTGTTGGCAGCCATCTTGTTCCTCGGTAGAACCGAGGCACAAGAAAAGACGAAAACAGACGCAAAAACGCAAAAAGGGGCAGGGTAGAAACACCCTGACCCCCTAGGCCTGCTCAGGGGGTCCTACAAGGACCCCCAGGGCCAAAAAAAAAATGTTTTTTTTTAAAAAAATCATCAAAAAACGCGCTGGGTGCGCAAATCCTGCCGATAAAAAAAAAAAACGAAGCGCGGGCTCCCGCGCTTCGTGGTTAATTGGCCCCCGGGTGGGCCAAGTCCCGCGGCCATCCGGGGGTTAATGTAAATTTATGTGGGGGGGCCTCTAAGGCCCCCCCAAGCCCCGGGGATCGCCACCCCCCAGGGCTTTGAATTAAAATGGTGCGGGAGGGCTCTCGGCCCTCCCGCAGCCCCGGGACCGCCACCCCCGGGCTTCTTTTTATTCTTTTAAAATAACCTGTGTGGGGGCTCGAGCCCCCACATGCCCCGGGACCGCCACCTCCCGGGGCACTAAATAATAAAATGTGGGGGTCCGTTTAGGACCCCCGAGCCCCGGGGACCACCACCTCCCTCCTGTGCACAGGATGGGCGGGGGGCCGCGCGGCCCCCCTCCTGGAGCCCTTGATGGTCCTGGGGACCGCCACCCCCCAGGGCCGGCTCTTGCAGTGTCCCGGGGTGCCTACCCCCGGGACACTGTAGTTTGCAATGACAGGGCGGGAGCCTCGCGGCTCCCGTCCTGTCATTGCAAACTAGCTTTGCTTCATTGAAGCGAGAGCAGGAAACCTGCTCTCGCTTCAATGAAGCAAAGCAGATTGCTTTTCCATAAGGGGAGCTGCATGTTAGCAGCTCCCCTTATGGAAAAGCAATGCCTGCTCCCGCAGGACGCGGGGAGCCGGCGGGACCGTGCGGGGATTGGGGACCCCCCCACGGTCCCCAACGAGTGGCCAGGCCCCGGAGGATGGGGTCCCGGGGCTATTAGTGACCTGGGAGGGGGCCACTCAGCCCCCTCCCAAAAATAAAATTTGTTTAAAAAAAAACGTAAAGGCCGGCCCCGGAGGATGGGGTCCCCGGGGCCTTAAATGGCCCGAGGAGGGGGCCACGCAGCCCCCTCCAAATATTTAAATTAAAAAAGAGGGCATGCCCCGGGGATGGGGTCCCCGGGGCCAATAGAGGCCCAGTGAAGGGGGCCACGCGGCCCACTTCCCGTTTTTTTATTTAAAAAAAAGAAGAAAATCCACAGGCCCCGGGGGATGGGGTCCCCGGGGCCAAAAGTGGCCGAGGAAGGGGGCCACGCAGCCCCCTCCCATACAAAAAAAAAAAAAGACCGGCATCGTGACGGAGGCCCCGCCCCTCCCTGCAGCAGTCTGCAAACGCGCCCCTGGCGCGTTTTAAGAAGGGGAAGTAAATACTGGGGGTCCCTGGGGGCCAACTAGCCCACCAGGAACCTCCAGTATGCGACAGGGAGCTGCGTTGCAGAGAGATGTACAGAGGCCACGCCCCTTTTTACACCTCTCTGCAACGAAGCTCTGTGGCGCTTTTTGGAGGTACATGGTGGGCTAGTTGGACTCCAGGGACCCTCAGGATTCAAGGGGACTTAATCCCCCAACTTAAAACGCGCCACGGGGCGCGTTTGCACAGTGGTGAAGGGAGGGGGCGGGGCTTCAGGTGACATGTGTGCAACAGGCCCCGTGGCGCGTTTTAAGATGGGGAATTAAATCCTCTTCAATCTTGAGGGTCCCTGGGGGCCAACTAGCCCACCAGGTAAGTCCAGAAAGCGCCACAGAGCTGCGTTGCAGAGAGGTGAAAAAAGGTGCGTGGCCTCGGAACGCCTCTCTGCAACTCAGCTCTGTGGTCCTAACTGTAGGTACCTGATGGGCTAGTTGGGCCCCAGGGACACTCAGGATTCAAGGGGACTTAACCCCGCAACTTAAAACTTGGCACGGGCGCGTTTGCACACATGTCACCTCAGGCCCCCCCTCCCTTCACCACTGTGCAAACGCGCCCTGTAGCGCGTTTTAAGAGGTAGTTTTAATCCCCCTGCCCGATTATGTACTAGGGACTTACAGAGGAGGTCATGCTAATCACAGGGGTACCCCAACGCATAGTGTTCCCTAGTGTATGTAGGTGTTTTAACTGTATTCTAAGTGTGTTTTAGTATAGCACTGGCTCTGGTTAGTCAGAGTCAGTTACCACCAGTACACGTTGGAAAAAGTTGTGGGCACAGGATTATTTTGGAACAAGGCCTCTTTCTGCTCCTCTGTTGGTTCTTTCTGCACATCTTTTGCTTCTTCCTGCACTTTTCTTCGTCTTTGTGGACTTCTGTTGCTTCTTTCTGCATTTCTTTTGCTTCTTTCTGTGCGTTTTTTCTTCTTTCTTCACATGTCCTACCTCTGTAGGCATAGTTACAAACTAGCATTTAAAAACCTTTGAAATTCACTTAAAAAACCATAGGTTTCAGGCACGTTATAGTTAGAAATTAACATTTAAAAAACCTTTGAAATTCACTGAAAAAACCATAGGTTTCAGACACGTTATAGTTAGAAATTAGCATTTAAAAAACCTTTGAAATTCACTGAAAAAACCATAGGTTTTAGGGACAGTTATAGTTAGTTGGACATTTCACTCGTACAAAACCCGTGAAATTCCCCCGTTATAGTTAGTTCAGCTAACTATAACTCGCGCCCGCAATGCACTGCTGATGACGTCACATATTACATCACTCATGACATGGTCAGTGACATCACTGATGACATCACTGATGACATCTCAAATGACATCACTGATGACATTACTGATGACATCATCCATGTGATAATTTGATGCATCTTCTCACACCCTAATATAACTTTTGATACACCCACTGTAAATTACAGACTGCCATTGTCAAAACCATAGACACTCCAACACCAATAACTACATACACACTCACTGATTCTTAGGTCTACACACACATCCACTCACTCACCTCTACAGTCACTCATACTTACGGTCACTCAGTACAGGACTTTCATATGCACTTATACACCTACATAGACACTCACACACCGCCACTCATCCATAGAGGTACTCACACACCTAGTCAGTCATGCAAATAATTAATCACACTGCCATTTACTCACCTATACAGTTATACACACACCAGCTCACTTACTCATACAAATACTAGCACATTCTTACGCTCTTATACAATCACTGATACAAGTACACACTCATCCATACAGCCACTCTCACAATCACACACTCTCACTTATAGCCATTTATATACTCCAACACACATATATACTGCCATTGACATATTAGTTACTCACACATGTACCACTAAGTTATACATTCACTCACTAACACACCCATACACACACTCACCCACCCATACAGTCCATCACAGATGCACTCTTGAAACCATGCACCCAGTGAATCACCTACTCACACATCTATGCGCAGCACACACACCCCACCCACACAAACACTCAGGCACCCATACAGATACTCAGACAACCAATCAATAACCCATGTAGACACTCATGTAGCTATTCGCAAACCTATGCAGCCGCTTACACACCAACAGACAGACGGATACAGACATTCACACAGTTTAGTCACTAACCCATGCATTCAGTAAGATACGTTTAATCACTCACTTATAGAGTCAGTCACGCACCTACTAAATCATCCATCCAGACACTTATACACCCACTCATTCTTCAATACACCTTGGCATATATATTAAACATATTTAAACTTTATAGAAACACACAGTCACTGGATGATGTCATCAGTGATGTCATTTGAGATGTCATCAGTGATGTCATCAGTGATGTCACTGACCATGTCATGAGTGATGTAATATGTGACGTCATCAGCAGTGCATTGCGGGGCGCGAGTTATAGTTAGCTGAACTAACTATAACGGGGAATTTCACGGGTTTTGTACGAGTGAAATGTACAACTAACTATAACTGTCCCTAAAACCTATGGTTTTTTCAGTGAATTTCAAAGGTTTTTTAAATGCTAATTTCTAACTATAACGTGTCTGAAACCTATGGTTTTTTCAGTGAATATATATATATATATATATATATATATATATATATATATATATATATATATGCGCTCCAAACCTTGCGCGCGACCAAGCGGACTATGAGCAAGGTCAAATATATACTTTCGCGCGCAAATATGACAACGCCAAAAAATTGAGATTCAATGATAAAACAAAAATCAATGTTGCCAAAGAGATACAAAGATCGGATAACAGGGCGGAATTATCAAGCATAGATACAGAGTCACTAACAAGTGAATCAAGCTTAGAAGGCCAAAGTCTGGATAACACAACGAATAAAACCAAACTTAGCCTAGGAGAGGAGGTGAATTTTTTAGTCCTGGATCGCAGGCAGACCCTGAGGCCGAGGAATCAAAAGAGGCCAACCGAAAAAGGCGGAACGCAACCAGAAGGGCAAGGCGCAGAAGGCGGCAACGTGAAACCAAAGTAAAAGAATCAATGGCGCAGGAAGTAACAACAGAGGACAAAACTATAATCAATCTTTCGTCTATTACATTAACAAAGGCTGAAGAACAATTACCACTTGGATTGAATTTCTGTCCTGAAAGTAACTTTAATTATACCAGCACAAGGATTGATGTATTCTGCTTTATACGAAAATTAAAGTTGAAAAAGTTCTTCACCATTAAAACTGGACTAGACAATGCTAGAGCGGCACAGTCAATTGAAGCTAGTAATCCACAAAAGCTCCAAGTTTCAGACATACCAACTCTGTTAACACTACCCGATTTAAGTAATGAGTCCAATGTGATAAATCAGGAGCAGGATATGAAGAAACCAACGGCGGACCCCACCGACCTCAAGAACTACCGTCCCATCTCGCTCCTTCCGTTTCCGGCCAAAGTCATCGAGAAGACCGTCAACAGACAGCTTGCCGCCTTCCTCGAGACGAATGGATCCCTCGACCCCTCGCAGTCCGGGTTTCGGGCCAACCACAGCACCGAGACCGCCCTTATCGCAGCCACCGACGACATCAGAACCCTAACCGACAACGGGAAACAGCTGCCCTCATCCTCTTGGACCTCTCCGCGGCGTTCGACACCGTCTGCCACCGCACCCTAGTGAAGCGCCTCAGCAACATCGGAATCCGAGAGAAAGCACTGGAATGGATCATCTCGTTCCTCGCCGGAAGAACCCAGAGAGTCCGCCTCCCCCGTTCAGATCCGAAGCCACCGAAGTCATCTGCGGCGTTCCACAAGGATCTTCACTCAGCCCAACCCTCTTCAACGTCTACATGAGCCCCCTCGCAGCCATCGCACGCCAACACAACCTCAACATCATCTCCTACGCCGACGACACCCAGCTGATCCTCTCCCTCACCAACGACCCCACCACCGCCAGAGCCAACCTACACGACGGGATGAGAGACGTCGCCGACTGGATGAGGAACAGCCGCCTTAAACTGAACTCAGACAAGACGGAAGTCCTCATCCTGGGCTCATCACCCTCCGCCTGGGACGACTCCTGGTGGCCCCCGGCCCTGGGCACCGCGCCCAAGCCAACGGACCACGCACGCAACCTGGGCTTCATCCTGGACTCCTCCCTGTCGATGACCAGATAAGTCAACGCCGTCTCATCTTCATGCTTCAACACCCTGCGCATGCTCCGCAAGATCTTCAGATGGATCCCCACTGAAACCAGGAAGACCGTCACCCAGGCACTCGTCACCAGCCGACTGGACTATGGGAACACCCTCTACGCCGGAACCACAGCCAAACTTCAAAAAGACTCCAGCGCATCCAGAACGCCTCCGCACGACTCATCCTGGACATCCCCGACACAGCCACATCACCGGACACCTGAAAGACCTGCACTGGCTCCCCGTCAGCAAGAGAATCACGTTCAGACTCCTCACCCACGCACACAAGGCCCTCCACGACCTGGGCCCAAAGTACCTCAACGACCGCGTGACCTTCTACACGCCCACACGCCAGCTACGATCAACCAGCCACGCCTCGCCACCGTACCACGCATCCGCAGAACCACCGCCGGAGGAAGATCCTTCTCCTACCTGGCAGCCAAGACCTGGAACTCCCTCCCCACTCACCTTCGGCGAACCCAGGACCATCTCTCCTTCAGGAAGCAGCTCAAGACCTGGCTGTTCGAGCAGTAACTTACCCCCTCCCCCAGCGCCTTGAGACCCTCCCGGGTGAGTAGCGCTCTCTATAAATGCCGTGATTGATTGATTGATTGATTGGATATTGTGGATTCTACCCAAACTAGACTACAGAAAATCAATTTATCACAACGGGGGCAGGAAACAGCCCTTTCAACCGAAATCCACATTTCTTCCGGTTATGCCGAAAGATGCCATCTTCCATGAGAGAGTGACAGAGGGTTAAAAAGTTATACCATCAAGTCAATTGTAAACAAGCATTGGCATAGCCAATAGGTCTCGCCTTTGGGGCCTTATAAGTGTTTAGCCAGAGCTATTGACTTTGCCAATGTCTTCAAGCTGTGCTGTAGAGAAGTGTGGCTGCTGTGCGGCATGCTGAAAAGTTATAATAAAAAAGTGTCAGAAGCATTTTTGTTACTTTATATATGACCAAGAAGGCATTATGTAAAACTGAACGACCATATTAAAAAAGTATTTACAATAAAAATTTCCTCAGTTTTCTTTTGTTCTTGCAATGCTGGCAACTTGTTTCTGCCTATAGCAATGGTTGTTTGTTAAAGCTTTTTTTTTTGAGGGGGCATAAACAATCGGAGGGTGAAGGTTGGGAACTAGTACCTGTATTATAACACTAGCAGCGGCCAGACGCTAGGGGAGAATCAACAGATGCCAGATTCCGAGAGCAGGCTGAGGTGGTGCTGAGTGATGCTGAGGTGGTAGTAGTGGTGGTGGTGACTGTTGCGGAGACGATGCTGAGGTGATGCTGAATGATACTCAGGTGTTGCTGAGTGATGCTGTGGTGCTGCTGAGTGATATTGTCTTGGCGCTGAGTGATGCTGTGGCGACGCTGAGTGATGCTGTGGCGACGCTGAGTGATGCTGTGGCGGCGCTGAGTGATGCTGTGGCGGCGCTGAGTGATGCTGTGGCGGCGCTGAGTGATGCTGTGGTGGCGCTGAGTGATGCTGTGGTGGCGCTGAGTGATGCTGTGGTGGCGCTGAGCGATGCTGTGGTGGCGCTGAGCGATGCTGTGGTGGCGCTGAGCGATGCTGTGGATGTGCTGAGTCATCCTGTGGTGGTGCTGAGTCATCCTGTGGTGGTGCTGAGTCATCCTGTGGTGGTGCTGAGTGATGCAGTGTTGGCCCTGAGTGATGATGTGGTGTCGCTGAGTAAAGCTATGGTGGTGCTGAGTGATGTTGTGGTGGCGCGGAGTGATGTTGTGGTGGCGCTGAGTGATGCTGTTGTGGCGCTAAGTGATGCTGTTGTGGCGCTAAGTGATGCTGTGGTTGTGCTGAGTAATGCTGTGGTTGTGCTGAGTGATGCTGTGGTTGCACTGAGTGATGCTGTTGTTGCACTGAGTGATGCTGTGATGGCGTTGAGTGATGCTGTGATGGCGTTGAGAGATGTTGTGTTGGTGCTGAGTGATGCTGTGCTGGCTCTGATTGATGCTGTGCTGGCTCTGATTGATGCTGTGGTTGCGCTGAGTGATGTTGTGGTGGCGCTGAGTGATGCTGTGGTGACGCTGAGTGATGCTGTGGTGGCGCTGAGTGATGCTGTGGTGGCGCTGAGTGATGCTGTGGTGGCGCTGAGTGATGCTGTTGTGGCGCTGAGCGATGCTGTTGTGGCGCTGAGCGATGCTGTGGTGGCGCTGAGCGATGCTGTGGTGGTGCTGAGTCATCCTGTGGTGGTGCTGAGTCATCCTGTGGTGGTGCTGAGTCATCCTGTGGTGGTGCTGAGTGATGCAGTGTTGGCCCTGAGTGATGATGTGGTGTCGCTGAGTAAAGCTATGGTGGTGCTGAGTGATGCTGTGGTGGCGCGGAGTGATGTTGTGGTGGCGCTGAGTGATGCTGTTGTGGCGCTAAGTGATGCTGTTGTGGCGCTAAGTGATGCTGTGGTTGTGCTGAGTAATGCTGTGGTTGTGCTGAGTGATGCTGTGGTTGCACTGAGTGATGCTGTGGTTACACTGAGTGATGCTGTGGTTGCACTGAGTGATGCTGTGGTTTCACTGAGTGATGCTGTGATGGCGTTGAGTGATGCTGTGATGGCGTTGAGAGATGTTGTGTTGGTGCTGAGTGATGCTGTGCTGGCTCTGATTGATGCTGTGCTGGCTCTGATTGATGCTGTGGTTGCGCTGAGTGATGCTGTGGTGTTGCCGAGTGAGAGATAGAGTGAAGATATAATGCCCAATTAGAGAGGGTGGTGAGAGAGAAATAGAGAGAAAGGGTTTACATAGAATAAAGAGTGGAGCGGGATAGAGAGAGAGAAAGAAGGGGAGAGAGTGAATGAAGGAGTTTGAAAGAGAAACAGATAAAGGGGTGAGAGAGAATGAAAGGCTAAAAAAGATAGAGAGGGAGAGTTAATTAAGTAGAGAGAGAATTAGAGAGGGGAGAGAGAGAGAAGGAGAGAGACAATAAGAGTGGGGGTGTGGAGTTTAAATAGAGTGAAGAAGTGACGCGGAAAAAGTAACCTTAAATATAGCTTTGTGCTTTGCGCAAATAAATATAAATAAAAAAACAGTGAGAGACAAAAATACTGGTAATTAGGCTGTGACTCCCAATATAAAACAAATAGCGATATAAGGTGAAATCAACCCACCGAAGCAATATTTCTAACTAGACAAAACAAAGCTTGCATTTCAATGCTAATCGCTGTTGTTTTTCATGTGACTGTAGTCCAGGGCCGTCAGTTGGTAATGTGAGCTGCTGCTGCGATTGAAACATCAGAGTCCAGAGAGTTAATGAGCCATGACGAGGAAATGAGGAAGAGATAGGAAACAACAGATGGCAGCTGCGCGTGCACGCCATCGTGAACTCAAGCTGGTCGCCAGCCGAAAGCCAGTGTTTGCACTTCCAAAACTCGCTTACTAAAACTCTCGGCCAGACCAGCGCAAGCGCTGGTGCAGGCCGAGACCTAAAAATGGAGTAAACAATATAACAGAATACAATATGCTAAACTAATGAACAAATTGGAAAAAATGTGGAGATTGTCATAAAAAAAATCTGACAAGGGCGGGAACATAGTGTTGTGGCCTAAAAAAGAATATATCCAAGAAGGCATGAGACAGCTAAACAACGAGCAATGCTACGAGAAGACCACTATGAGGGAATACAACAAAGCAAAAGACACCCTAAAAAAAGATCTGCAACAATGGAAACGGGAGGGACTGATTTCATCAGAGGAATATCAATACATGTACAATGAATTCCCAGTCCTCCCAGTTATATATTTCATACCAAAAGTCCACAAAAATGTTGTACCAATACCTGGAAGGCCAATAATTTCGGCTATTAACAGCATGGGTGAACATGTAGGAGAATATGTGGACTACTTCTTGCAGGACTTGGTCAAAAGTTTACCCACATATGTAAAGGACACAGGTGACTTTTTAACTAAGATCAGTGACATTGTATGGACAGATGATTTGAAGTTAATTACGTTAGATATAGAGTCACTGTATACAAGCATTGAACATCAGACTGGCATAAATGCGGTCAGACATTTCTTGGATACTAGGCCTTGTGAATATTATCAACATAATAAGATGTTGCTCGCCCTTATTTCCTGGTGTTTACATAATAATTACTTTCTGTTCGGCAAAGATACTTACAGACAAATACGAGGAGTAGCAGTGGGGGCCTGTTTCTCTCCTAGCTATGCGTGCTTGCACGTTGGCTATTGGGAGGAACAGGTCCTTAAAAAAGACCACCAGGATCTCTTTGCCCAAAACATTGTTCATTGGCTACGATATATTGATGATGTTTTTATTGTATGGAAAGGAGATGTGGGGAGTGCTATTCAATTTATTAAGACAATCAATACTAATTCTGTAAATTTGAATTTTACATCTCATATGAGCAATTCCAAAATTGAATTTTTAGATGTAAGTATTTATGTAAGTCAAGGAAAATTGGAAACTACTTTATTCAGGAAACCAACAGCAGGGAATGCAGCATTGCATGCAAGCAGTGCGCACCCAAAGCACCTTATCAGTAGTATCCCATATGGAGAAATTTTAAGATTAAAACGCATATGTAGCACAGTAACAGACTTTGAGAATTGCAAACAAGAAGCCCTTGCAAGATTAAAAAAGAGAGGCTATAGTGCCAGGATAACATACTGAGGCAGTTAATAAAGCTGATAAGCGACCAAGAACATCACTGCTACCACAAACAAAAGAAAGGGTTGAAACTCCAGCTGTTGATGAAACACCAAGACTAATAACAATGTATAGTCTACAAGAAAGAAAAATAAGAGCCATAATAAAGAAAAATTGGGCAATTGTCCTCACTGACAATGTCCTAGGAACTAGACTTTCCACTAATCCTAACATTACTTTCAGAAAATCACAGTCTATGGGGTCTAAATTAGTCAAAAACAGTCCAGAGTTAGGCACCACGGGTACATGGCTAAAACCCAGGCAGGGTTTTTTCAGATGCTCATCTTGTCGAGCATGCAAATTTGGAGCAAACATGAAATATTATACAACTCCATTTTTCCAGGATGAGATTGCCATAAAAGGTAGCTACAACTGCAGGACAGAGTACGCAGTGTACGTTCTGACATGCACCTGCGGTCTTAGATATGTGGGAAGTACTAAGCTGCAGGTGCATGACAGAATTCTGCAGCACCTAAGGGCAATCGTGAATAACGACTCCTCTTACCCGGTAACCCGACATTTCAAGGATGTACATAATAACGATGTCAAGTGCCTAACATATTATGTAATTGATGCCATTCCAGCCCTCCGTACAGGGGGGAACAGGGAACGACTGTTAAGGCAGTTAGAAACACGATTCATCCTTGAATTTGATAGCAAAGCACCAAATGGGCTAAATAATACTGAAGATATGCATAACTTTTTATAACTTTTTATAAATCATCTTTTATGAAGTAATATGTATAACATTTAGACTAAGACCCTGTACATTTGTGAGACCCACCCATTTTTTACAATCGAGTTTCCAAACCTATCATCATGTTAAGTATATACTTTTAAAGATAAAAGTAGGGCTGCAACCATGATATGAATTGAGAGTACTTATCTGCTGCTGACCAAATGTATAGAAAATGTATATATTGTTTTTAACACCCCATTGATCATTTTTATAGATAACGTTTTAGCACAGGTATTAGCACTTTATTTTATTTATAGAGCACTAGGCACTTTACCTTAATGGAATATTGTTTTGCACAAAACTTATAGGAAGCACTTTAAATAAGGAATGGTTGCTCAACAACAATGAAAAATATAAATTTTAAACACCTTATGAATATATCGCAGTTTTGGAACATTAGTTGGAAATAATAGCATTTAAGCAGATATGGAATGTCTCAATGAGCCTAGACACTATATGGAAAATATAGTTAGGCATTTATGTAGTAATATTACCGTATGTGTTTACATATATTTATAAATATTTATTTGTGTGACAATGTGTATATTTTAACTATTTATGCATATTTATAAATATCTAATCAATTATTTATTTATTTATTGCACACAAATATAATCATCATAATATTTGGGATGATCAAGAGATATATTTCAACCCATCCAGGCTTTTATTGCAATAATTGTGAACCTTAAAAATCAATGTAAAATAACACATGATGTTTTGAGCAAACTAGAATTGATAGTGTTTCCTTTATGTCAATTATCACGTAATGAGGGAAAGGGGGTGGACATTAAGCATTTAAAAATGTATGGCGTACTGCATTCCTTGTGTGATCAAGGGCACTTGCTGCTCGAAACACGTCAACAGAGGACAGAGGAGTGAGAAAAATAAACAACTTGCCAAATCTATCCGGGTGTCCGTTTCTATTAGTTCGCCGAAGAAGAGGTTCCGAGAGTGTTGTGTTTGTACATATATATATATATATATATATGCGCTCCAAACCTCACGAAAGTGAAGAGACCGCATGTATGATATGCAATTGTTTAATTACTGTTTGTGGCTGTCACAGTATGAACTGTCCATGTAATGGTGGAATTTCTTGTCCAATGAAAATTGCTCATACAGAGCTCAATTATGTCGCTCAATTCCATATACAAATTATGTATTCGTTTTGCATTAATGCTATAATTGTACAGTGAATGAATTGCACTCGCAGTAGTAACTATGAATCAGGTTACTTGTATGTGGATATTGGGCACAAGTCCCTCCAGGTCGTCCGATCATCTCTTCAAAATGCAGCCTGACGGAATCTATGTCACAGTACATTGACTATTTTCTGGCTGATTTTGTTAAGACATTGCCCTCCTACATCCGCGATACCAAGGATTTCATTAGGATAATCTCCAACATAACATGGGAGACAGATATATTAATGGTGGTTCTTGATATAACCAGCTTATATACGTGTATCAATCATGTCAATTGAATCAATGCTGTATGCTTTTTTCCAAAAGGGAGGTCCCTGAAATTCGCGGAGCACAATGAAATGCTGATTGAATTTCTCATGTTTTGTTTAACTAATAACATCTTTTTGTTCCAGAAGCAACTCTACAGGCAGATCAAAGGGACAGCCATGGGCACCTGCTTCGCCCCCAGCTATGCGAATTTGTTTGTGGGCTGGTGGGAGAAGCAGGTGGCATGGGTTGAAGGCAACAACAGGTGGGTATCATCCATCATTGGATGGTACTGTTATATAGATGATCTTTTTATTCTTTGGAAAGGTCCGCAACATGAGGCAGAACAATACATACAGGCTTTGAATAATAATTCTGTTAATCTACATTTCAGTGGACACATTAGCGCAACAGAAGTAACATACTTAGATTTAAAAATATTCATTGAAGATGGACAAATTTGCACTTCCCTGTTTCGAAAAGAAACAGCAGGGGATTCGATTTTAGAAGCTCACAGTAGCCATCCTAACTCTCTAAAAAAGAGTATCCCTTATGGGGAACTCTTACGGCTAAAACGGAACTGCACTAGAAATCAAGACTTTGCACAGGCGGCAGAGGAAGCCATTGAGAGATTTAAAATTCGAGGTTACTCAGCACCACTGCTGCAGAAAACTCTGGCAAGAGTAGACAAAATTTCGAGACAATGTCTCCTTAGTGAAAAGAAACAACATAGCGTGGATGAGTCGAATACATTTAGATTCATCACAACGTTCTCCAATGAATCTGAGACACTAAGACAGGTCTTATCCCGCAATTGGCATATACTCAAAACAGATTTGGTGATTGGGAGTAATCTACCTGACCACCCTAAAATAACCTATAGGCGGTGCCGTTCCCTTAAGGACAAATTAGTGCAGAGCCACTTTGAAGCAGTACCTTACAATCCGAGAATAATGAATCTAAATGGATTTTTTCCTTGCACTAAATGCAAGGCTTGCAAAAACAGTCCAAAAACTCTGTCATATAAAATCCCTGGACAGACACAACTTAGAGCCATCAACAAATTTTTAACATGTAACACACCTTTCTGTATCTATTGCTTAGTCTGCCCGTGTAACATGCAATGTATAGGTGGCACTATTCATCCCACTAAACAAAGAATTCTAGAACATGCCAGAGCAATTGAAAAGAAAGACTTGACCTATCCTGTGGCAAGACACTTTGCTAAATTTCATCAAAGCAATAGGAACCTACTTCGATTCTATCGCTTAGATCATGTTCCGGTACATGAAAGAGGAGGAAATAGAGAGCTGAAATTACGCAGACTAGAATCACGATATATAGTTGACCTACAAACAAAAGCTCCGACAGGTCTTAATACAGAAGAAGCACTAGCTATTCATTTGCGGTAAATTGTATTTTTGATGACCCTAAGCTTGTGGTTTAAAAATTGCTGAGCTTTGAATACTGTATATACTCTGAAATCTATGCATTGGATTATGTCCTTCATATACTATAAGCGTTTGTTCCTTGAAAAATTATGGTAATCTGATTGGATTAGAAATGGATTTTACCAATCTCTCATTAAGCCCATTCAGGGCGTAACAATAGGGTTTGAGAAAACAAATCAATGTATGATATGCAATTGTTTAATTACTGTTTGTGGCTGTCACAGTATGAACTGTCCATGTAATGGTGGAATTTCTTGTCCAATGAAAATTGCTCAACAGAGCTCAATTATGTCGCTCAATTCCCATATACAAATTATGTATTTGTTTTGCATTAATGCTATAATTGTACAGTGCATGCATTGCACTCGCAGTAGCAACTATGAATCAGGTTACTTGTATGTGGATATTGGGCAAAAACGTTTCACATCAATGTTTTGGGCATTACGGGACAATTTACCACTATATATATAGTGAATGAATGGGTTGAAATGGGTTCCCAAGACGGGAAAGAATTTTTGGAGGAGGAGTGTGTACAGGAGGAAACGGTAAAAGAACTCCATATGGGGAACTTGATTATACTTGTGAAACAGAGAGAAGAGAGCAAGAAGAACGTGTACATGGAGGTATTGCTGCGAGGAGGCACAGGGTCAAGACTGATTTGCATATGGCCAGGTCTAAACTGGGGTGGCATGGTGAGCAAAAGAATGATGGATTTAACCCAGATCTCTTGA
Source organism: Calotriton arnoldi (assembly GCA_963921515.1). Lineage (NCBI taxonomy): Eukaryota > Metazoa > Chordata > Amphibia > Caudata > Salamandridae > Calotriton > Calotriton arnoldi. The sequence goes on along the minus strand of CAWUFW010000037.1, from coordinate 598,445 downwards.
CTGGGGGTGAATGTTTTGATTTGTTCTGCATTCCGTCCATCAATTGTGTGTCTTTTGGAAGGAGAACACTAGCAGATGCAGATGCATGCTCTACTTCTGACATAGCAAGCGATGGAAGATAATCCTTAAGATGCTTCTGAAATGCACCCAACCGGTGCACACTGTTGAAACTATAAGTAGAATTGTTTGTAACCTAATTTTCCTTTTTTTTTTCTTTTCGCTTTTCCCTCATAAATAGCCTACCTGCAGTGTTAATGAACTTCTGTGACCGTGCAGCTGTAGCATAAATAACTAGGTGCATAAGTGGAGAGTGGGTGGTCTGGGTGTATTACCTGACCTTTGTTATGGTCAATAGTACCGGCGTGGCGAGGAATTGATGGAGTTATTGTTTGTGAGCAGAAGTAGTTCCGCAAACTAGTGTCACTGGCCACCTGGGAGGAATGAGGATGAGGTGACAGTGTTCTGGTTTTCCTTTTAGTGGGAACGTATACATGAACTAGAAAAGGCGTATACATGAACTAGAAAAGGCAAAAGAAATAGAAGTATAAGTGCCGGATCATTCAATGAAACATATATCCCCTACGACTTAGGAGCGGGATGAGGTGATATAAAACTGGCATTTATAGTAGCCACGTATCGTAATAGATCCTGCGGTGGCTTTATCAAAGGTGAAACTATTCTGAATAACCCTGATAGGTCCAAGTTCTACTCTTGGCCTCTGCTGTGAGCATAGTAAAAAGCAGCTGGTAAAGAATTGGTTATGTTGGCCATATGTTGGGGCCTGAGAGATGTCTGGCAGGTAGTAGGTTTGTTCTGTCACTTTGAAGTTTTGGGAAAGTATACATGATGGAGTAACTTCTGTTTGTTGATATAATGACTGTAGGTTGTATTATACTACTTTTGGAAGAAGAAACATTTGCCAGGTAAGCAAATTAGTGTTAAATTCAAAGTTATAGATGTATATATGCTTCCGCATTGCAGACCATTGTTATTGAATGTGCAAACTTTGAAGATGGCAGCCGAGTTCTATAGACCGATAACTGCATTTATAAAGAAGCTGGGTGACTGGGGAAAAGATATCAGACCTTCTAAAAAAAAGGCAGGAGCTGAAAGATGCGCCTAGCACTTTTTGCAGAGAATGTCCTTGGAGGATATGTCTGTTTGTGAAATTGGCTGAGCATTTTGGTAGTGTGAGTTATGATTCTGTCCTGTTGGTATAATCTCTTCTTCCGGGATGGAAGAGGTACTGCATTGATTTTTAAGGATATGAAGCCTATTAAATGACTTGTTCAGACGTACAGCATGGACCTTATTTTGGTGCCTTGGACAGTAATAGAATTCCAAACCTTTAGTGGAAGATTCTGTTTGTAAATATTATAAGAGAAGCTGTGCTACTCGGATTACCTTGAACTGTGTTAAAGCTTAGTAGCTAAAACTGGTAGGTTGGGATGGCTGAGAATTTTAAAATTATGAGAGTAGTTGGTAGTGGTGACAGGTACTTGGAGATGTGTATCTGGAAAATTTGAAATATTAGCATTGTGAATAGGTTGCAGGGGCATATGCATTTTGTAAGTCTAGATATGTTCATAGTCTGCTGGTCAGAGGATAAAGGATATGTAGGCTAGGAACCATCCATGAGGCGGACTCTTATTTTATTTATTTTTTTAACGAAATTTGAAATCCAACGTTCTATGGGAACATGGAGCTATACCGAAAGTCCTTAGTGAAGCATGAAGACGAATTATTATCGTAATCGCATACAAGAGGAGAAGCCTCCCTATTGGTGCATTAGTTGTTAGTGAATCGCAGTAATCTTACAACCCTCTGACTGAAGGTCACTGTCCCCAAAGAGGAAGGTTGTTGTAAATGCTCGCACCCCTGGGATGAGATGGGATTTGAGGTAGGCAATATCTTATTGAGGTTACTAAGAGGGAACTGTCTCCTGACCCGTTCAAGGAGGACGCTGTTCAAAAGTATGCCCCACCGCAGGTTGACGATCCTGTTTTTTCTTTTAAATGACATCTGAGGGCTCAAACCTATGATCTTTGATGTGGTAGCATCACCAGCTAGTCCAGTGAGCCAGCGCTCGCACCTTTTAGTGGAAAGATAGGAAGTGATGACATTGTAGAATTCTCTCTCGAAACTGATAAGAATGTTTATGCTGGTGCAGATGGAAATGGCAACTTTTAACCTGGGAGCTGTGAACATAACATATACCCTGCAGTGGTAAAGCGCACATTCACTGTTGTGTATGTTTGTGCTGAATACCAGGTCAGTACCGTTATCAGGACATACTATCTAAAATCAATCAACTCACCCCTTAAGCCTTTTATGGAAGCTCTTCCATAACTACCACTTTGATATGCGGCTGCAACTACGTTGAATCCTAGCAGAAAGATTATAGTTGTATTTTTTTTTTTTGTGTCCTGAAAGTTCAGAATATGTTTTTTTGTGGTTTTTTTATGTCTATAGTCACTCCTGAGGAATAAAAAGGGTGATAATTTCTTAGTTGCGTTCTTTACAGACCAATGTTTGTACTAGAGTTATCAAATGTAGAAGCTTATTAAACCCTATTTGATACACTCACACAGTCATATCCCTTATGTCCCATCCAGGTTGGATGGAGTACCAGTAATCTGACCCCATATAAGTGCTGCTGAAGACTGCGCCATCTCAGGTGGAGGCGTAAGCCTCTGGGGTGAAGGATCACCATGCTGAGCTGACTGCAGTGGCATAAAAGGTGAAACATACCTTGTAGACTTTGAACAAGTGTTACAAATAACTTCTTGTGAAGAGTAGGGGAGAAGGGTGTCAGTCCGTAAGAGTGGTGAAGGGCACTGCTTGGGTAACTACAAACTCCGTCTAAGGTGACACCCTAAAGAGGCCATTGAATTTAATGGCGTCTCATAATGAGTAATTGAGTGTATTCACATAATCCTTATGGTTTGTGCGTTAGATGGAGACTGATAGCGGTTGTCTTAATGAGGTCTTAAGCTTGACCCTTATAGGGTACTGTAGAAAAAACACTAAAGTATTAACATATATATATATATATATATATATATATATATTCACTGAAAAAACCATAGGTTTCAGGGACGTTATAGTTACAAATTAGCATTTAAAAACCTTTGAAATTCACTGAAAAAACCATAGGTTTTAGGGACAGTTATAGTTAGTTGGACATTGCACTCGTACAAAACCCGTGAAATTCCCCGTTATAGTTAGTCCAGCTAACTATAACTCGCGCCCCGCAATGCACTGCTGATGACGTCACATATTACATCACTCATGACATGGTCAGTGACATCACTGATGACATCACTGATGACATCTCAAATGACATCACTGTTGACATCATCCAGTGACTGTGTGTTTCTGTAAAGTTTAAATATTTTTAATATATATAGGAAAAGACGTATTGAAGAATGAGTGGGTGTGTAAGTGTCTGTATGGATGATTTAGTAGGTGCGTGACTGACTGTATAAGTGAGTGATTTAACGTATCTTACTGAATGCATGGGTTAGTGACTAAACTGGGTGAATGTCTGTATCCGTCTGTCTGTTGCTGTGTAAGTGGCTGCATGTGTTTGTGAATAGCTACATGAGTGTCTATATGAGTTAATGAATGCTTGTGTGAGTATCTGTATGGGTGCCTGAGTGTTTGTGTGGGAGGGGTGTGTGCGACTCTGTGCATAAATGTGTGAGTGGGTGATTCACTGGGTGGATGGTTTCAAGAGTGCATCTGTGATAGACTGTATGGGTGGGTAAGTGTGTGTAAGAGTGTGTTAGTGAGTGAATGTATGTCCCAGTGGTACATGTGTGAGTAACTACATATGTGAAAGGCAGTATATATGTGTGTTGGAGTATATAAATAGCTATAAGCGAGAGTGAGTGATTGTGATAGTGGCTGTATGGATGAGTGTGTGCTTGTATCAGTGATTGTATAAGAGCGTAAGAATGTGCTAGTATTTGTATGAGTAAGTGAGCTGGTATGTGTATAACTGTATAGGTGAGTAAATGGTAGTGTGTTTAATTATTTGCATGACTGACTAGGTGTGTGAGTACCTCTATGGATGAGTGGCGGTGTTTGAGTGTCTATATAGGAGTATGAGTGCATATGATAGTCCTGTACTGAGTGACCGTAAGTATGAGTGACTGTACGGGTGAGTGAGTTGATGTGTGCGTAGACCTAAGAATCAGTGAGTGGGTATGTTGTTATTGGTGTTGGAGTGTCTATGGTTTTGCGAATGGCAGTCTGTAATTTAGAGTGGGTGTATCAAAGGTTATATTAGGGTGTGAGAAGATGCATGAAATTATCACATGGATGATGTCACCAGTGATGTCATCAGTGATGTCATTTGAGATGTCATCAGTGATGTCATCAGTGATGTCACTGACCATGTCATGAGTGATGTAATATGTGACGTCATCAGCAGTGCATTGTGGGGCGCGAGTTATAGTTAGCTGGACTAACTATAACGGGGAATTTCACGGGTTTTGTACGAGTGCAATGTCCAACTAACTATAACTGTCCCTAAAACCTATGGTTTTTTCAGTGAATTTCAAAGGTTTTTTAAATGCTAATTTGTAACTATAACGTCCCTGAAACCTATGGTTTTTTCAGTGAATTTCAAAGGTTTTTTAAATGCTAATTTGTAACTATAACATGTCTGAAACCTACGGTTTTTTCAGTGAATTTCAAAGGTTTTGTAAATGACAATTTTTAAATGTATTAATTGTTATATAAAAATTTTTAATACTAATTTACTCCATTTTTAGAAACAATTTTTTTACATATTTTATTTTTTAAATTACATTGTAATTACATTATACATTACATTACAAAAAGACTTTCTCAGAATGAATTACTTTAGTTTAAATACTTTGCACATAGGCAATAGACTTTTAAGTACAGTAGTTACAGTTGTTGCAATGGGCAACACATTTTCAAACACAATGCAACATTCAGCTCAATGTGAATTTCTAGTTAAATGCAATTAGTTACTTTATGGATTACTTTTTCTAACCACAGGACTGGATCCTAGATTCAGTCCTGGCACATCTCCTGTAAACAGTTGAGTAAAAGCGTTTTGGTTACAGTCGTGATTTTTAAGGAATATTATTGTACTTTAAAAGTTGACACTTAGAAACTTTTTCTCATAGAATCACCAATGTTATCCTATGGAAGGAAATTCACTTAGAAGGTAAAAACTGTTATCGTTACTTTTTCTTACTCAGTGTTGGATCCTGGATCCAGCACTGGTGCATCTCCTGTAAACAGTTGAAAGAATGCGTTTAAGTCATACAGGCGATTTTTAGGAATATTTGTAGTTTGTGAAAATCGACACTTTGAAACTTTTCTGCTGAAAAGCAGACAATGGATTCCTATGGAAGAAAATATAAGTTACTGGTAAGTACGGTTAAAATTACTTTTCAGGGTCAGTGCTGGGCTAAAAGATGCAGCACTGGGTTCTCTCCTGATAACAGGTGAGTAAATTGGAATTCGTACTTTGGTTGATTTTAGAGGAATATTATAAAGTTCCAAAACTCCACACTTTTAGAAGAATTTCCAAGTGAAACCAGTCAATGTTAGCCTATGAAGGAAATTCAAGTTACCGGTAAGTACGGTTAAAATTACTTTTCAGGACCAGTACTGGGCTGAAAGATGCAGCACTGAGGTCTCTCCTGATAACAGGTGAGTAAATCAGAATTCGGATTTCGGCTGATTTTAGAGGAATATTTGTATGTTTCAAAAATCAACACTTAGAAACTTTTTCAGCAAAAAGCAGGCAATGATATCCTATGGAAGGAAATTCAAGTTACTGGTAAGTACGGTTAAAATTACTTTTGAGGATCAGTACTGGGCTGAAAGATGCAGCACTGAGGTCTCTCCTGATAACAGGTGAGTAAATCGGAATTCGTATTTCGGCTGATTTTAGAGGAATATTTTAAAGTTCCAAAACTCCACACTTAGAAGAATTTCCAAGTGAAACCAGTCAATGTTAGCCTATGGAAGGAAATTCAAGTTACTGGTAAGTACGGTTAAAATTACTTTTTAGGGTCAGTGCTGGGCTAAAAGATGCAGCACTGGGTTCTCTCCTGATAACAGGTGAGTAAATTGGAATTCGTACTTTGGTTGATTTTAGAGGAATATTATAAAGTTCCAAAACTCCACACTTAGAAGAATTTCCAAGTGAAACCAGTCAATGTTAGCCTATGAAGGAAATTCAAGTTACCGGTAAGTACGGTTAAAATTACTTTTCAGGACCAGTACTGGGCTGAAAGATGCAGCACTGAGGTCTCTCCTGATAACAGGTGAGTAAATCAGAATTCGGATTTCGGCTGATTTTAGAGGAATATTTGTATGTTTCAAAATCAACACTTAGAAACTTTTTCAGCAAAAAGCAGGCAATGATATCCTATGGAAGGAAATTCAAGTTACTGGTAAGTACGGTTAAAATTACTTTTGAGGATCAGTACTGGGCTGAAAGATGCAGCACTGAGGTCTCTCCTGATAACAGGTGAGTAAATCGGAATTCGTATTTCGGCTGATTTTAGAGGAATATTTTAAAGTTCCAAAACTCCACACTTAGAAGAATTTCCAAGTGAAACCAGTCAATGTTAGCCTATGGAAGGAAATTCAAGTTACTGGTAAGTACGGTTAAAATTACTTTTCAGGACCAGTACTGGGCTGAAAGATACAGCACTGAGGTCTCTCCTTATAACAGGTGAGTAAATCGGAATTCGTATTTCGGCTGATTTTAGAGGAATATTTGTATGTTTCAAAAATCAACACTTAGAAACTTTTTCAGCAAAAAGCAGGCAATGATATCCTATGGAAGGAAATTCAAGTTACTGGTAAGTACGGTTAAAATTACTTTTCAGGACCAGTACTGGGCTGAAAGATGCAGCACTGAGGTCTCTCCTTATAACAGGTGAGTAAATCGGAATTCGTATTTCGGATGATTTTAGAAGAATATTTGCACAATGGTGAAGGGAGGGGGCGGGGCCTGAGGTGACATCTGTGCAAACGCGCCCGTGGCGCGTTTTAGGTTGGGGGATTAAGTCCCCTTGAATCCTGAGGGTCCCTAGGGGCCAACTAGCCCACCAGGAACCTCCAATATGCGCCAGGGGCTGCGTTGCAGAGACGTGTAGAGAGGCCACACCCCTTTACACCTCTCTGCAACGCAGCTCTGTGGCGCTTTCTGGATGTACCTGTTGGGCTAGTTGGCCCCAGGGACCCTCAGGATTGAAGGGGATTTAATTCCCATCTTAAAACGCGCCACGGGGCCTGTTTGCACACATGTCACCTGAAGCCCCGCCCCCTCCCTTCACCACTGTGCAAACGCGCCCGTGGCGCGTTTTAAGTTGGGGGATTAAGTCCCCTTGAATCCTGAGGGTCCCCGGAGTCCAACTAGCCCACCATATACCTCCAAAAGCGCCACAGAGCTGCATTGCAGAGAGGTGTAAAAAGGGGCGTGGCCTCTGTACACCTCTCTGCAAGGCAGCTCCCTGGCGCATACTGGAGGTTCCTGGTGGGCTAGTTGGCCCCCAGGGACCCCCAGCATTCAAGGGGAATTGTCTTCTTCTGCAAACGCGCCAGGGGCGCGTTTGCAGAGTGGTGAAGGAAGGGGGCGGGGCCTGCGGGCCCGATCGTTTTAAAAGAAAAAAAAATGTTGTCTCCTGAAGGGGGCTGTGTGGCCCCCCTTCCTTTTTTTCTGTTTTTGGGCCCTGGGGACCCCATCCCCCAGGGCCTTACCCCTTTTTTTTTAATTAAAATAAAAAAAAAACGGACCTCCATCCCCCGGGGCATGGCCTCTTTTTTTTATTTGGAGGGGGCTGCGTGGCCCCCTCCTCAGGCCATTTAAGGCCCCGGGACCCCATCCTCCGGGCCGGCCTTGCACTTTTTTTTAATTGTTTTTCTATTTTTTTACTTTGGGGAGGGGGCTGCGTGGCCCCTCCGTGGCCACTTATGGCCCCGGGGACCCCATCCCCGGGGCCTGGCCTCTCGCTGGGGACTGTGGGGGGTCCCCAAGCCCCCACAGTCCCGCCCGGCTCCCCGTGTCCTACGGGAGCCGGCATAGCTTTGACACATGGGGAGCAGCTAACATGCTGCTCCCCATGTGGAAAGCAATCAGCTTTGGGATATTGGAAGAGAGAGCAGGTTTCCTGCTCTCTCTTCCAATATCCAAAGCAAGTTTGCAATGACAGGACGGAGCCGCGAGGCTCCCGTCCTGTCATTGCAAACAGCAGTGTCCCGGGGGTAGGCACCCCGGGACACTGCAGGAGCCGGCCCTGGGGGTGGTGGTCCCCAGGGCCATCAAGGGCTCCAGGAGGGGGCCGCGCGGCCCCCTCCCATTCAGGTCACAGCCCCGGGAGGTGGTGGTCCCTGGGCTCTGGGTCCGTAACGGACTCCCATATTTAAATGTTTAGTGCCCCGGGAGGTGGCGGTCTCGGGCGTGTGGGGCTGGAGCCCCCACACAGGTTTTCAATTTAAAAAAAGCCCCGGGAGGTGGTGGTACTCGGGCTGCGGGAGGGCTCAGAGCCCTCCCGCACCATTTAAAAAAAGCCCCGGGGGTGGCGGTCCCCGGGCTTGGGGGCCCTTTGAGGCCCCCACACATAAAATTAACCCTCACCATGCCCCCGGGACTTGGGCCACCCGGGGGCAAAATACAATCGAAGCGCGGGAGACCGCGCTTCGATTTTTTTTTTTTTCGGCAGGATGAGCGCATCCTGCCGATTTTAAAAAAAAAAATTTCTTTTTTTTGCCCAGGGGTCCTTGTGGGACCCCTGAGCAAACCTAGGGGTCAGGGTGTTTCTACCCTGCTCCCTTTGTGCGCTTTGCGCACTTGTTTCTGTCCCTCGGTTCTACCGAGGGACAAAATGGCTGCCAACATTTCCTGAATCGGAATGTTGACAGCCAGCTGACAGCCAATTAACATGCAGCTCGTGGATCGGGAGGGTACGCGGACCCTACTCGGCCATAGATATCACTATCTTTTTTACTTTTCATTTTCTCAGCAACTACTGAACGGATTTACACCATTTAACAAAAAGGGTTCTTTCTGAACCAAGAACTACCTCTTTGCCAAATTTGGTGTAATTCCGTTCAGCAATTCGGGCTGTAGCCGTGTCTAAAGTTTCCTATGGAAAAATGCATGGGGAAAACGCGTTTGGGACCCCCTTTTTCTCGGCCCCCGTTTGACGAATCTCCCCGAGACTTTCAGGGAAGGAGCGGACCGGAGCGGGCCACAAAGTTTGAAAATTTCGCGAAGATACGTCAACCGGCAAGAGAGTTATCTCAAATAGAATGTCGCGGATTTCCTATGGATAATAGGTTGTAACTATAACTATCTACTGGCGACCGCCAGTAGATAATATATATATATATATATATATATATATATCTTCTAAAAAATAACAATACACTTGAAATGTTTATAATGATGCAGGCTCTGTTTATAACATTTTCTGGAAGGCCATGAGGGACCATGAACTGCATCGCTTGGCTTGTTATGTGCCAAGCTGTATTGCATAAAGGAATTCTATGGGATGTAACGTTAACTGAGATCGCGAGATTGCGATTGCAATAGTGCAGTAAATAATGGCACTAACCAATTTTAAACATCAGTAAATGACTGACACCTATTAAAACAAATTTTCCATGACCCCCAAATGACAGGCTGTACCGTAAATCCCGCAGCGTCCGACTTATTTCCTGAGGCACTGTATTTCAATCTATGCCTTATTGTTAAAAGGATGAGGAGAATACAAAATTTTCCAGCTATAGCGACAAGAATTTTAGATTCTATTAAGGACACGGAGGCGAGGATTATGCTTTCTCAATTTCTTTACTACTCAACAGCAGCTAATGAGAAAAAAGTCAACATTACAATAACTACGTTTCCCATGAGGCTTTGAACCACGCCTCCTTCATTAACCAATAACAACAGAGGTTAGCATACAAAATAACGAGGCACCATCTTGACTACCTCTTTCTTTGCTGCTCCGCAGTCAAGATAAGTGCCTCATTATTTTGTTCATGCTTTGTCTGTTATATTGAGAATTACGATGTCTTAAATGACTGGTTTTGTGATTTATATGCTTTGTATATAAATTAAGGTTATTGCAGGTTATCAGTGTTTTCTGCAGCGTTCTCGCGCCATGCTGCGTTCGGCGCGCGCGATCACGCTTTCTGCCGTTTTTGCATCAGTGTGTGTTGCGCTGTTCTTATGTGCCATTTTATTTGTCTTTTGTTTGTTTAATTGCCTAATTGAATCATTACTTGCTGCGCGAGTATTGTGCCAGTTTTGCGCCCTCGCGCGCTGACTAGGGATTGGCCCCCCCCCCTGAGGGAGCGAGGCGCATGCCGGAGCCCGATCGGGAAGCCTGCGTGCGTCTCGGGAGCCTGCACGCGTCTGTGCACGCGTGCAGGTCCCTCGCACAAGCTGGAAAGATGCCTCACCCCGGGCTGGTTCTTTGGGGAATACGCAGCTGGCAGTCGGCGGAGCCGGTACCGGTCCTCTTTATTTTTGGCAACTCCTTCCTTTCACCGTTTGGGAGACAATTAACCCCTGATTAACCAGTTGTACTGGAAAATAATTTTTGGAGACCCTTGTCTGAACAGGCAGGCAGGGTTTACACACCCTCCGTTAGTCCTATTTGCAAGGGCTCTTTTTGTACCTGTGTGACCCCCACTGCCCCAGCTTTGCTCCCGACCGACGCCCGATCTCTACTGAGAGCTTGTGTTGTAAAATTGAGCTTCTCCCTGGGGACTGTTAGCTGCATATATATAGGTTCATATATATTTACAGAATGTCGGACTGCGAAGTCTATGAGGCGGAGGTGGCTGCGTATGGTCCTCCTGAGGACGAAGACTTTTATTATGATGACTCTATGGAAGCTCTCATTGACAAGAGATTAGATTCTAAACTGGATAAGGTCCTCTTCTCCGCCTTACTACCTATTTCCCAACGCCTGGAACAGATCGTTGGTAGTAATCCTGCCCCCTCTAGTACTCCTACCCCCTCTCCCCTTCCTCCACCCGAACCAGCTGGTCTCCCCTGGCCACACGTTCAAGTTTATTCCAAACTGCGCAGCTCTAAAGAACATGACTACGGGGACAATCCTGCCCCTTCCTCGCCAACCCCTTCACCCTCTGTCCCTCTTCACATTACAGACACTGACACAGACACTGATTCCTCTCAAGAGTCACGTCCTCGCAAACGCGCCATGAAGCGCAAACACTCCTCCTCGCCCGTCTAACCTTCTCCCTTCTTTTTTGACCCTTCAGATATAGTTCACCCCCGTTCCTCAGATTGGGCTCCCGCCCCGGCAGTGGCAGAATATATGCAAACCCACCTGCGTAAGAGCTTCGATAAAGAAGTCAGAGCCCGCCTCAGATCCGAATGACCCCGTCCTGACCTGGCTCACAAGATATTGATTCCTCTATGACCACCTTTCTGAAGAAATATAAGAAAGATCCCAAAAAGGGCATAGATCGTGCCCTTAGGGCGTGCCAGGATAAGTTGCTAGACGTTTCAGGACACCTGGCAAAGATTCTAGAATTGGCCCTTCAGGCACAAGAGACTGGGGCTGCTATTCACCCGGAGGTTCTGGCGGGGTGGACCCAGAGGGCAATTGGATCCTTGGCAACGCCAATTGCGCTCTCTCGTCGGAAAGGCGCAAGTCAGTCCTTTTGCGAATCGACCCGCAACTTGTTGAATTGGCTGCGGCCGAACCAGGCCCTCTTGCTGAGGGTCAGCTTTTTGGAGAACGTTTTGTCAAGGACATAGCGAAATTCGTCAATACTTTTGCATCTTTAGACAAATTGCAATCCTCGCTCAAGAGGGTCTTCCACCCAGTCTCTGGCAGGGCCGGTCGTGGCAGGGGACGCTCGGCCGGCCGCTACAACAATCCAAGTCCCCAGCGGGGCTTCGCCCCACGACGTAGAGGGTATACCCAGGAACCGGAACAAGCTGGCTTCTACCCCTCCAGATCCCAAGGCTTCCGTGGCCGGTATAACAGGGGCGTCAACAGGGGTTACAAGAACTTCGATGCCCAGTCATCAGGTATGTCCGCCACTCTTTCCAATGATCCCTCGGGAGCAGATTGTTACATTTTGTTATGAATTGGACACAGTTAACCACAGATGCGTGGATTCTCCACACGGTTCAGGGTTATCAGATAGAATTATCAGACTCCCTTGTCAAGTGGCTCCTCCTTTTCCTCTCCTTTTTCCCTACAAGAGCAAGCTTTTATCAATTCAGAGCTTCAAGAACTTTTGGCCAAGCAGGCTATTGCCGTAGGACCCTTCATTCCCGGCGGGTTTTGCAGCAACGTTTTCTTGGTGCAAAAGAAGGGAGGAGGTCAGAGATTAGTTTTAAATCTCAGGGAGTTCAATCCCTTTGTGGTATACAGACATTTCAAGATGGAAGGTATCCATCTGTTGAGAGATCTTCTTTTAGAGAAGGACTGGCTGGTCCGTTTGGATCTAAAGGACGCTTATCTCACGGTTCCCATTTGCCCCTCCCATCAGAAATTTCTCCAATTCTCCTGGAAAGGGCAATGGTACCGGTATCTTTCCCTTCCTTTCGGCCTGTCCTCAGCCCCTTGGGTGTTTACCAAGCTACTAAAGCCGGTGGTCACTCGCCTGCGGGAGATGGGAGTTCGCATGATCGTCTATCTCGACGACATGTTACTTCTGGCTCAGGACCGGAATCTTCTGCTCACACATTTAAGGTGGACAACCTCCCTGTTACAAGAGTTAGGGTTTGTGATAAACCTCAAAAAATCAATGACCACCCCGAGCCAACAGATGGACTTCCTGGGGTTTCAAATAGATGCAGTCAACGCCCAGTTACTCCTTCCTATGTCCAAGATCAAATCGATAAAGAGAGAGATTCGCTCCACCCTGTCGAAACAGATGGTCTCGTTGAGATCCTTAGCGAGGATTATAGGCCTACTGGCTTCATTGATTCAGGCCATCTTCCCAGGACCCCTTCACTACAGGGCTTTACAGCGACTCAAGATTTATTATCTGCAAAAAGATATTCGTACGACCACCTGATTCCCCTGTCTCCAGAGGCTCAGGAGGAGCTTCGTTGGTGGTTAGAACACATGGAAGCGTGGAATGGCAAGGCCATTTTCGGCGCCTCTCCAGACGTCATCATAGAGTCAGATGCCAGCCGATGGGGCTGGGGTGCAAGATGTGGGGACTTTGCCACCGGCGGACGATGGTCCGCCGACGAGTTAAAGTTGCACATCTATTGTCTGGAGCTGTTAGTGGGCTCCTTTGCCATAAAATCGATCTCCCCTCTGAAGAGCAATTGTTGCATCCTTCTCAGGATGGACAATGTTTCAGCGGTGCGATACATAAATTGCCTAGGAGGAACGAAATCCCAGCTGTTGGCCAACATTGCGAGGGAATTTTGGCATTTCTGCCTGGATCAGAAGATCAGTGTGATAGCGGACTATCTGCCCTGCAAGCTCAATCAGATAGCAGATTGGAACTCCAGGTTCCTGAGGGACTTCAGCGATTGGAGACTCCATCCTTCGCTTTTTGTAGAGATCGTGAATATGCAAGGTCCTTGCATGATAGACCTCTTTGCCTCTCGCCTCAACGCTCACCTCCCACGTTTTTTCAGCTGGAGACTGGATCCGATGGCGATGGGAACGGATGCGTTCCTTCAACATTGGGGGTCTGAGAGGAACTATGCTTTTCCTCCCTTCGCTCTGATTCAGAGAGTGGCGGCCCAGGTCCGTCGACAAGAGACGTCAGTAGTGTTGGTCACACCGTTGTGGAAGACTCAATCGTGGTTTCCGACACTGTTGGAGTTATCAGTGGACTTACCATTTCAACTACCTGTGTTTCCGATGCTTCTCCAGGACCCAGTGGGATCCCCTCATCCTCTGGTCCTTCAGAACCAGTTATCCCTCATGGTTTGTACGCTCTCAGGAGACACGAACGAATTGAGGGCCTTTCATCGGCGGCTGTCGAGTTTATACACCAAGCTTGGGCTCCATCCACCCGCAAACGATATTCTGCATCATGGAAGCGATGGGTGGGTGCCTTCAACGACAGGTGGATCCCGTGGGATCTGATGTGAAGGAAGTATTACATTTTTTATCTGAATGTGCTGAATCAGGTCTTTCTTATAGGTCTTTTAATAATTTCAGGTCAGCTCTCTCGGCTGGACACAATCACATCGATGGTAAGCCGTTGGGGATGCATCCCCTAGTGTGTAAGTTGCTGAAGGGCATCAGAGTTGCTCGTCCGCCTCATCCAAGATACACTACGTTATGGGATGTTTCTAAGGTTTTGTCTTTATTAGAATCTTGGCCAGATAACAAAGATTTATCGTTAAAACAATTATCTGCTAAACTTACTATGTTATTGTGTTTAATCTCCTGTAAGAGAGTTTCTGATGTGCACGCTTTAGATTTGGCAGGAAGGATGTTCTCTCCACAGGGTGTGTCTTTCATCATCTCTAGGAGGACTAAGACTATGTCACGTTCGGTTGAGTATCCTGCTTTTCCTCACAATGACAAATTATGTGTTTTAAAATGTTTGAAAGTATATGAGGAACGCACATTAGCTCATAGAGCAAATCCCTTGGGTCAAATGTTGTTGGCAATCCAAAAACCTTTCCGTCCAGTTTCAGCGGCCACCTTGGCGCGTTGGGTCAGGTGGGTTATGTCTGAAGCAGGGATTGACATTTCTGTTTATGGTGCACATTCCACCAGAAGCGCTATGGCTTCTAAGGCATATATTTTGGGGTCTCGTTTAGAAGACATTTTGAAAGCTGCAGATTGGTCTTCGGACTCAATGTTTAAAGTGTTTTACTATAAACCTATTACGCATGTTTCATCTGTTGTTGTTGGTCAGCTTTGAACCAGCATAATCTGAGCCTCCGGTCCTGCCATAGAATACAAAATTTTCCAGCTATCGCGACAAGAATTTTAGATTCTATTAAGGACACGGAGGCGAGGATTATCCCACCCGTTGGGACAGGTAAGATGTCAACTGTCATGTTGTAAGAGGATTAACCATGCGATGTTATTTTCCCACCCTGAGATATCAAACCTTTATGGGTTCCCTATTTTCAAACTTGTTTCTGTTTCAGGAACGGATTCCAAACAGAATTAATTCTACGTTGATCCATGGTATGGATCTCCTCGTTGTTGGAGGATGGCTGTCGACTCAAGGACTGTTGAGAATTGCTCTCCGTTGAGAGTTGGATCTGCTGTTGTTGCTCTCCGTTGAGAGCCAGGACTATTGTTTGTTTTCGGACACTTAAAAGACTGTTTTTGCAAAGAAAGAGGTAGTCAAGATGGTGCCTCGTTATTTTGTATGCTAACCTCTGTTGTTATTGGTTAATGAAGGAGGCGTGGTTCAAAGCCTCATGGGAAACGTCGTTTATTGTAATGTTTACTTTTTTCTCATTGGCTGCTGTTGAGTAGTAAAGAAATTGAGAAAGCATAATCCTCGCCTCCGTGTCCTTAATAGAATCTAAAATTCTTGTCGCTATAGCTGGAAAATTTTGTATTCTCCTCATCCTTTTAACAATAAGGCATAGATTGAAATACAGTGCCTCAGGAAATAAGTCGGACGCTGCGGGATTTACGGTACAGCCTGTCATTTGGGGGTCATGGAAAATTTGTTTTAATAGGTGTCAGTCATTTACTGATGTTTAAAATTGGTTAGTGCCATTATTTACTGCACTATTGCAATCGCAATCTCGCGATCTCAGTTAACGTTACATCCCCTGTCTAGCTAGCTAGGTTCTGGTCCCTGCCCATCAACTCGTCGACCAGCTAAACGGCTGACAACATAATTCAGCCCATGTATTCCAGCTCATGTTGTTAGACCTTATGACTTATGCCAGAAACAGAAGAAAAATGGTGAATCGTGGCCCCCGTTGACGACAAACCACCGACGAACGCTGACGGCGAGAACAACTTCTATGACAGGACCCCATTAACAAGGAGGCCATGGACGACCGCCATAGACAACCGCTGTCGACGACGGTAAGGACCCCGTTGACGGTGGGCCACAGATCAACAAAGCGGCCATACATAACCACCGTTGATGTTGTCGACGCGGGTGACTGTCGCCATCGAGGCGGACCACTGACATCACAAAGCGGCCATACGTGACTGCCATCGACGACCGCTGTCGACGACGGCAAGTACAACCTCAACGGCAGGTCACTCACTTCAACAAAGCAGCCATATATGACTGGCGTCCACGACAATGGCGTTGACGCAGGATACCATCGTCAAAAATGCAGACTTCGACGAAAAGGTGCCGACGAGCCGTCATCGACGTAAAAAAAGCAGATAAAGCCGTCATCAGTGGGCTGAGGTCGAGTATTGGACGTCACTGAGAGGCATCCTCGTGGACGTTGGAATTGCCGACTATGAGGTAGTCGAGGCAGTATTGTCAGCCTTGGGCTTTGCCATCGACATACCTTAAGAGGACATTTGAGGGGAAAAAATGTCATGAGAATAGCAGGAGTTATAGTTTTAAAGATATAAGTTCCTGAGGAGATTAGCTTTCTCCTTATGAACTGTCCCCAGTGGACTTGGGCTGAGCCTTTAGAAAGAACATCTTGGGAGCATATTTTTCGCTTGGCTCCGTAAATGTGACCCATGTAGAGGTCGAAGAAATGTTATTGTCCTCTTTTTGAAATCCAAGAAAGCATTCTTCTTTACTTATTTCAATATGGGTCATCAAAAAGACGTGTCCTCACACTGGAGCTACATGGTCAAAAGAACCTTTTAGTTGGCTTTAAGACTCCCTGCACACGACCTGCGCTAGAAAATCTGAGGGAGTGTTCTAGGGGGGTGCTGTCGCCTGATTGGTTGAAGTTTAAGTTTAGTCCTTTCTTAAATAAGAACATAGATAGGCTACTAAACTTGTTTTTCTTTGCCTTTATAGCCTATGATAGTAATATATAATGCTTTATTATGGTACCGTCGGACTCCCACTTTGACGGCGGGAAATGATTCAAGCATCTGAATCTATGAAAGATCCAATACTGGATAACCACAGGAATTGGGGAGCACAAGAAATATACAAATGCACCTCAGAAGAGTACAAGAGCAGGTAGGGTCTTGGTGCCGAGGTAGTTTAACTGGAATGAGGCAACACATGGATGAGCCTGGAGAGGATGAAGAGTATGGGGAAGGAGTTCAGCAATACTAGACTGAAGAGAAAAGGATCTTAGCCGCCCAAAGACTACAGTTGGTAAGCCTGAGAGAGCCTGTGTTTTTTTTAGCAAATGTATATGTAACGGTGCTGTAAAATGCAGTATTTGACTCAATTGTTTTTCAAAACATTCTTGGGGAAAGAACTCACCCATCTACACCTCCTGCCTCTAGCCAGTCTAACCCATTTTCTTTGCTCGCTCTTTGAAATTTGTGGAAAGGTGTTATGCCTCACCACTTTCAAAGATCCCCAGTGGTCACAGCCTTTGAGGAACAAAGAGGATCGGGCCTGGGTGGTACACATAATGGCAGTTCCAGGTTCTGACCTCACATTATGGGTGTTCAAAGGCAGTATGGGCACTTACGCATGCTTTAACATTCTCCATCTAGTCAAACAATTTTTCAAGCCATGTCAGATGCTTAGAGCGGTCAAGCTATACGTTTTGGCAAAAAATAACAGTGAGAGGTGGTTTTGACTGGAGCAATGCTGAACCCAAAATAATATTGTGTAAAGAATGTTTGATGTAAAAATTAAGTTAATTTTCAACTTTTGTTGATTGTTGCTTATCATCGGGGTACTTTAATTAATTTTGATTATATTGTGATTTTGAAAGTTAAAACAGTGTTGTTAGTACATATGTTATTACCCACAACATTTCCACAAATGCTGTTGGTTATATAAATCATTCTGGGGATAGAAGGGGTGGGGTCCACATCTTCCTAGTTTCCAGCCTAAGACAGGCCACTCCCCAAACTAAAAAGCATTAGTAGAGCCAATAGTTCTGCCTTTAATATATCCACAAATGTAAACACAGTCATTCATAAATCCTATTTGCTTGAACTGTATGCACATACGTTGCTTATCACATTAAAGTCTGTCCTATTGGCTTTGCCAATGTTGAGAAAAAAAGCAAATACTATTGCTATGTTTGTAGAATACATATAGGAGAAAAAGACGTGAATGTGATAAACAGCATATTTGATTTTTTTAAAGATTTAGAATAATCCCTTTCTGGAAGGTGGAATGATACATCGCCATCTGATAACATCAGGTGAGAGAGTAGTACGCCTCTCTATGAACCACTGTATGCATATTTTAAGGGATTGCTAAAAATATGTCATCCAGACAGCTGCGCTCCGAAGATAGACCTAACAGGGAAGTTTACCTTAACTAGAAAGGCTTAACTTGAATAGTCATGCCCTAATATTTGTAGTTGTATTTCATAGACATCCTACTTAGGGCAACATTTAGAATATGTGGTAAGCTCAAACAAATCTGGTGAAAATTATGAAAAGTGGTTTTCAGTGCATGCAACGCTATTTTATATTAGGAGGAAAGTACTCCAATCTTTGCCTAATAGTACCAGAGCACAAGTAAAAAGCTGATGCTAATTTTGCATCAATATTTTTAGAAAAAGAGGCAGAGATAATGCTTGCACTTTAGTCTCTTAAATGATAACAGGTTCTGGTACTGCTATTACCGAATTGTGGTATAACAGCCAACCATCCAACATTCTGTGAATGGCTCAATTAGTGGGACATTGTTCATTTCTCCCACGTGGCAATCTAGCATGGCTCAAATGTACACAAACAGTAGCATGTAGTCCTGAAAGTACTTCCATTGTGTCCTAAAAATGTTCTTCTCTTTAAAGAGATCAGCTTTTTTGTGTAGTTTGATGCCATTAAGGTCCCGGACTTTTCCTGGTAGCTCCAACTCCAGAGTTCCTGATACTGGGGGCATTATTGTATGCGGGGAGGGAGGGTGCAATAGAAATACCAGTGATCACAAGAAGGACTCTGTGGGTCTCCTTAGCAGTGTGGAATTACTGGTGCAATCAGCAATTTAATTTCTAATTTTTCGAGGTATTTCACCCTTACCCAGGCGACACCGGGAACTCGGTTACGCCGCCAATATGCCGGTTGTGCCGGTCCCCGGTGAAATTTCCCAGCGAGGTGGGGGAGGCGGGGCCCACGCTGATGACGCGCGGGGGTCCCGCCCTCCCCGCCCTCGCCCATTGGCTAAGAGGTGATTGCCCCGGAAGTAGTTCAAGTGCTTCCGGGGCAAACGCGGCGCGAACGGTCCCGGATCTCGCCGGGATCAGTTCTAGCCGGCTCAGGGGTTCGGACCCCTTTAAGAGCCTCAGCAGAGCGGCGGGAGAGCCTATTTCTCCGCCGTTCTGCCAGAGATCAACGCCCGCCCGACCAGCTCACGGAGGTCTCCAGAGAGCCTCCTTTTGGGAATTTCTTTTATCTTTTCTTTGTCTGTGCAGGTGGAGCAGCCCGATCGGCGGGGGAGAGTGGACGCGCTACTAGTGCAGCGATCGACTGGGATTTTTCGGCGGTTTTACCCGCGTATTGACGCCTCTGCCCCACGCGGCAGGGGCATAGAGAATTAACCATCTGTGCCCCTCCCCCTTTTTATCTTCACGCACAGGCTCACAAAGGACGCAGCAGGCAGGAGTGGAGCCGGCGTCTAGAGGCATCTGTGGAGCAGCACCCTTCGCCTTCCTAGTGCAGGACCGGGACCGGGAAGCACAGACCAGGAGCCACACGGGTTGGAGGATATCCTCACCTGCCCCACATTCTTGAACGTGTGGGAGTGGCTCTGGCTGTAGCTGCGGTTTGGGGTCCTGCCATTATAGGGAGGTAAGGGGGTGTTGTGGGGAATCGTTTTGCATACACAGAGAGCTGTTGGGGCTCAAGGGCAAATTTTGCAGGGGGCATTTATAAGTCGCATTGCATTGATGTTTTGCATTGGCATTCTGCTACCAGGGTTTTGCAAAGTGTAGGTGAACACTGAGGGTTGTTGGTATACAATTAGAGTAGCAGTGTTTTTGGGTCAGTGCTAGCATCTGGCTTGTGTATTGGTGTTAGGGGAGGTGTTGCTTGGGCGCATAGACAAACAAGTGCTAGTGCTTGGGGGTGAGCACTGAGGGTTTGTTGCAAAGTAACAAGTGTTAGCTTTAGTAAGCGATGACGCCAAAAGCAAAGAGAGGGCAGGTTCCATCCAGGATGGAAGAGTGGATGGCGAACATGATGCGCTCCATGAGCAATCTGAACCAAACCGTGGCAGACCTAACCAGAAGGGTAAATGGACAGGAAGACACAGGGGACAGGCCCAGGCGCCCTAATGTGGCACCCAGGGCAGCTTTTCCTCCAGTACCGCGGAAATCAAGGCAAAAGCAGGGAAAGGGGGGAGCTGTCCCAGAGCTCCCAGCGGGGCCAGTAATAGTCCCGCTAGAGCTGGTAGCTCCAGCCATCCCTATCCCAGGGGTCCCATTGCCAATAGCCATACCCGTGCCTATCATACCTGCCATCCCGGGTCCAGAGGCACCAGTGCCAGCAGTACCAGCCATACCGGGGCCTGCTCTCCCAGTACATGTGGTCCCTACAGGGGGGGCGACTACACCAAATGCTAATGAGATCCCAGCGCAGCCTGTAGTTGCAGCAGCTCCCAATGTAGCGCCGGGTCAGTAGGACATAGTGGCGAACCTAGCAGCATTGCTACCATGGCTGGCAAAGGCAGGAGCGGTGATTCCATCTACAGGTAGCGGGGTCCTGTCAGCAGAGGGTAATGCCTTAGAGGAGGCAAGGAACTTAATAGCGCGAGTCGAGAAAGCAACACAGGTGGTGCCGCCACCGGTTGAGGTTCTCAAAAAGGCAGGGAGCACCACAATTGACTCGGAACCCCCAGTGAAGGCTGCTGCTGCAGGACCTGACGACGCCAAGATGCAAGCAGGCACATCAACAGGTACAGTGCAATTGCTGCCAATTTTAGGTTTGGGGGATGTGCGCTCCAACAGAGAGCGTTTGGCTAGGCACATTGCGCAGGATGTAAAAGAGCAGATTTGGAAGGGTGAATATGTAAACATGTTTTCCTTGCTGGTAGACAAGGATAAAAAGGAGGAGGCCAAGAAAGCAAGGGAATGGGCCCACCCACGGGACTGGGCCAATTGGCCAACTAGGAAAAAGGATGAAGAAACACTGATTAATTGGATAAAAGCATTTGGGAACTTCCATGCAGTAATAATAGAGAAATTTCCAGGGCTAAGCACAGAGTTGGTATGCTACCAGAACAGAATTGCATGTGCACATGATGAGTATGGTGGGATGTGCTGGAAGGAATATGACAAAGCTTTTAGAAGGGTAAAGGCATCTGATCCAGCTCTCACATGGGACCAGGTTGATATGATTTTGTGGTTAAGACACATGAATTACCAAGGCAAGGATGCCCCAAAGGTGCAGTCCTTTCGGCCAGCTACACCCCAGAGTGGGGGGTGGGGCGGGCAGCAAGAAGGGAGCATGTTGGGATTTCAATAGAAAGACATGCACCAGACCCAGGGGTTCCTGTAAGTTCAAGCATGCCTGCTCATTCTGTGGCCTCTCCTCACACCCAGAGTCTAAGTGTTTTAAAAAATCAAAAGACAGGGGAGCCAAGAAGCAGGAATGAGGTTCAATTGTTTGAAAAGGCGCACTCACCTATTGACTTTATGGCCCTGATACCCTGGTGGAATAAGTATTCGTGCCCAAGCACAGCCCAGATTTTGCTTGAAGGTTTTAGGGATGGTTTCCGTATACCAGCTCCTGGGTACTCAGGGGTGTCTTACTGCCGCAATCAGCAGTCAGTGAGAGATAGCATATCTGTGGCAAGAGAAAAAGTATTGAAAGAACTGCGTTTGGGGAGATTGGCAGGTCCTTTTGACTCAATGCCTTTGGATAACTTTGTCTGCTCACCACTTGGGGTAGTACCCAAAAAAGACCCGGGGGACTTCCGCCTCATCCATAACCTATCTGCTCCCAGGGGCCTGTCCTTGAATGAGGCCATTGATGGAGCCCTGTGCTCCGTCAGATATGCATCATTGGACCAGGCGATTGCTATGCTGCGATCGCTTGGCCCAGGCACCTTATTGGCAAAATCAGACATTGAATCTGCATTCCGGTTATTACCTGTGCATCCACAGGATTTCCACCTACTGGGTTTTCAGTTGGAAGGGAAGTTCTACATGGACAAGTGCATGCCAATGGGGTGCTCTGTCTCTTGCTCATATTTTGAGAAATTCAGCTAATTTTTGGAATGGGTTTTTAGGCAAGTCTCAGGGCACCGTTGGGTACTGCACTACCTGGATGATTTCTTGCTCCTGGGTGCACCACAGTCACAAGAGTGCAGCAAGGCATTGGACACATTTTGCACACTGATGGGGGAGCTAGGGGTACCCCTGGCGCAGGGTAAGACAGTCGGGCCAGCAACAAAAATTGAATTCTTGGGCATTGAACTAGATTCTATTGAGGGTGTGTCACGCTTACCGTTGAGCAAGGTGAAAGGTTTCTCGCTGGCATTGGCGGACTGTTTACAAAAAGAAAAAGTCACTTTACACCAGTTACAAAAAACGGTGGGCATGCTAAACTTTGCTTTGAGAATTATCCCTATGGCCCGCCCCTTTTCCTGGTCCATTGCCCAAGCAATGTCAGGACTAAAAAGCAAGCATCACCACACTAGGTTGTCCAGCGAGGTTAAGCAGGATATGCGGATTTGGATGGCATTCCTGCGTGACTTCAATGGTGCGGTAGTGTGGCCCAGCCCAGCCAGGTCCAGTCCAGAGCTTGGGCTGATGACAGACGCAGCAGGGAGTGAGGGGTTTGGAGCCATCCTGGGTCCCCATTGGGTGGCAGGGCATTGGCCCAATTGGTGGGTCGACAGTGGTCTCACAAGTAACATTTCATTTCTGGAGCTATTTGCCATTTTGGTGGCTGTTACAATTTGGCCGCAACAGGTCCGTGATCAGTCAGTTGTTTTCTGGTCAGACAACATGGCAGTAGTGGAGTGCATCAACCTGCAGTCCGCAAAATGTAAAATGTTGCTTCGCCTGCTGAAAGAAATTGTACTGCAATGTATGAAGCTAAATGTGTTGTTTAGAGCTAGGCATGTCCCGGGCATCCTCAACCACGCGGCTGATGCATTGTCTCGTTTCAAGATGCAGGTTTTCAGGTCTCATCATCCGGAAGCAGCGGACCGTCCCACACCTTTTCTGGAGCATCTGTGGCAGCTTGGTGCCCCAACTTACCAGACCTCGTGGCAGCTAGCTTAGCGCCCAGGACTAGGCGGGCCTATGAGGGGGCATTTACCGCATACTGCGCATCCCTGGGCAGGATTGGGGAAAAACTTGGAATAATCCAGCATCCATCTTATCATTCTTAAGGGAACTAAGGGATGGGGGCGGTCGGTGGCTTGCGCAAAGCGCCACATGACCGCAGTGGCATTTTTTGCAAAAATGATGGGGCATCGGGATCCCACGGGCACATTTTTGGTCCAAAGGGCTCTGAAGGGTTGGCAGTGGTTGCAGAGCACGCAGCCGGACGTTAGACACCCGATCAGCATTGAGGGACTCACAGCCATCATGGCGGCGTTAGAAAAGATATGTAGCTCCAGCCATGAGGTCCGGTTATTCAGGTGTGCCTTTTCCCTCGCCTTCTACGACGCTTTCAGGGTGGGAGAGCTGGTGTCACAGAACAAAAAGGACTGGAAGGGGGGTATGCAATTTGCCCATGTTCAAAGGCAGGCTGGTTCAATCTCATTATCAATTCCCAGATCAAAAATGGACCAGAATGGGAGGGGGACCATGTTATCCTGCAGAGAGCGCCAGGGAGCCCATGTTGTCCAGTGGGCAATCTAGAGTCATATATGGCATGCAGGCCACAGGGCGCAGGTGGGCCCTTATTGATCCACCAGGATAGTTCCCCCCTGACAAAGTTTCAGTTTGGGAGGGTCCTTGCGCTAGCTTTAGGTGCAGCAGGCTTAGACGCCTCCAATTTTGGGACCCATTCCTTCAGGATTGGGGCAGCCACAGAAGCCACGGCCCGGGGACTAACTGGTCGAAATGTCCAAAGAATAGGGCGTTGGCCTTCGGACTGCTACAAGCGCTATGTATGGCTGCATTTGCTGTAAGTATCATCACTAACGTTGGCCTTGTTTTCATTTCTCTGCAGTTTCCACATCCTGTCCCACAGGAGGGGAACTTGTCATCACTACTGTGTCAAATGCGCCCCGCCAGCTCCAGGTACACGCCGGGGGGCCGGGCCGCAGGGAAGTCTGGATCGTAGGACATTCATATATTAACAGGTTGAAGCAACAATTTCTCACAGGCAATTTCATGGACAGGGCCCGCCAGGCGGGTTGGAACGTATCAATGCATGGTCAAGGGGGGTTGAGACGGGGTCAGTTCCAGAAGCTCATTGGTCCAGTGTTACTTAGGTCCCCGGTGACACCGGCTGCAATAATAATACATCTGGGAGGGAATGATTTGGTCCACATGGGCAGAAAGGGGGTGGTGGAGGCCCTAATCACAGAAGTAGGATGATTGGCCAAGCAGTGTCCCATAGCGACCTTAGTATGGTCTCACATGATCCCGAGACTCCAATGGCGGGGGGGGGGGGAGTCTGTCTGGGCGTTGAATCACTCGGTAAAGAGGATCAATAACAGGGTCAATCGACTTTTTAGGACTCCAAAACTCGGGACAATTCCACATGGGTGCATCCGGGGAGAACATTGTTATCTACAGGTGGGGGCCACCTCTCTAAACTGGGTAATGAAATATTCTTAGAGAATATGCTAGCCTGGCTGGTAGCGGGGAGTCACAGTGCATGACCTCAGGACCTTTAGAAGATGGGGGGAGGGCCAGATAGTCGGTCAACTATGCTGGCCCGTGGCGGTAAGGTCATGATTGCTAGAAAATATTTACTTCTCTTAGTAGGCATCCCATTATTTAACGGGGACGCCTGGGGGGGGGGCAGTGGTCCCTCATCACACTACCGGGGGCATTTATGGCCGGTAAACTGAAGGGCACAGGGGGTAGGAAGTCCCGCTTCCGGTAGGCCGCTTGGGCCAACCCCAGCGCAGGCGCATTGGGCGCCAACCTGGCACAACATCAGCCCCTGAGAGGTACGATGGAAGGGTGTGGGGGGCACCCACGTAATCTGGTGAGCACACGGGCCTCCTGCGCAAGGTCACTCCGGTAAAGGGGGACCTGGTAACTAGTTGGGAACAGTCATGACCTTGCACGTAGGCTCATCCAGGATACGCAGAAAACAAAAATGTACATATTCCAGTTTTAGGTTAGGTATGGCTTTGTATTAGACTCTTGTTAAGGTTAGCCATTCCAAAAATGTATCAAATTATGTATTGCGAAATGTAATTGGATATGTTTGGGTTTTCTGCATATATGTTAAAATTCAGTTTTGATTATGAGTTATTAATAATGTGTTTTTTATTAATTTGTAATAAATACGGCCGGGGTTATCGACCCCTAATCAAAAGAAATGGTGTTGGATATGATTATTGATGCTTCCTGGGGGAGGGAACAGTGTTTTACTGGCCATGTCCAGGGAGGGGACTCGGCAATACCAGGCCATATACCCAGGCGACACCGGGAACTCGGTTACGCCGCCAATATGGCGGTTGTACCGGTCCCCAGTGAAATTTCCCAGCGAGGTGGGGGAGGCGGGTCCCGCGCTGATGACGCGCGGGTGTCCCGCCCTCGCCCATTGGCTAAGAGGTGATTGCCCCGGAAGCAGTTCAAGTGCTTCTGGGGCAAACGCGACGCGAACGGTCCCGGATCTCGCCGGGACCAGTTCTAGCCGGCTCGGGGTTTCGGACCCCTTTAAGAGCCTCAGCAGAGCGGCGGGAGAGCCTCTTTCTCCGCCGCTCTGCCAGAGATCACCGCCCGCCCGACTCAGCTCACGGAGGTCTCCAGAGAGCCTCCTTTGGGAATTTCTTTTCCCACCCACCATCCCCTGAGGCAGCAAGGTTTAGAGAAAGTTAAGTTGGGCTTGTTAAAGTGTTGCTTGTCAGGTCTCAAATAAAAGGTTCAAAGAATGTTTA
Organism: Calotriton arnoldi; assembly: GCA_963921515.1. Lineage (NCBI taxonomy): Eukaryota > Metazoa > Chordata > Amphibia > Caudata > Salamandridae > Calotriton > Calotriton arnoldi. The sequence continues at coordinate 572,357 of CAWUFW010000037.1, read as the reverse complement.
ATGTGCTTCTATGACAGGAAATATCAATTTAGTTGTGTTTATGTCTCTGAGTATCCTTGGTCTGCGGTAAGGTCATGATTGCTAGAAAACGGGGACGCCTGGGGGGGGGGACAGTGGTCCCTCATCACACTCCAGGGGGCATTTATGGCCGGTAAACTGAAGGGCACGGGGTAGGAAGTCCCGCTTCTGATAGGCCACTTGGGCCAACCCCTGCGCAGGCGCATTGGGCGCCAACCTGGGACAACATCAGCCCCTGGGAGGTACGATGGAAGGGCGTGGGGGGCACCCACGTAATCTGGTGGGCACACGGGCCTCCTGCGCAAGGTCACTCCGGTAAAGGGGGACCTGGTAACTAGTTGGGAACAGTCATGACCTTGCACGTAGGCTCATCCAGGATACTCAGAAAACAAAAATGTACATATTCCAGTTTTAGGTTAGGTATGGCTTTGTATTAGACTCTTGTTAAGGTTAGCCATTCCAAAAATGTATCAAATTCTGTATTGCGAAATGTAATTGGATAGGTTTGGGTTTTCTGCGTATATATTAAAATTCAGTTTTGATTATGAGTTATTAATAATGTGTTTTTTTTATTAATTTGTAATAAATACGGCCGGGGTTATCGACCCCTAATCCAAAGAAATGGTGTTGGATATGATTATTGATGCTTCCTGGGGGAGGGAACAGTGTTTTACTGGCCATGTCCAGGGAGGGGACTCGGCAATACCAGGCCATATAAGTTCACGCTGCTTTAAGCAGGCAAAATCCCAGAGTGAATGTTAAGGGGCAGCAAGGAGTTTGCACGGTTCAAGAAAGGTTAGCATTAAGGGGTAGCAAGAGTTTTTAGGGTGGAGGAATGGGTACTGTTAAGGAGAGGTAACGGGTTTTTAGGGGTAAGGTAAGGGCAGCATTAAGGGTACTTAGGGTTATGGGGTGGGTAGCAATAAGGGATATTAATGGATATGCAGGGTTCAGGGAAGGGTAGCGTTAAGGGCTATGTAGGGTTCAGGGAATGGTAGTGTTAAGGGGTGGTGAGGGTTTTTTTTAAGAGTTCAGGGATGGGTAGGAGTGACAGGGAATTTTTAGGGTTTGGGGAAGGGTAGTTTTCAGGGCTAGTAAAGGAGTTTATGGTTCAAAGAAAGGGAAGCTCTATTGGGAGTAAAGGTTTTTTTTTTTGAGTTCAAGGAAGAGTAGCGTAAAGGGTAGCAAGGAGTTTGTAGGGCTAAGGAAAGGGTAGCATTAAGGGGTATAAAGTTTTAGGGATCAGGGATGGATACAGTTAAAGGGTAGCAAGGGTTTTTTTGGGTTCAAAGAAGAGTTGCGTTAAAAGGTAGTTAGGGGTTTTACGGTTCAGCGATCGGCAGCATTAAGATGTAGTGAGGGCTTTTGTCCACAGAAGGGTAGCATTATGGTTTGTGTAAGGTTCAGGGAAGGATAGAGTTAAGGGTTTTTAGGATTCAAGGAAGGGTAGAATTAAGGAGTAGCAAGGAGATTTTGAGGGCATTTGTGATTCTTCTACTGGTGTCCCCGAACAGGGTTGTGTAGTTTGTCATATCATATTTTGCAGGGGAGACTCATGGTTGAATATGAAATAGGTAGACACCATGGCATCATGCATGAAAAAGTTGGGTGAATTCTGGATTGATTTGCCTTTAAATCCTAGCTCAAGCAAGGACAGTAGTACTATGGTATTTAAGGTGGGGCCAGGGGTGGGTGCTATATCGATCGCCCATAGCCCTTCATGGGCACTCAATAGCACTGTCCTGTGGATGTTGGGGAGTTGGTGCTTGAGCCACGCGAACAAGCTATGGCCTGGTTGACCAGGCCATATCTTCCGAAGTGTGCAATGGGGGACCCTTCTTATGGGTTGAATATAGAATTGTTGGTTAGGGGCTCAGCTTACATGTTGACCTGGACTCCCTTGGTATTAAGAAGCGGGTGTGTTTGTCCTGTGAAAAGATACATCTGGGTAACCCGGGGATTCATTAGGACTTGTCAGTTTAACTGATGCTGGACAGGCCAGCTAAGTTGTCAATGATGACTTTAAGGAAATCTTGGTTAGGGTATTCAGTAGCTAGATTGCTGTCAAATTAAATCTGTAACACTGTTGTTGGCATGTTATATAAATATAAAGAAAAACGTTTAGGACATTTGTGACTTGATGTATAATAAATATGGCCCGAGAATTGTTTATTCTCAAACGCAAGAATAAGTTGGACCTGTGTGGGGTGCCCCGCTTGTATGGTGGAAAAAGGAGTTAGCAGTGTTTATACCGGACCGGCAATTTCCACTATATTTTACAGGAAGCTCAATGTTGGGAGTCCTGTAGAAAGACCACTTGAAGTAAATGCTGTGAAAAACCACATTGGTGGAAAGTGAGCATAGCTGACCACCACACCAAATTCGTTTCCAAAAATTAGATGCGTTATCCACAGATGGTAACCATTGGTTTATTTTTGAAGTGGCAGACTACAAGCATAGTATCAAACATAGTTCAGAGCTCGTTTTGGCGTCTCAAATGGTCATTTACATTATATATGTGTTCCCTTCTCTGTATCCACTAGGAGTTGGGGGAGAGTCTTTCAGCAAACCACGCAGAATAGCCTCTTATGCATAAACAAGCTGGTGCAAATGCAACTGATTTTTTCACTTGTGCAAGTATTTCTATGAAATTTGTATAGTGCATTCCCGCCACAATTATGGCATTGTACTGTTGCACTGTAAGTGGGTTATTTGTGCAAAGCACATGGAAATGCTGTGCTACCGGTGGAATAGCTGTTATGTCTGAGCCTGTACAGAACATATATGTTTCTTCTGAGATACATACTATCTACCCAGTTACCCTTATGGGCAAGGAGTCTCTCTTTTGTTATATTAAATGTTTTGTCAAACTAAAACAAATGTTACAATAGTCTACCTGTACGCCTTGATGCTCTTAGATAAAAATGATCATTGTGGAGATTGAAAAACATCCAGGCTGCCATATAAATGTGTGTTTTTATTCAGACAATGCACGTTAGGGATGGACATCACATTAAGAAGCTTTCCCAAGAAACCCTTCGTGTTTTGTTTTTCTACACATTTCAAGTGTACATTTGGGATTCTCTGAACAGCAAATGCATAAGTCTTGCTTCATTAAAAATAGCAATTTCTCTGCAAACCTATAACAAAATATATAGAAAAAAATCTGCTTTGTACAAAAGTGCATTTCCATGTAACATAGATAAAGTATTTACATTTTTACAGCGGGTTTAATGAAACGCAACAATCTTTCAAAACTATTGCATCAATTCAGAAGACAGATTGTTAGATGAGCATAATGGGAGGGTATATTCCATATTATGTGGGATGGTAGCTGTCTGCTGCGGCCTACTCCTGCAGTTCTGTGGAAAATGTGTTTTTCGCCATTAGGAACTGAGACTCACGGTGGGACCGTTTAAGCTTTGCACGCCGGTTTTGGAACCAAATCTAAAAAGAAGCAAAAAAAGTTTAATGAAACCGATCATGATTCTGTCCATCTTGCTGCATGTACAGGTACCACAGAACAGAAAATACAACCCACATATATGTACTTCGTGGGCAGGGAAGGGGGTGGCAAGCACATGGGGACTGCAAAGAATACTTTCACATACATGGAGTGGGGCTCTGCACCAGTAGCGGCTCCTCGAGGGAGTGCTGCGGGGCGGTGAGGCGGAGGGGCAGGGTGGGGGGTAGTAAATTCCGGCATACAGATGAACGGAGTTAAATAAATAAATAAATAAAACGAATTAAATTGCACGCGCTGCATCGCCGATTTGGCGTTGCAGCGCGCAATGTAATTCGTTTTATTTATTTATTTACTTAACTCCGTTCGGCCGTATGCCGGAGTTTACTACCCCCCACCCTGCCCCTCCCCACCGCCCTGCAGCACTCCCGAGGAGCCGCCACTGCTCTGCACATAGCAGTGCAGGAGGTGGGTATGCGTTCGCCCAAAGGAGCCATGTGAACATGGTGATGGGGCCTGGTTCTGTCAGCAGGCTTCGCCCCCCAAGCTCACATCACTCTGGGAGCAGAACTGAGGTATGTGTCTTTAAGGGCCGTCGCTGTCAATTCTTAGCTATATGTTCTCACCCCTTTGTTAGAGCAGGGAATGCAGTTCAGTTCTCTACCACTCATGTGGAATAAGAGCAGTGGAGAATGTGAACATCCTGTCCCCAGCCTCCACTGCACAGAACTGTCACAGGAGAACCAAAGGTGCAACAGGTGCATACTCCAAGCATCTGAGGGCCAGATTTACGATCCCGTCACCCGACGCAGTGCAGCACCTAAAGCTGCATGACAGGGAGAGAGCTGGAAAGCACCATATCTACAGAGATATGGTACTCTCCTCCCCTCTACCTTGCGCTGACGCAGGAGCGGCCCGTGCAGGTAAGAGCGGTGTGGGGAGGAGGGGATTCAACAGAAAAGTAATTATTTATGTAATTTCCCCTCATCGTCGTATGTCGAATCCCTCCCCCACCACCCCACTGCTCTTACCTGCACATGCGCTCCAGCGCTGACGAATAATCAGGCTGCCGAGCGCTATGCACATACTTTTGCGCCATAGTGCAAGGGTGTCTGCGTGAGTTTACCATAGGTTTACTATGCCTAGACCAGCTGCAAAACTTTTCCTACTTTGTATGTGTTCTGTACAGTGCAGCACACATGCAAATTCGGAAAGGAAAAAATAAATAAAAGTATTTCTCCTTTTAATGCCTGCTTCAAAGTGGCAGTATTTTTTGATGCAAATCTCTGACTACTACTATTATTAGTAGATAGGGTTTTGCATCAAAAAGCATGGGTGGTAGAACGAAAACGCCCATGTACTATCCATGTAATGCCCCTCTGCAGCACAGTAACGCAATGCAGCACTTTGCATTACTTATAGCAAATTTCCAGCGCAAAAAAGTTTTGTGCTGGAGAGTAAATCCAACAAAAAAACTTAACGCAGGTTTAAACCCAGCGCAAAAGATTTGTAAATCTGGCCCTTAGAGATTTTGGAATGTGCTAGAATCAGCCCGTCATTAAACGCACCACGACTTAAGACAGGAGGCGTGTGCGCGCACTTGTCTCACCTTATTAATGTACACAAGTTCCCTTTAACTTGCGCGTACGGCCCATGTTGCGCTCTGTGCTAGCACCCAGATTGCGTGAAAGAGGTTTGTGAATCTGGTCTCACGGTGTTCGTGCAGTGTCGTCAAAACATAGCATACATGCGTAGAGGGCATTTGCAGAGTTGCTGCCCTCTGAAAAGTCGGCGTAACGCGCAGTATTCGAGGTAGTCACCAGTTACCGCCCGCTATGCTACACTATAAACAACCACATTGTATTCGCCCTTTATACTGCAATGATAAATGTGTGATTGAGGGCTAATTAGTAAAAATGTGCAAAATAACGTTCTATTTGGCCACTTTTATTGCCATTGACATGGCGCACATGTATACAATAAATAGACTTAAGCACCAGGGACGTGAGACAGCAGAAAAACGAACTGAAGCGAGATAACCCTGCTCCAGATGTTTGCTGATGCGCGGGTGCAAGAAGCTTTGCACGTTAGACAAGCAGCTTTCAGTTAAAAACTACCACGTGCGTACGAAATGTGGGGGCAGCAATATCTCTTTCAAGATCACGCAGGAAACCCGAAAGCTAATAAATCGGTATGGTCTCCTAGACTTTGTATAGCGTCGTTATAACCGCGGCCTTCGCTACTAACTACTAACTAGAGTTCAACGTAAAGACCGAGCGAGCCTCGAGCACGTGAGTGGGAAAGCAGAGCGCGCGCCAGTGACCTGCGTCATCACAACCACTGCATAACGCTGCAGAGAGAGAGAGAGAGAGGGAGGATGATTTACCTGGATTCGGTCCTCGTCCAAATCTAGCTTTTCGGCCAGCTCCTCTCGGATGTCAATGCCGGGATACGAGTTCAGCCTGAATATGTTCTCCAGAGTTTCAATCTGCGAAGAGGAATCAAGGCGTTACCTTCAATTCTACCGCTTAATGTAATTTCGAATTATCGAAGAAAGACGCAGCGGTGAAAGGCTTTAGTGACCCAAAAGATAGAGAGGGCAGTGCAAGGCATCTGTTACCACCAAGTTATAAACATTTGTAAACACTGCACATGGTAAAAGATATAGGATGTTTTTAAACGATGTCCAGATTTTAAACTAGTGGGCCGAAGTTATGATCAAGCGGCTACATTTCAGATTTCATGCTAGGGGACTCCTTTTTGTTCCCCACCTGACCACATCACTTTGTATCCCTGTGAATCGACATCAGTCAACATTCGGTAGTGCCTAGCGGCGATACAGTTCGTGGTGCGCGCTATTCAAGAGCGTTAACATCCTTTGAAAGGTTGAAACGGGACCCATTTTATTATGCAATCCACTTTTGGGTATACTATTTACGCGCGTTATGCTGTACACTAAGCACGTCCAGTTTACTGTAATAAATATTACTAGTCAGACATCATCACTCCACTCCGACTCCTTGGTCCTGGCGGACACCGTCACCCACCTGGCTTCTGCTGAAGGCTGTCCTCGGCCTCCGGCCTCGGTACCAGCTGAGATCCCTGCGGCAAGACCCCCTCTCTATGGCTGGGCTCTGCATCTCGTCGCACGCACTCCTTTCCTTGGGCTCCGTGCGACCCCCGCCCTGCAGGGGGCTTTCACAGGACATTTCGAGAAGGCGGATGTAGGGACTGCCCAATCCCACTGAGGAAACAGAATAAGACACCCAATGTAAGTAACAGACCAACAATACCGAGGAGGAAGGGGACTCGAATACACCCTAGAAGTCAGACAACATAACGATAATAACACGGACCACGTGTAAAGCTCGCACCACACATCGAATACAGAGTATGGATCTAGGTAACACGATAACACATCAATAAAACAGCCCAACAGTCAATTCTGATAATCATTTTAAAGTTTCACTGCTTTGAAGCCAATCGCCCCCGTAGTGCATAGATGAAATGGGTGTAATCTTAATTATTGGCACATCGACCACAAAACGCACTTATACCATGAACGCAGTCTTTTATATAGGCCATACCGCAGTTTGTATCGCCTCCTGATGCAGACACAGATCCAGAAGCCATGTTTACCCAGCACCACAGTGAGCATTACACAATGTGTTGTCATATACGAGCAAACATCAAGGCCTTGTGTAATGCTCACTGTTGAGCTTTCGTATCCTAAGTTCTGGCACCCATACACAATACACACTGCACTTTGGTTCTCTGCTTCCAGTATTGCCCTGTATCCAGGTCAGATGCTAAGGGTGACACCAGAAGTGCCTGGGAGATGGAACATCTGATAATAGGACCTGCAGTCTTGCACACAACTCACGGCCACAGTTTCAACGCTCAACCTGAAAAAGAGTACCCATGTTGGCTGGGTAAACATTTGTGTAATCACATTGTAATTCCAGGCCCTCTGGATAAAAAAACAACCAAAAACACACACTGTACGTGGCACATTAATAGCCAAACCTCAACATTATTCACACACAATTAACACAATGAACCCATGATTATTCACATACCGGCAACACTCCCGGAATAAAAAGCAACGTTAAGAATTGCATATCAACACGAGTCTTCAGGCAGAGAGCAGTTAGTTAAAAGTGCAGATCTCGATACAGGTGCTCCTAAGAATATAAGACCAGGCTGGCTCGACGTCAGTACAGAGAATAGAGCACAATGCATAAGAGCATGAACTGACATACCAGGGCTAGTGCCATGGTCCAGCCAGGGCCGATGAGGCTTGAGGACAGCCGCAGGCTCCTTCTTGTCCAGTCCCAGAATCCTCTCGATGGTGAAGGAGCACCCGGAGGGCTTGGGACCCTCTAAGCTCAGCGCGGGTCGGAAGCCGCCATGCACCGCAAGGTCTGCCGGGCCGGCCGGGCTTCCGGTTACACGGCACCCGAGGCCGTTCTGAATCGAGGAGGAGAAGCCGCCGTAAGCTGCGCACAGGGCCATGCTCCCGCTCTGCTGCACCTGCTGGGCCTGACAGCACACACACACCCACCCAGGCCTTCCTGCAGGCCCGCCTTATAGCCATGTTGACAAGAAGCAGGGGCTGGGTTTACAACGTCATTAATTACAGCCCCGATTAGAAAGTTTTAGCATCTGAATGAGGACTCTCCCACCAAGGGGCGAGGGGGCTTAATTGTTTATTTGTTTGCAAGTAATTAGCAACTAATGGGGACACGAGGGGGCGGCGAGTGGGACATGGAGTGTTATCTCTGCCGACCAGAATATCTACTTAACTTTCCCAGGGCGGCCCGGCACAAACATCGCACCTCTCCATTATTCGAAATCATTAATGTATTAAATAATGCCCTTTCCGACGTTATACTCTAATGGACAAGCAAGCCAGCTAAACATTCTAATATAATAGGAAATCAGTCAAGTCATAAGTAATCTCGTTTAAGTGAATTTTCTTCCAATGAAATAAAAAAATAGTAATCTCTTAATGCTATTAGGGTAATCCTCCTGAAAATGCCTCCTTTTTCTTATGCATATGTGGAGCTGAATGTGGGTAATCAGGAAGCAATGGTGTTTGGCATAAGGCACGCTGCAGTGAGCTCCCAGTGTTGTCCAAGCCCTGTATAATTGACTTCCAAGTGCTTGGATTAGTAGCAGAAACAGAAGCAGTCAGTAGCTAAATAAATAATGCACATGTTTATTTGCATGATGACTGAAAACCATTTTACCGACAGAAGGAAAAAAATAAATAGTTGTTAATACTGTTAAACGTCTTTTTAATGCCGTTCATTTTATTACTGCAATCATACGCCATTGCATTTCATACATTGGGCATACTTATATGCTTATTACAGTTAAGACAGTAGGCAATGCAAGCAAATCTATAGAACACACTTGATAATGTATGCTAATAGCCAGAAGGGGTTATAGAATGTGATTCACAAAACGAACCCATTAGAAAGATGGACAGGAAATCATTTGAGGGTACTAAATAATATTTTTCATAGCAATAAGAATAGTCACATGTTGTGATCTTGGCCACAATACTTTATCACTTTGTATCCTGGGTCCCTGCACTGCAAAAAATTCCTGTATTTGGATGCAGGCCAATGCCCAGTTGTGAGTTTAAAAAACAAGCGATGGCGATGCCAAGAGGTCTGGCTTACAAATGAAAAGGCCTTTTGTGTATTTCTGAGTTTAGGCACTCTATTAGTCATCATAAATGTACTCCGTTACTCATCTTTGCACTCATGCATTCGTTCCCCATACACTGTCTCATTCTTGTACTCACCCCTGACACAACTGAAATAAAACACGCAAACTCTACAAGATAAATTAAAAGAATACAAGAAGGCAAAAGAAAACACGCTTCCTTCTAACCATGAAGGGCACATGCTTGCAATAAGACACCAAAATATAGCAGGAGGTGTCCGTCATCCATAGATATTGTGAATAGTTTATCATTGTTTTAAAGTTCCAGCATGGCCACCAACATCTAGAACCAATGTTTTTCAGAATTTTAGAATGGTAAAACAATGATACTCTATGTACAAAAGCATTCCATAATGGGTTCCTTGTTTAGATAAGTGGCCACATGGGATGCGGTGCACTGCTGGTCAAATGAGCAGCAAGCAAGCAATCTGTTAGGACTCCCTAGAGAGACGTGGTATCCTCCAAAGAAGAAATACAATAAAAAGAGGGGAAACAAATAAATGATAAGGGAACTATAAAAGAAGAAAACTGAAACTAAAGGATTGGCTGACCAGTCTTGACATTGAAGCACACTAATTTTCAAGTAGATGTACATGTGATTAGAAAATGCTGTCATTTACAGGATAAGTGAGCCAATGACTGATGTGGACTGAACCATTACTCCATTCAGTATGCTATCATGGCATGAAGCAGAGCAAACATGACAGTCAGACAGACCAATGGCAGAACAGAGCTCACCCAAAGGCCCTCTATATATGTATATGTATTTAAATACATGTGCATATTTATTACTTAATGAATTTTTACTACAAGAGCCTGGCTTGACAGCTAAGAAAAGATTCTATCAATAATTATTTTACAGTGCAAACCTCCCCACCATAGGGTTTGAAAAGCGCGAGGCCTTAGTGAGCGCGCCCTTAGGGCCCGGCCCCACCGGTCCCACGCCACACCCCGCCCATAGCCCGGACCAGTAGCCCTATTGGCTACTGGCCGAATGAAGTACTTCCGGGTCGGCCGTGACGTGCTTCCGGCCTGCCCGAGGAGCGGAAGGGGGAGCCAGGGGGTGGCTATTTAGGCCCCGGGTCCCCTTGTGGGCATCCTCTTTGCCTGGACTTGACCCCCGGGAGCAGCAGAGTTCCGGAATCTCGGACATCGCTGGAATCCTGGGCATCGTTGGAATCGCGGGCGTCGCGGTATCGGGGATCCACTTTCGGAGGACGCGCCGTCGTGGGACTTGGGGGCGCGTAGCTGTGTTGGCACGGAGGATATCGTTGGGCGACGCGGATCCCGAGGTGAGGTGTCGGGGCTTTGGGGGAGCGCGGGGGTCGCTGGTAGCCGGTGGGCGAGATAAGTTGTAGCTTGAAGAGACTGTTTCCCCGCTGGACGCTGGTGGCCGCCCGTGGTCTCCTTGCGGTGCTAGCACGTCTCGGGAGTGCTTTGTGTGGGACACCTCCCTCGGGTGATCCGGGGTCCGTAGGTGGTGAGAGCGAAGGCGAGGACGGGTGGTATTGTGCTTCGCTGTTGTTAGGCGCCAGGAATTGGATAACGAGTGGGGCGGAGAGCGGGTTATTGAGGATTTTGGCGAGTGCTGCCGGTTTCGATTTTGCGTGCTTCCCGGTGGTGGGGTGCCTTGTTGACTACGCAGGGGTACGGTTCTCTGCGGAGAGCGGGCAAATTTGGTGTGGGGCTACCACTAGACACCCTGCGTTTGGGGTCCCATGAGGTTGGTGAGTCTGCCGGTTTTTCATTTGGCGTGCTTCCCGGGGGGCCTTGTTTACTGCTCAGCGGTACGGAGTGCAGCGGAGAAGGCGGCACCAGGAATCCAGGGGACCGCGCTTGTGCTAGGCGGCGGGCAGACTACAGAGTGCACGTGCGAGGTCCTGCGCACCCTTAGAAGGAGGGTTCGAGAGCGCTTCGCTGGATGTGAGGTCTTTCAGTGTGCTAGCCGACTGATTCCACGCGCTCAGGGGGATATCGGCATTGAGGGGAAGCTCAGGGGTCGGAGTAAACGCGCCTGCATTAGCGCTGGGTCGGAGCCAAAAGGGCGCGCGCACCGAGTAGAAAAAGGGATGCCGCCAAAGCGCAACCAAAAACGAAAGGAGGGGGAGTCGGAAATAACGCAGCTGTTGAAGCTGGTGTTGGCGAAACTGGGCAGGGATGAGGAAGAGGATGAGGGGGAACAGGGGGCGAGGCGCCAATCTCGGATAGTGAAGAGGTCCCGGAACCAGTCGAGAGGGCCCGCCCCGTAGGACCATAGTCCCGCCCAAGGCGGCCTTCCCTCCATTAGTGAAGAGGCCCAGGGTGAGCAGGAGAGGGAGGGGGGCAGGGGACTGGAGGAACAACTACCTGCACCGGCTTCTCCTGCTATGCCTCCACAACCAGTACCCCAGCCGCCTAGTGGGCCCCCAGGGCCAGTGCCTTGTGTACCCGAGCCATTGCCCCCTGTGCCTGCGGGGATCCCAGCGCCGCCGGGTGTACCCGAAATACCGGTTCCCAGCATGGAGCCGTCACCTCCGCCGGGGGTACCGCCGCAGGCAGTCAACGAGACACTAGGAGAGGGAAGGGAGGATGTGAGTACGATACTGGCTGAGATCAGGGGGTTTTGAAGGCCTTAATGCCAGCTCCTGCTCCCCCATCGTTGTATTACCGGAGGTAGTGCCAGTGGCAGCCCCAATCCCGCAGGGGGGCAGCGAGTGGGGTACTGCCTCCCAGCTTAAGGCAACCAATGGCAGCACCGGAGGGGGGCCAAGCGGCCCCAGCTACCATGTGGGCGACGGTGGCATCTCTTTGGCGCAATTAGGCGCACCGGCAGGGGGAGCCCGAATGGCAGCGCGACGGTAGCACCATGGGCGTCATCAGCAGGCACGGGAGGCGTGCTCAGCGATATAAGTAAACAAGTGGCCCTCTTGGGCAAGGCGCAAGAAAAAGAGGCGTGTACGCCCTACAGGCGGTGGGTCAAGCGGCCCTCGCGCAAGCAGCGACAACTGGGGTTGCGGCAGGTAAGGCAGTAGAGTGTTCAAGCAAAGAAGTAGATAACGGGCCAAAGGTAATTGGTGGTCACGATTCAGTGTTATCTAAAAGGGGCAAATTGGCAACACATGTTACGCAGGACACAAGAGAGAAGATTTGGAAGGGGATTTTATTGACATATTCTCCTTAATTAGACCAAAGAGGAGAGAAGTAGATTCTAAAGAGAAAGACGGGAAAGAAGGTTCCTTCAGAGACAGGAAACCAAGGGTAGAAGAGTCAATTACTAACTGGTTGTTCGGTTTCAATGTTTTTTCCATAGTAATGCTAGAAAAGAAGCCAGAATTGGCGATACCCCTGATTTGCTATTCAAATAAGATTTTAAAGGCACAGACGATGTACGGGGGGTGGCCTGGCTGGATTATGATAGAGACTTTAGATGGGCCAAAGTGGACGACCCAGATATGGGCTGGGACCAAACAGAGGTAAATGTGTGGTTGGAGAGTGTCAATAACAAGACACCCATGAAGCAGCCCTTTCGGACTTCCCAGGGGGCACAGGGGAGAAGAGAGGGACCTGTTGGGCTTTTAACCGGAAAATTTGTACATGGCCCACTGGGGCATGTAAGTTCAAACACGCATGTGCCTACTGTGGCCACCCTTCACATCCCGAGTTTAAGTGTATTAAGAAGTCTAAAGAGAAGGGAGGGAGGTTAAACCTCCCCAACAGTAAGCTTCCCACGCCAGTAGACATAGGTAGACTGATTTTCTGGCTGAATCAGTACCCGGATAGGAAGGCAGCCAAGACATTGTATGATGGTTTCTCCTCAGGATTTCGCATCCCAGCACAAGGGGTGCCCCCAATAGGGTATTGCCATAACCTACTGACGGCACGCATGCAGCCCACAGTGGTGGCTCAGAAGGTTGGTAAGGAAAGGGCGCTGGGGCGGGTGGCCGGCCCGTTTACTGCTCCCCCATTGCCAGGGTATGTGTGCTCACCTCTGGGCGTGGTTCCCAAAAAAGAGCCAGGTCAGTTCAGGATGATCCATAACTTGTCAGCGCCAAGGGGGCGTCAGTGAATGATGCCATAGATCCGTCCCTTTGCTCAGTGACATACGCTTCCTTGGACACAGCATTACAGAGGCTGCGCGACTTAGGCCCCAGCGCCCTCATGGCGAAGACGGATATTGAGTCAGCATTCAGGCTATTGCCGGTTCATCCGGATGACTATCACCTGCTAGGTTTCCAGTTGAATTCCGAATTCTACTATGACAGGTGTATGCCAATGGGTTGCGCAGTGTCATGCAAGTATTTTGAGTTGTTCAGCACAATGCTTCAGTGGATGTTTGTATTCAGAACAAGTCACAAAGATGTAGTACACTACCTGGATGACTTTATGATCATGGGCCCCCCAGCATCAGGAGAGTGTGGCCAGGCCTTGAACAGGCTAGTAGACATGTGGGGGAACTGGGGGTGCCACTGGCTCCCGGCAAGACGGTGGGCCCGGCCACATGTCTGTCTTTCCTGGGCATTGAGATAGACACGGTGAGGGGGGAATGCAGGTTGCCACTGGACAAGGTACAGGCTTTCTCGCAAGCGATTGATTCGGCCCTGGCCGGTCCCAAAGTCACGCTGCACCAGCTCCAGGTCTTAGTGGGCCAGCTGAATTTTGCATTACGGATCATCCCGATGGGACGCCCCTTTTCTAGGTCAATTGCACGGGCGATGGTGGGGTTGACCCAAAAACACCATCACGTGCGCTTACAGGCAGATGTGAGGGAGGACCTGAGGGTGTGGCGAAGTTTCCTGAAGGAGTTCAATGGTAAGGCAATCTGGCCAGAGCCGCCAATATCTAGCGCAGAATTAGGATTGCTCACTGACTCCGCAGGTAGCATTGGCTTTGGAGCAGTATTGGGGTCCCATTGGTGTAGGGGCGATTGGCCGGCATCCTGGCAGGTGAGTGGTTTGACCAGAAACATAGCCTTTCTGGAACTTTTTCCTATCATAGTGGCAGTGGACATCTGGGCGGGATCCTTTAGAAACAAATCGGTGATCTTTTGGTCGGACAACATGGCAGTGGTGGAAGCGATCAATAGGCAGGGAGCTACTTGTAAGCATGTTTTGAGGTTGTTAAAACATTTAGTGTTGGCCTGTTTAAAGCTCAATCTGCTGTTCAAAGCGGCACATATCCCAGGTGTGGAAAACCAGGCTGCTGATGCTTTGTCTCGCTCCAAGTTGCAGGATTTCCGGCGGTATCATCCTCAAGCAGAAGAGCAGATGACTGGGTTCCCGACATCACTGTGGAGGATTGGAGCCCCGCCTAGCAGGGCTGGTGGGAGCGTCATTGAGCGAGCGCACTAGAAGAACTTATCAGCAACAGTTCAAAGCTTACAGGATATTTGCTGAGCGCACTGGCCGGTTGGCCCTTTTTTCTACAGGGCGCTATGCGAATTCTTACTAGCTCTGAAGGAGCAAGGAAGGCCAGCGTCATATGCTAGGGCACATGTGTCAGCAATAGGCTTCTTTGCGAAACTAGCAGGGGAATGTGACCCCAGCGCAGCTTTTGTAGTGAGGAGAGCACTATCAGGATGGGCCAGGCTAGAAGGGGTCAAGAAAGACAGTAGAAGGCCGTTAGATATAAAAACTCTGGGCGACATGTTGGGGGTATTACAGACGATTTGCTCTTCTTATTACGAGAGCGTGTTATTTGGGGCGGTATTTACCTTAGCCTTTACGGGGCTTTTAGAGTGGGGGAATTGGTGGGGGCCTCCAAATTAGATCACGCAGGAGGACTCCAGTGGCAGGATACAAAGCTAGTCCAAGGGGACCTGGTGGTGGTTTTGAGGAAATCCAAGACAGATCCATTGGGAAGGGGGTGACAATTCGTTTGGGCCCGGCGCCAGGGGAGGATATTTGCCCAGTAAACAGAATGAAAGCCTACTTGGCGATTCGTCCAGTAGGGAGTGGGCAGGCACTGTTCATACATGAGCAGGGCGCTTGCGTGTCGCAGTACCAATTCAGGGCGGTGTTTGGGCAGGCGCGGGCATGTCTGGGTCTGGATGCCAAGGGGTACTCCTCACACTCATTTAGAATTGGGGCGGCAACATTGGCAGCAGGCGCAGGCTTCCCAGCCGAAGCGGTCAAGAAGGTGGGGCGCTGGTCATCAACTTGCTTTAAGCGCTATGTGCGACCTGAATTGCTGGAAAACACAGGACCGAGATGTTGATTTGACCATGCTGACGTTTCCATTTCTCTTCCTACTATTAGTATGTCCTCAAAGTTGATATGGGTGTTGGGACACTCGCTCGTGCGGCGGGCCACAGTTCGGCTAAGGCAGAAGCGAGTGTCGAAACCACCGGGTTTAAGGAGGGCGTCGTTCCTATGGCGCGGCGTGGGCGGTCTGCGACTCGGCAGCTGCGGCAGCTGGTGGAGGAGACTAGGGCGCACGAGGGACAGCAGTCCCCGGATTTGGTGATCCTACACTTGGGCGGCAACGACATGGTGGAGTTGGGACGCATGGCAGTCAGGGAAGCCTTACTGACCGAATTCGCCTGGATCGGGAGAGAATTTCCTCATGCTCGGATTGCATGGTCGTGCATGATACCTCGCCGGACATGGGCCACTGGAGTCAGATCTCGGGCATTGAACGTATCAGTGAGACGGCTCAACCGTGAATTGGCCAGGTTGTGCTCAGGGCCGGGCCGCTTGTGTCACATTCCGCATAGACTGATCACAGGGGACATGATGTTCCACAAAGACGGCGTGCACTTATCGGACATTGGCACAGACGTATGGATAAAGGGGATCTGGTCTTTTGTGCAGAACTTATTGGCAGGTGGTGAGGGTGAAGGACCGGTAGGCCCTGGTCACCCTAGTGGCGGAAAAGAGACCACAGAACAGTGAATTTCAGGGTTAACGGGAGGCCCGCTTACATACTCCCGAGGCCAGCACTGAGGGGAGAGACGGTAAGCTCTCCGCAGGGAGAATGGGGACACCGGCTGGGGAGGCAAGGGCGCCAGGTCACACGTGCCTCCTTGGCAGCCTGGTGGTAGAGGGGTGGGCCCCTCGAAGGACGGACAAGGACCAAGGGCTGGGGGCTCACCGCTCAAGGACGCAGGTGGGTTGCGCCTTGCGTGGTTCTCAGTTAGGAGAGGCGAGCCAGAGGGCCCCTTGGTGCTGGAGTAAGTAGATAGTGCATAACCGGTGGTTATGATCAGTGATAAGGCTTGTAAATAATAAAGGTGTAAATATTGATTTTAAATATGAATTGTATAAATGTTTTTGTCATGTTTATGAATGTTTGAAGTTGATTAAACATGGCCGTTTTTACCCACACGCCTGGACTGGCAAAGTGTTTGTGGGACTGCATGAGGTTGGGGCGGGGGACTCCCTGGGGGGGTCCGGGCTCTATGAAAAGCGCGAGGCCTTAGTGAGCGCGCCCTTAGGGCCCGGCCCCACCGGTCCCACGCCACACCCCGCCCATAGCCCGGACCAGTAGCCCTATTGGCTACTGGCCGAATGAAGTACTTCCGGGTCGGCCGTGACGTGTTTCCGGCCTGCCCGAGGAGCGGAAGGGGGAGCCAGGGGTGGCTATTTAGGCCCCGGGTCCCCTTGTGGGCATCCTCTTTGCCTGGACTTGACCCCCGGGAGCAGCAGAGTTCCGGAATCTCCCACCCACCCGTCCCTTAGATTGGGGGTTTGGGTTAGAATAGGAGTGAGGGTCGGCGGAAAAGAGACCACAGAACAGTGAATTTCAGGGTTAACGGGAGGCCCGCTTACATACTCCCGAGGCCAGCACTGAGGGGAGAGACGGTAAGCTCTCCGCAGGGAGAATGGGGACACCGGCTGGGGAGGCAAGGGCGCCAGGTCACACGTGCCTCCTTGGCAGCCTGGTGGTAGAGGGGTGGGCCCCTCGAAGGACGGACAAGGACCAAGGGCTGGGGGCTCACCGCTCAAGGACGCAGGTGGGTTGCGCCTTGCGTGGTTCTCAGTTAGGAGAGGCGAGCCAGAGGGCCCCTTGGTGCTGGAGTAAGTAGATAGTGCATAACCGGTGGTTATGATCAGTGATAAGGCTTGTAAATAATAAAGGTGTAAATATTGATTTTAAATATGAATTGTATAAATGTTTTTGTCATGTTTATGAATGTTTGAAGTTGATTAAACATGGCCGTTTTTACCCACACGCCTGGACTGGCAAAGTGTTTGTGGGACTGCATGAGGTTGGGGCGGGGGACTCCCTGGGGGGGTCCGGGCTCTATGTCAGAGGTGCAACCAATACCAAAATCCTTCTATAAAGGTAATCTGTGACATTTTATGTAACAACATGCCTGTTGACTTGAGCATATGCTTTTCACAATCAATGTCTGGCCGCCCGAGTTTATCACAAGTTTTCATAATAAACATATCAGACCTATGGCACTGGAATTTTTTTTTTGCTAGTGAACCAGTCAGGCATTTATTTGTTATTATTGGCTTGTCACTATAACCAGCTGAGGCCTAGTGTACTGAGCATACACTTTTCCACAAGAAACCATCATACATTCAATTTTAAAATGACATAGTATACACAATTACAGTTGGCAAAGCAAAATCCTGTCTCTGCTAACAGGGTGTAGGTAAATGGAGGTCTGGTGCAGTAACCCCCCCACTTTTTGCCTAGTATCTGATGCAACTTTGAGTGTGTACTGGGTCCCTGCTAACCCGGCCCATACCTGTGTTCTTTTCCCTAAACTGTACCATTGTTTACTTAATTGGCACACATTTCTGGCTCACATATAAGTCCCTTATAAAAGGTACCAGTGGTTCCAAGAGCTTTGTGACCAGAGAGGGTCTCTAAGGGCTGCAGAATGTATTATGCCACCCTAAGAGACCCCTCACCTAACACATACACACTGCCATTCTGCCATTGCAGACTGTGTGTTTAGGTGCAGCTAAAACTGAAGAGTGCCATGCCTACAAACCACTGTATGTGGCATAGATTAGTCACCCTCTAGCACGCCTCGCAGCCCTAAGACAGGGTGCACTATACCACAGATGATGGTATAGCTGCATGAGCAATATGCCCCTACAGTGTCTAAGTCCATTCTTAGACATTGTAAGTGCAGTGAAGCCATATTGAGTATATGGGCTGGGAGGCTGTCATTATGAACGCCACAGCTCTATGATGGTGATGGAGCAAGGTTTCAAAAATGAAACTTGCTTGTACGCAATCCTCCTCATAGTATTAATTTATTAAATTGTATTGTCAATACACTAACCTTTGCATTCACAAACACAAGAGGGACAGAAGCTTGCCTATGTGTTTTACTAATGAATAACGCTTGTCTGTAATCCAAAATGTCTGCTAAAGCGTGGGAACCTCAATGCGCATGTCGCAAACTGATCACATGGTGTGACGTCTTTCTTTGCTTGGTGGGAAACTTCTGCTTCTGCGCAGTGTGCGCTAAAATGGCCGCTAAATGTTTTCACATGCTTAAGCTTGCACTCATGTCATTATTAAATTGTCGTTTTCTTAATGCTACTAATGCAGGATAGTATTATAATTAATTGGGAATAGAGTAGGGAAAGTGGGCATACAGTGAAACATTTTATTTGTGATTTTAATATTTTCTTCTTGCACTTTTAGTAATTCGTAAACTTTGGCCTGGGTTGGTGACTTGAAACTCGAGAGACAGATGGTTCTGCGCATGTGTCCTGTGTGCCTGCCAAGTGAAGTCAACTTGGACGTCTCCCAAGGCCATGACCCATTGGCCGAAGATGCTGTACTTTATGTTTCCTGTGGACAAATTGATACTTTTCCCCTGTAAAATGTATAACATTTGTCGTGAGACGGGTGGGAAATAAAGCGAATGTATTAATTTGAAGGGGAGGGAACGTAAAGACAATAGGCTTTACAATTTAGGCCAAATCGATATGGTGCGAGAATCCACCCCTGTCCCTGTCCAATCAGAAGTAGTGGCCCCATATTTTAGCAACATTAAGGGGAGGTACATGGGCGTAGAAGGGTATAATAGAATATAGCATTAGTTAATTAGTCAGAGCATGCTTTCACGAAGAATAGGAGTCCATGCTGCGAGAGAGCTCTTAGCTCCAGACTGCCATGCTGATCGGTTGCTGACTGAATCCCTGTCCAGAAGAGGTCCTGAGGAGGGGCGGCGGAGTCCATTAGAACGGGAGAATCGAGGAGAAGTCGAGTATCAGAGAGAGGGAACGACGCAGGCGTCGTTGTAGAGAGGTCACCGGTCCTGTCCTGATCCTGGAAGAAGTCTTTGCTCTTCATCCTTCCTGGGTCCTATCTTTTCCAACTCCTTGGCCAAGGGGCTTGGTTCTCGCATTTAGGTAACTATACTGCAACCTTTAGTTGCGCTGCTGTCTCTATTCTCTTCTTTTCCTTAAACACCGTCATTGATTAGCAAAATCATTTCTATGCTTTTTCTTGGGTATTTCAATCAAGTACCGTGTTTTCTGTATTTTACTCTGCTAAAACTTTAGATAAACATTTTAAAACTTCCTGACTCAGTGGTTATTTCAGGATTATGAACTATATTGAATGTCACTCATTTTAAATTTCCCAATTGGCAAAGGATCCATTGGTAAGTTATTACTCTTCAATCAGAAGGTAATTGGTAGCAGGGACTTTGATAAAAGAGTACATCTGACACCCAGCGTAAGTATTAGTGTAGTATGAATGTATGGGCCCAAGTGAGTATATGGTGTATGAATGCTGTTGGCTAATATTGCACTGGATCAGTTTTCTGGTAAGCAGAGGACGGTTATGGTTACTCTTTGTTAATTGGGTAATGAGAATTTTTATTTGTATTTTTATGAACTAACATCCGCTTAAATTTTGAGTTTTGTTTTATGTTGTCCAGAATACCCCGGGTAAAAGGAATAGCGGATGGTAAGTGGAAGCCATACTGCAGTGAGGTTATCTGTCAGGCAGAATTAGTACTGAAAAGTTAAGCAGGACTTTCAGTACTCGTTAGGGATTCTATGCGTGTGAGTAATAGCAAAAGAGTACGCTGGTGAAAATTTGATGTTATATCACCTAGAAAGGGTAACATTGGAGAAGTAACAGGTACTTCTGGAGCTTGTGTGAAGAGTAGACGGAAGTGTTTTACTCGTAGTGTATGTTTAGTAAATGGAAAGGTTTTACTAAGTGTGAGAGAAAACTATCTTTTCTATTTTAGAGAAACTGACACGATAGCGAATGTTTTATGTTGTTACTGAAATTAAGAATTATAGAGAAAATAAGTTTGCGTAAATTTTTGTAAAGGAGGGTCAGTTGCCGGAGAGGGAGCTGACGTCACAAAACGCTGCGCTGAGATTGGTTGAATCAGCGGGTGTGGAAAACCCTTGTAAAGGAGGGGTCAGTAGTCAGGAGTAGTACTGACGTCACAGGTGCCGCGCTGGGATTGGTTAAACCAGCGAGGACAGAAAAGAGCAGATTGTAAAGGAGGGGTTGACAGACAAACGTCACCAAAAGGCCGCGCAAGGATTGGCTCGGAAATAAAAGATAGCAGACATTTGATTGGTCGAAATTATAGAAGCAAAATTCTTAGTGGATAAGGATTGCATGTTAAAACGTGATCCGACTTTAACAGGAACTCGTCCGGGATAGGAGATTCCTAGGTTTTGCAGAATATAATTTTGTACACAGAAGATTAGATAGAATGTACGGAGAAAGGAGAAAAATGTCATTCTTACAAAAGATTAAGAATTATTTTAAAAAGGACAAACCAATCAAAACTAGAGAAGGAATTATTATTCCACCAGCTAAAACGCCAGCATCATTTATGATGATGGAGAGAGGTTATCATACTTGTGTATGGATGGAGAATTGGATAGAATATACCAAAAATGATGGAATACTAGCATTTCCCAAGAATGGCACGTTCAATGGGCGAATTCTACAAAACTTGAGATTGAGGATGAATGACTTAGAACCCAGACCTAGATTAACTCAGTACGAAGCTCTAGAGCACGGGTACTCATAGTACGGCCCGCGGGCCGCCAGCGGCCCGGCAAGCCTTCCTTGGCGGCCCGCGGACCTTGCAGATATCGTACCTGCTTTTTAAAAAAAAAATTTAAAGTGTGTCAGCAAACACCGCCGGTTGCAGCAGTGGGACTCCAAGAGACTCTGCTCTATGGGGGCCGGGCGATTCCAGGGACAGTCAGAGTGGAGATGCAGGGGCGCTAAGAAGAGGTGAAATACAACAAAGCCTCATTAACAAGTAAATGGTCTTTTAAAGACCTGTGAAGTACTCGGGTGCGGCTGTGTGTGCGCCCGGGAAGCTGTCTCAGCCCGGCTGACACACACGAGGGGGGGGGGGGTGGTGAAGCCCTTTGAACTCAATGGGCGTTGCGCGCCTGTATGTGGCACATATATTTCCTGCAGGGCTTTGGCCTGGCATGCAGGTTTATGGTGGTCACATACATAAGCTTGCTTGCCCCTGGCTGCGCAGGGCTGTCCTTCACAACCTACTCTTAATAACAGTGTCCAAAGCTACACTTTACACCCAGCGCATGGCTGGAGCCGGGCCTTGGGAAGCATCTGACCAGGAGCCCCTTTGGCTCTGTGACTCAGGGGCCACCCTGCGGTTGCGGGAGCAGTCCTCCCACTTCGCTTCTTTCTCGGCTCTCTTGTAATCCGGGAATTGTTGCACAATTACAGTGACCAGGACTCAAAGACAAACCCCGTGACTGATTGAACTGAGCGTGAACTCGGAAATCACTCTGCGCAGCTCGTGCTCCCCCGAGTAGCATTTGTTTTATCGACACTGAAGGGATGAAAGTCTGAGTAGGCCCAGCCTTACTTGGAATCTCTGCCCTCCGGATTACACCTGATCTCTGCCGCGGCGGTCCAGCCAGCTCTCGTGCACCCTCTACATTAGGGTGTCATTAATAACGTGCTGCAGATTTGGGGAAGGTGGTTCGATGTGTGCAGCAAAGAGCTCTTGCTTTTCGAGATATTTCTATTAGAATTATTACACCTCGCCTAGACAGAGATAGGGAGACGGAGAAGGAGGGAGAGAGAAGGGAGGGAGAAGGAGGGAGAGAGAAGGGAGAGAGAAGGGAGGGAGAAGGAGGGAGAGAGAAGGGAGAGAGAAGGGAGGGAGAAGGAGGGAGAGAGAAGGGAGGGAGAAGGAGGGAGAGAGAAGGGAGGGAGAAGGAGGGAGACAAGGGGAAGGGAGACGAGGGGGAGGGAGACAGAGAGAGGGAGACAGAGAGGCCAGAGGGAGAGGGAGGGAGTCAGGGGGAGACAGAGGGAGAGACAGACAAAGGGAGATAGAGCGACGGAGACAGGGAGAGAGGGAGACAGACAGACGGAGGGATACAGACAGAGGGAGGGAGACAGACAGACGGAGGGAGACAGACAGAGGGAGACAGACAGAGGGAGGGAGACAGACAGAGGGAGGGAGACAGACAGAGGGAGACAGACAGAGAGGGAGACAGAGAGGGAGGGAGACAGAGAGGGAGGGAGACAGAGGGAGGGAGACAGAGGGAGGGAGACAGGGAGGAGGGCGACAGACAGAGGGAGAGAGAGAGGGAGGGAGACAGAGAGAGAGAGGGAGACAGAGAGAGAGTGGGTGAGACAGAGTGGGTGAGACAGAGTGGGTGAGACAGAGTGGGTGAGACAGAGTGAGAGACAGAGTGAGGGAGACAGAGTGAGGGAGACAGAGGGAGGAGGGCGACAGACAGAGGGAGACAGAGGGAGGAGGGCGACAGACAGAGGGAGACAGAGGGAGGAGGGCGACAGACAGAGGGAGACAGAGGGAGGAGGGCGACAGACAGAGGGAGGAGGGCGACAGACAGAGGGAGACAGAGAGAGAGAGGGAGGGAGACAGAGAGAGGGAGACAGAGAGAGAGAGGGAGACAGAGAGAGAGGGAGACAGAGAGAGGGAGACAGAGAGAGGGAGATAGAGAGACAGAGAGGGAGACAGAGAGAGAGAGGGAGGGAGACAGAGAGAGAGAGGGAGGGAGACAGAGAGAGGGAGGGAGAGGGAGGGAGACCGAGAGAGGGAGGGAGACCGAGGGAGAGAGGGAGGGAGACAGAGAGAGAGAGAGGGAAACAGAGAGAGAGAGAGGGAGACAGAGAGAGAGGGAGACAGAGAGAGAGAGGGAGGGAGACAGAGGGAGGGAGACAGAGGGAGGGAGACCAAGAGAGAGAGGGAGACCAAGAGAGGGAGGGAGAGAGAGAGGGAGACAGAGAGGGAGGGAGACAGAGAGAGAGAGGGAGGGAGACAGAGAGGGAGACAGAGAGGGAGACAGAGAGGGAGACGGCGAGAGGGAGACGGAGAGAGGGAGACAGAGAGAGGGAGACAGAGAGAGGGAGACAGAGGGAGGGAGACGGAGGGAGACAGGGAGGAGGGAGACAGAGGGAGGGAGACAGAGGGAGGGAGACAGGGAGGAGGGCGACAGAGGGAGACAGAGAGGGAGGGAGACAGAGAGGGAGGGAGACAGAGACAGAGTGGGTGAGACAGAGTGGGTGAGACAGAGTGGGAGTGAGGGAGACAGAGGGAGACAGAGTGAGGGAGACAGAGGGAGGAGGGTGACAGACAGAGGGAGGAGGGCGACAGACAGAGGGAGGAGGGCGACAGACAGAGGGAGACAGAGAGAGAGGGAGGGAGACAGAGGGAGGAGGGAGACAGACAGAGGGAGACAGAGAGAGAGGGAGGGAGACAGGGAGGGAGAGAGAGAGGGAGGGAGACAGAGGGAGAGAGAGAGGGAGACAGAGAGAGGGAGACAGAGAGAGAGAGGGAGGGAGACAGAGAGAGGGAGACAGAGAGAGAGAGAGGGAGACAGAGAGAGAGAGGGAGGGAGACAGAGAGAGAGAGGGAGGGAGAGGGAGGGAGACCGAGAGAGAGAGGGAGAGAGAGGGAGACAGAGGGAGGGAGACCGAGAGAGGGAGGGAGACCGAGAGAGAGAGGGAGGGAGAGGGAGACAGAGAGAGAGAGAGGGAGGGTGACAGAGAGAGAGAGGGAGGGAGACAGAGAGAGAGAGGGAGGGAGAGGGAGGGAGACCGAGAGGGAGGGAGAGGGAGGGAGACAGAGAGAGGGAGGGAGAGGGAGACAGAGAGAGACAGAGAGACACAGAGGGAGGGAGACCAAGAGAGAGAGGGAGACAGACAGAGGGAGGGAGACCAAGAGAGAGAGGGAGACAGACAGAGGGAGAGGGAGGGAGACAGAGGGAGGGAGACAGAGGGAGGAGGGCGACAGACAGAGGGAGACAGAGAGAGAGAGGGAGGGAGACAGGGAGACAGAGAGAGAGAGGGAGGGAGACAGAGAGAGGAAGAGACAGAGAGAGGGGGAGACGAGAGAGAGAGGGAGACAGAGAGAGAGAGACAGAGAGGGAGGGAAACAGAGACAGAGAGGGAGACAGAGAGAGAGAGAGGGAGACAGAGAGAGAGAGGAAGACAGAGAGAGAGAGGAAGACAGAGAGAGAGGAAGACAGAGAGAGAGGGAGACAGAGAGAGAGAGTGGGTGAGACAGAGTGGGTGAGACAGAGGGAGGGAGACAGAGGGAGGGAGACAGAGGGAGGGAGACAGAGGGGGGAGGGAGACAGAGGGAGGAGGGCGACAGAGGGAGGAGGGCGACAGACAGAGGGAGACAGAGGGAGGAGGGCGACAGACAGAGGGAGACAGAGGGAGGAGGGCGACAGACAGAGGGAGACAGAGAGAGAGAGAGAGAGTGGGTGAGACAGAGTGGGTGAGACAGAGTGGGTGAGACAGAGGGAGGGAGACAGAGGGAGGGAGACAGAGGGAGGGAGACAGAGTGGGTGAGACAGAGGGAGGGAGACAGAGGGAGGGAGACAGAGGGGGGAGGGAGACAGAGGGAGGAGGGAGACAGAGGGAGGAGGGCGACAGGGAGGAGGGCGACAGACAGAGGGAGACAGAGGGAGGAGGGCGACAGACAGAGGGAGACAGAGAGAGAGAGGGAGGGAGACAGAGAGAGAGGGAGGGAGACAGAGAGAGAGGGAGGGAGACAGAGAGAGAGGGAGACAGAGAGAGAGAGGGAGACAGAGTGAGAGGGAGGGAGACAGAGTGTGAGGGAGGGAGACAGAGTGAGGGAGACAGAGGGAGGGAGACAGAGGGAGACAGAGTGAGGGAGACAGAGGGAGACAGAGTGAGGGAGACAGAGTGAGGGAGAGAGAGAGTGAGGGAGAGAGAGAGACAGAGAGAGAGAGAGAGGGAGGGAGAGAGAGAGACAGAGAGAGAGAGAGAGAGAGAGATGTGTGTATGCCGGGTCTGGTGGCTCAGTGGACGAAGGCGTCCGCTGCAGGGGCCTGTGTTCAACCTCATGGTCACAGTTTTTTTTTTGCTCTAGCCCCCCCTCTCTCACTGACCCCGCCCCCACCAGTGCGGCCCTCGGCCACAAACCACACTGTAAATTTGGCCCCTAAGAGAAAGTTTGTGAGTACCCATGCTCTAGAGGAATGGGAAACCGAGGCATTTGAGCGGGACCGATCTAGGAGTAAAAGGGGTTATCCAGGATTTTTCCCCAGATACCTACATGAGTCTAGAGAAGGTCAGATGAAACAATGGAGAAGGGCAATGATTACAGAAGGACTGTATCCATTATTCACAGAAGGAGAGAAATCAGGAGGCAAATGTACAGAAAAGACAAAACATTTAATGAGAAATGAGGATTCAGAAGACGAATTTATGGAGGAAATGTTAAGAAATCCCCCACCATATCAGGAAGGGATAAGTGGATGCACCCCAAGTGCACCACCAAAAACTCCATTAGTACCACAGGTAATGCATGAATTCACCACGAATAGAATGCTACATGATAAAGAAAAAGAAGCCCTAGAAAAGACCAGAGCAGAATTAATACAGAAAATAACTCCGATAAAAGTACATCCTGATTCGTTGACCATACCTGTAACAATTGGTCCAGTAGTTCCATTATATGGTACTCAGGGAAGCTGTCCTCAACCGATACTTACACCTACTCCTGTGAATAATCCCAAACCTGAAGCTCCAGTTATAAGTGAGGATCAATTTAGTGACTGTGAATCCACAATATCACTTATGGACTTGCCTATTCGAGGTTCTGTAAATAGTACTCCAAGAAAAGATGTACCTGGAGGTTCAAAAGATGTAAGTTTAGTAACTTCATCGGGAGAAAAAAGTGCTACCATAGTAACACCTGAAGATCTAGAAAGATGGGTGCAAGGGTCAGTTAAACAGTGCACACCTCCAAAGATACTGGATATCCATAAATTAAAAGTTGAATTAGAAGAAATAATAGCAGGAAATGTAGGACTAGAACGTTTAAATACCTATGATGAAGAAGAATTATTATTCCTGTGTAGGAGTATCACCAGAAATGTAAGGTTATTTCATGAAAAATTATCCAATTTAGCACTACAGATGGGAATAGAAATAGGGAGATATTACAGAAACCCTATAGAGCAGAATTTTCAGACAAAGACTTAGAAAATATGAATGCCTCTGGAAGAAGATTACAAATAAGAGAATTAATGTTAGTTTTGCAAAAATGGGGAGACCTAGATAAATGGAAAACTAGGTGGGCCAAGAAAAAGGAAGAAGCACGAACAAGTAGAACAGCATCAGAATATGTGATGAAGGAAACAGGGAAAGCAGACCAGATGTATCCAATGCGAGAAGTTGCAGGAGGAGGATATGTACATGTCCCATGGAGCAGACAGGATATTTTGTCATTTACGAATGATTTTCCAAAATTGAGAGAAAAACCAATTGAATGGTACAAGCAGGTTGAAAGGTTTGTGAAGGTGTCAAAGGTATTGTTGAAGGATTTGGATGGTCTGTTTGACATAGTGGTACCTGCCGATTTATGGACAGATTGTAAGATCACAGTGGATTGGCCAAGTGATGAGTATCCCAGAGATCCGAAAACAGGTGCCCCGTCAAATGACGTGATGAAAAAGTATCAGCAGGTGATAACTTACCTGAAAGGGAAAATACCACCGAAAGAAACAGATTGGGTGAAAATAGATCGAACCACCCAAGAAGCCAGTGAATCAGTACATTCTTACTATGAGCGCCTATTGCAGGTGTTTAAACAGTATAGTGGATTCGAGGACATTGGAGACAAAAACATGAGTCAGTTTGTGTATCGGTTTGTTTACGGTCTGAAGCCAGAGATTTTCCAGATGATTAAACTGCATATGCTGTGTTGGCAGGGAAAGCCCATAGATGAGATTCTGAAGTATGCAAAATATTGTGGAGACGATATTGAGGATAGACACAAGAAATTGCAGGAAAAAGAGATGTGGGCTCAGGTGAAAACGGCAGAGAAGCAGGGAATTAATTTGGAAAATCCGAGTGAAAATCCAGGAAAAGATTCTGGAACAAATGGTGATACTGGGAATGGTGGAAAATTTAGAGGACGAATGAGTAGAGAAGAAGCTAAAAAGAAATTTCCTTGTCATGGATGCGGAAAATTGGGGCATTGGAAGGACGAATGTAAAAAGATTCGGAATAATAATGGCCCAAATCAAAACTTAAATCCACAGACGCAGAATGACTCACAGCAGGGTGTAAATCCCCAGAGTCAATTACCACCTCCACCTGTTCAGGGTAATGTAAGCAGAGCAAAGCATGGTACAGACATTGGATACCCAGGAGGGAGTGGTAAGAATGATTATATGACATCACTTGCATGACATTTCTTTTGCAGGACAATTACTGTGAATTCAACTCATGACGGTGCCTAGGAGAGGGGAAGAAGGAGTGCGTACTTGGCGCATCCTTACAGGTAGATCAGTCTGGTCCATATGTTGAAGGAAATGTGAAAGGTAATGATATTACTTTCCTTTTGGACACTGGTGCTACCAGGTCTACGGTGAGATCAGCAGATATCCCAGACCTTCCTCTCTCTGGTGAAGATATCCAAGTAGTAGGGGTAGCTAATCAAAGAATTAGAACGCCTCTTACAGAACCAATGGAAGTCAAAATAGGAAACTTCAGAGAAATGCAACAATTTGTAGTGTGCGATTCTAGCCCAGTGAATTTATTAAATAGGGATTTATTGTGCAAAATGAACTGTACAATTTTCTGCACGCCAGATGGTGTGGCAGTTCAGACACCAGATGAGGACCTTGTATATAAAATTATGGTTGCAAAACAAGGTACAGAAATAGACAAAATGTTTTCGTTAATAACAAGAGATGAGTTGCCAGAAGAAATAAAAGGTACAGTAAACCCCATAGTATGGGATTTCACTGGAAAAGAAGTAGGACTTATGGCTAAAATAGATCCAGTTAAAATTACGGTAAAAGAAGGTGCAATTTTCCCAAATACTAGACAGTATAAAATGAGTGCAGAAGTAAAAACAGGAGTTATTGAAGAAATCAATCGAATGGTAGAACAAAACATACTAAAAGAAGTAATGAGTAGCCCATGTCATTCACCAATCATGGGATTAAAGAAACCTAGTGGAAAATATAGGATTGTTCAGGACCTGCGTAAAATAAATAAGATTGTGGAACCATGTTGTCCCATAGTACCAAATCCTGCAGTAATTCTATACCAGATCCCTTGGAATGCAGGATGGTTCACAGTAATTGATTTGTGTCAAGCATTCTTTTCAATACCATTGCATCCAGACAGCCAGTATCTTTTCTCATTTAAATTTGAGAACAAGGTCTATGTGTGGAATCGTGTTCCTCAGGGGTACACAGAAAGTCCTTCCATCTTCAACCAGATACTGAAAAAGTGCCTGGAAAAACTAGTGATGCCAGGAAGCTCAGTCTTAGTCCAATATATCGACGACTTATTGGTGGCGTCGACCACCAGAGAAGACTGTGTTGTTGACTCCATAGCATTATTAAATCTTTTGGCTGAGGAAGGGCATAAAGTGTCACCTGAAAAGTTACAGTTTTGCAGGACAGCTGTTAAATATCTGGGACATCAAATTGAGAGGGGAAAAAGAAGAATAACCTCTGAAAGAGTAGAATTAATAAAGAGAATGCAAATGCCTGTAACCCAAAGACAAGTGCGAATGTTCCTAGGAATAGTAGGCTACTGTCGACAATGGATACCAAATATTTCCATGTTAGCTAAGCCCTTAATTAACATGACGAAAAGAAAGCAAAGGACCCTGTTGAGTGGGAGGATGAAAGTGTAGAAGCTTTTGTAAAATTGAGAAACGCACTTTGTTCAGCACCTGCCTTAGGCATGCCTGATTATAAAAGAGAATTCGCATTATTCTGTCAAGAGAGAGAAAATTGTGCACTTTCTGTCCTAACTCAGAGACATGGACTAGACAGACGTCCTATAGCGTACTTTTCTGCTACATTGGACCCAGTAGCAGCCGCGTTGCCAGGATGCTTAAAAGCAGTGGCAGCAACTTGTTTGAGCATTGAACAAAGCGAGTCAATTGTGATGGGACATCCTGTAAAAGTGTATGTTCCACATGCAGTTGTCATTCTGTTGACAAGAACCCGAACTCAGCATCTTACTCCTAGTCGGCTGACTAAATATGAGAGCATAATAATGGGTGCTGAAAATGTGACCATGGTAAGGTGTACAATAATAAATCCAGCAACTTTATTGCCGGACCTATATCATGAAACAAATAAAGATGACGAAGAAGATGAACATGATTGTGTACAAATTACAGAATTATGTACAAAACCACGCCCAGACATAGAGGAACAGCCTCTTAAAAGCCAGACAGGGAGCTATTTGTCGATGGTTCATGTCAAAGACATGAAGATGGTAAACTAACTGCTGCCTATGCGGTATGTGAATTAACTGGAATAGTCGAAGCATCCTATTTACCAGGAGTAAAATCTGCACAAGTAGCTGAATTGATTGCTTTGATAAAAGCTTGCAAAATTGGGAGGAATCAGAGAGTGACCATATTTACAGATAGTCAATATGGTTACGGGGTTGTGCATGATTTTGGCCAACTGTGGATGCCGAGGATTTCATGACTTCTTCAGGATCCCCCATTAAAAATGGACAATTTGTAAGGGAATTGCTAGAAGCAATACAATCACCAAAAGAATTGGCTGTGGTGAAATGTGCCGCACACCAGTCAGGAGATGATTGGGTGGTAGTCGGCAACAGATATGCGGATCTGGTGGCTCAACATTGTGCCAAAGCCAGAATGTCAGTCAATAAGAGGGTGGAAAGAATGGGAATCAGCTGCCAACTTATGCTGTATATGCCACCTGAAACTTGGAATGACGTCAAGAAATTGCAAGATGAGGTTGATGAAAGTGAGAAGAATTTGTGGATCAAAGTGGGTTGCTCCCAAAGAGGAGAGGATGAAGTATGGATCAGTGCTGATGGCAGACCAGTCATGCCTTTGACACTGTCTGCCACCGCACTCTACGCGCACGCCTCCACGACGCAGGGATCCGAGACAAGGCCCTGGAATGGGCCACCTCCTTCCTCGCCGGCAGAACCCAGAGAGTCCGCCTCCCACCATTCCGATCCGAAGCCTCCGAGATCATCTGCGGCGTACACCAGGGATCGTCCCTCAGCCCAACACTGTTCAACATCTACATGGCCCCGCTCGCACGCATCGCCAGACAGCACAACCTCAACATAATCTCCTACGCCGACGACACCCAACTGATCCTCTCCCTCACCAAGGACCCCCTCGCCGCCAAATCCAACCTCCATGAAGGGATGAAGGCCGTCGCCGATTGGATGAAGATCAGCCGACTCAAAACTGAACACGGAGAAGACAGAGGTCCTCATCCTCGGCTCCAACCCCTCAGCCTGGGACGACTCCTGGTGGCCAACGACGCTGGGAGCAGCCCCGACACCCACCGACCACGCACGCAACCTGGGAGTCATCCTCGACTCAACGCTCTCCATGGCCAAGCAAGTCAACGCAGTCTCATCCTCCTGCTTCAACACCCTCCGCATGCTCCGCAAGATCTACAGGTGGATCCCGACAGACACGAGAAGAACAGTCACCCAGGCCCTCGTCAGCAGCAGACTCGACTATGGGAACGCCCTCTACGCGGGAGCCCCGGCCAAGCTCATCAAGCGACTGCAACGCATACAAAACGCCTCCGCACGCCTGATCCTCGATGTACCACGCCACAGCCACATCACCCCCCACCTGAGGAACCTGCACTGGCTCCCCGTCGACAGTAGAATCTCCTTCAAACTCCTCATCCACGCACACAAGGCACTCCACAAGACTGGCCCAGCCTACCTCAACACACGACTCCTCCTCTACGTCCCCAACCGCCAATTCCGCTCCGCCGACCTCTCCCTCGCCACCGTCCCTCGCATTCGAAGAACCACCACCGGCGGCAGATCCTTCTCCCACCTCGCCGCCAAGACCTGGAACACCCTTCCACTAAGCCTACGACAGACCCAAGACCTGCTGACCTTCAGGAGGCTACTCAAGACCTGGTTGTTCGACCAGTAGCAGCACCCCCCCTTTTTTTTTTCTCCCCCAGCGCCTTGAGACCCTCGCGGGTAAGTAGTGCGCTTTACAAATTCTGTGATTGATTGATTGATTGATGCCAGACTGTTTACTCTCACAAATGGCTAGAATGCACCATGGAGACTCACACATAGGGAGAGATGCAATGATTAGGCTGTTCAGACAAAATTGGTACAATCCTAAATTTAGGGCTGTTGCAGAGAGTCTTTGCCAGAGATGTCTAACTTGCCAAATGCATAATCCAGGCAGGAAGACGATAATTGGTTTTGGAAAGATTGGAAAGGCAGAGGGCCCATTTATAAGACTCCAGTTCGACTTCATACAGTTACCACCATGCAGAGGACTAAAATATGTACTAGTCATAGTGTGTCTGTTTTCAAAGTGGGTGGAGGCTTACCCTACTAGGAGAAATGACAGTATTACAGTTGCAAAACTGTTGTTACGTGAGCTCATACCTAGATTTGGTTTCCCAGTATCTTTGGAATCAGATAGAGGAAAACACTTTAATAGCGAAGTGATCCAGATAATCTGTGAAGCATTTCAAATCAAACAGAAATTGCACTGTGCATATCGCCCAGAGGCTTCTGGAGTGGTTGAACAATTAAATGGCACTATAAAGTCAAGATTGGGAAAAATGTGTGCATCAACATCATTAGAGTGGCCAGACGCATTGCCACTTGTTTTGATGGGACTCAGAAGCATACCTGACAGAACGACAGGATTAAGCCCTCATGAAATAATGATGGGAAGAGCAATGAGACAAACACATGTTCCCACAAACAAATTAGTGAATATATCTGATGATATGGTTTTGGATTATTGCAAAGGATTGGCTGACCTAGTGCGTTCTGTCTCTCATCAGGTTGGAGAAGACGCAGTTTCCAGGCAGCCTGAACTAGAACATGATCTGAATCCTGGTGATTGGGTGGTAGTGAAGAATCACACCAGAGAAACGTGTCTATAACCCAGGTGGAGCTGACCTTGTCAAGTTATATTGACCACCAATACAGCAGTGAAGTGTGCAAGATTTCCTAATTGGATTCACGTAAGCCACACAAAGAGAGTACCAGACCCTGAAGAGGAGAATTCACAGACAACACCAATCACTGAAGAAGCTGAAGGTTGCCCAGCAGAGAAATCTCAGGATCGAGGTTCGAGAGAAGCTGACGGAGAACAACCGAGCACAAGTCAGGATTGGATACCAGTGGTAGAAGTTCCTGAAGTATACCACAGAACAAGAAGTCAAGCGAAATTGGAAGAAATAGAAGAAGATCAGATAGGTGAAGAAGAAGCAGTTCAGGAACAAGAAGAAAAGACATTAAGAAATCTTGAACAAGGTCAGATAGGGAAAGAAAATTGGACTCAAAACAGTGAAACCCTAATAGACTTTGAACAGGGACAGACAGATCTAGAAGAATCCGGTCAGGCTGCAGAAGTTCACAGTGCAATAAGCCCTGATCAGAACAAGTTAGATCAAGAAGAGTACAAGAAAGAAGAAAACCTTGAAAAACATGAACTTGAAGAAATAAATAAAGAACAAGGTCAGTTATTGGAAACTCACAGCGGAGCTGTTACAGAGAAACCAATTAGACCTGAAAAGGAGCAAACAAGAAACACAGTAATTGAAGAAAACGAAACAGTGCTAAGAAGTGAAATTAACGAGATCCCTGAAGACGAAAGCAAAGAAACAGTGCCAACAAAGAAAACAAGAAAAGGAGATCATTGGCCAAGTGTCATTAAAAGAGTAAAGTACCACATAACAACCAGAAGTGAAAATCCAGATCAAGTACCTGAAGTAACAAGTCAAACTGATCAAGAAAAAAGTCAGGGAAAAGAAAAAGCAAAAGACTGAAACTTGTGAATAATAAATTCAAGGGTCCTGACTGGACTTATATCATTCTTGAAGATTTTGAAAGCTCAGAGTCAAGTGACAGTGGTGGCAAAGGAACAAGTGCAGAACTAACATACGAAGAAGAAACAAGACCACCCTGACTAAACAAAAGAATCCGCTAAAGAAAAGAAGAAGAGATAAGAAGAGCAATCTTCCTTGTCGAAAAATGCCTGACTGATAGAGTTACTGGGAGACCAAAACGAAATTGTTGTAGGAGATGCTGTGCAATCTGCATATGTAGTCTAGTATTGGTGCTTATAGTATGGTTAGTCCTGATTGTAGCAGTTCCTTACCTTATGATAATAGATAAGAAGATTAATAATGAAACTAAAGGGAGGACAGCAAACATGAAGGGCAATAGAGTAGAATTAATGACAGAAGATGAGGCAGAAATTCATCATGAAATAGCTGATAACGACACTAGTTTAAATGTTTTCACAAAATTATTGTTTCAGTATGTAGACACAATGGAAGTTAGTAATTGTTATGTCTGTATGAAGTTACCTGAATCAGTAGCGGAAGGATTAACATACCATCATTTACCACTGACATATGGCATCTCATGTAGTGTATTAACAAGTTTATTTTATAGAACAGGTAGACTGCAGTATTATTATTCAAACTTAGATGTGATATTTTCTGAGGTTCCGATTCGCAAGAGTATGAACCCAGTGCTTAGTAGTCAAGACGCACAGTTTATGGGAGAATTTTTCTTAACAATGAAATCGATAGACATAACACATGCACATAGACACAGTCTAACATGTTCTTTACTAGAAGAAGAAAAGATTTTTGAATTTAGTAGAAGATAGAAGACATGATTTTCAAAAGAAAGCTTCAGAGCATAAGGTTCAGTTGCCACCTTGGGCGGAGAAAGAAGGAAGTTATACACCTGGTAAAGCTCTAGCTGCAATGGCTCTGGATTTCGTAAAGACAGGGAAAATTTGTCTTCATAGGTTAAAGACTGATTATAACAATGTTTTCATCGGTACCAGTGAATGTGAACACAATTTTTTAATTCTTGGAGGTTGGGGACTCAAAGGAGGAACAGATTCAGTTTTTCCTGGAATTTATTATGTATGCGGGAATAAGGCTTACTATAGGCTTCCTGCACGGTGGTATGGAAGTTGTTATTTTGGAATAGTTTTTCCAAAGATATACCACGTAAAAAGAAACACTGGAAGCAATGAAAACAATAATGAATTAATACGTAGTAAAAGAGCTAGTTTTTCAGAAATTGTAAGTGATATATTTGGTGCATTGATACCTTCAGTGGGAATAATTCTGAACTCAAGGAAAATATGTAAATTGTCTACAGTAGTTGATCGTTTATCAACGGATACTGCTGGAGGATTTCTAATGATTAATGCGGAAATGGTTGCGATTAGATCTATGGTTATGCAAAATCGACTTGCTCTTGACATTCTATTGGCAAAAGAGGGAGGAGTCTGTAAATTACTGAAGACGAAACATTGTTGCACTTATATTCCTGATAAGAGTGCAGAAATTGGAACGTATATTCAGAACATAACTAAACTTGAGAAAGAACTTAAACCACTGGAAGTTGATAGTGTATGGGAAAGATTGACAAATAGTATTTCGTCAATTGGAACCTGGTTTGCTAATGTAGGAAAGGACTTATAGGTCAAATATTAGTACCCCTAGCAGGGATAGCAATAATAATATTGGTAAATAACAATATGGTGCAAATGCTGTAGAAAGAATGGAACATATAAAGTGACAGGAAAAGGAAAGAAGAGAAAACTAGATGAAATAGAACTTGAAGAATGGAGAAGTGAATTATACAAAAAGTTGAAAGGGGATGTGAAAAACAGAAAATGTAAAAATGAGAATGAAACGAATTGCTAGAAGTTGGCATCTGATTGAGGGTAGTATTTTGATGGCTCAGAAACGCCATCAGAGAGGGGATTGATGGAGCAAGGTTTCAAAATGAAACTTGCTTGTACGCTAATCCTCCTCATAGTATTAATTTATTAAATTGTATTGTCAATACTAACCTTTGCATTCACAAACACAAGAGGGACAGAAGCTTGCCTATGTGTTTTACTAATGAATAACGCTTGTCTGTAATCCAAAATGTCCGCTAAAGCGCGGGAACCTCAATGCGCATGTCGCAAACTGATCACATGGTGTGACGTCTTTCTTTGCTTGGTGGGAAACTTCTGCTTCTGCGCAGTGTGTGCTAAAATGGCCGCTAAATGTTTTCACATGCTTAAGCTTGCTCTCATGTCATTATTAAATTGTCGTTTTCTTAATGCTACTAATGCAGGATAGTATTATAATTAATTGGGAATAGAGTAGGGAAAGTGGACATACAGTGAAACATTTTATTTGTGATTTTAATATTTTCTTCTTGCACTTTTAGTAATTCGTAAACTTGGGCCTGGGTTGGTGACTTGAAACTCGAGAGACAGATGGTTCTGCGCATGTGTCCTGTGTACCTGCCAAGTGAAGTCAACTTGGACGTCTCCCAAGGCCATGACCCATTGGCCGAAGATGCTGTACTTTATGTTTCCTGTGGACAAATTGATACTTTTCCCCTGTAAAATGTATAACATTTGTCGTGAGACGGGTGGGAAATAAAGCGAATGTATTAATTTGAAGGGGAGGGAACGTAAAGACAATAGGCTTTACAATTTAGGCCAAATCGATATGGTGCGAGAATCCACCCCCTGTCCCTGTCCAATCAGAAGTAGTGGCCCCATATTTTAGCAACATTAGGGGGAGGTACAGGGGCGTAGAAGGGTATAATAGAATATAGCATTAGTTAATTAGTCAGAGCATGCTTTCACGAAGAACAGGCGTTCATGCTGCGAGAGAGCTCTTAGCTCCAGACTGCCATGCTGATCGGTTGCTGACTGAATCCCTGTCCAGAAGAGGTCCTGAGGAGGGGGCGGCGGAGTCCATTAGAACGGGAGAATCGAGGAGAAGTCGAATATCAGAGAGGGGAATGACGCAGGCGTCGTTGTAGAGAGGTCACCGGTCCTGTCCTGATCCTGGAAGAAGTCTTTGCTCTTCATCCTTCCTGGGTCCTATCTTTTCCAACTCCTTGGCCAAGGGGCTTGGTTCTCGCATTTAGGTAACTATACTGCAACCTTTAGTTGCGCTGCTGTCTCTATTCTCTTCTTTTCCTTAAACACCGTCATTGATTAGCAAAATCATTTCTATGCTTTTTCTTGGGTATTTCAATCAAGTACCGTGTTTTCTGTATTTTACTCTGCTAAAACTTTAGATAAACATTTTAAAACTTCCTGACTCAGTGGTTATTTCAGGATTATGAACTATATTGAATGTCACTCATTTTAAATTTCCCAATTGGCAAAGGATCCATTGGTAAGTTATTACTGTTCAATCAGAAGGTAATTGGTAGCAGGGACTTTGATAAAAGAGTACATCTGACACCCAGCGTAAGTATTAGTGTAGTATGAATGTATGGGCCCAAGTGAGTATATGGTGTATGAATGCTGTTGGCTAATATTGCGCTGGATCAATGGCTTTGCTGAATGCTAGGAAGTTTAATATCAAACTTCTCAGCATAATAAACCCAAACTGATGCCAGTGTCGGATTTATTATAAAATGCACTCAGAGGGCATCTTAGAGATACCCCCTGAAAAACGACCAACTCTCTGGTGTGCAGTTGACTGGTCTGCACCAGCCTGCCATTTCCAGACATGTTTCTGACCCCCTGAGGTGGGAGCCTTGTGCTCTGTGGGTCAGAAACAAAGCCTGCTCTGGGTGGAGGTGCTTCACATCTACCCCCAAGCAGGAACAGAATTCAGGGCGGTGAGCCTAAAAGGTTTCCTGCCCTTTGTTATGCTAGCCAGGGTCTCTGCAGCTAGTGGAGATGCCCGCCCCCCTGACCAAGCCCCACTTTTGGCGGCAAGGCTGGCAGGAAAATGAGTAGTCACAAGAGGTGTCCCCCTTCCTCCCCCAGCCAGGACCACCCCTAAGGTGTCCTGAGCTGAAGTGATCCCCTCCTTTGAAAATCCTTCATCTTGGATGGAAGGATTTTAGCTAATAGGGTTAGGGATGTGTTCACCCCCCCAAAGGGAGTAAACACATAAAAGGTGTAGTCACCCTAAAGGTAAGTATCCCATTGGCTCTTACCTGTAACTCCTGGTAACGTCCCTACTGTTTAGTACTTTAGGGGCATCCCTGACCCAAGGAATTTAGATCTGCGACGACCTAAGAAGACATCCCTGACCCCGTCCCTGTAGAGAAGCCTGAAGATGACATTTGACCTAGCCCTAGCCCTAGCCCTACCGGCCTGTCTCTAGCTTTGAAGAGCCTGCAACAAAAAGGCAACCTGTCTTGCAGTCAGCGACATCTGAAAAGCCAGGGAGGACTGCTGCCTTCGAAAAAGACTCCAATCTCCCATGGATGGCAGACCTGTCCAGAAAGAAAATCAACTCTACGGACTCCTGTGCCATCTGGAACTGCAAGACCCGGCCCGAGTCCAGGTGGCCCACAAGTCCAGTGCAGGACCCTCAGCGATTCTGACTGCAAATCCTGCACTGGCTGACCTCCACGACGACGCCTGCATTGTGAATCCGAAGGGTCCCCTCAACCGCGACCGGCCCGGTAAGAAGAAATCCGACGTCTAAAGGCACCCCTGCACCCGCAGCCCCTGGGCTTTGGGGAGCTTGACTAGTGGTGCCACTGTGACCCCCAACATCCCAACTTACCTGTGCTTCTCTGCACCCTCCAGTTAGATGCCTGCAGCCTGTTTCCAAAAAGAAGAATCTCCATAGGATTACATTGGGCGCCCGACGCTGTGTTTGCGCCCTGCAACCGGCCGCCCCTGTGCAGCTGGTGGTGTAGCTTTGGTGCTGCCTTGTGGCCCCCCTGTGCTTGCTTAAACCACCAGGGCCTGTGCCCTGAGACCACAGGAACTTACCTGCAACCAGCACCTCTTGTGGGTGTCGCCAGTCTCCATTGACTAACATTGGGCCCAGTGACCTCTGCACCCGGCCACTCAAGTGCCACTGGTGGTGCAGGACCAACCTTGATCCGACCCTTGCCCAGTGTTGGTCTAAACCCCCGAAGAATGGATGTGTAAGTCAAGTACCTACCTGTAAATGTACCTAACTGTTTTCCTCCCATGGGACTGCATTGCATTTCTTGGTATTGCCTGAAGTGTCTGTCTTTTACATTGCTAAGTTACTGCTACTGTTGATTTGACACCACAAAGTATTTTCAGTATCACTGTAAAGTATATTTATTGCTTTTGCAAACACCTTTTACTATATCTGAAAAGTACTGCTATTTTAAAACTGGTACTTACCTGCAACTGAGATCTCTCGGTTATAGAAATAAAAGTAGCAAAGTAATGTTTGTATACAAAACAATAGGTCTTGGATTCAGTCTTTGAGTGTATGTAATCAGATTTTGCATGAGGGTGTACAACAAATGCTTAACAGAGCCCTCTGATAAGCCTGACTGCTCAACCACACTACCACAAAGAGAGTAAGGTATTATCTACTTTAACCTCTGTAAAGCCTCTGGGGATCCAGTGGACTCTGTGTGCACTATACCTTACTTTGGTATAGTATATTCAGAGTCAGCTTCCTACACAGGGCTTAACAAGGATTCTCACACTGCAAATCTTCTATACTCATGGTTTGTCAGAGGGGGTAACCAACACCAAACCACTTGACTGCTAAGGTAATCTGTGAGATTCCATATAACAAAAAAGCTATCTGTAAGCTTTAATTCAGAGTAATAACAATCCACCCATAAATGCTATTGACTTTAACATATGCTTTTCACAATCAATATGACAGGCCTATTACGTTTATCGTAACTTTGCAAAATAAACATTTATCATTGGTTTTTCACCATCACCAACTCAAGCAAACTGTACTGAGCGTAAGTTTTCCACAATGTAACAATTCGATATACAGTCATAAAAGTACAAATGTATACAAAATTACAGTTCTCGCCATTGAATACAAAGCCTTCATACTCCTCGGCGACCTTAACTTCAGCTTAGAAAACAGAACGAACCACTTCTCCATAGCTCTCCTCGAAAGCCTGAACAATATTGTACTAACCCAGCTCGTCACAGAACCAACACACATTGATGGGCACACACAGGACCCCATCTTCACCACCAGTGATAGCACCAAGTACAACTCCACCTCACCGATCACATGGACTAACAACTCCATCATCCACTTCTAAATCGTTACACTACAAGTCAACGCACCCACCAGCGTCAGCCTATTCGGCCACAGCATGGATCAACCGAACTCCACAGACAAACTCAACGAGTACATCACCAACTTCAACAACTGGATCAAGAACTGTGCAGATGTCCTCACACCCATCAAATCCAACAAGCAAAGAAGAACCAACAAGCAGGCCAGTTGATACTCAGAGTACCTTTGAGACTCCAAACAACACTGCAAACTGTAAGAATACGGAGAGCCACCTATGAAACTCCTGACAGAACCACCTACAAGGCAGCACTCAGACGCTCACACCAGCAACTAAGAGATACAATGAAAAAAGGACTTGCTGAATGCATCGAAGGAAGCTCCAACAGCTGCAAAAAGATCTTCTCAATCATCAAGAACTTCACCACACCCTCAGCCTCTATCAACAGCATCAACCCTTCCCAAGATCTCTGCAACAATCTATCAGACTTACTCCACAACAAAATTGCAAACATCCACAGCAACTTTGCACACCAACCAGACCGTAGTGATCTCAGTGCAAACCTGCCCCCCATCACCAACCAATATAGCCACCCGACTGAATGGAATACTCTCCCCACAGAAGATATAGCGTCGCTCATGCAGACCATCCACTCAGAAGCCCCAAAAGACCCATGCCCCCACCACATCTACAACCTTGGAGCATTACCCATCAGCAACCCCCTCACCCACATCATAAACACCTCCACAATCCCAGAAGACACTAAGCATGGAGTGATCAACACTCTCCTAAAGAAGCCGTTGGCCGACCTGAGCCAACTGGGCAACTTCCGTCCTATCTCCCTGCTCCCTCACCCAGTCAAAGTTATAGAGAAGGCCATCAGCAACCAACTCAGAACCCACCTCGAACAACACCACCAACAGGACAACACTCAATCAGGATTCATTAAAAAATACAGCAGCACCAAAACAGTAATCATTGCAGCCACTGACGACATACGGACCATCCTGGACCGAGGAGAAACAGCGGCCCCAAGCCAACGACACCCAACTCATCCTCTCCCTGACAGACAAGACAACCACCACCAGAGACAACTTCAGAAATTGCATGACTATGGTAGCAGAATGGATTAGAACCAACTTCTTGAAGCTCAACTCCGACAAGACCGAAAGACTGGTCTTCGGACACAGGATCTCTCCATGGGACACCATCTGGTAGCTGACCGAGCTTGGACCAACACCCACCGACCATGCCAGAAATTTGATGATCTTCCTGGTCATCAAGCTCAACATGACGGCACAAGTCAATGCAGTAAGGGCTGCCTGCTTCCACATCCTATGTATGCTACAAAAGATCTTCAAGTGGCTGCCGCAGAACACCAGACACACTGTCACGCAAGCACTCATCATAAGCAGACTCGACTACAGCAACACACTCTACACCAGAATCTCCAAGCAGCTCCTAAACAGACTTTAGATCATTCAGAGTGCCGCCGCAAGACTCATACTTCACCTCCTATTCCACACCCACATCTCACCCAGCCGCAGAGAGCTTCACTGGCTCCCCATTCACAAACGCAGCCAATTTAAACTCCTCATGCACACATACAAAGGCTTGCACAACACTGGGCCAGCATACATGAACAGCTGCATACATTTTCACCAGCCTGCCAGACACCTACACACAGCCTCACTCTTACTCGAACACCCCTCCGCATTCACAAGAGCAGAGCAGGAGGTCGCTCGTTCGCCTACATCGCACCCTGAACATGGAACAACCCCCCACAACACATCAGAGCCTCCTCACTTCTGGAGTTCTGCAAGAAGCTGAAGACCTGGCTCTTTGAATAACACTATGGGGACCACACGCCTACACACCCGCTCAAGTGCCTGGTTACCCTCATGGGTGATTAGTGCGCTAAACAAATTGACGTAACATAACAAAGCAAAATACTATCTCTTCAAAGAGAGTCTAACAATTATAGTTGTAGTGCATATCTACTGTCTTCACAGTTTGTTCGTGTGGACACAACACCAAAACCCTTGCCTACTACAGTAAGCTATGAGGTTCCATGTTAAAAA
Organism: Calotriton arnoldi; assembly: GCA_963921515.1. Classification (NCBI taxonomy): domain Eukaryota; kingdom Metazoa; phylum Chordata; class Amphibia; order Caudata; family Salamandridae; genus Calotriton; species Calotriton arnoldi. The sequence continues at coordinate 530,615 of CAWUFW010000037.1, read as the reverse complement.
ATATCTGCCTAAAGGATTCGGCACAGTGTAATAACAGTCCATCCTTAAAAGCATATTGTCTTTAACACATGCTTTTCACAATAAGTAAGTCAGGCCTGTTGGCTTTGTTATACCGTTTCATAATAAACAGCTCAAACCTACGAAATATGGCACAACGTTTTACAATGAACTAAAAAGATACCCTCGTTTACCATTGGCTTCACACCTTACCCAACACCGGCCTATTCAAGTGCATATAAACTGGCAACTATCAGGCATTGTTATATTCCAGAGTTAGGCCCATTTAGCGAAACAGCTTATTTCTTACATTGTCCTCACAAATAACATTTCCAGCTGTGACCTTTTGCACATATTTGCATGCACAACAATGTTGGATTAGTTTCTCTGAAACTAAACTTGTTTTTACATCTAGCTTCGCACAACATTATCACAACGCCCTGAACATCATGTACAAGGTCTCATTTCGCACTACGTGCAAATGTCATCACTGTCTTCATCCACAGGGCGAAAGGGCTATCCAGATATCCATAAAATCCCTTATCTAGGTGCACATCGCAAGGCTGCTTTCTATTATAAAAGATGAGCATCCCGATAGATTAGCAGAGGGGGCGCTTCAGCTGACACGAGGGTCCTTGCATGCTGAGAGATCACCACGCAGCGGACTTACATCTCGCGAGGGGTGTCCAGTTCGTGACCAAGATGGGCGCCTTCACTCTATCCCATCAGAAAATGGGGTTGGATCATCCCTTGGGGGAATTCTTGGCTCTACACCTACACACACTCTAGGTACACTTAGAGTAGGATTCACGTAGTAGGAGTATGCTAAATTACTGCCTTGTTTCTATGCCTGCATACATACATTGTTTAGCACCATGGTAGAACTATATCTACTATTTACGCTTTTGGTGCTTGTAATCACGTTTATCTGCTTCTGTTACTAATCATTGCAGCACACGTATTTTGTGCAAGAATAACTTTGGTTCAATAAACATTATTGAAAATGTCCCACTGTGTATTCTCTGTATATTTCTCTGAGAATAAGTGAGCATGAGTGACTGAGCGAAAGGTTCTGTACTGTTGCCACAATCACTGAGGGGTCAAGGTTGTCATGTTCAGTGGCTGCCAGAAAACCATTCTTTCCCTGGTAGGTTAGGTGGGCTTACGGTGGTACTGTGAGCTAGATGGTCTATAGGCCAACATATTCTGCGTGGGTGTCCGGAATCAGTCTTGATAACAAGCCCTTAGTTTATGTTGTCCAAACAATGTGCAGGTCCTATGGATTGGTAGGAACTACACAACAGCATGAAGTTAAAAAATTACAAATATGTAGAAAAATACAGCTCGCAAAATAACATACAGTCCCTCTCAACAGAGCCTAACAACAATTATCCGAGAGAAAACCTGCAAGGTTTGTCAGAGTGGGTGGTCACTGCCAAAATCATTGCAGACCACGGTAATCTGTGAGATTACATATAAAAAAATACCTATCTATAGCCCGTGACACAATATGATAACAATCAATTGTTAAGAAGCTTACTGGCTTTTAACAAATGCTTTTTGCAAATAATATGATTAATAAGTTAGACCAACTGCCTTTGTCATAACTTTGCATAATAAGTTGACCACACCGATACCATCAGACATAGTATTTCCCAATACCAGTCAGGTCCATTCCTTGTCACCAAAACCAACTCAGGCCCACAGTTTCGAACATAAGCTTTTCAGAGGGCAATCAGACACACAGTCATAAAATTTGAAAGGTGTGCAAACTTCCAATTGTCTAATAAAAATAATGTCTCTCCTAAGAGAGCCTAACCACAATTTTCACATAGCAAACCTTCTATTTTCAAAGTTTGTCACACAGAGTAATTAACACCCAAACCATTGCCTACTATTATATTCTGTGAGATACTTTGTACAAAAACACCCATCTGTAGGTTTTAATATAGAGTAGTAACAATCCACACTTACATGCCTATTTACTGTAACATATGCTTTTCACAATAAATGCGTCAGGCCTGGTGCCTTTATCATAACATTTCATAACAAACAGCTCAGACTTAAATCCATGATCATTGGCTTGCCACTCCCAACTCAGTTCTTCTGTATCAAATATAAGCATTGTCACAAGTTAAAAAGTGCAATACAAGCAGCCTTTTTACTGGAAGCACACACATTCAGCCCAATCAAATGCTGTACACGGGAACAGACGTGTGGAGCCTAAGTCCCTCTCTCAGTAGTACTCTGAAAACTATTTTTTGTTGATCACATAAGATAAGGCGATAGTTGCACTCTCAAGCCAGACCTAAAACTCCATGTAGATTAGTGTAGCCCTGGGCATTGCCGACTGCTTTCAAGCAAAAAATTGCACTCCAAAGTCTAAATTAAATTATAAAAGAGGAGGATGCTGAGTCTGTGATGCTTTCCTCGTGATTGCCCTCCTCCCATCTGAGCTGCTGACCAAAAATCCCAAATTATCTAGCTATCTAAGACACTTAAACAGCTTTACAATGTCATTTGTGTGCCTCTGAAAGTTCAAGCTCAGAAAGCCCTAATGCTGCTGGCTCTGGCAGCTAAATAAATAAACCAACTAATCATAGCGGAGGGGAACCATTTTTTCTGCACAAGCACACAACTTCTGCCCAATCAAAACATTTATTCCTGGCTACCAAACACGTGCCTGGGCCAGAGCCCCACTTTGTAGTAGTTCTACATGCTCTTATTTTGGTTGCTCACATTACGTCTGGCGAAGGCTGCGCTGTTAAGCCAGACCTAAAAATGGGCTCAATTGCAGAATGTTATTTAAAATGCATATAGCTGGCCAAGGGGTACACTTATGGACGAAGTTGTATGCGGTATGGCTGTTAAAATTTTGAACAGGGGGCTCTTGCACTTAACCTGCTACAATATTAATATCTTGTGGTTGTGGTGTATGAATAGAAAAACATAGTTTACAGATACATTGGGGGGGAAGAACAGAGATGGTGGCAGGGACAGACAAATGTGGATGAATGGATGAATTACAAATATAGAGCCATATATGATTTAATTGTTTCCAGGCACTGCAGATTGTGATACCCCTCTATTTTAAGGCATTGACCTTCCCATTGCTGTTCACAGAGGGTATGCACCTTGTGCACCAAAGACATCCATATTCTTATTTAGAGATCTCAGCAGTGATTCCAAGAACTGGCTTTTAGTGGATGGCTACGACTTCATGCAGTACAACTAGGTCCAGTTGCCAGCTGTCAGAGGACGCTGTACTTTCACGGCCAATGTCTGGGTGTTAACTGTCAGTTGTAAGCCCATACCTGTTCTATATGTACCAGCATAGTTTTGCAATATAGGAGAAATATTACAAAAAAAGATCTAGAAAATAACAGATGACAAGGTTTCTTTATTTCCAGAGTAAATGTAGACACGTTTTCCGGGTGGGAAGCAGCATTGGCAGGTCTGGCGATGACAGTGGCTGGAGCCTCCTGATTCCAGCATCACACTGATGGTGTTGATCCAGCGAGATATTAGCAAACAGCATTCATACACTAGATACTCACTTGGGCCCATACATTCATACTACGCTAATACTTACGCTGGGTTTATCAGTTGTTACTCTCTATCAAAATCCCTGCTACCAATTACCTTCTGATTGAAGAGTAATGACTTACCAATGAATCCTTTGCTAATTGGGAAGTTTAAAATGAGTGACATTCATTATAATACATAATCATGAAATAACCACTGAGTCAGAAAGTTTTTAAAATATTTATCTAAAGATTTAGCAGAGTAAAATACAGAGCCACATGGTACTTAATCGCAATACCCAAGATTAAGCATAGAAATGATTATTGCTAATCAATGACGGTGTTTAAAGAAGAGGAGAAGATAGAGACAGCAGCGCAACTAAAGGTTGCATTATAATTACCTAAGTGCGAGAACCAAACCCCTTAGCCAAGGAGTTGAAAGGATAGGACCCAGGAAGGATGAAGAGCAAAGACTTCCTCCAGGATCAGGACACGACCGGTGACCTCTCTACAACGACGCCTGCGTCGTTCCCCTCTCTGATACTCGGCTTCTCCTTGATTCTCCCGTGCCTTCCTTCTAATGGACTCCGCCGCCCCCTCCTCAGGACCTCTTCTGGACAGGGATTCAGTCTGCAATCGATCAGCTTAGCGGTCTGGAGCTCTTCCTGTCAGCATCTCCGCTCTCCTGTGCTTCAAGACTTCTGACTCTCGACCCTTAATTAACTAATTCTATATCTATTATACCCTTCTACGCCCATGTACCTCCCCTTAATGTTGCTAAAATATGGGGCCACTACTTCTGATTGGACAGGGACAGGAGGTGGATTCTCGCACCATGTTGATTTGGCCTAAATTGTAAAGCCTATTGTCTTTACGTTCCCACCCCTTCAAATTAATACATTCGCTTTATTTCCCACCCGTCTCATGACAAATGTAAACCAATTTTCATAAACATTGTATCGATGTGTGACAGGAAAACACTAGTACAACATCTTCGGCCATCAGGTTACGGCCTTGGACTTCGTCCAGGTTGACTTCATTTGGCAGGCACACAAGACACACGCGCAGAACCATTTGCCTCTCGAGTTTCAGGTCACCAACCCAGGCCCAAGTTTACGAACTAATAAAAGTGCAAGAAGAAAATATTAGAATCACAAATAAAATGTTTCACTGTATACCCACTATTTCTATTCTATTCCCAATTAAATATATATACTATCCCGCGTTAGTAGCGTTAGGAAACGACAATTTACTAATGACATGAGAGCAAGCTGAAGCATGTGAAAACATCAAGCAGCCATTTTAATGCACACTGCGCAGAAGCAGAAGTTTCCCACCAAGCAAAGAAAGACTTCACACCATGTGATATGGTTGCGACATGCGCATTGAGCTTTCCCGCGCATAGCGGCCATTTTGAATTACAAACAAGCGTTATTCATTAGTAAAACACATAGGCAAGCATCCCTTTCTTTTGTATCGTGAATGCAAAGGTTAGTATTAACAATACAAGTTTAATAAATTAATACTGTGAGGAGGATTGAATACAAGCAAGTTTCATTTATGAAACCTTGCTCCATCAATCCCTCTCTGATGGCATTTCTGAGCCATCAAAAACATTACCCTCAATCAGATGCCAACTTCTAGCAAATTACTTAATTCTCATCTTTACTCTTTCTATTTTTACAATCTCCTTTTAATTTCTTGTATAATTCACTTCTCCATTCTTCAAGTTCGATTTCATCTACCTTTCGTTTCTTTCCTCTTCCTGTCACCTTATACGTTCCATTCTTTTTACAACATTTGCACCATATTGTTATTGCCAAAATTATTCTTGCTATCCCTGCTAAGGGTACTAATATTTGGCCTATAAGTCCTTTCCCTATATTAGCAAACCAGGTTCCAATTGACGAGATACTATTTGTCAATCTTTCCCATACACTATCAACTTCCAGTGGTTTAAGTTCCTTCTCAAGTTTAGTTATATTCTGTATATACGTTCCAATTTCTGCACTCTTATCAGGAATATAAGTGCAACAATGTTTCGTCTTCAATAATTTACAGACTCCGCCCTCTTTTGCCAATATAATATCAAGAGCAAGACGATTTTGCATCACCATAGATCTAATCGCAACTATTTCTGCATTAATCATTAGAAACCCTCCAGCAGTATCCGTTGATAAACGATCAACTACTGTAGACAATTTACATATTTTCCTTGAGTTCAGAATTATTCCCACTGAAGGTATCAATGCACCAAATATATCACCTACAATTTCTGAAAAACTAGCTCTTTTACTACGTATTAATTCGCTATTGTTTTCATTGCTCTCAGTGTTTCTTTTTACGTGGTATATCTTTGGAAATACTATTCCAAAATAACAACTTCCATACCACTGTGCAGGAAGCCTAAAGTAAGCCTTATTCCACACACATAATATATTCCAGGAAAAACTGAATCTGTTCCTCCTTTGAGTCCCCAACCTCCAAGAATTAAAAAATTGTGATCACATTCACTGGTACCGATGAAAACATTGTTATAATCAGTCTTTAACCTATGAAGACAAATTTTCCCTGTCTTTACGAAATCCAGAGCCATAGCAGCTTGAGCCTTGCCAGGTGTGTAACTACCTTCTTTCTCAGCCCAAGGTGGTAAATGAGCCTTATGCTCTGAAGCTTTCTTTTGAAAATCTTGTCTTCTATCTTCTACTAAATTCAAAAATATCTTTTCTTCTTCAAGTAAAGAACATGTTAGATTGTGTCTATGTGCATGTGTTATGTCTATTGATTTCATTGTTAAGAACAATTCTCCCATAAACTGTGCGTCTTGACTACTAAGCACTGGGTTCATACTCTTGCAAATCGGAACCTCAGAAAATATCACATCTAAGTTTGAATAATAATACTGAAGTTTCCCTGTTCTATAAAATAAACTAGACAAAACACTACATGATATGCCATATGTCAGTGGTAAGTGATGGTATGTTAATCCTTCTGCTACTGATTCGGGTAACTTCATACAGACGTAACAATTACTAACTTTCATTGTGTCTACATATTGAAACAATAATTTTGTGAAAACGTTTAAACTAGTGTTGTTGTCAGCTACTTCATGATGAATTTCTGCCTCATCTTCTGCCATTAATTCTACTCTATTGCCCTTCATGTTTGCTGTCCTCCCTTTAGTTTCATTATTAATCGTTTTATCTACTATCATAAGGTAAGGAACTGCTACAATCAGGACTAACCATACTATAAGCACCATTACTAGACTACATATGCATATTGCACAGCATCTTCTACAACATTTCTGTTTTGGTCTCCCAGTAACTCTATCGTCAGGCATTTTTCGACAAGGAAGATTGCTCTTCTTATCGTTTCTTCTTTTCTTTAGCTTATTCTTTTGCTTAGTCAGGGTGGTCTTGTTTCTTCTTCGTACGTCAATTCTGCACTTGTTCCTTCGCCACCACTGTCACTTGATTCTGAGCTTTCAAAATCTTCAAGGATGATGTAAGTCCAGTCAGGACCCTTCAATTTGTTATTCACAAGTTTCAGTCTTTTGCTTCTTCTTTTCACAGTTTTATTTTCTTGTTCGGTTTGACTTGATACTTCAGGTACTTGATCTGGATCTTCACTTCTGGTTGTTATGTGGTACTTTACTCTTTTAATGACACTTGGCCAATGATCTCCTTTTCTTGTTTTCTTTGTTGGCACTGTTTCTTGGTTTTCGTCTTTAAAGATCTCGTTAATTTCACTGCTTAGCACTGTTTCGTGTTCTCCAATTACTGTGTTTCTTGTTTGCTCCTTTTCAGGTCTAATTGTTTTCCCTGTAACAGCTCCGCTGTGAGTTTCCAATAACTGACCTTGTTCTTTATTTATTTCTTCAAGTTCATGTTTTTCAAGGTTTTCTTCTTCTGTGTAGTCTTCTTGATCTAACTTGTTCTGATCAGGGCTTATTGCACTGTGAACTTCTGCAACCTGACCGGATTCTTCTAGACCTGTCTGTCCCTGATCAAAGTCTATTAGGTCTATTGAGTCCAGTTTTCTTTCCCTATCTGACCTTGTTCAGGATTTCTTAATGTCTTTTCTTCTTGTTCCTGAATTGCTTCTTCTTCACCTATCTGATCTTCTTCAATTTCTTCCAATTTCGCTTGACTTCTTGTTCTGTGGTATACTTCAGGAACTTCTACCACTGGTATCCAATCCTGACTTGTGCTCGGTTGTTCTTCTTCAGCTTCTCTGGAATCTCGAACTTGAGATCCTACAGCTGGGCAACCTTCAGCCTCTTCAGTGATTGGCGTTGTCTGAGGATTCTCTTCCTCGGGATCTGGTACTCTCTTGGTGTGACTTACATGGATCCAATTAGGAAATCCGGCACACTTCACTGCTGTATTCGTTGTCAGTATGACTTGACACGGTCTGCCCCATCTAGGTGATAGACACATTTCTCTGGTGTGATTCTTCACTACCACCCAGTCACCAGGATTCAGATCATGTTCTTGTTCAGGCTGCCTGGAAACTGCGTCTTCTCCAACCTGATGAGAGACAGAACGCACTAGGTCAGCCAATCCTTTGCAATAGTCCAAAACCATATCATCAGATATATTCACCAGTTTGTTTGTGGGAACATGCGTTTGTCTCATTGCTCTTCCCATCATTATTTCGTGGGGGCTCAATCCTGTGTTTCTGTCAGGTATACTTCTGAGTCCCATTAGAACAAGTGGCAATGCATCTGGCCACTCTAATGATGTTGATGCACACATTTTTCCCAGTCTTGACTTTATAGTGCCATTCAATTGTTCAACCACTCCAGAAGCTTCTGGACGATATGCACAGTGCAGTTTCTGTTTGATTTGAAATGCTTCACAGATTATTTGAATCACTTCACTGTTAAAATGTTTTCCTCTATCTGATTCCAAAGTTACTGGAAAACCAAATCTAGGAATGAGCTCTCGTAACAACAGTTTTGCAACTGTAATGCTGTCATTTCTCCTAGTAGGGTAAGCCTCCACCCACCTTGAAAACAGACACACTATGACTAGTACATATTTCAGCTCTCTACATGGTGGTAACTGTATGAAATCAAACTGAAGTCTCATAAATGGACCCTCTGCCTTTCCAATCTTTCCAAATCCAATTACTGTCTTCCTCCCCGGATTATGCATCTGGCACGTTAGACATCTCTGGCAAAGACTCTCTGCAACAGCCATGAATTTGGGATTGTACCAATTTTGTCTGAACAGCCTAATCATTGCATCTCTCCCTATGTGTGTGTCTCTATGATGCATTCTAGCCATTTGTGAGAGTAAACAGTCTGGCATGACTGGTCTGCCATCAGCACTGATCCATACTTCATCATCTCCTCTTTGGGAACAACCCACTTTAATCCACAAATTCTTCTCACTTTCATCAACCTCATCTTGCAATTTCTTCACCTCATTCCAAGTGTCAGGTGGCATATACAGCATAAGTTGGCAGCTGATTCCCATTCTTTCCACCCTCTTATTGACTGACATTCTGGTTTTGGCACAATGTTGAGCCACCAGATCTGCATATCTGTTGCCGACTACCACCCAGTCATCTCCTGACTGGTGTGCGGCACATTTCACCACAGCCAATTCTTTTGGTGATTGTATTGCTTCTAGCAATTCCCTTACAAATTGTCCATTTTTAATGGGGGATCCTGAAGAAGTCATGAAATCCCTCTGCATCCATAGTTGGCCAAAATCGTGCACAACCCCGTAACCATATTGGCTATCTGTAAATATGGTCACTCTCTGATTCCTCCCAATTTTGCATGCTTTTATCAACGCAATCAATTCAGCTACTTGTGCAGATTTGACTCCTGGTAAATAGGATGCTTCAACTATTCCAGTTAATTCACATACCGCATAGGCAGCAGTTAGTTTACCATCTTCATGTCTTTGACATGAACCATCAACAAATAGCTCCTGTCTGGCTTTTTAAGAGGCTGTTCCTCTATATCTGGGCGTGGTTTTGTGCATAATTCTGTAATTTGTATACAATCATGTTCATCGTCTTCGTCATCTTTAATTCTCTCATGACGTGGGTCTGGTAGTAAGGTTGCTGGATTTATTATAGTACACCTTACCATGTTCACATTTTCAGCACCCATTATGATTCTTTCGTATTTAGTCAGCCGACTAGGAGTAAGATGCTGAGTTCGGGTTCTTGTCAACAGAATGACAACTGCATGTGGAACATACACTTTTACAGGGTGTCCCATCACAATTGACTCACTCTGTTCAATGCTCAAACAAGTAGCCGCCACTGCTTTTAAGCATCCTTGCAATGCGGCTGCTACTGGGTCCAATGTAGCAGAAAAATATGCTATAGGACGTCTTTCTAGTCCATGTCTTTGAGTTAGGACAGAAAGTGCACAATTTTCTCTCTCATGACAGAACAATGCAAATTCTCTTTTATAATCAGGCATGCCTAAGGCAGGTGCTGAACATAGGGCATTTCTCAATTTTACAAAGGCTTCTACACTTTCATCCTCCCACTCCACAGGGTCCTTTGCTTTCTTTTTTGTCATGTTAATTAAGGGCTTAGCTAACATGGAAAATCTTCGTATCCATTGTCGACAGTAACCTACTATTCCTAGGAACATTCTCACTTGTCTTTGTGTTACAGGCATTTGCATTTTCTTTATTAAAGCTACTCTTTCAGCTGTTACTCTTCTTTTTCCTCTCTCAATTTGGTGTCCCAGATACATAACAGCTGTTGTACAGAATTGCAATTTTTCAGGTGAGACCTTATGCCCTTCTTCTGCCAAAAGATTTAATAATGCTATGGAATCAACCACACAGTCCTCTCTGGTGTTCGATGCCACCAATAAGTCGTCGATATATTGGACTAAGACTGAGCTTCCTGGCATCACTAGTTTTTCAAGGCACTTTTTCAGTATCTGGTTGAAAATAGAAGGACTTTCTGTGTACCCCTGAGGAACACGATTCCACACATAAACTTTGTTCTCAAATTTAAATGAGAAAAGATACTGGCTGTCTGGATGTAATGGTATTGAAAAGAACGCTTGACACAAATCAATTACTGTGAACCATCCTGCACTCCACGGAATCTGGTATAGAATTACTGCAGGATTTGGTACTATAGGACAACATGGTTCTACAATCTTATTTATTTTCCTCAGGTCCTGAACAATCCTATATTTTCCACTAGGTTTCTTTAATCCCATTATTGGTGAGTTACATGGGCTACTCATTACTTCTTTTAAGATATTTTGTTCTACCGTTCGATTTATTTCTTCAATGACTCCTGCTTTTACTTCTGCACTCATTTTGTACTGTCTGGTATTTGGGAAAATTGCACCTTCCTTTACAGTAATTTTAACTGGATCTATTTTGGCCATAAGTCCTACTTCCTTTCCGGTGAAATCCCATACTATGGGGTTTACTGTACCTTTTAATTCTTCTGGCAACTCATCTTTTGTTATTAATCGAAAACATTTCATCCACTTCTGTACCTTGTTTTGCAATCATAATTTTATATACATGGTCTTCATCTGGTGTCTGAACTGCCACACCATCCGGTGTGCAGAAAATGGTACAATTCATCTTGCACAACAAATCCCTACCTAATAAGTTTACTGGACTAGAATCACACACTACAAATTGATGCATTTCTCTGAAGTTTCCAATTTGAACTTCCATGGGTTCGGTAAGAGGTGTTCTAATCCGCTGATTAGTTACCCCCACTACTTGGATATTTTCACCAGAGAGAGGAAGGTCTGGAATGTCTGCTGTTCTCACAGTAGACCGGGTAGCACCAGTGTCCAAAAGGAAAGTAATATTATTACCTTTCACATTCCCTTCAACATATGGACCTGACTGATCTACCTGTAAGGATGCGCCAAGTATGCAGTGGCGGCTGGTGACATTTGAAAGTGGTGGGCGTAAAATTATTGTCGTACTACACTACGGCGAGCGAGCGACCTCGAACAAACCACGAGAAATTTTTTAAAAAAAGAGTGGTTAAATGGTGCATTTTCCAGCAAACGTGAGGAAGCAGGAAGGTTAATAAAGCAGGAGGTGCAGCCTGATGTAGAGGCCTCCGGCACCCGCTCCCTTTCTCCACCTTTTCATCCCTTTTGAATCTAAGACACTTACGTAACCTCTGCAAGCTTCCAGAATTTTCACAAATTTCCGCAAACGTTTCATTGGGGGTTTTGACTGAGGAGGAGATTGTACCCGATTTGGCAGGAAGAAAACTTTGTGTAGATATGCAAATAGTCCCAATCTATTTTAGAAGTTTGTGTGAGCCTACAACCCACTTTATAAAAGGTTCTCCACGTGGCCTATCCATGGTACCTTTCCATATTAATGGAGCCCATATTTTAGAGATTAGTTGCCTTTCCACACTTATATGGAATGCAGAGTGACAGAGAACATAGGCGGTCCAACAATCTCAGGTATAATGCATGTAATGCAACCTTTCGTACAGTGCTTACCACAAACCCAAAATGAACAAACTGCCTTCACCTTGTGTTTTGACAGTCTCTGGATGCAGACACCAGTTAAGGAAATCGGGAATGACATCATGAGTGGGCTGGTAAAGATGTGTTGGTTATGCTGTGAAGAAAATTAGGGCACACAGCCACTCCCTTACAACAAGACATATCAGGAACTCGAATACAAGAAAATATACAAGCATCACACAGCACCAAGCTAGGCATAGACGGAGAAAAAGTCAGAAGAGAGTGGCAGCTGGGGACAGGAGAAGACAGGGCTTCAGGACTCCAATGAAGTGTCACCATACGTTTCACTCCCACTAGTAACCCACATTCATAATTTTCTTATGACAATGTCCTAGTATTCAATATGTGAAAATATGTCATATGTTACTGTATTGCTGTGAAGTCTGGGCTGGCGTAGCCGACTCACACTACACTCCGGCCCTGCACTGTCCTGTGCTGCTGTGGGGGTCCTGTCTGTCACCCCTATGTCAGTCTAGTGTTTCCAGGGGGTCCCGACATGACGTGATGCCACTCAACAGAAGCAAGATGCTGTACATACATCTGTGGGCCGTGCGGTCCGTTCCACCACACTTCGGGCTCCAGTGTCCGATGCCGGCTGTCGAGGCACATGCCTTAAGACGTGAACCCGGCCCTCTCAATGTTTCTAGGGCTCCTCGCAGAACCTGAAGTTTCATTCATACATTCAGGTATGGCTGCGAGGTCTACACTCCTTTCGGTTCATGTGGGAACGGTGAAAGGCTCCAGAATCCCCCCTAAAAACAGTATTGTATTCTGAATATTTACGAAAACAGTGAACTCGTGGCGGTTGGGCTAAAACGCAGTGCACGACCCCTACCCAACTGACGTGGACGGGTCTCGGGTACACACGTGGGCAGCCGCGGCTCGCAGTACTCGCGGGGGGGGGTATGGTCGCGCGGGGGTGGGAGGCCGAGGGAGAATACAAAATTTAGAAAACTTACCTGACCGCCTCTACTCCTGGTCCGCGTTGCAGCAATGGCGCCTCTTCGATCAGGAGTGGAGTGGCAGCCCTCAGCCAATCCTGGCACTGCTGCAGCGCCAGGATTGGCTGAGGGCACGGTTACTCTTCGCCCGCCGCCTGCCCATTAGGAGACCGAGGGGCTCCTAATGGGCATGCGCAAGCCAGTGGAAACACAAGTGCGCATGAATGGGCACGGGCGAAGCACTCGCTCACCTTCCCCACTCATGCGCACTTGTGCTGCTGCCTGTCCCTGGCTGGTCTGCAATGCACGTCCAGTCAACATGACGCCGGATCGCCCACCCCTTCAGACTCTGAAGGGGTGGGCGGTCCGACGTCATGCTGACTGACATGATTGTCAGACTCAGTTCTCTCGATGACGGCATCTCTGAACTTAAGTAAACTAAGTTCAGAGATGCCGAGGGAGCTGCGGGCACGGGCGGGGGGGGCAACGCCCCAACGCCCCCAATGGACGCACCGCCCCTGCAAGTATGCACTCCTTCTTCCCCTCTCCTAGGCACCGTCATGGACTGTATTGACAGAAATCGTCCTGCAAAAGAAATTGTGATGTCATATAATCATTCTTACCACTTCCTCCTTGATATCCGATGTCTGTACCATGCTTTGCTCTGCTTACATTACCCTGAATAGGTGCAGGTGGCAACTGACTCTGAGGATTTGCACCCTGCTGTGAGTCATTCTGCGTCTGTGGATTTAAATTTTGATTTGGGCCATTATTATTCTGAATCTTTTTACATTCATCCTTCCAATGCCCCAATTTTCCGCATCCATGACAAGGAAATTTCTTTTTAGCTTCTTCTCTACTCATTCGTCCTCTAAATTTTCCACCATTCCCAGTATCACCATTCGTTCCAGAATCTTTTCCTTGATTTTCACTCGGATTTTCCAAATTAATTCCCTGTTTCTCAGCCATTTTCACCTGTGCCCACATCACTTTTTCCTGCAATTTCTTATGTCTATCCTCAATATCGTCTCCACAATATTTTGCATACTTCAGAATCTCATCTATGGGCTTTCCCTGCCAACACAGCATATGCTGTTTAATCATCTGACACATTTCTGGCTTTAAACCATAAACAAATCGATACACAAACTGACTCATGTTTTTGTCTCCAATGGCCTCAAATCCACTATACTGTTTAAATACCTGCAATAGACGCTCATAGTAAGAATGTACTGATTCATTAGCTTCTTGGGTAGTTCGATCTATTTTTACCCAATCTGTTTCTTTCGGTGGTATTTTCCCTTTCAGGTAAGTTATCACTTGCTGATACTTTTTCATCACATCATTTGACGGGGCACCTGTCTTCGGATCGCTAGGATATTCATCACTAGGCCAATCGACTGTAGTTTTACAATCTGTCCACAAATCGGCAGGTACCACTATGTCAAACAAACCATCCAAATCCTTCAACAATACCTTTGACACCTTCACAAACCTGTCAACCTGCTTGTACCATTCAATTGGTTTTTCTCTCAATTTTGGAAAATGATTGGTAAATGACAAAATATCCTGTCTGCTCCATGGGACATGTACATATCCTCCTCCCGCAACTTCTCGCATGGGATACATTTGATCTGGTTTCCCTGTTTCCTTCATCACATATTCTGATGCTGTTCTACTTGTTCGTGCTTCTTCCTTTTGCTTGGCCCACCTAGTTTTCCATTTATCTAGGTCTCCCCATTTTTGCCAAACTAACATTAATTCTCTTATTTGTAATTTTCTTCCAGAGGCATTCATATTTTCTAAATCTTTGTCTGAAAATTCTGCTCTATAGGGTTTCTGTAGTACCTTTGATCTCCCTATTTCTATTCCCATCTGTAGTGCTAAATTGGATAATTTTTCATGGAATATCCTTACATTTCTGGTGATGCTCCTACACAGGAACAATAATTCTTCTTCATCATAGGTATTTAAGCGTTCTAGTCCTACATTTCCTGCTATTATTTCTTCTAATTCGACTTTCAATTTATGAATGTCCATTATTTTCGGAGGTGTGCACTGTTTAACTGACCCTTGTACCCATCTTTCTAGATCTTCAGGTGTTACTATGGTAGCACTTTTTGCTCCCGATGAAGTTATTAAACTTACATCTTTTGAATATCCAGGTACATCTTTTCTTGGAGTACTATTTACAGAACCTCGAATAGGCAAGTCCATAAGTGATATTGTGGATTCACAGTCACTAAATTGATCCTCAATTATAACTGGAGCTTCAGGTTTGGGATTATTCACAGGAGTAGGTGTAAGTATCGGTGGAGGACAGCTTCCCTGAGTACCATATAATGGAACTACTGGACCAATTGTTACAGGTATGGTCAATGAATCAGGATGTACTTTTATCTGAGTTATTTTCTGTATTAATTCTGTTCTGGTCTTTTCTAGGGCTTCTTTTTCTTTGTCATGAAGTATTCTACTATTGGTGAATTCATGCATTACCTGTGGCACTAATGGAGTTTTTGGTGGTGCACTTGGGGTGCATCCACTTGTCCCTTCCTGATATGGTGGGGGGTTTCTTAACATTTTCTCCATAAATTCGTCTTCAGACTCCTCATTTCTCATTAAATGTTTTGTCTTTTCTGTGCACTTACTTCCTAATTTCTCCTCTGCTGAGAACAATGGATATAATCCTTCTGTAATCATTGCCTTTCTCCATTGTTTCATCTGACCGTCCCTAGACTCACGTATATATCTGGGAAAAATCCTGGATAACTCCTATTACTTCTAGATCTATCCCGCTCAAATGCCTCGGTTTCCCATTCTTCTAGAGCTTTGTACTGAGTTAATCTAGGTCTGGGTTCGAAGTCATTCATCCTCAATCTCAAATTCTGAAGAATTCGCCCATTGAACGTGCCATTCTCGGGAAATGCTAGTATTCCATCATTTTTGGTATATTCTATCCAATTCTCCATCCATACACAAGTATGATAACCTCTCTCCATCATCATGAATGAAGCGGGCGTTTTAGCTGGTGGAATAATAATTCCTTCTCTAGTTTTGAGTGGTTTATCCTTTTTAAAATAGTTCTTAATCTTTGCAGAAAGGACATTTTTCTCTTCTCTCCGTACATTCTATCTAATCTTCGGTGTACAAAATTATATTCTGCAAAACCTAGGAATCTCCTATCCGGACGAGTTCCTGTTAAAGTCGGATCGCGTTTTTAACATGCAATCCTTATCCACTAAGAATTTCGCTTCTATAATTTTGACCAATCAAGTGTTTGCTATCTTTTATTTCCGAGCCAATCCTTGCGCGGCCTTTTGGTGACGTTTATCTGTCAACCCCTCCTTTACAATCTGCTCTTTCCTGTCCTTGCTGGTTCAACCAATCCCAGCGCGCACCTGTGAGCGTCAGTACTACTCCTGACTACTGACCCCTCCTTTACAAGGGTTTTCCACACCCGCTGTTTCAACCAATCCCAGCGCGGCGTTTTTGTGACGTCAGCTCCCTCTTCGGCAACTGACCCTCCCTTTACAAAAATTTACGCAAACTTATTTTCTCTATAAATCTTAATTAAATTTCAGTAACAACATAAAACATTCGCTATCGTGCCAGTTTCTCTAAAATAGAAAAGATAGTTTTCTCTCACACTTAGTAAAACCTTTCAGTTTACTAAACATACACTAAGAGTAAACACTTCCGTCTACTCTTCACACAAGCTCCAGAAGTACCTGTTACTTCTCCAATGTTACCCTTTCTAGGTGATATAACATCAAATTTTCACCAGCGTACTCTTTTGCTATTACTCACACGCATAGAATCCCTAACGAGTACTGAAAGTCCTGCTTAACTTTTCAGTACTAATTCTGCCTGACAGATAACCTCACTGCAGTATGGCTTCCACTTACCATCCGCTATTCCTTTTACCCGGGGTATTCTGGACAACATAAAACAAAACTCAAAATTTAAGCGGATGTTAGTTCATAAAAATACAAATAAAATTCTCATTACCCAATTAACAAAAAGTAACCATCCTCTGATAACCAGAAAACTGATCCAGCGCGATATTAGCAAACAGCATTCATACACTAGATACTCACTTGGGCCCATTCATTCATACTACGCTAATACTTACGCTGGGTTTATCAGTTGTTACTCTAGATCAAAATCCCTGCTACCAATTACCTTCTGATTGAAGAGTAATGACTTACCAATGAATCCTTTGCTAATTGGGAAGTTTAAAATGAGTGACATTCATTATAATACATAATCATGAAATAACCACTGAGTCAGAAAGTTTTTAAAATATTTATCTAAAGATTTAGCAGGAGTAAAATACAGAGCCACATGGTACTTAATCGCAATGCCCAAGATTAAGCATAGAAATGATTATTGCTAATCAATGACGGTGTTTAAAGAAGAGGAGAAGATAGAGACAGCAGCGCAACTAAAGGTTGCATTATAATTACCTAAGTGCGAGAACCAAACCCCTTAGCCAAGGAGTTGAAAGGATAGGACCCAGGAAGGATGAAGAGCAAAGACTTCCTCCAGGATCAGGACACGACCGGTGACCTCTCTACAATGACGCCTGCGTCGTTCCCCTCTCTGATACTCGGCTTCTCCTCGATTCTCCCGTGCCTTCCTTCTAATGGACTCCGCCGCCCCCTCCTCAGGACCTCTTCTGGACAGGGATTCAGTCTGCAATCGATCAGCTTAGCGGTCTGGAGCTCTTCCTGTCAGCATCTCCGCTCTCCTGTGCTTCAAGACTTCTGACTCTCGACCCTTAATTAACTAATTCTATATCTATTATACCCTTCTACGCCCATGTACCTCCCCTTAATGTTGCTAAATTATGGGGCCACTACTTCTGATTGGACAGGGACAGGGGGTGGATTCTTGCACCATGTTGATTTGGCCTAAATTGTAAAGCCTATTGTCTTTATGTTCCCACCCCTTCAAATGAATACATTACCTTTATTTCCCACCCGTCTCATGACAAATGTAAACCAATTTTCATAAACATTGTATCGATGTGTGACAGGAAAACACTAGTACAACATCTTCGGCCATCAGGTTACGGCCTTGGACTTCGTCCAGGTTGACTTCATTTGGCAGGCACACAAGACACATGCGCAGAACCATTTGCCTCTCGAGTTTCAGGTCACCAACCCAGGCCCAAGTTTACGAACTAATAAAAGTGCAAGAAGAAAATATTAGAATCACAAATAAAATGTTTCACTGTATACCCACTATTTCTATTCTATTCCCAATTAAATATATATACTATCCGCGTTAGTAGCGTTAGGAAACGACAATTTAGTAATGACATGAGAGCAAGCTGAAGCATGTGAAAACATCAAGCAGCCATTTTAATGCACACTGCGCAGAAGCAGAAGTTTCCCACCAAGCAAAGAAAGACGTCACACCATGTGATATGGTTGCGACATGCGCATTGAGCTTTCCCGCGCATAGCGGCCATTTTGAATTACAAACAAGCGTTATTCATTAGTAAAACACATAAGCAAGCATCCCTTTCTTTTGTGTCGTGAATGCAAAGGTTAGTATTAACAATACAAGTTTAATAAATTAATACTGTGAGGAGGATTGAATACAAGCAAGTTTCATTAATGAAACCTTGCTCCATCAGTGTCACAGTTGAGGTTCTAGGTCACGAGCACTGTAGGTCAGAACTGCAGCGCTCTTGCAGGCTTACTTCTAAGACCAGAGTCAGAAGAGGGGTTTAAAACCATAAGTTAGGGGCAAGTTGAGCCTCTTTGTACCGTGATCTCAGCCAGGCTGAGGATCCTCACCCTCAGAGGCGCCTTCCCTCAACCACCCATCCTGTTATTCCATTTGGTTGATGAAGGGTGCATTCTGTGGTATGATAGGCTCTGCGCCATTTGTTAATGATGTTCGTTTGGTCACTTTGTAGTATTGGAAATAGTGGTTGATCCATTTTAGGAGGGGTGTATTGTACTTTTACATTTTTTACACCCCTGATTTTGTCAAAATGTAGATATTGAAGATAAGCATTTAAATCGTTTCGATCTACTTTTGAACCAGTCCATGTGTGGTTTCCACAGTGCACGTCACCACCAACCCCTGTCTGTCATCAGCCTTATGGTCTTCAGGGTGGGTTGGTCGAGTTCTGGATAGTGATGTCAAGGTCCTAATAGTTACACAGTATTGTTTCTGGAGGGCACTTTGCACACTCTCGCATATCATTCTTTTGCAAATTATTTTCATTTCTACAAGTGTTCTTGGGCCATCGGGTTTTTCCAGTGGTCTTCACAGTGACAGCGCTAACCCCAAATATCCTTCTGCTTTTTGTAAGTAACCTCCTGTATGCGCAGTGCATGCAATTTCTTTTTCCTCCAATAGGAATGTTTAACGAATCAAAGGTTGTGCTGTTCCAGCTAAACATATTTGCTTTTCACAACCATTCTCTTCTTAACAAAAACTCTCCAATAAAGAAGCAGACATAGCAATATAATTCATTTTAATCAGAGGAGCAGGGGGTTTAACAAAGAGAAATTCATCCTCAACAACCCAATATATGTAAATTAATTTTATTAAGACACGGAGGTAGGAGCCTCTGGTTCATTAAAAATATGGAGAAAATAATGAAGCGGCCAACCATCAAGGAAGATGGCCGCACACTAGCGCGGCTCCGGCAGCACTCGCCCGATAACATCATAATCCGTCCACTCATCCGGAGCTGCGTGAGCCAATATTGCTTGCAGCATTATCGGAACTCAGTCGGAATGACTGGAACCTAAAACTGGCTAAATTGAGTAACTGCTGGCTGAGATCTGCCTGAGTGCAACATACAGAGGCCCTGCGGAGAGGCCTGGTGGAATAAGACGACACGCATGAACGCCGCGCACTCGGACGATGGGAGTAGCGGAATCGGCGGATTGAGAGCACTGGCACTGTTTCCAGTCCTTGCCCTGCGCAGCTGACATTGAAGATTGGGCGGGCCTGAAGGTACGGGACCTGAGGTCGGACGGCGGCGCGGGTGATCTGAAGAAGGGGCACCTCTGTAGCGGCGTTCGTCGGAGCGCCGAGGTGGAGACAACGAGCAAGCTCTACCACCCGAATAAGCTGCTGGTCACAGCGGAGCCTGAACCCAGAGCCGGAATAGGAAAACGGCTGGCAGTTTGTGCCGGCTCCGTGTCGTCACTGGTGCAGGATCCCGCCGAGCTGAATTGTGGCGTCTTCAGGGCTGGAGACCGCGACGATCGAGAGTAAGGAGCGGGGGGGGAGGGGAGTGCAGATCGGTAACACCATCAGCTGCCATCCTGAACTGATTAACTCCACTGAATGCGGTGGCCGCGGACGCCGACCTGCTAGACAGATCGAGGTGCCCTGTAGTGGGAAGAAGGGGCCGTAACACTGGAGCAAGTGCCATCTGACCCAGAGTGAGGAAACTATAGGACTGCAGATTGGGAGTCACTGCAGCCAATCAGTGGAGAGGCCTGCGCACAGACGGCAGAAGTCATATTGGGATCATATTCAGGTATGGAGGTTGGGAGTTGCACCGCCCCCCGCAGCACACAACGACTCATTAACTTGTGCGCTCCCGACTGCAGACCTTTCGAAAATTCAGGCATCCCACAAGCGGGGAACGTACTTGTGAACGAGCTTGGGGCCGCGACGTAACAGAGGAGCACAGGAGGTGCGCTTGATCACCCCCCTGGTTTCGGTAAAAACCGACAGGCCGACGAGGGCCTGTGCCCCGGGCAGGCGGCGGGGAGTAGCCGACCAGGGCTGGTTGCCCACATGGCCCCGGTACACATCGAGGTCCAAGATGGCCGGAGGAAGAGGTACAAACCAACGCTACAGATGAAGCTAGAGAAGTATGCCTGGCAAAAGGGATTGGGCGCACAAGAGAAAGATGTGGAGGAAGTGCCCGGGATGCAACATGGGCCAGATGGACAGGCAGAGCTGACCCTGCAGGACATAATGGCAGCAGTCAAAATGGTACGAACATCGTTGGAAACAAGAATGGACTCTGTCTCGGCGGAAGTTTCTCTGATTAGGGCTGACATGCAGAACATGAATGCTAGAATAAAAGAGATAGAGACAACATCCACTAAGCTTGCCAAGGACACGCCTGCTCTAAAAAAATAAGT
Organism: Calotriton arnoldi; assembly: GCA_963921515.1. Classification (NCBI taxonomy): domain Eukaryota; kingdom Metazoa; phylum Chordata; class Amphibia; order Caudata; family Salamandridae; genus Calotriton; species Calotriton arnoldi. Next base: position 509,509 of record CAWUFW010000037.1, on the reverse strand, counting down.
TGAAGACCTCCAGGTTCGCAGTGAACGAATGGAAAGTCAACTTGGTGATTATGAAGGAAGGGCGCGCCGTAACAACGTTCGGATCCTAGGCGTACCGGAACTAGCAGAGGGGCAGGCCATGGACTTGTTCGTCGAGGAGCTAGTAGTGAAGCACTTACAACCCAAAGGTCTGTCAAAATTCTTTACGATCGAAAGAGCAAATAGGGTGCCTGGGGGAAGGCCAAAACCTGGATCACCCCCCAAGCCCATAGTAGCACAGGTGCTTAACTACCGTGACAGAGACAATATACTGCAGAAGGCACGAACTGCACCTCCAGTAGATTTTGAAAATAGCAGGATCAATTTTTTCCCTGACTTCACGCTTAAAGTTCAACGTCATCGACGTAGCTTCCTCGAGGTAAAAAGAGCACTGAGAGAAAAGGAGATCAAGTATGCAATGATCTTTCCTGCTAAACTCTGAGTTGAGGCAGAAGGGAAGGTGTGGTTCTTCAACAGCCCAGAAGACACATGGGACTGGCTCGAAGGATGGCGCACAGTGCGGAAGAAGAGCCAAGCCGACCAGCGGAGATGGCCTGATCAGACCCGGGCGGACGGCGACACAGCGGCGTCAGCAGGAGAAGCCCCCCTGGAGGATGGTAACAATGACTAAACACATTACGTTCACGGCTGGCCTGGATTGGCGCACTTCAGTGACGCTCTTTTTGCTAACTGTGACGCTGGCTTAACAGGAAAGTTACGTATGACGCCCATAACAGACTGAAATGCATGTTTCTCAGCAGGCCGTCGTGCGGATTGCGATTAATCTGGGACTGGTTCTAACTGCTCACGTAAATGGCATTGGTTCGCGCAGACATTTGATGGTTATCAGGTGCAGGGTTGGACCACGCACCACTACACTTTGGGGGTGTGCGATAGGCACTCTGCAGAGTTGGGGAGGCGGGGGGTTTATTTCCCACCATGCATGGAGGCAGGGAGGGGGGGTGGGGTAGGGAATGTTGCGGGGGGCAGGATCTTGTTAAATGACACCGCCATTAGTGCAATGGGGACCTGGGACAGTTCACTGCTCAGACCTCAGTGGGATAGGGAGTGGGGACAAGGGAATTTGTTAAGTTCTACACATAGTTTAGATGACACTTACACGAGATGTCAGGAAGAGCACAGGGACCTTTTCACACCAAGCATTGACAAACAATTGCTGTTAGAGGCCGGAGTATTGTCTGCATCACAAGGTGATCACGTGCCATCTGCTGGGGCTCCATCACCCGAGAAAGATTTCATGAAGTGTAGGAATGGGGCCAACGTTAAAACAGGGCATTAGGCTGTTGTCCTGGAACGTAAACGGACTGGGCGACAAATTAAAGAGGGGCATAGTATTACAATACGTAAAACGTCATTCACCAGATGTGATCCTCTTGCAGGAGACTCACTTAATAGGCAACGCTTGTAAAGCAATGAATAGGTGGGGATACCAACTAGTGGCTCACTCAGCTTTTAGCTCTGGGTCAAGGGGAGTCGGAATAATGGTAAAAAAGGATTTCCAGATGGCAATTGACGTATATGGACAGACAACCTGGGTAGGTTTGTAGCGGTCTCGGGAAGATGGGAAGGTCGTATATTAAATCTGATGTCAGTGTATGTGCCGCCGGGCCTCCAAGTATTAGCTTTTAAGGACCTGGGGATCTCCTGTTAACCCTCCCCGAAGGGAGATTGTTAGTTGGCAGGGACTTCAACTCAATTGTGTCAGGAAGCTTAGATCGGTGCCCACCGAAAGAGTTGCTGCCTTCCCGTACACAGATCCACGATTTTCTGGGGGCGATGGGGCTGGTTGACGCCTGGCGGGCACTCCACCCAACGGATGCGCAATATACGTTTTATTCCGGAGCCCATAATAGTCTGTCTAGAATTGATTACGTTATTGTGCAGGCAGATCAACTGGCGCAAATTAGGGAGGTGCGTCACTTGGCGAGGGGCATTTCGGACCACTCCCCAGTCTGGGCTCTTGAGGAGATTGAGGAACCACGGGTGGGCAGAACAGCCCCGATAAACCCATGGTACCTGAAAAATCCGCTAATTAGAGACAAACTCATAAAAGAATTTGCGCTTTATTATCAAGAAAATGAGGGCTCAGTGGAGTCTGCGCGGAGACTGTGGGAGGCCTTCAAAGTGGTGATTAGAGGGTATGCAATCTCCCTGATTGCCGGTACCCGGAAAGAGAAACCCGCACAATTAATAAGTTTAGAAACAGACATACTGCATCTGGAGAGGGATATTCAGAACTCACAATCGGAGGAGACCAAACACTTATTGAGGATGAAAACGAAAGAGTACACAGCCCTTGTTACGGATGCTGCCAGACTGCAGTACAGGGCAACACTTAGTAGAATTTATGACGTTGGCGATAAAGCCGGGAAGCTGTTGGCATAGTTAGATCGCCGTGAACAAGCTAGTAGACTGGTGGTAGAATTGACAGGAGACTCCGGTCAACAACTAACTGACCCACAGGAGATCGCGGACGAATTTGGGAATTACTATAAACATGTTTACAAATCCTGCACAGCGTCCACAGAGGCGGAGGCAGACTCCCTGCTGTCTGATATGCCCCTACCTACTCTCTCTGAGGAAGACCGGGCTAACCTAGACAGTGAACTAGCAAGTACAGAGGTAGAGAGGGCAATAAGAGACCTTCAGGCGGGGAAGGCGATGGGCCCCAACGGTTTGCCGATCGAATTGTATAAGGTGGCCCCGAATAAACTAGCACCATACCTCACGAAAATGTTTTTGGAGAGTCGTGAGAAAGGAATTCTTCCGGAAGAACAAAGAAAGGCCACCATCGTGGTCATCCTTAAAAGTGGGAAACCCAGGGACAAGTGTCCGTCGTATCGGCCTATCTCCCTGCTTAATGCAGAGGCCAAGATCTTAGCGAAGTTATTGGCTACTTGCTTGCTCCAAGTTATAGTAAAGCTCGTGCATCCAGACCAGTCTGGATTTATGCCAACACGTAACACGTCGTTAAATCTTTGACGCCTCCACGGAGTAATGGGAAGGCTGAACACGTTGCGGGAAGATGCTGTGGTGGTATCCATTGACGCCGCCATGGCGTTTGACACGATCGAGTGGCCCTATATGTTCGCAGTCTTAAAGAAATTCGGATTCGGCCCGGAGTTTTTAAGCTGGGTCCACCTTCTATATACGGAACCATTGGCCCAAGTTGTAGTGAATAATCAGAAGTCCCCAGTGTTTACTCTCTCGAGAGAGAGGGACTAGACAGGGGTATCCCCTCTCACCGCTGCTCTTCGCTCTAATGCTGTAGCCTTTGGCGATGTGGATCCGGAAGGATCCGGTTGTGAGGGGTCTCCGGTGGACGGAGGAATAGGAGGACAGCATCTCCCTGTACGCTGACGACATTTTATTGTATATGGCGTCACCCAGAACATCACTAAACAGGGTGCTGCATATTATCACTAATTTCGGGAAATATTCGGGTTAGTGTATAAATTGGACGAAATCAGTCATCTACGTCCTCTGTGGCAAATTTCCCCCCCTACCCAACGGATATTCCATTATTGAGGCGGTTGATGGGTTTAGGTACCTGGGGACTTACATCACCAGCGACCCGACAAGTTTTTATGACCACAACCTCTTACCTCCATTACAGAGACTCAAAACTGACGTTACCCACTGGAAGACACTCCCACTGTCACTGTTGGGACGCGCAGCACTCTTTAAAATGATGTCCCTACCGCGTTTCTTGTATGTATTGCAGAACTCTCCAGGCCCGGTCGGCTCAGAATACTTTAGTGCTATAGAAAGCTCCCAAAGGGAACTTTTGTGGGACAGTAAGCCACCTCGAATTTCCACCCAGAAGCTTATAAGGGGATGGTGCGATGGAGGAATTGGCCTCCCGGACATTAGAAGATACTACTGGGCTGCACAGTTAGCAGCCATCAATCAATGCATTTATAGGCCCCCAGCAGACCCGGGATTCCAGATGGATAGGTGGTTGCTCCCTGAAGGGGATTGTACAAGAGTGCTGTATACTAAGCCCGCCAGGCTGAAGCTGACCGGCCCCACCGTGCACGCTATTCACATATGGCGAGCGGCGACCAAGAGCCTGGACTGGGAGGGGCGGATCACATGAGCCACCCCTCTCTGGGACACAGAGATGTTAGGTAACCTGCGTAAAACTAAGGGCTTTGACCGATGGGACGTTATCGGAATCTCCAAGGTCGGTGATTTGTGGAGGGCGGGAGATGTAGTCCCCTTCACACAGCTGCAGTCTGAGTATGAAATGGCAGGTACAGAGCAATTTAGGTATCTGCAGATACGGCATGCATTACGAATGATAATCCCCAAAGGGGAATCCCTTCCAGAATCCTCTCCACTCGTCCTGGACGAATACATGCCGTGGAAATCCATTTCCATGACATATAGGAAACTAATTAATAACATGTCGGACCCCTTGATCCGGATCCGGGCTCGATGGGAACATGATGTGGCTGGCATTGAGGACGAAGAATGGCTGGAGGCCTTGGCCTCCCCTAGGGAGACTGCCATCTCCTCCAGACTCAGATTGGTACAACTAAAAATCCTCCACAGAATGTATCACTCTGGCACAGCACTAGTGAAGATGGGCTATAGGACCGATTCTGGATGTGTGCAGCGATGTGGGAAGGAGGGCACCTTTGTGCATACCATCTGTGAATGTGTACACATTCAGAAATATTGGCTGGGATTGATAAAATGTATGGAGGAAGTAACTGAAGTCAAAATAGAATCTACTATAAAGTTGTGTTTATTGAACATATGGGGTCCCACAGATCTGAACAGCGAAGGGAGGATTTGGGTAACGCTGGGTAATTTGATTGCGAAACGAAATATTGCCAAAATGTGGGGAGCCCAAGAGACGCCAACACCTTCAGAATGGCAGACGGGCATGGACTGGTGCATTTTGATGGAGCGAACAATCTAGGAATCAAGGGGGTGCCCCAAAAAGTGGACTCAGATATGGGGGAAATGGAACGATTTTAGGGGAGGAATCTGCGAGCCCCCGCGGTTGGAGCAGGACCGGGACCCTTTGCAACTTGAGTAAAGTTTGGCTCAACAACTTGTTGTACTATGTATACGTGCGATGGTTTGTGACCAATTGTAATGATGCAGACATATTCCTCACAGATAATGTTAATGACATGATTGTATGTGTATGTGGTCATCAATAAAAAGTTTTTTAAAAAAAGAATATGGAGAAAATACGACAAGCCGCAGGATATATTGTATGTGCAAGGCAACTTAAAGCAATTGAAAAGTGGATTAGAATATTCAACGTTATGCGCATCTGGACATAGAGCAACACTGCTCTCAATGTTCTGCAAGCCATGTACACATTACTGCTCTAGGCTGCGGTCCAGGCAAAAAATGTGGATCCTATCTGCCTTCCATTTGTAAGGGCACTTAACCCAATCCTTAAAAAAAGTTGTATGGGTTATTTTTACCTCTCAAGTTGTCACGCCCTACAAAACATCTTAAACATCCTAAACGTAACAATCCGCCATACAAACTCAGAGTGAAGATACATGCCATATTTACAAAATTACAGAACACGTTAGCAGTCCCCTATCACAGAAATATATCACACAATTAATTACCGGGTGTAATCGCTTGAGCTATTCGTCCCACTTGCCTGCAAAGAAAAATGCAAGGTGGGCTCCTCGGCATTTGGAGCATCACGTTTAGGCCAGGCTGAGGGAGGCAATGCATTGGTACAATATCGCTGCCAACAGGTAGGTGTTTTCCACCACTGGCACCTATCCTGGGCATAGTGGTCAGTAGTACGTGCTTGAGCGATTTCAGGAATGGGTTTAAATGCCCAGGTCTGGCTCATTTTAACCTCTTTGTTACTGCAGCTGCCCCCACATGCTAGGTCGCCACCTGCCACCAGAAGCTCACCACTGCAGATGCAAGCAACTGCTACCACATGCTCTATGGGTGATTTTTCTCCGGGGGAGGGGGAGCCCCACAATTTTACAGAGGAAGTTTAATATGTTCTATTTTGCCTATTCTTCAGGTGAAGTGGTATTGGATCTTACTTTGAGACATGATGTTCAGTGTGCAGTAGGGATCCGTGACAAATAGTTGACCTGCTTGGAGACAATGTTGCCTTGAGTCATCCATTTGTGAAGGACCTCGGAGCATTGGGCTGGTGACTTGGTGAAAGGTGCTTTGCCTGTGTGGCTGTGGGTATCTTCCACATAGGAGTAAGCCAAGAGGATACAGACCTACATGGCCTTCAGGGTAGTACATTGGCAGGGCTGATCTCAGGATAGCTGATTTTGGTTAAAAAAAACGGAGTCATGGCTCCTGGGTTATGAATGTTAGTGATAATGAGACCTAGAACATATGCGCTGTGTCCCTATTGTTAGAGCAAGTGTAGGTGCGCTAGTCCTGAGACTCTGATGTTTAATTTACCAGATTGCGGCTCCCCATTTTGTGGCAGATAGCTTCAGGGTCCCGATGCAGTCACTGTGAAATGACTTATTCTCTGTGAAATGACTTAATGAAGCATTGTATAACAATCAAAAAGAGTCCCTCTGTATGGTTTTAATAATATATCCTGACCCGGAATGACGTTCATAGATAGCAGGGAGGCCGGAACATCTTTATCAGATTTTCTCCTTTGAGTTGCAATGCCAAGAGAGCAACTAAATCAGTATAACCCCTAAAGAGATATATTGGTATATTAGCAAACGGAAGCTTAATCACGGCTCACCTGATTTGTTGATGAAGGTATACTGTTTTTTTAACGGACGCTAATATACAGCGATAAACTTTATCGGTGGCTCCTACGAACGTATCATATGAAGAAATAGTACCACATAAAAAGGTTATTCCTTATTTTAACTACAAAATCCACTGGAAGAATGTTTCCCATCTGAATCACACAGGGGATACATTGATATATTTTTAATAGAAAACTCTGTCCTGAAGAAGGTGGTTGATCCTAATCGCACCGAAACGCCGCGTCGACTTTTTGTGTAGTTTTCTTGTTTAGATGATCAACACAAGTGTGTTGTAACAATGGATTGCTTTTAATATATTGTCAATTTTTTTTAAATTGTATGTCTACTTTGAATATAATGATAAATAAAAACTGATTTGTACATTTTTATGAAAAACCTTGTTTTGTTGCATTACTGTCTCCACTATATCTACATGCCACTGTGAATTGTTTGCAATCACAATATGTCAATGTGATACCTCGCAATTACTGTTTTTTTAATTTGATGTATATGTTTTAACCCCATTGAGATTATATATGACTACGGCACAACACATGATCCAAATATTTGGTTAGGGACTTGTTTTACTTCCTTGGTTTAATTACCCCGTCCCTATCTTGAACAATAGGGTTTCTCCTCCTTTTTAGTTCTAGGCCGGGTGGCACCTCTTGTGGGCTTCGTCGCGCTAGGCTGTAGATTCGAAGCGCAGGGTAGAAAAAACTATTTGTTAAAAGGCAGAGCTAAACTAAAGCATGGTGGGTAGTGTAAACCTAGGGTTATGGCTTCCAGTGAGGCAAGTCCTCTGGGTCTCAAGCTCTGCAGTAATTTTGATCGGTTCTGTATTGACATCCTTTATGGGGAAAAACACTGGTTGATATCTCAACAATGACTGTCCACAAAATTAAGCTACTACACAAGCTGTGATGCCCAGTGGAGGGGGTTTTCAGCCCCTGGGCTTTGCAGCTATAATGTAGCTCTGTGCGGCCCCAGAGAAGGTGGATGCCTTCCCTTGGACTCACACCACTGGATAATGGCTGCATGGCCAAGTCAAGGAGGCCCAACCCCTGGACTCTGCAGCTATGATCCAACACTTTGAGACCCAATAAAGTGGCGGCCACCTCCCCTGGGCTAAGAAGGGGTGTGGCACTGCTCATAAACATTGCCCAGCCATGAATTCTCCCTCCTCCACTGACCCACCTCTCCTCACCCATTAATGTCCAGCTGATCCTGGAAACAAAGGGGCCATTTGTTGCATGGAAACGCAAAACAAAAAACGATGCTACATGACCCAACACAATTGTTAAAGAACAATTGATGGACAGAATGGAATTTCTCCTCGGACAAGGGGAGTACCGGTACTCATGGGGGCCTTGTCTTGACACAGGTGGTGCTTCTCTCATTTTCTCGTGCCACAACAGTACTTTTCACATGACCCGCACTGATTTATTGTGCAATCCTGGGCTGAACTCGCACAAGAGTGCCAGACCAGCAGCTCTTGTCACCAGGACACAGCAATCTTGTTGTGCGCCTCTGTAAGTCTTCCAGCAGTGGTGTGGCAGCAGGGTGTTTGGTTTCCCATTTGATCTTGCACAGTGGGAGTTGAGAGTCCACCATAAAAAAAAGAGATCAGACACTACCATAATGAGATCAAGATAGCTCAAGCCAGATACTTCCAGGAAAAAATAAAGACAGCCACTAACTCTTCCAGAGAACTTTATAAGATTGTGAAATCCCTCACATCAATAGAGCCGGAGGCCTCCCCAAACTCCTCCTCTAAGGAGAGATGCAATGAACTGGCAGCTTTTTTCAAAAACAAGATCGAAAACATTTATAATTTCATGATACAGAATCAGTACAACCCAGACCCTCAAGGAAACAAGTCAGTTGCTGAGCCCACATCGAGACCCACACTAAAGGCTTTTCCAGAAATGAACATAGACAATACAACCAAGATCTTACAAGGCATTAAATCAGGGTCCCCTTTAAATCCCATTCCACCCCACATCCTATTACAGGGGGGAGATACCATCCCAGCAACAGCCACAGAGTTAGTTAACCTTTCCCTCAGACAGGGGATAGTGCCGAAATCCTGGAAACATGCCATAGTCCGCCCTTTGCTCAAAAAGCCACAACTAGATCCAAAAGATCTAGGGAATTTCCGCCCCATATCACTCCTTCCCATTTTAGGAAAGATGGCTGAAAAACATGTTAACCACACGCTGTCCCAGTTCTTAGAGGGGAATGAGATTCTTCACCAGACCCAAATGGGCTTCAGATCAGCACATAGCACCGAATCCGCCCTACTGCTTGTCACAGAAAAACTGAAGAGAATCCTTGACCAAGGGGGTGCTGCCGCCATCCTGCTGCTCGACCTGAGCGCAGCATTCTACACGGTGGATCACGAGACACTCTCTCTCAGGCTAGAGAGAGCAGGGATCCAAGGCCACGCGTTAAGGTGGATAGTGTCATTTCTGAAAGACAGATCCTTCCAAATCACAGAAGGCGGACACTTCTCGGACAACTTCAAGGTCACGTGTGGGGTGCCACAGGGCTCCTCCCTCAGCCCCACACTGTTCTCAGTAACAGAGGACCCCGACTCTAAACACAACTCAGTGTATCCCTGCATGGAAAAGGTAGCCAGATGGATGACACACAGCAGGTTAAAACTTAACGGGGACAAAACAGAACTAATGTTCCTAGGCAACAAGTTAACATCGCAAATCACTATGAACTGGCCAAAACAACTAGGAAACCCTCCTGGGCATAAGAACTCCATAAAAAACCTAGGAGTGTGGCTAGACTGCAACCTCACAATGGAGTCCCAAGCCAGGAAACTAGCAGCCACCTGTTTTGGAATCCTGAGGTTGCTCCGAAAAGTCATGGACCTCATCCGAGGAGGCCCAGAGAACCGTGGTACAGGCTCTGGTGGTCTCGCGCCTCGATTACGGAAACTCTCTCTTCCTGGGTTCACCCAAATACGTGCTGAATAGACTACAGGTGGTTCAAAATGCGGCAGCCAGATTACTTAGAAACACACCAAGACATGAATCAGCGCGAAAGGCTCTGAAATCACTCCATTGGCTGCCAGTGCAGGCCAGGATCAAGTTTAAAACGCTGTGCATAGCACACAGGGCCCTAAATGGAATAGGACCAACCCTACTAAGGACCCTGATCACACCCTATACACCAGAAAGAGCCCTAAGATCCTCCTCAGAGCACCTGGCCAAAACCACCAGGATTAGGAGATCCAGATGGGGAGGAAGATCATTTACGCATTTAGTGCCGAAACTATGGAACTCTATGCCCGCAGAATTAAGACTCATCATAGACGAGATGGCCTTCAGAAAGAAACTTAAAACCTGGCTATTCCCAGGTTGAGCCCCGGACCATGCTCACTCCTGCTCCAGAGCGCTGGGAAGCCCTCGGGCAGCTATGTGCTCTATAAAACTCACAAACATAAACATAAAACTAATGAACAACGGTGTGGGGCACATTCTTCAGGGCAGTACAGTTTTTTAGCATACCCATTGTTTTAAATGACTGAAAATATTAGTTCATCAGCAATTTAAATTAAACATTTTTACTTGAATGCAAATCCCTGCCCTCTTTTTATGATTACCCTAAAACAAGAAAAGACATAAAAGGCAACAAAATTTGTTTTTACTTTTTACAGAGTGTATTGGCGCATTTAAACCCCTTGTTTCAGATGGGAAACCAGGCATAACCCAAATGCAACAGGAGGCTCCATGGAATGTCTTAATCTTTCAGACAGGTATGGATTTTAGCTGGCAATGCTTTTGCATTATAGGACTTGTAGTTCCCCTTTCTCATTATAAGTAAGGGTTTCTAAAAATTCCAGCATGCAAAGCTTTGACAGCAAAAATCAGAGACTGGTTTGAACATACATGTCACATAAAATGTAATCATTTGGGAGCTCCCAAGCCCCTGTCCATATATTTTTTTGGTGTACACACACATCATCCATATAACCACCATAGTTTTGGCTTTTTTTTTTATAGTGAATAAGGAATCCTTTCAGGGTGGTTCGTTTTGGCATCGGCTCTATTCAATCACCTGGGCTAGCAGTGAATCCTATCTTTTGGCATGTGTTTAGATAACGGATAAGATCCATCCCTTCAAAGTATGCATCCTCCACACTAGAGACCCTTCTGATGCCTGAAGTGCACATATGCAGGAGGTGGTTAATGCACTTGCTAGAAAGATCAGAGCCCATTCTAATCAAATGTTCAACACACCATAAAATTGCCTTGAGGGTTAATGTGCTTGTTGGAAAGCGCGACTTGCAAAAGATTTATATAGCTGAGTTGGTTAGGGTTTTTGTTGCAGAGATCCTTATATTACCTGCAAGTCACAAGTTAAATTCATTGTCATATAGCTTAATAAGTTATGACCATCCCTCAAGGAGCTGCATGCAAAGGACAAGACAAACATTTGGAACCTTAATGTTTTTTCCTCAATCTTTTGTGATTTTAAGGTTGCTATAAAAGAGGATTACTTTGGGTAGCAATAAACACTTATTAGTAAATGCTATATAAATGGGTATTACTTCCATACCTATTGGACAGATACTTCCGACTTTCTTAGATGCATGCAGGTGAATTTCTTGCCTAGAAAGCTTGGGAAGGTTGAAAACCTAGCCCGCCCCCTTGCTCCGCCCTTAAGCCCACCCCACACTCCACCCCCTGTCCACCGCTCCTTTAGATGAGTACCTGCACTTATTTTTTTCTGTTTAAAGCAGTGCTTTAAATGGGCCGGTACTCACCGGTACTGAGTACCAGCACTTCTTAGATTTATCACTCTGAGTACCGGCACTTCTCTTCTGCCGAGGAGAGTACCGGTACTCATGAAAAGGTAGGCTTATTGGCTGTGAGTGCTGGTGAGCCGGAGTGGAACGTGTCTCTGGCAGCCAAGGCGCCACTTCTGTATCCCCGATCTGAGCCCCAGCTGAGCTATTCAGCAGGGCTCATTTTAATAATGTCCGGGTGCTCACCATCACGCTGTGTTTGACAGAGCAGGGTCCGTTCAGGCCCAATCACAGTCACACTATCCTGTGCATTTGTGCAAACACAGGAATCATGGCAGTCCCCTGGCAGTGGCAATCAGGCTACGGCCAGTCAGGCCCTGGTGGCAATTAACCCCTTAACTGCTGGGCTTTTTCCCCCCCAGTGCTGAGCCCTTTTTTGGCTATTTGTAGTAGTTCGCGATTAGGCCTCTGTAACTTTTTGACCACATAAGGTATCCATGCCAAATTTGCGTCCTTTTCTTCCAACATCATGGGGATTCTAAAGGTACCCAGGGTTTGTGGATCCCCTGGAGGGGTCCCAGATTTTAGCCAAAATACAGCTAAATTTTGGTTTTTGGGGAAAAATGGGAAAAAAGTCCCGCATATGAAAGCGTCTGGGTTTTTCCCTGCAAATGGTATCAAAAAAGGGTTTGTGGGGCTGAAATCTCCATTTTCCCCGCTTTTAGGGAATGACAGACTTTTGTCAGAAAACCAAAAACTTTTACACAGTTTTGGCATTTTTCTGGGACATAGCCTATTTTTGCTATTTGTTGTGCTTTCAACCTCCTTCCAGTTAATGGTAGAAATGGGTATGAAAGCAATAATGGATCCTGGAAATCTATACATTTTAGAAAAGGAGACAACATGCTGAATTCAGCAAGGGGTCATTTGTGTAAATCCATCAAGGTTTCTTTATAGAAACTAACAGTTAAATATAGGAAAAATTGAAAATTAGTTGAAAAAACAGCCTTTTGTGTCAACGTTTTCACCTGTAACTTGTTCTAATTATGACTGCTCTTTGAAAGCAATATACCGTTACATCCACTGGACCTTACTGGTTGTGGGGATATATAGGACTTGTAGGTTCACCAAGAACCCGACGAACCCAGAGCCAAAAACTGAGCAGCGTCTTGCAATGGTTTTTTATTATGTACCGGGTATATAGCAATTATTCTGGGAAAATGTATACATGGAATATTCGGTATGAAAGACTCCTATGTATTTCTGAAATGGGAACACAATATAGAGTTTAGAAACAGTAGATATTTGCACATTTCTGAAATTGGTAATACTCATACTAGCATGAGAATTATAGGTCATTTTTCAAAATAACTTCTTTTTACACATTGTCTTTCATTTGGAAGGCAGAAATGCATCGAAAGTCAATAGGTAATAACAGTTGCTTTACAAATCTGAATTACCGTAAGTGTCCTGATAAAAATGGTACCTCACTTGTGTGGGTAGGCATAGTGCCCACGACAGGAAACGGCTCAAAACGCAACGTGAACACACCACATTTTCACAATGAAAAATTACCCTTTTTTTGCAAAGTGCCTAGCTGTAGTTTTTGAACCCTTGCTCTGCCGGCACCCAGGGAAACCTAGCAAACCTATACATTTTTGAAAACTAGACACCCAGGGGAATCCAGGATGGGGTGACTTGACTGGCTTTCACCAGGTTCTGTTACCCAGAATCAATTGCAAACCTAAAAAATTGTCAAAAAAAACACATTTTCCTCACATTTCTGTGGTGGAAAGTTCTGGAATCTGCATGGATCCACAAATTTCCACCCACCCCGCGTTCCCCAAAGTCTTCCGAGTAAAATGGTACCTCACTTGTGTGGGTAGGCCTAGTGCCCACGACAGGAAATGGCACAAAACGCAACGTGGACACACCCCAATTTCACAGTGAAAAATGACCCTTTTTTGGCAAAGTGCCTAGCTGTAGTTTTTGAACCCTAGCTCTGCCGGCATCTAGGGAAACCTAGCAAACCTATACGTTTTTGAAAACTAGACACCCAGGGGAATCGAGGATGGGGTGACTTGACTGGCTCCCACCAGGTTCTGTTACCCAGAATCCCATGCAAACCTAAATAATTGTAAAAAAAAACACATTTTCCTCACATTTCTGTGGTGGAAAGGTCTGTAATCTGCGCGGATCCACACATTTCTACCCACCCCACGTTCCCCAAAGTCTTCCGAGAAAAATGGTACCTCACTTGTGTGGGTAGGCCTAGTGCCCGCGACAGGAAACGGTGCAAAACGCAACGTGGACACACCACAATTTCACAGTGAAAAACGACCTTTTTTGGCAAAGTGCCTAGCTGTAGTTTTTGAACCCTAGCTCTGCCGGCACCTAGGGAAACCTAGCAAACCTATACATTTTTGAAAACTAGACACCCAGGGGAATCCAGGATGGGGTGACTTGACTGCTTCTCACCAGGTTCTGTTACCCAGAATCCCTTGCAAACCTAAAAATGGTAAAAAAACACATTTTCCCTACATTTCTGTGGAGGAAAGTTCTGGAATCTGCGTGGATACACAAATTTCAACCCACCCTGCGTTCCCCAAAGTCTTCCGAGAAAAATGGTACCTGACTTGTGTGGGTAGGCCTAGAGCCTGCGACAGGAAATGGCGCAAAACGCAACGTGGACACACCCCAATTTCACAGTGAAAAACGACCCTTTTTTGGCAAAGTGCCTAGCTGTAGTTTTTGAACCCTAGCTCTGCCTGCATCTAGGGAAACCTAGCAACCTATACATTTTTGAAAACTAGACACCCAGGGGAATCCAGGATGGGGTGACTTTACTGCCTCTCACCAGGTTCTGTTACCCAGAATCCCTTGCAAACCTAAATAATTGTCAAAAAAACACATTTTCCTCACATTTCTGTGGTGGAAAGTCCTGGAATCTGCATGGATCCACAAATTTCTACCCACCCCGCGTTCCCCAAAGTCTTCAGAGAAAAATGGTACCTCACTCGTGTGGGTAGGCCTAGAGCCCGCGACAGGAAATCGCGCAAAACGCAACGTGGACACACCCCAATTTCACAGTGAAAAATGACCCTTTTTTGGCAAAGTGCCTAGCTGTAGTTTTTGAATCCTAGCTCTGCCTGCATCTAGGAAAACCTAGCAAACCTATATATTTTTGAAAACTAGACACCCAGGGGAATCCAGGATGGGGTGACTTTACTGCCTCTCACCAGGTTCTGTTACCCAGAATCCCTTGCAAATCTAAACAATTGTCAAAAATAAACACATTTTCCTCACATTTCTGTGGTGGAAAGTCCTGAAATCTGCGTGGATCCACAAATTTCTACCCACCCCGCGTTCCCCAAAGTCTTCCGAGAAAAATGGTACCTCACTTGTGTGGGTAGGCCTAGAGCCCGAGACAGGAAATCGCGCAAAACGCAACGTGGACACACCCCAATTTCACAGTGAAAATGACCCTTTTTGGCAAAGTGCCTAGCTGTAGTTTTTGAATCCTAGCTCTGCCTGCATCTAGGGAAACCTAGAAAACCTATATATTTTTAAAAACTAGACACCCAGGGGAATCCAGGATGAGGTGACTTTACTGCCTCTCACCAGGTTCTGTTACCCAGAATCCCTTGCAAACCTAACAAATTGTCAAAAAAAAAACATTTTCCTCACATTTCTGTGGTGGAAAGTCCTGGAATCTGCGTGGATCCACAAATTTCTACCCACCCCGCGTTCCCCAAAGTCTTCCGAGAAAAATGGTACCTCACTTGTGTGGGTAGGCCTAGTGTCCGCGTTAGGAAACGGCGCAAAACGCAACGTGGACACACCTCAATTTCACTGTGAAAAATGACCCTTATTTGGCAAAGTGCCTAGCTGTAGTTTTTGAACCCTAGCTCTGCCAGCACCTAGGGAAACCTAGCAAACCTATACATTTTTGAAAACTAGACACCCAGGGGAATCCAGGATGGGGTGACTTGACTGCCTCTCACCAGGTTCTGTTACCCAGAATCCCTTGCAAACCTAAACAATTGTCAAAAATAAACACATTTTCCTCACATTTCTGTGGTGGAAAGTCCTGAAATCTGCGTGGATCCACAAATTTCTACCAACCCCGCGTTCCCCAAAGTCTTCCGAGAAAAATGGTACCTCACTTGTGTGGGTAGGCCTAGAGCCCGAGACAGGAAATCGCGCAAAACGCAACGTGGACACACCCCAATTTCACAGTGAAAAATGACCCTTTTTTGGCAAAGTGCCTAGCTGTAGTTTTTGAATCCTAGCTCTGCCTGCATCTAGGGAAACCTAGCAAACCTATATATTTTTGAAAACTAGACACCCAGGGGAATCCAGGATGGGGTGACTTTACTGCCTCTCACCAGGTTCTGTTACCCAGAATCCCTTGCAAACCTAAACAATTGTAAAAAAAACACATTTTCCTCACATTTCTGTGGTGGAAAGTCCTGGAATCTGCGTGGATCCACAAATTTCTACCCACCCCGCGTTCCCCAAAGTCTTCCGAGAAAAGTGGTACCTCACTTGTGTGGGTAGGCCTAGTGTCCGCGTCAGGAAACGGCACAAAACGCAACGTGGACACACCTCAATTTCACTGTGAAAAATGACCCTTATTTGGCAAAATGCCTAGCTGTAGTTTTTGAACCCTAGCTCTGCCAGCACCTAGGGAAACCTAGCAAACCTATACATTTTTGAAAACTAGACACCCAGGGGAATCCAGGATGGGGTGACTTGACTGCCTCTCACCAGGTTCTGTTACCCAGAATTCCTTGCAAACCTAAACAATTGTCAAAAATAAACACATTTTCCTCACATTTCTGTGGTGGAAAGTCCTGAAATCTGCGTGGATCCACAAATTTCTACCCACACCGCGTTCCCCAAAGTCTTCCGAGAAAAATGGTACCTCACTTGTGTGGGTAGGCCTAGAGCCCGCGACAGGAAACCGCGCAAAACGCAACGTGGACACACCCCAATTTCACAGTGAAAAATGACCCTTTTTGGCAAAGTGCCTAGCTGTAGTTTTTGAATCCTAGCTCTGCCTGCATCTAGGGAAACCTAGCAAACCTATATATTTTTGAAAACTAGACACCCAGGGGAATCCAGGATGGGGTGACTTTACTGCCTCTCACCAGGTTCTGTTACCCAGAATCCCTTGCAAACCTAAACAATTGTCAAAAAAACCACATTTTCCTCACATTTCTGTGGTGGAAAGTTCTGGAATCTGCGTGGATCCACAAATTTCTACCCACCCCGCGTTCCCCAAAGTCTTCCGAGAAAAATGGTACCTCACTTGTGTGGGTAGGCCTAGTGTCCGCGTCAGGAAACGGCACAAAACGCAACGTGGACACACCTCAATTTCACTGTGAAAAATGACCCTTATTTGGCAAAGTGCCTAGCTGTAGTTTTTGAATCCTAGCTCTGCCTGCATCTAGGGAAACCTAGCAAACCTATATATTTTTGAAAACTAGACACCCAGGGGAATCCAGGATGGGGTGACTTTACTGCCTCTCACCAGGTTCTGTTACCCAATTCAATTGGCGAACAGAACAACTACCACGTTCTGAAAGCAGATAAAGGTGTTGAGAAGTCCATGATTTCATGAAGTAGAGGAAGAAATATCCTGCAGCTGCTTGCGTAGTGAAGGAGTGGCCCACAGACAGTAGGTATCCATTCACACCAATTGAAAGGTTATCCTATTGGCAGCTCCACCTCAGTCAATTTCCCAGTATTTTGCTTTAGTGTGATACAACATAAAGCAAGTAGGAAAACAGAAGGCAGGCTTACTTGGGCACTGGGGACAGCAAACACGCAGTCTCCTGCCTCTTTCCCTGCATCGAGCACACTTTACGACGACGACATGGTCGCTCCCTTTTGGGTGTTGCAGGAATTTTATCTGCAAAGTGTCGCTCCTGCAGCCTTGCCACGTCCCCTCCAGAACACATGAAGTGGAGGCTTCTGCTTCTGTAACAGTAAGACTTTCAATCACAGACAACTGAAAGTCAAGGAAAGACATGAGTCTTCCTGTGGTGGTCTCACGATAAACAACATACGCATTGTATGTTGCCATCTGGATCAGGTGCGTAAACAGTTTCTTATACCAAGTGCAAGTGTTTTACGACTCGCATGGTATGGCTGAAGAATCTGGTCGTTCTTGTCCACTCCGCCCATGTACTTGTTGTAATCAAGTATACAGGTGGGCTTGTGGACTTCGGCCATCTGACCCCAAACCGTGACAGGGGAAGTGCTCTCAGCATGAATTGTAGTGAGCATGTACACATCACGCTGTCTTGTGGTTTGTGGCCTCCTGGCCTGCCTGGATACGTTGGCATAGGCCTGGCTGCCATGATGACTTTTGCGCACGTTCCTCTTAGCCGTTGTTCTGTCGCCCTCTGCTCCTGCCAAGTTATTTTACAACAGTCTGCATTTTCTGTTTTTCACCTTTTCTCCTGTTCCTTTTGGGCTCAGTCTGAACAACAGATACAAGGTCGAACAACACGTCCCTGGTTCTTGCTGATATGGCCAGTCCCTCGCACCTAGACATAACACTATGTACAGCTGCAATGGGGAAATTGGTGGGCTTTTATTATTGCGTTTTTCCCTCTTGAGAGGGACTTGAAGAAATCCTTTCCAGAGAGAAGAGCTGTGATTGTCTGCTGATGTAGTGCTTGCATCTAGAGTCTGAGGTATGGGGGTTCGCTTGTCAAAGCCCAGAGGTCTTCTATTATCCTAATAAACAAGCTAATAGCACGGGGAGGGTGGTAAGGCCATACAGCCCTCTATCCACTGTTTTGTGAAATGCTTTCCCCGTTGGTATTCTATGGAGTTGTAACTATGCTGATTATATTATTCTTATGCATTATGCTGATAGTACTGTCACGTGTACTGTATCTTAGAGCACGTATGTTGAAATAAACATTTTAACCTATACTGTGACTCTCCTTATGCCGGTTGTGGACAGGTATGAGTGAGTGACGAAAGGGTGTTCTTACTACTGCGAGTCCTGAGAGAGAGAGAGAGATACCGTGTTCTGGGTTGTCTAATCATTGGTACATTGTTGCTAATGGGACGCTAAGGCTAGTTGGGTTGGGGTTTTAGGTGCTAAGGTTTATGTTTGGCTCACCACTATATTCCGAGGTCCTATTATCCTGTGCATAGCTCTGTGTGTGTGCAGAATCCCTACGACATGGCGCGACCAACGAGTGGGCTGCTTATCTGCGAGACGCTTGAGTAGTGCTTGTGCTTGTCCACAACAACCCTCACAGACGCTTCCGGAAGCGTGTGTGACGGTAATACCTCCTATATTGACGTTTTTATAGGTTCTTTCAAGCTTGAAGTTATTAAAAGGTTTTTAATCGAACCCTCTATTGTGCTGTCTACTGTTAGGTTGTCGAGCAAACCCGATCGTAATGGCGGGTATAAATATAGCGGCGCATAGCCGCACGGCGCTCCGTGATCACTTAAGGGTGTATGGAGTGCCAGACACGGGATTCGACCTGATCTTTGTGGTACAGGCCGATCCGGCTTTCCACTTTGAAGTGTTCTACTCTTGGGTCACATTTCCGGCGGTGGATGGGACAGACAATTTGTTCCACGAATATGAACCCACCGTTGTTCCTGCTGCCTATAGACCATATACTAATCTTGAAGTACCGCTCACGGCTTGGCAGCACCGTGTGTGGTTTGATGGCGCCCTACCACAACCGGTAACAACGGTCCGTTTAGGCCCCTTATCTATTGACGGGGCCACTTGGCCTGTTTTGGCCGGGTACACCCCACATCCGCGATTTATGCAAATACCAGTCGCTGAACTGCGCAATATGTATTCGGCTTTGGTGCGAGTGCATCGCGCTTTAGTGCAATACGTTACAGGCAACATCCAGGGGGTCCCACCTGGAGTTGCGGCCCATCCAGCTGCTGCAGGCGGAGTGACCATAAGTCCCGTTATGGTGAACGCAGTGATGGGCAAACGTCCACAAAATAAGGATGATTTACCTTATTGGCTTGCAGAAAAGTTTGACCAGTTGGAGGCAGTTTTTCCAAACACGACACCAGTGGATAAACATAGAATTCTTACAATTAGTTTGCCAAAAGACTTAATCCCCGAGTTAACAGCATGCAATAACTGGGGAAGGGTATTCGCTGCAGTTTATTCGAAGTGTTTCGGCACCCCTTCCATGACGGTTCTCCCTTCTGTGATTAAAAAAGTACAGGATGAGCATGGCCCTGAAGCGGCTGTGGAATTAGGGATGAGACTGGTGGGAGTGTTTGAAGTAGTAGCTGAGCTGATCCTTGCGAATATCAAGGGCGATGCAGTGAACTTTCAAGTAGCTAATGCTTTGGCTTTGGTCCCAGAATTGGACAAGCCGCGCGAATTACCGAAAATTATTACCCAGGCTTATAAAACTATTGGCCGAAATAGCCTGGGCAATAAGCCTTTTGCAAAACAACAAACACAAACACAACAACAACAACCTAAACCTCAATCTGAAAAAGATGAGAAACCAGTTTTTACTAAAAAGAGCTGGAGGTTGAAAAACAGGGTAAGCAACAGAAGAAGCCGGGGTCGCGAGGCGCATCCCCTGTTTCTGTCTCTTCTGAACGCACATATGATTTGCGCAATAGGGCGAGAATAAAATCTCCGGATAGGTTTCAGATCCCTGATACGCGTTCTCCTCGTTCTTCACAGGCACAGACAACTTCGCAAGCCAGTGGAGGGGATCGCCAGGATAGAGGAAGGGGTCGAGAGGCTCCCCAGGGACGAGATCAACCTCCACAACAAGTTAGAGGGAAAGCAGAAGACTTTCAACGTTCTCGTCCACAATTTCAGAAGAAGAAGGTTGCCGCTGTAACAGCGAAATATGCCGCAAACGGTGAGAACGAGACTCCTGAATTGGACGTGGGCAGTAACCCTCCTAGACAGCGCCGCGGAAGTTACCATAGTGCGGGAGGCGCTACGTCCTCATATGGAGGCGACAGCAACTGAGACATTCATTACTGTTGAAACAGCAGACACCAGAGTGGCACCCCCTGACAGACTATTTAATATTGTCATCCAGATTGAAGGTGATATACAGCGTGTAATTAAAGGGATTTTTTGGGAAAATCTGACCTCTTCATATGACATTTTGTTAGCAGAGGCGGATTGGCCACCCCCATTCGTACTTGCTGCATGTACCGGGAGGAGGCGATCCTTCCGAGCTTTTCTCGACATGTCCCAAAGGACAAAGCGGAGGCTCTTGCAGCTGAGTGGGCTGTGTCCCTGGCTCCGGCGTTATACCGCAACCACGTGGGTTGGGATGAAGATTCTCCCCCCCATGAGATACCTTTACGGTCCCTACCGCAGCCACAACCCCAATATCCCATTAAACGTGAAGCCAAAGGCCCCGTTTCTGAAATCCTGACACAGTTAGAATATCAGGGAGTAATAGAAACATGCGTATCACCCATGAATAATCCCCTTTTCGCGGTTTCTAAACCAGACGGAACGTACCGCCTAGTATTGGATTACCGGCATTTGAACTCTCATTGTCGGACCTTTGCGGTGCAAAATACCCACAGTTCTGCGCTTGTAGACAGTCTTGTTCGTAAAAAATATAAAACGACACTTGACCTACCCAATGGATTTTACACGCACAACCTAGCCATGGAGTGTAGCCAATGGAGCGCTTTACCTCCGGTGGTAAACAGTTCAAATTAAGGCGACTCCTATGGGCTACAAAAACAGTCCAGGAGTGTTCGCTGCCCGTGTTGTCTCTTTGTTAGACGGCATAGACCCAGATGCATGTTCGTTCGTCGATGATATTTACCTGACCGACGATGAGTTATACCCGCATCTTTCCAGAGTGGACCGCATTATTCTCGAGTTTGCGGTATTAGGTTATAAGTTTAACTTTGCCAAATCACACATTGCTGAATTAACAGTTTTGTTTTTGGGCTACGAGCTCAACAATGAAGGTAAGGGCTTAGCCCCCCACTTTTTGGAAAAATGTGCACTTTTGTGCCCTCCTACTACTCTGAAAAACTTCAGTCTTTGCTGGGTTTCCTGAACTTCGGGCGTACTTATATTCCCGAATACGCTCCAGCGTATCAAGCCACTGTATGCCTTGATACAACCTAACTTTTCGAAGTCATGCTGGCTTCCGGAGCATTCCTCCATTCTGCAGTCTTTGCAGACAGACCTTCTTGAGTCTAAGTATTTGTTGACGCGTGATAACCACACAAACCTGGTAATTAGAATAATTCCGGGGGCAGTGGGTTTCACGTATTTAACATTCAACGAGGGTGACACAGTACCCATCACATACAAGTCACATCTGTACACGTCCGCAGAACTGCGCTTTTCATCTGTGGAGAAAGTTCTGACTGCAGTGCAAATGGCGATTCTGAAGGAGCGCGCACTGGCACAGGGAAAGCACATTCTAGTGGTAACACCCTATCCTGCTCTAGAAGCAGTAACAAAGGCAAGTGTACCTAACTCTAAAGCTTTGCATCCCCGTTGGATACAATGGGCAACTTCTTTGACGTCTCCGGATGTCACATTCATTTTCGATGCTTCTCTACAGACTCAGGAGTTTTTACAGTATGAATTCGTTCATCCTCCTCCTCTATCTATACTGCCGCTTGAGGATTACGACTGTGTAATCTACACCGATGGTTCGGCACAACCGGCCACGGGGTCCAAGCATGCTTATTCAGCCGCATGTGCTATTGTTGCAGGTACTTTTGTGAACGGAGAGTTCAAGTCGACCGTAGTGCATACTCAAACACTCGGGGACAGTACTGCGCAATTGGCCGAGCTGCGAGCATTGGTGCTTGCGCTTGAATTCGTAAATCCGGATGTGACCACACTTATTGTATGCGATTCTTACTACTGTGTTCAATCATACAATGACAATCTATTCTTTTGGTCACAAAATGACTATAGAGACGCTAAAGGTAGCACAATCAAGCATAAGACGCTTTGGGTTCGGGTGGCAGAATTGAGACAACGTTTGCCACTCACACAAGTGGTTCACACCCTGGGCCATCAGCGGGTGGGCGCACCGCTGTTGGTAACGGTCTAGCAGACGAAGCAGCCAGATCAGCAGTAGTCACGTGTTAAGTAGCAGCAGTTACCAGATCCATGTCAAGAATTGACACCGATATTTTGGCAGCTATTGCTGCGACAAAGGAAGGTGCTAATTACCCTAGGGGTTTTCCTTCCAAATATTCTTATCAGTTAGGTCCCGAACAGGTTCCTTATGTAACAATACCAAACGTTGGTGATCGGTTGATACCCAACGCGGATCGCAGACTTTCCTTGATAACGGCAGCACACGAAGGCATGGCTTCGGCTCATGTCTGCGACCGTTTCCATCTTGCAGCAGCGGTACTGGTGGCGTGGTTTATATAAAGATACCCGTTCTTATGTGCTTTCTTGTGACGTATGTCAACAGATTAAGCCTTCTACGGTTACACGACCACCACAAACCCCGCTCTACATTTCTAACAGACCCTTTGGGTGTGTTTACTTAGATCACTGCGGTCCATTTTCCTCAGACAATGCCTATAAATATATCTTAGTGGCAGTGGACTCGTGCACACGTTTCATCTGGGTCTGGCCACAACGGAGTGCTGACGCTCGAAATGTCATCAGGGATTTGCGTGTCTTTGTGGGAATCTTCGCATGCGGTACCTTCCATTCTGACCAAGGTCCAGCGTTTGCCTCTAAGGCGTACAAGGACGCAATGGGTTCACTGGGGGTACGGGTGAAGTTTTCGTCTCCATACAGACCTGAGGGCAATTCAATTGTGGAGCGAATGAACCGTGATTTAAAACAATCCTTGACAGCTAGGGTCTTAGGTACTGGCAGGAACTGGCTGGCCAACTTGTATACTGTACAACGTGCACTTAATAATCTCCCTAGAAGATTTCTGGGTGGGCGGACCCCATACGAAATGCTCTTTGGCATAAGAATGTTTGTGCCTGACCTTGATGGTCTAGACATGGCGGCGCAACCCGCCAAGTTTGATGTAGATAACCATTCTACTATGTTACAGGACTTACAAGAAGCCCGAGACGAGCTTGCTAGCGCACATTTACCTTCAACCACAAATATTGCCCTGCAGATTCCGGTTGCCGGCTGGCTTCCGAAGATTGGAGACCTGGTTCGAGAGAAGGTGGAGAACAAGAAAGAATTCGGCCCCTCTTATCGTGCACCGGTTCCAGTCCTGGGTTTGAAGGGAACACGTACAGTCATCTTACCACCGCTTCCTGGTCGCAAGGAGAACAGATACATCTCAGTGGAAAATGTCAAGCTACAACAACTGGCCGATTCTAAATAGTGTTACACCAGCGGTCTCTTGTCCTGCAATTTACCGGACTTGTGTTCGAGGCCCTCCTGCCCGAACAGTCACTGATGTTACAATTGAGATGATTGATTTGCCTGAAAGTATACTCGAACCTCCAGTTTCCCCCTGCATTGATGAGAACGAGTATATCTATCCCGAAACAGAATCGGTGGCTCACTTACCAACAACGCCACTGAGCCCGACACGTTATTCCTTTGACTCGGATTCCACCACGTCGATTGTCCCGTCCAAGTTCAGTATTTTTGTATCCTGGTTTAGAGACAATTTTTTGATTCCCCCTTGGACATACATTTGGTTGGTACTGTCTTGTGGTTTGTGGCCTCCTGGCCTGCCTGGATACGTTGGCACGGGCCTGGCTGCCATGATGACTTTTGCGCACGTTACTCTTAGCCGTTGTTCTGTCGCCCTCTGCTCCTGCCAAGTTATTTTACAACTGTCTGCATTTTCTGTTTCTCACCTTTTCTCCTGTTCCCTTTGGGCTCAGTCTGAACAACAGTTACAAGGTCGAATAACACGTCCCTGGTTCTTACTGATTTGGCCCGTCCCTCGCACCTAGACATAACACCATGTACAGCTGCCATGGAGAAATTAGTGTGCTTTTAATAATACGGTTCGCCCGCTCTAGAGCACTTGGAGGCGATCTTTCCAGAGAGAAGAGCTGTGATTGTCTGCTGATGTAGTTTTGCATCTAGAGACTGAGGTATGGGGGTTCGCTAGTCAAAGCCCAAAGGTCTTCTATTTGTATAATAAACTAGCTTCCAGCACGGGGAGGGTGGTAATGTTAGTTAGACATATATCCACTGCTTTATGAGATGCTTTCCCCGTTCGTATTCTATGGAGTTGTAACTATGCTGAGTATATTATTCATATGTATTATGCTAGTAGTACTGACACGTGTACTGTATCTTAGAGCACGTAAGTCGAAATAAACGTTTTGAATTATACAGTGTCTCTTATTACGCACGTTGTGGACAGGTACGAGTGAGTGACGAAAGAGTGTTCTTGCCTCTGCGAGTCCTGAGAGAGAGATACCGTGTTCTGGGTTGTCTAATCATTGGTACATTGGTGCTAATGGGACGCTAAGGCTAGTTGGGTTGGGGTTTTGGGTGCTAAGGTCTATGGTTGGCTCACCACTATATTCCGAGGTCCTATTATCCTGTGCATAGCTCTGTATGTGCAGAAACCTTATGACATGGCGCGACCAACGAGTGGGGCGGCTTATCTGCGGGACGCTTGAGTAGTACTTGTGCTTGTCCACAATACCCTCACGTACGCTTCCGGAAGCGTGTGTGACGGCGATACCTCCTATATTGCAGATTTTGTAGGTTCTTTCAAGCTTGATGTTATTAAAAAAGGTTTCTTAAACATAACCCTTTTTGTGCTGCCTCGTGTACGATTGTTGAATAAACCCGTTAGTAATGGCGGGTATAGACATAGCGGCGCATAGCCGCACAGCACTCCGGGATCACTTACGGGTGTATGGAGTGCCAGACGCGGGAGTTGAACTAGTCTTTGTGGTTCAAGCCGATCCGGCTTTCCACTTTGAGGTGTTCTACTCTTGGATCACTTTTCCAGCGGTGGACGCGAACGATAATCTGTTCCATGAATATGAACCCACTAACGTCCCCGCTGTCTATCGACCGTATACTACTCTTGAAGTACCGCTCACGGCTTGGCAACACCGTGTTTGGTTTAATGGCGCCCTCCCACAACCGACTACCACGGTTCGTTTAGGCCCCTTATCTATTGAGGGGGCCACTTGGCCTGTTTTGGCCGGGTACACCCCACATCTGCGTTATATGACTATACCAGTCGCGGAACTGCGCACTATGTATGCGGCCTTGGTGCAGGTGCATCGAGCTTTAGTGCGATATGTTACAGGCAGCATCCATGGAGCCGCTCCTGGAGTTGCCGGCCAACCAGCTGCTGCAGGCGGAGTGACCATAAGTCCTGTCATGGTGAATTCGGTGATGGGCAAACGTCCACAAAATAAGGATGATTTTCCTTATTGGCTTGCAGTTGGAGGCAGTTTTTCCACATACAACCCCAGTGGATAAACATCGTATCTTAACGATTAGTTTGCCAAAAGACTTAATTCCCGAGTTGACAGCATGTGACAACTGGGGTAAGGTATTCGCAGCAGTATATTCTAAATGTTTTGGTACTCCTTCCATGACGGTTCTCCCCTCTGTAATTAAAAAAGTACAGGATGAACATGGCCCTGAAGCGGCTGTGGAATTAGGGATGAGACTGGTGGGAGTGTTTGAAGTAGTAGCTGAGC
Source organism: Calotriton arnoldi (assembly GCA_963921515.1). Taxonomy (NCBI): domain Eukaryota; kingdom Metazoa; phylum Chordata; class Amphibia; order Caudata; family Salamandridae; genus Calotriton; species Calotriton arnoldi. The sequence goes on along the minus strand of CAWUFW010000037.1, from coordinate 483,316 downwards.
TGATCCTTGCGAATGTCAAGGGCGATGCAGTGAACTTTCAAGTAGCTAACGCTTTGGCTCTGGTCCCAGAATTGGACAGGCCTCGCGAATTACCGAAAATTATTACCCAGGCTTACAAAACTATTGGTAGAAATAGCCTGGGTAACAAGCCTTTTGCAAAACAGCAAACACAATCGCAAACACAACAGCAACAAACCAAATCTCAATCTGAGAAAGATGAGAAACCAGTCTTCACTAAAAAGAGCTGGAGGCTGAAAAAACAGGGTAAGCAACAAAAGAAGCCGGGGTCGAGAGGAGCATCCCCGGTTTCAGTTTCTTCTGAGCGTACTTATGATTTACGCGATAGAGCGAGAATTAAGTCACCGGATAGGTTTCAGATCCCTGATGCGCGTTCTCCTCGTTCTTCACAGGCACAGACATCGTCACAGGCCGGTGGAGGAGACCGCCAGGATAGAGGAAGGGACCGAGAGGCTCCCCAGGGACGAGACCAGCCTCGACAACAAGTCAGAGGAAAAGCGGAAGACGCTCAACGTTTTCGACCACAATTTCAGAAGAAGAAAGTTGCCGCTGTAACATCGAAATATGCCACAGACGGTGAGAACGAGGCTCCTGAATTGGACGTGGGCAGTAACCCTCCTAGACAGCGCAGCGGAAGTTACCATAGTGCGGGAGGCGCTACGTCCTCATATGGAGGCGACAGCAACTGAAACATTCATTACTGTTGAAACAGCAGACACCAGAGTGGCACCCCCTGACAGACTATTTAATATTGTCATCCAAATTGAAGGTGATATACAGCGTGTAATTAAAGGGATTTTTGGGGAAAATCTGACCTCTTCATATGACATTTTGTTAGCAGAGGCGGATTGGCCACCCCCATTCGTTCTTGCTGCGCGTAAAGGGGAGGAGGTAATCCTTCTGAGCTTTTCTCGACATGTCCCAAAGGACAAAGCGGAGGCTCTTGCAGCTGAGTGGGCTGTGTCCCTGGCTCCTGCGTTATTCCGCAATCACGTGGGTTGGGACGAAGATTCTCCCCCCCATGAAATACCTTTGCGGTCTCTACCGCAGCCACAACCCCAATATCCCATAAAACGTGAAGCCAAAGGCCCCGTTTCCGAAATTCTGACTCAGTTGGAATATCAGGGAGTAATTGAACCCTGTGTATCACCTATGAACAATCCCCTTTTCGCGGTTTCTAAACCCGATGGATCGTACCGCTTAGTATTGGATTACCGGCATTTGAACTCTCATTGTCGGACCTTTGCGGTGCAAAACACCCATAGTTCTGCGCTTGTAGACAGTCTTGTTCGTAAAAAATACAAAACGACCCTTGACCTTTCAAATGGATTCTACACGCACAACTTAGCCCCGGAGAGTGGCCAATGGTGCGCTTTTACATCCGGTGGTAAAATGTTCAAATTCAGGCGTCTTCCTATGGGCTACAAAAATAGTCCAGGCGTGTTCGCCGCTCGTGTTGTCTCTTTGTTAGACGGCATTGATCCAGACGCCTGTTCGTACGTGGATGACATTTATCTGACGGACGACGAATTGTTTCCGCATCTAACCCGAGTAGACCGCATTATTCTTGAATTTGCGGTTCAAGGTTACAAAATTAACTTTGCCAAATCTCATATTGCTGAATTTACCGTTTTGTTCTTGGGCTATGAGCTCAACAATGAAAGTAAGGGTTTAGCCCCCATTTTCTGGAGAAATGTGCACTTCTGTGCCCTCCTACTAATCTGAAGAAACTTCAGTCATTGCTGGGCTTTCTGAACTTCGGACGTACATACATTCCCGAATACGCCCAGCGTATCAAGCCACTGTATGCCTTGATACAACCTACTTTTTCGAAGTCTTGCTGGCTTCCGGAGCATACCTCCATTCTGCAGTCTTTGCAGACAGACCTTCTTGAGTCCAAATACCTTTTGACGCGTGATAACCACACAAACTTGGTGATTAGAATCATTCCAGGGGCAGTGGGTTTCACGTACTTAACCTTTAATGAAGGTGATACAGTACCCATCGCATACAAGTCACATCTGTACACCTCCGCAGAAATGCGGTTTTCATCTGTGGAGAAAGTTCTGACAGCAGTGCAAATGGCGATCCTGAAGGAGCGCGCACTGGCACAGGGAAAACGCATTTTGGTGGTAACACCATATCCTGCTCTAGAGGCAGTGACCAAAGCAAGTGTACCGAACTCTAAAGCTTTGCACCCCCGTTGGATTCAATGGGCAACATCTTTGACGTCTCCGGATGTCACTTTCATTTTTGACTCTTCTCTTCAGACTCAGGAGTTTTTACAGTATGAATTCATTCATCCTCCTCCTTTGTCTTTATTGCCGCTTGAGGATTACGACTGTGTGATCTACACCGATGGTTCGGCACAACCGGCCACGGGGTCCAAGCATGCTTATTCAGCCGCATGTGCTATTGTTGCAGGTACGTTTGTGAACGGAAAGTTCAAATCCACTGTGGTGCATACACAGACACTCGGGGACAGTACCGCACAATTGGCCGAGTTGCGTGCATTGGTGCTTGCGCTTGAGTTCGTAAATCCTGATGTGACCACTTTAATCGTGTGCGATTCTTACTACTGTGTTCAATCATACAATGACAATCTGTTCTTTTGGTCGCAAAATGACTATAGAGACGCTAAAGGCAACACAATCAAGCATAAAACGCTTTGGGTTCGAGTGGCAGAATTACAACGACGTCTGCCACTCACGCAGGTGGTTCACACCCTAGGCCATCAGCGGGTGGGCGCACACGCTGTTGGTAACAGTCTGGCAGATGAAGCTGCCAGATCAGCAGTAGTCACGTGTTCAGTAGCAGCAGTTACTAGATCCATGTCTAAAATAGACACTGATATCTTGGCAGCTATTGCTGCAACAAAAGAAGGAATGAATTACCCTAGAGGTTTCCCTTCCAAATATTCTTACCAGTTAGGTCCCGATCAGGCTCCTTATGTAACAATACCTGACGTTGGTGATCGGCTGATCCCCAACGCGGACCGCAGACTTTCCTTGATAGCGGCAGCACACGAAGGCATGGCTTCGGATCTTGCTGGTGTGTCTGCGACAATTTCCATTTTGCAGCAGCGTTACTGGTGGCGTGGTTTATATAAAGATACACGTACTTATGTGCTTTCCTGTGACGTTTGTCAACAGATCAAGCCTTCCACGGTCACACGACCACCTCAGACCTCGCTTGGAATTTCAAACAGACCCTTTGGGTGTGTTTACTTGGATCACTGCGGTCCATTTTCATCAGACACTGCCTATAAATATATCTTAGTGGCAGTGGACTCGTGCACACGGTTCATCTGGGTCTGGCCACAACGGAGTGCTGACGCTCGAAATGTCATCAGGGATTTGCGTGTCTTTGTGGGAATTTTTGCATGCGGCACCTTCCATTCGACCAAGGTCTGGCGTTTGCCTCTAAGGCTTACAAGGACACAATGGGCTCCTTGGGGGTGCGGGTGAAATTTTCGTCTCCGTATAGGCCTGAGGGCAACTCTATCGTTGAACGAATGAACCGTGACTTAAAGCAATCCTTGACAGCTAGAGTTATAGGTACTGGCAGGAACTGGCTGGCCCACTTGTATACCGTTCAGCGTGCACTTAATAATCTCCCTAGAAGACCTCTGGGTGGGCGGACCCCTTACGAAATGCTCTTTGGCATACGAATGTTTGTGCCTGACCTTGATGGTCTAGACATGGCGGCGCAATCCGCCAAGTTTGATGTAGATAACCATTCTACTATGTTGCAGGACTTACAAGAAGCCCGAGACAAACTTGCAATTGCACATTTGCCTTCAGCCACAGACCCTGCTCTGCAGATTCCGGTTGCCGGCTGGCTTCCGAAGATTGGCGACCTGGTTCGAGAGAAGGTGGAGAACAAAAAGAATTCGGCCCCTCTTTTCGTGCACCGGTTCCAGTCCTGGGCTTGAAGGGAACACGTACAGTAATCTTACCACCGCTTCCTGGTCGCAAGGAGAACAGAAACATCTCAGTGGAAAATGTCAAGCTACAACATCTGGCCGATCCTGAATAGTGTCACACCAGCGGTCTCTTGTCCTGCCATTTATCGGACATGTGTTCGAGGCACTCCTGCCCGAACGGTCACTGATGTTACAATGGAGATGGTTGATTTGCCTGAAAACATATTTGAACCCCCTGTCTCCCCCTGCATCGACGAGGACGAATATACCTATCCCGCCACGGAGTCGGTGGCACACCAACCAACAACGCCACTGAGCCCGACACGTTATTCCTTTGACTCGGATTCCACCTCATCGAACGGTCCCGTCCAAGTTTAGTCTTTTTGTATCCTGGTTTAGAGACAATTTTTTGATTCCACCTTGGACATATCTCTGGATGGTGCTTTTCTTGATTTTTTTGTTCATGTCCATTGGCTTTGTCACAGTGTTTTTTCTACTCATCAATGGTCACTATTTACCTGAATGCTCTGCTGTGAACAGTGTTGCTGGAACTTTGGCTCCACATTCCTCTTCACACATCATGAAGCGTGACCACACATTTGTGAACATTTCTGCGTTTCCAGTTGCTGATGGCATCGTATGGGATGCGGTAAACTTTCAGATCCATGGCCCGACAGAAATTATTAATGTACCAAATGTCCTTCGAGTCTCAATGGGTGATGTAGTAAAAAGTAATATTCATTCTGATGACTGGGATGTGCATGCCGTTGAAGCATTGTTTGCTGATTTAAAATATTATGCTTCCTTCAATGCTGAAGATTTGTATATGAATTCTGCGAATTATGCCGATCTGTATTGTTACCAGCATTGGGGCAACCATTTTCTCCACAAACCGAGTGCACTACGCAGCCCTGTTACATACACCCAATGGGAACATTGCCCAAACCCCATACCAGGTAGCTCCCAGACTCTTCTAAATAAATTCACCTATTTCACTGATTTTAATCGATCGAACCCTGGGTCCTATTATTTTAAATTGAAAACCCCATTGACACAAAAAATAATGTTGACCCACACCAAATTACTGTATTCGGGTTCCTTTTTGAGCGCCTTGGCGGTGGGTGGTTATGAGTATTGGAAAGACACAGTGGATTTAAAATCAATCTGGGGTTCAAAGCCATGGCAGGTGCAAGGCACCGAGGCCTTGCACAGCGCTTGCCTTATCCCGGCCCAAATTCTGTTTCTAAATGCTTCCATTCATCAAACCACGTGTTGGGGGTTGGCTACCATTAAACAACTAAATGCGCCAGCCATCCCATCCTTGTCGAGTTCTCCAAATGATAGCTTGCGTTTTAATATGTCCCTTATGACGTTGCAGGCTCAGTTTCAAAACAATTCCTTTAACGTTTCTGCACTGATACAGTCACCCTGGTTGGCATGGCCCATATCATCGAATGCATGCCAACTGCGTTTTCATGGCACAGTTCCTGGCTACATACAGGACAAGCCTGATCCAAGATTTACTGAAACTCGTACTGTCACCACGTATTCAGTTGGTAAATTATGTAAACAATGGCTACAACATTCGTCCTTAGACTCTGTTAAGAAACATTTGTCCCTCCTATCAGGCACTATTGATTTGTCCGACTTTATCTTGGGACCTCGTGGTCCCCGACCGAAGAGATTCATTTATGAAGCGTATAATGAACTCTGGAAGCTGTCACAAATGGAAGCTGCTTCCCGTCTTCGGGAAATAGACCAAGCAAATTTGGAAAAGGTGCTTGCTGTTGTTGACAATAGTATAAATACCCTGTCTTCCCGCATTTACACATTAGAGAATATTGTGTCCTCTGTTGTTGATATTGTACAAGATGATGTTTCTATTTTGTATCATGGTCAGAATCAATTGCGTTCAGTGATGCAGTTTGCGTGGACTTTGCAAACCCTTAAGTTAGGTAAAGTTCCTTGGAATTTTTTGAACACCACTGCCCTTTTTCTGCCTTTTAATTTGACTGACAAACAGCAGTTCATGTCCATGAAAGATGCATCTTACGCTTTGTTACATATCGAGAAAGTGGATCCTTTACCATTCTCTGTGGCAGAACTAGATTCTGCTGTGTGGCTAGTTCATGGGGTTATCGCTTTACCTTTTTCCTTGTTTGAATTTAGCTCGTGCATGAAACATTATCCTGTGGGCCGTTTCCAGCCTTTGGGTAGTGCTTTCCTGCATGAACTTTGGTCCTTGCCTTTCATGTATAAATGCCTTAGAGACGGCAAGGAAGTGTTTCTCATGGGGGAGTCTTGTGATTCAACTGTGGGTCATTCGCTTATTTGTAAACATATTAAATTACACGGGGCTTGTAGTGTTTCAGTTCCGAATCTTGCATGTGTGATAAAGGGTATTCCTGCTCCTGCTATTTCTCCTACTTTTACTTTGCTTACTAACGGTAGCTATTTGCTTTTAAATAACGAAGACTGTTGTGGCCTACAGGCTGGCATTCCGTATATTGTTACGGTCTCACACAGAGTTGTCTGCTGCAAGAATGTGCTTTTTCCTCCCCCTCATGACATCGTTGATAACTCTATTTGGCCTTCCATTCCTACCATGGAAGCAGATTTCAATAAGTTGAGCAGAATAAAGGCCCTTTTATTGAACGAGGAGGTTACGCTCACGCCCGCCCGGGAGACATTCGTTCTCCAGGTGGCGAGTACCCACAGTGAAATACAGGCCCTTTTGAACACCAACCTCCCCCAACATTTCGGGGAGTTAGTTCATCGTATTTTTAACGCATCTAACACTGAGGGTCTTGTGCATTTTTTTAAGATTGTAGGGACCGGCTTTGTGTCCACCTTCCAAACTATTTTCGGTGTGATACCTGCGTTCATACATTCTATTTTTTCTAGCGTCTTTGGTGGTTTCCCATTAATCCTCGCTTTGGCGGCTGGTGTCTTGCTGTTGGTCTGTTTTCTGCGCAATGGCTGCTCACCACTGGGCCCTTCTCGATCCCGAACGCCTCCAGCTGCTCCGTGAGCGACTTCTGGTTGGCTTCGATGTTCTGCCCTTGGCGACTATCAGTGTGTCCTACACCCTTTCTTTTCGCTTTGCGTATTTCACTTGCGTGCAACCTGTAATGTCTTGCATCCGCTGTCCTTTCACATGGACCAAGGATTATTGCCTCTCCAATTCGTCATTGTCTGTTCCGGATTTTGTTCAGTTGGTGGGTCCCTTAGAGGCCCATGAACGGGACTGTTCCGTTGCTGGCTTTATGATGCGTGCGGCTGCACTGGGGATTTTGGCACAATGGGATATCTGGGCGGCTGCTCAGAATCTCCTACAACGAAGTTATATTGAATATCACGCAAGCTGTCCCGCATTGCTTTTGGATGCTCCAACCTCTGAGGAACATTCCTGCAGCTTTGACCTGTTGGACTGGATGGCGTCTACGTTTTTTGACGATTCCAATGATGTCCTTTTGGACGGTATAGCGTTTTTCTGCACTTCCATGTTTTTGGATTGATTTGCCGTTCACTGTTCGTGGACTGCCTCGCTGACTGTCTTTTGCTGCCTTACCACGTTCCACTTCTTCCACTGTGGACGCCTCTGTTCTGCTCAGGTGTTTGGAACTCTGTCTTCGTTTTTAGTCTTGGCCGATGGACTGTCCAGGGGAGGGTGTCTTGTGGTTTGTGGCCTCCTGGCCTGCCTGGATACGTTGGCACGGGCCTGGCTGCCATGATGACTTTTGCGCACGTTACTCTTAGCCGTTGTTCTGTCGCCCTCTGCTCCTGCTAAGTTATTTTACAACTGTCTGCATTTTCTGTTTCTCACCTTTTCTCCTGTTCCCTTTGGGCTCAGTCTGAACAACAGTTACAAGGTCGAATAACACGTCCCTGGTTCTTACTGATTTGGCCCGTCCCTCGCACCTAGACATAACACCATGTACAGCTGCCATGGAGAAATTAGTGTGCTTTTAATAATACGGTTCGCCCGCTCTAGAGCACTTGGAGGCGATCTTTCCAGAGAGAAGAGCTGTGATTGTCTGCTGATGTAGTTTTGCATCTAGAGACTGAGGTATGGGGGTTCGCTAGTCAAAGCCCAAAGGTCTTCTATTTGTATAATAAACTAGCTTCCAGCACGGGGAGGGTGGTAATGTTAGTTAGACATATATCCACTGCTTTATGAGATGCTTTCCCCGTTCGTATTCTATGGAGTTGTAACTATGCTGAGTATATTATTCATATGTATTATGCTAGTAGTACTGACACGTGTACTGTATCTTAGAGCACGTAAGTCGAAATAAACGTTTTGAATTATACAGTGTCTCTTATTACGCACGTTGTGGACAGGTACGAGTGAGTGACGAAAGAGTGTTCTTGCCTCTGCGAGTCCTGAGAGAGAGATACCGTGTTCTGGGTTGTCTAATCATTGGTACATTGGTGCTAATGGGACGCTAAGGCTAGTTAGGTTGGGGTTTTGGGTGCTAAGGTCTATGGTTGGCTCACCACTATATTCCGAGGTCCTATTATCCTGTGCATAGCTCTGTATGTGCGGAAACCTTATGACAGTACTTTTCTTGATCTTTTTGTTCATGTCCATTGGCTTTGTCACAGTGTTTTTTCTACTGATCAATGGTCACTATTTGCCTGAACGCTCTGCTGTGAACAGTGTTGCTGGAACTTTGGCTCCACATTCCTCATCTCACATCATGAAGCGTGACCACACATTGGTGAACATTTCAGCTTTTCCAGTTGCTGATGGCATCGTATGGGATGCGGTAAATTTTCAAATTCATGGACCAACAGAAGTTATTAATGTACCGAATGTCCTTCGAGTTTCCATGGGTGATGTAGTAAAAGTAATATTCATTCTGATGATTGGGACGTGCATGCAGTTGAAGCATTGTTTGCTGATTTGAAATATTATGCTTCATTTAATGCTGAGGATTTGTATATGAATTCTGCGAATTATGCCGATTTATACTGTTACCAGCATTGGGGCAACCATTTTGTCCATAAACCAAGTGCACTACGTAGCCCTGTGACCTACACTCAATGGGAACATTGCCCAAACCCTTTATCGGGTAGCTCCCGGACTCTTCGAAATAAATTTACTTATTTCACTGATTTTAACAGATCGAACCCTGGGTCCTATTATTTTAAATTACCTGCCCCTTTCACACAGAAGTTCATGTTGACCCACACTAAATTGCTTTATTCGAGTTCATTTTTAAAGACCTTGGCTGTGGGTGGTTATGAATACTGGGCGGAAACTGTGGATTTGAAGTCAATCTGGGGCTCCAAGCCTTGGCAGGTGCAAGGCACCGATGCCTTGCACCGTGCCTGCCTAATCCCAGCCCAAATGGTGTTTTTGAATGCTTCGATCTATCAGACTAGGTGTTGGGGTCTGGCTACTACAAAACAAATGAATGCACCATCGATTCCATCACTGTCTTCCACTCTAAACCACAGCTCATACTTTAATATGTCCCTTTCGACTTTACAGGTTTTGTTTCAGAACAATTCATTTAATATGTCTACGCTTGTTCAGTCACCTTGGTTGTCTTGGCCCATATCATCTAACGAGTGCCAGCTGCGTTTTCATGACACAGTTTCTGGCTATACTCAGGACAAGCCCGATCCTAGGTTTTCTGACTCCCGTACTGTCACTACCTATTCGGTGGGTAAACTATGTAAACAATGGTTGCAACATTCTTCCCTAGACTCTGTTAAACAACATTTGTCCCTCCTTTCAGGCAATATTGATCTGTCCGACTTTATATTGGGACCTCGTGGTCCACGACCAAAGAGGTTCATTTATGAGGCTTATAATGAACTCTGGAAGCAATCGCAAATGGAGGCTGCTTCCCGTTTACGGGAAATAGACCAAGCAAATTTGGAAAAGGTGCTTGCTGTTGTTGACAATAGCATTAATACTCTGTCTTCCCGCATTTATACGTTGGAAAATATTGTGTCCTCTGTTGGTGATATTGCACAAGATGATGTTTCTATGTTGTATCATGGTCAAAATCAATTACGTTCAGTTATGCAATTTGCGTGGACTTTGCAAACACTTAAGTTGGGTAAGGTTCCTTGGCACCTTCTGAACACCACTGCCTTATTTCTGCCCTTTAATTTAACTGACAAACAGCAGTTCATGTCCATGAAAGATGCAGTTTACACTCTGTTACATATCGAGAAAGTGGAACCCTTACCATTCTCTGTAGCGGAAATAGATTCGGCTGTGTGGCTAGTTCATGGGGTTATCGCATTGCCTTTTTCCTTGTTTGAATTTAGTTCATGCATGAAACATTATCCTGTGGGCCGTTTCCAGCCTTTGGGTAGTGCCTTCCTGCATGAACTCTGGTCCCTCCCTTTTATGTATAAATGCCTTAGGGATGACAAGGAAGTTTTTCTCACGGGGGAGTCATGCGATTCTACAGTGGGTCATTCCCTTGTTTGTAAACATATTAAATTGCACGGAGCTTGTAACGTTTCCGCTCCGAATTTGGCTTGTGTGTTGAAGGGCATTCCTGCTCCTACTATTTCTCCTACCTTTACTTTGCTTACAAATGGTAGCTATTTGCTTTTAAATAACGACTATTGCTGTGGTTTGCAGGCCGGCATCCCTTATATTGTTACTGTATCGCACAGGGTTGTCTGCTGCAAGAATGTGCTATTTCCTCCCCCTCACGACATCGTAGATAATTCTATTTGGCCTTCCATTCCTACTATGGAGGCGGATTTCAATAAGCTGAGCAGAATAAAGGCGCTATTATTGAACGAGGAGGTTATGCTCACTTCCGCCCGGGAGACATTTGTTCTCCAGGTGGCAAGTACCCACAGTGAAATACAGGCCCTTTTGAACACTGACCTCCCACAACATTTCGGTGAATTAATTCACCGTATTTTTAACGCATCTAACACCGAAGGTCTCGTGCATTTTTTAAAGTGGTGGGGTCCGGCCTGGTGTCCTCTTTCCAAACTATTTTTGGTGTGATACCGGCGTTTATTCATTCTATTTTTCCAGTGTCTTTGGTGGCTTTCCATTAATCCTTGCTTTGGCGGCTGGTATACTGCTGTTGATCTGCTTCCTTCGCAATGGCTGCTCCCCAATGGGCCCTCCTCGACCCCGGACGCCTACTGCTACTCCGTGAGCGCGTTTTATCTGGTTTCGGAGTTCTGCCGTTGGCGACACTGAGTGTGTCCTATACCCTTTCTTTTCGCTTTGCGTGTTTCACTTGCGTGCAACCTGTGATGTCTTGCATTTGCTGCCCTTTCACCTGGGCCATGGATTATTGCCTCTCCAATACGTCGTTGTCTGTTCCGGATTTCGTTCGGTTGATGGGTCCCTTAGAGGCCCATGAACGGGACTGTTCCGTTGCAGGCTGCATGACGCGTGCGGCTGCACTGGGGATTTTGGCACAATGGGATATCTGGGCGGCTGCTCAGAATCTCCTAAAACAAAGCTATATTGAATATCACGCAAGCTGTCCCGCATTGCTTTTGGATGCTCCGTCCTCTGAGGAGCATTCCTGCAGCTTTGACCTGTTGGACTGGATGGCGTCTACGTTTTTTGACGATTCCAATGATGTCCTCTTGGACGGTATAGCATATTTCTGCACTTCCACGTTTTTGGATTGATTTGCCGTTCACTGTCCGTGGACTGCCTCGCTGACTGTCTTTTTGCTACCTTGCCGCCTTCCCCTCTTTCCACTGTGGACGCCTCTGTTCTGCTCAGGTGTTTTGAACTCTGTCTTCGTCCATAGTCTTGCCCGATGGACTGTCCAGGGGAGGGTGTCTTGTGGTTTGTGGCCTCCTGGCCTGCCTGGATCCGTTGGCATAGGCCTGGCTGCCATGATGACTTTTGCGGACGTTCCTCTTAGCCGTTGTTCTGTCGCCCTCTGCTCCTGCCAAGTTATTTTACAACAGTCTGCATTTTCTGTTTTTCACCTTTTCTCCTGTTCCTTTTGGGCTCAGTCTGAACAACAGATACAAGGTCGAACAACACGTCCCTGGTTCTTGCTGATATGGCCAGTCCCTCGCACCTAGACATAACACTATGTACAGCTGCAATGGGGAAATTGGTGGGCTTTTATTATTGCGTTTTTCCCTCTTGAGAGGGACTTGAAGAAATCCTTTCCAGAGAGAAGAGCTGTGATTGTCTGCTGATGTAGTGCTTGCATCTAGAGACTGAGGTATGGGGGTTCGCTTGACAAAGCCCAGAGGTCTTCTATTATCCTAATAAACAAGCTAATAGCACGGGGAGGGTGGTAAGGCCATACAGCCCTCTATCCACTGTTTTGTGAAATGCTTTCCCCGTTGGTATTCTATGGAGTTGTAACTATGCTGATTATATTATTCTTATGCATTATGCTGATAGTACTGTCACGTGTACTGTATCTTAGAGCACGTATGTTGAAATAAACATTTTAACCTATACTGTGACTCTCCTTACGCCGGTTGTGGACAGGTATGAGTGAGTGACGAAAGGGTGTTCTTACTACTGCGAGTCCTGAGAGAGAGAGAGAGATACCGTGTTCTGGGTTGTCTAATCATTGGTACATTGTTGCTAATGGGACGCTAAGGCTAGTTGGGTTGGGGTTTTAGGTGCTAAGGTTTATGTTTGGCTCACCACTATATTCCGAGGTCCTATTATCCTGTGCATAGCTCTGTGTGTGTGCAGAATCCCTACGACAACGCCTATCTGAGAACTTAACTGCGAGCAGTTCGTTGGAACGCAACGCAGTGCTCTGGGATTTCTGGAGCTTCTTGCAAACAAGCTCCTGCGGGAATCCTTTGCGGCGACAACGAATTGTACCGCAAGCCACGGTGCCAGCTTTATAGAACTCACTGAACAGCTCTACTCCTGTATAGAAATTGTCCACATAAAGGTTATAACCTTTGTGAAGAAGTGGCTGGACAAGCTCCCATACAATCTTGCCTGTGACCCCTAGCATGGGAGGGCAACCTACAGGGTTAAGAGTTGTGTCCTTCCCTGTATACACTCTCAAGCTGTACACATAGCCAGTCGAGCTCTCACACAACATGTACAGCTTGATGCCATAGCGAGCACGTTTGCTCGGAATGTACTGCCTAAACAGCAGCCGCCCTTTATACAAGATCAAGGACTCATCAATGGCTATATTCTTTCCAGGAGTATAAACCTCTGGAAACCTGGCAGACAAATGTTCCACGACAGGCCGAATTTTGAACAACCTGTCATAGTCTGGATGGTCCCGGGGCAATGCAGCAGAGTTGTCATTGAAATGCAGCATGCGCTGCAATAGCAAAAAACGATCTCTGCTCATGTATGGTGCGAAGATGGGGGTTAACCAAACCGTGCGAGTAGACCAGTAGGATAGCAAGGTTGGTTTATGCACTACCCACATTTTAAGCGTGAGGCCCAAAAATATATTCAACTCCCCTAGAGAAGTGGGAGTCCACTTGCGCGCCCTAGAATGAGGCCCAAGAGTGCCTCCTTGCTCCCTCAGAAATTGTTCGGCACGCAAATTTGTTTGCTGCACAATTTCGTCTAGGAAGTCAACACCAAAAAGAGATGGAAGTAGTCAATTGGCAAAAAATTTGCCGTATCTACTTTACATCCAGCGTCACCAGTGAAAGGCGGAATTTGGGGCTGAACTAAATTGGGAGGCTGCCAAGACAGCACTCCGTCTGTGCTTGCGGCCGCACGTGCCTGCACTCTGGGTTGCTCTAACCTGTTACGGGTGTCCTGCTGCACAGACTGTGCTGGCAAAGGCACAGCACGACTGACATTGTCTCCTTCAGAATCGCTGGACGATGAGTCATCGGATGGAACTGCGCCGACTGAAAAGTCACTCACAGATTCGGCTCCATTGTCCTCTCCCTCAGATGCTGTCTCAGTATCTGCTGTCTCAGTCTCTGATCCTGCCTCAGAGCTGGACTCCAGAACCAGATTTAGGGCCTGGGCAGCATTCATCCAACGATATGCCATCTCTGCTAGTGCCTAAACTATCCTTTTAAAACACAATCCTACGTAGAAGGCAGATAGGTTGTTGGTTTTAAAGTGTAGGTGGGTGTGTGCGTGAGTGAAGTGTTTAAGTCAATAATGACGAAGTCACCTTACCTTTGCGAACGCTGTACGCTCTCCAAAAAGACTAAGAAAGAGAGAAAAAGACACAGTATTACTTTACCTTGCCACATACCCATCATCGCAGCCTTTTAGCGCTGGTGGGAGCCAGTGCGACCATCATTTTGGCGCCAAGATGCCTACGGGTGAACGTGTGCTTTACAATTGCACACTATGACCTCCTTTGATGCGCCCACTATCATCCTTGCAAACGTGCCCCTCATCTCTCCATAGCCCCTCTCTCACATACATTTAGTCTGTTACAAAGTGTTTCTACTTTGTGGCTTTACTAATCCACTTAGCTGTCTACATAATACCGATCTGTTCGTTTCAGCATACCCTTTATGGCGTCAAAACTGCCACTACACAAAAGTCAGATATCTCTATCTAGCAGAATTTTTTTTGTACTCTGCAGCAGTACCACACTTTACTGCCTTTCAGGTAACTTCAAAGAGACTCATTATAGTTCTTTCACAGTCTCATAATTTCAGCACTGAGAAATATCTCTGTAAATTGTTATATATATATATATAAATATTTATATATAACAATTAATTCCCAATGTCAGAGCGCTCAATACCTGGTGCAGGCAGCAACGGGTAGAATCCTTACCCGATATTTAAATTCAGAAACACAAAGGATGCCGCACTCCAAGACCGGTTTCAGAGTTGCTTTATTTTCACCACCACTACCACCAGTCGTGGTGAAAATAAAGCAACTCTGAAACCAATCTCTGGAATGCGGCATCCTTTGTGTTTCTGAATATATATATATATATATATTACATCCACATTAATCCTTCCGGATTACAGAAACCGCACTCACAAAGTATCGTCTTCTCCAATTAGTTTATTTTCCACAAAGTATCCAGTTAGAGGAACAACCGACGCGTTTCGTAAACACAGTTTACTTGATCACCGTGATCAAGTAAACTGTGTTCTACGCAACGCGTATATATAAAGATCTCTCTCTTTCTCTAATTTTTTTTATAGCTATGGCTTCCCTGGGGGCCGATTGTGGCCCCCACGGAAAGCACATAGCTATAAAAAAAAATTGCCCCCACAGGGGGTCGGCCACTGAGCAGGAGGACCAACCCCCTGCCAATATTGCCACCATTGTACTTTAAAAAAAATATTTTTAGCATTTTTGGGGGCGATCGTGCCCCCCAAGGAAAGCCAACATGTCTACATAAAAAATATGCCCCCACAGGGGGTCGGCCACTAAGCAGGAGGACCGACCCCCTGCCAATATCGCCGCCATTTAAAAAAAAAAAAAATTCATTTTTTTTTTCATTTTTGGGGTGCGATCGCGCACCCCAAACAAAGCCAACTTTCAACAATTAAAAAAAATATGCCCCCGGGGGGGCCGACCCATTACCACGAGGGCCGACCCCCCCAAAGACATCCCTGGTGTCTAGTGGGGTTTCCTGGCCGTGGATCGCAGCGCTGCCGCGATCCACGGCCAGGAACCCTTTCAGGAAGGCCTCGTTTGAAAGGGGAGACTCTCCCTTTCAAGCGAGGCCTCCCTGAAAGCTGGGGAGGCCGTTTCGGCCGGATTTCCCCATCGGAGTCGAGCGCGGCCTTACCTGCTGCTGTCCTCGGCTCCGGTGGGGAATCAGTGACGCTGCAGAGCGCCTCGCGGCGCGCTGACGTCACAGATGGGCGGGAGGGGGCGGGGGAGACGCGGAAAGCCTTCCACGTCTCCCCAGGGGGAATAAAAAAAAACAATCTCCGGTGCGATGCACCAGAGGTTTAAAGGGGCCCTCCCTGGTGACGGCCAATGGACGTGCGCCGCACCAGGGAGGTAGTGCTTGCGTCGGCCACTCGCCGACGCAAGCACCAAAGGGGTTAAAAAAGCCATGGTAGGTGAAGAGTATAACATGGCTTTCATCATACCCAAGTCTTTTGTGTGCCTGCTTATGTTTGTGTGTTTGCCTGCATTCGTATGCCTGTTTTTTGTTAGAAAAAAGTGACAGAAAGACAGAGAGAATCAAAACACTCTCAGGAGGTATTTTAAAGAAAATGGGTGGCACTTTGTGTGTACATGTCTGCTCGGCGACAAAGATTCATAAATAGCATAGTAGGGAGGGTTGGTGGGTGGGTGAGTGAGTGGATGGATGAGTGAACAAGGGTGGTTGTATGGATGGATGGATGGATGAA
Organism: Calotriton arnoldi; assembly: GCA_963921515.1. Classification (NCBI taxonomy): domain Eukaryota; kingdom Metazoa; phylum Chordata; class Amphibia; order Caudata; family Salamandridae; genus Calotriton; species Calotriton arnoldi. The sequence continues at coordinate 467,109 of CAWUFW010000037.1, read as the reverse complement.
TAGATGGATGGATGAGTGAAAGCATGGATGGCTGGGTGAAAGGGGGTGGATGATTGGATAAAAGGGCGGATGATGGGTGGATAAGTGAAAGATTGGATGGATGAATGAAAGGGAGGGAGGATGGATGAAAGGGTGGATGATGGATGAGTGAAAGGAGGGATTGAGTGAAAGGGTGGATGGAATGAAAGGGTGGATGGAATAAAGGAGTGAAAGGGTTGATGGATAGATGAGCGAAAGGATTAATGAATGAGCGAAAGGGTGGATAAAGAGATGGATGAGTGAAAGGATGAATGGATTGGTTTGGAGATGGATGGATGGATAGGTTTGGATATGAAGGGTGGACATATGGAATGGTGAAAACTGAATGATGGATGAAAGACTGAATAGACGACAGAATGTAAAGGTTAAATGGCGAACATCAGCAGGTAAATGGTAGGATGAAAGAATGAATGGATAGATCTATGGAAGAGACAAGAGCTATCTTCTGGGGAGGGTCATGATGATTTGCTTCATTTACATTGTGCCATAAGAGCTTTGGTTCGAAGTGGGGGTATTTTCAGTGGGCGAGTGAGTGGATGGATGAGTGAGCAAGGGTGGATGTATAGATGGATGGATGAGTGAAAGCATGGACTGCTGGGTGAAAGAGGGTGGATCATTGGATAAAAGGGCGGATGATGGGTGGATAAGTGAAAGATTGGATGGATGAATGAAAGGGAGGGAGGATGAATGAAAGAGAGAGAGGATGGATGAGTGAAAGGAGGGATTGAGTGACAGGGTGGATGGAATAAAGGAGTGAAAGGGTTGATGGATAGATGAGCGAAAGGTTTGATGAATGAGCGAAAGGGTGGATAAAGAGATGGATGAGTGAAAGGATGAATGGATAGGTTTTGAGTTGGATGGATGGATAGGTTTGTATATGAAGGGTGGACAGACGGAATGGTGAAAAACTGAATGATGGATGAAAGACTGAATAGACGACAGAATGTAAAGGTTAAATGGTGGACATCAGCAGGTAAATGGTAGGATGAAAGGATGAATGGACAGATCTATGGAAGAGACAAGAGATATCTTCTGGGGAGGGTCATGATGATTTGCTTTATTTGCTTTGTGTCATAAGAACTTTGGTTCGAAGTGGGGGTATTTTCAGTTTCTTCCTACTCGCGTGCTGAAAAATATATAGTATTGTGCCAAACAACAGCAATTAACAGTATGGCATTAAGAAGGTGCATCTATTGCAAAAAAAAGGAAATGTTAACATATTATAGCATTTCTCTTTCATTTTGTGTAATGAGTTAACTTGCTTTGTTTATATAAACACATTTCTCATGTGTTTTGGTATGTGCTGCAACTAATATAGAAGTCGTTAAGTATCATCATGTCTTGCCTTTAGCCCCGCCCCTAGCCGCGCCCCCTCACTACACATCTAGCTCATTTTAATGAGTACCTGCACTTATTTTTTCCCATTTAAAGCACTAGTTTAAAGCACTGGTGTAAACAATGTAAGAAATAAATGAAATGAAGTCCATACATTTTCAATGCTCTAGTATTCACCTAGGGGTAAGAAGTCTACTCTAGTCTGAAAAAATGTACCACTGCAGTGTTTTCAGAAGGTGTTAGCGGAACTACTGCTGCCTCTCAGATAATTCCACACAGTGCTGCCATCTCGTGGTTACAGCCATTCTCTGCACTTGTTTCATGGTATACTGTGTAGAGATTTCCAGACTCTTACTAAATACATACATTTCAACATGGGGTTAACGTCTGAACAAGCATACAAATTGAAACTCATTGCACTACTAATAAGTCTGCATGGGGCCTGATAATTTCGCTCTCCAGTTTGGTACCCTCTCTGCGCGCGCATGGAGGAAACGATATTGTCTCTTCTTCCTTGTGTGTGCGAACTGTCATTCATGTGATGGTTGTTGTGATCGTTGCAGCGTTCGCGAAGCTACCTTACCTTTTGAATAAACCGTAGAAGCTTATCTCCACGACTCGTTAGTGCACTTGGTCTTTTATTTTTAATCGGAAATGTTGGCATGTATGCTTTCGTGCCTTTTTTCGGCTCAGAAGAAACTGGGCGGATAAGCATTCAGGAAAAGAAGCTTTTCCCACCAGCGCCTAAGGAACGCTGTCTTTTTTTTTAACACTTGTATTTTTCTTTCCGACAATACGTTAATGAAGCGACTCGAGGACAAGTCCCCTCATACTGTCACCATTAATATGTAACAGCCGACACGAACGACGTAGACGCTATACTGCGCATGCCAGCAGGTCTTAAGCGGGCCTTGTCCTCCAAGTCGGCCATGTTTGGGTCAGGCCAGCCTTCCCTGCAATGTCAGTGTTGCAAAGACGGTAACAGCGGAGACGTTTTGTGCCTGACCATCGCTTAGGATAGGGCCTCCTACTTACTGTAACAGGGTCACAGAAGTTATGTGTATACGTGCACAGACAGGCGGGTTATTCAGCCAAAGGCAGTGCTCTGCGCTTCTGACTAGCCAACGAAAACTGAAAGGGGCGGGACTTCCGGGGCCGAGAATTCCAAGGCTGGGTGTTGTGGCTGAATCTGGGTTGGGTGTATAGTGTGAGAGACTGAGGTTTACGTTCTCAAGGCTGTATTTTAAGAAGCGCAACCATGCCTGGAGTAGATAAGCTGCCCATCGAAGAAACGCTGGAAGACAGCCCCCAGGTGAGGAGCGCCCCCGGGTTATTGCAATCCTCCGCATTTGTTGACTTGGAGGCGATAGACTGCAGCACTCTCAGCTAGCCAGTACACGCTGATCACACCTGATCCAATGGATGCAACTGGGGTATTCAAGACTCCTCCATGCAGCAGGGCCAGGGCTCACAGTCACTATAATCTCCTGCTCGAGGAGCCAGGGGCAGAGCAACCTGACATTGCAACATCATTGTACTGTAGGCTCTGTCACTTCCTGATCCAGAGCAAGAACTGTAAATAGATGCCACAGCCATGCCTGAAGGTGGCAAAAAAGCATGCACTGTCACAGTGCCCCTTTGCAGGTCATTCCCAATTGCCAGCTACTGTTGCCACATTATCAAGGTCAGAATATTTAGGCACCGTCACTGCATAATCCAACAATAGACCTTCTAGGCATGTTGACTGCCTGATGTAAGGATGTCACAAACTCATCCGAAAAAGGGCAAACGCTGTCAGTTATTGTCACAAACTGATTGTACTGTAGCTTGACCAGGCACTGTCACAAACTGATCCATAGAGTAGCGCTTCTATCCACTGTTGTAACCTGGCCCAGACTTAGACCTTCCATGCAGTGTCCCCCTTTATCAGGTGCTGAACTGTCAACCTTACCCTGATGAATCAGTTAAAAGGAACCAGTCTGTCTACTCCCAGATAAGGTGTAATATTCTATAAGACCCACCCCAGGCTTGTGGAATGTTATAAAATATCTTCCTGTCAAGGGACAGGGCGGATACTTCAGAAATCTACTTGTCCTGTAAAAAAAAAAAAATCCACTTGTGTCCTTTGGTGCCATGCAACAAAGTGACAAATTGTTTAAGCATGCTTATTATATCCGCGCTTTGATATATACCTGACCAACAAGAGACTGGCGCCGATTGACTTAACCACTAGCCTCTTTGATTATGTTTGAGCTCTTTCCAGAGTCTGGATTCTAGCTAGGTTCTGCTTTTGCCTCCTTCTGCAAATTTAACTACAGGGGTTGGAAGTAGGCGAGAAGCAGAGGTTCCAGGGTTGATGTACCTTGGAAGTCTCTGCTCACCCACAAATTGACATGTTTAATGTACTCACCAAGTCCTCTGCAATCTCTCGCCACACTAAAAAAGGTTGTTTGTTTATTTATTTATTTGCATAAATTAATTAAAACCATTGCATTACAATAAAATAACATTTAAAACGAAGCCATTATTCGTAAGGCTTAAAAGTTCTGATAAAGTGCAAGTGTCATGTGCCATCATATGGCTCGAAGCATATTTTGTGTTTACATTGGTCTGTTGCTCTGCGACCGGCCCCAGTGTAGAGTGTCCCCGTCTGGCTCATCCGTTTTCCAGATCTTCCTTCCTTTCTGTTCTATTGAACACCTCGTGTTCTAACGTTAGTCCCAGTTCTCATGTGAGGTGCTTGTGCTTTGCGACTTTGGCCGAAACTCTGCGATCAGCCCTGAAGAGGAATGTCGCCCGTCTGGCTTGTCAGTTGTCTTCTTTCCTTACAGTTCTCCTCAGGCGCCGCTAGTTCTTGTCATTGGTCCTAGTTCTCTTGTAAAGTGCTTGTGCTTTGCGACTTTATGGCATTTTAAATCAGACTGTTATTTGAATGAAACCGTTGAAGGTCTCCGGGCTCAGTTTTTTTTCCTTCTTCAAGGCAAAGTCTGCGTTTTTTCGGGGGTCCTATGTTTAAAATATTTTAGGATCAGCTTTTGGACTATACGTGGGCGAGGTCGGGGACCAGAGCAGGGCTGGAGAGCGTCCCTGATAGATTGTATAAATCTTCCACAGCGCACCAGGATGTAGGGTTCCTTTTGTGAGAAACATATTGCTGAAGCCTCAAGGCTGGTGCTTGCTTTTTTACTCGGGTATAATTCCCTAAGAAGGATTCTTCTTTCGTTTGCTAATCCCGGGCAGCAACACAGGAGGTGTAGCCAAGTTTCTCATTTGTAGTCGCACAGTCAACATGCTCCTCCTGTATGTTGATTTGCCCAGGCCTGGCTAAATTCCGCTATTGGCAATGCCAGCAGTCGCATGTACATGATCTCTCTACTGGTTTTTGGGTTCAGCGAGGCGGAGAGGCAGGCCCGGTTCTAGCGGGTGGGCCGGGTGGGCCAGGCCCACCCAAACATGAGCCTGGCCCACCCAAACAGGAGCCTTGGCCCTCGCAGTGAGGGCTTGAAGGCAGGCGTGCAAAGCACACGTCGTGTGTGTCAGCCCGGCCGAGACAGCTTCCCGGGAGCGCACACACACAGACAGTTTTAGAGATTATTGCAGCCGCACCCGAGTACTTCACAGGTCTTTAAAAGACCATTTACATGTTAACGAGGCTTTGTTTATTTTTTCACCCCTTCATCTCCACATGGCAAAGGCGACAATGTTCTGCTGCGTGGGTATTTCTTTTTCTATGCAGCGCAGGAGAAAAGAAGTTTGTTTATTCCTATTCACCTTTCCTGACCCTGCAGCTGCTTATCACATCAGGCTCTGACACAAAGTTTGACTAATGGAGTAGGTAAGAGAATGTGTTACTATTTGTTTTTCTTTTAAAAATATGCACAGGCCCAGCAGGACACATACTTCGTGAGTGCTTCATTTAAACAGTTTTTATCATTATCATGGCCGATGCAGGACAACAATAAGACAATACAAAATGCCCAGATAACGCTGGTGATAAATGATCCTGCTGGAGAGCAATCGTTTCTGTTAGTAGTTTTTAAATGCAGAAGAACTGTATTTTATGTGGAAGCTCAGTGGGTTACTGCCTTTGTCCCAGAGATCCTTGTTCTACTTGCAGTTCAGAAGTTACAATCCTAACATAGGACAGTGACCAATGAACTGTCAAACATGAATGGTATAGTTAGAACTTCGCTTTCTTTTTTTGTGATATAGTTAGAACTTCCCCAGTCTTTGATTATTCTAATGTTGCTAAAATGAGTATGTTTGGGCAGATATACATTTTTATCAGTAAAGCTGACCCCCATGGAATACTCTTTAAATCCTAAGGTTGTGTTTCCCCAGACCAAACCCTCTTAAAATATACTGCCCACCAGTATGGATGACATGTGATTCATACACCTTGTAATCCTCATTGTCTTATGTGACATTCCCTGTAGACTGATTTACATACTTGTATGATTCATTGTCTCTGTATAATGTGTGCGTGGTGTAAAGTACTGACACACACTACACTGGTATGAGTAGCGCTGTACAACAAATGTAATGCATATGAGAGAGGGGCTACGTAAAGATGAGGGGCACTGTTGGAGGGTGGCAGTGAGGGAATCCGAGGAGGAGGTCAATAGGGGGAGGGGCTATGGAGCGATGAGGGGCACTGTTGGAGGGTGGCAGTGAGGGAATCCGAGGAAGAGGTCATGGGGTGGAGGGGGAGCTAGGGAGAGATGAGGGGCGCTGCTGGAGGGTGGCAGTGAGGGAGTCTGAGGAGGAGGTCATGAGGGGGATGGGCTACAAAGAGATGAGGGGCACTAGTGGAGGGTGGCAGTGAGGGAATCCGAGGAGGAGGTCAATAGGGGGGCCATGGAGGGATGAGGGGCACTGTTGGAAGGTGGTAGTAAAGGTTATTTACGGAGAAAGAGGTTATTGGTGCGGCGCCAAAAAGACTTTCGCATCAGCGCTGAAGCCGGCCCTGTCATGGCCTTTCTGTTTTTCTTTATTTAATTAGCAGTCGGGTCATAAGGGCGACTGTGGAACATACTTTAAAGTGCGTGCTAATTATATTTACCGCTATATTCAATGTTTTAAGTTTGAAGGTGATTTTACTAATGTTTTTACCGGGAAAAATGAAAGTGGAGCCCAATGGTGCCTGATATGGGGCTGGGGCCCAAGGTCAGCTGTGAGATAAGGTGCTCTGGAGAGGAGTAGTGGATAATCAAGCCTGTAAGGGAGTGCGTTGCAGAGTCCGGGGTCAGGTGGAGGTAGTAATGAAGAGGGATTCTCCCTGAAGACTCGCACAGAAGGAGCCTGAGTAGTGTCACTTGCCTGATACTCCCACCTCAGAAACCTCCTCTTCCCATCAAAGGAACATTACATGGAAAAAACACTTTTTCAGAGTGATAATATTTAGAAAGAGATTTGGAAAAGAGTGCGTTTTACTGGACCTTGTAAGACTAAGAAGAGATAAAGGAGGGCCCTGAATCAGGCCTGCCTAGACATATATGCGACAAATCGAGCCCGCAGTGGCCCACCCAAATGCACCCTTGGCCCACCCAAATAAAAATTCCTGGAGCCGGGCCTGCGGAGAGGTATGGCTGGGGTTTGATTACCAAAAATGAGGCATTCAGCGGGGCCAGGAAGGGTAATGTTTTTAGTATTGCCTGGTCTTGCAGAAACGATGCTAGTTGAACTTGTTTATTGATGCGCTTTTTCCAGGTAGCATATGAAATGAAAGGCATAGCGAGTGCTGGTTTATTTATATCTGTGGCGGCAATGGCTCTCTCAAGCTGCGTGTTCCACGGGGAGCCAGATTTTTCGAATATGTCTCTGAGGCAGCTCTTTAGGTATTGCTCCGGGGATTTTAGAATTCAAATTTAATATTTGAAGAGGTCAGCATCAAGGGCTAGTGTTTGTTTCACTAATCCAAACTCCAGTATGTCTCGCCCTGGAGAGGTATTTTGGGAGTTGGAAGATCTTTTTGTAGCCCATGCACTGTGCCCGCTCCAGGATTTCCGAGCAGGCGCCCAGAAACGCATGGTGCCCATATGAGAGTGCTGGGAGGAGGGAAGCTTGGATGGCTTTCCTTATACCCTCTGCTGAAGGACTTTTTAACTTGTTAAGTTTAGTTATACCGTAGGTAATAGCCCTCGATTTCTTAATCAGATCTTTTTTGTGGGCTGACGGTTGAGTGGATTCAGTAAACCAGACCCCCAGGTACTTATATTTCTGCGCTGAGTTGATTGTCGTAGAGCCTAGGATACATATGTTTTTTTTTTGTACTTTTGCCGTCCAAGTACAAGGATCTTGAAAAGGTTGGACATTTACTCCTGACAAGGGCAGAAGTAAAACCTTTTCCCTGGTGGGGAAAAAAGGGACTGTAGGAAAAGCAAATTTGGAGTCACCCAGGAGTTTTTCGCTTCAGCAAATATACGCATGCATATTTGTTCATTCAAAAATGCTATTCACAAATGTTTGTTAGAAGTACACTTTCCATTCCTGCTTCTTTAAATAAATTTTTTTTTACATCTACACCAGTGCTAGAACACGTACATGCGGTTGCACATTTGGGAATTTTTAAGAATCAGGACCCTAATTTATTTTCATGTGGCCCATAATATTGCGTACAATGGTTTTACATGGATTCTCCATTATTCATCTTTTAAAAAAATATTCGCATACATCCATCATGTTTGCGAAATGATGCCTCAGAGAAATTGTATTCAAAGTTGCACAGTAGATGAGCAAAACGTTTTTTCCAAGTTTCAGTATTTTTGAATGCATTTTATTTTAAAAGCAAGCCATCACCAATCTTGCATTCATGCTTTTGCATTATGTTACATATAACTTGGAGAAATTAAGGCCACTATAAATATTGTTACATTTGACAAACACGTGTACGTGTTTTTATACTGGAACCACTAACACCAATGCAAGCTGAGCTCACAGCATTTCCTGAGAGTGCTGAAGGCTTTAGTATTAATGAATCATATATACAGGTTTGAACAACTTACACATGGATTCTAATCTTGCCTTTAGTGGCACACAATCTTCTTTCACAGGTCCACTCTGTGTGGTACTGTAAACTGGCATCAAGAGGGTTTGTGCTGCAGGGGTTCGGGCCTAATTGTCCAGTGGGCAAAATAAACATGAAAACTTGCTGTCCTCGGCACCACACAATATGTCCTGGGCATTAGACAGGCACTGTCATACCCTGATTGTCAGCAAGATCCAGAATTACTAGGCTTTGTTGCTGCCTGAGTCCAGTGCACAGAGCGGGAGAACTTCAGTTTCCAGTGGTGCTTTGTAGCATACCATCAGAGCACGATTGAGTTGCATCATTGAGCTAGACTCAGTCTCTGTGAGCTAGGCATTATCACATCCCAATTCAGATGGCCATGTCAACATGACCCAGAGTTTCATGTAACAGGTGGGTAAGTTAATAAGACCCAGTCTCTTGTTGGTCTGGTATTTTGACAACCTGATGAAGTTGCATACATCAGCAGGACTCACAATGATCATGACTTCATTGCCCTCTTTTCTAATAGCAGTGCACCAACTTTTTTCCTACTTAGAGTCCGTTGTTATAATTGTATATATTAACTATCACATGTCGAGTGTCTGATTTCTTCCCTTTGTGGGTCTGCTCACTATTTAATCACTATGCCCGGGTAATGCAACTGCATATTTCTGTTATTCTCTGCATAGGAGTGATAATACGTAGCTGGGTACTCAAAATAGAGGAAACACCTCACAAGAGGAACCCCTTACAAGAGGAACCCCTTGCTGAGTTTGGGAGGGAGATTCAGGGGACCTCTTAGGAGCAGCTGCATATAGAATTTTGTAGCCCCAGCAGTTGTGGGCGACACTAGAGCTGTAAATGTGTTTGCACTTTAGAGATTATTGTGTCATGGACTCTTTTGAAGACTGGTATTCATGCTCTTTACACAATTCTGTTTGCTTCCTGGTAGCATGTCTGCAGAGAAATTGATTTCACTTCCAGCTGGGCCCAACACAAAGGCTTCACTTAGAGGCCAAAATCCCTCCTTTTGTTGGGTTCTCATCCTGGCTGGGAACTAGCTGGAGCATAACACCTAGATACCAGTGCAGTGGAGGAAAACACAGGCACCTAGCTTGTTATCTCTTCACAAGTGCTTAACAAAAGCTATGATTTAGAGGCTGGGTTTTGACTTTGTTGAACCCCTTTCTGTATGAAATATGCATACACTGTCAAATGTTTCTTTCTTTGTGAGTAATTACCCTAATAAGGATCAAATAGTACTTGCTAACTTATTTTGTTTAATTTCTTTTTATAGCGCTACTCATCCCAGTGTAGGGTGTCAGAGTGGTTTACATTGCCCACATACATTATGCAGGACAATGAAACATACAAGTGTGTAAATCAATAACATAAGACAGCCAGGTTACATTGTGCAAGAGTCACATATTTTCCATAGTGGTAGGCATTATATGATAAGAGTGCTTGGTTTGGAGAAACACAAAGTCAGGATCTAAAATATAAGGCAGCAATTGATGTTGTCTGTACTAAAGAGACCTTATTACTCCCCAAAGGAACCCTTTTTAGCGACCTTTGTACAAAAGACTTAGAAAGAAAACCCAGATCTAGCGACTTGAATAATTTACTCGACCTAACTGTAATAAGCTTGACCCGTAAACTGGTCTCAAATTGTATGATGCTAGGCAAATATTTTATTTTACAGGATTCTCCTTTATCATCCACATATGAGAGCATCTTCAAATATGTAAGTTTAGAATTTTTGCTGTACAAAAAACTCTTTTGTTTGATTTAGTAGACTAAAGGTTTGCTCCATACATAATCTAGGACACATATAGGATAAACATGACCCCTGCCATGCCTGTTAGTTCACTAATAGCATTGTCATCAGGAAGGAATGTTTCCCAGTTCATGTTTAAAAACTCTCACTTTTATTAAATATATTAGTAAAGCATGATGTGGAGGCACACTGTCATTTACAGACAGATCATTTTCCATAGAAATGGTGTTAGAATGAGGGTGTCTGGTTGGCAGGTTTGTACCCTGTCCAAGTAGGGACCCTTCTTTCCAGTCAGGCTAAGGGATTACACGTCTAAAATAACCCCTGCTCACCCCCTTGGTAGCTTGGCACGAGCAGTCAGGCTTATCTCAGAGGCAATGTGTAAAGCATTTGCACATAACACACAGTAATACAGTGCAAACACTACAAAAGGACAGCACACCAGTTTTTATAAAAATAGCCAATATTTATCTATGTAAAAAAGAGCAAAACAATAAAAATCCAACATACAGTAATAAAGATATGAATATTGCAAGAATAGACTTAAAATGCAGTTCCTTGAAGTCGATAGCTTGTCCTGGGCTATCACAGCATCGTGAACAAACAAATCCAACAGTTCAGGCCGACAGCGAGGACGCAGGACAGCTACGAAATCGGGAAGACCCGGAAACAGTACCTTGGAAATGCAAGGCGTCGTTGACCTTGCGATGAGCTCCAAAGAGGCGACGTCGTAAGCAGGCGTCGGTTCCAGAAGTCGGTGCAGGAGTCGTCGGGCTCTTGAAGTGACACGCATTGCAGATCAAACTCTGTGAGGTTGAAGTCAGGAGCGCTGACGTCAATGGAGTCGGTGATACGATGCGAAGCGGGACGATGTAATGTGTGGTGCCCACAGGTCACGGTGCAGGCAGCGGCTCGGGGACGGCGTCCAGCGTCGTCGGTGAGACCAGGGCTGCAATGCAAAGCGGATCGATGCTTCGTGCGGTGCCCACAGGTCGCGGTTGACGATGCTGGAGTCGATGGCATCGACGTTGGAGGACCAGGGCTGTGGTGTGGGATGGGGCGATGCTTCGTGTACCTCACAAGCAGTGTCCACAGGTCACAGTGCAGGCAGCCTATGTCAGGCGTCTATGTCGGCGTGCAGCAACGGCATAGGTGAGGCCAGACGGCGATGCGAAGTGTGGTGCCCACAGGTCACCCTGCAAGCAGTGCTCGGTGACGGCGTCAGGCAGTGACGTCGGGAAGCCCCGGGTTGCGGTGCAAAGCGGGGCAATGCTCTCCGCAGTGCCTTCAGGTCATGGAGCCGGCAGTGGTATCTTTGACGGCATCATAGTGGTTTTTCTTCTGTTCCAGCACAAAACATACAGTTCCCAGTGCTGTTGGCAGATGAACCTGAAGTCTTTGATGTTCCTGAGACTTCCAACAGAAGGCAAGCTCTACTTCAAGCCCTTGGAGAAACTCAGGCAATAAGTTGCAGAACGTTCAGTCCAGTCCTTTCACTGCCCAAGACAGAAGCAGCAATTGCAGGCCAACCCAACAAAGTAACACACAGCAGAGGCACAATACTCATCCGGGCAGCTCTTCTTCTTGACCTTAGCCCACAAGTGTTCTAAAGTCCTGGGGTTTTAGGTCTAATACTTATACTCCTTTTTCCCTTTGAAGTCTTTGTTCAGAGAGTCTCTGTGGCTCAGCAAAACCAGATCTGTCCTCCTTTGTCGAGCCACACTGCAGGGGGTGGAGACAGCATCGTGCAGAGCAGCCACAGCCTATTCAGGTGTCAGTAACAACTCTTCCCACCACTCTAGCCCAGGATGGCCCATCAGCGTATGCAGGGCACACTTCAACTCCATTTGTGTGAGTGTCTGGAGTGAATGCACAAACAGCCCCTGTCAATCTAAAAACCAGACAGCCAATCCACAAGCAGGCAGAGGCACACAGGAGGGTTAAGTAAGAACATGCCCACTTTCTAAAAGTGGCATTTTCAAATATCACAATTTAAAAACCACCTTTATTAAAAGACGTGTTATTTAAATTCTGAGCTTCGGGAACCTAAACTCCATTTCTCTATCTTTTCCCAATTGAAAGTTACACTTGTAAAATGTTACAAGACCGCTCCAATGATCACCTATGGGAAAGACAGCCATCCGATAGTGAAAAACGAAATGCATTGTATTTCGCTATCAGGACATGTAAAACACACTAACACATGTCTTACCTTTCACATACGCTGCACCCTGCCCATGGGGCTCCCTTGGGCCTACCTTAGGGGTGACTTATATGTAATAAAAGGAAAGAGTTAGGCCTGGCAAGTGGACGCACTTGCCAGGTCGACATGGCAGTTAAAAACTGCGTGCGCAGACATTGCAGTGGCAGGTTGGAGACACATTTGAAAAGCTGCTTGTGTGGGTGGCACAATCAGTGCTGCAGGCCCACAAGAAGGATTTCATTTATAGGCCCTTGGCACCCACAGTGCACTAGGGGCTTACCAGTAAATCAACTATGCCAGTCATGGATAACCAATCATAATCACAATTTACACAGAGAGCACTGGCATGTTAGCACTGATCAGCAGTGGTAAAGTGCCCAAAGTCCTAAGCCAACAAAATAACTGGTAAAAAACAAGAGGTCAGAAAGCAAAAGTCTGGGGGTAAACCCGCTAAAAAGGCCAGTCCTAACAAGTGGGCGCAAACTTTCCAACTAACATGCAGTTTTAATGATAAAACCTTATGGCGTATAAACAATAATGTGTGGAAATTGGGCTTCAGCAGAAATATTTATCATTTGCACATTACCTAGTTAAGTGTGATAATTTGTTTTGATCCTATTAAAACCTAGTTGCCATCACACAGAATTACAAAAAAGTGTTTTCCTAATTACTGAAATATATTTAATTATTTAATTTACAGCTATGTAAATATTGAGTGTTGGAAAAAAAAAACTGACATTTACAGACTTTCATTTCGCTCGTTGTACAGCCCGATTGTCAGACAATTCACTTTACAAAATCCTCTAACTTGGCAGTCAGAGAAAGAAAAGTAGACACTAACCTCAATGATAAAATAAGCAGTAAATTGTAAGAAGGCATAAGCTGACATTTGACCTCTCTGTGTGAACATCAAATGTGACAAGATTTAAAGGCATCTTTATTGCTCATTCCCTTTCTGAGTGAACAGAACACCTGTTGTTTGTCAGCTCACCAGAACAGTCCATTAGACCTAAAAATAGCTTGCCCTGAAAAAATCTGACTCGCCATAGCGAGTGGGCGAGTAGATTTCTTGAAACCTGGATTGCAAGTAAAAAAAAGATCTCTGTGACAAATGCATTAACCCACTGAGCTATCTAGATAAAATACAAGTCCGGGATCTGCAAGTTACACATTGTGCTTTGATTTAGACACATTAACATTGTATGCTACTTTATGATGAATCAAAACTCAGATCTCTAGACAAACACAAATCTCTCATGGCATTAACCACCAGAGTTATCTTACCATTATTATCCCCTGAAAATTGCTCTGCACAGGGAGACCTCTGCAGCAGGTGCCTTAAGCACCATAAGGGCTTTTAAAATGGAGCCTTTTTGTGACCATTTAAGCAAGCCAAAACTGATTTAACATTACATTTGTCCTCGTTACTTTTTGTGGTAGCATTTTTGAAGAATAAATGTATAATTGAATGTTAGACACTGCTTGACATGACTCCACTCCTGCTGCCACACCTCAAACCTCATTTTATGGGATCCTACATTATTTTTATTCCATTTCAGTACTGGTAGAGATCCCTAAATGGTGAGGCTTTCTCAGGAGCAAACTTGAGATCTTCAAGAATCTAAGTACTTTATGTTTTGGTAAGACTGTGGACATGCAGCATGCACTTTTCATTCAGTGATACAGTAATGTGCTAAAAAGCCACTGTTCTGTTAAACAAACCACACAGTCTTTGTATTTTCATTTATGTAAAGTATACTCATCTCATCAACAAAATCTCAGTAGGGCATTGTCTTCTGCAGGGAAAATCTGGTGCATTTAGCTGATTCACAGTCATAACCAAAAATGTGCTCGGTGGATATTGGGCGAACGAGGGGCAGGATGCACGGGTCGATCAGTGTACATGTTATAATCTGAACTGGTTCCAGTTCACAGCAGAGAAGACCACCAGCATTGCTGTACAATGAGGCACAACTCAAGGACTGCTTATATGGTGCTCCAGCTGATAACACTTGACAGAAAGAGGTTGGCTGACCATCTGGCTTGATTGGCAAATCACGGTGACAATCATGCAAAAGGGAGATAGATTCTAACACAAAGAACTACTTCCTGTAGGCTACCAATATCTTTAGGAAGCATGCACCATTGTCTCCTTCCAAATAAACACTAGTAATCCAAGTGTGTAACCTCTGCATCTTGTCCACCTCCGGTGGTGTCGTCGGTTTGTATAATGGAAGACAGTAGTGAGAAGCTTGAGTGCACTATCTAGAGCTATGAGTGCTTTGTACAAATCATATGATAATCATGCAAAAAAGAATGAGTGCTGGAGGTGTGAAGGATAAAGGTGTCAGCAGATATCGTAATAACCCAAGCAAAGCATTGTGTTTAAAGAGTGAAGATATTTTCCAGTACAGTTCTTCCACATGAAGAGTGTACAAGACCACCAACCTGAACCAGGCAGAACCCTAACCCTTTTCTTTATATCGCTTGCCCATCAGTGAACAACTGTCTGGAATTTCCATGTGAAACAACGTACACTGGGTTATGTTGTGAATAGGATGGTTTTTGTTGTCCTTCCAAAAGCTAGGTTGCCTTTGATCTTTTTTGCCACATTTTTTAGCCATAGTTCCATGCCGTAGCATATGTTTCCAGGAAGGCCTGAGCAGGCTGCAGATTGAAGGATTCTTGTCGGCTATATACCCTTATAGTTACTATTGACATGATATAATTTAGGCAGGACCAGGACCTATGCCGTTATTGATTCTGTGAGCGAAGCTCAGGAGTGGATGAATTTACCTTCTTGCACATAGGTGAGAAAAGTCCACGGTCCACACGCTTGAAGTCTGCTTTGGCTTTCCGAGTTCAGAGTCCATTTTCTTGGTTACCAGGACTGGGATGTCCCTGTGACAGGTGGTCAAATGGTTGCTAGTTAGGATGATGGAAATGCTTGGACAACCATAATTGCTGCCTTTTGTCACATTTATTTTGGAAAGTTTTCTTCAAATGTAGTTGTTAGGTCTCGCCTGGGCAGTGCTTGCGCTGTCTCTTCGAGACATGCTGTATTCAGCTATGGACTTTAAGCTCTGCCTATTTAACGCCCATCTTTTCAATTGACTCATCTTACTGGTCTTTGTAAATCCTGGCATTTGATTCGTGTATAGACTTAGTAGTACCTCCTTTTAGACTCTTGTATCCTCCAATGAGGACTGCCCATGCTACATGTGTTCTTACTTTCACTGTTATACATGGTATTCTGTGATCACTCTTTTCTTATTAGGTCTCGCCTAGTTTGGTTACTTGCTGCTGCTCGTTTTCTTTCATGACAACAGCAAGCTTATGCTTATTACAGAGCACACACTTTTCTTCATTTCTGAATGCACCGCTTTCACTTCAAATTTAAGGAGCGGCATAGCAGTGCACATTTCTTTATTTTTTGTTCCACAGCGACGCTTGCAATTAAAATGTAAGGAGTGGCAGAGGTGAGAACCGCGCTTTAACACATAGCATGCCCTTGCGCCTTTATTTATGAACGGCCCGCTTTCACTTTAAGCGCGCCTTTAATTGTGTACGAACGGCACTGCTTAGCTCCACAAACCACAACTGCATATTTTAATTTCTTTATTTCAGACTGACAATCCAATTTATTGCATTTCCGAACGCGCTCAGTCGACAGCTGGTTCTTCTGCCATCCCCCAATCACCCTCCTCCCGCTGTTCACTGTTGATCGAACTTGCTCTCCTTTCCCAGCCTCTCATCTCCCCACCCCTCCTCCATTCTCAACCACTTCTCTTGCCGCTGTCTCCTGAGCGCTGCTCACTTGTCAAAGTAGCCAATCTGTGAGACTTGTAACCTTTTAAAAAAGTAAGGTTTGACATTTCAACTATGCTTTCAGTTCATTTTCTTCATTCGGTTTCACAAGTCTCTCGCACCCCACAGCCAATATGGTGGGCTCGGGACTTGGAGGGGTGTGGCGCAGTAACCCTGTCCCTCACGGTGTTAAGGGGGCAGCCATATCTTGTTAAGACACCACTTTCAATAGGAAGACATCCACATGCCACCCCAACATCTTCTTTGATTTGTAGAGTAGTTGTCAGGATTCACAAACACCCCACATAAAGGGACTGGAGCTGGACTGCTGCTGCTTTCCACAGCTACTGGTAAGTGCATGACACCCTGATTTCAAAGGACCCCGCAGCCCCAGTCTGCAGCCCCCACTACTGTGTGCATACAGTTTGCATCCCGGCAGTGTCGTATGCTGCCTCACACCGCTCACCCCATCAGCCCCTGTGTGATGCCCCCAGTATTGACACAGGCAGCCTCACACATCCAACACTGGAAAAATCTTGCCATTCAGGATGGCGCCAATAGCTCTAACCCTCGTTGTGTTTCAGCTAAACCCCCAGCCGGGAAGCTTTACATAGAACACATACAATCACAGCAGCAGTCTGTCTATGCTTTACCCAAGGAGAGCGCGATGTGTATAAGCTCAAAAACACTGTTACTCCACTGCAAACAAAAAATATAAGTAAAAAACATTATCATTTGTAATGCTAATAACTCTAACTTTCAGAAATGCAAGACTAATTGCATTGCAAATGATTGTGTTAAGAAACAAGATGAAAATGTACTACTCAACACAATTGCGAGAGCCAGACTGAGGTTGTCCAACGTTGTTCGGTGGATGGTCTATTCCTCTAGATGATCTAGACTGGATTGAGAAAATGGTTGTATTAAAAAAAAAAAAGGCGGCAGCTGCTCAATTATAGCTTAGTCAGTCTATTTGTTTGATATTGGCCTGTAGAATGCAACATCAACAGGGTTTGTCTGCAGTGACCACCAGCAATACTGGATCAAAGTTAATTTTTAAGTGATAGGAAATGCCATGTCTGGCTGTATTAATCTGCCTGATCAGACTCCATCAGCATTGTGACATGTCACACTAGGCACACATGACTGGGCAGGCTTGCCTTTTTGAATAAGAGCTGTTTCCATGGAGATAAACAATATTGATATATCTTTGGAGAGTCTCACAACGTTCTTCCGCATGTTTATTTAACTCGGAGCATTTGTTTTTAGGTCTCGCCTACGCAGCGCGCATGCGCTACATAGGAGAGACCTTTAGCTATCGGCACAGCTTTGGGGGCAAAAACGTGCACGCGTTGCATTGCTTGCAATGGCAACGCGTGCACGTCTGGCGATTCCCTTGCGGGAGCGCGCGGCGCCATATGGTCACAACCATCGCGCCTTGCTGCACGCTCCCGCAAAGGAATCGCGCAGGCCCCCCTCCCCCAGCTGCCGCGCGAGGCGCGCGCTTGTTTTAAGTTACTTGTGCCTGATATAGTATTTGTATTCATGAACAGAATAAAAGGACACGTTCCATTACTTGTAAAACAAAGGTCACAGGTGTGCACAGATATTTGTCTTTTGTTCAACCTGCATCAGATCATTTGAGCAAGTTGAAACCTGCGATAGCGTTCTTGAGCCCGAGGTACAAAAAAGCTGCCATTAGAAGATTAATAAACTATAATACTTGGTATTATGCCTGCAGAAGTTTGTCATTTAAAAAATGCTAGTAAGTAATGAACAATCATTACAATAATGACACATTTTGAAAAAGTAGTCTAGATGTGACTTAAACACTCGCTGCTGACGTCTTCTGTGACTTTGAGGTCACCGCTTGAAATTTCTGAGAGGATTACTCTGTCTGTCAGAGGTCTAACAGTGTAGTCGTTTTATGCGCTCATAAACGCCTATTAGTGACCAGGTTGACTCGAGGCTAAATGTATGGGAGTAGGCGCTTTATAAAACTAAAGTTATGATAATACGGTCAGGTTTGTAGAGTTTGAAAGATTTAAGTGGTATTGAATTTGTTCGACACTGGAAGTAAGAATGATTCAGTAGGCCCTAGTAGTTTTTAACTTGGGTTCTTAATGTAACACTCCTATATCTTAGAGGTTGCAACCTTCAGTTTGCCTTTATGGTGTTTCATTGCCAGTTCTAACTGACCTTACTCGTGGCCCAAAAGAAAGTTTGGTAATATGGCAATACTTTTTCATGTTACCAGGTTTAATCTAGGGAAAATCTCTAACAGACTGTGCCCCGGTTCTTGGAATCGTGTTATTTATTACATTTTTATTTTTCTGCTACAAGCTACCAAGAGGCAGTCTGGGAACGCTTATGGTTGTCGGGGCAGCTTGCGTGTCACCTCTCTTTACCTTTATCCATTGCAGACTGAAGCCGGATGTGACGTAGAAATGCTGTCCACTCACATTTTTGCTACTCTGTGTGGTAAGAATGTACGAAGTCTCTAGCCACACTACACACCTGTGGAAACCCGCGTTACATGGCACAGGGAAGCGAGGTGTTGGCACTAAACACTCCATTATCTATAGGGAGGACATGTAATAATACGGTCCAAACAGTGTTTGTGACCCGTCCCTGGAACCCGATGGAATAAAAGCAAGCTTAGTACGAACCACACTACCGTGCTTAAATGACTCGCTTACAAACCGAGCAGCAGTGCTGCGAATGACTCCACGTCATAAGCTTGTATATATTGCAAACTGAATTTTTCTTAATATGATCCTAGACACGTAGCATGTGACGGTAGATGAAGGTTGCAAGCTATACCTAGACTGCTCGTTCCCGCCCTTTACAGGGCATGGACCGTACTGGGTGTCAAGATCTTCGTATACTCAATACTGATGTGCCCAGGTGAAATAATATAGGCACTATTTAATGTAAATACAACGTCTTTAATCCAGTCTGCTAATGTCCTTATTGTTCAGGACACATGGGCCCTACATAGTCTCAAGATTTTCCCTTGCCTTTTCAATATTACTGTACCCAGGTTTCATCATGAAATCCTTTTTACAATAATTCACGTTTCTACCTATTCTGCAGTACCGTCTTCTTTACTACCCATTTGCTCAGTAATCCTTGGTAACTGATGAAGTACGCCTCCCATCTCTTAGTGAACTGCTGGACATGCTTAGATCCGTCATTCATCCCTTAGTCATCCTCAGGGCATGCTCAGATCTGTCATTAACCCCTTAGTGATCCTGAGGGCATGCTGAGATCCATCACCCATCCCGAAGTGAACCTCTGGGCATGCTCAGATCTGTCACTACTCCCTTAGTGATCCTCAGGGCATGCTCAGATCCGGCACCCATCCTGTAGTGACCCTCGGGACATGCTCAGATCTGTCACTACTCCCTTAGTGATTCCTCAGGGCATGCTCAGATCCGGCACCCATCCTGTAGTGATCCTCGGGACATGCTCAGATCTGTCACTACTCCCTTAGTGATCCTCAGGGCATGCTCAGATCCGGCACCCATCATGTAGTGATCCTCGGGACATGCTCAGATCTATCACTAATCCCTTAGTGATCCTCGGGGCATGCTCAGATCCGGCACCCATCCTGTAGTGATCCTCGGGACATGCTCAGATCTGTCACTACTCCCTTAGTGATCCTCTGGGCATGCTCAGATCCATCACTCATCCGTTAGTGAACCTCAGGACAAGCTCAGATCCATCACTCATCCCTTAGTGAGCCTCATGTTAAGCTCTGATCTGACACTCATCCCTTAGTGATCCTCAGAATAAGTACAGATATGTCACACATCATGCAGTGATACGCAGCACATGCTTAGATCCGTCACCCATCCTTTACAGAACCTCAGCGCATGCTCAGATCAGTCACTCATCATGTAGTGATCCTCAGGACCTGGTCAGATCTGTCACTCTTTCCTTAGTGATCCTCAGGACAAGCTCAGAGGCTAGGATGGGCTAGGATCGGCTGAAATATGCTTCAGGTGGTGGGTCAGGTACAGGGGAACATGGTTGCCAAAAACGACTAATACAAGTAAAAATGCACATAAAAAAAGCATTGGCATAGCCAATAGGTCTCGCCTTTGGGACCTTATAAGTGTTTAACCATGCAACAGTTAATGTTGTTGCACCAAGGATATTGTGCTGCATAACTAAATACTTATAAGGTCCCAAAAGCGAGACCTATTGGCTATGCCAATGCTTGTTTGAAATGTGGTAAAGAGTTTCGTCTGAATTTCAGAATAAGTATTTCCAAAGGTTTGGGTAAAGTTGGTAGCGAAAGTGACAAGCAGTCTGTGAGACAGTTTTATTGGTTAGTTACTTTTGCAGTTGTTGTTCTCATGCAGGATCCACCTGTTATTTTTGAGACACGAGGATGGCTATATTCTAATCAAACATTAAATTGAGCATATGCTACTTCATTAAATGTCATGGCACTGCACAGAAACATTAAACATGATTTTCTACATAATTATTTCTATCAATCGGCTAAAACCTCAGTTAGGTTGTTGGACATAAAGAGAGCCTTGCAGTGGAATAAAAGACACTGGTTTAGTAACTCCTTTATACATCCATATTCTGAGGCAAAGTATTAAACTGCCCCTGTACGGTAATTTATTCAAAATTATTGCAGCTGCATTGCTGTTGCACTATGATTCGCAGATTGTATATATTGTACTTATCGCTAGAGAATTTGTTGCATAAATTTTGTTCAGTGAATTTCTACCTCCGGTGTGTACTCTTTGAGACATTCTTTAAGCATGTTAATCTATGCCACTAGATGACTCAATTTCATTGGGGCACCACATTTCCACTCCAGGTCTTTAACAATTTTGTGCTTTCTGGATGGTGTGCTATGGTTGTTTTTTTAAGTTGAACTAATTTAACAAACAGAACAGATGGCAGTGATTTGTGCATGTAAAAACCAAGTTGGAAATATGGTGTGCGATGACGTGGAGCCATTTAGTCACTCAGCAGATATTGTTATTGCCTCACAGCAAGACATATATTTCCAGGAATTGTCCCAAATCTAGCTACGTACGCCATGTGATATTTCACATACTCTGTTTTAGAGTAAAACATAAGGGACTGTCTTAAGTTCTAAGGCTTAGTTAGAATGTTTCTCTGCAAGTCTCGAGAGACCCTGATTGTAAGTAACACAAGCACCTCAGCCATCTGCATCCCTGGTACTGCTGGAGAGCGCAGGCCCATGGTCAACAACTACATTTCCTATCAGTGTGTAAAGTGAATAAAAGTAGATGTAACACTGTCGTGTCTCTGTCAACCGATACATTTCCTCGCAGACATTACATAGAGTAGTCACTGTAGGTACACTCGGCAATAATACATCTTCACAGACATTAAATGCATTTTTAATGCTGAAGTGCCACTGTTGGCAACATTTAGATGCCTTCACAAAGAGTATGTAGAGAAAAGGGACTACATCTCCCCAGTCAGCTTAACAACTTAGAATAGTTTGCAGCATCTACTAGGACCTAGGAGATACCTCTAGTGAAGTATGTCACCAGTGATGTCAATGATGAGTATGTAATTTCTCATATGCGTGAAGGCAGTGCTTGTGGCTGTACCTAAGTTTAGTATTTTTAGGTCGTTTCTACCAGACAGCTTTTAGCTTTAGCTTTTAGCTGTCTGTAGGCGAAAGCCTCTTGTGCGCCGTACCAAAAGCTTACCTTGAGCCCGCTCATTGCTTAACTTTGATTGGCATTCTGGCCATTTTCATTTGCTTGTTTCATATCCGATGGCTTTCCTTCCTCTTCTTGTGTTTGTCCCTCCCCTGGAGCATTGACTCTTTACCATCCTTTTGACTGGCTGACTTCTATCTTTCCACTGATCCCGTTCAGGGAATTTCTTTTTCTTTCAGCGCACCCATGAGAGTGCACTTTTTCGAGCTCCCTCCTTGGTGTTCTGCTCCCCCTCAAACACTGCCCCCTCCACCCACGCTCCGTATTACTCCCTCATTTCTCATCCCTCATCCGTTTAAGCTCATGCTTTGCTTACCCCACCCATCACTTTCCTTTATAATTTTTTTAAGGTTTCCCTGTGCCCATCCTCCAGCACCTCCTTTGCTTCTTCTCCCCCTACCCACGCCCCATTTCTTACGCCTCACCCACTCCTTCATAGGACTCCGTGAACCTTTCTCGGTTCATATATTTTATTTATTTGTTTATTTGTGAGGGCCTGGTAAGTACCATTTGCTGCCTGGGCATGCTGCAGTGCTACTAATGCTCCCACGCCACTAAGGTTACCTTTTTAGGTCTCGCCTAGCGTTGCTGCGCACATGCGCAGCTCGCTCGGCGAGATTTATTGCTTACAAGGACTTTCAGAAGAGGGCTTTAAGCCCCGCCCCTCATTTCCATTGGCTGGCGTCACCGTTTATGCTAAACGGTGGCCTGCCATTGGAAATGAGGGTTTTCGGTTGACGCCCTTTCGCCTGCGAGCCGGACTGGCTCGCCTGCTTTGCTGCTGTCGCAAAGCACTTTCTTATCTTTATGGGGCCATGTGTTTCTAATTAGAAACACATGGCCCCATAAAGACGAGATCCCCATGCTCCGGCTGCAGCGCGGTCTCTTTCACTTTAAGGACAGCGCTTGTTTTAATTGGTGTCGCATTGGGTGAGACTACTTAAAAACCAATTAAAAGAAATGTTCTCAGGGTAATTGCCAGTGGTTAAGAGTGATTCAAAAATGCCTAGCCATTACTACTTTTGCTTCTGAAAGGGGGTGATGCTGGAGTAGAGACCAGAAACTGTCTTCGCCCCAGCCCTACCAGCCTCACATTTTCGCTATTGGGTAATGTCGCTCTACTCAGGCGGGTACTTGTACGAACACTAGCGTCAGTTGCCTGGGCATGTTTCTGTGCCAGCCTGTATTATACGCTCACTGATGACTAACGCACAGTATTTACTTCAATGTGCAGGCCCGGGCCCTTTTCCAGCCTGAGCCTTCCTCCTCCTCGAGTGGGCGGCAGCAGCACCCCAGGTGTGGAGCGGGGTTTCTTAGCTGTAAATCTGTGTGAACGAGGACCAGTGCGCGTGACCCAGGGGTGACTCATTGCGTACAGAGGGAGGCGGGAAGCGAGCTGGAATTCTGCAAGCGGCTCTGCCATTCCACCTCAGCCCTGCCCCACCACTCCACCTTGCAATTTCAGTAGCGCACTCACACATCTCCACCAGTGCACCTCAAACGTGGCCATGAACACACTATTCCCATGCTGTGAAGTACACACAGCCATGCCAATCCACCTCCTAATTCTGAGAATAGCCAGCTCAAACACCCGCGGCTATTCTGGACAAGAACATCACATAGCTCTGCCAGTGAGGTGCCGCCTGGCTGCTCCCCAGCATTCCTGCGATTCCAACCTCGGGGCAAGACGTCACGTGACTCTGCCAAAGTGTCTCAGCGCAGGAGCTGCAAAGTGCGAGGCAGGGCTCTGGGCAGGTGCCAGTGCAAGAACGGAAATATGACGTGAATGGTGTAGTCCGGTCGTACAGCTGTGGTGTTGACTCTGCTACTATTGTTAGTCTACTGGGCTTTGAATCATCGCTTTTCGGTTGGTACTAAGTGTTGTATTTCCGGTCTAACACACACCACACAACGCTTACAACCAAACATACACACGAAACAGTAACCCCGCCCATACTATTGGCGACCCCACTCAAAAGAAACAGAAAACAGACACCGGTGTTTGACAGAATGCTTGAGACCAGGGCGCTGCGAAGCCTTCCTAATAGCTATTGAAAATACCGTTAACATAACATAGCGTATGCAGATGTGATTGAACACGGCATGCCAGGAGGAAGGTTGCACGGCTGTGTCTGTGGGTAACAGAGGAAAGGTTGGACAAGTTCTGCTGTGCTGGGGGCATTCTTACTACAAACGAGGATGAAGGTGGCGCTGCTACAGCTGTGTGCGTGTGATGGGAGGCGGGAGAAGGGGGCACTACTGAACCGATGCACCCCAGAGAACGCCAGCTCTGAATGACTGCCCCTCCTCCATCCCCCAGCCCCTCCTTCCCAAGCCCTTGTGATCGGTTCACACACACTCTCTGTTTGAGCAGCGGCGGCAGAGCGCCGCGGGAAAGCGCCTCTGTGGCAGACTGACACGTTGGTGTTGGGTGGGAAGAAAACATCGGACGTGAGGAGGCACAAGCCACAGCAGCATCTGTCAGCGAGCAGCAGTGGCACTGGCACAAAGGAGCGGCACTAGCAACAGGTTGCCAGTGAGCAGTCTTCGGCACCCCGCAGCAGCCTCGGCATAACTGTCGTCCGCAGAAGCAGCAGCAACAGGCTTTGAGTACACAGCAGTGGTCCCCATCACCTACATCACCAGGTCAGGCTGCGAGAGCAGTGAGTGTCAGTCAGCATTGGCAGGAGGTTGGTGTGAGTGTGCGGGTTGTGGTCCCAAGCAGCATCACTTTGCTATAGCGAGGAGCTCGCGCTGCTGATGGAGCGGGTCTGTGTCGGGCCGGTAGGGAGAGGAGTCTTTGTGCAGGGGAAGGCGGCAGAACCCCACGGCCCACTGAGCTGCGCCTTCGCACTGATTGCCCTTAATATTCACTGGCCCCCCCCCCCAATATATGTCTCCTCTCACTGGTTCTCCTTAAATATCTTCTCCCGCCGAGTATCGTGAGATATATCTTAATGCTCGGCTGTCCCACTCACAAGTTACCTTGACATGTTGTGGGAATGAATACCCTTAAATGCCCCCACATTGGTCATTCTCAAAAATACCTCACACTTTGATGCACAGGTGTCCCCTGACACTGGCTCTCCTCATATGTGCCCCCTTGGTTCTTCTCAGATGCCCCTCTTACCGATCTCCCTCAACTCTTGCTGTCATTGGTATGCTTGTCTTCAGATGTCTCACACACTGATCATTACCAGATGTTTATCGTATTGGTTATTCTCTTATTACCTCACTGCATTTTTCCTCAGGTGGTCACTCATAATTCTCAGATGCACGCTCCCTCACACTGGTAATCTCAAGTTATCTCTTGTCCTAGGAAACCAGCAATATTCCCTGTCACTGGTTATTTTAAGATGTCTCTTTGTGCTACTTATCCTGAGAGAGTAGCTTGTTTGGTTATTCTGAGCCGTCTCCAACCCTGGTTTATCGTAGTTGTCCCCCACTAATTGTTTATGTCTCCTTGCTCTGGTTATCCTGAGATTGCCTTCTCGTGCTGGTTCCACTGAGATGTTTTCTCACACCTCTTATTCTGCATTGCCCATCACATTATCCATTGAACATGTCCCCAGCCTAGCTTATCAGAAAAATGTCCACTTGCACTGTTTTCCCTAACCATTTCCTCACATTGGCTATCCCAGAGATATCCCTTAGTTCAGTCACCCCATATCTGTCCTCCCCCTTGTTATTTGAGAGATGTTTCCTTACATTTGTTATCTCAGAGACATTCCCCCAAAACACCTCTGACCCTTCAACGTTTCCCATGGCATCAGTGAACACCAGATAGCTTCTGAAACCCAGCTTGTACCGACTCAAATATCAAGCTTGTTTAGTACATGAAGTGTGGTATAGAATTTGAACAAGTGAAGTGAAAGCAGGCACGACAGGCATTATATTTATTGGTAGTGCTTCACAATACATTTCAGAAAGCGCCCTCTTGGGTGATATAACTTCCCCAGTAAACATCTCACAGAGTATGTTGTGCTGAAGCAGAAGAATATTCCCGATTTTCACCAACCAGTTTGTCTTTTGAGGGGTGGCTGGGTAATGTAAGTTCCGGTATTGCCTTAATTGTGTATGTCACTTACTGCAAATAAGAGGCTCATAACGAGCAACCCTACTATATATAGAGACCATCACCACTCTTCAAAATCTTCTCATCTATTGGAATCAGTGGGTGCAAACATGATCAACCTACACGACATATAGAACTACCCATACACTTATTTTAAATTTACTGACCTGTGCTGCACACATGCATTTTATAGAAATAGGTTATTCTGTAGAGTCTCCAATTCTTTTAAAATCTCACTTTGCATGTCTTCTTTACATTGTCGCCACAGGTGCTGGCTCCACTCATACTTTAATCATTGTTAGACTGTCCTTTTTCAGTGTCTATTTTTTTGTGGATTCCAGTGGTTTTTCTCAGTTTTTTTCAAATCTTTTGAAGTCACTGCTTATCAGTATTTATTCAAAAGTCTAACCCTCAAAATAGACAAAAACTATGTTTTTACAGTATTTACAAAAATGTTTTATTTATTTTTTTGCAGGGAATGTGTTACAAAGCACATGTTGAATTTATAAGAGAAGTAATGCAGGGTATGTAGTGTCTTCTGGTTGGCAGCATGTCGAATGGACTTATGTTAGACTTTTTTAGGCATCGAAAGTCTGTGTATTTCACTCTCACTCACTGCCTCTCACAATCACTGTATCAGGACTCTGTCTGGTTTGAAGGACTAGTAAGGGATTAAAAAACGGAAGAAAGCTATATTCAAATGTTTTTAATACATAAATTAATGGACACAATTGGGGGTCATTCACCTACTACTTATTAATATAATAAAATTCTAGAGGTGGTCAGCCCTGTCCACAGCATGGTACATTTTGAAACCTTTAACTGAATTACACTAGCTTAATGTGTTTTAAGCATGCTTGCCACTGATTGTTTGCTCTCATTTTCGGACTACATTAAGACAGTGTTGCTGTTGTGTGGACATTCACAGCTTTCAATTGTCACCATAGTAATGTCTCCCTTTAAGTCAATCCTTACCTTTTAACAGACATCACACTGAATGCTGTGACTATTAATTTTGCGATTAACATGGTAACTATGGACTCAAAAATCCTAGCAGTAAGTGCAGTTGGGTAAAATCAGGATTAGCTGAAGGTATTGCACATAATAATCGCCTTAAAGCTATACATTTTGTTGTTATGCAGAAGGTGTTGTATCATGTTTTCACCACTTTCCATGTGGATGGTGACAGCACTGTTTTCACAGGTACCTGTCACTTCACCTTGCATTGAATGTTTAATCTGAGAGTAAGCCTGTGCATTTGATGCATTTGATGGTGGTATGTGACCTTACCAGGCTTGGTTGAGACTGTGAGGCAGCTTCTGCCCTTTTGAGGCAGCACTACATGAAATGAATTAATTAACCCCTTAGCTGCTGAGGATTTGCTACCCCCAGTGCTGAGCACTTATTTTTAATGTTTGGGGCACTTTGCACTTAGGTCTTCATAATTTTTTTCCACAAAAGGTATTCTGGCCAATCTTCCATCTTTGTGGATTCCCCTGGAGGGTAAAGAGTAAATAGCCAAAACTTAGCAAATTGAAAGAAATGGGGAAAAAGCAATGTGCATTTAAGCATTCTTTTCCCAAAAATGGCTTCACAATTTTCAGGGACAAGCAGAGAAGTAAAAGAAAACAATATATTTACCACAGTTGTTGCATTTTCTAACTGTTAGTCCATTTTCCCTATTTTCTGTGGTTTGCAACCTATCTGCAGTTTATGGTGAAATTGTCTGGGTCACTAGGTTTCAGAAATGCCCAGGTTTTGCAGGGTTCCCTGGATCCAGAGTTTGAATAGTGAGGCCGTTCACCATGACAATTAAGAATAAATTGGAATTTACCTCATCTGCCAGCCCATCTGCCAAAACTCAGCCAAGAAACTATAAATAAATAAATGTGTATATGTGTGTGTACACACACACCCCCCGTGTATTTATATACCTGCATAGTTAGGACCTAGTTACCGTAGGGAGAGTGTTTTTTGGTTTGCTAATAACTGTCGCAGTTTAACAAATATTCATAAAACTTGCCCAAAAAAAGTTCATCCACCTCCGCTCCTTTCTTGATAGTTTGAGGGTGATCTGTCAAGCAGGAGCAGAGAAACAAGAGAGGGGCCCAAAAAGCTATTTCCCTATGCAATTATCCATAGGAAAATTGAACAGAGATACTGCAAAAACGGCTGAACGAAATTACACCAAATTTGGCAGAAGGATAGATCTTGGTTCAGAAAGTGTGTATTTTGTGTAAATCCATTCAATAGTTTTTGAGAAATTAAGGTTCAAATACTTTATTGATCCGGACTCTTGGGTTTGCGGAAGACTAGCAAGAGTCATGCGATCAAGCAAATAAAAAAGAAAAAAAAAAAAGAACGATTTGATTACTAAGTGGGCTTATTCCCCCCCCATCAGCTGCCTCAATCCCGCAGGAGCCGAAAGCTCATGTGAACTCCCCAAGGATCTCACATTCTGATTGGCTTGCTGCCACACGAATAGCAATGGTGCAGCTGCATTTTCAGGACATGTGAGACTCGGTGCCCATATCCTGAAAATTAAAAACAAATAAGGTATAAAGGGGTAAAGCAGGTATCCTGACCCCAGGACCATGGGGGGGGAGGGGGGTCACAGAGAGACCCCATTGGGGCCATATTTAAACAAGCATTTGCAATGCAATAGGTCTCGCATTTACGCGAGTTTAAGCTATTGGCATTGTAAATGACAATGCCTTTTATTTATGTTTTAAAAACGAAAACAAAACTAAAAGGCATTACCATTTGTAATGTCAATAGCTCAAACTCGCGTAAATGCGAGACCTATTGCATTGCAAATGCTTGTTGTTTTAGTTACCAATCTGAGTGGCCTCTGTCATTTTGGACCATTAAATAAATAAAAAAGACTTGCACATCATTTCAGCCACGTATTTGTTTTTCCGCTGCTACACAGCAGCATTGACAAAAAAACATTGGCAAAACCAACAGATAACTAAGGCAAGACATATTGGCTTTGTCAATGATAGTTCATTTTTTACATTCTAACCATGAAGCTCCTTCAAATTAGGGCTTTTAATGCGTTTTTAAGAAGTATCTTTTTTATAAAACATATTTAAGTTTGTGATCTTCTTAGCCAGCACTAATACCAATACTAAAAGTTGATTCGGTATACTATTTGGGTTTTGCAGTGATTCATAATAATTTCCTGAATTTTACCTAGCCCTCCGTGCAGGCTGTGCATAGCCTACTGATCTGGGCTGTACCCAGCAAGCATAGGGTGTGGCTTTTGGCCACACCCTGTGCCCTGTAGTCTCACAGTATCCATTCCCCAGGGGTTTTGCTAGGCACAGACTGCAGTAACGAGGCACAGCCTCTACCCATATCTTGAAATCACTATATCATCAACAGTTACAGATGGAAGGGCGATACCCATTGGCTATAATACACGTCCGTCAGCCTGTAATTGTGCTCAGTACCACAACCAAGGTGTCTTCTGGGCATGTCCTTAAGCTACACCTTAATGCCTGTACCCTGGCCCCAGTACTTGCTGAACACAGTCTCTGGCTGTGACTAACAGGAAAAAGGTTTGTCTTTTTGGCATTTAGAAACACCCTGTTCCCCCAGTACCCTCCACACATGACCTACTCAACTTACTAAACTCTTTTGATGCCCTCAAAGCCACCACATGCATTGTAAAATCTCTCTCAAGAGAAATTAGTTTCACCCCTTTTTAACATATACAGAGCTTCCCACACACACTGTATCTTGTCTGTTGCACTCTAAATCAGACGGGTATTCCCACTCTGAAGTCATCCTCAACCCCACCAAACTGGCATCTACCCTGTGATTGCTCACCTATAATTTATGAGCAGGATAATCAAGGATTGAGTTGCCATCTAATTGCAGGAGCCTATTTACAGCAAATGCTTCTGCACAACCCAAAGTACAGCTAAATGTAGCACTGAGACAGTGATCATGGTTGTCATGGATGATATTCTCCTTATTGCAGACAACGTTTATTCCTGCCCCATGGTCCTTCTAAATCTATCAACGATATTCTGTACCTTTGACCATCATAGCATTGATCAGTATCATTTAGACACACATGGCAATCTACAACCTCATACTCTTTTGGTTCTCTAGTATCTCTAAACATTTCCACCTTTTTCAGGTGGGCACCTTCAAATTCCAACTGCTACCATAAACCTTTGGAGTAGCATCAGAATCTGTACTCTCCTCTGTGAGATTGACCTGGTCTCGATAGCTGCTAGACAACCTCCTCACCAGTTAAGGTATCAAACTTAATCACTATGATAATCATCATGCATGACTCTCCTAGGCATCCATCGACTGAATGTTGTCTCATCCTAATCCAAACTTGAATGTCTCCCCACCTCTAAAACATTAAATCACTCATATTCTCATTGAAAGCAGTCTGTCCTTCAAAAAACATTTTGACAAGAAAATTCAGACAGCCTCGTAATAACTCCCCTTTCTACATGGGGTAAAGTCTTACCTTCCACATTATAATTCAAAACAAACATTGAGGCACTTGCTTCTGCCTCCGGACAGTGGCAATGTATTACCTGGCTACACCTATGAATGTCTTTGCCGCCTTTATTTGCCTGATCAAAAGACTACAGAAGTGCAGCTTTATGACCACAATCCTAGATTCCTGCGGTGGTTGTTCCGATTGATCCGTGTCATCTTTAAGATCCGCTGAATGATCTACAACGCTTTAGCAACCAGTGTACCACTATGCCTTGCCGACTACTAATACTTGGAAGCAAAAGCAACACAAGAGCCAGATTTGATAATTTTCTCTTTAATTATTTTGTCCTATCTTGTCACTCTTCTTTCTATACGTACACATCTTTTGCTACACAATCATTTCAGCTCTGTTGAGTATGAAAAAGGGCAGGCAGTTTGAGACACGAAAATTACATAGCACTAAAGAGATTAAAAAGTAAAGAGATTGGTAGAGTGAAATAAGTGATACCGAAGGAGCAGGGAGGTAGAGATAGCGTTGTGATAGAGAGATAGGTACAGTAGGAAGAAAGGTGAAGTAAAGAATGGATGTTGAGGTAGCCAGAAAAAAATATAAATACACATAGGGTTGAGGCAGAGAGAGGAGAGTTAGAAAGTGTGATAAGTCGTAGAGAGGCAAAAGAAAAGAGAGGCAGATTTTACAAGTTAAGAGGTGAGTTATGAGAGAAATACAAAAGATGCAAGTTAGAGTGGTACCGTGGAGAGGGGGCAAAATAGTAAATAGGTATAAATAGACAGGTCAGGTATAGAGAATAGTAGGGCAGACAGAGTGATGGAGGAGTCATGGCTACAAAGAGATGAGGTGCTGTGGAAAAGAGATAAATTCGAGAGAAAGAGGGGAGGTAGGAAGAGGGGAGAAGTTTATACATAGGAAGGAAAAGAGTAGTGCAGTTCAGAGAGGGAGACATTTCTGAAACGAGAGGTAAGGTAGACAGGGTGAATTGAAAGGCAGAGGGAGGTCAGAGAGATATGAGTGTGAGAGAGGAAGTAATGATAGAGAAAACTGGCTAGAGTAAGTTAACAAGAAGGAAATAAAGTAGTGAGAGAGTTAAAATGAAAGGATCAAAGTTGAAATGAGAGAGGGAGGTGTTGGGGTGAGAGAGCCAACGATTGTTAAGGTAATTTGCGAGGTTGTATGGTAAGAGAGCGAGGGTGCGGGAGATGTAAGGCAGTGAGAAAGATTTGAGGTAAAGAGATGAGATGTTGAGTGATGAGGTATAAGGTGAGAGTTAAAAAGTAGTGACAAAGGTAGATAAATGTGAGATAGAGAGAGATGAGTTTGAGGGAGAGGTGAAGTAAATGATGGAGAGACACAATTACACAGTTGTATATATTTTATTCATGTTTTACAATTGCAAATTGTTTGTTTTCAAACATTTTTACTGGAGTTTAAGGTAGACAGCAAAAAACAGAAAACAAAGACACTGTGATGTTTATATGTCTAAATAAGGTTCCTTTTATGTATCCAGAAGGAAAAGGAAGCATCAAGATGTTTGAACCAAGTTATCTGCGTAGCCTATGCAGCCCTAAAGATTAAGCAGGATTCAATCTGGAGTGCATGGTACATCAGTAAAAAGAAAACATAAATCTAAGGATGGAATGAAGAGTATAATATTGAAAGAGAGGAAGCAACTTGCTTCATGGAGGGAAAGGAGGTGAGCTAATCTAGTGGTATGTTGCTGTTTGAAGTGAGGAGGTAGTAATGCCTGTTCAAGGAGTTTGTAGTCAAAGGCAAGAGGAGTGTGTTGATATGTTATGGAGGGATTACCTTTTGCGTGTGTAGGTCTAGTGCGTTCCAAAGTGGTTTGAAGTATTGTCAGAGTAGCTAATGAAGGAAGCCCAAGCCAACCAAGTGTGGGATGAGCTGTAAAAATGTTTCCATTCACATAGGATTGTCTTGATACCTATAGTTAGAAGTAAGTCAATGAGAGCTAGGACACTACCTGATACTCCATGTGGTAGGTCTAAGTGCCAGGGGTCGAGAATAATGGTACATGGGTTTATGGTAATGTTCGTCTGGAATATGCCCCTAATTACTATCTCTATTCCAGACCAAACATACCTAATAGTAGAGCAATAAAAAAGCATGTATTCTAGGTCTTCTTGTTTATGTTCACAACTCTAACATGAGAGAGAGTCAATTAAGCCTTGTTTATGTAATGTTTATGTCATCCAATAGCTGTTGTGGGTAGCCTGGTATTTTCAGTGAAATAGTATTGGTAATATTTTGTGTTGCAGGCATTTGGACCATATGTAACCCCACAATTGTTCAGATGGCGGAGCAGCAGACATCGTCATAAGAGAGCGTTCTCATTTCACATTAAGATCTTTGGTCAATTTGTTATTTGTTTTCTCCAGTAGTTTATAAATACTACTAGCCACATGGCTCTTTGTATTTAATTCCTCAAATATGTGATGTATTCAGCTTCATGAGTGAAGTTGCTTTTCCTTCCAGCAGAATTTAGCTTGAGAGATCTATAAAAGTCAAGATTAGGTAGACCATATGTTTGTCGTAGCATTGAAAAAGACAAATGGATTTCCTCCTCCTGGTACATGTCTTTAATAATTCATGTGGCTTTTACTGCCTAGTCTTCCCTTAAAATTTACTTCCTATCTATTTGAATATTAATATTTAACCAGAGAGGTTGTGTTTGATCCTTGGATTTTGTGCTGAAACTTACGGTCAAGGATTTTGATGTCTTTAATTTTGTTCAGTAAGATATTTAACGAGGATGGAAGGTTCAGGTTCGATATACTAAGTATATTGAAGAAGGACAATAGTTTTATTAGGCCTTTTTCAGTTTCCAACCACGGAGGACTCAAAGGTTTGTCTGAAGAGGCCCACCAGCTTGCTTGTCATAGTAAAAAGGATATTTGATAATTCTGGAAATTCAGTAAGTTTAAGCCTTTACAAGAGTTGTTTAGCTTCAGCAATTCTGGCTGTTTAGGTGTGACTGTTTCTGATTGCAGCACTAAGAGTTTGGTACAGTCTATGCTCAAAAGTGATATTGGTCTGTAATTACTGGGATCCAGTGGGTGTTTCTCTTCTTTGTGAATAACTTCTGTAGTAGCTTCTGCTGGCATAGCTCTCACATCCCCATGTTTTTGAGAAGTGTGTAAAAAGCTTCTTCAGGTGAGGAAGAAGTGAGTCTTGGTAAGCTTTACAGAAGGCGTCAGGGAAACCGTCAGGTCCTTTTACTTTCCCACTTTTAAGACAATGAATGACTTTACTAATTTCGTAACTGAGTATCTGTTTATTTAATTCAGAGATCTCTTCTTCATTCAAGATGGGTAGATTCATACTGGTTAGTTAGGTTTGACATGCTTCCAAATCCACTGGTTTCTCTGGATTATAAAGGTTCATATAGAAGGATTGAAAAGTATTTAAGATGTTTTCTTTGTTGAGATTTACTGTACCCTGATTATCCTTTATGGCTCCTAAAGTGGATTTATTGTTTTTGTATTTGAGGTAGCTAGCTAGTATTCTGGAAGCTTAGTTACGTTTTACAAGGAATTTGGCTTTGGACTAGTTAACCCATTTGTGTGCTCTTTCACTCTGAATCTTATTAAATTTGTATTTGAGGTTTCAGTGTTGAAGCCAGGTCTTTATTTGTAGTGTGTATGAATTCTTGTTCTAATTGTTGGATCTCTTGTTCTAGAGAGTTAGCATTCTATTTTTGTTGGACATTATACCAATCATGGTACCACATCAGGTTTCTTTCATTGCATCCCATAGGGTGGTAGATGATATTGAGTCTGAGGTACTCTCCTGAAAGAAGTGAATGATCGTCTTAAGGATTGTATCTTCTGCCAGGGGGTCATTAAGTAATTCTTTGTTCATCTTCCATATCGTATTTCCTTGTGTAGGACAACTAAAGTCCAGATCCATTGATATACATGCATGATCACATATGATAGGTTCAGCTATGGGGCTAGTAACAATGGATGTTAAGTTTCTGTTGGTTAAGAGGTAATCTCTCTTAGACCTAGAGTTATGGGTGTGTGAGTAGAATGGGAATTCGCAATCAGTTGAATTATGAAGCCTCCAGGGATCGCTAAGGTCATAAGTCTTGAGCAGATTATAAATTAACAATCAAGACCTAGAGATGCTAGGTGTCCATACGTGATTGATGAAGAGATTCAATGAAGTACTCGAGAACCACTGGTTAGTTGAAGAACAAATTTTTCCTATTGTAAAGAATCCTCAATTTTGATGGCCCTGCAAAGGACAAAGTTATGTGTCTTGTCTTTAGGGATGGTCTCAATGCTAGAAAACCCTTTTGCCTCACAAAGGTAGCTTTGGCATAATCCTGAGAAATTCCAATTTCGGCCCCATTCCAGTTAATCACTTTGATTTTTCTCATGCACTTAAAAACCGCCTCTGATTGCTGCTGTCGGAGTGGACGAAAGATCAACTATCTTGGTGCGTCATGGTTCCAAGTTTGTTGAAAGGGTACCCTTTTTGCACATTCAGTTTAAAAATCCTTATCGAAAATGATGCCAAGAACATGTGGAATCCAAGCTTGCAGGAAAGAGGCACAACATTTGCTTCTCAGTTTTCTGATAGACCAAGTACTCTAAGATTTCCTCGCCTATTTCTATCTTCTAATTCTGTGAGTTATTTCTTGAGTTTCTACTCTTTGACTCCAAAGGGAGGTTCTCTTTTCTTGTTGAGGTTGACAGTCTTCAGTTTTATTTATTGTCGATTCTGCTTTTTCAAGGTGATTAATCAGTGCTTTAACATCATTTCAAAAGCCTGTCATCTCAGATTGTAATGAATCAGTGTTTGTTTTATTAGCGTAAGATCGTGAAGTGAGTTGTAGAATGATTTCCATATTTGCCGCCATGTCTTGTTTCCCTTTTACATGTGAATCAGGTAGTGGCAGGAGAGGGCCGGCCCCCTGGGAACCTCATGATTTGGGTTAGGACTGAAGGAAGGTGGAATCTGACTATATGGTTGCCCCCACTTTTTTTCTGGTGTTTTGCTGGTTTATGACTTAGTTGGACTAGGATCCTGCTACTCAGGGCCCCAGTCTATCTGCTTTCTCTGTAAAATGGTTTCCATGTGCCTTAGGCACATCTCTGATTGGAATCTGGAGTGCCCTTATAAGTCCCTAGTATATGGTATACTATGTACCCAGGGCATAGGTACCTCAGAGGCCTACCAGGGGCTGCAGCATGTATTGTGCCACCCCTGGAAGGCCATCCAAACTGACACCACAGGTCTGCTACTGCAGCCTGGGTAAGGTGGTGCATGCACCCCTTACTGTGATATAGGTTACCTATATCACTATATACATACACACATATAAACCTATAAGTCACTCCTATGGCAGGCCTTATCTATCCTAAAGGCAGATTGCTTGGTTCCTATGTGAGGGGGTGCCCCTGCATGAGCAGGGCCCCTCTGCAGCATTCGGAGACCCTTCTCTGATGCTGTTTGTAGTGCAGCCTGACCATATACTCTTAAGCGCATTATAACCTCGCGTTAAATGCTAACTTTGGAATGGCTGCACCGAAACATGTCGTGTTTGGTGTCAAACATCTTGGAATACTACCCCCGCCAATTCTGGCGGCGGGGGTAGCATTCCACCCTTCTAGAGGAGAGACATGTTAACCCTGGCCTGGCCGGTAACTTCTTTCTAAAGCGCTGGCATCACAAAATGGATGCTGCTGCCACAGACACAAGTCTGGCCTCATGCTGCTGGACGAAACTCCGGCAGGGGAGGCCTGGACAATAGGTTTCCTGTCCCAGGGAGGTGTGATCACCTCCCCAGACAGGATAGTGTGTATTGGGGCTGGGCGGGAGCACTTTCGGGTGCTTTGAAGTCCTGCACTGGGGGCACACTTGGTGTCCCTGTGCATACCCCAGTTCAAACCGGATCAGGGGCTTGCAGCCCCTGCTTTGGCGCGAACTTGACAAAGGGAAAGGGGTGTAGCCACCCCTCTGCCCTGACCCACCCATAGGTGGGGCCACAGAGTAAGTCCAACCCCTAAACTTAGTATAAGTATAGGAACCCAGTCCTTAGGACTTTAGATTATCCCTGGACGAAACTCTGACACAGAATCCTGGACCTTCGACGCTCTACTCAAGACTAGAGGACAGAAGAATCTCCCTTGGGGTCAAGGAGTGACTCCCCTGCTTGGCAGGCACCAAAGAAGCGATTGTCCGGTCTGCATCGCCTAAGCTCCCGTCGGACGCCGAAGTCTTTGCATCACCAGAGGTGGATTTCCAGACTTCCCGAGGCTGCCCTGAGTCCCCAGCAAAGCTGAGGCCCGTAGCTGTCGTGGGTAACGTGGAACCGTGACCCCTGGACACCGCACGCATTTGCTAGTGCATCCTCTTCTGGGTCTCCCACGAAGTCGTGCTTTGGGCTCCGAGTAGCCCTAGCCTCCAGCACCAACTGCACCGAAGATCACTGGCCTCCACTCCACGAGTGTCCTGTGAGCCAGCTCCACGTGCACCGTCTCGAGGCTCCTTCGCGGTCGCTAGCCCGTTGGCTAGTAGCCCTTCACGAAGGCCAATCCTTTTCTTCTTGGGCTCCCTGGTTGCTCCAGGCTTGCCCTCACTTACCCTTGCTGGGTGAGTTCCTCAGACCTTGCTGGTCTGCATCATCGTCATTCTTCATCTACATCGAGACTTGCCGTTGCCAAGGCTTGTTGGGTCCAATCCGGTCGCCGACACCTCAGCACTCGACAGACATCGTGTACCAGCCCGAATCCTGCTCCTGGTCGCCGACAACGCCTCCTGGACCTCGTGGCTGAAGAGTCAAGACGACCGTCAACCTACCTGAAGCACTCGACATCGGTGGGCATCCGCTCATCGCCTTCCTGGTCACTGGCTAGTGACCCAGACTCTGTCCCCTCTGCTTTCAGGTTCTTCAGATCTCCGATCCACTCTTGGATCCACCCGGACACTTTCCACTTGGTCGCCAGCAGCACTTTGCAGCAGATCGCCATTCAAATCGACGACGAAACCCGACCCCGAAAGGCACCTATGCACCCGGCTTCCCTGGGTGAGGTAACAAGAGTACTCCGATGCTCCCGTGGGTAGAGACTCTAGAACGACCTAGTTCTCAAAGGGTTTGCTCCAAGTCCTCCTTTAAGTGTCCCTTTTCTTTAATTTCCTGATCGCGACTTTCTCCATAGAAGTTAACGGCGTCTCGCGGTTGTGTATTTACACTGCACGCGTCCCCCGTGGGTCCCCTGTGTCACTACCTTGGGTGGTTCCTTGTGGTCCAAGCACTTCTAGAGGCTCTAGGCCTAGTGTCTAGCTCAGTCGTGGTTCTTATACCACTTTATTGGTATATGGTTTGAGTACGCCCCTAGGGCCCAAACGTGTATTTGTGCTATTACTGTGTTTAAATAACTTATAACTTGTGTACTTTGAACTCTAGCCTCATAAAGAGACTAGAGGGGTGTGTTTAGCAATAAATACATATATTTTGAATATATACCTGGTGTGGTGCTCTTTCATTTGATCACTCAAGAGATTATAGACTGGTAAAACAAGCTGCTTTACATTCCTTCAAGACTTAGCCTGAAGGCTGCTCTCCATAGCTACCACTAGGATAGCTTTCAATAAGGTTGTCTTTAACCTATCTCCAATAAGGGGTTGTTTGGACTGGTGCAAGGTGCCCACTATAATTAGTGGACAGCATATGCCAGGCCAACTTCTCACAAGGACCACAATGAGGGGCACGATAAAAGAAATCATGGTTGACTTCCCAGATTTAATGTGTGTATGCCTTAAGGCCCCAAAGGGTGAAAACTACCTAATATACAATGTGTACTGTAGACCAGACGCAAGAATAATTGTGGGGGGTGACTTCAATTGTCAGTTCAGTCCTTTCAGTGGAAGAGGATAATTTATGGCCAGTTCCAGCCCTTGAAATATCTCTCTTGGAATAATGCTCTCCGACAGCAATAAAGATTAACGCCTGTACCTTAAATCGGGGGTTGAGAGCCTGTAATGGCCGAACCTGTTCTGATCGACTAGGGGCCCATACATTTAATCGCCCAAACGTAACCAGCTTGATTGATTATATCTTTTTGGGCCTTCAACTATGGCCACACCTTAAAGACATGCAAGTAGTGCCCCGACAGGATAGTGACCACAATGCTCTGGTCCTCAAGTTGAATTTAAATCTAGTCGAACAGGCTGACCACTGTGGAGAGCTACTGGACAGTAGGTTGAGGATCACTAGCAATAGGCGTAGGGTTAAATGATGCAACTTGGAGACCTCGCAAGAGGCCATAAGTCAGATTTTCCACATTCTGGCTGAAGGGTTGGAGGGTCTGGTGCCACTTCTTGTGAAAGGTTGGAATGAGTCGCTGGTTGCCATTTCTGAGACCCATATTAGGCTGTGTAGGAAACTAAGGACCCTTTTCCTTGTTGAAACCAGGCGTATTGTTGAGAGGAAGCAACCCCCGACCTGGTACAACAAAACCTGCAGAGATGCCAAGTCTAAATTGGTCAAAGCAATAAGGGAGCAAGACAGGTCCTTGATTCAAGAGGCCAGTCATATCCATAAAAAGGCCCTTGTTGATTCTAAAAAAGATTGGGACAGGGACAAATGGAAGAGCTTGGTACAAGCTGCCAATTGTAAGGATCACCATCGGTTTTGGAACGTTATCTCTATTGGTACTAAGGAGTGGTCCCGTCCCATAGACGTTAATATTCCAGCAATTGACATGGTAGCCCATTATTCAAGCTTGTATGTGCAGAAAAGAGAACAGTGCCCCACTGTTAGTGATTCCGTGGGATTGGGGACCGGGGGCTGATCAATACAGGCTGTAGGAGAAGAGGCTGACATCACTGAAGCAGCGACCCTGAGGTGTGCCCTCAATGACCAGGGAATAACAGAGCAGGAAATATGTCTAGCCATACAGAGTATAGTACCCAATAAAGCACCAGGTCTAGACAAAATTCCAGGGACGTGTTTCGGAGGGAGGCCGACATATGGGGCGCTTACTTTTCTAAAAGGGGCCCCTTGCCCCCCAGATGGGCTGGGGCCGAAATTATACACATCTGTAAGAAAGGGCCCTGCAATGAACCATCAAATTATAGACCCATAAGTCTTATTGACAGCTCGCAAAAGCTGTTTTGCAGGGTCATTCTCAGTAGACTGCAGGAGTGGTTCGCTAGGAATGACATTCTGTCCCTCCCTACAGGCGGGCTTTAGAGAGGCCACCATCACAATTGACCAGGTGTTCCGGCTCCTGATGGTGTACTGGAAGGTGGTCACCCTGGGGTTGTGGACGCCTGTATGTCGTGTTTGTCGACCTTCTTCCACCTTTGATCTGGTCCCCAGACCCACTTAGTGACAAGTATTAGAAGAGATGGGAGTTCCCAGCGATTTACTCGACATCATTGTGAGGGTGCGCATGAAGAATTATGCGCAATTGAGGTGTGGCCAGGTTGGTGAGCTGTCGAAGGCCTTCCCCTTAAGTAGAGGGGTAAGACAGGGCTGTCTACTTACCCCAACTCTCTTTTCCCATTACATCAACGGCCTCATAGATTATCTGGGGCTGATTCACATGATGCCCCCAGACAGGCGAACATGAGGATTCCTGCCCTCATGTTTGGTGACAACACTCTCTTGCTGTCAAAATCCCCCATGAGCTTGCAAAAGCTCCTGGATCGTTTTGAACAATTGTGCAGGGATCGGGGCCTGGAAATCAATATAGACAATACGAAGTACATGACTCTAAACCCAGATCACTCAACCAGGGTCAATCCAGTTTTAGCAGAGTCTCCCCTTGAAAGGGTACAATCTTTCATGTACTTGAGTATCACGGTCACAGAACACATAGGGTGGCAGGCACACATTACCTAGCGTAGGATCAAACTAAAGCAAATCACGGGGGGCATTTCTAAGATGGCATTGGTTCCTGTTTAGTTGTCTTCATCACAGATTTCTTCTCTTTGATGTCTTTGGCATTTTTTGTGTCTTCCTCTTTGATCTCTGTCATTTTGCGATAGTATCAATAAAGTCACAACTATATCTCGAAGGTTGTGAGGTTATCAGACTAGGCAGTCTTATAAGAGACTCTCCAGAAATGGAGTAAAAAAAAATTAAAAAGTCGAAGTGGTAGGTTGATGAGAACAAATTCTAATATTCATAAGCAGATAGTATACGAAGGCACCACTGTTCGTATATGCCAGCGTAGGTAAGCAATGCCATATGCCATTGTAGGTATGCAATGTCATATATTGACTATCGCCAGGGGTTGCAAACGTAGCTGAGAAACAGTAGGTATTATTTTAAAAAGTGCACCTTTTGAAAAGTAGACTATGAGCAGTGCATGTTGCTTGATCTCAGAGGAGCTGCCATTTTGGACTTATTTATAAATCCAGGCAATAAGCGAAGGCAGCGGTTGTATAGGATCATTACCCCACCTTTGGATGAGCTTCTTCAGAGGCACCCAAGATATATATTCGTAGGAGGGTCCCATTGAATTCATTTTTTATTTATTTTTCGTTTATAGTGTTTTTTAAAGCGTGAACATGACCAGCAAGGTGTCAGAGCGCTGTACGAAGAGAGCTGATGCTGGTTGCAGTACAGTACCGAAACCTGATGATACGCTGTACCTAGCAGTCGAAAAGCATGGTACAAAACAATAGTATACAAATATGAAATAGGGTGAAAAACAGTTTCGAAAAAGTTCTCTTATGACACATGTTTTTCTAGTAGTAAGGCTTTAACTTCTGTCTTGAAAAGTCTGAAAGAGGTAATTGCTCCTGTTGAGGGTGGTAGGGAGTTTCATATTTTTGGAGCAGATCCGGCGAAAGTGCGGCCGTGTGTTTTCCTTTTTAGAATCTGATTGGTTCAAGTATGCAGGAATTTGCGCTTCTAGAATCCCTTCTGCCACCAGATAGTTTGATTCTATTCGCCATGTATTTAGGACCATGTATTTAGGACCAGAATTGTGTAGAACTTTGTGTGTTATGCAAGCAACCTTCAGTTGGATCCTAGCTTCGACTAGGAGCCAGTTGAGGGCTCTGAGTGATGGGTAAATGCGATCATAATGCTGTGTACCTGTTACGAGTCTTGCTGCTGCATTTATTGTTGCTATCATTGTGTCTAGGCTGGCTTTAGAAAGACCTATGAGTGTGGCATTCCCATAGTCCAGTCTTGAGAGCACTAGAGATTGAACTGCAGTTTTTAGGCCTCCAAGCGCTATGAAGGGTTTAATTTCCTAGTAGGTGCAGATGTAGGTTAACAGTTCTGGTTGAAGCTTGTATGTGAGCTCGCATGTTTAGATTAGAGTCTAGTATGATGCCTAATGATTTTACAGAGTTGCAGATAGTTGAGGTCCAGTGTAGCGAGTTGAAGTTATAAGACCATAGTTGACGTTGTTGGGACCTAAGGGGTGGGGAGAAAAGAATGAATTCGTTTTTCAGCGGATTAAGTTTTAGATAGTTCTGTGCCAGCCAGTCCTGTGTTTTCCTCAGGGTGTCATCCAGTCTCCGGATATCCTTTAGAGAGTAGAGTTTGATGTATAGTTGCGTATCATCTGCATACATGTGGTACGAGATTTTTAAATGCTTGAGGATTTTAGTGAGTAGTTCCATGTAATGATTGAAGAGCGTTGGTGAAATTGCGGATCCTTGCGGAAGTCCTCTTTCGATATCTGCTATATCAGATATTGTATTGCCAATTTTGACTCTTTGTTGTCGGTTCTGCAAGAAGGAGGTGAACCAGTTAAGGACAGGTCCTGATAGGCCCATTCTAACTTCAAACGTTTCTTTGAGGCATTAATGGCTGACCGTGTCGAATGCCGCAGATAAATCCAGAGGTATTGGGAGTCAGGATTTGTTTTGGTCTAGTGATGTTTGTATATCATCAAGGATTTTTAGAATGACTACCTCGGTATTATGTCCAGGTCTGAAACCTGAATAATGATTGTCTAATAGGTAAAAGGTCTTGATGTCTACGCATTTTTCTACCAATCTAGCCAAGAAAGGCAGATTGGATACAGATCGGAAGTTGTTTAAGTCTTTCTGGTCCGTGACCATTTTTTTTAAATAGAGGAGGTACTTGGCCCATCTTCAGGCATTCTGGGAGGGATCCGTGTTGGAGAGATGCGTTTGCAATTTTTGTCCATAGGGTAGCGACAGATTGGCGAATCTCTTTCAGAAGGTGGGAGGGAATGGGATCGTCGAAGTGTGTGGTAGGTTTCATTGACTGAATGGTTTTCTGGATCTCACCCTGAGATAGAGATCTGAAACGGTTCCAGAAGGCTCCGTTTTTACCTGGGACAGTTGGGGTGTGTTGGTCAGAGATCTTGCTGTGGGTTGTGAAAGTGGGGTTGAGTGATTTCCTAGAATGTGCCTTAGCTTGGCCGGTAATAGAGTTGCTTATGGTTGCGATTTTATCTTTCAAGAGGGTTGAGAAGGCGTTGCAGATGTCGTCAAGTTGTTTGCAATTGGGGGTTCTGCAAGTTCTCCTGATTGTTGTTTTAATATGTCCAAGAGTTTTCTGGGCCTGTACTTTGCTCTGTCTACCTGTGATCTGATCGCCGTTGTTTTGGCTTTCCAGTGGCCTTTTTGTATGAGATTCTGTGACTTCTTAGCTGTTCAAGGTGGGTAATGTTTGGGTTCTTCCTCCATAGTCGCTCCAGGTGTCTTAGTTGGCTTCCTTCATTGTTTATGTTTTGGTTGAATCATGGAACTGGAGTTTTTTCTTTTGCCTTTTTAAGACATAAAGGAGCAGCCTTCTGAACTATGTCGGCCATACTCCTGTTTTAGAGATGCATCAGTTCTTGAACCGATGCTTGGTCAGTCGGAAGTGCCAAGGAGGTATTGCATAGATCCACCAGTTCAGTTCTGTTTATGTGGCTGTAATCCCTCACCAAAGTTTTATCCCTTCTTGTTTGACCCTTGATTTTAGTTACTTGTGTAGATATTTGGAAAATAATTTGATGGTGGTCTGACCGGTCTGTCGGGGTGATGTGTAGCATGTTTACTGATCCCGGTTTAGCGATGATGAGGTCAAGTGTAGCACCTTTGATGTGAGTCGGTCCCTTGCATGCTTAAATCATGTTGAGATCCCGAAGCAGGTTATCGAGTGCAGCCACTTGTTGGTCGTTGTCATTGTTCCAATGCAGGTTGAAATCTCCTAACAGTATTATATTAGAAAAAGAAGTAGCATTGATTGTGATCGTTTACATAAGTTGCTTCAGCAAGACTGATGTTGTTCCCAGATGGATGATATAGAAGGAGTGTTTTTTCGCTAGCAGTTTCTTTCCAAGTGTGATTGCAGTTCCCATCAGTTCAAACGATGTTGACTCTTCTAGTGAGAGTGGGTTTAAGGTTAAAGAATTTCTGCATATTATAGTGAGACCTCCCCCCTGCTTCATTGTGCAGTCTAGACGTAAGAAGGAAAAATCCGGGGGAATGAGAAGGTCTAGTATCGGCGCTGCCGTTGGGTTGAGCCAGATTTCAGTTAGGAAGAGAATGTGCAGCACATGGGCTAAGATCACATCAGCTAT
Source organism: Calotriton arnoldi (assembly GCA_963921515.1). Taxonomy (NCBI): domain Eukaryota; kingdom Metazoa; phylum Chordata; class Amphibia; order Caudata; family Salamandridae; genus Calotriton; species Calotriton arnoldi. The sequence goes on along the minus strand of CAWUFW010000037.1, from coordinate 423,114 downwards.
GTCAATTGTCAATCAATCACAGAATTTGTAGAGCGCACTACTTACCCGCGAGGGTCTCAAGGCGCTGGGGAGAGAAAGGGGGGGGGGGTGCTGCTACTGGTCGAACAGCCAGGTCTTGAGTAGCCTCCTGAAGGTCAGCACAATACATTGTGTGTTTTGCAGCTGATTTGCAATTGTACAGCATGCATTTCAGGGTTGCCACTGTTTTCTGAGTTACTGTGATGGACATTGTGTCCGTTGCAATCGGGATCAGGTTGTTGTGATTGACTTATAGTGGGTTGTATCTCTGGTTTTTGTAATGATCGGGATGTTGGATGCTGTGTCAAGGGCAGTTTTCTGTGCTCCCTGATAGTCTATTAGCAGAGAGGCGATTGTTTGTTCTTCTTGGCCAGTGAAGCTTTTCGTCTCAAGGAGTTGTGAGTCGGTTGTTGAAGATGAGTTTTCTGTTTGAAGGGGAGTCGGTGGACTTGGTAGTGGGTGTGTACATCTTCTCTAGGGTGAGTAGAAGTGTGATGACTTTCTGTTTGCGGGTAGTTTGTGTGGTGGACACTGACAACTTACATTATGGTACTCAATGAATTTGACCAGGTCAGGCTTAAAATTCGGTTGAGTGGAACACAATGGGGTTTGTATCGTTTGTTCTTTGAGTGGGGGATGTTTCTTGGGCATTGATCCGCTTCCTGTTGTAGGCTTTACGTAAGGTTGAGTGGACCACAACAGAGGTTTCTATTGCCTGCTCTTTGACGGGGGTATGTTTCTTGGGGGCTGCGTTTGCAGTTGGGTGTAGTTATGTGTGGGCGGTGTTAGGAGGTGTAAGGTGATGATTAGGAGTCGGAGCCTGAGATGGGTAACTAGGCGGTTTTGAATGAACAAGAATCACTCTACCTTAAGGGCTGATCGCTGTCAGGATGTGTCTGTATGTTTTCAAAGAGGCCGTAGGGAACATTCATAGTTTTCAGATCTCCACATCACAATTTCTCTGCAAAAGGTGTAGGGTTGTACAGAGATGACTCTTCGAACGCTGGTGAGCTGCTTTGACTGCATGATGGTGGTGCCGGAGCAATAGGGAGAAAGGCAGCGCCATACCTCACCTGTGGGACCTATTGCGCTACTCTGGCAGGAGAACCCGTGCCTGGGCTCAGGACATGTTCCCATACATTGATCTTCTACTTTGGTATAATTAAGTTCAGGGATTCTGCAAGGCTTTTGCATGTTTGTTCCCCTCTGTCGGAGCTCTGATCCTGAGCAGCCATTGTGGCAAGCACTGACAACGCCCACACACTTGCTTTATTTTTCATAAATCTGACATGTATAATGGATTTGCTGAAATTATCGGTTGTGCAACAAGCACGTTATATGGATCAAAAATAGTTCTTTAATGAATCCTAATTTTTGAAGAAGTATGTAATATTTTTTCTTTCAAAGTAATTTTTATATTAGGTCACAGCCTAGCAGAGCTGTCTGGTTTGCTAAAGACATCTTGGGGACATTCAGAAAGTTGACCTAGGAATGCATTCTGCCTGTTGGCTACCTTTGGCTTTGTGGTTTGTAACTAACATTTTCTGGCTTCCTATTTGCTGGCTTTAATTGCTTTAGGTTGTCCAGCATCCAGTTCGTCCCTCCTGTTGCCCAAACCTTGTTTACTGTATTCTTCCACAAGGCCGCTTTCTGTAAACAGGCCTTTAAATCTTGTTCACATTTCCTGTGCACTTAAAGACAGAGGTCAAATGTCAGGCTGTGTCTTCCATGGAACTTGGTGTTTATTTTTTGTTCTCTGACTTCAAAGTGAGAGGATTTATGTGTCAATCATGTGGGCTAGTGGGGTTCTGCTTGAGGACGGCTGTACAGATGTTTTTTTTTTCTAGCACACAACAAAATTGAAATGACTGTAAATGAACTCTGCTGACGGTCAAATCAATACATTGGGTGATATGGAGGGGTTGGGCGTGCGTCAGGTGATGAAGTCCAGGAAGCCAGTATTTTAGTTTTTCAAATAAATCTTTATTTTCAATCAGTTAATTCTCACAGAATAGGTGATTATACGGTCAGCCAGCGCGTTTCGTTCTCATGGTGAGAACTTCGTCAGGGCACAGTAGGTGAGTATCTTTCCTTAGGAATTAAAGGAAGACGTTAAAAATGATCGCACTCCACAGGTGTAATGGGTGCAATGTAGCCTAGGCCCAATGTGACCTTTCGTGTCGAAATACAAAAAGCGATCCTTCAGTCAAGTCGGTGTTCCAGGCTATTCCTCTGGAAACAAATGGGGTATCGCAGGGCCTCAGTCGGCCTCAGTTTTATATCTTTGATTCCAGAATCTCCTGCCAGAATGAGCAAGCTCTGGAATCAAAGATATAAAACTGAGGCCGACTGAGGCCCTGCGATACCCCATTTGTTTCCAGAGGAATAGCCTGGAACACCGACTTGACTGAAGGATCGCTTTTTGTATTTCGACACGAAAGGTCACATTGGACCTAGGCTACATTGCACCCATTACACCTGTGGAGTGCGATAATTTTCAACGTCTTCCTTTAATTCCTAAGGAAAGATACTCACCTACTGAGCCCTGACGAAGTTCTCACCATGAGAACGAAACGCGTTGGCTGACCGTATAATCACCTATTCTGTGAGAATTAACTGATTGAAAATAAAGATTTATTTGAAAAACTAAAATACTGGCTTCCTGGACTTCATCACCTGACGCACGCCCAACCCCTCCATTTTGCTTAGGATCTGACTCACAGAGGCATCACCTGACGGCTGGTGCAAGGGCTTGTTGCGTAAGGGACTTCATACAATTGAAACTGATGTGAGGTGCAGAAACAACAGTCCGCCGTCAAAGTATCTCAATACATTGGGTGATGACTTTTCCACTCATTATCGTTTGTGCGCTATATGCTTTTATCAGTAAAACGGCATGTGAGTGCAAATATAGTGGTCATTTCAACTGAAGATGTGTTGTCTGTAATGGCAATACACTACCACATTATGCATACTCCACCTTACCCCGCTCCTCTCTAGTCTGCAACACTCCACGCCGCTGCACTCTATTGTGCACCACTCCACACTACACTACTCCACTCCACACTGCTTCACTGCACTCTTCTCTGCACCATTCCACTCTTCGCTGCTGTACTCTACACCACTCCACTCTACGCCAGTGCACTCTACCCCACACTACTCTACTATGCACCACTGCACTCTTCCCCACTGCAGTCTACACCACTCTGCCACACTCCACGCCACCCTACTCTACAACACTGCACCCTGTGTCACTACACTCTACGCCAATGCGCTCTACGCCAATGCACTCAAAACCACTTTACTCAAAACCAATGCACTCTAGGCCAATCTACTCTGCCCCAAATCACTCTATGCTTCTATACTATGTGCCACTGGACTCTACCCACTCTATTGTACTCTGCACCACTGTACTCTATGCCACTCTACTATGCGGCACTGCACGCCACTCTGCGCTCTGCACCGCACCACTGCACTTTATGCCAATGCACTTCACTCTATTAAACACCGCTGCACTCTATGACCGTATACTGTGCAACACTACACTCTCTGCCACTCTACTTTATGCCACTCTATGCCACTAAACTCTACACCACTCTATGCCACTGATTTCTGCGCCACTGAACTCTATGCTAACCCACTCTAAGCCACTCTAATATACTCTAAACCACTGCACTCTACGACACTCTACACCACTGCATTCTATGCCACTTCACTCTACTCTGAAACAATCTACTCTGCCACTGCAGTCTACGCAACTCTATTGCACTCTGCGCCACTCCATGCCACGCCACTGCACTCTACGCCAATGTACTCTACACCATTTTACTCAAAACCAATACACTCTACACCACTGCCCTCTATGCCAATGTACTCTGCACCACTGCACTATACACCACTATACTCTACTCTATGCCCTGCACTCTGTGACACTCTAAACCATTGCACTCTACATCACTTTACTCTGCAGCACTGCACTCTCTGCCACTAAACTCTATGGCACTCTGCTTTGCGCCACTCTACTCTGCACCACTTTACTCTATGCCACTTCACTCTACTCTGCACCAGTCTACGCCACTCTTCTGCATTCTACGCCAATGAACTCTACACCACTCTAATCTACTGTGCACCACTGCACTCTGACATTGCACTCTTCGCCACTTCACTCTATGCCTCTCTGCTCTGCACCACTCTACTGTATGCAGGTTCACTCTACCCCACTCTACTATGCACCCCTTGCATTCTTCGCCACTGCACTCTACACCACTCCGCAACACTGCATCTACGCCACTACTCTATACCACTCCACTCTGCACCGCTCCACTCTACGCCACTTCACTCTATTCTGAAACAATCTACTCTACGCCACTGCTTTCTATGCCACTGCACTTTAGGCCACTCTACTCTGCACCACTCCACGCCACTGCAATTAATGCTGCACCACTCTTCTCGATACCAATCTGCTCTGCGCTACTGCGCTCTACGCCACCACTACTCTATGCAACTGCACTCTACCCTGCACCACTTCACTACACTACCTTCTACTCTGAAACAGTCTGCTGCACTCTATGCCACTGCACTCTATGCCACTCGGCACCACTCCACTCTATGCCACTGCACTCTACGCCACTGGACTCTATGCTACACCACTCTGCTCTTAACCACTGCACTCTACGCTAATTCACTCTGCACCACTTAAGTCAAAACCAATGCACCCTACACCACTGTACCTATGCCAACTACTTTGCACCACCGCACTTTACGTCTACACCACTATGCTCTACAACATTCTACTCTACACCACTGCACGCTATGCCACTTTACACCATTGCGCTCTGTCACTGCACTGTACGCCTCTCCATTCTACTCTGCACCATTGTTCTCTGTGACTGCTCTCTGCACCACTCTGCTCTGCAGCACTCTACGACCCTGCACTCTGACACTCTACTCTGCATGACTGCATCTATGCCACTGCACTCTAGACCACTACACTCTACCCCACTCTACACCTCTGCATGCTACCCTGCACCACTCCACTCTATGCCACTTCGCTCTGTCATGCTACTCCACTCTGCGCCACTGTACTCTACTCCATGCCAATCCACTGCAGTCTACTCTGCACTGCTCTACTCTGTGCTACTGTACTCTACTCCACTGCACTCTATGCCAAAGCACTCTACACCACTTTACTCAAAACCAGTGAATCTATTCTGCACCACTGTACTTTACGCCACTTTACTCTAGGCCACTCTACTCCACTCTACTCCCCTCCACGACACGACACTCCACGATACTCCTCTCTATGATGCTCCACTCCATTAAACTCTTTTCCACTGACCCTCTACTCCATTCTATACCACTCTACTCTATGGCATTCTACGATACTACTCCACTCTACAACGCTCTACACAACTCCCTCTATGCCACTCCATGCCACTTTATTACACTCTATTCTATGACACACTACTCCACGCTACTCCACTCTGACCATCTACTCCGGTGCATACCACTCAACTCTACAACACTCTACACCACTCTATGCAACACCCTCTACGCCACTCCACTCTACACTACTCCGCGATACTTTATGCAGCTCCACTCTACGCCACTCCACGATACTCTACTGAACTCTGACACTGTGCTCCACTCAACTCTACGCCACTCTTCTCCACTCTACTCCCTCCATGACACTCCACAACACTGTATGCTACTCTAAGACACTCCACTTCACTCCTCCTCTCCTCTCCACGCCACTCAACTCTACTGTACGCCACTCCATGCCACTCTACGCTCCATAACACTCCACTTTATGCCACTCCACACCACTCTCCTTTGCCCTACTTACTTTTAACCTTGCTGAACAGCAGCCACTCTAGAGAACAACCTTGCTAAAACATATTGGCTTTGCCAATGCTAGTTGGACCGTTTTCTTACAGTGTTTATAATGTTTAAACCAGGAATCTCCAACCTTTTCTACAATAAGAAATCCCCAAGAACAAAGAAATAAAAATCACATAACTCGTTTGCAGAAAACATCCTGCTAGGTTAAGGCTACAAAACTGAGTAGTTGAAATTGCTTGTGGATGCTGCTAAGTGGAAAGTTAATCATTAAAAAGAGTGCTGGATTGCTAACGCAAATGTCATTACATCTTCCCTGTAGACCAAGGCATGCATGCCAGTTGCTCAATGAGTCGGAGCACTGTGGTGGCCTCCTTTGAGTATCATCAGACTCTGAGTACCGGAGTGTGACTTGGCGTTGTCAGGAGGTGGCAACAAGGCTCAACCAAGCAATGTTTGTGCGCTGCAAATACACAAATAGCTGCTTACTTAATATTATCATGATTCCTATGGGGTATTGGGTGGTGGTGCGTAGATGGTGCGTAGATGCTGAGACTGGAATGTCCCCCCGCCTATAATACCGCCATCATAATGCTATTCTTAAAAGTATCACATTTATTGTAAGCCCCCTCATTTTATTTCTATTCAGAACCTTATTAATATCTGTCAGTACGTGGGGGAGGGTTTTATGGCAGTTTGAGGATTTCTAAATTTTTTCAGATAAAGGCATTGAATTTAAAATTAGTTTTTTACTGTTACTCCCTCAAAGTTACTGCAAATGTTGCAGCATGCAGTTTTTCTATCTATTAACATTATTTGCATTTCACAGACCTAGCTGCATCAATAGAGTCATCAATGAAGTGCTTCATTTATAACATATATTTATGCAGTAGTGGAGGAAATAACAATAGCAGTTTAGAGGGGGGATCTGAACATCATGTGAAATACGCAGTTTTTAGATGGATATTGAAAAAGTAATTGGGCTCTTCAGGTCTTTCCGGAAGGAGAGTAGATTTGGATTAAGTCAGAGTTCTTTGGAAGGGTGATTTCAAATTCATAATGCTTTGCGAGTGAATGTTTGATTTAATGCTGGCCACGTTTAAGTTGTTCATTTTGGTCTTTTTAGGTTAGTCATGGGATATCCTTTCCATGCCTTTGTGAAAGCCTTGAATTATATTCATGCTCCCACAGCCGGCACTCTGGTAACCAATACCCATTTGGAGTACTCATACTGCCCCATGCTTCCTCTCACTTGCTACTTTGACCTGTTAGCAACCCTGCACTGGAATATGTGCCTCTTCTACATGTACTCACTTATATCCATACCTGTGGTTAAGACTGCAGTGAAAACCCATTTGATAGAGCTGGTGGTTCAACATACCTTAGATGTGTACTCCAAAAATCACTCACCACCCACCTGATAATCTCACTGGCACTCCTTGTCAATATTCCCCTAGATATTCGTCTTTGTACAACATGTAATGTCATTATACATGTCTTATCTACCACCCTCCACAAAGATACCCATACAAAATATGACATTGTTTTGAAGTACTCCATGTGTTGCTCTGTACAGTCTTTCTGGTTGAAATGTTCAAAATTAATAAAAACACATAAATGCTTCTATTAGATACTGCTTCCGAAACCAAAATCTGCTGCCTGTTATTTCTTGCTCTAACGACACAACTGTCAAAAACTAAACGTGCTTTTCACACCCGTGACATCCCAGTGCCAGAAAGTGATACAAGGGCCACATCTATTATTCTCCCTCTTCTCCCACCGGACCAGAGGATTCTAATATGCTGCACCTGGATGTCAACACATCTGATGGAATTTGTGGAATCGCGAATCCTGACCCGATTCTTCCTACTGGTCTGCAGAGGCCTGAGAGGTGTGGGAACATAGAGGTGCACAGTGTGTCATCCTCACCTTCCAGCTTAGGGTCTGAACAGAAGGCTTCTGCCGTGCACTGCAGTTGCTTTGCTCACACAGCCGGTGTTTCATGACACCTGCTCTCCTCACTCTCCATGAGAGCACAGAGCAGCACACTCAGGACCCGGTGCCTAAGCTATTGGCATACTTAATTAGAACTTAGGTGTGCGAATAGCTCGGTTTGAGTTAAGGTTTTGTATTCACAAAACATGAATTTTACAATTGTAAATACATTTTGGTGCATGAAATATAACTCCAGTTAGGTGTAATAGTACTTTGAGGAAATTTACTCCAAGTGGTGTGTTGTGGGCATTCCTAGGCAGGGATGCCTGTCTAGTTATGTAAGCATTCACACACTTGCAAGTTTCCACCTCCTCCTGAAAACCACAATGAATACTGCCCTCCAAGATAGAATCAGCGCCAACGCACACAACAGCAAAGAACTCTTCGCCATCTTCAAGTAATTTGCCAGGCCCAACAGAGAGACCACAGACGTCCTCCCCCCTCCCAAGACCTGCAACAAACTCTGCACCTTCTTCCACCACAAGATCAGGAAGATCTATGACAGCTTTGACACCCTAGACCCGGCCAATACACATGCCACCATCGCACACAGCCAAGCCACACCCCAACAGACCGTGCTCTGCTGGACCCCGCTCACAACAGAGGACACTCTCAAGACCATGAAGAGCATCCACTCTGGAGCCTCAACAGATCCTTGCCCGTACCACATCTTTCATAGAGCAGCCATCGCCCATCAGCTTTGCTGCACCATCAACTGCTCCCTCGAAACCGCCACCTTCCCCGATGATTGGAAACACGCCGAGATCAACCCCCTGCTGAAGAAGCCGTCCTCAGACCCGACAGACCTCAAGAACGTCAGACCAATCTCCCTCTTCTCCTTCCCAGCCAAGGTCATCGAGAAGGCCATCAACGTCCAACTCTCTGAGTTCATCGAAGTGAACCACGTTCTGGACACCTCCCAATCTGGCTTCCGAAGCAACCAAAGTACGGAGACCACACTCCTCGCTGCCACCGACGACATACGCTCCCTCTCCGACCGGGGCGAGACCAGAGCTTTCATCCTACTAGACCTCTCGGCCGTCTTAAGATTAAAGTCTCCCACCACACCCTAATCACGAGACTCCACGACGCCGGCATGTGCGACAAGGCTCTGGACTGGATCCACTCCTTTCTCACCGGCTGGACCCAGCGAGGCAGACTACCACCATTCATCCCAGAACCCACAGAGATCAGCTGTGGAGTGCCCCAGGGTTCATCCCTGAGCTTCATACGCTGACGACACCCAGCTGATCCTCTTCCTCACCAACAAACCTACAACCGCCAGAACCAACTTCCACAGCAGAATGAAGGCTGTTGCTACCTGGATGAAAGACAGCTGCCTCAAACGCAACTTGGACAAGACCGAAGTACTCATCCTGGGACCCACCCATTCAGCTTGGGACGACTCCTGGTGGCCTGGTGGCCTGCTGCGCCGGGATCTCCCCCCACCCCGACGGACCACGCACTCAACCTCGGCATCATACTGGACTCATCACTCACTATGAACCGCCAAATCAACTCAGTTTCCTCAGCCTGCTTCCACACGCTCCGCCTGCTTCGAAAGACGTTCAGATGGATCCCCACAGAATCCAGAAAGACGGTCTCTCACGCACTCATCAACCAGCAGACTCACCTACGGCAACACACTCTACGCCGGCGTCACCCAGAAATAGCTCAAGAAACTTCAGTACGTTCAAAACGCCGCAGCCAGACTGGTACTCGACATCCCCCGACGCAGCCACATCACGCAACACCTCCGACAACTCCACTGGCTCCCAGTCAACATGAGAATCACTTTCAAGCTCCTCACTCACGCCTACAAAGCTCTACATGACGAAGGACCAGCATACCTGAACCACCGCCTCACATTCTACCTACTCGCCAGACAACTCCAATCCTCCCAACTCGCCCTTGCCTCCATCCCCAGGATCCACAAGACCAGAACCGGAGGAAGGTCTTTCTCCCACTTTACCACCAAGACCTGGAACACCCTGCCCCTCCACCTCAGGCGATCTGCGTTGCTGACCCAATTCAGGAAGGACCTCAAGACCTGGCTCTTCGAATAAGCCTCCACCCAGTCCGACAAGCAGGCCCCCTCCCCCAGCACCTTGAGACCCTCTTGGGTGAGTAGTCACGCTATACAAGACCCTGATTGAGTTGTGGTCATTCACACACTCTTGCCAGGCACATTCCTACCATGGTTGGAGTTGGAGATTTACTATTATGGGAGTAGTGAGGTAACGCAATGGAAATTGGCGTGGGTGTAAGGATTGGGGGACTTCACGGACAAGGATAGCATAAATGCAGTTTCACTTTTGTGCCATATTTACACTTATACAAATATATATTTGCTCAAAATCATTTCACATGTCGGTAACTTGGAATTTACAAATAATTCCAGAACGAATACTGGGAAACTGCAACTGTCACAGTTTTACTGCAGTACTCCGGATATTCATTGTGAATTTGAACAATCTAAAAAAATTACACCTTTGTGCATACGCCTTTTAAAAAGAATTATGTCTTCAGAGAGGAAAGGAGGGAGAAAGGAATGTGAGGGGGAGGTAGCAACATACCAGATAGGTTACATTTATGGGCAAGTGAAAGTATGCATGGTGGTTTTGTGGAGGGTGGTATTTCTGTTTTTTCTAGCGTTTGAAAGGAAATGGGGTAGCAATGCAGCAAGTGACGAAGGTAGCAGGCCTTCAGGTATCTTTTGACCTTGGATAGTAGAAAGGTAACTACTTTTTAGGTCGAGCCTCGAGTAGCGCGCAAGCGCTGCTTAGAGGCGAAGACTTAATGTAAGTGAGTTTTCAAAGCAGTCCAAGAAACGCTCGTGCGTCGTGGCTGGCCTTTTGAGATGGGTACGCGCGGCAAACATGTGTTTCCAATTATCGTGCCCAGACGCGGGCGCGATAAGTGGAAACACATGTCTGCCGCGCGTACTCATCCAAAGGCCAGCCACGACGCACGAGCGTTTTGGGACTGCTTTGCAGGCTGCCGCGCTCGCTCGCCCCCGCTCCTCCGTGCTTGTTACACCAGACCTTCGCTGGCTTGTTTTTTATCTTATGCATCTAACAGCCATTGACAAAGACAATAGTCCTGGCTTGTTGTAACATAATCAGCACAGCGCCCTTTTACGAGCGCCGCGCTGTTAATGGTTTCTCTCTGCTCTCACACACCCTCCCTTCTCCCACTCCCTCCCCCATGCCCAGTGTACGTAGTTTAATCCTACTCAGGAGGCGGCCCCTCCTTCAGTGACACGCGGCAGCCCCCTCTCTTTGCTGTCACGTTAGTGTTAGAAGGGGCCTCCGCTCTCTCTTCCACGAGTCTACGTCACGCTTTCTCCGCCTCTCTGCTCCGTTACTGAAGTTACTTTCCAGGCCTCAGTGCCATGCCGGTCACTGTCTCAGAACCGTCTAGCTCGGGGGCACACTCTGCTCTGCTTGTGTTCTTCAGCACACACCGCTCTGCTCTCCGTCTCCTCGGCGCTGCTCTCACATTCCATTCCATGGGCCTCCCTTTCTTGAACCTTAGCTGTCTGATGAGCCCCTCTCTGTGACTGGGACCCCGCGGGAGCTTTGCTGCTGATACCGCCGTCTCCAGGGCCTGTAATCTCGCCAGTCAGCTCCGAGTTCACCTCCTTATCACTACTTTTGTACGGCGGACTTAAGTCGAGCCGTGTGATCCTTGACACAATGGCCGGCCCAGGATCCAATCCCGCTAAGACTCTTAAAAGATGTACCTCGGGCCTGAGCCGCCCCCCGCTGAAGTTTAAATTACTGCAAAAAGACTCTGTTAGGCAAAATAAAAACGAACACACACATAAACATGACCAGCACAAATATTCTCTCAAACAATTAAAACAAGCATTGGCATAGCCAATAGGTCTCGCCTTTGGAACCTTATAAGTTTTTAGCCATGCAACAGTTGATGTTATTGCACCAAGGATATTGTGCTGCATAACTAAATACTTATAAGGTCCCAAAAGCGAGACCTATTGGCTATGCCAATGCTTGTTGAGGAAGGGGTCAGCTCTGTATTTCAAGAGACACCACAGCAACTTCAAGCTTTCCCCGCGGCCTCATTGGAAGAGAGACCTGCTACTTAAATCTTCCATGTATGTCCTGTAAACTGAGTTACAGCAGGTTTCTGTAAATTATTGACATCCAAGCGTCATTATCATAAACGGCAGTTTAACAAGCCTTTTAATGGGTTTTAAAAAACATGCGAGCAGGTAATTTCCTTCTAAGAGACGAATGTTTAACTGAGTTAGAGCAAAATCAGTATGTTGACATAGTACAGTAACTTTAGAAAACACTGAGGTGAGGGTCTGATTCACAAAGGCAAACTTAGACATTTGTGTAAGTTTACTACTTTTGGTATTCACAAAATGCGAGCAGATTTTTATGACTCCACGCTCCCTATACTTATGTATGTGCTGTTCTCCGTCCCAGTTGCGGAGTCTCTGTGCGGAGAATTCTGCACACACAAGTATAAGGAGTACGGAGTCACAAGACTCCAAATGTAGTTTGTGAATACCGAAAAGTAGTAATCTTACACAAAAGTACAAGTTTACCTTTGTGACCAGGCCCTGAATGTCTGAACTCGGAAGATCCTGTGACATTGTCAGATGTTTTCTGGCATGATTACAAGATATTCGCTAACTTACGATTGTTGGGCTAACACCTGCTTGGGCAGGGATCACAATTATACATGGTGAAATGATTATTGCAACTTGTAATTTCTGGGTTAGATAAAAAGTACCCACTCAAATTTTTCCCCTGATAAATTTTGAAAGATCAATCCTGTTGTAGAAATGGCTCAATAACTACCGGGACATGCCGTTTTTAGGGAGGAAAGCCTGCATGTTGTGCTCCATTTTGAGGGCATAATTTATAGTTGGCGCTATTTATCCCACCCATTAAATTTCAAGTCCTGGAGTGTTACATTTTAAAACATGCGCTAAATAGCCCATGCCCCTTCTGGGGCGCTCGTAAACATAGCTTTAGTGTCCTTTTTATCCTGTTTTTCATTTGGCAAATTTCATCAAAATTGTCTGCTTGAATATGTGCTTCAAACATATTTTCATTACATTATGCTTTGATTCTTTTGATGTGAGAGCTTACTTTTGTGTAATTATGACTGTTACCTTTTTTTTTGTAGACAAGATCTTTGTTGGGTGTATTTGAAGAGGATGCTGCTGCAATATCCAACTATGTCAACCAGTTGTTTAATGCCATGCAGAGAATTTATGATGCTCAAGTAAGTTAAGAAACATTTGTCATGCTTCTATATTGATGCTCTGCTCAAATGAATCTCTGGTTTGCCTCTCTGCTTCATTGAATTAATACCCTGCAATACGTGAGATGGAAGGGTGATGTAGCACAGTTTTCCTAGTCTCTTTTATTTTTCACAACTGGTATCTTGTTGTAGAAGTAGTACAAATCCATGTTTAAATAGTTAGAACATGCGCAACCACCCATTTATTGAGAAAACACATAAAGTGATTTCATTATAAGGCTACAAGATTGAAGTAACTTAGCAGGTAGGAATCTGCAGAGTTGGAGTGCAAGTTGGCGTGGCGTAAGGGTCTATTAGATTGACGCAAGACATTTTTGGGGTGCTTGCATATCATTGATTTAAATTTCATATGCTTTATATAGCAGTGTTGTCAAATAATGGTGTTGCCGTGCTGCTTCACACCAAGGTGATTATGTGTGCAAATAGTAAATGTATACATTTTCTAATGGAGCACGCTCTTAGCGGAAGTGACTGTGCGCTTCGTATTTAGTGCCCATGAAAAGTCATAGCACATTTGAAGGTGCTGGCAGCTCTCATTACCTCCTGGTGCCCCAGGCTTGTTGTACCATTAAGTAAAGTAGTCCCCTTATTCCAGGAAACATGGCTAAGTGGTTCATTCATGAACAGTATAAAACGGCATTCGATAAGCAACTGTCCTCCTAGCAATTGAATAAGCTAATTGCCACTAAAGAATTCTTAAGTGATAATTCATACTTTCTACAAATAGGTTGTTAATTGTTAGTCTGCGGAGTGAACCCGGGAAAAGAAAGGGAGAGAATGTACCAGAAAAGAAGAGGGGCCTTCAAACATGAATATAACTTCTCAAGAGAATAGGTTCCTATGGCAAAAATCTGTTTTGTGACAAGTGTAAAAACTCGAGGATCCTTGTTTTTTATGCACTGAATCGTAATTCGTCTAGCTGTTGTCCTTAGTCTATTGATCCTTAGCTTGTGACACACTGATCCTAGACACCTCTCAATTTGCATACTCCTTCAATAAAAACATTTGGAATTTTGACAAGAGTTCAAGCCTATTTTACTTGGATCTCCTGAAAGAGAGCTTAATTCTTCAATAGGAAAAGGAAAGGCAAGCATGCCTTTATCTTGAAAATACTACAAAAAGAGCACGGGTATCCGGTAAACTTCTTGAGAAAGTGAATTTTCTAGTTCAAGAGTTACAGTGTTTAGTAGAAACTATTTCCTCCTCTTACCATAATTCTGCTTTAGAGAATTCAGCAAAAAGCTTGACTATGAGTCTGACGGTAAGACTTGTAGGAAATGTATCAGAAAAAAGACCGCAGGTAGGTTTAGGTGCTGCCCCAACAAGAACATAGTCCCTGCCGTTACTGACCCTAAGTAATCTAAACTGACATTGATGAATGTATAGATTCTGAGCTAGCTCGTGTGACGCAGTCATGTGAATTGCTAAGATGTATAATGTTGTTTAAGAAAAGTTCAGAATTTAATCGTAGTAGGAACTTCCCTTGAGCAAACTTGGCCTCCACTAAAAATAATCTTAAATGTTTTCCTATCATCTTAAAATATTGGGGAAATGATGTATTACCATAGTGCTCCAGAAAACCCAGTGTAGGTTCAATACTAATGTATTACGCCTAATAGCTGGAAAAGAAAAGCATCTTAAAGACACCCACTCATATAGAGGTCAAAAATGGGGTGGGCTGCTTGTTAATGAAAGATTATACATCGTGATCGATGCTTTGCCAAGAGTGCCATGATGAATCGCAGGTACTCTGTAAAACCTCATTTGAATGGAAAAATATAAACACGTATCAGAAGTATGGAATGGTTTTGCAGTTGTGAAAGAGGATTTTCTGGATGTGAACAAATGGCAAAAAGGAGAATAGAGAATGATCCACTTGGGTTTCACCTTGCCAGCAAGCACATAGCTAATGGTCTCCTTTCTATAGGTGCAAGTTCTTCCTCCCTCTGGTACTAACATTAAACTAAATTATCAGTACTTTTGTTTTTTTAATCAAACTATGCTGCAAATGGTGACCAGTCTTGCCTGAGACATGGTAAGGTAAAAGACATTCTAATTTTCAGCTTTTGCTTTGTAAGGCACCTCTCGGAGCGGGAAACACTAGTAGAGACACTCAAACCTATTACATCCAAAGATCACCTGTCCTGAACATACCAGTTGGGCCATCTGGTTTCTCCTTTTCCAAGAATGGTGTTTGTCTCTCCCACTTTGGTCTTGCTTCAAAATTTCTAAAGCTAATCAATTATCTCATGGAATTTAGTCAGCCTAGGTGCCAAAATCTAAAATTTAAATTAGGAGTACCATGTCCGCTCAACTAATGCTCCGAGACCCCTATTTAGAGTTTCGGGGACCTTCATTTTTCCACAGACTTAGCCCACGCTGGCTCTGCCGGATGAAACCATAGCCCTACGGACATCAGTCCACCGGTCTAAGTATTTCAGATCCTCCATCCTATTTAGGGTGGATGTTCTGACAGTCCTTTTCAGGAATGTTAGGGTTTTCTTTCCACCAAAAGCAAACTCCTGCTTAAGGAGTTTGTTTATGAAAAACAAAAAAGTATGCTGAGCGGCTGTATGAATCATGGCAGCTGCTCAAGAAACTTAATGTGCCTTCTAAGAGATACTGTTGCAGCGGCTCTTTTGAAGTCATAGAGATTTCCACCAGGCAGGTGAAGATCTTTAAATATGGTGAGCTGTAATCTGTCAGGGCAGCAGATTACATGCCTCTGCTGCCCTGGTGGAATGGCGTACAGTCCTTCAAACTCAATAAAAAACTATTTTTATTTTGTGTCTCTAAAAGATTTGGGCCAGATGTACTAAAGGATTTTGCCATCTCAAAACCTGCTATTCACAAAATCCCTATTTGTTATGTACAAAACAAATTTTTCAAGTTGGGAACTTTTTTCCGACTCATAAAATGGGCTTTAAAATCTATACTGAATTGAAGTTTGGAAGGGGTGTGAAATGGGTGTGAAATGGGTGTTCCTTCTGAATTGTGCCAGTGGTTTGTGACCTCAGATCATTGACAGGTTACCGACTCCTCAAAAGAGATGGTAAGTTGATTGTGAGTCGTTGGCAGCCTCGGGGTGGGGGGGGGGGCGTTATGCAGGAGTCCAGGGGCCCTCTCCCTGCTTCCCCTGATGATTTCCCAAACAGAAAACCTTATTATTATTTATTTTTGGCAGCACTGGTTCCCTTAAGGAAGACAGGCTGCTTAAAAAAAATAATAAACTGATTGGAACTGCAAACAGAGGGTCTGCTATCCCTTACAGGCCACTTTCTTGTGTTTGTGGCCATTACAGGGGGGTCAAAAATTGCGACCAGCTTTATTAATATTACTTCAGAAAGTCGTTTTCCAACCACAAACAAATGGTGATTTTGAGAACCGGCCTATCCGCACATAGTTCAGTTTGCAATATCATTTGCAAAAAGTTGGTGTGCAGTTTGCGAACACTTTAGAAAGGACTCTGTACATTTGGCCCTTGGTTTCTGCCTCTGCCCTCCTTCAAGGCTCCACCACATACTTGATTGAAGTGAAAAGCTTTAATCTATGAAGGGCCTCAGGGAGGTTGTTGATAACATACTACAAAGCTATGCAACATGCAATACTTAAAAAAACGCAGGGCGCTTTTATAATGTATTCACCTCCTTTCACAGTGCTCACCTTGGAACTAAATACTTTTAAAACTTATCTTTGAATACAACGTCCAAGACAAAAGATATGTCTAGAAAGTGTTATAGAATAAATGTAACTTAAAAAACGGAACAATAATTTAGCTGCAGGTGTAACCATTTACATTTGAAAACGACATGCCAGGTTAGTCGGTCTTAAACTGTGTTAAAGAAAAGTGATTTACTTGATTTCAGGATACATTCAGTACTTCATGTAGGTTCCCAGAGCAGGGAAGTGCGTGACACAGCAACGACCCATCCATGAGCATCAGCTAGCATTCAAAGTAACTCCAGAACTAAGCTGTTGAAACGCACAGATCACTAGAAAGATATGTACACATTTCAGAGTCATTGAATGTCTACTGAAGCACTGGTAAGATGAGTATTAGAAAGTCAAAGTTCTACAGCGCCTCGGGGGCCCCTCCTGGTTAATTCAGTCCTTCCAAAGTGGATAACAGAGCATGAAGGAAACTGGTTACAAGGGTTTCTGAGATGACACTGGCAATTGGAACGAGCTAAAGATTTTTATAGCCAAGACTACTTAAAGTATGCAATTGATAATGTCCTAAGCACTCTGTATACCTGAAGGCAAGCCGTTAATCAAGAAACGCCACCTTGAATCCCATTTGAGATGTGCTCACAACATGCAGCAGATTTCATGGCCGCACCTTTGTGGTAAAAGGTTTTGCGCACTAATAGATTATGTTCTAAATGCAAACTGTTCTGACTGGAGCAAACCTCCCACTACACATCAGTTGGGAACACCATCCCTACCTTGAAGCATGTTGGTGGCAGCATCATGTTTTACTTTTCAAAATGGAATGGACAGAAGTAAAGCCAAGTCCTTGCAGAAAGCCTGCTGACTCTGCGAGAATGCCACAACTAAGTCAGAAGTTAACTTTCAGCATGAGAAAGACTTTTAGCAAATAATAATAGCTGCCCTTAAGTTGCCCAGTGAGATCCTCATGATAATTACAATCAAATATCTGAGGCACGACTTGATTGATTTTGTCCCTCAAAGCTCCATAACAAACTCGATAGAGCTTGAGCAGAATTATAAGCAATAGTCAGATATTCCCACATCTAGTTGGGCAAATCTGATAGAGAAGTATCCCAACCTAGTCACAGCAGCCGTTGCTGCCAAAGGTGCTACCAATAAGTAGTAACTCGGGGTAGAGACTATTCCAGATATTTCGGTTTTGTCTTTTCATCTATGCTTTTCTTTGCACACAACATTTTCCCCTCAGAAGTTTGGAATGCGTGTCATATAAGAAACTACACCCCAAATCTAAAAGGCATTTTGCTTTGAAGGGCCATTTCTCTTTGCCATGCATTTCTTAAGTGCAAGTAGCATCAGTCATATATTGGTTGTATGTAGCGCAGAAGAACTGTCATTTTTTTAATTGTCCAAATCATTGGTTGCATTAGGAACACAGATCCCACATAAAACTCCTGGACATGAATAGAATTTTATAAAGTGTGTCAAGTACCTATAAGGTGTCCTGTCACTAAAACTGACACTGATGACATTTAACAAAACCACGTTGTGTGAGAGCTTTATGGAGGGATAGTAACTGGTCATGAAAGTGTATGGACACGGGTAGGGAGTTCCAGATTTTGGCTGCCGCAAAAGAAAAAGAGCAACCATCCACCCATGAGCGGCAATATCTTGGCACCACTAAAAGTTTGGCTGTATTTGATCTCAGGGTCCTGACAGCATGGTATTGATAAATTTGAGTTGTATGTACCTAGGACTAAAGCCATGAAGAGCGCGAAACACCATGCAAAGTGATTAGAAAAGATTTTGAGCTACTATTGTGAGTAAAGTGTTTTAAATGTGTTGCAAGAAGAGTGAGTGGTTGTGCTCTGTAACCTCTCATGACGGTGTAGGATATAAGTAGGAGAGTTCAAAAACAAATCATTGCAATACTTCAGTTGACTCAATATTGTGACTTCAGTTACCAACAGGCACATGCATCAAGCTCGGATTTTGCGAGTCCTTAATTGCGATTTTTAAGGAATCGCAATTAAGGACTCTCAAAACCCTATGCATGTAGGAATCGCTATAAAAATAGCGATTCCTACACAATCCTAATTGCGAGTCACAAATTGCGAGTCGCAATTAAGAATGGCTTCCCATTCATTCCTATGGGCCTACAGGCCCATAGGAATGAATGGAAATACATGCGCAATTTGCGAGTACCAATTGGTACTCGCAAATTGCGCATGCTACTCCAGAGTGCAAGGGTGTCAAAGGACACCCTGTTGCACCCTGAAATTGTACTGTGCACCCATGTTGCGCACACACATGCCCCAAGGGCATGTGTGTGTGTAACATGAAACTTAAAAATGCACTTTAGTGCATTTTTCAGAGTTTCTGCAAAATACCGTTGTGTTTCATTTCACGGTATTTTGCGGCCCTAAATAGCGAATTCGCTATTTCTAAGGGGTACATGCATTGCATTTAAGGAATCGCAAATTGCACTCCTTAAATGCAATCGCAAGTTAAGAAATCGCAATGAATTGCGATTCCTTAACTTGCGAGTGCCCAACACCTTGATGCATCGCAAAAGGCGTTTTTGCAGGCGCAAACGGCAGATTTTTGCGAATCGCACCGTTTGTGCTAGCAAAAAGTTTTGATGCATGTGCCCCCAAATGCCTGGCTTGAGAGGGAAGGAATGGTAAGATTTTTCTTAAAGTCTTGAGTAGATAAAATCAAGACAAAGAGAGTTGGTTCTTGGGAGTAGAAAGGAATAGATCTTAATCGTGAACAACACTAAATTACTGACTTCAGGAGTCAGCACTGGCAGTGCACCGAGAACACAAGGCCAAAAATTCTTAAGACTTGATTGAGAGGTGTTGCTGCCAGAGAATACAAGAATATTGGTCCCGCATGTGTGTAGCATCTGAAAGAGACTATTAATTATGGATTCCTTACCTTAGAATTACCCCCAGGCCTCAGACTAGATCCGGAGAATTATTCTTCAGCAGTACCCCTGTGCGTCGGTAGGTGGCGTCGGTCGACTCCACGTTCGTCGTTGGCGTCATGATCGCCGGAATGACGTCGTAGTATCTACTTAGATGCCGCCCCTGCGCGCTGACGTCAGTTCTTTCTTTTTCTGCGCCAGCCAGCGCAGATCCAGAGAGAGCGGTACCCTTAGTCTTTTTTGACTAGAGTTTTTCGACTTTTGTCGACTTATTTTTTTGAGTCGTTCCACTCCTGGTGCAAGGGATGTCACATCGACGGACCGGCTTCAAACCTTGTGACTCCTGTCACAAGTTGATGTCGGTCACGGACCCACATCTTGTGTGCCTCTGGTGTTTGGAGCGCGACCACGACCCGAAGTCGTGCTCTGACTGCCGGGCCATGAACCCGAAGTCTTTGCGGGAGCGGTCCCGAAAGCTTCTCAAAGCCCGGCAGTCAGCTCCGCGCCACTCGAGGTCCCGGTCGAGAGAGAGGTCGCGGTACAAGTTGCGGAGTCACCACCATCACTCCTTTTCGAAGTCTTCGTCTTCGGGTAAGTCGAAGCACAAGAAGAAGGCGAAGAAGCACCGTCGCTCTTCGCCTTCACCCCGTCCGTCGGCCAACGCAACGCAGGTTGCGAAAGGTAGTCATCCGGCTCCGCCCGCGGAGCCTGTTGGGTCGGCCCGAGCTTCCCACCCTTCCCGGGAGCCGGGGCGACCCCTGCCCAACTTCGTAGCTTTTACGAAGCCCTCCATTCCATCTTTGGGCAGTCTGGCTCCGCCGGCACGCCTTCGGTCCCCACAAACTCGGCTGGGGGTTCTAGGCCTTGGATGCCGGCGGCTTCGGCTCCGGCACCGCAGGGCCCCCAGGGATGTAGGCCTGGATCCGGATCGGCACCGGTCGACCTTACGACACCTCCTCCAGCGCCGAATCGATTGGCGACACCTCCTCCCTCTCTGACGCCGGTTGTGTCCCCAGCCGGCATCGACCCCGGCCTCCACCTCGATATGGACACGGAGCGGGACCTGCGCCTACCGACGCCGGTACCGGCGCCGACCGGTACTTTTGTGCCTCTGTTCTATCCTGGCGTTCCTTATCGCCCTGAGTGGCAGCCAGAGGAGGGTGAGGAGGACTGGGAGGGGTCTATTGACCCTCTAGCAGACCACCTGGAAGAGCCGGACTGGAGAGAGGACTGGGTGAGGCCAGTGATCTGGATACATCCCCAGACCATGGCATGCTTTCTCCCCTTGCCGCGGCTACGGAGGAGGGAGCCTCCTACGCTGTGGTGTTGCGAAGGGCGGCTGAGGCCTTGGGTCTTGACCTACCTACGGTGGCAGTCAGGACTAACCTCCTGACTGAGGTGCTTCAACCAGCAGCAGCCTCTTCGGAGCCCTTGCTGCCGTTCAATGAGGCCCTCACAGCCCTTCTGGGCACCTGGTCCAAGACCAGCACAGAAGCTCCTGTGGATAGGATGATTGCCCAACGCAACCGCCCTGCCCCGGGCGCCCCCACTTTCCTCTTCCAACACCCTACCTCTGAGAGCTTGGTAGTCCAAGCCTCACCGTCCAAAGGAGTGTTCCCTACTGCTCCCCCAGATAGGGAATCCAAGAAGCTGGATCATTTTGTGAAGAAGATGTTTTCTTCCGCCAGCTTGGGACTGCGGTCGGTGAACACCGCATGTCTCTTGGGCCGTTACACCCACTCAGTGTGGGACACGGTCGCGGCGGAGGCCTGGGCCGTGCTCTCTTGAGCAGTTGCTGAGGGTAGAGATGCAGCGAAGTTCGCCATACGATGTGGGCTGGACACCGCAGACTCGCTAGACAGGACGATTTCAACGTCGGTAGCCCTGCGACGCTACGCCTGGCTGAGGTCCACTGGTTTTTTGGGTGATGTCCAACCGACTCTTTTAGACATGCCCTTTGCTTGTTTGGCAACAAAGCGGACAACGCGCTCGAGCGCTTTAAGGATTCTAGGGCTACGTCCAGATCCTTGGGCCATGCTACCACCTCTCGCCCCACGCAGTCTGCTTTTCACCCCTTTCTTGGCTACGGAAGGGGTGCCCCACCACGTTCCGCCCAGAGCCACAAGCCTGCGCAAGCTGTCCAGCCTCTGCTTGCCTGGGGACGTGGGACCCAGCATCGTGGGTCTGGGGTCCAGCGGACAGGGAAGTCCACCAGCTGCAGCAGCCTCCAAGCCTTTCTAGTCCGACTTTTCAGGGCCACCAGTTGCCAGTGGGTGGCAGGATTCGCCTTCACCTCCCCCACTGGCACACCATCACGTTGGACAGGTGGGTTTTGCATTTAGTCCGAAGGGACTACTCCCTCCCCTTCGAAACTACCCCTACCTCCATGCCACCTGCTTTCCATCGCATGTTGGAGGATCACTTGGCCCTTCTCCGTCAGGAAGTTGCGGCTCTCTTGGCCAAGGGAGCCATCGAGCAAGTCCCTGTGCCAAAAGTAGGTCGTGGTTGTTATTCCCACTACTTCCTGGTACCCAAGATGGACAAAGGCCTGCGTCCTATCTTGGATCTCAGGCACGTCAACCGCTTCCTCCGGAAGGAGAAGTTCAAAATGTTGACATTGGCTCAGGTCCTGTCTGCCCTCGTCCCTGGAGACTGGATGGTAGCGTTGGACTTTCAGGATGCCTATTTTCATATCCCCATCCTGCCTGCCCACCGGCGTTACCTACGGTTCATGGTAGGCCACGAGCATTTTCAGTTCACCATGCTCCCCTTTGGCCTTACCAGTGCCCCTCGGGTGTTCACGAAACTGATGGCGGTGGTCGCAGCTCATCTGCGCAGATCAGGGGTTCCAGTCTTCTCCTATCTCGACGACTGGCTTTTGAAGGCGAGTTCGCCCCAGGCTGTCGTCTCCCACCTCCAGACTACGGCAGACCTCCTGCATTCGCTGTGGTTCACTATCAATGTGCCGAAGTCACACCTGATTCCCTCTCAGAAGCTCCTTTTCATCTGGGCGGTTCTGGACACAGCGCAGTTTTGGGTTTATCCTCCCGAAAAGCGAGTCCGGGATACTCGGGCTATGATTCTGATCTTTCAGCCTCTATCCCGGGTTTCGGTCAGAATGACCCTGAGGCTGCTGAGCCTCATGGCCTCTTGCATCCTGCTGGTGGACCATGCCAGGTGACATATGCGGGCTCTGCAGTGGGACCTGAAGTTTCAGTGGGCACAGCATCAGGGGAATCTCTCCAATTGCGTCCAGATCTCGGAGGGCACTGCACACCAATTGCAGTGGTGGCTAATGAACCAGGATTGAGTCAACGGCAGATCCCTCTCCCTTCCCCAACCAGAGTTCACAGTGGTGACAGATGCATCACTTCTGGGGTGGGGCGGCCTCATGGGGGAGGCGGAGATCAGAGGCTTCTGGTCTCCGGCGGAGTCCGGGCTCCACATCAACCTTCTGGAGCTCCGGGCGATTCGTCTTACACTGAAGGCATTCCTTCCTTCTGTCAAAGCAAGAGTAGTGCAGGTGTTCACGGACAACACCACCGCCATGTGGTATTGCAACAAACAGGGCGGGGTTGGGTCGTGGACCCTCTTTAAGGAGGCCCTTCGTCTCTGGAAGTGGCTGGAACATCAGGACATGTCCCTGGTGGTTCAACACTTGGCGGGTTCCTTGAACGCCAGGGCGGATGAACTCAGCCGCCGGTGCATGATGGATTACGAATGGCGTCTTCACTCGGAGGTGGTGCAAGGTCTCTTTCAGCAGTGGGGAGAGCCTTGGTTAGATCTGTTCGCCACCAAAGAGAACGCGCAATGTCAGCAGTTCTGCACGCTGGAATTTCCAAGGCGGCACTCACTAGGCGTCGCTTTTCGTCGCAAGTGGAGTTGCGGTCTTCTATACGCCTTTCCGCCTATACCACTTCTGCCCAGAGTGCTGAAGAAGAAGATCAAGCGTGACCGGGCCCAAGTAATTCTTGTGGCTCCGGACTGGGCACGAAGAGTCTGGTATACCGAGCTCTTGACAATGGCCATCAATCCTCCGATCAGACTGCCTCTTCGGGAGGATCTTCTGTCGCAGCAGCAGGGGACTGTCCTTCACCCGAACCTGTCCAGCCTCCACCTCTTTGCGTGGAGATTGAGCGGCGACAGTTGACAGCTTTAGACCTTCCTCCCGAAGTCTGTAATGCTATTCTGGGAGCCAGGCGTCACACCACCAAAACTGTATACGCCTGTAGATGGAACAAATTTGTGGCATGGTGCACAGCAAAGGCTGTGGATCCCCTTTCTGCCCCTCTTTCAGAGGTTCTCCTCTTCATTCTTTCTTTGGCCCAGCAGGGCTCTGCTTTGGGAACTCTTAAAGGCTATCTTTTGGCCATTTCGGCCTTTCTTCGCCTTCCTGATCAGCCTTCTCTTTTCAAGTCCCCTATTGTAAATCGCTTCCTTGAGGGCATTACTCACCTGTTTCCTCCTATTCCTTTCGTAATGCCCCAGTGGGACTTGAACCTTGTTCTAACTTACCTTATGTGCGCTTCCTTCGAGCCGCTACATAATTGTCCTCTCAGGCTATTGACCCTAAAAACTGCCTTTCTGGTTGCCATCACCTATGCTCGCAGGGTGAGTGAGCTTCAGCCTCTTTCTTCGAAACCTCCTTTCCTGGCTGTTCATCCAGACAAGGTTGTCCTTCGCACTCGGCCTTATTTTCTTCCCAAAGTGGTTACCTCTTTCCACATAGGACAGACCATCACTTTGCCCACCTTCTTCCCGCCCCCGCATCCTTCTAAAGAGGAGGAGAGGCTCCACCGTCTGGATCCAAAACGTGCGCTTTCATTTTATCTGGATCGCACAAAACAATTCCGGGTGGATGATCAGCTCTTTGTTGGCTATGTGGGCGCCAAGAAAGGTCAGGCCGTGCAAAAACGAACCATCTCTCGATAGGTCGTTCTTTGCATTAAAATTTGTTATTCCTTGGTGAAGAAGGAACCTCCAGTAGGGTTGCGCGCCCATTCCACCAGGGCGACGGCAGCCACTACTGCTTTGGGACGTGGAGTCATGACATCTGCCAGGCAGCCACGTGGGCTTCGTTGCACACGTTCACAAAACAGCCAAGTCCGGAGAGACGGCTTCTTTGGCCGCTCCGTTCTTCAGGACTTCCTGGTGTGAACTTGGTTCGCAGACCCACCTCCGGGGTTGGTATTGCTGGGGCATCTATTCTATGGTAAGGATTCCATAACTAATAGTCTCTTTCAGATGAACAAGTTACTTACCTTCGGTAACGATATATCTGTAAGAGACATATATTAGTTGTGGATTCCTTACCGCCCCACCCATCCTCCCCGTTCTGCGAACTGGCTTCTAGAGTAAGGGACTCCCTTTCAGGGCCCTAGTTTTATGCACCAGTGGTCAGTGTCTTGCATGGCTCTGCGCTTCTGGTGTGGAATGTCGTGTAAAGAACTGACGTCAGCGTGCAGAGGCGGCGTCTAAGTAGATACCGTGACGTCATTCCGGCGATCACGACGCCAACGACAAACGCGGGGTCGACCGACGCCACCTACCGACGCTCAGGGGTACTGCTGAAGAAAAATCTCCGGATCCAGTCTGACGCCAGGGGGTAATTCTAAGGTAAGGAGTCCATAACTAAATATATGTCTCTTACAGATATATCGTTACCGAAGGTAAGTAACTTGTTCTTTAATTCCAATCCATCATGCTAAAAACACAATTTTGAAAAGTTGAGATCAAGTGAGGAGAGTTGTCCTGGAGGAAAAAAGAATCTGGGTATCAAGTGTATAACATGTGTAAGTGAATTCAAATGAGCAAATAAGTTGGGGACAATGTAGAACATAAACGCTGAATAATGTAGAGCTTAAGATGCTCATAGAGGACACAAAGGAGAGGGCTGAGATGGGCTCTATAGTGGCTGAGTCTAGTAAAGAGGGGAGCGGGGTCATTAGGGAGTTTATGGAATCTCTTTTTCGCAGTCTGAAAGAAGAATTCTCAGTACTGCATGCAGGGATCTACCTAGATCTACAAGAAGCAAATAGAGAAATGCATGACTTGTGCGCGAGTGCTCAGGCTAGCTAAATAAACAAATGGTTTACGATTCACTATAGGAACAGGCAGTCCTGAGGAGCAGAACATTATCCTGTACATTAAATTTGAAGCTCTAAAAAAATGGTTTGTTCCAGAACATGAGGCTCAAGGTTATCCAAAGTTTGCTTAGGGGTAGAATATTGAAGAGTATGTGCAGAGACTTTCTCGTTTGGAACCCGTTGAACAGCACAGGGCACATACAACAGCTTAAGTCTTTTAAATCTCCCAGCTCGGATTAATTCACATAAACATTTTTTTAAAGGTGTGATAGAAAAATAAATCCGATCCACTCCTTAGTAAATTTACGGAGACTGTTGTATTCATATGAAGCATTTAACCCCTTCGATGCGCGTGTGAAAGCCACAATGATCACTGGGAGCTTGGGCAATCAGCATGTCCAACAAGCTCCCCAATTGTACACTTGATTACATTATTATGCTGTTCCTACGGACTTGACGCGATTTAACACATCCAGTAGGCCGCATAGTGTGCCAAACAAAAGAAATAAACATTAGTGCAACAGGTGCTGATCACGAGCGACATCAAAAGTAATTGGTTATTGAATATCATCATCTGCATACCAACAGCATTTTTTCCATATATTGTTGTCAAAATGTTTGTTGTGAACATGTCATCTCTACTAGCAAGTTCCAGTAAAGTCGTTCTGATCCCTTGTTTTAGGTCTTGGGCCTACTAACAGAAAAGAACTGCTTGTTAAATCTCAACTACACATCTTAACTTGTCACAGGGCTATTGTTCTACCTCTAAACTCAACCCTGCCCATCCTTGCATAATGGCACCTCTCAAGTGAGCAAAACTACATGTTCTATTTGTACCTTAGACTACATCTTATCTCTTTCTGCACATACTGTTGCTCTTAGGCCTTTCGCGTCAGCCAATGCCATGGTAATTTTCACCTCCATAGAAGCTATAGCCATTCATGCTGCAGTGAACAACTGGAATATTTAACAACTTTGCTGCTACTGCAAAAGTGACACCAAAGGTGGGAAAGGACCCAACCAACTAATTTCTTTATTGAGTGTTGCTGTATAGGTCTCCACTAAGGTCTTGGCTCCCTGGTTAGAGGCCATTGTCCCATTCGGTTAATCAAATTAGACCGGATTAATTGCCAAAAGACTCATAGGGGAAAATACTAAGAAGATGGTGCATAACATTGATCTTTGTGCTTGCATTGTACACAGTATGCAAAAAGTATTCACTTTCTGAATTTGCTAAGTATTTGTTATGAAGCGAATAGTGAGAAATGGCTCCTAAAACTCGCAAATGTCCTGCTCAGAAATGCTAGACACATTGCTGCCCACAGGGAGCTAGTGTTGGGGGAAAGAGTGTAAAACACATCAAAAGAGAAGGGAGTGTGTGCAAAGTTGGGGGAACAAAAGGGAATACTTGTTTTAGAAGCTTGTCCAGGAAGAAAGAGAGTTCTTTAATAGATAATTTATACCTTTAACACAACCAACCTATTATCATGTTCTCTGTGAAGTAAAAGCAGCATATACTGTAGTAATGTTTCTTTCTTTGCTTAATTTTTTTTGATTAGAATGAATTAAGTGCGGCAACTCACCTGACATCAAAACTGTTAAAGGAGTATGAGAAGCAGGTAGAGTAAAATGCATTTTTTCTGTTGAGTGGCATCAAAACCAGCTTTTGCATGTGCATCCTGTACACATACGGCCTCCTTCTTCATTGGCTTCCATTAACTGTCCTCAGTGGTCTCTCTTAAACCCCTTTCCTCTCCTTTTCTCATTTCTTCTTTGCAAGCTGTTTCTCACCTGTATTACTGTCTTCATCCGCATCTTAGTTCTTTGTATTTATGCACCATATTCTGTCATGTTTCAGTCCAGAAATTGCCTTTGTGAACAAATCTGGGTTGCTCTCTTAAGAAAATATTTTCCCTGCAGTTGGCAGTGCTTTTGGGCCTATGGGGTTTGCATGGTTTTATGAAGATTAAATTCCCTCCCATGTACATGTTTAGGACCTTTCCTGTTTTTTTAATTCTTGCCTAAGTCTGCTTGCGAAAGACCTGCTGTAGGTTTCCAGTGAAGTTACAGAGGGGGTCAGAACCCGTCCTTTGATTACCATTGGTTGTTTTTATTTTGTCCCTCTTTTGCTTACTTCTGATTCATTGACTTGCCCTCCTTTTCATGAGTTTGTCCCTCCCCACGTTACCATCCTTTTTATGATGGCATTCCACTTCTCACGTTTAGGGAGCTACTTTGTTACTTTTGGGTTAAGAATTAATTGAAAATGCATTTGTGTTCCAGCTCTGTTACACACAAACTTCTCTAATTCCATCCCCGGCGATCCTTTATGCTCTCTGCCTTGGGTGCTGCTCGCTGTGCTTCTCCTCTAACTCCCCCTGTTGCTTGTTTCCTTGTGGGCTTCTCCCCATCTCTTGTTTATCTCTCGTTTGTTGCTTTTCCCCTCCCCACCACCACATAGCTTTATTTTTGTTTTATTCCCCCTGACCTGCTTCTCCGGATCACTCTTTCATTGCCCCCCCACCATGCGGTCATTTATGTTCTTGTTTTTTTTTTTTTTTAAATACGTATTCGATTTTGTTTTTTTTGGAGGGACATGCAACAGAGTGCTCCCAGCCCCTCAACTTACCCCCCAAAAATCTTTTGCTCTGCATAAAGTGAATTTCTTTTTACTTACCTATCCATCTCGGGTCTCTAAATAAACAAAAGAAAATTGGCGTCCCTGTGCACTTGTGTGATAACGCTTGTGTGGTCGTGCAACATCACGCTTGTGTGCTCCTTCAAAATGATGCGGCTGCTACTCACAGTAGGTATCCAATTAGAAAGCAGGACTGTATCTTAACAATCAAAGACTTTTACCCATGGTGGAGAACACACTCAGTCTCGTTGTCCTCTCAGTAAAATGGGCTATATTGAGAAAGATATGGACCTTGAAACAAGGAGTCGTGCTATGCAGTGGTGAAACCATCATGGTCAAATCATGCCCTTCATATCTCATTCGCCGTTATGTGAGAACATTTAAACAGCTTTAATGCAGAAATGTGCACCCAGGTCATAAACAGTTTATATAATATTCTATGGAAAGGCCCCTAGTGCGATTTTATTCATACATATTTTTATTGTTTTATGGCTAAATGGGGTCTTGTTGAAAGGAAGTAACCACCTGGATCTCCATTGTTCTTGATTATTTAAATTCCATAATTCACTGTTTAGTCTTAAATTCTGTCTATGCCCTTGCATTATAAAGTCTATTGCAAACTTCTAATATCTCTTGTGAAAAAGATGCCAACCCCTTTTTCTCATACAATTCAGTTGTTGACGCGCTGATTACAATTAAGAGGGTTGATGATTAGGATCGGGACTGTCTGAGTCTTCATAATACAAAGTTATGGTGCCAATTCGCAAGCCTTCACAAGACAAAAATTCAAGCCAAAACCAGAAAGTTTTATTGAAAGTGTAAGTTCATTACAGAAGGCAAAAAGTCTCTAGTCAAATCAGTGGAATCAATCAATAGAATGTCAGAGTCATAAAGTAAGATTAAAATATGTCAGACTCTAAATAAGTAAGAGCCAGAAACAAAGTATTGTTCAGCAAGAGTACTGACATATAGTCTTCCTCAAAGAAAATAAGGCATTTTATAGGGGTTTAGGCAGACACACAATATGGTGTGAAATGGCATAATAGAGCTGGGTTGGCAAAGACATGTGAACTTGAATTAACCAATGATTCTTCGAATATACAAGATACATCAAATAAGTTGCATCTAGTAAACACCTACTTTGCTGCATATTAATATGTTTTGGGTGCTTAGAAAATGAAGGCAATGTCAGTGCCTATGAAACTTAACAAACAGTCACACGTTTATAGCATAAATGTCTCTTTCGTTCAGGCCTAGGCAAAGGGCCTTGAATTCTGCAACAACAGAAACATCCTGGACATGACTTCTTATAAAGAAAGCAAATCAATACAATTCTGATTTGATCAGCAAACGGACACTGTGGAAAGAGCTTCTATTTTGCTTATTTTCTAAAATGGAAAAGCATACAGAGAGACATTCATGTAGAAAGGTGCGTTCATGTAAGGGAAAGTGCATATGTCTTTCTGCAAATATGAATGGATGTCAGTGCAAGATGACTGTGGCCTTGTCATGTCAACCTATGCACACCTGAATTAAGCATTAATTTCAAATGATTAAAAATGCTCCTACAGTTACCCAATGTATTTGTTTCACAAGTCCCCAGCATCTCCATTGCTTGTTTGTTTTAAGTGGATATTTTATGGCTGCCCCCTGCAGGTTAAGGGTCAATGCATTGCTGGCGTAGTCCCCTTTCTTGTAGGAGTTATTCACAGTGTCAGTCTGCATCTGAATTTGTAATGCTTGCAGCCTTCAAGAGTAGGCTTTCAAGTCAAGTGCCTAAATGGATTAACTTGGTTATCACTTTGGAGTGCAGTTCTTTTT
Source organism: Calotriton arnoldi (assembly GCA_963921515.1). Taxonomy (NCBI): domain Eukaryota; kingdom Metazoa; phylum Chordata; class Amphibia; order Caudata; family Salamandridae; genus Calotriton; species Calotriton arnoldi. The sequence continues at coordinate 392,816 of CAWUFW010000037.1, read as the reverse complement.
TTTCTATTCTTTTTATTTAAACGTTGCTCAGCATATACAGACAGGTTATCTATGCAATATTACAATTGATACAGCAAGAAGAGGAGCATAACACGTTTCCGACATCTGTTCAAATGAAAGTATCATTGTTGGCATACATGTGTACAATAGTCACTGCAGGGCATGGTTCAGAGTATGTTCTAGCCCTTGCACTTCCCTAGCACTAAAGTCCCTGCGGCACCCCTTTATAGTCCTCCGTACTCTGCTCACGGGTCCCAGACCTTCTCCCACTTTTAGGGGCAACCCGACTCTGGTAGATCACCCTCTCCGTCTGCTGTAGAGTGCAGTTTTTGTGATAAAGACTGAGAGGTGGCCCAACTCTAACAGTGCATTCCACAAAGCACATATTCTCCAGTGAAAAAACGTAAACAATAAATAAATTGAATGCACCTCCTAATAATCTATATTATTGTTTTCAGTCTTTAAGCATAATTTGAACAAAAATAGCAAACACATGAAAGATATCATAGGGATCACTTTCATTCAAAATGACAATATATTCAGACATCCTTACTGTACTTCAATGCATACCCAAAATTATGGGTCTATGTCATGAAAAGTCCTCGAAAGTAAATAGATAATTAGAATAATAATCGGAAATTGAACAATCAATATGCTGTACACATCCTCAACTAAAGTATTTGCTCACTGACCCCTTCCCACTCTGAAAATGGTCAGAGTCATTTCTGCCAAAGACAGCAACTGAACTCCCCAAATTTGGTGGACATGTAGAGGATATGGTTCCTTGACAGGGGAGAAATATTTTCCACATGGAGAGAAAAAATTTAAATGATCTAATTTTGCTGCTGTTCAAAAGTGGTAGCATTTCACCATGGCTAACTGTACAACGTGGAAATGCCTCTGTATTGTCACAAACAGAAATTCTCAAAAGTTTTCCAGGAATTTTCCTAGAATACTGTGTCTGCTGTACTTTTTGAAAGCTTTGTGATTTCCAGAAAGTCATAATTCTGTATGATTGCAAGATCCTGGACTTTGAATGTAGATGTATGACTTGAGCAAAGTAGTTATTATTGCTAACTAATTTTTTTTTTTATTATTATTTGCAGCGCTTTCCTTTAGGGGGTGATGATGAAGTTATGAGTTCCACCCTACAACAATTCGCAAAAGTGATTGATGAGGCAAGTGCTGAATGTTCCAATGATTTTGTAAAGTAATTTGTTTAAAGCTGCTCATTAAAAGTTGTTCATTTTGTACTTGTATTTTATTGTACCTGTATTACCTCCTTTCTTAGCTTCCACAAGTTACTTACCATTATTAAGGAACTATTCTCCATGAAAATTAATGCTGTTGTATGGTCATTAATTAGATAAACCTGATCATCAATAAGATAAAATGCCATCAAAGAAAATCATCCCAGTGCATAATGTAGTAGGTTACGTGTGTGACACAAATACTGCTTCCTAAACCTCCGCTATCAATAAATGGTGCCCATATACCGCCAAATGGTAGAGCTTGATATTCCTCTTTTTTTACAGTGTTCACCTATTTACCGAGATTGGCAATAACTGCCAAGGGATACACATGCTGTACTGCTTGTGTGTGTGCATGGGTATATTTGTGTTTTAACATGTGTAACAGGGCTGTTTTGAAGGAGGGTCTTTGGAGACTCTGCCCTTGGCTTCACTTTTTTCAGTGCTCCACATGCTTGCATCAAAATGTATATATTTAATAGAAAATCCTGCAATAAATTTATAATGAGGTAGCTAACGACAGCCACACCACTAGTTGGTGCCAGATGCTGGAGCTGCCTTATAAGTATGTGTGAGCGTGTCAGTGCCACAAGGAGGGGTAGATGGGACTGCTTACTGTGGCCCTACTTTTTCAAGACCCTGTGTACCTGCCACAAAATGTATCTATGTAATGAAAAAATAATGATTGTCTGGTTAATTGGTAATGAGGGAGCAAAGGCATCAGTATCACTAGGTAGCAACAAATGCAAGAGCTGCTTTGTTAAGGAAATCTGGGGGGTCCCGCAGACAGAGGTTGAGGAATATGATACTTGCCCTGGTCCTGCCCATGTTGTGTAATTTGGAATACCACTGGAGTAGCCCAGCTGACAATCGAGAGGCTTGCCTCTTGTATTGGCTAACATTAACAATACAGTATTGGCTGCCACGGAAATTCAAAAGAGCACTATGGGTTTGACTCTACCTTTCAGTGTAAACACATGTCACTGACTATGACCCTTACGAACTGATAAGTAAGTATGTGCAGTTCTATCGCCACTCACACCTTCCGCAACACAATAATGCACATTCTCTGTGGTGTACGCTGCACCATGTTTCTAACCTCAGGGGCTTGAACCAACATCTCTGATATAGGTCATTCTACATCCACTTGTCTTTCAACCTATAGCAGCTGGTATATCCAGTCCCCTTCATCCATATTTATAAGTCGATTTGATAGCACCAGATACCAGATAGATAGATACCAGACAATATTTTAAAATCCCAGGAATTGAGCTGCAAAAATTCTTAAGTAAGACCTACAACTACAAGGCATCAAACCTGTAGTGAAAATCGGAAGAATGCTTAGCAGAATTATTGTGTCCAAAACAATTCTTCACAGGGTTTCATTTTTTATGTCAATAATAGTAAGAATCTCAGAGCCTACATATATTTTAAATCTGCTATCTGTAGATTAACAGTGTATTGGGGGCACCTTTCAGGAGTTACTGGGCAGTTTAATACCCAGCAGCTCCTGGAAAACAACTCATGGCAGCCATACCTGCTCAGTCAAGACAGGCACACAATAAGGCATAAGTGTTGACAGTCAAACAATGGCATCTATTATGTAATATTAACCTTCAGATTCTATGGTATTCATCTCCTACACAAGTATCTCAAAACTAAGAACAGATAGTCCCTAAAAAATCACAGTGGGTTAGAAGTGATTTAATTCTCTTGTTTGTTATCCCCCTTTTAATGCAGCATTACATCATCTTGTGCAAACAAAAATCGAAAAGCAATAGTAATGTTGCATTACCCTTAAAGTGTTTTAGTGGTGGTTTATTCAATAGACATTTGGTTTTTTGCAGTGTACTCTACCCCTCACCACTCTCTAACTCTCCTGAGACGATGACTCCTCTGAATGTGAATATGAGTTTCTATACTTCCAGTTGTGAGATGGTTTTAGTAACTAGAACATGTATAGCTTATTTATAGAAACAAGCACAGACAGAAGGGACTTGTAAGTGGGACAAAAATAGGTTAGAGGTAGTCAGCAAGATGAGAGAAATTAATAGACCCCAGATATGAGTCTGTCCTTTCATCCAAATCTATTCTGATAAACCATTGTTAGGCATATCTTTTTGTGCTGAAAACCTTTGTGTACAATCATATTGCCTAGGTTTTGGGGGTTATTTGTTGGCGTTCCCTTTTTGAATAGGAATAGCTCTCAGACCACTCTGCGTGACTTCTAGCTCACTCATCCACGTCTCGATGTAGTGTGTGATTCCACAGCCATTCATTACCATGACAGTTTCCTATTTAAACCTGGATTGACGGCACAGCTATCAAACAGACATTTTCTTACAATACATTTAGAGTGGGTTTTCGGTATGCCCTTTCAGTCATGGCTTTTTGGACCAGTCATTGGCTTGAGACTGGTCAGTTACATCTTGGCTCAGCCTAGAGGAGTAATCCTCTGTCAGTGGATGCTTCTGTCTGTTACAGTGTCTTTCTGCCTCCAATCCAGTGCTTGCATTGCACTTTTCTACAACTAAAAACTTCTCAGTCTTTTTCTGCTGGCTCTTTCCTGACCTTCCTGTGTGTCCTTCTCTTCGTTTTACTCATGCCTCACCCCCTCTACGTCATCCCCTACCATTCCTTCCTTCATGTGCCCCCCTCTTTTCCCTGTGCGCATCTAGCACATTCTTGTTTCTCCCGTCTACTGCTTCCCCTGTGTGGTCCTCCTTGTTGCCCTCCTTGTTGCCCTGCCCACGCAGGCAGCTTTTTCTAAGAGTTGCAGTGACCAAGTATTTTTTCTGTACTGAAGGCTCCCTTGCCTTCACTATGGTCCTATTTTTGTTTCCTGTTGAAAGATAGTTGGTCGCAGGGAGCCTTCATTATAGGCCTTCTTTTCTTCTACTTCATACAATTGCAGCCCATGGTCAACTGTTTCAAACTTATGAAGTCTCCACAAAAATTCTAGTGGATCCAAAAGGTATTTCATCTTACCAACATTCCATCACTGCTTATCCTACTGTTGTAAAGTTTTTTGTGATCATTATTTATTTTTCTCATAACTTCCTGTAAGATGGACATCTTTATAATAGGTATGTAGCTCCCTGCACCGCGGATTTTTGTTTGTCCTTGTGTATTGAATACTCCTCAATCCCCAGGTCAGTCTGTCGAAGTCTGGCTGTTACATTAGACTCCAAGCTACATTTCGTCCTATAAGTACAGGCAACAGCTAAGACAGCACATTGCTATCTGTATAATATTTCAAAAAATTTCCTCTTCTCAAATTCATTATCTTTAATTCATCTGATTTATGGTGATGTTTTTTCAAGACTTTGTTTTAATGCTCCACTATATTTTTGAATCTTCATCAGAAACAGATTGATATTCTTCTGGCAGTGCAAAATTACCCTAGTTGAATCATTTTAGGCCCTGGAAAAGCAATCAGGTTTCTTGTTATCTGTCTCAGTTAAGGAGGCTTTAGGCTAGACCATTAAAGGACCGTGCTCAGGAATATCAATTTTGTTTCATGCTGTTCTAACTGTACAAGAGTTTTACAGTGTTTGGATCAGTGAGATACGCTTTTGAGGAGATATAATTATGTTGGAAAGTAAGACATTTATTTTAATTAAGAAAGCCTCTTCCTGGCATTGGTCTGTTTTCATATCAGTGGCAGTATGCTATAGACTCTAATGTTTGCCTAATTTCTTAGCATAAAGATTGATTTCTGCATTGTTTTGTTCAACAACACTAATATTCACCTAAAGCCCTGCCTCGGCCACACATAATGACCATTTCTCTTGGCACCTACAAGTCCCCATGAACCAAGCAGGTGACTGGTGGTGAATTTGAAAATCTGCATCTTCAAATGCTCTGTTAACATTTAAGAAAGCACACAACTATTCTCGTCACGCAATAGTAATAGTAGAAGAAGCCCACTACCTCTAAATTCAGAATTTAATTAAGCTAGCCTGTCTGCAGAAGTTGTCTCACTGTAAACATAGAGGACGGATAACCTGCTTTGTCTATAGATAGCAGGTAGCCTTTCTGTTTAGCTAACATAGAAACATTAGTACTTTCTATCCATATACTTAGACACACCAGATCATAGTCTTTCTACTCTATGATGGTAGAATGTTCTAAAGCCCTTCTGCTTCCTTTGAAAAGGGCATCCTGGAGAGGTAGACTCAAAGGGGAAGCACATAGCAGACCAATCATATGGGCACCATGTTATTAAAAAGGCTAGTTTTTTTCATCCTTTCCTGAACGAAAAATAAGAATGGGATGCCCTAAGATAGGTAGAAAGAGAGTTTGAGACCTGATAGATACGAAAAGAGAGAGAACTTCAGCCAAGGCAGGCCTTTTTGGCCTAGGCAATAGATAACCGATTACCAAAGTAGAAACGGAGTGTGCAAACCAAGAAAATGATGGGGGAGGTAGGTAGGATCACAGTCATTCAGCTCTCTGAAACAACAGAGACTTAAGCATTTGAATGGAGAATGTTAGCCAGTGAGAGCTACCTAATATGAGGACATGTGCTTCTTTCTGTCCAGCCCAATTATTTAACTGGCTTCAGACATTTGCACAACATGGGGAAGGGACAAGGTCTTTCTTGGAAGACACAAGAGAAAAGAATTTGATTTTCCGGACATGTTGATATTGAGATACGAAGGAACACAATATTTCGGAAGTCCCAAGAGAAATGAATTGCAATAGTCCAGATGTGCTCATATTGAGGTCTGACAAATTTCAGTGCAGAAGAATGAAATAGAAGATTTTTTTCCCTTGAGTATTTGGAGATTTAAGAAGCAGGTAGAAAATCTTATTGATATGATTCATAACGGGTAATGAGTAGTTAATAGATTACCATTGGTCTCAACTGGGCAGACAAAAGGTCACACATTGATTGGCAACAGTTCAACAAATGGATAAACCACTAACTCAGTTTTGTCAGTGTCGAGACAAATGTAGTGGAGCATCCAGATGGTTTTGGCAGTGGAGCAGTTTTTAAAGTTGGAACTATATGTGTTAGTGTCACTGATTGTGTGGCCGATGAGTTGTGTGCCATCAGTAGAAGGATAAATGCACAAATGCACTACACAAATATTGAATTGTGAAGCTCAAGCTGAAAATAGGCTCATCCCCACTCCGCAGACGAGAGATATACAGGAAGAGGAGTATGGATGGAGAGAGATGACTTGAACACTTTTTCCTAGAAATGAACATAGCTAATCCAGAGCACAACCTCTGCTACTAATCTCAAAGAGACACTGTATTGAAAAACATTGTTGAGGGCCGCAGAGAGGTCAAAAGGTATGAGGGCAGTTGTTTTGCTTCTCTACAGATGTATCAATAAGCCTTGCAGTGCTAAGATCATTACAACCTCTGTAACCTGACTAAGATGAATGTCACCTTAGGCAAAATTCAAAATAGACTTTGTTCGATAAAGTAAGAGTTAGTCGGTGGCCTCAATTTTAATCTTCTTGTCTGGGAAAGGTAGGACAGATATTGGCTGATTTCAGAGGGTGGTAAGAGCAGGAGCAATGCTGTCTATATCCAGTTTAGTAATGCACATGGGGCAAGAATCTAAAGTTTATCCTGAGTTAATAGAGAATAGCTTAGCAGAGAACGAAGTTTTGTCTACAAGGCTAAAGATAGAGAGCATTTTAGTTAGATTCTCCTTTGAGGACTAAGAATCTGTTGCATTGTCTTTGTTTACAAAACCTGAAAACCCACCATAGGAGGAAATAGTAGTTTGCTATGTCTTAAGAGGAGAGTCAGGGCTGTTCAGAAAATGAAAAAAACAGACACCCCTCCACAAAGTACTGGAAACAAATCTCGGTTTGGAGAGTGAAGGAGCAGACAAAATATACTGCTGTTAGAATGATCTGACAAATTCATAAGAGACGGGCACATCATGAATAAGACTGCTGTTCAGGAATTAGTCCTCTCCTGCATGTTTTCAAGATAGGAAAAATAGCAGCACTGTCCTGTGGCACCTGCCTTCTCCTGCGCAGTTTTAAATATTTGCATTGCCCTTCACCTTAATTTAACTCCAGCTTACCTGACCCAGTTATAACTGTTATTCTCAGTTTGCCCTAATATTATTGCCCAAGCCTACGGTAGGTCCCTGCAAACGTGAGCTTGTGTCTTTCTGTGTTAAAATCTCTTTTTGGATTCAGTTTAGGCATGTCTGAAGTAATGTTGTTTTTATTGTTTTTTCTGCAGCTCAGCTCTTGTCATGCTGTCCTCTCAACTCAGTTAGCTGATGCCATGATGTTTCCAATCAGTCAATTTAAAGAAAGAGATTTAAAAGGTATTGTATAGCATTTGTTTAGCTTGAATTGTAATTAATTTTACATTACTAACATGTCCCATATCTTCTGTAGTGATAAACCTGCATTGCAAACGCTTGAAGAGATGATTTATCTACCAATGAGATCAGAAAAGGGTTCTGTGTATGAATGTGTATGGAATGGGTGCATGTTCTTCTTAGCCCTCCCCCCCTAGGACTTACATGTTCCTGGTCTTCTGAGCAGACCCTGTTCAGGAGCATCCAAGACTCTTGCCTCGCACCACCTAGTTCTCATCTGTCACTCTTTCTCTCTCCCCTGCTTCTTTCTCTCTTTCATGTTTCCTTTTTGCCTATTGCCATGGCTCATTTACTGCCTTTCCTATTTTACTGCCACTGATTTCCTGTCTTATCAGCTTTGTTTCTATTTGCCACTGTCACTTGTTTCTGTTTGTTCTCTTGTTTACCAGTTTCACTCATTTATGCTTGTTTTCTATTTGGGACTTTCAATAATTTCTTGCTGTGTTCCATCTGCCACTTTTGTTCCTTTCTGGTTGATTCCTATTTGACACTTTCACTCATTTCTGCCTTGTTTCCTATTTGCCACTTTTGCTCTTTTCTCTCTCACCCTTCGTTTTCCACCCATTCTATGTTTTTTTTTTGCTCTTTTGCCTTCCTGGAAGTTCCTTACCTCTTTTATCGCCTTCCCTGCTCTCCCACTTCCCACCTCCTGAGCCCCTCCCAGCCCTGCACACTGCCCCCACCCTCCTTCCCTCCTCCAAGGACCTATTTGTTGGCAGACGCTGCGCTGGTGCGCCTAGGGCATTCCAAAGACAAGCCAATCCATGCCCAGTGCCAGGAACCTTGGCCCTCTTCCCCCGCCCCCACTGCTACCCCGCTGCGTCCCTCCGAACTATCAACCCCAGTTGCTGCTCATTCCGCTGCTGCTATGCCGCATCACACAACTCCAAAGGGGCCGTCCTCCTGCGCCTCCTGCAGGTTCTCCTGAACTTTCTCACATCCAACACACATCACCCGCACCGACAGCACCTAACTCCTGAGCATCTCACTCCCACCAACCACACACAACACAATGCTCCTCATGCTCCAGCATACTCCTTAAAACCCACTCTCTCACCAAACACACCACAGAGACCTGGGACCTGCTAAATGACCAAGCACCAGACTTGCCTTTCCACCCGAACGCCTGGCTGAACCTTGCATCTGCCCCCGATGACGCAATAGCCATCCCTGTCGGCTACAAGATCGCCAGGAAGGGCAGACCACACAAGCCTGGCAGCGGTATCACCATCAAAGACTCCATCACTTGCACCACCTCCTTGGACACCCCCCCCAGAAATATGGACCACCTGGCATTCAAGCTCCACATCACAGCCAACTTCACCCTGAGAGGCATCCTCATCTACAGACAACCACCAACTTCGCTGACACCATCACAGACCTCATCACTCGGCTCATCCTCGATTCTCACACCTTCATCCTCCTTGGAGACCTGAATTTACACCTGGAAGACTGCACTGACCCGTGCACGACAGCCCTGCTCGAAGTCCTAGGAACCTTCGCCTTTCTCAACATGTGAAAGGACCCCCACACCCAACTGGACACCTCTTAGACCTGAGCTTTACCGCCTTCAACATCTCAGTCAACAAGCCCATTCCAGTAACCTGGACCGACTATGCCCTCGTCAAATTCACCATCCCCATCCCACTCCAACACAGAACAACCACTGCCAAGCCAGCCCACCGAGACTGGATCATCCCAGAGGAAGACTGGATGACCGTACTCATGAAACACCAGCCCGAACACAGCAGCAGCCTACCCACCGCCATCACGAACTTAAACAACTGGATCATCACCTACACTGACCCCCTAAATCCCCCCCTAAATACCTAACAAAGCTCACGATCCAGACTGCAAGCCAGCTGGTATACTGAGGAACTCAGGATGACGAAATGCCACTGCAAACAACTGTACTGCAGATGGAAAATGAGGCAGGACAATGCGGACCATTCAACTTCTCCCTCCCATGCTACTATCAGCAGATCCATGCCACCAAATGTTCCGCGCTCACCGGCCGCATCAACATCAGCTCCAACAGCAGCAAGAAGATCTTCACCATTGTTAAAGATTTCACCTCCCCAGGAGCCTGCTACACCAGCATCATCCTCTCACAGTACCCCGGCACCAAGCCCGCCCAATTATTCTGCAGCAAGCTAAACAGCATACACAACAACTTTGACCCCCAACAGGACCCGACAAACCTTGATTCGCCTCCCCCCATCTTATCTAAGGAAACCACAACTACCCTATAGCTCGTCATCTCCACAGACGAAACCCCCTGCACCCTTGAGCCAATCCACTCTGGGATCCCATCAGATCCTTGCCCCCACCACTTGTTCACTAAAGGACTTCAACCCGTCAGCTCAGCACTCACCCCAATCTTGAACGCTCCATATCTACACCAGGTTCCTGGTTGCATAGAAACATGCCATAGTACACCCCCGTACAAGAAGCATTCTGCGGACCCATCCCCCTACTACAGTATCCAGGCCAAAGTTCTCGAGAAACTAACCAACAAACGCCTCACCAACCATCTCAACACACACCTGGATATCACCTAGTCTGCCTCCAGACCCAACCACAGCATGTAAACAGTCCTCATCGCCCCCACAGACTGCATTCATGTGATCCTGGCCTGAGAAGACACAGTAGCCCTCATTCTTCTGGATCTCTCTGTGGCATTCAGTATAATATCCCAACCCATCCTCTTCCGATGATTGAAATATAAGGACCTGCTCTCCTCTGGATATGCTCTTTCCTGGTGGGAAGGTCCTCTCTTAGCCCAACCCTCTTCAACGCATACATGATCTCGCTAGCATCATCTGCTCCCATGAATCCAGTGTCCTTTCTTACATTAACGACACTCAGCTCGTACTCTAATTCGCAGACAAGACCCACAAAACCCGAACAAAGTTCGCCACCTGCATGACCAAAGTCGCCAATTGGATGAGTTGAAGATCCAGTGTCTCAAACTAAACACCGACAAGACAGAAATCATGATCTTTGGGAAGAACCCAACACCTTTAGACTCTACCTGGTGGCTGGCCAAACTCTGAACCACTCCCACCACACATGCCAAGAACAGTGGGATCTTTGTCGACAGCTAAGTCAATATGACAGCCCAAGGCAACGTTGTTACTGCTTCCCGCTTCCATACCCTGAAGTTGCTGATGAAAATCATCAAATGGCTCTCAACCAGCACCCGCAAAACAGCCACCCATACCCTCATCACGAGCAAGCTGGACTGCTAGAACACTCTGTTGGAATCGGCAAACAACACACCAGACGACTTCTGAATGGTTTGCAGCCAGAATCACTCTTAAGCTACCATGCCTCACACACACATCACACCCCACCTAAGAACGCTCCAATACAAAAACAAGCCCAGTTTAAACTTCTCACTGACTCTTTCAAAGCCCTAAACAACATGGGTGCAGCCTACCTCTACAATCAAATCTCTTTCCACAAACCCATCAGATACCTCTGCATGGCCAGACGCCTACTCGCACGCATCCCACTCATACGCATACACAGAGCCAGAGCCGGTGGTTGAGCCTTCTCCTACATCGCTCCCAAAGCCTGGAACGACATGCCACTACACATTAGAGCCACATCCTCCATCCACAAGTAGATAAAGACCCGGCTCTTTGAATAGACGCACCCGCCAGCACATAGCCGGGCTAGTCTTGCACCTGCTTCAGCGGCAGGATATCATCCCGGGTGATAGTGAGCATTGCAAATACAACTAACATAACATGCCGTCTGTTGGGACTGAAATATCCTCTGCATAGTATACAAGTGTGTAACCCTGCCTTGGGGGCCCAATTGCATGTGTATCTGGTATCCTGACTTTTAATTTGGTCTTATCGTCATACTGATGTAGCACAGTTCTTATTGTGTGAGGTCCGAGACCTGTCCAGTGGCCTGGAGGAGCTCGCCAAACATTCCCTCATTGTGGACCAAGCACTGCTGTCCTTGTCCTGGGTGTAGCGTGTAATGTAGTGGTGGCAGCATACTGTGTTTTAAATTAGTACAGTGATCAAATCTTTTTACCTATGTCACAGAGAACTAGCCTAAAATAGTTCTGCACTTTGAACTCAGATGGTTCACACAGACAACACAACCACAATATATTATATGAACAAACAGGGTGGCACCTTACCTATTGTAGCTGTACATCTTCCAGGACTTCATAACTGCCAAGCAGACCTGTTAAGTAAGTTTATCATCGAAAACCACAAATAGGAAATAAACAACAACGTGCTCCAAGTTGTTATCCGAGACTCCGGATAGCTTTCTTTAGATCTCTTCCCAACAAGTCAAAATGTGAAGTGCTGAAATGTTGTGTCTAGAGTGTAGGAACCAGGATCAGTGGGCCATGTTCTTTCGAAGAACTAGTCTGACAATTTTCTGTATGCTTTTTTACTGTTCCCTCAATTCTAACAGCACTAATGAAACTAAGCCACTGCAATTATAAGATTCTTCTAGAGTGGCCAAGACAATGCTGGTTTTAGAAGTTCGTCTATCACTGGTGCCGCACAAGAAATTCCCATGCAGAGCAAATCTGTTGTCGGAGATGCTGGGAAGGGTATATTATCCCAACATACTGTCATTGAATTTGTCTTCTTGTCTCCTGGAGGTCCTGCATTATGGGTATCTAGGTTTACATCAGGAATGTATGAACTTTGTTAAAGAAGTGAAGCAACCTTCCACAAGACCATCTTACAATTTCAAATGGAAACGATTTGTCATCTGGTGCTCCATGGAAACTTAATATAGTATTATCTAAATTAATTGCTCCCCTTTTTGAGCTGAACCATAAGGCATCTTTGCAGCACCTTTCCTGAAAGGTAGCTTTTACAGATATGTAGTTATTGAGTTTCGTATCGATCTATTGTAACACTATTTAACATTGCAAACGTTACAAACTAGGTTCAAACTTACTTGCAATCATCATGTGCCATGTGAGTTTGCTGAGCTTAGTGCACGTTACGATTACGCATGTGACTTGTGAATTGGCAGTTGGTGGCCTCTGTCAGAGTCATTAGTCATTAGTGTTTATACATGAGCGGGTTTGGTCGATAGCCTAGTCTTATCAGTGCACGGATATCTCATGACTGAGCTTATCGATCTGTTTTGGAGTGGGGTGGGAGGGGTGTGAGGGTAGAGTGGGGGGGAGATGTGTGGCGCCTAGGCGGGGCAGCCCCTGTTGGGGACCGTCCGGTGGAGGAGTCAGCGTCAGGTCATAGGAATCAAATTAATTCAGTATGGGGTTGACGCTTTGTTTGCTTTTGTGATGATTTGATTCTACGCATGTTAAATACTTTTGCCATTCTGGGGGGTTAGGCCACCTACTCTTTGCCACCTCTCCCGCTGATGCTTCTTGTCTTGGCTCAGGCCCTCCTCCGGCTGAGGCTGTTCTATGTCCAGGACCTGACACGCCTCTCTCAAGTAGCGGATTTGTCGCAATTTGCCATCCCATTTGAAAATGATGCGGAAGGGATGCCCCCACGAGTAGGAGACACCCTGGTTGCGAAGGTGTGTCGTGACCGGCCGAAAGTCCCTCCGCTTTTGTAGGGTGGAGGCCGCCAAGTCCTGATAGAGGGCGATAGTGGGCCCCCTGAAAACCAGAGGTTGTAAGTCTCGTGCTCTGCGCAGGATGAGCTCTTTAAGCTGGAAATCCGGTAGGAAGGCCAAGATATCAGGGGGAGGCGCCGGAGCCCTCCGCTGCAGACCAACTCTGTGAGCCCTGTCAATTTTGATAGCGAAGTCCGTAGATTCTTGCAGCACATGGCGAAACAAATCTTGGAGGTACCCAGTGATGTCATTGTCTGCGTCACCAGAGGGGACCCCCCTCACCCGTATGTTGTTTCTACGGGAGCGATTTTCCAAGTCCTCCGCCTGAGCCTGGAGGTCGATTTGCTGGGCCTGCAAGCGAATCACTTCTTGCTGCAATTGTTCAACTTCCTCGTTGCGAGATTGTTCATGATCCTCCATAGTCGCCACCCTTTCGCCCACCGCGTCCAAGTCCCTGCGCACTTCCTTCATCTCATCGGTAAACTCTTTCTTGAAGACATGGAGATCGTCTCTCAGGGCTGAGAAAAGCTGGGACAAGAAGGTCATTGTGACTGGCTCGTCCGCACTCTCCACCTCCTGTCCCCCGGAATGAGCTGGGGAGGTGCGGCCCCCTCCTCCGGCCGCACCCGACATTTTAGCGAACAAGTCTTTCACAGTCCTATCATCCTTCCCCTTTTCCTTCTCCTTCTCCCTTTTCCCCCGCGTGGTGGACATGGCTAGGTGGCGGCTGAGGGGGCAAGAAGGCCGTCAGTATGCAGGGGTCTCCTCTTAGATAGGGCGAAGTGGACGTATGGCACGCGTCCCCCACTCGCTACGGGGTGGTCAGCAGCAGATCTTCTATCAGGCTTCCAGCTGTTGTACCGCCCTTGGGTTGGATGCGCTGCGTGGTACACCAGAGCGCAGGTGCTAGGGCCGCCACTTACCGCTGCCAAGAAAGGGCGAAGCGATGTTCGACGCGTTGGCCGGCCGCTGGGGTACCCCAGGTAGGAGTGCGCCTGGCCAGGGAAGTGGGCTCTCAAGACTCCCACCCACAGGGATCTTCCAGCTTCAAATGTGCTTCCCACGTGGTAGGCCTCACGACCCGATGAGCGTCCTTCGGGCTGGGGCTTCAACTCAGGGCCGCCCGAGCCGGGCTGATGCTAGGCAGTTTGTCGTCTCCCCCGAGGCTCCCAGCAGTGCTTCCCCTCAGATGTGGTGGTATGGCGTCTAGGATCCCCCAGCCACCGAGGCACCAGCGCCGGGCTTCCCCTGCTCAACAAAGCAACAGGCCACAGTCAACTTCTTGGTAGGCCACAATCCGGCCTACCCCAGCTCCTCTCGATGCGCCCTGTGTCTCCTGCGGGCAGCCAGGATCTACATAGGCGCCCTCCAGCGACGTTCCCAGGATTCCCAAGGCGAATGAGCAGGGCCCACCCCGCACGGTCTGACGGTGTGAATGCCAGACCCCCCGGCCTTCCAAGAGGTCAGCGACGTGCGTAAGCTCTTGGAGTGGGCACAGGCTCTCACCGGCGTATGAGGGGCGCAGGAGCCACCCGGTCGCTCACCTCTAACTCCGCGGCCGCAGCATCCGCCCGCTGTAGCAGCAGTTGCGCAGTCCGGGACTCCCCCAATCAGCAACAGGCAGGCCGCCCCCGGGATCACTGGCACCCCCGGTCCATCGTCGCTGATCTCGCCGGCCCCTCCCTGCCGCAGGGGGGTGTCTGCCTTACTGCTCCAGTGAGAACGAGGTGCCGGTAGGCCCCCGGACCCCACAGGGGCCCCGCGAAGGCACCACCAGTTCACCAGCCGCCTCCTCGGGCCCGACTCTGAATCCGAGCCGCCATCTTGAGGTCGGGTGCTCGATGCGTGAAGTCGCCGTTTCTCGGGTGTCCGGCGTCTAAATGCGGCGAAGGAGCTCGCTAATATGCTCCCGCCACCGTTCTCTACCCCTCCAGGGGTCCGCAGCTCTTAAACAGCGCCGGGAAGTGCCAGGCCGGCAGACGGGGATCAGGAGACGAGCGGGCTGCGTCCTACCCGCTCGCCATCTTGGCCACGCCCCCATCCCTAGGTATTTAAAGGAGTCATATTTGTCCAAGTGAGGGGAGCCTGTGGTAGAGCTGCCCTTTGTTCTGGCGATTGGGGGGTCATTGGGAATAAGGGGGATTTTCCCACTTTACTATGAGGCCGGAGATTCCAGTAGTTTCATCAGGTCAGCTAATACTGCTTGCTGTCCTTGGAGGTAATCAGAGCATCATCTGCATAGAGTGAGATGATGTGCCATTGATTATGTACCCTAACGCCCCAGTCCACTGCGCGACTACGCAATGCGCATACTATAGATTCCATCACCAGGACAAAGATAATAGGTAATAGGGGGCATCCCTGTCTGGTGCCTCGTTCAATACTAAATTAGTCCGAGATAAAGCATCCAGTCTTGACCCTGGCCTGTGGTGCATTATATAATAATCTAATCCATCTCAAGAACTTGGGGCCAATGCCATAACGTGCCAGTACCGCACATAGATACTCCCATTCTAATGTGTCAAATGCCTTTTCTATATCTAGCGAGGCTATCCATGCCGGTTCCCCTGTTGTGCTTGCCCAGTCTAATAGTTGACAGTGTCGCCGCAAGTTTAGGCTGGTGTTTCTGCTAGGGATGAATCCATTTTGGTCCGAGTGCACCAATAGATGTGTGACCTCCATCAGTCTGTTGGCCAAAACCCTGCCCAATATCTTGTAATCTGTATTCAACAGAGATAGTGGGCAATAGGATCCCAGTTGTAATGGCAAACACAAGGAGATGATGGACGGAGCGCTGAAACCTTTCAGACACTCACCCCCAGTCACAGATCTGAGTTGAATCCATCATCATTCTTTAGCTCACTTCGCCACCTCAGGTCAGACCCAGCTATATGCAAATCAGTCTTGACCCTGTGCCTCATGGGAACAGTCTAGCCCGAACTGCCAAGCCAGGTCTTCCCTGAACCGGAAACCAGCATCCTGGGACCAGATTCTGTGTAACACCCTTCATCAGCCAGGCTAGCTTGAATCCAGTGGCAAAGTGAGCAAGGGACCCACGTCTGGGCATACCCTGCCAACTCAGGGCGAACAAAGCAAACATAAGGAGATGATGGACAGAGCGCTGAAACTTTTCAGACACTCACCCCCAGTCACAGATCTGGGTTGAATCCATCATCATTCTTTAGCTCACTTCGCCACCTCAGGTCAGACCCAGCTATATGCAAATCAGTCTTGACCCTGTGCCTCATGGGAACAGTCCAGCCCGAACTGCCAAGCCAGGTCTTCCCTGAACCGGAAACAAGCATCCTGGGACAGGTTTCTGGGTAACACCCTTCATCAGCCAGGCTAGCTTGAATCCAGTGACAGAGTGAGCAAGGGACCCACGTCTATGCATACCCTGCCAACCCAGGGCGAACAAAGCAAACACAAGGAGATGATGGACGGAGCGCTGAAACTTTTCAGACACTCACCCCCAGTCACAGATCTGGGTTGAATCCATCCTCATTCTTTAGCTCACTTCGCCACCTCAGGTCAGACCCAGCTATATACAAATCAGTCTTGACCCTGTGCCTCATGGGAACAGTCCAGCCCGAACTGCCTAGCCAGGTCTTCCCTGAACCGGAAACAAGCATCCTGGGACCGGTTTCTGGGTAACACCCTTCATCAGCCAGGCTAGCTTGAATCCAGTGGCAAAGTGAACAAGGGACCCACGTTTGGGCATACCCTGCCAACTGACGGAGAACAAAGCAAAGACAAAGAGATGATGGATGGAGCACTGAAACTTTTCAGACACTCACCCCCAGTCACAGATCTGGGTTGAATCCATCATCATTCTTTAGCTCACTTCGCCACCTCAGGTCAGACCCAGCTATATGCAAATCGGTCTTGACCCTGTGCCTCATGGGAACATTCCAGCCCGAACTGCCTAGCCAGGTCTTCCCTGAACCGGAAACAAGCATCCTGGGACCGGTTTCTAGGTAACACCCTTCATCAGCCAGGCTAGCTTGAATCCAGTGGCAAAGTGAGTAAGGGACATTGTTCTGCATTCTGTCCATCAATTGTTGTTTTTGCATTTGTCACCCCTAGTTGGACGGGTATGCCAGACGTGGGTCCCGTGCTCTCCATGCCACTAGAGTCAAGCTATCCTGGCTGATGAGGGGTGAAACCCCGAAACCGGTCCTAGGATGCTTGTTTCCAGTCCAGGGAGGACCGGGCCTGGCAGTTCGGGCTGGACTGTTCCCATTGGGCACAGGGTCAAGACTGATTTGCATATGGCTGGGTTCAAACTGGAATGGCATGGTGAGCAAAAAAACGATGGATTTAGGCCCAGATCTCTGTACTGGGGTGAATGTATGACATTGTTCTGCATTCTGTCCATCAATTGTTGTTCTCCCAGTTGTAATGAGTCCCTGCCCGGCTTCAGAAGAACTATCAGTACAGCCTCTCGCAGTGAGGGCGGTAGTGTGCCCCGGTCGTAGGCATCCAAGTTGACTCAGTGAAGGCATGAAACCAGGTGTGTGCTAACGGTGGCATAGAATTCTAGGGGCCAGCCGTCTGCCCCGGGGTCTTCCGCCTTGCCAGCTGCTGTATAGCCGCAGTTATCTCGGTTGTCGAGATGGGGATTCCAAAGTTTCATAATGGCTGGGTGTAATTTGAGGAAGTGCTATTTGTTCTAGAAATATCGGTTATTCTGCCCGTTTGGGGTGGCGGGCGCTATAGAGGGATGCGTAGTACCGCCGGAAGGCTACATTTATCTAGGCTTGTGTGTTGACCAACTGTCCCTCCAAGTTATGTATGACGGTGATTGGTGTATGAGTTGAAGCTATCTTTAATAGCCAAGCTACCAGCCTTGTCCCCTTCCGCATGTTCCTTAGCTAGATATCTTTTGCAGTCTAATGCACATAGTATGTCTAGTGTCTCCTTGTGGTTTGTCGGATCTGAGCTAATTTGGGTGCTGCCTGCGGGTTAGTAGGTAGTTGCCGTTCGTGTCGCCTCATCTCATCCTCCAGACCCTCCAATTCCCTGGTGAGTGTCATACGTGCCCCATATACCGCTTTTAACATATGCCCCCTTATGACCACTTTAAAAGCATCCCATTCGAAGCCGACATTGGATGCTGTACCTTCATTGTCCAAGAAGTATGTTGTAATAGATTGTGTTAGTGAGTCGCGCAGTGGGGCATCTTTGAGCTCTTCCAGTGGAAGACACCAGGTCGGAATGCTGGATCTAATTGTACCCCATGACAACCACATTTGCAGGGGGTTGTGGTCCGATAATGTACGGGGGAGGTATACAGCATGTGTTATTGCTGATAGGGTCTCTGGGGAACAGTATATCAGATCTATTCTGGTGTGTAGGTCGTGTAGCCCAGAAGAATGGGAGTACTCACTGTGGGTAGGATGTAGGCCGCGCCATGCATCGTGCAGGTGTAACATAGCAGTCCATGTCTGTAGGTGTTGTGAGAGGGTAATAGACTGAGCGCCCTGTATTGGTGGACGCGAGCGGTCCAGTACTATGTACGGGGTGCAACTGGGCTTGGCCAGAGTTTGGGGCATATAGTGAGATCAGTGTTATTGGACGACCATTCAATATCTCCTCTAGTATCGCGTACCGCCCATACAGTTCAGTGCGAGTGTGTTGTACCTTGAGTGGTGTTCCTGGTGCCACCCATATCAAAGCCCCTCTTGCATAGCCAGAGTACGTGGTCACCACTATCGTACCTCTACATCTCTTGCGCATGGAGGCGAGTGTTTGTGTAGTTAAATGTGTTTCCTGCAGTAGTGTGATAGTAATTCCTCTCCTCCTTAGGTATTGGTATACCCGATGGTGCTTAGTGCATCCCGCCAGCCCACGTACATTCCATGTTATGAGTGTGATAGGGTCGGTCCGTGCATCCATTTACGTAAAGTTACTGTGGTGTAAAGGTCTGTGTCCCTCTGCGTTAGCATTGCAACCACCGTCTGCTTGCGAGTGTATATGCCCTGCTTTAATATGGGGATGATAGTATTTGTCCCTAAAAACAGGTGTCGTATCTTGGCACTGATAAAGCATTGCAACTGATAAAACTCCCCAACTCCCGCTCCCAGGCCTTGGCGCTAACAGGCAGCCTGCCATCTGCAACACAATTCAACTTAAGCATAAATGAGTATAAGAGATATAGAGTGCAGTATAGTGAAAAAACATCAGATAACAATTCTATAGCAGTCACGCAGTGTGAGTTGGGAGGGTGGGCAAAGTCTACTAGATAGTCTTGGTGTGTCCGCCTGCATAAGCTCTTGGTCATGGCCCTGGTGTGACATATATAAAAGCGTTCAAGCAGGGGACAGTGTGTCTGCCCTGGGTGGTGTTAGCACAGTTACATGAATCTTGTAGCAAACCTGTATGAAGCATATCACAGCAGGTCGTCTGCCATCTGGGGTGTTACATCTGGGCCTCCATCTCCCACCGCTGCCCGTTGGGAGTCCGTCAAGAGGGGTGTCCTCTGGTGGGTTGATGTGGTGAAGTGAAGTGCAGCATGTCTTTCGGCATTCTTCACCGCCTGAGCTGTTTCCTTCGTCGCTTGGGCCTTGGTAGGTCCCTGCAGGTGCTGTTTGGTCCGTTGTACTCGTCGCCTTTGTGTTTGCCATCGCTTTTGCGGTACGGAGATCGATTCCCTGCTGACGGCTAAGCCGTTTTGTTCCATTCAACCCCACGTGGCCTCCGGGGTGGTGCAGAAGGTAGTTTTACCGTCATGTTGAATCCTTAGGGCGGCTGGAAATTGCAAGGCATATTTTATGTTGTGTTCTCTCAGGGTTTTCTTTACTGCGTGGAAGGAGGACCTGCGTTGTTGTACCGCTAGAGTATAGTCCGGATAGGTGTGGATCGGGGCGTTTTCAATTGTCCATGGACCTCGTGCTCTTGTGACCTGCAGTATGTGGCCCCTGTTGCGGTAGTTAGAGTCGAGCCACCGCCAGACGTTGCGGGGCTCCCAGGCGGGGTGGCCCCCAGGTACCCTATGGGCCCTTTCCACAGAGAAGAACTTGGATTGTTTGCCTTGCAAAATAGTGTCAGCAAA
The DNA here is from genome assembly GCA_963921515.1 of Calotriton arnoldi. Taxonomy (NCBI): domain Eukaryota; kingdom Metazoa; phylum Chordata; class Amphibia; order Caudata; family Salamandridae; genus Calotriton; species Calotriton arnoldi. The sequence continues at coordinate 372,571 of CAWUFW010000037.1, read as the reverse complement.
CCATGTCTTTAGGTATAGTTCCATGCTTTGGCCTTCTGTTCGTTCCGGTAAGCCCACTATGCGAACATTATTTCTCTGGGATCTACCTTCCTCGTCTTCTACTCGGTCTCATAAGTATTCCACTTCTTTTTGTAGGATTTTGAGTTGTTCGTCCGTCTCCTTTACCGTGGGCCTCAGGGCTGCCAGGGTTGATTCCGAGTTCTCCATCTTGTCCTTTAGGCGCTTTTGATCTTAACGCAGGAGACCCATCTTGATACAGAGTGACACTATTTTGGGGCCTATTGTGGATTTAATGTCCAGGATGGCTGCCATGAGTTCGTCAAAGCGGTGTGCGTGGTCAAGTGGTGCTTCTGGCTGGTGTCCCGCTGTTTGAGCTGCGTCTGATATTCTGTCTGCGAGTATAGACGTGCCCCCTGTTTTGTGCCTGTGGTTTCTCCAATTTATTTCCGCCCATCTGGGTGGTGGTGGTGGGGGCGGGGGGGTGGTGAGAAGGCAGTTGATCCGCGCTCGTGGAGGCCTTTGGTCGCAGGGTTGTGTACCTAGGTTTAAGCTCCCGGTTGATTTGATCTGATTTCGTTTGTAATGTCCGGCCCAGCTGAAGGGTGGTGATTCTACCTCCTCCGGAGTTTGGGAGAGGCGCATCCCACACCCCGACCCGGTTGTGCAGAGTCTTAAAGGTCTTTTTTGCTTTGGGGGGGGCGCTCGTAGCAGGCCATGGTTCCGGCCTGTGTATACCCGTGCAAGCGCTGTGCATGTGCTACACCCAGATGGGTATTTTCAATATTGTTGTCCCTCTGCAAGTATGGGGAGGGGGGATTCGGTTTCCTGTTGGCCGGCGTTGATGGTCCAGTCTAGTGCCTCTTTTTGTGGGCCCTAGTCTCATTCCAAGCCCTTCATGCCCGCATATAGTGTGGTGAGGGCAGGGGGGGTGCATTTGCTGGTTCCACACGTTAGGTGACGATCTGATAATTTCCACCCTCTCATTAGTTGCCCAGCCTCGCAGGGTGGAAGAAATTAGGCAACTTCGCCTGGTTGGGGCCCAGGCCTATTCCGGTGTTCTTTCGGGTCTCGCCCTAGGCCGACTCTGATGGGCCCGTATTATCAGCAGCCCACCCCCGGAGCAGTTGCTTCCCTGCTTACCGTAGGAGCTCCTTTGCGTCTCCACCATAGGAGGGGCCGCGTCATGTGTCCTCAGTCTTCAGTGCGCAGTTCCCTGCCTGTCCAGCAAAGGCGGCTGCTCCGATGTGCGTCCCAGCTCTCAGCGCAACGGTTCCTCCCAGCCAGGCCTCGCTGTCGGATCCGGGTGCGGCACCGTGGGACTTCTCCTCTTGTCTCGGTGATTGACGGTTGCAGATCGCTTTTGAAGGTCTTCGGGGACTCCAGCACTGGTTGTGGGTCCATTACCGGAGCGAGTCTCTACTAGGTAGGCTCCGGTAGAAAGGATTTTGTGGCGGGTCATGACGGAGCAGTTTAATGCGAGTCTGCTCCAGTCGCCATCTTATCAGAATTGGGTAGTTTAAGAAATCACCCACATTTTCCTCCTAAAATTGTGTTTGACTTTCCTGTGAATCAATCTATCACTCTACCCATGATTTTTAGTATTTCTTTTACCCCAGCAGAAAGAACATTACTTTCATTAGATTTGAGAAGAGTGTTAGTTTTACTTCAAAAGAACCGAAGACTAACATGAATTTACACATTTATTTGTCAGTGATGGACCTCTCCGTGTGGAGATGGCGCCTGCTATACAAACCATAGCTAGATGGATAGTGTCCTGCTAATTATGCTGTTATCCAACAAGCTGACAAACCTTTGCCTTGTAGACCGAAAGCACATTCTCCAAGAGGTAAAGTAGCTACAGCTGCTTGGTCAACAAACGTTCCTCTTTCTGGGATCTGTAAGGCTGCTACATGAAGATCAGTCCACACATTCACTAGGTACTACTGTTTAGAGGAGCACACCAGATCTGACTCTGTGGTTGGCAAAACAGCTTTAAAGGACCTTTTCGATTAAAGCTTGTTTTTTCTCAACCTGTACTCTATATTAGAAATTTTGCTTCTAAGTACTAGTATTCTCTATAAGGGCTAGGGTTGCTACTATATTCTACATTTATGACTATTGGAGAGGATCCTGTGATGCAGAAGGAAAAGTTGCTTCTTGTATTTTCACTTCTGCATTGTAGGAATCCTTACTGATGTCATAAGCAACCCACTCTCCACCCCGGGTTTCAGTATCTTTGCTTTAATATCTAGAAATGTATACTGCTCCATTCAAAAATAGTTTGTGCTGTGAGGCAAACTGCCCGGATAGTGCATGCTGGGAGAGAAAAGCTGCTGAGCTCTTACAGAAAACAGTATCCTCTTTTTGACCTGATGCACTTTAACCGGGCAGACGTTCTTTCTGTTCTGTTTCTTCTCTACTGAAATGGAAGGTTATACACTTTTTTAACATGGAATGCTAACGTTTTCAGCTAAGTGCTGCAATGTAGTCTTTTTTACTTTTCTCTAAATAGGCTATTCTGGGGATAAAACTCAGAAAAGATTCCTATTCAGCTATATGGAGTGACATATAAATGACTTACTTTGAAATGTCTGCCTCCAATGAAGATTTATTTCTGCAGAACTGGAATTACAAGGTAAGTAACATTTTCTTATTGAACTTACTGGTCCGCACTATACCAAACTATGTAAATAAAAGAATAAATAACAAGCACAGCTACTGACTCTAGCATACACCCATAATCAGTGAAATAGCATACTTGCCGTTATTTTGTTAAATACATAGCCAGAAAATCACAACCCAACTCCTTCATGACATTGGTAAAATTCCTATGATTCGGAAGCTGAAGTGTAATGCCTGATATAAAACTTTAACTTGGTATCCTTCACATGATATAGATATTCTCTACTGTCTTCAATGCAAGAGCTAGCTTTTATATGCATGCATGCTTGCTTGAGGGAGCCTTTTTGAATGCATGCATGTTTGCATTAGCCATCCCTTTTTAGGTTTCGCCTAAGACAGCACATGCGCTATCGGTAAATCTTATGTTTAAAACAAAAAAGCTTAAAACAGGCTTAGAGCCCACCCATTACTTACCATAGGTTGGCTTCGACATCACTCTTGTTTCCTTGCTTCTTATTGAACACCGCCTCCTGCTCGTCACCTACTTCCTCCTGGGTCTTCAATGTGTGTCCCTGACATGGAGCATGGACCAAGTACAGCTTCCTGTCTGCGGCCAGTGTCTTTCCACTGGCCGCAGGCTCCTGCAGGTACTTTTTAAACACTTTTTACTTGCACTCTATAAGAGTGCAAGTGTCTCCAGTCCCTCTGCCTACGTCAGTGCTTTTGCCACCACACCCCCACCCTCCTCCCGCTCTCCATTGTGCTGCTGCTCCCTCGCTCCTCACTAACACCACCCCTTTTGTGTTTGTCCCCCCACTCACATCACTGGCTGTTGAGTTGCTGCTCATACCCCCTCCCACCTCCCTCGTGTTGCTTGCCCCCTGCCCTCCCACACTCTGTTGTGTTGCTGCTCCTTCTCTCCCCCACACCTCCTTCATGTTGCTTGCCTCCAGCCCTCCTGCGGATGTCTGTTGTGTTGCTGCCCCCCCACACGGTTCCCCCTCTAAGCCTCCCTCCCATCTGCCACAAAATGTGAGGGCTGCTGTGCAACATGGCATAAAAATAGTCTATGATGTGGCAGAGGAGCCCCCCTGCTGCGCAGTATGTCTAACAAAACATTGACAAAGCCAATAGGTGAAACCTATTGACTTTGCAAATGCTTGTTGAACGCATACACACTTGCAAGAGCTAGTCCTTTCTGACAGTGTTAACACACTTTAATGGTGTTCTAGTAGACCCTTCCTCTACCATGGCACTTCACATTTTACCTGTCTTTGTGGTGGTGATGTTTATATGGAATCTGTGATTGATTTTTGTCCTTTCCATATCTCATTCTTAATAACCTGATCACAGTAAGTTTGGAGGCTGGATGGACCATTGTCCTTTCAGTCTGTTAGAGTCACAGAGCCAAAAATATAAAACATTCCTTCCTCAATTAAGCTTAAATGTTATTTTAGAGATATCTTCAATATGGATGTCGCTACCTAGAGCCTCACTGTCCTTACCCCTCTTGTTACATACCACCACTCATCCCTGAGAAGCTCAAGAATACCGTTTTCACCCTGTCTTAAAGGAGTCCCCTACAGAGTACAACGAAATGGAAGAGGCAAAGGCCTGGCCTTTGACTTTTACAGTACCTTTCATCAGCTTTCAACAACATTTGCCATACAGTACTCCTGTACTGCTTTTCCTTGAATGACTGAAGTAAAGACCCCTCTTGTGATTCAGGTCCTTCCTAAACTAACACAGTCACTAAGTAAAATGTTTGACCTTTTTCCATGTCTACTGCCATTCTTTTTCAGCACATATGTGGCCTCCCTGACCTAAATTCTGGAATACCTCACAAATATAGGATATATGCATGCTAGTGGCACTCCGATCCCAAAGCTTTAGAAAGCAACTGGGAATCAAAAGAAAGAGACAGCCTCTTTGTTAGTGTTCAGCATAGATGAACCCCAATTGTCTTTTTAGAAAGTCTGCCTTGGTGGTGAGGGGATTAGCTTGACTAAGCTCTCTTATGCCCTTCAACACATAACCAAAAAGTCTGATCAGTTCCTATTAAAATGGCATACAGCACAGACTAGAGGCTGTCACAGCTCAGTCCCAAACCTGACCCTTTGCAACACTATGCTCCAGTTTACCATCCACAGCTATCACTCGATGACCCAAATCCAGCCAACGTGTAAAGAGGGCCTATGAGGAATGCACCTAATTATGATGATTTAAGTTACATTTAATGAAAGAGACTTGTAGCCGAGTCTCTTGAAATGATGTTTTCATCATTCGGCTAAATGTTATTACATCTGGCTCATTATTATTAAAAAAGCTACTGTTGAGATTCTAGGAAGAGTTGGTAGAAATAAGAATAGCCTTTTGGTGTTACAAGGCTTTATATTCATGCTGCATGGTTTTTTTCTAGTTGAAAAGTCTGCATTAGGTACTACAAAGTTATGTAGGAACATGGTGTAGGGCTATGCACATCGTAGATTCAGAGTGTGTGCAGCACCCTGCCCAGCAGCCTGTGCTTGAGGTCGCACACACCTTATATTAGCTGCTATTGGACGTTACATCTGTGCACTGATTGGTGGCCGTATCTGGTGTTTTTATTGGACTTAGGGTTAGTGTTCTGAATGGATGATAAGTCTAGGGTTCTGATTGATAGGTTTAGGTTTTTTTGTTTGGTTTCTGAGGCTAGAGTTTCTATTAGACCTAGGACTTATGGTTTGATTTCTGATTGGCTGTTAGGACCAGGGCTGTGACTGGCTGTAAGGGCCTGATCTCCTATTGGTCCTAGGGCTTAGGGCTAGTGGTGTGATTGGTTAGGATTAGGACAAGGGTTCCCATTGGTATAAGGAGTCACCTGACTACTAGGGCAATTTAGGTCAGGGTTCAGGGCATCTCAGCCCAGGCTTCGAGGCTAAGGCCTGAGAGGACAAAGGCAGCTGCCTGTTCGGGACTGGTCGAGCCTAGGGCCAGAGATGTTGCCCATTTTCCCACTCACCAGCACCCACCCTACCCAATCCACATCCAGATTAACACACTCACAACAAATGTACTCTACTCATTTACTACACACAAACCATACACATGTTACAATGTCTCAACACCCACTACAAAACCTCACAACCCACACCTTTACACCCTTCCACCTCAAGTACCACACAATGTCACTGTCACTTACACATAAAACACCACTCTATCCCATACCACTAACCAATCCACTCATCACTAACACAACCCAAAGCCACACCATACCTAACTATATCCCATCCAGACACACGCCATGCTCCTAACACTCCTAACAGACCCCATTTTGTCACTAACAAACCTATACTCGGCCTTCCATCTTTTCTTCCACCAATACTCTCCTCTTCTTTTTACCACAATAACAAAACCACACAACACTTACACTCCAATTCACCACACGTATTACCTCTTTTAGCGATCAAATCTAACACAAACACTCTTAACTCTTGTTCATCCCCTCTCAAACACCACATACACTCTTTTCCAAAACACATCACCACCCCCTTTACCTTGCAGCGTCCACTCACCAACAAAACTTTACATACAAATCCTTCTTACAAAAGAAATACATCATCACCTCCTTTCACTACTCCTCAAAAACAAAACATAACACATCAGCACAACAAAATCTCTCACACACAACACCTCATAATACTTTCCGTCACAAACTAGAAACATACACCCACTCCCACCTTCCTGACTACAAAAATAATACACACCATAAACAAACTCCAAAGCCAAGCTTTCTCTCTTCCCCCACACCTAAGAAATATAGAGCAACACAGCAACTCTCTTTTAACCACCTCTCATCCATTGGACAGTTTAGAACCTTACAACATGGCCCTCATGATGCACCACCACCCCTAACTCATACACCTTCCACTCTAAACAGACTCGAACAAAATAAGCAACATGCCACCCTTCACAGCTTTGCATCTCTATGTCTACTGCACAACAAGGCTACTCTACAAAAACAACAATGCTCACCAAATCACCCTCAACCACGATCTCCACCACCTATATACGCAGACCCATCAAAATGCCTTCTTAGCCTGCTGGACGAGGAACACAATACAGAATAACTACACTATTGCTATCCTCATACAGCTAATACCAGCACTAAGGACACACCTGCAACAAGCCCACAAGATACTGCTCACTCTTCTACAAAACTAAGTCATACTATCACCAAAGCACATTCTCTAAACTGCCTACTAATAAATACTCGGTCACTCTAAAAAAACAAGCATCACATTTACGACCTTCTCACTGACACACAACCTGACTTACTTGAAACCTGAATCGTGGTTGGGAGATGATATTGCTCCAGTCTTGCATGAAGCCATCCCTCTAGGCTGTCAAACTATCACACAAAATTGTATAGGCAAAAGAGGAGGCGACCTAGCTGTTGTGTTCAAGCAAACATTAAATATCACTAAAGCTAACGGCGTCTCCATACAAGGTTGTGAGGCCCTCTTCACCAGATGCAACCCTACACCATTTTCCTCCTGTAACTTCCTGCTCCTTTACAGACCTCCACCTAGCAATGCAACATTCCTAGACACACTTCTAGACACAGTTTCAAACCTTATAACGCTCCACTCCAATCTATGCATTCTGGGTGACCTAAACATTTGGTTTGACAAGCCCAATATGCCCCATCCATAAACAATTATCACTGGCCTAGATGCACTGAACCTACATCTGATCGTCCACAACTACACACATCGCTGGACACATCCTAGATATAATTTTTGCAAATACAGAATTAGTTACCTTTCAAATAATGACTCCAGTCACATGGTCAAACCACCATTTGCTTGCTTTCCAACATAAAACAACACAAAGCAACACACCTATCGACTGTGGAACAAACCCAATTTTGAACACTTAGAAACACAGCTAACATCCAGTACAGATCTAGACACAATAAATTCTGTTAAAAAACTAAATGAGTGGCTACAGGAAGCTTTTGATATCCTAATACCACTAAGAACAACACAACAGAACAAAAGAAAAGAAAAAAGGCACCTTGGAGAAATACAGAGCTTAAAGAGATAAAACAGCAAATTAGAAAGGTACAACATTCCTGGCTCAAAACAAACACCAATCATGACAAACTGATACTATTCAGACAGAATTCAAAATGCTAAATGTGCAAATAAAATAATTCTATAAAATTCTTACCCAAATTTGTAAACCTAATTGCCTAGAAGGAGCTTATCCCATTACTCAAGATTTCACAGACAAACTGGCAAATCATTACATGACCAAAGCAGACACGTTGGACAACCCAAGAGTACGCTAACCCAGCCTTTCCATTCCTTCCAACATATTTCACACAATTAATTTATGGACCTGGTTAAAGCGAGAAGGCCTGCTGGTATCCCTTCTTACCCGTATCCACCACAAACCTTCACGATAATTATTCTAACTATCTCTGCTGCCACACCTTTAAGAAGAATCATCAACAATTCCTGAACTACGGGAATCTTTCCAGAAGAACTAAATAAGTCATACATATGCTCATTACTAAAGAAAACAAAACTGGACCCGCTTAACCCCGACAACTACAGACCGATTACAAAGGGACCTTTCCTGGGCAAACTGATAGAAAGAGAATAATTCGCCCAGATGCCACAATTCATTGAAGATAATTCCATACTTTCATTCTTCCAAACAGGATTCCGTCCATGAAGAGGCACAGAATCTGCCCTCGTTGCCATCTGGGATGACCTTAAGAACACACTTGACCGGAATGGGGTTGCTGCACTACGTCTCTTGGACCTCTCAGCTGCCTTTGACATGGTTGACCATGACACTCTAATATAAAGACTCTAGGAAGCCAGCATAGAGGGGACTGCTCTAGACTGGATCACATCCTCCCTTCACAACAGTTCTAATGTCATCCATACACCCCCTTTCTCTTCCAAACCGTACTTCACAAAAGCAGGGGTGTCTCAACTCACACATGCTTTTCAACATTTACATGAAGTCATTACCGTCACTGATCAATCCGTTTCACCTCACATGCTATAACTATGCAGATGACACACAAATACTTCTTAAACTGGAAAGCCCCAAAGACATTGGGAACTCCCAATTTTCAGTTGTCTCAGAGCTATGGATCAGTGAATGACATGGAGCCATCTCAAATTGAATGCTTCCAAAACTGAAATACTCACATGTGGGGATTGGAAAAATTATGACCCACTCGCCACCTGGCCTGATGATCTGGGAACACCACCTAAAGTATCAATGGAAGTAAGAAACCTCGGAATTACCATGGACTCCAACCTGTCAATGAATGCCCAAGTGGACAAACTAGCCAGATCAAGCTTCGTTACTATAAAAACTTTTTGACGCATATTCCCCCACCTAAGATTTCCACACAAGGTCCAGGCTACTATCTCTCTTGTTCTGTCTAAACTCGATTACGCCAATGGGCTCTACCACGGATCACCTTTAACAACTATGAAAAGAGTACAAAAGATTCAGAACTCTGCTGCCAGACTATTCTTAAATATAAAGCCACAAGCCCACATCTACCCTGCCTTGAAGGCCCTACATTGGTTACCGGTTGCCAGAAGATCCACATTCAAGCTGCTTTGTATCACCCACAAAGCGATACATGGAACAGGACCTCTCCATCAGAAATGAAATCACAAAATACATTCAACAAAGGAACCTCCACTCTAGATTGGCACCTCGCCTCAAAATCCCCCCATACAAGAAAAAAAACCAAAGGTCACACATCCTTCTCTGTTCAAGCAGCCAAACTATGGAACTCTTTACCCCCAAACATAAGATCCACCGATAACTACCTTATCTTCAGAAGACTACTCAATAGTTGGCTCTTCCCCTCATAACCACCAGACTCCAACATAAATATACAGCATGTCCCTCTGTATCTAAGCATTTATTTGGACTATAGATGTGTACCTACATATGTGTATTGCTTTGTATAAACGTGTATAATAATTATGTTATTAAATTTATAGATATTCATTAGTTCTGCTCTACAAATGTACATATTACTTATAGTTATAATATTCGATGTTTAACATGTATATAGGTGACTGCATAAATAAGTAAATCTTTTATCATAACTATTTATCTAAAATTGTTTCACTATTGAATTACAAAAAAATTAATAAAAACAAATAAATCAGCTTAAAGTACAGCAACACTTGAAAGTCTGAGTTTATTAAATACAACTTCAATCTACATATATTACCTTCCTTATATATATATATATATATATATATATATATATATATAAATATATATATATATATATATATATATATATATATATATATATATACCTTCTATGTACTTATGTATCTTTATATTTATTACATTGCTTCTAATTCAGCATCTCCAATGACCTACCCTACATCTCATCCTATACCTCTCGCAATATATCCTCTACCTCCACTCTGACTCATCTCAAACCTTATTTTACTACTCTCTCCAATGCACTACCGTTTTTCTCACCCTATACCTCTCAGTATATCCTCTACTTCAACTCTTACTCATCTCAAACCTCATTCTACTATTCTTTCCAATGCACTACCCTATTTCTCACCCTATACCTCTCTCAATATAGCCTCTACCTCCCCTCTCTCACTCATCCCAAACCCCATTCCACTACTATGATCCCAAATTAACCCTTTCTAGACTCTTTCCTTCTTGCATCATCTCATACCTCTTTTACTATTCAGATCTCCCAAATAAGCCTTTCCTCTGACTCTTCCCCCTCCACCTCCTTTTTACTCATCGCAAACCTCCTCCTGCTGCTATGACCTCCCTAAAAACCAACACTTTCTAGACCCTTCTCTCTTCTATCCCACCACTATCCTTTTCAATCCAAATAACTGACTAACATTTCCTCCGCTCAAATTAATTTCATATTTCCCTATACTAATTCACCACTAATCCTTTTTGGGTTCTGGAGTAGCGTGCTAATCGCTGAAAAGAGCTTCGACACCTCATCAGGGGTAGCAAGCTCTATATAAATTCAAACCCTTCCCTCTTCTAACCCTCCACTATCCTTCAAATCCAAATAACAGACGAACATGCTCACCGCTCAAATTAATTTCATATTTCACTATACTAATTCACCACTAATCCTTTTTGGGTTCTGGAGTAGCATGCTACTGGCCGAAAAGGTATTTGATGCCTCGTGAGGGGTAGTAAGTGCTATATAAATGCAATTACAATACAATCTATCTTATACATGCTGTCCTCATATTTTCCTACATAAAAATGTTAATGGTGATGTCTGTGTCTTGCCATCTGTTTTATTTATGGAGAAGCCTTCGTGCCGGCCACTTGATATTTTTGATGCTTCGTCCTAGGGCTGCTCCCTAGCTCTTTGTGGTCACAAGCTCCTTTGTGTTCGTAGCCTGGGTCTTTTCTGTTATAATTGTTAAGAAGAGTGTTGGTCTACTTGGTTGAATAGAAGCGCACCAAGACTACAACTCCAACAACCTATTAGCCCGCCAAATGAAAGCCCAGCCCTCGAAATGTAGATGTATGACAAATAGGAGTAAGGTGGCTGTTCTACCTCTCCCACAAGTATCTTCTTTGTTTGGAAATCTTTTCATATATGATCACCATTTGAATATGGTGCTTTCTTATTGAACTCATAGTTCCGAAACCCTTAATTTGAGGTAATCACTTACTACTTATATGTGGTGTTAGGCAAATTATCATAGTTAAACTTACTTGTGAATATAATTCTTAACTACTTTTTACTGATTATTTTGTATCAATATTTTGTTACAGAAATATTGACTCTAAAAGAAGTTTTCCAGATTGCAAGTTATGGTAAGTATATTAAAAAATATAATTAAGGTGTGTGAGAAGTTGCAAAGTTTTTTTCAGCCTTTCTGATGTTACATAAAACTTTACAAAGGTTATGACGTTTTATTCCTTGCTGCATGTGTATGAAAATCTGAACACTTGCAACAATGTATTTGATACATTTTGCATGCACTTGCCATTGAGCATAGAAAGACTGCTAGGTGTGAACTTGCCGACCAAATTTCTGCATGCAATTTTAGTTTTGTCGGTGATTGATTGATGTGAAAATTGTCATGCAATGCAGTGAAAATTAAGCAGCATGTATCCCTCTCCATTGTTCCCTCCAAGAACCTACACTGTTCTGTGTTTTGTTTCCTAAACTAAACAGCAAGTCCCACATTATGAGAGTGATGTTGCATTCAAACAAGTGGGATTAAACTTAAATCCAAATAGTTTTTGTTTACTCAACATCCTATGACCTATATTAACCCTTCAACTGGGAGGCTTTTCCACCCTAGTGCTAAGCCATTTTCTGGCTATTTGGGGTACTTTACGCTTGGCCTTCCATATAACTTTTTTGTTTTCCACATAATGTATGCACACCAAAGTTGCATTTTTTTCCCCAACATCATGGAGATTCTACAGTCACCCAGGGATTGTGAATGTACCTGTACTGGACAAAGAAAACAGCCAAAATATAGCTACATTTTGTGTTTTTTGGAAAAAGTGCTCCTCCAAAAAGTGTTTGGGTTTTTTCCCCTTAAAAATGGCATCAATGAAAGGTTTGCTGTGCTACAATCACCATCTTCCCAGCTCTCAGGAACATGAAGAGCTGTATCAAAAACACATTTTTTTACCACAGTTTCGGCATTTATCTAAGAAATATCCCATTTTTCCTAATTTTTGTGCTTTCAACCTACTTCCAGTTTGTGGTGGAAACAGGTGTGAAACCCAGAAAGTTATACGTTTCTGAAAAGTAGGCAACATTCTGAGTTCAGCAAGGGGCTACATTTGTGTCGATCTCTCAAGGTTTTCCCAAACAAACTATGTATTGAACTAAAAAAAGATGAAAAATAATTAGGTAAGAACAGCCATTTGCAGCAACTTTCTAATTTGTAACTTCTTGTCTCTAAAAGTAATACACTGGTACGTCCGCTAAACCTTTTGGTTGCTGGGATATGTGGGGTTTGTAGGTTCTCCAAGCACCTGAGGTACCCAGAGCCAACAACTGAGCTGCACGTTAGAGTGTTTTTTCATTGTGTACCAAGTATAGAGCAATTCATATGGTAAAATATATAGACTGGAAAATGGGTTTTAAGGAAACTTATGTATTTCTGAAGATGGCTGAGTTTAGGAACAGTGGTTGTTTGCAGCATCTATGAATTTCTGGGTACCCACACTAGCATCTGATTCAGAGGGCATTTTGCAAAGTATCTTCTTTCTTACACACTGGCTTATATTTGGAAGGCACACATGCAGAGAAATCCAATTGGTAATAACAGAGGTTCTACTATCCTGTATTCCCAAGTCTCCCAATAAAAGTGGTACCTCACTTGTGTGGCTGGGCCTAGAATCTGGGAAAATCCATCCCAACATGTGACATTGATTCATCATATTTTCCCATCAGAATCCATGATTTGTTTTTAACAACGTGAAAAGCTGCGGATTTTGGGCTCTAGCTCAGCCGCCACCGAGTTTACCTCTCATACCCAGACGTTTCTGAAAATCAGAATCCTAGGGGATGTCCAGGGTGATATGACTTCTGTGGGTCTGAGGAGTTGTTTATAGCCTGAAATCCTTGCAAACCTCAAACTGCTTAAAAACCAAATTTTCCTCATATTTCTAAGGGAGGAAGTTTGGGAATCTGCGGCTAACAACAAATTGTATACCACCCAGCATTTACGCACGTCTCCCGATAAAAATGGCGCTTTACTTGTGTGGGTTGGCCTAGCTTCAGCAACAGGAAAGGGCCCAAAATTCAACATGGACACATCAACTTTTTCCACTGAAAACAGGCCCTTTTTTGCTATTTGGTTAGCTGTGAATTTAGGCCCTAGCTCACCCGGCACCTAGGGAAAGCTACCAAACCTGCACATTGCTGAATACTAGACACTCAGGAGAGTCCAATGTGGTGTGACTTGCATATCTCACATCTGTTTTTTTCCCCCAGAAGCTCTTGTAAATCTCAAATTTTGGCTAAAAAACACTCATTTTTCTCTCATTGTGGGATGGAAAGTTCAGAAATCCGCAGGCAGACACAAATTTCCTACCACCCAGCTTTCCTCCATGTCGCCTGATAAAATAGGTAACCTCACTTGTGTGGGTGGGCCTAGTGCCCGCCACAGGAAAAGGATTGAAGTTTGGACCCTAGCTCAGTCGGCACCTAGGGAAACCTATCAAAGCTGCACATTTCTGAAAACTAGACATCTGGGAGAGTCCAAGGTGGCATGAATTACGTGGCTCTCGACAGGTTTCTTTACCCAGAAGCCCTTGCAAACCTCAAACTTTGGCTAAAAGCACACAATTTCCTCACATTTCTGTGATGAAAAGATCTGAATCTGCAGAGAGCCACAAATTCCCTACCACCCAGCATTTCCTCAAGTCGCTCAATAAAAAAGGTAACTCTCTTTTTGGATGGGCCTCGGCCCTGTGACAGGGAATGGCCAAAACTCAACATGGACGTGTCAACCTTTTCCACTGAAAGCTGACCCTTTTTTGCAATTTGGGTAGCTGTGGATTTTTGGACCTAGCTAACTGGCACCTAGGAAAACCTAACAAACCTGTTAATTTTTTAAAACTAGACACCTAGGGGAATCCAGGATGTGGTGACTTGTGTGGCACTCCCAGGTTGATTTACCCAGAATGCCTTACAAACCTCAAACTTTGAATAAAAAACACATTTTACTCACATTTCTGTGATGGATAGTTCTGGAATCTGCGGGAAGCCACAAACTTCCTGCCACCCATCATTACCTCAAGTCTCCTGATAGAAATGGTACCTTACTTGTGTGCAAGCACTGGAGTTTTCCTTCAAACCCTGCCAGTGTTGGCCAATGGCTGGGGACACATTGGGGAGGGAGTGTGGGGATTGGCCCACACTAATAGGGTTAAAAAAAAAAGACCAACACACCCTTTATTTTATTTTTTTGTTTTTATTGAAGTAAGTCTTGCTCATTAGAGCATAGCAACACCAAGAAACACAACTGACCACAAGCATTTGTCTGTAGCAGTTACTGGAGAATTGGCACAATAAAAATACAGCAAGCCAAGAATTATTTTTTCAAATTCCATTGAGCCAGTGATACTCTGAACATTAATTCCGATGTTTTTGTATTTTTTTTTTTAGATCATGATGTTGCCATCAACAGATACAGCCGACTGTCAAAAAAAAGAGAAAATGAAAAGGTATTTTTGATGCTTAACTTTTTAGCAGTGGGAAGATCATTGGCCCCTCTGAGATATAAAGATCACTACAAGGACACCGAAAGGCGAACCATTTGTTGCTTACACTATACATTTAGCATTAATTATTATCTACAAATCATTTTTCTGCGCCAGATATTCGCTGACAACCTATCAGTACCAGTGGAAACGGAAAAGGTTCTTTGTATGATTAATTTGCATATTGCAATATAAACATTAATTTTAAAAAGCAAATGATGGCATTTTTTAGTAGGTCACACTGCAGAGCAGAAATGATGGCAGTTTTTAGAAGCTCAGGCTGTCTTTTGTTTTGTTTTTAAGTGTGGTTATTAGTAATTGCAGGAAGTTGATGGCTTTGAAAATAACTCCACTTTTTCAATCTTGGTCCATGGTGGCGATTTTCCAGATTCTTGCAGCTGATGTAATAAGGGGGCTGATGGCAGTTGAAGGAAATGGCCCAAATAGGGTCACTCGGGTCACTCACGACCACCTCTCAGCCTTCCATGCCAAGTGAAGAGTCGGTCAGACAGTAGAAAATATAAACTAATATTTGTTTATTCAAATTCACTCGGAGTGGAGCCCGGTCTGCCCAGTCACATAGGAGTGCTGCAGAGGGACTGACATGAGCAAGCATAACGATACATTATGTACACTTCGAAACCAATGAAAGCACGCCCACCATGGAATTTTCCAAGAAATATGTAAATACCCTTTCAAGAAATTAAATCTATCATTGATAATTTGACATATAGCGCAAACGTAGCTACAAAGCAACAGAGTGATATATATTATGGATGTGATTACATTGAAAGGATGTGCAGAGGTGCTGGGTCAAGGTAGGGGATTACGGGGTGGTGGGGTGAGAGTGGCAAAGGAGGGGATATGGGGAAGAAGGTTAAATTGAGGAATGGTTATCTGGTTAAGCTGAGAGATGGGGGAAAATAGGAGTATATACTGAGAAATAGGGATCGATACTGCTGATTATGGAAGAGAGAGAAGCCGAAAGAATTGCAGGGGGAGGGCGGTTCAGAGAGTGAGAGCAGTGGAGTAAGGGGGTGGGGAAATACAAGGCAGTGGTATTTAGTTATCTCCTTAGGTGGGTATACTAGTAAAGACTTATAATCCAACAAAGCGGTACTTTAAGAAATTAATCTTCATCTGTTTCCTAAATAGAGGAAGGGTGATTCAGACAGATCGGGACTTGGATGAAAATTCACACCCTTGGAGCATAGCAGGAAGATCTCACCATGGCATTTCATCTCTTCTCCCTCTTGCATTTCCTGATTTCTTGTCTGATGATGCTGCTGTGGTGTGGTTTACTTATATGTCGAAATCTGAATATTTTGCTCCACGAAATTAATTTGCTGTGGGGAGCAGAGCATAATTTTGCAAATATTTACTATTCATTTAGTTGATGCTTTGGTACATTTCTCAGGCTTTTTTCGGCTGTACTTAATTTACCAAAAGCCTTCCACACATTTACAAAAGCGTAGTACATGGTGTGTGCAAGAGAGCGAGTTAGAGGAATCTAGATCTTAGAAAGGTTACTTCATAGACGGCATTTGGAGCCAACAATTAAAGAAGTTTATTGAAATTTACATATTAAAACATCTCATTGTGAAGGTGGGAACATGCCAGGTAGCAAATCACAGGCTCGATCTAAAATGTAGAAAGCAATCATAGCCAGCTTTTGATGGAGTTGTTGCCTTTTCCAGCAGTGGAAAGAAAATAATGAGAAGGGCCATTAACAAAGCTACCAGCTATGTTTAAATGTCATGTTTTCTTTACAGTCCTTAAGCTTGTAGTTTATCTTGTTTTAAGCACTTCCAGTTTTTGCAGTGGCGCATGATTTAACGCAAAGGAAGTGATGTGCCCAGGATCTCATATTTAGCCGAGTGGAGTAAGAAAACACAAGGGAAAGTCTACAGTTCCACTAGTTCAAATATGACAGAAGACATAATGGTAGATAAGTAGACTGTAATGCCTGTATTTTCAGTAAAGGAAAGGGAAACAAAATGTCTGCTATTTTTACGGTGTAAATAAGTAAAACAAAAACTGAAATATCAACAGACTTACTAGTGTTGTTGTTTCACATGTTGAACTGCTTTGACTCCTTGGATTTGAAAGCGTTTTAGGGAAATAATGGTCAAGAATGATTTAAGGCTGTCCGCCGCTCCTCCAAATTCACCCTCTCGCTCAGGAGAGCATTTTTGATCTCTGTACCCGTCTTGCCAGTTGAAAGCAAAGGTTCCTCAGATCATCATACCAGACTGTGTTTTTTCCTGCTGTCTGACATCCTTCGGGTTTGTCTAGGCAGAACATTTAGTTGACATAAATAGTCATAAACATGCTTCACTTTTATTATGTTTAGTTTAATTTGTTGCCTGTGCATCCTGCGCGGCGAGTGCTTACTTGAGGTACAATTATTAGGTGCATCATTTTCATTGATGTTATTTGCTGGAGTTATAATCTGTCTGTTGGGTTGCAACAAGTAAAAGACACTAATGTAAACATTACAAGATTAACAAACTAATTCCAGACAGACCAATCTGTTGCTGGTGATACAGTACATCTGCCAAAGAAGACACCATGGTCTGTGAATCACATGATATGTCCTTTTGTGCAGTAATTTCTCTGTTGATTATCCATATAGATTGTAATGAGGATGTGATTTAGGACAGGGAACCACAAGTGATGATTTTCACCTACGCAGTAATAATTGCATTTAATTCACTTTAATTTTGTAACTTTTCTTTGATTAGTATTTTAATTTAACCAGCAGCATTTCCCCGTTTGTTCCACTGGTCCTTTAAAGTCCAGTGTGTGTGTCACTGTAGGATTAGGTAGAGTCCAGGTGTAAGTTGTCAATTGTAATTTCAACAAAGTTGGTCAGATTTGTTAAAGAATGTCTAACTTCATTTTAATAATGCCCCGCTGCACTTAAGCTTGGTTTACGCTTTACAGATACTCATGCATACATGTAGATCCCAAAGATCATCTGCTGAATTATTACAGAGAATATTTGCTAAATTCCAACTCACAGGAGTCCTGATGTGTATTAAACATGGATGTTCTTAGCCATTGTATGTTGTAATTGTTTTGTTAAGACTGCAGTTAGATGTATGGAACCATGCTGATTGACAACTAAATAAAACAATGTTGTGTTTTCTCCAATAGATCAAGGCTGAGGTTATGGAAGATGTCTACACATCTAGAAAGAAGCAACATCAGACGATGATGCATTATTTCTGTGCTTTAAATACTCTACAATACAAGAAGAAAATTGCGATCCTCGAGCCTTTGCTGGGATATATGCAAGCTGAGGTGATGGCTCTTTCTTTTCGTAATCCGAGTAAAGGTCTTCCTATTTGATGAATCATGTTGTTATCAATGGGTATCATTTCGACCACCCTGTTTTTGGAGGTAATTTCTCACATGATAAACACTGTTACCACTGGGCGTGGTATTTACCAGATGCAATATTTATTTAAGGCATTTTATATGGCGTACAGACCCGAGAGTGTCTGCAGACAGTACATATAAACAATATAGATGGAGAGCTTTGATACATGGAACATAATTGTGACCATTTGTTTTACAGACTGTACCAACAGACTAAGCAGCATTTCAATCACAAAAAAACAGCAAGTGTATAAATATTTAGTAAAAAAAAGAGGGGCAGGAAAGAGAGGCAGGAGCTGTAAGAAAAAAGACAAAGATGCCATGGAGGTGGGAGTTGAGCAAGAGGGGGCAGGGAGGAAGGGGAATCCGGTATGAGGTGGAGATTAATTTAACTAGAACGGCGAGGCATGGCAGGCTATGGTAGAAGGAGGAAAGGCAATGTGGACACTAGTCTGGAGAAAGACAAAGAGGGTAAAAGATGAAAGTCAGCCAGACTGTAGTGATAAAATTGCCAGAGAAACAGTATTACATTATTGAGGGACACAAGGGCTGTTTTTTTGTTCAGCTATTGATTGAACAAATTGGTTTTCATCTTTTCTTAGGAAAATGAACAGTGTTTCACATGCCACAGATTGCCAGTAAAGAGCTCCAAATTGATCTGTCTCCAAGAAGGCACGTCACAGTTGTGAAAATTATCAAGGCTTCTTGGGTTCAAGTTAACACAGGCTATCTTAATGCAAAATCGTGGATATTCCAGTTCTTGTAAGGGGATTTCTTTATATATGAAACAAGCCAATTTAAGTGTTATTCTGTCTACCACTCTGAGTTTCACACCTCCGGATTGTGGATAAAACAATAATACTGCAGATTTTGCCCTTTCGAAGATGCAAAACTTTGAATATGGTATATTTTCCCTCATACACATTTTGCCACGGTTTACCTGATGAACTTTGTGCCAGGAAAAAAGTGCAGTCTTACCAAACCAGTTGTAATCCTGATTCAGATTCAAACTTGGCACCGAATCACAATTACTGACACCTTTGTTATGATGGCCTATGTGTTGAAGGATACTGTGCGATACTGTTCTATCTTTTCAGCAAGTTTAGCATAGATTACTAAAAGAATTGCAGTTTCCAAGCAGCAAAAGTCTCTGTAATGCAGTTTACTTAGGTGAATTCGTCTCATTATTAATCTTTATTGACTTTCTAGTTACTTACAAAAAGTATGTGGTATATGGCTTTTTATGTTAATCCTCTGTGGTTGTACTAAGTAAGTTTAAATATTTGTAGAAGATGTCAGAATGGATCCAGCCCTAATCAAGCCTACTTTCAAATAATTCTTAGGGACTAACTGTAATGATTTGTTTTGTGCTTATCTAATCTTAGGTTATTGTGACAAAAAAAGTAGAAATGACCCCAAATGTGAATTCCTGCTTTTGTGCTATGTCACTGGACGTTTTCTGGGCATTAGTCATTTGCAGATTTTTCAAATAAATGTCTCTTTTCTATATTCTTTCTTTCTTTAAGATAAACTTCTTTAAAATGGGTACAGATAATCTTAATGCTCCTCTTGAAGAATTCCTTGCTAACATTGGAACAAGTGTTCAGAAGTAAGTAGTAATCTTCTCCATTAATGCAATTTTACTCACACACTGAAAGTTAATGTACTTGTTTCTGAAACATTTAAAAATGAGTAGTTTCTTCAGGTTATTCAGTGGTTAGGTGCCTTACTTTTCTTATTGCAGAGTTGTAAGATATTGGAGAACACTTGAGTCTAAACCTCACCACCACTCTGCCAGTTTTCCATTATGGTGGCCTGTGAGTTACCAACTTAATTATCCAGGCAACTAGACCTAGGCAGAAGGATGTTGTGAAAGCGATTAGCATCAGCATGGTCGGCCATGCACTCATTTTGATGTCCCTGTATTTCCTGGGGAGCGTGGCCTGTTATTCTGAAGATCTGGCATAAATACAGGACTAATGAACACGCTGTACCTACCACTGCTCTCTATAGACCTCGGAAATCATGTCAGTCCTCTCCTGAAACAACTTCATTGGCTATTAGTTGATTACTCACAAGATATTCTTCAAAGTATTATGCATTTCCCACAGCACTTACGGCATATCTGGGCCTCAGTACATCCAAGTCAAAATTAATCATCATAAACCCATTGTGTACATAAGATCCCAAAAAAAACCACTTTTGAAAATCGCCCAAATCAAAATGTAAAATTTGGGGCTCATACTTTTAGTTATATGGAAACTGTTCTTTTCTGTCCACTATGTCTTGATAAGATACTAACTAGTTGCCACCAAATGGTTTTAGGATATTAAGAGCCCTACAGTTTGGGAAACTCTTTGATTGTTAACCCTGCTTTGACTCACTTATATTTTTACCCGGAATATATTGATTTTGTGTACTCATTTTTTTCTCCTTGCCCTTATTCCATGTTTTCTTGCATTATCTCTTCTCTCCCCCTGCTTCCCGTTTCTACCCTTCACTTCCTTCACCTGCTTTTATATCCGATCTCCCCTTTTGTTGACTTGGCAGTGTTTCAAAGGTTTATAGTATTGAACATTAAATATGTTTAACTCTACTTCGCTGTTAAGGTGTACTTTGGCCAATATTTTTCATATGGTTGACCTTTTCGCTGTGTTGCAATGAAGTTATTTCTTTACCTGCCCTTATTCATGTTGATATTGAATTCCTTCACTTAAAAATGTACGTTGATGAAGTGAAATTGATAGTTAACCTTATGAACACTGGGAGGTCTTAATGGCCTGGAATGCTATTGACAAGATTTTTATAATGATTGTAATGACAACAATGTATGAAATTTCTACCAAATAATTGAGAAAATTTAGTATAATTTAATATATCTACAAGACGCCAAGTAGTTTAATTTGTAAGCAAGCAAGGGAACATTTGGACTGTGAATTTCAGACGTGTGTTGTTACTTAATATAGATATTAAAGTGCTGGTAAATATTTTGGGATTATTGAAACCTTATCTGCCCTCTCAGAGCAGTTTCATTAAAGGGGTGTTTGAAATTAACGATGTGAGTACATTGATGGAATTGCTGATAGAGTGTAATAATAGTGCTGATGTATGTGCTGCTATTTTATTGACTGTGTAAAAGTTCATATATAGAATTAATTAAGATTAGTGGAACTATATCCTAGAACAGTTTGAAGCTGGTTGGGGCTTAGGACATGTAGGGCGTTATATTTGGATAACAAAACTCCTTTCCTAGAACTAAATATTTTACTTTGCGGCTTGATTCAACATGGCTGACCTGTTGCCATTTTGTGTGCAATTAGGAGTGGTAATTTAACAATTCTTTGTAAAGCATAGATTCATCTATTGCGGAGTGACGCCTAAAATGATTTGTTTTTATGCCGGTGATTTTGGACTAGTCACTTCAGATCCAGAGATTACAAGGGGTCCCTCTTTCAGTTGATGAAAAAAATATGGAAAAATATGAGTTTTTAAAGTGAAATGCGAAAAATTAGCATTTACCCCTTATCCTGTTACTGTTTAAGAAATTTTATAGGATTAAATGTGGAAGGGTAATGAATTGTGTTGCATATTTGGGTGTAAAAGTATTCCGGGGTAATGGGTTTTCTCTAATATCAAGAAAAGTTGAAAAGGAGCATCAATTGTATCTAAAGCAATTTTTCATATTCTATTGCAAGTACCAATTTTATAACAAAAACAACTAAATATCCAGAAATCGATCCAATATGCGCAATTAGACAAAATTAATTTTCCGGGAGTCTTGCGAATGTCCAACTTTTATTTATGTTCAAGTTAAACAACTTTTTCAATCAGCCCAGCCATCGCATTTCGTCCCTAAGAACTTCATCAGGGTTGTGTTTTCCATGAAATGTTATAATGGCATAAAGTAGAGCTTCAGCTTCAATTTCTTTAATTGTCTTCTATTTCTCCCAGGTGGTAGAGTGCCCCCTAATTCATCTTAGTCCTTCGTGTCCCAGAACCAAGTGTGACCGGAGAAGCACGCTTTTCCGGTCACACATGGCTCGGCAACTACCATTCTTCGTTACATGATTATATAAGATATATAGCTTTTCTATTGCAGGCAGGTAATAGAACTAAGTCGAGTTGGATCTAACTTTTAAGGGATGTGGGTAGTGGTTACTATGACTGACCAAATTCAAAATAATATTAGAATGCAGTTTGCTCTTTCCAACATACTGTTGGATCAAGAAAGGTGATACAAGTGATCTGGAGTACCTGCACATAGGAAGGGAAGTGGTGAAAGCCTGTACTTCTGTTCATGGAGTGGTCCTTAAAATGTGGTGTGGTGACTCCTGTGCTAGGAAAAAAATGGAAAGTATTTGTAACAAAGCTGGAATGCAGCTACTCTCTGCAAGCCTATGCTTCCCTGTACGACAATCAAACTAAATAACTAACATTTTTGTAAGACCTTTATAATTGCAAGAATCTATATATCAGAGATGTGTGGTCTGAGTTTTAAGTGTCAATGAGTGACCGACATAGTTATTACTGTTCAGTGAAACCAACCACTCAAAAGGAGGGGGCCCCCAAATAAGAGATAAAGGTAGAGAAAGACAGGGGAACTCAGCAAACTACTCTAAAAGAGACATTCTCTACCTGTTTTAAATAATAATGTGCAGTACGTCACAATTATACAATCATCTGAAATTCTGGCCTGCTGACAAGAACACACCAATATGGAAATATCAAATCGTATCAAAATATTTTTTATTATTTTTAATTCATATAAAAGTTAAATTATTAGGTAAAGGCATGATAAAAAATAAGGCACATCCCACACCACACACACTCAATCATTCAAACATCCAAATTCATACCACACATACTTATACGTCCTGGAACTCAGGGATCCAACAATGCATAGTTGACAAATAGAGAAACAGGTGGACCAATTCCCCGCATACAAGTGATAAACATCAATATTTGTTCATACAGGGGTACAGAATATTTTTTGTGAAGAACAGCATAAACATTGGATATAGTAGATAATGAATAGAATATCCACAATATATAGTCAAATCATACATATATTTCAAATCGATGTTTCAATAATAAATCTCGGGGAGATTAAAGGAAGATAATGGACAGTGGGGGTCCACGAATATCTTTAAATGCCGACGCGCGTTTCGGTGTTCGACCCAGGTCTGGGTCTCACCTTCCTCAGGGCGTAAATATCAAAGGAACAATAGCCAAGGGGCGTGCCTGAAATAAATAGAAAACATAGTAGTCCAAGGGATATATCTAATTGCAGAGACTAGAATTAAGGTACGATAGATTGAAATATCAATCTATGGTGGTCCGAAAGGTTTTTGGTCAGAAGGCACAGCTTCAGGGTAAGAAAAAATTCTTTCAAAATTAAATGGGTACTTAGTGCTCAAGAAAAAGGAGAACGCAGAAAAACTAAGAAAAAGGATAAGAAGAGATGGTCCAAACACCTAGTGCACTGAGAGGTGGAACATAAACAAGTATGGCCCAACAGTGGACATTTAGTGATAAACAGAAGGGTGCATCAAAGAAAGATACAAAGTGCGTATAAAGCGTGATAGTGACCCCTGAATCATGGAAACGAACAAGAACGAAAACCGATACACATGAGAAAAAATAATCACAATAAAAAGAAATAGAGAAAGATTAGAAACAGGCAGGCCAAAAGATACACTACCTGAAATTCAACAAGAAAAAGCGTGCAGCAAGGCGGCAGTAGTAATTCAAAGGAAATAGAGAAAGAACGGGTCCCGGAGTCGACCTGAATTCTGAAAAATAAACACAACATTTTATAGTGGAATGTCCTAACGCATATAATTGGAAAATGACGATGGATCTCCAGAACAACGGGCATGGGGCTTACCACTCAGAGCTGCACGGCGGTAAAGCAATCAGATTATTGGTCGAATGAAAAACGAAATCACTGATTGAAAGGCGATAAAGCCTGGTGGTCCCGTAGGTCAAGGGTCTGAATAGATACGCCGGTAGGCGGCTCAAATAATGCAACGGAGAAACAGTGCAAATTTATACACATAGAAAAGGGGTTCTGCAACGTCCAAATTTTCCAGCGTCTAAATGAAAGAGATAGAAGAGGACAAGTTTGCACGTAGCTGTTAGGGCCGCGCGGGGAAGAAACAGTGGGCCTCCTAGACTCAGGTGCTCAAAGAACTCACCTTCCTATTCAAAATATGACTCCAAGTTAGGACGAGCGGATGAGGACGTCTGCGCAATCCGGATATTGCAGCGTCTAAATAGTAAAAATAGAAGGAGACGAGTCCATACATAACTACATGAAACACCGGGACAGAGAAAGAATGGAAACCGTCGTTTTGGGGGTTCAGGGGACTCGCCTACCTATTAGAGAATGGCTCCGGTGTACTCGCCTCCGTAGCGAATGAGGGCGGCCAGAGCTCCGCCGGCAGATGATCGGCCGATAGCCGGATGCGTTTGGCGGCCATGGTTGGAGGGGCCAGTTAATAAAGGCTGCGTCGGTCCGCAAACGTGCGGACGCAGGCGTCCAAACAGGAGTGGGCCATAGTGCCTAGTAACGACATCAAGCGGCAACACATGAGGCCTACGGCGGTTAAATGCGGCCGTATTCAGGTGATCAAGGGGGCCCTAGGGGCCAGATAAAACACACAAAAAATGTGAATGAATAGAAAACTGTTGATAGGAAGAAAAAACGGGGCATTCCCAATGGAAGGACCCTGAATAAACTGAAACATACATAACAACAAGCATTGGCATAGATAAAAGGTCTCGCCTTTGGGACCTTATAAGTGTTTAGCCATGCAACAGTTGATGCTGTTGTAACAATAATATTGTGCTGCATAACTAAATACTTATAAGGTCCCAAAGGCGAGACCTATTGGCTATGCCAATGCTTGTTTATTAAGACAGTTAAATAGAGGCAGTTGAACAGAAAGTCCTTAAGCGGAAGCAGACAAGTCCTAGGGCTGATCTACAGCACCTACAAAGTACATACACATATATGTATATACTAATATATAAGTATATACTAAAGTATATACAAGAGGTCTTGAATGCTCGACCTAAAAATTACTAGTTGTGTATAATATTGAAATATAAAAAGATCATGCCGACTGGTTGTGGAACTAAAAACACATTGTCCGGAAAAGCAGAAATGCTAATATATTTAATATTTGACTACAAGCTATCCAAAAACACATCGACCAGAGAAGTGCCAGAGCACACAAAGTTTGATTGTAGCAAACAAACTCAGACGAATGTGCGCACGAAAGATAAAGTGCGAAAGCAAGTGCGAAAGCCTTGTTAACCAAAAGCAGTATATTTTTGTACAAATATGAATTAGTAATAAAGTGAGAGAGTGAAGAGAGAGAAATAAGGTATAGATAGAGAAAAAGAGAAAAGTTAGAGAAAGAAAGAGAGAGAGAGAAAGACATGCGAGGTGGGCTGGGAAGAGGTCACCTTGGAGAAGAGCACTGGACTTCTAAGGATGCTTATTTTGTGGTATTCTGAGGATATGTGGGAAAGGATGAAGGAAGGAAGTTTCTGGTAAGATGGGTAGAGGTTGAGGCCTGAAACAAGTCCGCAGGGTGGGGGAGTGGTGATCCTGGAGAAGAACGTTTGACTGCTAAGGACGCTTAACTGGAGTGTGGTTTAGAAGCTGTGGGGAAGGGTGAGGAGACTTTTTAAGAGATATCTGCAGATTTAGGCTTTAGGTATGTTTGCTGGGCTGGCGAGACGTCACCGTGCTGTAGAGCTGTGGACTAGTAAGGATGGTTATTTTGTGGGACTGTGATGATTTGTGGGAAAAGATGAGGGGACGAAGCTTGCGCTGGTTTAGAAATTTATATAGGTCCAGGCCTTACATTTGTCCGCTGAACTGGGGAGAAGTCACTGTGCAGTAGAGCAGTGGCCTGGTAAGGATGGTTATTTTGTCGGCTTGTGATGATTTGTAGGAACGGATGAGGGGACGGAGTTTGACCTTGTTCAGAAATCTCTATAGGTCCAGGCCTTAGATATGCCCTGGGGTGGGGAGAGGTCACCTTGAAGGAAAGCTTTGAACTGCCAAGGACGCACACCTTGTGCGCTTTTGAAGATGTGTGGGAGAGGATGAGGGGAAGAAGCTTGCGCTATGGCAGTATGTTTCAGGTGCAGGCCTGAGATAAGCGAGCTGGGCTGGGGAGAGGTCACCCTGCAGTAGAGCTCTGGACTGCTAAGGTCACATTATAATGAAAAAATAAGATATGACCGATGCTTTTTCAAATTGTAAATCAACAAAACAGATCGTCTTAAAAAACAAGATTTGCTAATTAACTGTAACCAAATAAAGGAGATGGTTTTTTTAAACCAATTTAAAACGCCACTGCCATAGCAGCATAAATGTGATTATAGTGTAAAATATCACAGAGACTGAAGGTTTTTGTAATGCAGTTTTTATGCGTGGCATCAGGGTACATGTGTTAATGTACTTATGTGGAAGTTTTTTTTTTATTGTTTTGTAGTTAAGCGTTAAAAACGCAAGCTGAAAATAAAGCTGTGCTGCACGTTTTGAAGAATGAGATGGTGTATAGGGAAAGGTAGAGAGAGATGGAGATTAGTGAGAGAGAGTGAAGAAAGAGAAATAATGTTTAGATAGAAAGAGAGAGATAGGGAGAGAGAGAGAGAGAGAAAGCGAGAAAGCGAGAGAAACCAAGACATGCGAGGTGGGCTTGGGAGAGGTCACCTGACAGAAGAGCTCTGGACTGCTAAGGTCGCTTATTTATTGGTATTTTGAGGATATGTTAGAGGAGGTTTGCGGTACAGTAGTATATGTGGAGTTTGAGGCCTCAAATATGTCCCCTGGGTAGGGAGTGGTCACCCTGGCAATGAATTCTGGACTGCTAAGGATACTCACCTTGTGGGTGTTTGAGGACCTGTGGGGGAGGATGAGGGGAGAAAAGTTGGGCTATGGTAGGATGTTTCCAGGTCCAGTTTAATTCTAAAAAACAAAAGAAGACCAATGTGCGCCCAGCTTGATAAAATCTAAATTACTGCTTGATATAACAAAGCAGCTGGTAACCAGACACACCCTTTGAATAAGGTCTCTTGTCCCATCAGGTCTGTCTCCATTGTGTAGCTCCCTTCTATTATGTATCATGAGGTGTGAACACTCCATAGTAAAGTGTGTGTAACATATATAAAAGGCTGGCTGCCTTATAATGCTTGACTGCAGCTTTGTACTCCACCCCCTGTGGCCCATTTTCAAAAGTAAAAGTTTGTTTTTTGAAGGTGATGTGGTAATAAACTGTGAAAAAAATCACGGCGATTGTTTTTATTTGTAAACCCATGAAAAACAGAGCGTTCAAAGAAACACGAAAACAACAGAAATGTAAAAAGATCACAGCGACTGGGTATGTTAAGCAAACACGCTGTGCTGGATCACGGTGAATGGATGTTTTTGCACAGAACTTAAAGTGAAATTGTGAGGATGAATATCTCAGTGTGAAATGCCTGCGTCCTTTTTTGTATGTTTATAACTGTTGTTAAGGGGCAGTTAAGATAAACAAACACAGCGTAATATGCATCCGGAAGCCAATATGTAAAAGCATTGTTAATCGCCAAAATAGTTCTTTCTTTTTCTATTAAGCATAATTTATTTGCCAGTGGGCAAAAATCAAATGCACATTTTTTTAAACTAAGTAAATATGAAATTGTAAACCAATCCAAAACACATCAGCTTAAGAAACGAATTGCTAATTAACTGTGACCAAATGAAGGACATTGTTTTTTTTAACCTAACAAAAACGCAGCGGCCATAGCGCCTCTGTGTTCAAGTGTTTCTCGGCGGGTTTGGTTCCGATTGCAAGTCTATTGATAAAATGCAGTCACTTGGGCCGTGCACAAGGCGGGCGGCGGAGCTAAGGGCACTGGGTTTTCTCAGCCCCTTTCTCACCAAGAAATTAACCCTCCTCTGTCCTGGGAACTGCTGGCATCGTGTCACAGGTTCAAATGGAATAAGCCTCACTTGTACGATTGGAGACACGTCTCAACCTGTGCGGCAGCCGGAGACCTCAGGGTCGAGGGAAAGGCTGGATGCCGAGCTGCTGGACGTGCGCTTCGATGCCTGGTGGAGAGAGAGAGGAGACTGAGGAGGGGCGGGAAGATGAGACAAGTAGCCGAGGGGAAATGCAAACTTGAAGAAGGCGTGGGAAAGGGGCTTTAAGAACCGGAATGAGGGAACGGAAGCACGGCACGCTAAACGTAAGCAAAGCACGTCCTGGCGTATATACAGAAATAGTGCTCACAAGAATAAACAAGTGCGCGCGCCTCGCAAGTTTGGAGAGGAGGAGGCAGCAGGGGGAGGGGGCCTGCGCCTGTTTCCCTTGCGGGAGCGAGCTTTGAAACCATCTGTTAATTACAAACAGATGGTTTTAAAGCTCGCTCCCGCAAGGGAATCGCCAAACGTGCACGCGTTGCCATTCAAAGCAATGCAACGCGTGCACGTTTTTGCCTGCAAAACCGGATCGATTGCAAAAGGTCTTTTTCCTATGCAGCGCATGCGCGCTGCGTAGGCGAGACCTAATGATATCAAACTCGAGCACTGAAGGACCATATACACAGCAAGTCTGGATCCCGGAAATGTTCTCCAAATAGCAGAAGGAGCGCATTCTAGTAGGATAACGGGACTCAGGTAATAGCATTCTCCCAAAGGAGACTCTCGTCGAGTCCCTTCTCTTTAGTGTTGAGAGTATATATCCAGAACACTTCTCTTTTTTTGCGTGTAATGTTAGGATCAGTGCCCAATTGGGTATGGACTTTTTCCAGTATGGACCATCTTAGGTCCTTTTCAGTTTGGTGGGCCTCGGTCCAGTGGTTGACCAAAGGTGCCGCACGTTTGGATAATCTGATGTTAGATTTGTGCTCCCCGATGTGTATTCTGCCCTCTCTTCCGGTTTCCCCCACGTATGCCAATCCGCACGGGCACAGGATGATGTAAACGATATTTGACGAACGGCAGTTCGTCATTTCTTTGAGAGCCACTGTGCGGTCATTGACACAGATGCGGTCATTGACAATGGCATTGGAACAGGCTTGGCACGTTCCACATTTGCTCCAACTTCCCGCAACAGGAAGCCCTAAGAGTGATCAGGGAGTTTGTTCAAGCAGATGATACTTATACCAACTCCACCTTCATTCTTCAATGTTTGGAGCTTGTTCTCGGCGAGAACTTTTTTGAATTTGATGGCTGTTTCTTCCAACAAGCTAAGGGAGTCAGTATGGGAGCAGCATGCGCCCCAAGTGTAGCATATTTATACATGGGACGCTTCGAGGATATTAACATCTATAATGAACTGGCTCCCTTTAGTGAGAACATCTGCCACTGGTCACGCTTCATAGATGATATTTTTTTCATCTGGAAGGGTGACCAGGAGACTTTGGATGAGTTCATTCTGTGGATTAATGCGGCTGATCCTAATTTGAAATTCACCGCACACATAAGTAACAACAAGCTGGAATTTCTTGATGTGTGGATAGAACACCTTGATTCTCAGTTAGCGGTATCCTTATTCACCAAACCCACGGCAAGGAATACCCTCCTGCACTACAGTAGTTTCCATCCTAGATGCCAGAGGGACGGCATCCCGTTTAGTCAATTTTTACGTCTCCGTAGAAATTGTACTTCCATCAAGAATTATATGAAAAACGCTGAGGTGCTGAAAGAAAAGCTTATTAAGAGGGGATACCCCAATAAGCTTATAAAAGATGCTCTTAAGAGGGCAAGGTATTATAACCGTGAGACCATGTTCCAATCTAGACACAAGGAACAGACAGACCGATTGGTCTGTGTTACCAAACACTCCAACTTTGACCATAAAATTCGCCAAACAATCAACTCTCAATGGCACCTTCTTAATCTGGGCCAATCCGGACAACCCATACCTAAGCCCCTCTTTGCGTTTAAAAGAAACAAAAATCTCAGAAATATCTTGGTGAGGGCCAAAGGACCAGAAAAAATCAATCCTTTGCAAAAGTCTATCACGGGGAATGAGCCCATCAATGGCAACCACAAATGTGGAACGTGCCAAGCCTGTTCCAATGCCATTGTCAATGACCGCACAGTGGCTCTCAAAGAAATGACGAACTGCCGTTCGTCAAATATCGTTTGCATCATCCTGTGCCCGTGCGGATTGGCATACGTGGGGGAAACCGGAAGAGAGGGCAGAATACGCATCGGTGAGCACAAATCTAACATCAGATTATCCAAACGTGCGGCACCTTTGGACCACTGGACCGAGGCCCACCATACTGAAAAGGACCTAAGATGGTCCATACTGGAAAAAGTCCATACCCAATTGGGCACTGATCCTAACATTACAAGCAAAAAAAGAGAAGTATTCTGGATATATACTCTCAACACTAAAGAGAAGGGACTCAACGAGAGTCTCCCTTGGGAGAATACTATTACCTGAGTCCCGTTCTCCTACTAGAATGCGCTCCTTCTGCTATTTGGAGAACATTTCCAGGATCCAGACTTGCTGTGTATATGGTCCTTCAGTGCTCGAGTTTGATATCATTTTTATGTATGTTTCAGTTTATTCAGGGTCCTTCCATTGGGAATGCCCCGTTTTTTCTTCCTATCGACAGTTTTCTATTCATTCACATTTTTAGTGTGTTTTATCTGGCCCCTCGGGCCCCCTTGATCACCTGAATACGGCTGCATTTAACCGCCGTAGGCCTCATGTGTTGCCGCTTGACGTCGTTACTAGGCACTATGGCCCACTCCTGTTCTGACACCTGCGTCCGCACGTTTGCGTACCGACGCAGCCTTTATTAACCGGCCTCTCAAACCATGGCCGCCAAACGCATCCGGCTATCGGCCGATCATCTGCCGGCGGAGCTCTGGCCGCCCTCCTTCGCTACGGAGGCGAGTACACCGGAGCCATTCTCTAATAGATAGGCGAGTCCCCTGAACCCCCAAAACAACGGTTTCCATTCTTTCTCTGTCCCGGTGTTTCATGTAGTTATGTATGGACGCGTCTCCTTCTATTTTTACTATTTAGACGCTGCAATATCCGGATTGCGGAGACGTCCTCATCCGCTCGTCCTAACTTGGAGTCATATTTTGAATAGGAAGGTGAGTTCTTTGAGCACCTGAGTCTAAGAGGCCCACTGTTTCTTCCCCGCGCGGCCCTAACAGCTACGTGCAAACTTGTCCTCTTCTATCTCTTTCATTTAGACGCTGGAATATTTGGACGGTGCGGAACCCCTTTTCTATGTGTATAAATTTGCACTGTTTCTCCATTGCATTATTTGAGCCGCCTACCGGCGTATCTATTCAGACCCTTGACCTACGGGACCACCAGGCTTTATCGCCTTTCAATCAGTGATTTCGTTTTTCATTCGACCAATAATCTGATTGCCTTACCGCCGTGCAGCTCTGAGTGGTAAGCCCCATGCCCGTTGTTCTGGAGATCCATCGTCATTTTCCAATTATATGCGTTAGGACATTCCACTATAAAAGTTTGTGTTTATTTTTCAGAATTCAGGTCGACTCCGGGACCCGTTCTTTCTCTATTTCCTTTGAATTACTGCTGCCGCCTTGCTGCACACTTTTTCTTGTTGAATTTCAGGTAGTGTATCTTTTGGCCTGCCTGTTTCTAATCTTTCTCTATTTCTTTTTATTGTGATTATTTTTTCTCATGTGTATCGGTTTTCGTTCTTGTTCGTTTCCATGATTCAGGGGTCACTATCACGCTTTATACGCACTTTGTATCTTTCTTTGATGCACCCTTCTGTTTATCACTAAATGTTCACTGTTGGGCCATACTTGTTTATGTTCCACCTCTCAGTGCACTAGGTGTTTGGACCATCTCTTCTTATCCTTTTTCTTAGTTTTTCTGCGTTCTCCTTTTTCTTGTGCACTAAGTACCCATTTAATTTTGAAAGAATTTTTTCTTACCCTGAAGCTGTGCCTTCTGACCAAAAACCTTTCGGACCACCATAGATTGATATTTCAATCTATCGTACCTTAATTCTAGTCTCTGCAATTAGATATATCCCTTGGACTACTATGTTTTCTATTTATTTCAGGCACGCCCCTTGGCTATTGTTCCTTTGATATTTACGCCCTGAGGAAGGTGAGACCCAGACCTGGGTCGAACACCGAAACGCGCGTCGGCGTTTAAAGATATTCGTGGACCCCCACTGTCCATTATCTTCCTTTAATCTCCCTGAGATTTATTATTGAAACATCGATTTGAAATATATGTATGATTTGACTATATAATGTGGATATTCTATTCATTATCTACTATATCCAATGTTTATGCTGTTCTTCCCAAAAAATATTCTGTACCCCTGTATGAACAAATATTGATGTTTATCACTTGTATGAGGGGAATTGGTCCACCTGTTTCTCTATTTGTCAACAATGCATTGTTGGATCCTTGAGTTCCAGGACGTAAAAGTATGTGTGGGTATGAATTTGGATGTTTGAATGATTGAGTGTGTGGTGTGGGATGTGCCTTATTTTTATCATGCCTTTACCTAATAATTTAACTTTTATATGAATTAAAAATAATAAATATTTTGATATGAATTGATATTTCCATATTGGTGTGTTCTTGTTAGCAGGCCAGAATTTCAGATGATTGTATAATTGTGACGTACTGCACATTATTATTTAAAACAGGTAGAGAATGTCTCTTTTAGAGTAGTATTACTGTTCAGTGGCTAGGTTATTTACTTGGCTGGCATAATCATCCTTGCTGTTCTCAGTTCCCTAACCATTCTATATATATCCACATGCTCTTTTGTTCATCTCGCCCTTTAGCCCCCTTGGCAGTAGTCTTGCAGAAAATGATAAGCACAGTGTAAAATGCTTCTTCCCAAAGCAGGGAACTCCAGATATCACTATGTTTGTCACACATGCAAATACAAATTCAAAGTTATACCTCCAGCTTTCTACAATCCCAGTCATTGCGGACTGGCTTTGGATAGATTGATTAGTGATCTATCAACATACTCTGCTTCCAATGATACCATGTGTAGTTGAGGGAAAGCATCAAGCCCCAATCATAATGTTCTTCTATGTTCTCAGATGAGAACAACCATGGTTTTCCGTATTGCCGTACATGTTGATCTGTTCTTTTCAGAAGCTCTTTAACAGGCAGCCTTACTCTGTCAACAAGAGGGTCATCCTCTACATCCCAGTTCCAATTCTGTCATTTTAGCAATTTTGCCCTCTTAGACTTTGGCTACTTACAGCTTCAGACTTCAAAAAGCATGTATGCCCATTCTGAAATGAAGTATGTTACCCCACAACCACAGCTGGTTGTGCAGCTTAAGTGTTTTGTGCCTTGGTGCAAATCTCTCATTGTGGACTCTTTTAAACCATTGGTCCAATACATTGTATGTTTTTTTTCTGTCACTACAAAAGTAAATCTTGGCTAATTCATCCAGATTACTTACAGAGTGCCCAATTCTGATCTGTATTTACAATTCCAGTCATAAAGCCTTTATGGAAGAGTTGAAGAGGTTTATACCACCTAGAATCACCCTAGCACCCACTTCGGATCTAAATGCAGTGTAAAGGAGTAAAGGCCTTACCATTTAAACTATTACATTCTTGCTTCCTGCAGAACCACACATAGAAGGTGGTGTTCCTAGTGGCATTAAGTTTGTTACATAGGTAGTGAACTCCTAGCGATGTCTATGTATGAAAGAATCTTTAAGTTACACTAAGACAGGCACCCTATTGTTGTCCAGATAAGATCCTCAGTCTCTCTTCCCCGGCTAAGGACTGAGGTTATTACCCATTTACGTGACATGGTATTCAGTCTAGGCTTCGCTAGTGAGTACAAGTCTTAAAAGTTCCACAAGGATTTTTTAAAAGTCAAAGTATCTCAGTGGTGTAGGCTGAAGTTCCTCCAGGGCCCTGACAGCCCGGTAATCAGTTGTACCTGCTTCCGCTAGAGTTTTGATACAAAACACAGGCACTTGTCAGCATCACGATGCTGAGCAGAAGTCTATATCCTGCGGGTGAAGCGGCAGGCATCCACAGTGCTCCTCCGGTCGGTCAATAAGTCTGCCTGAGTCCGGTGACAGCTCAGGTGCTTATTTGGGTTGTTGAGTCGATGCTCTGCTTCCACGGACCATATCCTGCTACGATTAAGTGTTGCACGCTGCTCAAGAGCAACACCCCTCTATCGTCACCTCAGCCCCCACCTTGGCATGTGGCGGTCGCACGCAACGGCACACAGGGAGACAGTCCTTATTCTCACAGTGACCCCCACCTGGCATATAGGATTGCGAACAGTGGCGTACAAGGGGACGGCCCTTCACTTTCCCAATACTGCACAGGGTGATGGCAGGTCCCAATACTGCACAAGGTGATAGCCCTCTTCAATTGCAACTCTGCACCACAGCAGTGGCTCCTACTCTTCACTATGGCCTCCACCTGGCATACAGGGGTTGCAAACAATGGCACACAGCCTTTCTGGGTAACAACACTGCACAGGGTGATGGCCGTCTTCAGCCACAGTGATGCCCCAGGACGATGACTCTTTCTTTTCACCGCCCCCCTCCCCCGCCCACCAGGCATACAGGGTCGCAAATAGGGGCACATGGGCAGACAGCCTGATCGAGGCAGCGTCCCTAAGTGGACTAGAAACTCACACTCAAGTCCAGACAGGAGCAACAAGACAGGATCACCACTGGACCTCACTCCCTCTAGGCACTCACCTTCTCCTCACAGGGTCTTCTTATCTCGGCTGGCAGGCAGAGGGTGGTGCTTTAGGCGCCAAGGCAAGTGGTCTTGATTATCTTGGATGATGTCCCCTCACCTAGCAGGGAGACTAGCAGACCTGGGTTCCTAGTGCTGGTCACAACAGGCAGAAGTGTGCAGCAACAGTTTTGCAATTTTGGGAGGCTCCATTTTCTCTTTTTGTAATCCGTTTCTAGAGACCGATTTGATTTAGTGTCCTAGTCTTTGAAGTTTGAGTTGTGGGGGTTGCCCATCTTTAAGTATTCTGCCCTTTCCTTTGTCCAGTAAGCAGTCTAGCAAAGTAGGAGCAACTCCATCTTAGTAGCTCACGGGTGAGTTAAGCAAACAGCAGCAGAACTTTATCTGAGTGGGCCAGCATGCCTCACTCCAGTGACACAGGTAAAAAGGCCTGTTCACTCTACTGATCAATATTACAAAAATGGTTTGCTGCGACCACTGCACTTGTGCTATGTGACTCAGAGGAGAAGAAGACAGGAAAACAGGGACTCTTTGATATGCTCAAAGGTTTATTCGGTTGGTATGTCAAACAATAAAGTTATCCTAGGGTGATTTAATCTCTCTTCCGTCAGAGAGTATAGTTCCTGGTTCTCCTGGACTCGACGTGTCGGGAAGAACAACCTCGCAGGCGGGCTTTCGGTCCTTGCCTCGGTTTACAGGAACCCCAGAAAGAAAAGAAAAGGCTATTTAGATTAGATTAGATTAGATTATAATACTTGTAAAGCGCATGGCTGCCTCGGCAATGAGGCGTCCCAGCGCTGAAGCAAAACTGAGTGGGGAACAAGCAAGAGATTAGGGTTGAGAGAAAAGCCAGGTCTTCACAAGCCGTCTGAAGGCCTGGTGATCAGAGCTGCTGCGGATATGAAGAGGGAGAGAATTCCATAGGGCGGGGGCCAGTCGCCTGAAAGAGCGCCCACCAGATCTGGTCCTTCGTATGCGTGGGATTCGTGCAAGAATCTGGTTTGCCGAGCGCAACACTCGCGATGAAGGGCGCACAGGTCGCTCAGGATATCTGGGCCGATGCCTGTCAAAATCTTGTGCATGATGCAGAGCGCCTTAAAGCGCACTCGATGTTCAAGGGGCAGCCAGTGCAGGCGATGGAGGAGGTTGGAAACATGGCTGTATTTGGGGAGGGCAAAAATGGCCCGTGCT
Source organism: Calotriton arnoldi (assembly GCA_963921515.1). Taxonomy (NCBI): domain Eukaryota; kingdom Metazoa; phylum Chordata; class Amphibia; order Caudata; family Salamandridae; genus Calotriton; species Calotriton arnoldi. Next base: position 336,360 of record CAWUFW010000037.1, on the reverse strand, counting down.
GCAGCATTCTGGACCCGCTGTAGTCGGTTCAGCACGGATTTATTGGAGCCCAGAAGGAGCACATTGCAGTAGTCCAATCGGGCCAGTATAGAGGCTTGGATGATCAACTGACGCGTTTGGGCGTCAAATAGACCAAGTATCGGTTTAAGGCCACGCAGTAGCCCAAAACATTTCCCGGCCACTGATTTGGCATGCGTCTCAAAGCTGAGATCCTTATCAAGCATAAAACCCAGATTTCTCACTGCAGATTTGGGGGCTGGAGGAGCTCCAAGGGCCGGAGGCCACCAATCATTATTCCAGTGATTAGAGTCTTTGCCAACCAGAAGAATCTCAGATTTCGCAGAGTTCAGCTGCAGGAAGTTAGCTGTAATCCACTCTGCGATGGCAACTATATTTTCTTTAAATTTCGCTCTGTCCTGGCTGGGGTTGTTAGACAGGGCGAACACCAGTTGGGTGTCATCTGCGTACGACACTACGGAGATTCCTCCCGCTTTAGCCAACCGTGCCAATGGGCTCATGTATATATTAAAAAGCGTGGGGCTCAGTGCCGAGCCCTGGGGAACCCCACAGCGAAGAGGGTGAACACGGGAAGCAAAAGGTGGAGCTATCACTTGGAAGGTCCGGTCAGCCAGAAAGGAAGAGAACCATGATAAGGCTTTATTGCCGATCCCTATCTCCTCCAAACGGTGGAGCAGAATTTCGTGGGAGATCGTGTCAAACGCCGCACTCAGATCCAGCAGAACCAAGACAGAGGTTCTGCAGGCATCCAAGGCAGATCTTAATTGCTCAACAACCGTCAACAGTGCAGACTCGGTACTGTATCGTGGTCGGAAACCATTCTGGGAGCTATCAAGTAGGTGATTAGCTTCCAGAAAGTAAGTTAGCGTTGAATTTACATGAGCTTCCAGGATTTTGGAAAGAAATGGAAGCAATGAAATTGGACGATAGTTTTCTGGCTTAGAGGAGTCCAGTATTGGTTTCTTAAGTAGAGGAACTACTTTTGCATGCTTCCAAGATTTTGGGACCACCGCCAAAGCAAGGGATAGATTGAGCAACTCCAGACACTCAGGTAGGAGGCCCTGTTGAACTTTCCTGAAGGCGTCCGGTCTTAAGGGGTCGTCTGGAGATCCTGATTTAATTGTGGCTACTAGTCTCTCCAAGTCTTTAAGAAAGATCGTGGGTAGTGATGTGAGAGGGACGATCTCAGGACCCATGTGCGTATTCCTCTCGGTGATGCTGGGAATTGCACCATGGTCGAAATTATGATAGATACCTTCGACCTTCTCCAGGAAGAAGTTCGCCAGCTCTTCACATTGTTGGTTAGAGGATATAATACTGCCTGATGCCGAGGGAGAAGTGATCAAGTCCTTTAAAAGAGAAAATATAGTTTTACTGCGATTAGTACTTGTAGTGATCAGGCAGGAAAAGTGGGCTGCCCTAGTTTTGCGCACTAATTTATGGTAGGATTTAATGGCTGACCTGTATTGTGATTTAGCCTGGGGGGCATATGATCGCCTCCAAGTTCTTTCCAGGACCTTGCAGTTCTTCCTGGCTAGGTTCAAGTCCTCGTTGAACCAGGCATTAGCCCGAGCACCTTTAGTGTGCGTGAGTTTAAAAGGAATACAGGTGTCCAGTGCTTGAGTTACCCACCTATGAAAGAGCGCATCAGCCTCTTCCATATTGATGGCTTTATCTAGCGGCTTTGTGCTCAAGGCTGTGAGAAAAGACTCCTGGTCAAATTTATGCCAAGGCAGTTTCAGTGACGGATGCTGGTTCGGCTGGGACTTTGTGTCAGGTAGCGTAATCAGCATTGAGATGAGGAAGTGATCTGTCAAGATCATGGGGAGAGGTACTAAGACTTCCGGTGACTCAAGGTTAGAAAAGATGGGGTCAAGAAGATGTCCGGCGTTATGCGTAGCGCCGGAGACCAGTTGAGTCAGTTGACAGGCTGCCAAGTCCCCTAAGAAACTAAGAATGTCCGGTGATTCTAGCAACTCTAAGTGAAGGTTCAGGTCACCGATAATATTGAAATTGGCAGTCTGGAGAGCTAGTACTGTAATTGTATTCACCAGGGCCTCTCGGAAGATTTTAGATGGACCAGGTGGGCGATAGATAAGGAGGCCAGAGAAAGTGAAGTTTGCACTCAATGAGATTTTGAAGAGCGCACTTTCACAGTCCGGTAGGTCTTGGGGGATCAAGCTACAGGAGTGAGCAGATTTATAGATGATCGCAATGCCACCCCCTTTCCCCCCTGATCTATTTAGACTGCATATGGCATATCCTGAGGGGAGGGCGTGTGCCGGTATAGCCACAGAGGTCTCGGAAAGCCAAGTTTCCGTTAGAAAAAGAACCTCAGGTGATCGATCCAGGAGGAGGTCGAATACCTCAGCGTGGTGTTTAGACAGGGATCGGCAGTTGATACTTAAGATAGTATGTCACGGTCCTAAGACCTGAGTGTATGGAGTGCCCAAGAGGATTCAACCTAAAGGTACAATATCCACAAGAGGTCAGGCAATCATCTGGGGCCCAGCTATGAGTCCCACAAGCACCCACTCTATGTAAGGCAGATAAAGCTTCACGGGAGTAGGCTAATCTTTGTGGCTTAAGAGAGACAGCATCCCTAACTCCTGGCGCCGTGTTAGGGAACAGTTGAGGCGCTCAAAGGCATCCAGGAGAGGGGAGTGAAGGAACACACACACCCGACCGACACCAGTGACGCTGTGCTACAGTAACAGCAGAGTTGCAGGGGAGAGGCTGTCTATAGGGATCTAACAGGCTGGTCGTCCCTTCCACCCGACTTCCCTTGTCCCACGCGGCCCCCAGGTGGTCCCGTACCTTGTAAGCCACGACCCTCCTGGGCCGTGGCCGGCTTCAACGTGGTGCCGGATCGGGTCCGGCTCCCTCTTTCCTCGTCACCGGTGGGCTCGCCTCGGTCTCCTTGACTCCGGGGTCCCGCTCGGTTCCACCTCCAACTCGGCTCCTGCCTCGGGGATATCCGGAGTCCTCCAAGTCCTGGACTCACAAGGAAGGTTCGAGCACCGGTTCAGGCTTCTCCTCTCCAGGCAAACGGCTCCAGAACGCGAACGCCAGCTCCTCCGTCTCGTCCCGTTTTGAACACTCCTCGCCAGCTGACCAAACCACGTGATCGGGCCGGGAGGCCGGGAAAGCGAGCCCTAAAGGGACAGCGGCCGTCGTACGAAGGGGCCTGAAAACAGAGGCGGGAAGAGGGTGACAGGTAAGGCGGCATCTCGTCCGTTGTGAAAGGCCAGGAGGGAGAGTCAGCAGGTGGCACCTCGCCACATGCTACTTAACTCCTTGTAAGGGCAGGAGCCCTTTACCATTACCGGGGTAATTCTTTGTGCGCTACCCCCAGTCTAACAAGACTGCAATCTGGAGACAGCCCTATGTCATGGTGCACACGCATGATCCGTGTTCGCCCATGATGAAAAATCAGTACCAAGGATCCAGATATCGTTGAAGCTGGGGCACTAGGGCAGGGGTGCGAGTTCATCACCATACAGGGTACTGTTCCGTCCCAATACTTATGTTAGTCCAAAACACAGGCTTCAAGTTACTGAATGAGCAACATGTAGCTTGTAAACAGGGAAATGCAAAAAGAACAATTGATGGACAGAAAGCAGAACAATGTCATACATTCACCTCAGTACAGAGATCTGGGCCTAAATCCATTGTTTTTTTGCTCCCCATGCCATTCCAGTTTGAACCCAGCCATATGCAAATCAGTCTTGACCCTGCGCCCAACGGGAACAGTCAAGCCCGAACTGCCATGCAAGGTCCTCCCTGGACTGGAAACAAGCATCCTAGGACCGGTTTCGGGGTTTCACCCCTAATCAGCCAGGATAGCTTGACTCCAGTGGCATGGGGAGCACGGGACCCACGTCTGGGCATACCCGTCCCACTCGGGGTGACAAATGCAAAAAGAACAATTGATGGACAGAATGCAGAACAATGTCATACATTCACCCCAATACAGAGATCTGGGCTTAAATCCATCGTTTTTTTGCTTCCCATGCCATTTCAGTTTGAACCCAGCCATATGCAAATCATTCTTGACCCTGCGCCCAACGGGAACAGTCCAGCCCGAACTGCCATGCAAGGACCTCCCTGGACTGGAAACAAGCATCCTAGAACCGGTTTCGGGGTTTTACCCCTCATCAGCCTCATCAGCTTGACTCCAGTGGCATGGAGAGCACAGGACCCACGTCTGGGCATACCCGTCCCACTCGGGGTGACAAATGCAAAAAGAAAATTGATGGGCAGAATGCAGAACAATGTCATACATTCACCCCAGTACCCTGAAACCGGTCCTAGGATGCTTGTTTCCGGTCCAGTTCGGGCTGGACTGTGCCCATGAGGCACATGGTCAAGACTGATTTGCATATGGCCAGGTCTAAACTGGGGTGGCATGGTGAGCAAAAGAATGATGGATTTAACCCAGATCTCTTGACTGGGGGTGAATGTTTTGAATTGTTCTGCATTCCGTCCATCAATTGTGTGTCTTTTGCTTGTAAACAGGGAGCCATAACGGATTTTTTGGCTAGTATACCATTAGTTGACATCTGCTAAGCAACAAAATGAGCATCTCTTCACATATTCACAAAACACTACTGTTTTGATATACAGGCCTGGAAAGAAGCACAAGTTGAAAAAGGAATCCTTAATAAAGCTTTTTCACACTACCCCCACTTTCTGCAACCCACTGCTTTAACAGGATGAAAGGTGCAGCAATAGTCTCTGCACACTGTTATCTACACGCTGCAATGGAAACATTTGTCACCTGTGACAATCCAGTTTTTAATGTTGTTGATTTACATTAAATCCTGATGCTATAATGAATAATTCACTGTTACATATCATGCATTAAACATTCCAAAATCTACGAAGGAAACTGTGCCCTGGAAGAATATGGATTTAGGAACATGAACAAGTCATTCGCTGCAAGAAACCAAAAGAAAGACTTTGAAAAAAACAAAGCATAGTATTTCCAACCTATACTTGATTGCTAGAGAGTGCACAGCAGGTGAATCTACAACAATGCAAGCGCAAACAATTCGGTATTCACAACTTGTCCTTGTCTCTTTTAGCTCCATACTAGGAAATTGTGTTTTAAAAACAAAATGGTCTTGCATGAGTTTGAGGATATTTCCTCTTTGTTACACAAGAACGGGGCTCTGAGATAGAGCTTAGAGCTATGCCAGAAGATATTTTAGGTTGCATTATTATTCTGTTGTTTACTGTTGTGTGCCTGTATATGTTGTCTGTATTGATCACCTGTATTAGTCTGTGGTGTTTCATGTGTAGTCTGTTTTTCCCTTTGCATTTTTTAATGTAAACAAAAAAAAAAGAAAGGATTGTTGAATGAGTAAAAACATGAAACTTGGCATTGTGCGTTTTATGCTCATATATTGTAAAATTGGCTGGCTCATCTGCTTGAATTTCTGTGCGTTTTTGTATCTTGGGTTTAGTTACGACGTTTTGTTTTCATGAAGAAATGTGCAGTGTAAAACCTATACTTGCGATTTAAAATAAGCCTGAGGTTTGTGAAACTCAACATCCAGACATCATATGGATGCATACATCAAAAGTGGAAATTTGTACTAGGTTAGTGATACAGACACCTTATGTTTCATCCTGTAGCGTGCGCAGAGAAATGGATGGTGACCTTGAAACCATGCAACAAACTATAGAAGACTTGGAAGTAGCCAGTGATCCATTATATTTACCTGATCCTGACCCTACCAAACTTCCTGTCAATCGTAATTTAACAAGGAAAGCTGGCTATCTGAATACTCGCAAGTAAGTGAGAGTGGCACTTGTCTCTGCTGATTTGATGAGTTCAGAACTTTACCATACATGTGAAAGTACTTTTATCATTGTATTATGTTGTAATCGTAATCCTGACACGCAGTCAGAACAATCTGGGGCAGTCTTCGCTTTGGTTAATCTTCTACACGTTTAGGTAGTTCTCCATGTAATTCCTGACCAGGAGCATAGGTCCTTTTCCTGGTCAGCTCTCAAGATCTTCACCCCTCCCATCTTTATTGGTGGAACTCAATTTACAGACCACAGTTAATCCCATATTCTGAGAAGAAAGTGTCCAGAATATTGATACAGTAGCTTAACACAGAGCACACTACAGGGCATCACACACTCCTCCCTCCTTACAGTGGAGATTACACATCATTTATTTATTTTACTTATGATGCACAAGAATTGTGTGCAAAATGAATGGCCTCAGATTGGTCTTTAAATTGACACCCCGGAGGACATTCTTTATGTTATGTTCAATAAGGAGAGAGCACGGTAGAAAATTCAAAAAAGCTCTTTTCTTTATTATTTTTCAGTAAGACTGGACTAGTGTCGTCGTCATGGGAGAGGCAGTACTACTTCACCCAGGGAGGAAACCTGATGAGCCAGGCAAGAGGTGATGTGGCAGGAGGACTTGTCATGGATATCGACAACTGCTCAGTGATGGCTGTGGATAGCGAAGATCGACGATACTGCTTTCAAATTACATCCTTCGATGGCAAAAAGTTTGTATTGAACTTTATTTTTGCTACTGCCTTTCAGCGAGTGCTTTATGTACTGGCAACATCAGTAGTAAACATCAGACCTTCTTTCAATTAAAAAGTATGCCGTTGACACATGTTGGACTGTTTATTTTTAAATATTTTAACCTGCTGCTAGCTATAAAACCATTGCTTTGTAAAGTGGCCCAAAGAGAATATATCCTGACTGCTATTCTTTAAACTTGGAACATTAAGAACGGATAATAATTCATGTATTTCTTAGCTGTCCTTTCATACTATGTCATGGTGGCTCCCTTGCTGTTCTCATCTTCTAAATACATAGTGACCCTTACACAACAGTCACAAATTATTTATGAATTTATTGCACAGTGTAACACTTTAATGCCGATGTTAGTTGCGCTATAAAAATTAGAATTTTGATCAAAATGTATATGTGACATGATTGTGCTTTGTTTTCAGGTCTGTTATTTTACAGGCAGAAAGCAAAAAGGACAGTCAAGAGGTAAGCTTGTGTACATACAATTTGCTTTCCTTTTACTGCTTTGCCTTTTCTCAAAGTTATCTGCAGTAACATCAACATGCTCTGGCTACATTTTGAAATGTGCAGTTTGGTAGATAGTGGATAGTCCAGTTTGATAGATTGTGAATAGTCCAGTTTGTTTTTTTGAAATATATTTTTATTAGCATTTATCCATGTGTTCAGACATATAGTAATCAATACAAATACAGAAGCCCGGCGAAGAGGCAGGTCTTGTCGCCTATCACATACACTATAAAGATAACATTACCAGTAAGGTCCAACAAAACAAGACATGTCTGCAAGCATAACATTCCTCATCAATACAGTACTACTGAATTGTGCATGGCTCAGCGGGTGTCGGTATTTGTATAGTAATCAAAATATCGATGAGCTCCAATCCCGTGGGGGCTGTGAGCATTCAGTTCGTCTAATGTGTTTCAGTGTTTCATTCCGGTTGCCCATAGGCATGTCATTGCTGTCTACAGTACCTTCTACTGTAACAACTAATCAAATATGGTGAACACGACACATCATGTCAATTCAAAAAGAAAAAAAAAGGAGTCTTAATAAACAGCCTACAACAACGGCTAAATCCAACCCACCAGAGGTCTGCGCACCTGAGCTTGTGACTCCAGTTGAAAGCATCCAATCTAAAGTCGACAGGGGAAAAAACAAGACAACAAGGGGGGGAGGTGGGGCATGGGGGGGGGGGGGAAGGCCCCAATCTCGGCAGGGGAGAAAAAGGGTAAAAGAAAGGGGGAAGAAGAGGAACCAAATCTCGGTACCGAATGAAACATCGTTAGCTATCCCTCAGTCAGTGGACGAGGGGATCTAAGTTTGTTCCTGTTCGTGCCGTTGTTCCCACATTCTCACCATATCTGCCCAGGTTTCGGCCAGCGGCTTACGGCGTTTCGTGACCCTATCTTCTGTGAACAAGGCTTGTTCCTCCGCTCTGGCTCAGCTGGTGACGTCCGCCTCCCAGGCCCCCACTAGCGGGGTATGCTGTGACTTCCAACCAAAAGCTATCCGTCTCCTAGCTAGGAGAAGGGCCAGGTCCACAAACCTATAGCCCAGTTTTTGTGACTTGGGCCTCTGGAATAATCCAAGTAAACAAATCTCTGGGGAACACACCAGGGATCTAGAGAAGACCTTGTTCAGCATGTCCACAACAGTTGACCAGTAACCTACTAACTGGCTACAGGACCAAATCATATGGTCAAAATCCGCGTCCAAGTTTGAGCACCTAGCGCAGGCCTGATCGTCCCTGCAATATACCACGTTTAACCTATGCGGAGTAAGGTACGTTCTATGCACAACATTAAATTGTATTAATTTAAAAGCTGCATTTCGGGATACCTTTTGGCCCACCCAAGATCTTTTCCCACTCCTTCTCAGTCAATTGTCTATGCAGTGTCTTCTCCCAGCGTTCCCGCAAGCCAGACAGGGCTGGGGGCGTTAGTTCCCTTATTGCCAAGTATAACCATTTCACTAAGTGTCCCGCCGAACCCAACGTCAATAGCGCCTGTAGGACAGGATGAGTGCCTGGTTCATTCTCCGCTACACCCCACAGCTCAGTCATCGCCCTCCTAATTTTGTGGTAGTTTAAAAACTGTCCTGGTGGGAATTCATGTTGTTCTAAAAATTTGGTCAAGGGCAACAGTTCGCCCTCCCTGTAGCAGTCCCCAACAGTCTGTATACCCGCCTCCTCCCATCCCGCCAGTTGCCTGCCGGTAAGGGGTGGACCTCTTCCCGCCTGAGGGACACCAGTGAGTGGTATGCTGGGTGCATAGAGCAGCATGTCTTTGGAACGTGCGACACATCTATCCCAACAGGACACCGCCACGGAGAGCAAAGCCCCCATATTGGTAATTTTCAGACGACGATTAAGCAATCTAGGGAGCAAGGACTTGCCGAGAGCATCAAGGGTAAGGGATGCCGTGAACAGGTCTCTCCCATCCAACCACCTAGCAAGCCACTGGAGCTGGGCCGCCAGATAGTAACCCTCGAAATCCGGGACCCCCAGCCCCCCGTCCGCCAACGGGAGCCTCATGGTCTGCAGTGACACTCTATGCCGGCCGCCGTCCCACACGAGATCTCGCAGTATCCCATCGAGAGTCTGGAACCATTTCTTAGGTACCACCACCGGTAAATTGACAAAGTAATACAAAAGCCGCGGCAGTGCGACCATTTTGGACAGCGCTATCCTAGCCATGGCCGGAAGTTTAAGCGTCCGCCAGAAGGTCACATTTATCCGGAGTGATCTCAGGGCCCCCTAGGTTGCCATCCAACAGGTCTGATTGTGAGTGATAAATCTGTATCCCCAGGTATCGAAAGGAGACCGGTGTCCATTCTAGGCCAAGCGGGAAATCCCGGGGCCGCGGAAGCGCGGGCTGCAGCGGAAACACCGTAGTCTTCCGTCTGTTCACGCGCAGTCCAGAGAATTCCGCAAAGTCATCGAGTATGCGCATCGCAGTACCGATCCCGTTAAGGCCATCCCTCAGATAAATCAACACGTCATCCGCGTAAAGCGATATTATGTGTTCGGTCCCCAGGCCCCTCCCCAGGCCCCTCCCTTCCTGCCGGAACCGTACCGCCAATGGTTCCATCGCTAGTGCGAAAATCAGGGGGGACAGGGGGCAGCCCTGTCGAGTGCCTCTATGGATAAAGTATGGAGCCGATATGACATGGCCAGTACGCACACGGGCCTTAGGCTCTGTATATAAAAGATGAATCCACTTCCCCCACCCATCACCCAGCTGCATCTTACCCATTACTGCTAGCAAAAAGTCCCAGCGCAAGGAATCGAACGCCTTTTCTAAGTCTATTGCTACTACGACAGCATCAGGGAAGCGTCCCATGTCAGGGTGGAGCATAACGTGGTACAACCTCCGAAGGTTGCCGGACGTGGACTGTGCGGGGATAAAGCCGTTCTGGTCCTCGTGAACCAGACTCCTCATGTGAGGCAATAGTCTGTTCGCCAGAGCCTTACTCAGGAGCTTGAAATCCATATTCAACATGGATAATGGCCTAAACTCAAATGGGCATGTACGTTTTTGGTTTTAGGCAGAGGGACCACCAATGCCTCTCTAATTGTAGGAGGTAATTGTTGTTCCTGGAGTGCAGTGGCATACATCTGTTCCAACTTCGGTGCCAGAATATCCATAAAAGTAGCGTAAAACTCGGCCGGGAGGCCATCAGGACCCGGTGTTTTTCCTCTAGCCATGTCTCTAATCGCCACTCTAATTTCTCCCGCTTTAACTGGGAGCGCTAACGAGTCACCAATCTTGCGATCTAAACTTGGCAGTCTCAGGCCCTCAAGATAGGCTAGCAGGTCCTCCTCCAGAGTTGCCTCCGGCAACCCATACAGCGCCTCATAGTATATTCGGAACGCAGCATTAATAGCCGTTGGAGAGGACAGTACCCGGTCCTGACCGTCTGTTACGCTGGGAATGAGCGCACCCCTGCTTTCTGGCTTAATCAGCCAGGCCAGCAATCGCCCAGCCTTACCTCCCTCCCTATGTTGGCTTGATCGATAGGTTGTGCGGTCTAGTACACTCAGTCTGTCCCAGGTAGCATTGTAGAGGCTTTTAACGTCCGCCAGCTTACTCTGTGAACCAGATCCACCTGCAATCTCTCTATCCAGCGTCTGAATCTGTCTCTCTAATTCGTCCAGTTCCTGGGTCACTACTCGCCGGAGTCTCACCTTCTGTCCCATACAGTGTCCCCGCACCACCACTTTAAACGCCTCCCATTCTACTAACGGGGAGCTAGCCGTCCCCTGATTATCCACAAAATAATGCGTCAGCTCTGCGGACAGTAGCTGATGGAAACCAGCATCCTCCAATAGTCCCGGGTCTAGGCGCCACAAGGGGATAGGGGTCCTCTCGGGGTGGGCGTAAATCGCAGGAGCAAGGGACTATGATCCGACAGAGACCTACCCAGGTATTCAGCCCTCTTTAGCATATCCGACAATGCAGCCGAGCAAAGGAACATGTCCAACCTGGTGTGTAAATCATACAAGTACGAATAATAGGAATATTCCCTGCGTTGTATATTCTGCAATCTCCAGACATCCAACAAATCCCAGCTCGTTGCCCAGGTCCTGAGGCCCTTCGCCGTATTGGCGGCTAGAGTTCCCTTCAGTGGAGGAGTCGATCTATCCTGCCCCACATCCCACACACAATTGAAGTCTCCTCCCATCACCAAATTCCCATTGGAGATTCCGGCCATTATACCAGATAAACGGTCAAAAGGGGAGTTGGTCCCGGTTCGGTGCATACACACAACATACCGTCAGCTCCTTCCCATTCAACATGCCTGAGATTATCACAAACCTCCCTTCTGTGTCAATTATTTTCCGAGTGAGGGAAAATGGAACCCTGGGCGAATCCATATTAGCACGCCCTCGCAAAGGCTGAATATGTGGTTGCAAACAGCTACCCCCTCCACCTGCGTCGAAGCCTAGTGACCTCCACGTCGGTGAGGTGTGTCTCTTGAAGGAGGACCACATGGGCACTCCCTACGCCTGATGTAATTCTGGATCTTATAGCGCTTCAGGGAGGAACCCATACCCCTGATATTCCACGTTAGGAATCTATATTCCTCAACGCGTTCAGCACTACTAGCCATCCGTATACCTAGACACCCCCGCCTCCCCCTCCCATCCATCTGCAAAAGCGCGCTAGACCCTCTGGTGTATAACAACAAACCCAACCATAAAACTCCCCAACCCACGAGCGGTCTGACAACCGTCAGCTGCCCAAACTCACAGCAGTACTGCATAACAATTACCCACAACAGGCAATTAAGGCTCCCGGCCACAAGCGCCAGTGCCAACAGGGGGGTGCGTCCTCCTCAGTCGAAGTATGCAACAGTTTAAGAAGCAGGCAGACAGCACAGCCTGATGGGCCGTTCCAACCCACGCCCATCCTCGCCCAACCAGAAGCCCACCCAACCATTCCCCAACATCAGACTACCCAAGGGGATAGGGAGAAAAACATAGCACCAATCACACTAGATCATCTGCCGTTTGCGGTGTTACCACCGGCATGGAGCCACTATCGATTCGGGAACCATCCGAGCCGGAGTTCTCAGTCCCATCTTTCGACTCCGAGTCCCTTTTCATGGGTGAATAGTCCAGTTTGTGACTAAAAACATGCATTAGTTACCCTTTGCAAAACCAATGAAAATTATTAAACCGATATTTAAAACAACTAAAGGTAAATAATACTGTGAATTACAGGTTTCCAATAAAGGCGAGTAGCAAATAGTGCAACTCATGGCAAGCATACAATTCTTCTCACTAAATTAAATCATTTACTTTATTGTCAAGTTCTTTCATTTGGAAGATCTGTGCTAGGCAATGGATTTTATAAGAAGACATGCTACATAAGTTTGGTTTATTATTTTAATGTTTTTAAGCTTTGCCCAGATTCATAATCTTCAGTACAGCCATGACTCTTTAGTGGGTCATTTGTCCTAGAAGGTATCAGTTTTCAGTTTCTCTTCAGTTCTCGCCTGCGACATCACCAACATTTTGTTAGCTTAAAGTGAGCTTTGTGTTTGCCAGTTGCTCACCATTGGCTTTATTGTCGCTCTCATGTGCTTGCTTATCATTTGTTACAGTGTGCTGACTTCACTTCTTTTTGTGTTTGGCTCTTCCCTAGATCACGGCCAAAGCACATGTGTCATTTCAAATTTCTTTTTTTAGGGAGCTACTTTTTGTTTTTGTTGAAGCAGTCCAAGAAACTGTGTGTCTTTTCAAGCTGTTTCATTCATGCTTCTCTCTTTCCCGCTCCCTCATATTGCCCTCTCACCTATATGCTTCTGGCCCCCACCCTCGCTCATGTTGCCCTCTCCTGCCCATGTGCTTTTGTGCCTTTCCCCTTGTTTGTCAGCATGCTTCTGCCCCACCCCCCGTTTGCCCTTGTGCTTCTTTGCCCCCCAGCTCGGCTCTCCTCCATGACATTCTTCTTCATTCATGTGCTTCTTCGCCATCCCCTTCCCACATCCTGCCCTCCTACACCACTGCACTGCATTGGTTTATAGGTGCGTGCATGTGTGTTTAACACGTGCATCTACAAAATGGCATGGCCCAGCAGCCACGTCATCATGATTATTAGTTTTGGCTTGAATAAAGTTATTATGACTCTTATTCATTGCTCTCGGGTAGCCTTTGTTCCGGGACGCTCCTCGACCAATCACTTACGCACTAACTCACATATTATTTGGCAGGTGAGAGACGAGAGGGATGCCGAAGAGGCTTCCTATCATGTCGTTTTGGGTTACCTCTTTCGGACCTTGGAGAGGATGGGAATAGGTCACGACTTTCTCACATTAATCAGGGGCATGTATTGTGACCCCACTGCATCAGTCACTTGTTGAGGTTTCTCCTTCTTGTATTTTGAAATCCATTGAGGCACTAGACATGGTTGCCCCATGCCCCTGTTTTTGTTTTTGTTGACACTGGAGCCTCTAGCAATTACAATTCGAGCTAATAATGACATTAAGGGTATTGTCACGTCAGCGGATGAGGTTAAGGCCTTCTACTATGCGGATGACATCTTCTTGAAGCAATCAAATCCTTCGCCTCGGCTGCTGCTTTGATTTCTCAACTGGATTCTTTTTCCCCGTTTTCGGGCTATAAAATAAATTGGGCGAAAATTTAGGCCCTGCCTTTATCACCCTCCACCAAGAGGGCCTCTCTGGATAGCCTGCCATTTAAATGGTTTCAGTCCTGTTTGAAATATATTGGTGTGTATATCAATTGGGGCATAAAAAACATGCTGCAAATCAATGTGCAACCCATCATGGATCATATGGAGCGCAATTTTAAAAGGTGGTCTGCCCTGAACCTATTTCTGTGGGTTAGGGTCCAGGTTATCAAGATGAATGTCCTCTAGTTATATTGCTCTCATGTCTGCGGAGCATACAGCACTCCATCTCTCGATTCATTTGGGGCTCAGAAAGACCCAGATTACTGGATGCTAAGCTCTACTTCACATCGGAAAAGGGTTGTTTACATCTTTCACATTTGGAGGGTTATTGGCTGGCACAGCAGCTGGCCCATGCTGTGTATTGGTTGCCTACTTCTAGGGCCACACCCTTATGGGAGGTGATGGAGCGTCCGATATTGCAGCCTTCTGGAGATCTTGCTGCCTATTTACACTTTGAGACCTTCAATAACTCCCCTCAGTAATCCGATCATTCACACTTCCCAGTTCATTTGGCAACAGGCTCATAGGCTGGTGCAAGTCCTGAGCCGTATTCACGCTAAAGCCCTATTGTGGTGCAATGTGGCCATTACAATCAGTGGGTTGGAAATTAACTGGTCTATCTGGATTACCCTTGGTATCCATCACATTGCCTCTTAATGGTTTTATCAAGTTGTTTCCAGACCCGAGTGGGAATTTGCAATTCCATCCTCCCAACACTGGATATACATTTGTCCCATGCCCTATCACATGTCCTGGGGTATGCACATATTGACCTCCCTAGCTCGCCCATTACTCAATATATCCATACCTGGAAAAACTTTTGGTGGGTACTATTTAAGGATTGTATTCCACAGTGCTAGACCCTTGTTTCTCTGTTCCCACATCTGAAGCATTGCGAGTCTGGTGGGGAATACGTCTTGATACACAATTCTTAGATGATGAGTGGGATGCTCTACTGGTGGATTATAATAAAGGATTACGGAGAAAAAGGAACAGTGACTCCTGTTAGTAATATTGCGTCGTAGCGCAAGTATAAGGTATGGGAAGAGTAAATTGCCTCTGTAATTGACATAAAGATACTGATGTGATATCCATGGATATGACATAATGTTGAAACTCAAATTGGTTAAAAAAAAATACAATAAAGAATTACTGGAAGCGCGCCTTAAGTATCGTTTTTTTAAGATCCTGCACAGCTGGCACTGGTCACCAGTAAGGTTGCACAATGCCCACCTTAATGTGGATTCACGCTGTTAGAAATGTGGCTTACCGGACTGCGATATAGCCCATATTTTATGGGAATGTGACCGACTGAAAACCTTCTGGTCGCAGGTTTGGGATCATATGAGAAGGGGCCTCAGGGTAGACAGACCTATGGCAGCTCGGCTAGTGCTCCTACATGATACTTCTGACCTCCATTCAGCGAACCAGCGTGTTAATAGATGGCTTTCCACCGCTTTAGGGGTTGCTAAATTGTTGATTCTGCCTCTTGGGAAGTCGACTCTAATACTCACTCTACAGACCTGGTTGGATAACATGTATGATATGGCATGCCTTGAGCACCTTATTTATAAGCTAAGTGACAAATTGCAGATATTTGATGTGGTTTTGGCCTTTTTTCTTAATGTTTGAAATGTCAAGCTCAACTATTCGTTGATGGTGTCTACGGTGAACACTTCATATTTCATATAGACCCCTATATTCCGTTCTCTGTCCCCTTCCTCTTGAGGATTCCCAGTCTTCGACCCCTATTATATTATATGTTGGCTTTTATTAAAAGAAGATGATGTGGACAGAAGGCCCTCTTATTTTATTTCCTCCCGTGTGGGTGTCAACCCCTACCATCTTTCCTCCCCACTGCGGGTGCGTGTTTTCTTGTCCTTTCCTTCCTTTTTGGTTGTGTTCTTCTTTTTTCCTCGTTTCAGTTATCAATTGGTAATTGCTTTAATGAAGATATGGATTACAGTTGGATTTTGGATTAGTATTTTACATTGTTGACTTTCTCGCCCTGCGTGGCGACTGGTCCGTGAATTTCTATTGTGCCACTCTTGTTACAGTAATGAGAAAAACTCAATAAAGAATTGAACTACCATGAGTATTTTTTATTACTTTTTTGTCACTACTTCATGCTGTACAGCAGCTGTTTTTTGATGCTGGACAGTATGAAGGAAAGACATTGGCAGAGCCAATAGGTCTCTAAAGCAAGACCTTTTGGCTCTGCCACTGCTTGTTTGTTTTAGGACAGAAGTACCGCTTAGCCTTATATTTCAATTACACTTATATTCTTTTCTGATCATTCCTTATGGTTTGAGAGAGCAACGAGACAAAGATTAAAATGCAAACCAAGACCAGTACAGTGTGAATATTGGAATCATTTATTTCAAGCATCACACACCACGCAAGGCATCTCTAGGAATGCCTACAGGACCAGCAGAGAAAATGCTCTGGATATTTGAACAAGATTTCTCTCTGCTCTTACATAGCTAAACCTCTTCATTTGTAGTTCAGAAAGAAAAACATAGAGGGCATCCTGTTCCAGCAGCCAAGACCGATCAGCCATTACTCACTGATTCCTATCTGTAGGGGTGGGCAGTCTATTTGAATACTCTGACAACCCAAGGAAACTGGTCTCTAGAAGAAAAAATATAAATATATTCCAACTCAGGGTGATATTTCTATTTCTGAAATCATTCTTTCAAGCAAAAAAAGATTATTCTCCAAGCAGACAATATAGTCACAATATATTAAATGAAAAAACAAGTGAGCACCAGGCACATAGAAGCTCAGACTTTCTAAAACTGGCTCTTACCAAGGAGTGTATACATTACATAATGGTCACCCACGCCTACAGACTTGAAAGTAACCATTATAGCAGGCATCTTCTAGAGCAGCATGAATGAGTGCTAAAAGACAAGGTCATCCACAAGGTCTTTAGTATGTAGAGGCCTTCAAACATTGACCTCTTCACCACAGGAGAAAGTGCTACTTTGCAAAGCTATGCCCCCTTTTTACCATAGCCTTGATCCCAAGAGAATGTAATTTTTATACACCTGTCAAGAACATTTCTTTATGATTTACAACCAATCTGTGTCCTGCTAAATTCAAAAGCCAAGATGATTCTCATTGCACTGAACTGGCCTTGTCAGTTGAGGTCCAGTGATGCCTTCTGACTAGTGATATATGTAATGTAAGGTGGATTTGTAGAGCGCTGCTTGTTTGTAGAGTGCTGCTTGTCACTCGTGAGGGTATTCAGGCGCTGAGTAGGTGAGAGTAGGCGTGTGGTGAGGCCAGGCCTCCGTACAGGCAGTCTCAATGGTCCTGCAAGAAGACTAATTGAAAAGTCAGGTCTTCAGTCTCTTACGAAATTCAAGAAGTGAGGAGGAGGCCCTGATGTGTTGGGAGAGGCCGTTCCAGGATTTGGTGGCTTGGTAAGAGAATGATCGACCTCCTGTTCTGCTTCTTTGGATGCGGATATGTGTGTGACTGAGAGTGAAGCTGACTGAAGTTATCTGGTGGGTTGGTGGAGGTGAAGCAGGTGATTGAGGTATGCAGGTCACGTGTTCTGTAGTGACTCGAATACATGTGTC
Source organism: Calotriton arnoldi (assembly GCA_963921515.1). Lineage (NCBI taxonomy): Eukaryota > Metazoa > Chordata > Amphibia > Caudata > Salamandridae > Calotriton > Calotriton arnoldi. The sequence continues at coordinate 318,986 of CAWUFW010000037.1, read as the reverse complement.
AGAAGTTTGAACTGGCAGTGATTTTGGATGGGGAGCCAGTGGAGCTCTCTGAGGAGTGGTGTGAGATCAGGACGGGTGGTCAAGGACAACTTTGGCGGCAGCTTTTTGGATGTTTTGAAGCCTATGAAGGAGATGGGTTGGGATGCCGGTGTAGAATGTGCTGCCGTAGGCCAATCTGCTTGTGATTAGCATCTGTGTGATGGTACATCTAGTGCCCAGTTGGAGCCACTTGAAGATTTTACGTAACATGCAGAGTATGTGGAAGCATGCAGAGGTGATACTGTTGACCTGGGACTTCATGGTGAGGTTGGTGTCCAGGATGAGACCTAGGTTCCTAGCGTGGTCGGTTGGGGTGGGTGTTGGTCCTAGTTTAGCAGGCCACCAGGTGGAGTCCAAAGTTGAGCTCTTATTCCTGAAGATCAGCACTTCAGTTTTGTGGGTGTTGAGCTTGAGGAGGTTCTCTTTCATTCAGTTGGCCATGCCGTTAATGCATTGTTTGAAGTTTGTCTTGGTGGTGACGGTGTCGCCTGAGAGGGAGAAAATGAGCTGGGTGTCGTCCGCACAGAAGATGATGTGCATTCCGTGGGATCTGATGATGTTAACCAGAGGAATCTTGCATATGTTGAAAAGTGTGGGGCTGAGTGATGATCCATGTGGGACTCCGCAGATGAGGTCCTTCGGTTCTGATGTGACAGGCGTGAGCCTGAATCGCTATGTTCTTCCAGAGAGGAAGGAAGCTATCAATTTGAGTGCTGATTCTTGTATTCCCGCTGTGTGTAGTGTGGCGAACAGTGTGTGGTGGAAGACGGTGTTGAAAACGGCAGAGAGGTCAAGGAGAATGATGGCTTTGCTCTGTCCACAGTCGAGGATGGTAGCGATGAGGACTGTTTCGGTGCTGTGGTTGTTTCAGAATCCTGATTGCGAGTTGTCCAGAAGTTTGTGGCATTCTAGGCGGTCAGAGAGTTGACTGTCCTGTCTGTACTCTAGGAGATGCTTTTTTACACGCTAGGGTTACTCTAGAGGATGTCAGGCAAGATCCCTCATTTCAAACTTCCATCGCTGTGCTTGACTACCTGGCTCTTGAGCACTTGCATTATAGACTCCTTAAGCTACCAGGCAACTACTTTAACATTCTAAATGAAGCAAAGAGCCCTTCCACATTATTTTTTTATTTTTTTTAAGTGGAGGAGTTTTTGCTTATGGGGTCTGGAGAGATGGGCAGTACAGAGAAATTGTTAGGAAGAAACCAAAATAACTTCACTTCCATACCAGTCTAAATCTAGTTTGTATGTTTCTTGCTTAAAGCACATTAAGCTACCATTATCACATTTCTTTGGCATCTTTTTCATGGTTTCTCTGATTAAAGGTATCCTAGAAGGTCTAATAGTTGTTTTCAGCCTGCAAGGAGCCCATACCCACCGTGGCAATTGAATTATAGTCCTTTTGCAGTGAACAAGTCCAGCATTTGATCAGATGCAGAAAGCAGGTCTATAGCATTGTCTTTGGAATGTTGCCTTCTTAGTGGCCATCACCTCATCTATAAAGCTACGTGAACTTCAGGCTCTTTGTACTCAGGAACCTTACAGACTTTGATATCACAACATGGCGTCTTTTATGAGTCATCCTTTTTTTACCCAAGTTAATTTTTGATCATAAACAGTAATGACCCTATATCCACAAGCGTTCAGTTACAGTTTCTTTTTTAATCAGATTTCTCTCACTTAGAGGTGCCTGCAAACATTATATTAAAAAAGGCTTTCACATGTTACCTAGATAAGACCAAACATATATGCCTGGCCTAACATTTAAAAAAAAAACTATTTAGCTATTCGTATATGGTTATCATTGTTAAAGCAAACCATGACCAGATAAGTATTTGTTGTATCATAAACTTTTTACCAGAAAGAACAGACCCGCTACAGAGGCCTTAGATCTCATTTGACCACTAAGAAAGTAACCATTGTTTCTAAGATGAGAACATCCTCTGTGACTAATATTTGTGGAGCTTCTAGTTCACACCTTTGCAAAACTATTTTTAATTGGAAGGGTTATGGGAGCACACTTCTTTTTAAAAAGGCTCCCTTGAGCCACTGAGCTGACAAGCTCTTGGAGATGCACCTGTGCGCTAGGGAGAGGTACAGAGACCTGAGAGGATTGTGGCAGCTTTCTCAGCAACCTCAGATGAATTTCGTTTTTTATCTCTACTGATGAAGGATAATATCCAGCAACACGTGTCTAGCGATTCACAGCACTAACCTGCACCAACTTTGGTGAAACACTTCAACAAAAATTAAAGTAAGCATTTGCATTTACCATGATGCTAAGGGGTGAACTGTGCTGGGAGGTGAAGCAGTGTGCTCCCATCCGCCAACTATTTTTGATTGATTGTGACTCCAAGGTTGTCGCTGTTTAGAGGCTCTCCATCTCTGTTTCTCGTTCTCTTGCACTCTCTTTCTCTCACACTCTTTCTCTCCCCCTTCTACCTTCCGCTCTTCTCCCTCTTCATGTGAGCTTTAACAGAGTTCCCACAAAGTGAAAACAAAATATTTCTTTCTTACTTATTGACTGCCAAGGTGTCAGACCTCTCCTGTGCCTGATATTTTCTCCAGTGTATGCATAGAGCTTGTACAAGCATTGGCAAGGAACTACAGGTAATTAATTAAACTAGTTCTGTGAGGAATCCCCAGCTTACCCTTAATAGCTTGATACAAGCAGCAAGGCATCCTTTGAGAAACTGCTTTTGATTTTTGAACAGCAACACCAAAACAACATTTCAGTTAAGAAATAAAAATGTAAAGATTCACAAGCCAATTTAGTTGAAAAAAAATAAAAAGTAATAATTACATCAAAGCAAATAACATAGTAAGTAAGGCTCAAGAGTTCTAAAATTATTTTAAAATATGTTGCATAGGAAACAATGAACTACAAATGCAATGGTGGTGACCCAGACTTAGGCACTGTATGAGCCTGACCAGTAATAGAGAAATGTCAGGTACAGGTTTGCATTGTTCAAGTTTGCTGAAGGGTAGGGACTTGGGCATTCTTCATAGACAATCGACAGTGAAGCAGATTGGGTAGGGGTGGTGGCTCTTCCTGTTAAAACGTCTCACCTTTATATTTAGAATCTTTTTGGGAGTTCTGAACTCTTTAGCATTGCAAGCTTGGAGACTGTTGCCAAACTGGCTCAATTAGTTCAGATACATACGTTTTACAGTACCATGGTAGCCTAAAGCTTTGTGCTCAAATGTGCTGAGAGGGACAACCCAGCAAAATATTGCTGCAAATGGTGCCTTTTGATCAGGTAAGCTTGGCTTATTGTTCTTGTTCTCTGGAGAAGTAAAATATCTTTGTCCCAACTTCTGGTAAACCTATCAAGAATGCTTGTTGGGCCACAGGATCATGTAGGAAACATATTTTCATTCTGGGTAAGCAAAGGCCAGCTTCTTTGACCCTAGAGCAGCTTTTCCAGGTTCAGAGATTTAATGTAATTCATGAGATTAGACTTCTCACTCTTTCGCTCCTCTGTCTCCAACTCTTTGCCTTGAGAGTGGTCATATCATTTGTTGTAGAATGTCCTCCGCTGTGATTGGCAAAACTTCCTACATGAAACCAGCCAGAGTCCTTGCATGCTTTCCTTCTGTCTTTTACAGCACTGTGTCCCAGTTCTTCTTTTCCAAAGCTTATTTGTTGCTAAGTCAAGCCCACAATGCTTTGTCCAGTACTGCAAAAATTGACAGTACTGAGCCTGATTTAGAATTCCTCTTTCTCTCTTGCTCACTGTCTCTCTTCATCCCCCTCCATCCAAGAGCCAACCTAGTCATGTACCTACAGGAAAAAAGAAAAATGGCACCCCTCCTAGGTACATCTGCTTTCCCCATGTGGCGAGAAAGGCTTTCCCAGATTTGCAATGTCTCTTTCCTTCAACGAAGAGAAGTCTCATCAGGCCTTTTGGCAAACAGATGTCATGCCAGAAGAGAATGAAAGAGCAGGAACATCTTTGTACAGAGAAGACTTAATCGGTGTAATTTAGTTACATCTTTTGCTAAGTACTCAATCAGAAAGATTCAATCATGAGTTAACCACTTGCAAGTTTTGGGAAGTTTTACAAGGATTCTCTCTTTTAAATCTTAGCTGTTTCTAATGCTTTAAAATTAAATTGCCACTTATTGTTGATTTCATAATAGTAGCTAAAGCTAAATAACCATATGAGTGAGGATTCTTTTCAATTCATGCTTGTACTGGGTGGGGGTTGATGTGATCATTAGAACCATTTCTCAAAACTTTGACTTTTCTCCACTTCTGTGTCTTAATGACTTTTTAATTTGTTTTTGATTTTTGATTAGATTTTCTCCAAACTACTGCGTCAGTAAACTGAGACAAAATGGTAGCCAATGGACTGTTAGGGCTTGTGTCAGCATCAGTTGTGGCTGAGCTTTGACCCCGACTGTCTTCCCTTATCTGGAAGGAGGCAGTTTTAGGGTGGAAGGTTTATTTGCTGTCCGCACTAGGGTAAAGGTTGTCAGTATTTAATTGAGCCTTTGTCCCCACAGATAACCAATCTGTCCACCCTGCACTCCCCTGCAGCAGACTCTTCCGGTTAATCTTAAAGAAAGAATCAACTGTGAGTGTGAGCTCAGAGAAGATAACCTTAGCCATTATATAGGAAAATGGATTTTGCACATGGTCCAGAAAACCAGACTTCAAGTGCCTTTGTTATGCCAATTAAATTAGGATGTTTCTGCCTTGATTTGTGAAGGCCAGATGATTGCAGTTCAGCTTTATAACTGTGTCTGCCCAATTGCACTGTTCTGCAGTGGCCACTATGACCTATTTCTCCCAAAACATCCAAAGTGATGTCATTATTCACATGCTCACTTGAGGTATCTCTATAGTTCATAAAAAAAGTCTGTAATTTGATCAACCGTTTTGGGTGTAATTTTACCTTATTTAACACTTTGGTTACACCGCCGTCTTTCACCTTGGCTATTTAGGTCCCCTTGTGCCTGCCAATTCAGGTCAGTTATAGTGTGGTAGATGGGTTGGAGAGATGGTCTCCTTATCCATTTCATAGAACTGTGTTTCCCGAAGTGGTGCCCTCTGACCACATTCCTTTGTTGCAAGCCGAATACTGGAATCAAGTAATAGGTTGTTTGTTTGCTGCAGTCTGCTTGCACTGGCATCCCACAACTGGACCACTCCAAAAGGATTGTGCTGAGTTATTTTCTTCATGGTCGTGGTTTAATGTCTTTACTTGATAGAAGTAAGTAAAACTCCACCATTTTGGCCCTGAGATACTGTTTTTTTTAACCATGACCACCTTAATGACCAACTATAAAGGCTTCCACAACTAAATTCTAGTAGCTATGTCTGCGTTTTTAGCGGTCAACTTCACACAGCCAAGTTGCGCCTGTTAACAAATTAATGGTGCAGGTGACTTCACCAGTAGAGATGCAGTCTCCATGTTCCGAAGTTCCAAAATTCTATCTGAAGCTGGGTCTCCTAGCCACAGCCAGTAAAAAAATGAACAGTAGCTGTGCAACAGAGAGCTCACTCTCTCTGGCAGTCTAAACGTCACTGGGGAAAAAGGCCCGACCAGCAACTCTTGCTAATTGTTTGGAGACAGAGTATTCAAATACTAGTAAGAGAAAAACTGATGCCTACCCAATGAGCTGATAACAGCACCTATGATGGCTCCTGTCAAAAAGGGGAATACTGAAAAACATTTAAGAAAAACTGACTGTACAAAAAAAACCCTCACAGCTCAGTTTTCTAGCTTGTTACCATCTTTCCTCAAATTGACATATCACTACATATTTCTGGCTAGACAAGGTGCACAGTGGTTCCTTGGCTCTGAACCCCTCCAGCGGTGGAGCAGTATTTTCCCTTTGTTTTGATGTTGCATGTGTATGATTCATTGGTGAAACTGACTGTCATATGACCTCCTAATTGCTATTTAAAATGTTATGCTACTATATCCACAGTCATTATGTGCCTATCAGAGGCATTTTTGTACAAGGAAATATTATATCTATTATAAAACACCAAAAGTCACCATATCTCCAAATCCCCCTCTTCCACTCTGAGAGACTTGTTCACCTCTTCCAGCTACTGATAAATGCTGGGATTTGGGGAGTAGCAACCGAGAGTTAGAAAGGAGTAGCTGGAAGAGGTGAACAAGTCTCTCAGAGTGGAAGAGGGGGATTTGGAGATATGGTGACTTTTGGTGTTTCATAATGTACGAGTTACTTACCTTCGGTAACGATGTATCTGGTAGAGACGTTGTCTAGCCGCAGATTCCTTAACTTAGAATATCCCCAGGCGTCAGACTGGATCCGGAAAACTTTTTGCAGCAGCACCTCTGCGCGCCGGGGGACGGCGCCACACGACCCCGCCCTGACGTCGTCCACGTACGTGACGTCAGCGAGGTCATATAAGTCCCTCCCGGCACGCTGACATCAGTTTCCTTCTTTTCCGCGTACAACGCGGATCCGGAGTGAGCGGTTCCTCTGGCCTTTTTTCAGGCCCTTTTTCGACGCTTCACGTCTGGAACAGTGTGCGATGCCCTCGGGCTTTAAATCCTGTACTTCCTGTTTGCGGCAAATGTCCGCAACGGACCCGCATCTTATCTGTATGTGGTGTCTAGGCGAGCACCACGACTCCACGGACTGCGACGCCTGCCAACACCTCAAACCGAAGTCCCTGCGGGAGTGCCGGATGAAGCTTCTTTCGGCACGTCTGTCCCAGTCGGAGTCGTCTCGTCTCCCGGCTTCAATGCGGTTCTGCCGTCGATCGCCCTCTGGGGCCCCGGGCCGTCGTTCACCACTTCTTGGTAAGTCGCGGCGTGTGTCGCCGAAGTCCTCGACCTCACCTTCCTCTGTTGCCAGGGGCACTGGTTCCCGGAACGTTCCGGACGTGCGCCCCCAACAGTCGCCCCCCCTCTATTCACCCTATCCGGGTGCGGGGGCGACTCGGGTCCAAATAGAGGCCTATGCCACGGCTTTGCAGGCCTCCTTTGGGTCCTCTCCCGTCCCTGGGGCGTCCTCGGGGCCTCCGCTACCTGTGGGGTCCCCAACGAACTCGCCGGTGGGTTCGCCCCCGGCGTCAAATGAGCCCTTGCCCTCCGGGGACGTCGGAGATATGGTATCGTCAGGGCGTGGCCCAGCTGGGTCCCCCTCTACGATCCCTATGGCGTCGTCAGGGTGCGGCCCGGCTGGGTCCCCCTCTACGACCCATTGCACCCCTGCAGCGCCACGTAGTTCTGTGGGGCTCCCTGTGGCGTCGCAGGTGGTTGCTGGTGCTCAAAGCCTCGCTTTGTGCACCCCTCGGCCTTCCGGACAGGCAGACGCCGGTCCGGAGCCGGAGGTCGGCGGCCCGGCGCCGTAGACTCGCCTCCCCGGCTCTGTCTCCGCTTCTGTCTCCGGAGTCAGGGCCTATTGTGGTTGAGGCTGAGTCGGCGCCGGAGGCTTGCCTCCCCGGATCCAGCTCCTTCTTCTTCTTCCGAAGGGGAGCTCGTCCTGGATTCGGTGCCGGACAGAGCCGACTGGACGCCGGATGTAGTCGAGTCGGCGCCGGACAAGGCTCCATGGGCGCCAACTAAAGTTGTTTTGGCGCCGCGTCCACGCCGGGTTGTTGATGACTTTTCTCCGGAAGCGTCGGAAGGGGGTTTGGCGTTAACCTCACGCCCGGCGACGCCGGTGGTATTCTTGCCTGTGCCTCCCTTAGAATATGTGGATCCGGCAGGATCCCCGCCTCCTCAAGAGCACCCGCACCCGGCAGGCTCCTCGCCTATTCAGGAGCCTCCTCAGGACCCCCATTCCTCAATGGGGCTCCCCTCCCTTGACCATTGGTCGCACCCTCACTGTCTTGGGAGGGTTAGCTTGCAGCCCTCGCCTAATGACGAGCTACTGTCCCCTCCTCGGAGGGCTACCGAGGCTGGTGCGTCTTTTCTAAGAGTGGTCTCCTTGGCCACTCGGGTTCTTACATGCAACCCCCTTCGGCGCCCCTGTCTGTGGACCCCTTACTTAATGTCCTTCACCGTGGGTCAGGGAATGTGGAGCCGCTTCTGCCCTTGGAAGCCTCTCTTTATGATGCCCTTTTGGGTACCTGGGTTCGACTAGCTTCTGGTGACCCGGTGGCTCATTCGGTCTTGCACCGCAACCGTCCTGCTCCACATGATCCGGTCTGCTTATTCATGCAACCAGACGCGATGGGGTTTGTTTTGCAAACTGCCTTCCCTTCCTTGCCCCGGCTAATGCTTCCTCCTTCCCGGGAGTCCAAATGGCTTGAGTCATGGGGTCGGAACATCTTTGTTTCCACTAGTGCTGCACTGCGGTCACTTAATACAGTTTGTGTCCTGACTCGGGCTACTTCTGCCCTGTGGGACTCTGTGGCGCCTTTGCTCTCCACCAGCACTGAAGGCGCTCCTGTTGACCTCCTTCCTCTTCTCCAGAATGGCCGTGACCTTGCTGAGTTTACAATCCGCTCCGCGTTGGATACTGTAGATTCCTTAGGCCGGGCTATGGCTGGCTCTGTCGGCTTGCGGCGCCATGCTTGGTTACGAGATAGCGTCTTTCCAGAAAATATCCGGGAGAGACTTGTTGATTTGCCCTTTGATGAGGTTTTATTGTTTGATGCACACGCCGACTCGGCTGTTCAGCGTCTCCTTGCGGGCTTTCGCCCCCCCTCTTAGACCGGTGTTCCTCAGGCGTTTGCCCTGGTGTGGTACCTTTTCATTTAGCATCCTTTTGATGCGTTCTATGTTTTCGGCTGGTAGTAAGCCTCCTTTCGCTGGTCGAGGATGATTACTCTTTCATTTAGCATCCTTTGGATGCGTTATGCGTTTTATACTGGCAGTTAACCTACTGTGGCAGTGTTCCACAGATTGTTCCTCGGACTGTGGCTTGTCCTGATAGGTGTTCCCCGTTGTTCGGGTGTGCATACTCCGTGTGGGGTACTTGTTTGCTATTATATAGCTCTGTTAGGTCAACTGGGCCTAAAGCATCCTTTGGCCTCTGTGCGTCCTAAGGTGCTCTTCTCTGCCGTTATAGGGCGTTCAATGTTATGCCTTGGCACCATCTTCTATACATCATAGGTCCTCTGGCTATTGTTTCCATTTCCTCCTTGGGAGGTTTTCGGGGTGTTCTTCACGCTTTATAGGCAGCTTCCGTCTGCCATTACTGCAACAGGTGTGTTCCTCTACAACAATGTTGCATAGTCGTGGCTAGTTTCCCCGTCTTTGCTATATATATATATATATATATATATATGTATTTATGTCTATATATATATATACAAGTTACATGGGTACTCTTATTCCTAACTCTTCACCTCTTTTCGAGGCTACAACGTCTGGTCCTAAGTCTCCATGTTTCAGGGAGCCTTTTAGTAATGCATGCGCATTGCCGATAAAACCTCTTTTTGTGTTCTGCTTTCTGGGGTGCTTCCCCGGATTTACACTGCTCCCTTCTACGTGTTAAGTTACTGAACAATCTCTCTTCTGGACAAGGATTACTTTCCTTCCAGTCGGAGAGGGTGGTCTAACATTCTGCGTTTCTACGCCTTCGTACTTTAGTGCCTCTGCTGCACCTTCCTTCGGGGGTGCCTCCTTCTTTAAGTTCGCCCTCTATGATATCAGCTGGGCGTGCAGAACGACACATCTAATTTCTGTATGTCCTACGTCTACACCCTGCAATTCTGTATTTCGGGTGTTCATTCTCACCTTGGTCTTCCAGCTGCCTGGTCGAACAGCCTTAAGCTTATATTAGCTACGCCACCTTATGGTCCCTGTGGCTGTTTGCTCTGGGCATGTTTCTGTGCTGGCCTGCATCAGCGTGCTTATCATTGTCACTGTTCGCCCCTGTTCTCCCTTTTGGAACTGGGTGTGCACTTGGCGTATTTCGCCTGCAATTCTAAATATATTGCTAATTTCTACCTCTTGACCTTTGGTTCTTGGCTGTAGCCTCTCCGGCCTTCCCTCCGTGGGCTAGCCTGGTAGGCTCTGGTTGCATTTCTTTATGTTTCTTCTCAACCTTTGGTCGGTGTTCACATACTGCGCCATTACGCTGCAAGGGTTGTTCTGGTATATAGCTGGTGTGTTTCTGTCTCTCAGGCTTATACAAGTATGGTGTAGCCCCATTCTGGCATTTTTACAACGTCTTGCATCCCGTTATCTTTTGTTCTTCAAAACTAATTGGATTGCTGTTTGGCTGTTCCGCCATAGCATTCCCCATTCTCCGTCACTCTGTTGCCGGCTCAGGTGCTTGGCGATTTCTGTTGTTTTGCCGCAGACCCACCTCCCCTTTTGGGGTATGGATGTGGTATCTATTCTAAGTTAAGGAATCTGCGGCTAGATGTCTCTATCAGATGTACGAGTTACTTACCTTCGGTAACGATGTATCTGGTAGAGACGTTGTCTAGCCGCAGATTCCTTAACGCCCACCCAGCATCCCCGTTCTGGAAAATCTTGCCAAGTGGGGTTCTCCGCTGGCCTCTCTGTTGCCATTGGTTTTTCGCTCACCGGTGCTCACATTGTTGCGTTCCTTTGAGAGTTGCCATATACAATTGACTCCCTCTCGGGTTTCTTACATCTAGAATGATGCCTTTTTCATTAACCTTCACCAGGAGATTCATTTTCATTTTCTTTTCTTCTCCTGCTGCCTTCCCTCCCTCCCGCCTTCTCTATTGGCTCAGGGTTCTGGTCTCCTCTACAGTCGTCTTCTTTCAAGATCTATTAACCTCTGTTTCAGACCTCCATTACTATAGGGGTAGTGCCAGTCTTTTCATTTTTCATACCTTCCTGCGGTGGACTGTTGTTCTCTCTGTGCTCTGTTCTTGCTACACAACACAGTTCTACATGGTAATAACAGTCTAGTTCTGTCTGCTGTTCTACATGGTAATAACAGACTATTTCTCTCTGTTGAGATGTTCTTCCCTTGTTGCACTTAGGAAAGGTCTTCGCATTGCTTGCGGGGTCCTTTCTCACAGTTTTTTCATTTATATGTACGCAGTATCTAATTCTGTCTTTTACGATGGCGTCTTGCACCATCTTCCTTCTTTATTCATAGATTTTCAACCCTCGCACACTGTTCCCATACTTTCACAGTTTTTTTATTGGTGGCTCCACGTTGTGCCGCGGAAAAGTTTCTCCGAAGAAAACTGACGTCAGCGCGCCGGGAGGGACTTAGATGACCTCGCTGACGTCACGTACGTGGACGACGTCAGGGCGGGGTCGTGTGGCGCCGTCCCCCGGCGCGCAGAGGTGCTGCTGCAAAAAGTTTTCCGGATCCAGTCTGACGCCTGGGGATATTCTAAGTTAAGAAATCTGCGGCTAGACAACGTCTCTACCAGATACATCGTTACCGAAGGTAAGTAACTCGTACATTATGAAACACCAAAAGTCACCATATCTCCAAATCCCCCTCTTCCACTCTGAGAGACTTGTTCACCTCTTCCAGCTACTCCTTTCTAACTCTCGGTTGCTACTCCCCAAATCCTAGCATTTATCATAGTTAACCTATTGTGCTCAAGGGAGATCACCTGCCTTTCAAAATCTGCAAGTCCCAAAGGGGTCGCATATTGCCAGACTTCATTCCTATCCCAATCAGAACTCGGCCTCAAGTTTTAGTGACCCAGACAAAGGTACTTTCTCGTCCATGGAGCCGTATTGACTCCCAAGAAATCTCACACATGCAGACTCATAATTATTCTCTCTGTTGGGGTTGAGGTCCCATTTTGGGATGTCTGCACTCATCAATCCCTTTATACCATTGGATCTGTTCAGTAAGAACAGGTATCTTGAACGTGTTTCATCCACTGTCTTACTTAGTCATCATTTTCAAGTCCTCTTTTTGGACTGTGATTTTTCATTGGAGCATTGCTGACTATTACAGGCTGCGAAGGGCTCTGGGATGAAACGCGTTGCGTCTGAACAGAAACATACTTTTCCCATTGTGACTCATGAATGGAGTGAATGGGCATATTTACCAATGAGGTACAGTAACCACTCAAACCGCCATCCAGAATTAGTATGATCTGGATGAGTGGCTTGATCAGTTTACATGGACTCTGAAGTCTTAGCTCACTGGCTTATGTTGCACCTTCTCTGATCACATGCTTCTTTGTTCTAAGCAAAACTGCCTTAGCTTTGATTCTTTCCTTTAATGGCTTGAGAATACTCTGCATTATTACAGTGTTAGTTTGCTGCTTATGTGTAGAGATGTACTCCCCTACAGTATGGACTGTCAGTCCAGTGGCCCCTGAGTATTTTTCTTACCTCCCCTCTTCCCACGGTCCTAGTTCCTAGGCACCTATTTATCATGCATATCTGTAAAACTCTGTCAATTTATAAGAAATAAACCATTATGTCTGTTTATATAAAACAGAACTTTTTAATGTATCTGAATTATATTTGATCTACAGATGCAAAGCCTTTTCTTGGGGGTCTCTGAGTAATTCAAGATTATAGGTCAAAATATTCTATATTAAGCAATATGATATGCAGTTGAAACCAGAACTAGGTAGCACCATCAGAGCTGAGAACTAAGTCCACTAGTATTCGAACCTCCAGCAAGCTAAGCGATATTCATTTAGTTAACATTGAGCCCTACAGGCGATGTTTACCACTTGTGAAACATTTGCAGGGGTTCTGGTAACTTCAAAAGCATCTGAGCTGCAATATTTGTCAGTGTACCAGTGATGGCAGACGGAAAGACACAATATTACTCTATTTGTAACTGGTATGTCTGACTTTTGTGATTCGGTGGCTTAGAGTGTTGATAATGGTCCTTCTTAGGAATGCAATCATCTTTCACCCAAACAAACAGGATGCTACTATTGTAGGAAGGGTTCATAATATGCTTTGAGTAAATCCTTGGGGCAAGGAGAGCCGTGTCTCGGGTCCCCAATATCTCATGGTGGGGCTTGGTTCCAGTTTACTAGAGACCAGTGCCCACTGGACTCTTTAAGTTGAGGCCAATGCTTGCTTGTGCTCCAGTACATAGAAGGTAGTGTTGGTCTGTATCTTGCGAACTGCTGATCACTGTTGAGAATTCCTGGTGGCAAGGGCATACATGGCCCAGTGGTACCCACAGTGGTACCCACCAGAGAGGCCTTAGTCCCACTGGCTACTAGTCAGAACAAGGGGAGTCTTGACCATTGGGATATCTACTGAACTGGAAACTACAAAGCGGATTCCAATGATTCCAGAATCAGGATGATCTCCTCAATGCAATGAGACTGTCCAGGTCTCGAAGTCCAGTTTATAAAAACCTCAAAGGAGGCAGGTAATCCCACTATGTGGCTCCGAGGAACACAGGGGATGATACAGACTGACCCTTCTCAGTTATGAATATGATGGACCAGCTCCTCCTCCTTTTCATGGGCAGCTATCTGGGGTGACCTTGGGGTTCATAGGTAGTCTCGGTCTGCCGAGACAGCTTCCGCACAGTTGCTTCCCTTTGCTGGCCCGTGGCTCTTTACTTTGCATCGGCTCACTCCTCCAGGTTTAGGCCAGTTCTTTCTCACAGGCAGACTTCTTTACTGCGCAGGGCCAGCAGCAAGGTGGTTCCGCAGGCTTCCCACTGTGGAGGTAGAGTGGCAACCCAGGCTCTTAAGTATCTTTAATTCTGGTACTGGTAATCCAAACCTAAATAATGAGATGCACTTTAAACCAGGTACTCGGTTAGGGACCTCAGTACCTACTCTTTTCTGGTGGCAAGGCCTGGCCAATCAGGAAAGGCAACATCTTCAGAAAGCAATGGTGCTCCTCCAAGCCTCTGGAGCGTTTCTTCTAGTCTTGGAGCCCAGGTTTGTTTGCACTCTGCTCTGTTGTTCCTCATGAGACTGGTTTAGGCTGGCTCAGACTCATGTGAGAGAGAAAGAGAGAGAGAGAGCGCAATTACAAGGGGGGGCTTTGGTCACAGGTAGGAAAGGGTTGGGGTGCCTTCTGGAATGGGAAAACCTGCCTACCGCAAAGTGAAATTGGCTGGATGTCTTGTTATCTCGTCCACACCTCAGGCACACCTACTATCGAGGAGATTTATACATTCAGGCTGGCATGTCCGAGAGCACACCATCCCTGAAAATCGCCAGCTACCATCCAATGGCCATTCACCCACAGTAAGTCCCCCTCACACACACACACAGGATTCAGCACAGATTTCCTTCTAGCATTTTCCAATCATTATAATCACAAGGGGCCCCAGTTTTTAGAAACCAAAGATAGCTTAACATAGAGCAGCCAGTAGACAGTGCCTGCACATGCATAAAGGTAAAACAGTCTGCACCCCTGACTACAAAGTACGTTGTCACCAATGTCAGTCTTACACTTTAGTTAATCTTCGGAACAGTGGGTTACATTGATTGAAATCAGAGCCCTGTTGGGATATCTCCGAATCGAGCCAACTGGAGGACCCTAAGGGGACTCTTACCATTGTCGATCTGGCTAGAAGAAAAACATGCAGGGCAGTCCAGAAACATACAAGGGCAGGATGGCACAGCTTCACAATCCTTGCAGAGGCTTTTAGTCCCAACAGTAACTAACTGGTTCTTTCTCTTAACTGTCACAGTCTGAGTCCTATTCGGTATGTTTGGGTACTTAGAATAGATTTAACAAAATGTTCAATCCTTGATTTGAAGATAAATGACAGAGGAACTGTGGAATAATCCTTGCTCTATAAGTGGCAATTACATGCTTAAATAGAAATGTGTTCACAAAGGCTTTGGCATACAAATCTCATTCCTATTTGAAATGAGATGCAGGCGGCAGTGATGGGAGCCTCTCTGCAGGTATTTACAAGATATACCAGATCCTGGCACAATGAGCAGAATGCTTTTTAAAGTTTCAGCTCACCAATGTAATCACTAAAAAGTGTGCTTTTAAGCCAGTTTATGGAGCGTGTTGTCAAAATAAAAAAACTGCTGGACTTCAAATGAACATAAATGTAGGCAGACCCCTTACCTATATATTTGTAAAGTAACAATAAAACTGTGTGATACATTACAAAGCACATATACATATGTATGGGTGCAAGAAAACAGAACACAATGTAAAGTCTGATTGAATTTTCAAGTAATGATCATTCACTTTTTCCTATTTCTCTTTTAGTGGATTTGTACGATAAATAACATCTCAAAGCGGATATATCTAAGTGAAAATCCTGAGGTAATCTTTCAGAGTTTTTTTAGAGCAAGTGAAATAAAAAACAAGTTGAAATGCTGGTGATCAACCGAAAAAATATTACCTTATCACAGAATGTAGCAATGCCTTACAGAAAGGTGTAATTTTACAGTCTGTGAATATAAAATGTCTTTTATGCAAATGAAAATCAGAGTTTGTGACCTAGGTACTGATTTGTGTTCTTATGCTTTGTTGTCTTGAAAGTACATACAAGCAGCATATTACAAAACCTGCTTTTTAAAAAATGTCAAACAGGAAATTGCTGCCAGAGTGAACCAATCAGCCCTGGAGGCAGTTACTCCATCTCCATCATTCCAGCAGAGGCATGAGAGCATGCGACCAGCAGTGTAAGTGATGTAGTATGTTATGTTATGTTAGAGAGTAGTATACTACTGCTTATTCAGAAATCTTCCTTAAACATTGGTAATTATGCTTATTTTGCTACCCCTACATGCGTATTCTCAATGAGTTGCACATTGTATACAGTGTTAGGTTAAAAAAATAGGAATGTGAGAACTGTGTTGAATCAGTTTTTCTCCAAATGAAAACATTTACTGACATCTGATGTGAACTGTGAACTGAAGGCTTAGATGCGCTTTCCCGCCCATCCGCACCATTTACACCTGGACCATTAGAACTAAAAAGTGTAGGATAAACTTTTGTGAATCACCTCAAAGTTAAAACTGGATGGATCTTGACCACATTTGCATAGGATTTCCTGGACCATTCCTCTGACAGGCCCTTGACAATGCTCATTAATGTAAACTAATCTGATAACTCTGTGTGAGGAGGATATGCGTCAGTGAGCCTGTACTGTCAAATGTTGAATACATTAATATATATAGTACACTTCATATATCGAGTGTACAAGACATGTTACGATTTTTCTAGGTGCAAGTCAGACTTGCACCTGGAAAAGGTTGCATAAAATAGGCTCTATGTTCTTAAGTGTTTTTAAATTAATTTTTGCAGTCTAAAACTAATGTTTTATAAATAAGGCCATTGTAAGTATTCAGTAATAGTGTATGTTAAGGCAAACCTAATGCATGTTGTTGTTGAATGCCAGCCTTTACTTTGAATTTTGATTTCTTGACTTTTGAGATTTTAATTAATAACCTAATATTAAGTTAATGTTTGAATTGGTAGATAAAAATCTGTTTCCCATTTCAAGCATCACTCTTTTGGAAAATGTTTGAGTAGAAAGTATTGCATAATCTGAAATAAATATTAATCATTGCTAGTGTATCATTGTTCCTGTCTGCACACCAATACAAAGATGTGTGCATGTTAACTATTGCGGGTTACTGGAATATATTAGTGTGTGATCAGAATATACTAGTAAACAATTACTGTGTACTTGTATTGTGGAAAGTATAAGTATGGCTAATTTGAGACTGGAATTAGGAAGTCAAAATATCTATGAAGTATGTATTTCAGTTTAGCATTGATTATTTTTTCCTGTTTGCTCTTTAGCCAAGTTCGACCACATACAACGCGCACTAACAGTACTAGCTCAATAGGATCGGATTCTTCAGCTCTAACAACTCTTTCCTTGGATTCCATTGTTGCTCCCGATACACCTATACAATTTGATATAATTTCTCCAGTAAGTGAAGACATTTCTGGTCAGGCCAGAACCCCAGGACAGTCTGGAAGGTAAGTGAAGTATTGAAATACTTATGACTGATATAAAAGCTGCTCAGGGAAATGTTGAGACAATAGAACTTTGTAGTAGTTTCCCATGGCTCTTTCACGTTCCCAACTTGTAAGTAAAGAGGCCTTATTTCAAGATCTGATTTTAATTTGATTAGATTTTGAAATCTTGTAAGATGCCATTTTACCTTAGGCATAGGTGTCAGTAGACCAAAAAATGCACCTGAATAAGGCACTAAAAGGAACAAGTTATTATTGGATTGAGTTCTTTAGATGCATCAGTTGTTAAGAGTGAGTGTGCCATAACATTAAGCTCAATATCTTGAGTGCAGATTCTGTAATAATGTTACATAAAAATTAGGATTTATTGGGCTTAATATGGTCTTTAAGGTAATTGATCTCTTGTTATAAGTCTCTAGGCCTTGTAACCTGACGTTTCCTTAATAAGGCTTTAGAAACCAAAGTTGATCACTTAAGTTAATAGTGCTCACATACTCTGATACAATGAAGTCCTTTTAGAACCTGCTTTGAGTGTTGGTGTCTAGGGCTGAGTGTAACCAGTGAATCATCATTGTCTTGGTACGTTTTTACAAGGGTCATAGACCAGTTTCCCTTACTTGGGCATTACGCTTAAGAATTTGCCTCACTGTGAGTAAATGTCAGTGGCTCAATGAGACCTGAACCCAATACTCACATTCCTTATTGGATCACTGTGCAAACCAATGTATGCATGTCACCCGAACTTCTGGATGTGGAAGACCGTCTTTTTGGTGGGTGTGACTTCAGCATGAGGGTAAATGAACTGCAGACCCTCTTAGCTTGTCCTCTCTTCACCGTGTTTTGAAATTAGAATGTGTCCTATTGGGTGAAACTTTTTTCCCCAAATGTATGCTTGATTTCTACCTCTTATGGTTTTTTTTGTGAATCCTTATCCTTCAAAAGAAGAAGAAAGAATGCATAGACAGGACCATTATTCACTGAATCGTTAGATTTGCTGGATTCTGATTGGAAGACAACATATACATCTTCTTGCAAATTCCTCATGTTAATACTTTTTCCAGTGCAAGACTGGATCCGGAAACTTTTTCTCTCAAGCAACATCTCTCCAGTTCAGCCAGGTGGTGACACACGACTCCACTCATGGCTCTGCCCACCCATGAATTTACAAAGCTGGTCTCTATACAGCAGGGACCCTGTGTCATTTCCTTACTTTTTCCCACACCTAACTGAGACATACATAAAGGAACCAAACAGCTTAATGACACCAGACATTAATACAACATAAGTATCAAATTGAGTATGTTGGAATCTTAGCACGCAAAGCCGTATTTCAGAAGGAAAGAGGGAGGAATGTGCCTTGTAGATGATTCCCAAAGGAGTGCCCAATGCAGCGCAGGACTGAGAAGTGCTTATTAACCAAAGAAATCATGCAGCATAGCCCTAGCGAAATATCCACTACTTCAAGCCTGAGCTGCCACCCAGTCGTGCTCGGCAAAGGTTGCATACTTATGGAAAGTTTCTTTCTGATGGATATGGCAACTCCCACAGATTCCTTATCACCCGCTGTCCTCCTCTCTTGAGTATGATAATGGTTTAGGTTTTTTTGTCTCTCTTGTTCCACTCACCATAGCCTCTTTGGGGGCTTGCTGAAAAACTGACCTCACTGTCTTCAGTGACACCATATATGGGACTTTGACATCACTTAGTCTTATTGACATTGTCTAGTGGCAGGTAATGTTGCTGAGAAACATTTTAGTGTTAGCCCAGAGCCTTAAAATAAAGTTTTTTAAATCTGTTGTATCCATTAGAAAGAACATTACTGAAGGTAAGTAACCTGTGCTTTACATTTATGAGAGGGCTTTGTCTGCCCTGCCTCCCCCATTCTTCAACCATCAAGTCTCCAGTTTTTATAGGCCTTCTCATCCAGCACCAGTAAAAGGGGAAGGAAAAGTGGCCAAACCAGCATTTAGCAAGTTGTTATTCCATACCTTCTGCATCATTCTTGTGATCGGTTGCTGATAAAGGGGCATATGGTTAATTTATAACATAAGCTTGCTCATACTTAGTGCATATGGGCCAATACCTTTCACTTTTTGGTTTCATCCAGTCAAAGAGAAACCTGAGTTGAATCACATGGTAGTACTTAAAAACATTTGGACAGGCAAGGCCTGCTTTCTGTTTGTGCAACATCAAAAGATAACTTAAACATAAGTATTTGAAGTATTTGTGTGATGTTGGAGGTTTAGTGTGTGGGAATGCTGAACAATCAGTTTCATGTTTTACATTTTTGCTAATTCCTTAAATGCAATGTGATTGTTTCAAAACTTGAGCAAAAACAGTGATGTCCTTTTGTTGTAGATGCTTTCTAGCAAATATTCCAATATTTACATTAATTTTCTTTTAAAAACTGTAAATTTTTTATCAGAAGAACGAACCCCTTTGGTGAATCAGGAGAGGCAAAGCCTGAATCTGAGGGTAAGGTCTGAGGATTGACTGTAAGATATAAACATGTACCTATAAATAAATGTTGTCTTATCTGCATTTAATTAAATGTAATAATTCCAGCAAGGTACGTATTTCTTTAAAAAGTATATCTTTGCATTTATTATGTAGTTAAAACTTGCTCAGATCACCCGTGTATGTGGAAATGAGTGGAACGTAAACATGATGCTTTTTGCCAAGATACAGCAGAGGAAAATTTAAGTACTTGTTTTTTCTAGCCTTTTTTTGTGCCCCTCCTTTATTGATGTAGATTGTCATTTCACAAAGCAGGTGATGGCAAAGCAAATAGATTTTAGAAAGTGGTGCCAGCTGATGTTCTCAGAAAATCTGTATACCAAGTCTGTGAACTGGTTTCTACAATCTTGATAATACTTGTGTTCTCTAGACGTATGCACATTCAAAGTTTTGGAATCACATACTTTGTCTCAAAGCATTTGTCTACATTTAGGAAGCACATGCAGACAAAATGTTGCTCATTGGATGAGTTGACTGTGGATTGTTCTTTAATCGTTTTTGAATTAATATTCATTAATCAGCAATGCCTGATGGAGCTATGGTATGTTTGCAAGATTCTGTATTGAACTTGTAATTAGGGATGTACTTAGTAAACATTTAATTGTTTAACATGTAAGTGTTAGTTTTAGCATTGATTTATTGTAGTCAGATTTCCTGTTGGGGTTACAGTGTGCCTGTTGTAGCATAGCTACACAGTAACTACATGACCTTTGCTTTTCTTCACCCCTATTATAGTCTAGCTTGAAATTTACCATAGGGCTTACCTTTCTCAGGATTACAAGCTTGACCAATGATTCAACAAACAAATGTTATTTGGGTGTTGGCCCTGTAGTAGTAAATTCAGCAAGAATTATGTAGACAATACAAATCACCATAAAAAGGGTCTTCAATTAGCCCATAAATGTCAACTATTACTACCTTTGCAAGACCACAGAATACGATGTGAAATAAAGCCATTTTGACTTCAAAGAAGGCGTACAATAATGAGTACACGAGGCACAAAATTGTGCATCCTTTCACACCCCATCTCTGCAAGATTATTAAAGACTTGGGTCTAGTAGGCTTATGTTTGACTTTAGATCTGTGCTCCTATGCTTCATATACCTCACTAAGCAAGCTCACACTTCCAGGATAGGGTAACCATTGCAGCGGCATCATGTGGTACAATCAGCAATGGTCATGTGAAGGGATGTGGTTTGGACTTGAACTCTCTCCAACCTTCCCAGTTGTCTTTTTTCCTCCTCCATCATAAAGGTTCGCTCAAGGCAGTTTCCTCTCCAGGCGGTAAACTCAACAGCCAGGTTTTTTGACACAAATATCTTACCTACCTGTCCGCCATTTTGTTCCCTCAAAATAGATAGATCACATATCTTAAAATGGTGCCCAAGGTTGAAAGCTGAAAATGGAAAACAGTCTGAGTTGGGATTAGACTCACCTGAGTGAAACTCGGTCATAAACACAGAAGAGGGACTGACAGTCACAATTGCTCAGGATCTGGACAAATATGGGATCTCTAATTTCCAACTCCCAACCCCCCAGCCTCTCCAACCCACCGCCCTCCCCCCAGAAATATATCTTGTAAAAGCAGTGTGATACTCAGCTGAATATGAGCCCGTCCCTCTTCCTGTATATCATCAACAGCAGGGTTAGTATGTGGCGAGCTACTTCGCCTATTTTTATGTACACCTCAAGTGTTTTGTGAATGCACTGACTCTGAAGATAAAATAAAACTAAGTGGCCATCCTTCTTTGGAAATGTGTTTTGTCCACCATTCCTGATGTACAGTAAATGTTTTTCAAACTGTGGCATCTGGTAATCTTAGGCATTTTGTTTTTCTATTTTCGGTGAAAACATACCTGTTCGAGGCATATGAGCTCGAGATTGTATACTTGTGCATAGATCGCCATCTGGTGTTGGGCTCGGATGTTTGCACTTTGTTTTTGTCTTGGAAGAAGTCTTTGTAGTCACGAGGTAGGTGACTCCTCCTTAGGACGATACTGCGCATGGGCATCGACTCCATCTTCAGATTGTTTTTTTCCGCCATCGGGTTCGGATGTATATTGCTGCGCTGCGCTCCGGTTCGGGATCGTCTTCGAACCTTTTCGATGCGCAATCATTACCCCTCGACGGTATTGTTTCGATCACGGTTTTCCCCTTCGACGCGCATCGTTGAAATCCAGCAACTTCGATCGAGAGCTTCGACGCGGGCTGCAAGGCCTACCCGCGCCGACCACGCCAGCAATCGATGAAACGGACTCCATTTAAAAAGTGCCCCGGGTATGGTGCTAAATTTCCACACACAGACCTACACGAGGTTTGTAATCTGTGCCTATCCCCGGAGCACGAAGAAAGTAGCTGCGAGGCCTGTCGATCATTCCGGTCGAAGAAAACGATTTGTGACCGTCGGGCTCGACGTCACGAGATGAGACGCAGCACTAGCCCGGTGCCGGACATCTTCGGAGAACAGGGTGATTCTCATCAGCACAGCGCCGAACAAGAGGAAGAAATCTCCGTGTCTGAAGCTGACGACTCCGACATGGAGGAGGACTCTCACATTACTCCGGGTCAACGAACTGTGAGTAACAAGCCCCAAGTCACCAAAAAACACATGAAGGCTCCAGTACTACCTTCGCCCTCGGGCCTAGGGAAACACCAAAAACATGGTTCAGATGCCCCGCCCTCCGGCCAGGCTATGAAACCAAAAGACAAAGCCTCCGGCTCGGTATCGAGCCGTCCCCATGGTACCGAAACTCCATCCCCGGCACCGAAAACCAAATCCAAACATGGATCCGATGCTTCCATACCGGCAGCAAAGTCGTCTTCGGCACCGAAAGACTCCGACCCGAAATCTCATAAACCAAAAATTTCGGAACCGGCAATGACCAAACCCAAATCTTCGGAGCCAAAACCCAAAGATAAGCCTTCGGATCCAAAACCTAAAGACAAACCTTCGGAACCGAAAGTTACAAAAGACAAGCCTTTACACAAACCTTCGGAGCATAAACAACATGCACCAAATGATTCGGAACCGAAAAAACAGACTACCCATAAAATACCCTCTGAAACACCCAAAGACAAGGAATTACCACCTAAAGAACTTCCTTTACAAGAACCAATGGATCCCAAGCAAAAGAAACTGCATATTGATCCAACAACTGGACATCTTGTAGCAACCCTTCCTAAGAAACGAAAACAGGACATTTCAGAGGAATACCATATACCTCCCAAAAAGAGTAAGGACATGGGTACTAACCCCTCTCCCCCTTACATACCTCCCTCTCCTCTACATATTGATCCTAACTTACTAATATCTCCATATAACTCACCACCACCTCATTTCTCCCCTGAACAACAAGGGGATAATGTCACAGATCACAATACTGATGGGGATGGGGATAGTGACCATCACACCATACCACAACACCCAGATCCATGGGACGAGTATGATAAAGACCCAGACAATAATAATGATCCGGACCTATATCCCTCCAGACCATTACCACCTGATGATAATATAGGATTCGCACAGCTTATCAATAGGGCTGCTCTATATCATGGAGTGGAATTACCCACTGACCCATTGGAGGAGGATTTCCTCATGGAAACTTTTGCTCCATCCCAAAAATCTACTAATACATTGCCAATGTTAAAAGGCATGCTAAAGCACACTAATGAAGTATTCAAAGACCCAGTTAGAGCAAGAATACTTACCCCAAGAGTTGATAAAAAATATAAAGCTGCTCCTACTGACCCAGTTTATATTAGAGGACAAGTCCCCCTGGACTCCCTTGTTGTATCTAATGCCCGCAAGCGAGCCAATTCACAAGCCACAGGCGACGCACCTCCTCCTGATAAGGAGTCAAAGCTTATAGACGCATCAGGCAAACGAATTGCGTCACAAGCCGCTAATAGTTGGTTTATTGCCAATGCGCAAGCCCTCTTAACACGCTATGACAGAGCTCACTATGATGAACTAGAAAAGCTAATACAGCATTTACCAGATCAATACAAGGGTACAGCCAACGACCTCATTCAAGAGGGTAAATTAATTACAAACACCTCTATAAAATGTGCACTTGATGCCGCTGACACAGCATCCTGTGGCATTAACACCAGCATCTTGCTACGCTGCCATGCTTGGCTTCGAATCTCCGGATTCAAACAAGAGGTACAGTCAGCTATACTAAACCAGCCCTTTGACCAACAACATCTTTTTGGACCAAATGTTGATTCTTCATTAGAAAAAATGAAGAAAGATACCGAAACTGCCAAATCTATGGGAGCCCTACAACTATCCTCTAACAGAGGCTCCTTTCGTCATTCCTTTTATAGGGGCGGCTCCAAAACAATGTCATCAGAGAATACCTCCTCTACTTACAAAAACCAAAATCAACCTTCCTCCTCCCGAGGGTACTATCGAGGAGGATATAGAGGAAACAACAATAGGGGAAGAGGCAAAAATAATTCCACCCGCACTTCCCCTGCAACCAAGCAGTGACTTCCCCCCGCTACCCCCCGACCATTCCACTCCTGTCGGGGGACGCCTATCACAGTTCCTACCTGTCTGGAATTCCATTACAACAGACAAGTGGGAGAAACAAATTATCCACTATGGTTATTGCCTGGAACTCACTGGTACTCCACCAAACATTCCTCCCAGAGAACGCCCAATGTCCTCAGAACATCTCACTCTTCTCAAACAAGAGGTTCTTTCCCTGTTACAAAAACATGCACTAGAACCAGTCCCTTTGCCTCATCGCTCTCTGCAGTGGTGGAACACTCAAAACCTTTCCAAAGGGCGGCCGTTCCTCGACCCCGTTCCACAGATAGTGCTCACAACAGACGCATCGCTCACCGGCTGGGGAGCTTATCTTCAAAATCATACTATTCAGGGCATATGGACCCCTCAACAAAAACAATTCCACATAAATTACCTGGAATTGCTAGCGATCTTCCTAGCATTGAAATCATTTCAACTCCACCCCGTAGGCAAAGCTGTCCTGATCCGTACAGACAACATGACAGCAATGTATTACATACAAAAACAGGGGGGGACACACTCTCTGCAGCTTTCACACCTAGCTCAAAGCATATGGAGATGGGCCATTCCGCAAAACATATACCTCCTTGCAGAACACCTCCCAGGAGTACACAATCAGATTGCAGATCTGCTCAGTCGTCAAAGACAGCAGATCCATGAATGGGAACTTCATCCACAAGTTCTGCTTCTATTCTTTCAAATGTGGGGCTACCCAGAAATAGACCTGTTCGACACACACCAAAACGCAAAATGCCCAAGCTTCGCATCCAGGTATCCACACCCATTGTCCAAAGGCAATGCGCTATGGATGAACTGGTCAGACAAATTTGCTTACGCTTTTCCGCCTCTCCCACTCATTCCGCTAGTGGTTCGGAAGCTCAAACAGCATTCCCTCACAATGATCCTGGTTGCACCAACATGGGCCCGACAACCATGGTTCACAACCCTCTTGGAACTATCAGTAGTTCCTCATCAAAAGCTACGTCTCTCACCCAAGCTTCTCACTCAGAACCATGGAGAGAAAAGGCATCCAGATCCCAGTCAACTCAACCTTGCGATCTGGCTCCTGAAATCTTAGAGTTTGGCTACCTCAATATCCCGCCAGACTGCATGAACATCATTAAACAGGCTAGACGTCCTACCACTAGAGCTTGCTATGCTGCTAAGTGGAAAAGATGTGTAATTTTACTGTACCAATAACAAAATCAACGCACTAGATGCTGCCATTCAAAACATCATCTGTTACCTCTTGCATCTACAACCAGCGTATACATCCATTCGACTACATCTCGCTGCAATAGCAGCCTATCTCCAAAACAGACAACATTTGTCTTTGTTTAGAGTACCAGCTATCAAAACATTTATGGAAGGACTCAAAAGAATAATCGCACCTAGAGTTCCACCCTCACCAATATGGAACTTAAATGTGGTCCTTACCAGACTCATGAGTCCCCCATTTGAACCTCTGCATAAATGCGAATTACAATTTCTCACCTGGAAAGTAGCTTTCCTGGTTGCAATCACCTCTCTCAGAAGAGTCAGTGAACTCCAGGCATTAACCATACAAGAACCATTTCTGCAAATTCATCATAACAAAGTGGTTCTTAGGACTAACCCAAAATTTCTACCTAAAGTAGTGTCTCCTTTCCACCTTAACCAGTCTGTAGAACTCCCAATGTTTTTCCCTCTACCAGACTCAGTAGCAGAACGAGCTCTTCACATGCTAGACGTAAAAAGAGCAATACTTTACTACATTGAAAGAACAAAATCCTTTAGAAACACTAAACAACTTTTTGTAGCTTTCTCCCCACCTCATAAAGGCAATCCTATCTCAAAAACAGGGATCGCAAGGTGGATTGTTAAATGCACCCAAACATGCTATGCTAAAGCTAAACGCACTTTACTCATTCCCCCTAGAGCTCACTCCACACGTAAACTAGGGGCGTCTATGGCATTCTTAGGGAACATTCCCCTAGATGACATCTGCAAAGCAGCAACTTGGTCTACACCACACACGTTCACAAAGCACTATTGTGTAGACGTGCAAGCAAAGCAACAAGCTAACGTGGGCCAGGCTATATTAAGAACACTTTTTCAAACCACTGCAACAGATACAGGTAGCCACCGCTAAGGCGGAAACTGCTGTATAGTCTATGCACAAGTATACAATCTACAGCTCATATGCCTCGAACGGAAAATGCTACTTATCAGTATGCATCTGTTCTTGGCATGTAGAGCTGTAGATTCGTATACGCCCACCCGCCTCCCCGGATACCTCTATCTGTTCCAGTACTATCTTACTTAGATACATTACACATGGACATCCTTTTCTATTTCTTACTAACTCCTTCATAACCCTCCATGGCAAAACAATCTGAAGATGGAGTTGATGCCCATCCGCACTATCGTCCTAAGGAGGAGTCACCTACCTCGTGACTACAAAGACTTCTTCCAAGACAAAAACGAAGTGCAAACATCCAAGCCCAACACCAGATAGCGATCTATGCACAAGTATACGAATCTACAGCTCTACATGCCAAGAACAGATGCATACTGGTAAGTAGCATTTTCCTTACTGTAGACTGCACTAGAAGAGTTGATTCTTTTTCCCTGTCACTAAATTGGTACTTCAGTGTCTTTTTGAGTTGTTCACAGTCTGCCAGATGTCAAATAGGGAAATACTGCTAGCATTCAATCTCTAGTTGATAATTCACTTGGTACAGTGTTTTGCAAAAGTCATGCATTTATAATCATTCTTAGAAATAATTCGTAGTCCAAGGTTACATGCTATGGTGACTTCAAAGAATGGGCCAGTCATTAGCTTCATTGTACATATTCTTCAATTTAACACACAGATAAGAATATTCTTATATCTGAGAATGCATATGAATAAATAAAACACAATGACTAAAAGACCGTGTTGGGGAATTTAAAGCAACAGTGGAAGACGGATGCTCAAGGTGAGACTCCTATTTCAGCTTGCTTGTGCCACCAGTGTGAATTGGCAGATGACAAAAGACAAAACAGAGGAACCGCAACGTCTATTGTGATGTGAGATTCAGATTTGAAAAACAGACCTATTGAATGATAGTTTGCTTTCTGTACAACTCAACATCACCTAGTGGCATGCCAAAACTAGACTACCCTGAAATAGCAGAAAAGCAGGCAAAACACTTCAAAGAGGCACATTAGAACATGAACTCTCACACTCAAATTCATAAATAAGCCACCATATACAAGGGTGTTTCTCTGGGTTGTAGAGTCCTCAGCGGTTACAGGGAAGCCTTTGTGGTGAGTGCTATCGAGTACCGCTTCTCTCTCTGCCACAGATACTATTGCACTTCTAGTTCTTCCTTTGTGACTTGACTATTCAGGAGTGCTAAAGACTCCAGAAGATGGTTAATGGTTTGACCCTTGCATACTAAATTACACAAGTGATTCTCCTCTCGATTTAGCACCTCATCCAGCAAGCCTCTTCCCACCTAACTCTAAATCAGGCCATTGACACTTTGTCATATAAAGTGAAATGAAAATTAGAAACACAGTAAAAAGCGCAATACATCCCACCTCCTCCTGATGGCATTTGTCACGCTTATGTGAAAAGGCTCCTTAATGCAAATAGCTTACCGCACTAATGCTAGTGGTATGCAATGGAGAAACATTTGCACATCTTCAAACAACTTGGCTGCAAGAATACAACTTGATTTATGTTGGCCCATGTGGCTAAAAATCACTAACCTTGAAATCTCAGGAGCGAGAAGGTTGACGGGTGAGCCCCCCTCAGCTTCCCCAATTCTAATTGTAAACTTACAGAGAGGGGTAACCAAGCTTATCTGAACGACTATTTCTTTATGAGATGCATGAATGTTTTAACGTATCCCAAGCGAGTGAGCGGATAGCACCAAGTTAAATTAGTTCCCCCACCACATTACTTGGATACGTTGGTATGTGTCTTTTAGTGTGTATTTATATATATATCCTCACCAAACCGTCGTTTTCTCTGGAATTTTGCCACAAAGACGGTTCGGACCACGGTAAATGGTGCAACTTATTTTTTATTTGAGCAGATCGACATAACGCGTTTCAGCCCTCCAGCGAGCCTTGATCACATGTGTATATATATATAATCTCAAAACAATACCCTTTCAGGCATAGAGTGATGCATAAATTATGCAAAAAAGAAGCAGAGAACTCTGGGTAGTTCTCAAGTTTAGGTGGAAAGCAGTTCCTGTATAGAGCACCCTCAACACCAGCGACACTCTAGATCTGCTCACCTCAAATGTCTGCTTTTCTATCAAAGTCTTTAAGCATAGGATTGGCACAGTGCCATCCATGCCGAGATAGAATGGGTCAAAGTCTTTTGCCATTTCTACAGCAAAGTCTTTAAGCATAGGACTAGCACAGTGCTGTCCATACCGAGCTGTAAAATGACAAAAGCCTTTTACCTCTCCAAGGCCCAAAAAGTTGAGTTCCGTCAGCCTTTCTGTGTCGGAAACCCGACATCGGAAAGAGCCGCCCTTGGAAATACTGGCCGCGTTCCGACTGGCGGACGAAGCCAGTCAGAATGACCGTTCGGATTCCTTTCCGACCGCCTCCATCGTAATGAGGCGGTCAAAAAGGAATCCGACCGGCATATTACGATGCTTTTGGAAAGGCTCCGACCGATGGTCGGAGCCGTTTACGACCGCATCGTTATAGAGGCCTTAGTGTGAGTGCCCGCGATGCGTTTGTAAGCGAGCTCTTCTAAGTGAAAGTGCAGGGAGTGTGAGTGAGTTAAAAATTACTCTAAATCCTATATTGTTGATTTTTATTCTGTAGGGTCTAGAGCCTAATTAAAAAGCAATGAGATGTCATTTGGATGCAGTGTTCCAGGACATCTAAAAGGTCGACATGTTTCAGCTGTATCTCTGCCCACATAGGGTCAATCGGCTTCCCTCAGGACCTAATATAACCATGCATTTGTCGGTTACATTTCAATTGTTTGTACCAATATATATATATATATAAATATATATATATATATATAAATATATATATATATATAACTAAAAGACACATACCAGCATATCCAAGAAATGTGGCTTGGGCGCTAATTTACCTGGGTGCTATCCGCTCACTCACTTGGGATACATTAAAGCATTCATGCATCTCATAAAGAAATAGTCTTTCAGATAAACTGGGTTACACTTCTGTGTAAGAGTACGATGAAAACCCCAAATCACAGCCAACGTAATTAAACTCTGCACAAGTCAAGGATAACATTTCAAGGTCCCAAAGGTCCAGTTCCCTAAGTCAGTCAAATATTAGTTAATTTAGGCCATAGTCTTTCAAACTATACGACATATATACAGCTAACAATGTATAATTTCATAAAAGCATAATTCATGATTACAATAAAACTACTAAAAAGAATCTAAAAGACGTTTTCTCTTTATTGAAAATCTTCCTGTTGCACATACTACATCAAGATATTGCATAATAATTTTTTTCTAGACTGCACCCTGGTCCTTAAGCCATATTTGATTACAATTGGTCTTAAAATTCTCCAACATACAGACTTTATAAACAAGCAAGTTATGAATTATTAAACATTTTGTATTCAGACTGAATGTACATTTTCCCTTATTTTCATAAATCGCGTTTGTCACCATGTGCGAAGAATCATATGGGTTCCAGAATGTTCTAATTTTTAAAACTGGCAATCTCTGCTCCCTGTTGGATAAATAATCAATTTAAGAGTGCACACATTCATTTTACTGTGATTACCTTATACACAGAGTTGAAAGTTTACATTCCAGATAAATAAGATCACTATACCTGGAGCAGTTCTTTATCATGACCCACAGTGCAGATTTAGACAAAGCTAACAGTAGATTTGCGGAAGCAAGAGTTATAGTCAGCTTATCATAGTTTACTTTTATGACTTTCCTCGCATCCTGTGCCCATCTTGTATTACTTACAATAATTGCCCCAACACAAAGATTTTCAAACTTGCTCCTCGCTGATTTTTCCAAACTTGCCCAAAAACCTAAAGGATTTTGAAACCAGGGTAAAGGAATCAAATTGGTTTTCTTTTTTATATCCTGGATCATTGTAGCGCTTAGAAGGTTCAGCAAATTTTTTACGCATTTCCTTTCTACCTTGTTCTACTGATATCTTATATCCAAACATAAAACTTCTGCCCCATATTGTAACTGAGGTTCTATTATTGCATTGTAGCCAACCAAAAAAAGGTATAAAAGATGGTCTTACATAATCCTTATAGAATTATTTAAGTCCCACTACTAACGAGAATGCTTTAGCCTTTAATGTATCTATATATTTTCATTCCACTGTAATTTTTTGTTTACCAGTACAGTTGGGTACATAGAGGAGTTCACTTCTTTCACTTTTGTATCTGGTAAATACAAATAAAAGTGAGAGGAGAGAATTTGGATCCAAAACCATTATTGTAGTTTAATTGAGATATATTAATAGCTTTTTCTAGTTACATTATCTATTAAATGCTGTTAATTTCTTTTGGAACCCTAGTTCTGTTGTATTCATGATAACTTACTCATTTGCATATAAAAGGCATAATCCATGTAACCCAGCCATCTTGGGGATAAAGGAAATTTTTTCTCTAATACTGAAAGAAGGTCCACTAGGCATACAGTCGAAGGGCCAACAAGCAGCTCTGTCTTGTGTTATTCCTATTTGGGATTTTTGCGTGAAACTGAACCCTCAATGTATCTCTCCACTCTTTCCTATATGAAGCTCCTTCAAGATTCCCGTTGTAGTCATGGGGATTTCTATTTTTTTTTAATGTCTCCAATATTATTAGGTCAAATACAGCGTGGAAGTCTACAAAGCATCAGAACAGACAGATTGTACCTTTGTTCTATTGACTTCCATACCAATGCCCATACACTGAACTAATGGTCTATAATTCAATGGCCCTCTTTAAATTCACTTTTCTCGATCAGTATTAGGTCATAAGCATTGGTCCATTCCTTCAGGGATCCTAAAATAATTTTTGCAAATAATTTTACCCCCACATTCAAGAGGCGTATCAGGCTATCAGATTGTAGGGCTGCAGTATCTTCTTTGTTAAAAATAGTTTTTATAAGTACCCCTTTCCAACATACCGGGAACTGTCCACTTAATAGTATCCTATGAAACACTTGGAAATAAATCCTGGCCCACCAGTACGGATTTTATTTTATTATAATCACTGGGAGATCATCTTGACCTGCAGCCCTTGTTAGTTTGATCGATGCAGTGGTGGTGTTTATGGTGCGAAGTGACAACAGGGACAAAATCTCCGCACTGTCCTTAAAACCTTCTTGTGATGTGTCTGGTTAACCAATTGAATACATCTCTTTCAGGTTAGTTACCCATTCTTTCTCTGAGATCATGCAAAGAGATGTGTTTAGTTTATTACCCATGCCTTACTGTACTAATTGCCAACATTCCTTAGTATCCTTAGACAAAGTTGCACTTAGCATACAGCCTCAGCAAGTTTTGTAAAAATGCCACTTTTTTTTACTAATGCTTTATAATAGATTAACATTATCTCCCTCAATTAGGCCCTTTGTTACTTTTTATAGTTTCCTAATTTGTTGTTGTAAAAACTTTATTTCGGTCAATATGACCATAAAAGCATTTTAAACAGAATCTCACATTTCGTTTATATTAAAAACAAGTAAAAAAATATACAAACATCAAATGGCATTGTATACTAGATACATAATGTAACCTGCGGAAATCTAAATTGCAATCAATCCTGAAATCACGGACTACAATTATTGGTATGAGTAGTGCACAAGTTCATTTGCAATACCAGGAAATTTTTCCGCACGTGCTGTAACTCTCAGGTCAGCTATTAAAACGATAATATATGTGTTAGTGTAGAGTGCTTGTTTCAGTCAATAAGACAATTATTAGCAGCATAACTGGTTACATTAAAGTGCTTGTGCAATATATAATAGAAAGTTTGCAGTGCCTTAAATAATCGATGGAGAGTTTGTATAAAGGACAGTTTACTACTATCAGGAAGGAGGCTAAGAAACATTGTTGTATACCATCAGACACCAGTTCTACTTCTTGATAGTCCTACTCGCCAAATAATGTACACCTTAAATACAATGCATTATTAAAATACTGTTAAAAAAAGGGGAGTACACAGATTTAATCACCATCTTTGGGGGACATTTTTAGGAAAACTCTTCGGGTACACCACATGGAAAATAAGAAGCCTGCCACCGAGAAAACTATGGGGAGTCTAGCATCATATTTCAGTAGCCTGAAAGCCTCTGAACATTGCCTAGTTCCCAAATTTCTGCATTTCTGGACCAGCCATCGTTTTCTTGCTTTCTTATAGCCAGTACAGAAAAAGAACACGTGGTATTCGGATTCTTCTGCGCTATTGCATGCCGGACAGCCCAGTGTTTGTATGCCAGCCCATTTGTTCATAAAAGCACGCAGTGGCAATACCCCGTGCCTAAATTGTAGATAGAGCTTCCTTGCGGCAGCCGGCTTGATGTCATTAAGCGCCGGCTCTAGTAGGTACTGCTCTTTAATTTCCATAAAGGCTACGGTAAGTTTTCCCGTTGAGTGATTCCCCTGTAGCTGGGTCAGTTTATACTCCCAGTAGCGACCCTTTAACTCTTTCCTTGGGACTGTGGGACATGTCATTTCTGGATTTTCCCAAAGATTACCTAGACCCATGAGTATAAGGGTATTCCTGGCGTAAGTAAGCCATGGTAGTCTCCTTGCCCCTGGTAGATTCATCACCTCTCTTAGTTCTTCTCTATACTCCGCAATTCTGGAGTAACCCACAAACGTCTCCAGAATAAAAGAGGTCTCAGAGAAACTTCATCCGCAACTGGCCTGACCCCCAGATTTAATCGTAGCGGTATAAGTGGGGTACTACGGGGGAGACCAAACAATTGTCTAACAAAAGAGTTTTCTGTTTGTGTTAGACTATCAATGCGGTCGTGGCCCCATATTTCAGCTCCATATAGAGCAGCACCTCTAGCTTGAACCTTATATATTTCCGCTACTGGGCCCACTGGTTTGTGGCTAGAATTTCGGAACACCTTGGACAAACCCCCTGATGTTTGCACTAGCTTCAGGCTGGTTTTTAGTTTAGTTTAGTTTCCTAATGTGGCTTTTCATGCACATGCAATTTGCATCAAACCATCGTTTGTGTTATATTGGCTTAAATCTGTGTTTTTTCCTGATTATTTGCTGCCTTTAATTTTATTTACCTTTCAGCAAACCACTGTCTGTACAACTGTACAATCATACGAATATGAAAGAATGTATATATCTCTACCCCTGAAATGTTTCCCATATCCTGTTGGAAATTTGACAGAAGTAATAGATTTTTGTCATTGATCCGGGTTGTAAGTCTTTTTGGAAAGTCTATTTTTGTTGAAGGAACATGGCCATGAGTTTTACGGATATCCAAAGAGCGCTGTGGTTACTACTCTCTTTTTGTGAAGAATTAGGCCTACAAAACCGCATAATCTATTGGGCAGCGTTGATTACTAAAAATAAAGGTTTGCTGTGCAGGAGAGTCAGAAAGGAACCAGCCATTTACACAAAACATTCCCCCTCCCCATGCCAAGTAATTCAACATGTCACAAGTAGAAGAGGGACCATTTGAAAATATTAAAGTCTTAATATTGGAAGCTCTTTATAGATCTTTGAAGTGGAAATCAATCCTTTGTTTATTTAAACAGCGATTGAAGTCACCGCACAGCATAATTTTACATGATCTAAAGTTTTAAAAATCCACGTTAGGTCTTCCAAAAAAGATCCTGCTGAACTTTATACAATTGAGAATCCTATGTAACAATATGTACATTTATCACAATTATGCAATCAGTGTTACAAGGGTTTTTATGTAATTTAGCAAGAGTTATCAAAGTCAATTTACAAGTAGTGTTCATCACTATTACGTTACTAGCTGCCTTGGTAGTAACTAAAGTCAATAGCCCGCTGAAGCACACCCAGCATTATTAGGGGTGGCATATTGATTTCTCCACCTATTAGGAAATGATCACAATGGACCACTGCATCATCCAGCTAATCCGCAAGGGCTAAACCCTACCCTTCCTGTCTTTCCCTCCACCAGTGCATGTTCTAAGGCACATGGCTTGAACTTGGAGGCAAATGTTCTGCCAGGCTGAACAAAGGGTCCATCGACAAGGAGCCCTTGCAGAAAATAGGATTGGAATTTTATTCCCATTAATTCTTAATCTCCAAGAAGGAGGAATGTGTGCGGCCTGTCTTGAACCTTCGCCTCTTGAATCTTTTCATTCAGCCTTACAAATTTAAAATTCTGTCCCTAAGCCCAGTTTTGTTGGCCTTTAATGCAGGTATTGGCTGGTGTCCCTGGACCTTCAGTACGCCTATGTTCATCTTCCAATCACACCCAGTCACAGGTGCTACTTGAGGTTCGCCATAGGGGTCCCAGCACTATGAAATCACTTTTCTGCTTCTTGTACTGACGACTGCATAGCATATTTTCATCAGAATGCTGGCAGTAGTGGCAGCTTCTATGTGGACAACTTGCTGGTGTAGGAGGGGTCTCCTGCACTGGACATGTAACATCTTTAGCGCACCACCATACTTCCCCACAACTTGGCCTAGAGGCCCTACCTCATCCTCACAAAAAGACTCACCTTCATAGGAGCAATTCTGCACACAAACTGTAGGAAGACCTTTCCTCCTCACAGGATTGCAGATATTCAGGGGATGGTTCTGATGTTTCTAGCTCAGACACTGATCCTAGATCGGCAAGTCCTACGCCTGTTAGGTCTTGTAGCCTTGTGTATCTTGTTGTTGCCTTTCCCCAGATGGAGGATTGGGCTTTCCTGTGGTACTTGAGAAAAAAGGGACTCCAACGTAAGAGGAATCGCTCTGGTCTGATGCAAATCTTCTATTCGTCATTCCAGACTGGACTGTGGTGGGTGTGTCCCTCCAGTCAGTTGGTGGGTCATCCCTTCATTTCTCTGTAATTTGCAAGCTCCCATAGTTATGATGCCTCCTCAGTGAATTGTGCTGCTCATTTCGAGGATTATGATGGCGCAGGGCTGATGGTCCATGTACAAACACCACTCACACATTAAATGTGTTGGAGCTACGAGTGGTATATATTACTTTGAAGACTTTCCTTCATTTTCCCAGTAGAGGCACTCGTCGCAGGCATCCTCAACATTAGAATGGATGCTGAGTCACCACTGCATAGAGGACAAGTGATAGAAATGATATTCTCTGCATTGAGGTGTCTGTGCCTGGTCTTCGAGTTTGTCTATTTCAACCTCCCCCAGGAATACATCACCATTCTGTCAGAAGCACACAGGCCCACTACATGGGCTTGCTACA
This sequence comes from Calotriton arnoldi, assembly GCA_963921515.1. Classification (NCBI taxonomy): domain Eukaryota; kingdom Metazoa; phylum Chordata; class Amphibia; order Caudata; family Salamandridae; genus Calotriton; species Calotriton arnoldi. The sequence continues at coordinate 283,725 of CAWUFW010000037.1, read as the reverse complement.
CTGCAAAGTAAAAAATGTTTGGTCACTACAGCATCTCCAAACACTTGGACCCCTTAAAGCCTAATGTCCAGGACATTATCTGCTATACTTCTGCAGAAGTCAGGCGTCACCTACACCTCAGTATGTTTACACCTAACTGCAAAATATGCACAACCTAACTGGCAAACATCCAAGCTCAACACTAGATGGCATGAGTATGCAGATCATGCGAATCTACAGCACTAGACGCTACAAACCAATGGTTACTGGGTAAGTAACCTTTTCCTTCCACGATCTTTAGCTTGACATTTGTTGCCCCATTACGTTTGTCTACTTTATTTCATTGTAATATCCCTTTCCTTCCATCTAAATGGAACACAAATGCAGTTGTGCAAAGGAATTCTGTACTTGAAGGTATTTAGAAATTTGTGTAGACCTTTAAAGAGAAACGGTAATTTCCAAGACAGGTGTTTAAAAGTTAAAACTGGGCTATCTGTTACATCTGCAGAGGTCATTCCTCACCTACACCCATCTGCTGTTGCAGCCTATATGCAAAACAGAGAGCATTCCTCCTTACTTACAATTCCAGTAATAAAGGTTTTCAATGAGGGTCTCAGTAGAGTTATACTTCTTATAGTACCTCCAGCTCTTGTGTGGAACGTTAACATGGTCCACTAGGCTCGTAGGGCCACCCTTTGAACCTTTACATTCATGCTTCATTTCCTTTCTTGGAAGGTGCATTCCTTCCCTCAGGCGCATTAGTGAACTTTAGACACTCGCCCTCCAAGAACCTTTCATCAGGTTCTCAACGATAGGGTTGTCTCATCCTCAACCCTAAATTCCTCCTCAAGTTAACATCACTCTTTTACCTTAATCAGACCATAGAGCTCCAAGTTTTTTCTGCAGCGGAAATGGATTAGATGTCAAAAGAGTTCTTATGTATTACATCGATAGAACCAAACCCTCATGAAAGTCTGGCCAGCTCTTTTTAGCCTTTGCAAAGCCTCACATGGTCCTTCCTGTTTCTAATGCAGGTATAGGATAGTGAAGTGCATTCAGACATGCTACCATAAAGCTAAGAGTCCTGTGCCACCTCAGGCACACTCCACCCGTATAACAGGTTTTTTCATGACTTTCTTTGGAACATCCCACTGACATTTGCAAAGCATCCACCTGGTAAACCGCGCATACATTTACCAAGCACTGCACTCTGGACGTCCTAGGCCTCCAATAGGCTATGGTTGGTCAGACAGTATTGAAGACTTTGTTCCAGGCATCTGTATCAGCCACACGCCTGCCACCGCTTTACAGATGTTCTGCTACGAAATGAAAATGTTACTTCCAGTGTTACCATCTGTTCATAGCGTGTTGTAGATTCACATGTGCCCATCCTCCTCTCCGTAAGCTTGGGCTGATTTCTTCTTTTGTTACCTTGACACTGCACAATGTGCATAGTGACCATGCTACACTCACTCAGCACTCCACAAACTTTCTCACCAGCTTTATGAAAAACAATCTAATCCTTCCTTCTAAGAAACTCAGTTGTGCACAGGAATTATGTATCTGAAAGAGACACGTTAGTGACAGATTCCTTACCTTAGAATATCCCCAGGCGTCAGGCTGGATCCGGAAAGTTTTGCGTAGCAGTACCCCTGCGCGTCGGTAGGCGGCGTCGTGCGGCTCCGCGTCCGTCGTCGGGATCGCCGGATGACGTCGCGGCCAGTACTTAGACGCTGCCCATGCGCGCTGGCGTCAGTTCTTCTTTTTCCGCGCCAGTAAGCGCAGATCCGGGAAGAGCAGTGCCCTAGTCATTTTTTGACTAACTTTTTTGGTGATTTTTATCACTGTTTTTCTCGAAGCCGTTCGACTTCCAAGGTGTCAGTAGGGATGCCCGGCTTCAAGCCATGCGACGCCTGTAATCGGATGATGTCGATTACGGACCCGCATCAAGACTGTCTCTACTGCCTCGGACGCGCCCACGACTCCAAGTCGTGCCCCGACTGCCGGGCCTTGCACCCGAAGGCTTTGCGAGAGCGGTCTCGAAAGCTCCTCGAGGTCCGGCAGTCGGCTCCGCGCCAACCCAAGCCCCGGTCACGTGAGAGGTCGAGGGGCCGGTCGCGGAGTCCTCATCGGTCGTCCGGATCCAAGTCTTCGCACTCCTCCGGTAAGTCAAAGCACAAAAAGTCGAAGAAGCGTCATCGCTCGACGACTTCCCCTCGCCGGTCTCGCGACTCGGCTGAGGGTCCTGTCGGCACCGTCCCCGCGGCTCAGGGAGTGCCTGTGGAGCCGCCGTCGCATTACCCGCCTTTCCCAGGTTCGGCGGCGACTCCGGCCGAAATACAGGAATTCCTGTCGGCCATGGCCCACCTCTGCGGGCCTCAAGGTCCCTCAGGTGCGCCTTCGGGTCCCGCGGGCCCTTCTGGGGTGCCTACGGCGCCGACGACGACTCCGGTCCCGGCGACGCCAGCCCCGGTCCCGGCCTCGACCCCGGCTCCGGCGTTGCCGCAACCCCCATCGACGCCGGTTGACCTAACGACACCTCCACCGGCGCCGATTTCACCGGTGCCGTTCCCGACGCCATCCGGGGCTCCGGGCGGCGTCGTGCCCCGGTTCTCTCCGGACCCGGACACGGCGCCAGACCGGCGTCGGTCGACGCCGGCTCCGAGGCCGATGCGGCCTTGGGTGCCGCAGGTCCCTCCTCCTTACTTTGAACCTGCTTTGGAGGACGAAGAGGACTGGGAGGGGTCCGAGGACCCTCTCACTGCCCAGTGTGAGTACGAACAGGACTGGGCTGAGGAACTTGGGGATGCCGGTGGTCTGGACACCTCTCCAGACATTGGCATGCTGTCTCCTCCGTGGCTACGGAGGAGGGAGCAAACTTTGCAACAGTGTTGCATAGAGCAGCTGAGGCCTTGAGCCTCAGGTTGCCTACAGTGGCTGTCAGGTCTAACATCCTGACGGAAGTGCTTCAGCCAGCGGCTACCTCCTCGGAGCCACTGCTGCCTTTCAATGAGGCACTTTCTGACGTTCTTTTGGGCACCTGGTCCAAGCCCACCACAGGGGCTCCTGTGGATAGGAACGTGGCCCGACGCCATCGCCCAGCTCCGGGCGACCCCTTGTTTCTCTCCCAACACCCCACCCCTGAGAACTTGGTTGTCCAAGCCTCTGCTTCCCAGAGCGCCTTCCCTACCGCTCCTCCGGATAGGGAATCCCAAAAACTGGATCAATTTGGGAAGAAGGTTTTTACTTCCTCCAGTGCTGGCTTGCGGTCTGTCAACACCGCTTGCCTCTTGGGCCGATATTCCCACTGTTTGTGGGATTCGGTGGCGCAGGTTCTGCCCCGGTGTCCTGAGGAGGTCCAGACACTGCTTTCCCGAGCCATTGCGGAAGGAAGGGATGCAGCAAAATATACCATCCGATGTGGCCTAGATACCGCCGACTCGCTGGGCAGATCGCTTGCGTCGACAGTAGCGCTGCGCCGCTACGCCTGGCTGAGAACCACTGGTTTCTCAGGTGATGTCCAAAACACTCTTATGGACATGCCTTTTGATGGTGTCGGTCTTTTGGCAACAAAGCGGACCATGCGCTGGAGCGCTTTAAGGACTCACGGGCTACAGCCAAGTCCCTGGGCCTTTCTGCTGTGCGCCCTCAGCAACAGTCTGCTTTTCGCCCCTTTCGTGGCCACGGAAGGGGCGCCCAGCCACGTCCACTGCCCGGCCACCGGCCCGCGCAGCAGGCGTCTTCGTGCGGCCGAGGACGTGGCTCCCGCCGTGGCGGGTCAGGCAACCAGCGTGCGGGTCAGGCCACCACCCCCGCCCCGTCCGCAGCCTCCAAGCCCTCCTAGTCCTTCCTTTCCAGTCCACACCACGCCGGTAGGGGGCAGGGTCCACCATCACCTTCCCCTCTGGCGTACCATCACCTTGGATAGGTGGGTCTTGGACATTGTCCGAAGTGGCTACTCCCTCCCCTTCGTGACCACTCCCCCAGCCATGCCACCTCAGTGCCACCGCATGTCAAGGGATCACTTGGTGCTTCTTCAGAAGGAAGTTGCGGCCCTCTTGGCCAAGAGGGCCACAGAAAACACGTTCCGACCTCAGAAGTAGGGCGTGGTTGTTACTCCCACTACTTTCTGGTGCCCAAAAAGGACAAGGAGGACATGCGTCCTATCTTGGACCTCCGGACCGTAAATCGCTTCCTCCGGAAGGAGAAGTTCAAGATGCTCACCCTAGCTCAGGTCTTGACTGCCCTCGACCCTGGAGACTGGTTGGTAGCGTTGGACTTGCAGGACGCATATTTTCACATCCCCGTCCTGCCGGCCCACCGGCGTTACCTGCGGTTCACGGTAGGCCTCGAGCATTTCCAGTTCACCGTGCTCCCCTTTGGCCTTACAAGCGCCCCTCGGGTGTTCACGAAAGTGATGGCGGTCGTCGCAGCTCATCTGCGCCGGGCAGGGGTTTCAGTTTTCCCCTACCTCGACGACTGGTTGTTGAAGGCGGGCTCGTCCCAGGCAGTCGTCTCCCACCTTCAGACTACGGCCGAACTCCTGCACTCGCTGGGGTTCTCCATCAACGTGCCGAAGTCGCACCTGATTCCTTCTCCACAGCTCCTTTTCATCGGAGCAGTTCTGGACACGACGCGGTTTCGGGCTTAACCTCCCGAACGGCGAGTCCAGGATATTCAGGCTATGATTCCGATCTTTCAGCCTCTATCCTGGGTTTCGGTACGGATGACCCTGAGGCTGCTGGGCCTCATGGCCTCCTGCATCCTGCTGGTCGATCATGCCAGATGGCATATGCGGGCTCTGCAGTGGGACCTGAAGTTCCAGTGGGCGCAGCATCAACGGAACCTGTCCAATTACGTCCAGATCTCGGAGGGAACTGCAAGACAGTTGCAGTGGTGGCTCTCGAACCAGCAATGGGTCATGGGCAGATCCCTCTCCCTTCCCCAGCCAGAGCACACAGTTGTGACGGACGCGTCCCTTCTGGGATGGGGCGGTCACATGGGAGAGGCGGAGATCAGAGGCCTCTGGTCTCCGGCGGAGTCCCGGCTCCATATCAACCTTCTGGAGCTCCGGGCGATCCGACTTGCACTCAAGGCATTCCTTCCCTCTGTCAAAGGGCAGGTAGTGCAGGTGTTCACAGAAAACACCACCGCCATGTGGTACTGCAACAAACAGGGCGGGGTGGGGTCGTGGACCCTATGTCAGGAGGCTCTGCGCCTCTGGACATGGCTGGAACATCAGGGCATGCGCCTGATGGTTCAACACCTGGCAGGTTCCCTGAACGCCAGGGCGGACGAACTCAGCCGCAGGTGCATGATGGATCACGAATGGCGTCTTCACTCGGAGGTGGCGCAAGGACTCTTTCTACAGTGGGGAGAGCCTTGGTTAGATCTATTTGCCACCGAAGAGAACGCGCAATGTCATCAGTTCTGCGCGTTGGAATTTCCAAGGCAGCACTCGCTCGGCGACGCTTTTCGGCGCGAGTGGAGTTGCGGTCTGTTGTACGCCTTTCCGCCTATACCCCTTCTACCCAGAGTGTTGAAGAAGATTCGGCACGACCGGGCCCAAGTCATTCTTGTGGCTCCGGACTGGGCTCGAAGAGTTTGGTATCCCGAGCTACTCAGTATGAGCGTCGATTCCCCGATCCGTCTGCCTCTTCGGGAGGATCTTCTGTCGCAGCAGCAGGGGACGGTCCTCTACCCGAACCTGTCCAGTCTCCACCTCCTTGCGTGGAGATTGAGCGTCGGCAGTTGATTCCTTTCGACTTGCCTCCCGAAGTTTGTGACGTGATTCTGGCAGCCAGGCGTCCCTCCACTAAGGTGGTATACGCCTGCAGGTGGAGCAAGTTTGTGGCATGGTGCACAGCAAAGGCTGTGAATCCCCTTTCTGCCCCTCTTTCTGAGGTTCTGCTGTTCCTTCTTTCTCTGGCCCAACAGGGTTCTGCCCTGGGTACCATCAAGGGCTATCTTTGTGCAATCTCGGCCTTCCTCAGGCTTCCTGATCAGCCCTCCCTTTTCAAGTCCCCTGTTGTTAACAGGTTTCTTAAAGGCATTACACACCTCTTCCCTCCTGTTCCGTTTGTAATGCCTCAGTGGGACTTGAACTTAGTTCTTACCTTTTTAATGTGCGCTCCCTTTGAGCCTCTACATAACTGTCCTCTTCGTCTTCTCACTCTGGAGACAGCTTTTCTGGTGGCCATCACCTCTGCTCGGCGGGTGAGTGAGCTCCAGGCTCTTTCTTGCAAGCCTCCCTTTCTGTCTGTCCATCCAGACAAGGTTGTTCTTAGGACGCGTCCGTCCTTCTTGCCAAAGGTGGTTACTGCTTTTCACATTGGGCAGACCATCACTTTGCCCACCTTCTTTCCGCCTCCGCATCCTTCTAGAGAGGAAGAGAGGCTCCACCGTCTGGACCCAAAACGTGCGATTTCGTTTTATCTCAACCGCACACAGCAGTTCCGGGTGGACGACCAGCTCTTTGTTGGCTACGTGGGCGCCAAAAAAGGTCGGGCCGTACACAAGCGGACCATCTCCCGCTGGGTCGTCTTGTGTATCAAGGCCTGCTATTCTTTGGCTAAGAAGGAGCCCCCAGTTGGGCTACGTGCCCATTCCACCAGGGCGACAGCCGCCACCACCGCTTTGGGACGTGGTGTCCCATTGCAGGACATTTGTCAGGCAGCTACGTGGGCCTCGCTGCACACGTTTACAAAGCACTACTGCCTTGACAGCCAAGTCCGGAGAGACGGCTTCTTTGGCCGTTCTGTTCTCCGAGACTTCCTCGTCTGATCTTTGTTCGCAGACCCACCACCAGGGTTGGTATTGCTGGGGTATCTATTCTAAGGTAAGGAATCTGTCACTAACGTGTCTCTTTCAGATGCACAAGTTACTAACTTGTGTAACGATATATCTGTAAGAGACAGTAGTTAGTGACAGATTCCTTACCGCCCCACCCATCCTCCCCGTTCTGCGAACTGATTTCTAGGGTTAAGGACATCCCTTTCAGGGCCCTAGTATTTTTCAGACACCTATGTCAGCTTCTTGCATGGCTCTGCGTTCCTGGTGCGGAAAGTCGTGTACAGAACTGACGCCAGCGCGCATGGGCGGCGTCTAAGTACTGGCCGCGACGTCATCCGGCGATCCCGACGACGGACGCGGAGCCGCACGACGCCGCCTACCGACGCGCAGGGGTACTGCTACGCAAAACTTTCCGGATCCAGCCTGACGCCTGGGGATATTCTAAGGTAAGGAATCTGTCACTAACTACTGTCTCTTACAGATATATCGTTACACAAGTTAGTAACTTGTGCATTTGCATGGAATTAAGGTTTTTGTGTGTGACCTTTCAAGAGAAACAGGGTATTTCACAAAAGCCGTGTTAGGAAGTTAAAACTGGTCCATTGTAAAGAATGACAATTTAGTCATTGTAACACTGTATTTGGTTAATTAAAACAATTAGAGACAGTTATATTTAGATCAAGATATCAAAAGATGTACCAGACAGAGGGAGGCAATTGTATCAGTAACTGTTAAACTAAATTTACAGTAAATGAAATATTGGGGTATGGCTGTAAGGTGTACACTAAGGTTGTTCAATTGACTATAGTATTTTTTATAATCTAGCATAACAACGTTAAATAATGAGTCAAAATTGCAGTTAGAGGAAGGTGATTGAAACTAAAGCTGAGCTTCATCTTCCACTAATTCTAAAATGAATTTGGCGTAGGCTATGCGACGGGGCAGTTGACATTAGTCAATCAATCAATCAATCAGGGGTTTGTTAAAGCGCGACTACTCACCCGTAAGGGTCTCAAGGCGGTGGGGGGGGGAGGGAGGGTGCAGGTTCCATCCATCAAGGAGGGGGTCTGTCGAAGAGCCAGGTTTTGAGGTTTCTTGCGAAGATGGGGAGCGATGTCTGTCTGAGGTGGAGCGGAAGGGCGTTCCATGCTTTGGCCGCGAGGAAGGAGAAGGAGCGGCCTCCCGATCTGGTCTTTCTGGTGCGGGGGACCACGGCGTAGGAGAGCTGGGCTGATCGTAGGGTCCTTTGGGGTGCGTGGAATTTGAGTCGGCTGTTCAGGTATGCTGGTCCGGTGCCGTGGAGGGCCTTGTGTGCGTGGGTGAGCATCTTGAAGGTGATTCTCGCCTCGACAGGGAGCCAGTGGAGTGTGCGTAGGTGCTGGGAGATGTGGCAGTGTTTTGGCAGGTTGAGGACCAGTCTTGCGGCGGCGTTCTGGATGTTCTGTAGCTTGCGGGTGAGGTTTTTGTTTATTCCGGCGTAGAGTGCGTTGCCGTAGTCGAGTCTGCTGGTGACCAGGGCGTGAGTGACGGTCTTTCGGTGTTCGAGGGGATCCATTTGAAGGTCTTACGAAGGAGGCGGAGGGTGTGGAAGCAGGAAGACGAGACAGAGTTGATCTGGCGGTCCATTTTGAGCTCGGAGTCCAGGATGATTCCCAGGTTGCGTGCGTGGTCCGTGGGGGTTGGCGGGTTTCCGAGGGCGGGGGGCCACCAGGTGTCGCTCCAGGCATCGGGGTTTGGGCCCATGATGAGTACTTCTGTTTTGTTGGTGTTTAGTTATAGGCAGCTGTTTTTCATCCATTTGGCGACGGCTTCCATGCCTTCTCGAAAGTTGAGGCAATAGGCATGCAGGTGTAACAGAAAACACGAAGGAAGGACATTTGACACAGGATTTCAGCAAAGTAAAGGAGAAGCAAGATGAATATATTGTTAAATTCTAATTAAAAGCAGTTTGCCAAATTAAAGGTGAGTGTAGAGCTTACGAGACTGAGTGGGATAATTGAGCGATAAAGCAGTGCACAGTTTGTAATTAACGGGACATTTGAAAGGAAACTAAATGAAATGATATGTGAGAAAATTGATTCACAATATGGGGATAGATTCGAGAAGCTGTTGAGACATTTAAATGAGCTGTGGGGAAATTGAGAAAAAAACCTGAAAATCTTGGAAGCACTGTGAGTCTAGACAGTTTCCCTGCAGCTAAATTAAGTGGAAAAAAATGAGTTAAGTTGCCTGTACCCTACACATGCTCAAATATTAAAATACTATTCAGTTGGGATGTTCTTCACGGCCGGACCCTGAAGTCCTTTCAGGAACTGCAACACGAATACTCGATGCATAGATCACAATTCTATAAATACCTTCAGTTTCGCCATGCCTTTTCCCCATGCCTTGAACGCCAGGAGACCGTACCAGATTTGAATCCTATAGAGGCCAAAGTATTCATGGGAGAGCACAAAATTACCAAGATGTACCGTACATTGACAACAAATAGTCCCAATACACTAGGGGGTACGCGAGAGGCTTGGCAGAAAAATCTGGGCCCTCTAGATGATGAAGACTAGGCTGAGGCACTCGAGTCCCCACGTAGTGCTGCCATTGCGGCACGACTACGTTATATACAATTCAAATACCTTCACAGGGTCTATTACACACAACGCAAATTGTGGCGAGCTGGATTGATTGAGTCTCCGCTATGCCTGCGCTGCCGTATTGCTGATGGTACTCTTATACACACCGTTTGGCAATGTGTGTCACTTTCTAGATTTTGGCGGGGTGTTGTCGCATGCCTATCAGAGGTTCTGGGCTGGGAAGTCCCCTGCTCCCCACGTCTGGCCTTGCTCCACATTACAGATGGTATTGGGGGTAACATATATAAGCGCCATCTCTTACTTCTGGGACTCACAATGGCCAAGCGAGATATTGCACGAGCATGGAAAGATGCTTCTCCACCTTCGGTTAGTGTGTGGAAGCGAGGTCTCGACTTCTGTATGGGGTTAGAGATACCAATATTTAAAACACGAGGATGTCCACAGAAACACCCCAAGATTTGGAAAAGGTGGGCAGAGTATCGGGGATTGTACCTAGAACCCATTCCAACTGTCTCCATAGACTAACACGGAATAAGATGGAAATATTGTGGAATGAGCGAGGTGGTAAACACGTAATTAATAGACCGGTGTGGCTAAACCGGACATGTACTATAATATGTATCAGATTTATGACACTACAGTTTTATGTTGTTCTATTCAGTTTTATTATTATTGTTTTTCAATTGTTCAAATGGCACCAAAAAGTCAACATTTTACTTGCGAATGTGTATAGTGTATCGCTGGAGCACCTGGCATCGCCAGGCCAGTTGTGGCTGTTGCCAATAAAAATTTGTTGTGAAAAAAAAAAAAAAATACTATTTCAGTATTTTGGCCTCATGTCATTAGAACGTTGATGGTACCAGCAGTCGTTTTATGAGTGTGCTAATTTAATAAAAACGAAACATATTTGTACTGAATTTCATGGCACAGTTGAGCCAAAAATAAATTTGTTGTTACGAACTCAGGAACCTAATTATTTTAAAAAATCAATTATTTAATATTCTATGTAAACCTGTGTCCATGTGTGTTTCAAACTTCATTGTAGCAAGGCCAAATTAAATTAGTGCTTACTACCCTGACAGTGCCTTGATGGATAAATGTCTTGCGGCAAACTGTACACTTCCATTTTTTTAATGCATTAAAAATAAGACACTATTATTACAATAAGCAGAGAATGTGGTGAACAAACTTTTTAGTAACCAACTATCTAGTATAAAGTATGCATCAACATCTTTATAACTACGTTTACAAAATAGTTTTATTTGTGCAATTAATTTGTGTGTTTTAGATTCTATTCTGCACCAGTTGTTTGTTGTAAGATTTCTTGGATCAATGGAGGTGAAAGCAGAAGAAAATTCCGACATTGTTTATGAAACCATGCGCCAAATTCTAGCCGCCAGAGCCATCCACAATATTTTCAGGATGACAGAATCGCATTTAGTTGTTACATGTGACTGTCTAAAGTAAGTCGCACGCTACTATTCTCTCGCTGTGTTTTGTCTGTTTGTTCACTTTCTTTGCATACTCTGATATTTATTTTTTTATTTGTTTTAATATACAGGTTAATTGATCCCCAAACACAAGTCACAAGGCTGAGGGTAAGTGGTCATTACTTTAAAACGTACTGATAGGTGCACCATATTTGTCGTGGAAGTTATTAAAATCGTTTTGTGTCTAGCCCAGTTGCAAAGACTTTTGTTTGGGTCTTTGACAATAATTGGCAATCATAGTTTCTTTGAGTGTGAGTTTCATGCAAAGAAAAGCATAGTAGTTCATTAAGTTAGCATGCATCAAAAAGCAAAAGCACATATTCATGTTTATCTTTCCAAATATTCGTAGAACAGATTGCCATGTAGACTAAATGGTTATATTGTTCATAGATTTTGTTGAGTGTTTTAAAATCTGACCATAAGTTAGTGATATTACAAGATGGCCATCCTATGTTCAAACAAGAAGTGCAGAATGTATTTGTAGTTCTGGGTCACTTACTCATATTCATGCCTCGTACATGTACTTCAGACATTACCTGGTCTTCTGGCTCTTGTACCTTGGGCACTAATTGAGCTTGTTGTGTTGCAATAAATTGCAATTTGAATGAGCTTTCCTTTTTACAAGCCGACAATGCATTGACCCAGCATTTTTGAGAAACCGCTTTGCTGTATGGCCTTCTCATCCATCCATGATAGACTTGAAGCAGGAACACACTTTCATAAGCAGCACCCCTGCAAGGAGACAGAGTTGCAAAAATGCCACGGCATGGCCACTTTAGTCTGCATTATGGGGAAGCCAGACTGTTAGAAACGGGTAGCGTGGTGCAGAGCGGGCGGGCCAAACTCCGGAGGAAATGTGTAAAGCATCCGCGCAGCACTCACAGGCGACACACCAGGCACACTACAAAAAGAGACCCCACACCGAGTTAGGTGAAAACAGCATATGTATTATGCCAAAACACATTAGGATATTATCACAGGTAAGAACACGGTGCCAACTGACACCCAGCAATCATTTACATGGGGTTATTTACAGGGCAGGGCCAATCGGGCCGCTGCCAGTATCATCACCAGGCATAAACAGGGTAAATGAAAGTCAGTGGTAATATAGGTATAACGTCTGCCTTAGCAGAAATGCGTTAGGCATGAAACTACAGCCTCCTCCCAGTAGCCCGAAAGCATGAATCACAGGCCTATCACGCATAAAAGCATTTGTATAAATCACAATGGCCTAAATCAGGATAGGCATAAGCACAGTATGCAAACAGCGGGTATAAGAAACTTCATTAGCATAGGTGCAGTGTCATTAGGCAGGAAAACATCAGTGCATGACATTCCTATTGGGCATGGAATCAGCCCGGCACGCCTAAATCACCTTATATATGTGTAAATCATATGAGGCATAACAACATTAGTAGTGGGCACAACCCCATGAACAGAAGGCCTCCTCTGCAGGCAGGAATCACCTTATGACCAACTCCGCAGCATCCACCTTAGGGGGGGAAACATTAGGCATAACCAATACCTCAGGCATGACATATGAACCATGTCCTGCGCGACATTAGGCCTCAACCTCAGCAGTGGCCTAGAAGGGAAACATCCTTGCATAATCAGGAACATGGAGCACATTAGCATAGAAGCCTGAACTATGAGCATGGAAACACATTAGAGCCTCATAACAGCAATGGATCATGGGAGGCAACAGGCCTCGCAAGGATAACCACAGCGTGCCCCAATCGGAGGCACAACACTCTGAAACTGGCCCTAGGCCACCTGGCCTCTTTCAGGGACTTAAGTGCCCTATGACCCGCAGAGTCAGGGCTGGCTGCACGGGCAGCAGAAGTAAGAGTGCGCAAAGCGCTGGGGCAGGAGGGACTCTCACTCCTCTCTCCTGGGAAGTAAAATGCCCCCCAATACAATGCAGCTGCCGGCGCACTCGTAGGGCAGCTGGCAATCAGGCCCAAAACAGCACTGGCACTACACGTGCCGGGGAAGCCCAACTTGGACTCCCAAAACAACAAGGCCCCAGTAGATGCAGCTGCCCACTGTCCGGCGGGGCAGCTGGGTACAGTCCAGTCAATGCCGGCACAGTTGGAGCCCCTTCTCTGGGACTCTGTAACCCCACTGGGGTTTTCAAAACAATATCCTGCCCAACGTTGCAGCGGCCCGCAACTGCGGTGCCGCTGTGTGTCACAAGGGGTCCCTGGCCCGTTGGAGCCCCCCCCCAAGGGGGCTCTGGAGTAAAAGAAAATGCCCAAAACGGGGCAGCTGCCCGCTGTCAGACGGGGCAGCTGCAAAATCAGCACGGGCACCACGGCACCCTCAGTGCGACATAGGGGGGAGGCTGGCACCGACAATGTGCCCCGACACCACCCCCCCACCAAGCTAGGACTGAGCCCCACTCACCGGGCTCTCCAGGTCTCCTCTCGTGTGGCGGCCAACTTCCCCGGGACTCCGGCGGTCAGCATGCGGGGACTTCAATGCGGCGGGGGCAGGCACCGACAATGTGCCTCGGGCCCCCCTCCGCCTTACTCTCCAAACGGCTGGTGTCGCTGCGGGGCTCTTCCCTCACCCTGGGAGCTCCGCTGGACCTCCGCAGCACTGCTCCCGATGGCCGGGACCTCTCTCCTCTCCTGACTTCACCCGGACCCCCTCCTGGGGCCCGGGACTTCGACGGGGAGCCCGCGAGGCTCCGGACGGCTTCCCCCAGGCAGGGGGAGGCGGAAATGGAGCCCGCGAGGCTCTGACCCGACAGGCCCCGCCCACCACCAGGCCTAAGCTTCCAGGTCGCCGCGGACAGCGCAGCGGCTTTCTCCTTGCCCTGGCCCGGGCTGCGGCGGTGATTTTGGGCAGCAAGCTCACAGTGCGGGGTGGGCACCCGCAACAGGCTGCAAACATGCGGGGTGGGCTCCCGCTATTTCTAAATCAGCCAAGGTGCGGCAATAACGCGGGGTGGGCACCCGCTCTTCGTGGAAACGCGGGGCTCTCCCTGACACACGGGAGCCCCGCTGGGATTATGGCTTCTCCTCCCGGGGGTACAAGTACGGGGTAGGCTCCCGCTGATTTCGGGCGCGCAGGGGGGGAATCCCACGCGCCGGGGATTCCCTCACAACACAGCGCTGTGGGGGACAGACGCTCCTCACTTCCGGCCAATGAAGACAAAGCGCTCACGAGGCGCTAGATAGTTGCCACAGCTTTAGGGTTCCACACATTAAAGTAGCGTCTTGGCAGCACAGCGCTGCAGGCGTCAGCTCCTCACTCCTTGGCAGACAAAGCGCTCACAGGGCGCTGTAAAGCAGGCAGAAAGGCACAGTCAATGGAATTATCGCGCTCTCGCAGCACTGCGCTGCAGGGTCAGCTCCTCACCTCCTGGGCAGTAAGTTAAGCGCTCCTCTTCTCCAGGCGCTAGCCAGCAGGCAGGGCACAGTTGTAGGGCTCACGAGGCGCTAGAGCAGGAGAGCATCAGGCACTACTGGGCAAGATCAGCGGTCAGTGGGCACTCATCAATACAGGGCCGCAGTTCCTAGGAACAGTCATCCCCCATAAAGTGGCACTCCTCCTGGGTCAGCAGTCTTCACTCCAGAAGAGGGCTCTCACTAGCTCTGTGGACAGCGGAGGGGTACAGAGTGTCCCCTCGCAATCAAGTCCAAGCACCGTCTGAGCACATGGCATCCCAGCTCCGTTATTTATACACCCCTCACCCCACCTACCAGAAAGGGCTGGAAGCTTCTGGAAGGTTCCCTGGGGAACCGGTCCCAACTGGTTTAGGGGGAGGTGTAGGGCACCCTGGGTGCCAGGTTTCCCTCCAAAAGCTGGGGGTGCTGGGAAACAAACGACTAGACTGGTAACCCACCTCTGGCAGGCAGGCACAAGCACACAGCCATGGCGTCCATTTTAAAAGTAACATTTCTTTACAACAGTACAAATAAATCTGTGCACGCCATTGCGCAGCAGGTGTCATTTCACACATGGTCAAAAAGGCTAAGGGGGAAAAGCGAAAAAGTTTAGGACAATAAGGGCCAAGTCCAACACAGACCTTCATGGTTCATCCCTCGAATAAAATGCACAACTTTTTTGTGTCTATGCCACATACCTCTAGCACGAATGCTACGTGCATATCCACATCATTGCCTCATTTAAGTGCCATGTGGGCAGATATTGCATGGTGCATTCCAGATGTGTGCTGTACCGCTTACTGATTTCTCTACAAGTTTAACCTCATATCAAAACGCCATTTAGTGAGCAGAAAAAATACATCAATATTGAAAGGAACAAAATGCTTATTTTTTTCTACATTTGAACTGTACAGGTCAGTGTTAGGAAATTATTTAATACTCTAAACTTATATTTGCAGTTCCCGTTGCCGAATGTAGTCTTGTGTGCCACACACCAGGAAAATAAACGCCTTTTTGGATTCGTACTTCGTACAGCAGGTGGAAGAGTTGAGGGTCGACCAATATCAGTCTGCTATATATTTGAATCTAACAATGAAGGAGAAAAGGTACTTTTTCAGTATTTTATGGTTCTTTAAATACATTTTAAGCAGTTTTATATAAAGATGAGGTTTTGCTTCAGGAGAAAGGTCCAGGAACATAGGTTATTGTAGATGAAGGTCTGATGTTTTTTCTTTTCATTCTGCACACCCCAGTCTCACACTTGATGATAAATGTTTTGTGGCTGTTGAGAAGACCACCAGCAATATTGATCTTTTAGACAAGTTGAATTCTTGCTTTCTCTGTGTTGCAATGTGACTTGAAACAGGATAGGAAGTATTAGAAGAGAGATTCTCTGTTGTCTTTATCATGAAACTAGATGTTAATGACATTCTCAAGGGGCTTGCCCATGGATGGATGGTGAAGGATCATGCAGATAGTCTGGGACCAGGTTGGGCGTCTTCAGCAATTGCTGGAACTAGCCATTCTTGAGGGAGTTGGTGAGGATACCTTGGCTGAGGGATATGCTGATTATATTTAGTAGTCATTTGGGATGTGAGAACCTGGTTTGTTGGTTGAGGGGGGTGAAACTCTACTCAATCAACAGCCACAATCCTTGTCAGGGTGAACCATAAAAAGTCACTAAATTAACCTGTGCTTAACCCTCTGGTACCTTGGCATAAAATAAATCAGTCTTAACTCTGAGGCAATGTGTGAAGTATTTATGCAGCACACAAACAGTAATAAAGTGAAAACACACCACAAGAAAAAATTAATAAATTATTTGAGACCAAAACGACAAAAAGAAATCACTAGAATTGGAGTTATGCAACATTAAAGCCTTAGATAAACGTTGCGCCTAAAGGCACAAAGCACCAACTGAGGGTATCTGGTCATGCTGGACAGGGAAAAAGTCACAAGTTTAGTCCAACCACAATGAAGCGCAGGCCGGGCACAGGACTAAGTTTCGCCCACTGAGGATTGTACCTTACGTCCTTGGTGTGTGGTCTGCGCAACATTGCTTTGCGAGGCTTCGCGTCTTCTGACGTCGGTTTTGATGAGGAGTTGCGAGGGCTGCGATGCTAGGTCATGCGTCGAGATGCGTTGCACTGCGTCAGTTCCAATGAGAAGCGGTGGGGTAGTGTGAGGCTTTGCGGGGTTTCATGTCGCTCGCCGTAGCTTTCTGATGAAGCTGGCAGCTCTTCGGTGAGGCTTTGCGTCACTCAGTGTCTGTTCAGGTGAGGCTGGCAGCTGTGTAGTGAGGCTTTGCGGGGCTACGTGTCACCTGCCATCGGTTCCGATGAAGCTTGCAGCAGTGCAGCAAGGCTTTATGGGGCTTCACGTCATATTTGGTGGAACCTTTAGTTAGGCCTGGATGAGCTCTCTCTCTGATACCAGTCTCTGATACCAGGGTCCAGTACCTGTGGAGGCACCACTTGGGGATCAAGAACTCACTCCAGCAGAGGGTCCAGGCAGGCCCAGTGCAGCAAGTCAGCTGGGTAGTTGCAGAGAAGGCTCAGAACAGGAGGCGAGTCAGTTGGCCCTTGGAGTCAATCTGCCTCAGATGAAGGGAGCACGTCCAGTCTTGCTTCTCAGCAAACCAGGCAGACATCAAGCAGCAGGGCAGCATGGCGTCCTTCTGTAGTATCCACAGGTCCAGGTGTGTTCTGAAGAGTCGGTCAGAGGGTCCCCCTTTTATACTGGTGCCCACTTTGAAGTGGTAGAAGGTTCTAGAGTTTCCCCCTACAGAGGTGTCTGGAATTTCCTGCCTCCCCGCCCTGGTCCCAGTCTCTCTGGGGGCACAATAGGCTAGTTTGAAGTCCATTGTGTGTGAGCTGGTCCAGTCCCTTTGAAGTGTGAGTGTGGTAGGTGATAGCTCTGCCTTCCTAATACTGCCAGAGATGGCCCATCTTGCCAATATCCAGACCCTCAATTTGTGATGCTTTCTGGGAGGAATACATAAAGGCCAACTACACGTAGTCATGTGACCCAGGAAACAGGCTGCAGGAACCAAGTGTTTAGATTAAGAGAATACCAACTTTCTAAAATGGCATTTTCAGAATTGTGACTTAAAATCCAACTTAACCAGTTAAGAGGATTTTAAATTACAATTCTTCAGACACCAAACATTACTTTCCTACCTGATCACAATAAAAAATTATCACTCATTAAGTGTAATAAGGTAACCCAATGTTATCCTAAGGGAAAGGTAGGCCTTGCAATAGTGAAAAAACAATTTAGGAGTTTTCACTACCAGGACATGTAAAACGTAAATGGACATGTCCAACTTTTTAAATACAGTGCACCCTGCCCTAAGAACTGTTTAAAGCCTACCCAAGAGGTTACTTATATGTATTACAAGGTAGGTTTAGGCCTGGCAAAAGGTTTATTTTGCTGTGGTCAAAATGGCACTTTACAACTGCTCACACAGGCTGTAGTGGCAGGCCTGAGACATGTTTCAAAAGGCTACTTAAGTGGGTGGCACAGTCAGTGCTGCAGGCCTACTAATAGCATTTAATTTACAGGCTCTGGGTACATGTAGTACCACTTCACTAGGGACTTACAAGTAAATTAAATGTGGAAATTGGGAGTAAGCCAGTTTTTCCATATTTAAAGGTGAGAGCACAAGCTCTTTAGCATTGGTTAGCAGTGGTAAAGTGCTCAGAGTCCTAAAGCCAACAGAAACGGGTTCAGAAGGAGGGGTGAAGGCAAACAGTTTGGTGCTGACCCTGCAGAGAGGACCAAGTCTAACAGGGAGATTCACCAGTGTATCTTTCTCTGTTGACTCAGGGATGATGCCGCCCTCAGAGGGACTTTAGGAGTCTTGATAGACTGTCATTGGAGTCTCAAATTGGGACACCAGTTTCCAATGAGGAGCCAGTACCCTTGTTAGAGAAGTTTAAGACACCAGTATTGTTAAAAATTGAGTTTCTGGTTGGCTAGGGTATGCACCTAAGCCACACAGAACCCACCACTCTAGTCAGGGCAAGTCAGTTACACACCAAAGATAACCTGTTCTCACCCTCTGGTAGCTTGCCGCAGAGCAGGCAGGCATATCAGAGGCAATGTGTAAAGTGTTTGTGCAACACACTCACACAGCAACACAATGAATACACCACACAGGATTATAAAATAGATTATATTGCACACAAAACCAGACTAAAATGACATGAATCATAAATACTTTGCATACTATGCAATTATTCAGGTAGTACTCGTTATCCTGATCAAGACAAGACCAAAACGACATACATCATGCATTTACTGCATGTAATGTAAGTTAAGATTAGGAAAAAGCACATGAATCACAATATATACCCTTAAAAAACATAGGGCACAGTGCACCAGCGCTCCTACTAAACTTTATGTTGTAATCAAGCACCGAACATAGGGCACTGAAGTACCTGCACGCCTACTATCTTCAATACAGTAATCCAGAGTCTTTCTAAGTAAGGCAAGTTCCTAGCGGGGGTTCCACATCGTGCTCGGGGAGCTCCGTCAAGGTTTTACCCCGCAATGCCAACAGAAGAACAAGTGCTCCAAAGGTATGTCCCACAGAGTAAGGAGGGGATGCACAAACTCAAGTGCCACATGAGGGGGACCTTGTTCATTCCCCTGCATTCAGGATACCAAATGCAGCTGCCAACGAGCTTGCGGTGCAGCTGCCAAAACACAGCACAGCCCCTCTCGGTGCGGATGCTCCCGAGGTCATTTCTGACCTGGGTGACGGCAGTGAAAGGGGGAATCCCTCGGGCTGCGTGCAGGGAGTGGGTGCTTCTGTACTGCAGCACCGCTCTCAGGTCGGCTGCACATCATGATTTCCCTCGCAGAAGGAGCCGCGCTAAAGCGCAACACATCCCGCTCTCGCTGGAGGACAAGCGCTCACCATGCGCTTCGCTGTGAAACCCGCTGACGAGCCCATGCTTCAGGTTCAGGCAAGCAACCAAAGCGCTCAACACGCACTGCTCCGCAGAACGTGCACTCCATTGATAGCCACGGACTCCTGGACATCGCACAGCGCCAGTGAGAGTGAGTGACACAAACACATGGCTGGAATCAGTGTCATAAATCTAGCAGGGCGACACCTGGCATTGGCAGAGTCCAGCAGCAAGTGTTATGGGCATTCTTTTATGGCCCTGAGATTGGAGAAAAACAGGGGGCAAGCCAACAAGCCCTTGGAGAACACTTAGGTCACAAAGAGAGCAGCAGGCAGGCCAGCACAAAGGTCCATTTGCAGACTGGCAGTCCCTACAGCAGCCCAGCGGGCAGCAGCCAGCACAACAAAGCAGGTAGTCCAAGTGGCGGTTCCTCCTGGCAGCACAGGAGTCCTCTGGCAATGTGCAGATTGTAGAACCAGCAGAGTCTGGTTATAAGTCCCACGCAGAGCCCCAGTACTATATTCAAAAATTTCTTTGATGAAGGGGTGACTTCAAAGGAACCCTTAGAAGTGTGCAACAATCCCTTTCAACTCAGCCCTGGCTCCAGACGATCCGTAGGGGGTAAATTAACCCTTTGTGTGAGGGCAGGACACAACCTATACAAATGTAAAGTGCGAACCACCTCTCCCTCTCCCAGCCCAGGAAGACTATCCATATGCAGATAATGCAGATGTATCCCCTTTCACAACCAGCCCTTCCTGTATGATGGCTGTCTAGAAAGTATGCACAAAGTGTAGCTGTCACCCAGCCCAGGCATGTATTGGAGTCGGGCTGCCCAAAGAGTCATAAGCACAGAGAAATGTCCATTTTCTAAAAGTGGCATTGCTAAAATAGTAATGTAAAATCCAACTACACCAGTAAGTAGGATTTATCACCACCATTCTAAACATACCAAACATGGCAACACCGTTCTTTTCTGGTCAGGAATTATCACTTAAAAGTATATAAGGGAATTCCCAATGCTAGCCGATGAGAGGAGTAGGCCTCACAGCAGTGAAAAACTAAATAGGCTGTTTGTCACTACCAGGACATGCCACACATAAAGGCACATGTCTTACCTTTTACTTACACAGCACTCTGCCCAACCTAGGGCCTACCTTAGTGGTGACCTATGTGTAATAAAAGGGGAGTTAAGGCGTGGCAAGTAGTTTTAAATGCCAAGTCAAAGTGGCAGTAAACTGCGCACACTGGCCCTGCGGTGGCAGGCCTGAGACAGGTTTGAAAGGCTACTGCTGTTGGTGGCATAAGCAGTGCTGCAGGCCCACTAGTAGCATCTAATTTACAGGCCCTGAGTATATGATATACCACTTTACAAGCGACTTATAAGTAAATCAAATATGCCAAACAGGTGTAAACCAATCATACCATGTTTAGGTGAGAGAGGACATGCACTTTAGCACTGATTAGCAGTGGTAAAGTGCCCAGAGTCCTCAAGCCAACACAAAGAAGGTCATACAAATAAATAGGTGGAGGAAAACAAAAAGTTTGGAAATAACCCTGCAAAAAAGGCCAGGTCCAACAAGTGCCAACTCTCACTGGCACCAAAAGCCAGTTGCACTGCTTCTAGAAGACCATGCTGCTCATATTAAGGACACCCTTTCTTCAGTGTCCCAGCCTTTTTCACTATCCTAGCTGAAGCAGTAGAGGCATTTCAATTGAGAAGAAAGCAGTCAAGACTAAGAGTTAGTCTTTAGCCTTTATTGCCCTCTCAGTGAGGCCTTAACAGAGGCAATAGTAAAGTTATGGGAGATACATTCATCATCAGCCTCAGTCAGCAAGAAAGCAGCACAGAAGAATATGTGGTCATCCTCAGGGGACTTAGGTTTCCTCTCCACTCATTCTAGCCCAATGATTCTGATGGAACAAGCATCCCAGGCCAAGTCACAGCATCATACCTTCCTAAATCTGCCACCACCTAGCCAGTCAAATAATTACATTCCTCTGGCTGAAAAGAGTTTGCTTAAGAACATCTAGGACCACATGGATCCTTTTAAAGCCCGCCCACTGTAAGTGGGGAAAACAATAGTGATGTAGTCTCGTTTATGACTTTATTGCAACAAGTCATCAATAGTGTGACTGCCATGAAGCATGTGATTCTCACAAGCTTGGACAATGTGGTTTTCTATTTCTTGTTCCATAAATACCAGAAAAGAATCTAGACGCCATTGACGAATGAGGACCTCTACTTTACAACTGATGTCCAGGAGGAGCTCTTTGATATGCCCTTCCATTGCTGACAAGCACCTTGTCAGCACTAAGTCTGATGAATATATAGCAACATCTGAAAGAGACACGTTAGTGACAGATTCCTTACCTTAGAATATCCCCAGGCGTCAGGCTGGATCCGGAAAGTTTTTGCGTAGCAGTACCCTTGCGCGTCGGTAGGCTGCGTCGTGCGGCTCCGCGTCCGTCGTCGACGTCGGGACCGCCGGGATGACGTCGCGGGCAGTACTTAGACGCCGCCCCTGCGCGCTGACGTCAGTTCTTCTTTTTCCGCGCCAGTAAGCGCAGATCCGGGAAGAGCAGTGCCCTAGTCATTTTTTGACTATCTTTTTGGTGATTTTTCACAGTTTTTCTCCACGAGTCTCTCGACTCCGAAGGTGTCGGTAGGGATGCCCGGCTTCAAGCCCTGCGACGTCTGTGGTCGTATGATGTCGATCACAGACCCGCATTTAGAGTGTCTCTACTGTCTCGGCCGCGACCACGACACGAAGTCGTGCCCCGACTGCCGGGCCTTGCACCCGAAGGCTTGGCGGGAGCGGTCTCGATAGCTCCTCGAGGTCCGGCAGTCGCGGAGTCCTCATCGGTCGTCGGGGTCCAAGTCTCAATCAATCAGGGGTTTGTTAAAGCGTGACTACTCACCCGTAAGGGTCTCAAGGCGCTAGGGGGCGGTGCAGGTTCCATCCATCAAGGAGGGGTCTGTCGAAGAGCCAGGTTTTGAGGTTTCTTGCGAAGATGGGGAGCGATGTTGTCTGTCTGAGGTGGAGCGGAAGGGCGTTCCATGCTTTGGCCGCGAGGAAGGAGAAGGAGCGGCCTCCCGATCTGGTCTTTCTGGTGCGGGGGACCACGGCGTAGGAGAGCTGGGCTGATCGTAGGGTCCTTTGGGGTGCGTGGAATTTGAGTCGGCTGTTCAGGTATGCTGGTCCGGTGCCGTGGAGGGCCTTGTGTGCGTGGGTGAGAATCTTGAAGGTGATTCTCGCCTCGACAGGGAGCCAGTGGAGTGTGCGCAGGTGCTGGGAGATGTGGCAGTGTTTTGGCAGGTTGAGGACCAGTCTTGCGGCGGCGTTCTGGATGTTCTGTAGCTTGCGGGTGAGGTTTTTGTTTATTCCGGCGTAGAGTGCGTTGCCGTAGTCGAGTCTGCTGGTGACCAGGGCGTGAGTGACGGTCTTTCGGTGTTCGAGGGGGATCCATTTAAAGGTCTTACGAAGGAGGCGGAGGGTGTGGAAGCAGGAAGACGAGACAGAGTTGATCTGGCGGTCCATTTTGAGCTCGGAGTCCAGGATGATTCCCAGGTTGCGTGCGTGGTCCGTGGGGGTTGGCGGGTTTCCGAGGGCGGGGGGCCACCAGGTGTCGCTCCAGGCATCGGGGTTTGGGCCCATGATGAGTACTTCTGTTTTGTTGGTGTTTAGTTGTAGGCAGCTGTTTTTCATCCATTTGGCGACGGCTTCCATGCCTTCTCAAAAGTTGCGTCTGGCGGTGTTGGGCTCGTTGGATAGGGAGAGGATGAGCTGGGTGTCGTCTGCGTATGACACGATGTTGAGTCCGTAGGTTCTGACGATGGGGGCGAGTGGAGCCATGTAGACGTTGAAGAGCGTCGGGCTGAGGGAGGAGCCCTGGGGGACTCCGCAGGTGGTAGGTGTGGGGTCCGAGAGGAAAGGGGGAGTCTGACCCGCTGCGTCCTGCCGGAGAGGAAGGAGCGGATCCAGTCGAGGGCCTTGTCCTGGATTCCTGCGTTGTAGAGTCTGCGTATTAGGGTGCGGTGGGAGACTGTGTCGAACGCCGCTGATAGGTCGAGGAGGATGAGGGTCCTTTGTCCAGTAGGGTGCGGATGTCGTCTGTTGCGGCGAGGAGGGCGGTTTCGTACTGTGGTTTTTTCTGAAGCCGGATTGGGAGGAGTCGAGGATGTTGTGTTCTTCAATGAATGTGGCGAGTTGGATGTTGATGGCTTTCTCGATGACTTTCGCTGGGAACGGGAGCAGGGAGATGGGTCTGTAGTTTTTGAGGTCGGTGGGGTCCGCTGAGGGTTTCTTTAGGAGGGGGTTGACCTCGGCGTGTTTCCAGTCGTCGGGGAACCAGGCGGTCGCCAGGGAGCGGTTGATGGTGTGGCGGAGCATGGGTGCGATGGTGTCGGCGGCTCTGTTGAAGATGTGGTGGGGGCAGGGGTCCGTGGGGGCCCCTGAGTGGATTGACTTCATTGTCTTCAGTGTGTCTTCGGTGGTGAGGGTTGTCCAGTCGTCAATCGCTGGTTTCCGGGTGTCGGGGGTGGTTGGTGAGGGTTCAGTGTGTTGGTTGTCTTCGTCGAAGTTGTCGTAGATGCTCTTGATTTTGTGGTGGAAAAAGGTGCTGAGTTTGTCGCAGAGGTCTTGTGAGGGAGGGATGTCGGTAGACTCGCTGGTGGGTTGGGCGAACTCCTTGATGATGCTGAAGAGTTCCTTGCTGTTGTGCGCGTGGGTGGAGATTCTGTCTTCAATCGCTTTTTTCCTCGCTTCTCTGATGAGTTGATGGTGGGCGTTGGTGGCGGCTCTGAAGTTGTCGTGGGCTTCTGGATTTGGTGTTCCTCCAGGCCTTTTCGAGGCGGCGGCATGTGCTTCTGGACTCTCGAGTTCGGTGGTAAACCATCTGGCTTTCTTGGCGCGGGTATTGTTGTTTTTCTTGAGGGGGCTATGGTGTTGGTGCTGTCCGAGATCCATCTATGCAGGGTTCGGGCTGCGGTGTTGGGGTCGTCGTTTTCCGCGATGGTTGGGGTGGAGTTGTTGAGTGAGGAGGTGAGCTGGTCGTCGGTGATTTTGGTCCAGTTTCTTCGTGGAAGCAGGTGCTGGTGTCTGTGGATGGTGGGTGTTCTGAAGGTGAAGTGGACGCAACGATGGTCGGTCCATGGGAGTTCGGTGGTGTCTTCGCACTCCTCCGGTAAGTCGAAGCAAAAAAATTTAAGAAGCGTCATCACTCCACGACTTTGCCTCGCCGGTCTCGCGACTCGGCTAAGGCTCCTTTCGGCACCGTCCCCGCGGCTCCGGGGGTGCCTGTGGAGCCGCCCCCGCATTACCCGTCCTTCCCGGGTTCGGGGGCGACTCCGGCCGAGATACAGGAATGGCCCGCCTCTTCGGGCCTCAAGGTCCCCCCGGTGCGCCTTCGGGCCCCGCGGGCCCTGATGGGGTTTCCCCGGCGCCACCGACGACTCCGGTCCCGGCGCCGCCTGTCACACCAGCCTCGGTCCCGGCCCCGGCCTCGATCCCGGCTCCGGTGCTGCCGCAACCCCCATCGACACCGGTTGACCTAACTACACCTCCGCCGGCGCCGATGTCTCCGGTGCCTTTTCCGACGCCGCCCAGGGCTCCGGGCGGCGTCGTTCCCCGGTTCTCTCCGGACCCGGCGCCGGACCAGCGTCGCTCGACGCCGGCTCCGACGCCATTGAGACCTTGGGTCCCGCGTGTCCCTCCTTCTCCTTATTTTGAACCTGAGGAGGACGAAGAGGACTGGGAGGGGTCGGAGGACCCTCTCACACAGCAGTGTGAGTACGAACAGGACTGGGCTGCGGAACTTGGGGATGCCATTGGGCTGGACACCTCTCCTGACCCTGGCATGCTGTCTCCTCCTTCCGTGGCAACGGAGGAGGGAGCAAATTTTGCAACGGTGTTGCGTAGAGCAGCTGGGGCCTTACACCTCCAATTGCCTACAGTGGCCGTCAGGACTAACCTCCTGACGGAAGTGCTTCAGCCGGCGGCTACCTCCTCGGAGCCACTGCTGCCGTTTAATGACGCACTTTCTGACGTTCTTTTGGGCACCTGGTCCAAGCCCGCCACAGGGGCTCCTGTGGATAGGAACGTGGCCCGACGCCATCGCCCCGCTCCGGGCGACCGCCTGTTCCTCTCCCAACACCCCACTCCTGAGAGCTTGGTTGTCCAAGCCTCTGCTTCCCAAACCGCCTTCCCTACCGCTCCTCCGGATAGGGAATCGAAACGCCTGGATCAATTTGGGAAGAAGGTCTTTTCTTCCTCCAGTGCTGGCTTGCGGTCTGTCAACACTGCTTGCCTTTTGGGCCGATATTCCCACTCTCTGTGGGACTCGGTGGCGCAAGCTTTGCCCCAGTGTCCTGAGGAGGTCCAGACACTGCTTTCCCGCGCCATTGCGGAAGGAAGAGATGCGGCTAAATTCACCATTCGATGTGGCCTTGATACCGCCGACTCGCTGGGTAGATCAATTGCAACGACAGTGGCGCTGCGCCGTCACGCCTGGCTGAGAACCACTGGTTTCTCGGGTGATGTCCAGAACACTCTTATGGACATGCCCTTTGATGGGGTCGGTCTTTTTGGGAACAAGGCAGACCATGCGCTGGAGTGTTTTAAGGACTCACGGGCTACGGCCAAGTCCCTGGGCCTTTCTGCGGTACGCCCTCCGCAGCCATCTGCTTTTCGCCCAGTCACGTCCGCTGCCCAGCCACCGGCCCGCGCAGCAAGCGTCTTCGCGTGGCCGAGGATGTGGCTCCCGCCGTGGCGGGTCGGGCAACCAGCGTGCGGGTCAGGCCACCAACCCCGCCCCGTCCGCGGCCTCCAAGCCCTCCTAGTCCTTCCTTTCAGGTGCACAGCACGCCAGTAGGGGGCAGGGTCCGCCATCACCTTCACCACTGGCGTGCCATCACCTCGGACAGGTGGGTCTTGGACATTGTCCGAAGGGGCTACTCCCTCCCCTTCGAGACCACCCCCCCAGCCATGCCACCTCAATTCCACCGCATGTGAGGGGATCACTTGGTGCTTCTTCAGAAGGAAGTTGCGGCCCTCTTGGCCAAGAGGGCCATCGAGCGCATTCCGACCCCAGAAGTAGGACGTGGTTGCTACTCCCACTACTTTCTGGTGCCCAAAAAGGACAAGGAGGACATGCGTCCTATCTTGGACCTCCAGAACGTCAATCGCTTCCTCCGGAAGGAGAAGTTCAAGATGCTCACCTTAGCTCAGGTCTTAACTGCCCTCGACCCTGGAGACTGGATGGTAGCGTTGGACTTGCAGGACGCTTATTTCCACATCCCCGTCCTGCCGGCGTTACCTGCGGTTCATGGTGGGCCTCGAGCATTTTCAATTCACCGTGCTCCCCTTTGGCCTCACAAGTGCCCCTCGGGTGTTCACGAAAGTGATGGCGGTGGTCGCAGCTCATCTGCGCCGGGCAGGGGTTCCAGTCTTCCCCTACCTCGACGACTGGCTGCTGAAGGCGGGCTCGTCCCAGGCAGTCGTCTCCCACCTCCAGACTACGGCCGAACTTCTGCACTCGCTGGGGTTCTCCATCAATGTGCCGAAGTCGCACCTGATTCCTTCTCCACAGCTCCTTTTCATCGGAGCAGTTCTGGACACGATGCAGTTTCGGGCCTATCCTCCCGAACGGCGAGTCCGGGATATTCAGGCTATGATTCCAATCTTTCAGCCTCTATCCTGGGTTTCGGTACGGATGACCCTGAGGCTGCTGGGCCTCATGGCCTCCTGCATCCTGCTGGTCGATCATGCCAGATGGCATATGCGGGCTCTGCAGTGGGACCTGAAGTTCCAGTGGGCGCAGCACCAGGGCAACCAGTCCGATCACGTCCAGATCTCGGAGGGGACTGCAAAACAGTTGCAGTGGTGGCTCTCGAACCGGCTATGGGTCATGGGCAGATCCCTCTCCCTTCCCCAGCCAGAGCACACAGTCGTGACAGACGCGTCCCTTCTGGGATGGGGCGGTCACATGGGAGAGGCGGAGATCAGAGGCCTCTGGGCTCCGGCGGAGTCCCGGCTCCATATCAACCTTCTGGAGCTCCGGGCGATCAAGGCATTCCTTCCCTCTGTCAAAGGGAAGGTAGTGCAGGTGTTCACAGACAACACCACCGCCATGTGGTACTGCAACAAACAAGGCGGGGTGGGGTCGTGGACCCTATGTCAGGAGGCTCTGTGCCTCTGGACATGGCTGGAACATCAGGGCATATTCCTGATGGTTCAACACCTGGCAGGTTCCCTGAACGCCAGGGCGGACGAACTCAGCCGCAGGTGCATGATGGATCACGAATGGCGTCTTCACTCGGAAGTGGCGCAAGGACTCTTTCTACAGTGGGGAGAGCCTTGGTTAGATCTATTCGCCACCGAAGAGAACGCGCAATGTCATCAGTTCTGCGCGTTGGAATTTCCAAGGCGGCACTCGCTCGGCGACGCTTTTCGTCGCGAGTGGAGTTGCGGTTTGTTGTACACTTTTCCGCCTATACCACTTCTACCCAGAGTGTTGAAGAAGATTCGGCGCGACCGGGCCCAAGTCATCCTTGTGGCTCCGGACTGGGCTCGAAGAGTTTGGTATCCCGAGCTACTCAGTATGAGCGTCGATCCCCGATCCGTCTGCCTCTTCGGGAGGATCTTCTGTTGCAGCAGCAGGGACGGTCCTCCACCCGAACCTGTCCAGTCTCCACCTCCTTGCGTGGAGATTGAGCGGCGGCAGTTCATTCCTTTCGACTTGCCTCCCGAAGTTTGTGATGTGATTCTGGCAGCCAGGCGTCCCTCCACTAAGGTGGTATACGCCTGCAGGTGGATCCCCTCTCTGCCCCTCTTTCTGAGGTTCTTCTGTTCCTTCTTTCTCTGGCCCAACAGGGTTCTGCCCTGGGTACCATCAAGGGCTATCTTTGTGCAATCTCGGCCTTCCTCAGGCTCCCTGATCAGCCCTCTCTTTTAAGTCCCCTGTTGTTAACAGGTTTCTAAAAGGCATTACACACCTCTTTCCTCCTGTTCCGTTTGTCATGCCTCAGTGGGAATTAAACTTGGTTCTTACCTTTTAATGTGCGCTCCCTTTGAGCCTCTACATAACTGTCCTCTTCGTCTTCTTACTTTGAAGACAGCCTTTCTGGTGGCCATCACCTCCGCTCGGCGGGTGAGTGAGCTCCAGGCTCTATCATGCAAACCTCCCTTTCTGTCTGTCCATCCAGACAAGGTTGTTCTTAGGACGCGTCCGTCCTTCTTGCCAAAGGTGGTTACTGCCTTCCACATTGGGCAGACCATCACTTTGCCCACCTTCTTTCCGCCTCCGCATCCTTCCAGAGAGGAAGAGAGGCTCCACCGTCTGGACCCAAAACGTGCGCTTTCCTTTTATATCAACCGCACACAACACTTACGGGTGGATGACCAGCTCTTTGTTGGCTACGTGGGTGCCAAAAAAGGTCGGGCGGTGCACAAGAGAACCATCTCCAGCTGGGTCACCTTGTGTATCAAAGCCTGCTATTCTTTGGCTAAGAAGGAGCCTCCTGTTGGGCTGCGTGCCCATTCCACCAGGGCAACAGCTGCTACCACAGCTTTAGGCAGCGGTGTTCCGCTGCAGGATATATGTCAGGCAGCTACCTGGGCCTCGCTGCACACGTTTACCAAGCATTACTGCCTTGACAGCCAGGTCCGGAGGGACGGCTTCTTTGGCCGTTCTGTCCTCCGGGACTTCCTTGTCTGATCTTTGTTCGCAGACCCACCACCGGGTTGGTATTGCTGGGGTATCTATTCTAAGGTAAGGCATCTGTCACTAACGTGTCTCTTTCAGATGCACAAGTTACTAACTTGTGTAACGATATATCTGTAAGAGACAGTAGTTAGTGACAGATTCCTACCGCCCCACCCATCCTCCCCGTTCTGCGAACTGATTTCTAGGGTTAAGGACATCCCTTTCAGGGCCCTAGTATTTTTCAGACACCTATGTCAGCTTCTTGCATGGCTCTGCGTTCCTGGCGCGGAAAGTCGTGTACAGAACTGACGTCAGCGCGCAGGGGCGGCGTCTAAGTACTGCCCGCGACGTCATCCCGGCGGTCCCGACGCCGACGACGGATGCGGAGCCGCACGGCGCCGCCTACCGACGCGCAAGGGTACTGCTACGCAAAAACTTTCCGGATCCAGCCTGACGCCTGGGGATATTCTAAGGTAAGGAATCTGTCACGAACTACTGTCTCTTACAGATATATAGTTACACAAGTTAGTAACTTGTGCATCAACTCTGCTTTATTGATTTAGGGCCCATCGGGAGACAAACAATATATGGAATATAGCATACATCAAATAAAACCAGTTTTTGTGTAGATATGAAAAGGTGCAACTGTGCGATAAATTCATATTGTAAATAATCTTTAAACACATTTTAAGAATTTAAATATACAATAACACAATTATCTATTTGTGGGAGATAGAATCAAGTATAAAATGTCACTAGCCTTAAACACATTGTAATGCGGAAAACAAGTATCTAAATATTTTGCACAGTATTGTCCGAGATAGGTACATGTGAAAGGAATATGATTCAGTTGCTGTATTCCTTTGTTACTGACTGGACATAATCGTTGATCATAGGGATACCACTCCCAAGCTCCCACTAGTGCCATAATTGGTAATCCTTCTGCTCTCAGTAAAAACATAGTTCTTTTAATGCAATGTTCGTAGTCCATCAGTAAATATGGTCGCATCTTCCCTTCTATGGCCATAGACAGTATATCGTTGCAATTTTTCAAAGTAGTGCAATTTAATTGATCAAATGTAAAACTAATGGTGGGAATTAGTCTTTTTTGCGCAGTTGTAGGTGACTATATTTCCAAGTTTTTAGATAAACAAGTGGAATTTCCAAAGTGGCCAGTGCTTCATTCAAATTATCTTTAAAAATACTTAATTAGTATTCCCAAACAATTCATTGTTTAAGATCCTTCTTAAAGAACCTGTTCCAGAATGCAAAATATTAAATACGCACCGAACTGCTAAAGCACAAAACAAGACATAATCACTTGGTAACCCAAGTTCTATCCACAACACTTGAACTGATATATTAGATGCAACATTAAAAAATGAACGAAGCATTTTTCCCTCTGTTATCTGTACTAAGTGTGAATATTTGTAGGGAACATATTCTCTCTTAGGACAAAGTTGGTGGAATTTTGACAATGTAAATTTTTATCATATTTTTAAAATGCTTTTTACCCACTGGTTTATAAAATTTATTGATATTTCCACTATGTGCAAGAAGCCTGTATGTACAATATGTAATTTTGTATCTACATTTTGTGAGAAAATTCTACTAAGATAAGGATGAATTTTTCTATTGAGTAAGATAATTTGCGCCTATTTTCCACCAAAAACTAATGATTTCTATTTTTCAGAGAAAACAAGAACTTTACTTTTTTGCACATTAATTTTTACATAGTGTTTCTCAGAATATTCGTGAAGAGCATTTAAGTTTCTTTGTAAATCAAATGGAGTCAAATCATTGACATACAAAAATGAATGGAAGCTGAAGTTTCCTAACCTAGGGGAGAAATTGTTAATGGACCAAAAACAATTTGGTAGGTCACTTGGATACAAGGTAAAAAGGAAAGGGGCCACAGTACTGCCTTGCTTTAGACCGTTTTCAATTGCAATTGGCTCAGAAATACCCCTCTATCACCCTAACATTACTTTACCCCAGGTAGGTTAGTGTAGAGTCACTATCAATTTTAAGAGTGTTGCAGGTAAATCCATTTGTGCAAGTTTTTCCCAAAGAACTGTGTGATCGGTCTGATCAAAGGCCTGGGAGAAGTCAATGAAAGCAACATAGATTGGATGGTTTTTCGACTTAACGTATTTGACTAAAATCGTTACAAGAATCACTATGTTGTCTAATGTAGTTCGATTCTTTCTGAAACCTGATTGATCATGTGGCAAATTTTCCAAGCAGTGTCAAGTAAAGCTATCTGTCTATAGTTTTGAAGTTCCATTTTGCTCCTATTTTTTTTATAGTGGGAGTAATATGCTCCCAATCCATAATGTGGGGATATTACCTGAGTAATAGTAGTAGGCAAATAATGCTTCTAGAATATTTCCTTCATCTCCTACATTAGTCCAATTTCAAAACAAGCAGCTAGCGATGATTAAAGCCGCCCAGATAGTCACTTGAGTGTATGTAAAAAAGAATGATTTGCATGAAACACTATTGCCCACCTCTAAGGTCTGCTGCTTCTAGACCATGTAATAAAGTTACACAAAACATACAAAAAAGAGAGGCAACAGAAATAGGCAGTCAAATGTCCAAAGATGGCAGTCTTTGGCCATTTGACTGCCTATTTCTGTTGCCTCTCTTTTTTGTATGTTTTATGTATCTCCTACATTAGATTTAATTACAGATATAAGAATTTGATCCGATCCCATCGCACCAGAATACCGAGTAGAAGAAATGTACTTTTTAATTTGAGATGCAGAAGGTGAAAGATCCAAAGAGGCTGATGGTGACAAATCCTGTATTGATCATACATTCGTTGAAAATTTCACGTCCGGCAAATTACTATTGTATAGTTTGCCAAGGTGCAATCTTAAATAGAGAGCTGCTCCAGTGCTTGATGGAAACTTGATGAAATCAACGCTGGAGCAGCAAGCCACGCCACTATTGTCTTCGCTTTACCCCCGAACTCTGAACCACGGATCACCACAGGTCATTTGACAAGCAAGATGAATTTATTAAACGTTCTAAAAGCTCAAAGGCCATTGCTAGGCCCTAATGACTTTCTCCTCCCAGGAACCATTCCTGCAGACTTTTAAAGTATTTGCATTTTCTTCAAAGCCTTTTCAGCACCATTGGTCCACCCATCATTAAATTCATCCCTTTGGGCAGTAGTGACACTGCACAGCTAGTGGCTGAAACACAGCTACCCCACCTGCCTTGTTCGGGTGCCTAAACTTTGCCATTGAGGAATGCATTACCCACAAAACACCTGTAGCGGAAACAACAGATAACTTTGTACTAGTTTGAGAGCATTGGCGTTCTGACTTTTGCTGATTTGCCCTCCTCTCAACTTGCTGGACCCTACCCAAAACACAGCTCTCCCCAGCCCTCCTTCTACCAATCTTAATATAATTTTCCTTTGTGAGATGATTTAACTTCTTTTCAAAGGAGCAGTAGTTTACCTGCCACAGATGTAGAACGGGAAGGGCTTGAATTTTTACAATGTCCTAGTAAAGAATGATGCTGGCATGCAGCCCATCTTTGATCTGTTGCACTTAAAGAAGGTGATTTGAAAGCATGTATTAAAATGTCTACTTAAGCACAGATGTTAAATGTTCCTGTAGAGGAAAGCTAGCTGGTGTGCAGCAAACATTTCTTCTCCTT
Source organism: Calotriton arnoldi (assembly GCA_963921515.1). NCBI lineage: Eukaryota > Metazoa > Chordata > Amphibia > Caudata > Salamandridae > Calotriton > Calotriton arnoldi. The sequence goes on along the minus strand of CAWUFW010000037.1, from coordinate 251,188 downwards.
GTGTAAGGGAGATATTTTCAAATTAACTATTAAACTATTTTGCCACATTTCTGTTCATCACTTGATCACTAAGGTAATTCATGTTTTCCTCTGCTTTGATGCTATATTACAAAATGCATGCTCCGTCCAGCAGTCTGTCTAACCTGGATGAGGTATGCAACCGTAGGATTTTCCTGAATTTTAGTTAAAGGTACCTATTATCACTTTTTGGAGAATTTGGGCATCTGTACAGTAAAGGGCACTCAGGGAATTCAGTCTTTCCCGGTGCCGGAGGGATATTTCAGGGCCTTTTTCCCCTTGGCTACTGCTTGTGCTTTCAAGACTTTTAAGTTTGATTGTGACCTGCTTATTTGTTGTGCTTCTGGACGCTCCTCCTCCTACAGGAACATCTTCTGGAAAATGCTTTTGGATTTGTTCCAGGTGTTAGCGTACCTGTGAGAAATTGTTAGTTTTGGTCTGTGTAGAAGCCTCTCATCAACCCCAACCAGTAATTCCCCAGTGGCAAGCAATTCCCTTCAGTGGTGGGTGTTCATTCAACAAACTTATCAGTGACCGATAAATGGTTGCCAGAGGTAAGCAGGAGCTATATCCGTTTTCTAATACTTGGAATCATCAGATTACAGTTTGGTAGGTCTTAATGGAAATTGCCACTTTGATGCCCTACTCGAAAAGGAAGAAAGATTGGGTTCACTCCATTTGACCTATGAAGTTCTTACGTTTTCTGGATTTTCCTTCCAGAACACGGTCTGGTAATAGGCTTTCTAGACCCCTAGACACTAAGGACTTTCTCAATATGTCAACCCAAGACAGAAAGCCAGAGCAACTGGAACAACCACTCAACTCACTGATCATTACTTGAATGCAATGCATATTAGGTAATGATCAGTTTTGTGAGAAATTACAGAGATAATTAGTGGGATCCCTATTTCATTATGGAAAGGCACACTGAAGAACACTAGGAATCCAGGAATATATTTTCAACATTTATTTAAAATCAAAACCTTATCGTGGACATTCAATGTGAATAGTAACTATTGTAAAAACAAGCAAAATAGTGGCAATGCTACTTATCAGGAGGGTAAACAATAGCAAAATATTGCAAAATGTTTATTTCATAAGGTGTATTTACATTGATATTTCCCACCCTGCTTTACTGTCTTGGAACATTTGTCCAAGGGAAGAACTTCACTGGGCATATGTGTTATCTGGGGAGGTGTTGTCCCAGGAGTTGAGATCTCAGAACCCACCTCTTCCCAGACAGTGATTCAGTGATAGGCGGAGGTGGTTGGCTACATCTGGACTTAACTTTAACACCTTATCCCCTTCAAAAATGCCAACACGACTGTGCAATTTCACATAACACTCCTTGTCAGAGGCTTGGTAACAGTAATGGAGGCAGCACTGTCAGCAGGGGAAGTAGGGAGATGGCAGTTGCTACGAGTTAGATAGGAGCAGTTTAACTAGACTGACAGATAACCAGGTGATCGAGCAAGTGTGCAAATAACCAAGTGATTGAGCAAGTGCACAAACCACAAAGATGATGAAGAGAAGACATGGAAGAAAAGTGGGGGGGGGCAAGGAAGGAGGGGAAAATCAACACACTGACAGAGAGGGCAATATTTACCTTTTAGTAAGAAAGAACATTTGCAAAATGCCCTATGAATCACATAATAGTATGCTAACCCCAAATTCAGAGTTGTACAAATAACCACTTTTCCTAAACTCAGTAACTTAGACACATTTAAAAAAGGCATATGGTTTTCATTCTTTATATTTTTACCATATCAATTACTGCCTGGTGAGTACACAGTAAAATATCTTTATAGGCTGCAGCTCAGTTGTTGGCTCTGGGTATTGCATGTTTTTTAGAATTAAATCAGTTTTATTAGCAGAACACCTGGTTAAGCAGTACATTGTATCTGCGCCTACAACCCAACGGGCCGGCCACATAAAGGTCAGTGCGTAAAAGAAGAGTCAGTGGAGTATTGCAAATCGAAATGTTAGGTACACAGCAAGCCGCCTACAACCCACTCGGGCCGGCCGCGTCAAACAAGAAAGAGAAAGCAAAAGATGGCCAAAGTTGCAAGGAAATAACAATGAAGGAGCCCAGCTGAATATAACGCTTATTCGTGTCAAGAAAAAGGCTTAACGCCTGCACCGCAAGACCCGTGCTGCTAAGTCTGCCTTTTCTAAACCAGTATTGCATGTTTTTTGACAACCGGTGAACACTATATGTCCCTGCAAACAGGAGGGTTTGATGGACGTAACGGTATATTACTTTTGTAAAACAGCTGTTGGGGCAAAAAATTAGAGATGCAAAAGTTGCCACCTCTTTATCATTTTTCCTATTTCTTTACATTGTTTTTTGATTCAATGATTAGTTTCTTTTGGAAAATCATAAGCGACCTATTCAAATTTTCACTTGCTGAATTTGTTAATTAGTCTACGTGTCAGAAACTTACAACATTCACTCCTGTTTCCACCGCAGACAGCAAGTAGGTAGAAACTACAAAAACAATGTTTGTTTTTTTGTTTTGTACCATTTTGCTTGTTTCTGTAAGATGAACAGCAAAGCTTTTAGTGAATGCATTTTTGAAAAAGGTATGCTTTCTTGTGGGGGCGGAGCTTGCCTGGCTCTGTAATGGCCGCCATCTAGCGCAGCTCCGCCGTTACCGGCTGATAATCCTGCAGAATCCGGAGTAACTGTCTGCATCCTCGCCACAAAATCAGCGCACTGTGTAGGCTGCGAGGGGGGAATCCCTAGGGCCGGCTCCGGTGCTTCGCAGTGTCAGACAATAGCTGCAGATCAGATCGGGGCCTGTGGGCTGCATGCTCGGCGTCATCGGCCTGTGACCGGCGGAGGGCGGCCCGGCGGAGAGCGGAGACCCCTGCGGTGCGGCTGAGTTGGCTGCGGCTCGTGTGTCTGGATCCGCGGCGGTTGCTTCCAGACAGATATCACGGACGGCATCCCTTGGAGGTGAGGTCGACTGCTCTGAACATTCTTGGAGCGGTGGGATAGCGGCGTGGCCCATGAGCGCGGGGGGAGCGAGGTAGTGTGGCCCTCCTGCGATATTGCAGAGACAGGGCGGGCGGGTGCGGCGGAGGACTCGTGCTCCCGGCACCCCCCCCCCGTGCCTCCTGACGTCCCGGGGATTGGAATCAGGCCCCGTTTATAGACGGCATCAGGGTCAACTTACAGCAGCAGCCTGCTCCCTGTGTGGCCATGCGAGTCCTTTTTTGATTCTCGGGCCTAGATGGGGGCACATCATTGGGATTGCTGGACAGTCATTTGTAGAGCTGTGGTTATTGGTGCAGACCAGCTGGCCCACATTCCGTCATACAGGGAGTCACCTTCGGAGTAATCTGCGACTACACCACAATAGACTCTCCATAAGCATTACTGGCAAAGGTTGTGGTGTCAGCCAGCCACCATTTGAACTAATTGTTGTCAGTTGAGGAGTCATCAGGTTGTGGTTGCAACTACACTATCAACAACAGACGACAGGGTGACATAATGGGAAAAACAGAGAAGTCACAATCCAAGCTGCAGTTTGAGCCAAGGAAGTCACAGAGGCAAAATGATTCGGAAGAAAATGCATCTGAGTCTGGTGACCTACCCCAGGACTCAAACTTAAAGCAAATACTGGTTGCTATGCAGCATAGTCTTAATAAGATAGACGGCAAAATAGATGCCTTGACCTTTCGAATGGACAGAATGTCTGAAAGGATGGATAAGCCTGCGGAACGCCTCGACATCGTGGAAAAACGAGTCTCTGATGCAGAGGACACTTTAAGCTCCACGACTCGGCTGCACACAATCATCGAGAAACAACTACGAATCATCCAGGACAAAGCGGAGGATTTGGAAGCCCGCTCGTGGCAGAACAACCTCCGTATAGTAGGGGTTGTGGAATCCACAAATATCCCTAATATGGAGAGCTTCGTGGAGCAGCTACTTACCACGGTGTAATGCTTCTCTAATATCTTTGTGGTTGAGCAAGCGCACCGTTCGCTGGCCCCCAGGCCAGTCCCGGGGATGCCACCGCGTCCGATTATAGCGAGGCTCCTCAACTACGGAGATCGGGACAGCGTGTTGCGTAGAGCCAGAGAACTGCAGGATCTCCAGTATGAGGGAATGGCAGTGTCCCTTTATCCGGACTCTACGCAACATGTCCAGGATGCAAGGCATCTCTTTGTCCCAGTCAAAAGAAAACTTTGTGAGCTGCAATTGGACTATAATATGTTATATCCAGCTAAATTACGGGTAACTGCCAACAGGAAGTCACCCATATTCACAGACCCGGCTCAAGTGATGCAATTTATTAAACGAAGGAGCTCTGCCCACTCCAAAAACATCCCCCGATCGGGCAGTGAAGATGAGTCCTCACGTAGGAAGGAATAAGATACCAAGTAATTGGGAGGGCTTGGTGGCTCCTCGATAGGGATTCTTGGGTTTTTTATGCGAGTGCTACTGCTGTCTGGAGGGTTTGTACTTTTCGGTGAGTGCTGCGGCCGTTGGCCCTCCGCCAACTCCTGATTTGATTGGTTTAGATTTGGTCTAGATGATGCCATTCATGTATGATAATGTACTGTAATTTGCAGACTATAGAGTGCTTAATGGCCGTTTACTACAAGGCACTGCAACATTTCTCCTTGTGATAAAAGTCTATTTGAGAGAGACATGGGTTAGAAGTCACATTTAAGGGCTCTATTTAGTGAGGATATCTATGATAAGTTTTATTACTATTATTGTTAAACTTACTATGCCGGTCGGCAAAAACAGGGAACTGAGTCGGACAACATCTGCCCCACAGTGTGATCCACACAGGGAGTACTATTGGGGACTGCTTGTTTTTTGTATACTTAGTAGCTTAGTAGCCTAAGTGTGTGGGTATTATCGGGAGGGAAAGGATGGTTCTCGACCATGCACAGTTGGGGTATGCCTGGCGTGGGAGGAGGTGGGGGGCTGTTAGTTTGGCGAGACATGCAAGAATCTGGGCAACTATGTAATTCCAACTACAGGTTAGATGTAAATATTGTAGGCACTGCCTTGGAGAGACATTGTCGAGAATATCAAACTGCTGGCAACTTTTTCTGTTATGGGTAGCACAGTGCGTTTTTTGACATGGAATGTAAGGGCCACAGAAAAGTCAGGAGAGATAGCATACCTAAAGAGGCACTCGATAGACGTAGCACTACTACAGGAAACTCACCTGTCGCCCCAGAGTGGTATGCTCTCGTCCAGGCTATTTCAAGGGGAGATTAGTGCAGCGGGCTTCACGACTCATGCTAGAGGAGTACTGGTGTGGGTTAACCCAAAGTTAGGGATACTGATGCATACTATGGAGACGGACCCTAACAGCAGATATGTCATTGTACATTGCCAGAAAGATAGGTCATCTGTTAGACTAGTGAATGTATATGGCCCTAACTATGATGACCCACAATTTTATCATAGACTCGGAGTTATTTTGATGCGCGTAAAGGACACCCCCCTAGCATTTGGCGGAGATTTTAATTATGTTCTTGACCCGATTAGGGATCGCTCCAAGGGGCCCAATTGCCGTCGCTCCGCGGCCGCGAGCACCATATTGGACCTCATGGACGGTTTGGGTCTGGTGGATGTATGGAGGCAGCATTCTGCTGAAGTTGCAGGATACACACATTACTCTGCCCCTCACGACATACACACTCAAATTGACTACTGGCTGCCGTCCAGGAGCCTATTTTCGCAGGTAGAGGTGTGTGCACTTCACCCCAGCACTTACTCGGACCAGGCGCCTGTTCAGTTGGATCTGAAATGCCCCATTAAACGGGTTCCGGCGTTTCTCTGGAGGTTCCCCCCTTATTCATTGATGGACTCGGTATTCACTGCTGAAATTACAGAGGCAATAGAGATATTTCTTGAAAAAAATATAGGATCTGTAGACAGCATTGTCACCATTTGGGAGGCATTTAAGGTCTATATTCGGGGGATAGTTATTTCCAAGTATGCAGGGGTGCTTAGGTCGCTTAGGGACCGCTTATCAAAATTGGAGAAAGAGATCTCTGCTATGGAGCAGGCTTTCCAAAGAACAGGGGACGCCAAAGTCTTGGGGGACATAAAAGTAGTGCTAGAGGAATTCCATGACACAGCAGATAGGGAAGTTAAACACCTGGGGAAGTGTGCCAGGGTCTATGGGGAAGGGGAGCAACCAGGAGCCACCTTAGCGGCTTTATATATCCCAAGCTGTGGAATCGATTTGCGATATCTTGTCTATTGTGTAATGGGCGGTTGACACTATTATAGAAGTCCTTGATGAGGAGGGCCGTCCATTACACGATAGACAACATATGGCAAATCGATTCCACAGGTACTACTCCCAGCTTTATGGCTCCCAGTCCTCCCCAGGCGATAACGATATCCAAGACTACCTGGAACACATCCAGATGACGTGGTTAACAAATTCGCACAGAGAACATCTTATGGCCCCACTCACTCCTGGTGAGGTCAAAGCAGCGATCAACGCTATGCATTCTGGTAGTGCCCCTGGCGTCAATGGGCTTACAATTCCCTTCTAAAAGGCCTTTCAAGATCAACTGGTTCCTCACCTAATATCAATGTTGGAAAGCATGGCTCAAGCCGGATCAATGCCTCCCTCGATGAGAGAGGCATTGATAATAATGTTGTTGAAACCAGGGAAGCCGCCTGAGGCCTGTTCTTCTTACAGACCTTTGTCATTGCTGAACGTAGACACCAAGATATATGCTAAAATTTTAGCCACTCGCTTAGCACCGCTGATACCACTTGTGTGAGCAGGCAGGCTTTGTACCCGGCCGTAACCTCACTTTGAACTTACGAACTATATTCAGGACTATCCAAAGAATAGACCCGGGAATCAGAGCCGCCGCGGTTTTCCTGGATGCCGAGAAGGCGTTTTATTCTGTTGAGTGGGCCTTCATGAAGAGGGCGTTAAGGAGAATTGGAGTGGGTGACATTTTTATCCAGCTAGTCACAACATTGTACACCCTGCCAACGGCTAGGATACGTCTGGGTCGGGACGTCACGGCTCCTATATCCATCTCACGAGGGACTCGTCAGGGCTGCCCGCTGTCCCCACTCCTATATGCGCTGGTCGCTGAGCCTCTGGCTTGTGCGCTGCGGGAATATCACAGCCGCAGGGGGATATGGTTTCCAGAATACCCATTAATAATTTCAGCTTATGCCGATGACACCCTACTATATGTTCGGGACCCTGAGACACACTTAAATCCCATATTAACTGATGCGGTCCAATTTGGTAGGCTTTCTGGGCTCAAGATTAACTGGACGAAATCGCTAATATTTCCCCTTACCCCCACGACTGTTCCTGTCGGGATAGTCTTCCCGATGCAGCGGACCTAAGACCCGATCCGGTACCTTGGGATACAAATTCATACAGACCCTTCGGTAGTGATAGCCGAAAACTACGGGACTGCTATTTCAAGGCTGGAAGATGAAGATGGTAATCTTGCCCGGTTTTTATTTTTATTCATTAATATCCCCATACTTTTACCACGCAGTGTTTTTAGAAAGTTGTGTTCGCTCCTAATTAAACTAGCTTGGGCTGGGAAGCAACCGAGGGTCACCTGGGACACTTTGACGCTCACGTACTCAGCCGGGGGCTTGGGGCTCCGGACTTAGAAGCATATTACAGAGTAGCACAGGACTCGCATGCATATACCTGGATACATGGTCCACAAGATCTGCTGCATATGTTTATTTTTTCTAACAGTGGGGGGTTGGGCCTATGTACCCGCCCAAACTAGGCCACCAATCAAACTAGTACCAGAAAATTGTTTGGACGTGCTGTTCAACTACATCTATTTAGACAAAACCACTTTCAACACATAAAGTGGGTTTGGTGTTTTTACTTCACCTTTATACATTTATTTATGAAACATATATGAAAAACATCAAACTCATGTCATAGAAAAAAGACATACATGTGACCGTTCAACAAGACATCAATAATAAATACGATACAATTACCATTAGACAATTAAACAACAAAGAAGCATTGACAACATAAATGACCAGTCCTAAATTTGGAAAGGAAAAAATAGCGGTACAGACTTGTTTGTGCTTTACATTGCTGAAACCTGCTATAAACAGCTAGTCGACATTTACAATACAACCGGCTGAGTGCCTTGTTTGCACGCTGTATTATTCAGTGAAATGATGAAAGTTGCGACTAGCTGTGTGTGGTCGACGCGTTTCGGAACCCTAATTTTCTTTGGGGGTTCTCCTCAGGACCAGGACTAGGTCTGACTCTTTCATGAAATCTACGGTAAGTACAAAAGGTGTTACACCTTCAGTGACGGAATGAACTGCAGCGTTCCAGAAGATTTCTGATGCTCCAGACAATGGTTGTATTTCCAGATGACACCCTTCTCTTTCAAAAGATCCAGCAGACTATCCATCTCACATCAAACAAGTTCTGCAACATGGTTGGGTTATCACGCCAATCCTCCTGACCCCAGAAACACTCCCAACTGTCAGTTTTAAACAGGGCGTCACAAGGCTCAACCATCGCTCCCTATTTTCACAGAGGAGTCGGCCCGACTGTGCATTAAGCGGCAGCAGCCCGACCTGACTTGCCAGGCTCAAAGCAGGCTGTCTTAACCGGGCTCCTCGTTAACTCAAATTAGATCAGTGAAAAAAAAAATATATATGTTTATTGAGCGTGATGCGGCGGGCCCTCTCACACTCCCACAGATACTATTTAAGCCCCCCGTTCGACGACATGGAGTACTGGACTCCCTAAACCAACCGTGCATGCATGGCATAGGCTGCTGGACGCCCAGGCAGGAGCGCTCCTGTACTCTCCATTAATACCATTAGATTGGTGTTCCTGGTTCCCAACAGGAAGGGAAAAAGATGTGCGCCGTACAATGACACGTGTAGGCATACACACTCTGGGCGATTTCTTTCAAGATGGGGTTGTGCAAGACTGGGAGGATCTTTCTGCGGGATTGCCAGGGCTTTCACTATTGGACAGGTATCAATATTTTAGGGCCCGGCATGCATGTCAGGAATTGATTGGCGATGAATATGCAGGAGCCCAATCCGTTGCCTGCTCTCACACTTTATATGAGTGGAGACCCCGGCGAAACTTATAACTGCATTGTACTCCTTTGCACAGGTTCCCAGGAAGCCACTTCTCCACAAGGCTAATGTGGAGCCAGAGTGGCAGAGAGATCTGGATGTTCCTATAGAGGATAAGTGGTGGATATACTGCTGCGAAGTGACGAAACGAGTGTCCCTGAATGGTAGACACTGCTTAATTCATTTTAAATACCTTAATAGGGTGTATTATACTTCCCGCAGATTGTTCCGCTTTGGCTTACGAGACACTGCAAAATGTGACAGATGCGGAGAGCAGGATGCTGAGTTTCTTCATGTTGCATGGATGTGCTCCGGAGTATTGGCATTCTGGGAGAAGGTCTACTCGACACTAAGTGAAATCACTGGACAGTGCTTGGTCCCCAGTCCGCTGGTTGCACTATTGGGGTATGACAGGGAGATAGAAGCTGGCTGTAGAAAATTGGTCACCATGGGATTGTCGCTCGCCAAGCTTAGAGTAGCTATGCATTGGGCTCATGGTCCCATACCTCTTGTCATGGAATGAAATGCAGATATGCTTTATTGTAACACTCAATCTGACACTTATAATGAATCACTTCCACCGCAGAGCCGTCCCAAGGGTTTTTGGGGTCTATATCAGCAATACCTCATTGGGAAAGAGACAGGGCAACCGGACGGAGGGAATGCCTGAACTGAACTTCTACTTATATCATGCATCTGTTGTGTCCTATAATTGTACATGCTGTAACAACGCGTAAATACGATAGTCTAGATACTTGGAGCACTGTGGGTTTTGCTCGTTAAATTTGAGATCCGACAGCACGCGACCCAATACCATACGTACTGTCTTCAACATGTCTGGTATGGATAATTCTCGACTAAGGCATGTAATGCCACGCCTGTATAACAAGAATGTCTGTCTCGCCTAGTTAATTTTTTGTATACTAGTGTACTCCTTGTATGTTGCTATAATGGATCAGTTCTTGTGATGTTGTAGACCATGTCTTGAAAAATGTAATAAATACATTTAAAAAAAATTAAAAAAGGTATTCTTTCTTGCACAGCACTTTTTTCCACATTTTCAAAAAAGAAATTGCTCTGTTGTTGCTGAAAATCCACAAACCCTGGTTATCTTAAGAAGCCGCAAATGTGGGGAAAAAGGATGCAAATTTGGCCCGGATACCTTTTGTGGAACTAAGTTATGAAGGCTTAAGCTCAAATGGCGCCAAATATCAAAAAAAGGTTCTGTACAGGGCTGGCTAGGGTATAAGGTAGGGGAAGCCTCAGCAGCTAAGGGGTTAACCTGAAACGTGTATGTTTTAGTATAAGCAAAATTGAGTAAATTCCCTACTTATTTATACATTTTTGCTTTATGATGTGAAATATGGTTAATGTGGTCTTCTTGTCCAAGTGGTATTTTTGGAACACAGTTACTGCTGATGCATTAATTCTAGCATCCTTCGGATTCAGGCTTTTCATATCTCTTCTCTCAGCCAGATGTTCTGTTACAGACATTCAATTTGAAAAGATTGTTCAGCTTTGGCCCTTTTTGTGTTGTCTCACTTTGGTGGCTTGCTTTCTACAAGACATCTATTAGGTCCAAGAGTGTTGAGTCACAATATGCTACTGCGGCCCTCTCTACACACTGAAAACTGTGTCACAAATATCTATTGGTTCCAAGGACCACTGAGCTACTGTTGGCCAGTGTCTCATAGTTGAAAAGATTTGCTTCTCAACGGGTGGATAAGCATGTTTTTGATTATGTTTCTCTATGGAACCTAGAGAGTAAACCAGATGCCCTGTTCTCAGTAACTTTCTGAATCCATTTTGCTATTCTAGTGAGCATCTGCCAATGAACAGCTTGGTTTCAGAGCGGTGTCTCTTAAATTATCCTAAGATACAGCCTTAGCCAAGGGACTCGGCTATTTTGCTAGCTGATGATCTTCTGCCTACCCAAAATAGTCATCATTTACGTGGGGTTGAACATCTCTGACCTTACCTTGCTTAACCTACATCAGAGCAGCAACAAATAAGCTCCTTCAAGTCCACTTAATGTTAAGCACCAACTTTCACATGCCTCAGTTGTAGGCATCATTTGAGTACAGTGAGTGATGAGCCTCTTCCCACCCATGTCGCCATCCACATGTTAAGCTCAGCCGTAGACTTCCTCTTGTTTTTATTACTTACTGATTTATGGTATGCCCACCCATTTTCTACATTGAATGCCAGTGTTTCATGATTGTTAACAACAGTTCCTTTCAACATCCAGTTTATATTTTCAATCAATCAGGGGTTTGTTAAAGCGCGACTACTCACCCGTAAGGGTCTCAAGGTGCTAGGGGTGGGGTGCAGGTTCCATCCATCAAGGAGGGGGTCTGTCGAAGAGCCAGGTTTTGAGGTTTCTTGCGAAGATGGGGAGCGATGTTGTCTGTCTGAGGTGGAGCGGAAGGGCGTTCCATGCTTTGGCCGCGAGGAAGGAGAAGGAGCGGCCTCCCAATCTGGTCTTTCTGGTGCGGGGGACGACGGCGTAGGAGAGCTGGGCTGATCGTAGGGTCCTTTGGGGTGCGTGGAATTTGAGTCAGCTGTTCAGGTATGCTGGTCCGGTGCCGTGGAGGGCCTTGTGTGCGTGGGTGAGCATCTTGAAGGTGATTCTCGCCTCGAGAGGGAGCCAGTGGAGTGTGCGCAGGTGCTGGGAGATGTAGCAGTGTTTTGGCAGGTTGAGGACCAGTCTTGCGGCGGCGTTCTGGATGTTCTGTAGCTTGCGGGTGAGGTTTTTGTTTATTCCGGCGTAGAGTGCGTTGCCGTAGTCGAGTCTGCTGGTGACCAGGGCGTGAGAGACGGTCTTTCGGTGTTCGAGGGGGATCCATTTGAAGGTCTTATGAAGGAGACGGAGGGTGTGGAAGCAGGAAGACGAGACAGAGTTGATCTGGCGGTCCATTTTGAGCTCGGAGTCCAGGATGATTCCAAGGTTGCGTGCGTGGTCCATGGGGGTTGGCTGGTTTCCGAGGGCGGGGGGCCACCAGGTGTCGCTCCAGGCATCGGGGTTTGGGCCCATGATGAGTACTTCTGTTTTGTTGGTGTTTAGTTGTAGGCAGCTGTTTTTCATCCATTTGGCGACGGCTTCCATGCCTTCTCGAAAGTTGCGTCTGGCGGTGTTGGGCTCGTTGGATAGGGAGAGGATGAGCTGGGTGTCGTCTGCGTATGACACGATGTTGAGTCCGTAGGTTCTGACGATGGGGGCGAGTGGAGCCATGTAGACGTTGAAGAGCGTCTGGCTGAGGGAGGAGCCCTGGGGGACTCCGCAGGTGGTAGGTGTGGGGTCCGAGAGGAAAGGGGGAGTCTGACCCGCTGCGTCCTGCCGGAGAGGAAGGAGCGGATCCAGTCGAGGGCCTTGTCCTGGATTCCTGCGTTGTAGAGTCTGCGTATTAGGGTGCGGTGGGAGACTGTGTCGAACGCCGCTGATAGGTCGAGGAGGATGAGGGCTACTGTTTCTCCTTTGTCCAGTAGGGTGCGGATGTGGTCTGTTGCGGCGAGGAGGGCGGTTTCCGTACTGTGGTTTTTCTGAAGCCGGATTGGGAGGAGTCGAGGATGTTGTGTTCTTCAATGAATGTGGCGAGTTGGCTGTTGATGGCTTTCTCGATGACTTTTGCTGGGAACGGGAGCAGGGAGATGGGTCTGTAGTTTTTGAGGTCGGTGGGGTCCGCTGAGGGTTTCTTTAGGAGGGGTTGACCTCGGCGTGTTTCCAGTCGTCGGGGAACGAGGCGGTCGCCAGGGAGCGGTTGATGGTGTGGCGGAGCATGGGTGCGATGGTGTCGGCGGCTCTGTTGAAGATGTGGTGGGGGCAGGGATCCGTGGGGGCCCCTGAGTGGATTGACTTCATTGTCTTCAGTGTGTCTTCGGTGGTGAGGGCTGTCCAGTCGTCAATCACTGGTTTCCGGGTGTCGGGGGTGGTTGGTGAGGGTTCAGTGTGTTGGTTGTCTTCGTCGAAGTTGTCGTAGATGCTCTTGATTTTGTGGTGGAAAAAGGTGCTGAGTTTGTCGCAGAGGTCTTGTGAGGGAGGGATGTCGGTAGACTCGCTAGTGGGTTGGGCGAACTCCTTGATGATGCTGAAGAGTTCCTTGCTGTTGTGCGCGTGAGTGGAGATTCTGTCTTCAATCGCTTTTTCCTCGTTTCTCTGATGAGTTGATGGTGGGCGTTGGTGGCAGCTCTGAAGTTGTCGTGGGCTTCTGTGGATTTGGTGTTCCTCCAGGCCTTTTCGAGGCGGCGGGTATTGTCGAAGTTGGGTGGTAAACCATCTGGCTTTCTTGGCGCGGGTATTGTTGTTTTTCTTGAGGGGGGCTATGGTGTTGGTGCTGTCCGAGATCCATCTATGCAGGGTTCGGGCTGCGGTGTTGGGGTCGTCGTTTTCCGCGATGGTTGGGGTGGAGTTGTTGAGTGAGGAGGTGAGCTGGTCGTCGGTGATTTTGGTCCAGTTTCTTCGTGGAAGCAGGTGCTGGTGTCTGTGGATGGTGGGTGTTCTGAAGGTGAAGTGGACGCAACGATGGTCGGTCCATGGGAGTTCGGTGGTGTGGCTGATGGTGATGGAGTTTCCTGTAGTGAAGAGGGGGTCGAGGGTGTGTCCTGCTGAGTGCGTGGGCTCGGTCACGATCTGGTGCAGTCCAATGTTGTGGAGGTTGTCCAGGAGGGATGTGGTGTTGGGGTCCAGTTGGTTGTCGAGGTGGAAGTTGAGGTCTCCCAGCAGGGTGTAGTTGGTGGATGCGATGGCCTGCGTGGGAGATAATGTCCGTGATGGAGTTGGCAAAGGGTCCGCGGGGTCCAGGGGGTCGGTAGATGAGGGTTCCTCGGAGGGTGGAGGTGGGGCTGGCCAGTATCTTGAAGTGAAGGTGTTCCATCAGTTCTGTGGGCTCGTCAGGGAGTGTGCTCAGGCGGAGGCTGGATTTGTGGACGATGGCGATTCCTCCTCCTGGGCGGGTGGGGCGGTCCTTCCTGGAGATCTTGTATCCTTGGGGATGGCGATGGCGATGTCCGGTCCCGAGGTGGTGTTGGTCCAGGTTTCGGTGAAGAACGCTAAGTCCGGGGTGGTGCTGTCGAGGAGGTCCCAGATTTCTGTGGCGTGTTTGTGGAGGGATCGGACGTTGAGGAGGATGCATTGCAGGGTCTTCGGTTCGGTTGTGTTCTTGTGGGCGGGTTGTGCTGGATCCGTGTTCTTGGCGGTGCTGCAGGTGTGCCGGCAGCGGTGACAGCTGAAGGGTCCGTGGGAGTCGGCTGGTGATGCTAGCTTGCAGTTGTTGTTGTTGCGGCCTGGGTTGAGTGCGTGGAGTGCTGCTGGGTCGTAGCGTTGCCGGGGCGGAGGTCCAGGGTTCCTGGCGCTGGTCGGGTCACGGACGGGCGCAGACAGGCTTGCCTTTGACGCGCCTTCGGCGTGCCAGCGGCGCGCCCGCGGCCTGCCGCCGCTGCGCGGCCGCACAGTGGCCGCCATTAGGTAGGGGTCGGGGAGGGCTGGACAGCTGGGAGGCGCGGAGGGGAGCTGGATTGGGCAGGTCGCGCTGGGGGGGAGGGGCCGCGGGGGCAGCAGCGGCGGGGAAAGGTAAAGGGAGGAAATAAGGGATAAAGAAAAAAGGGAAAATAGGCAGAAATAAGGCACAAAAGCGCAGAGATGCAGAAAAGTGCAGAAAGGTGAAAGATAAAAGAGGGTAGAAAAACGAGTGAAAACGAGTGAAAGGGCAGAGCGAGAGGAAGGGAAAATGAGCAGAAATAAGGCACAAAAGAGCAGAGATGCAGAAAAGTGCAGAAAGGTGAAAGATAAAAAGGGTAGAAAAACGAGTGAAAGAGCAGAGTGAGAGGAAGGAGACAGAGGTCCACTGGACCACCAGGGATGAGGCGCAGGAAACCTGCGGGTGGAGGAGGGCCTCGATCACCAACACTCGAGAGTGCAGGGGCAGGCCTCACTTAATGGTGGAGCTGCGAGGGTGGGAGAGCAATTTCACTGACAATGAGTCAGTGGTCACTTCTTACCTTCTTTTTTGTACAGTGTTTTGTTACAGTGGAAGAGGAACACCTTAAAATTAATACGTTTATTGGATATTTTGTTTATCAGAAATAGTGTACATTATCTAGGCTGTGTGGTGTTGTACAAATCCTCGAAAAATAAGCCTTTTTCAACTTTTCCTCAGAGTATTATTATTGCATTTTCTTATGCGTTTAGCCTCTTGGTGTTGACACTAACATGTTAAGATGACTATTGGGATTCTGATCTCACACATTATTTGTTCCTCCTATGAAAGTTTGCAAGCTATTTTACTCCTGCTGCAGATTGTTTCCAGGTGGGAGCTGGTTTTAAAAGAATCTTCTGAAAGGCAGTCTAAATGGCTTTTGTACCTTTTAAAGAATCCATGTGCATTCAATTCCAATTGAAATACTTAATTGCAAATATCAAATAAGTCTACTGAGTTATTCTAATGATTTTAATTATGTCTTTGTTTTCAATGTGTGTGTTTTAGATTTGTGACTCTGTTGGACTGGCAAAGCAGATCGCTTTTCATTCAGAACTGGTAAGAAAATGGAATTACTGTTTGGCAGCCTAATGGGCAAAGTGAACAATTCAGGAAAAACCTATCGTATTTGTGCTGTAAAAATATGCAAAAGTTTTACTGACTCCTAAAATGGAATTACGAATGATACCGATTTGGTATGTGGAAGTGGTGTGTCGTTAAGCATCCCTTACAGATATGGAATCTAATGTATCAGTGTTTTGCATCTGAAATCCGGTTGCAGTATATTAATATTTTAGTGTACATCAAAGGTGGTCTTAATGCATTTGCAAAAAGGCAGGGGTTCACTTGGGATCCCTTTCTTAATACATAAAAAAAGTTTGTTGAAGAGTAAGCAGTGGTCACATTTCCTTTAAGGACCGCAGGCTGCATTTAGAAAAAAAAGTTTACTTTATAGAAAGCCAATCACAATCATGGTGGTTACCTGCCACATCAAGACACCATCTTGGTGATGGCCTACTATCATAGTGAGTCGCACTTTGTAACTTACCTTATTAAAATACATGATGTAGGTTGGATTGCGTTTTACTACAATTCTGATTTTTAAGAACCGACGTATTAATACATAGGTCAGTTCTTAAAAATCTTTACTGGTTGCAAAAATATTGTTTGCAATTTGCAACCAGTTTTTTGTGACCAGACATTTGAACATCTGTCCCTTAGTTTTCCAGAAGGATAATGTCAAACATGGGCTGCTGCATGTAGAGCATTATTGTGCATCTGAGTGCTATTTAAACCTACATCACGAAAGCAAGATGTAACATGACTCACATCTCCAGGAAGCAAGGTTAGCAACTAAGCCACTAGAACCAAATACTCCTGTCTGGGCCAGCTTTAGTGTCCAGTCTGAATGGGAAGCTTCCTCCTCTCCTTAGGTTATTTATTTCCAAACCCAAGGGACTGAAAGACTGTTTATCTCTTCGCACTGCTCTAGTTTGAGTTTCAAGCCCTAAAGACAGCTGACCAACAAGATTCACGACTCAAGTAACTCCGAGTCCACCAGGCTAAAAAGCCTTAGAGCCCTGTGCAAAGTTGGGAGTACAGTGTAGAAGTGTAGAGGAGGAGAATGGAGGGAGGGATGCAGATATGACAAGGGGGATTATCATCAGGTGTCTATGAAGCTGAGGGTTGTACTTTGACCAGGTGTTGCTTTACAATGCTTGAAGAGGAGAAGTTCCTTATTGAAGGGAAGGAGTGAGGGAGCTTGCCGAATGACTGTGAGAGAAGATTTGCAGATCCTAGTAGTGTAGCAAGAGAGGGCTTTGTGTCTTCTCCTTCTTGCATTTTTGTGTCTCAAGCCTGATCATGTTGCTGCTGCAAATGTTACGTAGCTCACCACTGGTCTTGCCACATATTGTGGAGTTCTCAAGTTTACCGCTTTGTAAGTGATGGAAGATATTTTAGGTAATGTGGACTTGTATAGGAAACCACTGGAGTTTTTGGATGATGGGTGAGATTCTGTCAGATTTCCGGAGACCTTTGATTTATTGGGCAGTTGTATGATAGATGCCTCCTCTAGTCGGAGGTGCAGGGAGCAGGGAAGGGTCTAAGGTGCACACGCTTCAAAATAGACAATAGCGATTCTTTAATTGCGATTTTTAAAAAATCGCAATTAAAGAATCGCTAGAGGCCCATAGGAATGAATGGGAATTGCATGCGCAATTTGCGAGTACCCAATAGGTACTGCAAATTGCGCATGTACATTCAAGGGTGCCAAAAGGACACCCTGTTGCACCCATGAAATTACAATTTATCCACATGTTGCGCATACACATGCCCCAAGGGCATGTGTGTGTGTAACATGGGACTTTGAAAAATGCACTTTAGTGCATTTTTCAAAGAAATCGCAAATTACCATAAATTTTAGATTGACAGTAATTTGCGATTCATATTTGCGAAATCGCGATTTTTTTTGTTTAATGCATTGCATCTAAGGAATCGCAATTTGCGTTCCTTAAATGCAATCGCAATTTAAGTAATCGCAAATTTTGCGATTCCTTAAATTGCGATTTTTGCATTTGGGATGATGCATCCCAAATGCAAAAATACCGGTCGCAAAGGGGCAGATTCTGCGAATCTGCCCGTTTGCGACCGGTTTTTCTGTTGATGCATGTGCCCCTTAATGTGATCCTGGCAGGTTGGTGAGGAAGGTTTTGCTATCATTGAGGTGTGATCAGAGCAGGGTTTGTTAGTCTGTTCAGAAGTCTGCTTCAGGAAGAAAAGCTTTCAGTTTGTGGCACAAGATAATTTAGTGCCAGACGGTTTGTCTTTTTTGAACAGTTTTTTCTGAAGTTGAGAATGGGATCAAATTAAAATCTTAGGGATTTGGGTATTTTGATTAAAGTATTGAATTTCATTGATTACAATTTAGAATTTGTGAGAAATATAATACATTCTGTTAAATGTTTTTGATTCCTTTTCACATACAGAATGGTGATTTATCATTACATTTTGAATTACATTAATACAGCTTGTGGTTTAGATAGAAATCCACTCAGACAACTCTGTCGAAATGTATGGAATTTTTTCAGACTTTATAACACACACACACATGCACTATCTCTCTCTCTTTTGGAAAAGTTGACTCATAGGTTAATCACTGAAAGACATACCTACACACGTGGTTGTTGCTGGAGAGTAGCACAAACTCTGTTTCAGAGGCATTATTTTCAAGAACGAGTTAAACATCCTGGCCTAGATGGTGATAAAGATATTGGAGACAGGTGATAATGTTGATTTAGGAAGGAGTTTGTTGTTCTTGTCAGCTAGGAGTACTCCTAGGATTTGTATGTAGAGGTTAAAGGTTACTATAGATAGGATGCATCATTGGCGGGCTCTGCATGTTCCAGTTGGGTGTGCAGGTGCTTGTCTACACAAACTGGGATTAGTTAATTGGGTAGGATGTGCTTTCTTGAAAGGCCCTCTTTTCGAAGCCCATTTTTGAGGAGTGTGCTAGTTAGTTTGAATATGACCATGTTGAAGAGTGGAGGCATCCTAAAGAATGATAAAACATCAATTGCCATCATATGTACTATCAGTGATTTGGAGTATATTGTCAACTACTTGGATGATGCTGGTTCCTGTGTGCCTCTTTGGATTTTAAATACCAGCTGGTAGTGTTGGAGGAGATAGTTGCTTCTGACTTTAATTTGGAGTTGAGATGCAATTGCCTTTTTAGTGATCTTGTTGTTGAATAACTTTATTCGGTTGTTTTTCTTAAAACCATCAAAGTATACAAATAAATCCAAGATTTTTACAATCTAAAACAAGAGTAGGATTCTTGAATTGCTTATAAAATGTACAGTAAAAAAGAACAAGAATAAAACATTAAAAACGTTAAAACAGGCCGGCTTCCAGTTAACAGCTTTACGGTTAAGAGACACACCACTTAGAAAGTATCGGAGTAAAATCTTATATACAATACACAATTCATTTACTCCAATAACCAACATTTCATAATCACAAAAATTCAGTTCTAATAGTAACAGCAGGCGCAGCCTAAGATAAAAACTTCTGCCGATTGATCCAAAAGGAGAATAAAAAGCGACTGACTGCAAAAACTATTGGCCCGGATGTGTCTGTTTTTAGAATTCTGTAAGCAACCTGATGTTGCCTGGCTCCAAGGTTTAGACAGATCGGTCGTATCCACCTCCTGCGGATCAGTTGGTATTTAATGCAGAAAAAGAGTATGTGTTCTTCTGTCTCTTGTGCTCTAGCACAGGCAGGGCATAGTTCTAATAATAGCCCAGCTGTCTGATTACTAGGAAACCTTAGTAAGAGGTTGCCATACCTAAATCTAACATATAGACTTTTGGCAAGTGGGGGTGTGATTTGATCCAGGAAAGGTTCAAAACTGGGGCATGGCTTGGCACTTAAAAATTGTGATGTTAATTGGCCATTTGCTGATCTGGTGACATAGCACTCTCCCACAACCACCCAATAACTGGCCTTAAGCTTCAATAAATCTCCTCTGGTTGCCCTCTCTGGGTGTTCCCATAACTCCGACATACCAAGTGATTTATACCAGCTTGCAACATGTTTGAACCAGGGTAGTTTTTTGGTACCACTGATCATCAAAACCTCCCTCAGGGAATTACAATAATCAGAGAGCTGGGGTGTTGTCCACAAGCGTAGCCAGTACATTAGGGGTTTCAGTGAGGCCATATCACCGATTATTTTTATCCCTAGACCAAAAAACAATGGGATCAGAGGGGTAGTGATAGGTACCGAGATAAGGGATCTGACAAAGATGTTTTCGGATGTCGTCAATTTATTTGTATTGGTATGCCCCCATATCTCTGCTCCGTACAAAGCTCCACTCTGCGCTTTAGCTTGATACACTTCTAGTGCTGGGGTCAGCGATCGGATGTATGACTGCCTGTGGTATCTCAGTATTGATTTTGACCTGTGGCAAAGGATGAGGTAACTCTTATCTAGTTGTTGTTCCCAGCCAAATGTGGTGCTTAATCTTATCCAAGGTAGTCAAAGTTTTTCACCCTCTCCAGTGGTTCGCATGCAATCCTGACCTCACGTGATTTCCCCTTCACTTTCCCGAACACCATAAATTTGGTTTGGGCAACATTAAGTTCCAGACTCCTGTCCTTGCAGAAGTCTAGAAACTTGTCCGCTAGCGTTTGTAGGCCCATTGGAGATGTGGAAATAAGTAAAGAATTGTCTGCAAAAAGCAGGATTGAGGCTTTCGTGCCATTCATAGCGGGAGAGTCATTCCTGCAGTCCAATAATCTATTAGCCACATCTTTAATAAACAAGGAAAATAGTGTGGGAGCGAGCATGCACCCCTGGCGCACCCCACACTGTATAGGTAACCTGTTAGTTCAAATGGCAACAAAGAGAGAGTAAGGAGTGCGGGGAGCGTCCGTCTCCCTGAAAAAGCTCAATATGCAACAACGTGGACGAACCCGGTAAGGGATCCAAAGTAGAAGAATGACCCCCTGTATTTTCACAGGAATGTTAAAAAACCATTTGGTTTTTTAAAAGAACCCTCGCCCACCAACCTAGTTGGTGGCATGCTTCATCATAGGGTTCCCAGCTGGGCTGCCGAGTGCCACCCAGCTGTGCTACAACGCCTGGACTACAGCGGAGCGGGTTTTTTTGTGAGTGAAAGGGACAAGTGCAAATTAAAAGTACCTCCAGGGTGTCCAATCGTTAATTTTTATTCCTGGGTCTCTGGGGCACGTTTAAAAATCAGAAACAGGATATGAATGAAGATAAAATTGGTCTTCTATTATCCCAATAACATAGTTCACCATTTTTCCCAATCTAACCTGGGCATAGTTGTCCTCGTGAAGTCTAGCTATCAGGGTCACCAAATCATTAGAGGTGCCTCGGTCGAGCATAGTTCTCCATAGCATTTCGCGCGGTACTAAGTCTAACGCGGCTCTTAAGTCGACAAATGCTACGTAAAGTTTTTCTTTCTTCAGTAGCACATATTTCCAAGTTAATAGGGTAAATCTAAAAGTCTCATCGCATGTGCTTATTTTGGAGCGAAAGCCTGCTTGGTACGGGGACAGTATCGCCTTCTCTTCTATCAAGATTTGAAGTTTGTCCAGAACTTGTCTTGCAAAGATCTTTTGCAGATTATCAATCAGGCTGATGGGTCTATAATTGGAGGGGATGGAAGCGTCTCCCTTTTTGTATATTGTGATTATCTCAGCTCCCCTCCAGGTTGACGGAATAGCCCCACCAGCCGATATACAGTTTGTCAAGAGATTTATATACGGAGCCCATTTCATGGGTTCCGATTTATATAAATCTCCTAGTATCTGGTCAGGGCCAGGGCCCTTTCCTGCCTTGAGTCTGTTGATTGCTGACAGGGTATCATCCAGGCTAAAAACTAATGCGGTGGCAGTCGTAAGCATAGCAGGAAGGGTGTTAGAAATGTTTTGATCAGTTCTAGAATTGTATATACAGTTGGCATCCTTGTTCCTGGAATATAATGTAGAGAAGTGCTCGACTCAAACCTCCGGCTGGATATGATAGCTAAGAATGTTTGTATTTTCCGTATTTCCCTTTGCAAGAATGTGCCAGAACATGCGATTGTCCTTGCATCTGGCAGCTCGTACCAGGTCCTGCCAGTTTTTATCTGCAAAGTCACGCTTGACTTTCACAAGTGCAGTTTTGTATCTATTGCGTGCCAAGGCTACCCCAGACTGACTATGCTCCTTAACTGCTAGCTGTAGTACCCCCTTTGCTAATTTGCATTCGCAATTGAACCATTTATTATTCATTATACCAGCGGGCCTGCTACCAGAACTATTTTTAGTAAATACGGTTTGCAATGCCCTATAAAATTCATTGTGCACTGATAGTATGGAAGTTGGCCCCGAGGAGTGTACACAATCCAAGCTACCGCTCAGACCAGACAGGAAGTGTATAATTAACTCATAAATCCTAGCATATAGGACCATGTCTGCAAGGATGTTGGGCCAGGTGACTTTTCTACGGTTGTTGGTTACAAGTGGCTCTTACACCCTTGAGAGACAGCTGGGTAGCTCCCTGTACAGGGCGGTGCCCATCATTTTTAACAGCAAGGGGTTGTGATCGCTATCGGACCTCGGGGCAATTGACATATCCTCAACTAGTGACCAGATTCTAACGTCAACTAGAATATAATCGATGACACTAGTGCTGGCACCCCGTTTGAAAGTGGCCTGCCTATTTATGTCTGATGCGGTCCTCCCGTTGCATGCCCTCTAGCTCCTTCCTGTAACCAGTGATGCAATCTGCAGGGAAACAGACATTAGACGATGGCATCATTTAGTCGTTAAGACACACACACTAGCCCTAGTATATAACTAGGGGAGGGAACTAGAGGCACAGGGCTTAGGGACGAGCCAGCCTCCTATATAGTATTTAAACACAAATAAGGCTGTCCCTAGTAAGGCTACCTATAAGTTCCTACAGAATCTCTAGAGATGTATATCCACTGAGGGCATCTCACAAAAGGTGAAGGACTGGCCTCACACACCACCTGGTGTCATGCTTCATCATAGGCCGTCCTCGCCCTCTAAAAACTCCGTTTGATAGAGGGCGGGCATACACCTGAAGACAGGGATGCACTTCTAAAACTAAGTGGTGGCCCGTAAGTGAGTGAAAGTGTAATTTAAAAACCATTAAACTTGTCCCCAAGAAGTTTAATTAAGGGGCAGATCTATGGTATTAAAACAAGTGAACGGTAATCTGGGAATTCATTATCCCTTTACCGAAATAAATGGTCAACATGTTTCTGCTCTGCGTCCCATATGGGTACATAGCATTCGTCAGGACCGAGATGGGTATTGGGCTCTACTCTTTTACACAATGTGTATGAAAGGGTTACCCTCTAAGAAACGGGGTGCAAATACCAACTCCCCATATAGTGCAAAATCTAAAATATGAGAGTATCTGTAGGAAAATAGGAAACAAAAGAAACAAACAAACCGGACGTGTAAGTAAGATAAAAGCACACTATGCTGTACGTATAACACCACACATTATGCTGCGCGTGGTAGAATCTAAGTGAAACACGTGTCAATCATACGTGTTCACACTTAATTAAAAAGCACTTAGTTATACTGCTTACCTAAGGACACTATCCTATAAGCTTCATGGGAGGTCGAGGGTGGAAGTTTCTGGTCTGCAATACTTAAGTCTGATGTGGGAGTTATTTAAAGGATTTGTCCTAATATCTAGTGCCACTAAATCATCCACCATCCTAGCGTCTTTTAAGGTTAGTTCTATTGTGTCGAACATTGAGTTGTTGGGGGAGCTCCTTCGGGTACAGAGGATGTCCTCTTTGATAATCGAGCGGCAACCTCTAGTATGCCAGATCCTATGGGTGGTTTTATTTATAAGGGAATCTTCAGATTCAAACTTTACATGGGGCTGCAATTTGGGTACCTTTATCATAGCAACCTTGTTTTTTAAATCAATAGGCCTGCTTCTAGAGCAAGAGGCAGGCATGTAATTCCACCCTCTGCTGGTAGTAGCGTGCAGAGGGTTAATAATCCTTAAAGGATTTGGTGCCTGCATCTGGTGGAAGTTAGGCAACCTAAAGTTGCTCGGGGTACTATTACTCCGCTGTTGCAAGGTGTTAACTCGAGTATTGTGCTGGGAGTACAGGGGATACTGAGGGTTTGACTGGCAGCTTAGAGACCTGCAATTCCTACTTTCTGCCTCTTTTGCTCCATAGGTCCCCTGTGGGAAGGAGGCAAGAGGTGGGGATACAGACTGTTGTGCTTCAAACTGTTGTATGGTCTGTGTAGTCTCGGTAGGTTGGCTGTTCAGAATAGTAGATGTGTCAGTATCTTTTACACACTTTAACTTACTTATTGTAAAAACCAGTCTAGATATGACAGTTTTTAACTCCCCCACCTCGGTTCTTAATTCATTGATTAAAACAATACATTCCCTACTTGTTTGAGTCGAGGGTTCATGTAGCATAATCTCCAGGGCAGGATTAGGAGGTGGAACAGGAATTGTTAGAACATCAGTAAGGTCATCAGTTATGTTCGATAATGGAGAGAATCGATTGCTGCAATGGACAATGTCAGCTATGGTAGGTGAGTGAGATAGTTCCGTTGCTTCTGGGCTAAGAGATTTTCTCTGTGTTACAACCATGTTTGTAGGCTGTGTCACTGCCTTTCCGAACATGCTGGGTATACGCGGTTGTAAATTAGGAGTACCCAGTGAGGTAGAATCCAAAGTAGTTGAAGTGACCCGCAATACCGGTGATTCAGAATGTAGCAGGTCCTCACATTCAACAATAAGATTGTCGATACGGTCAATTACACAATTCCCACAAGCAGATTTGGCTATTCTTTTTGATTTTTTGGTTTTAGCAGTGACAGAGGACCCCTCGGTAGCCTTCCTCTTTCCCATGATTATGATTATGATTAGGACAAAATACTGCTGGGATATACTAGTGCAATAAACAAAGAACCCAAAGTATACACGTAAAAAGATTGAAACAATAGCATCAGTGGTACCCCCCTGTATACAGTCCCTGGGTCCCAATCAGTCAAAGAGGGCTCAGCTATAGCACCCGACAGCAATAACGGGTAAGTGAAATAAAGGCAAGGCAAAGTTTTGATAGCGTACCTCCTGGAAGTCAAATGTTAGGGAGATGGCCCAGCCTCCTCCGGGCTCCGACAGGCGCAGCCCGGGTACGCCCGAGCGCGTCCTGCGCTGCGGGGCCCGACCGTCAGCTTTATACGCCGGGGCTTGTGGTCCTGGCTGGCCCCCCTCCTTGCCTCGATAACGGGCTCCCGCGCTGCGGGGCCCGACTGTCCGCTTCATGCTCCTCCGGGTGCCAGATGATAGCGGCTACGGCTGCTGGGGCTTGTGGTCCTGGCTGGCCCCCCTCCATGCCTCGATAATGGGCTCCGCGCTGCAGGCCTGACCATCAGCTTTATGCACCTCCGGACGCCGGATGGTAGTGGCTACAGCCGCAAGGGCTGCTGGGGCTTGTGGTCCTGGCTGGCCCCCCTCCTTGCCTCGATAACGGGCTCCGAGTGATCTTACCCTAGAATGTTAGATGTGTGATTTTGTAGTAATTGGCCATGTTATAGTCTATTCTGGTTTCTTTAGGAGCCACAAGGTTTGTTGAGTCTTGAGTAGGTTGGAGAAGATTCCTTGAATGTAGTTTAGTTTGTAGTTTTAAAGTTTATTGATGATTAGTTAAAGTCATGTTGATCCTGTTGAGGAGAGGTTTTGTTCTGTCCATAAATGGATTTCACTATTGATGTTGGTATAATGTTGCGTTTGTATAATCTGGGTTTCTTGAGCTGAGGTGGTTGAGAGATCCACTGTGGAGAGAGGTGTCAAAGATGGCCTACTGTGGTCTGTCGCACGGTTGTGTTGTTTTAGAGATGGCAAAGACATCTTTGCTATCAATGTTGTGTCCAATGTTGCCTTTATTCTCCTTAATGAAGTTTCTACTTGTATTTATCCAAACAATGTTTAATAGGAACTTCGTTGTGTTTAGGAGGTGCCTGCTTCTTTTTGGTGCTTCCTTCACAATTGTTATGTACGAAGTAGTCTTGGTTTTTGTGCTGAGCTTACTACAGGATACATGGATGTTCTTGAAAGAAGTGACTTCCTCCTGCAGCTGGGAGCAACACTATAGCTTCTTCTGCCTTATTATTTCATGTTTGCTGTTTGAATTTTGTGTTCCATGGTGTGGATAGCATGGCATAGAAGAGCAGGTTTTCACTTAAGTGTGCACATCAACTGTGGTTTGCAAAGTGTGTCCTAGCCTGGGTGTTGGCCATCTCTGCTTAATGTCATTCTCTTGTTGCCCCCTTTTGCCATCTGTACCCAGCCACCTCCTCCTTTCCTAACTGATGTACCTAATTATTACATACATGCAGTGGAAGAATTTAGCCCCTACCCTGTTAGCACCACTACCAAATACTAAATACTGTCCACTTCCAGTGGCTGCAGGTCATGCTTGGTGTATTAAACTGGTAGACCTATTAACTATACACAAAACGCAGTCAAAGATGTGTCTGAGTGTTACTTGATAGGCATGGCTGCAGGCCATGTTCTCTGTCCCGCACAGATGAAGTAAACATGGGGCCAAAGGCTATCTAACTGCCACTTACAAATGCAATAAGCAAGCCATTAGCACAATATTAATTGTGGAATTGGACATCCTTTGAGGTGTATGTACTTCACAAGAGTATCAGAAGAGCCATGACCATCCTACACATTTTAAGTTCAACAAACCTGTCTTATTTCAGAAAACAACCTTTTTAATGCACTCAAGAAAGCATGGTATGTACAGCTAATGTTTATCTATGGACTGATGATCTTAGAGAAATAGAATATGTTGCCTGTTTGCAGCTAACTATCCAAGTATCAGTATATAGCTTCGTCTGTTGTAAGGTCTCCCTTGTCAAACAAATTCTGATTTATTCTTTTTGTGTAGGACCGCAAAGCATCGGAAAAACAAAAGGAAATGGAGAGGGTAAAGGAAAAGCAGCAGAAAGAAATCAGCAAACAGAAACAAATTGAAAAGGTATTGAATTGAGTCTCATGTATAAACCCAAGTTTGTTTTATAGCCAGGTCTTACAGGTCTTGAAGTGTTTCTTTACAGACACTAGTTGTTGCTCTTAGAGCCAAGCAGGAGAAAAAATGGGTTGCTCTGGAATCCCTAGTTTATCTTAGGCATGAAAGAAGGGTATTTGCAATGGACAGCCTTTATTTTGGGAAAGAAAAGTGTAGTGTTCAGAAACCTACAGACCCTAGTGCTCATAAACACTCTGACAGAGGTAAAGGATACCAAGACCAGAGCTTGAAATTGCACAATTCCTGGTGTTCAACAGGAGTGGGCAGAGTGTCCTGATTCCAGTTTGAAATGGTTAACAAATTCCCACATTTCTATACCTCCTACAGAACTCACTATATTGGGTACCGAATGTTTTCTTCAAAAAGAGTGATGAAAGGGTACATCGCTGTCCGTAATTTAATGCAAGGGATATTAGACATTCCACCTTGTTGTGATAAAATACACCCATGGTTCTCAAGCATTGGATTTTTTTTATATATTCACATGCTTAAATAAATCCTGATCTTCAGGCTGGGAATCCCTGGTACATTAAAATAGCAGTATACAGTGTAAAAATATACAACATACAGTATATAATGTAAAAGGGCCATAGGCTTGTAACAACATAGTAAGTTTAATAACACATCCACCTAATTTGAAAGAACCCAAACCTCAGCCAATGAGGTGGAAACTTAAGCACTCTACCCCCCTTGAGGCCACCATAGCTCAGATTTCTGTCGCAGGTCGTGTGTGAGGCAGTCCTGTCAGAGCTCTGCTCTAATCTTTCAGTGAACCTGAAATTGTTTCCATTTTGGTCTGCCCTGGATTGGAACCGCCCTGAATTGGAACCACCCTTTCTTCAGCTCTACTGTACTGTGAGTCATTTTTAGGCAAGATTGTTTCGATTTCTGGACCAGGGAGATCTTTTGGTCTGACAAGCAACTGTCACCATGGCTGACGAGGAGAAAAATCTCTTTTTAAAACCCATTTATCTTGTGGCAGCAAGAAAATGTACATCCGTGAACAACACTCTTAGCGTATTTATTGTCTTTATCCTAGACATAGCTTAGCGGATTGCAAGATCTGTAAGTCTTTCTCCATTTTCGTCACTTAAGGACAGAGAAAGGAGGCTGGCATTATTTCTTATGAATAAAGAGAATTTTCCTCCGTCTAAAGGAGATGCCCCCACTACATGGGAAGATTCCGTGAGAAGTGCCCCTCCCCCAGCACTTTCATGAAGGCAGTGAACAAGAGGAGACTTTTACAGGTTCCTGACCATGATCTATTTGGTACAACACTTGCAGCCACCTCCTTTGCTGACAAACCAGAATCTAAGCGGTACAGAGGCTCACCTGTGACAAAAAAGAAGTCTTCAAAGGAAACCTTGTTGATGACTAGACCGTCAATGTCAAAGACTTTAACTCCATCGTCGATGACAAAGATACCGTCGACGACACTGTCAACGTCGGGCATTCCATCTCATCGATGGCAACGGCCATACCATCAACGGCATCACCGTTGGGAACCGTAAAAACAAAAAACATGGGAGGAAATGTTTTTTCACCTTTGAGGGTCACGAATGTGCCGGCAGTACAATTATTGCAGTCAGACCAGGAAGAAGAGGCTAGTGATTATGCCTCGCTGATATCTTACAGCTCAACGAAGTTGGATGTGAGATATGTCCCAGATTTTTAAGAGGACACAATGAGGGATGAGGAGTCCTACATTGAATATGTGTGACAGCAGGAGTACAAGTCTGGAAGTACTCGAATGGATTTAAGGCAGAAACCACCTAGATATTATAGAGAGCCAGGTGTAGTCCAAGTGCCAATGGCCTTCTTATCAACGTTGCAACAAATGATGGATACTTTTACTAAGTTATTATTACAGCAGCAAACTAATGATGCTACCAAGGGATTGCCTGCTGCTCCCATCCTCCCGCCTCCTCAACCTGCTCCTTTACCAGTTTCACCTCCTAGGCAGCCATCAGCGCTACCACCTCCTCCACTCCAAGGGGATCGGTCCATGGAGAAGACATGGATGATGTTTACTCCAATGGTTCAACCTATTCTGATATCGAAGGAGAGTAAGGTGAACTACCACCAGACGGTGATGGAAGGGATGATAATGGCTGAGATTTTATTATCCCAAGAGGAAATGATGGGCCAATTCCACAAGATGCTATGGATCATAGCTCTAAATTTTATTTGTTGATTGAAAGAGCTGCCAAGAAATTCAACCTACCAGTGTAGATCAACCATGTTTTCTCTATGACTTTAAAGAGCAACCTCGAAAATACGTTCAATCCATACCTATTCTTAATTATGTCTGGTCAGAAGGTCTGAAATTGATGAAGACACCTGCTACCGTTCCAGCTGTGATAGCCCGTCTGCAAAAGAAATACAAAGTTCCGGATTCAGCTCCATCTTGCCTCACTGGTCATAGTAGACCAGTTTCATTAATTGCTTCAGCGGCTCAAAGAAGAACCAAGACCCCAATAACGCCGTCATCTAATCTGCCTGACAAGGATAGCAAATTTATTGACAATCTGGGCCGGAGAATTTCCTCTATGGCAGCAACATCAATTAAGACAGCCAATGCCCTGGAGATTCTATGTCGTTAAGATCGCCAGATGTGGCATGACATAGCTCCATTATTGGATCTTATTCCTGAGGATAAGACGGAAATGGCTAAAGCTATCCTAAAGGAAGGAGAACTAACCTCTTCCTTCATTAATAACACAGCAATGGATGCTTCAAATACAGGTTTATCTAAATCAAAGGCAAACTTACAGAAGGGGTCTACAGGAAGAAAGAGAGGTTCCTCAAAAGTACGAACCAATGATAATCAGAAGAGAGCCTGACTCCCACCTCGTTTCCCCTTTTCCATCTGGTCCTCAGAAGTTGGGGGGGGGGGGGGAAATTTCCTTCTTTGCTTACGCATGGAACAAAATAACAAAAGATAAATGGATGTTACAAATTGTCCAGTCAGACCATATGTTGGAGTCCATTCAGAATACCCCCGGTTCGTCCACCAAAAAAGGGGCATCATCTTCATTTGAAGGAGCTGCAAATGGAAATTCTCATTCTTCTTTCCAAAGGAGCCATAGAAATTGTTCCCAAATCCCCAAAGAATCAAGGTTTTTATTCCAGGTTCTTCCTGACAAAAATGAAGACAGGTCAATGGAGGCCGATATTGGATCTCAGAGAGCTGAACAAGTTTCTAAAGAAACAGTCATTTTAGATGGTTTTTGACCTCCCTGGACTTTTGGGATGCCTACTTCCACATACCCATTCATTGAAAACACAGAAAGTACCTTTGATTATCAGTACTGGGTCAGCACTACAAGTTGAAGGCCATTTCTTTTGGTCTCAAATCCACACAGAGAATATTCATCAAATGTGTTGCTCCAGTTGCTGCTTTTCTCAGGAGGCAAGGTTACCAGGTTCCTATACCTGGATGACTGGTTAGTCAAAGCAACATCGAGAGAAAAGGTAAAAGCTCCCATGAATGCTTGCATCATTCTCTTCCCATCCAATTTCTGGGAGCAATACTTGACACTCAGTTAGGGAAAACGTTTCAACCGGCAGAAAGAGTGAGAAAGTTATAGACAATGTCAAAGACTATTACTGGAAAGCAATCAATCAAAGTGAGACAATACAAGTCCCTGATAGGTATAATGGCATTATGTACATGTCTCATTCCGTTTTGCAGGCTTCGTTTGAGACCTGTTCAGCAAGAGCTGGATTTGCAATAGAAGCAGTTGGAAGGCTCGTGGGAAGATATGGTCCGTGTCACAAGGTGCATGAAACAAGCACTAATTTGGTGGATAATTCCAGAAAACCTAAATGCAGGTCTTTCTTTTCTAGCAATAACGGAACGGTTATTACTCACCACGGATGCGTCCATGGACAGAAGGGAGCCCACCTATGAAAGCTTTCTACCAGAGGCCTTTGGCCAGAGGCACAGAAAAGCAGAGAGGAACATGGTCCAAAAATCTTTCAGAAGAAGATCTGCTGCTGTGGAACTGGACCATTTCTCACAGGATAGACATTGCTGTGGAACATCTGCCAGGCTGTCAGAACAATCAGGCGGAAGTGCTCAGCCGGCAAATGATGGATCGTCATGAGTGGGAATTAGAACAGAAACAGGTGGATTGTATTTTCAATCAGTGGGGTCAGCACACAATCTCTCTGTTTCCACTCCAAACAACAAAAAATGCCTGTGCTTCGCAAGCAGGTTTTGGCATCCAGGGACGATGGACAATGTTCTTTATATCAGTTGGTCCAAGATATTTGCCTACACCTTTCCTCCTTTTCCCCTGAACCCCAGGGTGTTGAAGAAGGCAAATATAGACCATTGCACTCTGATCCTCATTGCTCTGATGTGGCCTCGCCAGTACTGGTACTGTGAGCTGCTGCAGTTGGCGGCTTGTCCAGCCATTCCTTTGAAGTTGCATCCCAGGTTTAACCAGACATCAAGGAGAGATTCTTCACCACGATCCCAAGTAACTGAATTTAACAGCATGGTACCGGACCACCTAGAATTTGGCCATCTGGATCTCCCACTAGGGTGTAAACAGATTCTGGTGCAGGCTCTTGCTCCAGCGACCAGTAAGACAATGCTAAGTGGAAGCTTTTCCGTGTCTAGTGTAGGAATATCATCATCCACTTCAAATAAAGCCTTCTCAGATCTTGCCATATTTGTTAAATTTTGCCAAAAGTGGTCTTAAATATTCTTCAGCCAGGGTTCATCTGGCTACAATCTCCAGATTTAGAAAAACTGACAGTTTGATGGCTACTCTGTTTTATCAAAAGATCTTTAAACAGTTTATGAAAGGTCTCTTCAGAGCTTTTCCACTTCTTCGATATCCTCAAGTTCCATGGGAGCTTAATGCAGTCCTCAGTCAGATGAGGTTACCTTCTTTTGAGCCGATACATAGAGCCGAGTTAAAATTTGTTTCATGAAAGACAGCACTACTCGTAGCTCTGTCATCCGCTCGGAGAGTGGGAGAGATTAAGGCATTCACCATCAGAGAACCCTTTCTCTAGTTCACTTAGGAAAAAGTGATACTCTGAACCAACCCTAAATTCATTCCTTATGTGCCGACTGACTTCCATTTGAAAGAGTCTGTCATTCTTAGATCCTTCTTTCCCAATCCATCAGCAGTAGATCATTACATTCTTTAGACTTGCGTAGATGTCTCAATCTCTATATAGACAAGACAAAGGACCTATGCACATCAGACCAACTATTAGTATCATTTGCTCCACGAAAAGGTCAAGCCCTGTCCAAACAGGGGATAGCTCATTGTATCTCAGCCTGTATTGCGTTCTGTCATGACATGCCAAGCGTCCTCTATTGGGAAGAATGTGGGCACATTCCACCAGGGGCATGGCTTCAACTATAGCACTGTATGCTGGGGTGCCCTTGAAAGACATCTGCCATGCAGCCACCTGGAGGAGCAGGTATATGTTCACAAGCATTACTGCCTAGACGTAGATGCTGAAGCTGACACAGCAGTGGGACAGGCAGTCCTGACAAACCTGTTTCATTAAAGGTGACCCTGCTTCTCGCCTTGTTCTACTCTATTATGTGTACTGGTTACTTCCGATTCAAGCATGTGAATATATAAAAGATCCAGTGTTGGAGAAGAAATGAGTTACTTACCTGTAACTTCAGTTCTCCAACATTAGTATCTTTTATATATTCACACGCTGCCCTCCTTCCTCCCTGGTCAGAGGTTCATTGTATTCTATTCGCACACTTGTGTTTTGAAATATGAGCTATGGGGCCCTCTTGGTGGGGTAGCAGTGCTTAAACTACCACCTCATGAGCTAAAGTTTGGGTTCTTTAAAATGAGGTCGATGTGTTACTAAACATGCTATGTTGATTCAGGCTTATGGCCTTTTTACATTATATATTGTATATTTTTACACTGTATACTGATATTTTAATTTACCGGGGATTCCCAGCCTGACGACAGTGAATGATTCAAGCATGATAACATATAAAGGATACCAATATTGGAGAACTGGAGTTACAGGTAAGCAACTCATTTCTTATCAGGTCGTGGAAGGTGGCCTTCAGAAAACATGGATGCGGGAGGGCAATTTGACTGGTCTCACCCCACTGTGGATGAGTAATGAACTGAGTGACCTGGATGTCACAGTTGCGACGCAGCAAGGATGTCAATCTTTATAGATGTTTGGGGCTCTAATCTTTTGAACAACTCACCCCTGAGTATTCCTCATCAAGCAGGGCATCTATAAAATGCTAGAGTATAGTACTCTAGGAGAGCTGGGTGGACCAAGATCCAGATGGGTAGCACACCTAGAGGATATGGAAGATTTGGTGTGGGAGAGGTCAGGTTGAAGACTCATGCAAGTTAATGTTTTAAATAGGGGTGTATTACATCCAAACTTGGTAGAAATGATGGGGAAATTGTACACCTGTCAGTCTTTTGGAAGTGCCTGCAGGGGCAATTTCTTGCACACCATATGGCTCTCTCCGAGATGCTGGGATTTTGGGACGGGGTTGGTAACAGTCTTAACTCTGGAGAAGTGTGGCTCAATGGTTAGAGCGGCAGACCCTGATGCAGAGATCTGGCCCGGGACCAGGGTTCAATTCCCGCCTCGGCGGGTCTTGGGCTCAATTTCCTCGGACCTGATAATTCTCGCCTCGATGCCTATTCTAATCATGGGTCCCACTCTGCAACTCTGGGCAATAGCTTGCTTAATCTCCACAACGGCCCCAACAGCGCTGGGATGCCTGGCTTCACCCTGGGGGTGCCCAGGAGTGGACATTTCACAGGGAAAAGCCAGGAAGGGTTCCACAGCGGTATGCGTACAGCGCCTGGACACCCCTTTGGGGGTATGGGTGCGCTTTACAAGTACAAATTTCAATTTCAACTCAATATTGGAAAATACACAAACCTGAAAGCTAAACTCATGTAATTGGAAATATAGGATGATGACCCCTGACATGAAATAACAAAGCATTGTGTAATTTTGGACTAATAGTTGCCTGTTAGGGCATTGCTGGGCTTGTGGGCAGCCCAAGGTTTCAGCTCTAACAAAAATGTAATCCAACATGGACCGGTTCATGCTTTCTCAGAAATCTGTGTTTGAAGTCTGAGGTGGCTCAAGGAAGTGGGAAAAAATGATGGCTTGCATTAAGTATATAGATAATTCTCAGGAAGGAACTTTTATGTGAACTTGAAGTTCTGTCCCCCAGTTGATGAATATCGATGCTATGTGATTTGGACCCTTTTTATAGAATGTCCCCGCATGCCATACAGTCCTACAACCTAGGAAGATAAGTGCATTTATTACCTAAAATGAAAATACAGCTGCCATAGTAATACACATGCACTGGTTTAACACTCATTGGTTTCATGGTTTGAATTAAAACAATACATTTTTTTTAAAGAAGTGATTTTGTCATTGATGCATTGAAGGTATTCCTAGTTTCCTTCTTGACTGCCAGAAGAAAAGGTGATTTCTCCCAATAGCCAAAGAGCCACCTCACACTTGATATACATTTGAATTATAGCAAGTGTCTCCTTAAGAGGGTCCCAGTTAGGAGGACAAGACTCAAATGAGCTACAAAACCTCCTTGTTATGTTGGTATTTCTTGATTGAAGACAACAGACAGTGCAGGAGTTGACAAGCCATTACCCAAAGCCACCCTGAGAAGCCTATAAGAATCCAGCTGCTGAAATGGAAGCAAAATCAGGAGCAAAAGTAGAGGTCAATCCCAGCTGACCCCCCAAAATTGGGTAAAATACCGACACCGTGCCTCCAATCTGCAGATGACATTGTGTTGCTAGCAGAAACTCCGGTTGGCCTGCAGAAATTGATCACTGGATTAGGAGCCTACACCACCTTGAACCAACTCATGATTAATCATCAAAAGACAAAAGTAATGTGTTTTTCAAAACATAATAAATTATTGAAAAGGCACACCTTTTCCTGGAAATTGGGCGAACAATCGCTGGCCCCGGTTGCTTCCTATAAATATCCAGGCTTCCTACTAGATTGCAAGCTCAATTTTAAGCAACACGTGGAACAAGGACGCACGAAAGCTAAACAACTGTTATTTGCCTTCAAAGTCCTGAGGAAAAAACTCATAGGTTGCTCTACCGGTCATCTGCTAAAAGTGATTGCCACAAAATTTCTACCTTCCATCTCGTATGGCTCAGAACTCCTGAATACTAAAGATGCTACAATATTAAATACAGCACAATCTACATTTTTCAAAAGACTGTTTTTAATACCGCTACACACTTCACAGGAACAAATTCGTTTAGAATTCGGACTAAAAAACCAGATCATGGCCAGACAAGGTGCCTTAGTAAAGTACTATTGGAGGATGAGGGAGGCAGAAGACAACACTCTAGCCCACCGCTGTTGGGTTGAGATTGAAAATCAAGCAAGACTAGCTAATACAATCACGACAATCCTGAAGGAATCGTTGTCGGCATTACAGCTAGAGGAGGCCTGGTTAACACCAGTAATGTATGTTGGATTCAAAAGCGTGGTGAATACTGCAATCAAGCGGATCTCTTTAATAACAGATAAAATGATCTTTGCAAAAAAACATCACGCCTGGGCGGTGATTCAGGCCTACCAGAGGCTGAAGCCGCAACAGTATCTGATCGAACATTTCTCCCACCATAAAAAGCACTACCTGATGTTGCTACGAATGGGATTATTCCTCTCAAAGGATTTGACCCCAACATGGAAACATACATGGCCATCTAAGGAATGTCACCTCTGTGGTCCAGGGGAGGAGTCACTACTACACCTACTATGTACTTGTCCTTTTTTACTGAAAACCCGCAAATCCATTCTTCGGGAGATTTTAAGGAATGAACAGATAAGAACATGTAGAGCCGCAGTCATCAGGTGTTTTGGAGGGTTTTCGATTCCCCTGTCTTGTAGCGCCATAAAATTCTGGAAAATAGCAGCATAGGAACTGGAAAAAACTGATTCATGCCAAGCAGCCAATAAATAATTCGCTGGCTGCCATTTCTAAATGTATTGTAATACCTGTTAGTTTTTTAATTGTGGTCACGACCCTAAGGCCTTTTTTCTTTTATGTTTTAAAAAAAAAAAAATGCTCATTTAAAGTATAGCGTTTTATGATGGTTTGCCATCCTTTTATGATTTTTAACGAATCAATAAAAGTGTTTTTGACTGACTGAAGTAGAGGTCTATGAACACAATACAAATTGGGTAGAAAATTGTCTTGTGACAGCCTTCTTTGTCCAAACCCTCCTTATGTATGTACTAAGTAGGAAATTACATCCAAGGAAAAAGGATTGACACAATCCTGGATTGAGAACTTCAGGCAACCAACACTGGGAAAGGCGCCCATCAAATAAGGATAGTTTTAAGACCACTCACCCCACCATCTTCAAGTGAATGAGATTCCAGAATTGAGCAGCTTGAGAAGAACAGTCATTTGTTGGGCATCCCTCCTCTTATCCATGCTTCTGCGCTTCGCCAGCTGTTTCTGTAACCCAGCACTCCACACAACACTTGAATCAGCCTTCCTTTTAACCACAGAAATGCAGATGCATGCTGGGCAGAATGGAAGAGGATTCCTAAATGTGTGCCAAGAGTCACGAATGTGCCGGCAGTACAATTATTGCAGTCAGACCAGGAAGAAGAGGCTAGTGATTATGCCTCGCTGATATCTTACAGCTCAACGAAGTTGGATGTGAGATATGTCCCAGATTTTTAAGAGGACACAATGAGGGATGAGGAGTCCTACATTGAATATGTGTGACAGCAGGAGTACAAGTCTGGAAGTACTCGAATGGATTTAAGGCAGAAACCACCTAGATATTATAGAGAGCCAGGTGTAGTCCAAGTGCCAATGGCCTTCTTATCAACGTTGCAACAAATGATGGATACTTTTACTAAGTTATTATTACAGCAGCAAACTAATGATGCTACCAAGGGATTGCCTGCTGCTCCCATCCTCCCGCCTCCTCAACCTGCTCCTTTACCAGTTTCACCTCCTAGGCAGCCATCACCGCTACCTCCTCCTCCACTCCAAGGGGATCGGTCCATGGAGAAGACATGGATGATGTTTACTCCAATGGTTCAACCTATTCTGATACAGAAGGAGAGTAAGGTGAACTACCACCAGACGGTGATGGAAGGGATGATAATGGCTGAGATTTTATTATCCCAAGAGGAAATGATGGGCCAATTCCACAAGATGCTATGGATCATATCTCTAAATTTTATTTGTTGATTGAAAGAGCTGCCAAGAAATTCAACCTACCAGTGTAGATCAACCATGTTTTCTCTATGACTTTAAAGAGCAACCTCGAAAATACGTTCAATCCATACCTATTCTTAATTATGTCTGGTCAGAAGGTCTGAAATTGATGAAGACACCTGCTACCGTTCCAGCTGTGATAGCCCGTCTGGAAAAGAAATACAAAGTTCCGGATTCAGCTCCAGCTTGCCTCACTGGTCATAGTAGACCAGATTCATTAATTGCTTCAGCGGCTCAAAGAAGAACCAAGACCCCAATAACGCCGTCATCTAATCTGCCTGACAAGGATAGCAAATTTATTGACAATCTGGGCCGGAGAATTTCCTCTATGGCAGCAACATCAATTAAGACAGCCAATGCCCTGGAGATTCTAGGTCGTTAAGATCGCCAGATGTGGCATGACATAGCTCCATTATTGGATCTTATTCCTGAGGATAAGACGGAAATGGCTAAAGCTATCCTAAAGGAAGGAGAACTAACCTCTTCCTTCATTAATAACACAGCAATGGATGCTTCAAATACAGGTTTATCTAAATCAAAGGCAAACTTACAGAAGGTCTACAGGAAGAAAGAGAGGTTCCTCAAAAGTACGAACCAATGATAATCAGAAGAGAGCCTGACTCCCACCTCGTTTCCCCTTTTCCGTCTGGGCCTCAGAAGTTGGGGGGGGGGGATTTCCTTCTTTGCTTACGCATGGAACAAAATAAAAGATAAATGGATGTTACAAATTGTCCAGTCAGGCCATATGTTGGAGTCCATTCAGAATACCCCCGGTTCGTCCACCAAAAAAGGGGCATCATCTTCATTTGAAGGAGCTGCAAATGGAAATTCTCATTCTTCTTTCCAAAGGAGGCAAAGAAATTGTTCCCAAATCCCCAAAGAATCAAGGTTTTTATTCAAGGTTCTTTCTGACAAAAATGAAGACAGGTCAATGGAGGCCGATATTGGATCTCAGAGAGCTGAACAAGTTTCTAAAGAAACAGTCATTTTAGATGGTTTTTGACCTCCCTGGACTTTTGGGATGCCTACTTCCACATACCCATTCATTGAAAACACAGAAAGTACCTTTGATTATCAGTACTGGGTCAGCACTACAAGTTGAAGGCCATTTCTTTTGGTCTCAAATCCACACAGAGAATATTCATCAAATGTGTTGCTCCAGTTGCTGCTTTTCTCAGGATGCAAGGTTACCAGGTTCCTATAGCTCAGTACTTCCCAAACTGTGCGCCGCGGCACCCCTGTGCGCCACAAAAACTAGCCAGGGGCGCCGCGGTCACAGTAGCTGAGCAGAGCACATTATGAATTGCAGGCCGAGTGCGCTTCGTCTGGCGCCCACTTGCTGGCACTTAGTGACACAGTTGCACGAAGGAGGCATTAAAGCAGGCAACTTTCCATTCTGTTATGCTTCAGTAACTTTCCCTTTCACCACAAGAGGCAGCGCTGTCTGTTAGTGCGTTGTCCTGCAGAAGAGCCAGTCTCTCAGCCATCGGTGCATATCACCGCTAAGGGTACTTTCTGGATACAAACATGCACTGATCAACTGGTCACCACCAGAGAAAAGTCCGAAGCAGAAATGTACAGACGGCTACAGGATGCAGGTAGCATGTAATTTTGTGAAAAATATGCGTATGTTCAGCTTTACAAAAGAGAGAATGGCTTCTGTGCTGTACCAGGTGGTCTCACAGTGTCCGGAGAACCCGCTCTTGCTTCCTCTTTTAATCCAGAGGAGGTAATTAAAACTTTTCACACCGAAAAGTACAGGAAATGTAATTTACTAGATCTAGATAAGAGAGATGTTTATCAAACAGGCAGGGTGCTGCCAAGCTGGAACTGCCTTACTGCCTCGTGTGTGTGTGTGTGTGTGTGATCTTTGCAATTGGATGCTTCCTTAGAGCGTACCAGATCCTATTACATGCCATGCCTTTCGATACTTTTCACCTTGTAGCTGCAAAAACTGCTGGTACCCATTACAATGTTGTTTTGGCCTGAATTTCATTTCCAGTATTGTTTTGGTTATTTGTTGATAATTTGCAATTCCTAAAAGCAAGTGTTAATAGCAGTGTATGTATCGATGCAGAAACACTTAGTCATTGTTTGATATCTTACTCTGGTAATAGTAAGGTTGTAGTCCAAGGGCATTCACTAACAGTTTTAAAAAAAGTATAAAGCAAGCATGAACTGGTAGCAGTGATGAGCAGCGAAGTGAATACCTGGTAGCAGTGCAAAGCTGCTGGCCTACCTACAGAGTATTTACAAAAAATAAAGCGGATTGGGATGAACTATGCAGCAATGAATTAGGGTGGTGTTGAACGCACAGGGATGTTGGGGAGGAAGAGAAGAAAGCCATGTCCCCCATGGGATGCTAAACGGCAATTGAAATAATTGTCTCTGTCAGCAGTGGAAGGTTGCAAATCATCCAATCAAAAGGATGGTAAAGAAGGAAGGCACTAGTAGAGGGACAAATAGAAGAACAGGGAAGAAAGTCACCAAATGAGTGCCATTGGTATGATACTATTGTTCCTAAGAATTGAAGAAGATGAGTCAAAGTCCTTTAGAGAGGACTAAAGCAAAAGTGAAGATGAGAGCTTACAGTTCAGTGAGTACGGAAATGCTATATAGCAGTGCTTATTGAGGAACTGTAAGAGAGAGAGATGATGTGAGTGGGTATAAAAAGGGACAAATAAGGCATAGGAAGACTATGGAAAGTGGAGCACGTATTGCAGTGGTTTCCAAACTGTGCGCCATAGCACCCCGGTGCCCCTGGCTGGTTTAGGCTAGATCTGTCCAACTCCAGGCTGAGCGCTCACTAACAGCAAACAGATGCAGTCACGCATGGCCAGAGGGTGCACAAATATTGTGAAAAGTGATAGACATATCCTTGCATCCCCGCCAAAAGTAAGTAATGGAATGGGGAGCCGCAGCCAACAGTCAATTGGTCAAGGGAGCCCTGGGTCAAAAAAGTTTGGGAACCACTGCTATACCTGGATGACTGGTTAGTCAAAGCAACATCGAGAGAAAAGGTAAAAGCTCCCATCAATGCTTGCATCATTCTCTTCCCGAGATTAGGTTTCACTTTGAACAGGGAGAAATCATCGTTGGTACCTCAAGCAAAGATCCAATTTCTGGGAGCAATACTTGACACTCAGTTAGGGAAAACGTTTCAACCGGCAGAAAGAGTGAGAAAGTTATAGACAATGCCAAAGACTATTACTGGAAAGCAATCAATCAAAGTGAGACAATACAAGTCCCTGATAGGTATAATGGCATTCCGTTTTGCAGGCTTCGTTTGAGACCTGTTCAGCAAGAGCTGGATTTGCAATAGAAGCAGTTGGAAGGCTCGTGGGAAGATATGGTCCGCGTCACAAGGTGCATGAAACGAGCACTAATTTGGTGGATAATTCCAGAAAACCTAAATGCAGGTCTTTCTTTTCTAGCAATAACGGAACAGTTAATAATCACCACGGATGCGTCCATGGACAGAAGGGAGCCCACCTATGAAAGCTTTCTACCAGAGGCCTTTGGTCAGAGGCACAGAAAAGTGGAGAGGAACATGGTCCAAAAATCTTTCAGAAGAAGATCTGATGCTGTGGAACTGGACCATTTCTCACAGGATAGACATTGCTGTGGAACATCTGCCAGGCTGTCAGAACCATCAGGCGGAAGTGCTCAGCCGGCAAATGATGGATCGTCATGAGTGGGAATTAGAACAGAAACAGGTGGATTGTATTTTCAATCAGTGGGGTCAGCACACAATCTCTCTGTTTCCACTCCAAACAACAACAAGCATTGGCATAGCCAATAGGTCTCGCCTTTGGGGCCTTATAAGTGTTTAGCCAGAGCTATTGACTTTGCCAATGTCTTCAAGCTGTGCTGTAGAGAAGTTTGGCTGCTGTGCAGCATGCTGAAAAGTTATAATAAAAAAGTGTCAGAAGCATTTTTGTTACTTTATATATGACCAAGAAGGCATTATGTAAAACTGAACGACCATAATAAAAAAAGTATTTAGAATAAAAAATTTCCTCAGTTTTCTTTTCTTCTTGCAATGCTGGCAACTTGTTTCTGCCTATTGCAATGTTTGTTTGTTAAAGCTTTTTTTTGAGGGGGCATAAACAATCGGAGGGTGAAGGTTGGGAACTAGTACCTGTATTATAACACTAGCAGCGGCCAGACGCTAGGGGAGAATCAACAGATGCCAGATTCCGAGAGCAGGCTGAGGTGGTGCTGAGTGATGCTGAGGTGGTAGTGGTGGTGGTGGTGGTGACTGTTGCGGAGACGATGCTGAGGTGATGCTGAATGATACTCCGGTGTTGCTGAGTGATACTGCTGTGATGCTGAGTGATGCTGTGGTGGTGCTGACTGATATTGTCTTGGCGCTGAGTGATGCTGTGGTGGTGCTGAGTGATATTGTCTTGGCGCTGAGTGATGCTGTGGTGGCCCTGAGTGATGCTGTGGTGGTGCTGAGCGATGCTGAGCGATGCTGTGGTGGCCCTGAGCGATGCTGTGGTGGCCCTGAGCGATGCTGTGGTGGCGCTGAGCGATGCTGTGGTGGCGCTGAGCGATGCTGTGGTCGTGCTGAGCGATGCTGTGGTGGCGCTGAGCGATGCTGTGGTGGCGCTGAGCGATGCTGTGGTGGCGCTGAGCGATGCTGTGGTGGCGCTGAGCGATGCTGTGGTGGTGCGGAGTCATCCTGTGGTGGTGCGGAGTCATCCTGTGGTGGTGCGGAGTCATCCTGTGGTGGTGCGGAGTCATCCTGTGGTGGTGCGGAGTCATCCTGTGGTGGTGCGGAGTCATCCTATGTGGTGCTGAGTGATGCATGTTGGCCCTGAGTGATGATGTGGTGTCGCTGAGTGAAGCTATGGTGGTGCTGAGTGATGCTGTGGTGCTGCTGAGTAATGCT
The DNA here is from genome assembly GCA_963921515.1 of Calotriton arnoldi. Taxonomy (NCBI): domain Eukaryota; kingdom Metazoa; phylum Chordata; class Amphibia; order Caudata; family Salamandridae; genus Calotriton; species Calotriton arnoldi. The sequence goes on along the minus strand of CAWUFW010000037.1, from coordinate 209,287 downwards.
GTGGTGGCGCTGAATGATGCTGTTGTGGCGCTAAGTGATGCTGTGGTTGTGCTGAGTGATGCTGTGGTTGCGCTGAGTGATGCTGTGGTTGCACTGAGTGATGCTGTGATGGCGTTGAGTGATGCTGTGATGGCGTTGAGTGATGTGTTGGTGCTGAGTGATGCTGTGCTGGCTCTGATTGATGCTGTGCTTGCTCTGATTGATGCTGTGGTTGCGCTGAGTGATGCTGTGGTGTTGCCGAGTGAGAGATAGAGTGAAGATATAATGCCCAATTAGAGAGGGTGGTGAGAGAGAAAGAGAGAGAAAGGGTGTACATAGAATAAAGAGTGGAGCGGGATAGAGAGAGAGAAAGAAGGGGAGAGAGAGTGAATGAAGGAGTTTGAAAGAGAAACAGATAAAGGGGTGAGAGAATGAAAGGCTAAAAAGATAGAGGGGAGAGTTAATTAAGTAGAGAGAGAATTAGAGAGGGGAGAGAGAGAGAAGGAGAGACAATAAGAGTGGGGTGTGTGGAGTTTAAATAGAGTGAAGAAGTGACGCGGAAAAGGTAACCTTAAATATAGCTTTGTGCTTTGCGCGAATAAATATAAAAAAAAAAAGAGTGAGACAAAAATACTGGTAATTAGGCTGTGACTCCCAATATAAAACAAATAGCGATATAAGGTGAAATCAACCCACCGAAGCAATATTTCTAAGTAGACAAAAAAAGCTTGCATTTCAATGCTAATTGCTGTTGTTTTTCATGTGACTGTAGTCCAGGGCCGTCAGTTGGTAATGTGAGCTGCTGCTGTGATTGAAACATCAGAGTCCAGAGAGTTAATGAGCCATGACGAGGAAATGAGGAAGAGATAGGAAACCCCAGATGGCAGCTGCGCGCGTGCACGCCCATCGTGAACGCAGCTGATCGCCAGCCGAAAGCCAGTGTTTGCACTTCCAAAACCCACTTACTAAAACTCTCGGCCAGACCAGCGCAAGCGCTGGTGCAGGCCGAGACCTAAAAATGAGCAACACCACTTTTTCGTCTGTCAGAGGGAACCACCTTAATTCTGTCAAAAGAGCTTAAATACGTCCACAAACGACCATTCGCCGGTGCCTGTCAGCAGCTCTGTAGACACAGAGCTGGGCTTAGAAATGGCGATTTAAAAGCTGTCAGCCTAATGAGGTAACATTTTGAAAAGGTGACTCTGGGATATTTTTTTCCAGCTTCTTATTTCTGAACTAAATCTCACATTTGCACAAAAAAAACACAGCAGCTGCAGCAGCGAGGACTAGACGCCGCAGCATGGTTTAATGTGCGCATTTCCCACAGTGAGGTGCGTTCACGGAGAGAGGCGGAATCCGCCCGGCTCAGCTGTGTTGTGGTGCTGGCAGTGCACGGAAATCACAGAGTGCGGGCTGCGGAAAGTCTTGAGGTGGGAGCAGCAAGACTAGGAGCTGGGGGGTGGGGGCTAAGAGTTTTAACAGTGGGTGATCAGAGATTGGGTTAAAATTATTTTTGGATCCTCTAATCACAGCTCTAGTGCAAAGTGTACTGTGGCAACTTATTTTTCTGGAAAGTGTACGCAGAATGATGCAGTTGCAAGCACATAAGATCAGTAACAGCGGACAGATATTGAATTACACTGGATATTATTTCAGCTTTTGTTCCTGTCGGGTGAACACATAATGCTACGTCATGGATCTCAGCACTTTGATTACAAGTCTGACCTCTAAGCCACCAGATGTCCCTTGCTTCTCGGCCGAATGGAAAAATAAACACACATTTAAACAAGATCAAACAAGCGCGCGCCTGAAGGAAAACAAGCATTCGTGAGGAAGCGGGTGGAAGTGCAAACAGTGGCTTTTGCTGGCGACCAGCTTGCGTTCACGCGAGCGTCCAGATGGCGAGGAAAGCCATATGGCGCCTGATCGCGCGTGCACGCTCGCGTGAACGCAGGCTAGTCCGCAGCAAAAGCCACTGTTTGCACTTCCAAAACCCGCTTACTAAAAGTCTCGCCAGAGCAGCGCATGCGCGCTGGCTCAGGCGAGACCTAAAAAATGCCTGTGCTTCGCAAGCAGGTTTTGGCATCCAGGGACGATGGACAATGTTCTTTAGATCAGTTGGTCCAAGATATTTGCCTACACCTTTCCTCCTTTTCCCCTGAACCCCAGGGTGTTGAAGAAGGCAAAGATAGACCATTGCACTCTGATCCTCATTGCTCTGATGTGGCCTCGCCAGTACTGGTACTGTGAGCTGCTGCAGTTGGCGGCTTGTCCAGCCATTCCTTTGAAGTTGCATCCCAGGTTTAACCAGACATCTAGGAGAGATTCTTCACCACGATCCCAAGTAACTGAATTTAACAGCATGGTACCGGACCACCTAGAATTTGGCCATCTGGATCTCCCACTAGGGTGTAAACAGATTCTGTTGCAGGCTCTTGCTCCAGCGACCAGTAAGACAATGCTAAGTGGAAGCTTTTCCGTGTCTAGTGTAGGAATATCATCATCCACTTCAAATAAAGCCTTCTCAGATCTTGGCATATTTGTTAAATTTGGCCAAAAGTGGTCTTAAATATTCTTCAGTCAGGGTTCATCTGGCTACAATCTCCAGATTTAGAAAAACTGACAGTTCGATGGCTACTCTGTTTTATCAAAAGATCTTTAAACAGTTTATGAAAGGTCTCTTCAGAGCTTTTCCACTTCTTCGATATCCTCAAGTTCCATGGGAGCTTAATGCAGTCCTCAGTCAGATGAGGTTACCTTCTTTTGAGCCGATACATAGAGCTGAGTTAAAATTTGTTTCATGAAAGACAGCACTACTCGTAGCTCTGTCATCCGCTCGGAGAGTGGGAGAGATTAAGGCATTCACCATCAGAGAACCCTTTCTCTAGTTCACTTAGGAAAAAGTGATACTCTGAACCAACCCTAAATTCATTCCTTATGTGCCGACTGACTTCCATTTGAAAGAGTCTGTCATTCTTAGATCCTTCTTTCCCAATCCATCAGCAGAAGATCATTACATTCTTTAGACTTGCGTAGATGTCTCAATCTCTATATAGACAAGACAAAGGACCTATGCACATCAGACCAACTATTAGTATCATTTGCTCCACGAAAAGGTCAAGCCCTGTCCAAACAGGGGATAGCTCATTGTATCTCAGCCTGTATTGCGTTCTGTCATGACATGCCAAGCGTCCTCTATTGGGAAGAATGAGGGCACATTCCACCAGGGGCATGGCTTCAACTATAGCACTGTATGCTGGGGTGCCCTTGAAAGACATCTGCCATGCAGCCACCTGGAGGAGCAGGTATATGTTCACAAGCATTACTGCCTAGACGTAGATGCTGAAGCTGACACAGCAGTGGGACAGGCAGTCCTGACAAACCTGTTTCATTAAAGGTGACCCTGCTTCTCGCCTTGTTCTACTCTATTATGTGTACTGGTTACTTCCGATTCAAGCATGTGAATATATAAAAGATCCAGTGTTGGAGAAGAAATGAGTTACTTACCTGTAACTTCAGTTCTCCAACATTAGTATCTTTTATATATTCACACGCTGCCCTCCTTCCTCCCCGGTCAGAGGTTCATTGTATTCTATTCGCTCACTTGTGTTTTGAAATATGAGCTATGGTGCCCTCTTGGTGGGGTAGCAGTGCTTAAGCTACCACCTCATGGGCTGAAGTTTGGGTTCTTTAAAATGAGGTCGATGTGTTACTAAACATGCTATGTTGTTTCAGGCTTATGGCCTTTTTACATTATATATTGTATATTTTTACACTGTATACTGATATTTTAATTTACCGGGATTCCCAGCCTTTTTACATTATATATTGTATATTTTTACACTGTATACTGATATTTTAATTTACCGGGGATTCCCAGCCTGACGACAGTGAATGATTCAAGCATGATAACATATAAAGGATACCAATATTGGAGAACTGGAGTTACAGGTAAGCAACTCATTTCTTATCAGGTCGTGGAAGGTGGCCTTCAGAAAACATGGATGCGGGATGGCAATTTGACTGGTCTCACCCCACTGTGGATGAGTAATGAACTGAGTGACCTGGATGTCACAGTTGCGACGCAGCAAGGATGTCAATCTTTATAGATGTTTGGGGCTCTAATCTTTTGAACAACTCACCCCTGAGTATTACTCATCAAGCAGGGCATCTATAAAATGCTAGAGTATAGTACTCTAGGAGAGCTGGGTGGACCAAGATCCAGATGGGTAGCACACCTAGAGGATATGGAAGATTTGGTGTGGGAGAGGTCAGGTTGAAGACTCATGCAAGTTAATGTTTTAAATAGGGGTGTATTACATCCAAACTTGGTAGAGATGATGGGGAAATTAGACACCGGTCAGTCTTTTGGAAGTGCCTGCAGGGGCAATTTCTTGCACACCATATGGCTCTCTCCGAGATGCTGGGATTTTGGGACGGGGTTGGTAACAGTCTTAACTCAATATTGGAAAATACACAAACCTGAAAGCTAAACTCATGAAATACATGAAAATGAAAATACAGCTGCCATAGTAATACACATGCACTGGTTTAACACTCATTGGTTTCATGGTTTGAATTAAAACAATACATTTTTTTTAAAGAAGTGATTTTGTCATTGATGCATTGAAGGTATTCCTAGTTTCCTTCTTGACTGCCAGAAGAAAAGGTGATTTCTCCCAATAGCCAAAGAGCCACCTCACACTTGATATACATTTGAATTAAATCAAGTGTCTCCTTAAGAGGGTCCCAGTTAGGAGGACAAGACTCAAATGAGCTACAAAACCTCCTTGTTATGTTGGTATTTCTTGATTGAAGACAACAGACAGTGCAGGAGTTGACAAGCCATTACCCAAAGCCACCCTGAGAAGCCTATAAGAATCCAGCTGCTGAAAAGGAAGCAAAATCAGGAGCAAAAGTAGAGGTCAATCCCAGCTGACCCTCCAAAATTGGGTAAAATACCGACACCGTGCCTCCAATATGCAGATGACATTGTGTTGCTAGCACAAACTCCGGTTGGCCTGCAGAAATTGATCACTGGATTAGGAGCCTACACCACCTTGAACCAACTCATGATTAATCATCAAAAGACAAAAGTAATGTGTTTTTCAAAACATAATAAATTATTGAAAAGGCACACCTTTTCCTGGAAATTGGGCGAAAAATCGCTGGCCCAGGTTGCTTCCTATAAATATCTAGGCTTCCTACTAGATTGCAAGCTCAATTTTAAGCAACACATGGAACAAGGACGCACAAAAGCTAAACAACTGTTATTTGCCTTCAAAGTCCTGAGGAAAAAACTCATAGGTTGCTCTACCGGTCATCTGCTAAAAGTGATCGCCGCAAAATTTCTACCTTCCATCTCGTATGGCTCAGAACTCCTGAATACTAAAGATGCTACAATATTAAATACAGCACAATCTACATTTTTCAAAAGACTGTTTTTAATACCGCTACACACTTCACAGGAACAAATTCGTTTAGAATTCGGACTAAAAAACCAGATCATGGCCAGACAAGGTGCCTTAGTAAAGTACTATTGGAGGATGAGGTAGGCAGAAGACAACACTCTAGCCCACCGCTGTTGGGTTGAGATTGAAAATCAAGCAAGACTAGCTAATACAATCACGACAATCCTGAAGGAATCGTTGTCGGCATTACAGCTAGAGGAGGCCTGGTTAACACCAGTAATGTATGTTGGATTCAAAAGCGTGGTGAATACTGCAATCAAGCGGATCTCTTTAATAACAGATAAAATGATCTTTGCAAAAAAACATCACGCCTGGGCGGTGATACAGGCCTACCAGAGGCTGAAGCCGCAACAGTATCTGATCGAACATTTCTCCCACCATAAAAAGCACTACCTGATGTTGCTACGAATGGGATTATTCCCCTCAAAGGATTTGACCCCAACATGGAAACATACATGGCCATCTAAGGAATGTCGCCTCTGTGGTCAAGGGGAGGAGTCACTACTACACCTACTATGTACTTGTCCTTTTTTACTGAAAACCCGCAAATCCATTCTTCGGGAGATTTTAAGGAATGAACAGATAAGAACATGTAGAGCCGCAGTCATCAGGTGTCTTGGAGGGTTTTCGATTCCCCTGTCTTGTTAGCGCCATAAAATTCTGGAATATAGCAGCAAAGGAACTGGAAAAAACTGATTCATGCCAAGCAGCCAATAAATAATTTGCTGGCTGCCATTTCTAAATGTATTGTAATACCTGTTAGTTTTTGAATTGTGGTCACAACCCTAAGGCCTTTTTTCTTTTATGTTTTTTTTTAAAAAAAATGCTCATTTAAAGTATAGCGTTTTATGATGGTTTGCCATCCTTTTATGATTTTTAACGAATCAATAAAAGTATTTTTGACTGACTGAAGTAGAGGTCTATGAACACAATACAAATTGGGTAGAAAATTGTCTTGTGACAGCCTTCTTTGTCCAAACCCTCCTTATGTATGTACTAAGTAGGAAATTACATCCAAGGAAAAAGGATTGACACAATCCTGGATTGAGAACTTCAGGCAACCAACACTGGGAAAGGCGCCCATCAAATAAGGATAGTTTTAAGACCACTCACCCCACCATCTTCAAGTGAATGAGATTCCAGAATTGAGCAGCTTGAGAAGAACAGTCATTTGTTGGGCATCCCTCCTCTTATCCATGTTTCTGCGCTTCGCCAGCTCTTTCTGTAACCCAGCACTCCACACAACACTTGAATCAGCCTTCCTTTTAACCACAGAAATGCAGATGCATGCTGGGCAGAATGAAAGAGGATTCCTAAATGTGTGCCAAGAACAGAGACCTAAAACATGTTGTCTTCTCTTTCATGGGCGCAAGATCAAGTCAGCATGCCTTCGCATGCGGTGTTTCTAGTCCCCAGATGTAACAATTTCCGAAATTGGAGGAGTTTATGTATGTTCTGTGATCTGCAGCAAGGCTTTTTAAGGTTTAAAAATGTTTATTTGAACATTAGTCCTTAAAACCAGAGGATATCAACACAACATTCTTTACTCGCCTACAATAAAATATCCATATAATTTCTTGTGGGATTTAATTCATAATAGCCCATATTTCTCATAAAACATATAAAGCATTCTATACCCACAATTTCTTCGAAAAAAATCAACCCTGGTTATAACCATCAATTTACATGAAAACAAGTACGTTAAAAACTATTTAAAATATGAATTCATCCATTTTTTTCAAAGATCGTAAAAAGCCCCCAAAACCCACAATCACATAAAAGAATTGATACTCATAAAAACATAAATTGCAAGAAGGCGAGACACTGCACCATATTTTAAAGATAATGGTCTTAAAAATCTCTGACTCTTAAGTAAAAGAAGAGGACAATCAATTAGTACATGAATAATAGTACATTTCCTTTGTAAAGTGCATATACAATATCCCTTATTTTGACTCATTTTTTGAGCAAAAATGGGAATAGCGTTGAAAGTTTTAAGGCCTATTCTAATTTTAAAAAATTCCGAACGAAGTAAAGGATCCGGCATATAATAGAGGTAAGGGTACATATCCGAACTACCTATGGAAGATACTGTCATTTAGATTGAGGGTTTCCTAGATAAGTACTACTTATCTTTCCGATAAGTCAGAATCCAGACATCTTCCCGAAGAAACTTCTTATGTGAGAAGTGTTCCCAAATAATAAAAGCCTCTGCAGATAACATAGGATCTTTGACTTTTTGTACGTTTCTCTTGAGAGCCCAATTCCACTTTAACTCACTCGGTTGGGCTTCAATCCAACATACCTGTGATATCCTTTCAGGGCTATCCAACCGAGTGAGATTATTTACAAAATTGCAAAAAAAATTATTTTTGTCACATATATGCCCAAGAGATTAACTTTACTTCATACCCAATACCCTGTATCCTAGACCCCTTTGGGAGATTTAAAACTCATTTTAAGCACATATTTTCCAATGGGACTAAATATCCCCTTTGTCAATACATATTATTTCAGACTGTTAAAGTGCTAAAGGGATTTTGTGCTAAAAGGCCTTTAAAAGAGGTGTAAGTGACAAGCCCCCATACATGCCGTTATACTTCACCAGGGAGCCCACCAGTAATAATGCCCTAGATCTTATGTCCTGCAGATGTTCATTCCATTTCAACTTGACATTGAAGTACAGCTCCAAAATACTTATAGGACGTAACTTCTTCAATTTTTATATTATTAATATACCAATTAAAATTGGGTACTTTTCCCCCCACAATTAGGACCTTTGTCTTATTTAAATTAATTCTCAAATGATTTAATGTACAGTATGTTGTCACTGCATCCAATTTCTTCTGGAGACCTCTTGAGGTATAATTTAGAATGACATGGTTGTCTGCATACATCAAACAGGGAATATGAATTGCTCCCATTTTTGGGGACAAAGAGTTTTTTCATTCAGACTTCTGGGTAGATCAGCTATAGAGGCTAAAAAGAATTGGGGCTAACACACCACCTTGTCGTAGGCCATTATCAATTTTAATTTTTTTAGTTAGTCTGCCTGACCGATCTACCTCCACTAGATCCAATTTGTGGTATGTAACCCCTGAATCAAGGGCAACATGTCCCTCTGGGCCTTCCAAGTGCACAATGTATCCTATAATTGTCTCCTGTCCACCCCATCACAGGCTGTGTGGAAATCCACAAAACAGCCACACAATCTTTGATTTACTTCTAAAGATTTTTAATTAAAGCCCATAGTGCAAAGCAATTATCCATTTTGGAGTGGACCGCCCGAAAGCCACCCTGTTCTATAGGTAGAGGTTTGTTTTCTGAGACCCATTCTTCTAGTCTTTTGAGCAGTATTTTAGAAAATATTTTTGCTGCCACATCCAAAAGACTGATTAGCTTATAATTTGATCTACAGCAAGACTAGATGAAACATGGCTCTTTACAGCATGTTTTTTATGTATGAAGACCACAAAATTGAGTTTAAGCCACGATCTATGCCAAAAAACTGTTGTATGGCAGCTTGAGTACCTGTTCCAACTAAATATCTAGAAAAATACATAATGTTTCTGGTAGGGCAGCTGGGAGGATTTTTTGTATCTTTAGTTTTAATTTGTTATGAAAGTTGTGTCATTTGGTTTACAGTACCCAGTTAAGGCCCGAAGATGATTTCAGGCATTTCAGAGAGGATCTTTTATGGCCTACTGTGAATGAGGCTTCTGCTATGGAGCACGGACCTCTGCGCATCTAACATCTAAACTGGAGGCGTTCATCCTTTTTAGCAGTGAAGTCCATCTGGGAAATATCCTACTAGCTGAATGTTCACTGGAAGATTGATTCAGTCAATTCTCACTCGTGTGGTGCAAAGTAAATGTCTGAATTTCTTGTTAGTGGAAAGTAAAAGAAAATTATGTATTTATTTTTGCTCCTTTGATGATATTATTGATGTGCTAACTGCACTACCCGGTCGCTTGTATTGTAACTTCCGGGTTCAAAGTTTTAGCATAATGCAAAAACATCTGTATAAATAAAAAAAAGTATGAATCGTAAAATGTAAGAGAGGTGCCATGTTTCTAGCAGAGAATCAAACTTCAATTCTAAGGAACAATGTCTACTATTTTTTTTAAATAAGTGCATGTCCCATTTAGTAAAGTGAAAGAACCCTCCTGTCCTCAGTTTTGCCAACTAAGTGTGTGTCCAGAGAAGAGAGCATATATTTTTTTTAAAGATGCTTCAAAACACGTAATTCAAAAGTACTATTTCTAATGGACAGAATTTCCTAGATCTATTCTTTACTTTTCCAACTCATGACCCACAGGCTCAAACCTAAGAAAATATTTTACACACTGTCAAAGTGCATGATGGTTCCACTTAAGTTGCATGTTGTGTCATGATTCTAGTCTAGATGAAAGTGAGTGCTTGAATTTTGCCACTTGGTTCAAGCCCCTTCAGTTTTTGTTTGCACCTATGCATAGAGGCCCCTTTTAATAAACAAATCACCCATTAGTCCAGCTTTTTGTTAAAACATGAACAATGTTTTTCCAAATTTACCACATAGCGTGGAGTCAAAAAGAATTGATTTTTATGGTTAAGAAAGCTTTTCCCTCTGGTTCTGTGAATGTTGTAAGTAATTCAGATATAGACAGACTGAAGTATATACAAAACAAACCCATTTTGAATCTCAGTCACTGTTAGGTAATCAAGGCCACATTCCAGTCCATTCTTATTTTTCAGACCATGTCACCTCAGTTTGGACCTTGCCATATGCAAATCAGTCTTGACATTGCTCCATTGGGAATAGTCCAGCCCGAACTGCCATGCCTAGTTCTTCCTGTATATGGGACTTTTCACCAAGGGGAAGTTAGTCAAGCTTTCCATCTTAAGATCTCTTATGACTTTTGATGCATGGAGATTGCAAGATGTTCCACCCAGTTCCAGTGTATTTACATTTTTTTCTCCTGGACATTTTTAACATCATGGTGTATGCCTGATGGTTGAGGATGAGGAATCTTTACAAACGAAGGTGTATGAACTTTTGTAGGTGGTGTGAACAGAAGTTTCTGGATCCACTTACAGCCTGTTTGTCTGTTGTATTGTTTTTCTTTACAACTTTTTAATGAAGGTTTACAAGTTGCAGCTGCTACTGCTTTTTTGCCTGTACCTTCTATTTCTATGGGAAGCTTAAAAGTGAATCTTTTTTGAGATTCCTGTAATCTCCCCATTTCTTAAGGATCCGTCTCATAGGTTTCCACTTGCATTTTACCACTCAGCCACCATCTTGAGCATTCTTTACTGCTAGAGAAGCCTTCACCTATTGTCTTTTGTGTGTTTTCTGCCGGCACTGGTCAACATCCATGGTCTATTCATTGACCGCAAATGCTCAAAAAAGACTCAACCTCTGTAGAGTGAACCAGGCCTTCCTAATCTATGTTCCCCTGGGAGTAAAGTGGGCAAATAAAGCACTTAGGGCCAGATGCATCAATACACCGTTTTGCGATTCCCTAATTGCGAATCATTGTGATTCGCAATTAGTAAATCGCAATATGGCCTGCATGAAAGTGTTTTGAACACTTTCTGCGATTCCTAGGGGATCGCAAATGACCTACCTCATGAATATTAATGAGGTAGGTCGCAAATTGCGACCCGCTAGGAATCGCAAAAATCACAGGGATGGTGGCATGCTGGGGTCAGCAGACCACCATGTCCGTGATTGCTTTTAAATAAAGCAATCTTTCTTTTTGTAAAGCAGCCCGTTTTCCTTAAAGAAAAACGAGATGCTTTACAAAATGAAAAGTTTTCTTTTAATTTTTTAAGAGCAGGCAAACATTCACAAAGGGGAAGGGGTCCTTTGGGTCTGCGAATCTGCCCATACGCAAAAATGCTTGATACATCTGACCCTGAAAAGCTTTTTTTGCTTTCGCAAACGGGCCGATTCTGCGAATCGGTCCATTTGCGAAGACACAAATGCTTGATGCATGTGCCCCTAAGAGCCCTGGGTAAACACGTTTGCTCTTGACCATTTCCTGTTCAATGTTTCAATGGTAAAACCCTGAAATGAATTTCTCCTCAGCCTAGCTATTGACTGACTGATGACAAGACAGATCTCAGTGTAGATAAGGGAAATACATCTAGTCCCAGTGGGCAAATGTCTTGTAGTGATTCAAAAATGGAAACTCATTTCGTGCAGACGCTCTTCATTTTGTATATAATATACTGCTTGTTGCTTCCCTGACTCCCTAAAAGTGCTTTAGTATTTGGCAGAACATTCTTGCGAAGTACACTATTGTCTTCGTCATATTTTTTTAGTTTACCTTAATTTGTAGGTAGCCTCTCTAAATTGCCGAAATCAGAAAGTGTTAGCCAAAATGTACTTTAGAAAAGCACAATTTTATCTCCATGTTTTCAAACCCATATAAAATATTGTAGGAAGGGGGAAGGATACCCATTACAGTTGTGTTCTAACTAACTGTATACACTGGTACAATTTTCTCCTGACCGTTTTTTAGGTCTCGCCCTGATCCAGCGCTTGCGCTGGTCTGGCGAGACATTTAGTTGTGGGGTTTTAAAAGTGCGACCACAGCTTTTTCCGTGGCATACAGTGTGCGGTTACGCGCACAGCACGCGCTTCTGTCATGGCTCATTAAGCCTTCCGGCGCGTGAATCATGCTCCTCCACCACCTTGCTGTCTGCTCTCACTACCCCCTCCCTTCAACCCCCTCCCTTCTCCCCCTCCCTCCTCGTTAGCTTGTTATTCTTAACTTCGGAAGCATCTGATGTGAATTCTTCAAGGAGCAATTCACTTCCGACTAAGCCAATGCCGCCTCAGACAGTAGACATTTTCTGGTGCTTGTTTATCTATCCCTCGACCCTCCCCCTCTGTTTCTTCTTGCCTCTGTTCTTCCCCCCTCCCGAGCTGTTGCTTATTTCTTTCGTCTGCTCCTGCCCTTATAATTTTATGGAGAGGCATTGACTTCACTCACTTTCAGTCTGTGGCGCCTATTTCATTTGAAAATCTTACGAGCTGCTTTTTCTGTCACCTCCAATGTCAACTTCTAATAAAAAGAAAAAAGGTTCGTGGGTGCGGTAGAACTGAAAAATAAATAGATCATGTGAGACCACAACGCTTTTAACTTATTTGTTAACACTGTTGAACGCACGGGTTGTTTATATAATTGACGCACGTTATCCACTAAATGTGCTTGCTTCCGCTTCTGTTAGTTGTGTTAATCTGCAGGCAGATTGTTAAAAGAAACTGTGGTGATCTTTGCACTTGCAATTTACAATGAGACTCAGCACATTAAGACATGTTTTCTGTCAGTTGCCTCATGGCTAAGGAACTCCTAATTTTCATAGAGTGTCTCGTCAGAATACAGACAGGAGCTGACTACATTATATGTAGTTGGAGAACAGCGACAAACTCTCTCTAGAAACAAAATGACACATAGTAAAACTGTTGGCAGAAAGATTCACAGCGCCGTGACTCAGTGCCTGCTTTTAAGGCGCTGTTTCTGGCGAGCGGTATAAGATCTTGCAGCAAACATCGGCGTTTTATCACCAGTTAAAATGCAAAATAATTTCAAGGACTATAAAAGGAGTATATTGGATGACAGTGACCCACAATCTGCAGTTTTGTGAAGCTCACAGTGACAGATGCAAGATACAAAGCGCTGTGTAAAATACATAACATTCCAATAATCATGTGTTCTTTTTAAGGACATTGTTTAAATGTAAATTAGTGACTGAAAGCGGCTAGACTGCTTTATTTTAAGAAACACATGATGCTGTGTTTGCCAAATGACGCTTAGTCGAAACTGTTTATTTTTCTTTTCAGCGTTTATATTAGGCTATATTGAAAAACTAGCCAGCCTTATAAACCAAATTATGACATTTTCAACAGATGGATACGAAAACAATAGTGGACTATAAGATGGAGAAAACTCAGCTGACTGCACACCGTCTCGCGCTTCTGTTTTACTGGTAGAGCTGGACTCACAGACCCTCTCTCACAGACACTCTCTCACAGACTCTCACACTCTCACAGACACTCTCTCACAGACTCTCACAGACACTCTCTTACAGACTCACAGACACTCTCTCACAGACTCACAGACACTCTATCACAGACACTCTCTCACAGACTCTCACAGACACTCTCACAGACACTCTCTCACAGAGACTCTCACAGACACTCTGACACTCTCACAGACACTCTCACAGACACTCTCACAGACACTCTCACAGACACTCTCTCACAGACTCTCACAGACACTCTCTCACAGACACTCTCTCACAGACACTCTCACTCTCTCACAGACACTCTCACAGACTCTCACACTCTCACAGACACTCTCTTACAGACTCTCACTCTCACAGACACTCTCTCACAGACTCTCACACTCTCACAGACACTCTCTTACAGACTCTCACACTCTCACAGACACTCTCTTACAGACTCACAGACACTCTCTCACAGACTCTCACAGACACTCTATCACAGACACTCTCTCAGACTCTCTCAGACTCTCTCAGACTCTCACAGACTCTCACAGACTCTCTCACAGACTCTCTCTCACAGACTCTTGGCCTTCTTGGTCATATATAAGGTAACAAAAATGCTTCTGGCACTTTTTTATTACAACTTTTCAGCATGCTGCACAGCAGCCACACTTCTCTACAGCACAGCTTAAACACATTGGCAAAGTCAATAGCTCTACCTAAACACTTATAAGGCCCCAAAGGCGAGACCTATTGGCTATGCCAATGCTTGTTTTTTTTATGAAATCCGTGAATTCCTGTTGACTGTGTGTTGCTGTCCGGTGTTTTTAAGACGATCTTTCCAGACCGAGGTATTGGTAACCTTTGAGCTGATTTCGGGCTTTTTGTGCTTTAGGAAGATTCCAAAGGCAATCCAAACCCACTACCCGGAGCTCTACAGGTTTAGCCTGTGTTGCCTTTGCTTTCCCCTTGACAAGCCTGACGGCACAGAGCACTGTATAATCTGATCCCTTCAGGGTGCAGCATTCACTTAAAACCCTTTAACGAGAGGGGATATTGTATCGCACTGGAATGTGCTTGAGGACACTCTGCCCACATTGCTTTTTACAGGGCAAAGACATGTGTTCCTCATATGAAGCATGAAATGAAAACCAATTCGCTTTTATTGGGTACATAAATCAAGTAAAATAAACTTGTTTTTAAAGCTAGTGTGGCTGTATTTTCCCTGAGGAATTTAGCACAGATGTACATGATGCTGATGGTTCACTTAAAGAGTGCATTTAAACAAGCATATTTCTCAAGACAGGATCGGGGTTACACACCATTCTGAGGGGAGGTTAACATATTTGGCTGTAGTGGGCAGAATTGTTTGAGTTTTAGTTTGATAAGTACATTTGTCAAATCTGCATGCCTCTTACCAGAGTAATTTCCATTGCCAGCTTCCACTTTCTTTCCTGATGTTTCACCTTTACGACAACAGCACAGATGAGGCACTGGAGTTGCTTTTGATATGAGAGCCAATATTTGACTGTCTCTATTATTCACTAACCCATTGTTCATAGTTTCCTTTAACAAAGTGCTTAGTAGCGTCTGCTTGGTTTACCCATTCCAGACTGTGATTGTTCACTTTTTTCTATTGATTTTTCCAAGAACTAATCTAGCTCCTTAATCTACCGTCCACCTCGTCCGGTTGGCTGGAGCTCTAGCCCAGCAGAAGCTTTATCACCTTATATTCTCAATTATGCTAATTTTATTGCTTTAGGTGATTTTAATATTCACTTTGATGATGCCAACTGTCCGACAGCTAATTCTATCTTGGGCAGTCTCAAAGTGCTGGGACGGGACTTGACTTGATCGTTAAAGACCATACTCATGTTGCAGGGCACCTTTTGGACCCTGTTTAATTAGATCCACATAGACCCCCCCCATTTGGTCACAACATTTTTTGATCTGCTTTCAGATTTTCGGCTATGTCTCAGAAAAAAGGCAATCCACTCAGATAGCCTGTCTGAGGAAATGGACATAGTTCAGCCAACTTGATTTTAGTAGAATTTCTCTGAATAATGCTCCTAAACTGGAGGGTACCATGGATGAACGTTTGGAGTTGGTCATTTCTTGGATCCTTTTGAATCTTGATTCTATCCTCCCGATATAGCACTGCCACAAAGGGACATCTCGCTCGCCTGCCCCGTGGTATACTGAAGCAGTCCTAATGCTAAAGAAGGGCTGCAAACGCGTAGAGCATATTTGGCAGAAACATTATGCACTAGGTGAGAAGTTAGAATTTAAAGAAGCAACCAGTACTTATCATAGCGCTTGTAGATCTTCTCGTGCAGCCTACTGTGCCAACAAAATTGAGAGAGCTAGCAACTCTTCCAAAGAAGTCTTCCAGATAGTTAAATCTATCTTAGCCCCCTCCCTTACCCCATACAGGAATCTCCATGCATTTCTCTCTCTTAAAAAGACTGCAATGAACAAGCAGCATATTTTTGTACTAAGGTATCTACTATCAACTCTATTTTGATAATAAAGCTAATGTACAATATGTCACTGCGCTCTTGGAAACTCCCATTGAGACGTTGACCAATTTACATCCTCTTGGGCCGGAAACGTTTGTTGCTTTATCTAAAGACATTAAATCGGGTTCCCCTTCTGACTTTCTTCCACCTGATGAGCTTAGCTCTGTGAGTGATGCACTTTCTCCTACCCTCACTGATCTGCTTAATTACTCTTTGGCGCATGGAGAGGTACCTATATTATTGAAGCATGCTGTGGTGCTTACTTTGCTTAAAAATATATATTTTTAAAGCTAACCTGGAGCCTACTGATTGGGTTCATTGTCGCCCTATCTCCCTCCTACTATTTTACACGAAGGTTCTTGAGAAGCATGTTAACAGTCAGTATTCTACTTTCTTGGATACCCATGAGATACTGCATCTGTCTCATTCTGGGTTCAGTACAGAACACAGTACTGCATCTGCACTGTTAGGTGTTACTGAAACCTTGAGACAGGAATTGGATAGAGGAGGGACAGTGGCTCTGATTCATTGCCGCTTTTGATACTGTCTCACTCTCTGTGCTTCTCAAGAGAATAGCAATGGTACAGGTGCAAGATTTAGCTTTATGCTGGCAGGAATCTTTTATGTCAGGCTGCACATCCCAGGTTATTTTTATACCCTTTAAATCAGTAACGTACAATTTGCCTCATGGAGCGCCACTGTGTCCAGCACTGAGTCCTTCACTTTTTAATATTTATGTCTAACCCCTTGCTAAAACAGTGGAAAAATTTGGTTTATCCATATATTCGTATGCGACCGACACAGATTATCTTTTTATTTACTGCAACAGATGACAGGACCACCCTTAATCTGACTGTCTGCCTTCAAAAAGTGGCAGAGAGGATGCGACTTAATTGTTTGAAACTGAATGGCAGTAAAACTGAGATGCTTATTCTAGTCACCCAACCCCACTTGCAGGGTCCACGCTGCTGGCCATAAATGCTGGGCCTTTGTTCCACTCCCAATGAGTCAATTAAGGACCTAGGTTTCTGGTTAGATAGCAAACTTACTATAGAGCAACAGATTACAAAAGTAGCTGCATACTGTTTTGGACTATTAAGATCCCTGAGAAAGATCATGTGGTATTTACCTTCTAGCATGCAAAAACACGTAGTGCAGCCTTCATAATTTCAAGACGAGACTATGGCAATGTATTATATTTGGGAGTCTCGGCTCAGGCGATTGCAGACAGTGCAGAATGCGGCAGCTCGTCTGCTGTGTCACATCCCACATTCTGAATCAGTTTAAAAACATCTACATAACTTACACTGGCTCCCAATTGCCAAACATATCAAGTTCAAGACGTTGTGCTACATTTTTAAAGCATGGCATCAATGGGCTCTAAACATGAATGCGCTTTCATACATGGGTATGTCAGCAGGTGAGCTCTATACTCTGGAAACTCTAATTTAGCCTCTATTTCAAGATTCAAAAGGGCTAGACAGGGTGGCCGTTCTTTTGCTTACTTAGGTTCTAAGCTATTGAATAGCTTACCTGTTAAATTGCGATTATGCAACTCATGTTTTGTTTCAGAAGCTACTTCAAATCTCGCTTTTCTGAGCTTGTTTGGGTTTTGTGGTCCTTCCTGCTTTCGCTGGCAAACCCTGGTTGGGTAGCCATGTGCTCTACAAATCTTATTGATTGATGATTGCAAGGTGACAGGTTGGTTGTATATAAAGCTTCTCAAGTATATAAGTCAACATATGTTTGTCCCAGTGTCTACACTAACATCTCAGTGACTCCACTGCCTTCCAACAACTTTGTGATTCCTAATATATTTGTCATCAGCATCTTTTATACAGCCCAAGCTATACCTCGGTATGCAAGAAAGTGTTCCATGATGAATGTCCTGGTATCGTCCTATGTGTTATCTCAGTCACTAAGAAGGAAGAGATAGAGAGGACATGAGAAAGAGAGTCGTCCAGGTTAGCAAAAGCACTTATTTCCTGAATCCTTCTTCAGATGTCAAGAGGGCTGTACTCAACCTCCATTTATGTGTTCTCTTTCTTTCCATGTGGACTGCTCAAAGTCTTTTAAGTCCGCCACCTGACTTTTTGTCACTAGAGCACTGACAAATATAAACAGGTTCCAAAATGTTTCTTTGGTTTTAAATGTTTTATGTTACAGTGAATTTGTGCTCACACAGCTAGACTTAAGGCAGCTACTGTGACCTGTCAGCAACACATTCTTCTGAGTGACATCACCAAAGAAACAAAGTTGACTATGTCTGAGGCTTTTTGCATTTGCTATACATTGGATGTCGGATGCAGACCTAATGCTGAATTTGATTTGAAAATGCTAGGGAATATATTTGTCTGAACTTTGAGATTTGTTTGTCTGCTGCCTTCCCTCATTTAAATCTTAATTGGAAATGCTCCTACAAATAGAGAAAGGAATACTGAGATGTAGGAGTAGAATCAAGGTATTTACCCATAGTGAATCGTGTACTACGAGACCTATTATCCTTTATTCAAAGGAAATCAAACTCACCATGTAGTGTCTGTATGCATGGTATGAAAAGCAACAAGGAGCAAAGAAGTCAGTGTAAAGTGTGGGGCTTGGGTGTGGCCTTGTATGCATACAGCTTCCAAAGGTTTTTTTAAATTTTGTATTGCTGTGCAGAAACTCTTCCTCTATTTTCCTTCACTAGAGAAAAATGTCCCATCAAGTACAAAGGAAGGCCTTTAGGCCCAGGCGTTTTACAGTGTTTAATTATGTTCCTGCTTGCTAGTGCTGAATTGATTCAAACGTTTATGCTTGAACTGACTGTATCACTTATGCGTCTTCCATTGTATTGTGAGTTTGTTTTTGTATTTCCCCTAGGATTTAGAAGAACAGAGTCGCTTGATAGCTGCTTCAAGTCGTCCAAACCAAGGGAGTGGAGAGGGACAGTTTGTAGTGCTTAGCAGTAGCCAATCAGAAGACAGTGACCTGGGTGAAGATGGCAAAAAGAAGAGAGAATCCGAAGCCTGAGTTCACTTCCTGGAGAGATGCATGAAATCTATTGTCACAGGCTGCAGTAGGAGATGGAATAAAAGGATAGACAATACTCAAGGGGCACAAGGAGAAGTTGATGGTCTACTCTATTTGAAGGAAGACTTTTTAAATGTCCTCAAACTGATATGCTTTGGTTACTTGGGATGATTTTGAAGTATAATTCCTTCCTACCATCATCTTTTCTTCTCTGGTGGGATCATCAGCAAATGCGTGAGAATAACATCAGAACAAGCCACTTGTTGATCTTAAAACTGTCTTACTGGACTCTGGAGCTTGTTGCTGGTGATAAAAAACACTCTTGTACTGGAGTATCTACAGGACAGAAAGCAATCTAAAATGTTTTGGGCTGCTAAAAGAAGGTTTCTCTGGGACAATAAAGCAGACTAGATATTAAACTACATGCATTTGTCAATGCTTTGAGCCCCGTAATACTTTCAAAACCTTCAAAATCAGCCGAATCCTCTTCACTGGACTGCATTCTTCTAGTTTTAAACAACCGGTTTAACTTTTCACAGCACACCAAGTGACAGCTGTTCATTGATCAGATCATGCCTAATAAAAGGTTATCATGGTGGTAGCAATTTTATTTCATAGACAGTTTTGAAATCCAGCTTATTTTAACACGGTTACTTTGTTGAAGTGGAAAAAGTTAAAACAATTTAGCTTAAAGGGTGTTTTTCATTTGCAAATACAGTTGGGTTTGGTTAAATTTTTAAATTGCAGTATGTAATAGTCTTTTGTTTTACCACTTGAATTTGCCTTTGGAATTTTCAGCAAGGAAAGAATGGACAGCGAAAGTAAAAGCTTGTTTTGCTTAATCTCTTTTTCTTTCAAGCACAAACTGGTGAAAGCAATCTATGCAAATTTGTTTTCACAAAATGTTTTAGTTGGGGTAGACTTTCAAATGTAATCAACTTACACTAAGCAAATAATAACTAAAAATGTTTATGGCCATGTGAAAACCTGAAGCAGAGTTGTCGAACATTGGATCACTAGTGTCTGAGCCATTTCAGATTTTCAGGATGACCCATGACTATTTAAATAATTCTTATTTAGATTCATCATATTTACATTTATCACGTGGGTAGCAGGAACATCTGTCAGGGATTAAGCTGTTGTGGACTAGTGATGGATATCTTTGTGCTAAAATATTTGCTAATGTGACTTATATCTATTTTAACTGAAGCTATTAATTGTCATGAGCTCAGACAATGTGGGTTTGATATGCCTGTGGGGAATGGATTATGCATCCATCTTTGTCCATAAGACCAATTTTTAAGGTGAATGTAATTATTTTGCACTAATCATTGTAAATAGTGAAGTTTTTATCAAGCCAAGTTGGAATACTTTGCATTCAAGTGTCCTATTTTGCCATGCCACATAATCTTATTGCACAATATTGGTCTTTCAGTCTAAAGACTGTCTGGAATTTAAATATTTTATGTTATGCCCGATGTTGTCATAGGAGTAGTGCATTCAGTTATTTTAATCAATGTGGTGTCCCTGTAGAAAATGTATTGTAGCTAGATACCAAGCATTCTATTGTCAGACTGAGATTAACCATAGATGTATAATTTAGGAGTAATTAACTGTTGAGCTTGGTAAGTCAGTAACATGGGGTCACCTGCCATTTATTTGAGGGATTTTTTTTGCAATTTTGAAATTAGCGATGGTTTGAAAGTACTGAATTATAACTTTCTGAATCAAAATACCCTAATAGCTTTAAGAAACATGGAACACCTGTCTCATCTTACTAGACAACACAAAATATTGTTTAATGAGCTAAGCAAATTGTTTGTTTCTAGAGTAATAAAAGAGTATAATGTTTCCTGTGCCAGGTCATGTACCTCAAATGTCTTTTCTATGACTAAGAATTGATAGCTATACAGAGTGGTGGGAGGAATGGAAGGACATCACAGCGTAGGATTATAGCAAACTATTTGTGAAGTCTCCAATATTAACACCAAAGGGTCTTTGTGAAAAAGGCTGATCAAAGTTTCGTTATTGTAATTATTATTGCAGTCTTCTAAATCCCTAACCTTTTTCCCTAAATTAATAAGAGCTTTTAAAGTTCAATTAAGTTATGCTATAACAAAATATAAATAATCTTACCACTGTATTTTCAGCTGCACAATTGACAAAGCCTTTCATAAATACAGTATGATTTTAGGTCAGCTTGCTAAATTATTTTCAGCATTATATGGTCCTATTTGCCTAATAGTGTATTTTGTTTATTTGAAAAAGGACATAATTATGTATAATGTTTGTGAAATCATCCTTAACCTTTTATGCACACAGTGAACCATGGGAAAACTTTTCTAATTTTGATCCATTGATTAGTCAAAATATACAATGTAGATCTCAAAACATAAGCAAGCAATTCTAGATGTAAAAACACTTAACCATTTTTACATGGTTGAGCACCGTTATTCTAGGAGATTGAATATTAGCATTTTATTGCCTCAGTTCATGTAAACTCAATCTCGTCAGCCAATTCTGTGCCATTTACATTGTTCCTTTGCATATGTAGCCATTTGTAACTTCACATCAACAGTAAATCTTTGTTGGAACTTTTTTCATGCTACATGTTTCTCCAATACTTTAATAAGCATTACAAGCTACTTGATCGGTCATTATAGGAGGTAGTTAATAATTGTAACCTAAAATGAGGAATGTCATTGATCAGCAATGCAGACCTCTCCAAAGTTCTATAAGATGGTTATTACAAAGCACAGTAAAGAAAAGAAATACTCTTCACATTCAGTTAGGAAGTACTGCTGACACTGTGGTCCTCAGGTGATCCATACAACAACAACAACAATTTTTTATTATTTTTATTTAATTGGTAACTTAGGTAAATACAATGTGAAGGAAAAACATCAGAGCACCTCTGCCTTTATAATAGCAAGGATTTGTAGTTCGGTTTAGTGTTTGCATTCCAAGAGCACTCTTTGGATATGAATAGCAAAGACGCACTAAACTTTCCAACCTATTTTCAAGAAATCACTAAATAGAGTAGCACATGTTGATAGTTCACAAAATATCCTTTCAGCTCATTCTTGGGGAAAAAACATTTGTATCCACTACATTTGTGGTATTATTTCTCTTATAAATAGATGTGAATGTTATATTTGGCTATAGGAAGAGCTGTGATTTTGTTTGAATCATTGAACCAATCATATATTGGTAATTTCTCATCTGTGTTTTTTACTTTGTTGTAATGTTTCCTTTCCAGTGTCCTGACCCATTGGTTCATTCTGTTTTGTAGTGAAAACCAAAGGAATGGTAGAAGTTTTTCAATAAACGCCTGGCCATGTTCTTTGTTTATTCTTATTCTATGTCTTTTTCTCCATTTTCTTTCATAGCTGCCTTTTGTAGTTGATTTATATTGTATTGCCTTAGGATGTCTTGTTTATTGCCCTTTAGCAATTGACAAAAAGAAATTTTGCGTGAAACATTATAATTGCATTCTTCAGCACCCATCTTATTGCTGCATTACCAAGTTTGAAAGTATGCATTCCCTAAATGTTGTGGGTAATATATGTGTTTTCCGTTTTACCTACAGTAGTTTTCTAATTTTTACATTGGTGCAATTTCAAAGACCTGTTAATCCACACATAAATGAGGTTAGAGTTACAGGTTGTAGGCATTGTAGGCTTTAAGATTGTCATTTGGAATCTTATGCTAATCTGAACTACACAACAAGAATTCTTTCATCCATACCACATGTTTAACCACTCAACTTTCATAGATTTTAATTATTCTAATGGGGGTTAAAGAAGTTCTTTTAATCAAGCAATTCTAAAACTACCTGTTCAGATCTTGTGCACATTGAAACTGCAATCTATGGCAAAGGTATGTGTATTTGCTAATACACATTTTCCTGTTGAAGTACCATCATGCTTTAATTACTTTATTTTTCAGAATGTCCTGGGATGGGTGTTTAGCTTTGTATGTCACAAATTAAAACTATAACAATGTGCATTTGAGTGAATTTATAATGTTGCCAATGTTCAAACTGTGTTACTAATGTACTGCAGTGTTTGTTAATGTAAAAGTGTTGTAATCCCTCACCCTGTAAACTGCTTTTATTTTTATGCAAAAGTTGCCTGGGAAATGCCTGATGATCACACTTTTAACTCTAGTAAACTTTCTTACATTTAGATTGGCAGTACTTTGCTACTTGGTAGGTAATAAATATGTTTATAGAGGCTCACTGTTAATATAAAGTCTCTTCTATGATATGGCTATTACTCTACATTCAATTCTGCATATGTTATATTAGTTTGTTCGCCGTTAGGATAGATGCCTATGCCTGATCCAGAACCATTACACAAATTAAGTGGTTCACCTGTGTTTTAGACAACAAAGGGATAGGGGAGAGGAGTTGGCCTAACGGCTAGGGCGGTCTACCTCGAATCTGGGGAACTGGGTTCGAGTCTCGGCAATGACGCTGAACATCCTGTGATTCTGGGCAAATCACTTAATCTCCCCGTGCTTAACAAAAATGAATGTGTCCTCATGTAATGCAACTGGTGCTATGTAAAGCGCTCTGATACCCGATTCGGGTCAAGTTCGCGCTATATAAAACTCTGAAAAGAAAAGAAAAAAGAAATCCATACTGCGCTTTCTGCGGGAGCGCCCAGCAGTTTTTATGGCATTGGGAGGACTGGCCACGCCTCCAGCACTGTCGCTGCCAGAAGCGCTGGGGGACCGAGTCCCACCCCATCAACCAGGAACAAGTGTGGAGGAAAGTGCAGGCGGGCTCCACTGGCCCGTAACGCAAAGCGTCCCACGCTGCAGAAGCACCCAGCAGTTTTTATGGCGTCGGGAGGACTGGCCATGCCTCCTGCGCCATCGCCGCCAGAAGCGCTGGGGGACCAAGTCCCACCACAGCAACCAGGAACAAGTGTGGAGGAAAGTGCAGGCGGGCTCCACTGGCCCGTAACAGTAAGCGTCCCATGTCAATACTACAGTTCTAGTATGAATGTGTAAGGATTGGCTGTTTTTACCGTAGAATGTCTATGCACGTTTTCTGTCATTCTCTCTAACTCCTCTCCAGTGACACACTGGATGTTTAATAACTTAAAATCATATAAACCAGGATAGTCAGATGTTAAGATTCTTAGGTTTGTAATTCTGCCTGTTCTCACTTAAATACCACACCTTCATCACTAGACTCTGTTCTTGTAGACGGGATAGTGACATTTGTTGTCTCTCACACAAAACACCCTCAATAGATTCATCTGTCCCAATGAATATCTACCACATCTAGTTTCAATGTGGCTGCCAAACTTTAGAAAATAATGTTGTCTTCATAATTCTGTAAGGTATTTTAATCATCCAATTGGGTTGAGCATAGAATTATTGCTCCTTTCTGTTTATGAAGACTTCAAGATGGCAGGTTGTTAGTGACAGATATATCTGGATCTGTTTTTAACTTTGGAAATTATATAAGTAGGCTTTCTTGTTTTAGGTATAAATCGATGATAACAGATAAAACCCCACTGAAAGGGAAATAGCACTCATCAGTGTAAAAATATGAACACTGATAAATATATGCACAATGCCAAACTAAAATATAATTCAAAGAAAATCAAGTGAAAGAGAATGTGTAATTTGTTATTTCTTCCTGAAGGGACCAACACAATGTGACTTTATTTTTCAAGACCGCAGTAAGAAAGACTGGTCTAAGATTAGTCTGCTTGCATTTTGTTGTTCAGTCATGTCCCTGAAGCATGTTTTTGGGTCTGATCTAATGCTTTTGAACAATGCAGGGACTCTAGGAATATTAAAATCATACTTCATCTTTTGGCATTGTTTAATTTTATCACTGATTGGTGAAATGACAAGCTCATAGGAATCTTGGCCAATGTGTAGTGTCTCATTCAGACATAGGTTGACTAAAACCTTTTGATACATCAGACCCCTTTGCTCACAAGTCAGTATTGATAGTAGTTCAACTGCCCAACATCCCAGGCTAAAATCATTCAGTGCAAGGTGTAGTAACTGATGTAAAGTGTGTTGTTACCATCTGCGTGGGACAGAGATGAAAGCTTGACACAAGATGTTGTACATACCAAACCAACATAACAAGAAACATTTATAGCTGCAAGGTGTCTCCTTGTCATGTGACATGTTCAGCTAATACAGGCTTTTTAGCCAACTCTACAGCTGGGGTTTTTGAGCCCTGAGAATATTAACAGAAAAGTCTCAAGTCCCAGAATACATTATGATGTTGGTTAAAAAGTCAGTACTGAGGGAGAATGACACCTGACATGGGGACACTTTGCAGTTATGAATCTCTATTAAACAGCAGCCACACTACTTTCATATAGTCAGGGAAAACTTTCAAAAAATAGGTAGAAAGCGTGCTGAAAGCATCAGGTTTTAAGTGTATTAGAATGCAGGGCAACAAATTATTCAGTGTAATTCAAAAATGTAGAATATTCCGCAAGATACTATGCTCTTAGATGGGTTTACCACACATACAATGTCATAATATTTCTTTGCTAAAACATTTGTGTTGGCATTTAGTTAATTAAATGAAACATGTTGTTACATCCATTTATGTCTGCATTGTTGAAGAGACACATGAAACTAACAGCAATATATTTTCTATTTCTTCATTTATACCCCGCCTATAATCAAGTATCGGCCATGTATCGTACTTTGTTTGAATGTAGCTTTGCACCCCCTCTCATACAGTATCATAATATTTATTAAAGGAGTAGGTGAATGACCCCCCGAGCAGTGTAGAGGAATTTGTTTAATAAAAAACATATGAAAATAATGATTTCCTACTTACTTTATCCACTAATATAGTCCTGTAAACCAGACAGAGTCCAGAGAGAGTTATGATGCTACTGGGCATGTGAGAGAGTCTGTAAGTGTTAGCACAATTACTGAAGTATGTTTGACATACTGCCAGTAAGATGAAACTAGATACTCTGCAGTACTTCTCCTGCAAATTGAATATGTGCATTATAACAATCACTGCTAAAAAGCAATGTGTTTTGTAAACACTGAAAAAGCACTGCAGCAGAGTACGGTTCTGCACCCAGGCCAGCACAATCTACAACTCCATGCGTGGATATTGAACAGTTAACTGTGCTTGATCTCCCTCAGCGTTTGTTGGTGTTATCCTTGCTGCACAGTGCCCATCAAGAAGTCCTTTTATGCTGGGCACTGGGACACATTTGTAGCCTGATGTGGTGTCTAGAACACAGAACAGTCACAGGCCAAGCTTTCAGATGTCTTTTTTCATTTTTGGTCGTACAAGGACTTGCAGTGAGCAGCATTAAAGGTTATTTGAGGGCCCTTTCGGCCTATTTGCGTTTGCCGGATCAGCCATCCATGTTTATTCACCTGTTCAGATGAGGTTCTTAAAAGGTTTAACAAGTTTTCACCTTAACCTTTTGTAATGCATCAGTGGGATTTCAATTTGGTCATGATTTAACTTGTTATTCTCTGCTTTTCAAGGAGGCAATTGAGGTGTTATTGAGGTGGAGAGGGACACAGTCTGTTACTTGTGTTACTTCTTGGTCCCCAGAAAGGACAGGGGGATTGAAACTTATCATGGACCTCAGTTTACTGGATACCTTCCTGAGGAAGTACACGTTCCAGATGCTGACTTTGGCCCGGATTCTTTCGTTCTTGAACCCCGCAGACTGGATGCTGTTTCTAAACTGACAGGGTGTGTACTTTCATGTTCCTATCCTGCAGTCCCACAGGCTTTACCTCTAGTGCATGGTTTCGATGGAGCATTACCATTTTACACTTCTATTATTCTGCTTAACTCGGCCCCCTGGATATGCACCATGGTGATGTTCATGGTTGCAGCCCATCTTTGCAAGTCAAGGATACATATACTCCCATACCTCAAGGACTGGCTCCACAAGGTACCATTTCTGCTGCTAGTCTTTTTTACTGGCAGGCAATAGCTTCCTTGCTGTTCTCCCTGGCTTGTCCATCATCAAGCACATGTCCCATCTTCAACCTCTGCAACTGCTTTCCTTCATAGGGGTCATAGTGGACATGATGGCATAGAGGGCCTCCCCCAGTGAGTCTGGTCATTTGAACTACGATCTTGATCTTTCAGGCATGAGCTCTTTTTCTGGCCTGGGTGGTTCTTAGGCTTCTTGGTTTCCTGGCCTTATGCATCTTGCTTGTGCTTTATGCTTGTGGGACATGGGGGCTCTGCAGTGGAACCTTCGCTGTAATGGGCCCAACACTGCTTATGCCTATTGGATTAGATTTGTATCTCAGACAAACTTGACTGAGACTTTCAGTGGTTTATGGTGGAGTTCTGCTTGACATGTGACAAACTGCTGTTCCCTCTTCTGCCGGAGCTTGTGGTTGTGTCAGACGCATCCTCTCTGGGCTGGGTAGGCCACTTGGACAGTGTGGAGATTAAAGACCTCTGGTCTTTAATAGAGCAGTGGCAGCATATCTAACTTTTGGAGCTGTAGTTCATTCACCTTCAATCAGGGGCTGGTATGCCCATGTCTTGATGGACAACAGGCAGGGAGATGTGGGATCTGGTGCCCTCTGTCCATAAGCGCGAGCCCTTTTTCTGGCATGGAGGATTCAAAGGCTTTTTGGTCTGCTGGCCTCGTGCATCCTGCTAGTGCTTCATGCTCGTTGTCACATATGGGCACTGCAGTGAAACCTTCGGGTGCAGTGGACCCAACACTGAGGATGATTGTTGGGTCACATTTGTAAAAAAGGTCTTTGATGGAGGAGGCAGTGGCAGCATACCATCCTTTGGAGCTGTGGGATATTTGAATTGCACTCATGGCCGTCTGCCTTCCATCAGCAGGATATCCAGGTCCTGAGGTACCACATAACCGCCATGAGGCACTGCAACAGACAAGGCAGTGGGGGGTCTTATGGCATCTGTCTAGAGGCTTTCTGCTATGGCAGTGACTGGTCCCTCATGTGACTTCCCTCATGGTCAGTCAATTAGCAAATTCACTCAACATTGGTGAAATCACTCCGCGGGTGTCATCTTGCTGACCACAGAAAGCTTTCTGCCTCCAGAAGTGGTACAGCGACCCTTCGCCTGTTGGGGCTTGTCTGTAGATCTGTTCACTACCTCCAAGAACATGCATTCATGGCCCTTCTGCGTCTTAGTGTTTCCACTTTGAGTCCCAAGGAGACTTGTTCCACCTTGGTTGGGACTCCGGCCAACTATATGTATTCCCACCGCTGCCACTGATTACACATGCCTGAAGAAGGTAAAGAAGGATCAAGAATAGATCATCCTGATAGCCCGTTACCTGGCACAGAGGGTCTCGTAATCCAACTTGGGGAACCAGAGCCTATTCCCTTCACATTAGTTTTTCTTCGGGAGAGCGTGCTTTCCCTGCAGTGGGCCACGGTCCTGCACCCAAAACTCCACAATATCCAAGTGTGGAGATTGAGCAGATCCAACTAAGTGATTTTGAGTTGCCAACTGAAGTTGTGGATTTGATCTTGGTAGTTCTCCTCCCTATCACAAAATCCACCTACTCAAGCCACAGGTCTAAGTTTGTGGTATGGTGCAAGGACAACACACTGACCTTCTTAAGGCTAAATTAGCTCATGTTCTTATGTTTGTTTTTTCTTTGGACTGACAAGGCCTTACTGTGAGCACTGCTAACGGTTACCTTTCAGCCTTTCTATGTTTAGCTAATAAGCTCTCCTTGTTCAGATCACCTGTTGTGGTGTGGTTTTTAAAAGGGCTTAATTGTATGTTTCAGCCTGTTTCTTTGTTATGCCACAGTGGGACCTTAATTTGGCTCTTACTTTTTGTTGTTCACACTCTTTGAAACCATGCATAGTTGCACTCTGTGGTTGCTGACTCTTAAGACTGTCTTCCTTGTTGCAATCTCTTCCACTGAGCTTGTCAGTGAGCTGCAGGTGCTTTCAGTGCTA
Organism: Calotriton arnoldi; assembly: GCA_963921515.1. Taxonomy (NCBI): domain Eukaryota; kingdom Metazoa; phylum Chordata; class Amphibia; order Caudata; family Salamandridae; genus Calotriton; species Calotriton arnoldi. Next base: position 180,369 of record CAWUFW010000037.1, on the reverse strand, counting down.
CCAACAAAAATTATTTTCTGTCCTGACAAATTGGTTTCTTTGGACTCTGGTCTCCTTCCACGTGGAGCAGTCTATCATGCTTCCATATCCATCTAAGGAAGAGCAGAGCAGAGGCTGCCCCGGTTGTTTCCCAAACAGGCACTAAGCTTCCATATTGAAGAGACTAGGGAACACCATCTGGACCATCAACTTTCTGTTGAGTTCATGGAAGTAATGAAAGGGAAATCGATCCAAAACCAGACCTTGCTGAGGTGTATTGTCCTGTGTATGAAGATGTTATGCTCTGGAGAATGAGGAGCCTCCTGAGGGCCTTTAGATTCACTCAACCTCCTGTACGTTCCACATGAGAAGCCTCAGTCCTGTAATTTCTCGGCTCCAGAATGAGAGCAAATGCACCTGTGTAGTAACCCTCACAGGTTAATGAACTACTAATAGCCTTTATTTGAGCATTAAAGACTCTGCCTACAAACCATTTAAAACCAGACAGCCTGTGGTAGCTCCCCAATTCTCCCAAGCAAGGCACATTCTACGCTCTGACTTTGGCTTCTAATACGACAACGAATCATCTTAAAGGTGCCTCAGTTTATAACCATAATAAAAAAAAAAGTGAACCATAATGTCTATTCACCAAGGGCCCATAGAGGATTGTCTTGAAGACCTGCATCCACGTATTCACCCCCAACAGTGTATACTATCTCTATTGGGGTGATGTGGGTAGCATCATCCATCATAATGTCTTTTATCACTTGGGTGTCCTGTTCTCAAAGTGAACTCAGCCTCCTACTAGGAGGAGAACTGTCTAGGTGAAGACTGTGGTGACGTGGTTTCAAAATGATCTCCGATCCTAGAGAGGATGTTTATTGAGAAAATCGATAAAAAGGATAGAAATGAGGTTGAAAGTAAAAACTATGTGATAATAAATTATTGGTCCGACACATCTGGTGATGAGGTCAAGATGTTTCAGGTGTGTGCAGCCACTGCAGGTCTAAGGCTTTTGTCAGGACCATGTGAAATGGATTACCTACAATTGTGAGGTGACCCCGGTAAGTACAATTTTTACGAATCCTTGTCCAGGTTGCAGTGACCCTCTGGACGCATCAGTGTTAAAGGCACAATTTGTAGCCTAAAACGGAAGGAGAACAACATTTTAATTAGATCATGTAGGGATTTAATACTTATCATCCTCCCTTTTAATTGTTCTCCTTAATGCCCAATGAAAATGTTACGATCAATACACCTTATTTATGTGTACCCGTGTAGAATAAAGTCACCTAACTTGCCTGAATCCTAATGAAGTTACGCAGTGAAGATAAAAAAGGTGGACAAAAAGCTAACTCTCCTGACCAATATCAGAGTGTCCTCATGCAAGTGAATATTGATAAAAGTAGAGGCGGAAAAAGGCTAGGAAAGAAGTGCAAAAAATACCTTATTGTGAGGTCGAATGATGCCTCATGGGGTTGGGGAGGACCTGGGACGGTCCGTTTACAACTGAATAGACAAATAGTAAAAAAGCAATGAAAGGCCAAGTCTGGGTTTACAACGAGTAGATTTTAGTATGAGTGGATCCTGGGGCTTCTGTGCAGAACGTAGTCCCACTTACTTGAGAAACAGGCCATCTGATGTGGTTCTCCGTGTCGCTCACGTCTTAAATGTTAAAGAGTGACGGGGAAGGTGGAGTATTTATTCAGTCACGCTGGCCTCAATTAGTAGAGTTATCTCAGTTGTGTAACCCGCAGTCGCATTTCTATTTAGAATGTGCCTGAAATGCAAAACAAGCATTTGCAATGCAATCAGTCTCGCCTTTGGGACCTGATATGTATTTAGCTATGCAGCACATTAGCCTGGGTGCTGAAACATCTACTGTTCTTTAACATGGAGGGAAAGTAAGCACCAAACTGAGTGACACGCCAGGTATGGGAACACATGGAGAGAAATATTGCCTTTCTGCGGGAAATGGTATAGTCCAAAGCTCTGTTTTTAATGTAAAATCAGGGCCTTCGGTGGTCATATCACTGAAAATACAAGATTTGAAAAAAATATTGTCGTCTACGGGTGCTCGTGGAAGACAATTTCTATGGACTGGAATCTAGAGAATGCTACAGTGATTCTCGTATTTTACTGACCTCTGCTGGTCGTTTTCTATCAAGAAAGTTAAATAGAGGCAGTTGCCAGAAAAAAAAAGAAAATCCCTCAGCAGAAAGCAATTCTAGTATTTTACTGACCTCTATTGGTCGTTTCCCATCAAGACAGTTAAATAGAGGCAGTTGAACAGAAAAAAGTCCCTAAGCAGAAGCAGACAAGTCCTAGGGCTGCTCTCCTGAGCCCACAAAGTACATACACATATAAGTATATACTTAAGTATATACAAGAGGTCTTGAATGCTCGACCTAAAAAGGACGAATTGGATGCTCAGAGAGAACAACATCGAGAGTTTTTCTCTAAAATGAGTAAAGTGAAACAACAGACTTCGATATTAAAAAAAAAACAGACTTAAAAAAACGAGAGTGGTTCAAAATTAATCAATTACTGAAGTATGATTTATTTACAAGAACATTATAAGCCGTCACACACTGGTTCTGTTACGGCCAGCAGTGCCTCATCTAGAATTTAGCTCAAAATGTCCCGGAAAAGATGGGACTGGCATTTAAAAAGGCTCCTTCTTTCGTTCTTAGGTCCTGTATATCAGAGCGTTTTTGTATGATGCCCTCTTTCAAAACCGTGTTTAAACTTGAAAAAGGAAAAATAAATGAATTTTATGTCAGTCCAGAGGTTTAAACAATAAGAAATTCAGACAAATTAGCTCCCTTTAACTAAATTTGGGATGACCTTAGATTATATTATGATTTTATGATGGTGATGCATAATACCATACTGGAAAAAGGTGAAACTCAGAATCTATCTGTTAAGGTATTAATTTTTAACTGATAACTATGGAATGTTGTCCCTGAGTCCCCTATCAAAAGTTCTCAAATTGTTCTTTTTGGAAAAGAATGCGGTCTGCATCTTTTTTTGTCATCTAGTGTCTCCAGAACTACCCACTCAAGTTCGTTTTCTGTGTGGTTGGCTGATAAGTAGTGGTTGCTAATTTTTTTGTGGTCTTCTGACATCTGCTATTGCTACGGTTTTCACCTTTTATTTTCCTGCACGTCATGCCTCTGTATCTGAGTTGACAGGGGCAGGTGATCGTATCGATCACGTGTTGTTACAATTTGATTGTCTTCTCAGAGTCCATCTCGGGTGGTCATTCAGTTGTAAGACTTTTGTTGCCTTAGTCAGATGGCATACCATACAGGAACCGCATGGGTAGTGGCACTCAATTGGTTGTAGACCCCAGGTAGACAGCACAGTTGTGTTTTTTTCTGTACTGTACATGGACTTGTGTGGATAAGGTGGTCACGTATGTTCTTGTTTCTTTTGTGAGTGAATCTCGGTTTAGGCCAGTTCAGAGTGCCGGATGTTATGATGCTCCAACGTTTGTTGGTGGCTTTCGTGATGTATTTGAAGCTGCACAATAGGTAGTGACGGAAGTAAGGATATTGTCATCTTTAACTCTCTCAGATGCCGCTAAAAGGCCTTCCTGGTTCTGAATACTTGCATTTTATTGGCGTTTGTCAGTAATCTGCGTTGGATACTTTCTCTTTGTTAATCTCATTGTGAAGTCCAATGCCCGAGTTTTGTAATCCCCTATACTGCGACGATTGTGGTAAATCCTTTAGAATTGACTATAAGGGAGATTCTCTCTCAATGGTCGCGGATGAAAACTGTCAAAGGGTAATAGGCAGTTTTTAGCTGTAGGTTTATAGTAAGTTTTCAATTTCAGGGTCATATCTTTTGCAAAAAATCGTGACATCCTGAAAATCCAATGTAGTTTTGTGTGTGGTGCAAGTGAACTGTAGGTGATTGTCACAGGTGTTCAACCATTCAAGGAAATCTGGTATTGTGTCTATGTTGCCCTGGCAAATATTCAAGATGTCATCTATGTATCGTTTCCAAAGCAGAATCCTCTGCTTGTATGGGTTAGATGTATCCCGCATGTGAGTGTCTTCCAAAGAGGTGACGTAGAGGCCTGCCAGACTTCGGTCAAAGCTGCTGCCCATCAAAGTTCCATGGGTCTGGAGATATAATGTACCCTCGAACTCAATTTTTTTTACGGTTAGCTCAATTCTGCAATATTCTAGCACAAAGTGTTGAGTGTATTAAATTGCCAAACTTCTTTGAAGAGGATTTCCTTCGATGGTTTGTAATGTGGCATCTTGTGGGAGGCTTGTGTACAGGCTTTTGATATCAACTGCACAGCCATCGCCTACACCCCCATCATGGAACACCTCAATTTCCAGATCAACACCAACTGCAAGGCAACAGTCAGAGGCACCCTTCCCTACATACCCCCGGGACAACGCCCCACCTTCTGCGAAGCCATCACTGACTTTATCGCCCCACTTGCCTTGAGCTCCAAAGACTTCCTCCTCCTTGGGGACCTTAACTTCCACCTGGAAGACACCAACACTACCAACCTACTTGAGAGCATGGAAATCCTAGGCCTCTCCCAACTGGTCACAGATCCCACACACATCACTGGACACACTCTGGACCCCATATTCTCAGCCAGAAACAGAATCAGATACAGCCACGCCACTGAAATCACCTGGTCCGACAACCCCATTGTCCACTTCCACATCACAACCACCCCCTCCAAACCAGCCCCCCCAACGCTCCCTACAAAAGCTGGAGCAAAGTAACCGAAGGCCTTTCAACTCCCTCAAAACCTCTCCCCCGACGCCACCACTGAGCTTGAGGTGGCAGTCAGAAACTACAACGCATGGATAAACACATGCTCTGACAAAGCCGCCCCCCTCAAAGGCACCGAAACCAGTAGATCCTCCAAACATCACAGCTGGTTCACATCAGAACTCAAATCCCACAAGTGCACTTGTAAGCGGCTTGAGAGGATTTGGTGCTCCAGCAAAACAAATAATGACCACAACAACTTCAAACTAGCCCTCAAAAGGCACCACCACCAACTCAAAACTGTCAAAAAGAACGCCCTGGCCTTTCGCCTTGGCGCCAGCTTAAATCACAGCAAGGACTATTCTGCATCATCAAGGAATTCCCCAACCCCACAGCCACAGAGAACACCGTCACCCTGTCGCAGGAGCTCTGCAACACCCTCGCCGACTTCTACACCAAAATCGCCACCAACTACGAGAACTTCGACCCCCAAATCGATATAACCGAACTCTACAGACTCTACAACAACCCCGTCCCCCACGAAAACTTACTAATCGCATGGGAACTTCTCACTGCAAACACAACTGCTGCCATCATGGGCTCCATCCACTCAGGAGCCCTCGAGGATCCCTGCCCCCACCACGTTTATCTTAGGAAAAAGCATCCTCAACAAGAAGCTCACCACAATCATGAACGCATCCATCACATCTACCTCCTTCCCTCAAGGATTAAAACAAGCAGAAATCAAACTACTCCTCATCAAACCCACTGCAGACCCCTTAGTCCTCAAAAACTACTGCCCCATCTCCCTACTGCCTTTGCCAGCCTAAGTGCTAGAGAAAGCAATAAACCTCCAGCTCACTGCCCACCTGGAGAAAAACCCAATCCCGATTTCGCTCAAATGACAGCACCGTGACTGCCCTGATCGCGGCTTCGGATGACAGCAGGACCCTCCTGGACAGGGGGTAGACTGCCGCCCTGATCCTCCTCGACCTCTCTGCAGCATTTAACACTGTGTCCCACCGCACCCTCCTGCACGGTCTCCACCAAATGGGGATCCAAGGAAAAGCCCTTGAATGGGTCTTCTTCCTTTCCAGAGAAACCCAAAGCGTCTGCCTCCCACCTTTCACCCCGGGACCAAAAAACATCATCTGTGGCATCCCACAAGGATCCTCTTTAAGCCCGACCCTTTTCAACACTTTCCAGCACCTCTGGTCACCCTGGTCAGATCCCATGGCATGAACATAATCTCCTATGCGGAGGACACTCAGCTCATCTTCTCACTCTCCTCAGACCCGACTAACCCCAAATCCAACTTCCACAGGTGCATGACCAGCATCACCAGCTGGATGCAAAGGAGATGCCTTAAACTCAACACAGACAAAACAGAAATACTCATCTTCGGGAGCAACAACTCCCTGTGGGATGACTCCTGGTGGCCAACAGAACTCTGCCTGCACCCACACCCACAGAGCACGCAAGAAACCTCGGAATAATACTCTACAGCAAAAGATCAATGCTGTCTCACCCTCCTGCTTTCTTACCCTCCGCCTGCTCAGAAAAATCTTCAAATGGCTCCCCCTCGACATCAGACGCACCGTCACCCGGGCTCTTGTCAAAAGCCGCCTGGATTATGGCGACTCCCTCTACGTAGGAATCACCGCTCAACTACTAAACAGACTCCAGACCATCCAGAACGCAGCCAGTGGTGCAACATCTGAAAGAGACACGTTAGTGACAGATTCCTTACCTTAGAATATCCCCAGGCGTCAGGCTGGATCCGGAAAGTTTTTGCGTAGCAGTACCCTTGCGCATCGGTAGGCGGCGTCGTGCGGCTCCGCGTCCGTCGTCGGCGTCGGGACCGCCAGGATGATGTCGCGGGCAGTACTTAGACGCCGCCCCTGCGCGCTGACGTCAGTTCTTTTTCCGCGCCAGTAAGCGCAGATCCGGGAAGAGCAGTGCCCTAGTCATTTTTTGACTAATTTTTGGGTGAAATTTTTCACTGTTTTTCTCGAAGTCTCTCGACTCCGACGGTGTCAGTAGGGATGCCCGGCTTCAAGCCATGCGACGCCTGTGGTCGAATGATGTCGATCACAGACCCGCATCTAGAGTGTCTTTACTGCCTCGGCCGCGACCACGACACGAAGTCGTGTCCCGACTGCCGGGCCTTGAACCCGAAGGCTTTGCGAGAGCGGTCTCGAAAGCTCCTCGAGGTCCGGCAGTCCACTCCGCGCCACGCCAAGCCCCGGTCACGTGAGAGGTCGAGGGGCCGGTCGCAAAGTCCTCATCGGTCGTCGGGATCCAAGTCTTCGCACTCCTCCGGTAAGTCGAAGCATAAGAAGTCTAAGAAGCGTCATCGCTCGACGACTTCACCTCGCCGGTCTCGCGACTCGGCTGAGGGTCCTGTCGGCACCGTCCCCGCGGCGCCGGGAGTGCCTATGGAGCCGCCCCCGCATTACCCGTCCTTCCCGGGTTCAGGGGCGACTCCGGCCGAGATACAGGAGTTCCTGTCGGCCATGGCCCGCCTCTTCGGGCCTCAAGGTCCCCCCGGTGCGCCTTCGGGCCCCGCGGGCCCTAGTGGGGTTCCTACGGCGCCGCCGGCGACTCCGGTCCCGGCGCCGCCAGCAACACCAGCCCCGGCTCCGGTGCTGCCCCAACCCCGATCGACGCCGGTTGACCTGACGACACCTCCACCGGCGCCGGTCTCTCCGGCGCCGGTCTCTCCGGTGCCGTTCACGACGCCACCCGGGGCTCCGGGCGACGTCGTTCCCCGGTTCTCTTCGGATCCAGACATGGCGCCGGACCGGCGTCGCTCGACGCCGGCTCCGACGGGACCTTGGGTCCCGCATGTCCCTCCTCCATATTTTGAACCTGAATTGGGGGACGTAGAGGACTGGGAGGGGTCTGATGACCCTCTCACACAGCAGTGTGAGTTTGATCAGGACTGGGCTGAGGAGCTTGGGGATGCCAGTGGTTTGGACACCTCCCCTGACCCTGGCATGCTGTCTCCTCCTTCCGTGGCAACGGAGGAGGGAGCTAACTTTGCAACGGTGTTGCGTAGAGCAGCTGGGGCCTTACACCTCCAGTTGCCTACAGTGGCTGTCAGGACTAACATCCTGACGGAAGTGCTTCAGCCGGCGGCTACCTCCTCGGAGCCACTGCTGCCGTTTAACGAGGCACTTTCCGGCGTTCTTTTGGGCACCTGGTCCAAGCCCACCACAGGGGCTCCTGTGGATAGGAACGTGGCCCGACGCCATCGCCCTGCTCCGGGCGACCCCCTGTTCCTCTCCCAACACCCCACCCCTGAGAGCTTGGTGGTCCAAGCCTCTGCTTCCCAAAGCGCCTTCCCTACCGCTCCCCGGATAGGGAATCCAAACGCCTGGATCAATTTGGGAAGAAGGTCTTTTCTTCCTCCAGTGCTGGCTTGCGGTCCGTCAATACCACTTGCCTCTTGGGCCGATATTCCCACTCCTTGTGGGACTCGGTGGCGCAAGTTCTGCCCCAGTGTTCTGAGGAGGTCCAGACACTGCTTACCCGCGTCATTGCTGAGGGTAGAGATGCGGCAAAGTACACCATTAGATGTGGCCTTGATACCGCCAACTCGCTGGGTAGATCGCTTGCGACGACAGTGGCGCTGCGCCGTCACGCCTGGCTGAGAACCACTGGTTTCTCGGGTGATGTCCAAAACTCTCTTATGGACATGCCCTTTGATGGAGTCGGTCTTTTTGGAACAAAGGCAGACCATGCGCTGGAGCGCTTTAAGGACTCGCGGGCTACAGCCAAGTCCCTGGGCCTTTCTGCTGTGCGCCCTCAGCAACAGTCTGCTTTTCGCCCCTTTCGTGGCCACGGAAGGGGCGCCCAGTCACGTCCGCTGCCCAGCCACCGGCCCGCGCAGCAAGCGTCTTCGCATGGCCAAGGACGTGGCTCCCGCCGTGGCGGGTCAGGCAACCAGCGTGCGGGTCAGGGCACCAACCCTGCCCCGTCCGCGGCCTCCAAGCCCTCCTAGTCCTTCCTTTCAGGTGCACAGCACGCCAGTAGGGGGCAGGGTCCGCCATCACCTTCACCACTGGCGTGCCATCACCTCGAACAGGTGGGTCTTGGACATTGTCCGAAGGGGCTACTCCCTCCCCTTCATGACCATCCCCCCAGCCATGCCACCTCAATTCCACCGCATGTCAGGGGATCACTTGGTGCTTCTTCAAAAGAAGTTGCGGCCCTCTTGGCCAAGAGGGCCATCGAGCGTGTTCCGACCCCAGAAGTAGGACGTGGTTGCTACTCCCACTACTTTCTGGTGCCCAAAAAGGACAAGGAGGACATGCGTCCTATCTTGGACCTCCGGAACGTCAATCGCTTCCTCCGGAAGGAGAAGTTCAAGATGCTCACCCTAGCTCAGGTCTTGACTGCTCTCGACCCTGGAGACTGGATGGTAGCGTTGGACTTGCAGGACGCATATTTCCACATCCCCGTCCTGCCGGCCCACCGGCGTTACCTGCGGTCCACGGTAGGCCTCGAGCATTTTCAGTTCACTGTGCTCCCTTTGGCCTTACCAGCGCCCCTCGGGTGTTCACGAAAGTGATGGCGGTGGTCGCAGCCCATCTGCGCCGGGCAGGGGTTCCAGTCTTCCCCTACCTTGACGACTGGCTGCTGAAGGCGGGCTCGTCCCAGGCAGTCGTCTCCCACCTCCAGACAACGGCCGAACTCCTGCACTCGCTGGGGTTCTCCATCAACGTGCCGAAGTCGCACCTGATTCCTTCTCCACAGCTCCTTTTCATCGGAGCAGTTCTGGACACGACACAGTTTCGGGTTTATCCTCCCGAACGGCGAGTCCGGGATATTCAGGCTATGATTCCGATCTTTCGGCCTTTAACCTGGGTTTCGGTACGGATGACCCTGAGGCTGCTGGGCCTCATGGCCTCCTGCATCCTGCTGGTCGATCATGCCAGATGGCATATGCGGGCTCTGCAGTGGGACCTGAAGTTCCAGTGGGCGCAGCACCAGGGCAACCTGTCCGATCACGTCCAGATCTCGGAGGGGACTGCAAAACAGTTGCAGTGGTGGCTCTCGAACCGGCAATGGGTCATGGGCAGATCCCTCTCCTTTCCCCAGCCAGAGCACACAGTTGTGACGGACGCGTCCCTTCTGGGATGGGGCGGTCACATGGGAGAGGCGGAGATCAGAGGCCTCTGGTCTCCGGCGGAGTCCCGGCTCCATATCAACCTTCTGGAGCTCCGGGCGATCCGACTTGCACTCAAGGCATTCCTTCCCTCTGTCAAAGGGAAGGTAGTGCAGGTGTTCACAGACAACACCACCGCCATGTAGTATTGCAACAAACAGGGCGGGGTGGGGTCGTGGACCCTATGTCAGGAGGCTCTGCGCCTCTGGACATGGCTGGAACATCAGGGCATATTCCTGATGGTTCAACACCTGGCAGGTTCCCTGAACACCAGGGCGGACGAACTCAGCTGCAGGTGCATGATGGATCACGAGTGGCGTCTTCACTCGGAGGTGGCGCAAGGTCTCTTTCAGCAGTGGGGAGAGCCTTGGTTAGATCTGTTCACCACCGAAGAGAACGCGCAATGTCAGCAGTTCTGCGCGTTGGAATTTCCAAGGCGGCATTCACTCGGCGACGCTTTCGTCGCGAGTGGAGTTGCGGTCTGTTGTACGCCTTTCCGCCTATACCACTTCTACCCAGAGTGTTGAAGAAGATTCGGCGCGACCGGGCCCAAGTCATTCTTGTGGCTCCGGACTGGGCTCGAAGGGTTTGGTATCCCGAGCTACTCAGTATGAGCGTCGATCCCCGATCCGTCTGCCTCTTCGGGAGGATCTTCTGTCGCAGCAGCAGGGGACGGTCCTCCACCCGAACCTGTCCAGTCTACACCTGCTTGCGTGGAGATTGAGCGGCGGCAGTTGATTCCTTTCGACTTGCCTCCCGAAGTTTGTGATGTGATTCTGGCAGCCAGGCGTCCCTCCACTAAGGTGGTATACGCCTGCAGGTGGAACAAGTTTGTGGCATGGTGCACAGCAAAGGCTGTGAATCCCCTTTCTGCCCCTCTTTCTGAGGTTCTTCTGTTCCTTCTTTCTCTGGCCCAACAGGGTTCTGCCCTGGGTACCATCAAGGGCTATCTTTGTGCGATATCAGCCTTCCTCAGGCTTCCTGATCAGCCCTCCCTTTTCAAGTCCCCTGTGGTTAACAGGTTTCTTAAAGGCATTGCACACCTCTTTCCTCCTGTTCCGTTTGTAATGCCTCAGTGGGACTTGAACTTGGTTCTTACCTTCTTAATGTGCGCTCCCTTTGAGCCTCTACATAATTGTCCTCTTCGTCTTCTTACTCTGAAGACAGCATTCCTGGTGGCCATCACCTCTGCTCGGCGGGTGAGTGAGCTCCAGGCTCCTTCATGCAAACCTCCCTTTCTGTCTGTTCACCCGGACAAGGTTGTTCTTAGGACGCGTCCGTCCTTCTTGCCAAAGGTGGTTACTGCCTTCCATATTGGGCAGACCATCACTTTGCCCACCTTCTTTCCGCCTCCGCATCCTTCCAGAGAGGAAGAGAGGCTCCACCGTCTGGACCCAAAACGTGCGCATTCTTTTTACATCAACCGCACACACCAGTTCCGGGTGGATGACCAGCTCTTTGTTGGCTACGTGGGCGCCAAAAAAGGTCGGGCGGTACACAAAAGGACCATCTCCCGCTGGGTCACTATGTGTATCAAAGCCTGCTATTCTTTGGCTAAGAAGGAGCCTCCTGTTGGGCTGCGTGCCCATTCCACCAGGGCAACGGCGGCTACCACGGCTTTAGGCCGCGGGGTTCCGTTACAGGATATATGTCAGGCAACCACGTGGGCCTCGCTGCACACGTTTACCAAACATTACTGCCTTGACAGCCAAGTCTGGAGAGACGGCTTCTTTGGCCGTTCTGTTCTCCGGGACTTCCTCGTCTGATCTTTGTTCGCAGACTCACCACCGGGGTTGGTATTGCTGGGGTATCTATTCTAAGGTAAGGAATCTGTCACTAACGTGTCTCTTTCAGATGCACAAGTTACTAACTTGTGTAACGATATATCTGTAAGAGACAGTAGTTAGTGACAGATTCCTTACCGCCCCACCCATCCTCCCCGTTCTGCGAACTGATTTCTAGGGTTAAGGACATCCCTTTCAGGGCCCTAGTATTTTTCAGACACCTATGTCAGCTTCTTGCATGGCTCTGCGTTCCTGGCGCGGAAAGTCGTGTACAGAACTGACGTCAGCGCGCAGGGGCGGCGTCTAAGTACTGCCCGCGACGTCATCCCGGCGGTCCCGACGCCAACGACGGACGCGGAGCCGCACGACGACGCCTACCGACGCCGCCTACCGACGCGCAAGGGTACTGCTACGCAAAAACTTTCCGGATCCAGCCTGACGCCTGGGGATATTCTAAGGTAAGGAATCTGTCACTAACTACTGTCTCTTACAGATATATCGTTACACAAGTTAGTAACTTGTGCAATAGTCCCCAAAGCCCCTGCGGTGTGGGGGGGGCCTTGATCTCCTCTGGGGGTCCCTTTCCACCATTGATGTGTATACACGTCATATGGGCGCATGATTGACACTCTTTCAGAGTGTATATATAAATAACGCAGTTAAATGATTAATTTTGCATTAGTATGACTTTAAATGAGAAATACATTATTTAAAATTAAACCAAATAATCTTAGCAAATTGGGGGGCAGCGACCCAGCCCCAAAAGCTCTGGTGGTTACTGGGTATGAGAAACTGAGTAAGACAGTCCAGGAGCAGAGTGCGGGAATTTACAAAACAATGGAGCATGCTTATTATCTACTTGTCCAAGGACTTCAGGGAGGTCTTCACAGATAAGGGTGCTGAGTATCCTAGAGAACCCTGAGCTACAGAGCAGGCATGAACACCCTGACATGGACTCTTATCCCCTCAGGATAGGCAGCATTTGGGAGGGGGAAGAGGCAACAACTGCTTGGCGGGAAACTCACAGAATCAAACACCTGGAATTAGTTGAATTCACAACTGACCGAGGCGGGCAAGATGGGGCAGAGGGTTGCTCAGAAAACAGGTATTTATGCCCATCTATATAGTGTAAAATTCTACTAAACATGTATTGAGCCCTAAAATTAAAGAATGTTTAGGGAAAAGCCTTAGAATACTGACCTAGATGTCTCTAAATTTGTGATGTATGTACTGGCAACTCACAAAAAGTGAAAGACTGGTCTCACACACCACCTGGTGTCATGCTTCATCATTGACCAGTCCTCGCCCCCTAAAAACTTGGTTTGATAAGGGGCGGGCATACACCTGACGACAGGGATGCACTTCTAAAACTAAGTGGGGGCCCTTGAAGAGAAATTGTGAAATTAAAATACCATTGCAGATGACAAATTATGTTTTAATTTAGATGGCAGTACATACATCACAAATTTAGAGACATCTAGGTCAGTACACTAGGAGCGGCTTAATGTGTTTAATGATTTATGTTGGAGGCTGCCTTCTCCTAGTACCCCGTGCCTCTTGTTCCCTCCCCGGAGTCTCCCTCTGGGATACATGTGGTTAGAAAAGCCTTAGAATAACATTAATTCTTATTTTAATTATATTTAATTTTGAATAAATCAGTAACATTCACAGCAAGAGTTAGTGTTCATTAGTGACTAAAATCTAGTTCAATATGTGTGTTAAATAACATGAGATTAGGGTTGGCAACAGGGTTCAAATAAATGACATAATTATTGTAAGTGTATTTAGCATAATGTAGGGTTTATTTACCTCAAGATAAGTCATGCGATTTGGTTTAAATGATTTAAAATGAATTATGCATTGGTTTAAACCTAACATTAGTATTACAGTAGTGTTTTTAATGTAACTAGATTAAAAATGGATTGGGACTCGAGTTAGAATTAATTTATAATAATATATTTTATTTAGGATTAGATTAAAATTAGATTAGGACTGTCATTTTAATTAATTCAACACCCCAGTAGTTTAAATTACTCACCATTCTTCTCTGGATTGACTATCTGTGTAGCACACACTACTTAAATAATGTTTGTAAAATTATGCCCATTCAATGGTATCCCTGTTATAAACTTTGGAGGATAAAAAGCTGTCCCTGTTAGGGTCAGAACACTTTACATTCAACATCCAACTCAACCAGATCTCCAGTCCCTATTAGGGAAAGGTGAAATTGATGAACCATATTGGTGAGAGGTTGGTGGCTACCAAGGGTAAAACTGCAGGGGTGAAACTGTGCTAGGAGGACTCCCAGCTGTTGTTTGACAGAGGCAGCACGAGGGTGTATAATTTATACACTCTCATGGGTGCTTGATGAGGAACAATCAATCAAGGATTTGTAGAGCGCGGCCTCAAGGCGCTGGGGTGTCTTGCTGCTGCGCAGTGATCTGTTTATTCGAACAGCCAGGTCTTGAATCCTTCCCTGAACTGCTGGAGCGATGTACAGACAACTCTTGCCAAATCTGCAGAGCAATGTAGCTGCCCGCAAATGGGAAGTTTGGAGTCCTTTAGCTGTTCCTCAATAATAAACTCCAGAATGTATGTATGAGCTGTTTGTTCAGGACCAACCTAGCCGAATACCAGTGGAGCGCTTGACTCACTGGTTTGTAAGTGTGAACCACTGACTAGGTCACATTCTTGGCATCGCATCTGTTTCACAGTTATCCTCAAGAAGCAACTTCAATGCACCTAAATCAATAAACAATCGGCTCAGTTTAACCTTCTTTTCCCTTAATGTATTTTTTAACCATTTCCTCTACCTGTCTAACTATGATTAAGTTTATTTAATCTTTTGTCATCAGTTGACCGAAGGAACCACCATAGTTTTTGAAAGTCCTCTTTCCTTTTCTGCACCTGTAAGATTTTTTTTTCAATGTCTAGTTTTTCCCTGTCCAAATAGGTTGCTCTTCTTGATTTTTACCGGTATGCATTCCATTTCTAATATGTCTCTCTATGTAGACATCCTAAAAAATAAGTTTTGTGTTCAGGGCTTTCTCCAATAACGTCTTAAGTCTGTAGAAATCTTTTTGGATATCAAAGCAATCTTTATTTGACGACAATTACCCAATCCAAGAAAAACAAAACACATTTAAAATTCATAATTAATGCAAATAGTGCAACTTATACATTGAAAAACATCATCTTTATAACCCTTTCATTCATGTTCTCCAATATTCTTTTTTCCTAAAAGTCTTTAAAAATTTAACGAATGTGGTACATGCGTAAAACATATCTACACCTAATAACCAATTTATATAGCTCATACTGTGCCAGTACTTGTTTAAATACATCTAGTGTGAGTAGAAAAATACAGAGGGCAAAGCAAGAACATGCACCTTTTGCACATAATGTTCTCCTATTACGTGCAATAGTATTTTCGATTCTATTATTACGCCCATATCTAGTTCCGAGGCTGCATCAGTCCAGCCTTGAGTAGCTCCATTTCTCATCTGACCTCCAGCACACATAAGAAATAATCACATTCCAATGTTGTTTAATATTGTTCCATTGATTCCATGGAATCTTTTAAGTGAAGGATTTCGAAGTCCGGTTCCCAAGTAATTTTGTGTCCCTTGTGTATTACTGATTTCTTAAATACTTACTTATCAATGTTACTATTCAAACTTTAATTTTCATCTAAGCATTTTATTTATCGATAGGAAAGCTGGAGAGAGCGTATATTGACTTCAGATAAGCACCACTGAGCTGATTAGAATGGGATTAGGGACTGGGTTTCTGGCCTGAATCAGACTGCTGTACTCAGTGTCACCTAAAGGATTTTTGGGGAATGAGCAAGTCATATTTTGGGGTCCCCTGTTTGGAACAACTTTGAATATTATTACCTATTTGCTGCTAATTCAAGCCCACATGATACCTGCTACTGAACTTTCAGAAACTGGGTCACACAAAAATAATTGAAATATATCTTTCTGAGAGCCCCAACAATCCTTAAGATGACACTGGGCAAAAGGATAGAGGTAGTAGGAGAAGAAGCTGAGAGAACTCTGTTTCAACAGGGAACTGACGAACATAGAATGGGCGACATCATTGGAAAACACGAAGAGAGTGTCAAAAAACTCAAGGTTTTAAAAACTCTAATTCAATTATCTATACCAATTACCTATCCCCTAAAGGCATATGAATGATATTCCTAGGCACAGATAGCACTTGTAGCCTTCAGAGCAGACTTTTTTCCATATGGTCTGGGAGTACCCCAAAATTGAAGACTATTGGGCTAAATAGTATCTACATTGTCAAACCTCAATGAACGACTCTTCATATGTAGACCTAAACCATGCCTACTGGGTCACCTACCTAGATTAAAAAAAATAAGCCTCCAAAAGGAAGTTCACTGACCTAGTATACCTTCTTTCCAAGAGACAAATTAATGTGGCCTGGAAGTCACCTGAGACACCTCCCATAGAGGAATGGTTAAAAGATTTACTGAGATGGGCCAGAGAAGAAAACAAAACCTTCATCAAGATACAACGAAGATAAAGCGAATATGTGACTTTTAACACATGGCACACAATCCTATCAGCTTTAGAGGGTCAGAGGGCAAAACAGACAATAGGTCACCATGAACACTCTGACCAATTGATAGGTACAAACTCACTGCTGAATAAATGAGGTAAGTACACACCAGGTGCACACTATTCTCTCTATTCTGAGTATTCTCTCCTCAGACCCTACTGCGGCTCACTATGATATAAGTCATAAGAACACAATTGGTGAATGGGAAACAAAGTCGCACACATCTGCAACAACAAGCAGTCAGCTCTCAAAATAAAAATATCTGGGAAGCACATCAGGGACGTGAAGACCATATAAGGGGGAGGGCAAGCATCACAATACCCAAAATATGAACAGAATGTAAACCCATCTAATCTTGTTATTATAAATAATCAACCAAGACAGACCTGCCTGACCAAACTTGTTTTGGTTTAGTTCACATGTATTTAGTATGCTCTTAAAACAGTAACACCTACACAAAGAGATTTATTATGATATATGCTGATGTGTACATCTTTCTCCTTTACAAATGCACAAAACCAATACAGAGCATTTATAAAAAATAAAAAAACACTCAGACTTTTTTTAAAATCCTAATTACTACCACCATCACAGTATATCTTACATACACCAAGCCCTGTATTAAATATTTATGAATCACTTGTGTCAACATTAATTAACTAATTAAGAGCGATGCATAAGATTGGGACTGTCAGTCTTCAAACGACTTGGTGAGTCTTTGTAAAACTTAGTCCAAGGCTAATAAACAAAACTGCATGAGACAAGGAATCCAGGTTAAAACATTATGGGTTTATTCTAAAATGTCTTCATTACAGAAAGCAAAAAGTAATTAGTTAGTCATCTAGGAATTGGAGTTAAACAAAATAATCAAAGTATAAATCTGCACGTTTAAATTGGGTATTATTTCTAATAATTAAAACTCGCCTGCACTTGTATTGTATTGTAGCAGACGAAGAGGCAGTCTGAGTTGCCTATGTGATGGCTCGAATAAAAGCTATTGCTGAATAATTATAGGATCCCATCATCTCCAAGACAGTACCAGTGAGATGCCTAGTAACATCTTTTCCTGCTGAAAACACTCTGTAAATTTTAGTATTGGGTGTCAATGGTGGACCACTGGATCCTGATCAAGTATGATATCTTGTCCATATAAATGAGTGAGGCGGCAGGATTTCCCGTCCGCAAATCTGTAAATAAAAGTAGCTCACCCAGCTAAAACTGAGGACAAGTCCGTACAATAATAGATTTAATGTGAGTGCTACTGATATCCTACTACATCCTTGATTAAGTCCAATTCCTGTCAAAAGTTGTTTTGCTAACAGCCTCTTCCTCTGAACTGCTTTTGAGTTCCCGTCTCTTGATGATGATGATCAAGATTGACCTCAACAGTATTCTATTTCCACTGCAACCGACTGTCACCACACTGTGTTTATTTTCTAAGTCAAATGCAGCTCAGTAGCACACAAAAACTCAAATAGTTTGCCTCTGGGTTCTCTGAAACCTGGAAATGGTGTTTATGGGTATTGTCCTCTTCTCAAGCCAATATGAATGTTTCATAGTCACCGACTCCCCAGTAATTCCCGTTGTATCAATGTAGTTGATTCTTGACGGAAGCAATTTATTTTTCTATCTCATGTTAATACTAATTGATTTGAAATTCTAACTATGCCTGTCAGTGGTTTGAATGCACCTAAGTTGATTTCCCATCAGGTCCATAGGCAACTAAAATGGCAGATCATTAGTCCAAGGTGGCATTTTTAAACTGATCTGTCTATTAGTAGTTAGACTGTGGTGGACTATACCAATACAGTATATGGAAAAAAACATATACAAACTAACTATCTCATTGAGTTGCAGTATCTTTACGCAACAGATGCTTAAATTGCATTGCCATTCATGTCAAACTATGCTTGACATAGACCACTTGTCAAAAGTTTTGAATATACAGCCCATTTGTAGCCACTTCTAGTGGTATGTGTTTTTCTTGTCGTATCACAGTTCCTCAACTGTATTGGTACTTTCACTTTTACATGTTTCCATCTAGATCCTTTTGGCCATTCTTGAGTATTATGCTTTTGGCAAGTTATTAGAAGAGATGTGTTACATTTCAGGACATTGCTTCTATTGGAAAATCTGTGTAAAGTTCATGACATTAGTGAGTTTTGCAAGCTCCTTATTTTTTAACATATTCTGGAAATATTGTCAGTAAAAATTCCTTTTTATTGATTCTTTTTTTATCAACAATTTAAGTGAAACAGCCATAGAAAGGTTTTCACTTATTTTACTAAAGATAACCCTGTGTATTTCCTTTTGCATAAAGGTTTTCCAGCAAAATGGGAAGGTTTGACTAAGTTGTCTTGGTTTAATATGATTTTTCAGGTGAAAAAAAACATTGTAAAATTAATCTTGAGGGATTAATCTCGAATTCCTATTGTTTTATTGTTTTTTAAGTATCTGAGGCCCTTTTTCAGAAAATGTGAAGTAAACCTTGAATGTCCCTTTTTTCTTTTTATTCCTGGTACCTGGAACTCATGTCTTCTCAATATTAGAACTCAGCTGCTCTCTCCCTGCCTTCAGGTAAAATCCAAAGACTCATCTTTTGTACTTCTTCCTGAACTATGGTCACCGCCTCCTCAAAATCCTTTCATCTAGAGGTTTATGATGCACACTTCTTATTGGGGTGCTTCTGCTCCATGGGCGTTGTGTGGGTGTTCCCAACCAACTCTCATGTTTTTTGACCCATTCCCAGATTTACCAAACCTGGGAATGTGCCAAAAAGATGCGCCTACCCAGGTGAGGCATAACAAGGAGAAATATGTTTATTTGTATTCGTTTTCACCTCTTTCTATGTGTGCTGCAGAATGCAGCACACATAGAAAGAGGAATAAGCCTCTCAGGATTGTTTTTGTGCAGGAAGGTGCCCCTTCCTGCACAAAAACAATCTTGTCTACAGCACAGGCACCCTTGCATCATGGTGCAAGGGTGCACGCGTTGCCGCGAGGCTACAAAAATGGTGCCAGCGCAAGGGGAAAGGACAGGAATGTGCCATATTGGATAAATACGGCACATTCCTGCCCTTTCTCTGACACACAGGACAGCGCAGCCAGGTATCTTGCTGCATTGCCCTGCACCACAAAGGTCAGAAATATGGCCCATAGTGATGTTGCTTTTATTCTGTTACTACTACATTGTAGTGTGAAGGCCTGAGTCTTTGTAAAGCACCAAATTACCTCCAGCTGCAGCAAAACTCCTCATGATGATGATGATTAAGCAGGATTTGCAGAGCGCACAGCTACTCCAAAGAGTGTCCCGGTGCTGAATCTTCTAGGTGAAGGCAATTAGCTTTGAGAAAAGAGCAAGGTTTTCAACTTCTTTTTGAAGCATTGTTCAGATTCAACTAGATGGAGGTCTAGGGGAAGTTTTTTCCAGGCTGAGGGGCTCTAATAAGAAAAGGAACGGCTACCTGCTCTGGAGAGGAGAATCCTTTTTGGCAAGCCCCCAACTTGAGAAATTCAGCTTCCTGGTCGTGTTATAAGCAAGTAGTCTTGACGCGAGATATATGGGGCCAGTTAGGGGCAAAGCTCCAGGGGTGAGTACAAGTGTTTTGATCAAGATGCGTTTCCTCACGGGCTGCCAGTGAAAATAATGGAGGTGAGAGGAAATCTGAGCTCTAAGCGGAAGCTTGAGAAGCAGCTGCATTTTGTGCCACCTGTAGCCTGTTGACTAAATACTGATGGAGTCCAAGATATAGTGTATTTGCATAGTCCAGCCTGGACGTGATGAGGGATTGAATGACTTTTTTCCTAGCTGGAAGGGATAGGAAGTGAAGAAACATTTTCCCAACTGGGAGCAGGCCAAAGCAGGTCCCTACCACAGAATTAACTTGGTGTTGAAAGGACAACTGGTTATCAAATTTAACCCCTAGTTTGTTTTACCACTTCTGATTCCGGGCCTAAAGGGGAGGCACCAAATGACCAGAAGGCCCACCAATCCACAGGAGAATTATGGCCGAAGCAGGGAACTTTGGTCTTGTCCCCATTGCACTTCAATTGGTTAAGACGCATCCAATAGAAGACAGCGGCTTTATTGAATGCAGTGTAATATCTTCTCCTTTTTTAAAAGAGAAGAGGAGGTGCATGTCGTCCGCATAAGAAATTATTTTGGCACCAAAGGATTTCGCCAGGAATGCCAGCGGAATAAGGTAGATGTTACACAGCATGGGCTGAGGGCAAAGCCCTGAGGGACCCCGTTAGGTCTTTGGTGCAGGAAAAAAAAGGGGGAGTCCAACCCTCCTGTCCTCTATTCTCTAGGAAAGACTTCATCCATTTCAGTGCGAAGATCGTCAATTCCGATAGTCGGAAGGCAGTAAAGGAGCCTAGATTGGGGTACCGTGTCAAAGGCTGCTGACAGATAGACCCCCTTCGTCTAGAGTGTCTCTAATATACTCTGAAACCTCGAGCAAGGCAGCTTCAGTGCTAAAGTTGGGCCTAAAACCCAATTAGCAAGGGTGCAGGAGGTCGTTAGACTCCAAGTACCGTGAGAGCTGCTGGTTGACAAATTTCTCCAGCAGCTTAGACTGCGCGGGTACCAAGCAGATAGGCCTACAGTTAGTCAGCAAGTTAGAATCTGCTGATGTTTTTTTTAATAAAGTCAAGATTTTTGCCTGCGTCCAGCTAACGGGACCATGGTTGTAAGAGAATAATTAAGCAGTTTATTGTTCGTAGGGTTGATCGCTTCAACCCCCAAAGCGAAATGGTCGGGGAGGTGGGACAGGAATCAGACGGCGATCCTGACTTAAGGCCACGAATCGCTGATATGGTGTCCTCCAGAGCTATGGGGTCGAAAAGTAGTAATAAGCCTACTGCTGCTTTAGTTGCTCCAACAGAGACGGTAGGGCTCAAGTCTTGCAGCAGAATTAAGTTCAGGCTAGATTGAATGTTCTAAATTTTGTTATAAAGAAAGAGGCCAGTTGTTTTCACCATTCGGCTGAAGGCTCCCGGCTTTAAACTTGTGTTTTCTGTTTTTTCCTTGCCCCTTCTCTATTGTTGCAAAATGCTTGAGTTATATGTGAAGCACTCAAGTGTGGTAGACTATATAAAATAGTTCACGAAATCAATTACAGGTGAGATTTCCCGTGCCCTTCTACCTTTTCCTAATTCTTGTACTTACACCTATTTGTTTTAAAACTTTGTCCTTCTCCTAACTCTGGCTCTATATTAGTACTTTCCTATGCCATTCTCTCCATATTTCTTAAATGTTTTTGTATTTCTGATTTCTTATGCAGAGGTTATGTCCCCCCAAAAAAAGACAGTGGGCCTTATTTACAACAAAGTGACTCAGCGCAGAGCCGCAAGCCATTTTGCTGCACATCTACAACGATATGAAGGATCCCTGTGCTCCCCCCTGCGCTGACGCAGGCACCCTTGCACCATGGTGCAAGGGTGCCTGCGTTGCAGGGAGATTGTTTTTGTGCAGGAAGGGACAGCTTTCTGCACAAAAACAATCATGAGAGGTGATTTCCTCTTTCTATGCGTCTTGCAGAAAGTAGCACGCATAGAAAGAGGAAAAATCAAGGAGAAAAGAAAACATTTCTCCTCGTTGCACCTCCCTACGCATCCCCTGGGAAGGCGTACCATTCTGACGCATTTCCAGGTTTACGATTTCTCGTAAATCTGGAAATACGGCAGAAACCATGGGTGTTGCGTGGGATCACCCACAGCAACACCCATAACACACCGCTTTCACGCAAAGTGCTGCGTGTAAAGGGGTCGTATTTACAAGGACACGAAAAGCCACGCAGGGTGGCTTTACGTATTCTTGTAAATATGGGGCAGCAGGATGCGCCGCTGGTGCATCACAAAAAGTGACGCACCGATGGCGGAAGGGGCTTGTAAATAAGCCCCAGTGAGTCTTTATTTTATTATTCTGTATTGGTCAGTTGCCTATTTATTTCCCAGTGTAAAAAATTTCACACCATTTTACATTATTGATGCAGAGTGCCTGAGACTATGGTCTGTTCCTATTTGTTCGACAAAATCCTGACCTTCTTTCAGTAATTTTTAATTTCATCCTTTTTTTAAGTAGTAGGGCACCTTGCAACCATCTAATTTTGGGGTTTTGACATGCCCACAATAAAATATAAAAGATATGTTTGCAAAGAAAGTTATTAAATCTCATTCCACATGTATAAGTGCTATACATAAGCGATAGGAACACAGTAGAAAATGCAAAATTGAAGTGAACAAACTTAATAGATTCAGCCATATGTCATTATGAACTCTTGTTGTCTACTCCCAAAGCCTTTTTCTGACACCCTCTGCAGCCTTTTGGTGACTGAAATGATTGCATTAGCCAGGTTTCTCTGTACCATGAACGACATATTAATTAGTGATCATTCCATAATTAGACATTTTATACAACACTTCAGTATTGTTTTGACCTTGAACAAATATAGACAGCACAAGACTGCTCAGACCTGTTGATTCAGACATTCTGCTCCAACATCTCTATGAACATTTTTAAAATTGAATTGATGTTGAGAATGATGGAGAGTATCGTTAGTTTTGCTTCTTGTACATATTGGTTTTTGTTAAAATCTGTGATTGACTTCTTGAAGAGATCTTTTGAAAGCAGGCTTCCGTGTGCCATGCAGTAATTCTCTCCTAATGTACCCTACATACTCTTTTTCTGTGTCTGCAATTTGGTCATAGTAGCTTTTTAGGTGTATGTTCACTGATAATTTGTTGTTAACTGTAGTAGCATGCTTATACCTAATGTCTGAGAGAATCCTCTTGACCACTTCACTGCAGGGTCTTTCATCTCCCCTAGGGTCACTATGTGTTTTAACAATGAACCCTTGTTCCCTGTCCATGGAGGTCATACTCTTTGTACAGTACATATTGCTTCAGGCGCTCCGGTAGTGGGAGGAATGTCATAAAGATGGGGCATCGTAGCCGCAACCGCCCCATGCATTTTCGGATCTTCAAACGGCAAAGATGTTTCAAGGAACGAGTATTCACTGCAAATAAAAAATAAACTGTTAGCTATTTCCTACAGCTCAATATAACAGCATTAACTACCGATATATCACATTTTGTTGATAGAATTAGACTTCTTTGATTGGGTGTTTATTGGAAACATGTTTGGATAGCCACATGCACAGGTTGGAGTGCCCAAGTCCTGTAAATGAAATGCTACTAGTGGGACTGCAGCACTGCTTTTGCCACCCCCTCAAGTAGCCATTAAAGACGTCTTAGGCCTACCTTTGCAGAGCCTGTGTGAGCAGTTTACACTGCTATGTTAACTTGGTATTTAAAACCCCTTGCCAAGCCTTAAACACCCCTTTAATTACATATACGTCACCCCTGAGGTAGGCCCTAGGTAGCCCATAGGGCAGGGTGCTATGTAACCAAAAGGTAGGATATGTACTTTAAGCTTTGCATGTCCTGGTAGTGAAAAACTCTTAAATTCGTTTTATACTACTGAGATGCCGACCTGTCAGAGGGAACTCATTAGTATTTCACACAGGAGCAGCACAACGATGATGATCCCAATGCCCCTCCAAGAACTTCCCTGCCAGTCTAATATCTCTCAACTTTCAGTTCAGATCCGAGGGGGGAAAGGGGATTGGGAGAGAGAAGAGACAGTCAGCCAAACTTGAATTCCGTCCTGTATATTTCCTCTCGCTTCTTCCTTCTGTGTTCTTTATTTGATTCTTCCCTTCTTTCCAGAAAGGAACCAGTATAGAAAAATATTCACACTCCTCTCAATTATCTCCTCCTATTCAACTCCAACAATTATTCTATATTTATCTAATTAATCTATTCTTCATTTACCCAATTTAGTTATGACTGATGCTTCTCTTCTCTTACTGGTCTTTTCTATTCAATGTATTGATAGTGTAAACTGTTCTGTCTTTTCTTTCAGCAAACAAATACCATAGATCTTTTCATTAGCATTTTCTTGTTCAACATCAACACTGAAATTCTTAGTTATTAACTATATTATTTATGTTCCCTCTTAGGGTACTTGCGTGTCTTCATGTGCCAAGAATAGTCTTAAGGAAGAGGACTTCAACCTGGAATTCTACCCCTTCTTCGATTTCTTGATGAGGTGAGTTTCGGATTATTATTATAATTAGCTCCGGAATTGAGGGAAGACTTCTTTTAACTAAATTGTTTTACTCTCTCTTCGTTTCCTCAAAAATACTCTAGTCGACTGACCCTTAACTTGGCTAAATTGTAAGGAACCTTGGGAAATTCATTCTATAAAGCGAGCGGAAAGAATTTCCGACACGCATCAGTTAATTGCCTCATTAACTGCTATCTTTTTCAGAAATCAGCTCATAATCGCGAGTTGACTGGAAAGAGTTATTTAAGTCCCTCCAGCTATTCAATTTTGAATCGCGAGCAGGAAGATTTTCCGACGCACATTTGTTTTCAGCCTGTTCAATACCTATTATCTTAACTGCAGAATTCAGCTCTGACTCGCAAGCTGACAGAAAACACGTCTCACTAAAACTTTTGAGATTGACCTTGAGAGAGAACTTTCTCTAAACTAAATGCTCGCAAAGACTCTGATATATTAAGAAATTGAATTAAACGCGACGAAACGAAAATGTCGAGATTACAGAAGCCACTACCCTGACTAAACTTTCGCAGTGCTGGGAAATAATGTCTACCTGTCTTCAATTCTACAGTGAAGTGCGCAGCTCAGAGGTTTAGCGTGCTGGACATTCCAAGCCTGTCTCTAAGGTGGCAACCCTAGTATGTAAAGGTGTTTGTGATTTTCTGGCAGCCATCTTAGGTTTTTTAACTTGCCTTTTAAAATCCCTACCACTTTTTTGATGCCTACCTAAGGGCGAGTATACTAGTTTGTTTCTGATTGTAGTCAAAGACTGTGGGGTTCTGACACTACCATTCTCATATGTTAACATTGGGGATTCCTTATTACATTTAATAAGATGTAATTCCTAATTAAGAGAAGGTAGATCTGTCTTGTTTAGTACCTATGGAATGGTAATGATACATCTTCTTTAATGGTAAAGTCGGATTTGTTGTTACTATTCTGAAAATGCCACTTTTCGAAAGTTGGGCATTTTCCTGCTCTTAGCCATTTGGTGTCTGCTGCCTCTTTCAGATCACTAGCTGGTCTGGGTGACAGCTGGACGTTGTGTATTCCCTCTAGGCAGCCACACAGAAATGGAACCTGGGTATGACTTCATTGATCTTACTGGGGGGATGGGAGGGAGGAGCTGGGCACAGCTTCACACTTAACATGAATAGGCTGTGTCCTGTCCACAACAAAGAGCTGCATTCCCAACTGTAGTGAGTTAGGAGCGAGAACAGGAAGAAAGGACCTCAATGCACTTCAAAGGCCCTTTTTTGAAGTCACAACCTCTCTGAAGGCCACTCTCAAACCTTTGGCCTTCCTCCTCCTCTTTTTCTGACCTCGTTTTTGTTGGCTTTTAGGACTCTGAGCACTTTACCACTTCTAACCAGTGCTCAAGTGCATGTGTTTCTCCCCACAAACATGGTGGTGGGTTTCGGTGAGCCTGTGATGGTGAAGTGGATGATGCTGTGGTTGGACCAGGTTAGCTCAGTTACATGGGAGAATTTGATTCTGTCACTGGCTGTGAAGATGGGATCCAAAGTTTGTCCTACGTTGTGTGTGGGGCAGGTGACCAGCTGTGAGAGGCCGATGTTGCTCATGCTCTCCAGGAGGTTGGCTTAGTTGGTGTAGTTGGGGTCGTCGAGGTGGAAGTTGAGGTCTCCAGGGAAGATGTAGTGCTTGTACTCAACGGTCAGGGGAAGAAGAAATTGAAGATGGTGTTGCAAAAGCCAGGATGGGGCCCGGGGGTCTGTAGGTGAGGGTACCTCTGATGGTTGTTTTCTGTACTGTTCAGGTTTGGAAGTTGAGATGTTCCATGATTGGTGAGATGTATTCGGAGGTGGTACATTGGAGGCTGTCCTTTTGGATGATGGTGATGCCTTCCCCGTGCTTGTTGGAGCGGTCTCTGTGTATCATCTTGTAGCCGTGGAGAGTTGCGGTAGCGATGTCGGGAGTCGATACGGGGCTGAGCCAGGTCTCTGTGATTGATATCACATTGCGAGTGAGGGTGGTTATGGTGTCCTAAATCTCTGTGGTCTGTTTTCAGAGTGATCGGACATTGAGAAGCAAGCACTGGAGCAGTTCCTCTGGGTCGGGGGTTGGCTGTGTGGGAGCAGCAGGTGTTTCGGAGTTGAAGGTGAAGCGGCAGTGGTGGCAGGCGAAAGGTCCTTCCGTAGATCATGGAGAGGCAATGCGCAGTTGTTGTCAAGCCTTACGGGGACCAGGGCTCGCAGCTCGGTGGTGGTGTACTGGTGGATGGTGGGAGATCCAGGGTTCCTGGTGCTGGGCCCTGTCCAGGTATGGACGGGATTGCCTTTGGCATGCCGGTGCTGCAGCCTCCATTAAGTCGGGCTGGGTGCAGGACCGGCAGAAATGGCAGGAAAGGGGCGGAGCGAGGGGGGTGAGAGAGCTAATACAAAATGGAAAAGCTGAATAACCTAGAGGGAATGAAGTACAAGAAATTAAAATACAGATAAAAGAAAATAGTGCATGTGAGATTGACATGAAAACAACAATTGCATTCACTAAATGG
Source organism: Calotriton arnoldi (assembly GCA_963921515.1). Taxonomy (NCBI): domain Eukaryota; kingdom Metazoa; phylum Chordata; class Amphibia; order Caudata; family Salamandridae; genus Calotriton; species Calotriton arnoldi. The sequence continues at coordinate 153,455 of CAWUFW010000037.1, read as the reverse complement.
AATGGGCAGAGCGCCTGCTCACAAGCAAACGATGGTCAAAACCAGGGGCCAGGAACAGTAGCAGGCAGAGTGGGCGGAGCACCTGCTATATAGGGCGAAGGGCTGGATACATGCAGCCCTGCACACGGTGGTGAACAGCAATACGCTAGCAGGAGGCAGGGGCGACCTGAGGTGTCATGGGAGCTGGCACAGGACCTGCTCCCCTTCAAAGGCACAACTGGGTATAAGAACTGGACCTCTGGCACTACCAACTCAGTACACTTCTGGACCTGAATCCACTCTGCCAGCAAGAACAACTACTGTGCTTATCGACTGCCAGTGTGCTGGGCTGCTGATCTGGAAGACTGCTGGCTTGCTTTGTTTCCCTGCTGCTCTCTCTGACTGGGTAAAGACTGCACCTCTATCACTGCAACCCAGAGTGATTCCAAGAGCTAGCTGACTAGCCACCTGATTTGAAGACTCAGGGACATAATAGTCTTCCACCCTGCTCCTGTGACTAGCCATTGGAGTGGACCCAGGTGCTTGCTCCAGCAGAACCGATGCATCCTCTGCTGTGAGAGCAGAATCAAATTATCAACGCTGTTGTGGGAACAGAACCATCACACTTGTAACCAGCGCATCGCCATCGGTACCACCGTATCGCAGCCACTGCAGAGAGATGATCGATGCATCCCCTCAACTGCATGGAGAAACCTGGCGCATCAGCTTAGGAACCATCGAATACTGGAATCGGCACTTTCCCTTTGGAACCAGCACATCGATATTGTTCCGTGGATAAAATTGGCGTATCACCTTGACACCGACACATCGCTCGGCTTCACCCCGCATCTTGCTGTTGCGACCAGGATCAAGGTACTTTTGTTCAGCAGGCCTTTTGTGGTCCCTGTATCCGGCCCGCGCTCCATTGCGTCGGCCCGAACTCTTGACTCGGCCCCGGTCCAGCACGACCAGATAACCACATAGGCGCTTATTGCTTCGAAAAGCTATTTTCACTTTTAATCTTTAAAAATTCATATCTTGAATGCTACTTATTGGATTTTTGTCATTTTGGTCTTGTTTTATTTATTAAATTAAGAGCTATTTGTCTAACGTGGTGTGGAATCTTTTTGTGTGGTGTTTTCATTGTTTTACTGTTTGATGTGTTGCACAAATACTTTACACATTGCCTCTCAAGCTAAGCCTGACTGCTCATTGCCAAGTTGCCAGAGGGCGGGCACAAGTTAATTTAGGGTGACTAGGATTGTGGTTCCTGCTTGGACAGGGTGCATACCTCTGCTACAGAGAAACCCAATTTCTTACCATTCACTCACAGAGCAGTGATTCTCACTTGTTGCGATCTTTTAGATGGGACTCTGACCCACTGAAGCAGATATAGGCAGTAGAAATCTATTACAGAGCACTCATCGTTTGGTGAAGATGGAAGAAAAGTAACAGAGGCAATCAGAGTGGATTTACCAGTACAACCATCACCTCCTCCTTCTTCCTGAAGCAATACACAGACGTTGGTGTGTTATTCTTGGTGGCAAACATCAATTTTTGGTGTCCTGAAATAATTCCATTTCAGAGCAAGAAAATGAAACCTGATCGATAACTCCAGGAATGTGCAACATACACAACACCCTTCTCAGAGAGTCTACATGAATGTTCTTCTCCCCTAGAGTATTATGGCTGTCAAAAATGGCGATTTATCTCTAGACAAAGAACCAACATCCTGGTCATTTCCGCTAGCAACTGGGATATCATACCCACCCATTGAATTAAAGATAATTCAGCTGCAAGATTGTCTGCCTTTACCAGAACCTCCAGCTGAGAGTCCACTAATACCTGATTGCATTTCTATTTGTCGACAATTTGAAGGCATTTACATTTTCATGTAATACCACAGGTTTTGGGTTCTCATACCATATAGTAGCATTAGTAGGTGCTGTCTCTTCCAGTGGCACCAGACCGAAACTAGGTGAAATTGTGCTTCACTCAAGGGACTTAGGTGCATTCTCACAAACTCACAAAGGTCCATATTTCCTTGTGTCCCTGTGTCTCGTGCCACTGTCATGCAAGAATCTGGCCTGTTCACTGGACAAACTTGTGCACACTGCAACTGCTTGACCCTCACCGGCGGCAGAAAGGCAACGTGATTTAGCCTTGTGAATGCTAAGATAGTTAATTGAAATTAAAACTCTCTATTCTTTTAGCATGTGTTAAGGAATTTTGATCTGGTATAGCACCAACTTAGTTGCAAAGGTAGCAGAGTGCTTTACATTGAACATAAATAGAAACATTATTATTATTTTTTTTATTTCTAAAGTGCATGGCTACCCGATGGGCCTTCCAGGACTAGCAGAATATACCAGTACCCATATCATGACAGAGACTTAGGTGAACAGCAAACTTTTCAACTCCTTCCTGAAGCTTAGTTCATCTTTGGTCTTCTGTAACTTAAAAGGCAGTGAGTTCCATAGTGTGGGAACCAGGTAGTTAAAGACCTACCACCACGTCTTGATTTATTAACCTTGGGAATTGTCAATAGACACAGAGCAGTAGAACGCAATGTCCCGTTAGGAATGTAAGGATGAACCAGATGTTGTTATAGCCAAGGGCCCTTGCTGTGCAGAACTCGATGAGCTATGCATAGGGCATGTATCCTCTTAAGAACAGGGAGCCAGTGCAAAGAGGCAAGTGCTGCTGAAGCAGAGTTATGTTTAGGTAATTTCAGCAAAACATGAGTCACAGCATTTTGTACCACTTGAAGTCTTCTTACAACATACTTTGGACTTCCAAGGTAAAGAGAGTTGCCGTAGTCTAAATGAGACAAGACTAAAGCTTGTGCCACTAGTCTCCGCGAGGACAGAGGCAAAAACTCTAACATTTTTCTAAGTGCATTCAGAATAATAAAGCAGCTGGCAGCTAGCTTCCTCGTTGGTACCTCCAAGGTAAGCTTATTGTCAATTCAAAACCCCAGAACTTTTACTGATGTTTTGGGCATGGGATGACTGCCTAAATGTTCCGGACAGTGCGACGCGGACCAGCGATTACAATCATTGCCAACCACTAGCATCTCAGCTTTATCCCCATTAAGCTTCAGACAACTGGCTGACATCCATTCTGTTACATCATTCAAGCAAGAATTAAGCCGACCAGAGTCTGCATCTGTTTCAGGGGTAAGAGAGATGACAATCTGTGTGTTTTCTGCATATGACATTATCGAGAGACCATGTGAATGTCCAATCTCAGCCAAGGGATAGACATACAGATTGAATAAAGAAGGGCTTAGTGAAGATCCCTGAGGTATTACACACTTTAGGAGGTAGGATTCTGAGTAAAAAGGTTGTTTGTAGACCTGGAAGCTCCTGTCATTTAAAAATCAGGTAAACCATTGCAAGGCTAGGCTAACCATTCCTGCCCGCTCCAGCCTAGGTAATAAAATATCATGTGATATTGTATCAAATGCTGCACTGAGATTTAATAATATCACCTCTGCTGACCCACCTTTATCTAGCATTTTTCTCAGTTCTTCCATAACAGCTAGAAGTGCTGTCTCCATGCCTCATCCTGGGCGGAAGCCAGTTTGGGTAAAGTGAACCTTATGGTGCTTTTCCAAAAATGATGATAGCTGTTGGATGACAAAACTTTCAAGCACTTTACTTATACCTGGCAGTAAGGATATTGGCCTATAGCTTTCAGTTGATGCAGCATCCAATGACAGCTTCTTTAATAATGGTCTCACTACAGCATGTTTCCAGGAAGGCTGCACCATACTGCTCTAAAGCGATAAGTTGAATATGTCTGGCAAGACAGGGTAAACTACGTTGTCCCCTTGCGTAAGTGCAAAAAGTGGGGCAGGGTCCAACGGGGAACCTGTTTTAACTGTCTTCATAAGGCCATCCAAATCTTCCTTTTTAACAGGAGGGAAAGCAGATAAAGTATCACTGGACGAGCTGACGAAGAGGGACAGAGCGGGGATATTACAATGTTCTGCTTTATCTGCCAAAGTTGTATAAATATTATTAACTTTATCAAAGAAGAACGTGGCAAGCTCATTACAACAGGATTCGGATGGAGGCGATGGATGGATATAACAAAGAGCATACCATGTGTCTTATAAAGCTTTAACAGTGGAACTAAAGAAAAGAGAGAGGATCAGAGGGCAGTACATTTGTCAGATTGACAGATCTTGAAAAGTAAGGTTTGTAGGTTTTCCTTGAAAAAGAAGGTCTTAGTTGAATCTGATGTTTTCAGATAGTTGGTTCCATAGTCTGGGAGCAAGACATGAGAAGGTCTGGTTTAATGTCTTTCTCTCCATCCTGCTTTATGTTGTAACTCGTGCTTGCCTTTGTTGCATTTTGTTTCATTTATATTTGATTGTTGTGTTTTTTCCATATGCATGCTTTATTTTTTCTGGCATAGGTGTGCTGTTTCGAATTTTAAAAACACACGTCAAAAAGAGTCCTATTGAACTCTCTGTATTGACAATAGTTGAAGACAGAGTCCTTCAGATTCAACTTCGAGGTGAACATTAGGTGTTTACACAGTTTCTCGGTATCCACACTTGTCTGATGAGGTTAAGAATTGTGTACTAGCCTGTCCAGGTGGGGTTAAAAATTGATTGCTCTGGCATGCAGTATTCCAACCAAAGGAGTATGAAGTTTCATGAACGCTCATGGTGAGGATTTCAAGCCATACTGTAGAACTTTGAACTGCAAATGGACACTGAAAAATTCAGGGACATCTGATGCGATTGCAAAATTAATATGTAGATGTTCTCCTGATCTAGAGAAGTGAAACACTTCTTGCAATATGATCCTGTAAGAAACTGGGCAGCAACCACAATTCTTCTCAGGGTGAAGTCACAAGCAAACTATAAATTAACCTGTGCTCAGCCTTCGGATAGCTTGGCAAAGAGCAGTCAGGTTTAACTCAGAGTCAATATGTAAAGTATTTGTGCAACACTTCAAACAGTAGCACAATGAAAGCACACCCAAAAAAGAGCACACAACAAATATAGAAACATAGAGTAATGTTTAATAAATAAAACATGACCAAAATGACAAACATCCAATCAGTAGAGCCGGAGATATTCAATTGTAAAGATTTTAGTAAAAATAGAGCCAAAAGGCATGAAGTCACGCCCGACCACAACAAAGCCACAAGTTCAGGCTGACCGCAATGGAGTGCGGGCCGGCTACAGGGACCCACGTAGGCCTGCTGAACAAAGTACCTTCAATCCTGGATTGCGGAGCGTTGTGAAGATCCCCATTGAAGATGCGTCGCTTGGCCGAAGTGATGCATCGTTTCTTACATGCGACGAGGCTACGGTGTGAAGTCCTGTGGCAGCACCATAAAAAATCCTGTCGATGAGGGCTTGCGATGCGAAGTACAGAGTCACGGATGCATCGCCCAGTCGGGCAATGTGTCTGTTCCGAGGAGCTGCGAAACTGCGATGTGGAGTTCGGTGTCATTGTCGAGGCTGCGTTCGACGCGGGATGCGAGGATCTGCACTGAGAATGTGTCTCACAGCTGTTGTTCCGATATGGCAACGGGCTGCAATGCCATGCGGGTCTTTGCGGCGGTTCTGGTCCACTTAGCAGAGGCGATGCATCGGTTCTGCTCAGGGTTGCACCGTGCAGCAAAGTAGATGCATTGGTTCTGCTGGGTCCACAGAGGCTGGCAGAGCACCGTAGGCCCACTTCCAAGGGTTCAGGATTGGGATGGCACCAACTTGGCAGGGCAGCCTCATAGATGGCAGAATCCAGGTGCAAGGTTGTTGGAGCCTTCTTTCCCTGAGGCTCATGTCAGGGACAGCCAACTTTCCCTGTGAATCATTCTGTAGTTCTGGGGGTCAAGAGATGCAGGTCCAGTCCTTCTCACGCAGTCAGGATGGCAGCAGGCAGCAGGTCAGCACAGCAACGCAATAGTTCAGCAGAGTGCAATCCAGCAGCGTAGCAGTCCTTCAGCAGCACAGCAGTCCTTATTCCTGGTAGAATATCCAGAGATCCAGAAGTGCACTGAAGAGTTGATGTCTGAGGTCCAGTATTTATACCCAGTTGGTCCTTCGAAATGGGGAAGAACCTTCTAGAGGTTTCCCTTTCAAGTCCCCAGGCATCCTGTGTTTCCTGTCCTGGCTCCAGACTAACTACAGGGGGTATGCAACCCTTTGTGTGGAGGCAGGACACAGCCTATTCAAGTGTATGTGGGGCTGGGCCCAGCTCCTCCCTCCCATCCTGCCAGTGATGGCACATCCAGGCACACCTAAGCTCCCTATTTTGTGTGGTTGTCTAGGAAGAATACACAAAGCTCACCTGTTAGCTACACCCAGTCATGTGATCCAGGTACTGGCTATAGACATGAATGGCTAAGGTAGGAAAATGTCAACTTTCTAAAAGTGCCATTTTCAAAATTGTAATTTAAAACCCGACTTCACCATAAGTTAGGATTTTAAATCCCAGTTCCAGAGACACCATACATGAACTGGCCACCAGTTCCCATTTGGAAATTACACTTATGAAATATAATACGATAACTCCAATGTTATCCTATGGGAGAGGTAGGCCTTACAGTAGTGAAAGCGATTGTTTCAGTACCAGGGCATGTAAAACTTAATAGTACATGTCCTACTTTTTAAATACATTTCATGTTGCCCTCAGGGCCGTCCATGTCCTATGCTAGGGGTGACATATGTATTAAGAAGGAAGGTTTGGGCCTGGCAACAGGTTTACTTTGCCAGGTCGAAATGGCAGTTTTAAACTGAACACAGGCAGGCTGTAATGACAGGCCTGAAACATGCTTAAAATGCTACTTAGGTAGGTGGCACAATCAATGTGGCAGGCCACCTAGTAGCATTTAATTTACAGTCCTTGGGCACACGTAGTGCTACTGTACTGGGGACTTAAAAGTAAATTAAATATGCCAATTTGGGAGAAGCCAATATTACCATGTTTTGAGGAGTGAGCATACGCACATTAGCACTGGGTAGCAGTGGTAAAGAGCACAGTGTACTAAGGCCAGCAAGAACGAGGTCAGCAAAATTAAGGAGGAAGGCAAAAAGTTGGGGGGGAAGTCCCCCAAAGGCTAACAGGGCTAACACATGTAAATTATAATCCAAAAGGTAACTCAATACACACACTTATTCAATTTCTTTAAATTGAGGATGAAGCAGAAAGCACTAGTGGGATTCACAACTAGAAAGAGAATAGAAAACCTCCTTACCCAAATGTCAGTAACAGGAGTGACTGCATCTTTCTTGGGAAGGTCCTCTGACCACAACTGAAAAGCTTGCTGTTTCAAGTGCATTTGAGGATATAGAGTAAAAACTAGACTGGAGACCTCTTGGAGGATCACACACTCTATCGTTTGAGGGTCACATCCAGACATCAGCCATCAGAAGCACACTTGTTATTGATGAGAAAATGGCCAAAACCCCACTAGCAGGTTATTACAAAGTGTCTGCCTTGAGACATCTTACAGAATAGACAGGACATCTAACTGTAACTAGCAGAAGAATCCTGGCCTCTAGTCAGTGAGCCAAAGCCCCCAACAATAGCATCAGCGTTTTGAAGAAGAGTTCTCTGAAGGATTCCTGCCAACTTGACTGGGTCCAGTGTTACGTACTTCCACAAAGGAGGCGTTGATCTTAAACAAAAGGGATTAGAACTATTTCTGTCTTCATCCATCCATTTCACCAGTTCCTTCATATGAGGTTCCTGACTGACAAATGACAGCTCTAGAAGCATGTCCTATTGAGTTTCTCTGGCAATCAAGGGATGAAGCTAAAACTGTTTCCTCACAGCAACACCAGAGACACATGTCACTCTCAGGCCTTCAGAGCATCATAGAAGATGCCAGACATATATGACATCACTTTTTCAATAATCACTAGTAAACAATCACAATGTAAATCCTCATTACAAGCTGACAGCAAGACTTTGAAATCCTTTTTGATGAGTTATCTGGTATAAGCTTCATATATATCAAAACAAACAACAATGGTAGCCAAAGTATGTGCCCTGATCTAAAAACACTCCACAGTTTGTGCTGGTCTATCAGAGGGAGCTGTGTACTCTGAAGCTTGGCTAGGCAAAACCCATAAGGCTGATGGTATTTTTGTATGAGATTCTTAAGGATGTTATAGGTTAGATCAGAATTTTGGCACTGACATGTTCACTGGCGCCTTCCATTCATGAAAATAAACTTGGAAGAAGAGAGAAATCCAGGCTTGCTTCTTGCCCTTTGTTTCCTTGAAAATGTGAGTCTCTGCTAATGGGTAACTCATCATCATCTTCATCATCAAACAGGACTTATAAAGTGTGGCTAATCACCCGTGAGGTTATCCAGGCACTTAGAACCCTGAGAAAATTATGCATCTCTGATGTGTGTTCTTGCCCAGTGTTCAAAGTGGACTTAGCAGTGCCAGATTTTGCTTGCCTCGGATGAGGAAAAGTGAAATTAGTGTGCACAATTTCCTGTTGAGGGTTCTGTCCCTGAGCAAAGATTGAACAAGGGACAAAGTGTATATTCTAGTGCACGGGTTCCATATATTCGCTAAAAATCCTGAAGTACTGAAAAGGAAGTAATTACATTTCCCAATACTTTCTGTGATGTGACAGGCAAACCTTAATGTTTCCAAGCATGGTGGGGCTCACCCTCCTCAAACATTAAAGAACTGATGGCAAAAAGGACATTTCAGCTCAATTTTTATATAGATTGACTTAAGAGCTTTTTATAGTTGGTTGTTTAATATCACATGCTGTATCATCTCTCAAAACACATTCAGCATTTTCTTTATTTAATTTTTCCAACCTGCCCCTTCCAAGGAGATTGTAGTTATAGGTAATGATGAGTATCCACTTGTCAGGGAAGAGGGGAAAAATTCAAAGTCATACACATCTGACAAAGCTGTGATTAGCATATCATATAATGCTTTAGCAGTACAGATGAGGAAATGCTTCAAGTCATGAAATAACAGTAATAAGGAATTAAAATTGGCAACAATGCCATAGTCAGCATAAATTATCTTTCAAGTATCGTCATAAAATATATTTCAGAAAATCAATACTTTTATTAGTACTGAAAATACACACATTTTACCATGACGTGTTACATTTTTATTTTTGGTAAATAAGCTCAATCGTCCACCATCTTGTGATTGCCATGAAAACAATGTAGTTATGTCAACCTGAAATAAGTTTTTCATTTTTAGTCCCCACAATCAGCATGTCCCTTTTCACCAAGTCCTCACATGTATTACCATCAAAGAAGGGCAGGTTCTGCCTTTCATGCCCATTTCTCATAACCATTAAATATTAGGACCGTCTATCAGTTGGCAGGGGTTTTCAAGCTGAACTATGACAAGAACATTCACAATATGACGCGGATGGGTATCAACATGCGTGGGATAGTCGAAACGTTGTCCGGAATCGGCGCAATATGTCAACTGAGCCAGTATTATGCTAGGGATACCTACAATGTGGTCACAAATGCAAACTTATTATCAATAATATGCTACTATTATGCAAGGAAATGTCAGAATGTTGTCAGGAATGCCCACAATATATCACAGATGGACCACACTTATGCCTAGGTTAGCCTTATAGTCATCAGGACATTAATTTGGGGCATGTCCTTCCCATAACTCCAAGAAGAAACCACAGTTTAACTGCAAAAAAGGAAGCATGCAATTTTTGGGATGAACGAGCACAAATTGTTTTTTGCTCTATCTAAAAGGTTGGGTCACCCTTAAATGAGAACGACTGCACAGGGAAAAGGATAAAGTGTTAATACTTCTAATCAAATACATTAGACGGATCAAACTTTCCTGGACTCCTCATCTGTTTGGTTTACGCAGTAATTTCCACAGTAGGGAAACTACTGAAATGCAGCTTTTCAGTACCTCCTTGAAGAACAATACAGTAGGAAGACACAAACAATAAAGTAGGGAACCCTGGGTAGTTCCCAGGTTTTAGGTGGCGATCAGCTTCTTCATATGGAGTACTCTACCGCCAACACTCCAACATTTTAAAACTGTTCACCTCAAATGTCTTTTTTCAAGAAGAAGAATTTTTAAGCATAGGACTAGCATAGTGCTATCCATGCCCAGCTATAGGAATTACAAAGTCTTTTGCCATTTTTGCAGCAAAGTCTTTAGCATAGGCTTAGCCAGTGCCATCCACCCCAAACTGAAAATTAACAAAAGCCTTTTACCACTCCAGGCACAGTATTACAGCTCTGGATTGATCAAATCAGCTCCTTCCTATGGAACACTCTACAACACTATCGACATTCTAAAATTGCTCACCACCACTTGAGCTGAGCAGTTTAGAGTGTTGGTGGTGGTGCTGTAGAGTGCTCCATAAGAAGGAGAGCTATCCACATAAAACCTAGGAATTACCCAGGGTTCCCTACTTCCATTTTTGCATAATATATTTGTCACTCTAAGCTATAGCAAAGATGATAACTAGTTCCTTGTGCTACACAAGAGCCTCTGACTTCCTTGGTAGCCTACGTAGTGCTCTAGTGGTAGCCTCTATTGCTGATGATAATCAGACCCAAGATGTAAGTGATAATCTTTAAGTCTGTGAACGGATTGGACCATCTCTGCATTCAAGACAAAGTCACCATTCACCAAATAGCTCTTTTCTTTTGGAACAAGAATGCTGGTGACATCAAGGGTCCAACAGGGAACATGGTGTACTGAGGCTGATTGTTTATCACAGTAGGCCAAACAGTGGAACTTCCTTTTACTCACCATCCAACTTGAAACCTGGTCAGTCATCTCTAAAAGACACCCTGCCGGTCTATGTCCTTCTAAGGTTTTAGGATTAATGGTCCGCACAGCTGCAAACAGCTTTCTCCCCAGTTATGCATGCATAGCATGCTTATGCCTCTATTTTTATGAAAGCTAAGCTGACATGAGATGGATAGTTCCCAAACCTTGTCATTACACATGACAAAAAACAAATGGCGTCAGATTCTGAATCTCCAGCCCCATCCAGGTCCTCTAAGCTCTGATCCCTCCTTCACTTCCAGGTGGAAACGAAGTCCCATTCTTTCAAACATCTCATTGTACTGGTCTCACATCACTCATAGCTCTCAGACAAGCTCTAAGTGCTCCCCCATTCCCTCCCAACCCCTAATTATCCCTTTACATGTCCTCCCTTTGTTCCTTTGTCTACCACTTTCTGTATAAAGCCTGATGGTGCCCCTCCTATGAATCTCATTTATCATATAACGTTCTGGTACTTTGGAGCTAGGCTTTCCCCTTATAATGCCTACATACCTGCAGGCACATTGACACCTAACCAATAAACTGTATTAGTTCAAACTCTGACGTATGAGTCAAGTGATTTCAACTCGCCACAATCAATACAGCCCTGCCAAGTACCACGCATCAGGCGTTAGACTAATGCATTTTAATGTGGTGCTCCGCATCGCCGCATTAAAATGCATTAATCATGCATTTTTGGTGGCTGGTCTCGCAGCACCATTAACGGTCAGGACACACCATGCAAAGGGATAAATAATGTTTCTTTTTTAGTTTTGCTTCTGTGGTTGGATTTGATGGTGAACCTTTCTCAGAAAGACCAAAAGCCATCAAAAAAGCTTAGGGCCTCATTTACGAGGTTTTGGCACAGGGTAGCAACGCAAGGAATCTTGCTGCGCTGCCCCACAAGAAAAGGGCAACAATGCGCTGTGCTATGAGATACGGGGCATTCCTGCCCTTTTCCCCTGCACTGGTGCACAATGGGCTGCCTTGCGTCAACGCATGCACCCTTGCGCCTTGGTGCAAGGGTACCTGCGTTGTAGGGGTGAATGTTTCTGTGAATAAAGGGACACCTTCCTGCACAAAAACAATCATGAGAGGTGTTTTCCTTTTTCTGTGTGTGTTGCAGAATGCAGCATAACTTGAAAATCAAGGAGAAACAAAGGTATTTTCTCCTCGTTGCGCCTCCCTTACACCTCCCTTGGGGAGGACTAGAAATCTGACGCATCCCAGGTTTACAAAACCTTGTAAATCTGGGAATGCTTCAGATTCCATGGGTGCTGTGTGGCAACACCCACAGCAGCACCCTTGGAACGCCCCCTTTCATGCAGAGTAATGTGTGAAAGGGGGCCATATTTACAAGGCCATGAAAAGTCACATAGGGTGACTTTACATGGTCTTGTAAATATGGGCCGGCACACTGCACTGCCGGTGCGTCACATAAAGTGACGCGCCGGCAGCGCAATGGGCTTGTAAATAAACCCCCTAGTTTGTATTAAGGGATTAGTTCTGTACATTCCTGGAAAAATAACACAATTAGTTTATGAAATGTTTTTTTACTTCACAATCAAAGGTGCCAGATAGCATAAAGCAATAAGACACTGGGGGAAGTGCAAATAGCACAGAGCAGGAGTTAAAGAATAACCTCCAAGGTCAGCAGATAACATAAAAAGTTCTCACAATGAAAAGTGCACGGAATCAAGGGCCAGATGTACAACCCTCCAATTTGCGACTCGCAAATTGCGTCGCATTTGTGACTCGGAATTTGTAACTCGCAATTTGCGACTCGCAAATTGGGATGTATAACAGTGTCTCAGACACTGTTAGCGATTCCTAATGGGGTCGCAAATTGCATGCCTCATGAATATTGATGAGGCTGTTGCAATTTGCGACCCCATTAGGAATGGCTAGCACTCCCAGGGATGGTGGCCTGCTGGTGTCAGCAGACCACCATGTCTGGGACTGCTTTTAAATAAAGCAGTCTTTTTTTTATTTTTTAAATGCAGCCCGTTTTCCTTAAAGGAAAACGGGATGCATTTAAAAAAAGAAATATTAAACTTTTCAGTTTCCTTTTTTTAAGGGCAGGCAGTGGTCCCTGGGACCACTGCCTGCTCTTAAAAATATTTTCTAACATACTCACAAAGGGGAAGGTGTCCCCTGGGGACCCCTTCCTGTTTGCGAGTGGATTACCACCTACTTGAAGTAGGTGGTAAACTACGAGTGTTTTGCGGCTTCAAATGCGGTCGCAAAACAATTGTACATGGCATGGTGACCCGCTATTTGGAAGGGACGCCCCTTCCTACTAGTGGGAGTCGCAAATGCTATTTTGCGGGTCAGTGATTCACAAAATAGCATTTGTACATGCCATGACCCTTTTTTGCAGTGGCAAACGGAGGATCTCCCGTTTGCGGCCGCAAAAAAGGGTCGTACATCTGGCCCTAATTGCCTTGATTGTTTAAGATAAAAGACCCCCATAAACACCAGTGCAATGGTGGCATTGTAATTGTGGGCATTAGTGTACAGTACCCACTTCAATGAGGTTCCTAAACGAAACAGATAAGCAGTGCTCCCTTTTAGAGATGGCATGGATTGCAGGTACAAGTCTGGATTTAATATAGCATAAGAACCCAAAGCTGATGCTATGCTCTGCCTGAGTTTATGCTTTAGGGGAGGGCTATAAGGAGGGTAAATGACCATTTAGATTGTTATTGAATGGCTCCAAGGTCAGTAATGGTATTAGCAGATGGGTGTGCATGGTCTGTCAACAACCCCTATATCATGTCCCTCTAAAATGAGTTGTCTGTCGTGAGGGATGCCACTAAGGGGCCTAAACGAGTAGTGATTGACTGCACTCATCAGAATCTAATTGGCTGTCCCACTCTCAGCATTCCAATGAGGGAGCAGATGATCAGTGCTACCTTTAAGCAATGCATTGTATGCACTTAGAATTAATGACGCGTTAAAGCCCACTGCCAATGACTCTACCAGCAATCATTCTCCTGTTGTCACTTCATTGGCTTCAATGGAGCCTCATAGTATTACAACGTTCAATTAAGGGAAGAAACAATTTGTGTTTCAGATACTTACGCAAAATTGCGTTGATTTCAGGCCAAAGCATCTGTTCTACAAGAACATCTTTTAATTTTGAGCAGAGTTCTACGTGGTCAACATAATCAAGTAACGCTCGCACCACATTTCCAGAAAGATGCCGCAGCCAGTTAAGTGTTATCACTTCGCAGAACTGAGGAAGAAACCAGAGAGTATGTTAACAGGGTACAGTTCATAGTTTAGTTCTCTCTGTACATGATGCCCAGAAGAACAAATCATAAATGAAACAAGCCTCAGAGACGTTTTAATGCATGGGCAAAGTGGGCTCTGGCCCAGAGCCCCAGCCTTTAAGGGGGCCCCCTGACTGAGTCAGCTCCATTCTCCAGAGTTTTGCCCTAATGACCTTGAATATTTCTTAAACAGATTGTTTTAAATACTGTTTTCCTTTAATTTATTTTTTATGTACCTGATGTGTGAGAGTCTAGTACAGCCATTACTAGACTGTACAGCCATTTTGCAGAGAAATGTTGTGTTTGTTTCATGCAATATACATAAAAAAGTTTCTTTTAGATCAAAACAAGGCCTAACATATAAGAAATGGGAGGGCGTCACAGAGATTATTTGCAGTAATATTGGTGAGCTGATGCTGTGTTACAATATTGAAAACACACATAACTATCCCTGAATATTAGATGTAAACACGTTTAGGGCCTTATTTATGAGAAGTGATGCATCGCTGTGTGAAAACAGGGATGCGTCACATCTTAATGTGCTCTCCTTGCGACATGATGGATGCTTCATATTTACTGTATGACGCATCATGTCGCTAGTGAGTTACAGATACGTCAGTATTTCTGACGTATCTGTGGGCGCTAAGTGATGCATTGCTGGGGTCTGTCTGAAAATAGACGCAACTCCAGCAATGTGTCCTTTCACATGGAGCAAGCCCCATGTGAAAGGGCTCTGCATCAGTCTTACGCCTGCTGTGAGGCAGGTGTAAGATATTGACGCAATGAGCATCCCAGAAGTGGCGCACTGAGTTCTCATAGATTTCAATGCGCCACTTCTACGAGGCTTTTTGCGGGGGAACACCCACCCTGCATACATTATACCTGGCGCAGGTATAATGTGGTGCAGGGGTTTACAAAGTGACGCATCTGCCTAGATGCGTCACTTTGTAAATAGGGCGCAACATGGCACATTTTTTACGCTGCCTGTGCGTCACAAAAAGTGATGCACCGGCGGCATAAAAGTGAAGCAAGGCCTCATAAATAAGGCCCTTAGAATTTGGACGAGTGTTCCTTTGCACTGTCAGGGACCTAATGAAATGAAATAGTGTATTTAATAAAGCGCGCAGCTACTCAGACTAGAGTGTCCTGGCGCGTGACAGCGGGAGGAAAACTCTGCGTAAAAGACCCATCAGTTATTAAAAAGCCAGGTTTTTAAGTTCTTCCTGAAAGAGAGTAGGTCTGTGGTTAGTCTCAGAGACTCAGGGAGTCTATTCCACAATTTTGCGCCTAGAAGGCCGAGGATCTGCCTCCAGTGCGGGCACAGCCTATTTTAGGCACGATGGCCAGGTTGGCATTGGAAGATCTTAGGGGTCTAGATGTTGTGTAGCGATTAACTCGCTTTAACACAATTTAGGTAGCCGGCTCCTAAGCCGTGGAAAGCTTTAAAGAACATGGTCATCGCTTTGAAGTCGATTCGTTCTTTTAGGCGGAGCCAGTGTAGAGACTTAAGAATAAGGGTCATACTAGATCTAGTCTCAGGATGGGTCTGGCCGCTGCGTTTTGTACCACTTGTAGGCGCTGGATAAGGGATTTGGGAAGACCAAGGTACAAGCTATTGACATAGTCAAGCTTTGATGTCACCAGAGCCTGCACCACGATCTTTCTGCTCTCAAGCGGTAACAGTGGCAGGAATTTTTTTATTTAGCATCCGGAGTATGCCAAAGCAAGCGCCAGTTAGATTTTGAATTTGAAAGCGCATGGAGAGTGTCTTGTCCATGACAATTCCTAAGTTTTTGACTTTCTCCTTTTCCGCGGGCGGCAGATCTTTTGGCCACCAAGAGCTCCAGTCAGGCGTTTCTGGATTACCAAGGAAAACAACTTCAGTTTTGTCAGGATTGCACTTCAGCTGATTGATCTTAAGCCAGTTAAAAACCTTTGTGAGGCAAGACCTAATCATTGCCCCGTCAAAGTCGGTTCCTTTTTCACATGTAAAAATCAGCGGAGTGTCATCAGCATAGGAAACAATTTTGACGCCCTCTTCCTCTACCAGAAATGCAAGGGGGGATAGATATATATTAAAAAGGGTGGGGGGCGTGGTTTGAGGCGTCAAGATGGCGGTCGCACTCTAAGAGTGCTCCGGACCCCTCCGTCATCCGCCTCGCATCCTCGTGTCAGCGGCAGTCATCCGCTCATTCTACCAGCCTGTGGTGGGTTCCTGTGCGGAGGGGGCCATTCCGGTCCGTTTGGCGGGCGATTCTGAGCCCCGGGTGCCCGGTTCCGGACCTTCTCCTATCGCGGCTCCGAGGCTGCAAGATGGCGGCCGCCACCAAAGCCCAGCAGTAATTGCGGCGCCATCGCCTCGTGAGGCCACCGGTGCTGCACCACTGTCTGCCAGAGACTCTCTGCGGTGGCCGGCTTGGTTCCGGTGTGCCGCCCTGCTAGAATGGCGCTGATCGAGGGCTGAGCCTGCGGCCCCGCGCCTCTGCGCTGGCTGCGACGCCGTCCGTGGACAAGGCTGGGGAGACCCGGATGCCTGCCTGACACCTGTGGGAGACCGGCCCGCGGGGAGCACCGTCCGGGGCCGGAGCGCCCTAGCTGAGGCAGCCCCACTGATCCTTCCGACGGGGACCGCCCTGAGACCTGCGGAGAGGTGTCGGTGAGTGGGGAGGACCGGGGGTTCGGCTACCTTATCGGGTGGCAGAGCGAGGGGCTGACACTGGGGTTCTGGGCCCCCCCCCCCCAGCGCCGGCCTGAGCAGCTCTGGTCTGTGCTGCGGCCCCGGCGCGGCCCTGCTGGCCGCCTCCTGCACTCGGGGGAGCGGGCGTGGGAGGCCTGCCTCGCCATCCCCCACCCGAGGCCTTGGTTGCGGCCCATCGGCGGGAGTGACGCCTGAGTCTTGGAGGGTTCGCCGGCGCTGAGTTCTCCGCCCCTGGCATAAAGACTTTGTGGTGCCTGGCCCGACGTCTCCGGCTGCCTCTGAGGTGGTGGGCTGGGGCCTGCCTCGTGTTGACGCTGGCGGCCTGGACCGACCTGTCGGCCGTGGGGGGAACCATCCCTGCTGAGCGGTGCTAGTGGAGGCGACAGGACAATCCGGTAGGTGGGGGCCGGGGTTCGGCTGTCGGGCCGGGCAGCGGCGTGGGTGTTGGGGTCTGTGCCCTCACCCCCCCCCCCCGGGCAATTCCGGACACCATACCGCCCTTGAGGCTGCGAGGCTGGGCCATTTCTCCCCGGACGCCTGCGACCTGTGCTCTTGCGAGGCCCTCCTGCTGGGCCGGAAGATCTGTGAACCCGCTGGGGCGAGGAGTGGGTGACCGGCTGTCGTTTCGGGCAGCGAGGCGGGTGGAGCTGGCATTGGGCGCCCCCACGGCCACCTACTGATCCGATCCCTCGGGGTGGCCCGTCCTCGGACGTGTGGTGTGGGGTCCGCGGGGCCGGGAGCGTGGCCTGGAGGGTTCACGGGATAGGGCCTGTCGTGTTCTGCGCCCCTGGGGTGGAGCCACCATACTCGGCCATCTCTTCGGGTGGTGTTCCGGGGCCCCCCGCGTGATCCCGGACTGATTACCTGGTTCTCCCGTGCGGCGGCGGGGGCCCGGCTCCCTGGCAGGATCTCCGAGCCTGTGGTGGGTTCCTTCCATACATACAAACTTTGTTACTCCACTGGCGAGTGGGGTTACCGCCGGCCATGGGGAGAGATAGGGCCGCGAAATCCGCGCCAGCTCTTACGCAGACCAAAATGGACCGCTTCACTACCTCGGAACAGGTTCCCCCTGGAGGGGCTGATGGGGGCCTTCCCCCTCCCCAAGAAAGGGACCTTGCCACCATCCTTCAGGCCATCAGTACCTCACAGGCGTCCGTAGAGGGGAAGATTGGAGAGGTCAAGGTGGACGTGTCCCTTCTCCGGCAAGACCTCCGTAATGCTACGGCGCGGCTGACTGAGGCTGAATCCCGCATATCCACCGCGGAAGACGACATTTCCCAGCTGAAAGAACAAGTGGCCCACCTCAACGCTCACACTAAGGAGCTCCACCGGCGGGCCGAGGACGCTGAAAATCGTGCCCGCCGTAATAACCTCCGCCTGGTGGGGTTTCCCGAGGGGGCGGAGAAGGGAATGGCGGCCACCTTCGTTGAAGATTGGTTTACATCCTGGATGCCCAAGGACGCCCTCTCGTCCTGGTTCGTGGTGGAGAGAGCCCACAGGTCCCTGGCGCCCAGGCCTCCTCCAGGGGCTCCGCCGCGCCCCTCATCCTCAAAGTCCTCAACTTTAAAGACCGGGACGCTATCCTGCGGGCGGCACGAGAGAAGGGGCCCCTCCAGTTCCAAAATCACAACATCATGGTATTCCCAGATTACACCAGGGAGGTGCAGGAACTTCGGCGCTCCTACACAAATGTGAAACAAAAGTTGCGGTCCTTGGGCCTACAATATCAGCTCCACTTTCCGGCGCGCCTACGTGTTATCTTCCAAGGCCAAATTCAGTTCTTTGAGTCACCGCAGGCGGCATGGACATGGCTGACGGAGGAACGCCCTCTCCGACAAGGGAATGCCCCTGCCGAGGGGCCTGGGGGCTCCCAGCCCCGGGGGCCTGGGCTGCCGGGACGCAGGCGCCGGCGTCGAACACAATCTCGTAAAGGGCGCCAATCGCAGACACTACCTAGATCTCTGAGCATGGCGGCCAGGGGGTCCCGGGACTCCTCTAGTGGGTCGGGCTCTCCACCACGCGGCAGGCACTGCTCCGCCGAAGACCGGCCTAGACCGACCTCATCGCCGTCCCGGGTGGGCTCACCCAAACCAGACTCGGAACTTTCTCGCACTCCGACCATTTGAAGGCCTGGTGGGCTTAGTGTGCCGTCCACTGACTGCTGGGGCGGGTCACCCCCGCGATGGGGCTCGCTGCCACTGGTAGACTTACAAGTGTAACATTCAGTTCTAATGCCGATACATTGCTGATCCGATCTTCTGGAGGGGTCCTCCACGCACCCAAATACGAACGTTGTAGTTTGGTATTGTTCATATGGGGGTCGACAGATGCTTCCGTTCTCGAAGTGTAGGGTGGGGGGAGGGGGAGGGTTGGGGAAGTTTTTCCTGTTATGTTTCTATTTTGTTTGTTTTTTCGTTTCAGCAACCACGACATGACAAATGTTTCCTATGCACGAAACGCGCATGCCCTTACTGCATGCGACGGCCCCTACATTTGCGGACTCCCACACACGCTCACGCATCCCGGTATGACTATGCACTTCACAGTAGTGACCTCCCGACATGACTGCTAACATGACGCCTAGGGCATCTCTCCACGTGCTGTCGTGGAACGTTAATGGTCTTCTTGATCGACATAAGCGCACGGCGGTCTTGCGGTATGCACAACGCCTCCATATAGACATACTCATGCTTCAGGAAACACACCTCCTTGGGAATCAGTGTCCCTTCCTGGCGCGTTATGGATACGATAGAATATGGCACTCCGGCTTCTCTAGGGGCTCCCGCGGGGTGGCAATTCTCCTGAAGCGCATTCTGCCCCTTGTCCTTTCCCATGTGACTCACGACCCGCAGGGGTCCTTTGTAGCAGTTTGCGGCTCCCTGGCTGGCTCCCCCATTAATCTGATCTCTGTTTATGCCCCCCCATCGATGCTCACACCTACGCTCACCCAGACCGCCGCTCTGATGAACACTATGCCATTGGGTACCATGATTGTGGGAGGCGATTTTAACGCTGTTTCCTCCCCGGCCCTTGATACCACAGGTCCTCCTTCCATCTCCCGCAAAACGCAGGCGAAGCAACTCCAGAACTGGTCCGAATCGCTGGGACTCTGCGATACATGGCGTATATGGCATCCCCACACCCTGCAATTTACGCACACCTCCGCGGCCCACCGAACACAGGCACGCATAGATGCGGTCTTTGTCTCTGCACCTGAGTGCTCAGGGGTTGTAGATGTCCGCATCCTACCGCGGGGTATCTCTGACCATTCTCCAGTGCTTCTTAGTACAGGGACTCCCCCTCCTTCAGCCCGTCAAACGTGGAGAATGAACGCTTGGTTCCTCCAAGACAAAGACTTTAAACAGGTGGTGGGGACGGAACTCGGGCATTACTTCCGCACCAACGACGGATCTGTGACCTCGCCGGGTATCTTGTGGGAGGCCGGAAAGGCGACTATCCGGGGGTCGCGAAGGGACAGCTCAAAAACCAAAGGCAGGTACAACTGCAAGAAATTTCCTCAAGAGAAGCGCAGGCGCTTCGCTTGGAACAACTAATACCCTTGTCTAATGATGCCGCCCAGGCCCGACAACTTGCTCTTCTGCGGGATGAAATTAAACAGCTATCTTTGGACGCTGCCAAGCTCCTATGGAGGTCGTCGGTAGCGCGAATCTATGGCTGGGGGATAAGAATGGCACGATCCTGCACAGGCTAGCCACCTACCCCAGGGCGAGCCGCATTATCTCAGAAGTGTCGGATGAGGCAGGAATGGTGCACTGCGCCCCTATGGCGATGGCCAACACCTTTGCCACCTATTACCGATGTTTATATGCAGCGCGTGTCCCGGCCCTCTCGCTCTCTGATCTCCTTGATCGGGGTAAGGTACGCCTTCCCTACCTGGAGACGGCTGCCCAGAAGGATTTGGAAAGGCCCATTTCTTTGAAAGAAATTGAGGGGGCCATCTCCTCTGCCTCTTCGGGCAAGACTCCGGGCCCCGATGGCCTTCCCCAGGAGTATTACGCGGCGTACCGCGAAATTTTAGTGCCCCGTCTGGCCGCTTTGTTTCAGGAGGCGGTGGAGAGGGGCTCCTTCCCGCCAGAAACTGACATTGCCACCATTGTGGTCCTCCCGAAATCCCAGCCCCTTCGCGTCATTGTGCGGACTATCGTCCTATCTCGCTCCTCAATACGGAGATTAAGCTGTACGCCGCCATTCTGGCTCAGCGTTTGAAGCCGTACTTGGCTTCCCTGGTCCACGTAGATCAATGTGGCTTCATGCCTCAACGCGGGACCCGTCACTGCCTCCGGAGGCTGCACCTGGCTCAAGCCCACAGGCACTTGCTAACCCCGTACTTGGCTCTCTTATCCATCGATTTTGAAAAGGCGTTTGATTCGGTGGATTGGATGTATTTGCAGGATGTGCTGACCGAATTGGGTTTTGGGCCTCGATTTAGAGCGTCGGTTCAGGTCCTTTACGCCCACCCGCGAGCGCGGGTGCTGGTCAACGGTGTACTGTCAGAGGCCTTCCCTATTCACAGAGGCACTAGACAGGGGTGTCCTCTCTCTCCATTGCTATTCGCCCTGGTTATGGAGCCCCTGGCCGCTCTGGTGCGGGCCGAGGACGGTATTCGTGGATGGGAGTGGCCGAATGTAGAGGCGGACAAGATCGCACTTTATGCGGACGATGTTCTGATTTTCCTGGCCGATCCGGCCTCATCGGGGCCACGATGTCTCCAGACCCTAGAACACTTTGGGCAGGCCTCCGGGCTTAGGCTGAACCCTGGGAAGTCCGTCCTGGTTCCTCTGCACCTCTCCAGGGAATGCTATGACTGGCAGTCCACCATACCGCTGCGGAGACAAACCTTTAAGTACTTGGGGCTGTGGATCACTCTCCTTCCCGAACTGGGTTGGGCGCTCAATGTTGCCCCAGTTGTTAAAAAGGCCAAGGAAGATCTCCATAGGTGGACGACTCTTCCCCTCAATCCGTTGGGGAGGGTCGCCCTGTTTAAAATGATGATCCTCCCCAGATTTCTTTACGTCCTCCAGAACACTCCATTCTGCTTCCCCAGGCCTTGGTTCCGGGAATTGGACAGTATAGCCACCAAGTTCCTTTGGAACGGGGGTAGGGCACGCCTGGCTCTGTCTACCTGTCGGGTCCCCTCCTTCGACGGGGGAATGGGGATGACGAACCTATACCTTTACTTCCTGGCTGCGCGTCTCCTGGTGGTTCGCGACTGGTTCAACGGGGGCTGGTCAGATCCGGCCTACAGGCTCGAGCTGAGCGAGCTGGGTCTACCCGCCATTCAATCGATGCTGTACGGGAAGACAATCCCAACCCAACTACCGGAGGTCACACGCTCCGTGTTCCTGGCCTGGCGGGCCTCACTGCGTCATACTGGGTGGACGCGTAGGCTCACTCGGTGTACACCCCTTTGGCAAGGGGCATGGCTCCGGGAAGTTAGTGGGTTGCAGGGGTTTAAATCGTGGGATCTCATCGGAATTACACAGTTGGGGGATGTATGGGCTACGAGCCACTTGCTTTCCTTTCCGGAGCTCCAAGTCCGTTACTCCTTACACTCCTCTCAATTCTACAAGTATTTGCAACTGAGACATGCACTCCGGGTACACATTGCGGACGACACACGGCTCCCCGACCACAGCCCCACAGAGGCGCAGACAATGCTGGGGGATTTAGGTAAAGGGGGCATTTCCCGCATATACCGCACCCTAGTCAACAATACGTCCCCTCCCTGGACAAGTTGAAGGACCAGTGGGTGGAATGGGTGGGCCCCCTCGACGAGGTGGACTGGCGCGATGCACTTATGGCACCCAAGACGGTCACCACTTCTGCTAAACTTAAGCTGATCCAACTTTACTACTTACACGCCGCTTACCTTACTCCCCTGCGCTTGTATCGAGCGGGCCTGCGTCCCGATGCGTCATGTGCGAGATGCACCCATGCCCCGGCTGACTTCTTCCATGTGGTTTGGTCCTGCCCCCGGCTGGAGAGATTTTGGGAGGCAATTGAGGGGGAGCTAACGGAGGTCCTGGGCTGGGAGGTTCCTCATGACCCACGGCACTCCATATTGGGAATCCTGGATGGGCTGGATGGGTCCCGGAACGACAAATTATTTTTTAATACAGCCATGATGGTAGCTAAGCGGGACATAGCGGCGGCATGGATAAATCCTGAACCACCGGACATAGGGAGGTGGCGACGGGGGGTGGACTGGTGTGCGACCCAGGAGAAGGCCCTTTACATGGCAAGAGGGTGCCTGAAGAAATATCGACGGGTGTGGGGGAAATGGCTGGGCTCGGTAGAAGGCTCGGATTGATTTGTTTCGACATTGTTATCTGTGCAGGTTTCATGGGGTGTGGGAGTGTGGGATACGTTTACTATCAACATGTCACTAATTTTGGGTCCATCGTGTACTTGCTGAGTTGTTTCATACGATGTAAAACAATAAAAATTTGTTTATAAAAAAAAAAAAAAAAAAGGGTAGGGCTGAGAATGGAGCCCTGAGGGACACCTACATTCATGGATGGAACCGGGATGAGAAAGGGGAGAGCCAGATGTTCTGAGATCTATTTGCCAAGAAGGATGACATCCATGTTAAGGCGGTCCCCCCCAGGCCGATGTTAGCAAGTCTCTCCAGGAGTCTCTCATGTGGGACCGTATCGAAGGCCGCCGACAGATCGAGCAGTATCAGAACAGCCTTGCCTCCCTGGTCCAGATTACCCTTGAGAAATTCAGTCACTTCCAGCAGAGCGGACTCCGTACTGTAGTTAGCCTTAAAACCGGATTGGGACTCATGAAGGAGCTTCCCATCTTCAGTGTGTTTTTGGAGGGCCTTGTTTACATGCCTCTCTAATAATTTGGAGAGGGCCGGAAGAAGGGAGATTGGTCTGTAGTTGGCAGGGTCCGTCGGTTTGGCATTAGCCTTTATTATCAGTGGAAGAATCTTCGCATTCTATCATAATTTCGGCATGTTGCCTAAGGAGAGGGAAGCATTAAAGAGCTAGTTTACCGTGGGGTTTACGGTGGGAGCTAATAGGTTCAGGATATTCGCTGGACATGGGTCGTTAGGAGAGCCAGACGTAATGCTTTGGAGAAGGGTCAGTGACTCTTCAAGCTGAAACTTCAGGGAAAGCTAATAAAGAGGGAGGATCCAAGAGGTGAAATTTGCTATAAGAACTAAGGTAGAAGGTCAGTTCTTCCTCTGAGATGTTAGTGAAGGCTTGTTGGATCACGGAGATCTTTTTGTGGAAGAATTGAGCTACTTGCTTAGACCATTCTTCCGTGCATGGCCCTTCCTTTGTGCCGGCTTTCGGGGCGATAAAGGATTTAACTATGCTAAAGATTTCCTTACTCTTATTTTGGGCATTTTCTATCTTGGTTTGAAAGAAGTTTTTCTTGGCTGCCTTCACGAGAATGTAATGAGCTTTTAAGGTGTCTTTATACACCTTCCTGTCCTCAGGTAGATAGGATTTACGCCATTTCCATTCCATTTTTCTACAATTACTTTTGCTAGATCTGAGGGAATCGTTAAACCATGGAGCTGGTGGGGCGACCTCTTTGAGGAGCGAGAAACAACCGGTACCACTGCACCAATGTTGGTTCGGAGCCATGAATCTATTGAAAGGGCGTCCGAATTGGGGCAGCCAGACAGCTCTGGTGAGGAACGACCGAGGGCATCTGCTAACATCGCGATGGATATTTTATGGAACGTCCTGTAATTAGGGGACCCTCTGCTCCTGCGTTAGCCCGAGGGGCTGTGGCAGAGTTGGGAATGATGAATTTTAATAGGAGGTAGTCAGGCCAGGTAATGGGAAGAGGTAGGCTTACTGATATGTCAAAGTTGTGAAAGATTTGGTCTAGGGTATGGCCCTTCTCATGGGTGGCCGAAGAAATAGATGGAAACATGTTGCAAGCCTGCAGCGTCTCCAACAAGGAAATTGTTTGAGGGTCTTTTCCATTGTCCATACGTATATTGAAATCTCCCAGAATAAGGCAGTTGTTGTATTTTAAGGCCAGGGAGGTGGTGGCTGCATTAAGCGTAGTAATAAAATTTCCAATTGCACAGAGAGGTCTGTAAATCAGAAAACCAGCTATGCTATGATGGGGGATAAGGTACAGCGGAAGCCTAAGGACTCTGTGCCCTCGATGTTTTCCATCGGGATGGGACAGCAGTCTAGTTTTTTATTGTAAATTATGGCGACACCACCCCCCTTCCCACTCGGTCGGTCCCTCCTAAGGATTTTATAATCCGTAGGGATGGCCGA
The DNA here is from genome assembly GCA_963921515.1 of Calotriton arnoldi. Taxonomy (NCBI): domain Eukaryota; kingdom Metazoa; phylum Chordata; class Amphibia; order Caudata; family Salamandridae; genus Calotriton; species Calotriton arnoldi. Next base: position 128,447 of record CAWUFW010000037.1, on the reverse strand, counting down.
AGTGATAGTAGGGTTGGAGGCTTCAGACAGCCAGATCTCAGTGAGAAATAAAAGATCAGGCTGTTCGTCTAAAAGTAGGTCATAAATGTGTGGTTCATGCTTTTGCAAAGAGCGACAATTTATGTCCTCTGTTTTCTTATTGTTTTTACACTTACTGTTGCGGGGGAGGATCTTGGGTGCGAGTTTCCTGGGCTGGAGGAGAGACCAGTTGCACTTATTGCATCGAAAGTCTACCTCCAAGCTCGGATCAGCCGCTGTACACTGACATGATGGTAGCCGCCTAAGGCTAAGCAGTTTTTTCCTATTGTAATATAGTGGAAGAAACTCACCGGAGGGGAACTGGGCAGCATGGCCGGCGCCGGACGCCTCCGGGACGCTGACGGGCGCAGACAGCCTTGCCACAGGTGCACGTCCGTTTGCGCGCGTCCGTTTGCATTGGGAATATATAGGCTAATGCCTATGATGCAAACTGGATCGCTAATGCAACTGAGGAAGCGGAAACTGCGTGGGCGGAAGTGAGGAGCCCGATAGTAGCCCCAGCCCTCCGCACAATGGGCGTATCAGCCGCGGCAGACCACAACTGGAGGAAAAGCAAGATGCGAATCGGAGCAGCTAAGGAGATGTAGGCAAGCAGAATAAAGTAAAGTGCAAGCGCGCGTAGGTAGGAGATATTGTTAAAAAGCACAGAGTAATTCAGCCACACATATACAATTTAAAAGGTATTAAAAACCTAGTAGCAGGGCAGGAAACACTAAATCCTACCTCTGTCAGCTGCGCGCGTCTGTTTTCATCGGGAATATATAGGCTAATGCCTATGATGCAAACTGGATCGCTAACGCAGCTGAGGAAGCGGAAACTGCGTGGGAAACAGGGGCTCAAATTTGATCATAAATTCAAAGCTGTTCTGAACAGGGGCCACCAAAATATGTTTGGCCCAGGGCCCCCAAAATCCTTAAGATGTCCCTGACAAGCCTTACATATAGTTTAGTACCAGCTGTTTAGGGCTGGCTTAATAGAGCAGCAATCTGATTGACCTATTGTTACCAATTCTTTGCAATGTACAGAGTGGGCTTTGACTCCACCCAGAGCACTATTACTCGCTCATCTCATGCTATTGGGTGTTTACTGTATTCTCAGATCTCCTATTGAGTGCTGGCATTCAAAAGGAACATTTTGTATATCTCAAAAGTATACTGAATCATCACACATTAATTTCCTTATCTCATAGGTGCATTGTTTAAAGAAAGTAATCATTTTTGTTTTGTTTTTCCACTGTAGAAAGCTTCCCATTAATGTTTTAGCCAGGACTCAAAATATAAGCCAGGTCCCTTGACTTTGCCAATGCTTGATTTGTCTGCCTGTGCTGCTGTCATCCCTTTTAAGAAACCAGCGATAGATACCAGGTTGCAGATTAAGTATGAAAGTCACTTTACAATAAGAAGCATAAATATAAAGACAAATCACCGACTAAAAAGTATCTATTATATGGAAAACAATGTATGTTTGGGGAATGGTGGCTACATTTATATATCTATTTACTTAGTGGCAGATTTACTAATAATTTGTGTCTTGGATGCACTACCTATTTGGCGTAGCCACAACGCAAATTGTTATGTGTGTTTTACAAAGCCACGCAAATCAGATTTGCGTGGTTTTGTATGGGATTTTTCCCAAAAAGTAATGCAAGGCAGTGCATAGCGCTGCCTTGCATTACTTTGCGCTAGGGAGGTGTTCCATGGGTGGAGCATGGACGTTCCCATGCATGCTCCCATGGATTTTGGCACATTCCCAGATTTACTAAAGCTAGCAAACCTGGGAATGCATCATAAAGCTACGCCTCCCTGAAACAACCGTAAAAAGGAGAAATATCTTTATTTCTCCTGGTTACTTCCTCTTTCTATGCGTGCTACATGCCATTAGGGATAGTTTATGTGCATGATGCTATTCCTTCCTGCACAAAAACAATTCTGCCTGTAACGCAGGCATCCTTGCACAATGGGCAAGGGTGCCTGCATTGGCGCTAGACAGCAGACAGTGCGACAGGGCTAGGATGCAGCAGAAATCCACCATATCTTAGTTGATATTGCAAGTTTCTGCTCTCTCCCTTTCATGCTTCGCAGCGCAGAAACTTTGCTTGCTGCCCTGCATTGCGTGAAAAATTTGTAAATCTGCCCCATTGTTTTTTTTTTTAATGTTTTCTTTGTAGGTTGCCTTGTGACAGTGTGAGACTCTTAAGGATATATCATCAACCAGCTCACTAAACCAACTTATGTTTTCATTTCTCCTGGTTCAAGTAGCAAGCGGCACAACTTAGAGACCTTCAATATTCTTTTATTATTGTTTCATTTCTTACACAATTTCTCAGCAAACATAGCCTATGCGTTTCGGCTGAAGCCTTCCACAGTGTGTGTGTATATATATATTACTAGAGATTGAATCATAGAGTACCATGGTGTTTTTGGAGGTATTGAGATATCTCATACAATCAACATAAGACTGTGAGTCTGGGGCTCTTTTTGTTATCAATAGGAAAATGATATAAACATAGAGGATTAGATTGTGTACTTCACAAATTTATAACATGTGTTTAGTCATGTCACTTTGGAAAAATAGAGAAAAATCAAAAGAGAAAAAAAGTAATTTTGTTTACATCTAAATTATATATGATTCTAATTTTGAATGTGGCTCCTTTAAGAAACTGACCTTGTTTTTTATTGGTGGTGGGGGGGAAATGAACTATGCTTCCCCTTTAAATGGACACGTTTGTGAGCACACTGTTGACCCAGTAGAAGGCGCAAGCCGAAACGCGTAGGTCATCCTTTTGTATGCACCCTTGCACTTTGCTATTGTAGGCTTCGTATGGAGAGGCTTACCGTTATAATCAAATAAAGCCCCTTGAAGTCAGCTCCTGTCAGTGCCGTGCTTCATTTCTGCCCTGGAAGTGTGTGGAAAGTTGAGCCTGAGTGGAGGGTAACCATTTGGAGCAAATGTGTAAAAAAAAATAAAAAAATATATATATATATATATATATATATATATATCACGCAGTCGCCGCTGTAATCCAAGGATTTCTCCACAGTACGGACAAGGACCCAAGTTGGTGCTATGTATAAGATACTTTATTTAATCGCCATAATATATATATATATATTTATTTATTTATTTTTATTACTGGTGGTTGCCAGTAGGCAGTTATAGTTAGAACCTAGTTTCCATAGGAAATGCATTTTTTGTTTTACTAATAACTTTGGTGCCATTTGACAACTCTTCACAAAATTTTCAAAACTAGTATGCACCTGAGTTTAGCCGCTGTGTGGAAAGTTTCGGGGTGACCCGTCAAGCAGAGGTTGAGAAAAAGGGAGGGTGGTCCCAAAACACTTTTTTTCAATGCAATTTCCCATAGGGATTTTGAACACGACTACAGCCCGAACCGCTGAAAGGAATGAAACCAAATTTGGGAGAAATCTAGCTCTTGGTCCAGAGAACTCTTTTTATGATTTGGTGTAAATCTGTTCAGTACTTGCGGAGTCATGAAACAAAAAAGAAATGGGTATATCTAGGGCTGCACACCCTCTGCTTGTTGGGGTTAGGGCATCCTATGGATTTGTTAGAGGGGTCCCAGAGGGACCCATGAAGGTCAAGAAATTGCCTTAAAACCTTGTTTTCCATGTGTAGGGATTTGCAGATGTGCTGTGGTGCCCAGTGCACCCCCATGTGATTCTGCAACAGATTTGTAAATCTTGCCGCAATTACAAAAAACACACGCACACTCACATACCCACTCTCATGCCCACAGAGGCACTCACAGACCAACACAGGTACTCACACACCCACTCACAGGCCCACACAGGTACTCACACACCCACCCACAGACCCACAAAGGCACTCACACACCCACACAGACATTCAGATACCGACTCACAAACCCACACAAACACTCACACACTGACTCACAGATCAATAGTGTGACTCACACACGCCCACTCACAGACCCACACAGACACTCGCACACCCACTCATAGACCCACACAGACTCAAACACCCACTCACAGACCCATAGCATGACTCACACATGCCCACTCACAGTCCCAGAAACACTCACATACCCACCCACTCACAGACCCACACACGCAAACCGACTCAGACCCACAGGAACTAACACACCCACTCATAGACCCACACAGACAATCACACACCCACTCACAGACCCACACAGATACTCACACACCCAGTCACAGACCCATAGAGGTACTTACACACCCTCTCACAGACACCTTCAGGCACTCACAGACTCACACAGGCACTCATACACCCACTCACAGAATCACTCAGGCTCTCACACACAGATTTACAGTCCCACAGAGGCACTCACACACCCACTCACAGACTGACACAGGCACTCACACACCCACTAACAGATCTACACAGGCCCTCACACACCTACTCGCAGACCCATATAGACACTGACACACCCAGTGACAGACCCACACAGAAACTCATACGCCCACTCAAAGACCCACACAGACACCAACACACTGACTCACAGACCAACTCAGACACTCACACACCCACTTACAGACTCACTCAGGCACTCACATACCCACTGACAGATCAACACAGACATCTACACACCCACTCACAGACCCACTGAGGCATTTATACACCCAGTGACAGACCCACAGAGGAACTCAAACACCCTGTCACAGACCCACAGAGGAACTCATTCACTCACTCACAGACCCATACTGGCACTTACATATCCACACAGGCACTCACACACCCACTAACAGACCCACATAGGTATTCACACACCCCCTCACAGGCTCACTCAGCTACTCACAAACCCACACAGGAACTCATACACCCATTCACACACTGACACAGGCTCTCACACACCCACTCACAGACTCACACAGGCACTCTCACACCCACAAAGGCACTCACACACCCACTCAGACCCACATAGTAACTCACACACACATATATATATATATATATATATATATATATCCATATATATATATATCCATATATATCCATATATCCTAGTGGAGGTCACTATTCTGTAATTATAGTTCGGATTTAGTTACCATAGGAAGAGTGTTTTTTGGTTTGTTTATAACTAAGGCTCAGGATTTTATGGTAAATATTTTTTTGAACATTTACGTCTGTGTTTATCCATATTTATTTTCTGTCTCTCTTATTGGTATTCATCCATTTTCATATTGTGATTTGAAAATAAATGGAGGCGTAAAATGGTATATTTGCATTTTTATTCAATTGATCAACTTACACTCATACTTTTATGCCTGTTGTGTTTTAGCAAATTATGCAGCTAAATAGAACCCATATGTAAATATTATCATTATATACAAATATATCTTAACACACTCTTACAGTTAAGGAAATGTCATCCTTTGGTCACATATTGATAGTGATGTGAAAAAAAGTACACTCTACTGCATGGGTACTCGCAAACATTTGCCCGGGGGCCGCAAACTGCTATCTGTAACATGCCCGAGGGCCGCACTGACGCCAGCAATGCAAGAGTCAGGGTGATGAAAGGTGGGCATAGGGGGACGCGAAGCAGATGCATGATGTGGACAACAAACCGAACCTTCAGGTGACATCTGTGAAAAAACTGTATCATGTTACGTGTTTAGTGCAAGATGTCTTTAAAAGGTGTTCATAAAGACAAGTTTTCTAGTACTCCTTCTTTTCTTCTTTACCATTGCTTTAGTTAACATGTAAATAAAGTTTGCCTGTTTGTTTTTCAGCTTTTCGAATGTTCCTGCTCTGTCAAGTGAGCAGCAGCCCAGTGTTGCTGTTCACCAGGGGGGCCGCAGGTAAAGGTCAGGAGGGCCGCGTGCGGCCCCCGGGCCATACTTTGAGTATCCCTGCTCAACTGCATTCTTAGATTTTTACAGGAAAACATAACTGCTGTAGTGGACATAATAAAAAAACTAGAGTCTGAAAACACCCTTGTCTGCCAGGTGTTCAAAATAATTGATGTAGATGTGAAACATCTCCTTGAGAGTAGGCTGGGCAACACCTTTAGTGACTTTGGCACTGCAGCATGTTCCATGTTAGAGTGCTTGCCACTTGGTAAACAAAGCAATGCTGAAGAGCAATTCAGGAACTTTTATTTTACAATGTATGAAAAATGGCTTGCAATGATGCATAGAATTTTCTCTGTAGCTTCAAAAGTGCTGCTTCATTTTTGACCGCTTCAATAACTCTGAGGGTATAAGCCCCCAGTTCAACGCAAAAACCTGCCGAGAGAATCGCAATCTTCAGGTGCACCAGTATTGGCATGGAAAGCTATGTCAGTGGCCAGAGTTAGCAAATTGTGTACGGACTGTTTTGGCGTTGCCCGTCTCAAGTGCCAATGTTGAGAGGGCCTTTTCCTCAGAAAAAAGTTTACATGGGAATTAAAAAGCGCGTGCACATGACCAAATACTCACTGAAGAAGTATTGTATGGTGTACTACAATAGGTTTGATGTGCAAAGGTGTATTTGGACCTCATATACACTGTACATACACTGTCTATATACCATGCATTATCAGTGTAGAAAGCAAGCAATAATAAAAGCAAAACATTCCATAAACACTGGAAAAACACTATTTCTGTTGTTTTTAATGGCGCGAAAATGTGTAACCACTGATAACCACTGTTTTTGTAAGGTATTAAAATCACTTGAAAACACTGAAAAACCCCACCAGAATTTACCAAAAATAGAAACTGAAAACAGGAGAGCCTATATATATATATATATATATATATATATATATATATATATATATATATATATATATATATATATATATGTGTGTGTGTGTGTATATATATATATATATATATGTGTGTGTGTGTGTATATATATATGTGTGTGTGTGTGTATATATATATGTGTGTGTGTGTATATATATGTGTGTGTGTGTGTGTATATATATATATATGTGTGTATATATATATCTATATATATATGTATATATATATATTTATAAAAATCATAGTGGAGGTCGCCATTGTGAATATATATATATATGTGTGTGTGTATATATATATGTGTGTGTGTGTATATATATATATATATATATATATATGTGTGTGTATATATATATATCTATATATATATGTATATATATTTATAAAATCATAGTGGAGGTCGCCATTGTGTATTTATAGTTAGGATACAGGCATTGACACACCCACTGACAGATCCACACAAGCACTCACACACCCACTCAGGCATTCATACACCCAGTGACGAACCCACACAGGCACTCACACACCCACTCACAGACCCACAGTACCACTTACACATCCACTAACAGAACCACACAGACACTCACACACCCACTCACAGACCCACACACAGACCCACACAGATTCTCCAACATCCACTCACAGACCCATACAGGCATTCACACACCCAGTGACAGACCCACACAGAAACTCATACACCCACTCAAAGACCCACACAGACACCAACACACTGACTCACAGACCAACCTATATACTCACACACCCACTTACAGACTCACTCAGGCACTCACACACCCACTGACAGACCCACACAGGAACTCAAACACCCAGTCACAAACCCACAGAGGTACTTACGCACCTACTCACAGATCCACACAGGCACTCGCAGACTCACACACGTATTCACATACCCACTCACAGTCCCAAAGAGGTGCTCACACACCCACTCACAGACTGGCACAGGCACTCACACATCCACTCACAGACCCACACAGGCCCTCACACACCTACTCACAGACCCACACTGACACACCCACTCACATACCCACTCATAGACACACACAGACATTCACACACCCACTCACAGACCCATAGCACCACTCACACACCCACTCAGACACTCACACACCCACTCACAGGCCCACACAGGCACTCGCACATCCACTCACAGACCCATACAGACATTGACACACCCATTGACAGGTCCACACAGGAACTCACATACCCACTCACAGACCCACACAGACACTCACATACCCACTTATGGATCCACACAGACACTCACACACAGACCTATACAGGCATTCGCACACCCAGTGACAGACCCACACAAGAACCTATACACACACTCCCAGACCCGCACTGGCACTTACATACCCACTCACACACCCACTAACAGATCCACACAGGCACTCACACACAGACCCACTCAGGCCCTCACACACCCACTCAGGCATTCACACGCCCAGTGACAGACCCACACAGGAACTCATGCACCCACTCCCAGAACCGCACTGGCACTTACATACCCACTCACACACCCACTAACAGACCCACACAGGCACTCACACACCCACTCACAGGCTCACTCAGGTACTCACAAACCCACAAGGCACTCACACACCCACTCAGACCCACATAGTAACTCACACACCCACTCACAAACCCACTCACTCTCACACCCACTCACAGACACACAGAGACACAGACACACCCACTCATAGACCCACACAGACACTCTTACACCCACTCACAGACCCACTCACTCACTCTCACATCCACTCACAGGCGCACACAGATACTCAGACACCCACTCACAGACCCACTGACACATCCAAACACTCACATACCCAGGTTACAGGGATGTTATAGTTAGGAATAGTGTAAAAAAAATATAAAAAATTCATTGAAAAAACAAAGGTCAGAGGGACATTATAGTTAAGTACAGATTTTAACCACACAAAACCATAAAATCTCAGCAGTTATAGTTATCTAAACTAACTATGACTTACACCCCCACAATGCACTTCTTATGACCTCACATATGGCATCACTAATGAATATATATATACCAACACAGACATCTACACACCCACTCACAGACCCACTGAGGCATTTATACACCCAGTGACAGACCCACACAGGAACTCAAACACGCTGTCACAGACCCATGGAGGAACTCATTCACTCACTCACAGACACATACTGGCACTTACAAACCCACTCACAGACCCACACAGGCACTCACACACCCACTAACAGACCCACAGAGGTTCTCACACACCCCCTCACAGGCTCACTCAGCCACTCACAAACCCACACAGGAACTCATACACCCATTCACACACTGACACAGGCTCTCACACACCCACTGACAGACTCACACAGGCACTCACACACCCACTAACAGACCCACAGAGGTTCTCACACACCCCCTCACAGGCTCACTCAGCCACTCACAAACCCACATAGTAACTCACACACCCACTCACAGACCCACTCACCCTCACACCATCTCACAGAGACACTCACACACCCACTCACAGACCCACACAGACACTCATATACCCACTCACAGACTCAATCACTCTCACACCCACTCACAGATGCACACAGATACTCAGACAACCACTCACAGACCCACTGACACACCCACTTACACATCCAAACTCACACACACCAAGGTTTAAGGGATGTTATAGTTAGGAATAGTATAAAAAAACTTAGAAATTAATTGAAACAAAAAACAAAGGTCAGAGGGACGTTATTAGTTAAGTACAGATTTTAACCACACAAAACCATAGAAATTCAGCAGTTATAGTTATCTGAACTAACTATAACTTACACCCCCACAATGCACTTCTTATGACCTCACATATGGTATCACTAATGAATATATATATATATATATATATATATATATATATATATATATATATAAAATCCTAGTGGAGGTCACTATTCTGTAATTATAGTTCGGATTTAGTTACCATAGGAAGAGTGTTTTTGGTTTGTTTATAACTAAGGCTCAGGGTTTTATGGTAAATATTTTTTTAACATTTACGTCTGTGTTTATCCATATTTATTTTCTGTCTCTCTTATTGGTATTCATCCATTTTCATATTGTGATTCGAAAATAAATGGAGTCGTAAAATGGTATATTTGCATTTTTATTCAATTGATCAACTTACACTCATACTTTTATGCCTGTTGTGTTTTAGCAAATTATGCAGCTAAATAGAACCCATATGTAAATATTAACATTATATACAAATATATCTTAACACACTCTTACAGTTAAGGAAATTTCATCCTGTTTTTAACTCTCCATACTGTCTGCTCAGCTTTGGCCGGGAATTCACGAAGGACAGCATGGAGAGTCACCTAGAATAAGAACAATTTTCTTTATTTTTCAGCTTTTAAAAATAAATACAGACAGAAACACATTGGGGCATATTTCCAAGAAACTGGCGGAGCGCGTTGTTACGCCAAAACTGGTAACATCGCGCTCCAACAGTTGCAAAACCCAGGGATTGCATCATATTTACAAGAATGCAGAGCATCCCTGCATTACCCCTAGCGCTAAAAAAAGGTGCCTAGCACCAGTGCAGGCAACCGAGCACCACTTAGCTATGGTGCCTGCGCTGCAGGGACAATCTTTACAGGTGATTTGTTCTATCTATGTGTGCTGCAGAATGCAGCACATGTAGAAAGAGCAAAATACGAGAAGAAATAAAACATTTCTTCTCGTATCGCCTGCTTAAGACCAAGTATTCCCTGGCGGTATTTTTGGCGTTGCCCTATACCTTGTAAATATGGGGCAGCATTAAAAAGCAAAGGGTGTTGCGGCGGAATGCTCACTACAACACCCATTGCATGCCCTTTTCACACTAAGTGCTGTGTGTATAGGGGCATTATTTACAAAGAGGCGTGAAGCCATGTTAAGTGACTTAACGTCGCCTTGTAAATAAGGCGAAGGAGTTAACGCCACCAGAACGTCAAAAAAAGTTATGTTCTGGTGGCGTTAACTCCTTCACCTTAAATGTGCCCCATTGTTTTCTGTCTGCATTTATCTGTAGAAATCAGGAAAACTGGGAGCCTTACTTATATCTTTGGTACTGTTTGACGAATCTTCACAAAATCTTCCAATAAAAGTTCATCCACCTCAGCTCCTTCCTGGGAAGGTTTGAGGTGGTCTGTCAAGTGGTGGCCTAGAAAAATGGGAGGTCCTAACACTCAATGTCCCCAGTGATACAGAAATGGCAAACAATGGACTTACACCAAATTTGGCACAAAGCTTGACCTTGGTCCAGAAAGTGGGCTTGTTGTGATTTGATGTAAATCTGTTTGGTAGTTTTTGAGAAATTAAGGTTAAAAAAATGTATATCAGGAAAGATGGGTTTGCGGGAGGCTTGCAATAGTTCTGCAATCATGCAACTTCAAATAACAGAGCAATCTGATTGGCCAAGATGACTTTTTTCCTATCGGCTGCCTCGCTCTCACTGGAGTGGAAGGCTCCTGCGAACTCCCTTGGGAGCTCGCGCTCTGATTGGATGGCCGCAACATGAAGAGTATTGTTGACGCTGCCCTTTCACAACAAGGGGACTCATCGGCCTATCCATTTAACCACCACTAAACCCTAAAAATACAATTAGCACCGGGGTTAAGAAAAAGGGGGGGGTCCCAAAATCTTTTGCACCATGTTAACTCAAATAGGAATTTTGAAGATGACTACAGCTCGAACTGCTGGACAGAATTACACCAAATTTGACAGAAAGCTAGCTCTTGGTCCAGAAAGAGGCCTTTTTGTTATTTGGTGTAAATCGGTTCACTAGTTTTAGAGATATTTAAAGAAAACCATATTTGTATATCTAGGGATAGGGCCCTCATGGATTGACTTGCGATGGCTCCGGACTCCATGCGCCAAAGCAGGGTCCTGATTGCCTGCCCGCCACCTGACTGGGAAGTTGCGGCCATCATTTTATGTATCGGAAACGGTCCCCGGGGCTTCTGTGCAAAGTGAATAAAGGGGTCGGGTATAGGTACAGAGTATAGAGTGGTCCCAGAGGGATCCATAAAGGCCAATAAATTACCTTATAACCAGTCACAGCCGGCATGGCTCGTGGGTGGCGGGGCAGGGGGAAGGACAAAGTGAAAGAGTTGCGCTTTTTGTTTTAAAAAAAATTACAAATAAAATAAACTTACCGTTGCGCCGGGTACTGCGTCTTCGCTGCTACTCTTCTCCGGACGGAAGCACAGCCAGGCCCCACGAACCAATCACAACGCTACAATGTGATCGGTTTTGAGTGTACTGATTGGAGGCTCAACCAGGGAATGGGAGCCTGGGCTTGTTTTTCATGCAGGCTGTAATGCACAGCGGAATCTGAGAGCTCGTCGGAAGCCCCAGCCCATTTCTCCACCACTCTTCAAACGTGCCTCTTGGTGCACTACTGGTTGGGGGATGAAGTCCCCATGGCTGCAAAGGGTCGTTGGGGGCCAAGAACGCCTCCTCTTACCACCAGTAAGTCTCACACAGCAGGATTGCTGAGAGCTCATTGGAGACCCCAACCCCTTTCTCCACCACTCTGGAAAAATGCCTCCAGGTGCACTACTGGTTGGGGGATGTAGTCCCCTTGGAGTCTGAAGGTCGTTGGGGGCCAAGTACCCCTCCTGTTACCACCAGTAAGTCCCACACTGTGGGATTGCTGAGAGTTCTTCAGAGGCCCGCCTCCTTTCTCCACTACTCTGCAAACACACCTCCTGGTGCACTGCTGGTTGGGGGATGAAGTACCCTTGGCTACTGCGGGTCATTGAGGGCTAAGAACCCCTTCTGTTACCACCAGTGAGTCCCACATAGGGGGATGGCTGAGAGCTTGTCAGTGGCTCTCCCACTTTCTCCACCCCTCTGCAAACGTGCCTCCTGGCGCACAGCTGGTTGGGGGATGAAGTCCCCTTGGCTGCTGAGGGTCGTTGGGGGCTCAGAACCCGTCCTGTTACCACCAGTAAGGGTCTCACAGGGAGGGACGAGGGACTTGGTAGGTCCAGCATACAGGCCCCGGGGATACTGGTAAAGAGAAAGGGTATGCTGTCCTGGGGGAAGGGGGCGCACGGGCGGAATGAGAGATGTGGCAGGCCACATCAATAATGTCAGTTACAGACAGGTGCTAGATAGGACAAGATAGTGTGTGTTCTCATCCTGGGATAGCTCCAATAAGGAGCAAGGGCCCTCACACACCCCGAGGGGATGGGAGTAATGACCCAGTAAATATTGACACTTTCTGGGTCCGGTAGATATCTCTTATTCCAAGCTTTTACATAGCATGCAGAATTCTGTACCTACTGCACCAAAATCGGCTTGCCTCCAGAAGGATTTCTGTCGCAATATTGTAGTTGAGATATCGACATGTATAAATATTGCATCCACAATATCGACTACCACTATATCATGGAAGTAAGTATACTCAGGGAACAATAGACTGAACACCACATCTATATGGCATGATGATATAGTGGTAGTCAATACTATGGATTCATTATTGTTGCAGGTCGATATTTAGACGACGATATTAGAAACCACCACCCCACCCTTGTTAATTACCGCCCATGTCCCCTCCATTGCTCCTCCAGGAAATTTCTGCATGTTTGACCTGCCGAAATTAATCTAGGGAAAATTGCGATATTTAGTGCACCAGGTAATACGGAGAACTCAGCAGAGCTCAAAATTATGTTCCTTCCACAAAGAGGGAACATAGTTTTGGGTTTGTGAAAGAGGAGGAATTTTGCCCCATGCTTAAAATGGAGGCTTTAATTGGGTGTTTTACTTGGTCTAGATTGAAAATCTAAAATACTAGCCATTAAGGCTTTGTTTACCTTGAGGGACCCTTTGTTTGTTTGTTTGCTGAAACCCATTATTACTGTCATTTTTATTCATTTGCTAATTGACAAAAATTGTTTCCTAATAAATACAGATTTAATGACACTTTTGCAATCTGCGACTCATTTGGTTTCTATATTTAGCATTCACACGTCCTGAGTTCCCTTGGAATTGCAAGCCACCTATAGTTCTTGTTTGTGCCAAAACATTGACAGACACCAAAGTAAAGAGCGACACAAAAAATGACAAGGGATAGAATTTACGACAAGAAGTCCAGATCTTCCTCTGTTTCTGTATTTCTTAATATAAAATAATGGAATAATCATAAGCCAACTGCATTCTACTACATTTAAAAACCTGGACTTCATTCACAAAATATTTCATGCACATATGTATCACTCAAGTGCACAAAGAGTTGAATTTGAAATTGAAATGTAAGATCCAGAATCAGGATGAGCAGACATTTCTGAATGTAAATTCCACTTACTACATGGGGAGATCAGGAATTATGGTGCATTCTTCTCAATTGTTACAGCGTGAGGGGAGGGGCATGAAGTGGCCATGGAGAAATTGATGGGTATCCACAAAGTCATACATTTGTGGGCATTCATATACCCAATGTTTATGTTCACTCAACTTGCTGCATGTTTTTATGCCCTACGTCAAAAAAAAAGTGAAAGTGCAAATACACATCTCCACCTTCAGATTTCCAATCTGTGAATATTATAGAGGGATAAACGAAAGACAGTAGGAGCATGCATGGAATATATTTTCATGCATACTCTTGGGAGTTTGTGTCTATCCCTTAAGAGTCATAAATCTATTGAAATCATAGGAAGAAAACCTATGACGTGTAGGTTTCCTACTTTTTTCTGTGGGTTATTTGGGACACAGATTCTCTATTTACCATGTTAGTATTGCTATGTTTTCCAAGGACTCCACAGTGCAGAATGCCCAAATTCACTTATGTGTGATTCACAGGAAAATAGAGATACACACTTGTCTACTTGTCATTTAGAAGCATTGCTATGGACTGGAACACATGCCACCACACAATAACACCTTGCAAAGTACCATGGTGTCTTTGATAACAGCAGAGCTCCATCCTTTGTAGCCTTCCGGGGTGTGCTCCTTGTTTCCATAGTGACAATCAAAACACATCTTCACGTCATAGCCATAGTTGAGCAGCATCCGTAACATAACTTCATCCTTGAGGGTGTACTGCAGGGCTGAGGGGAAGTGCAAGGTGTTAACGCGGCAGAAGTAGTTCACATTGGCACCATGGCGAAGCAGCATATTTACCAACTCATGATTGCCCATTCTCAAGGCCACTTGCAGGCAGTTGACAGGATCCTGGTTGGGAAAAGCTCCAGCATCCAGAAGCAGTTTAGCCGAGCAAGTGTCTCCATTTGCGACGGCGAAATACAAAGCCGACCTCCCCTGATCATCACAGCTTCTTCGAACTCGAGAGTGCAGCATGAAATTGACATCAAAGTCGGATTTAAGGAGGAGCTCGAGGCACTGAGGATGTCCTCCTGCCGCAGCCGAGTGAACTGGGCTAATCCCACTTCTCTTAATGGCACTAAAATCAGTCGCTGGGATCAATATCTTCAGAGCTCTGAAAGAGGACAGAGGAAAACAATGCCATGTCACATGATTTGTGCTGTTTACAAATTTCACCTCTACGACAATTTGCTAAAAACCATCCGTTGATCAGTGCCGGATGAAACCCTGTGCAGGCCCCTAGGCAGTCGAAATTTCGCCCCATTCCCTCGCAAATTATCTCCTAATACCCAATGCACCGGATTTGTTTTTACAAACTGACAGCTGCCAGAAGATGAGCTTTTAAGAGACAAACTGTTATGTAAACCTGATGTCTCTGGTTTATGTACTTTAAGTTGGTAATGGGTACATTACATTAATACCATATTTTTTCTATAGAGTCTTTAATGTAAAGTTTTTGTTTCTTTGAGTTGATTCATATTTTTCTATCTTTTGGAAACAATATTTAAGAAAGCTTTATTGTAATTTTCTTTCAAGATCAAAATTAATATTATTTTGATCCATTGTCGCCGGGCCCCTAAAAGGAGCGGGGCCCATAGGCCTACTTTGCCTATTTTGTAATCCAGCAGTGCTGTTGATTCAACAGCTCTACAGCACTCATTGGGCTGGATATATTTGTTAGGTGCACTAAGCACAGCGGTAAACTTCTGTACTGAGTAAATACCAAAGTATGTAATAAGGGTTGCCAATATAGACCTGGGGCTGGACAAGCAGGTACAATATAGTTCAGCAGGTCTCTTGGGGGCAGATTTACAAAAATCTCAAGCAACGCTGCGCCGCAGGCAATAAAGCTGCGCTGCGCTGCATTGCGTGAGAAGATGAGAGCAGAAGAATGCCATATTTGCAGAAATATGGCACTCTCCTCCCCTCTCCCTAGTGCCGGCGCTTAAATTAGTTTCCGTGTGCCACCCACACACCCTTGCACCATAGTGCAAGGGTGTCTGCGTGAGTGTAGCATAGGTTTTGTACTGGAAGGATAGTCTTCCAAAACAAAATACTATGCTCAGACTAACTTTAAACCATTTCCCACTTTGTATGTGTGCTGTACAGTGCAGCACACATACAAAGTCGGAAAAGGAAGGACAAATGAAAGCATTTCTCCTTCATAGTGCCTACTTGAAATAGGCGCTATTTTCTGACGCTAAACCCTGTCTACTTTTTTAAGTAAATATGGCTTAGCATCAGAAAGCTTGGGTGGTTTCATGAGAACGCCCATGCACCACCCATGGTACGCCCCCTTGGCACTAAGTAATGCAAAGCAGCGCTATGCGCTGATTTGCCTTACTTTCAAGTGATTTTACAGCGCTCAACAAGTTTTGCATTGGAAAGAAAATTGGTAAAAAAGATTTTGCGTCAATCTGCGTCACTTTTGTGTTGCAAACACGGCGTAAATTTGAGTAAATAGACACCAGATTGCATCTGTGACAGTCATTAGGATGGCAGAAGATGGCAGGCCTCCTTGTCAAGCTCTACACTGGAAATTACCAGTCCCTAGAAGGGATATAGGTTCCAATGTGGGAGAGGACGAATATGGAGGCGGGGGCTGGTGTAAACGCTCATCTCTTCCCAATTCCTTAACTTCACATATGTAAATTGAAATGGTTTGCTGTGGACCACTTGCTCTTTGAGAACAGTTTCTGTCTTCAGTGGTAGATGAAAGGACTGAAGTATGGCAGCACCAACACATTTGTCCCCCATGGATTGCAACATTTGCATTGTGAATCGAGACAACAATGCCATTTCTTTTCACTATTTGATATTCATCCATAACTATCAAAGTGAAAACCTACAAATGACAAAAACTAATGAAAGAAAATGTAAGTAGGAATAACTCTAAAAATACCATGAGTATAAAAAAATACAAAAAAAATTGATTTACACGAAAATTTGATATATGCTACTTGCATGTGTCTTCTACTGAAATATATCTTGCTTAAATCTAAGCAAGTGGATAGTGAAGGTGAGCATATGTGACTGCACGAGACATCTTTTTACTTTATATATTTGCAACATAAATGGGCACATTTTCGATTTTGTTTAATCATGAAATTAAAAACAACCACATAAAGAAGCTGCACACCTATTAAAATAGGGATGATCTATTCAAACATACAAAAGATTAGTGTTTCACACTTGAGAGAGCTTCCTCAAAGTCATTTTGTATGACTAAGGGGCTACGGTATCTCAGGCGTCTTAACAATCTTTTAGGCATTTTTTAAGTTTTTCCTCTCTTTTCGCAATTCAGTGAGTAAAAGCATATTTGCTCAAATAACAATTAGTTGGTAACAACTATTGAAAGTCACTTTATTATCTAACAACACGTTATACATTAAAGCATGTTTAAAGAAATTAAAGAATTGACAGAATGCTTTACAATATGAAATCAAAGAAACACTAAATCCCATTAGTATCTTTGAATTCCTGAGTTAGTCAAAACATGAGAAAATGAATATTCCTTCATTGTTGATGAATTTGATTTACTTTGATTCGATCTACTTCAGCACCAAGTGTTTGCTTATTTAAGATGAATAAAATTCTCAATTTAATTCCTCATTTCACTCCATAAACTGTTTCAGTGGAGTCACAGGAAAAATAGAAGTTCAGCCATACAACTAACCTCGAGCCAAAATTTAAAGTGGTTCAAGGCACTTCTTGCAAGGTCTAAAAATTATTGATAAAAACTATTCAATGTAGTCGCTATATTAGAAGTTGTCACATAGTGCAGATCCCTACCTAATATGGGCAACTGCACCACCTCTGAATAAGAGGATTAAAAAAGGGAATGCTCTGATTAAGCACCCCAAGAAGCGTTCCATAAAGGCATTCATACGTACCTTTTGGCAGACTTGCACATACCTACATTTTTACAGATGTTCCTTACAGTTCAAGATACCCACAAAGAGCACCTCATGCAATCCAATAATACAACATACATTTGTTCTGTGCCAGTAGTGAATGTATTCTTTGCCTTACACCATGATCCAATCCCAAGACTTTCACTTTTTCTATAGCGACCACTCATTTCACATCCTTTTTTGGAACAAGCCAGTCGCCTCACTCTTGTGACAAAAACAGACCTGGCCTGAGTGGAAGTTGTATACCAATTACATTACAACAACCTCTAGCTTTGTGGTTTACCAGGAGTACTAAGAGGTGCCACAATGCACCAGATAAAAGACATTTTTCTGATACAAAGCACTAAGGTAAAGAGTTGAATGGGGCTTAGAGACCAGTGATGGCACTGACATCCTGTACTCATATGCATACTCAATCCAGTATGGTTGATAGTTACTTGGTCAGCTCCTATTCTCCTCCTAGAAATTGGTGGAATCTCAGCTGAGTGCCAGGAAGAGGGGTTCTTTCTGGAACCTACAATTGTAACCTGTATGATCATAGTAGGAGCCTAAAAGATACAATCAAACCTGGAATGCTCATGGCAACGATTATATGTATGCATCTTTGTGGTATTAGAATAGCGCAAATATAGCCAAATGGCAGAGGAGCCCTGACCGGAGTCAAAGGAAAAGAGACAGTCAAAGTGTAATATGAGGGCTAAGTGGTTTCCAGAAAGGTACTGCTGCTGCATCATGATGTATTATATTCCTTAAAGAGATGTGTCTTCAGCTGTTTCCTAAATTGTAGCAGTTGGGGAGCGCTAATGGTACAGGAATGTTGTTACAGATTCTGGGTGCATTGATAGAGAAGCACTGTTGGACAGATAGTATCTCAGTGCTATTTCATTACTTAGTAAAGGAAGCAGCATATCTGGTGTTAAAGAGGAAAATATTTAGGTCAGGAATACACGCAAATCTGAATGAACTTTGCTGTTGTTGACATCTAAGAATAAATAACAGTTATGTGTGTGTGTGTGGGAAGATGAGTAGAAAGTATAATCTTTCTCTGTGTGGGGCTGTCCAATCTCCAATTATCTTCTGTAATGTCATTTCCTTCTGAATACCTTTGCTTTTTTGGTTACTATAATCTAGCACTGAGTCAGATTTGTTAAGATAGATATTTAGGACAAAACTATAGTCTCCTGCTATTAATATTATTTCATTGTTTAGGGTTAGGGCTTTCTTGCCCATGCTTGCTGAGACTTTCAGTGATAAGTCTTTAGGGCTCTATACATTAGTTTACCATATAGTTTCGTCATTTATGCATACTACAGTTATTAAGTATCTTCTCTCCTTGTTCTTTATGTTTGAGGACTTTGACAAATTTTCTGAATAATGTAATGAGACCATTTCCATTTGCTGAGTAGCAGTTATAAATCCCTCCATCAATCCATTGGCGTTTTAACTTTCAGCATCACTGTCCTGCAAATTATTGTCTTGCAGAAGAGTTACGTCCAAGTTTAGTTTCCCAATGTGACCAAGGGCTTTTCTTCTCTTGATCGGATTGCTTAGCCCAGTGACAATCCAAGTTACTATATGAATCACTATGTCACTAAATACATGTATATAAAAAGTCAGTGATTGACAATATTTTGCAGGGGTAGGCGCAATTCTGTCTAGAATGCCCTAATAAGTCGAGGACAGTCACCATTATTAGCTACAGTCTGGGCTCTGCACCTCATGTCTCGTGGCTTCTGCTATGAAATCAGCATCCTACAGGCTATAATAAAAGGAACAAGCAGTAGTTGTCTTGATTAACAGTTTATGCTTGTCCTGGCCAGATATCCCCTTCTTATGATTGTCGTGGCCTCCCCTGTACCTATTTCTTCATCTTACCGATACACTTTCTTCCTACCCCACCCCTGCATGTGCTCAGCACTGCCTGTGTCTCTTGGGCACCATCAATGTATGGGTCCTTTTTATATAGCACTCATTTGTTTTGTATCTAGGTAGGCACAATGTAAATATATATAGAAATTCAGCAGTTATAGTTACCTGAGCTAACTAAAACTTACACCCCAGCAATGCACTGCTTATGACCTCACATATTACATCAATCATGGCATGGTCAGTGACATCACTGATGACATCTTAAATGACATCACTGATGACATCACCGATGACATCATCCATATAACTACTCACATCCCCACTCACTTCCCAATGCAATATCTCATACACCCAAATAACCTCTCACATACCCATTCACAAACCCATACAAATACTCATGCACCCACTCACTCATGCATAGAGCCACTCACACACCCAATTACTCACTCGTACAGGCACTCACACAACCAGTCCCTTACCCATACAGATACTCACACGCCCACTCACTTACTCATACAGATTCTAACACATGTACCTAGTCACCTAAACAGTCACTGAGACAACCATGTAGTCTCCCATAGATCCTTTCTCATACTCATTTACTCACCCATACAGGCACTCATTTGCCCATACAGGCACTCACACACCCATTCACTCACCCATACACCCACTTATACAACCATTCACGCACCCATACAGTGACTCATGTACCCATACAGACACTCATGCAGCTGCCCACTCACCCATACAGCCACTCATGCACTCTCTCATTCACCATTTACAGCCACTCACCGACCCGCTCACTTACCCATACAGCCACTCATGCACCCTCTCATTCACAGCCACTCATGCATCCTCTCAATCACCCATACAGCCACTCACACAGTCACTCGCTCACCCATACAAAAACTCACACAACCACTCACTCATCTATACAGTCTCTCAAACACCCCCTCACTCATCCATACTCCACTTACACACTCACTCACACACCCATACAGACAGTCACACACCTACTTATTCATCCATACATCCACACACACACTCACACACAGAGATACACAGTTACACAGACACTCACATAATCTATGTTTTAAAATAGAATCATTCATTAGTAGTGCACAAAGTAAACTGATTAACCTTTTGTGATACCTTAATATATATGTTTAACACTCAGAAACCTTTAAAAAACACTCACAATCACTGAATGATGTAATCTTTGTCCACCTGTCAAATTTGTCTCAAAGCTATTCTTCGATTTCTTCCATAATCCCATGTGGTCACAAGTGACCACTTTATGCAGGTAAGAGCGGTGGGGTGGTGGGGCATAGGAGGGGGGTGTCAACGGACAACAAGGGAAAATAAAATGTAAAAAAAAGAAAAACACTTACCTTGCGCTCGCCGCATTGCTGAGTCGGCGATGCGGCAAGCGCAAGGTAAGTGGGTTTCTTTTTTTTCCTTTATTTTCCCTCATCGTCATCTGTCAACTCCATCCTCCCCTTGCCCCACCGCTCTTACCTACACCAGCTGTCCCTGCTATTGAGTCATGTGGTGTGTTGAGATAACACAGGTAGATCTAGGTTTAAAATGATTGGGGCTTGGTACCATCGAGTTCAAAATTTAGGGATGCCGAGAAGTCCCTCTCTGAGATCCAACCTGTGTCCCCTCCCTCCAGATCTACCAAAGCAACTAGGCCGGGGATGACTCCCAAACTCAATATACCAAAGGTAGTGTTGAGAGCCAGGGCAATTGCAGATACAGGTCTGATGTTACTTTTTTTTTGCTCTGTTGCATAAATACTTTTTAGCTTAAGTTTGCATATGAAAAGAAAAATGTCAATATGTGTTCTGCAATAGTCCAGGTTTGCTGTAGAGCAGAAATAGAGACCAAGTTCAAGTAACAATTGTT
This sequence comes from Calotriton arnoldi, assembly GCA_963921515.1. NCBI lineage: Eukaryota > Metazoa > Chordata > Amphibia > Caudata > Salamandridae > Calotriton > Calotriton arnoldi. The sequence goes on along the minus strand of CAWUFW010000037.1, from coordinate 106,608 downwards.
CTTCAGTCAGTGGTTAGAATATGCGACGTGAGATTAATGATAGTCAATGGGTTCTTACCTATTATCGCTTTATTGTCTTCCTTGTGTTCTTCCCATGAGGCATGTTGCTCATGCTTTCTCCACCCCTTCTGACTTTTTTCCTTTTTTGCTGATTCCTCCTCTTCTCCATGGTGGTCTTCCTCTCGCTGTTTTGTTTGATTGTAATGTATATATATATATATATATATATATATATAATCGCAGGGGGCCACGAGGCTTGATATTCAATCAAGTCGACTCTGTGGGGCAGAGGATTGAGGATGAACTCCGCCGGCGGAGGTCCATCCAAGGACTTTTAAACTTTACCCGACAGCTAGATTTTACATGCATCTATGCGGATTGATTTTTGGAACTACAGCTCCCATAATCTCATAGCTCAATAGGAGCGGCCCATTCAGGGGCGTGGAATGTTTAAATGTGGATTAAGGACTGGGCCATACACGTATTCCCTTCCGTCATTGCCTCTGAGGAAGAAGCTATTGAACTTCGAAACGCGTCAGGCTACTTATGACGTGAGGCTGTTCATGGAATCTGTCGGTGGCATTTCATCTATACCTGAATAAAGGCTGTGCCTTACCTGCTGTTGTTCGAGTGCTGCTTGTCCTGGGGGCATTTGGAGCGATTATATATACACGGCTGCCCGGCCGTGAAGCGTGCACCACCCCATTATCCCAGGGGGCCACGAGGCTTGATATTCAATCAAGTCGACTCTGTGGAGCAGCGCCAGAGGATTGAGGATGAACTCCGCCGGCGGAGGTCCATCCAAGGACTTTTAAACTTTACCCGACAGCTAGATTTTACATACATCTATGCGGATTGATTTTTGGCACTACAGCTCCCATAATTCATAGCTCAATAGGAGCGGCCCATTCAGGGCGTGGAATGTTTAAATGTGGATTAAGGACTGGGCCATACACGTATTCCCTTCCGTCATTGCCTCTGAGGAAGAAGCTATTGAACTTCGAAACGCGTCAGGCTACTTATGACGTGAGGCTGTTCATGGAATCTGTCGGTGGCATTTCATCTATACCTGAATAAAGGCTGTGCCTTACCTGCTGTTGTTCGAGTGCTGCTTGTCCTGGGGGCATTTGGAGCGATTATATATATATATATATATATATATATATATATATATATATATATATATATATATATATATATATATATATATATATATTCAGCAGTTATAGTTACCTGAGCTAACTATAACTTATTCCTTGCAATGCACTGCTTATGACCTCCCATATTACATCACTCATGACATGGTCAGTGACATCACTGATGACATCTCAAATGACATCACTGATGACATCTCAAATAACATTACTGATGACATCATCCCATGAGTGTAAGTGTTTGGTAAACGTTTCTGAGACTTAAAGATATATACTAAGCTACAGCATAAGTTAAATTACTATTCTTTCTGTACTAGTAATTAGTCATACTATTTCTAAAATATCTCATCTGAGTGGCTGTGTGACTGTCTGTACCAGTGTGTGGGTGAATGTCTGAGTAGCTGTATGGGTGTGGGAGTGAGTGAATGGATGTGTGGGTGGGTATGTGATTAGCTGTATGGGTGAGTGAGTTGGTTGCATTGGAGAGTGAGTGGGTATGTGAGTGGCTGTGTGGGTGTGTTAGTGGCTGTATGGGTGCATGCTTGGCTATGAGAGTGGCTGTATGGGTGAGGAAGTGGGTGTGTGAGTAGCTGTATGGGTGAGTATGGATGTGTGAATGGGAATGTAAGTGGTGCTGTGGGTGTGTGAGTGGTTGTATGGGTGAATGAATGGCTCTGTCAGTGGCTGTATAGGTAAGTGAGTGGTTGTATGAGTAGCAGCATTAGTGAGTCAGGGCAGTGTGAGTGCCTGTATGGTTAGTGTGTGGGTGTATGAGTGTATGAGTACTTGTATGGGTGAGTGGCTGTGTGCGTTTCTGTATGGGTAATTGAATGGGTGTGTGAGTGGCTGTAAGGGTGTAGGAGTGGGTGTGTAAGTGTTTGTATGTCTGTATGCCTGGATGTGTGAGGGGCTGTATTGGTGAGTGAGGGGGAGCATTAGTGGCTGTTTGGGTGAGTTAGTGGGTGTGTGAGTGTCAGTATGAGTGAGTAGTTGTGTGAGTGGCTCTATGGTTGAGCGATTGGTTGTTTAAGTACTGGTATGGGTCTGTGAATGTGTATGTGAGTGGTTGTGTGGGTATGTGAGTGGATGTATGAGAAGTTGTATAGGGGTATGAGTGAGTGTGTGAGTGCTTCTGAGGATGATGTCATCTGTGATATCATCAGTGATGTCATCAGGGATGTTACTGAACATTTCATGAGTGATGTAATATGTGAGGTCATAAGCAGTGCAATGCTGGGGTAAGGTATAGTTAGCTCAGCTAATTATAACTGCTGAATTTCCCTGGTTTTGTACAAGTGAAATCCGACCCTAAGTATAACATCCCTGTAACCTTTGGTTTTTTCAGTGAATTTCTAAGATTTTTTTAAACTCTATTTCCTAACTATAATGTCCCTGTAACCTTTGGGTTTTTAAGTGAATTTCTAAGGTTTTTTAATTTTATTTCCTAACTGTAACCTGTAACCCTTGAGATTTTGAGTGTGACTGAGTGCATGAGTGTCTCAGTGGGTGTGTGTGAGTCAGTGCATGAGTGTGTCAGTGGGTGTGTCAGTGGGTGTGTTAGTGTCTGTGTGGGAGTGTGAGTGTCTGTATGGGTCTGGGAGTGGCTGCATAAGTGTCTCACTGGGTGTGTGAGTGGGTGTGTGAGTGTCTGAGTGGGTCTGTGATAGGTGTCTAACTCTCTGAGTGGGTCTGTGAGTGGGTGCATGAGTGTCTAAGTGGGTCTGTGAGTGGGTGCATGAGTGTCTCAGTGGTTCTGTGAGTGGGTGCATGAGTGAGTGGGTCTGTGAGTGGGGGCATGAGTGTATGATCAGGTTTGTGAGTGGGCATATGAGTGTCTCATTCACTCTGTGAGTGGGTGCGTGACTATCTCTGTGGGTCTGTGAGTGAGTGCATATGTTTCTGAGTGGGTCTGTGTGGGAGTGCATAAGTCTCTGAGTGGGTCTGTGAATGGATGAATGAGTGTCACAGCAAGAATGAAAAAAACCAAGCATGGTCTCCCTCGCTTGTTTAGGAAAAAGCCCCTGGGTGGGCCAAGTTCTGAGGGCATGTCCATATATTTTATAATTAAAGGCGGGGGCACACTGGGCCCCCCTCCATGGGCGTTTCTATGCCCCGGGGACATCGTCCTCCCCGGGCATATGTTTACATGAATGCGAGGGGCCACGGGGATCCCCCAGGCCCAGGGAAACACCACCTCCCTGGGTCCAAATACATTCATTAAAGTGGGAAGGCCATGTGGCCCCCCTTCCTGGCCCTGGGAGCTCCATTTCCCGGGCCTAGCCATAACTCATTGGGGAGTGGAGCTGTGTGGCCACCCTCCCTGGGCCGATTTCAGCCCCAGGGACCCCATCCCATGGGGCCTGGCCTCGATTGTGGGTGCCCTGGTCCCTAGTATTGTGGATTTGTTACATCGACAACCTATTTATAATTTGGAAGGGCACTCGCAATGAGATAGAAGAGTATATCATGAGTCTGAACAATAACACTCTGAACCTTAAATTCACAAATACCATCAGCCAGACAAGTGTCCCGTTCCTAGATGTAACAGTTTTTGTGGAGGGGAACAGAATAGAAAGTACCCTCTACAGAAAACCAACTGCGGGAAATTCCCTATCATATGCAAGTAGTCTTCATCCACGCATCAAATGAAACTGTTCCACCTCCTATGAGCATTTGCATGTACAAGATGAAACTATAAACAGATTCAGAAAACGGGGGTGTTCATCCAAGGTCCTTAGAGAAGCAAAGGAGAAGATACAACAAAAACAAGACAACAGCTATTGTTAGAAAAAGAAACAACCAAATAAAAAGAGGTAAAGGGTACACAAGAATCAATGAGATTAGTGACAAATTACTCTACTAGTGCATCAAAATTATTACAGAAAATGAGACGAAGTTGGAATATCTTAAGATCAGATCCAGTAATAGGGGGAGTCCTAACCACATCCCCGCAAATTTCATACAGACGGAGTACTGCACTGAAGGACCTATTGTCCACAGTCATTACTCAGGTACTAAACAAAATAAGGAACCAGTGACAGGATTTTTCCTTGCTTTAAATGTAAAGCTTGCAAATTTAGTAAGAAAACTCAGACATATCATATACCCCAATCTAAGAAACAAAGGAAGATCACCAAACTACTTAATTGCAGTTCGGATTATTGCCTCATTTGTCCATGTGAGAAAAAATACATAGAAAGTACAACAAACATGGCAAAAAAGAGAAAATTAGAACACATGAGGGCAATCACTAATCATGATGCAACTTATCCAGTTGCAAGACATTTTGAAACACAACATAATAGCAGTCGGGATCTTCTAAAGTCTTACTGCTTAGACCAAATTGGCAAAGAAGAAAGGGGAGGAGATCAGGTGAGAAAATTGAGACAGCTGGAATCAAAATATATCATAACCTTACAGACCAAACATCCAGTAAGTCTCAATTCTGAAGTAGAATTATGGGTACATATAGGATGAAAGATTGACCCATATCACTTCCCACTCTTCACTAATGTTTGCAACATCATTTAGAGAGAGTAACATTGGGATATAAGGATGAATAGAAGAAGATTGAGTTTGGTGAGACTTAACCTAATTGTTGGTAAAAGAAAACCTTAAATGAATTGTCTATTATTGTAGGCAGAGCAGTCATTCAAAGCAATGTAGGCCCATTCAGGGCACAATTGTGAACACGATGAAATTGGTATTGATTATGAAAGGAATATCAATACATTTCTTTTAACTACATTCAAATGAAATATGAATCTGAAAACCTCATGATTAAGTAATGAGGGTGGAAGGAAACGCCATATGTACGATTCATTTTAATTTTATTTTGTATTTTTTCATATTTCTCAATATTTTTTATTTTTAGATCATTCTGCGATCATTATTAATTTTGTGGTCAATAACAAGAAAACAATGAATTTGCTGCCTTGTGAAATTTAATGTGACAAAAGGTATTTGATAAGTAATAGAATATTGTAAATGATTCAGTTTAACTTCAATGCTTGTTGACAGTCTAATATGGCCGCTGTATTTGTAACGTAATTCTTCTTTGCAAGAAAATGGTCTGTTTTCTATGTCAACAAATGTCCCATGAAACTGAGATAAAAAGAAAAAATATGCTGTCGAGCATTTTGACATTGGATGAAGGCGTAACAGTCGAAACGTGTTTGTCTTTTGATATATTAAACTAATAAGAAACGACCCCTGGGAGCGCGCGAGTTTCCTTCTCCGTTACGGGAAATCCTGCCTAATTGTTCAGCACCCGCCGTGTGAGGAGCGGTAGTATCTGAGTGGCTTGAACTATACAATATATATATATATATATATGTGTATGTATGTATGTATATATATATATATATATATATATATATATATATATATATATATATATATATATATATCGTATTGTCCGAGCTTCCAGAATGGACACGTGTTTCAGATGTGACCTCTCTTCCTATGTCCTTGTTATACGTTTTAGAACTGATCTGGTCATTGGAAAGAGTAACCGTAACCCCATGACCCTTATCATTCTTGTTAGCCTCCAATATTCTGTCCACCTTCAATATCTTGTCTGCCATTTTGTACTGTTCCATCAATTTCTTCACTGAAAACTGACGTTGCAAATTACCCACTGAAACTTAGTTGCAAACAATCAGACAAGTCTTCAGGTTTAAAATGTAATTTTTGGGCATAACTATACCACAATTGTCCCTTTCTAAAATCATGTCCGCAAACATCAATAATTGTTATCTACAATATTGTTGATATAAGTCATCTCATATATAATTTTCAATTCACATCCAGTTTTGATCGATTGTAAATAAAAGCAGCATTTAATTACCATTATATGTGTGATAGTCCCAGAATATAAATAATGTGTTCTTACTAACTAAAATTCTGTTAATCGTAAGAGTGATATCACTGAAAGGCTAGTGAAAATATTCTTTTTTGACTCACAAAAAGTGTCCTCTGTAAGCAGCCCCGTGGATTGGCAAGTGACCAGACTGTTTCGGAACATTGGCATCTGCCCCATACTTCAGAAGCAGAGATATTACATCTGGGTTCCCTCCAGCGGCAGCTTCGAATATTATGGAAGCACAGTCAGAAGCCTGAGAAAGAACATTAGCGCCTGTTGGGAAATATAATACATAATTAGCAAGTTTAATCAAGCTGCACTTTTAATGAATATAAACCTCCTTAAAGTATTCCTTGAACCATTAGGATTATATTGTATATTTTAACAAAAAAAGTGATTGGAAAACATTTAAGCTAAGTCAAGTTGACCATAAATCACATTTTTCACTTCATTAACTAATTCAGGGCTGGAAATATATCATCTAATAATGATGGACATGTATTTGGACGACTACGCCACCTGCACAATATCATTATAGATTTCATGTTTTAATATGATAGTAGCAGTGGCGGTTGGTGGCAAATCAAATTGAAGGGGGGGGCGCAAAAAATACACACATAGCAAATACACATAACATAGACACATACATATAAACAAATACACATAACACATACACATAATACACATAACAAATACACAATATACACATTAACATAAATATATACATGAAAAAATCCTTTACCTGACACCTTTACTCCGCGTTCTGCAGCACTCCTCCTTGTTCTGCAGCACGCCCTCTGAGCATGAAGCCCACGGCCAACTCTCTCCTCCAACCAAAACGCTGTTCTAAAGCATCTTAATTGGCTGGGGGAGGGGGGGCTCGTTCCACATTCCAAAAGGCACTGTAGGTCTGTGCCTGCTCTCAAACCCAGCTGTCCAAGACAGCCGGGTTGGAGAGGTTTGAATTGCACATGTTGGTTTGGCCCTAGCAAGGTCTCTGACCAAACCAACATGCGCAATGCAAACTTAAGTGGCCTCTCCTCACTGTTGCCAATCATTGGCAGCAGTGATGCACTGGCCCCACCCTGCCCTCGCACTCTATTTTCTGGCAGAGTGTCAAAAATTAAATGGTAATAAAAACATTTTATTACCATTTCATTTTTTATGCTTTATGCCCAGGAGTGTGGGCAGAGGTGACGCTCCTTCACTGCCACGGAGAAACCGCCGCTGGATAGTAGTGAATGTTCTGAAGTCGATACATTGTGGGAATTGCCTGCTACCCAATTTATGTACCCCAAGTACAAATGAGAGTGCAATATGGGAGTGAAGGGTAATTATCACAATGGTAATACCCTCTAAAACATGAATTATTTATATTACAATATCATCATTGAGAGAAGCAGGAATTAATAGACAAACTCCTTCAGCTGCAGAATACAAGAAAACTAAACTAAAGTCTGTGCAGTTGCCAGATGTACTAGCAAGCAACATGTACCGTAAAATAAGCTCCACAACAGCAGCAAAAACTTTGGAATTTTCATTCTGGTTGCTGGTGGAATGTTGTTATATCAGGTAATTAAGAATGATAAAAAGTAGGACTTTATTGCCAGTTAGGGCCCTCTTTCTGAGTGAGCTGATTGGAAGCAAAACTTGAATATTCGACTGCATCTTCTCTGATCCATATTGAATGGTGTGACATATGATAAAGCGGCTGACATGCCCCAAGACAATGAGTGGGAGTGGCATATTCGATCCATCCATCAAGAATGTCACATATGTGTCACTAATGAGTGCTATCATGCAGTGATAGACTGCGCACCATCAAGAACCTCCACAAATAAGCAACTAATATGCCACAAGGGGGGCGCTAGGTGGCGCACAAGCAAGATGGCCGCACAAGTGTGAGGCTCCTGCAGCCTGGCATGTATTATCCTTCATTTATCCTGCTCAACGGTCCGGCTGAGGTCCTATAAATCAGCCTGTTACTTATGGCCCGCTGAGGACCCGCTGCAAAAACTGGCCGAATTGGGTCGGTCCCGCTCCTGTCGCGATCGAGGGAAGGTTTTGCCGAGGTGAGGAGCGGAGCAGAGTGGAGCTCCGGAGTGGCCGCGACAACTACGCAAAGCCAATGCCCACCACGAGGCGAGTGGGCCCTGCGGCGTAGATGGACTGCTGAGATCAGGGGCGGCGGCTCCGGGTGAAGCTCCACAGACCGCAGCTGAACCCTGGGCACAAGGGGATAAGAATTGCCCAGTGATTGTGGTGGACGACGCGGCGCTCGCCGACGGCGTTGGGGGTAAGGAGATACCCAGCGCACGCTCTGAGAGGCCGCGGCCCCGATTTATCGGACGGCTGACGGCGCGTCCCCCCCCCCGGCGCTCAGGCACAGCTAACGCACCCGGCAACCCCCCTGCGGCTGTCGCGCTGACCATGACTGCGACCCGGAGCTGGGATGGACACATGTAGATGCTGGGCCCCCCCGGCGAGATATTATGAGCATGGAGGCGCCCGAGGACGGTTGCGCTCCATTGCCTTGCTAATCGCTGTGCCTGGGGTCTGCATCTGGAGCGGTGCACTTTCACTCACTATTGCAGATGTCTGCCCTCGGTGGTGACTGTGGGTGAGCGTGTGGAGCCCCCCGGGCTGAGGCCTGCTGCCGGTTGAGATCTGTCGGCTTCCTCCATGGGAATGCGCTGGGCGCAAACTGGGCGGAAGGCCACCACGCAGTAGTGAACGGACGCTGGAGTGTCGAAGAAACAGAACCGGGTGTGCGGTCCTCGTTGACACCCTGGACCTACCTAGGGCGCTACCTGCCTGCAGGGTGGAGGTTGCCCCAATAGCATGCTGCGCACTCCTCTGTGAAGACACGTGGTGCTGCGATAATCCAACTCACACGCCTCAGTGGGTTGCATAAGCCGGCCTGCACCAAGACATAGAGTGCAATATACTCCTCATTTGCAGGACACAGACAGAGGCGCTAAGGACGCAAATTGGGTCGTCATGGGCAAGACAGACGCCAAACAACCTAAATTGAATTTCGAAGTGACGAGACGCAGTGCCCGGACCCCGCAAGATGATCCGGAGCTTGACAGAAGAGAGGGAACCCAGGGACATGACACTGCGCAGACTACGGACGTGCAGAGTATCCTCCAAGAGGTCCGTCAAGGATTCGTTACTATTGCTGATAAAATGGACGGGATGTCGTCACGTATGGACGCCATTGCGCATAAGCTGGAAGGGCATGATGATCGGATAAAAGAAGCGGAACGGCGCATTTCGGATACCGAGGACACAACGTCCAGAGCCACAACGCAAATTGCCCACATGGACAAACTTCTGAAGCTCATCGCCTCAAAGAACGAGGATTTGGAAGCGCGAAGCCGGCGCAATAATATACGCGTCCTAGGGATCCCTGAATCGACCAACACGGGCAGGATGGAGGAGTATGTCGAAAAGCTGTTGTTGACTTCCATCGGGACGGAGGCCTTCTCTAGTCAGTTTATAGTCGAACGTGCTCACCGCACCCTGGGGCCGCGACCGCCGCCGGGCAGCACACCGCGTCCCATAATAGCGAGACTTCTGAACTATAGGGATTGGGACGTAGCATTGCGCATTGCGAGGAGCAAACAACAACTCTCCTATGATGGGAACAGCTTCTCCATATATCCAGATTTTACCCCTATGGTCCAAGAAGAGCGGCGCAAGTTTACAGCGGTTAAAAACAAACTAAGATTGGCCCAAATCGATTATGCTCTACTGTATCCTGCGCGCCTCAGGGTCACCCATCAAGGCAAGCAACGCTTTTTTACTAAGCCACAGCAGGTGGAAGAGTTCCTGAAACAGGTGCAATGCACGAACCGCAGTACTGGCTCGCCCACGACATCACAGCAGCCCTCCTTGACAGGAATGGAGGAGGATGCCCAGTGAATGATGTACTGTTCCTTGTACTGTTTCAGGGGTGGAGCGCACTGCGACGATTGTCTGATGACTGGGGGTCCTCCGGGGGACACTTTGCCTGTCTAGCTGGTAGGCCGTACTGAGCCATTCCACGGCACACCAGGCACCCTCTGCCCTCCAGGGCCCAGCAGTGCCGTCTGCAATGGGCTCATCGGGCGAGGTACACCTGTGCTGTCACCTAGGATGCCCCAATGGGTATTCCCCAGATGTTGTTTACTGCATGCATGATGCAGTGTTTTTTTGGTTCTCTTTGTTATTTGATGGGAGGAAGGGAGGTGGGGTGGGTGAACATTTCTGGCAAGTTGGGGAAGCTTCAGTGGGTGGGGGAGGGGGTAGGGGGGGACTGTCTCATTATTGGCATGTCTCTAGCAAGCCAGGTTAGCTGTTTTCAAGGTGCATTATGGATGACATGCAAACTAGAGGTTCTGCACTCGACACGCAGTATGGATTCGTATGATGTATACACACATGGTTTGGATCACGACCCGCAGGCACTGACTTCGTTATTAGCAGACATACAGGGCCATGACCGACACTGCTCCTGAGAAATTGAATATAATCACATGGAATATCAGGGGAATTGGGGATCCGCGGAAAAAGAGACATATATTGGCATACCTGGACAGACATCACGTCCACATAGCTATGTTACAAGAAACGCATTTCGATCCTAGGACACTTAACAACTTTGCTTGTAGGTGGGTGGAGCATAGAATTTTTTCCTCTTACTCATCTTATGCGAGGGGAACGGCCATACTTATAAAGAAGCAAATTCCCTTCCACCTAGCGGGAGCTACTTTGGACTCGGAGGGTAGATACTGCCTTGCTTGGGGACGACTGGGTTCTGAGTCAGTAACTCTGGCATGTTGTTACGGGCCGAATGTAGACGCCCCGGAATTTTACACCTCGTTGTGGGCTAAGATTCTTGATATAGGCTCCAACCACATAATTTGGGGGGGGGACTTTAATGTCACTTCCAACCCACAAATGGATAGATCCCACCCCGCTCCCCATCACTACACCAAAGCTCGAGCTGTCTTACAGGATACGATTGCTACTTATCAAATACTGGACACCTGGAGATATACCCATCCCCATACATTAGAGGGCACACACTACACGGTGCAGGCAGCTTCGTGGGCACGACTGGATTACTGGTTGTTGTCCCGAGGGTTAGGCCCAATTATCTTTAACGTACAGCATCTAGCTAGAACATATTCGGATCACGCTCCGGTCCAACTCACACTGTCCTCATTAGAATTTGGCCCTCCGCGCAGCACATGGAGGATGCATGCTCCTATTCTCTTAGACTCAGTCTTCCAGGAGGAGCTGCGGGAAGAGATGCAGGACTTTTTCATACGGAATAGGGGGTCGGTGGAGAGTGTAGAGACCATCTGGGAGGCATTTAAGGTCACGCTTAGGGGGTACTGCATATCTAAAGGTTCTGGTGTGCTCAGAGATATCACTAACACATTGCATAAATTGGAATCAGACCTCAAAGCACTGGAAGTGAGATTGGCCACAAGCCCGGATATCCCCACCCAACACAAGTTCAGAGAGACACTCACGGAATATATGGACACGGCGCAGCGGGAAACACGATTCCGGGGCAAATACTGGGTAGCCCGTCGCTATGGGGAGGGAGAAAGACCGGGTAAGACACTAGCACATATAATTAGAAAGCCGCGCTATTCCAACTGTGTAATAGAGATTGCAGGCGCAGACGAGATGGTTTATCGGGACACGGCGGGCATACTAAATGCTTTCACACATCATTACGCTCAACTATACACCACGAATAGGAAAGATACCTTGCACTTAGAGAGCTATTTAGAAGATGTGGCACTGGGATGGCTGAGCGATGAGCAAAGGCAATTTTTATGCGCCCCGTTTGAATTAGACGAGGTTAGAGAGGCCATCATGCACATGCAATCTGGGAAAGCTACTGGTACGGATGGTATCCCAGTAGAGTTCTATAAAACGTATATTGATCTGATGGCCCCTATACTGCGGGAGGTGTATGAAGAGTCGATGGAAGCTGGCTGCCTGCCGGAGTCCATGAGAGAAGCCCTCATCGTCTCACTCTTAAAACCAGGAAAACCACCCGATCAGTGCGATTCCTATAGACCACTGTCTCTTCTTAATTGTGACGCAAAGATACTAGCAAAGCTAATTGCCACCCGGCTTAGCTTATTGCTGGAAAACTTGATTCTCCCTGATCAATCGGGCTTTGTTCCCGGGAGGGCTACTTCCCATAATTTGAGAACTTTTTTTACCATTTTGAATAATGTTTCCCCTGACTTGTCGCTAGCAGCTGTGTTTTTAGATGCCACTAAGGCTTTTGATTCTATCGAATGGGATTATATCTTTGAGGTGATGTCACGAATGGGATTCCCGCCCCTTTTCATCTCCTGGATTCGGTTGCTGTACCAATTACCACGCGATAAGGTGCTCATCAATGGGCATATCTCCCAGAAATTCCAGATCACCAGAGGCACCCGACAGGGGTGCCCTCTCTCCCCGTTACTCTTTGCAATTGCGGTTGAACCTTTAGCGGCAAAATTACGGCAACATCATAATGATAAAGCACTGCGGTGTAACATGAGGCAAATACTTATATCGCTATATGCAGATGACATTACGCTATATATACGGGACCCGCAGCAAAATTTAAACCCCATCCTTAGGGAATTCATTGTCTTTGGGAAACTGTCGGGGATACATATAAACTGGGGGAAGTCCTGTATCTTTCCCCTGACAAAGGCAACAATTCGTTTCCCGCTGGATTACCCACTAGAGTGGTGCGATGAAGATCTGCGCTACTTGGGTATTCGTGTTACCAGAGATAAGGAAGAATTGATGCGCCTTAATTATGGCACGGCATTGACGCGCATTGCCAAATGCGTAGCACGATGGATTACTTTGCCCCTTTCAATGGCAGGGAGAGCATCCTTAATTAAAATGGTGATACTTTCCCAACTGCTTTATTTATTTTTAAATATACCATATCACCCAGGGAGACATTTTTTTCAAACATTAAGGTCAGAACTGATACGCCTGGTATGGGGGGGGTAAGCAACCGAGACTGCAGTGGAGTGTCCTCACTAGGCCATACTCGAAAGGAGGGTTTGGAATTCCTAATTTTGAATTATATTATATCAGTGCACAAGCCCACTACGCATAATACTGGGTGCATCAGCCGCGTTATATGCCACAGGTGGCGGCGGAGCATTGGCTTGCACACCCTATTCCAATAGAGGGCGCGTTGTATGACGTGCCTAGTACTAGGGAAAAAACACCAACTACCATCACTTGCACAATCACAGCGTGGAAGCGCATTGGGCGCATGCTTGACGTCCCCCTATTATACTCCCCACTGCTACCTCTCGCATACCATCCAAGCATGCCCCTTCTCCAAGAGACAGTATTTCATAACTTCAAGGAGCGAACGCGCATTAACACTTGGGGAGACTTGTACCATGCTGGCCAGTTTCGCAGTGCCGAGCATGTCTTCCAAGGTCTGCAGCACACTATACTTGATGTCTTTTTATATATACGGCTCCGACAAGGTGTCCGCTCTCTAACCCCGGATTTTCCGGCTGAACCCCCCAGCACTTGCTCCATTACAGCTGATGCTTAACACTACGACGGCTAAACGCCTTGTCTCTCTGATTTACCGCACAGTACACATACAAAAAGAAGAGCCGATGCCATTATCCCGTACACGTTGGGGCGAGGAACTGGGTTTTGAGTTGACAGAGGAACACTGGGAGTATTGCTGCTTGCAGACTGAACGAGTATCGGCCAGCAGCAGGCTACGTATAATACATTACAAATTTCTCCATCGGCTATACTACACACCAGCCAAGATGCACAGATATAAATTGCGAGACACAGACAGGTGTGATAGATGCCGAGCTCCGGGAGCAGACTTCCTGCACTTGGCCTGGGAATGCCCGGGAGTGAATGAATATTGGGGGCATGTCTTTGAAGCTTTGACTCAGATGACGGGTGTGCACATTGAGCCCACGCCACTACTAGCTCTGTTGGGATACGTAAAACCGCTACCAGCTGCGCATCGCAAATATGTAGCCCTAGCACTACTCATGGGGCAGGGGACGGGCACCTAAATTTAAGGTCTGGCTCGATGATTTAGTATATTGTCAAGAAACACTAACCACTTATGCAGAATTGTTGCCTAGCAAGTCCAGGCCTAGGGATATGTGGAGCCCACTGACATGTTACCTGTTGGAGCACCCGCGTGAGAGACAGACACCTGAGGCGGGGGCGCTGGTGCCCTAAACTTTACCAAGTATGCGCACCACTATCCTATAAATTATCCTCTGATGAAGCTGGTGCAGCCTGACCTGCGCCACATGTGTTATGTCCTAGCATGTTCGAACTGCCATACACATATGTGATTGGGAATCAATGAAACGATGGAAATATAACTGTGTCGTACGCAACTAATAATAACTGATGGCTGAGAAACTATGTACTGCTCTAGTGAGGTGTCAATTAATCCTTTATGTATGCATTCCATCCCAAGGCAATGAACCCTAACGAGATCTCCAGTTCAGACATTTACCCCCCACCAACTCCTTAACCGATATTTTTGATGGAACTTTTGACGATGCCGCCTGGGCGGAAACCAGAACTTGTCTTTATTTTCCGCGGTGCCCAAGCAACCTTGGCTGATGCCCGGTGGAGCTGTCTCTTGCAGCTAAAGAGGAGTTTGGCTCTGGTTCACCCCTTGGCCGGCACCTACCCAGCCGGACATCGGACATTGTTCTCCTCGCCTCCCCGTTGTGTTTACTATTTGCATTCCTTACCCCTGTTCGCCCTCTCCCCTCTACCTTTCCTCCCCCATAAGACGGGTGTACGCGTTAATAAGTAACTGATGTAACTATGTAACAATGTTTCTGATGCAATGTCCTATCTCATGTAAAGCGCTCTGATACCTTCGGGTCTAGCCAGCGCTTTATAAAACTCTTCAAACTTTCCCTCTTTTATTCTTTGTCTTCCTCCCCGGCTCCTATCCTCCCTCACCTAAATCTCTCCCCTTGCCTCGTTTTTAACGCATGCAACTGCGCCCCAGCAACTGGTTACTATGCTCTGAAACTATCTTGTAACTATTGTAAGCCGTGTGCCCTTTACCAAAGCGCTCCCTCTCCCCTTGTTGGGGAGGGATCCAGCATTTATTCCCTGGAGTCTCAGAGACCCCTCTGAGAGAGTCCACAGCGTCAAGGGAGTTCACACACAGCAGAGGTGTGGGAATGGCGCCCCTTGCCAAAGCACTCCCTTTTCCCCTTGTTGGGGAGGGATCCAGTATTTATACCCTGGAGTCTCGGTGACCCCTCTGAGAGAGCCCACAGCATATAGGGAGCCACACACAGCGGAGGTGTGGGAACGCCACCTTTTCCACTGGGATCACTGCACACCGGACGTTGGACACTGTTTTTCCGTGTCTCCCGGTTAAGTTTCCTTCTCCCTCCGCCACCTCTTTCCCTCTTTCATTCTTAATCTCCCTCTCCTGCTCCTATCCTCTCTCCCCAGAATCTCTCCCCTTGCCTGCTTTTTCCCTTTAGTATTCGTTTTTAACGCATGCAACTGCGCTCCAGCAACTGGTATCTATGCTCTGAAACTGTGTATCTTGCAAAGTTGTAACTTGTAACTATGCTATGAAACAATGCTTGTCCTCATGTAAAGCGCTCTGATACCTCCGGGTCTAGCCAGCGCTATATAAAACTTTTCAAAAAAAAAAAAATATGCATTCCTATTGTTGTACGCTCTGTGTAGCGGACTCTGATCCAGTGTAATGGACCATGACGTTATATTGTACAGATGCTGTGTCGAAAGATATGTCGCAATAATGTTACCAATGTACTGTTTGGATGTAAAATAATAAAAAATAAAATAAAAAAAAATAAAAAACTAATATGCCACAAGTATGCATGTATAGCCTGCATTTTGTCAAGAATGCTCATACATGAGTCACACAGATGGATGACTATCTAGGAATTACTAGGAAGGATTTACTAGCACGTCACAAATGATGCCCACAAATATGCCACTGATTGCCAACAGGGATAGCCAAAGTTCTGTCCAGGATGCCTTAATATATCAAGGACTACTATTACTAATCACTGCACAGGTACCCTGACTCACATGCATACACTCACAGACATTCACATAAACTTTTATTCTGGCATGGCTGTCAGTTCTCGTCAGCATGGCTCTCGGCATCATGACTCCCAGCTTCATGGCTTCATGCTCCACGCTCTGCACCCCATGGCCTCTGCTATGATATCAGCATTCAGAAAGCTACATTAAAAGAAACAATGGGAAGCTGTCAGGATTGTCTGCTTCCATTTGTCGTGACCAGGTCGACAAGTTTCAACCCAATGAAGAGCTGGGGTAGAGCAGCTTCCCTTCTCTTTTTTATCTGCCACTGCCTTTCAAGGCTTCTGATAGGGCAAGTGGCAGATGAAGAAGAAGGCCTCTGAGGCTCATTTAAATGGCATGCACCTGGGTTTTGCCCTTAAGATTATAGCACGTTGTTAATCTTAAACCCCTAATCTACTGGGTAAGACTTTGATCTCGCAAGGTTCTACATCCATGTAAGAATTCATTCTCTGAACTGTAAGGATTGGCTATAAGATGTAACTTGCCTTAGTTTCATTATGTCAAGTCCTGGTTTTACAAGCTAGACATGAGAGAGGCTTGGGACAATCCTGAATCTATCACAGAGGCAACTCTAGAACACCTGAAATTAATGTATTGGCTGTATGTAGGTGACAGGTGGTTCATGGAGACAATTTTATACTTTAA
Organism: Calotriton arnoldi; assembly: GCA_963921515.1. NCBI lineage: Eukaryota > Metazoa > Chordata > Amphibia > Caudata > Salamandridae > Calotriton > Calotriton arnoldi. The sequence goes on along the minus strand of CAWUFW010000037.1, from coordinate 89,802 downwards.
ATGTATGTTGGACTTCGAACATTTTTTTGGACAAGAGAGAGCCACCAGAAGCGAAATCTTTATTCTTAAAAATCAGACATGGGTTTTTGCCTTTTGGAGGATGTCTGGCCTCCACCAATCTCTAAATAGGGTCTAACATATTGGAGAAAAAAAAAACATAACTGCTATTCAGCTTCTTACCCTTTTGTATTAAGAGTTCTATGATATCTCTGTGACCATATTGAGATGCCAGTGCCAGCGGCGTGCACCCAGAGGAACTGCGTGGGTCAGGATCATCTCCAGCAAGAAGCAGAAGCTGAACGATATCCTTGTGCCCCAGCTGTGCGGCTTCATGTAGAGCTGTCCTCTCATTGACGCATTGCAAGTTTACATCTGCATTGCTGCTAATTAGTGAAGAGGCAATGTCATATGAACCACGGCGAATGGCTGGAAAGTGAAAATAGAAATTGACAATATTTTAAGGTTTTTCAAAACATCTTTCTGTACGTAATTCAGATAGAAAGTTACGCAATATATTCTTTGCTATTTGTATCTAATGGACTTCTTACATTTTACCAGCTTATGCAAACCACAAAAAACAATGTGAAAAAAGACAAAGGAAACAGATAACACGTACTACAGGCCTTGTCCAGTGCCAATCAGGACCCACAACACACATCACATGCACCGATTCATACTGAAGCTGAGCATGGTGGCATTGTTTGAAAAAGGGGATTTGAGAGCTCATGCTCAATCCCAATGCATGTAAGAAATGTGGTATCTTCAGTGTGTGGTATCTCACCCACAATCCTTCAGAGGCCTGATTTAGAGTTGGCTAGCAATGGAAAAACTGTAAATTTTTCGACGAGGTGCTAAATTGCGTTGGAGAGCAGAAATCACTAGCATAATTACCTCCACCACTGTGATTGTACGGCATAGTAAATATACCAGCAGAGTCTCCAACAGGAAATCCCTTCTACAGAACATTTAGCACTTTCTCTCCAAACTGGAGGAATTTCCATTACCACCCAAGTCAAAATCTGGCCCTTATAAACTACCACAACCATATTTTAGGTTTTTCCACCCATTTCTGTAGTTAGAGTTAAGTCCAGATCAAACATCAATTAAAAAAAACAGAATAGTAGGTATGTTAATACTCCAACTCCGAATGTACAGTCTTAGCTTGATTAATGTTGAAAACCTCATTTCTTTGACCTCAACTTTAGTTGTGAATGTAAAAGCACCTCTGTTTCACAATATAGCCTTACTTCAATTGCCAGGACCAGAAAAAAATAAAATTAAATAAAAATTATATATATAATATATATATATAATATATATATAATAAAATATATATAACACATATATAACACATATATGTGTGTGTATATATATATATATATATATATATATATATATATTCACTGAAAAAGGTTACAGAGACGTTATAGTTAGGAAATAGAATTTTAAAAAACCTTAGAAATTCACAGTAAAAACCAATGGTTACTGGGACATTATAGTTAGGCTGACATTTCACTCGTAAAAAAAACAGAGATATTCAGCGGTTATAGTTAGCTGTGCTAACTATAACTCGTGCCCCCGCAATGCAGTGCTTATGACCTCACATGTTACATCACTCAGAACATGGTCAGTGACACCACTGATGACATCTCAAATGACGTCACTGATGACATCATCCAGTAACTGTGAGTGTTTTAAAAAAAATTATGAGTGTTGAATATATAAACCAAGGTGTATTGATGAATCAGTGGGTGTATGAGTGCCTGTATAGTTGATTCAGTGGGTGCGTGACTGACTGTATAACTCAGTGATTAGGTGTCTCAGTGAATGTATGGGTGAGTGACTAGGTTGTGTGAATGTCTATCAGACTGTCAGTTGGTGTCTAAGTGGCTGTATGGGTTAGTGAGTGGGTACGTGAATGGCTGTATGGGTGATTGGTTGTCTAAGTACCTATATGGGTGTATGAATGTCTATGTGGGTGGGTGAGGGGGGTGTGTGACTGCCTACATGGATGAGTGAGGGAGTGAGTCAGTGGCTGTATGGGTGTGTGAGTGCATCTATAAGGAGCTGTATGCATGACAGTGTGTGTGTATGGCTGTGTCGGTGTGTGTATGGCTGTGTCAGTGAGTGAATGGATGTGCCAGTGGTATATGGGTGAGTAACTGCATGTGTGGAAGGCAGTATAGGTGAGATCTGGAATATATGAGTGACTTTATGTGTGAGTGCGTGATTGTGAGAGTGGCTGTATGGGTAAGTGTGTGCCTGTGTCACTGACAGTATAGGTGAGTAAGTGGCTGTGTGATTGACTCTATGGGTGAATGAGCATGTGTGTGAGTAGCTCTATGGGTGACTGACAGTGTGTGAGTGGCTGTACAGGTATATGAGTGGATATATCAGTGGCTGTATTAGTGAGTAAGTTGGTGTATGAGTGGCTGTATGGATGACTGAGTGGATATGTGTGTAGACCTATGAATCAGTGAGTGGGTATGTAAGTACTGGTATGATTGTGTCAATGGTTTTGAGAATGGCAGTGTGGAAGATGGAGTGGTTGTATGAAAGGTTATATTGGGGTGTGAGTGGGTGTGTCAGAGATTCTGTGGATGATGTCATCAGTGATGTCACTGACCATGTCATGAGTGATGTAATATGTGAGGTCATAAGCAGTGCATTGAGGGGGCGCGAGTTATGGTTAGCTCAGCTAACTATAACTGTTGAATTTCTCTGGTTTTGTATGAGTGAAATGTCAGCCTAACTATAATGTCCCTGTAACCTTTGTTTTTTTCAGTGAATTTCTAAGGTTTTTTTAAATTCTATTTCTTACTTGTAACATCCATTTTTTTTAAGTGAGCATCTAAGATTTTGGTATTTTCTTTCTATAATTGGATATTGTGTATTATATTTCTATACTACACTGCTCATTTTTTGATTTGGTATGAGTTTATCAGAAAGTACATTAATAACTGTTTTTATTTGTAAGAATTTTTTGAGTCGGCATAACATTGTTGCATTTACTGTGGAGAATCTGTGATCAGCAAATGTATTTCACATACTGAATAATACACTTAAAGACATTTTTTAAATCAGAGCCCTCCAAGAAGCTAAACTTTTGTTCATTTTCTTGTCAAATAATTTTTGGGGGCAATTTTTCAAATCCGCTACGATGTCGCGATGATCGCCATCACGCTGCGAAATCGTAAAACAAAAGCAGACATTCAATGACCAACACCACATTTAAACATTTTAACTTAAAAAATTCACTCCAACTATTATAATACACACATTACTAACCACATCACTGCTTTCAAAACATATTTGTACACATATATTTGTAGTAACTTTTAAAAAATCTGTGTTTAAACCCTACTTCCCGGTTTCATGATTACAGTGAGAGTCACAATGACTTCGATAACCGAGAACATCATGCCTTTTTAGGGGGGTTGCAAAGCACATATATGGATGGTATATCTATATAACTCACAAATTGTAAGTTGTGAGGGTGGGGGGATAGACACACACATGTGTTAAGACGAGAACCCTCACTCGCCCTAAGGTGACATGCTTCATCATGGGTTCCCTCTTGCACACTGTGACCACAAGGTACACAGTGTGGGCTACAACCCCCCACAGGAGAGGAGCGTGAGGTGTTTTTAGTCATCCAATGTAGGTCAGAATGAGGGGCAGAGTGCAACAAAAGTCAGAAAGTGGGTTAAAACTATCTCCTGGATAGACAAGGTCAATCCTTTATTAGTGTCCCCCGTGGATAGATTTAAAAACAGCTAAGTGCATATAGGGATATGGATGTTCCCTATTGGGCTCTGGTCAACATGTTTCTGCCTAGTTAGACCGGATGGTTCTTGGCATTCTTCAGGACCAAATGCTTTGTCACTCTGCTAAAACAGTGAATAAATCATAAAGAAAATACCATACTGTAACTGTTATGGCATTGATCAGTGGTACCAGCTGTAGTCAGGTCCACCTTCAATTGGAGACTACTAGTCTACAGCCTCCTTCAAGAAGTCCTTTAGTAACAGGTCTCAGGACTCTGAGTCTCCTGTCTCCTGCCGCAATTCTAAAGGCTTTAGAATAGAATAGAAGTAGTCTCTAATTGAAGGTGGACCTGACTACAGCTGGTACTACTGATCAATGCCATAACAGTTACAGTATGGTATTTTCTTTATGATGTATTCACTGTTTTAACAATAAAGACATCTCAAGTGGAAACAAAAATACAGATATCACAGATCGACAATAAGGTGAAAGACATTTAAAGAACCTCTTTTTTCTATTAGAAAAAGCGATGAAAAAAGAAATCAATAAAGGATGGGAAAAATAACAATGGAAAAGTATTTGGAAGTAAATAGGGTCCCGAGAGGACTGAGAATCTTTACCCTACCCAATCACCCAGACACCAAACCCGAAATGTTGGAGGAATGGGGCAGAAACAACATGGCATGCTCACGAAATATGATGCAAATCATTATTAAATATGATAAAAAAGACCTGGATGACATTCATAAAACAATTGAAACCTTGGAAAAAGACATACAGTCTTTTAAAAAAGAAGAAGAAAGTAGCAAATATAGGAATGAAATGGAAATTAAACTTGATAAATATGAAAAGGAAATTGAAGAGAGAAAACAAAGAAAATTCCGACGAGATGAAAGGGATTATGAGATCGGAACAATATTTACCTTCACTAAAAGATTCACACATTTGAAAAAACAATTAACTGAGAAACCAACTAAATGTAACGAATCGGACACAACAATAAGTGAATAAGCAGAACTAAGCGAAGGGCGAAAATAATGCTACAACAGTCAAGAAAACTTCTTTTTTAGAAGAAATGAGACTTTTGTATATAGACCAAAGGCCAGGCAACAAAAGAGGGAGGGGAAGAGGACAGACCTCAACACAAAGACGTGGTCGGGGAAGAGGAAAAACAACAGAACAATTAAACATAGAAAAACAAGGAGAGGCCTCAGGAAGCACAAATCAATACCCATTGTGCAGCAAATGCAGGAAATAAACTCTAGACACAACTTGAAAACAGTCTGATCGTCAATCTGTCAAATGTAACACTAACTGATAATCAATGTAAAGTGCTAAATAAAGGGCAAACCTTTTGTCCTGAGATCCACCATGACCTAGTGGAAACCAAAATCAACATGTACATGTTCATTCGAAAATTTAAATTGGCTAAATTCTTTGCTAAAAACAAATACAAAACCATACCCCATCCTACAATAGATGCAAACGACGCATCTCCAAGCATTTCAATAAATCAAATATCAGAAATGAAAACAGTATATGATTTAACACATGACTTACAAGATGAGGAATTAAAGGAATCAGACATAATAACAAAATTGGGTTTTGAGACCACAGGGAGAGAAAAAACAAAGTTCAAACCAAAAATCAAAGTTCTGCCCTATCCTTAATCCACGCAACAAGATTGACTTATATCATGAACTGGTAATATCGGATTTGGAAAATTTAGCGAAATAATCAGCTACCAATAAGAAAGAGAATTTAACTAAAGCCAAAAGAAAAGCGCTAAAGGAGTTCATGGAAAATGAAATTCTAGAAATAAAACCAGCCGACAAGGGCGGCAATATTGTTGTGATGGAAAAAATACAATACAAAAAGGAGGCATTACAACAACTGAATATCACTGAAAACTACAAAAAATTGAAAATGAATCCCATGAATTATTTGATATTGGACTTGCAGTCTAAAATCAAGGTCTGGTATGAAAAGGGACTCCTGACCAATGATGAAGTGAAGTTCCTAACCAAAGAGAACCCAACGATTCCCACTATATATTTCCTACCCAAAATCCATAAAACACTTGTGAACCCTCCAGGGAGACCTATAATCTCTAGCTGCGACAGTCTATATGAACCCCTATCAGAATATGTGGACTCGTTCTTGGCACCCATTGTCACCACATTAAACTCATACACCAAAGATACAGGCGACTTCCTAGGAATCCTAAATGAGACACAATGGCAAGAGTATTACCTATTGGCTACAATAGATGTAGTATCACTCTACACATCAATCAATCATGATATGGGACTCAGGGCATTGGAATGTTTCCTAGGACAGAGAGATATTAAATATCTGGAACATTCGAGAATGATTAAAGAGATGGCGGAGCTCTACTTAAGAAATAATATCTTCATTTTTGACCAGCAGTTATATCGCCAAATATGTGGGACCGCAATGGGCGTGTCATTTTCACCCAGCTACACGAACATCACAATGGGCTGGTGGGAGAAGACAGTAGCCTGGAGTGAAGACATGGATGAATATACTGAAAAAATCATGGTATGGCTACGATTTATCGATGACCTTTTCATTATATGGAATGGAACATCTGAAGAATTTAGCCAATATGTAAATCTCTTGAACAACAACGAAAAAGGATTACGCTTCACATACAACTCAAGCAAAACAAGAATACAGTTCCTAGATATTGAAGTATATCAAGAGGAAGGGAAGTTGAAAACAACAACATACCGGAAGCCAACTGCAACCAACAGTATTTTACATGGCTCTAGTTTCCATCCTGAACCCTTGATTAAAAGCATACCATACGGCGAATTCTTACGTATGAAACGAAACTGTTCGGACAACAAAGAACTCGAATGCAAAATGGATGAAACCACAAAAATATTCTTGGTAAGAGGCTATAAACCGGCATACGTAAATGCCGGAAGAAGAAAAGCAGAACAAATCTCCAGGGATCAGACTCTGCAAACCTCAAAGGAAAATAAGAATACAACAGAGGAAAATCCGGACATAAGACTGATCCTGACATATAGCAAGGAAAATCACTCAATTTAAAAAATAATGAACAAACATTGGAAGGTGCTATTGAAGGATCCAGACATGAAAAGAATATTGAAAGACAAACCAAGCATTACATACAGATGAGCCCCATCGATCAAGGATAAACTTGTACATAGTCACTTCACGAAACCGAAAATAAAATCATGGCTAACAGATTTCCAAATAGGATTCCAAAAATGCGAAAAATGTAAAGCCTGCCGGATAGGTGAAAATAAAAAAGAGATCATTGATTTCAAAGGAAGAAAATATGTAATTAATGAAAGATCAATTGTGAGAGCACGTATGTAGTATACATGCTAGAATGCAACTGTGGTCGCAGGTATATAGGGAGTACAATCTGCCAACTCAAAAAAAGAATCTTAGAACACATTCGTGCGATCCAGAATGATGATTTGACGTATGCCATGACCAAACATATGAAGACACATCAGAACCACAGCTGGCAGCAAATGAAATACTGGGGATTGGCAACAATCCCGGTAAACGAACGAGGTGGTGATCGGATCAAGAAATTGAGATGTCTCGAATCAAAGGTGATAATCAGGTTCCACACCAAACAACCAGCAGGTTTAAATGGGGACGAAGAATTACACGTACATTTGTAAATATATACATGTGAATCACAAAAGGACAGCATATAAAGACAATCAGAATAATACAGTAATCAAGATCAGAATTATGGTCACAGCTGGTCTAAGGGCACTGAGCCCGGTCTATTGAAAACTTAATTGTCTTGAAAAAGAACAGGCAAAATCTGGGATGTAACTGTGACTATGAGGTCAAATTCATTAATCCCAGGGCACTGAGCCCTTATTGAATCAATCACTATAGACAGACAATGTGCCATTTACTCTGAAAATAAAAATAAAAATAAAAAAACCAATGCTGAAAAAAAGACAAATATGACAAAGGGATTACAATGGACAATTTATATGGAACTATATGCACTTTGTATCATATCACTTGTAAATGTAAACCACATTTCCCATAATGCATTATAATAGGCTGTTTGGGTAATTGTGTATGAATAGACACGAAAGGAGGATCACCGCTAACCATGATCAAGACCAATCTGATCGAAATGCGTTGGTTTGTGAGAATTTGAAGGTGTTGGCTGTTATACACTGGATTAAATAAGCCTCTAAAACGAACCTCCTGGAGTGCGAGTAATCTTTTCTTTGATGGTTATATATATATATATGTATATATATCCACACAGAACACCTCAGAGATAGAGAGCCTCCGACCCTGCAGGGCGGCTTCAGGCGTTGACAGGCACAGAGCATCCTGTACATAAATCTACACAAAAGAAGAAGTGCCGAAGCCCAGTTCCTTGGAAAACATTGCATTTATTTTCAGAAGGCAGCCTGCTCTTATTTACCTAACGTTTCGCAACGTTTAATAAGAGAGCATGACCCGCTCGCCATCACGCCACAAAAGGATTTACCCTGATACAGAGGCGATGGCAAGAAAAGGATACGAGAGGGGGATACCTTTCTCCTCTCGACTTTTCCGGATACAATGCACTATTGAAGACACAACTTTACAACTTTGTCCAAGGCTGTGCTTAGAAAAGTACGATCTATCATGCCAGGCTGTGGTGAAATTATATGGGACTCTCTTCCTTGTTGATGAACTTTTGCTGCACCAGTGCACTGCGAAATAAAGAACTTTACATTACACAACTGCGTAAGTTGACACAATTATGGTTTATTAAAATCTATATCGCAGTTGTTGTAGAAGGATCTAACATCAGTGGTACACTGTGGGACATGTATGCCGACAAATTATGGGAGTCACGTGATGGCATGTTTTTAAAGGAAGCACGTAGTCATTTTATGACAAGCTGCCTCACCTGTGAGCAAGGCTCATTGTGGAGCCGAAACGTTAGAGAAATGAGAGCAGGCTGCCTTCTGAAAATAAATGCGATGTTTTCCAAGGAACTGGGCTTCGGCACGTCTTCTTTTGTGGTGATATATATATATATATGTATATATATATATATTCACTGAAAAAAACATAGGTTTCAGGGACGTTATAGTTAGAAATTAGCATTGAAAAAACCTTTGAAATTCACTGAAAAAACCATAGGTTTCGAGGACGTTATAGTTAGTTGGACATTTCACTTGTACAAAACCAAAGAAATTCGTCCGTTATAGTTAGTTGAGCTAACTATAACTCGCGCCCCCGCAATGCACTGCTGATGACGTCACATATTACATCATTCATGACATGTTCAGTGACATCACTGATGACATCACTGATATCTCATCTAAAGGTTTTTAAAATGCTAATTTCTAAGAATAACGTCCCTGAAACCTCAGTTTTTTTCAGTGAATTTCAAAGGTTTTTTAAATGCTAATTTCTAACTATGCCTACATAGGTAGGACATGTGCAGAAAGAGGAAGAAACACGCAGAAAGAAGCAAGAGAAATGCAGAAAGAGGCAACAGAAGTTCAGAAAGACAAAGAAAGGTGCAGAAAGAAGCAAGGGATATGCAGAAAGAACCAACAAAGGGGCAGAAAGAGGCCTTGTTGCAAAGTCATCCTGTGCCCCCAGCTTTTTGCTGACTGGTACTGGTGGTAACTGACTCTGGCTAACCAGGCCCAGAGCCAGTGCTATGCTGAAAGACACTTAGAATACAGTGAAAACACCTACATACACTAGGGTACACTATGGGTTGGGGTACCCCTGTGATTGACATGACCTCCCCTGTAAGGCCCTAGTACACAATAGGGCAGGGGGATTAAAACTACTTCTAAGTCAGAGGTGCAGAAAGAGGCAAGAGAAGTGCAGAAAGAAGGAACAGAGGTGTCGAAAGAGGCAAGAGAGGTGCAGAAAGAAGCAAGTGAAGTGCAGAAAGATGCAACAGAGGTGCAGAAAGTCGCAAGAGAGGTGCAGAAACAAGCAAGAGGAGTGCAGAAAGAGGCAAGAGAATTGCTGAAAGAAGCAACAGAGGTGTAGAAAGAAGCAAGAGAAGTGCAGAAAGAGGCAAGTGAGGTGCAGAAAGAAGCAAGAGCAGTGCAGAAAGAACCAACAGAGGTGCAAAAAGAGGCAGGTGGGGTGCAGCAAAAGGTAGGAGAGGTGCACAAAGAGGCAAGAGAGGTACAGAAAAAGGCAGGAGAGGTGCACAAAGAGGGAAGAGAAGTGCAGAAAGAAGCAACAGAGGTGCTGAAAGAGGCACGAAAGGTGCAGAAAGAGCAAGAGAAGTGCAGAAAGAAGGAAGAGAGGTGCATAAAGAGGGAAGACAAGTGCAAAAAGAGACAACAGGGGTGCAGAAAGAAGCAAGAGAGGTTGAGAAAGAGGCAAAAGAAGTGCAGAAAGAAGCAACAGAGGTACAGAAAGAGGCAAGAGAAGTTTAGAAAGAGGGAGGAGGGGTGCAAAAAGAGGCAAGAGGGGGTGCAGAAAGAAGCAAGTGAGGTCCAGAAAGAGGCAACAGAGGTGCTGAAAGACGCAAGAGAGGTGCAGAAACAAGCAAGAGAAGTGCAGAAAGAGGCAAGAGAATTGCTGAAAGAAGCAACAAAGGTGTAGAAAGAAGCAAGAGAAGTGCAGAAAGAGGCAAGTGAGGTGCAGAAAGGAGCAAGTGCAGTGCAGAAAGAACCATCAGAGGTGCAGAAAGAGGCAAGAGGGGTACAGAAAGAGGCAAGGGGTACAGAAAGAGGCAAAAGAGGTACAGAAAGAGGCAAGAGAACTGCAGAAAAAGGCAAGAGAGGTACAGAAAGAGGAAGGAGAGGTGCACAAAGAGGCAAGAGGGGTACAGAAAGAGGCAAGAGGGGTGCAGAAAGAAGCAAGAGAAGTGCAGAAAGAAGCAACAGAGGTGCTGAAAGAGGCAAGATGGGTGCAGAAAGAGGCAAGAAAAGTGCAGAAAGAAGCAACAGAGGTGCAGAAAGAGGCAAGAGAGGCGCAGAAACAGACAGGAAAGATGCAGAAAGAGGGAACAAGGGTGCAGAAAGAGTCAACAGGGATACAGAAATTTGCAAAAGAGGTGCAGATAGAAGCAAGAGCAGTGCAGAAAGAACTAACAGGTGCAGAAAGAGGCAAGAGGGGTGCAGAAAGAGGTAGGAGAGGTGCACAAAGAGGCAAGAAGGGTACAGAAAGAGGGAAGAGGGGTGCAGAAAGAAGGAAGAGAAGTGCAGAAAGAAGCAACAGAGGTGCTGAAAGAGACAAGAAGGGTGCAGGAAAAGGCAAGAGAAGTGCCGAAAGAAGCAACAGAGTTGCAGAAAGAGGCATTAGAGGTGCAGAAAGAGGCAAGAGAGATGCAGAAAGAAGCAAGTGAGGAGCAGAAAGAGGCAAGAGAGGTGCAGAAAGAAGAGAGTGAGGTTCAGAAAGAGAGAAGAGCAGAAAGTGGCAAGTGAGGTACAGAAAGAAGCAAGAGAGGTTTAGAAAGAGGCAAGATAAGTGTAGAAAGAGGCAAGAGAAGTACAGAAAGGGGCACTTGAGGTGCAGAAAGAGGCAAGAGAGGTACAGAACGAGGCTCGAGAAGTGCAGAAAGAGGCAAGAGAAGTGCAGAAAGAGGCAAGAGAGGTGCAGTAGGAAGAGAGTGAGGTGCAGAAAGAAGCAAGTGAGGTGCAGAAAGAGTCAAGAGAGGTACAGAAAGAGGCAAGGGAACTGCAGAAACAGAGAAGAGAAATGCACAAAGAGGCAAGAGAGGAGCAGAAAGAAGCAAGAGAGGTGTAGAAAGAAGCAAGAGAAGTGCAGAAAGAGGCAAGTGAGGTGCAGAAAGAGGCAAGAGAGGTGCAGAAAGAGGCAAGAGAGGTGCAGAAAGAGGCAAGAGATCTGCAGAAAAAAGCAACAGAGGTGCTGAAAGAGGCAAGTGAGGTGCAGAAAGGGACAAGAGAAGTGCAGAAAGAGGCAAGTGAAGTGCAGAAAGAAGACAGTGAGGTGCAGAAAGAGGAAGAAAGGTGCAGAAAGAAGCAAGAGAAATGCAGAAAGAGGCAAGAGAAGCACAGAAAGAAGAGAGGTTTGTGCACCATTAGTACCAGTTTAACACCCACATTTTGCAATAAGTAACACATGACCATTCCAGCTTTGCAAAGGGCCTTCCACCACGCTGTAACACATGACGCTGCATTTTTGGGAACATTTGTACCGTTTGAGCTAGAAACAAGGCTTTTTTTGTTCAAATCTGCAGATTAGGCAGCAGATTATGGAACATTTGGCAAATGCGGAAAATGTTTAATTATGTGAAAATGGGTGCAGCCGAACAATCACATAATTCCAGTGGTCCTGCTTATACCTCCGACTAGGTCCAGAAGTGCTCCTCAGTGGTTCCTTCTTTTTTTGTGTCTCATTGAGTTTATAGTTTAGCTTCTATGGAAACGAGGAAGACTAAACCTAAGGTTACCACTCCACAACACAGACTACATTACCACATAATTACTCTCCAAAACACATAATCCCACTCCACATAATTCCTATACACTAAATACCACATACTTTCTATTCACATAATTTCACTGCACAACATACCACCAAATGCGAGACCTATTACATTACAAATGCTTCTTTAACTGGTAGTTGCGTTTGCAGAGTGGTGCAGAAAGGGGGCTGGGCCTCCGACCAGTGCTCAGGAATTCCGCTGCGTAGGACTTACAGGAGGTACCAGGAGGGCTTCTTGGCCCCCAAAGTCCCTCAGGAGTAAAGTGAACTTCATCCCCCAACCAGTACTGTGCCAGGAGGCGCGTTTGCAGAGTGGTGGAGAAAGGGGGGGCGTGGCCTCCGAAGACCTCTTAGCAATCCCACTGTGTGGGACTTAGTGGAGGAAATAGGAGAGGTATTTGGCCCCCAAGGACAACCTTGGGGGCTAACTACCTCTCCTATTTCCTCCAGCAAGTCCCACACAGCGGGATTGCTAAGTTGTCATAGCAGGCCACGCCCCCTTTCCCCACCACTCTGCAAACGCACTCCCTGGCGCGCTCTTGGATGGGGATTAAAGTCCCCTTCGCTGCTGGGGGTCGTTAGGGGCCAACTAGCCTACCTGATACCTCCAGTATACCCCAGATAGTAGGATTGCTGATACGTGGGCACAGGCCACGCCCCCTTTGTCCACCACTCTGCAAACGCACCTCCTGGCACGCTCCTGGTTGGGGGATGAAGTCCCCTTTCCTCCTGAGGGTCCCTGGGGGCCAACTAGCCCTCCTGTTACCTCCAGTAAGACCCATACAGCTGGTTTGCTGAGAGTGGTCCGAGGCCACACACCCTTTTTTACACCACTCTGCAAATGCGCCTCCTGGTGCACTGCTGCTCGGGGGATGAAGTCCACTTGTGTCCTGAGGTCCTCAGGACACAAGAGGACCTCATTGCCCCACCAGCAGTGCACCAAGAGGTGCGTTTGCAGAGTGGTGTAAAAAGGGGCATGGCCTCGGACCACCTCTCAGCAATCCCACTGTGTGAGGCTTACTGGAGGTACCTGGTGGGCTAGTTGGCCCCCAGGGACCCTCAGGAATGAAGGAGACTTAATCCCCCAACTTAGAATGCGCCAGGGGGTGCATTTGCAGAGTGGTGCAGGGAGAGGGCGGGTCCTCTGGCGAGATGCCGGCTTTTCTTTAAAAAAAATATTTTTAGAAGGGGGGCTGTGTGGCCCCCCTTCTTTTAGTATTTTTTGGGCCTTGGGGACCCCATCCCCCAGGGCCTGAGCATTTTTTTTTTAAAATAAAAAAACGGGAAGGGGGCCGCGTGGCCTCCCTTCCCTGGGCCACTATTGGCCCTGGGGACCCCATCCCCCGGGGCCTGGCCAGCATTTTTTTTTTTATTTTGGAGGGAGGCCGCGTGGCCCCCCCTCCTGAGGCCAATAATGGCCCCGGGGACACCATCTCCAGGGCGGTCTTTCCTTTTTAAAAAAAAATAAATAAATAAAATAAAGGGGAGGGGGGCCGGGTGGCCCCCCTCCCGGGCCACTTCTGGCCCCGCGGGCCCCATCCCCCAGGGCCGGCCCTCAAGTTGGGGACCGTGGGGGGAGCCCCAATGCCCCCACGGTCCCAGCCGGCTCCCCACCTCCTGCGGGAGCCGGCATTGCTTTTGGGCAAGGGGAGCTGCTAACATGCAGCTCCCCTTGCCCAAAAGCAATTCTGCTTTGCTTCTTGGAAGCGAGAACAGGTTTCCTGCTCTCGCTTCCAAGAAGCAAAGCAGTGTTTGCTATGACAGGGCGGGAGTCGTGCTCCCGCCCTGCCATAGCAAACGGCAATGTCCCGGGGGTGGGCACCCTGGGACATTGCAGGAGCCGGCTTTGGGGGGTGGCGGCCCCCAGGGCCATCTAGTGCTCCAGGAGGGGGGCCCCAACTGTTTAAAGCCCCGAAGAGGTGGTGGTCCCCGGGGCCGGGGGTCCGCAACAGACCCCCGTATTTCAATAATAAGTGCCCCTGGGAGGTGGTGGTCCCCGGGGCAGTGTGGGGTGGCTTGAGCCCCCCACACAGAGTGTTTAATTGTAGCCCTGGGGAGGTGGCGGTCCCCGGGGCTGCGGGGGGGCTGCCTGGCCCCCCCGCATTCAAGGCATATAGCCCCAGGGAGGTGGTGGTCCCTGGGGCTTGGGGGGGCCTGCAAGGCCCCCTCCCTAAAATTTGAAATGTCCCAGGGAGGTGGCGCTCCCCGGGGCTTGGGGGTCCCGCGAGGCCCCCCCGCACAAATATGTAAATGCCCCGGGGAGGTGGCTGTCCCTGGGGCAGCGTGGGGGGCAGGAGCCCCCCCCACGCATTTTAAATAAAAAGCCCCGGGGAGGTGGCGGTCCCTGGGGCTGCAGGGGCCCATGAGGCCCCAGCTAATTAATTGGGTATTGCCCCCGGGACCTGGCCCTCCCGGGGGCTTATAGAAAACGAAGCGCGGGAGCCCACGCTTTGTTTTTTTTAAAAGAATTCGGCCGGACTTGCACACCCAGCACCAATTCGGCCAATTTTGTTTTACAAAAATGATTATTTTGGCCCTGGGGGTCCTTGTGGGACCCCCCTGAGCAGGCCTAGGGGGTCATGGTGTTTCTACCCTGCCCCCTTTCTTGTTTTTTAATGATTTTTGTACTGTTTTGGCTGCCAACACATTCTGGTTTGGAGTGTTGGCAGCCAATCAGAATGAAGCTCGTGCTCTGGAGGGTTCGCAAATCCTCCTAAGGCTCAGATATTGATATTTTTATTTTTTTAATTTCTCAGGAACTACTGAACAGATTTACACCATTTAAAAAAAAAGGTCGCTTTCTGAACTAAGAGCTACCTTTTTGCAAAATTTGGTGTAATTCCGTTCAGCAGTTCGTGCTGTAGCCATGTCTAAAGTTCCTATAGAAATTAACATGGGGAAAACGCGTTTTGGGACCCCCCCTTTTTTTTGGCCCCCACTTGACGAATCACCCCAAAACTTTTAAGACAGGAGCTGACCTGAGCAAACCATTAGTTTTAAAAATTTGGCGATGATTCGTCAAACGGCGCCAAAGATATTGGTAAAAGAAAAAACGCTTTTTGAATAGAAACAAGGTCCTAACTATAACTACCTACTGGCGACTGCCAGTAGGTAATATATATATATTACTATATCAAGAGAATTGTCAACTTACAAAAGCCAATCAAAAAACCCGTCTCCCAGGGCCAATTATATATCTATAAAGAGGAGGGGGAGCTGTGCGGCCCCACTCCCTGAGCCTCTTCAGGCCCTGGGGATCCCATCCTCCCGGGCTGTGTATTTTTTTAAGGGGGTTGCACGTGGCCCCCTTCCCTGAGCAGTTATCAGCCTCGGGGACCCTATTCCATGAGGCCTGCATTTTTAAAATGTGGGTACCCTTGAAACCCCGAAACCAGTTCTAGGATGCATGTTTCCAGTCCAGGGAGGACCTGGCTTGGCAGTTCGGGCTGGACTGTTCCCATGAGGAACAGGGTCAAGACAGATTTGCATATGGCTGGGTCTAAACTGGGGTGGCATGGTGAGCAAAAGAACAATGCATTTGACCCAGATCTCTTGACTGGGTGTGAATGTTTGGATTTGTTCTGCATTCCATCCATCATTTGTGTGTATTTTGTTTTTTCGCCCTAAGTGCGCCGGGTATGCCCAGACATGGGTCCTGGGCTCACTGTGCCCCTGGATTTAAGCTAGCCTGCCTGATATGGGGTGAAGCCCCAAAACTGGCCCTAGGATTCTTGTTTAGGCCTCACTATATATAGAGGACCCAAAAACTTGTAGTCACAAAGACATTCAAATACCTCGACTTTAGAAAGGACAACACCCGTGGTTGAATGGGTATGGCGGAATGGACTGCTGTTCCCAGCATGAGAGAGAGCATACCAGGAGAGGGTTGCCCTGTGAAACACAATAAAACATGGGGGCCATGGATGGTACATTCTGAGTACAAATGGGTAGTAATTCCATCTCAACAAAGCCATTAATTGAAGAAGCTGATTACATTGGTGTACCATCGTATAATGTATATTCAAGGCACTGCTCAAGAATACAACTGGATTGCACTGTATATTGTGCTATTTATAAAATTAAATAAAAATTGATTACAAAGGCACTTCTGAAACATTCAGGGTCTGAAGTAGGGGTCTGCTACATTTTAATTATATTGTCATATGAGTGTGAAATTCATATTTTTACAATTTTAAAAAGTATATTTATTTAAACTGAGCCTCTAGCAAAATTCTCACTTTTATGTGGAAAAGTCCCTTGTAAAAATCACTCTTATTTTATCCTTTTTTTCCATTGAATGTCAAAACATTTGTGGAGTAGATGTATTGAAACATCAAAATCATATATAACCAATGTATAGGGCTCTTGTCAGTAACTTACATGTCAGGTGCAATTCCAGATGTTTAAGATAGTATAGGTGAAATCTATTTGCAGGAGATGCTTGTGCAGTATGGTAGTGAGGTATCAGGGTGCTATGTTTTGGTTGAATAGGATGTTAGTGATGTAAAGGGCGCAGCAAGTTGTTGTCACTGTAAATCATAACTACTGAAGTTTGGAAATGTTTTTGTCATACATGCAGTAGGATTTGGGTGCAATAGTTCCAGGGAAATGATTATAATACCACGTTTAGGCCCGGTTACAGATGACTTTAGCCCTCTGCCAGACTGTTTGATAACAATTCTTAAAATTATATAAATCGTGGGCTTTGGCTCCACCCCAAAGAAGTATTTCTCTCACGCCATGCTATTGGCTGTTTGGTTTATCATGCTGCATCCAATGGCATACTTGCTGTACAATGCGTAGGATCCAATTTTACATTTAAAAAGTAAACTTAATCACACATTCAATTTTAATGCCATTCAATCATTCTATATATAGGGCAATCTTTTTAGCCTATTATTTTTTGCCCGAACAGTCTTGAATAAATTATTTGGAAACGCTCTGGGAATGCTTGTGTCCAGTGCTTAATATCATCTATGAACAAGACTATTGGTTGGCATTTTGACTCTCAGCATGTGTTTCATCTTCACCAGCCTCCAGGCATTTCTTTGGAGGATAAGTGTGCGGAGTCCAGCTGCGGTGTGCTTTCATTGGTACATATTCATGATAGGAGTCTATGAGCATGAGTAGGTTGACATTGATCATCAAAGAAGACTCAAGAAGAAGCATGCCTATATGATGACAGCATGGAATTATCTGGAAATTCCCAGGGCTTACACATGTTGCGTACTCATGGTCTTCACTAAGCATGCGCTGGTGATTTGTGTTTCCCCTTTGAACATGTAGTAAGAAGTTTCTTCTGCTACTCGCGCTCTGATCATTTAAACTTCTGCTGTTTTGGTCTGGTCAGGGTTGCTTTGGTGTCTATTTTGAGTGTAGGTTGATAATTAGGATATATCCATTAAGCATATGGTAATGAGCTGCTTCTATTGAAGTTGTTTCTATTGCATTTGCTTTCTTGGTGAATTTTGTCATCTGCGGCCGGGCGGAATCATGTGAGGGAGGCAGAATACATATATTACTATCCTACAGCAGATATTCCCAGAACATTTATCAGAGCTAACTGGGGTCAAGCAAGTGATTTACTTTTCTTTAGAGGATATGAACCCAGAAGGGTATTTGGTAGTGGCAGCATCTCAGCATTGACCTCATGTCTTTCGTACTGTTAAACACAGACAAATATGTTTACCAACAAATAGAAAAATAAATTACAAATATAATTCTACTGTAGTGTCAACCCCTGTGTTAAGAAAACCTGTGTCATTTTTGCATGTTCTTTACCTATAAGATAATACTGTATAGAAAATGCTAGGGTGGTTAAGTTATATCCCTTTATGACTACCATAATATAACTCGGGTTGGAGACACAGAAACATATTAAAAGACTCCTGTTTTTCTTTGGAGAACCAGTTTACAACCCTAGGCAATATCCAGAAGGCAAAAATAAAGAAGATAATTAAAGCTGTAGCTTAGCAAATTTTATAACTCTAAGGTTTATCTCAGAATCATAACTATCACACATTATAAGGAACTCTAGAAATATTGACATAAACATAATTATAAATGCACTGATTTACCTGCAGTTAATGGAGAGTCTCCTTCTTCATTCTTAGCATTGGGGTTACAGCCATTGTTAAGAAGAAAATTAGCATTTTCTAGTTGGCAATAGTCTATAGCCAGATAGAGGGGCGTCTCCCCCTTTAGAGTGGTTTTCTCCCACACACTAGAACATGAAGCTGAAAGTGATTGTGAAGAACTGAAATTAATTTACAGGTAAATAATAGTCTTAGGTTATGTTTAAGTGAATGAAGACAAGAAATGAACCTTTAAGAGTTATTGCAAGAATATTCTTATTTGACTTTATTGCAGCCTCATGCAAAGGAATCCATCCTCTTCCATCCGCCTCTTTGAAGGTACGAAAGTGGGAGCTCAAATTTTGTAATGTCTTCTCATCACCTGTAAGAGGTGAAAATAGGGCGAAGTCAGGTTTAATGCCCTACGGAAAATAGTACATACCATGCATTACTTCAGCTGCAAACAAATATTGGGGCCTATTAACAAAGGTAAATACGAATATGCAGATTTACTACTAGTAAATGTACTCTTATACATTTGAGTATATTTACTACTTTGGGATGGTCCCAAACTCCGAGTGTAAAGTTACTTAAAAGTGTAAACTTACATGTGTACTCCTCCTGAAACAGCCCCTAAATGTACCACGCATGGCCACTACTGATACTGCAACACGCTCCCTTAGAAAATAATGCAGTTAGGGACTTAAAATAAAACCCCATGGGAAATAGTTTTAAATTAAATTATATTATTTAAAATATTTACAACTATATATAAACTTAATGTACTGTTTAAAAAAGTATCTAAAGATAAAACATTCTTGTTTTATTTTAACATATATAAACTATTTTTAATTAATTAATTTTGCATTAAAATATCATTAAATTACATTTAATTAATTCTGTACATCACTTTTAATAATTATTGGGCTGACCATTGACCCATACTATGTGCTGTAATGGCCCGCTGAAAAATGTGAATGACTCAAAAACACAACAAAGGATGAAAAGGGGTGGGAAAAAGCCTGTAGAAGTATATCATTAGTGAAACCTGTTGTTGACTGGTATTCTTCTATATTTCCCTCTTCCGCCCCCTTATAAATGTCAGCCTGCGGAATTTACTACAGTAATTGACACTATCATTTTTTGAACAACTCTCAAGGTAAGGAATATTTGATTTAAGAGCTTGCCGTGCATAAATTTAATTATACAAAGTAAAAAGCGAAGTCTGTAAGGCTCCAGCATAGAGCTTGATTACAAATGGGTTCGGAAAGAAGATGTGATTTATCACACCTTATAAATAACGATACCCCAAGATAGGTTATTTTATTTGTTCGGTGCAATAAATAGCACCTATTATCAGTTTTTGGGGGATACCATGCAGATTTTGGTGTTTAACGGACCAAAATCTGCATTATAAGGTACATTCCGTATGCTTTTCCCCTGTTAAATTCCAGCAGGTTTGTTCCCCTGTAATTTAACGAAGGTTGAGGTGGTTAAAGCATTAGATAATTATTAAATGCATTAAAAACAACCGAAACCGGAATTTCAACCCCAGTCATAATCAGGCCCTTAGTGTCTGTCTGATGATTGAGCATCTCCTGTTACTTAACTGCGTGTATTGCTGCAACTATCTTCTCATGAGCACTGTGGTCAGTAGGTAATGAAACAAAGCTGCAAGAGGGGAAAACAATTACATAATTATGTATTTGTGCCACACAGTTAAAATATAGAGATATTAAAGTCAGCATAATGCATTGATGAAAAGAGCAGGTTCTTAATACAAAGCAAAGCAATGCAGCCATTTTAGTAAGGGAGGCACTGAAGCAGGGCCCAACTGGCCGTAGCGGGCATCCAGGGGCGTAGCTTTGTCAGTAAGATTGGGGTGGGGGGTGGTGAGCTTCAGATTTTCCAAAAATCAGGTTGGCATATTGGGGCATATTTACAAAGGGATTGTGCCACCGGAACGTCACTTTTACCGACATTTCGGTGTGCAATGCCCTGCACAATATTTACGAAGTGGCGTTAAGCTACTTTTTGTGGCTTAATGCCGCTTTGTAAATATGGTACCCTTTCATGCAGGTATCTGCAATGGATGTTGCTGTGAGAGTTCCGCCGCAGCACCCATTGCTTTTTGATGCTGCCCCAGATTTATAAGGATCTGTAAATCTGAGGCAGCGCCTAAAACTAACGCCATGCAATAGCAGATACTCGAATGAGGCAACGAGGAGAAATACCTTTATTTATACTCGTTTTTTGCTTTTTTATGTGTGCTGCATTCTGCAGCACACACAGAAAGTGCAAAACGTCATTAATGATTGTTTATGTGCAGGAAGGTGTCCCTTTGTGCACATAAACAATCATTAAATAATGACGATTTGCTACTTCTCTGTGTGCTGCAGAATGCAGCACACATAGAATTAACAAATCGCCATTATTGATTGTTTATGTGCAGGAAGGGACACCTTCCTGCTCATAAACAATCATTCCCTGCAACGCAGGCACCTTTGCACTGTGGCACAAGGGTGTCTCTGTTGGCGCTAGGCAGCTATTTTTAGCGCTATTGCTAGGGAAAACACAGGAATGTGACGTATTGTTGTAAATATGGCGCATCCCTGCATTTTGAAAATGGCGGAGCCCCCAAATGTTTAAATAGATTATAGGACAAGCAGTATGCATGAAAGGGGCTTAAGGGGCTTAAGGAGCAGTGGAAAGGAAAAGGAATGTGTATTGGTAGGAGTACTAAGAGAGACAACACAATATTTTGTAAAGTAACCGATATTTTTTAGAACTTTCAAAACAGAGAGGGAGAGAGTGTTTTTGTCTGTGAGTATGTAAAACTTCCTGGTGAAATCTGACAGACATCTCACCATACCCGACTGAAAGCACCTGTACCCAACTATTTCTCGAAAAATACATTTACTAGGGGGGGTGTAACACCCCAAACACCCCTCCTGAAGCGATGCCCCTGCGGGCATCAGGCATATTCCCGGGTGAGCTTGTAGGGTGGGGGCCGGTTTTGTAGCAGTGGGGCCAGTTTTGTTACTGGGGACCATTTTTGCAGCTGTGCTGCAATATCGCCCCCAGTAACAAAAGCAGTAGTGCTTCACATTTGCACCCCCCACCCCAGGGACTGACCAGGCAAAATTGTCAGGGCTGCTTTGGGTTCCCAGTCCAGCCTGCACTGAAGATTTCAAAGCATGGGAGAAGGACCACATCTTTCAAGGTTTCCTCTTCCTTCTTCATTTGGAATAAATTTCAGATGTTTGGGGGATTCTTAAACTGAGGTGATTGCCTGCAAAACTATGAAAAACGAAGATTTACAGGATTTCTAATATTCATCCTTTCCTAACAAATCCGAAAATATGCATAGAAGTCAGGCATAAATGTGTATTGTCACATTTAGCATTTTCTTTTTTTGTCATAGAGAACACATTTTCAATTTTGGAGAAAGTCCCACCTCTATTCCCCTCCAATAAATGCAGGGGAATACATATATATTTACAACTGTAATAAATGGACGTTGTGGGGTTTCATATTTGAAATATGGACTGGTTTACTATCTATAATGTATGCGTGTGAACCCATCAGGAGGTCTCAGGGCCGTGGACAATATAAACTCTGTGACCTCCCTCAGAGTCTGTGATTCATAGATGTGCGTAATAAACCTCAACTGCAGTACATATACACTTTATGGCCTATATATACATATATTTCTCAAACCCCATAAAATCAGAGCACACACAAATGTTGGTACGATACACACTGTAAGTAATCGGGCTGTTGGTTGAGGGAGGTGTAAGCCCTTCTCAAGCAACAGGCACAATCCTTGTCAGAGTTAACCACAAAAATCACTAATCAACCTGTGTTTAATTAACCCTTTGGTAGCTTGGCACAAAAGAAGCTAGGGTTAACTTAGAGGTAAAGTGTAAAATGTTTATGCAGCACTCAAATAGTAATAAAGTGAAAACACACAACAAGAAAAATCTCACACAAATTTAGAAAAATCCATTCAGTAGAACCAGGGACATGCCATTTCAAAGATTTAAGGTAAGTATAACGCCTAAAAGCACAAAGAGCCACTCGCAGTAATCTGGTTGTGCAAGACAGGTTGAAAGTCACAAGTTCAGGCTGACTGTGATGGAGTGCAGGCTGAATACAGTCACCAGGTTAGTCCTGGTGAAAAAGTTACTTACTAAAGTTCAGCTCGAAGGGTTATGTTCACGGTGGAGGAGCCCATGAGGAGCAGGGAGAGCGTCGCCCGGCGTTGCGGACATTTGTCACTGTATTTCCCCATGGAGAAAACCCTTTCCTTAGGCATCCTTCAATTTAGGAAGTATTACCTCCCATTTCTCACCCTGATAACAAACACACAATTGCCACTGATAGGAGTAAATGGCTTAGTGCTTTCGGGTTGGGAAACTACCTGCAAAAGAATTATGAGTATCTACAAACAGGTGTTCACCCCATTTTACAGGGGCCCCTGCTATGTAACGCCCACAAACACATCTTTAAGCTATGTAGAAAGAAAATTCTGAATCATGTACAGTTACCTACATTATAAATACCGCTGTTTTCCCACCTAGGTTATACTTAGTTGTGCAAAATGCTTGCTGAAGCAGGCCCTACAAAGGACAAAAACTGCTATGTTTTGTTCTAGAACTTGTCAATGTGTGCCAGGTGAGTGGAAGGCATGGTGTTTTTTTGGGGCAGAGCTGCACATGGGAATTGCTTTTTGGCAGCATAATTCACGCTCATGATCTCACTCAGTGACATTTTATCACTCCGTTTTGATCTTACAGGTTTGTAAGGATGCCTTTTGGGCTAGCCTCTATGGCGGCGGTGCTTCAGAGGTTGATGTTCCAACTTTTTAGGGCGATCAAAGGGGTCATTTTCTTGGCCTGCCCATGATTGTGTCCCTGGGAAGGTCATAGCGAAGACATAGGAGTCCTAGTGTTGAACTGTATAACCTTATCCAGTGAGGGAAATGAATAGCAGGGGAGGCCTACTAATAAACTGCAAAGGAGCTTGCTGAGGAATAGTGCAGAGATCAATGAATTTGTCCATATGGCAGGGATGTCAGGGCATAATTTACAGATACTCAGAAGTTGGTGTCTAGCAGCAGTAGCTGCAGTTGTTCTGGAATTTTCCAGGTACATAATAGTTTGAAACTTATATCAATATTTCTAGCTTATGGAGTAATGTCAGCATAAGAGAGTAGAGAGCCATCAAGATCCGGATGACTGTGACACAGTCTGAGACGCGATCATCAAGGACATGATTAAACATTGGAAAAGGGAAGAAGATTTTGTTATCATCTGTGTAGGAATGAGAAACCACAGGAGGAACAAATGCTACCAAGCTGTGTAGTATAAATTAAAGAAAGTAAAGGACCAAGGGGTGAACCCTGCAACATGCCCACTGGTGATGGAGTTGGTGGTCAGGGTTATATGCACCATGACATTTCACACAAAAAAGTGTCATCTTTTGCCTCCATTTCATCATTGTAAATCACCACTCCCCTCAGCCCAAAGCCTTGATGGTCCTTTTCAACAGAGACAAGAGTCTTTCCAACCTCATTACCTTAGCCACCAATCCTGCTTACCACGACATGCTCAAAATCTATAAAGTGCACCTCTCCTTCGACTTTGCCAAACCCTGATTAATGCCTTACTACTCAGCAAGAAAGGCTACTGAAACATCGTCTCCCACTATGCCTTAAACCTTTTGAACAAGTCCTCGATTTGCTATCCACACGTTCAATCTTCCAACATTCACCTTCCTCACATCTTATTTAACTATTCAAACTGATCCTTGGCCTTACTCTACTAGACCTTGTTCTGCATTTCTGGTAGCCTTTATTGATTACAACCTAGCTTTACTTATCCAGCAGTAAGCCACCCAGGGCAGCTTTTTGTATTGCTCGTGAACATTAATATAACTCACCATGTGGTTTGTCTGCCCATCGTTTTTCAAATTGACAATAAAACAGTTTTAAAGTTAACTTGCGAGAAAACAGCACATCCATTTTCACTAACAAATATCACTCATAATGAAATATTGCAAGCCTGATTGGAATAACTATGCAAAGGCATGGACATAGGAAAAAATGTAAACTCTGACAATTAGGTGTAAACCAATATTTTGAATTTGCTTGAGACTTTGCTCGCATAGTAAAAACTTTGGCCCACCCTAAACAATCTGGCATCTGCCACTGCCCTGGGTATCTTGAAATAATCCTCAAATACAAACTGCTTCCACTGGAAGCATTTTACTGCCTAAACATCCCCAAAGTTTTATGTGTCTTGCACCTCCTTTGCAATGAATTCGCTGTGGTCGATAACGTTCATTGTTGGGTTAACTGCTGTTAGTTGTCTTGTAATGTTTCATTTACCCTCACTCACAAACTCTAACTTTCAGTTATCTACCATCCTCATTTTATCAGGATTTGTGATTTTAATTTTCCTTCTCTAAGAAGCTAAGTCTAAAAGCATGCAGACATCTAGGCAGTTGTAAACATGGCTAATGCTTTACTAGGATGTCTGAATTTCCATGATTAACAGAGCACTCACACATACTCAAGCGGCATTCACCATGTAATGTCTCTCACGGGTAATCTACATTTACAGGATTAGGGTAAATGCGCTTTGGTACAATTGTCCCCTTTTCCTTCACATGGAAATATTTTTAAGTGCGAAGAAATGTCTTCCCGTGCATCCCTGAAAAGAATGGGATTTGCTCCACAATTTATGGACACTTACTGTGAGGAACTTTTACAAGTCAACAAGTGTGGGGAAAGCATTGGCCCTATTTGTATATACCACAGAGTCAACCCAGTATGGGTGCTCTCCCTATTACCAATGCCACCTCTCATGAAAATAAGAAAAAACTTTTTTCCCCACCCTGTCTCACACTGAACGGTCATCTGCAGCCCTAAAGATCCACATAGTGTGAATCACAATTGGGGATTTGCGGGCGCAAGTGCAACTTTGTTTGCCCTAAATGTCAACTAGTGGAACTGAAATATCTTCAAAGCCTGTCTATGAAAAGTTTTTCAATCTTTACTTTTTACTTAAGTAGGCCCGCATTGTGGGATATTTACAACAACATGGCGTAGCACTGCGCCGCAAGCAATTTTGCTGTGCCGAGCTGCGTCATTTAAAACATGTAGGGATGCTCCGTATTTACAGGAATACGGCGCACCCCTGAACTCTCCCCTGGGCCGGCGCTAAAACCGCAGCTGTGTGCCAAAGCAGGCACCCTTGCACCATGGTGCAAGTGTGCAGGCATTGCAGGGATGATTGTATTTGTGCAGGAACAGAACACCTTCCTGCACAAAAACAATCATTAATAGCATTTTGCTCCTTCTATGTGTGCTGCATTAGAGCAAAAAAGAGGAGAAATAAGAGTATTCCACCTTGTTGCACCACTTTAACGCCTCCCCTTGAAAGGCGTTAGTTTTTGACGCTGCCTCAGATGTACCAATTTTTGTAAATCTGGGGCAGTGTCAAAAAGCCATGGGTGTTTAACGCAGAATACTGCGTGAAAGAGGGCCATATTTACAAGGCCGTGTAAAGCCACGGTCTTGTAAATATGGGCCAGCACACTGTGCCACTGGAGCGTCAAAAGAAATGAGCGCGGGGGCTTATAAATATGCCCCATTGTTTTATAATGTGATTTAGGAATCTCACACTGCCATAAGTTACATAGCCATTAAAATCTTCTGTTTCAGAGAGAAAGACTGCATCTTCACTATTTGAAAATGTTTTCATGCTTTTTCATATGTTGTCTATAGACACCAACTAAAACGTCATGTGGATAGCTTTGGCTGGTTGATGGTGAATGCATCTAGTATCTATGCAATGTTAAGATTTTAAAATGTTTTATCACACAGCATTGAGAAATCTCACTGGCTGATTTACCTGACCGAAACACATCGACACACACCAAACTGAACCACAGCATTTTAATGGAAATGTAACTTAAGTCAGCATGTTAGGATTTCTAAATTCAATTGTATTCACCGACCTGTTGTATATGGTCAGACCAAGTGGAATTCACCAATCACACCCCAAGTACTAGAACATTGTCAATCTCATGAGTCTACTTTGGACCCTCTAAAATGAAAACCATATTGTTTTACAACCCTGTAACATAAATTCAGTACATCTCACAATGATACATTACCTATTAGCTTCCAGTGTATTAGTGATACTGTATCGCTTGTGAATATCCAGCAGACTTTGTTGAATCGCATACTGAGTAGCAATAGCGTCATCAAGGTCGTCACTTGTAGACGTTTCCATCATGGATTTCTATTACAAAAAAGGACAAAAAGCAGGAAACAGAAACAATTTACCGCAATTTCTATGCAAGTGTGAAATTCTACAGAAACAGGTCACAGTTTCAAATGGCATCTGTGTATAATGCAAATTTCAAGCTTACAGCATAAGTCTTCCTACTAATTGTTGTGAAAGTAAACATTTATTCAGAATTATCTAATCACTAATTTGCAAATGAAATGCGCCCATTTTTTGTTAAAATATTTGATTGCAATAAACTGCAAAAAATGTTGCGCTGCAAACAACTTCTGAATGCACAACTGAAGTAGTTGTCTTCACCATTGGTGAACATTTTGGGGATTTGCTCGTCGAAATGCTCCCATTCCTGGAAATATCAAAGATGGGGTAAATGATGCATAGACAGTCAATAAGTTCCAGTGAGCTATTTGGTGTTATTTGGCTAAGGGGTGTCTTGTTCTTCACCAAAGATAGTAACAACCTCACATACCAATGATCAGTTAGCAAACAAGGAAAGTCAGTTGCCATCTATCTGAGAGACACACACAGGCGTTCTTCTCCTCTTTGTGTTGTTTCTTTGAGTGTTCTTGCTTCTTTGGAAGTGTTTTGGCTTTCCAGATCTTTAACTAAAGTTTGAAAATTTCACGGTTATCACAGGCGGCCTCCCATTTGATAGTCAGTGAAAGATTTTTTTAAAAGTGTATGGTGCTCACAAGGAGGCACCCCCAAAGCAGCTAATAAATGTATTTTATAAAATGCATACATTTTTTTCATTTAAGTTATTATTAACTACACTTTTATTCAGGTTGTGTCAAACTTTGCCATTGAAGAGAACGGTTCCCTCACAATACGTTTGACACGCGCAAAAAACACAACTCTGACTTGCATGTACTGTTAGTGCCAATTTTAACCAAGTGTGCATGTACAGAGAATTTAATCTACGGAACTGCATTTTTAGGAAAATAAAAGAGTTTGGGTGATGGAGTTTTTGTCTATCAGTGTGTTACAATTCATTCATGTACCGCAGGGGTGGAAGAAAGTGTACCAAATATAAGGGTTTTCCACCAAGATGTTCGAAGTTTGTCCACAAAAGTGGCTGCATTCATCATGGAAGTAGCTTCTGTACTGAAGAAACACTCTGGCTGAAAAGCCACTATTGTCACTGCTGGATGAAATTCTGTCAGCAAATGTGACATTCTAAATGAACCCCCCATAGCGGGAGTACATTTCTAGGACCCACACAGCTAGCCCACTAACATGCTGGGAGGATTCCCAGCATATTAAAAACACTGCACTAACTTTTAGTGACAATGGTAGCTCTGGCACATGCAGGGTAAATTAATACTGTAGGTCAACTTGCACTGTTTGCAGTAGAGCTACCTCCAAACAGTGGTGGTCAGATGGAAGCGATGGGGTAGTTTCCATTGGCAAGGCATTGGATTTGCAAACGTACATGACATATATCCCACCAGAGTTACTGGTGGTAAATCTGTCATTTTTGCATGGATTTTACATATAGCCTCTATTCTAAACCAGTATACAAAAAAGTGATGGATGGAATGCTTGAATTAGTCTCAGGCACTGGTCATTACTTGGGGCCTCATCCCAGGCCATTGTTAATTTTCACACAATACCACCTTAGTTTGGACACAGCCATATGCAAATCAGTCTTGACTCAGCTTCAATCATAATCGTTCAGCCCAAACTGCCAGCGCAGGTCCTGCCTGAAACAGAACACAAGCAACCCAAGACCGCTTATCATCCCTATTAGGTCTCATCAGTTGGATACTGCATTGTTCCAGTGGTGCAGTGTGCAGGGGACCCACGTCTGGGTCACACCAAGTGCAAAGAACGCACGTCCAGTCACACCAAGCAATGGGATAATCAATGGGGAGTGAAACCTCTATTCACCTCTCCTAACCGGATAATCTCTTAGGATTTTAAAAGGACTTTCACCCACTAGAATTCTCTACTGGCATGCTTTGTCATCGAGTCCTCACCCAGAGCACCTAGTGGTCTAAACCTTTCAAAGGAGGTTTCTCTTACTAGGGGTATTGCTAGTGGGATCTGTGTTATATCTAACATTACCTCAAGTATCCTAGTGCAATTTATTCAATCTATGGGTACTTAGGCAAGGGTAAAAGCAAGAAAGATACCAATAGGGATAAATTAATGGTCCCCTGCATCTCAATCAACATGGGTCTACATGTTTCAGTCACTTAAGCCCGAGATGGGTCTCGTGGCTTTCCTCAGGACCTACAATTAACAGATCCCTGTTCTCCTAAGTGTGAGGATAATGTCCTATACTAATTGTGCATAAATCCACTATTAGTGGTTTCCAAATGTGTCACAGTGTGTGGAGTGATTACATACATCCATGCAACACGCATACTTACACACTCCTCGGGTTCACTGTCCCTTGAGATATGTGTAAACATGGAGAGGAGCAAATTAAAGACATGGAGAAAGGTAACAGTCGTATACACTGGACACATTGTCCTGGAAAGGAAAGCCATCTCACCAATTGTGAGCACTGCAGTCTCTACAGTATCGTAACAGCAGACACAAAAAACATGCAAGATGCTCAGATGCAAAGGTGTAAGTCTTGGAGGCTAGTCTATCGGTTATAACTATCATAGTTCTGAACTCTGCACTCAACAGTATCCTGGATTGGATAACGTCATGCATTAACCTTCCTGACGGATGTTCTCACTTCAGCAAAGAAGATAAGAGGTGTTGTGTATGGGGCAAAGCTGCACTTTAGTGATCAGAAAAATATATAATATGGGCTCTAATTCATCATTATTAAAATGTTAGGAATTCAATTCATATTAACATTCCTAATAATTGCCTGAGCTAACATTTTACTCATTATTGTCATAGTTGGATTTCATTTTATATACTCTAGCTTTAAATATAATGACAACTGTAATAGTGTAGTAATTTACTTCTAGAACCAAAGTGGTGGCCATCAGGTGTAAATTACCCTGCAAGAGTTTCTGGCTGTCCTTGGAGCAGTTTTAAATCTGACCTGTTACCAGTGATTTCAACCTTGGAGGTTCAGTGAGACCCCATCTGTTTTCCCAGCTTTGGCCATGATTACGAATTGCACAATGTTGGCAGGGTTCAAACTCTGCATGCAAAATTTACATTAGCATGGGGGCAACTTCTTGCCAGTGGAGCAGCGCAGTTTAGATTCCACCCTTACACGTCATAGAAATGCAATTATATATGTGCATTTTACACTATATTCACTGTGTGCCTTACTTTATTACTGTGTAGGAAACAGTTAAACTCATTACTGAAATACATTCACTGTAGAACTAGAGATTTATATATGTGTGCACTAATGTTTAGTTTAAACATGAAGACATGTATTTTTTTTCATGTTTTGCATTTATTTCTAAGGTTATACGTGTACATCTATACCCATGTATTCCAAGGGCACATTAAATGTTTGATTTAAGTTAGCTTGACTACAGACCTTAGTCGAATTGCATTTTGCTTCGCCAGCATGTTTTCTCTTTTCTTTGCAGGTTCATTATCATGATTTATGTTAGCTAGAAAAAGGCTTAGTGTTTGTATTAGACTGCTGATGGAGAGGCTTGAAGGGTAACTTGACAGTGAACATGGAGAAACAATGGTTGAAAGAGGCCTTCTGTTCATCATATACCAGGATGGCAAGTTGTTCAAGGTTGGGAGCCGCATTTTTAGTTTGATGTGATGTGAACCTGAAGCCATGTTGCAGATGCACTCAAGTAGTATTCTTATTGGTCCCTGGTGGTGTGAAGAAGATAAGAATGTTTGTAAATCTCATGTTATTTATTAATTGGTGTTCTCGTTAGAGATAGGAGAGATTCCCTTTAGACTTAGAGAGGTGCATACCTCTCTGCTTGCCCTATTCTTGCGAAGTGTGAAGGTTTATGCTGAACACTTATTTCCTTTTTCGTTGTACTTCTACTGGAGTCTGATCCTGCTGACACCTTCTTTCTTTATACTCCAGATTTACATACCCTTGATATATGATCCTATATTTGATCTATGTTTAGAAGAGAGGAAAGAAGTTTCTTTATGAACCACCTGTTTGCTTTAATTTGTGTTTATACAATTATCGCAATTTGATATGTCATTCTATTGCGCCTTAACCTACTGAGATATTTCAGCCTACCTTACCTATTGTATTGCTGGATTTAATTAACGTATTCTTGGTTTGCAGATATACTGGGTTGATTGGCAGACTGAAATAAAACTAAGGGTGGGCGGAGCTTGCGGACTTTCACTCCATGGAATTCCGTGTAGTGATCAGAAAACTCTGTGGAATTCCACGGAGTTCCGCAGGCGGGCAGAGTTCCCTATAAAACTGATATGTAGGACTATCTCTGTCATTTTGTGAATGAGGGGGAACATTCAGGCCTCTTTCTAAATACTAAGGGTGCCACCCGTGACTGTATTGTATTGCATGCAAACAAACACTGCTGACCTACCCTCCCTGCCGAGTACTCTATTCTTCCAGGAGGGGGCTGGTGTCCCTCTTAAAGGAGAGCAGGTCCCGGTCCAGGACGGCCCCTTTGGAAACCAGAAAGCACCGGAGCTGGGACTCCGGTCCTGGTCAGGTCAGGTCACTTACCCATTGACTGTCCCTATGTGCAGGGGAACACACTGTCTGACTCCTGTCCTGATCCGCTGCTTTACCCAGGGTATACCTTGTGCTGCGCACACTGCCTAGCTTTAACGCCCTCTTTACCCCATGCCTACCTTGCTGCCCAACAGTAGCTCCCACTTCATCCGTGCCTACCTTCCCATGCCAGGCTCCTATTTCTCGCCTAGGACTCGGAGCACTCCAAGAGCAGAGCTGCCTTCGCCGGCGCCTTTTCAAAAATCTTTCTCAAGAGAGATGGAGAGCATGGACCCTTTAAGAATCAGAGCATTTCTAGAAGGTGTGTGCGTTTGCGCCCATTTACGCTGGACCTCCTCTCACCTCTCGGATTAAATGCACGGAATGGATCCAATGGCAAGCCGTAATTCAGCTCACAACGGGTGTCTGACGATGCGGTTTTCCTTCGTTGCCTCACAGGCAGCAGGTCCGGTCCTCCGCATGATTACAGTTCGTCATCACAAACGCATTTGTAAGTAATCTCTTTTATTTATTCTTCTTTCTGAAGACACAACTTCCTAAATAAAGATGTTTGTAACTTCTGTCAGCGCTATAACATACGTTTTTCGTGTTTTGTAGCACTGTGCATAAAAGGGTGCATTATGGTGCAAATTAGTGATACTTAAGCTATCAACTTCAGCAGGGTAAAATGGCGAGTAAGCTATGCATTTGGTAACATTCTGATCTGCAGGTTAGACACACAGCTCAGCAAGGGGAGCTTAATTATTGGATCGTAATTAGGGGTGAGCGGCGAGCACGTGCCGCCGGTAAACTCCGCTCCGCCAGCAGTCGGCGGAGTTTTTTTTAAAGAACTTCGCTCTCTAAGCGAAGTGCGGAGTGCCAAACCTCTGTGAATTCCGCTGGCGGAGCCGAACTCACCACCCACCGTTAAATAAAACCCTTTAACTATATTCAGCTATTCATGTTCCTTTCTGTGGAGTCACATTGGCATCACATGTTAGAAATATATTGCTGATGTTTTCTCCCTTTCTATGCTTCATGTCAACTAACAAAGGTTCATACGACCAATGGGGAAAAATCTTTGACGATTTGACTAAGAGATTATATTATAGGGCCCAGTGCTCCATCACCAATTCCGTGCAATTCTGACTTAAACCCCTTGGAATAAGGAATAACCGTGTAGGACCCGATTTATCAATTGTAAAATTACACTGAATTCTCAGTTTCATGGGGTTTAATGCATATATTTACCACCTGATGTGAGCAGGAGGTAAATATATGCTGCAGCTTCTGTGTGGGGGCAGGTGGAGGGAGGGGGTGAGGGGAGTAGGGTAAGGAAGGAGAAGCTAAGTGGAAAGAGGCTTGGCTGCAGCCAAAGCCTCATGCAATTTTTCCAGGTGGAATTACTACCCGGTTAAATTGAGTCCAGTGTTCCAATACTTAGGAAAACCATTTGCGGGAACACGGGCCAGCTTACAATCAGGAGGAGTAGAATTCCATTCAGTAATTTGGCTCCAACTGACTTTTAATCAGAGCCTAAGTGGGCTCTTAGTTATCCTGATGGGTTTGAGGGTCATAGGATATCAAACAGGTGTGGTCAAAACTTGTTTGGGATCACAACAGTGGTGCCATGCCCTTAAAGAAAACCATGGCTGTGGTAGAGAAAGCAAAAAGTAAATCCACAAAACATCACATATTGCCTGTGCTTGTTTGAAACAATAGTGTGGCCATAAGCTTCTTGGAAGCATCAGTGACACCATGCGGTCCTCCAGGTGAAGGACTTGCAAGATATGGCAGATGGTAGTCATTTCACATTTGTCCCATCCAAAGAACTTCCTGAGGATTTGGAGGTTAAAAACAATGAAAAGAAGTTCTCCCTCAGCCCCACCCTCTTCAACATCTACATGGCGCCCATTGCAACCATCGTCAGAAACCACGAGCTCAACATCATCTCCTATGCCGACGACACCCAGCTCATCCTCTCCCTCACCAAAGAACCCAAAATCACCAGACACAACTTCCAAGAAGGGATGAAAGCCTTCGCCACCTGGATTAAGAAGAGCTGTCTGGGACTCAGGGACAACAGAAGTCCTCATCCTTGGGCCCACCCCCTCCGCGTGGGACAACACCTGGTGGCCCCCGCCCTCTGGAACACCCCCACCCCGACGGACCACGCACGAAACCTCAACATTATACTGAACTCATCACTCACGATGAACTGCCAGATCAACGTCGTATTCTCAGCTGGCTTCAACACCCTCTGCAAACTCCGAAAAACGTTCAGATGGATCCCATCCGAATCCAGAAAAACGGTCATGCATGCCCTCATCATTAGCAGACTGGACTACGGCAATGCTCTCTATGCCAGAATCAACAAGAAACTACTTTGCAAACTCCAGAACGTCCAGAACGCCGCAGCAAGACTGATCCCCGTTACAACCACATCACCCAAGACCTCCGCGATCTCCACTGGCTCCCCATCGAAAGAAGAATAACCTTCAAGCTCCTCACTCACGCATTCAAGGCCCTCCACAACATCGGACCAGCATACCTAAACAACCGCCTCTCCTTCCACGCACCCAAGAGACACCTCCGATCAGCTGACCTCTTAGTGGCAACCATCCCACACATCTACAAGACCAGAACAGGAGGAAAGTCCTTCTCCTACCTCGCAGCCAAGGCCTGGAATGACCTCCCCCTCCACCTCTGGCAAGTCCCTACATTGCTCCAGTTCAGGAAGAACCTCAAGTCCTGGCTCTTCGGATGACCCCAGCACCCAATGGAGCCGTCCCCCTCGCCCCCCTCACGCCTTGAGACCCTCGCGGGTGAGTAGCTGTGCTTTACCAACCCTGATTGATTGATTGAAAAACATCCCAGGCTACTCAGGGCTGCAGAATACTTTGAGTATCACATTATTCTAGGAGATGTTTGTGTGGGGACAGGGTTCAATGTGGGCAGTGATTGTTACTTCAGAAATGAAAAGGTGCAGCCAATTTTACATTCTGTAGTTCCTATTGGCCGATGTTTTTTCACCAGTTTTGAAGGTTAGCTGTCAGTCCTCCCTAGACCGGAAGGCAAAACTCCTGTAAAGGAAACGTAAGGGTCGGAGCTCGGTTGTGGTGTTGAGTGCTGAGGGTGAGTAATAGGAGAATTGATTCTGCCCGCCCTTGTTGGATTCTCTGCCCCTTAAGGTACTGCAGGATTGCTCTGCTACTAGTTAGGTTTAGCTGATGTCTTTGCCTTTGACCCTGGGAACTTAACACCCGCAATTGCCTGTGCTGCTGATTAAATTTATTTTCTCCTCCAGGGAGGACGGTCTAACAATGTATATTAACCTCTATACTCTCAAATGCCTCATTGTCCTAGAATTCGCATTTCTCAATCAATAGCAATTGACCTGCTGTGTATTAGCAGGTTCATTAAATGGATGGCCCTAAATTTCTCCAGGCGAGTGCGGCAATTTGACCTGAGAAATTTGGAGCCACCGATTGTATGAACCTGCTAATACACAGCAGGTCATATGATATCGATTTGGAACATGCAGATTCTAGCACAATGACTAATTTGAGAGTATAGAGGTTGATCTTTTTTTTTTAAATACCTAAAGAGCTACAGTAATAGAGACTCATAGCATGAACAACACGGTAGCCCACTCTTGAAGGTTTAACGTACAGCAAAGGAAGGGGTCTTTGTTCTTTATATGAAACCTAGCAACATAGTACAATTTAGCCATAAAAGGAGCTACATCAGGTTGCTATGGAGTCCAGATACCACCAGAAACTAGAGTCCTCTGATCTCCAACTCTCCCAGATGGCTGTCCATCCTAGGAGTGACGCATCTGTCACGTCTGGTTGGGGAAGGGAGAGGAGCCTGCCTTTGACCCAATCGTGGTTCATAAGCCACCACTGCAGGTGTGTTGCAGTTCTCTCTGAGAGCTGGGCGAAGTCGAAAAGATTTCCCTGGTGCTGCACTCACTGGAACTTCAGGTCACACTACAGAGCCAGCATATGCCATCTGGCATGAATTACCAACAGGATGCAGGAGGCCATGAGGCCCAGCAGGCCCAGCAGCCTCAGAGTCATTCTCACCAAAATCCAGGATAGAGGCTGAAACATCGCTTTCATAACCTGAATATACTGGACTCGCTACTCGAGAGGATAAGCACGAACTGTACTGTGTCGAGAACAGCACCGATGAAAGGGGCCGTTTGAGAAGGAGTCCGGTGTGACTTTGGTGCATTTTAAGTGAACTCCAGAGAATGTAAGAGGTCCGCCATAGTCTGGAGGTGGAAGACAACAGTCTGGGGCAAGGCCACCTTCAACAGACAGTCGTCAAGGTAGGGAAAGACTAAAACCCCTAACCTGCGTAGATGACCTGTGACCACTTCCCTCACCTTGGTGAACACCCGAGAGGCGCTGGTAAGGCTAAAGGGTAGCACAGTGAACTGAAAGTGCTCGAGGCCTACCTTGAGCCGCAGGTAATGCCTGTGGGTAGGCAAGATGTGGATGTGAAAATACGCATACTACAAGTCCAGCGCTACCAGCCAGTCTCCTTGGTCTGGGGCAGAAATGACATGAGTCAAATAAGCATCTTGAACTTTTTGAGGAAGAGATTGACAGTTTGGAGGTCTAGAATAGGATGAAGACCCTTGTTCTTCTTGGGTATCAGAAAGTAGCGAGGATAACAACCATTGCTACTTCTGATATCGGAACCCTTTCTATAGCTCCCTTGGCCAAGAGAGCTGTAACTTCCTCTCGGAGATAGATGAGATGATCCTCCGCCAGCTGTCCTTGAGATGGCAGTAAAGGAGGAGGGAGAGGAGATTGGAAAGGGAGGGAGTAACCCCTCTGAATAATTTGCAAGACCCATTTGTCCGATGTTATGGACTGCCAGTGGCGGAGACGATGTTGGATTCTCCCTCCAACTGGGCACCCATGTTCTTGCGGAACCATACTTGGAGGACTTAGAGGCTGCAGCTGCCTGGGGTTGGTGGCGGATGACTTCTGGCTACCATTCCCACGGGGTCGGAATGCACTGCGTCCACGTCCTTGCACAACTTGGGAAGCCTGTGCAGGACGGTGGCTGGGATATGGTTGGCACGCTGGTACACCCCTTCTAAAGCCATGAAAGGGGCAGCAGGCAGACTCGGGGGGAGGTGTCACTGAGAGGCCCAAAGACTTGGTAGTAGCCTGTGAGTCTTTGAAGTGCTCTAGCGCCGAGACTGCCTTTTCTCCGAAGAGATGAGTCCCATCAAAGGACATGTCCATGAGGTTGGCCTGGACATCCCCCAAAAAGCCAGATTGTTAGATTTGGGGGTCTCTAGTTGGCAGAGGTAGGTACCTTTGTCCAAATAGGGACCCTTGAGTCTAGTCAGGGAAAGTAGGTACACTCCTGAAATAACCCCTGCTCACCCTCTTGGTAGCTTGGCACGAGCAGACAGGCTTAGTTCAGAGGCAGTGTGTCAAGCATTTGTGAACACATACAGTAATCAAGTGACAACACTACAAATGGACACCACACAGGTTATATATTTATAAAAATAGGTATACTTTATATAGATTCATCACAAGACCATAAACGACAAAAATAATCCACAATACTGTCAAGAATGCTTAGTTCTGATCAAAAAGGCTTAATTCAAGGTTCTGTGCGAGTCGGTAGCCTCCTCCGGCTACGGCGATGTCAAGAACAAACAGAGTCTAACAAATCCAGCTGACCGCGTCGAGACGGGCCAACACAGCGTAGACAGACTCGGTCACAGTACCTTTTACTTGAAGCAGCAGGCACGGGCGTGCGAGCCGGATGGCTGTACGTCGCAGTCGCGATGCAAAATGGAAGCGTTGCAGGACGCGTTGTCCCTCGATGCGGTGCAGGCAGCGGCTCGTTGACGTCGTCGAGACGGAGTCGTGAGACCAGGGCCGTGCGTTGCAGGGCGAGACGGTGCTTCGATGCGGTGCTGGCAGGTTGCGGTGCGGCGACGGAGCCGGATTCGGGAGCTGGCGTCGATCAGCCCGGACAGCGGTGCGAGTCGGGCGGTGCGTCGCGAAGCGTGCGAGCTGTGCCCAACTCCGGTGTGGTCACAAGACTCGAACTCAGCAGCAGTGACCGTGTCGGTCGGACCAGTTAGATTCGGTGTAGCGAGGCGTTGCGAGGTGCGGTGCTCACAGGTTACGGTGCAGGCAACGGCTCGTTGACGGCGTCGAGACGGAGTCGGTGAGACCAAGGCCGTGCATTGCAAGATGCGGGCGGTGCTCGATGCGGTGCCTTCAGGACACCGAGCCGGTCGTGAGAGTCGGTCACAGCTCCCTACCTCTGTAGCCACTGAAACAGCGTTTCCAGCAGCAATTCACAAAGGAGGTGAAGTCCACTGGTCCTGGGACTTCAATAAGGGGGCAAGCTCTCTCTCAAGCCCTTGGTGATCCTTCACAAGTTGATGAAAGTCTCAGCAAAGCAAAAGTTCCTTTCTCCTTTCTTTGGCAGTCAGGCAAACCACTGCAGGCCAATCCCCCAAGCAGCACTTAAGGCTTAGGGATAGTCTCTCCTCAGTTTCTTCTTGGTTCCGCTCCTCAGCAAAGGTTTCTTCTTGTTCCCAAAAAGTGATCTAATTTTTCTGGGGTCTGGGTGCCCCTCTTATACCCTGATTCTCTTTGTTCTCTGGAGGCAGAGAGGCCTTTGCCTAGCTTAAACCAGTTCTGTGCAGCTTTGGAGCACTCTGTGTACATGACTCCTTCTTTCCTTTCAGAATGTGGGGCAGGGTACTCAGACGCCCGGCAGGAGGTGGAGCCAGCATTGTGGCAGGCAGGCACAGCCCTATTCAGACCCAGATGCAACTCCTCCCTCCACTCTGGATGCAGATCTCTCTATTCAGCCCTGGGCTGCTTCACCCTGTCTCCTGTGGCCACCCCCAGCCCCTGTCACGCACAAACCAGACACACAATACACAAGCTGGCAGAGGCAGGCTGGATAGTTTAGGCAAGAAAATACCCACTTTCTAAAAGTGGTATTTTCAAACACAGAATGTTAAAACCAACTTCACTAAAAGATGTATTTTATCATTCTGAGTTCAGGCATACTAAACTCGAATTTCTACCAAGTTCCCTGAGTCAGTTTAGGATTATAAGATGTTATAATCAAACTGCCCATTCTGGCCTATGGGGAACAGGTAGCCTTGCAATAGTGAAAAACGAAAATGGCTGTAATTCACTATTTGGACATGCCACACACACCAGGCATGTCCCACCTTATCCTTACAATGCACCCTGCCCGTAGGCCTACCATAGGGGTGTCTGATATGTAGAAAAGGGAAGGTTTGGGGACTGGTAGGTGGGTGCACTTACCAAGTCGACATGGCAGTCACAGACTGCACACAGGCTCTGCAATGGCAGGCCTGAGACACACTTTACAAGCTACTTCTGTGGGTGGCACAACCAGTGCTGCAAGCCCACCAGCAGCATTTCATTTACAAGCCCTGGGCACACTCAGTGCACTGTACTAGGGTCTGACAGTAATTCAAGTAAGCCAAACATGGAGTCACTAATTCACATCACAATTTACAATAGGGAGCACTTGCACTTTGGCACTGATTAGCAGTGGCAAAGTGCCCATGAGCATCTAGTCCAGCAAAAACATATCGACAACAGTAGAGGTATTATGAAAAAATGGAAGGGAGACCCACGCCAAGGATGCCAGGTCTAACACGTGTCCCCTCCAGCTGAAATGTGGGGAGAACTATCCTACCCCTAGGGAGTTCTCATCACTAAGGCGGAAAAATCTGGACAGACCATCAGCATTGGCGTGTTCTGTACCAGGGCGGTGTTACACCGTAAAGTCCATCCCCTGTAGGGAAATGGACCACCTCAACCGCTTTGGATTCTCACCCCTCATCTGCATCAACCATCCGAGGGGCCTGTGGTCTGTCTGAAACCGGAAGTGAGTCCCAAACAGGTATTCGTCTCAGCTTCTTCAGTGCCCAGACCACAGCAAATGCCTCACGCTCAATACTGATGAAGGCTACAGGTTGGTCTAGGCCCTCCTCATTGATCTGTGATAGAACAGCCCCTACACCATGCTCTGAAGCGTCTGTCTGAACAATGAACTCATTGGAGAAGTTGGGTGCCTGGAGCACAGGCGCCGTGCACATGGCAGTCTTCAAGGTGTCAAAAGCTTTTTGACAGGCATCAGTCCAAATCACTCTCCTGGGCTGCTTCCTGGAAGTCAGCTCTGTCAAGGGGGCAACAATGCTGCCATACCCCTTGATGAATCTCCTGTAATACCCGGTGAGTCCTAGGAAGGCTCTCACCTCTGTCTGGGTTTTGGGTGGCTCCCAAGCCAGAATGGTATCAATTTTCGGTTGGAGGGGCGCCACTTGGCCGCTCCCAACCTGGTGTCCCAAGTACACCACGGAACCCTGCCCGATCTGGCACTTACTCGCCTTGATCGTGAGGCCTGCCCTCCGCAGCGCCATCAACACTTCCCAGGGGTGGCGCAGATGTTCTTCCCAACTGGCACTGAACACTCCGATGTCATCCAGGTAGGCGGCACTGAAATCCTCCAGTCCAACCAACACCTGGTTGACCAACCTCTGAAAGGTGGCTGGGGCATTCTTCATCCCAAAGGGCATCACCCGGAACTGGTAGTGCCCATCTGGTGTGGAGAATGTTGACCTCTCTTTTGCCCCATCAGTCAAGGCGATCTGCCAGTACCCAGATGTTAAGTCAAACGTGCTGAGGTACCGCGCAGCCCCTAACCGATCTATGAGCTCATCAGCTCTGGGGATGGGGTGTGCGTCAGTCCTGGTGACGGAATTGAGTCCCCTGTAGTCCACACAGAACCGGAGTTCTGGAGTGGCACCAGGTGCGGCAGCCTTTGGAACCAAGACCACTGGGCTGGCCCAAGGGCTGTTAGAGGACTCAATCACCCCTAGCGCAAACATCTTGGAGACCTCCTCCTTGATGCAGGCTCTGACCCTGTCAGTCACCCTGTAAGCCTTGTGCTTCACAGGAAGACTGTCCCCAGTGTCCACATCATGGACGCACCAATGAGTGACACTGGGAACCAGGGAGAACAGGTCAGGGAACTGTCCCAACAGCTGGCGACAGTCACCCTGCTGCTCAGGTGTGAGGGAAGTAGAGAGGTTTACTCCCTCCACTGATCCATCTTGCTCTCGGGCTGACAGGAGGTCAGGAAGAGGCTCGGTCTCCTCCTCCAGCCCATTATCTGTAGCTAAGAGCATGCCCACTTGGGACCTCTCCAAGTGGGGCTTCAGGCAGTTCACATGCAGGACCCGCAAGGGGTTCCTGGGAGACTGCAAGTCCACCAAATAGGTAACTGGACTCTTGCGCTCCACCACCGTAAAAGGGCCGGTCCAGCTATCCTGGAGCGCACAAGGCTCCACTGGGGCCATGACCCACACTTTCTGACCAGGCTGAAGCTCTACCAGAGTGGCATTCTGGTCGTACCACCGCTTCATCTCCTCCTGGCTGGCTTCCAGATTTGCCCCAGCAAGTTCTCTGAAACGCCTAGTCTGGTTCCTGAAGGCCAGCATGTAACTGTATACATCCTGGGGAGGTTTCCTGGGAGATTGCTACCAGCCTTCCTTGACCAGACTTAGAGGTCCTCGCACCGGGTGTCCATAGAGGAGCTCAAAGGGACTGAACCCTAGAGACTTCTGTGGCACCTCCCGGTATGCAAACAACAGGCATGGTAAGAGGACGTCCCATTTACGCCTCATGGGTTCTTCCAGACCCATAATCATGCTTTTGAGGGTCCGGTTGAATCTCTCAACCAGCCTATTTCCTTGAGGGTGGTAAGGAGTGGTGAACTTGTAAGTTACACCGCACTCCTGCCACAGGGACTTCATGTACTTGGACACGAAGTTGGTACCTCTGTCAGACACCACCTCTTGAGGGAATCCCACACGTGAGAAAATTCCCATCAGTGCCCGTCCCACCACGGGGCCATCACTGTCCTCAGAGGGATGGCTTCAGGGTACCGGGTGGCATGGTCCACCAAGACCAGGATAAACCTGTTGCCCATGGCTGTCTTGGGGTCCAGTGGCCCCACAATGTCAATACCCACCCGTTCAAAGGGGGTGCTGACCACAGGGAATGGCTGGAGAGGAGCCTTGTGCTTCCTCCCACTCTTTCCACTTGCCTGGCAAGTCTGACAGGTCCTGCAGTGAGTGGTGACACTCCTGCGCATCTGGGGCCAAAAGAAATGGGTGACAAGCCTCTCAAAGGTCTTGTCCTGCCCCAGATGTCCTGCTAACGGTACATCATGAGCCAACCCCAGTAGGAAGGTTCTGAAGCGCTGGGGTACCACCAGCACACAGGCTGACCCAGGCTCAGCAACCTTAGGCTCTGAATACAGGAGACCATTCTCCCAGTAAATCCAATGTGATCCAGACTGATCACCTGCTGCCTGGTCTGTGGCCTGTTGCCTCAGACCCACGAGAGAAGGGCATGTGTTCTGCTCCTCGCAGAACTCCTCCCTGGAGGGACCTCCTTCTTGCTGCCAATGGGTCAGCTCAGGCAGGTCCCCCAGTTCAGCTACCTGTTCCCCTGTAGGTTCCAGGGCATCCCCCTCAGGGTCTGCCTCCTCCTGGACCGTGGGAACTTCGGGGGCCAGTTTCCCACGCTCCCTGCCTCCTCTCTCTCCGGCAGGCACCTGGGCCTCCCTCTCAGGCTCCAGGTCCTCTTGAACACCTTTAGCTGCCATTGACCGGGTGGTCACACATGCCCAATCAGGCAAGCCCAACATTTCTAAATGCGCACTCCGCTCCACCTTAGCCCAAGGTGAGCTCTCCAAATCATTCCCTAACAAACAGTCAACAGGCATGGCTGGCCTCACAGCTACTTGAAGAGTACCAGAGACCCCCCA
Organism: Calotriton arnoldi; assembly: GCA_963921515.1. NCBI lineage: Eukaryota > Metazoa > Chordata > Amphibia > Caudata > Salamandridae > Calotriton > Calotriton arnoldi. Next base: position 47,704 of record CAWUFW010000037.1, on the reverse strand, counting down.
CTCAAAGGGAACCTGAGCCACCTTGCAGTGACTCTCTGTGTTGTCAGCGGCAACAACTGGATAGAATGCATTGGGGACAACCTGCTCTTTAGACACCAGGTGACACTTGACAGCTGTCACACTGGCTCCTGTGTCTCTCAGTGCCTCCACCCTATGGCCATTGATGGTCACCCACTGCCTGTACTTTTTAGTGTTCTCAGGCAGCTGGGTCCTAGGGACCATCTCAGAGTCTCTTAATGAGACAAGGGAAAACACTGTGGGATCCCCCCCACCTTGGGCACCCAACTCCTCCCCCAGGGCTACACTAGCCAACTGCCGGGGGGCTGCACCTGAGGGTGCTGGTTTTCCAAACAAAGGGCAACGAGGATCATTTGCCTTGTGGCCAGGGGCGCCACACTTGTAACACACCAGTGGTCCCTGGTGAACAGGGGGGCCTGTCAGGGCCACTGGCTTCTTCTCAGGGGGAGGCGGGGAACCTTTCCCATGGTTCCCTTGGGGTCTACTTTGGGGCCCTTTATGGAACTCCCTCTGTTTACCCTTGTCCCCCCCACTCTTCTGCTGGGGACCCTGCCCACCCTTGGTGGAGTCTCCCACGTGACCCTTGTGGACCCGGGTACTCACCCAGCGGTCCGCCTCCTCAGCAAGCTGCCTAGGGTTAGTCAGCTTACTATCAATCAGGTGCTGGCGTAGCTCAGGAAAACAATTACTGGACAAGTGCTCCCATGCAATCAAATCAAAGAGCGCCTGAAAATCAGTCACTTTGCCACCCTTTACCGAACCATCCAAGGCTCTGCAAAAAAAAGTCACATATTCAACCCAGGTACTGCCTTCAATCTTCTTACAGTTCCTGAACCTCTGCCTATAAAGCTCAGGGGTCAAACAATACCTAGTCATTAAAGCATCCTTCATGTGGCTGTATGAATTATAGACTTCAGAGGGCAAATCCAACAAGGTATCCCGCCCTTCACTCAGGAACCACCCCCACAACCCCGCTCCCCAAACCTTCTCAGGGACCCGGTGGGAAGACATGGCTACCTCATAGGCTTTGAACCACTGCCCAATGTCATCATTTTAAAAAAATTCCTTCACCACATCTTTGGGAATATACACCCTAGCTTCAACAGGCACAGGCGGTACACTGCCAGCAGAGGGAGTAATTTCTAAGCTCCTGGCTTTCAAATCTAGCTCCCTCAAACTTCTTTCATGCTCAAACTGCATTTTCTTCTCTTCTAGGGCTAATTTCCTATTCTCCATTTCCATCTGCCCATTCAATTTAAGTTTCGCCATTTCCATCTCATGCATCCTGCTCTTGGCTCTGTCCTCCAGCTCCTCTGGGGACAGACCTCTGGCAGAAACACTGCTACCTGCTGGGGAGACTACTTTCTTCCCCCCTGGACCTAATAGCCCTTCCAGCTGCCCATCTGCATTCTCATCCCCTTCCTCATTCTCAGGGGGATTCCTGGCTTCCATCCAGGCCCTCAGCGCCTTTTGGAAATTCTCCTTCTTGGAGAGACCAGCCATAGAAACTTTGAACTTCCTGCAGAATTGCTTGAGCTGGTTAACAGTGTAGCATTCCAATTTCTCCTCTTCCCACTCACAATCAACAGATGCTACAGATGGTGCGTTATCCATGGTGATAAAACTTGTCAGTTGCAAAAATAGGAAATCCCAGAAAAAATGCTGTCAAAAAGTATGTGGTTGCGTTTTGGTCTGCACTCACTAAGTAGTGTTCACCAATTACTGTACATGAGTCACAAATGCAAGTCCAGAATCCTCACCGCTGACCACCAATGTTAGATTTGGGGGTCTCTAGTTGGCAGAGGTAGGTACCTTTGTCCAAATAGGGACCCTTGAGTCTAGTCAGGGAAAGTAGGTACACTCCTGAAATAACCCCTGCTCACCCTCCTGGTAGCTTGGCACGAGCAGACAGGCTTAGTTCAGAGGCAGTGTGTCAAGCATTTGTGAACACATACAGTAATCAAGTGACAACACTACAAATGGACACCACACAGGTTATATATTTATAAAAATAGGTATACTTTATATAGATTTATCACAAGACCATAAACGACAAAAATAATCCACAATACTGTCAAGAATGCTTAGTTCTGATCAAAAGGCTTAATTCAAGGTTCTGTGCGAGTCGGTAGCCTCCTCCGGCTACGGCGATGTAAAGAACAAACAGAGTCTAACAAATCCAGCTGACCGCGTCGAGACGGGCCAACACAGCGTAGACAGACTCGGTCACAGTACCTTTACTTGAAGCGGCAGGCACGGGCGTGCGAGCCGGATGGCTGTACGTCGCGGTCGCGATGCAAAATGGAAGCGTTGCAGGACGCGTTGTCCCTCGATGCGGTGCAGGCAGCGGCTCGTTGACGTCGTCGAGACGGAGTCGGTGAGTCCAGGGCCGTGCGTTGCAGGGCGAGACGGTGCTTCGATGCGGTGCTGGCAGGTTGCGGTGCGGCGACGGAGCCGGATTCGGGAGCTGGCTTCGATCAGTCCGGACAGCGGTGCGAGTCGGGCGGTGCGTCGCGAAGCGTGCGAGCGGTGCCCAACTCCGGTGCAGTCACAAGACTCGAACTCAGCAGCAGTGACCGTGTCGGTCGGACCAGTTAGATTCGGTGTAGCGAGGCGTTGCGAGGTGCTCACAGGTTACGGTGCAGGCAACGGCTCGTTGACGGCGTTGAGACGGAGTCGGTGAGACCAAGGCCGTGCATTGCAAGATGCAGGCGGTGCTCGATGCGGTGCCTTCAGGACACTGAGCCGGTCGTGAGAGTCGGTCACAGCTCCCTACCTCTGTAGCCACTGAAACAGCGTTTCCAGCAGCAATTCACAAAGGAGGTGAAGTCCACTGGTCCTGGGACTTCGATCAGGGGGCAAGCTCTCTCTCAAGCCCTTGGAGATCCTTCACAAGTTGATGAAAGTCACAGCAAAGCAAAAGTTCCTTTCTCCTTTCTTTGGCAGTCAGGCAAACCACTGCAGGCCAATCCCCCAAGCAGCACTTCAGGCTTAGGGATAGTCTCTCCTCAGTTTCTTCTTGGTTCCGCTCCTCAGCAAAGGTTTCTTCTTGTTCCCAAAAAGTGATCTAATTTTTCTGGGGTCTGGGTGCCCCTCTTATACCCTGATTCTCTTTGTTCTCTGGAGGCAGAGAGGCCTTTGCCTAGCTTAAACCAGTTCTGTGCAGCTTTGGAGCACTCTGTGTACATGACTCCTTCTTTCCTTTCAGAATGTGGGGCAGGGTACTCAGACGCCCGGCAGGAGGTGGAGCCAGCATTGTGGCAGGCAGGCACAGCCCTATTCAGACCCAGATGCAACTCCTCCCTCCACTCTGGATGCAGATCTCTCTATTCAGCCCTGGGCTGCCTCACCCTGTCTCCTGTGGCCACCCCAGCCCCTGTCACGCACAAACCAGACACACAATACACAAGCTGGCAGAGGCAGGCTGGATAGTTTAGGCAAGAAAATACCCACTTTCTAAAAGTGGTATTTTCAAACACAGAATGTTAAAACCAACTTCACTAAAAGATGTATTTTATCATTCTGAGTTCAGGCATACTAAACTCGAATTTCTACCTAGTTCCCTGAGTCAGTTTAGGATTATAAGATGTTATAATCAAACTGCCCATTCTGGCCTATGGGGAACAGGTAGCCTTGCAATAGTGAAAAACGAAAATGGCTGTAATTCACTATTAGGACATGCCACACACACCAGGCATGTCCCACCTTATCCTTATAATGCACCCTGCCCGTAGGCCTACCATAGGGGTGTCTGATATGAAGAAAAGGGAAGGTTTGGGGACTGGTAGGTGGGTGCACTTACCAAGTCGACATGGCAGTCACAGACTGCACACAGGCTCTGCAATGGCAGGCCTGAGACACACTTTACAAGCTACTTCTGTGGGTGGCACAACCAGTGCTGCAAGCCCACCAGCAGCATTTGATTTACAAGCCCTGGGCACACTCAGTGCACTGTACTAGGGTCTGACAGTAATTCAAATAAGCCAAACATGAAGTCACTAATTCACATCACAATTTACAATAGGGAGCACTTGCACTTTGGCACTGATTAGCAGTGGCAAAGTGCCCATGAGCATCTAGTCCAGCAAAAACATATCGACAACAGTGGAGGCATTATGAAAAAATGGAAGGGAGACCCACGCCAAGGATGCCAGGTCTAACATGTGTCCCCTCCAGCTGAAATGTGGGGAGAACTATCCTACCCCTAGGGAGTTCTCATCACTAAGGCGGAAAAATCTGGACAGACCATCAGCATTGGCGTGTTCTGTACCAGGGCGGTGTTCCACCGTAAAGTCCATCCCCTGTAGGGAAATGGACCACCTCAACAGCTTTGGATTCTCACCCCTCATCTGCATTAACCATCTGAGGGGCCTGTGGTCTGTCTGAACCCGGAAGTGAGTCCCAAATAGGTATTCGTCTCAGCTTCTTCAGTGCCCAGACCACAGCAAATGCCTCACGCTCAATAGCACTCCACCTCTGTCTCCCGTGGAAGTAACCTCCTACTGATGAAGGCTACAGGTTGGTCTAGGCCCTCCTCATTGATCTGTGATAGAACAGCCCCTACACCATGCTCTGAAGCGTCTGTCTGAACAATGAACTCATTGGAGAAGTTGGGTGCCTGGAGCACAGGAGCCGTGCACATGGCAGTCTTCAAGGTGTCAAAAGCTTTTTGACAGGCGTCAGTCCAAATCACTCTCCTGGGCTGCTTCCTGGAAGTCAGCTCTGTCAAGGGGGCAACAATGCTGCCATACCCCTTGACGAATCTCCTGTAATACCCGGTGAGTCCTAGGAAGGCTCTCACCTCTGTCTGGGTTTTGGGGGGCTCCCAAGCCAGAATGGTATTAATTTTCGGTTGGAGGGGCACCACCTGGCCGCTCCCAACCTGGTGTCCCAAGTACACCATGGAACCCTGCCCGATCTGGCACTTACTCGCCTTGATCGTGAGGCCTGCCCTCCGCAGCGCCATCAACACTTCCCAGGGGTGGCGCAGATGTTCTTCCCAACTGGCATTGAACACTGCGATGTCATCCAGGTAGGCGGCACTGAAATCCTCCAGTCCAACCAACACCTGGTTGACCAACCTCTGAAAGGTGGCAGGGGCATTCTTCATCCCAAAGGGCATCACCCGGAACTGGTAGTGCCCATCTGGTGTGGAGAATGTTGACCTCTCTTTTGCCCCATCAGTCAAGGCGATCTGCCAGTACCCAGACGTTAAGTCAAACGTGCTGAGGTACCGCGCAGCCCCTAACCGATCTATGAGCTCATCAGCTCTGGGGATGGGGTGTGCATCAGTCCTGGTGACGGAATTGAGTCCCCTGTAGTCCACACAGAACCGGAGTTCTGGAGTGGCACCAGGTGCGGCAGCCTTTGGAACCAAGACCACTGGGCTGGCCCAAGGGCTGTTAGAGGACTCAATCACCCCTAGCGCAAACATCTTGGAGACCTCCTCCTTGATGCAGGCTCTGACCCTGTCAGTCACCCTGTAAGCCTTGTGCTTCACAGGAAGACTCTCCCCAGTGTCCACATCATGGACGCACCAGTGAGTGACACTGGGAACCAGGGAGAACAGGTCAGGGAACTGTCCCAACAGCTGGCGACAGTCACCCTGCTGCTCAGGTGTGAGGGAAGTAGAGAGGTTTACTCCCTCCACTGATCCATCTTGCTCTCGGGCTGACAGGAGGTCAGGAAGAGGCTCGGTCTCCTCCTCCAGCCCATCATCTGTAGCTAAGAGCATGCCCACTTGGGACCTCTCCAAGTGGGGCTTCAGGCGGTTCACATGCAGGACCCGCAAGGTGTTCCTGGGAGACTGCAAGTCCACCAAATAGGTAACTGGACTCTTGCGCTCCACCACCATAAAAGGGCTGGTCCACCTATCCTGGAGCGCACAAGGCTCCACTGGGGCCATGACCCACACTTTCTGACCAGGCTGAAGCTCTACCAGAGTGGCATTCTGGTAGTACCACCGCTTCATCTCCTCCTGGCTGGCTTCCAGATTTGCCTCAGCAAGTTCTCTGAAACGCCTAGTCTGGTTCCCGAAGGCCAGCATGTAACTGTATACATCCTGGGGAGGTTCCTGGGAGATTGCTCCCAGCCTTCCTTGACCAGACTTAGAGGTCCTCGCACCGGGTGTCCATAGAGGAGCTCAAAGGGACTGAACCCTAGAGACTTCTGTGGCACCTCCCGGTAAGCAAACAACAGGCATGGTAAGAGGACGTCCCATTTACGCCTCATGGGTTCTTCCAGACCCATAATCATGCTTTTGAGGGTCCGGTTGAATCTCTCAACCAGCCCATTTCCTTGAGGGTGGTAAGGAGTGGTGAACTTGTAAGTTACACCGAACTCCTGCCACAGGGACTTCATGTACTTGGACACGAAGTTGGTACCTCTGTCAGACACCACCTCTTGAGGGAATCCCACACGTGAGAAAATTCCCATCAGTGCCCGTCCCACCACGGGGGCCGTAACTGTCCTCAGAGGGATGGCTTCAGGGTACCGGGTGGCATGGTCCACCAAGACCAGGATAAACCTGTTGCCCACGGCTGTCTTGGGGTCCAGTGGCCCCACAATGTCAATACCCACCCGTTCAAAGGGGGTGCTGACCACAGGGAATGGCTGGAGAGGAGCCTTGTGCTTCCTCCCACTCTTTCCACTTGCCTGGCAAGTCTGACAGGTCCTGCAGTGAGTGGCGACACTCCTGCGCATCTGGGGCCAAAAGAAATGGGTGACAAGCCTCTCAAAGGTCTTGTCCTGCCCCAGATGTCCTGCTAACGGTACATCATGAGCCAACCCCGGTAGGAAGGTTCTGAAGCGCTGGGGTACCACCAGCACACGGGCTGACCCAGGCTCAGCAACCTTAGGCTCTGAATACAGGAGACCATTCTCCCAGTAAATCCAATGTGATCCAGACTGATCACCTGCTGCCTGGTCTGTGGCCTGTTGCCTCAGACCCACGAGAGAAGGGCATGTGTTCTGCTCCTCGCAGAACTCCTCCCTGGAGGTTCCTCCTTCTTGCTGCCAATGGGTCAGCTCAGGCAGGTCCCCCAGTTCAGCTACCTGTTCCCCTGTAGGTTCCAGGGCATCCCCCTCAGGGTCTGCCTCCTCCTGGACCGTGGGAACTTCGGGGGCCGGTTTCCCACGCCCCCTGCCTCCTCTCTCTCCGACAGGCACCTGGGCCTTCCTCCCAGGCTCCAGGTCCTCTTGAACACCTTTAGCTGCCATTGACCGGGTGGTCACACATGCCCAATCAGGCAAGCCCAACATTTCTAAATGCGCACTCCGCTCCACCTTAGCCCAAGGTGAGCTCTCCAAATCGTTCCCTAACAAACAGTCAACAGGCATGGCTGGCCTCACAGCTACTTGAAGAGTACCAGAGACCCCCCCACTCAAAGGGAACCTGAGCCACCTTGCAGTGACTCTCTGTGTTGTCAGCGGCAACAACTGGATAGAATGCATTGGGGACAACCTGCTCTTTAGACACCAGGTGACACTTGACAGCTGTCACACTGGCTCCTGTGTCTCTCAGAGCCTCCACCCTATGGCCATTGATGGTCACCCACTGCCTGTACTTTTAGTGTTCTCAGGCAGCTGGGGCCTAGGGACCATCTCAGAGTCTCCTAATGAGACAAGGGAAAACACTGTGGGATCCCCCTACCTTGGGCACCCAACTCCTCCCCCAGGGCTACACTAGCCAACTGCCGGGGGCTGCACCAAAGGGTGCTGGTTTTCCAAACAAAGGGCAACGAGGATCATTTGCCTTGTGGCCAGGGGCGCCACACTTGTAACACACCAGTGGTCCCTGGTGAACAGGGGGCCTGTCAGGGCCACTGGCTTCTTCTCAGGGGAGGCGGGGAACCTTTCCCATGGTTCCCTTGGGGTCTACTTTGGGGCCCTTTATGGAACTCCCTCTGTTTACCCTTGTCCCCCCCACTCTTCTGCTGGGGACCCTGCCCACCCTTGGCGGAGTCTCCCACGTGACCCTTGTGGACCCGGGTACTCACCCAGCGGTCCGCCTCCTCAGCAAGCTGCCTAGGATTAGTCAGCTTACTATCAATCAGTTGCTGGCGTAGCTCAGGAAAACAATTACTGGACAAGTGCTCCCATGCAATCAAATCAAAGAGCGCCTGAAAATCAGTCACTTTGCTACCCTTTACCCAACCATCCAAGGCTCTGCAAAAAAAAGTCACATATTCAACCCAGGTACTGCCTTCAATCTTCTTACAGTTCCTGAACCTCTGCCTATAAAGCTCAGGGGTCAAACCATACCTAGTCATTAAAGCATCCTTCAGGTGGCTGTATGAATTATAGACTTCAGAGGGCAAATCCAACAAGGTATCCCGCCCTTCACTCAGGAACCGCCCCCACAACCCCGCTCCGCAAACCTTCTCAGGGACCCGGTGGGAAGACATGGCTACCTCATAGGCTTTGAACCACTGCCCAATGTCATCATTTTTTAAAAATTCCTTCACCACATCTTTGGGAATATACACCCTAGCTTCAACAGGCACAGGCGGTACACTGCCACCAGAGGGAGTAATTTCTAAGCTCCTGGCTTTCAAATCTAGCTCCCTCAAACTTCTTTCATGCTCAAACTGCATTTTCTTCTCTTCTAGGGCTAATTTCCTATTCTCCATTTCCATCTGCCCATTCAATTTAAGTTTCGCCATTTCCATCTCATGCATCCTGCTCTTGGCTCTGTCCTCCAGCTCCTCTGGGGACAGACCTCTGGCAGAAACGCTGCTACCTGCTGGGGAGACTACTTTCTTCGCCCCTGGACCTAATAGCCCTTCCAGCTGCCCATCTGCATTCTCATCCCCTTCCTCATTTTCAGGGGGATTCCTGGCTTCCATCCAGGCCCTCAGCGCCTTTTGGAAATTCTCCTTCTTGGAGAGACCAGCCATAGAAACTTTGAACTTCCTGCAGAATTGCTTGAGCTGGTTAACAGTGTAGCATTCCAATTTCTCCTCTTCCCACTCACAATCAACAGATGCTACAGATGGTGCGTTATCCATGGTGATAAAACTTGGCAGTTGCAAAAATAGGAAATCCCAGAAAACATGCTGTCAAAAAGTATGTGGTTGCGTTTTGGTCTGCACTAACTAAGTAGTGTTCACCAATGACTGTACATGAGTCACAAATGCAAGTCCAGAATCCTCACCGCTGACCACCAATGTTAGATTTGGGGGTCTCTAGTTGGCAGAGGTAGGTACCTTTGTCCAAATAGGGACCCTTGAGTCTAGTCAGGGAAAGTAGGTACACTCCTGAAATAACCCCTGCTCACCCTCTTGGTAGCTTGGCACGAGCAGACAGGCTTAGTTCAGAGGCAGTGTGTCAAGCATTTGTGAACACATACAGTAATCAAGTGACAACACTACAAATGGACACCACACAGGTTATATATTTATAAAAATAGGTATACTTTATATAGATTTATCACAAGACCATAAACGACAAAAATAATCCACAATACTGTCAAGAATGCTTAGTTCTGATCAAAAAGGCTTAATTCAAGGTTCTGTGCGAGTCGGTAGCCTCCTCCGGCTATGGCGATGTAAAGAACAAACAGAGTCTAACAAATCCAGCTGACCGCGTCGAGACGGGCCAACACAGCGTAGACAGACTCGGTCACAGTACCTTTTACTTGAAGCGGCAGGCACGGGCGTGCGAGCCGGATGGCTGTACGTCGCGGTCGCGATGCAAAATGGAAGCGTTGCAGGACGCGTTGTCCCTCGATGCGGTGCAGGCAGCGGCTCGTTGACGTCGTCGAGACGGAGTCGGTGAGACCAGGGCCGTGCGTTGCAGGGTGAGACGGTGCTTCGATGCGGTGCTGGCAGGTTGCGGTGCAGCGACGGAGCCGGATTCGGGAGCTGGCATCGATCAGTCCGGACAGCGGTGCGAGTCGGGCGGTGCATCGCGAAGCGTGCGAGCGGTGCCCAACTCCGGTGCGGTCACAAGACTCCAACTCAGCAGCAGTGACCGTGTCGGTCGGACCTGTTAGATTCGGTGTAGCGAGGCGTTGCGAGGTGCTCACAGGTTACGGTGCAGGCAACGGCTCGTTGACGGCGTCGAGACGGAGTCAGTGAGACCAAGGCCGTGCGTTGCAAGATGCAGGCGGTGCTCGATGCGGTGCCTTCAGGACACTAAGCCGGTCGTGAGAGTCGGTCACAGCTCCCTACCTCTGTAGCCACTGAAACAGCGTTTCCAGCAGCAATTCACAAAGGAGGTGAAGTCCACTGGTCCTGGGACTTCGATCAGGGGGCAAGCTCTCTCTCAAGCCCTTGGAGATCCTTCACAAGTTGATGAAAGTCACAGCAAAGCAAAAGTTCCTTTCTCCTATCTTTGGCAGTCAGGCAAACCACTGCAGGCCAATGCCCCAAGCAGCACTTCAGGCTTAGGGATAGTCTCTCCTCAGTTTCTTCTTGGTTCCGCTCCTCAGCAAAGGTTTCTTCTTGTTCCCAAAAAGTGATCTAATTTTTCTGGGGTCTGGGTGCCCCTCTTATACCCTGATTCTCTTTGTTCTCTGGAGGCAGAGAGGCCTTTGCCTAGCTTAAACCAGTTCTGTGCAGCTTTGGAGCACTCTGTGTACATGACTCCTTCTTTCCTTTCAGAATGTGGGGCAGGGTACTCAGACGCCCGGCAGGAGGTGGAGCCAGCATTGTGGCAGGCAGGCACAGCCCTATTCAGACCCAGATGCAACTCCTCCCTCCACTCTGGATGCAGATCTCTCTATTCAGCCCTGGGCTGCCTCACCCGGTCTCCTGTGGCCACCCCAGCCCCTGTCACGCACAAACCAGACACACAATACACAAGCTGGCAGAGGCAGGCTGGATAGTTTAGGCAAGAAAATACCCACTTTCTAAAAGTGGTATTTTCAAACACAGAATGTTAAAACCAACTTCACTAAAATATGTATTTTATCATTCTGAGTTCAGGCATACTAAACTCGAATTCTACCTAGTTCCCTGAGTCAGTTTAGGATTATAAAATGTTATAATCAAACTGCCCATTCTGGTCTATGGGGAACAGGTAGCCTTGCAATAGTGAAAACGCAAATGGCTGTAATTCACTATTAGGACATGCCACACACACCAGGCATGTCCCACCTTATCCTTACAATGCACCCTGCCCGTAGGCCTACCATAGGGGTGTCTGATATGAAGAAAAGGGAAGGTTTGGGGACTGGTAGGTGGGTGCACTTACCAAGTCGACATGGCAGTCACAGACTGCACACAGGCTCTGCAATGGCAGGCCTGAGACACACTTTACAAGCTACTTCTGTGGGTGGCACAACCAGTGCTGCAAGCCCACCAGCAGCATTTGATTTACAAGCCCTGGGCACACTCAGTGCACTGTACTAGGGTCTGACAGTAATTCAAATAAGCCAAACATGGATTCACTAATTCACATCACAATTTACAATAGGGAGCACTTGCACTTTGGCACTGATTAGCAGTGGCAAAGTGCCCATGAGCATCTAGTCCAGCAAAAACATATCGACAACAGTGGAGGCATTATGAAAAAATGGAAGGGAGACCCACGCCAAGGATGCCAGGTCTAACACAGATGTTTTCAGCCAGGCATGGCACCATAAGGCTACCATCGACTAAACCACTCTGCCTAGCGAGTCAGCTGTATCTGGACCACACCTAAAGATGAACTTTGCTGCATCCCTTCTATCTTTCACTGCTTGGGAGAGGATGGCCCGGGCCTCCTCCGCAGCCTGTGGCAGTACTTGCCCAACCATTTCCCATAGGCTATGGGAGTAACGGCCCAAAAGGCATGCAGTATTTACCGACCGAAATGCCAGGCTGGCGGAAGAAAATATCTTCTTTCCAAGTGTGTCCAGCCTCTTGAATTACCTGTCTGGGGGAGTGGCAGGGAACGCAACATGGGAAGTTGAGGCTTTGGACTACCAAGCACTTAGAGATGGGGTGTTGGCTGAGGAAACTAGGATGACCTGGGGAAGGGCTATGGCGGCGGGCAATTGTCCTTTTCACAGAAGCCCCTCTGCTAGGCTTGGATCAAGTTCCTTGAAGCACATCACTCAGTGCTTCATTAAAGAGCAATAGGGGTTCGGATGAGGAAGCCCCAGGCTGAAGCACTTCAGTCAAGAGGTTAGTCTTGACTGCCACAGAGGGAAGTTCAAAGTCAAGGGCCTCTGCTGCCCTCTTCACCACCATTGCATAAGACACTCCCTCCTCCATAGTCAAGGTAGGTGGAGAGAGCAAACCAGTATCTGGAGATGTGTCCAGTCCACTGGTCTCTCTTAGTTCCTCATACCAGTCCAAAGTCTCACCAGGGGAGTACAACTGGTGTTCTAATGGGTCCAGTGACCCTCTCACTCTTCCCATATGCCTGTATGCTCCACAAAACACTCAGGCAATGACCTAGAGCCATTCCAACTCCGATAAGAACAGGGCTGGCGACACCAGTGGGCACCAGCAGTGCTGGGATCATCGACGTCGGGACCAGCACTGGAGAAGGTCACGTTGGCATGACCGGCGCCGATCTGGATCCATGAGACCCCACAGGAGCCGAGGCTGGAGCCGTCAACGTGGAGCCTGATGGCGCTTCCTCTGACCTCATGGGGCCCAAAGACGCTCCGGAGGGGTCAGCCCACTCAAATACATGGCACATGGACTCTTAAAACTCCTTTATTTGAGCGGGGGTCACTCCGGCTCCCAGAAACAGGGGGAGGTGCAGAGTCAGACCTGGCAACGGCTCCGCAGAACCGTGCCTGGAATGTGGATGCTCCCCACTTGTCTCGCCAGCTTTCGACGGATGACGTGAAGTCGAAGTCCGTTTAGAATTCTTCTTCTTCTTGTGCCTCTTTCCCCGAGTGTCTCGAAGACCTTGAGTGCGACCAAGAGGACTTGGGGGTCCTGGAGCGGTCCTGCAACCTTCTTCTTGGTTGGGATCAAGACCTCCTAGGAGTCATGCTAGATGACGTCAACTGCCAGACCACAAGCAGCTTTAGGGAGTGCTCCCTCAAAGCTTTCGGCGCCATGGGCCCGCAGTCCGAGCCCGACTTTGAGCCGTGGTCGTGCTCGAGACACCACAGGCACTCAGGCTGCTGGTCTGTAACCGACATGGCGAGGTAGCAGGCACCACACGGCTTAAACCCTACCTTCCTAGAGGACATTCTTGATACGCAAGAAAAAATATTCGACAAAATGCTGAAAAAAAGAGACAGAGGGGTAATTCTTCTCCAGATCAGCGCTAACTTGCGTGGAAAGAAAAGAACTGATGTCAGGGAGCCTTGGTGGCACCTATATAGGTGACTGCAACGTCACTTCCGGCGTCAATGACGTTGACGATAATGCACGGAACTGAGCGAAGCCACCCGACGGTGCGCAGGGGCATTGCTCATGCAAAAGTTTCAGGATCCAGTCTGGCACCTGGGAAATTCAAAGGTAAGGAATCTGCAGCTAGAAGTCTTTATCAAATGTGATTTTTTTTTATGTTGGAATGGACTGATTTACTATATATGTATTATATATTTGCTTGGGCATTGTTTAATTGTATTGCCAAGCTCGAATAGTATTCTCTTGAAACAAGTGTTTAATGAGATATGCATAGGAGACCTGAAATAAATTAGGAATTTTGTGTTAAATGGAATAATGAAGATGTTAGACTATTATTTTCTTTCATTGTACTTGACTCTCCCTTGAGTGTAAATTTAAAGTGAAATGTTTATGTTTATTTATTATGTAGTAAAAATTACTAAAAGTTAAGTATATAATTAATTGAAATTATTTTGTTTATAAACAAATATTACAATTATTCTTAAATGTAACAAGTTATTACAATATTTTATGATATAATATATTTTGTATTTATATATATTTTTAAATTCAATTTCTATATATATATTTAAAATGTCAAAGTAAGTGAATTTATTTTAACAATATTTCTTATGGGGTGTTATTTTAAGTCCGTGCCTCCATTATTTTCTATTAGAGGGTGTTGCAGTACCAGTTGTTGTTCACATGTGGTTCTGGACTTACTCTGTGTCTGAGGTGAAGTACATTTACAACTGTTATGGGATCTCACCTAGAGGCATATTTACGAACAAATGTCGGAACAGCGCCACTCTCTGACATTTTCAAAGAGCAGGGATGTGCCATATTCACAAGAATATGGTGCACCCCTGTGTTTCCCCTAGTGCTGGCACAAATAAAGCTGCCTAGCGCCAGCGCAGGCACCCTGCCGCCATGTCGCAAGGGTGCCTGCGCTGCAGGGATGATTGTTTATGTGCAGGAAGAGACACCTCCCTGCACATAAACAATCAACAATAGCGATTTGCTCTTTCCATGTGTGCTGCGGAATGCAGCACACATGGAAAGAGCAGAAAATGAGGAGAAATTAATAATTTCTCCTGGTTTCGCCATTCTAATGCCTGGTATTCCATGGTGTTAGTTGTTGGCGCTGCCCCGGCCTTGTAAATCTCGGGCAGTGTCAAAAAGCAATGGGTGATGCGGTGGAATGCCCACAACACCCATTGCACACCCCTTTGCCACAGAGGACTGCAACGGGAAGGGACATATATACAAGGCGGCATTAAGCCACGCTAAGGGGCTTAGTGCCACCTTGTGAATATGGGAAATAGCGCTACGCCACTAGAGCGTCAAAAAGAAAATGCTCCTGTGGCAATAGGGGCTTGTAAATATGCCCCCTAGTTCTGAAAGTCTCGTTGGAAGAAGCTGTGGGTCTGTAGGTGACCCCGGGAGCTGCTTTCCTAGTGAGAGGGGAGAGGAAGGAGCTGTATCCCACAGAAGTTTGCTTGCCCTTGTCGGAGAACAGCAGATGAGTCCAGTGTGAGTGGCTCAAAGGGATCAGACAATAAATGGAAGAGTACCAATTAGTCACTTGAAGTGCCAAGGGTGGCATTATCACTGCTACATTTCCTACTCAAGTCCGACTGAGGAGAGGTCATGGCCGACTTGCCAATGTCAACCAGAAAAGACTGCCTGATTCAGAGGCCACCACGCCGAAAGACACAGCTGTCCTGTGCTAACTCTCCCTTCGTAGTACTTCAGCGATCACACAGTGCCTTACACTGAAGGAGGATAATCCCCTGGAGCAGAATGAAGTTTGCAGCAGATGGGTGGAGGTGCCTTTGTGTAGCAGCTGCTGTGCAAGTCGCCTTGCTGTGGAGGGAAGGAGGTGGTGATTGCAATAAGTCGCCCCATATCCATTTCACCAGCACACTCATGCTGGGTAATTCCATATGCCTAAGAGAACTTGACTGTACATTTTTTAATAAGAGTCTGGTGGGGTAATTCATCAAACAGTTATATCCCCACACAAAAAAAAAAAAATTGCTATGAGCCTTTACCTGTGCTTTAATTCTGTAGAGAACCCGTAGATGCTGTAGTGCATCCCTGTGGAGTGACTTTCTATGTATGCACGATATTATGATTAAAATACTTATCATTTTCTAAAAACAAAAGCATTGGGTGGATATTACATTATTGCATCTACTGTGTGATTGATTGAGTTCTGAGTCTCTAACCTCACACTACCTCCCGGAGATGCTTCAAACTGCTTGTCTTTGCTACTGTGAGAGTCAAGTGCAGAAAGGATGTACTTGGCCCAGTTTCAGTAGCGGCCGGCACGGATCGGGTGTGGCGGGGCAGGGGGTGATGGGGGGTAAAGGGATTATTTTTAAAAAATTCAAACGTAATTTACCGCTTGGTCTCTCTGTCGTTTCTCCTCGGAACAGGAAGCAGGCAGCCAGGCTCCCCTGACCAATCACAGTGCTGCAATACAGCACTTAGGAGGGTGCTACCACTCCTACCCTGCCCTGCGAGCAGAGCAGCCCTGCCCGTTACGCAAAGCTGCAGCAGAGGGACAAAATTAAATGATATTAACATTATTTTATTATCATTTTATTTTTCCTTTCTTGCACTGCTTCAAAGCAGTGGGGCGACGCTCCTCCGTCTTAGCGGAGGAGCCGCAACTGCCCAGTTTGCGGAGCCATACTAGCAGGTGTCCCAGGACACCAGTGGCAAACTATCTCAACCACCATGGTTGGGGCCCATTACCTTGTGTCAGCCCTGTGCACCTACAATGTGGTCTGAAAGAAGCTGTATTAAGCATCTTGGACTAAGAATATAAATAGCTGTACTATGGTGCATAAGTGGTTTCAGTGCACCCTGGCACATGAAGTTGTTCCCTCGTCATTAAGCAGGTGACCTTAAAAATAGATGGTTGTATATAAGAATCAATAGAATGATGCAGTCTGTTTTCTTTTGTTCCTGCCGCATAGACCCTGCATTTCAGTCAATAACTCCACCCTTGTTTCCACAGTACTTTTGTCTAATGCTGGAAGGTTCTCCATTTCCTAGGTTCTCCATTTCCTAGATAACAGTGCTTTAAAGATGAAACAGAAATGTCTCATGAAATGAAAACTGGAGAAAACCTATTATATACTTGTCTGGACTGTTAAAATGATCAGTCCTTTTAGTGGAACAAAAAAGTGGGGAAGCTGTAAAAGGATATATCTAAAGAAGCTTAATTGGGATTCAGGAATACTTTCACAGAGGTATGGCCCCCATAATGAAGGCTGTGGCTTAAAACATGTCAACTAGACTCCCATGCTTGACACAGAGGAACAACTAACCAGCTTTGGGAGCCTGACTGAGTTTATTGTTGCTGCATCCAGACATATCATACAACTGACATACGCATAAAACAATTATAACAATCATTGAGAGTCCCTCAGTTGTGCCACAATATTTTTTTTTCTTTCCACCTAGGTGTTAATGATGTCTTTCTAATGAAAAACAGTGTTTTTCTTAAATAACCCTCACCCACCAGGGTTGCCCCATGGTGGCATGCTTCATCATTGGGTTCTTCCCGTCCCGCTGCGGAACGGGGTGTGCTATGACCTACGGAGACATGGGAGCACTTGTAGTTGGTACTATGTGTGGATGAAGTGTGAAAGTCTGAGTGGGGGAAAAAAAGGTTTAAAAAGACAGTGGGGGGAAAAAAACGTTATTATTACCCCTGTCCGGTATAGTTAAAATATTGGGAAAATAGGGAACTTGAAGCTGACATTGTGCCTAGGTTCCACTGGTCGACATGTTTCTAGCTCTACCCCAAGGCACATATGTGATCATTGTATTGTATTGTAATTGCATTTATATAGCGCTTACTACCCCTGACGAGGTGTCAAAGCACTTTTTCAGCAAGTAGCACGCTACTCTGGAACCCATAAAGGATTAGTGGTGAATTAGTGTAGTGAAATATGAAAGTAATATGAGTGATGGATATGTTAGTCAGTTATTTGGATTGAGAAGGATAGTGGAGGGATAGAAGAGGGAAAATAGTTTGCATTTATATAGCACTTGCTACACCTGATGGGATGTTGAAGCGCTTTTTTGGCGAGTAGCACGCTATTCCAGAACCCATTAAGGATTAGTGGTAAATTATTATAGTGAAATATGAAAGTAATTTGAGTGGTGGATATGTTAGTCAGTTATTTGGAATTCACTCTGTGCATTCTGCAGAGAGGCCAACGATTGGATGCTGAACGTCTTCATGACCCAGAGATGGGCACTGTAAGAAACTTGCAATGTCTTCAACCCCCGCTCCAAAACTGTCAATGGTTCACCTTTATAAACACCAACCTACAACCTGAACTCACCCAGGGACAGTGGCTAATGAAACTTGAGCAACCCCCCCAGCCTCCGTCACAGTACATGGAGGGGGTACCCCCTCCCCCAGACCCTGTCAGAAGCTCTCAGGCCAAGAGTTCCGCCCGTGCACAGTGCCGAAGGGGGGCCGCTGGAGCTCTGTGCCCTCCCCCCCCCCACCGCCGGGGCTTCGGGGGGCTAATGTTACGCCACTGCCCCAAGACCTGGATGCGACTCCGTTCACGTGTGAACTACACAAGAGTCATATTTTTGCATGAACAAACACCACAGAAACAGCCTTGAGAAAAAACACAGGGGCATATTAGCAAGACCCACGTTAAAATTATCGCCGTTTTAGCGGCAGGAAACTGCCGCTAAAGCGGCGATAATGGGCTTGCTAATATGCGTTATGGAATTCCAATAGAAGCCCAGGTTAGATGTGCAGGACATCTAACCTGGGCTTCTATTGAATTCCATACGCATATTAGCAAGCCCATTATCGCCGTTTTAGCGGCAGTTTCCTGCCGCTAAAACGGCGATAATTTTAAGGTGGGTCTTGCTAATATGCCCCACATTTTCTTAGGAAACACATGATGAATTCATGGGAAAAGTAAACTGGGACTGACATTGCTAACACGTATTAATTACCTTATGGGTTTTTAAAGGTCATTTGGAAGAAATCGGTATTTTTTTGCGTTCAGGACATGAATATAGGGTCTGACCGGGACCCGTTTCAAAGTCAGGTTTTAATTACTGCCAGCTCTCTGGTCCGGCACGACCTGTTGTTCCTCTTAAGCCCTGAAAATAGCTGCAGTTAACTTTTGATAATGATTGCTCTAGACAGCCTGTGAAGCCCCCACTACCTTTACTATACACAACTGCACTGTAGCAAGAGCCTCCAGTACAAAACACAAAATACACAACAAATGTTTACAAAATAAATGACTAACGTTTCACCAATTACACTTTTTTTTGCAGTTTAATATAGCGCGACATCGACCTGAGGGTATCAGAGCGCTTACATGAGCACCAGTTGCATTACAGATGGACACATTTATTTTAGGCAGGGGGAGATTTACCTACTTTTCACGTAGAGCACTGCAGCAGCCGCAAATGCTGCGCTACGTGAAATGGAGAGCGCCTTATTTATTAAAATAAGGCACTCTCCTCCCCTCTCACTAGCGTCTCCGCTGAAATCAGTTGCAGTGCGCCACGGAGTCACCTTTGCGCCATGGTGCAAGGGTGTCTCCGTGAGTCTAGCATAGATTTTGTACTGGAAGGGTACCCTTACAGTACAAAATACTGTGCTGAGACTCACTTCAAACCTTTTCCCTCTTTGTATGCGTGCTGTACAGTGCTGCACGCATGCAAAGTCGGAAAAGGAAGGTGAAATGAAAGCATTTCTCCTTCCTTGCCCCTACTTGAAAAGGGTGCAGTTTTCTCACGCTAAACCCAATCTACTTTACTTAGTAAATTGGGTTTAGGTGAGAAACCTTGAGTGGTTGCATGGGAACGCCTAGGCTCCACCCTTGGTACGCCCTCATGGCGCAAAGTGACATTACTTTTCCGTTATTTCCAGCGCTAAAGAAGTTTAGTGCTGGAAAGTAAATTGGATAAAAAAGATTTTGCGCTGTTTGCGTCACTTTTGTGATGCAAACACGGCGCAAAATCTTAGTAAATCTCCCCCCTAAGTCGTTTGCCCAGAATCACAGAATGTTTGAGCCTCCTACCAGGCTCAAACCTGTTTCCGCAGCTACAAGGTCGACCGCCCTAGGCGTTAAGCCATACCTTCTCCCCTTTGCATGCACTGATTCAAATACATGTTGATGTTTTTAGAACAGAGCTACAATGGCAATCGTGCGACGTCCTGCACTACGAACTTTCAGATACTCACATTTTATCATTTCTTTTTTGGAAAAAAGTGAGTACTATCTATCTGGTTTGTCAATGGCTATATTAAAATGACTCAAAGTGAGCGTATCCACAAAAACAATTATTCTCCAGTGTATTTGTTTACAGTCCTGCAAAATTATTTTTAACCTGCGAAGCCTTAGCATTGTGTTCTATTTTTCGATCAAAATGTAGATTTTCTTCATAGTCAGAAAAATCCATTCTAGATAGCGCCCGTGCCCTTCTCCGTCAAACGCAAAACAAACGTCACAATAACAGTCCTAAAAAATGATTGACAGCCCAGAATTGTAACTAAATGAAATAATATGAAAACCAGAAGCACACAGACAATAGGCATTTTATAAAGTTACTATCTGCACTGCAGATTACAACACCACTTCTGTGCTATTCCTGTTTACTGAGGGTGCCAGGTGTTCCGAAAGAATGTTCTAGAATAACATCTCAATACTTTTCAGGCAGCCAAACATATGATGTCATAGTCTATGTAAACATAGGAAAAGGCATGCAATGCTTGTCGTTTGTTGTGGTATGCAACTAAGGCAGATCTGTAATGCATGTGGAGCCTAGAGGCCTCTTAGTTCCAGACATGTTTTAACACCACACGTCCTCCCATACCTGCAGGGTCGTAGCTTCAGCGGGGGGTGTTTGGGGTGTGACACCCCCTCAAATAAATGCATTCTTGGCTTGAGAGTTGGGTTTGATGGCCCGGAGTCGCGTCTTCTATGCCTTTGTTGATTTTTTTTGTCATCGTGGTTTGACTAAAAGTTTTTTTTTTTAAAGGAATTTAGACAGAGGTCTACCTAATGCAAATAAGTATTGAACCTGTCCCTCATGGGAGCAGTGTATATCAAACCTTGGGCATCCCTCCACCCTTTGAAATTTGTGATTTACACCCCTTAATCGCAGTGACTAAACTACGCTCCTGCCTATAAGTGAACGCAGGTGCAATAAAAGCTTTTCTTCTCACCTTTATGCCCCTCAAATGTTTCACGAGGCTTTGAAGCAGAACAATTTTTCCTCGGCGTGCAAAGAATCCCTTTCCCAAATTTGACGGAGACTCCGGTCCCTGAAAATGCTTTTCCTTCGACAGCGTGCTATAAATACAGGGTCATAAGAGGCCTGGACTCTCTCCCGATTCGTGCATGTGGGTTAGCTATGTTTGGCAACACGACCAGGTGGATGTGGGCCAGCACGAGCAGAGATTATTTGCAGACCTCACTGACCGCTGGCCAAGCAGTGTTGCAGCCGGTTCACCGGTGTTTACAGGGCCTGCTCAGGTAATCAAGCACTGGTCCCACTTCCTGCGTAAAAACATATAAAAACTGTGATTTTTAGTGCAATGCAGAGCCACTGTAGGTGGTGGGTTCAGTGGGTGCGGAGGCAAGGTCAGGAGGTGACTAAAAAGTGTAGAATACCCTGTAACCATTTTGATGGTTTCTCACCTGTCAGCAACTTAATAACAAATATTCGGACCACCTATTCACTTAACTGATAGGTAAACATTTGATATGAGTTGTAGAGCCAAGATTTCTGATATTCAAACATATCATCAAAATATCCTGAGAAGTTCAGGTCACAAAATGTTTCACACTGTTGATACATTGTTTGGAGGTGGCTATCTTATTTCAAATCGGAACTTGTGACATAGGTGGCATGCAGACCTTTGCCGATTGGAACCTGTAAACAATATGTAACACAATACATGAGGCTACGATAAACAAAAATAGACTTTCCTTTTGTTGGAAATTGGGTTACTGGTTTAGAGGGGTGAAGCCCTACTGAAGCAGCAGCCACAATTTCTGTTAGAGTGAAGTCACAAGCAAACCTAAATTAGCCTGTGCTTAACCCTCTGGTAGCTTGGCACAAAAGCAGCCAGGCATAACTTAGGGGCTATGTGTAAAGTATTTATGCAGCACTTCAAACAGTAATAAAGTGTAAAAACAACACAAGAAACATTCCATACCAATTTAGAGACATAGAGTATAATTTAATACATTATTTGAAATCAAAATGACAAATATCCAATCAGTAGAACCGGAGATATGCAATTTTAAAGATTTCAGATAAGTAAAGTGCCTAAAAGCACAAAGCGCCACTCTCGCGTATCTGGTCCTGCGAGACTGGGTGAAAGTGATAAGTTAAGGCAGACCCCGTTGGAGCATGGGCCGTATACATGCACCAGGTTTGTCCCGCTGAATGAGTCACCTTTAAAGCCCAGCGCAAAGAGTTCAGCTCGCTGCGGAGTGGACCCCGAGGGAGAGCATCGCCGATGGTCGTCGATGTAGCACGAAGATTTTGTTGGGCCCTGTAGACTGTCATTGCTGGAGCATCTCATTGGTGGTCACTGCGGGTTGTCGACGCTGTAGCCCGAAGTGCAGATCTCACATTCCCGGGCATCACTGGTGGTCGCTGTGCCACAAAGAGTTGGGTTTGCCGGAGTTTCGTGTTGGCGGGCAGCGTGGGCAACAAGATCTTGGCACGAACAGGCCTGTTCAGGGTCGCAAAGAGCCCAAAACTTCAGTATTTCTCTTTTTCTTTGGAGAGGATCTCAACTGATGCCACACCAAGGATCCAGTAACCGAGGGGCACTAATTGGGGGTCATGAATTCACTCCAGTAGAGGCCAGCAGGGCTCAGGCAGGTCCAGTGGCAGGTCCAGGCAGCAGGTCAGCTGGGCAGTTGGAGGAGCCTCTGGAGGTTGTTATGTCCCTGTTGCTCAGAGCAGGAGGTCAGTCAGCTGAGCCTTGGAGTCACTTCAGCCTGGTATGTAGGGTGCAGGTCCAGTCTTCCTTCTCAGCAAGGAAGGCAGTAGAGTAGTAGGGCAGAAAAGTAGTAGTCCTTCTGGCAGCAAAGCAACACAGCAGTCCTACTGTACTATCCACAGGTCCGGATGTGTATGAAGAGTTGGGTTTGAGGGTCCAATATTTATACCTTGTGCCCACTTTGAAGTAGGAGAAGGTTCTAGAGGATTCCACCCCCAGAGGTATTTGCATTTCCTGCTTCACTGTCCTTGCCCCAGCTTGTCTGGGGTCACAAAAGACTAGTGTCAAAATCCTTTGTGATGTGCAAGTGTGGTAGGTGACAGCTCATCCCCCTCATCAAGGCAGACATGGACCATCCTGCTAGCTACTATTTTCCTTTGATTCCCTGTCTGGGAGCAATACACAAATACCAACTCTCAGCTATATCTTATTATTATTATTATTAGGCAATTTATTGAGCGCACAAATACCCTTAGGTGTCTCGGCGCTGAGGACAGCTGAGTTGAGAAAGAGATGGGGAAAGGAAGGTTTATTGATTGAATAACCAAGTTTTTAGTTGTTTACGGAAGGATAACAATGTGGGTATGGTTTTGATATGTAGAGGGAGTGTGTTCCAAAGTTTGGCGGTGGCGACAGTGAATCTTCTGTCACCCCAGGTGGCCTTTTTGGTTCTGGGCACAGTCAGCAAATGAGCTGCTGAGGAACGTAAGGATCTTGTCGGTCTATAGGAGCATAGACTTTTTTTGAGAAATTCAGCTCCTATATTGTGGATTGCCTTGTAGGCAATACAGAGGGCCTTGAACTTTGTTCTGCTTTTGATGGGCAGCCAGTGTAGCTGTCAGAGTACCTTGGAGATAGGTTTGAACTTAGGGGTGCCTGAGAGAATTCTTGCTGCTGCGTTTTGCACCATCTGCAATTTATGTAGGACTCTTTCCTGGGCATTATTAAGTAGGCCGTTACAGTAGTCTATCTTAGACATAACGAGAGTACTGATGAGAGTCTTGCCTGCATTAGGAGGAAGGTAGGGCAGAAGTTTTTTTATCATCCTGATGGTGAAAAAGGATGATGAGACGACCGAGTTGACGTGATGAATAAAAGAAAGTTTGTCATCAAACATGACTCCCAGATTTCTGACCTTAGTGACAGGGGGCGGAGGTGGGCCCAACTCTACAGGCCACCAGGAAGGAGACCAGCTGGGGGAGAGATTTCCGAAGATCATCACCTCCGTTTTTTCGGAGTTCAGCTTTAGACAATTGTTTGCCATCCAAGTACTGATGGCAAACATTCCCTCTCTGAAGTTAGCCGAAACTGACTTGCCATTGTCATGGATCTCCAACACAATCTGAGTATCGTCGGGGTAGGACGTAATACGCAGGTTGTAGGACTTGATGATCCTGGCCAGGTCCGACACGTATATGTTAAACAGGGTTGGGCTTAGCGAGGATCCCTGAGGGACCCCGCATGGTAGTGAGAAGGAAGGGGAGTTGAAGTTGCCGAACTTTACACGTTGGGTACGGTTAGACAAGAAGGATGTCAGAAGGGCCTTTGCTTTGTCTTTAATACCTATGGCTGAGACACGGTCGATTAAGGTTGAGTGGTCGACCGTGTCAAACGCTGCTGAAAGATCCAGCAGCACCAGGACCGCGGCACCTCCCTTATCAAGAGTCATCCTGATTTCGTCGGATGCCTTGATGAGTGCAGTTTCTGTGCCGTGGCCTTTCCTAAAACCAAATTGGGTGTCATCTAAGAAGTTGTTGTTCTCAATATAGATGGCTAGCTGGGTATTCATCACTTTTTCGATGATCTTTGCAGGGAGGGGAGGCCTGCAATTGGTCTATAATTCTTGGTCTCTGTAGGGTTAAGGTTGTGTTTTTTGAGCAGAGGTTTGATAATGGTTTCTTTCCAAATGGAAGGGTATATTCCTGTTGTGAACATTAAGTTGAGATGTTGGCCAGTTCGGGACCTATGATCTCCGGTATAAGTTTTATTATGGTAGGGGGGCATGGATCATTGGGGGAACCAGCTTTAGTGGTGGATATAAGGTCAGTGATGTATTCTGTAGTGACCTGACTAAATTCTGAGACGGAGACGGGGGGTATAGTTAGTGGTGTGTAACGCTGGGGAGTCGGTGGAGTATGAATCTACGTTAGTTGTGATAATTTGGTTATTTGTCGAGGAGAGGGTTGAAAAATTGGAGTAAATGTGGGTGACTTTTTCCTGAAAGAATGTGGCGAGAGAATCACAGAAAATTTGTGTAGGGGTTATAGGAGAACTAGTCTCTGGTCCTGAGAGCTTAGTAACGACCTTGAATAGCTGTTTCACAGAATCTTGTGCTGTTTCAATTTGATTTAGATAATATTTACTTTTTTCGTTGATTAGAAGATGTTTGTATTTGGCCAATGCTTCCTTATACTGTGTTTTCATGGTGCTGTCATAATTTCGGCGCCAATGACGTTCTGAGTTTCTACATTTCTGCTTTTCTAGTCTTAGTGCCTTTGAGAACCAGGGGGCGGATGGGGTCTTTCTGTTGTTGGAGGCGTTTTTTAGCGGTACCAAGGTGTCAAAGGCGGTGTGGAGCCATTGTGTGTAGTGCATGGCTGCCTGTTCAGGGTTGTCCGGTAAGTTTTGATGGGTGGACAGCAGGTGCAATTTTAGATCTTCAGGGGAGATGCTGCCCCAGGCTTTGAACTTGGTGGGGGGGACTGACATGGTTGTGGGTACTAAGTTCGGTGTCAATGTTGAAGAGGACCGCGGAGTGGTCGGTCCAAGATAAGGGGAGAACGTTTGTTAGAGAAATGTGTTTATTGTTTGTAAATAACCCGTCAAGTGTGTGTCCGGCCAAATGAGTGGGCGTAGTTACTAATTGGGAGAGTCCTATTGAGTCGAATTCTAATAGTAGGGCTGAAGTGTCATAATCGTTGTGGGCCTCAAGGTGGAAATTGAAGTCGCCTAAAATGGTAAAGTTGGCTTCTCCTGCTGATGGTTCTGCTAGGAGGTCTAATAATGAAAGAAATTCTGCTCGTGATCCAGGAGGGCGATACAGTAAGATACCTTTAAAAGTATATGAATTGGTGAGTGAGATAGTAAAGATAAAGGTTTTGCAGTTCTTGGTGGGGATTGCTTCTGTTCTAACTGTGTAGTTGTTTCGGTGAATAAGTGCTAGTCCACCACCTTTTTTGTTAGTTCTGTCTAATCTCCTGATGCAGAAATCATCAGGGGTTACTGTGGCAAAGTCAGGTCCGGAGGAAGGATCACCCCAGGTCTCTGTTATAAATAGGAGATCAAGTTTATTGTTTTCAAGAAAAGTGAGTATTTCATACTTATGTTTGGGAAGGGAATGCGCATTAATGAGGGCTGCGTAGGTAGGTAGGTATCTAGTCATGTGATCCAGGTTACAGGCTGCAGACACCACATGGTTTGGACAAGAAAATGCCAACTTTCTAAAAGTTGCAAAAAGAACAATTGATGGACAGAATGCAGAACAATGTCATACATTCACCTCAGTACAGAGATCTGGGCCTAAATCCATCGTTTATTTCCTCACCATGCCATTCCAGTTTGGACCCAGCCATATGTAAATCAGTCTTGACCCTGCACCCAATGGGAACAGTCCAGCCCGAACTGCCAGGCCAGGTTCTCCCTGGACTGGAAACAAGCATCCTAGGACCGGTTTCGGGGTGTCACCACTCACCAGCCAGGATAGCTTGACTCCAGTGGCATGGAGAGCTCGGGACCCACGTCGGGGCGTACCGGTCCCACTCGGGGTGACAGATGCAAAAAGAACAATCGATGGACAGAATGCAGAACAATGTCCTACATTCACCCCAGTACAGAGATCTGGACCTAAATCCATCATTTTTTTGCTCACCATGCCATTCCAGTTTGGACCCAGCCATATGCAAATCAGTCTTGACCTTGCACCCAATGGGAACGGTCCAGCCCAAACTGCCAGGCCAGGTCCTCCCTGGACTGGAAACAAGCATCCTAGGACCGGTTTCGGGGTTTTACCCCTCATCAGGCAGGATAGCTTGACTCCAGTGGCATGGAAAGTACAGGACTCACATCTGGGCATACCTGTCCGACTCGAGGTGACAGATGCAAAAAGAACAATTGATGGACAGAATGCAGAACAATGTCATACATTCACCCAAAGTACTGAGATCTGGGCCTAAATCCATCGTTTTTTGCTCACCATGCCATTCCAGTTTGATCGCTTGACTGGGGGTGAACGTTTTGATTTGTTCTGCATTCCGTCCATCAATTGATTGTCTTTTGCTTTCTCGCCCTAAGTGCGCCGGGGTATGCCCAGACGTGGGTCCCGGGCTCACTGTGCCACTGGATTCAAGCTATCATGGCTAATGAGGGTTGAAACACAGAAACCGGTCCTAGGATGCTTGTTTCCGGTCCAGAGAGGACCTGGCTTGGCAGTTTGGACTGGAAGGTTCCCATGAGGCATAGGGTCAAGACTGATTTGCATATGGCCAGGTCTAAACTGGGGTGGCATGGTGTGCAAAAGAATGATGGATTTAACCCAGATCGCTTAACTGGTGGTAAATGTTTTGATTTGTTCTGCATTCCATCCATCAATTGTGTGTCTTTTGCTTTCTCGCCCTAAGTGCGCCGGGTATGCCCAGACGTGGGTCCCAGGCTCACTGCGCCACTGGATTCAAGCTATCCTAGCTGATATGGGGTAAAACCCCGAAACTGGTCCTAGGATGCTTGTTTCTGGCCCGGAGAGGACCTGACTTGGCAGTTTGGACTGGACTGTTCCCATGAGGCACAGGGTCAAGACTGATTTGCATATGGCCAGGTCTAAACTGGGGTGGCATGGTGAGCAAAAGAATGATGGATTTAACCCAGATTGCTTGACTGGGGGTGAATGTTTTGATTTGTTCTGCCTTTTGTCCATCAATTGTGTGTCTTTAACTTTCTAAAAGTGGCATCTTCAGAATTGTGACTTAAAAAACGACCTTACCATGAAAAAGGGTCTTAAATTACAATCCTTTAGACAACCAACTCAGCATTCGTACAGTGGTGGTCTGTGACTTTTGAAAGTGGTGAGGCGAACTCTGTCACTATAGTGACCACAAGACAATGTGTTTTAGGGATACAGCTTGTTTTTGTTTGTGCCAAGAACATTAACTTACTTCCATCAGTTGCATCTGTTCTTTAAGTTCACCAGAAGGCTGGCTTGCTCATACCATATTGACTGACTAGGCCCCAGCCCTTCCGATATTTCAGAGTTCAGCAGCCACCGAGTCTGCTTTTGGTGTAAGCCTGAGAGCCCCAGCGAGGCCTAAAACACTTGACAGGTGTCCTGCTTACTGCTGAGCAGAGCGAAAAGAAAATATGTCACAGCTGCGCCATTAGATCTGTTGGAAAGTTTCAAAGCGATCAGTGACCATCTCAAATATAGTGGTCACGTGCCAAAAATGAACCCAGGAACACTGCCAGCTCGCAGGCGAGCACTGCTGACAAAGATGTTTTTTTGTTTTATCGTAAGGCTGGGCTGGGGGACAAAATTGCTATGTGCGCATTTCATAGCTTATTCAGGGATGTGTAAACATTTTATGGAAAAGTGAGAACTGAAAGGCAATTCTCAAGGTGTCTTCTTCACAGACAGGCTGTGTCTCTATGAATATGGCAGGCAGAAAGACTCAGCACCTTTCATTTGTTATAATTAATTGCAGCCCCTGTAGAAAAGTAGGATTTTTCTGACATAGATACCCAAATTTGTTGCCTGGTGTCAGTGTGTTTTGACCGTAGTTCACTGGGATCCTGCTAATCAGGACCCCAGTGGCAGTGCTCTCTCTTCTAAGTTCTCTAATAAGTGTTTTGTACTCCCCACAATTGGTATGCTGGGGTACCATCATAAGTGCGCAGAATATGGTACAGAGGTACCCAGGGCTTTGGTACACCAGGGGTCTCCAATGGGCTGCAGCATGTATTATGCCACCCATGGGAATCCATGCAACTTGTGTCTGCAGAACTGCCATTGCAGTCTGCGTGAAATGGTGCTTGCACCTTTCACTTTGGATTTAAGGCTACCCTTATATCCCGGTCACTGCACTTTTAACCTATAAGTCACATCTAATGTAGGCCCTTCACTCCAAGTGCAGGTTGTATGGTTCTAAGTGTGTGGGTGCCCCTGCAAGAGCAGAGGTACCCCTACAAGCCCCTCTCTGGGCTTTGAAAGTGCGGGACAGCCATTATAAGGTGTGCAGTGGACACTGGCAAGTCGAGATGTCCAACTAATAATGGCTTCCCCGAACCTGGTCATCTTTACTATCAGGTCCTGGGAAGAGGAAAAATGCTAATCTATCAGGTCAGTGGAATATCCTCCAATAGGAGTAAGTGCCCTCACATACCCCGAGAGGTGTCATGCTTCATCATCTGGGCGTGCTCCTCATCGCGCCGGCGCTGCAATACCTGACGAGCACCCACGAAGGGGCTCTTTGACGGAGATCATTTGATTTTTGCCGTTAGATGAGTGTGGGTATGTGGGGTGTGACGAGTAGTGTAGTGAAAGGGGTGATTAAAAAAGGTTTAGTGATGCTAGGTTTGAGTCAACTTTATTAATGGAGCTCACTATCCTAATTAAAACCAGTATTGCTTGTGTGGGATGCAATGGTCCTAAAGAGCAGTCGTGATTAGTCTTAAAGCTGTGTGGTCAACATGTTTCTTGCCTACTGGAGCCCAAAGGGGCCTAATGGCAATTCATCAGGACCTAGAAAGAATATCTTACACTACTGCGTGACTGATTCTATTGTGTGTGCAGATAATTCAAGCAACCAGTCACACTGTATGTGACAAGGCAAGATTCTACCTTGCATATTAAATCTACCTGAAAGAAAAGAGGGACAGACAACACATAGAACACAGTTTTGTTTAAGAAATCTGGTAAAAAGGTTTAAGAGCTTTGTTATAGCGAGTTGTTTTTTCTTTTGTATATCACCTTATTTTATTTCA
The DNA here is from genome assembly GCA_963921515.1 of Calotriton arnoldi. NCBI lineage: Eukaryota > Metazoa > Chordata > Amphibia > Caudata > Salamandridae > Calotriton > Calotriton arnoldi. The sequence goes on along the minus strand of CAWUFW010000037.1, from coordinate 18,409 downwards.
TGCCCCATAGTGCATTACAAGGTAACAAATGCTGGAAAACATGCATGTAGCAACACAGCAAAACGCTTTGTTTAACACCAACATGGACTTCTTCCAATAAAGTGCCAAGGGACCATGGTCGTGTGGCGTCGGGGTTTAACTTGTCTTGGCCTAACTTGATCATCACACATACTTAAACAACATCATTGCCGTACCCTTGTTCAGGTTTGACAAACCTCCGATCAACAATAATTGTTTTTGACAGTAGGTTAAGTGCCGTTTGATGCATTGCTTAAACATATATAAACAACAAAAGAGTAATTCCGAATAACTGTATTTGCACAAAGCAGAAGGAGTAGCATTTGCTTTTAAAAAGAACCCTCACTCACCTACCTGGTTGGTGACATGCTTCATCATGGGGTTCCCACCCGAGCGGCCGAATGCCACTCGGGTGTGCTACAATGCCTGTTTACAGCGGAGCGGGTATTTTGTTGAAAGTGCAGAGTGAAATGTCAGTGACACAGTGAAAATTAAAAATACCTTTACTAGACCTAAAACATTTTAATGCTGGAAAAGTAAGGTAAGGCTAAAACTAAGAAAAGAGGATGTCACCTCTGGTATTAATTGACCAGTGACATCCCTACATAAAAACAGTGAAGGGTGGCCGGTCTACATGTTTCAGCCTCCATATGCAAGGTAGCGAGGCTTTCTTCAGGACCGATACTGCCACGGTGGTATGCACACGCTAAGGTGCACCCTCTCCTGTGGCAGTTAGTACCGCAAACTTACGGTTATACTCTCAGCGTTGTCTGAAAGAAAACACATGCGTTTTTCTGGAAGAGAAAGCAGATTAAGAAAACGTCCAGATCAGTTTTAGATACACATCAAAAACTGCGTAAATGCAATATAACACTTCTAACCTTGTGCTGCCATACGTGGTGTTTCACAGTATCTGATTAGGCTCACATACCTATGGTGCCTAATGTGAAGTGCATGTCTTTATCACTAATACGACCATTACTATATCGTGTAGTGCAGTAGTCAAAGAACTACCCAACGTGCGTGTTGCCATAGTTTTGAAAATCTGTCATGCGGGCTGACGATTTTGAAACACTATTTGTGTGAAAGGAGACGAAAGTAGAAAATGACCAAATATCATGAGCACTTCAGATATGGAGCAAGGTAGCACCCCAGGTCGGGCGCACAGCTTGATTCGTCATGCATAACATAGATGCCACAAGTTTAATCCAGTTTCACCAATATTTTATTCCAATTTCGTCCAGAACTTCTCAATATTTTAATGCTTGTCCTCTTGTCACATGAGAGGCACTTACGTTTTCACTTTGTCCTGAATGCAACAGAAATGCCAATCCAGGCCTTAACCTGAAGTACGGAGTGTACATAAGTTCTCCTCAAAAGTTGATCCTTATAACCCAATGCATTTCGGGCCTTACCTGGCCCTTCGTCAGGGGTTCTCTACAAGTTCAAAACAGCGATATTAGACTGTGTGTTTAGAACATTTTAAACATAATTGCACATTCATGTAGAAATACATGTCTTAAATCCCAGCTTACCCCAAAATCAAAGTCTTCCCGCTAAATAAGTAGCCAAAACGCTACCGCTGAGTAGATACCCGGACCCAACTCACCCACCCTGCCTAAACTTCCCTCATACTACCTCCCTTCCACCTTCTAACCCCTCGCTGATCAGCGCCCATCAGCAAGCATGTAAAAAACCTATTCCCATCAAGTTGTAACCCCACAAAAACACATAAGCGCTACCCCATACCTTCAGACTCGATTCTGTGAATCACCTTCCCGCCATGTTCACGACCATCAAACATGCTCCACCCACTCCCCATTCTACTTTTAAGGCACCTGTGACGTATCCCCGACCCTCCATATTACCCTCTGGCAATTAACTTCCACTGTTGTTTTTTTTTTAAAAACCTGCAAATGTAGTCACGCGCTGCGTCTAAAATCGCGTTCACCTCAAAGTAATTTTTTTTTTTTTTTTAAGTTTCAAAAACCTTTATTGAGGGATAGAAAGGTCACATCCACAGCGTTCTGCCTACATCCCAGTCGGGCCGGCAGCGCGGTTGTCAATGCCAGCCAAGGGCTAGACCGGGTGAAGAAGCACACAGCATGCCGCCTACAACCACTTCGGGCCGGCCGCGTTGGGGGAAATCATCAGCGATAGGGCAACAGCGCATCTGCTAACAAAACATAGCACCCTGTGACTGTGTAATATGCATCATCTTGTCAGTGTAAGGAAACCGTTGTTCTGGCCTGGAAAGCGGCACTGAGCCCGCTAGTGGAGTGCTGTATCTTTGCGGGGAGTTCAGGCGAAGCGGTGTCCTATGTTATGCGGTATATGGTCGATCGCTAACGATTGGGAAGGGTAGTAGGCCCCGATGGTCTGGAGCTGACATGGCCGGACGTGCAATAGGTAAGTGCTGGGAGGGTCATGTGGCAAGTCCCACTCATTCTTCCCGCTTCAAGTGAGTGGTGGATAGGAGTGGGAGGGCCGTACCCTATCGACATTGAGGGCCATGCGCTGCGCGCTTTAAATGGGCACTGGCTGGTTGGGAGCCGACCACCCTAGACCGCCTCGGTCGGCTAGAGCCCCCGACGCCGGTCGAGAAGTACCCTGGGAGTTGGCGTGAGCGCTGATCTGCGGGGAACTTAAAAAGTGGCGTGACCAAGAAGAGAAAGAGAGAAAGAAAGAAAGGGAGAAGGAAGAAGAGAAAGAACAGTTCTCTGGCCAGCTGGTGGGAAGGGAAAGGAGGGCCCGGGAGGAGCGAAAGGCTCACCATGGAGCAGTCAGCCCTGACCTTGATGAGCGGCACGGTCGGAGAGGGTCAGGAGCAGGTCTTATCAGTCGTGGTCAATGTCGGGTGTGCCCCCTCTAGGCAGTAGTGGGTCCGCAAAAAGTTGCAGGGCGCGTAGGCGAGGAGGTACATAGCGAGCATGCTCCAGCCGTGTTAGGTATTGGATCAGAGGTTGCCAGGTATGCTGAAATTTGGCATCCGTATGTGCCAGTCTGTGGGTTAAGAGTTCCATTGCTATGACCTGCCATAGGCGCGTGATCCATACCGGGACCGGAGGAGTACAGGCCTTTTTCCAATGCAATGCGATGACCTGCTTTGCAGCAGTGAGCATGTGGAAAATCAGGCGCCAGTCCGCAGGTTTCATGGCTTTAAGAGAGGTAGGACGGAGGCCCAAGATAACAACTCCTGGTTCATTAGGCAGGGGGTAACCCACTACTGCTTTAACATGATCAAGAATTTCTGCCCAGTACGGCACAATTAGCGGGCAGGCCCACCAAACTCAAAGTAATTTTTAACCAGACCTTATTCTTTGCACAAACACGCTTCGTTTTGTCCTTCCTTTGTTTTTAACACTTATTTAGCATATATGATCCGTGTTGATCGTATGACCTGTATATATACTCACCCTCTTCCACATTTGCATATTCCCCGTAAGTTTAATTGCATCCACCATATCAAAAACCTTCTGTACCTATGATCCCTAGTCGTGTGTTCGTATAGGCAAAACCTTACTCCACCGAGTCACTCACTACCAACATCTACCACTGCATTGGCATTTCTGTTGCATTCAGGACAAAGTGAAAACGTAAGCGCCTCTCATGTGACAAGAGGACAAGCATTAAAATATTGAGAAGTTCTGGACGAAATTGGAATAAAATATTGGTGAAACTGGATTAAACTTGTGGCATCTATGTTATGCATGACGAATCAAGCTGTGCGCCCGATCTGGGGTGCTACCTTGCTCCATATCTGAAGTGTGTAATAAGTACGTGGCTCAAGGGCAGACCACGCATTCGGGCTTGCACGCGAACTGAACTTAAAATGAACAAATTTGAGGATTAACAATGAATAAACCGGTGTGCACTTCGTCACCCCCCTTGGGCGCCACTCAATCGTGAAGCTACCATACACTCATGCATGGTGGGGAAACAGGGCAAATCAGTAGCTTACATGGGATGTGGTAGATTATTACCCCATGGATCCTACCGGGGGGGGGGGGTTCGGTCTGTAGTCACACTCTAAATAGGATTAAAAGTAGTCATATGTCAGACTCGAAGAAATAGCTAGAGTTACAAAAGTTACCTCGTGCTTGCTTATGGTGAAAGGATACCCACTACGCCAAGACCGGATGCCCGCTTCTGGAACCTAGTTAAATCCCGGTCCAGGACCCCGTGGATAACTGAGTCCCGGTGCCGGCCGTTTTTAAACATGACTGTCACTGGTGCTGCGGCTGTTTCTGCGTTGCGCAAGAGGCGTGGTGATGTTGTGACCCGAGGCATAAGCGTCAACACGTCATTACGTATTTGAGGCTAGCGTGATTAATGGCGAGCCGAATTCGGAAGATAGACAGCTGCCTCAAAGGTTTTTTTTTAATGAAACCACCAGAACAACTTTATTGAAAATACACCATATGTATTATAACATGGGCAGAACTGACAAATTATCATGTTATTGGACCTATGTGGGTCTAAAGAGGGTGTTTCTTTTTAAACAACCAAAAGGGGGGAGGGTTTGGTGGGGTGTGGGTTCTGTTCTACATATGTTAAACTTGCTGATATAGTGTATATCAGTCCCGGGATGCAACCACCACATTGTTGGATGATAAAGATCATCGTAAGCCAAAAAGTAATCAATCTTAATCTACTTTCATCATTTTCCTTTTAGGTTTTATTGTCCATTTAATAGAATAGGTGAAACATGATAATTCCAATGTGCAAATGCGTGTATAATGCCACAGCCTTTAATAAAGCATGTCGGATTCCCACGTTTCATATTTATGTTTGACCCAATGCATTTCAGCCATTCGGCCTTCGTCAGGGGTAACTCAGAAGTAAAGAAAAACATTGTATCGTGAATAGTTTCTCAAAACCTAAATCCTTTCATGGTAAACTTAACAGAGTAAACTTAAAAACACTCTCCAATAAATAATCCCCGTTTCTTATGAAAAAGCAAAATCCGCTATTTGTTTAAACCCATAACGTTAAAAAACCCATACCGTTAAAAAATCAACCACATTAGAATCAAAATCATCATTTGTTTTTAAACCCTTATGTTACTCAACATGTGCGCTACATTGTATCCAATTCCTACCTTCAACATTCAACGTTCAAGTTCAAACCCATTCATAATGTGCTCCCGCTCACACGGATTACAAAAACTTCTTACGTAGCTATAACCCCACTACGGCTTATATCCCCAATACCACGCCTTCCATTACCACGTGTTTCTCCACTGTGTGTGTTCATCAACATAAACAAAATACTTAAAAACGAAAATCAACCGTTAGTGCCTCTGTAAATTATAACTCTACGTATCCGTGAAATTACATGCTTAAATAAACGTGATAACATAAAACAATTCAGGATAACAATCATTTTCTTCAATAAATGAGTGTCAATGAAAATTATAATCCAGTTCATCTAATCCTCGGGTGCTGGGTCGGTTTAGGACATCGTATATACAAAGCAATTATAGATACGGCCCGCACTCCCATTTCATCAAAGTTCATCGAATGTAGTCATTTTGGGGTGCTATCCTGGTAAGTGCTATGTCCTAAAGCACTATGGAAACATATGTTAAACTTGCTGATATAGTGTATATCAGTCCCGGGATGCAACCACCACATTGTTGGGTTCTGTTCTACAGTCAGCTTGTTTGTTCTGACGAGGGATCAAGTTTATGAGGTAAATCTAATGGCCCTAAGGACATGTAATACAAAGGCAAAAAAATGCCATTTCAGCTATTAAGTGTCAGTGAGCTAAAGGCGACAGGCACTGGTTACCCCCACGGTCTATTTAATAAGGGCCAGACTCTTTGATCAGCTAGTTGAAAGATTAATAGCCAATGGATGCCTTATTATCATTTAATTTAGTGTCTGATCACCAAAATGTTGTCCTAGAGATAAAATCTTATTTGCGTTTGACTGAATTCCATGGAACGTTGTCGTTTAACCCATCTTTATGGGTGGACAGTCTGTAAATCCAGCGTTGATCTTTCTCAAAAAGAAGCTTCGGTGTCTCAGTGCGGGATTTAATCTGTTCAATTATTGTCCATCGAAGGTCATTGGCGGTGTGGTTACTTTGCAGGAAATGTTCCGTCATTCTTGTGGTGATCTTTTTACATCGGATATTACTTCTGTGTTCACAGATGCGTTGTTTAATTTTCCTGCTTGTCATTCCCAGATATCTAAGACCACAGGGGCACGTGATCAGATACACTACGTTCGTAGACTTACAGTTAGTGTGTGATCTAAGAGTCCAGATTTTATTTGGCTCTAAATTGAGGGTTTTTGCTGGCGATGTCAAGAGACAGACGCTACAATTCCCACACGGGAAGTGCCCAGTCACGTCTGGAAAACCCCAAGCATTAAGTACTGAAGGGTTTTGATTTTTCAACACCTTACTTGGGCGGGTACAAACTATGGAGTCCTTTAAACTCCTTGCTCTTTTAAACGAAAAGAGGGGGTTCTCCCTTTTCCTGCCATTTGTCTGTAATAATCTCCAATGTTTGTTAATCGATTTCGTTACTTCATTTGAAACTGTACTATAAGTGGTTACACAGGTAAGGGGAATCCGATTGCTGCGTCTGGGATTTTCTTCTAACAGTGTTTCACGCAGCTGGTTTCTTGCTTGTTTCTGGCATTTATTCAAGATCCGGTCAGGGTAGCCACGATCCTTCAGTTTTTTTGATAAATCGCCCGCCTGAATGAGGTAATCATCCAGTTTGCTGCAATTTCTCCTTAAGCGGAGATACTGCCCATAGGGCAGATTTTCCCGCAAGGCTCTAGGATGGAAACCGCGGAATTCTAGAAGGTTATTTTAAGCAGTAGGTTTATGGTATGTCCTTGTCTCAAGTTTCCCTTGTTCTATGGTGATGGTTACATCAAGAAAAACCATTTCTTTTTTATCAAAGGAATGTGTGAACTTCAGATTTCTGTCACATGTATTGATCCACTTGAGGAATTCAGTCAGAGTTTCTTCTGGCCCTTGCCATATGACAAGGACATCATCTATGTATCTCCTCCAGAAGGAGATACACGCACTGTAGGGGTTGTTCTCATTCAGTATGTATTTTTGTTCGAAATCATGAACATACAGTCCCACCACACTAGGGGCAAAAGTACTGCCCATCGAAGTACCGGTAATTTGGAGAAAGAGGTCGCCTTCGAATTCAAAGTAATTCTCTTTTAGTGCTAATTTGGCGCACTCAATAATAAATTGGCGTGGTGTATGGAAGTCCCAATTAGCATCTGCCAGTGCTTTACTGACTACTTCGATAGTGTCATCTTGTGGGATGCTCGTATATAAGCTCTCGATGTCAAGACTTACTAAGATAGTAGAGTCATCATCCACAGTGATGTCCTGCAATAGGTTAAGCAAACTCTTTATATCCCTCAGGTAAGTTAGAGTGTTCTGTACAAGGGGTTTCAAGTAAAAATCACAGAACCGGGAAAGTGGCTCCAAAAGGGACCCTATCCCCAAGAAAATAGGACGGCCAGGGGGAGGGGTCCTGTTTTTATGTATTTTCGGCAGGGTGTAAAAATAGGGGGTCTTTTCGTCCCCTATTAGCAGAAATTCTGCCTCGTGTTTAGTAATAGGCCCATTCGTTTCCGCATAATCCACCAGGGATCCGATTTTATTTTTTAGTGCCTGGGTTGGGTTGGTTCTCAGGGGGGTATAGTTGGTATGGTCATTTAGAAGGCATCTACACTCCGTCTGGTAGTCTACTTTATTTTGAATGACCACCCCGCAACCCTTGTACGCTGGTTTTATAACAATGGTGTCGTTTGACTGTAGCTGTTGTAGAGCCAAAGTCTCCTCTTTACAAAAATTGTTGAAACTACCGCGCTCCTCCACTGCCTCTATGCCATTGAACACAGCTTGTTCAAATGTGAGGATTTCCACAGGTGTGGTGTGGGGAGGTGGGCAAAACGTAGATTTTATTCAGAGACCCGTTTCTCCGGTGGTGTTAGTGTCTTCCCTTGAGTCCTTTGTATCAAAGAAAGCTTTAAGCCTTAGCTTCCTGAAGAAATCTGACAACTCGCAGCGCAAGCTAAATTTATCGAGTTGTGCAGTAGGTTCGAACCCGAGGCCTCGGTTTAGTACCTTTTCCTCCGTCGGTGTTAGGGTAACTGAGGATAGGTTGGTAATTAGACTCTTTGATTGCTCATCCCTGGCTGGGGTTCCCGTGACTTGCTCCGGGTGTTGTTCCCGACCGGGTCGTCTTCCTCCCAGTGTACCTGGTTTGTTCCTCTTCTCCTTCCTCTCCCCCTCCTGCCTCTCCCTAAAAAAGGCGGCCAGTAGGAATTCTGTGGAAAAGGAGGTGGTGGTTGGGGATGTATGAAGGCTGGATTCCATCCCACCATTGGATATTGATGGTGTGGGTTGTAATGGTTAGGGAATCCTCCCCCCCTGGTGTGGGGTAAGTTGGCCAGGGCTGTTGTGTATTGTAGAACCTATTTCTCCCTTTTTGTCTTGATTTGTAACTCCCTCCGCTTGACTCACTATTGGTGGAGGAATCATCCTCCGAGCGGTCAGAGTATCTTTCGTTTCTTAACGGGGGAACAAAATCTGGATCTGAGTAAGGGTATGTTTTGTTAAAGGAGAAACGTTTTAGATCTTTTTGAAACTTCTGAATCTTGGACTGAGTCAGGTATTCTTTATATTCATTAATCTCCTTATTCAGTTCGTCCAGTTTCTTCTTATATGCTGTGATCGTGGTCTTAAAATGGTTTTCTGTTAATTGGATGTCTATCAGCATGGCTTCAGACAGCCTCAAAGCTGTCTTAATGATTAGGACTTGCCAGTCGCGTGTACAATGCCAGGCAATCTGGGCCCATTCTTTCCTGAAAACAGCATCCTCTAAAAATATTCTGGGTGCATTCGTAACTAGTAGGCCCTTCGGTGCTGTGTTGTTACGTAAATATTCTGTAAGGATTGTCCCATGTAAAATGGTCCTAATCCTATTCCTTTTCTGCTCAGTCAATTTCTCCCATTCAGTTGTCTGAGAAATTGTCTGAGCTATGTTAGGGTCAAAATCAAAACCCTTCAGTACTTAATGCTTGGGGTCTTCCAGACGTGAACTGGGCACTTCCCGTGTGGGAAATGTAGTGTCTGTCTCTTGACATCGCCAGCAAAAACCCTCAATTTAGAGCCAAATAAAATCTGGACTCTTAGATCACACACTAACTGTAATTCTACGAACGTAGTGTATCTGATCACGTGGCCCTGTGGTCTTAGGTATCTGGTAATGACAAGCAGGAAAATTAAACAACGCATCTGTGAACACAGAAGTAATATCCGATGTAAAAAGATCACCACGAGAATGACGGAACATTTCCTGCAAAGTAACCACACCACCAATGACCTGCGATGGACAATAATTTAACAGATTAAATCCAGCACTGAGACACCAAAGCTTCTTTTTGATAAAGAACAACTCTGGATTTACAGACTGTCCACCCATAAAGATGGGTTAAACGACAACATCCCATGGAATTCAGTCAAACGCAAATAAGATTGTATCTCTAGGACAACATTTTGATGATCAGACACTAAACTAAATGATAATAAGGCATCCATTGGCTATTAATCTTTCAACTAGCTGATCAAAGAGTCTGGCCCTTATTAAATAGACCGTGGGGGTAACCAGTGCCTGTCGCCTTTAGCTCACTGACACTTAATAGCTGAAATGGCATTTTTTTGCCCTTGTATTACATGTCCTTAGGGCCATTAGATTTACCTCATAAACATGATCCCTCGTCAGAACAAACAAGCTGACTGTAGAACAGAACCCACACCCCACCCCCCTCCCCCTTTTTGGTTGTATAAAAAGAAACACCCTCTTTAGACCCACATAGGTCCAATAACATGATAATTTGTCAGTTCTGCCCATGTTATAATACATATGGTGTATTTTCAATAAAGTTGTTCTGGTGGTTTCATTAAAAAAAAAACCTTTGAGGCAGCTATCTATCTTCCGAATTCGGCTCGCCATTAATCACGCTAGCCTCAAATGCGTAATGACGTGTTGACGCTTACGCCTCGCGTCACAACGTCACCACGCCTCTTGCGCAACGCGGAAACAGCCACAGCACCAGTGACAGTCATGTTTAAAAACGGCCGGCGCCGGGACTCAGTTACCCACGGGGTCCTGGACCGGGATTTAACTAGGTTCCAGAAGAGGGCATCCGGTCTTAGCGTAGTGGGTATCCTTTCACCATAAGCAAGCACAAGGTAACTTTTGTAACTCTAGCTATTTCTTCGAGTCTGACATATGACTACTTGTAATCCTATTTAGAGTGTGACTACAGACCGAACCCCCCCCCCCGGTAGGATCCATGGGGTAATAATCTACCACATCCCATGTAAGCTACTGATTTGCCCTGTTTCCCCACCATGCATGAGTATATATGGTAGCTTCACGATTGAGTGACGCTCATGATATTTGGTCATTTTCTACTTTCGTCTCCTTTCACACAAATAGTGTTTCAAAATCGTCAGCCCGCATGACAGATTTTCAAATCTATGGCAACATGCACGTTGGGTAGTTCTTTGACTACTTCACTACACAATATAGTAATGGTCGTATTAGTGATAAAGACATGCACTTCACATTAGGCACCATAGGTATGTGAGCCTAATCAGATACTGTGAAACACCACGTATGGCAGCACAAGGTTGGAAGTGTTATATTGCATTTACGCAGTTTTTGATGTGTATCTAAAACTGATCTGGATATTTTCTTAATCTGCTTTCTCTTCCAGAAAAACGCATGTGTTTTCTTTCAGACAACGCTGAGAGTGTAACCGTAAGTTTGCGGTACTAACTGCCACAGGAGAGGGTGCACCTTAGCATGTGCATACCACCGTGGCAGTATCGGTCCTGAAGAAAGCCTCGCTACCTTGCATATGGAGGCTGAAACATGTAGACCGGCCACCCTTCACTGTTTTTATGTAGGGATGTCACTGGTCAATTAATACCAGAGGGGACATCCTCTTTTCTTAGTTTTAACATTACCTTACTTTTCCAGCATTAATTTTTTTTAGGTCTAGTAAAGGTATTTTTAATTTTCATTGTGTCACGGACATTTCACTCTGCACAACCAACAAAATACCCGCTCCGCTGTAAACAGGCGTTGTAGCACACCCGAGTGGCATTCGGCCGCTCGGGTGGGAACCCCATGATGAAGCATGTCACCAACCAGGTTTGTGAGTGAGGGTTCTTTTTAAAAGCAAATGCTACTCCTTCTGCTTTGTGCAAATACAGTTATTCGGAATTACTCTTTTGTTGTTTATATATATTTATTGCAAGGGGACCAGGAGTGCTTCCGTTTGAATACCCTTTCTCTCTTGGTGTTTAAGCGCATTGCTTAAACACACATAAACATCTCCTATGTGATTTTTGGAGTTCGATCACTCACCTTTTTTAGGTCTCGCCTACGCAGCGCGCAAGCGTTGCATAGGAAAAAGACCTTTTGGAATCGCTTTGGCTTTTCAGCCAAAAACGTGCACGCGTTCCATTGCCTTCAATGGCAACGCGTGCCCGTTTGGCGATTCACTTGCGGGAGCGAGCGGCGCCATATGGTAGCAATTATCGCTCCTGGTGCCGCTTGCTCCCGCAAGGTAATCGCGCAGGCCCCCTCCTCTCCCCCCTCCCCCTGCTGCCGTGCGAGGCGCGCGCGCTTGTTCTTCTTGAAACTGTTAGGAGCATTTACAATTACTTTCTGTTCAAGTGGGTGAAAGCATTATTTTATACATTAAAAAAATATATATGAACAAAAAATTATGCTGTTGTCATGTGTTTGGTCTCTGCCTGAAAAACAACGGTTCGTGGTCGAGTGTGCAGCCTGCACGGGGATTCAGATAGCAGTTATCTGTGCGTATAAACATTCAGAGCAGGGGTTATTGTTTCCAGTGCACACAGACCCGAGTTTGTGTTAACAACAGGCCATTTCCTCTAACACCGAGCCCAGGCTGATGGCCATTCCTGTGCTTGCGTGAAGCTGCACTATTCGCGCCAATAAAGTAAACAGAGCCAGTTTAACTGGGCTGCCCACGAGACCAATGCCACCAAAACAAACAGTGACGTTTCTGAAAACTGCCGGGTTAGAGTGTTCATCTACAGACCGCCTGCAGCATGGGAACCTGTTGACACGCTTTGCGAGAATGCGCATATCTGTACTTTACCTGAGGGAGCTGTAACAGGAACAAAAGAACTGACTGGAATATTTGCCCTGCGCAAGAGTGGCTGCTGCAAGAGAATCTTTGTAAATCCAGGAGTGAGTGACAATCCAGGAAAGAATACTCAGGGAGCCCTTCCTCAGGTGAGTTTGCCAAAGTTCAGGAGTGTGCTGCAGTGGTGTAAGTGGGAGGGCGCGGTCAGTTAAGTTTGCAATTGAAATGGTACAGAGTATTTGTGACGTTGTAAATCAGTAGACATTATCGGAAAGCGTTCAACCCTTACTAATGTCACACCGAGCAGTTTCAGGTGCCCTACTAACATGACTGCCAAAAACCTAAAGGCAAGGGGATTACAAAACCATTCTGGAAGGAGCTTAACACCGAAAGATCCGTTGCCTTTCCCAGCGGCAAACACAGTCAGTATGTAACGACACAGTGTCGCATGTGACGATGTGAATACAGTTCCTTCAAATTAGAACTTGGACTTTTGTGCGCTAACTCCCCTTTTTACACACAATACACACTCGCTCTGCTTATGTTTATGTATGTCAGCCTTTTGAATTTCTTTTGTTAAGGCATCTTGAGAGCAGGTGCCAAGGAAGTTATATGAATCGACGTCCAGGTGTGGTACAATTGTAGGCATATCAGGTAAAACGGGGATTTCCATACAGAGATTGCATACAAAATGATTGACGTCTGGGCTGATATATTAATGACATTGTACCGTAATACTCCTAAATTGGTAAAGTAGCCTACCCACAAAATATAGTAAAATGTTCATAGATCTTATCACCATGTACTGCTCTTGACTAGGTTTAGAAAGTTGGAAAAATGAACCGTTTGAACAAACGCTTTCATTGTATATTCAGACTAAATCAATAAAGTTGATTTGAGCTATTCGGAATAAATATTGGTGCCCTGGAACCCAAATATATGTGTGTATGTGGGCGCGCGCGCCCAGGGGTGTTTTCCTGGCGCAGTTTAGAGCCTAGTCCTGTTTTATGCGCCTGCAGTGCATAAAGTTGATTAATGTAACCCCATTTCCTCTGAGTTAGTGCTTCATTTTGAGACAGCAAAGCACTGCTCAGAATCAGAAAGAGACAAACCTTGCTCACTCTTTCCGAGCTGTACTATCTGAGAAATATTAGGTGGCATGAATCTTACTTATGCACTGCAGGCGCATAAAACTCGGTTCTCTACTGCTCCAACATAGACCATCATGATGGGCCACTGGACTGTTATTAGCTTTGTCTTCAAAACGAAACGTTTAGGTGATAACCAACTATATTCATTGATCTAATGTGCATTTATTGATGGTATGCATCACTTCATTTTACACATTTTTAGTGATATGTATGTAATCGTTTTTAGGCACAGCTTTTTTTGAGGTTGATAGACACATAAACTGCAGTGCTCAAGTGCACATTCTGGAAGCAGAAACTTCAAATATTCTATGGAATTGTAATGAAGGAGAAATTTAGATTATTAATCTGTGGAATTGTAATGTTTCTTATCGGTCCCACAGCTGGTTGTCAGAAATATGAATGATTTTTTTTAAACTCATTTTTATTGATAGGTAGAAAAGCAGACAAAATGCACTATTAATCCGGAGTGTACATACAGCCAGTGCTAGAGGGGTGAATCTGAATCAGTAAGCCATTGGAGCAGGGGCGAGTCACATGCTCCTCGCCTGTCTAGACTTCCCGGTGCCCGCGTCATAGTGTCATTTTCAAAAACAAATATTAAGCTAAATGTGGAGGAAGAAAACCCTACCCCCGACCCCTCTGAAAACTCTCCGGTAGTGCTGTTGGAGGTATTACAGCCAAGGAAGGGGAAGGTGGGGAAGTGAGCCTGAGCAGAGGGGAAGGAGGGGACCAGGCCTGTGGCCAAGCGGAGGGAGGGACGGGGAGTCGTAGGGGCCTGGTAGTCTATGAGGGAGAAGAAGGTTGCAGGCACTGGTGGTTATGCTGAGGTCGTCTCCTGTATGCCGAAGGGGACTGGGAGATGTCTCCAGCTTGGGGTATTAAGTCACAGAGGATCAAGTCCCAGTGGTCTGCTGTAAGGAATTTTCATAGGCATCAGTGCTAATCTCTGTGGAGAGCTGTGCTCTCTGTCCAGGTGCGCAACGCCCATAGGGCTCAAGGGCTTCAGCCCCCCCCTCGTCGTGTGTGTCAGCCCGGGCTGAGACAGCTGCCCGGGCACACACACAGACAGTTTTTGAGCTGCTGTAAGCTGGCTGGTCTGGCTTCCATCTTATAGAGCCCCTGCATCTCCACTCTGCCTATTGCTGGAAGAATTAGCCCCCCGAAATTGTTAATAGCCCCCGAAATTTGGCTCTAGTTGCACCTCTGTCTGTGCCCGTTTGGTCACTTTGCCTCGCCCCCCTCAACCCTACATTGGCGTGCCAGACTTCCACTGCATCGCTATTGCTCTCTTAGCCAATAGAAGAGCCAGGTCAGTGAAGCAAGTCATGGCCTTCCCCGTCTTTGGGCGAGGGTATAAACCTACCTAGCAAGCAGTGTTCAGCGATGGTCAATCTTTCCTTCCCCTTGACTCTCGCTATGGCACAAGTCCAGAGTCCCAGAAGTTTCGTAAGGGCCTGCAGGAACAAAACATGTACCACATCCGCCAGTTCCGTTTTGCTTCTGGGACACTGGTACAGGACCGTTGGCAGTGGTGTAACAATAACCCCCGGGGTGCAGGGGACCCGCTCCTGCACTCTGCACAGGCAGCATCTGAGAGCTCCAGGTTGGGTCCGGAGCCTGGGAACCAACTCCATGTACTTTGCAGGGGGCCCCCTCAAGTTTCGTTACGCCACTGACCGTGGGATAGACGTGTAAGAAATATTAGTTATAGTTAACAAAACAAAAACATGCCTTTGACACTAGGGGTCGATTCCGATTCGGGCCGGAAAAAGCACCGACCGACTCGGATCCGGAAAAAATACCGACCGACACGCACCCGTGGCGCTTGACACGCCAAGTACGATGCAAGGCGCGAAAAATCCGACCGACACGTAACGAAACCAAGCCGACCGACCAAGCCGCACGGAAAACAGCAATCCGGCCGGAAAAACACGCGAATCCAACCGACCGACACGCACCCGGAACAAATCCGACCGAAACGTACACGCTAACTCCAAACCGCTAAGTACGATGCAAGGCGCGAAAACCACGAGCGAGTCGGACGGAGGACAAGCCGTACGACCGACACGCATACAAAACCGAGCCGAAGCAACACAATACACCGCGACCGACGCGTACGCAGCATAGAAAACTGCACAAACACAGCGTGAACGAAACGGAAAACACCGTACTGAGACAAATGCAGGGTCCGACTCGGTCACAAGAACGTTTCCAACATACACAAACAGCACAAAGGAAAAATCACCCAAAAAAGGCCAAACAAGCAATTACAAAAGCCAATAAATACTGGGGGGGTGGGGACAGAGAACAAAGACACACCCACAACTCCACCTATATAAAGGACACAAATCACTACCATGAGCCTTTGCAAATGCCATTCCACTGCCAGCACCCAAGAGGAAGCAACCACACACCCACAGCTCATCCCTCACACAAGCCACACACCATCAGCACACCTACAAATACCTACCTCACATACACCCAGCAAAACACACACTCACACACCCTCACCTGCACACCAACACACACATCACTCACCATCACCACCCATCACCATGCCCCCCAAGAAGAATCACAAGTTCCTAGATTGTGAATTGGAAGTCCTGGTAGACGAGATCCTCAGGGTAGAGCCACAGCTGTTTGGCACATTGGTCCAACAGACCCCCATGTCGCAGAAAACCAAGATGTGGGAGAGGATCATCAACAGGGTGAACGCACAATCACCATGTCGGCGCACAAGGACCGACATCCAGAACAGGTGGTATGACGTGCGCAGGAGGGTACGGAAACTGCTGAAGCAAGACTACATCAACAGCCAACACACCGGCAGTGGCCCTCCTGCCAAGCCAATATACCTCAGGCCCTGGGAGGAGAAGGTGCGGGCCATCCTACCGCCAGTGAGCATATATGGACTAGAGGACATCCCAGAGCCTGGTGAGTACACAACAAATGTACACAATATACTGCCACAAAACACACACACATCACTGTCAAGGGAGAGTCAAACCATGCACTCATAGCAATCACACAGCAACCAGAACAGAATCATCCCAAAATGGGTATGTCAGTCAGAGAAACACAACACATGCCATCAAAAAAGTCACATCCAACCGTGCCAACACATGTACAAACACAACCACAACTACAGCTAGGCAGTGGCACAAATAGAACTAACAAACACATCCACACATGTAGCCACCACAACAACACCAACACACAGTGAAGACCACTCAAAGGAAGGAATTCTGTGTATGCTGGCCAAGTCAGTGTAGCCAATAGCATCATGGGAGTCGCAGTCACACATATTGCCCGCCCCAAAACTGTCCCATCAACACCACCATGAACCATGCGCACATCACAGGGAGTGGAGAAGGACTCACAAGATGGCTGACACTGGCTACTGCTGTGAGGAGCACAAGGCCCTGCTGGCAACTGTGCACCAACAAACAGCAGGACACCACTGACTGACATCCTGAGAGACAACTTACACTCCCTGCAATGCAAGCACGTTCCATGGTGGGATATCTGGCTGGCTGGGTGGGAAGGGGGACTTGCAGCACTGACTATAGTCACCAGCACCTCCCCTCACACCCCCCAACACAAACTCCACAGTACCCACCTGGTAGAATGCAATGCCCTCCATCCTAACACAAGATCCCACAAAGCACCACCACCCTGGGTTATGTTGTGTGAAGCACAGGGACACTCTTGGGACTCTTAGCCAAACAACTGCCAGGACAACACTCCCAGCCATCCTGTCAGCACAGCCAGCCCACCCCACAGGGAAGCAGAGTCAAAAGGAAGGAAGCATGGGCATGCTGGGAAGGGGGTGGAGGCAATAGCATGATGGGAGTCGTAGTCACAGACATTGCTCAGCCTCACAACTGGCCCATCAACACCACCCTGAACCATGCTCACATCACAGGGAGTGGAGAAGGACTCACAAGATGGCTGACACTGGCTACTGCTGTGAGGAGCACAAGGCCCTGCTGCCAACTGTGCACCAACAAACAGCAGGACACCACTGACTGACATCCTGAGAGACAACTTACACTCCCTGCAACGCAAGCACGTTCCATGGTGGGATAACTGACTGGCTGGCTGGGTGGGAAGGAGGTCTGGCTGTCAACCAAACACAAGCAATGCAGACCATGTTCACACCCCAGAAAATACATAGAAATGCCCAAATAATGCAGGACAATGTGCCACACCAATATCAACCCCTGACTGTGACGACTTAGGACAATGCAATGTACAGGCCCGCACCCAGAGGCACAGTCACAACTGTCATGTGTGTCAACCACTGATGCCTGCAGAAACATGACATACATTGTTTGTGTCTCCCAAAAACAGGTGATGATGGGGACACAGCAGCAGACGCTGAGGAGTCCCAGTCCCAGGCTCAAGAGGATGCCGAGCTCACTGGCGTCGTACAGCCTCTGTCCTCCTCGGACGATGAAGAACAACCTGGCACATCCGGTGCAAGTCAACATGCAGCACCAGCAGGACCACCAGCTGCAGCACCAGCAGGACCACCAGCTGCACCCCTGCACCCACCCCTACAACGACTGTCACCACGAATACCATCCCTGCCGACATGGACAGAATAAGGAGCAACACCAGCACAGTGACCCTGGACCAACCTGGGGCCTTGGACACCACCACCACCACCAACCCCCAAGGTGGACCAGGGTTATCTGTGCGTGCCACTGCACACACTGCACATGTCAGCAGGAGGGGTGGGAGACAGAGGTCGCTGCTTGCAGACGTTGCTGGTGTGCATGACGACCCACAACTGGTACGCATAGCTGATGCGTACCAGTCCAGCACCGGAGAGCTCAGCCAGGTAGTGGGGCTCCTCAGAGACATTAAACAGCAGCAGGCTGCCCATCATGCCCGCTTGGACTCCCACATGTCCCACGTGGAGTCACACATGTCCCGTGTGGACTCACCCATGCCCCGCGTGGAGTCCAAGTGGGATGCACTGCATGAGATGACGGCGGTGCACAGGGACATTTTACAATGCCTCCGCCAGATGAACAGCAACCAGTCCAC